>OZ005685.1:32873113-37673113 GCA_963930675.1 Gnaphalium uliginosum
ATTCCAACAAGTCCACACACCCGAAGCCGAAGTCGAATTGGAACCGAACCAAAACTACAAATTAAAAAAAGTAAAGAAAGCAAAGGAACCAAACGAAAAAAATGTACCAAATATTTGTGGTCCGAAGTGGAATGCACGATCTTGGCGGAACGGTGGATCGACGCTTTCGAAAATGGAACAATCGGAATTCACAAACGGGCGAGTCTTTTTGGAATGTAATAAAGACCAATTATAACAAGTTAGTTCATATTAAACGTAAAATGGATCAACTACCTAGTAAATCGAGGAATATCCCAAAGGATGTCAAGCCTTTACAAAGCATATACATGAAGTTTGAATTGATGTGGCAAAGTGGGACCAACGATAAACGATTTATGGCGGCGGTCCGTAAGTCTTTCAAGGAGCACACGAAAAGGCACTTTAATTATGAGGAGGTAAGGGAGGTTTTAAAAGAATACCCGAAGTTTCTAAATCCACCAGGTGTTATGAACAACAAATTGGCCGCATAAAAATACGAGGAACCCGGTGGCGATTACCATCCAATAAACCATGAAAATGATGAAGTCCGACCCTACCCAATTCTGACGAATGATTAATTCCAAGTTGACCCGATTTTGTTGGAGTTTGTTAGTCATGGTCACGAGAATAAAGTTCCTGATTTAGAGGAATAGTTTGTTTCATTTTGAATTGTTCTAGTCTTCCTATAGAATAGGAGTTTGTTAACTTTAAACAGTTGTTTTGTACGTGTATTTAATAGCCCATTTTGGTGGCATAAATTAGTAGAAAACATTTGAGTATCATTACTGTGAGTTTCTCTATAATTGTGTGTGTGTATACCAAGTCATTTGGTATCAGAGGTCAGAAGCGTGTTTCATTATCAAAGAGTGAAAAAGATGGAGAAGTCTGATAAGTTCGTGCAACCAGCCATACCAAGGTTCGATGCTCACTTTGATCATTGGGCATTGTTAATGGAAAATTTCTTAAGGAGTAAAGAAATGTGGAGTTTGGTGGAAAATGGAATTCCTGCACAAACTGTGGTCAATCCAACTGAAACACAGAGAAAGGCATACGAAGAATCCAAGTTGAAAGATTTGAAAGTGAAGAATTACTTGTTCCAAGCTATAGACAGGGAAATCTTGAGACAATTTTGGATAAAAGTTCTTCAAAGGGGATCTGGGATTCGATGAAGCAGAAGTATGAAGGCTCAACAAAGGTAAAGAGAGCTCAGTTGCAAGCCTTGAGAAGAGAATATGAGCTTCTCTCTATGAAGGATGGTGAGAAAGTTGATGCTTATCTTGCCCGTACCCTGACGATCGTGAACAAAATGAAGGCAAATGGTGATCCATTGACTTCAGGTACTGTTGTTGCTAAGGTGTTGCGCTCCTTGAGCCCAAAGTTCAATTACATTGTCTGTTCTATTGAGGAATCCAATAATCTTGATTCCATGACAATTGATGAATTGCATGGAAGTTTAGTTGTTCACGAACAACGTATGATCGGGCAGCAAGATGATGAACAGGCTTTGAAGATTTCAACTGGTTCACCCTCGCGAGGAAGAGGAAGAGGTCGTGGTGGTCGTGGTGGAAGAGGACGTGGCAGATTATCATTCGACAAAAGTACCGTTGAATGTTATAAGTGTCACAAACTTGGGCATTTCCAGTATGAATGTCCAGAATGGGAGAAGGAAGCTAACTATGTAGAGCATGATTATACGGATGAGATGGTGTTAATGGCTCAAACTGATGAAACTGATTTAACAAAACAGTTGACTTGGTTCTTTGATTCGGGGTGTTCGAATCACGTGACAGGTGAGAAGATATGGTTTAGCTCTCTGGATGAATCCTATCATAATAATGTACGACTTGGAAATGGTGTTCATATGGTTGTCAAGGGAAAGGGTAATGTTCGTCTTGACATTGAAGGTGTGATTCATACACTTATTGATGTATATTATGTTCCCGGGCTCATGAATAACTTAGTTAGTATTGGGCAAGTTCAAGAAAAGGGGTTGGATATATTGATTAAGAAAGGTTTCTGTAGCATTTTCCATCCAAGAAGGGGGTTGATCACCAAAATTCCTATGTCATCGAATAGGATGTTTACGATCAAGGTTAAACCAAATGTCATCGAAGAGTGTCACAAGGTAGAAACGGATTTCACAACTCATCTTTGGCATCAAAGGTTTGGTCACATCAATAACAGGAGTTTGAAGTTGCTGCACGATAAAGATTTGGTAAGAGGGCTGCCAATTATCAATGCTGAAGTTAGAACGTGTTCTGATTGCCTGGTAGGGAAATAGACCAGAGATACGTTTCCTAAAACAAGTTCCTGGAGAGCAACACAACAGCTACAACTTATCCACTCAGACATTTGTGGACCTATTACACCTCAATCAAGCAGCCAAAAGAGGTACATAATTAACTTCATAGATGATTTTTCAAGGAAATGTTGGAGTTATTTCTTGACAGAGAAATCACAAGCTTTGGAGATTTTCAAGAAATTTAAAGCATTAGTTGAGAAAGAAGCAGGGGTGGAAGTCAAATGCCTGAGAACTGATAGAGGAGGAGAGTTTCATTCCAAGGAGTTCAAAGTATTTTGTGAAGACAATGGAATACAAAGACAACTTACTGTAGCGTATACACCACACCAAAATGGTGTGGCAGAGAGAAAGAACCGAACTTTAATGAATATGGTGCGAAGCATAATGAGTGCCAGAAAGGTTCCAAAGAATTTCTGGCCCGAAGCTGTAAATTGGTGTGTACATGTGCTTAACCGAAGTCCAACCGCAACACTTGAAAACTGTACACCTGAAGAAAAATGGTGCGGCCAAAAGCCATCAGTAAGTTATTTTAGAATCTTTGGATGTGTAGCTCATGTTCATATTCTTAAAGAAAAAAGATTAAAGCTGGATGACAGAAGTTTAAAATGTGTTTTGTTTGGGGTTAGTGAAGAATCTAAAGCTTATCGACTCTATGATCCTGTCAACAATAAAATTATTGTAAGTAAAGATGTTGTTTTTGAAGAAGAAGCTTCATGGAACTGGGCACAAGAATCTGCCATTGATTCTACAGACCTTGAATGGGAAGATAAAGATGAACAGGAAAACGATGAGGATGGGCCAAATTCACCTGCTGTGATTAATAATCCACCAAGTGAATCAAGTGGGCCTATTAATGTTGATGGGCCTAATAATGATGATGGGTTGCAAAATAGAAATGGAAGTGGGCCTTCTAATATTGATCAGGTCACAAATGACGGAAATGAAAGAAGACGGAGAGCAATAAAGGCTCCTACATGGATGCAAGACTATGTCAGCAGTGAAGGTATTCTGAGTGACGAGGAACATGGAGAAAACTTAGCTATATTCTCTTCATTATCAGAACCAACAAGTTATCACGAAGCTGCACAAGAAGAATGTTGGAAACATGCTATGAACGAAGAAATCAAGTCAATTGAAAGAAACAATACTTGGGAATTATGTGATTTACCTCCAGGTGCAAAAGCAATTGGTGTGAAGTGGGTGTTCAAAACTAAGTTGGACAAAGACGGGAACATTGATAAACACAAAGCTCGACTAGTAGTAAAGGGATATGCTCAAAAGTAAGGGTTGGATTACTCAGGGGTTTTTGCTCCAGTCGCAAGGTGGGACACATATAGAAGCATATTTGCACTTACAGCACTACGAGTTATGAAAGTTCATCAATTAGATATTAAAAGTGCGTTTTTATATGGTGAATTGGAGGAGACTGTTTTCGTAGAACAACCCCAAGGTTATGTAGTACGGGGGAATGAAGAAAAGGTTTATCGATTGAAGAAAGCTTTATATGGTTTGAAGCAGGCACCGAGGGCCTGGTATGGAAGAATTGAGAGTTACTTTCTTAAAGAAGACTTCGAAAAGTGTCCTTATGAGCCGACCTTGTTTGTTAAATTATCTAAAGAAAAGGCATTTCTAATTATTTCAATCTATGTAGATGATTTAATTATTACAAGAAGCTCTCTTGATCTAATTGAATAGTTCAAAGGTTCAATGAAGTCCGAATTTGAGATGTCGGATATGGGAGAAATGCGTTTTTTCTTGGGTGTGGAAGTTATACAAAGTGAAAAAGGAATTCATCTTAATCAGCGAAAGTATGCTCGGGAGATACTTGAAAGATTCAATATGGAAGATTGCAATAGTGTGAAGAGTCCAATGGTTCCAGGCTGCAGACTTGTGAAAGACGATTTAAGTGGATTTGTAGATGCAACAATATATAAGCAAATGGTGGGTTGCATTATGTATCTGGCAGCAACAAGGCCAGATATAATGTTCGTTGCAGGTCAATTGTGCAGATATATGGAGACACCAACAGAACAGCACATGGCAGCAATGAAGAAGGTGTTTCGTTATATCCATGGAATAAAAGAGCTTGGGATTTTTTATAAGAAAGGTGGGAATGATCAACTGATCGCATACTCAGACAATGATTATGCGGGTGATCATGATACTCGTAGAAGTACTTCAGGGTATGTTTGTTTTTTGAGTGGGGCTGCAGTTGCTTGGTCGTCAAAAAGACAACCAATTGTAACTCTATCTACCACTGAGGCAGAATTTGTGGCTGCCACAGCATGTGCATGTCAAGTTCTATGGTTAAGGAGAATACTAGAGTACATTGGTTTGACTCAAGAAGAAGGTACCATTATAAACTGTGATAACATGTCTACTATCAAGCTCTCGAAAAATTCTGTTATGCATAATCGAAGCAAGCACATAGATGTGAGGTACTACTTTCTTCGTGATTTGGTGAATGATGGAAGAATTGAATTGAAGTACTGTAATACTTTAGCTCAGGTGGCAGACATTATGACAAAACCGTTGAAAGTTGAGCAGTTTGAAAAATTGCGGGAAATGTTGGGAATGGTGGAAGCAGCTGAGTGTAACGCCCCTCTTTTACTATATTATAAAATACTCTTTTATTCGGAAGCATAGGTCAAAATATATTATATTAACAATATTTACAAAAGTACATACATATAATGTTTAAAACATTGTACTAAAACAGGGGTTACAAAATTCAACTTTCAATATTTATCAAAATATATCAGAGTTGCCAGCCGGTCAAACATTCCGTAAACAAAATCTGCCTGCCCGCCCATTCAAACATGACCTGCAGGGATTAAAATGGGCAATTAGCACGAAGCTAAGTGAATGAATATGAAACCAACAGTTCAACTTAGCTTAACCATTTGTTTACATCAAATAACCGTAAACACTTATTCTCAATATCAAAGAGGATCGGTGGTTTTTGAGGAACCCTACTGCCGCGGTGGCCCTCAAGAAACGCTTATCACAATCTGTGGTGGCCACCACAGAATATACCGACAACTTGATATTACCACTACACAATATGGGTTTAGTACAACACATGTACGACACCCCATATATGTAATCTTGTAAATCGTCAAGTCCAACAATCTGTTGACCTCTTTACTAGCAATCAATGCCCAGAGGCCACATTGCACGTAGATTCATAATCAGCATATCAAACTAAACAGTCTATCAATTATATCTACGTTTACTTGTTGCAACCAAATCGTTACAACTGAATCAAACATGTGAGTTCCAGATCCACTCACCTGTCAATCTCAATCCAACAACTCAGAAGTCTTATATTACTGAGTCTTCTGCTGATCTGAGAATACAACAAATAATGAGTTAGATAACTTCCATAACAGACTCATTCTTATCATAAAGTCATAAACAGTATTAACTACCACATTTGAACATTCGGTGGAAACTAACTTCCAACAGTGGTAACTGCATTTATGAAAGTCCAAGTATAAAGTCAACTAACAGTGTTAATTACATAAACAGTGGAAACTACTTGCAATTCTTAACTAACAGTGTTAATTACATAAACAGTGGAAACTACTTGCAATTCTTAACTAACAGTGTTAATTACATAAACAGTGTAAACTACTTGCAATTCTTAACTAACAGTGTTAATTACATAAACAGTGGAAACTACTTGCAATTCTTAACTAACAGTGTTAATTACATAAACAGTGGAAACTACTTGCAATTCTTAACTAACAGTGTTAATTACATAAACAGTGGAAACTACTTCCAATCAAGTTCTGCTAACTGAGTTCATCTTCAAGCTGCGAAGTTCGCTGCCGAACCCAAAAATTCGAACTGAATTCTTTCAAAACTCACGACTTTGACTTCCTATCATTCAAATAAGCTTTCTAACAACTTATATGCATCAAATAACATCATATAACATCTTTTAAGCTTAAAATTAATATCAATTCGAGAATTTGCTAATTTCATCAGAATACAATTATAAACATCAAATACTTACAGGAACAGAGTGATGATGAGGATGTTACTGGAATTCGTTTTTGTAACAAGAGGGTGATTATTCTACTGTTTTAAGATTTCACAGAAGGTTTCTTTCAATTTTTTTCTTTTTGGAATTTCAAGTCGATTCGCAGGAATGTTTAAGAAGTGTGTATATTTGTATAGAAGAATTGAGAAGGTATGTATATATATATATATATATATATATATATATATATATATATATATATATATATTAATATAACTCAATACCATTACAATTTTAGTTCCCCTCTTAATCTATTATCGGGAACCTAAAACCATTTGGGAAAACCAATTATTCTACTTTCCCGTCAACTAATTCGGTTTAAAACAATGAATTATTTATTAGTCACAATAATTCATTTATTCGTTTTACTAATATTATCAAGCATAATAATAGTAGAATATTCCTAACACATTAAATAATAAATTTAAGTTAGGAAATTACCCGAAAAATACTAGGCCCTTAGGGTGGATGTTACACTGAGGTAAACTAAAGTCGAGAATCTTTAGTTTAGGAGAAGGTATGTTGGAGTTTGTTAGTCATGGTCACGAGAATAAAGTTCCTGATTTACAGGAATAGTTTGTTTCATTTTGAATTGTTCTAGTCTTCCTATAGAATAGGAGTTTGTTAACTTTAAACAGTTGTTTTGTACGTGTATTTAATAGCCCATTTTGGTGGCATAAATTAGTAGAAAACATTTGAGTATCATTACTGTGAGTTTCTCTATAATTGTGTGTGTGTGTATACCAAGTCAGATTCGTTGTCCACCCGGTCGGGCTACAAGTCGAGAAAATCAAAAAGTTCGGGTTCGTTGGATGCTACTTCGTCACATTATTTGGCCGATGAAGTCCGAGAACGTGTAGTTACAACCGCTATGCAAAAACTAAAAGTATGGAAACAATAGATGAGGATGCTAAGAGCGGATCCGTCATTTTTAAAGAACAAGAAGCGAAAAGAACCGTTGACAACATTCAAGTTTCTAAACAAACCGGTCAATCAAAACTTCTCTATGGAAGATGAAGTTTTAGTATAAGCCATGAGGGAACAAGTTCGATCGAATTTGGACCACAATTGACGCGGGACCAAGATGAAGACGAACATTAGACTAGTAATTGAATTGTCTTTAATTTTAGTAGTTTAATAGTAACGTTTTATTTTTATTAATGTCATATTTTATATTTATTTTTAAGTGTAATGTTTTGTGTTTTATTTTTAATTAAAGAATATATTTTATTTAAATTTATATGAAAAAAGTAAATGTATTATGAGTTATTTGAAAAGGAAAAAATTACATTAAATGGTGGGGCCTAGAAAAAGTTGAGTTTTTCGAATTTTATAGGGCAGTATTCAATTCTTGATCTATTCATTTTCTTGTTCTGCTAAAATATCGCTAAGATGTCACAAGTCACAACGTGAGTGATCTAAACACACCAAACACCACCTAAATTCAAATCTTATTACTTATTACGTTCTTAATTATCCATTCAAAAATCTTATTACTCCCATCGATCAAAAAAGGAAACCTGAAGAATTAAATTGAGACGAAAGTAAGAGTAGTAAATATAGGGAAAAGCATCCGTGTAACGTAACAAAACTGCACGAAAAAATAACAAAGGGACCAATTTTATAAAAATTAATAAATTTCAAATACTGAAATTATAACTTTTACTCTCAATTTAAAATATTGCTTTCAACCACACTTAATTTTTGTGCAGTAATCATGATTTTAATCATAATTATATAAAAAAATCAAACACTTGTCATTTTGGGAGCTGTCGAATATACCAGTGAGAGAGAAAAAGAGAGGTGGGGACCTGATATTTTAAATACATATTTGAGGTAGTATGCATTGAATTTCTTGTAACTAGTTTCTTTGCTAATGAAAAGCAATAGTAAAAAGTATTACCACAATGAGAGAGAAAGATAATAAATGAATGAGGGACCCACATATTATTTCACCATTTTTCTAAAGTTTAAATTCTTACAGAGTTTTACAAAACAATTACGGAAGTATTTTGTTATTTTTTACTAAATCAGATTATTTACGAAAGAAAATGATGTTAATAAAATTCTTCAGCGTATTGTAATAAAAGAAATGAAGAATTAGGTATGTTTTCAAATGTGTGATTGATCCGAAAGAAGATAAAAATAATACGAAGAAAACAAAAAGAATCTAGTACATACATAATACGGAATATTAGTGAAATTTATTGTTGTACGTTTAAACATCTTAGACATTTTGAAATATACAAAGTAATATGTAAAGTCTCAAATATATTCAAAATTTAAAAAGTTAAAAAGTAAAAAATACTAATCAGTACACTAGTACAAATCTATTTAAAAGGTGACTAATGATTAGTGGTAGAATAAGTGAAATTAAATGGCATGGAAAGACACTTCTTTAGCAAAAAGGGTAAAATAATATGTGGGTCCCTCACTCATTTATTATCGTTCTCTCTCGTTGTAGTGGTACTTTTTACTATTGACTTTTACTGTCAAAGAAACTAGTTACATGAAATTCAATGCATACTACCTCAAATATGTACTTAAAATATCGAGTTCCCACTCCTCTTTTTCTCTCTCACTGGTATATTCAGGAGCTCCATTTTCTAAAGTTTAAATTCTTTCAGAGTTTTATAAAACAATTACGGAGTATTTTGTTATTTTTTTACTAAATCCGAGTATTTACGAAGAAAATGATGTTAAAAAAATTCTTCAGCGTATTGTGATAAAAGACACGAAGAATTAGGTATGTTTTCAAAAGTGTGATTGATTAGAAAGAAGATAAAAACAATATGAAGAAAATAAACAAAATCTAGTACATACGTAATACGGGATATTAGTGAAATTTCTTGCTGTATGTTTAAATATCTTAGACATTTTGAAATATACAAAGTAATATATAAAGTCCTCAAATATATCCAAAATTTAAAAAGTTAAAGAGTAAAAAAAAAAGAAACTAATAACAAAGAAAAGTAAAAAGTACTAATCAGTATAAATTTATTTAAAAGGTGACTATTTTGTCTTCTCAATTTTTAATAAGTATATAATAGTAATTAATTAATAGGATAATCACAAATTTTAGTATTTTGTATAATAGTTAGTGTATTGATTAATGATTAGTGGTAAGATAAGTGAAATTAAATGGTATGAAAAGAAACTTACATCATTTTTATCAAATTTTAACGTCATATCATAGAAACCAATGAGATACATTTTGTGATTTGATAACTTTGAAATTTGTCATTTCCAACATGTGTTATGATGAGAAAAACCACTTTGAACTCAAAACGATTTATAGGCTAGGAGGTGATGAGTACGCCTGGCAATATACCCCAATAACCGTTCCATTTTGAACTCAAAAAGATTTATGCAAAGCAACCGATGAACTTCTTTCTCTTCATCTAAACTTTTTCTGCTGCAAAATCTTTCATCTTCTTTAATTTAAGGACTGAAAACAACCTACTTTGCAAATATGAAATCATCACTAAGTTGCAAAGAGAATTTAAGAAGAAAATACTATATTCCTGGTGCAATGTTCGGTCCTTTTTCATTCATTAATGTTTTTTCTGGAAAAGAAGTTTTGGATGCTGAAAATGGCATGAGAAATATGGTTGAAGTTGCAGTTGCAACAAGCATAGTGCAGTTGCTTTATAAAGGTACTCTAACTGTCAAATCCTATATTTTCTAAAATTTCCACAATGCATGCATGATACTAGAACTTTTTTTGTTTTTTTTGCAAGTTAACAAGTACTGATTTTGTCCAATCATATTACAGAATGTATATCATCAAAGCACAAAATTAGCATTGCAGTTTTATCTCCATATCATGCACAAGTTGAATGTTTGCAACAGAAACTTGAAAATCAATGCTACCCAAATAATGAGTTCTTCAAGGTAAAAGTAGAGTCTGTTCATAGTTACCAAAATGGAGAAGCAGATGTTGTGATAATATCAACAGTGGGAGCCAATGGAGATGCATGCTTTAAGGAGGTCAACAGAAGTCCAAAGACTTGGGCAAGGTTAAATAATTTTTTTGGATGACATATGGACTACATATATATTTACTGAGTGAACATTTTCTTGTTGATACTTTTGCAGACATTGTTTATGGGTTCTAGGAGATGAAAGAAACCATTTAAAGGGAGGTTCTGTTTGGGAATCATTGATTCTTGAAGCCAAGGCTGGTGAATGTTTCTTTCAGGCTGATGAGCACAAAGACTTGGCAAAGATTATAGTTGAAGTCAAGAAAGATCTTCATCAGCTTGATGAGTTACTTAGTGGAGAGACTACACTCTTCAGTAATACCACATGGAAGGTTATATATTTATTTTTATCTTTATTACAGGTGTTCAGCAAAAAATATTATCTGCTACTTATTCTGAATGTTTGATTCATAGCTCTAATTAAGTTTAGGGTTTGCTGCAGTATAATGGGTCAAAGATAAAGTACCATCATAATAGTATTTAAAATGCCAAAAGTAGTAAATGTTATGGATTTCGACATCTTGTTCACATTTACAATTTATATTTGTCATTTTCAAACAATTTTGCATTCAGAAAATGTCCAAGGATAGTGCATTCTGATTCACAAGTTTTCATATGTAAATCGTGTAACAAAATTGAACATTCAGATTTGTCATGTGAATTCATTGCCAGTTACACGTCTCATTTATAACACGAAAACCATTAATTTGGAAAAGTACCATCTTATATTCTTATACTTTTTCCAAAATAACCTTATTTTGGGAGGTTCTTGTAGTCAAATCGAGGGAAATATCATATAAACAAATGGACATATGGCTCTTAGATATTGTGTTCTGCTTCTACATTTATTTCTTCCTGCATTCAACTTCCATTCTCCAGGTTTTGTTTAGCAGCGTGTTTAGGGGGTCATTTTCGAAAATCGAGTCGTGGGAGACTAAGAAACTTGTTTTGCTAATGCTTATAAAGCTTTGTACCGGCTGGCGGCCAAAACGGAGCTCTACTGCAGCTCCTGTTAGTAAAAGCCCTTATCCTGAACTTATTAAAGAATTCAAAGTTAAAGGACTGCACCTCATATGTACAATTGATTTGGTAAAGGAAACACATTATACTCAAGTCTTGAAGGTTTGGGATATACTTCCTTTTCGCGACATTGCGAATTTAGTGACTCGGTTAGATGGAATCATTGGGACATATACTCGGGAGTACATTAATTATTGCAAGGCAAGATGCATTCAAAGGTATGCTAAATATTGCTATTGCTTCATGACACTGATCTCCTATGAATTTTCCTAAATTATTATTTTTTTAATTCCCAGGGGTTCTGTGTTTCCCATGCAATATCCTGTGACAACCGAAATTATTCAATGTAAAACAAAGGGAAAATGGCGTGATAGAATGTTTATGGGTGGTGAAAATGAAAACAACTATGTTGAAAATGTGACAGTGCGCGAGAGCTTGATACTGATGAAATTTTACCCTTTCTCAACTGGGGCTGTAACTAATATGATATCTGGATGTGATGGTGGGGATCTTGGGCTTGAATTTGAGCTAACTGAAGAAGAAAAGGATGTTGTTTCTTTTGACAAAAGTAGCTTTATTCTGGGAAGATCAGGGACAGGTAAAACAACGGTGTTAACCATGAAATTGTTCCAAAATGAACAGCTTCATCACTTAGCATGTGAAGGATTTCACGAGGTAATGGAGAGAAACGACGAGGCTAAGCAGGATGTTCTGCATCAAGTTTTTGTTACTTTCAGTCCAAAACTTTGTTATGCAGTGAAGCAACATTTCAGTGAATGGAAAAGGTCGGTTAATGAAATATGTAGCAATTAACCTTTTATTGATGTACATTTTTGTCATTTTTACTTCAAATATATAGCAATGTTCTCAAATCGAATAAAAGAATTCTACAATCAACAAAACAATACTCCTATGTTGCGTATAATGTTTTCTTATGTATGTTTCAAGGTTTTATTATTTGTATGATGTACAGCATACTCTTCCACACTAAATCTTGAAAAGTATTGCAATATGTTCCTGATTATGCCTTCTAAAACATCCAGATTGACATGTGGTGGGACTTCGTCATCCAAGAACAGCACAGAGTGGATTGGTGATATCGATAAAATGATGTTATCTGAAGATATACCAGATCATTTTTTACATCTTCCAAACAATTCATATCCACTTATCATAACATTCCACAGGTTTCTGCTGATGCTCGATGGGACAGTGGGTACTTCCTACTTTCATAAATTTCCTTGTGTTAGGAAGCTTATAAATGGCAATCAAACCAGTAACTCAAGACTCACTGTCTTGGAACAATTTATGAGGTTCAAGGATGTAACATATGAGAGGTTTTGTTCAATTTATTGGCCTCACTTGCACAATAAGCTGACCAAAAATCTTGATCCGTCTTCAGTGTATACTGAAATTATGTCGGTTATAAAAGGTGGATTAACATCAGGCAAGGCTCCCAACGGGATTCTCTCAAGAAATGACTATGTTTCACTTTGTGATGGTCGAGTTTCAATATTTTATGCAGAGAAGAGAGAAATCATATATGAAATCTTTCTTCAGTATGAAAAGAAAAAGGTGGAAAATGGGAATTTTGATCTGGCCGATTTAGTCAATGATCTTCATCCAAGGCTTGAAGTGGAGGGGTACAAGGGAGATGTCATGGATTATGTATATATTGATGAGGTTCAAGATCTTTCAATGAGGCAGATATTGCTTTTTAAATACGTTTGTAAAAATGTTCACGAGGGCTTTGCGTTTTCTGGAGATACAGCTCAGGCTATAGCAAAGGGCATCGGATTCAGATTTGAAGATATAAGGTGCCTGTTCTTTAGCAAGTTTCTTATGGGTTCTGAAAAGGGTAAAATGTCCAAGATGTTTCATTTAAGCGAGAACTTTCGCACGCACGCCGGGGTTTTGAATTTGGCACAGAGTGTTATTGACCTTCTTTGTCACTTTTTCCCTCTGTTTGTTGATGCTTTGGGCCCCGAAACTAGTCAAGTTGGTGGTGAACTACCTATTTTGATTGAAGCTGATATAAATTACAATGCTATCAAAACCATAGTTGGAATGGATGGAGATTGTAGCCGGCAAGTCACTGGTTTCGGTGCCGAGCAAGTTGTGCTAGTTCGCGATGAATATTTTAAAGAAAAGATAGTAAAAATCGTTGGGAAAAATGCCCTTGTTCTGACAATCATGGAGTCCAAAGGTTTAGAATTTCAGGTAAATAGTTAGATGAAAATTATTTGTGCGATGTCAATAGTTTTTAACATGTGATTCAAGCCTTTAAATCTAATGCATGTTTTGCAGGACGTACTGTTGTATGACTTTTTTACTACATCCTCTTTCTCAAATGAGTGGAGAATCATATATGAATATATGAAGGAAAAAGACCTGCTAAAATCGCCCTCTACTGAGATGTGTCCATATTTCGATATGGAAAAGCACACTGTTTTATGCAGTGAATTGAAGCAGTTGTACGTGGCAATTACTCGAACAAGGCAGAGGCTATGGGTTTGTGAAAGCAGTGGTTTTTCTCAACCCATCTACGATTACTGGAAGATGCTAAACCTTGTTAAAGTTAAGTCTCTGAGTGATCTGTTGGTTGACAAAATGCATATTCCTAGCAGTAAAGACGAGTGGAAATCACGTGGTATAAAGGTCTGTTCCATTCCAATCTCTTGGTATCGATACACTAAACATATTTTTTGGCATATTTATGCATATAGAAGTATGTAGAATTTTAACACACGCTTTTGCATGGTTAAATGACCAATTAATAGTAATAAAAGTAGGAAATGAAATATAACGAAATACTATAGAATAGTACTATTTTTGCATATATGATAATTAAATTATTAAAACAAAACGTTAAAAAGAAAGAGGAGAAAGTGCATGTTAGACTGTAGTGAGAAGAAAAGTGATGGTTTTTCGGGAGATTCCTGACGATGTCTATTTTAATGTAATTGCAGCTATTTCATGAGAATAACTTTAGTATGGCACATATGTGCTTCTTGAAGGCTGGGGACACACAATCTGAAATTTTGGCAAAGGCCTATGAACTTCGTGCAATTGCTAACCTTACCCAGGCTTCACACCGTAAAAAGAAGCTTTTTGAGGATGCTGTCAAGTTATTTAGATCTATTGACAAGGAAGAGTTGTCTGCTGAGTGCTTCTATGAGATGGAGGATTATAAAACAGCTGGTAATATATTTCTTTCACTTAACTTTTGCCATTGTAAAATTTATTCGACTTTTTGATGCTACAAGTCTCTAAGGCATATATGGTCTGCTGTATATTAAGACCATTCCGTGTTATTTTTGCAATGCACAGGAGATATATACCTGAGTGTATCTATGTTGGAGAAAGCAGGAAACTGTTTTTATCTTGCAAAATGTTATAAGCAAGCAGTGGATATATATGAGAAGACTGGAGCATTTTCCAAGTGTCTATCCGCCTGCGTTGATGGAAAATTATTTGAAATTGGTTTTGAGATACTAGGCCGCATGGGCGGATGTGGTGACATAGAGCAAGAATTTTTGCAGAAAGGTGCTCTTTACTATTTATCTGTCAATGATCTCAAAAGTATGATGAAATTTGTTCGTTCTTTTCGGTGCAAGGAGGATATGTGGAGTTTCTTAACTAAAAGAAGGTGCTTTGATGAGCTTATATTTCTGGCAAAAGAGTGGGGTAATTATGAAGAAGCTGCAAAAGTGACACATGAAGGTGCATCGTACTATTTTTCTGTCAATAATTCCAAAGGTATGATGAAATATGTTCGTTCGTTTCGCTCCAAGGGTAAAATGCGGAGTTTCTTAAGTAAGAAGAGGTGCCTTGATGAACTTATATTGCTGGAAAAAGAATGGGGTAACTTCGAAGAAGCTGCAAATGTGGCAAGGCGGAAACAAGATCCCGTGCTCGAAGCTGACCTTCTTCGCCTGGGTGGACGTTACAGAGAATCATCATTGATAATCTTGTGGCATGTTTTTTTGAACTCTCCAGTATTCCGACGCGCAGAGGAACCTTTCACACAGAAGGATAAATTACTAAGGAAGGCTGTTTTAATTGCAAAACGCGACTCTGATGTCTTCTATCAGTTTTTCTACAAAGAGGCAAAAATTCTGTCAGAAGGGGTAGCTAAAGAAGATTTATTGAAGAAGGGCCTCGAGTTCATATATAGCTACAAAGAGAATCCTTTGGTTGCAAATCTGCAAAGGGTAAAAACGACTCATGAGATAGAGGAAATTGAAAATGACGTGATTGGCAAGGTGTATTCCATTTTCAAGCCTGCAAACCGTCTTGTTGAGCTTCTGTTATTGCAAGAAGCACATGGAAAGTTTGTAGAGGCAGCAAAGATTGGTGATGAAAATGACCGTTCAATAGATGCTGCATTGCGCAGACTCTGGTACGTCTTTTTTCAATCTCTTTGGGCTCATGGAAAAAGAGCTTGGCCACTGAAGGACTTCAAACAGAAAGACAAGCTTCTGTGTGATGCAAACTCATATGTTAAGTATCATCCCGATTCACAGGATTCTGCAATGGTGCGCGCCGAGATAAACGTTTTATCAAGCATGGAAATCGATTTATCACAAATGAGGAGGTATTTGAGGGATGTTCCTAGAGAAAGAAGCCTCAGACTACATTTTTTGATTTCCAGAAGAATTCTTGATGTTCATCTCCACTCACCTCACATGGACTATGCTTGTATTGAAACATGGTTTGAAGATGGGACAATCAAGCATTTCGAAGTTCTGTTATTGAATGAAAATGTTTCTGTTGAAGGCCTAATTTACTTTTGGAGTTATTGGAAGGGACTGATATGTGAACTACTCAACTGGAGCAATACGCAGCTTTCAGCTTGTAAAGTATATGAGGATTTCATTTTCAATTATTTTGGGGTGAGGAAGTACGATGGAGACAAGAATGGCAGCTACGTCGTGCTGAATTCTGAATCCCAGTGGGTGAAACAGTTTAATCCTTCTATGATTAAGAACGAATATTTGTATCTAATCCGTTCTCCTGAATTGTCATCTGTGGTTTCACACTATTGGTGTTCAGAGTTACTTTCTGTTGCTGTCAAAGTGTTACGAAAGCTTCAATCTTTTCATTCCTACTCAACAGTGAAAAAGTTCTCCATGCATCAACAGACAAATATTCTTACTAGTTTATTTGAGGTTGCAAAATCTCTGCAGAATTGCAAGTTTCCTTATAGGAAGATTAGTGCTAGATTAATTGTTGATCAATATTCCCAACCGTGTGTGGATCTGTTTTTGAGCAATGTCTTCCATATTAACTGGAAATACGCACAGTCGAAGGAAATGATGTATCTGAGAGAAAAGGAAGCATTTCGGAACATTCTCAAAGAAGCAATCAACATACACAGCAAGTGGCAGAAAGGTCTAACATGTGGGCAGCTTGGGAGAATGGCGATGATCTTTTTAGGATCCAATGTGATTGGCTTTAATAATGATACCGATAAAAAACTTATGGGTTGTTCTTCCATGAACTGGAGAGATTTACTTACTAAGCTTAATGGTGGTAGATCAAGTTTTAAAAGTGAGTATCTTGCGATAAGTTTACACAATGTACTGAAAGAGACGTTCACTGCAGGATGGAGAGTCATGTCACCAGCATGCTTGTTATATCTTATGGAACGTCTTCTGATCTTGTCATATTGTGTTCGTGGTTATGTTTTTACCACAAGATCTTCTTGTGTAGAATGGCTTACTTATGAGGAATGGGGTATGGATTCGAATGGAGGTTGTGCTACATTTTTGGATACCATGAAGAACATCCATCATTCTTTAGCTTCAATGGTTAGCGAAATATTGAATTGCCAGGATATTTTAATGGAATGGGTCACAAGATCAGAGAAAGAGTTTTCATTCACCATTGTGGTATTAAGATTGCTTGTTCTTCTTTCCTTGATTTGTGCAAACTCGGGACGATACTATTATCACCTGCTTGATCTATTGGGACGCAGTCATTTTGTTTCGTTACTGCCACCTGCATTCAGTGAGACGCTGATCAAGGGTATAAAGGAAGACCGTTTAGTGGATGCTGTTGCAGTTGCTTGTGAACAGATGGATAATCCTCTCGTTGTTGTGAGTTTTAATGAAGATTTCTCAAACGCCCCATGTCAAAATGCCATATTTCTGAACATGAAAAAGCTGGATTTATGTCGTGAAACGCTAATAAATATATTGTATGTATAGCGAGAAATGCGAGGCTGCTGCTACGTCTTGCTGTGATCGTGAAAATCAAGAGTCTGAGCTTCCACTTTTAGGTAACTGACATCACACAAACAGACGGCTATATTTTTGTGTACTTGATGTATAGTGAGTTCACTTTTTCACAAGTCACTTTGTACTAGGACTATTTTGTAAGCAACTAAAGCCCTTGGTGTTAATTAAAGAGTCCATGTTAGTCTTATGTTTCTATGATTGATCAGTGTTTTTGATGAATTTGGGCAGCTTCTATGACTACATTAACATGCTAATTGGTAAGTATTCTGTTCCAATTTTCTAGCCTTTTCACTTGCATCTTAACAATATGGTTCATATTTTACATATATGGTACTGACTAATGAGTAACTAAAGGCATTTTTCATAAAGACTAATAGGCCTATTTTATTCTTCTTTTTTGTTTTTTTGTTTATTTATTTATTTTTAATTAATTAATTTGTTTATTTATTTATTTTTATTTTCATAGTTGCCATGTAAAGACAAAAGTCAATTTGAACCACTTATCATTCAATCTTTGAGTGAGTCTTGTGTTACACTTTCTTGAGTCACCACCACTCATGACATTATCCTTCCCTTTACTTTTCCCTACCATTTCTCAAAATGTCACCACAACTTCAATCTTCACATTTGAACACATTAATATTGTCTGTTCCAACAAACCTCTGAAATTTCCCAGCCAGCGACCACAAGTTTCTAGCATCCGTTGTTGTGCTAGACGACAAATTAGATACGAAGATGAAGACGAAAATGGAAACGACCAAGAATATGGTCACAATGAAGAGATTGCAATGTTGGAATTCTATAGTCAGATTGCACAAGAAGCACTTTTGGTTAAAGCACTTGTGGATGACCAACCAGTTGAAGTTCTCATCTTCAAGGTTACTTAATTACATATATAGTAACTGTCTTTTTTTTGGCAATGTAACTTTTTGAACTACATTTTTGGATTTTATGGTGTAGGGATTTTCATCGAGCTTGAGCTCGGGAACTTGTCCTGATCCAACAAAGAGCATTCTTCCGGCAAGAGCAGTTATAAAATGTATCGATCGAGTTAAAGGCCCTTTTGATCCATCTAATATTGACTACATAGAGAAGGACTTAACCGTTGAAGCGTTTAAAGAGGTTGTTGAAAAAATAAAAGCCATTCAGTCTATTCAATCCAGTTGAGTGTGTAGAACAATTGTAGTTTACCATGTGTAATCACAAGTATACTTGGCCACCAATCTAAAGTTTTTGACAATCGAATTATTTCATATGTGCAAAATTGAAGCTATAAATTTGCTATAATGATGTTGTGAAGAATGTACGTAAAATTTTAATTAAAGTGAACGTACTCTTGTAAGTCCAATGTTTGGTTAGTTCATATATAAGCTTATTGGGTGTGGTTCCAGATAAAAAGAGAAGTTAGTTAGAAAGATAAAAAGTCAATGAGGAGGTGCATCATAGGTAAAAGTCATGTGCATCACAGTTAAAAATAGAGTGCATCATAATAATATATTTTCCGACTGTCAGAATCCGACAATGACGGTAGCAGCCGGAATTTGGTGCCGGCAGGTGGGGCGATGGTTGGTGGTCAGACAACATCATAGTTAAAAGTCATGTACATCGTCGTTAAAAGTCACGTCATAGTTATAACTTATAAGTCAAGGTGTATCATAATTAATTCAATTCTCCACCTATCTTCCTACCTAAAACCTCTTTTGTATTAGATCCAATTCCAAGCTTAAAACACAAGGTTGAACCTACGGGATTGTTTGGCAAATGGGATTACTGAAGATTTTAGGGGACTACTGAGTTTTAGACTATTTTAAATAAGACTAAGTTCCTACAAAGATTTGTTTGACGACAAGAAAAAATATGCAACTTGTTTTAAGATCTTTTTGAAGTAGTTTGATTTAAAGAAACAATACACAATTGCAATCTGCAGCCATTTGTTCTGGTTCCAATTATTCTGTTGGCAAATATATTTTGATGTGTTTGGCAACGAGCTAGTTAGAGCTGAAACGGAAGCTAATGGTTGAAGATGCATATTGTTGGTGAAATTCTTTTTAGAAACTACTCGAAAAAGCTAATTTTTTATGATGTGTTTGACAAAACTAACTAGTAGACGTAGCTGGAAACTTATAGTTGTAACTCATATTTGAGCTGAAAGCTTGAACTTATATTTTGTTCAGACGTATTTGATAAAGTAACTCAACTGTAAAATATGAATTGACAAGAAATGAATCGACAAGAAATGATAAAAATGTAAACCCAAATAAGATACAGATATTTGGGCTTGAGGAGTTGATGGGTTTGGGCTCTCCAGTGAAATCATTCCGGGGATGGTTTCAAAAATGCAAAAAATCTTCATCTGGATCACTGGATGTCGATTTCTTTTTAGACATGGTTTTGGGGTTTTTTTTTCTTCTGTTGTTAAAAATGGTTATAGTTGGGCTTTAAAATGATAACAACAAAATAGATTAACAACTAAACATTATGATTATGATTATGATTAAACCATAATGTAAATTGAAAAAAATAATGAAATGCAGTTTATTTTTAATAAAATTTGTTTTTTTTTTTTTAAATTTGTTGAATTGAAAAAGAATTCAAAATTGAAAAGAAAAAAGACTTGAAAGAGGTTCTGTTGGAGTGAAAAGGAGTTTAAAGTGGTGGAATGAAAAAGTTAGCGGCAAGTTTATGTGTCAGAGAATTCAAAAAGGGTTGAATTTTGCACTGTGGATACTTTTTAGAAAATAAAGCACGGAAAGTTTTTAACTAAAACATACTTTTTACTATTTTAAATTACAATAAATCACCGTGAAGTAATTAAAATAAAACACCGTGAAGTAATTAAAATACATAACTTCAATATAGTTTTTATTATAAATCATTTTGTTTAAAAGGAACAATTATTTTACATATTAAAATTAGTGTTTATTTAACGTCACCGCAATCATAACTTAACTACTCAAGGAATAGAAAAATTTATAAAATCAACTAGTATCATAACACGTAGTATTCCTTCGTTTCATTAAATTTGAAAATACCCAAAGTTTAAAGAAACTTTACTAATTTCTCCGTCCACTAATAAAATATCATTGATACCCATTCAAATATTTTTTAATTGATTGAAATAAAAGGTAAACACTTCATTTTCATTTGAGACCAACCAAAATGATAATATATTTTTCTCTTATAATATTCTTTATCTTCTCTTTCATATTTTTCATAACATTAATATTTGTCTAGAAAAAACTAAATTAATACAAATATTTTTAACTAGTACCAACGAGGGCATCTTTGGAGTATCTTCGGAGCGTTTTTCAAAGACACCATTGGCACACAAAAGTGTCTTTGGTGGGTGCGTCATACTGAAGACGCAGGAAGACGGGAATTATTGTGTTCATTTTTTATTTTTATTTTGAGTATATAATAAATGTATTATTGATAAATGTGAGTTTTAAAAGTTCAGTTTTCTTCAGTCTACCATTGACAATATTCAATCTTTGTTCAGTCTTAATGAGAAAGTGCTTATGTGACGCTGAACTAACATTCAATTTTTCAGTTTTTCATTGAAAGTGGTCTTAACACTTTCTTTGTACTTATCAAGTAGACTATTATTTATTAAATAAATAGGGTGTGTATTTAGTAGAAGTTTTATTAAAAAATTAATTCCAAATCCCTGTAAATCTAAGAATTCTTTGTGTAAGAAAACTGTTTATGTTTTTCCTAGAGTACTACTACACCGAACTAAAAATATAGACCTAAATATATGTATAACAATAAAAGTTTTAACATTTCTATTCCACTAATTTTCTATCTTAATTTCTATTAATAATTTTAACATGTGTACCAATCACATATTTAGACATACTTTTAAGCCTGTGTTTTGAGCAAATATATCATTTTTCTGTTTTTAAAGGTTTTTTTTTATTAAAATATTAAAATGTAACTTTAACGTCTATCACTAGTTAGGAAGATGGTGTTTGACATTCACTAATTTGGACAAATTTGCGCCATGTTGCCATGTTGGTCGTGTATGCAATTAGTTCTTTTAATCATGGCTAGAAGAGTCTAGAAAACTATTAGCTACCAACGCCATGTCACTTTCAGGTGGGGTCAAGTAAGAATTTTAAGGGATGAACTTACTCCGTAAAACGGTAATAAGTATAAGGAATTTTCTAAACGCAGTTTTTAGGCTGTTGTTAACATGCATAAATATATTGTATATGGTGGTTAATTATTAATTATAGGGTGACGGTTATTTTATTGTACAATACTTTTCTGCGTGTTAACGACAGCCCTAAGTACTACGTTAATACTACATCTTTTGATTTATTGATGATCCATTAATTTAATCAAATAATATATCAATAAAGCATATGATACAAGTTTTTCAATGCATGATTGTCGATGTATGTAAAAAAATTACGTGGTGTTTTTAACCTCTCTCACATATCATAAGAAACTAAAAATATGTTAGTATTTTTTATATTTACTTCAAAATGTTTTGTTATTTTCTAAAATCGCGATAACAACAGTACTCAAACCTGCATAAGAGTGTATTAGAGGAATAAGTAAGTATTAGACATAAATATATAGTATATAGAGTTTGGATTAAATGAGAACGCTTTAAAAATAAAAACGGCTAAGAACGCATCAAATTTACAATTACTCTTGATAAAATTATTAGATACATATCCGTACATCTTAAATATGCAAAGAAAAATAAATGCACATTTCTTAAAAAGTGCACAGAATTCAAGAAAACGATTGATGCAGAATTATATCTATTATTGTGCATCAATAGTTTTTTCAATTTTTATGCATTTATGAGAGTGGACATCTATTTTTTTATATATATATTTGAGATGTATGAATATGATTCTAATGATTTTGTTTGTTAGTTGTGTATTATGAAGCTTACTTAGTCGTTCTTAATTTTAAGGTGTTTTCATTGAAACTCTACTCATGGTATATCAATCAATACCCCCAATTAAAAAAGGATATTAGTTTAATTTTTTGATACGTGGCTAACCCTTTCTTTAACGTCCAATCCCTTCAACAATTAAAAGACGTCTCCTTTCAACAAACATGACTCTTAAAAATAATTAAATTTAAATTAATTAAATCATTCACTTTTATTTTACTTAATAAATATAATTGGGAATATATGACTCCGTTGGCTTATCAAACATAAAACCTAATTGAATATCTCTTCTCTTCACTCCTAAAAAATCAGCACAGATCAGACCACTCTTTCAACAAATAACTTCCATTTTTTTTTCTAATCCTTAACCTTATCATATCAACCGTTATTCAAACGACATCTCCAACTATTGCGACTTCTCGATTCCAATTATAAGTTACTCTGGTTATAACTTACTCTCTTCATGATGCCTTCCACACGTACATCTTCAACATTCTTCATACCACAAACATAAATCACACATACATTCGATGTAATATTTTTTTGCCCTACACAACAGTTTAAATTTTTTTTGATTATTGATATACTTCGTACTAACGATCTATTCATATTAACGTGCAGTATAATGGCTACAAAGCAAAAGTTGGTCAGGGACCTTATTCCGTCCACCAAAAATCCTTCGATTCGTCTTCGGGTGATACGTGTTTGGCAAACCGTGTCTGCAAACAAGAAAATAGATACAACCACCATTGAAATTGTATTCATTAATGAGCGGGTATACTGCCTTTTATGCCCTATAATATCAATTGTAATAACCAATTTTTATTTTTGCCTAATTTATCTATGCATATTGTTAGAACAATCGAATACATGGGACTGTGAACAAAGAATTAGTAGCAAAATTTGAAAACCTTATTACAAAAGGGTCCACAATCATGCTTCGTGACTTTGTTGTGGAAGAAAATACTTCAACCTTCAAGTATTCAACCTACCCCTTCAAAATAGTTTTCTTACCCACCACATCTTTCAAGAATATTGATTCATGGGTTGGATCTTTAAATAGATTTGATTTCATGCCATTTGAGGACATCTTATCTAAAAAAGTGATAGACAAGCAGATAGTCGGTATGTAGTTTTTTACATTCCCATGTTCGTTTCATTTTTATTAATATATATTCTTCCTCTAATAATTTTTTCATTTTTATAGATGTTATTGGATGTGTTTTAGATGTGGGTGACATAATCCCAAGAGAGTATAACAATAAACCAAACAAGAGAAGAACCCTTGAATTGGCAGATTTGAGGTAAGTGTTTTTATCTACACAAAACTCTTTCTGACTCAATACCACATAACCTCGTATGACAATCATAGTATGAAATATGTGTTTGGGAGAGGCAAGAAAATTGAATTTACTATGTGGGATGCTTTTGTTGATGAATTTAGTGCTTTTGTTAAAAGTCAACTATAGGATCAACATGTGATTATTATCACACAATTTGCAAGGATTCGAGACCGGCAAGGTCAGATTCATATAATTTTAAGCATTTATAAAATATAACTATACTTATTGAATTTAACCTTCTTTAATCTTTTCCTTAGGATTGTACTATGTGGGAACTACATTATTTGTTACTATTCTTAATCAATGCAGACATACCAGAAATTCACAATTTTTTAAAAAAGGTAATGCATATAATTTTCCACTTCAGTATGTTGAATCAACAATTGGCATTTTACTAATTTTGCAACCTCAATGTAGAATGCTAGCAAACAAAATGAATCAACCAATAAAGCTTGAGCTTTCTTCTATTTCCACAAAAATCATTCCTAGCAAGCCATCCAAATTCTTTGCAAATAGTACCCCAGTCACTTTGAATCAATTCCCACAATTTCATGAGGTAACATTTATATCTTATTGTCATTTTCAAACTGTTTGGGAAAAACAATGATCAAACCTAAAATTATAAATCTGAGGAGTCAAAATCTAACTTAGTTGTATTCAGGAAACTTAGTGAAATTCTTGAGTCTGTGTTTCTGAGTCTGTGGTACACAGACTGAAGAATTGTTTATGAGTCTGTGCTGCATAGACTGAAGAATCTCACAGACTGAAAGCAATGCTCTTCCTGAAGACTTATGAATTCATCATCTGAAGAATGAAGATTGAATACAGAAGGCTTCACAGACTGAAGTTCACAGACTGATGAGCACAGACTGAAGAGCACAAATTGAAGAATGAAAGTACAAATGTACAGAAGATATTCTTCTTTCCTTAGGCTAGATACAACTGATAAGATGTTTGAGAAAGGTCAAACATCGAACAAAGGTTTTCTTCTCAGCAAAGAAACCTTTTACCTTTTGCTTTCTCTGTTTCCAAGAAAAGCAAAAAGGGGAGCATGCAAAGTTGGCCAAGATGAATCTGTTATCCCTTGGACAACTGCATGAACTGGATAATATAGAGTTACACCCAGCTCTATAAATAGCAGTTCAAAAAGCACTGCTATGCATCCAAGTAATCCAAGCACTCAAAGCAAAATAGTATACAAGACCTTTAAGCTTAGGCTCAAAGCATTACCACACTAACTGTTAAAGTTTGTAGTGATAATTGTATCTTAATATACTAATACTTGGATCGTATTTAAACCATCTGTGTGGGTTTGAATACTTTGTCATCTGTGTGAGACAAACACTTTATTGTGAATAATACTTTGATTCATAATAAACTCTGTGTCAAAATTAATCTTGTTTTCCGCCTAGATTAATTTAAACTTGTTTGATATAAAACTTGGATATAAACTAACACGTTAAGATAACTGTTATTTAATCTGTATCTAAGTTTTGGGAACCTTGTGACCCAATAACTGGTATCAGAGCAGATAAAGATTTAATCTTTAACGATCAAAGGAACTCAGTTTATCAAACAATCATCTAAATCCATTTTATCTACATTTTCTTCCTTGAAAAAATGACTTCTTCTATTGCTATGGCTGGGAAGGGAATTCCAATCTTCAGTGGTGTAAACTTTACCCACTGGAAATTGAAAGCTGAATGGTTTCTTGCTAGCATTCATGATGAAATGCTTAGAGTCATTCAGGAAGGACCCATTATTCCTGGCAGAATAGTTCCTGCAATTATAGATGCAAATGATATTATTGTGACACCTGAAAAATTTGTTGAGGCTGCCAAAAATACCTGGACTGATCTAGACAGGCAACTATATGCTTTAGACTTTAAGGCCAAATCCATACTGGGCAATGCAGTTACTGAGCCTATCTTTGCTAAGATATCTGGCTGCAAAACTGCTAAAGCCATATGGGATATGCTAACTGACCAATATGATGGTGTAGGTTTAGTACAATCCCAAAAGAAGAAGAATCTCATAAGAAATTATGAGAACTTCTTTGCTGGCCAAAATGAGTCATTAACTGATATTCATACCAGATTTCAGATCTTAATCAATGATCTTGAAAGGTATAATATCATCAAGGGACAGTTTGAAATCTGTGTAAAATTTGTTGATGTCATTCCAAACACTTTTTCTGAAGTTATCACTTCATTAATTGTAAGTGAAAAATTGGAGACATATGATCTCTCTGGCTTGTTTGGACTTCTACTAAATTTTGAAGAAACCAAAGCCAGAAAGGATCTAAATGCCAAAAGGATTGCAAAAGATCCGTCTGCTGCCCTTGTTGCAACAACAAGGAAAAATAGAGAACTTTTCTCTAGAGCAGATTACCATCTTACTCTTACAGACTCAGAATCAGATGATGAAACTGAGTCTCTAGAAGCTGAAATGGCATTGCTAGCCCAAAGGTTAGAAAAATCAAGATTCAAAGGTTCAAAAGGAAGGCCAACTTTTGATCCTAAGAAAGCTACTTGCTATAAATGTGGACAAGTTGGTCATATTTCTTCTGACTGCAGAGTGAAGATTGCAGAATCTTCAAGTTCTGATAAGTGGGAAGAAAAGGCCAAGAAGTACAAGAGAAAGTACTTCAACTCCAAGAAAATTGAAGAGAAATAACAACCAAAGAAACTAGAGAAAGCTTTGGTTGTTGAACAATGGATAGATGAAGAATCTTCATCATCTGAGGATGATGAAGATATGTGCTTAATGGCTATCACAGAGAGCCAGTTTGACAAAGATGTCAAATTTGCAGAAAAGGCATGTGTTCATCCAGACTGGGACAGAGGATCTGCTTACAATGTAAATCATTTTAAACTTTACTATAGTGATGCAGAAAAACAGAAAATGTTTGAACACATCTATGTTGACTTTTTGAAAAGACTGGAGGAAATACAAGATTTAAAAACCAAACTCAGTAAAGTTCAAAAAGATCTACAATCAAAAGTGAATGAAATAAACCAAAATAAACAGTACAAACTTGAGCTTGATGCTCAATATGACCTTCTCAAAAAGATCAAGCTGGAAAAAGAAGCTTATATAAACAAAGCTGATCATTATGAAAGGATCTGTAAATCTTGGTGTATTTCATCACTTAAAAATGTGGACTGTTTATCCAAACAGATTCCAGCTCAGATACAAGCGGTCATAGGTGATGAGTTTGATCTTAAAAGTCACATAAATTCAGAAATAAACTCAAAACCTACTATATTTGTACCTGAGATTTTACCTCATAATTTTAGTCATACTGTGGGAGACAAAGTTATATTGACAAATGCCTTTGTTAGACCAAAAATAGTTGCTAAAGAACTAGTATATGAGACAGAGCCAGACTCTGAAGACACAGACTCAGAAATCTCAGTCTGTGAAACTTCTCAATCTGAACAGCCTGAACTTATAATCACTAATGAATCTTTAGAAACTATAGAACTTGAAAAGAAAAGATTTATAAAAGGCAAAGTTTATATTCCCACAGTACCATCTTTAAAAAGACAAAAAGAGGTAAAAAGAATCAAGAATAAACAGAAAGGTTACAATGTGTTTGAACCTTCCACATCTCAGTCTGTAACTGGTCCAGATAATAATATGCCAAATGATAAATCTAAAGGCATAAAACCAGTAACAAGGGAGTTAAAAAGATCTCAGTCTGTGAGATCTAACTGTCAGTCTGGAAAAATCAATTTTTAGTCTGGCAAACTTAACTCCAAATCTGTTTGTGTTAACACTCAGTCTGACTCTCAAAAGTCAAATCTTAACAACCAGACTAAGACCATTAAGCTGCTTAGTGAAAACTTAATGAAATTAACCACAGATTTTAAAACATTTGTTGAGTCAAAACAAGAGTTTAACAGAGGATCTAGTGCAAATAATAACCCAAAATCCAAAAGGACCATTATGTTGGACAGAAAATGTTACAACTGTGGAAATCTGGGACATGAAGGTATTAAATGCACAAAGTCCATTCTTAAACAGCCAAAGGCTGCTTTGATCAAACAAATGTCATCTACAAACAACAAAATCAAAAATAGAGAGGTTAAAAGTCAACTTCACAGACTTAGCACCAAAACTGCTAAATAATTGACTCCAACCAACTCTAAAGAACCCATCAAAAGATAGGTTCCCAAAAGTAGCTAATCGATTTTGTTTGTCTTGTGCAGGGTAACAGCAAATGGTACCTATACAGTGGATGCTCAAGACACATGACAGGTTCTTTGGAGAATCTGTCAGAGTTTGTAGAAGAAGAAGGACCTTCTGTCAAATATGGTGACAACTCTGTTGCCAAGATAAAAGGTTATGGTGTGGTGAAGGCTGTCAACATCAGAATAATAAAGGTGGTCTATGTTGAGGGATTAAAGCATAACTTGCTTAGTGCAAGCCAGATTTGTGATGATGATGGTGAAATCAGAATCAGAAAGAAGGCTGCTGTTATCTATAATTCCAAAGGCAAACCTATATTAGTTGCCAAAAGAGAAAGAGATATCTATCTCTTGGATCTTTCTTCTGCAGACAACAATGTAGAGACTTGTCTCTATACTCAGTCTGTACCAGAACTAAGCTGGCTATGGCATATGAGGTTATCCCACCTGAACTTCAAAAATATTAACCTCCTATCAAAGAAGAAACTGGTTAGAGGTCTGCCTAATGTTACATTTGCAAAGGACAAACTCTGTCCTGCTTGTATACTAGGGAAACAGACCAAAAACTATTTTCCATCCAAATTGTTAGCTACAATTGATCAACCACTGCATATGCTTCATATGGATCTGTTTGGACCCATGAGCATTAGCAGTTTGGGTGGAAAGAAGTATACACTTGTGATTGTGGATGAATACACAAGGTATACTTGGGTCATCTTTCTTCAGTCAAAAAGTGATGCTCCTGAAGAGATTATTAATCTAATCAAGAGGGAAAAATTGCAGAAAGATGCACCTGTCAAGCAACTAAGGAGTGATCATGGTACAGAATTTAAAAATGCTACTCTCATTGAATTCTGTATTGACAAAGGCATTACTCAAAACTTTGCCTCTGTCAGAACTCCTCAACAAAATGGTGTTGCTGAGAGAAGAAATCGTACACTCATAGAAGCTGCAAGAACCATGTTATGCCATGGTCAAATGAAGATTTATTTTTGGGCAGAAGCAGTTAACACTGCCTGTTATACCCAAAATAGATTTATTTTGGTCAAAAGGCATGGCAAAACTGCATATGAGCTGTATCACAAGAAGGTTCCAACCATCCATTACTTCCAGACCTTTGGAAGTAAATGCTACATTCTCAATCAAAGAGATCAATTAGCAAAGATGGAACCTAAGTCTGATGAAGGAATTTTTGTTGGCTATTCATCTATTTCAAAGGCCTACAGAGTCTACAACAACAGAAGGAACAAAATCGAAGAAACCATCAATGTCACCTTTGATGCTTCCTCTGCTAATGATGAACATGTTTCTCAGTCTGATGTTCATTTATTAGAAGATTTATCTGTTGTGGGATCTGAATCTCAAATCCCAGTTGTTGCTAACCGACAACAGGACTCTGAAAGTGATAATGAAGATGCTCAACCTGCTCAATTAATGACAGTACCTTCATCAACTGAAGATGAATCTGTGTCTAGAGATTCAAGTTCTTCTGATACAAGTGTTCAGTCTGGTAGTGTTCAGTCTGAGAACT
Organism: Gnaphalium uliginosum; assembly: GCA_963930675.1. Taxonomy (NCBI): domain Eukaryota; kingdom Viridiplantae; phylum Streptophyta; class Magnoliopsida; order Asterales; family Asteraceae; genus Gnaphalium; species Gnaphalium uliginosum. Next base: position 32,902,709 of record OZ005685.1, read on the forward strand.
CTACAGACTTAGACTTGCCCTATGTAGAAGATGATGCAGAACTCAGTTCTGCTATTCTTCCACCAAATGAGAATGATTTACCATCCAATGATGAATCATTTCTAGGAGTCAAAGAACACAAGTATCATCCAATTACAGAAATAATTGGAGATTATGTTTCTGGTGTACAAACAAGAGCTCAAGTATCAAGCTCACCTACTGCAAATTTCTGCTACTACACAAACTTCCTATCAATCATTGAACCAAAGAAAGCTGAAGAAGCTTTGCAAGATGATGATTGGGTTGAAGCAATGCAGGAAGAGTTAACAGAATTTGACAGAAACAATGTTTGGACCCTAGTTCCTGCTCCAAAAGGGAAAACCATTATTGGAACTAAATGGGTTTACAGAAACAAGATGGACAAGGATGGAGTGATAATAAGGAACAAAGCAAGGCTAGTTGCTCAAGGCTACAAGCAGGAAGAAGGCATTGATTATGATGAAACCTTTGCCCCTGTAGCCAGAATTGACGCAATACGGTTATTCTTGGCATATGCTGCATTCAAGGACTTCAAAGTCTATCAAATGGATGTCAAGAGTGCATTTCTGAATGGCAACTTACAGGAGGAAGTCTATGTGAAACAACCTCCAGGTTTTGTAAGTTTCACTTTTCCAAATCATGTCTATAAATTGCAGAAAGCACTATATGGACTAAAACAAGCTCCAAGAGCTTGGTATGACACCTTATCATCCTATCTTCTTAGTAATGACTTTACTAGAGGATCAATTGATAAGACTTTGTTCTTCAAAAGGAACAAGGCAGATGTCATACTAGTCCAAATCTATGTTGATGATATTATATTTGGGTCTACTGATGAAAAATTGTGTAAATGGTTTTCAAACTTAATGTCAAAACAGTATCAAATGAGTATGATGGGTGAATTAACATACTTTCTTGGTCTACAAGTACATCAGAAACCTGATGGTATCTTCATTAACCAAGGTAAATATGTCAATGACCTACTTACTAAATATTCTTTAAAGGACTGTTCAATTATGAAAACACCAATGAGCACTGCAGATAAGTTGGATAAAGATCAGTCTGGCAAGTCAGTCTGTCAAACCACTTATAGAGGTATGATAGGATCTCTACTATACCTCACTGCAAGTAGACCAGATATCATGTTCTCAACATGTTTGTGTGCTAGATATCAATCTGAACCTAAAGAATCGCATCTAAAAGCTGTAAAAAGGATTTTTAGGTACCTAAAAGGTACTCCTAACCTGGGTCTTTGGTATCCCAAAGACTCTGGTTTTGATCTAATTGGATATACAGATGCAGATTATGCAGGTTGTAAATTAGACAGGAAAAGCACTTCTGGTGGATGTCAACTGCTAGGTGGCAAACTAGTCAGTTGGTCAAGCAAGAAACAGAATTCTGTTGCTACATCCACTGCAGAAGCAGAATATGTGGCTGCTAGTAGTTGCTGTGCTCAATTGCTATGGATGCAACATCAACTAGCAGACTATGATTTGGTGTTTACAAAAACTCCAATCATGTGTGATAACCAAAGTGCCATTGCCATCACTGAGAATCCTGTATTTCACTCCAGGACAAAGCATATTGAGATCAGACATCACTTTATCAGAGATTGTGCTGAGAAAGGTAAAGTGATTCTCAAATATGTGCCCACAAACGACCAATTAGCAGATATCTTTACTAAACCTTTAAATGAAGCTAGATTTTTGTATCTGCTTGGTCAACTAGGAATGCTCAACCCCTAGTAAAACCTTGAATCTCTATGATTCAATTCTCAGTCTGTGTCTGCTTTTCAATCTGTATAACTGTATTCTCAGCTACATACAATCAAAAAGCACAGACTAAGAGATATTTTTGTAAATATATTAAAGAAAATACCAAAAAGATTTTAAAATTCTGTTATTTTCTCTCAGTCTGTCTGTTTTATAGTTCAGTCTGTGTGACGTCATCCAGACTCACTATACAGACTCATAATATACACTCAGACTGAGCTCCTTTTATTTTTCTTTTTATTCTCTCCTTCAGTCTGTATGATATATGACTCAGTCTGTGTGACGTCACCCAGACTCACTGCACAGACTGATCATATACACTCATATTAAATGCTTTTTATTTTTTTTATTTTTTTTTATTTTATCTTATTTTAATTATTTTAATTTTATTTTATTAATAAAAATAAATAAACAACAATATCCTTGCATTTAATGCTAATACCATTTTTATGGTAATAATCATTAAAAGTTTTGGCGCTTGTTGTCTATTTATCTGCTCAATACAAAAGGTGCACGTGCCTAAGCCTCATTGCTACAGTAAAAGGGATAATCATCAGTGGGTCCCGTTTAACGGAAATTTAATTTCGTTAAATACCCATTTCCGGTCTCCTCTCTTTTTCTTCACTCGTACTTGCACACCAAAAATACACAGAGTTTGTGAACCCTAACTCTTCATTAATCAACCATTTTCAAACTCAATCTCAAGAAATTATCTTCAAAAATGGCTGATCAATGGGTTTACACACCACCTGCTTCTATCACTGCGGCTAAACCCTTTAAACAGGGTAAACAGGTAAAACTCTGTATAAATAATCAAGTTGCTACCATTTCCATTCCTGATTCTAAAAAGAACCAAGGATTTGAGGAATTAACAAACTTTATGACTGCTCATCCTTTAAGGGGAGCATTTTTCAACACTATTCCTCAAATATATCCTGATTTTCTTATGGAATGGTGGTATACTTGCTCCTTAAATATTACCAATACTGCAATTACTAGAACTATTGATCATGGTAAACGGGCAGTTACCATTGATTAGGAGCTAATAAGGAATGTCTTAGACTTGCCCTTGGGAAACAATTTTGAACCCATTCCAACCAAAGAAGCAGCAAGGGCTTCTCTTACTTTGGTTGGATATACCAAAGAAAAAGGTACCATCTTGATGTCAGGATTCATCCCCAGATGGAAATTTTTAATCTCTAGCATCATTAGAAGTCTAGGAGGTAAATCTGGTAGCACAGGGGAGTTAAATGAGTTTGAAACTCAACTGTTAAGCTCATTCATCACTAGTTTAAACATCAACTTTGCAGAGTTGTATTTTCAAGAAATTTTAAAACTGGTGAATGAGTCTAACAGAATTTTCAATGTACCTTTTATAAGGTTACTCTCCTTGTGCATCCAATCCAGATTATCTGGGTCCGTATATATATCTTTTAATAATAAAATTGCAGATATACCCGTACCAGTGCTCACCTATAAAGTGTTTAACCATCCGCTTCCACTTACTGGAGCACCTATCACTGCTGCTATGCAGCAATGGATTGATCACCCATATGTTGCTTCTGCATCTATGGAGGGTGATGATTCAGGTGATAGTGAGGGTACTGAGGCCCAGACTGTTGAAGATCGTGTGGCTGAAGCAGAGCACACAGACTCCAGGGATACAGACTCAACTCAGTCTGTGCACTTGGAGTCAGACTCAAACATTCTTGAGTCTGTTCCATCTTCAACAGAAGATGCAGGTAGTACTTCTTCTTCATCTGAGGACATGGATATAGATCAACCTTCTTATCCTAGCCCATCCTCACCCACAAAAGAGAGTCACAAACAAACCAACCCAGATGAGTCACCACTCACTCTGGAGGAATCACCAGACTCAGCCCCAAAAAGTATAGCACAAGTGGAATCATCATCCATGGAATTGGATGTCAATAGAACACCTTCCAGTGCTGTAGTCCATTCCACTGCAGCTCTGCTAGAGTCTGTGGTGCCAATGGCTACCCAACTGACCCAACCTACACCTAGTTTAGTGAGCTTGGATACCCACATTACTGCTACTACACTGACCCCTGTAGTATGCATTGAAGAAGATGCTCCAATCCTGAGCACTACCACCCCCCTCTTTACCCCACTCACAATGGCTGAGCCCATAATGACCACTAGTCCTGTACTAGTTCACATTCCAGTGAGTCCTTTCTTACACCCCTCTGCACAGATCGCCAATGCCCCAGTCATGTCACAAACTGAGGTACAGATCTCCTCTTCTTTGCCTGATGAACTACCATCTTATCACCAGATGGTTAGTGAAGGCATACCAACTTCCACATCAGTTGCCCGTGATACTGTTCCTTTACACCAGGGACTGTTTGAGGCAACAGGTGCAACACAATCATTTCCCAGTGATATCTTATCCTATCACCGGATTAGATCTGAGGGAACAACTACACCACTCAATGCCTACGATCGCTTTTCCATGCACAGGACACAGAGTGAGGCAAAGAATGCAACCCCAAAAGATTCCAGTGATCTTGCTCAGTTACAACATGAGTCAAGTGAGGAACACATACCATCACCCAATTCTAACCCATCCAACCAGACTCAGTCTGTGCCTTCTAGTACACTTAATGATGTGCTTTCTGCCATCAACAAGTTGTCTGAATGGGTACAGACTGAGTTCAATAATAATAAGAAAGAGCTAGAGAAGATGAAGCATCTAGTCTCTACTATGGTGGATAAAATGGATATGCTGGAAGAGCAGGTATCCAATAGGTTAGATGAAATGCAGACCACCCTCTCAAACTTAGTAGATGATGTCAAAAAGGGGGAGAAGATGAAGTATGGGTCTGCAGAAGCTAAAACCTCAAAAGATAAAGATTTAAATAATAAATCCTTAGATTTAGGGGGAGATAGCAGTGAGGGAGATGATGGACCCGAAGGTGCTAGGGTGAAGTCTCAGACTGAAGCTCAGTTTGTGCCACAGACTGAAAATATGAGTGCACAGACTGAGGGGGAGCAAGAAGGATTGCAGGCAGGTGAACATACTGAGATGGTTGCACAGACTCAGGGGGAGTCATCCATTGTCTTACACATAGACCCAATTGCAACTATCTCAGCCCAAGGTCAGAAGAAGAAGAAGATGTTCAACCTCTGCTAATCAAGAGAGCCAGGAAGATGAAAAGAATGGCCTGGAGGATTCCTGAAAGGGATATCTTTGATTCCCAACCAAAAATGAAGGGGATCAAAACCTGGGACCAATTTATGAAGCTGGCAGAAGAACAGGACAATGATGGTGATGATGATGATGCCATCAATCCTGACTGCAGTTCTGAGTCTGAAGTTTTCAGAAGATCAGATGATGATGAAGATGATGCTACTTTTGGAGGTGTAGGTGAAGGAGCCTCAAAAGTCAAGACTGGAGAGTCTCAGTCTGTGCCTTCTGAACCTTCACAGACTGAGACACAACATCAATCACAGACTCAGAGCTCAGAGCAACCAGCAGCAAGCACTGATGCTCTAATTATCAGTGCTGAAGCCATTCAAGCTGAAGCCAATCCTGCTAGACCAACCACAACAACCAGAACACTGCCTCCAGGTAGGAGTGAAATTGAAGACAGAATGCAATGGAGAAGTGCTCATCTGATAAGCACTTATCCTGGGTCAAGTTCTACACTGGAAGAGGTAGATAGGGCTAAGGGTAAGGGCAAGGAGATTGCCTTATCCAAGCAGGAAAGGTTAAGCAAGATCAAGAAGATGGTGGATGATCATGCTGCTGGAACAAGAAGTCCTGAACTGAAAGATCTACAGGACGAACTCTTGCAACAAGAGGCTACTGCTCAAGGTATGACCTTAACCGAATACTTAGATGTATTAACACTTGAAGAGCAGAAGCTGAAGGAAGCAAGATTTGTTGACATGCTCACTCAAGAACTACAAGAAGAAAGTCGCTCACTGACCCAAATCAGAAGGAGTCAAGTTGAGCAACAAATCAAAGAAGATGAGGAGCTGTCAACAAGGTTACAGAAGATAGAGAGCCTGAAACCAAAGCTACAAGCCACTTTCCAAAAGTCAAAGTTCAAGCAGAAGATTAGAGAATGTCATCTGAACAAGATTGGACGGAAATTGAAGCTGGAGCTGACTTTGACCAAGAGCAAGAAGATGGTATGGGTGGATGACCTGTACACTCTAGGGCTTAAGGAATGGCAATCCATTGCCAATCTTTAGAAGAGTGCAGCTGACAAGGAATTGAAGAAAGAAGTTCTGGATGAGCTATCTTACCTGATTGAGCTAGTTCTCAGTCTGGGGCTCATCTCAGAAGAAGAATACAAGTTGTTTTACATAGCAAACAACTTTGTAATCAAGAAGAAGTCAGTTGGGTTATCCACAGAGAATGAGCAGAGAAGGGAGCATCCTCTACCCAAAGGTATCATTTTCATTGATAGATCATATGTACAGACTGACAACATTGAAGGTCTGTGCTATAGAGATATCAATGGGATAGAGTGCTTTCAGGATCAGAATAGGTTATATGGAGAGTCTCTGCTGCACTGCATTGCCCTGCTGAAGGAATGCAAACATTCTCAAGCCAGACCATTCATAAGAAGACTGATTAGCTGGTTATTCAACAACCTTTCTCAAATCAGGATGATGATTGGACTTGAAGATATCTGCAAAAAGATCATCCTAGAGTATCAAGAATTTGAAGACAAATCTGATAAGGAAATGGAAGAACTGTTGAAGAGGAAAGTGGAAAAGATGAAAGAGATCAAGGCTTAGAGAAAGAAGTGAAGATGGTTAAATTTTTGATTTACAATTTCATGTAATAATTGTAATATTCTTGTAAACTGACTATGACTTTGACTTTATGTATATAAGTCTAAATTCATAAGTTATGCTTTACTTTAGTATTTATTATTTCTCTATTATCTTTTGTAAATAGATTTTGACATCATCAGATAGGGGGAGATTGTTGGGAAAAACAATGATCAAACCTAAAATTATAAATCTGAGGAGTCAAAATCTAACTTAGTTGTATTCAGGAAACTTAGTGAAATTCCCGAGTCTGTGTTTCTGAGTCTGTGCTACACAGACTGAAGAATTGTTTCTGAGTCTGTGTTGCACAGACTGAAGAATCTCACAGACTGAAAGTCATGCTCTTCCTGAAGACTTATGAATTCATCATCTGAAGAATGAAGATTGAATACAGAAGGCTTCACAGACTGAAGTTCACAGACTGATGAGCACAGACTGAAGAGCACAAATTGAAGAATGAAAGTACAAATGTACAGAAGATATTCTTCTTTCCTTAGGCTAGATACAACTGATAAGATGTTTGAGAAAGGTCAAACATCGAACAAAGGTTTTCTTCTCAGCAAAGAAACCTTTTACCTTTTGCTTTCTCTGTTTCCAAGAAAAGCAAAAAGGGGAGCATGCAAAGTTGGCCAAGATGAATCTGTTATCCCTTGGACAACTGCATGAACTGGATAATATAGAGTTACACCCAGCTCTATAAATAGCAGTTCAAAAAGCACTGCTATGCATCCAAGTAATCCAAGCACTCAAAGCAAAATAGTATACAAGACCTTTAAGCTTAGGCTCAAAGCATTACCACACTAACTGTTAAAGTTTGTAGTGATAATTGTATCTTAATATACTAATACTTGGATCGTATTTAAACCATCTGTGTGGGTTTGAATACTTTGTCATCTGTGTGAGACAAACACTTTATTGTGAATAATACTTTGATTCATAATAAACTATGTGTCAAAATTAATCTTGTTTTCCGCCTAGATTAATTTAAACTTGTTTGATATAAAACTTGGATATAAACTAACACGTTAAGATAACTGTTATTTAATCTGTATCTAAGTTTTGGGAACCTTGTGACCCAATACAAACCGTACTTATATTTTAAGACAGCTAAAATTTGACATATTTTCAAGAGATAAAATGTGTAAGTGTTGGTACCATACATAATGTTCGTAAAGATAAGCCTTGGTCCTATATTGCATGTCGTAGATGTACATGCTTAGTAACTTCAAATGATGGTGTTGAAACTTCTGGTGTTGCTTCCAAGAAGATTAATAATACATGGAAATGTAGAAACTGTGGGCCCAATGTTACTAATGTGTTACTAATGTGTATCCGAGGTGTTGCTTCCAAGAACTTAAATGTCATGTCTTCCAAATCACAAGTTATCTCTAAAAAATATGTGCTAGTAAAGTTGCTTCGGAATTATGTTCAGCCTGCAGGTCTATGTAATGGTACAAGATTACAAATAATGAAGCTTTGGAAACATGCGGTAGAGGCAAAGATAATTTCTGGAAGCCACATTGGAGATATTACAGTCATCCCACGAATGAAATTATTAAGTTCAGATAAAAAAAGGCCATTTCAATTTCAAATTAGACAATTACCTTTGGTGGTTTGTTTTGCAATGACTATAAACAAAAGTCAAGGCCAATCATTATCAGATGTTGGAATATACTTATCAAGACCAGTATTTTCACATGGCCAATTATATGTAGCAATGTCAAGAGTGAAAAGCAAGGAGGGGTTAAAAGTTTTGATGACAAACGAAACAGGCCTTGCCACAAATCACACTACCGACGTTGTCTACAAAGAAGTGTTGCAAGATCTATAATATCTAATTCAACATTATATCTATTGTTGAACAAAACATATTCAACTTGAATATTTGGCACTATGTTATACAATATATAACTCTGCATATTATACTTAGCTTACGATAAAACTTTTGCATAGATACTAGTAAATATATATGTAGGGATCATATATAAGGGTTTTCTAGTGTAGTTTTTTCAGGTATTCGGTAAGGTATAAGTGATACAATATATATATATATATATATATATATATATATATATATATGGATAGCTTTGTAGCGGTCTTTATGTGTATTTATTTAAATATTTATATTGTATTGATACTTGTATTTTATATCATATACATATATCTGCACTATAATCGTACATTCTATATATTTATAGTTTCTTATATTTATATTTGTTATATTTTAAAATCGAAATTAATATAATGTAGATGTTATTTTATTGACATATTTAATGATGATGATGATTGAGTTTTGGCATAGACGTTAGACTTAAAAGTTAAAACGATTGAAATCTTCTCATGTTAAATGGAGTAATTTTCATCTTGAGTATATAGTTCATTTCACTTGAGACGTGATCCAAGCTTATTTGCTCCTATCTCGTTTTCTAAAAATAGACACGAATGAAAGAATAGGCAAATGACTCCTAACAAGGAACTAAATGCAAGTGTAATTCTAATTGTAAATAACAAAAAATTAATGATTAAATACATATAAATAAAAAAAATAAAGAATGCCAATGATGATAGTGCACAAATAAATATCTTTCATATTTTACTTTTGAATATTGAATATTGATGAATGTCGTTGAATAACAGTGTCGCACCCCCAATTTTACAATGCAGCGGAAGTCTGTTCGGGGCGCGACTAATTACGGATCATTACACAAAGTTATAACAAACGACCTCTAAATGAGACGTTTTTAAATTACATTCTGAAAAATATATTGTTTACAAAATACATTTGTACTAATCCACGAGTTCACAAGATAGCCTAGAGATTTTAGTACATAACTACTCTTACAAAAACAGTAATGCAGGAAAATCTCTTTGTTTGTTTGTAATACATGCGACTCGTGCCAGAGTTCTCTGTAGGCCATCCTACTGTGTCTGCGAACATGAGATTACATACTAAAACGGTCAACATAATGTTGGTGAGTTCATAGGTTTGAAACAGTTATCCAAAGTTGGTAATAATCACAAGATTTAATCAGTGTTGCACGAATGCAAAATAAGTATATACTATTTCCATGAGTCTCACAGTTCGACGCTTAACCTGGTTTGTGCCTCGGATAGGTGCATAATCCAATACACCCGTAACAGTCAAATATTAACGCGTCCGTGGGTCGGCTAGAGCGACTAGCTCGGACAGGGATGTCAATCCCCGATAGATCTATCCAATAAGACTCGCGCTTATACAATTAACGAACTATGATAAAGTGAGGACTTTTAGTGGATTAAAGGTCTCATGCAATCCGTATAAGAGTTGTTTCAGTACTTGTGATTATAAAACAGTGTATGTAATCTCACCCCATAGTATAAAACAGTAAAAGTGGGGCTATGAGACTCACCTGAGTCTTGAAAGCAAGTATATCAAATAGTGGGTGTTCGTGTCCCAAGGTGCAATCTTCTAGCGCCCTAAACGCATAAGATTGTATGTAAGTGGTGGGTTAATGTCCACTTATGTATGCAAGTGGAGGGTTAATGTCCACTTGTGCTAGTCGTCCACTCAACTAGCTATGTCCAAAGTTTGTTTATCATTTGTGTTTAGAAAACGAGTACGGCCCGTTGGTGATGTTTTATAATAATAATTCACGAAGACATTACTATTATGTTTTGTTCCGTTGTATACTTATATGTGTATATGGTTTGCGTATATGTGTAGTGTCGTATACCATTGAGTGGTTGATACGCGATTTCTACCCTTAGTGTAAATCATGTTTTCAATCTGTTGTTTTTAGCGACACTAGCTGGCGACACTGGGTAGCGACACTGAGATGCGACACTGAGGTTAGTGTCGCAAGATGTCGAAATTTGTGATGTTGCGACATTGGGGTTAGTGTCGCAGATGTCAAGAACTTAATTAAGTTGCAACACTAAAGTTAGTGTCGCAGTCGAAGAATTTAATAAATGTGCGACACCAGGTTTAGTGTCGCATGTTGCGACACTAGAATTGTTTAGCGACACAAATGTTAGTGTCGCAGAGTGTTAGTACTGCTAGTTTGAATGTTGCGACACTGAGCTTAGTGTCGCAGGTTAATACTTGGTTTTAAAAGTATCGACACAGGGTTAGTGTCGCTAGTTAATACTGTTAGATTGAAAGTTGCGACACTAGGATTAGTGTCGCAGGTTTTGGGCCTCCTGCGACACTAGCGACCTGTTGTGATTTCTTGTTCGGGAACTTGGTCAAACGTGCTCGGTTTGACTCGAAACTTTTAGGGAAGTCTTAAGTATGTTTTTAAAGCTTAGGAAAATTATCGTTACGTTTTGTGGTTACCCCGAAAGTGTCGTTTCAAATTTTATGCAAAAACAGTCCATGGGTTTATTTCCTCAGTTTTTGGAGTCGTGTTCAGGGCTTGTTTCGACTAGCCAAACCTTCGAAATAAAATTCAAGAAAAATCACAGTGATTCTCCTATGTCTTAACTACTTACAGTAAATTTTTCATAATTTTTGGTCAAGTGTAAGTCACGAAATCGTTTGAAAATCCAACAAGTGTCCAGCATGTCGGTTTCCAGACCTTTGTTCAGTGTTTAGTCCATATCTCAAGATTTACAAAACTTCAGAAAATGTGCGAGTATAACTTTTAAAGGTAACAGAAAATGTTAACTTTTTCAAGTGGTTTAAGTTGATTTGGGTTTGTAGATCTCAAGATATGATTTTACAAAGTTGACTAACTTTTCTGTCAAAAAGGACAGTCCAGACACTTGCTTTTGTAAAATCGATTTCCCATACCAAACGACCTCAGAAAAATACCAAACTACTTGGGTTCGAAAGTAGACTCCTTGAACTTAGTTTTAGACTCAAGAATCGCTCCATTTGGTTAAGAAACGAGTTAGTTATCATAGATCAAAGTCGGGTTAAGTTTCTGTCCAGTGGTTAAAGTCATTACCTGACGATTTTTCTTATTATCCAATGATTTTCAGTTTAGATCTTGGACATAATTAGCAAAAACGATCCTCTAGCATGAACATGGACATCATCCGAGGAAAATAAAAGAGTTTGGGAGAGGTTCTTACAAAGAAAAGTCGATCTAGAGTCGAGATAAGGAAGAGGAGGGCTGCTGCTGTCCTTCTTGCTTCCCCTTGCGTAAAAACAACGAAGATGGTGCTAGATGGTGATGGTAGTGCTTGGTGGCTCTTGGAGGAGGTTGAGAGAGATGGTGGTGGTGGTGTAATGGCTAAGATTCTTAAAAGAGAGAGTAAGGAGAGATGAAAAGAAAGAGTGAGTGATTGTATGAGAAATGAAGTTGGAGGAAAAGTGTAAGTGTTAAAGAGGAAGGGATGGGCCAAGGGAGTGGGCCGGTTTTTCTGGTGCGCTGGCCGAAGTGGGCTTGGCCCATTGTGATCTCGGGCTCGTGACTCGCTCCTCGATTTCGTGTTACGTTACTCGGTCGGTTAAACGTAAATCGCGCGTTTTCGTCGCGTATGGCACGTTTTATGTAAAACGTGATATGTTCGTATGTTATCGTACAATAATAATATAATGTAAATAACTCCTATTTAATTAAAAATAGGTTCATGTTCTTTGTAAAAGTTTTCACCAACAACCGTATTTATCGTGTCGGATTCCATCCGATTGAAATCGCGTAATTAGAATTAATTACGTACGCGTATATATATATTTACATACATACAAACTGTTACTGCACTTAGTCCTATTTCGTACTAAATACAAGTAATAATGGTCTACGATTAAATACAAATGACGGCCTAATTTGCCGGGTGTCACAAACAGGAATGGCAACATGGCGGGTTCGAGGCTAGAAGTGGTAACCCCAACACTAAACTCGTTAATAAAAAAAATCCCCAAATTAACCTCAAACTCCAACGGGGATCTTATCGGGGCACCCCATTGGGGACATAGGTTCCCCCAAACCCTAACGGGGATTGAAGTACCCCACTGGGAATACCGATTCCTTAAAACCGTTTCCACGTTGATAATACTCTAAATCTGAGGATTTTGTTGATTTTCTTTACAATATTATCTATCAATGCATAAAGTAATATTCTCTTTTTCTAAAAACAAACTAACATAATGATCAAGACAATATATCGTAGTTGGTTTACATTAATAATACAAATACAAGGTTCAAAATTACCAAGTTCATCACAAAATGGTCTTAGAATATCATGACTAGATCACAAGACACTAAGTCAAAACAACAAGAGTAACCAAGACAACATAAGTAATCAAAAACAACATGAGTAATTAAAGTTCGGGTTCACGATCTTCATAATATAAGGCAAAACAAAATGTAGTAGGAAGTATTAAAGATATATGAAAATGATATTATAATATTATATATATATATATATATATATATATATATATATATATATATATATATATATATATATATGTAATACACTTCGGGACGGGGCAAAGCAAGAATGATCATATCCATTCCTCACCCCATACCCGATAAGAATACTCATTATTTTTGCCATCCCTATTTAACAATACCCTAAGTTACCGAAACACAAATTTAAAGGGATTGATAAATTTGAGTTGAAGGTAAACGTGGACCCATCAAATATTTTCAACAACCAATAAAAACGAAATACCCAAACATAACTCGCCTTCGTCTTGCTCTGATACCATGATAAAATCAAACGAATTTATGGAAAACTTATTCTTTCCATTGAATCAATCGCACAAATTTACAGAGAGTATGTCTTCATACGATACAAAATTCTGCATAACTAATCTAACTACCTTCGTCTTGCGATAATTATGGTGAATGGAAACGAGAAGCTCCATACTTATGGTGAATGGAAACGAGATATTTTTGAGTGCAAAGAATAAGCTTGGGTTCATAAATGGTACTTGTGTCAAACCTGCTGCAGATTCTCCATACTTAGGTCACTGGGAACGTTGTAATAACCTGGTGATTTCCTGGTTATTACATTCTGTAGAACCTGATATTCGTCGCAACATTCTTTATTATCAAACTGCAACAGAAATCTAGAATGAATTATGAGAAAGGTATGCACAGTCAAATATACCTCGCAAATTTCAAGTTCACAAGCATACAGGTTCACTTTCACAGGGTAATCTTTCTATTCCTGCATACTACACTGAATTGAAAAGCTGTTGGGATGAATACATGTCATTGTTATCTGTTCCTTCATGTACTTGTGGTAGTGGATCTGTATTTCTAGGAATACTAAATGAGTAATTAGTCATGCATTTTCTCATGGGGCTTAATGATGACTATAAGAACATCACAGGTAACATTCTCATGATGCAACCATTGCCTGCACTTAGTCAGGCTTATCGTTTGATTCTTCAAGAAGAAAAACAAAGGGAATGTAACGCTCCTTTATCACTTGGGACTAATTCTACTGCTTTGGCTACTTACCATAAGAATGAGGGTAATAAGAGCAATAATTTCATTGTTCCAAATGCTAGTTCCAAGAACAATCAAACAACTTGGGGAATGCTGATTCCTATTTGATCAATAGATTTCCTCTCACTTCAATTGATAATAAATCTCCATATGAAATACTTCATAATAAACTGCCTATATATGCTCATTTAAAAACATTTGGTTGTTTATGTTATGTTTCCACTCTCAAACATAATCGATCAAAATTTGCTGCTAGAGCTGTCCCTTGTGTTTTCTTAGGTTACCCATATGGTAAGAAAGCCTACAAATGCTTAAACCTTCAAACATCACAAGTCATTTACAGCAGAGATGTTTCTTTCTAGTTCGTCTCTTAGATGAATTGGGTGTATCCAATTTGACACCTGTCACACTTCATTGTGATAATCAAAGTGCTTTACACATTGCTAAGAACTCTGTTTTTCATGAACGCACCAAACACATTGATATTGACTGTCATTTTACTAGAGAAAAGGTGATGGAAGGATTGATCCAACTGAGTTACTTGCCAACATCCTCTCAGTTAGCTGATGTATTAACCAAAATCATGCCAACTGCCCAGTTTCGTCTTCTTTTATCCAAGCTGGGTATGGTTGAACCCCATCCTCCAGCTTGAAAGGGGGTGTTGGAATATATTCAAGTACAAGGATCAAATATGTATTTATATGAAAGTGTGATAGTTCAGGGATTAAATATGTAATTATATGAAAGTTCAGGTCTGTGATGTAAATATGTTTGTTAAATCAGTTTAAGAGTGGAAAAAGGTAGTTAGATTAGTTGATCAGAATTTTGTGTCGTACGAAGACATACTCTCTCTAAATTTGTGCGATTGATTCAACGGAAAGAATAAGTTTTCCATAAATTCGTTCGTGATTCTTGATTTTATCACAGGGGACTTTTTTTTCAATAATATCTTTTTATTTTTGTTTGCCAAACAAACATTATTTTTTAAAACAATTTGAAATGAAATTCTGAAAATGAAATTCTGAAAAGTATAATATTAATCACGTAGAATTACCATATTTTATGTTGCCAAAGATACCCTTTATGAGATGCAATAAAATTATCAATAGCTGGGTATCAGAAAAGAATATAACTCGGAGCGCAACGAAGGAGTCCAACCATATCATGTCCGAAATATCTACACTAGTAGTGAGAAAATTTTAGGGCGAGTGGTGACGTGGAGGGATTGGCTGACTAACTTTAGATATTCCCTAAAAATATCTTTTGGTAAACAACACGTATCATCTTGTCAGTTGCAATTGCACCGCCCCACACCAATGTATCAAACCAAATATTTTACTGTAGTTTACTTCATTTTTTCAAATTTATTAAAACTAGAAATATTATATTTAAATTATACGAAAATTAGAAATATTATTAAAACTTAAACATGCATAAAATAATTATATTTAAATTACACGGAGTAACAAAATTAGTTAGAAATAACTAATTTAACATGTCTCGACAGAGTCTAATAAAACTCTGAGTTATACAAGCGATACACATATATAAACGGGAAATAATTCGTACATCACCAAATGTAATCGACAATACAGGTAATTCTTTAAAAATAATTACAGTTCCTACACTTAAGTTAAAAAAAAATAATTATCGACATAAAAATTGCATTTTAGAATAGACAATATAAAATCACAATTCGTTGTCGATTTTCCTTTTAATAAAGTGAACATACGTACATAAAATTAAAATATGGCATTTATGAGATGGACATATAAACGACTACGTGTCTTACTTTAGGACGCGTTAATTTTCATTATTAATTATATTTCACATTTTATTTATTTAATATTTAAAATATTTTATAAATGTCTTCCGGCGGATATTTTTATTCGTAATGAGATATTTTTGTTATTTCTTCAAAAGTTGAATAAATATCTTAACAACCTCTATTCACTCTTTTCTTCCATCTTTCTTTCATTTCAGCAATTATGGGTGAGATGAACGACGACGATTCACATGATCTCCGGCAAACAAAGAAGCTCAAATGTCTCGCTGCCGACGAAGATTCCGATTACGATTACGATTACGATTACGACTACAGTGCTGTAGAGGAAGGTGATGATAATTGTGATGGATTTTCGTTGCAGTTAGGGAAGTTTTTCAATCCGATGATTCAGACATCAATAGTTGTATCAGATGCAATGGAACCAGATTTACCAATTATTTATGTTAATAAAGTTTTTGAATCTGTTACTGGTTATCGTGCTGATGAAGTTCTTGGCCGCAACTGGTATAATTTCCTCTCCTTTTTTTATTTTTTATTTATTTTTAACTTATGTTTTTTGTTAATTATTTCTTATTACTTTTTATGTTCAGTTAATGGCTTTTTGGTTATGAAATTGTTAACATACAATTAAGATATTTGAAAATTAGGAACACTTGTGTTTGTTGATGTTATTTTTGTTATGGAATTAGTATTAAGTTTGAGGTTTAATCTGGTTATTAGTTTTGATATATGTTTGGCTTGTTGAATTTGGGTTTCATGACGCATCTTACTTGTATACAATTTTTGGAACAACTTTGCATTAATGTTTACATTTCTTATATTTATTAAATTTTTATAGTAAATGGAAATGGTTTTATATTGTTTACATTGTAGTGTGTGTGTCAGAATCGACTTGATCACAATCAAGATTAAATTACCTAAGCATTGAAAGATTAACAAGAAATTAGCAGAAAAATACTTGTTAAGTTTGGAAGATATATTGTTTGAATAATAGTTTGTAATAAACAAAATACAAAAGTTTGTATATCAAAAGCTTCAATATTATTACTTGAATAATACGAATACACTTGGTTGTATTAGGGTTACAATAACCTTGAAGCTAACTATACATGACTATTTTGTAAAAGTGTGTCTAACAATGTTACAACTGATATATCTTTATACACAAATTATTCAACACATGCCATGCCTGTAAGGTAAGGAACTCTACTTATAAAATATAGAGTTCCTATTACACGTGATTGTAATTAATGCATGAAAGTCAACCTATCTAAGTGTGGTTTGTTGCCGTAAAGCATTCCATGTTTTGTTGCGCATGTTTTGTGGAGATTAGGTAACTGCAGACCCACTACGCTGCATATCCATTGGACAAGGCCAGCAGTAGAAACATTGGAAATTAGTCCAGTAGTACTAACTTTAAAAATCCTTCCAGCAGTATTAATCTTGAACTTGGTCTAGCAGTAGAAAGTCTGAATGTGCTGGCAGTAGAAACTCTTACAGCAACATTAACTTGAACGAGTAGTAGAAACTTTGATCAGCAGTATTAACTTTCGTAAGCTTGGCAGTACTAATAATCTTAGACTAACAATCTCCCCCTAAATTTATGTTTTCTACCCAATAGCATTATGTTTCTTCAGATTTTGATCTTTGAAAATATGGGGTTTATTTCTTCTGCCTTTGTACTATATTATGCTTTAGAAATTTCTTTAAATCTCTTATCAAAGCGGATGCTACCTCAAGATTTGTACATTTGACTTTATGCTCCAACATACTGATCACAACAAAAGGTTTTCAAGAATAGCTCTTACCAATCAAAAAGTATCCTACACCTCCATCTACCTGGTTGAACATGTGTACTCCACAACTATCAAAGCAGTACCAGTAATTGACAGGTGAATACTCCTTTATGAATATCCTTATCTCAGCTTCAGGAGTGTACATTTGTTTTAAGTACTCAAAGAGTTGATGATTATCATCATATCCTCTTACTCCTCCAAATCTTTTCAAACCTGCTTCATACATCTCATCTAAATCTTTCCTTCTAAAAACCTTGAGCATTAAGGAGAAGCTTCTGTACATTTCAGTTGACCCTGCTCTAATAATCTTAAATTGCCTTATGTTTGAACTATCCAGTGTTTGATACTAATTTATGATCGGATAATCCTCCTTCAAAGGTGCACAGTCAGTTGTATCAACAATTACCAATCCTCTATCATCATCATCCTTATCCTCTGTTCTATCTTCAGCAGTAGATGACACCTCATTATGTACATCTTTTTCTATCCTCTGCCTTTTCTGTACCTTTTCAAAATAACATTCACTTTGTGTATTCACTTTGTGTACCTTTAGCAGTGTCTTTCTTTCTTTCAAACTTCTTGATAACCTCTGGAGAAGGTGTATCATGAATGCCCTTAATCTCCCTTTCTACCCTCATTCTTTTCTTATCAGATGGACCAGTCTGTAATATGCTCTGTTCCCTGTCATACATCCTTTTCAGGGCTTCAAATGACATTGCTTGAAGAATCTTGACAGTTATTCCCGTTGCATTTCTCAAAAATGCTACATAGTCCTTCTTCGGCTGAGCTTTAGTCTTTGGCTTAGCCTTTTGCTTTTTGTATCTTGTCTCAGACTCTCTCATTTTCTTTTCATTCAATAATTTCTCCAATTCAGCTTTCCTCTCTTCTTCTGTATATTTCTGCCTTTCTTCTTCTTGAAGCTTTCTTGCTAGCTCTTCATCTGCTTCAATCTGTAGCTTTCTCTTTAGAGGCCTAGCTTCTTCAATTAATATAGCTTTCCCTTTGTCCTTGACCCCAATCTTATCTACCTTTATTGTAGGTGCATTCTGTGATGGTTCTTTAATGCTTACACAATTTTCTTTTGATTTCTCATTCTCCTTAGGACTTTCTGATACCCTCAACAAGACTTCAGCAGCTGAGATTTCATCTCCATCCATAGCAGTACTAGCTGGCTCACCTAACCCAGCAGTATTAACCAATATGTCTTCATCAATGCTAGCAGTAGAAACACCTTCATCTCTACTAGCAGTACTAACTGGCTTACTAGGCCCAGCAGTATTAATCTTCAAATTTTCACTAGCAGTAATAACTCCAGCACTAGCAGTAGTAACTGGAGCAGCATTAACTTTCACTTGCTCTTTCTCCTTCACCCTTTCATCTAACAACTGTTGAACCAACCCATTTAACCTTATTATCTCCATACCTTGAGATGCCAGCATATCCCTCTGCCTGGCCACCTCATCTCCTAAATTGGTACACATAACCATCAATTCCTTTAGTAATGAGCTATCCTCACCACTTCCAGAAGTGTTAACCTTTATTGGTAGATCATTGAAAGATTTAGTTAATGTCTCAGACCTAGTCTGAGCATCATTAACCCCCATTGTGGTTTCTTGGCACCTGGAACCATTGGATACATTGATATCCATTGGATCCTCTGCAATAGAAGAGTCCAATGGTATCTCTGCATCCTGTGTTACCATGGATTGGGTCCTAGTTCCAGTACCACTGTCCTATTCTCCCAATGGGGCAGAATCAGTAGTGGCAGCCCTCTCCATATGGTCTCTCATCCTCCATATTGACCACTTCATTTTCAGAATGTGGCTGAGACATCTGAGAAAGAGGAGCCTCAGATGCCTGTGGTGTAGCCTTTTTGGCTTTCCTTTTGGTTGGCTTAGGGTCCTTTGTTTTCTTAGATTTTGTAACAACATGTGTGGGTTGAGAAGTAGGGGGTGGCTACTTCTTCACCTGCTGTGGAGGGTGCTCTTAGCATATGAGCAGTTAGATTAGTGACCCTCCCAGAAAACATGATGCCTTTAACTGACCCTATTCTTCTCATATTTGAAAATAATTTTTGAGTATTCAAGAGGAGAACAATTTTACCAACAACTCTTGGTAGATCAGTTAGTTCATTTTCAAAAATATGTTGTAAGAACTTTGGATACATCAAAAATTTTGAGTCGGTATGTTCTAGGTTATACAACATTTCAGAGAAAATCATTTTAGAAAAGTTGAACTGCATGTTATTAGCTAAGCAGATCAAAGCAGAAGCAATGTTACTGCTGAACTGATCTCATGCAGTTCTTTTCTGTGAAATGCATGAATTAAATATTTCCATTATGGGGAAAACATGGATTTTAAAAAGGTTAGTTTATTTAACTCCTACCCTAGCAACAAGAGATTTTCATAAATCTGAGGAACGGGTAAACATTCAATATCTTCTTCGTCATAGAGTTGAAGATGAGCACGAATGGATGCCTCTGTCTTACAGTGTTCCCTGCAACCTTGCTGATGATGGTGGTAACCCCATCGACTTCTGCCTTTTCAGCAGAAGTCCAAAATTCATTTATGTGTGAAGTGTAAATGATGGGGTTAACTGAAAGCGCAAGTTTTAGGTTGCTATTTTTCAAAAAATTTACAATTTCATAAAAATCTTCCCCCATTTTTGGTTTCAGCAGATAAGCAGTCAAATTATGCTTATTTGTTGTTGGTTAAACGACATTTGAAGACGAAGGAGAAGCCATTTTAGTTGATTAAAAGTTAAAATTGTACTTTTTGAAAAGTTGGTTTTTGATCGCTTTTTGGAAATTCGAGGTTTACTGTTGGTGAAAAAGCGAAAAGTGAAAAGGTTGGCTATTTATACTATTTGTAAATGAGCAGCATTAAATGCCATAATTTTATAATAGTACAAATTGTACTAGCAGTATTAAATGTGAAATTTTGTACTAGCAGTATTAAAATACAAGTAGTACTAATTTTGTGCTAGCAGCAGAAACCTTACACTACAACTAGCAGTTGTAACACAGACTAATATAACTAACAGTACTAACTTGTGAAGGCAGTACTATCATATATTAAGTAAACTGAGCAGTATTAAAAGGAGTAACGGTAACTATATTAGCAGTATTACAAATACTTGTCAGTATTATTACTAGCAGTACTAAGAGTAACTAGCAGTATTAATACTAACAGTGTTAAAAATACTAACGACATTAATTAGCAGATCAGTATTAACCTATGTACAAGCACTTAAGATTTTCTTTTCTGTTTTAGTAAATGATGCAGAGAAAAGTAGAATCAAGCGCAATCAGATTTTGATGCAACGAAAAAGAAATAGAAAAGATACAAAATAAATATTACTATTCAGAAGTAATTCGCGAGATCATGCACCCTTCTTTCTTAGGTATAACTTTCCCTCAAAGTTATGGAGTAAGACATCGATTTATCAATAAGATCAAAATTTTTCTTTTTTCTTTTTTTTTTTTTAACAGAAAGACAATATAAATGAAAAAGATTTATAAAGAATTTATCATGTCAATACTTGTAACCAGAAATGTAAACCTACCCACATCAAATGCTTTTGTGAATAAATCTGCAAATTGATTATCAATATGAACTTTAAATATCTGAATCAATCTTTTCTCATTGCAGTCCCTTATAAAATGATACCTAATTTCAATGCGCTTGGTTTTAGAATGTTTCACAGGGTTATTAATAATACTGATAGCAGAGTTATTATCAATAAATATAGGAGTATTTAAAAAAGTCAAACCATAGTCCAGCATCTGGTTCTGAATCCAAAGCACTCGAGCACAACAACAACAACTTGATGCTGCAATATACTCTGCTTCTGCTGTAGAAGTTGAAACAGTAGTTTGCTAACAGTAGTTTGCTTCTTGCATTGCCAAGACACAAGTCTATCTCCTAAAAATTGACAACCTCCGGATGTAGACTTTCTATCCATATTGGCACATTCATAGTCACTGTCAGTATATGCAATCAAGTCAAAAGAGGAACTTTTTGGATACCAATAGGCCCAATTTTGGTTGACCTTTAAGATATCTAAAAATTCTTTTGACTGCATGAA
This sequence comes from Gnaphalium uliginosum, assembly GCA_963930675.1. Classification (NCBI taxonomy): domain Eukaryota; kingdom Viridiplantae; phylum Streptophyta; class Magnoliopsida; order Asterales; family Asteraceae; genus Gnaphalium; species Gnaphalium uliginosum. Next base: position 32,924,365 of record OZ005685.1, read on the forward strand.
AATGTGACATCTTAGGATTTGCCTGGAATCTATCACATACACACACATCAAACATGATGTCTGTTCTACTTGATGTCAGATACATGAGGGACCCAATCATAGATCTATATAGGTGTTCATCAACATCCTCCCCTTCAAGATCTGCATGTAATTGTTTGTGTGTTTCCATTGGTGTGCTGTCAGTCTTTGCATCCTTGTACCCAAACTTTTTCATAATATCATTTACATATTTCCCTTGACTTATGAAGATCTCATTCTCCTTCTGTTTGACTTATAATCCTAAGAAGAAAGTCAACTCTCCCATAGAGCTCATCTTGAATTTTTGATGCATAAGAGCTTCAAATTCTTTGCACAGAATATCACTTGTAGAACCATAAATAATATCATCTACATATACTTTAACTAGTAGGATATCATTCTTAATTCTTTTGATGAACAAGGTATTGTCAATCGCACCTCTTCTGAAACTATTATCCAGCAGATAGACGGATAAAGTATCATATCATGCTCTAGAAGCCTGATGCAATTCATAAAGTGCCTTATTCAACCTGTACACCTTTTCTGGATGCTTTGGATCTTCAAACCCTGGTGGTTGGCATACATATACTTCCTCTTCAATAGTGCCATACAGAAATGCACTCTTGACATCCATCTGCTTTACTTTAAAACCCTTAAAAGATGCGTATGCCAAGAACAGTCTAATTGCCTCTATTCTAGCAACAGGAGCAAAAACCTCATCATAATCAATGCCCTCTTCCTGAGAATATCCCTGTGCAACCAGCCTTGCTTTGTTCTTGATCACAATACCCCTCTCATCTTTCTTGTTTCTGTATACCCATCTTGTTCCAATAGCCCTCTTTCCTTTTGGAAGATCCATCAATGTCTAAACATCTTGAATCTTAAATTGAAGCAACTCCTCTTGCATAGCTTCAACCCAACTTGGATCTTTAAAGGCCTCAATTGCCTTCTTGGGCTCCATCTGAGATAGGAAACAGACAAATAAAGAAGTGTTTATGTCTTCCTCATTTAGTATGGCAGACCTTCACCTATCACACTTTCTAATGGATGATAAGCTTTGTACTGCTGATATTTAGAAGTAGATGATATAGGAATCCCAGCCTCCAAATTTGTATCATTCTGATCCACCAGAATGGTAGTATCAGTTAAAGTCAAAATATATGGATCTTGATTCTCAGTTACATTCTCCTCTGCATTTCCATCTGCACCTCTCTGCATTCTCAGATGCATTCACATCATATGCTTCTTCTTTTGGAAGCATTTCAGTATTTGAAGATGTATTTCCATCATCATAACCACCATCCTGACTTGATGTGATTGGTTCTGAACTCCGAGCTTGATTTTGTGAATGAGTTTGAAAAACTTCAGGTGGATGAGGTGACCATATGGGCAGAAGAACATATTCTAGAGAAGTGTCCTTCTTTTGATTAGCAGCACTTGATTCACCTGTATTTGTACCTGCATTTAGAGACTCATACACATATCTGAATGATTGGGTTAGAGCATCAATATCAAACAGCTAATCTGGACCTTTGCCTACAACACTAGGTGTATGTTCATTAAAGGTCATGAATATTTGCCTACAACACTAGGTGTATGTTCATTAAAGGTCGCATTCATGGTTTCCTCCACAATTCTAGTCCTATGGTCGAATACTCTGTATGCTTTACTCTGTATAGAGTATCCAACAAAGACTCCCTCATCAACTTTGCTCTCAAATTTGCCTAGGTGATCTCTAGAATTTAAGATAGTAACAGGACATCCAAAAGGTTTTAAAAAGCTAACCAAAGGTTTTCTTTTAAAAAACAAATCATATGGTGTCTTGTTGTGAGGCTTAACAACTGATGCCCTATTCTGAACATAACAAGCAGTACTAACTGGTTCTAGCAGTCTCAATTAGTGTCCTATTTCTTCTTTCTGCTACTCCATTCTGTTGTGGAGTTCTAGGAGCACTATACTGTATTTCAATTCCTTTTGATTCACAAAATTTATTCATCTCATGATTTTTAAATTCTGTTCCATTATCACTTCTGATGACTTTAACTTTCTGATTAGTTTGGTTTTCAATTTCGGTAATGAATGATTTAAGTATGTCTCCTGTTTCATTCTTAATTCTAAGAAAGAACACCCAACTAAATCTACTATAATCATCAATAATCACCAAGCAATATTGTTTCTTTCCTATACTACTTACATTGGTTGGTCCAAACAAGTCCATATGCAATAAGTGTAAAGGAGAGCAATTTGAGTTCACACCTTTGGCCTTAAAAGAAGACTTGTGTTGCTTGCCTTTTTGACATGCAATACAATGGTCATTACATGAATATGTCTTTTCAGGTAAAACTCTTACCAGTTTGCTTTTAACCAATTTATTTATTGTTTTGAAATTCATGTGACACATTCTTCTATGCCAAAGATCAGATTCATCAACAGTTGCCTTAGAGATAAGACAGTTTAATTCTTGTTGTGGTTTCATGTTTGCTAAGTCACAGCAGTACATATTATTCTTTCTGGGAATTTTCATTAAAACCATATTTTCATCCAATTTAAATTTGTCAGAAAGAATAAAACATTATGTGACGGTAAAAAGAACAGGGTTCTTTTTCTCTGTGATTTGACTCACACTTAGCAAATTCTACCTCAACTGTTCAACATAATAAACATCTTTAAAACTCATCTTATCATTGTTGACAACACCTTTGCCTGTAATCTTTCCTCCTTTAGGATTACTTCCAAAAGCTACATAACCTCCATCCAGTTCTTTGAAGTTCTGCAGCTTGCTTCTATCCCCTGTCATGTGCCTTGAGTATCCACTATCCACATGCCATAAACTTCTTGGCCTGCTCTGCACAGATAAACACAGTAAAGATTAGTTTTTCTTGGGAACCCAAACCAATTTGGTTTTGGGTCTCCCTTGTACATCCACAAAGTCAATTCTTTCAAATATCATTGCTCGTGGTGTACTGTTAGGTTTGGAAACTTTTGAAGTGGTTTTATGTTTCCAAATCCAACTGATGTTAGACTTAGCAGCAATTAAAAGCTGAACCGGTATGATAATGCTTGACACTATTAAAAGTGGTAACAGTATTAATACTTCTAGAAGTATTAACTGCCTTGACAGTTTTAACTCTGCTGTCAGTATTAACTGGTGCAACAGTCTTAACTTAAGCAGTAGTAACCTGTAGTGCCAGCAGTTTTAACATGTCTAGCAGTATTAATTTTTAATGCTACTTGAGCCTTTTTGATGTTGTTGGCTTTGTTCTAGATTAATGCTGCAGTAGTTCTTGTAGCAGCAATATTAATCAACTTCGACTTGATTTTCCTGACAGTATTAACAGAATTAACTTTTGTTTTAAAATTTTGATGTATAATTTTGTCAGATGCTGTCCATGATAAAGCATGCTTTCACTTTTACCATTTGAAAATTCTTTCCCAGTTTTTGTGAAACTGATAGGTTCCAGTTTCTTTGATTTCCTCTGAAATTTGTTTTGTTTTAAAAGATGGTGATAAACTGCTTGCTTTGCACTTGCAACTAGTACAATTAACATTTATAGATTTAAAACTTGCAGATTTTTTTAACAGATTTACTAATTGCTTTCACTTTTTCCTTAACAAATCCTAGACCTCTCCTAGATTTGTTCTCTATGGGTTTCATCTGTTCTACTCTCATCTTTGCCTTTTCTTCAAACAACCTTTTACCATCTGCTAATTTCTCACCAGAAATCTCTGAAATTAGCCCAATATGCATTTTCTTATTTCTCAATTTATCATTTAAGCTAGTGCTAGTTGTTTTAGGCTCTACTTTCTTAAAACTATCAGATCTAGACTCTTCTTCATCATCTGATATCCACTCAGTAACTTCCACTTTATCAAGATCATCATCCTGATTTACTACTGGATCAACCTTCTTGACCTCCTCAGTCATTTCTTCTTTAAGCTTACTGATATCTAAATCTGTTTTAGATGGAAAGTAGTTGTTGTTGTATGATGGAGGTACACTGTTATAACATAAACCAGTTTTGATTTTGTCATGAATCCGAGCCCTGATCAGGTTTTGTACACTCTTGGAAGCATTTTCTAGATCACCTACTTTTAATTTGATGTTATCTCTTTCATTCGTGACCTCTGCTAACCTTTTGTTCAACTCCTGAACTTTATCACCCAAAACATCCCTTTCCCACCTAGCATACTTGATATTATAATCAAACTGAGTTTCATTTTTTTGATATGCTTTAATAGTCTTTTCTAGGTTTTCTATGGCAGTGGTTGTGTGTTTACTTTTAATGTCCCACTGTGTTAATTCCTCACAGATTTTAGCATTGTGATCTCTGTAGTGTTTAACAGTTTTCTTACAAACAGAAGAGCATAATTTAATCTGTACCTCATATGGAACATCACTAGATTCCTGTCAGTTCCATAAGAGCCTTATTTTGAACCTCCAGCTCAGCTTGGTTACTCCAATCAAATCCCATACCATCTTGGGATACCAAAGCACTTGTACTAGCCCCCTGACTTTGAGCTTGAATAGGAACACTTCTTCTCTGTGCTCCATTGAATCCTCCAGTCCTTTGACCATTCACCTCCTGCCTTCCACTAGCTCTGCATTCCCTGGCAAAGTGACCCATTTTGTGGCAGTTGTAGCACTCCACTTTGCTCTTGTCAAACCCAGCATTGTCTTCTCTTTTCATGGAGAAGTTGTTCCTTCCCGTCCTCTGCAAATACCTCTTGGCCCTCATAGTAATCATGGCCATCTGCCACTTGATATCCATCTCTTCTAGATCATCAGGATTGATCTGTTCTAGTTCTTCATTAGTTAGTGATGAAGTCACATGACTAGCAAAGAAAGCTTCTAGAACTTGATCACAAGATCTATCCTGTGATGATGATCCAGATCCAGACCCTGTAGCTGCAGATGTAGACATAAAAGTTGAGTTTGGATCTACCTGCACTCCTCCCATAGACATAAAAGCTGCATTGTGCACATTCGGTGTGTACCTAGTTGCTTGCTTCTTGTTTTTCACTTCTGGCTCAAATGATCTTAGATCATTATACAGATCATCCAGCTCCCTTTCATCTAGATCACTTCCCTGCCTCAAAGCATCTGTATACATAGTCCATTCTTCTCCAAGTGACCTTAAAAACTTTCTGTTCAGATCATCTTTGTCAATCTTAACATTGTGGTTTTCAAGATCACCCACAAGTTTAGAAAATCTGTCAAATATTTGTGTTAGAGTTTCAGATCTGACAGAATTAAAGTTTTCAAATTGTTGTTTTAACAAAGATCTTTTATTTTTCTTGGTGCTTTCATTAACACCAAATCTTTTTCCTATGGCTTCCATAAGAACCTTTTCATCTTCACAATTTTCAAACTTTATTTGATATTCATTTGGAATGGACAACAACAAAATGCTAAGAGCTTTATATTCTGTAGCTCTTTCCTTTCTTTCAGCATCTGTTGTTGGTGGTGCCTGGGTAGCCTGTAGGACCATTTCCAACTATATCCCATAGTTGATAGTCTGTAAGCAGCATCTGCTGCTTCATTCTATTTTTCCACATGTCATACTCATCTGGTTTGAGTATGGGTATCCTATTTCCTTGAGCACCATCTACCATATTAGCAGACATTTTTACAAATGTTTAACAAACTTTTTCTTGACAAAAACAACAAATTCTAGCTTCCAAAAATTCAAAGCAACCAATGCTCTAATACCACTTGTCAGGATCGACTTGATCACAGTCAAAATTAAACTACTTAAGCTTTGAAAGATTAACAAGAAATTTGCGAAAAAATACTTGTTAAGTTTGAAAAATATATTGTTTGAATGATAGTTTGTAATAAACAAAACACAAAAGTTTGTATATCAAAAGCTTCAATACTATTACTTGAATAATACGAATACACTCGGTTGTATTAGGGTTACAATAACCTTGAAGCTAACTATACATGACTATTCTGTAAAAGTGTGTCTAACAATGTTACAACTGATCTATCTTTATACACAAACTATTCAACACATGTCATGCCTCTAAGGTAAGGAACTCTACTTATAAAATATAGAGTTCCTATTACACGTGATTGTAATTAATGCATGAAAGTCAACCTATCTAAGTGTGGTTTGTTGCCGTAAAGCATTCCATGCTTTGTTGCGCATGCTTTGTGGAGATTAGGTAACTGCAGACCCACTACGCCGCATATCCATTGGACAAGGACAGCAGTAGAAACATTGGAAGTTAGTCTAGCAGTACTAACTCCAGAAATCCTTACAGCAATGTGCTGGTAGTAGAAATTCTTACAGAAGCATTAATTTGAACGACCAGCACTAACTTTGGTAAGCTTGGCAGTACTAATCATCTTAGACTAACAGAGGGTTCTAATAAGAACTAAATATATGGTAAGAACTACTTGTTACACATAAAATTCGAGTGGTAAATTCACAATCTAGATGCATTGATAACCATATGCATTTGTAACACCATTATACATCTGTGAATTTCTTGACTTTCTATAATAGATACAATAATTATTCAAAGCTTCACTAGGCACTTCAAGTGACATTAATAAATATAGAACTTGCGGATTTTCGACTTAAGTGTTTCAAATGTAAAATCTGAGAAGTTCTTACGGTTCAAATAATTAGTTCTTATTAAACTAGCTCAATTTCTATGTACGGTTATATCTTCGGTTGGTCATTATTTCATTAAAGATCATGGTCTTGATTTGGAAATGTTTCTTTTATTTCAGTCGGTTCTTGCAGTACAGAGACCCCCGAGCCCAAAGACGTCACCCTTTGGTGGACCCTGTTTGTGTTTCAGAGATCAGAAGGTGTCTTAATGAAGGCATTGATTTCGAGGGAGAGCTTCTCAACTTCAGAAAAGATGGTACTCCAATGGTGAACAGGCTAAGACTGGCTCCTATACACGATGATGATGGTGTAGTAACGCACGTGATAGGCATCCAGGTGTTTACAGAAACCAAAATCGATCTAAATAGTGTATCGTACCCTGTTTTCAAAGAAACTTGCAAGAACGAAAATGATCAAGTGATGGGTAAATATTCACCAAAAAGTGGAAAAATCAAGTGTATAGAGTGCCAGGAGCTATGTGGGATTCTTCAGCTTTCTGATGAAGTAATGGCTCAGAACATTTTGTCACGTTTGACGCCTAGAGATGTTGCTTCAGTTGGATCTGTTTGTAGAAGGATCCGTCAACTTACAAAGAACGAGCATCTCAGGAAAATGGTGTGTCAAAATGCTTGGGGAAGAGAGGTGACAGGTGCATTGGAACACATGACACATAAATTAGGGTGGGGTCGTCTAGCTCGAGAACTCACTACTCTTGAAGCTGTTTGTTGGAAGAAACTTAGAGTCGGTGGTGCAGTGGAGCCTTCACGATGTAATTTCAGTGCATGTGCTGCTGGAAATCGACTAGTTTTGTTTGGAGGGGAAGGAGTTAATATGCAGCCAATGGATGATACTTTTGTTCTCAATCTTGATGCTGTGAATCCCGAGTGGCGTCAGGTGAGTGTCAAGTCTTCCCCACCAGGTCGGTGGGGCCATACTCTCTCATGCCTAAACGGGTCTTGGTTAGTGGTTTTTGGTGGGTGCGGGAAACAAGGATTACTGAATGATGTGTTTGTTCTTGACCTGGATGCCAAACAACCCACATGGATAGAAGTATATGGTGGCCGTGCACCACCGCCTAGATCTTGGCACAGCTCATGCACCATAGAAGGGTCAAAACTTGTGGTCTCGGGTGGGTGCACTGATGCTGGAGTCCTACTAAATGACACGTTTTTGCTTGATCTCACAATGGAAAAACCAATGTGGAAAGAGATTCCAACTTCACGAGTCCCACCTTCTCGACTAGGACATTCACTCTCGGTTTATGGAAGAACCAAGATACTTATGTATGGTGGGCTAGCTAACAGCGGTCACTTACGGTTAAGATCAAGTGAGGTGTTTACTATAGATTTAATTGATGAGAAACCTCAATGGAGACTATTGGAATGCAATGCATTTACAGGGGTAGGGAGCCAGAGTGCAGTGGTTCCACCACCTAGGCTTGACCATGTAGCCATGAGTATGCCATGTGGGCGTGTAATAATATTTGGTGGTTCGGTTGCTGGGCTACACTCTCCCGCTCAAGTGTTCTTGTTGGACCCTGCAGAGGAGAAACCGTCTTGGAGGATTTTAAATGTTCCTGGTCAACCCCCAAAATATTCCTGGGGTCATAGTACGTGTGTGGTTGGGGGCACCAGGGTTCTTGTGTTGGGTGGTCATACGGGTGAGGAGTGGGTTCTTAATGAGTTGCATGAATTGTGCTTAGCGAGCAGGCAGGACGTGGAACCATGATCTCAGTTTGTTTTGATCATTTTGTTGAAATTATGTGTTAAAGAGTGATGATTGTAATTTAGTTTTGTATTGTTTTAGAAGTGTTGGTGTTGGATTTGGTAGGGATTGTATACCAGTGTAGTGGAAAACATTCAGGTCATTTTATATCTCTAGAGTATGTATTCAGTATATGAAATTACTGCAGTTGCACAGGTTCTGTATTGTAATAATGCTATTGACTTATTGCAAGAGTAGTGAAAATATCATTTGCAATTGTCTTCATACATTGACATGCGTATTCACATACAACGTACAGTTATTTGTTTGAGACCCAGATACTAGCAGCATGATTGAACATTTGAACTGTGTTCAGTGTCATGGTATCTTGTGGATAATGCCAGAATTAAGAATTAGAGGTGGTTATTTCAAATGAGTTAATTCATCGATCATGACTTTAACTAGCTGACACACACACACACGTAGAACGGGTTTAATTTTGGTGATTAAATCATTATCAACCCGTGTATTTACGTCTTTATAGATTACTCTGTTAAACAAAAAATGAAATTGTATAGTATAGTTTTATGACAGCCTATATTCTTTTTTATTTAGGAAAAAGTTAAACTACTATAAAATTGAATTATATATTGTAGTTTTTATATCATATAAAGTCGTTTACTATTTACAATATAGGATATACGTGTAGTTAACAACAGAGAAGTTGCATGCATCTAAGGCCAACAATTTTTTTTTTCTATCTTTTTATACCAACCCTTAACATTTTTCATATACATACAGTCAGTTACGCCTATCAGCACAAAAGGTTATCCGTATTGACCTATACTGGACACCTGCTGTGTTCGACTGCTAAACTTTACCTGTTTTCAGCCAAATGCATTTTGACTCATTACTCAAACGGCGATTTTTGTCATCTCCAAAAGCAACACTTTATGTGACGGAGATTATACCTTGACAAAATATGGCAATTTTGGCTTCCAGGAGGCCTGCTTTATTCAGTATTGATTGATACATTTTTCTTCCTTCAAATATCACTTTACCATAATTCATTGGATATAACCAGAACAACTCTGATACTGAAAACAGAAACAAAACAGTACATCTCTTCACATTTTTGTGTATTAGTACTCTACAAGTTTAATCTTTTGAACACATGCATCACACGCCTACAGGCTTTTGGTAATTACTAGTACAAAAATTTATATGATTAGAGTACAACAACGAAGTTGTTAAACCTCAAACATAGAGTACTACTGTTTTGTAGATGGTATAAAGTACCCACCTTGTTTGCCAATGATTTGGTCACTTCCATGCGACTGCATCGATCTCGTCTCTGGCTGACTTGTACAGCTGAAGTCTCTTGGCTAATGTTTCTCTCTTTTCCATGAGTGAGGGATCTTCGTCTAGCATTCTACCAAGTTGCTCTTTCTGCATAAAACAGCACATTAAATACGATAAATAACCGGCCAGGTTTTTATCTGGGGTGCAGATGATGTTTTTTCTTTACCTTCTTTTGTTAGGTTGGTTCTTTGGTGGGATCCTCTTCTATTAGTTCCTTTTATTTATTTATTATTTAACTTAATATAGTTTTTATTTGAGAAAGAAAAAAATGATTACTTTATGTTTCATGATTGATTAAAACCCTTCTTATACCAGCCAAATTTATATGACAAACATCAACATTCTATCAGAATTAATAAAGTAGTATCTAACATGTTGCAAACATTAGTCAATCATACAACATTTTTTACGAAATGGACATGCTATTTACATGCGTTTTATGACTGTTAAAAAGATACTTTATGTATTCCATGAAATCCCACGTATAACGAAACATCTTAAGTATAGTAGGAAGTCTAAGAGAAGTAGATAACAAACTGTCTTTCTATTAACTACAAGTATATGGAATATCCAAATCAAAATCCAAATCTTTAGCTTAAGTATAGCAGGAATTAGTGCTCTGGTATACATACTGTTCTCATTAAACGAGTAAAACCTCTGAAGTTGGGACGATCCAATAAACAATGGCAGGTCGCATTCACCATAATATTTTATTACATCTGACTTGTAATAGAGTATATATTAGACGATGGAAGAAACGAGATCAAATTTTAGGATTAAAGAAAGAGTACGAAAGGGATATGTAAATCATACTTTAACTCGATAAGCTCATTAAATGATCGTCTTACATTCTTTATAATGGGGTAGAGTACTCAATGCCCTCTTTTTAGAATGAAAGCTGTTCCATCCTTTTTCATTATGGTTCTTGAGCTAGAATTGTAAGCATCTTAAAAGTCTAAAGTTCTTAATAGTGGGTTATCAATAACCTTCTATAGTGCTTTTAGGCACATCTTGGCCACATCGGTTATAAAGTGAGATAGTAATAGGTTACTATTGGCTGACAACTAATCAATGCATCAAGTGTTGATCTATAAGATTAAAAAACATACCTCTCTTCTACCGATTTGTGCATAGAACAGGTTCAATAACGATCGCCTTGCTTCTCGGACTTGACAATAGACAACAGCCTTCGGTATCGTATTCTTCAGAGTATCACAAACCATACCAATGTATGCAGAGACGTTTGACCCTGGTCACAATTACTTACTACATTCAGAAAGCATGTCAACTTTAATAATTAAGATTTAGCTTTCGACTTGAATGACATTTATGGCACTTGAAATGATGCAAGAAATGCATCAGAATAGATAGAGCCTAATATGAATAGGACACACTTTGTTTCCGTAAGTTTGAGTTTTAACGGTTACTTAAAATGGCATCAAGAGGTGGAAATTTCAACCCATTTACTTCTAAATGCATTGATTTATGTCAAATGAGTCAAACAGTGTGAAAGTTGCCCAAAGTCTGTTTTTGATGCATACAACCTCCCAAGTAATTCTGTTTCAAACAGATATTAGTATTTTAATAATATTGTATTTGTATAGAATATAACTTATTAATTATCTATATAAACTTTTTTCAGGGCAACCCAACCCATTGTGGCTTGTTTCAACCCATACTAACATCGCCAAGTTTCAACCCAGACCCTCTCTGACCCGGAGCATGCCAATTTCTAGTATCAGTAACATAAGAAAGAGAGAACAGGAAATGTCTACCAATCCTCCTGAAATGGTTATCTTCATAACGATCTGCTGTATTAGGGCCTGATCTGTTTGAATGCTTATCTTCTCTGGGGTTCTTGTCCGACTCATGAATCTTACGAAAAAATTCTACTGTTAGATAAGTTGATTCCATTTCCACCAGGCGGTTAACTGTCTTTCGACTTTCATCACGAAACTTTTCCAGTGATTCGTTTGAAGCCGCTGCTATGTCAGCTTGAAGTGATGGGAAACGCTTCAACTCCTGCAACAGCGATCAAGTATTGACAAAATTGAAACAGAGTTATCTCTCAGCACAAAGAAAATAGAACATCTAAAAGGTCAGGTTTTGGAGGTTTAGATCACGTCTTTAGTTTTTAGACAATAATAGATCCAAATTATCAAGAAAATGACTGACTTACCACTGTTTCTGCAATGGATTTCCTCACAAGTTCCTTCAAAATGAAGTGTACCTGAGGGAGATAGACACATGAGCTAGCAAATGCAGTGAATAACAGTGATGACACTAAGCTGATAATAATCTGCACCTTACCCAAGTAACCCAACATAAAAGGCCAACGATCTCTTAACCAATCACTAAATGTTATAAGCTTTTTATGAGATCACACACAAAGTACAGAGGAATTTACGTGTATACATCACCACAATCAGCCAAAGATGGAAGGTCAACTGCTCAAGAATGTAAGAAGCCTTTGGCTCAATGCTACCAAGCAAATCTCTCTCTCTCTCTCTCTCTCTCTCTCTCTCCCTCCCTCCCTCTCCCTTTGCCCCACTCAATCTCTGATTCCTAATTGAAAGAGTTACTCATAAAAAAGGTTCTTGTCTATAAACCTTAGGTTGCGAACACACTCTTTAGAGACGTGAGTTTTTCACCTTTCCACAACAAAAGAGAGAACAAGGCTTGCTGCATTAAATTAATCTGTTCCTAGTTCGTAAGTATTTATTATATTTACTTACTGCAATTTCCTTATATAGTAGAATACAAGGGCTTACTTAAACTGCAGTTGCACCAAATAATACAAATGATTACCGCATCAACAGTAGCTTCAGCCGGGCCCTTGAAATATCCAAGAGATCCATCTATTAGTCTTCTATATCCTTGCTCAGGAGCAACCAAGTGGGGTTGATAACCATCAGCCTCCGAGATAACTTTTCTAACATTACTGGTAGAGAGGTGACGGTCCAGTGGAAGCTTTTTTAAAGCAGCTGGTAGCTGATGATCAAAGACTCCATATATCCGATCTCCACCTGGTCGCCTGAAAAGGGAGATCAATTTCATCAGTATCTCATTTGTAGTGCTAAAGTTCATGAATGAAAAAGTGTATTAAGTTACAAAGTATATCAAATGTCAAGTAAAAAATCATGCTTACCCTCCATCAAGGTGCTCTTTGAACACGCGATCAAATGCACGACACAATTCCAATATTGTATAAAGTTGTGCCTGTTCATAAACATACAAGAAAACTTGTCCTAATTAAAAAGAAATTGCCATTCTAGTATACATAAATACTTTATGATACTCCATGAAGTTAATTACCGCTCCATCTGCTCCAATTGGCCTCCCAATACGATCCAGCTCTGCATTAATATCATCAATATTCTTATTAATCAAAGCAACTATGCTTGGTATCTTTTGCCTGATGACACTCTCTAAATGCTGATGGGGAAAAAAGAGAAGTTGTTAAACCATGTAAAAATGAAAACTGCAAGCAAATATTATGGAGTACATAGAAGGACAAAGTACCCTGGACAAAAGCTTTGCAAGATATACTGAACCCATCTTAGGTGCCAGGTGTCCATATTCAGGGCTAGATTCAAAATACTCTTGCTCCTTTCTTCGAGCAGCCATCATGTCAACATTTTTGTTAATATCAGCTTGTGAACGATTTACAATACCAACCCATGGATGTTGAAGCTTGTAGGATCTTCCCTCAAGAACCTATCATTTTAAAATAAACACATTTTAACTTTTATACCACTGACCAACAATTCTAACTTGCGATCAAGTATGCATAAAAAGTTCCACAAGGTGTTAAAAGCGAAGAACAGTGAGCAATATATATATATATATATATATATATATATATATATATATATAGAAACTCATGAGATGATAAAACCCATACATCTAGACAGTTTGTTCCCTTATCCATGAGATCGAGTTTAGTTACCACTCCAAATGTGCGGTCACCTACAAAATTAAGAGGAAAATGAGAAATTTAGTATAACTTATTCAAGATATGAAAAGTGACAAAAGTGGAAGAACACGAAACCAAGTTGGACATTGTGTGCATGCGCATAAGGGCTAGTGACCTTAAAAGGAAGAATCATGACAATGGTGGCCATTTTATGGCATGACCGCATGAGAAGGATGAAAGTACAACCATACGATACCTGTTGGATCAACTTCTCTAGCAAGCTTTATAGCATCAGACGTGGCAATGTCTTGATTAGCAGGTGAAATTGCTAAAATAATGCAATTTGGCTACAAGAACACAAAAAATATCAAATTAACTGAATGGAACTAAATCCCTGACATAAAAATAATGATGATTATAAATCTCTCCAGACAAGTTTCCTAAAGTTATTAGTTGCATGCCAACAGGTAACTTGGAAACATACCACATGCCAATTATTGTATGTTAAAACAACACCTGTAAGGTAAATGCAGAATTCCAAACATGCACACACATACATTATGCTTAACTCTTTACCAAAACAATCAGCTAAGCTACACCATCTGGATGGTCTGATCTACTATGTATGGTACAGGTGTTACTTATAGCATATGTTCCCTTACCTTCTCAACATAAGAACGGACCATATTTTCAATATCTTCAACAATTGATTCTGGCTGTCCCTCTGCAAAGCCAAAAAAGTCATTACATATACTTGCATCAGTTACTGTCGTCATAGCCCAGCACTTCAGGCTGGAAAAATAAATGTTATATATAAGTAGTAGTAAATGCTCACCTACAGCAACTTTTGTTAATCCAGGAAGATCTATAAGAGTCAGGTTCACAACTGTAAAATAAATGTTAAGAACTCAGCATTGATATATTTCAAACAAATCATCTGTCAAGAAAACCAAGACATTGTATGCCAAATAGAAACCAAGGAAAATGAACAGAGGAGTCAGACCACATATGTAGTAAGAAAATAATGGAACTTCTAAAGGTAGTGGAGAAACTATTGTTTCGTACCAAGGCTTACTACTGGAAAGGTGAGCGAAGTATTGAGCATGATGTATCAATATAAAAGCATATTTGCATGTATATTGCCATGTTTATTTGATAATGGATAATATTTGTGGTCAACATGAAGTGTTCATTAGTGAAATTACATACCAGATAAGCATAACCTAATTCAGAGTGATACTGATTACGAACTTGATAAAAATTAAGAATTTACAGAGAAAGGGGGTATCATAAAATTCATAACTAGACTTTTACACCATTAAGTGAGTGTATATCCACCATTGAGGTCATAGGGAGTACGTAAGGCTAGATCCATCTCTTGTTAAAAAGATAGAGAATTAGCAGCTAGATATATAGTTTGCTTGCAGCAGCAGTATATCCATAATTTGGTATATTCGTGATAGGATATGAGCAGAAGACTTATGATTTGGGTAAATAAGTACTTCAGCCTTCATGGTAACCAAAACATTGTTAGCTTGGACTTGCACTTGTTTTTGCTTCTAAAGTTCCTTTTCTTATTGCCATCATTTTAGCATGCACTCCAAATGCATTTTGCTTCCTATCATTCATGCTATGTGATTTGGCCTGCATATGTTATTTTTGTTCACAATATCTCAATCAGTTCATGGTTGTTATTAAGAAGCGATCAAATTTCATGAAGAATTTCAAGTTGGTCATAGTCGCTATTAATTTACAGTGCAAGGTATACTCATGATAGTTCTCAATCACCAGATAGGCTCTACTAGTAAATACACATGTTGTTTTATATTCTTTATTTAAATACTTATTGTTCAAGAAAATCTTGACTTTACAGTTGCTATCCTCCTTCTCACACTAAATCATAAATGAAATCCAAATAAATAAACATATGAAAACTATAGTAATACAGGTCAGATCATGAACCACCTAGTAGCTACCACAGAATGTAATAGTACCATTTGGAGAATAAATGCTAAGGTGAATTGGACGGTTTGAGATTGCCTTTGACCTCCCAGTGATACGCTCTGTTTCATCTTCAATCTCCTTGCGCACAGCAGCTGCTCCAGGAAAAACAAAAAAATGGTGATCTAACATATGATACTCATCCAAGGAGACACATATTGGAGCTAAGCATTTACATGCCAAAATGAAAAAGAATGCTTTTCAGTTTTCATGGGGAAGCCAGTGACAATTCTTTGTAGTAACTAGTTGAACAGACCTTACAACTTGCACCCTTCTTCCTACAAAATTCACGACTAAATAAAACACATAATATGTAATATTAACTGATACTCTTCAAAATGATGTAACATTAACATATCATCCAATAATGAAGATGATCAGAGAGTTTTTTCTAGAAAAACCTGTGGCGTCAGAGTATTTTTCTCATTACTTCATTGAAGTATTGGACAATAATATTTGATCGTGCATGATAGAGTTGGTCATATCACATTCAAGTTGAGAAATAAGTCATACACCTGTTTTTTTTTTATTTGTTTTGTTCTTCTTGTCATAGTTTTGTTTGCACTCGAGTAGCGAATAGTAATTTGAATGGTAATACTGCTTAAATGAACTGATAATACGTGCAACCTTTCCAAAATTTAAGAGACCAAGATGAAGGCATATGCAGCTTTAAGGGACCAGCAATTCATTGATCATTGATGTCTAATTCATATGTGAAGGGAACATAGAAACTCCATTCTAAATTAACATTTAGTAAGAGTGTTAATCTGATCCAACTATAAATCCCTTTATGCACATTATTTGAAATCTCTGTGTCAACTATTTCATCATTCAAACTGTCTTGTAACTTCAAATTTCTTAAAGTGGGTCAATTAACTTAGTAGAGATGACGTAGGTGATTCACTAAGATAATAAACTGGATAAAGTCTTAGAATGTGAAAGGTCAGAGAAGCAACAAAGTTCCTGATGCGGTAGGACATATGAAATAATATTTTTAATTGCGTAATGATAATTATAGGTCAGCGAAGATAATGGCACAAGCCAATATGCTCTTTGTATGTAAAAAAAAACCCTAGTAGATTAAAACCGTAATACACATTGTGAAAAGGGATTGCCTCCTGCACAAAGCTTCTGAACTAGGGTGATGTGGTTCAATTTGTAAAAAGGTCCTGAGAAGTCTATTTTAAGCAGCTTCATTCCTGCACTTATTTATTTGATGAAATTAAAGTTCAGGAGTCATGTACACTACTATCACCTCATATGTCAGGTCAAATGAAAGACGCACTCATGAGTAGGTCATATGGATATTGATTAAAGGTATTTACATTTGTAAATGTAGGGCCTTTTCTTATACTTGATAAAGAATAAAGATATTGTGGCAACGAGAAGATTATAGAGCTTTGTGGGATGAAACTAAATACAGTGCTAATTTGCAAAAGGCATAGAAGGATCCAGCCACAAACTAACTTAGTCAGTAATCTTTTAATTCTCGCTCATGTTTTCATTCCTAACTTAATATTTTTTTTTTTTGACATTGCTGAATCCTCTGACTTTATCTTCTCTGTCTATTTTCTTTCTCGTGTGTGCTGCTATTACAAGCTAATTCTTAGCATCATAGAAATTACACATGCTGCTTAATTAAAATCCATCAACAATCACTAGTAGAGGATGTTTTCAGTTTAACTTCAAAGAAACTTGAAAAAAGGAGAGGTGCATACCAAAATCCGTGAACTTCTTCCGTGGAGCATGAAGAAATTCAGCATACTCAGTTCCCCTCTCTATCTTATGCAGCTGCAATACCAATGGCCTCCTGGTAACAATGCCTTACAGTTCAACAAAATATACACAAAATTAGGAAAAATAAAGTAGAGTATAATATATGTACATATATTTCCTATTTTACCATTTCTGATGATGCAAATACATTTCAATACTTTTTTACTACTTGCCTAAAAGACACTAATACGGTTCTTTTTAATTATACAAAACATCCTTCAAGAATAAATAACTGAATCTGGTAATAATTTACACACATTGTACGTATATAAATACTCCCTACAGAAAATGTATACATACCAGATCCACGAGGTAGGAAATCTCTACCAACCACACTTTCCAGCACCGATGATTTCCCCGAACTCTGAAATATAATAAAAATTAGGTCACTATAAAAATAAAAATAAAAAAAAAACTGTTAATTAGCAGAAACGATTACCTGACCACCAACAACAGCGACAGTAGGAAGAGCTTCCCAAAGAGACATACCTTCACCACCGTGATCTCCTAATACAGTGCACGCCATTTGTATCCTATTAACGAGCCCGATCAAGCTTTCCATTGTCGCCATTATCTCCGATTACGATTTAACTTTTTTAGTATTTGATTGATGATCCGATTATATGTTACAATAATGTAGGTTGATTTAAGAGAAAAATTGAATAAATGGAGGATGAATTTTTGAATTTAGGGTTTTGGATGAGATGTAGATTTGGGGGAGAAAAAGAGATTTGAACGGAAAAACGGTTGAGAGAGGGATGAAGGTGGTTAAAAGGTAATTATCCAGTGCGCACGTCTGCATCAGTATTCACCGCCCCCCACGTTTTAAGTTTCAATTTTAAAATTAAGGAAGTTTTATTTGGATCCTTTACTTTTGGGTTATGTACAAATACCCCCTTGTGTTTTGTGTATTTTGACAATATTGGCTTAATAAATATCTACCACCTAACAAGTGAAAAATGGTGTTTGATTGACTAGTGTAATCAAGCTTGATCCATCAACATTGTTGGTAACTACAAATGTTTTATACCTTGTATTGTATGAAAATATACATTTATTTCACTATACTATTTTTTTTATTGTTCATTTAGATAATTAAAGTTTTAAAACATAATATTTAAATCATTAAATTTTTTCAAAACAACTATTCAAAAATATCGCTTCAGAAATATGTGTTAATTATGATTGTGTATAAATGTTTTTCAACTTTAAATTAAGTATTTTAATTAATGGTGGTAACTAAATATTTGAATATTGTGCGCACGGGCGGAGTTATATGGTAGCAAGGGGTTGAATGTGCTACGCATGAAATGCCGACCATGTATCAGCTTTTTGATGTTTATTTGTTATTTAGTAAGAAAATTGATATCTTTTAAGTTGTGTAACTCATGAAATGTAACAAAATATCTCTAGTAGCCCAATTGGTAGAAGTCTTCCATGAGTAATTAGAAAGTTTCATACGCTTTAACGTCACAATTCCGATTTCTATGCTCCGTAAACGACTTCATATTAAAAGGTTTTTGTTTCGATTTCAAAGTTTCATGGTTATATTTCCCTTTTGAAGCTTAACAATATAGGGTTATAACTCTTATAACATAGATCAATTTCGATTTTGAATCAAACTTTTGTCATCTTTCGTCACGAAATATTTTGTGCTACCCGTGAACGAATTTTCTAGCTCCACCATTGATTGTGCGTGTGTAAAGTAGTAAACGAACCAAACAAACTCAAATGATGTTTGGCAATGATCAATATGATAGCACATAAGGAATGTAGAAATCAACTATTATCGGACCTAGTGTGCAACACCTTGTATTGGTAAGATATTACAGGAAATGCGAAGTGTGTGAGTTTGAAGGGTCAAAGAGATATTTGAGCATCGACCAGAACATTCAAGTTTAGCACCATTGGACACCATAATGGTAAAACTGAGAGTTGCTATGATGGGTAGCTGAAGGAATTCAGCAATCCTAGGTTGCATCACATTTATGTGTGCTACCTGAGTCGATTGAAACGGTGACCTTGATGCCATCAAAGGTTCCGGTGATACAAAGTGTCTTAAGATTATCGAAACCTAAATAAGCAGCGGAAGAGATGTGAAAAGAATTCTTTTAGCAAAAGAATCCATTGATAGGTCTGTTAGAAATGAATCGATAATAGGTGGTGGTTTAGGTGATTGTGGTAATAATGATAGAGGTAAAGGTGGTGTACGATCGATGTCTCTTGTTTCGATTGATAAAAGTGTGAGATCCTGGTCATCGGGAAGAAGAATGAGAATGTGTGGGTTAGTCTTTGTATTGGTTGTTTGGAACTGTGTCCTGCTCGATAAAGTTCATCACAAATGAAACATAAACCCTTCTTTTTTCGATCTTGTAATTCAGATTGGGTTAGTCTTCGTATTGGCTGTTTGGGAACTATAGGTGGGTTGGGTAGTAATGATTGAGTTGTATGAGATAATGGTGCATGTTGTGGCAAAGAATTAGGCAACCTGAGAGTAACAACATTTGCGTTTTTCAGTTTATCTTCGATTAACTTAGCTAATCCCACAACAGTGTCAAGTGTAGGTTGTTTAAGGATAGCTAATTTTCATTAGATTTATGGTTTAAGACCAGCTATAAAGCAATTAAGCACAACATTAGGAGCAAGACCTATTGTCCTGTTACGGAGTATCTCAAATAGCTTTTGATAAGCGGTTGCAGATCCCGTTTGGCTAAGTTGAAAAAGGGCAGCCCGGTGATTCTAAAAAGCCGATGAACGTAGTTCCAATGCTTGTAAGATTACGTTTTTCCGGCGATCTCGTATCATCATCTTTTTCATCTAAGATTACGTTTTTCCGGCCATTTCACATGAGGATCCGATGTTGGCAGCGGTTATGTTATTGTTGTAACTTTAAGTTTAGTTTTGTAGAGAATTTTAGATGGATAAAAATGAAGGAAAAAGATTGTACTAGTCTTTTGGAGAAATAAGAAGGGAGGAGAGAAGATGAAGATGGGTAGAGATTTGGAGTATATAACAGGTGAAAGATGTCGGGAATAATTTTTTGAAATGGGCGCTGATTTTAACAAGGAACTATTTACTCACTGCAAGGAAAAATCAATCGAATTGACTATAATAGCCTCAGACCTTTTTTAACCCTTATTATTATTTTTTTATTATTTCATCTTACCGCTCAATTTTTGGACCCGTCTCTTCCACTTCCTGAACCTACTTAATTCAATTGTCGTGGGTCCCAAACTACCATCAACATCTCCGATTCTTTTCAGTTCTATTGTTTCGTAGGTAACATTGCGATTAATTTCTTGTATTTAGATCAAATCGTGTATGATTCTTGTTTATTGATTGATATGGTATTTATTGTTATATGTTTGTGCTTTTTTCATATGTTCCACATTATTAGTAAATTTAATTGTGTGAAGCAAAAAGCTTGCAATTTCATATAACATCAACGACTTTCAGTCTGACATTAGTTAATCTTTCTTTAGGCAACATGTATTTAATTGTTTCAAGTTTATAACAGCTAGTGATTAGTTATTCTTTCATTGTTTTAAGTCAAACATATCTTGAAAATGCATATGGTTCATCTGATGCTCTAGTTTATCTTAACAGATTAGCTCAATTGATTCCTCAAGTCCCATGACTCAGAATGAAGAACTATATATGGCGAGCTCCAAGTTTGAATCGCGTGATGATTTACTAAATTCTGTGCGAGCATTTTATTACGATAAAGGATTCACGCTCTCTATTTGCGATTCAAAAAAAGACAAGTATGTCACTTTCAATGTGACCGAGGTGGTAACTCCCGAGATACACATGGTACTGGAAATAAACGACAAAAGGTCACCGGATCTCGTTTAGTTAACTGCCCGTTCCAGATTCAAGGCAAAAAAGGAATCGATGGTGCTTGGGTATTTAAGGTAAAAAACTTGACTCACAACCATGATCCATCTGACGATATCTCTGGTCATCCATCATTCTGCCGCTTAACATCAGATAAGGTACAAAGTCTCAAAAACATGAGTCTTGCTGGAATACCCCCGAGACAAATTCTTGCTTCTTTACGTCAACAAAGTCCTAATATTCCAGCAGTCTCTAGAACTATATACAACTTGAAGGCAAGAATCTGTAAGGATAACTTAGGAAATAGGTCGATGATTAATGCGTTATTTCATGAGTTTGAAAAAGGTGATTTTTCATATGATATCGTACATAATTCAGAAGGGCATATAACTCGTTTGTTTATTGCACATCCTTTATCAATTAAATTGGCCAAAGCCTTCTCTAATATCTTTGTGATGGATTGTACCTACAAAACCAATAAATATAAGATGTCTCTTCTTGATATCATTGGAGTTTCATGCTTCAATACTTCTTTTTACTCTGGTTTTGTTTTTTTTTTTTTTTTTGGAAAGAGAGAATGAAGAGAACTATAGTTAGGCATTAAGTACGTTTAAGAAAATTCTTGGGGAAGAGAATCAGCCTCATGTGATTATGTCAGATAGGGAATTGGCGTTAATGAATGGTGTAAGGAATATATTTCCAACAACAACTAATCTTTTGTGTGTTTGGCATATTGAAAAGAACGTTTTGGCAAACTACAAAAAGTATTTTAAAAGTGCATAAGAGTTTGATATCTTTGTGTTAAGTTGGAAGAATGTGGTATATTCTACAACCGGAACTGTCTTTGAGAAAAACTGGATGTTTTATAAAGACAAGAAGCAAGCAACCGAGTACATCAAGAATTCATGGTTGCCTTGGAAAGAAAGATTTGTTAGTGCTTGGACTGACAAGTACTTACACTTTGGTAATCTTTCTTCACCAAGAGCTGAAGGTGCACATGCAAAACTAAAAATGACAAGTTTCAATGGGTGGTCTTCAAGATGTGAAATATAAAATTTGTCTTGCAATTGAGTATGAATTTAACGAGATCAAAGTAAAACTTGCGAGTGAGAGAATTCGAGTTCTTCACCCGTGCAATATTCCTATTTTTAGAGAGCTTCTATCACGTATATCTCACTTTGCATTGAAGGAGATATACAAGCAATATGAAAAAAAACAAAAGATGGTAATATCTACAAGGTTATACTTTTATATTGTTATATATTTTTTATTTACTTTAACCTTTGATTTTTATTCTTTTTTTAGATACAATGACTCCATGCACCAATCATTTTAAGGAAACTATGGGTCTCTCGTGTGCTCACGTGATAAAATATTGCCCTGGAACGACACTATCATTGGATCTTGTTCATCCAAAATGGAGGATTGATACATTATCCTTGAACTCGGAAGACGATTCGAACATTGATGAAGCCAACAAATTTATGAATTTGCTTACTGAAGTGTGGCCCATAAATAAGAAAGAATTTGCTACCTCGATGATTACTAAACTCATGAACCAATCTGAAATGTTCTTTGAGCCAATAATTCAACGACCAAAAGGAAGACCTCCTAAATCGAAAAAGAAAAGAGGAACCACTTCTACAAGATGAGATCCTTCAAAATTTGAGCTTGTGAAATCATCGGGAATACGTAATCCTTCAAGATCTACTTGTGCATTCCAAAGGAGCGGTGACATGGCTGGGGAGATTAATAATATGCATCATGAAAGCAGTTTCATTGATTTAAATATGTTGCCTGATATATCCAATGATTTTACTTCATTGGATTAGTCTGAATATTTTCTGGTAATTCTTCTAGTTAGAGGTGTTGCTAGACCCATTTGAATCGAAGTATTAATCTGTATTTGCATTAAAATTTTGAAATGGTTAAATGTATGGTCAGACCAGTTGAATTATTTGAATCAAAATACTGACTTGTTTTTTATTTGTTTGATGTGTTTTTATATAAATTGCAATGGTTGAATTTTGGTGTTATTACTCGTATAATGGTGGTTTACCACTTGGATAAAAGTCAGCATATTAATTTTTGATATTCACACTGGCAGATGCTTGGAGTAAGGCTTTTATGTCACTAATCTAAGATATCTAGATCGTGTAGTGGATATTTTATTTTTATTTTTATAATTGGTTATAGGAGATACATAATAATACAATTTTAATTTGGGCCCCACACTAATTGAATTAAGTAGGCGCAGGAAGTGGAAGAGACGGGTCAAAAAATTAGGCGGTCAAGTGAAAACATAAAATAAAATAAGTGTTACAAAGGGTATAGTAGTCAATTCAATTAATTTTTCCTTGCAGTGAGTAAATTGATCCTACGTTCTTTTGAAACTCTCCACGTATAGGGTCCTATTTTAGAAACCATATTTTCTAAAAAAAAATCTCCTAAATTATCCTTACTTGGTCCAATCACAATTTTTGTCTCCTACTAACCCTTCAAATTTCGTCGCCACATCCCATTCAATTTTTTCTTTTAAATACTTTTTAATAATCTTTTTATAAAAGACTCATACTCCTTTTCTCTTTGTATTATATTAATATTTAATTTTGTTTTTATTATTATTATTATATTTTTTTAATGTAACTCATTATTATTTTTTTTAATAAAAACTCATTTTACTTATAAAATCACCTTTTGGAAAAAAAACCTTTCATAAAATTCATTTTTAATGAAAACCATAAACTTTTCTTTTGTATACAAATGTTTATTGTCTGTATACTCGGAAAAAAAAAACCCTCATAAAATAACTAACATTCGAAATTTCCAAGCAATTTTGAGGATGGCTAAAAATTCAGCCATTTCTACATACTCTTATTTTTGTGTGTACCATCTTTTACTTTTTATTTTTGCATGTACCTTCTTTGATTTGAGGGTTTTACACAATTTCAGCTTAAATACATAAAAGGGGTTGAATTGGTGGTCGGACCGATTGAACCGGAACAGGAAGGAAAGTCCAACCAGTTCAACTTAAAAACCCGTTATTAAAACTTTAATATGATGGAACCATACAACCCAGAACCTACAAGCCACATTGAATGATGCACGAGTCAATCTAGCAGCTATGATAATTTGATACTATTACCTTGCAAAAAACAAGCAAACATTTCAATCTAATATCTCATTTTGCAAAGACCACAACTATTGCTAATCAGAAAACTGTATTAAGAATCTCACATAAACACTACTTAACTCCAACTTTCTTCCCGCTGATTACAGCAAATATCGACAAACAACCAACAATCACACTACAAACTATAGAAACAAAAGTAAGAAAACACCAACAAAGCTACCTATACAACCACACAATGGTTAGCTCGGCTTCAATGTCCATCACTTGCTCGTTCTCTACCAAATAGTCAGAAAAAATACCAACACAATTGCCATACCCTTTTCTCCAACTCTTGTTATTCATCTTTATGCTACTACTCCCAAGACATGAGGTATCAGTATGCTACTTTTAGAATATAGAACCCAACACACATTTTCTTTTTCATGTTATTGGGTGGTCTTTGTCAACCCGCCCCGTGCCACATTCCTGCATAGACATAGATATACTGTCAGAGACTTGCCTCATTGGACCAAAGGGAGATATTTTTTGTGCGTGTGTGCAGTAGTAAGTGAGTATTAGATATGATCATCCAACTATTTTGCAGCTCTTATATCCTTATATGTTTGGGGCTAATGATTTCAATTGCAAGAATACCAGAAATGTCTTTTAGAAAAAGACTACAAAATTCTTATGGTTTAATTACTTAGAAACTTGGAACCACTTAATTGGACTGGTAGGTAACGGTTTCGGCCAATGTATACTTATAAGTGGCACAATTTGGGTTATGTTTTATTTCTGACATCTCAATTGGTTAAGCTAAGGACTTTAACACAAAACGAAAGAACGTAAGAAACTAGAAAGTAATAATTCTAATCACTTGTGAGCAACTGAATCAAAAGAACGTACGAAATCAGACATTTATAAAACCAATGGTAGTAATTTCAACATATAATATTCAGAGGTTCAGAAATATGGATTAGAATAAATTAGATTAAAATATTGAAAGAGCTTTTATGAGTCTGATTAGGAGAAGCTTTAGATGGAAAATCCACTGCCTTACTCCACTTAATATGATGTTAGATGGAAATTCTATGAAGTAACAACACAAATTTCCACTGGTGAACAGTGCCCGAAAGTGTTCACATTTACATATCATGCCATTTACATGAATCCACCACATACACGTGCAATCATTTGAAGAACCAAAAAATACATCTATAGGGAAGACAAGGATAGAGCATACCTGGTCGGAAGTTGCTGAGAGCTATTCACAGGACCTTTGGGGTTCGCAAACCGCTTAGCCCTATTATCCTGTTCTTTGTCAACGCGCATAGCAGCTACCTCCTTCTCCATTGCAGCCACCTCTCTTCTCATCTTTTTTGCCTCAACCTCCATAGCCTTAGTTAAGGTGTCTACTTTTTTGGCTAACATCTGAAAGTGAATATTACAATTTAGAAAATGATAATTAACTCATTTTGATAAGATAACATCAAAAAGGAAGACATTAAATGAACCTCAATTGCATCATCCTTGTCTTTTATGCTTTGATCCTTTTCATGACCAGCTTTCCTCAAAGCAACTACCTCTTTTTGAAGCAAATCATACAACAGTCCAGGCACAGTATCCTCGGTTTCAGTTCCCAACGAACCACTCGGTTTTTCATCAGCATTTCCTATCTCAATATCTTTGGTTCCCTCACATGATTGGCCAAGGTTAAAAGTAGGACTGCCACTTCCGTTTGACATAAGTTTACTCCTGTCAAGTGCCCGTGTACCACCGTCAAATGACTTTGATGTACCTTTCGCATGCCTCAGAATTGAACTGGAACCAGATGAAAGTGTTGATCTTATTTGAAAAGATGGTGATCTTTTTGGTAAAAATCCATTTGAAGCGATCTTGGAAAAGTTATCAGCTCCGCCAAGTGACTGGCGACGTGAAGGACCATTACTCATGCCTTTTCCATCTGCTGAGCTACGAGCAAGAGAACTCGGTGATCTCAAAGTGTCTTCTAGTACTCTGAGTCGCAGTTGAAATTTTTCCTATGAAGGTTGATGAAAGAAATAATATTTAGTATCATAAGAAATGAAAGATTAGAGGTCACCATTTGTTCGACCCATTTGTTATAAATGGGTTGATTTGGGTTGTGTATAATATCAAATGGATCAAATTAAAAAAAAAAAAAAAAAATAGCTGAAAGGGTAACAGGCCAAATAGAATTGAACAGGCTGACATCGCCCAAAGTCTATTTTTAATACATAAAACCTCCAAATTTGTTTTAGTCAACCATTTAGATTGTTATTGTGATAATACTTATCAGTGAACTTATAATTAGAGTTTACATTATGTGTGAATTGGACAAAAGAATGTTTGTGGGCCAACGTAATACGACCTGAACCATTTCAACACATACTAAAAAATAGCACGCTTCAACCTCGGACCATTTTGACACGATACCCAGTCCTCCCGACCTGCCCAATTGTCCACCTCTATGAACGAATATGTTTCAGGAACAATCATTAACAGCATATTACTTTCAGCTGTGCTTCGGTCTTGGCAGCACGCTCGGTTATAGCTAACTTGTCCCGCAGTTGTTGCATCTCTCCCTATAAATATTAGAATATGGTTATGCTTAGAATGGCCACTCAATAACTAAAACTATATACATGCTTTTTAATGGAAATATTAGAAGCTAATACTTTAGAGAAAAAATTTAAATAGAATATACCTGCAAGAACCTTCTTTCTTCAAGCCATTGTTTTACGGGCATCACTTTGTCATTAGCATCTTTCCATTCATTAGCTACTACTGTTGCTACTCTATTTGCTGTAACCTTTGCACGAGCTAGCTCTCGATCCAGAGTTTTTCGTTCCTCCTATGTAGTTAAGATCAAAAACTTAGTGATAGCAATACACCAACGAATACACCATAAATGTGTATGTACAATAATTAATCAAATATGGGGATAGAGTTGAAGGGAGTTTACATTCATCTCTTGAACTTTCCGCTGGTAGTCCCTCACAGCATTTGCAGCTGCACCACCAGCAAGAACAGCCTCTTCGAGCTCACGTACAGTTTGTGTAAGCTTTTCAACTTCAGCAACTTTTTGACGATGCATTTTATCCAAAATTTTATTTTCTTCCTGTACAACATGACAGGAAACATGTGGGAATATATGTTGGAAGAGGCCTTAATGATAGAAGGAACAAGTTGCAAAAACCAGATACCTGGCAGATTTCTATCTGTTTCATCAACTCTTGGTTCTTATTCTGAAGATCGTCCACCATTGAAGCCTTCGCCAAGGCAACCTGCACAGTTCTCTCAGCTTCAAGTAGAGCAGCCTCTTTTGATTTAGTCAGTCGATCTAATGCTTTATTGTCATCTTGTAGCTTAGCAATCTGAAAGCCAGAAAAGGCAAAACTATAAATGTCTAATCCTTCTTTTAATTAGCATTAACTCGATGGTCATTAACTATCACTGCGAAGTAATCATACCTCTTGTCGAGCAAGCTTCAACTCAGCTTCTAATGGTGCAAGGATCGCCTCAATTGGAGGCATATCATCATCCTTTTGAGCAGCGTGAACCCTCCGGAGAGTGGCTTCTGCAGCAAACTGAGCCGCCATAGATGCTTTCTTTTCATCATTGATCTTTTTTATTTCA
This sequence comes from Gnaphalium uliginosum, assembly GCA_963930675.1. Classification (NCBI taxonomy): domain Eukaryota; kingdom Viridiplantae; phylum Streptophyta; class Magnoliopsida; order Asterales; family Asteraceae; genus Gnaphalium; species Gnaphalium uliginosum. The sequence continues at coordinate 32,952,371 of OZ005685.1, forward strand.
AGAGTCTACATGACCGAAAAGTAAATTTATCATAACTGAGCTACAAAGTGAGAGGAATAAAGAAACAGTAGAAATATAAGAGCTCGAGTCTATACTTTGGTATCTAAAAGAGACTCAGTCAACTTCAGCTTCTCATTGACCTTTGACAATTCTTCAGTTAGCTGAGGTTTACGAAGAAAGTAAACACCAAGATTTTGTCAGATATAACTCAAACTATAAGTATAATTCATATGAGATGAAAGGAAAACGCAAGCAAAAAATTGACATCATTACACAAATAAAACTTCTCGTTTTTTACCATACTTGGCAACATCTAGCAGCCTACTCAAGGAAGCATTACTAACAGCTGGAGACTAAAGCGGGTATAATCACAACCACTGGTTAATCACTTTTATATATTGTCATCCCCAAGAACATATTAGTGAAGAACACAAGTTTGGAGGGGAACAATTAATCCCCAAAATAAAACTAACCGAAGGGTGACGCCCAGGAAGTACATAAATAACAGATACACCAAGATAGTCAACATAAAAATCTTACTTAGGTGACAAATCAAAATTCTTTACTGTTGAAATATCAATAAGTTCTTTTATTGTATAAACATGTGTGTAGACAACATACAGGCATACAGCTTGTTGCCAGAGTATATACTTGTAGACCACCATATCGAATAGGAAAAAAGGAAAAGTAAGGGGGTTCTTTTAAACGTGTAAATGCCATGCAACAAACCAAAAAGAAAATAATAGATGGAATTTGGAGTTCCAACTTAATGCAATATATCCAAATCAGGAAATTAATACCGAGTAGGACATTAATAACAGCAACAGCATGGTCAATCTCTAACTCACTAAATACATCCATACTAGCTTATTGTGTGTGGGATGCACGGCGGTGCTTAAAGGCTTGTCTAATTTATGAGAAAATATAATCTGGATTAGATACGGTGCAAAAACTAGAGTTAAGGTATACACATTGAATGTATTTGTCAATAATGTTAAACAACCTAATTAATAACAACAAAAGCATACTCACTGAAGAACGACATTTAATCAACAATGTCAATGCAAGATTACTGAACTAAAATTCCACAAAGATAGACCTCATATAAGAATTAATCACAAAGCCATTAGGGTGCACACATTGTATCCAAAAATATCACATACTCTAAACAAAAACAAAAGGCCAACTCAAATTCATATTGTCTGGCATATCAGGTAAACTAAACCACACATTGTATTCACTAATATCAGAAACCACATATCAACCAAATCAAAATCAAAATAAATAATAATAACAGAATAACCTCTTCAACAGCTTTCTCTCTTAGGCGTTCAGACAGCTTAAGCGCCTTGATCTCCGCTTGTGCTTCGTTCAATTCTCGATCCTTATCTGCATAAACACCAAACAATAAGCATAAACAGCCAATACATAACCTAATCTATACAGATCAAATCACATTACACACCTCTAACTTCATTTTCCAACCGATTCAGTTCAACTTTCACAGGATCCGATCCATGAAGCATATTCATAAACTCGTCAGTATCTAAACTCGGTCTCCTTGAACTCCTCCTACGACTAGTCAAACCTGAAACCCTACCTCCATCCTTAAACGATCCAGACACCGTCAACGGCGTCGTTTCAGCCATCGGCGGCCGTACATTGTACTCCGTCATATCCGTTACATCCTCCATCACTCGGATCTGAACTCAATCACATATGAACCAGCTCGAAATCGAATAATTAATACTCTAGGGGGTTTCGGAAACGTATAGATATAGATACGGATTTATGTCTATGTATATATTACAGTTAGATTAGAAACTAGAAAGAGACAGAGTGTGTCAACAACTGTAATAATAATAACATGAAGAAATGGAATAGATTATTTTTTTATTTTGTTTATTTGTAATGGAATTATCATTATTTATCATTATTATTATTATTTATTATCATTATCATTATATTATATCATAATTAATTATTAATTATAATTATAATTATAATATAATATAATTAATTAATTATTAAAATAATTTCAGAGATCTGAAAAGAGCGTGGGATTTAAGTGTGAGAAAACCTGCCATGAAAGTTCTGTCTTTCTCTCTCTATTAAATTAAATGTTATTAAATTAAATATTCTACATTTTCTTACATGACCATACCAATAATTCTTCTTACACATGGCAAGTTTATAACTAATTAATTAATACAGCAAATTCTAATTCTAATGAGATAAAATTGAATTTTTAAACTTCGCTTGAACTTAATTTGAATTAAAATTCGATTTTGTAATGACTTTATTTTAGCTAGAGTTGGATCTGTTTAAGAAAATAACAGTAAATTGTTTTTTAAAAAGTCAAATTACCTAACACAACTTAACTTCATATAGACAAAAATTCATTTACCACCTTTAGATCAAAAGAATGGACAAAATTAATTGAGTTTTTCTCTAATTTCTCATTGTTGATTGTTTATTAAAAAGGTTGGAGGGGTATTTTCGTCACATACATACTTTTATCTTCACCCTGTCCTTTCTCCGAAGGGTTAAAGTTTCGGCAACTCTAATCGGCTCACGTTAGACCGTCTGAGGTCCATCACGTGAGAGGTAAATCAATAACGGCCCGCTCAGATGTTAGTCCAATCAACTTATCCAACAACACTAAATATTTTTCTAACGTATTAGATTCCTCCCTATTGTTATTGAGAATTGAACGTGTGTTCTTTCCAAATGCCCATCTCCGGAATCAACTAGGCTACGCGCGGAAGGCACCTCTGTCCTTTCTCAATAAAAAACTTCGTGACTATTCTTTAAAAGCTTGATACCACCGTTGTCATCGCGATGAACTGCCGCCGCCGTCATGATCGAGCTCCGCCGTCGGGATCAACCTATTCCGTCATCATCATCAACCGAATCTGCCGAAACAAAAAGTCGAAAGTTAAAACTCGAAATTGAAACAAGAATGTCGGATCTGGCTGATCTAGTGTCGCCACCGTTGTTTTTCCGGTGAACCTCAAATCGGTTTTGCCATCCAAATTTGTTCGATGTTGTTAGCACTTAGTAGTGGGATTATGGAAACAAGCAAACGGTAGCGCAAGTGATAAACATGTTACAACAATTTTTGGGTTTTGTTAATTATTTGAATAAATTGAAGGATGAAAACTATAAGAAGTTGTCGATTGGATTTCAAAGGTTCGTTTGACTATTTTTTTTGTAACAGTTGTAGTAATTTAAAGGACTTTTATGATTCAAGCCCGATTAGTTGATGTGAAAATTCTTGATTTTGTTAAGTAAATAAAAGTGTAATTCATTGAACGATGCCGTTGGGTGTCGTAACATGCTTATGCATTGTTACAAAAATGGAAAAGACTAAGATACCTACAATTTTGAATTTGCATATCACTTTTATTAATGATAATAAGAAAAGGAGGAAGCTCCTCCATGAGATACTGAGTTTTTAAAGTAAAAATGAGTTTTCTTATCATTTTTATGTTTACATGTTTCTAGGTGAGCTATATGGTAATTAGAAAAGTGTGAGTCCTCACAAAGTTACAAAAGAATACAATGTAGTCAACCTAGCTGAATGAAACGATCTCTATATTGAGCCAGAGATGTTACAATATAAGCGAATATCACATATGATAACAATTAATATCACATGAATCATACGTGAAAACAATTGATGTATGTTAATATCACATGTTATAACATTTAATATCACATGTGTTAACTGATATCACACTTGATAACAATTAAAATTTGATTATAAGTATTATTGATTGGTGTGTAACTACATGTGATTACTTTTTGCTATTCTATTCACATGTGATTGTATCTATACTAGATGTAAATTTTAAACCTATAATTATTTATCACACGTGATTACACATAATATCACATGTGATCGTAACTTTTACCAATATGCAAACTTTAAATCGTCAGTTTTAATCAAATATGAATAATTTTCATTTGACAATTAAAAAATTGAGATAAAAAACTCATTTATAATAACATATGGTATTACACGGTATCACATTTGATAGCATGCAATATCACATGTGATATCGTGCTATGCAATTTTTTAAACCTACCAAAAAAGTAGAAAAAAAGTTCGCCAAAAGTATATAATGTGATATGTCTAATCGAAGAGAACAAAATTCTTCCCATACTATACTAATCCGTTTAGTGTTAAAACCGATACCCCCAATTGAAGCATCTCCACAGTGGTAAAACTGCTAACTGGCCCGAGTGTCCACCACTTGTAAACTCTTTCCCACACTTCCCATGACACCTTGCATAGCACTAAACAATGATCGACAGTTTCTATGTAATCATTACAGCTCCGGCACTACACCGAATGAAGGTCCACCCCCTCTTGTCAAGCTCTGCTCTAACGTGAAGTCTTTTCTTCATCACACGCCATACGACCACACCTAAATCTTATAATGAATGTTGGCCTAGATTTAGGAATAAAAACTAGCTCGACCGGAAGGGAGAGGATAGGCGAATGAGTAACTGAAATGAAAGCTGGAGTAAGACAGTAAGTTGGAGAGCTAGGATGAAGTAGATGGAATACTCTTGTTTTGTTTTATTTTCCGATCCTCCATATCTGCTTGCAGTATCTTCTCATCAAATCTTTTTCGATAGGGTCTTTACCGTAAACACTCCCTCGTGATATCTATGTTCTATTGCCATTTATCATTGCAATCACGAACAGGTGCAAAAGAGTGTATAAAAGCAGTAAGTTACTCTAGTTCCCCATGACCCTCCCTCTTGTTCTCTAACCCAATCCCATATCCAAACCCAATCATCACTAATCCATTCTCCACTATTTTTGACTATTATTGTTTTGTTGTTTTTCAAGACTATATAAAGCCTAGGGAATTTCTCACATATCATATACCCTCCCACCCGCATGTCTTACCAGAAAGCAATTGTAGACCCATCTCCAAGCTTCTTGGTAAAAGAATGCAAGTAGTCTAGCCCCACATTTTGTATATCCCCTTCGTAATGTTACTTTTTTTTTCCTTTCAATTTTATACATCCATCACTATTTACCGATTAATTTCATGTTCTTTCAATCTCAAACACCCCATATTTAACCCTCCCTTGTCATATGAAGATAAAACCCAATCCCACTTGACCAATGACTTTTTTCCCTTCCCAAAAACCAACTCCCAAAAAAAAATAATAATAATAATTTCCTTTCTCACTCGCTCGAGAGTATTTAACACACACGACGGGACTCGAAATAGAGAGAAATAGTAAATTGCCAAGCTTCCAAAGACATATTTTGCTAGTGTCAAACGGCCACCGAATGACATTATACCCGATAGGTAGGCCTAAATACGTAAAAGGCAACTTCCCAAATTTACATTTCAACCTCGCTGCCATGTTGTTTACTTCTTCTTCTATAACCCCAAGACCATATACGCAACTTTGGTGCATGTTTACCTTCAAACCCGTTATCTTTTCAAAGAACTTAAATATTTTCATCAGGTTTATCGCCTTTCTCCTATCCCCCTATCAAAAAGATATTGTATCGTCCGCGTATTGCAAATGGGAGACGACTATCTCATCCTTACCAACTTTCACCCCTTGAAACCAACCTCTTTTTACAGCTTCTTGTGTCAAGCCATTCAATCCTTCCGTGCCAAAATAAACAAAAATTGTGCCAATGGATCTCCTTCTCTAACACCCCTCTCCAATAAAGGATTAAAAGTTTCTTTGTTGAAGAACTGTTTACCAATATTGATATAGATGATGTGCATAAGCCATCTTCAACCCACGTTCACCATTTACAACCGAAAATCTACTTTAAAAGTCAAATATTTCTTTTTTATTTTCTTCAAATAATCAATAGTTTCATTAACAATTAAAAACTCCATTCAATATATATCTCCCTTCTATGAATCCGTTTTGGACTCCCGAAAAGTTTCCCAATCACCTTTTTTACCTTTTGTGCCAAAACCTTAGATATGATCTATAATAGCAACCAATCAAAATAATCGGTCTGTAGTCTCCCAAACTTAATGGATCCGCCCTCATTGGAATGATCCTAACGAACGATGCATTACAACCATGGGAGATTTTGTCGCACCCCCAAATTATGGTACAACGGAAGTTAACGCGGGGCGCGACGAAATCAGAAATCATTACACAAAGTCACATCGAACGACCACTATATGCGTCGTTTTGAAAACAGTACAAAAATAGTACATTCCATTTATATAAAATGTTGAAATGTATTGTTTACATGTCACAAAAATATTGTTTCCCTAGAGTCCACGTTTAAGACGGGAGATTCTATTACATAACAGTTTACAAAAAGTAATGCGAAGGAATCTCCAGTAAATACAATTGTGAAATCATGCGACTCTAGTGTACGGTCCCCCTGAAGGAATCATACTGATGCTGTGGACCTGAGAAATACATACTAAAACGTCAACAATAATGTTGCTGAGTTCATAGGTTTAGTTATCAAAGTATCAATGTGAACCACGAGATTTCCATGTTGTTTGTATCGCAAAACTACGATAAATAAATGTATACTACTGTCATAAGCTCATAGTCCGAAGCTTAACCGATATGAGTTTGCCTCCTGTAGGTGTCTAATCCAGAACACCCGTATGAACAAATGATAATGCGCCCGTTTGACCAGTTAGTGCTACTAACCCGGACGGGGATGATCAATCTCAAATAGATCTATTCATTAATACTCGCGCTAAGATCCATACTAACGAAACTATGATGTGTAGAGGACTTTTGTGTGGATTAGAAAGTACAACCACTCATGTAATCCGTATATGTGTGTTTCTGTACTCGTGTTCATGAAAACAGTGTTGTATTCTCACCCCAATAGTTAAAAACAGTAAAAGTGGGGCTATGAGACTCACCTGAGTCTTGAAAGCGTGCGTTTAAGTCAATAAACGTATATCCAACGTGTAACCTCCTAGCACCCTAAACGCATAAGGTTATGTATGAGTGAATGTCTCAAAAGATCATTCATGCTAGTTGTCCACTCAACTAGTTATGTCCAAATGTTTGTTTATCGTTTGTGTTTAGAAAACATGTACGGGCCGTTGGTGACGTTTTGTAATAATATTTCCCGAAGATATTATTATCATGTTGTGTTTCATCGTATACTTATAGGAGTATATGTGTTGCGTGTACGAATGGTGTTGCATATAGTGTAGTTGTTGTCTCGCGAAAACATTACCTTGTGAAAACATATTTTTAATCAAACTGTGTTATGCGACACGAGGGTTGTGTCACTGTGAAGTGTTGCGACACAGATGTAGTGTCGCGGCGTGTAAATTTCAGATAATTGTGCGACATAAGGATTTGTGTCGCAGGTCGTGAATTTAAATAAATGTGCGACACAGCGGTTAATGTCGCAGGTTAAAACTGCTGGTTATAAGTGTTGCGACACAAGGGTAGTGTCGCAAGTTAGTACTGCTAGTTATGTTTATTGCAACACGGGGCTTGTGTCGCAATGGTTTTGGACCATCTGCGACACAGACGACCTGATATGTTTTCGTTGTTCGGGAACTTGGTCAATTGTGCTCGGTTTGACCCGAAACTTTTAAGGAAGTATTAAATATGTTTTTAGAGCCTAGGATAATTATCGTTATGTTTTGTAGTTATCCCAAAAGTGTCGTTTTATATTTGTTGCAAAAATAGTCCACGGGTCCTTTTTCACCAGTTTTGAGTCGTTTTCGTGGCTCGTTTTGATAAACCAAAGCTTCGAAATAAAATCCCAGAAAATTACCAGTTGTTCATACATGTCTTAGCTACTTCCAGTAAATTTTTTTATAATTTTTGGTCAAGTGTAAGTCATACATTTATTTGAAAAACCAAACAGGTATCCAGTAACTCGGCTTCCTGACCTATACTCACTTTTTGGGCTATATCTCAAGTTTTACAAATCTTCAGGAAACTTGCGAGTACAACTTTTAAAGGTAACAGAAAATTTGAACTTTTCCAAGTGATTTCAGTCGATTTGGGTTTGTAGATCTCGAGATATGCCTTCTCAAAGTTGGTCAAATTTTCTGTCCAAAATTACAGTCCAGACACTTTCTTTTGTAAAATCGTTTTCTCATACCAAACGACCTCAGAAAAATACCAAACCACTTGGGTTCGAAAGTAGACTCCTTGAACTTGATTTTAGACTAAGAATCACTCGATTTGGTTAAGGAATGAGTTAGATATCATGGATCAAAGTCGGATTAAATTTTTGTCCAGTGGTTAATAGCTTTGTCCGATAGTTTTTCGTATTATCCTTTGGTTTTCGGTTTAGATCTTGGACATAATTAGTAAAAACGAACCTCTAACATGAACATGGACATCATCCAAGGAAAATAAAAGAGTTCGGGAGAGGTTCTTACAAAGAAAAGTCGAGCTAGAGCCGAAATGAGGAAAGAGGGCTGCTGCGGTTTCGTTTCTTGTTCTTCGCTTGTTCTTCTTCTTCATGACGTTGTAGGTGATATTGGTGGTGGCTAGAGCTCTTGGAAGAGGCTGAGATGGTGGTTGTGGTGGTGGGATGTGGTTGGGGATTGAGAGAGAGTAGAGAATTGGGAGACAAAGAGGAGTTAAGTGTGTGTAAAAGAAAATGAGAGTTTGCAAAAATACGAGGAGTTTAAAGGAAAATGGTGGGCCAAAGAGAGGGGGGCGGTTGGGCCTGGGCTGGGCCGAAATGGGCTTGGCCCATCTTGGGTCTTGGGCTCGAGACTCGATTCTGTGTTACGTTATTTGGTCGATTAAACGTTAATCGCGCGTTTTAGGATTTAATCGTTAACGTTTAGTTTTTGCGTTTTGTTTTTGGGAAGTGATTGCTATTTTACATTGACCAAATACTTTTAAATATATTACTGACCCTTTTCAAAATATTTGTCGAGTCCCGTTCGGGTGTCGGGCGCGATTTGCGCATTTTTGTCACGTACGGTATGTTTCATGCAAAACGTAAAACGTTTAATATATTATCGTAATAATATAAGTTAAATAACGATTATTTACTATAGTTACGTCATTTAAGACAATGGTTTTCACCAACGTCCATATTTATTGTGTCGGATTTCATCCGATCGAACTTGCGTAATTACAATTAATTACGTACGTATGTATAATACAATATACAAAGTGTTACTGTAATTAGTCTTATTTCACACTAATTACAAGTAATAATAACCTATCTTAGGTACAAATGATGACCTAATTTGCCCGGTGTCACAGATTTCCTCGTGCTGCCAAAACCATTGCAAAGCATCTAAAAAGATCTCTCTTCAATATACCCCAAAAACTTCTTGATAAACAGAAAATTGTACACATCTGGACCGCATGCTTTTCAAACACCACAACATTTAACTGCTTCCCTCACTTCTTCTTCACGGAGCAGTATCTCTAATGAGTTTGCTTCATCCTGAGTCAGACATGCGATTTGATTGTTCACGAAAGACAACCTATCATTTCTTTGTTCTTTGAATACCTTCATCTCATCTTTGATCTTACATGGTTCTTCACACCACTCACCATCAATTATGAGACCTCTAATATTGTTTTTGTTGTTCCTTTTCTTGATCATTGTGAAAAAATTTAGTAGCGCTTACTGTCTCGAAATGCTACTAACTTGTACTGAAGATCTATTGTATGTAATTTACTTAAGGAATGATGTATTAATGCAAGTAATCTCATAAATTTTTGATGTAGTTTACCTACTAAAGTCCTATGTTATTCAGGTAACCATTTTCTTTACCCAGTCACCTGCCATGTTAGACACACGTGGATGTCACGTATTCATCAATGTGGATTTATTAAATATTATTTAATTATAAAGTTATAAATTTAATTTATGGTAGATTATATTTAATAAAAGAGACCGATTCTTACTTTTCACATATTTAATTCATTTTTATGATTTTCCAAACCTCAATTAATTGATTTTACAATTCAACTTTATAAATCATCAATCATCCAGTGGGATCAGTGGCCGTGACTCAATTATTATGACAATCATCCACGTAATTCAACTTTACATTTAACTAATTTCCTTTTTTGTTTTTTATTTTAACCTAGTTGCATAAACCTGCAATTCCATTGTCGTTACAACCATCGATCGAACCGGAAAAGTTTGGGGTTGCCGGAATCACCATCGTCGTCGTTACAACCATCGATTGAACCGAAAAAGTTTGGGTTTGCCGAAATCACCATCCATTGTCGGAATCACAATCGTCGTTGTTGGATGTTGTTGCCGGAGACCTAGTCGACAATGGTGATTGTTGCTGGCGATGGTGATGAGTTCTAACGGAGGGGGCTGAACGTTTTTTTTCCTTCTTCAGATTTAGCCGAACCACTACCACCATTTTCAGATCTGATTTTTTCAGTTACTTCGAGCAGATCCGGTGAGTTCGAACATTATATCAATGGTGGTGACGATTTGGTTTCGGTGGTTATGGCGGCAGTGGTGGAGGAGGTGAGGGGCAGGTGTTCCGGTGGTAGTGGTGACCGACGAGGGGGCGTTTTCCCAGAAGTGATGGTGACAGACGAGGTGGTGACGGCGGTAAGGTGGTAGTGATCGAAATATGTGATGTAAATCAAAGAGAAAGAATAAATGTTGAGGTGTATAGGTGGATCTGACGTTGTTGATGATAACCAAAATTTTAAGTCTTGTATTTGCATAAAAAAAAAATCTTGTTGATTGTGGTGACGATCCCATTGTCGTTATGAACAAACCTGGACAAACTTAAAGATCTTGTATTCAATACACAAAAGATGATTTAATTGATGAGTGGTAATTTTAAGTCTTAGTCATTTAAATATTTAATTGATTTAAAAAAAAATCAATAAACTGATTAGGTATTGTAAAAATATCCAAAATGTAAAAAACAAATGTTATGTGGATAAAATTATGTGACTTGTCATGCCACATGTAATTCTTTTCTGGAAAAAGTCAGTACTAACCGACTAACGCTTAAACCGGTCAAAAACTACAACAAAAATCACCTATTGAGAGTAACTTGTATTAATACACTTACCCGTAAATAAGTTACACACAATAGATATCGAGTGTAAGTTAGTAGCATTTCGGGACCCGAGCTTTTTGTTTGGCTATCTTCATTCTTTCATTATCCTTCTCGATCCATATGCGTCTTGCCAAGGGAAAGGGCTTTCGGGGAAGTCGATGAACTTTTATCTCTAGGTACGTCTTGTGTACCCGATCCAAGTTGTCGGGATAAATGGTGGTGAAGTCTAGATAATGGAGGTTGCTTCTCGATGACAAAGCTGTCGTCACTAATTGACGAGAAAAATCCTAGTTAACAAGAGCTGAGTGCGAGTCAGGAAACAAAATTGAATAAATTAGTTCCAATAAAAGTTGGAATCTTAGCATGGGGGGCCGAGAGAAGAAGGCTACCGGTGAGAGAGGAATTTGACAAGAGGGGGATCGATCTTTACACGGTATTATTCCCCCTGCTTTGACAATGGAATCTAAACGGTAGACCATTGTTTGGTCATGAATTGGTGGACAATATTTATTTGCAATGTGGAATCAAGAAGGACATGCTAGCTAGGATCTGAAAATATGGCAATGTGTTTGACTTATGAAAGATATTTTGTTGCATTTAGCTCTCTATTCTCAGGTTCTCATTCCCAGCCTGATGCCTCGGTACGGTTTTTCTCTATCTCAGATTGTAACGCCCCAAATTTTGTTTTGCTCTGGTGTCTTAGAGCTTTCTTAACATTTTTAAGCCTATCTCTAAAGATCAATCTGGCCTTGTACCGTAGACAGGTAACTCCCATGCAATTTTAACCACTGACTCTGCTTCTTGATCTTCAGTCCATATGTCGAGAACTCTAAACGGCTTCCGGCCAAAAACTGCCATTAACCATTTAACCATGATGGGGGCAGTGATCACAGTTTTTTCGGTCAAGAGCAAGTACCTAAAGGTCTGCCTGTAACCGTTTAACCATGTTTATTATTTTCACATATAGTCTCTTTAAGTTTTAAGTATGTTTATAATTTTCACACACTTAAAAGTAGGCCAAAGATGTAATTTATTTAAACATGTTTAACCTTTCATTTACTAGATTCCATTAAATTTATACACTATGTTAATGGATATATCTTCTTCTTTTTTAATATTTATTTTCACACACTACTTTGCGTTGAAGCAGCAAGTGAAGAGGCTGACCAGAAAACAGACATTGAACCTGTTGCCGTTGTATCTATCGCCGATGATAATGACGGGGAGTCTCAGATTACGTCTGCTAGCTCGCTACCGCCGAATGACGGTTACGGGAAAAGCAACGCGATCAGACCAACGTCTGTTATTGAATCTGAAGATGAAGTGTCTAACAGCGATGTGATCGGAAATTTTGAATCTCCAAATCTTGACGGTAAGTACGAGGGAGACGTGGAGAATCTCAACCTGCAAGATGGTCAACCTGTTTGGTCAGAGACATCCCATGCGTCTGACACTACAGAGAATTTATGGACAAGTTTGTAGGCTGAAAAGAACTTCACCTTGATGGGCTCTATTGCAAAACTAATTGGGCCTTCTAGTTCAAGTAATGCCTTATTAGGAAATGATGTTAATGGCAATGTATTTTCAGATCCAATTTATTTGAAATCGCGGAAGCAGTTACGGGTATATAATCAACGGTTGAAGGAGACGAAAAAATTGAGAACTATGAATCTTTTTAAGTTGGTTCAGATAAACAATCGGAAAAAAATGGATAGTTCTCTGTATGAATGGAAAAAAGCTTCTCCAAAATTAAGATCATCAAAAGCACTTAAATTACGTCGTAAAATGGCGTTGTAATTGGTATTGTGTATGGAGTGGTTGATTGTCGGTGGTATTTTAGGATTGAACTTTATTTCAGAGGTTTCTAGACTGTCAGTTTTGTATTAAGGTTTGGTCTAGCTTTAGATGTTAAGGTATTGTTCTCGTGTCTTTTAGAATGAGTTTGATCTTTAAGAAATGTCTTTCTCTTTCTGTATATCCTAGCGTCCCGCTAGTGTTTTTTTAATATAATTTATATCGTTAAAAAAAAATTAATAACCAAAGCCTAAACTATCATCTAAATTTATCAAATATCCACCATTCGGGAAGATTTGATATGATATACAATTTTAAAATGGGGTATGATATAAGAATGACAAAAAAATAAAAGTAATAAAATAAATATATAACAAATAAAAATCTAGCACGTTAGGTTTTTTAACTTTAAATGTAGTTTGTGATATAAACTTTTCACAAATTTTAAGACCGTTTGTAACGCGGCGTCGAGGGAGGATGCGGTCAAAAAATGATGCCAGAACGCCTTTAACGCGGCACGGTGAGGGGCGGCGTCGTCGCGGATAAACGGAGTGTGAAGGGGTGATTGTGGTGCCTGCCTTGATTTTATTTTTGTTTTCCGTTTTCTTTCTTGAATAAAAATAAAAACAAAATAAACTCTTTTTATATTAAAAATCACATCTATAGAAAATACCATTGCATGGTGAGGTCAATAGTGAGGCCTACACATCATAACATGGTATTATAGAAAATACAATTGCATGTGTTAACCCATAACATCATGTTATGAGTGACGTGACACTCATAACACCTCAATAACACCATGAGAGTTGCAAGTGATCTAAGAAAAGTCAAAAGTTATTAGAAAAAGACCGAAAGAGCTTTCACTTTGTCCTTATTACTTAGAACATCTCCAATGTATACATTAAACGTACATTTTTTTAACTAAAATAGTGCAAAAGTCTAAAAAAATCACTCCACTGTTAGCACTAAACACTGCACTAGTATTTACTACAGCACTAAATATTGCACTAAATATTATTCACATTAAATATATATATATATATATATATATATATAATAAATAAAATACATTAATATGATATATTGATTATAAATTTGTGATTAATATTTTTATAATGACTAAATTATAATGTTTGATATATTATTTATTAACACAACTTTATAATTTTATAAAACTTTTAACTTATATATTTGAAAATTCTACATACAATGATTGTTATTACATTTCTTAAAAGATATTAATTGTTATATAAATTTTAGTACTATAGTGTAAGTGTAATTTAAATCAAGCAGAAAAGATTTAGTATAAAATTTAGTGTAACACACTGAAGCAACTTTTTTTAGTGTGAATATATAAATAGTGCAAATTAATGTACTAAAATAGTGCAAATATACTTTGAAGATGCTCTTAAAGCATCTTCAATTTATGCACTAAACATACCTTGTTGCACTAAAATAGTGAAAAAGTCTAAAAAGGTCACTCTAGTGTTAGCACTAACAATACACTATTTTAGTGCAGTGGCAATAGTGTTTAGTGCAATACTAAATATTACACTAAACACTATTCACATTAAATAATAATATACATAATAAATAAAAAACATTAATATGATATATTGATTATAATTTTGTGATTATATTTTGTATAATGAGTAAACTATAATGTTTGATATCTTATTTATTAGAAAAACTTTATACTTTTATAAAAAATTAAATTTATATATTTGAAAATTCTACATACAATGATGGCTATTACATTTCTTAAAACAAATTAAGGGTTATATAAAACTTTTAATACTATATTGTTGAGTTGTGTATTTTAAATCAAGTAAAAAAGATTTGTGTAACACACCAAAGTAACTTTTTTTTTAGTGTGAACATTTTTTTAAAAGATTCTCTTTTTACACTAAAATAGTATATACATTGGAGATGCTCTTAGTCAATGTTTGAAAACCGGTTTTTAAGTTGAAACGGAGGGTTTTCCGGTTCCGATCGGACCAGTTGGACCGCCGGTTCGACCGGTTTTATGAATTATATATAAAAAATTTAGTTTTTTTTGACATTTTTGAGTACATGTGCGATTTAAATTGTGTATTATTGTTAGAATCTTATAATAAATAAATAAAACATAAGAAAGAAAAAAAAAAGTGTGAACCGGTTCAAAATCCGGTGAAACGCCCCAAATTTTTTTATTTTTTTTAGGTAGTACGCGATCATGGTAACTAGTACGCGATCGCGTACTTGACACAACGGGGAGTCCCTACCAAAAAGTACACGATCGCGTACTCAGTACATAGAAAGTTTCTGTTCGAGTTTTAGTACAAGGTAATCGATCCCGGTAAGGGTACGCGATCGCGTACCTACAACATAAAAGTTTTTTGTTTCATTTTCTTCACTAGGTACGCGATCGTGTGACCCTTACGATATCGCGTACTGGGTCCTGAACAAGACAATTTGCACAACTTAAGTTTTAAACTCAATTTCACTTGCGCATAACTTTTGACTCGTTTTGAATCAGGTGTTGAAATTTTGCAGACGTATCTTGCATAACATTACAATTGTTCCTCAATTGACACTTTTTCAAAATTCGCATTTGTCGCACCACCAAATTTAATGTGCAGCGGAAGTCGTGTCGGGGCGTGACTAATCAGAAATCATTACACAAAGTTACAACGAACGATCTCTACATGAGTCGTTTTGAAATAAATACATTTTAATAGATAAGATGTTTGAAAACATATTGTTTCTCGTTTCAAAAATATAATCCCTAGAGTCCGCGTCTAAGACGGAAGATTCTATTACATAACAGTTTACAAAAAGTAATGTGAAGGAATCTCCATTAATGTAGTTGTAAAATTATGCGACTCTAGTATGCGGTCCCCTGAAAGAATCCTACTGCTGCTGTGAACCTGAGAATACATACTAAAACGGTCAACAATAATGTTGGTGAGTTCATAGGATTAGCTATCAAAAGTATAAGTATGAACCACGAGATTTATAAGCGTTGCACGTATGCAAAAATAAGTATACTACTGACATGAGCTCATAGTCCGAAGCTTAACCGTTATGTGTTTGCCTCCGTGAGTGCATAATCCAGTACACCCGTTAATATCAAATACTAATGCGTCCGTTTGACCAGTTAACGCATCTAACCCGGACGGGGATGGTCAATCCCAAATAGATCTATTCATTAATACTCGCGCTAAATCCATACTAACGAAACTATGATATGTAGAGGACTTTAGTGGATTAGTAAAGTAAAATACTCATGCAATCCGTATATGTGTTTCCGTACTCGTGTTCATGAAAACAGTGTATGTATTCTCACCCCAATAGTAAAAAGCAGTAAAAGTGGGGCTATGAGACTCACCTGAATCTTGTGCGTATGCGTTGCTAATAGCAAGTAGGTTTTCAAACCCGTAACCTTCTAGCGCCCTAAACGCGTAAGGTTATATGTAAGTAGATGTCTCAAAAGACCATCTATGCTAGTTGTCCACTCAACTAGAAATGTCCAAATGTTTATCGTTTGATTTTAGAAAACGTGTACGGCCTGTTGGTGACGTTTTGTAATAATAATTCCCGAAGACATTATTATTATGTTTGTTTCGTTGTATACTTATAGGAGTATATGTTTTGCGTGTACGAGTAACGTCGTATATAAATATTCATTGTTATTGGTGGTTACGCGTGTTTAATACCTTGTGAAAACATAGTTTTGATCAAACTGTGTTGTGCGACACTTAGAGTTAGTGTCGCAGGTTACTGCGACACTTGTAATGGTTGCGACACTTGAGTTAGTGTCGCAGGTTATTGCGAAACTTGTAATAGTTGCGACACTCGGGTTAGTGTCGCAGGCTGTTGCGAAACTTAGTATTACGTTATAAATGTTTCGACACTTGGCTGAGTGTCGCAGGTTGCGACACTCAGGTTCCCCTGCGACACTCAGGGTCTGTTTGTGATTCAGGTTTTTGTTCTAAGTGTTTTAGGTGTCGTTTTTCATTGAATTTATACGTGTCGTTTTTATTTTAAGTTTCAAGTTAAATTACTTGGAGTTCGTTCTCGGGTTTTAAAACTAAATTTTGAATATGTCGGTTCGCGTTTAACGTACGAACCGTATTGGTTGACTTTGGTCAAACCAACTCGGTTTGACCCGAAACTTTTACACAACCCTTAAATATGTTTTAGGACTAATAAAAAGTAAGTTTTATAATTTTTGGTAAACCCGAAGGGGCTCGTTATTATTTGTGTTTCAAAACAGTCCCCGGTCCAAAGTTCAAGATTTTTAACACGTTTTGTGAGCTCGATTTAGCTGGTCAAAACTTCAAGAAAGATTACAAAATTTTTACATGATATTTCCACATATGTTAGCTTTCCAAAAATGTATTTTTCATAATTTTTGGGTAAGTTTAAGGGGTCCAAATAAATTGTTAAGTCCCCCGATGTCCAGTTGTGACAAATCCGGATACACGTTCAAAGATTAAATCACTGTACGAGTTCTACAAAACTTCACGAAATGCAATTGTACAAATTTTAAAGCTAACAAGATTTTTGACCTTCAAGAAAAAGCCTCATGTCGTTTGTCGTTGTGTACTAAGAGATATAATCTCTCAAATTTGGACCAAAATTCTGTCCCCACGGACAGTTTTGATATATAAACTTCAAAAATAGTTTTGAAGTATCAAATCTTAACCAAAAATTACGAAACCAGTTGGATTTGAAAGATAACTTCTTGAACTTTATTTTAGATTCAAGATTCGACATTTTTGGTTTTGTTTTGAGCACGTTATCACGTGTTGAAGTCGGACAAACTTTCTGTCTAGAGAGTTTCTTGTACTTTTGAGTTTGTATATTTGTTTTAAAACGTTTTGACATGATTTTTGGACAAGATTTCGTATGAGTGAACCTTTAGCATATTTCTACATGTTATCCAAGTAAACAAAATGAAAAGTGAGGGTTCTTACAAGTGAAATCGAAGATCTAGAAGGGAAAGATGATGAAGAGTGCTTGATCTTGCTTTTTGGCTTGATTTCTTCTTAAAATGGTGTTAAATGAGGATGGTGATGATAGTGGCTGGTGGTGGTGATGTGGTGGTGGCTGGAAAACCGTGAGAGAGGGAGAGATTGAGAAGAGAGGAGGGTGTGAGATTGAGTGTGAGTGTGGGAATGAACAAAGAAGCATGGGTTATGAAGGAGGGATGTCTTGGGCATGGGGAGGTAAGGGGGCATGGTAGCAGTTTTTTTGGGGGCCCACATGGGTGTGGGTTGTTTAAATTTTGTACCCCAATTCGCGTTACGTGTTGTGGTCGTTTACCCGTTCGTTTCGTCGTTCGTTTAAACGTTAAACGTTTATTAGTTATGTTTTTCGTTAACGATTTAATCGCGTAAATTTTTTATTGAAGTTTTATTTAAAATACTTCATTTTAAGTTGTTGAAATATGAATCGAGTTTCGTTTGGTTGTCGGGCGCGATTCGCGCCTTTTCGTCACGTACGGTACGTTTTATACAAAACGTATAACGTTTAATATATTATTGTAATAATATAAGTTAAATAACGATTATTTAATATAGTTACGTTATTCAAGAAAATGTTTTTCACCAATGTCTGTATTTATAGTGCCAGATCCCATCCGATTGAAATCGCGTAAATTAAAATTAATTACGTACGTGTGTATATAAATATACAAAAATGTTACTGTACTTAGCTCTATTTCAAACTAAATACAAGTAATGACGCTATGATTTAATACAAATGACGGCCTAATTTACCGGGTGTCACAACGTTCGTGACGGTTTCGTGTGTTTGATCAAAATATGACCATCTTAGGCACATTTTGAACCCAAGTAAATATCATACTACTTATTCTAAATGACCACATTTTCAGAAGTAGAGTATAAACATTGACATGATAATAAGTAACCAAAATACCTAAATCATAATTTGAATAAATTCAACAAACAACCAATTGAGGAACCTTCAACAATTTAGAACAACCGACACTAAATTCACATTCAAAGGGGTAATTTCAACCCAAAATAAACTTCGACATAGTACTTTAGAAACTTCATATATAACAACTTTGTTACAAAAGATGATCTTTGCTCAATGTTTGGCAACCTTACAAATTGGGCGCTTCTACATATCAAGAGCATGATTGAAAGGGATTACTTATTACTAGCTTGTAGCAAGTCCACCGCTATTCTCGTTTGGGCTTTTTACCCAAATCGCCCTGCAACCCATTTTGCTCATCTACATACATTAACAACATAACGATAAGCAAACTTGCTTAGTAAGTAAGAGAAAACATAACATTAGCATTAATAATAACATAACAACATAACTTGAATTAAGGATTCATGATTCTATACATTTTGACTCAAAGAGTTCATACCATAGTGTCAAGAACATGGTTGATTGAATACTCTGGTATCTCAATCACCACCCTTAAATTCCACCATTTAGTGTAACCATTGAATACTTTTGTATCTCAATGATTCTACTTCATCCACAACATACAAAGTAACACATACTTTAATACATATAGTCATTTTTTTTTTCTACTTACCTTAGATTAGTGATCACTTTATACAAGCAACTTTCTCCACTCTTTTATCACCTAAACATAACAATACATACATGTGAGTTATTTACAACTCAATTTCAATTCATTTACCTCTAACTAGCTAGAATTCAAGTGTGTTACTTCAGACACCTAAATCTCTAACTAATTTATCATACACCTAATTCATAACCTCACACATACATAATGGTGATCAAGTCATCATTCAATCAACAACAACAACTTATGACAACCATCGTCTCCTATATTACATTTCATAACCATCATGGTTTCATACTTAGCTCTTTATCTTCCAAATCATGAAATTTAGGTTCACTTGCTAGTTAATAACAAGTATACATCAATTCTCCCACCTCAATCAACCCTTTTTCTCAAATCCCAATTAAGGTTCATAACCTAAAATTTTCAAAACAGTCAAATTAAGAGGTTAGGGAGGGTGTTCTTACCTTAGGCATGTAGAATATCACAATACCTAGCTCCAATTTCGTTTTTCTTCTTGGTCCCTCCCTCATTTCCCGTCGTACATACACACACACACACACAAGAACCAATTTTCAGATTTTTCAAGAAGGGAGTTTAATTAAACATTTTTCATTTCTCACCCTCAACTTACATCAAGTGACACCTTTAGCCCTTTAACTAATAGTTCTCTTATATTTCTAACTCCAATTATATTTGTATTTAACATCAAATACCAATATAAATATTTAAATAACGTACAAAATATGGTGTTACATCCGGTCCGGTTGCCGGTTCAACCGTTGAATTGGACGGTTCAACCGATTTTAAATAATGGCTTAAAACCGGTATTAAATGGAACGAAAACTTTAATTATCCCGATTTAACCGGTTGGATAGGAACGGTTGTACCGATTTTCAAAACATTGCTCTTGGCTGTATAAAAGCCGGCACATTTATTTCTTCAACTGCGTAATTAAGAAGGTAGAATCCAAAAATGTGTACGGACAACAAGTAACTTGAAATCAAATTTCAGTTAAACAAGTATGGCGAAGAAGAAACAACTGGTTATGGCCGTAGAAGGAACTGTAGCCTTAGGTTCTCATTGGCGCAACATTCTTTCAAACTATTTCAAGAATGTTATCAAGTAATTCATTTACCACTATACTCTCTTATTTTACTTGTTCAATGTTAACAAACTGTTACTTTAAGACATCTTGAACTGTTTCTTTTAATTATTATTTCAAATTCAAATTCAAATCGTTTCTTTTATAATTTTATTATATAAAAATTGCATCTTTAGAACGTTCAAGAACCAAGAATGTGGTATCACTCTATTTTTATGTGATTTGTTTCCTTTTTGTTTTAATTCCATAACTATAACTTCTGGGTTGATTGATATTACTGTATTGCAACATCGTTTTTTGTTTTTTTGTTTTTTTTTTTTTTTTTTAAATTAAAAGAAAGAAATTGGGTAAATTTATTGAAAGCAAAACAGATATTTTGAGACCTCAATTTTGGACCTTTTTTGGCCTACCTGTATGTATGTGATTGACCCATCAATCGTGAGGTTGTGGTTATGTTATAGACGTTAGATTATTTTAGAATAAAAATAAAATTTCTGTTAATTAAGTTATTATTATTATTAGTACATTGGTGGTACACAAAGTCACATCTGATGCATTATATTTTGTTACATTGAATTGACACATGACGCAGAGTATGTGCCGGACGAGCTCAGGAATATAACGATCTGAGTTTGGTGGGCGCGTCACGGAATAGTGCACTCGGGAAAGGGTCCCATCACCGTGCAGACGAGGTGTCAAATAACCGAGCCGAGGTTGTGATCCGGGATCAGATCCGTGATGCCTCGAACTTTTGGCCGTGATGAGAACTATCCGTGATGGTATGTACATCATTAGTAGTCTAATCATGAACTTTTTTTTGAGCTTTTGTGTTGATGTTTATTTGATGATGATTTATTTACAGGTCGTTTTGTGATACTGGATCTTCTTCTGTAAGTGTATTTAACTCAGTTGTTGTTAACCCTATTTATATTTATAATTATATAAATATAAGCTCCTACCAACTACTTACTGCTACTTGTTCTTTACTTCTTTATTTATATCATGAACTCAGGATGCAGATACTCCTAATTTTGAAGTAGCTTTTGTGGTATACCATGCTCGTGGACCTTCTAGTTGTACATGTGTTTTACTTACTTCTTCATGACTTCATTGATTTTTGTCTACTTTACCACCTAGATAATATATTGTATTGTCATGATAGTGTATATGTTATTTTTTCAATCTCTTCTTCTTGATTGTAGCAACGTGGTTGCTAAATCAGACAGACTGGAGAAGTGACTCGGATTGTTTCTTCAAATGGCTTTCAACCATCGAATTCAATGCTGATACCTTTTCCGAAGCTGCAATTGCTCAAGGACTTACTCAAGCTCTAATGGTATGCACTATTGTCCTTTGACCCCTATCTTCTTTTTTTCTTCTACTTATACTATATAAGGATTGCAGTTCAAATAATACACTTTAGGTTTTTGATTCTCTTTTTGATTTGTGCTCGTTATGCAACCTAATTAACTTATGCTGGTTTTATAATCACAAGATTTGTCGAACCTCCAACGGAAGCCAAAACAGTCTTCATAGTCATTGCATCCTTGTTGCTGCAAGTAATCCAGATTCTCGACCACCCGATGCACAGAAAGTGGCCAAGTCCACAGGTATTTGATTGACACAATGATCTATATCTATATTTATATTTATTCTAAACACCAAGTTTCTGATCCTTGTTTTGTTTCTTTGAAAACAGTCTTGTGTTTCGCTGTCAGTTATATGTCCACTGCATCTTCCAAAACTTAGAGCAATCTACAATGCGGTAATAAATTAATTAGTAATAGTCTCTTGATTATATACCTTCAATATCTAGTTATATATTTTATTGTTTTGGGTATGCTAATTTTCATCCTTTGATGGCACGTGCGTACAGGGAAAACGGAACCCTTCAGTTGCCGATCCTACCATTGCAACCAAAAAACATCTACATTATATAGGTCTCATCTCAGAAAATTTGATAGAGGTGGTGCTGCTTTAAATCCATCAGAAAATTTTCAAATGGTAACATCATCTGGGAAATCAGATATCACGTCAATTGCTGGGCCAAACTCTGTGAAAGTATGGGAGGTAATTTTTGTGACTGTCTATTGATAAAAATGTAAGAAAAAATGAAGTTTGTGACACGTGGCGTATTCTTATTAGTTTTTCAATTCTCACTAAAATAACCAAAAATAAGTATCATGTATATGCATCTGGTTATTACCGCCTCTTCATTATTACCGCCTCTTCATTAGCTCCTCTCCTTTCCTCCATGTCTCCATCCACACTTCTATCTTCTCTTTTGCTATCTTTTTTCTTTTTCATTTCTTTGTTTAGATTTTTATATGTTGGTTTACACTTTATAAATTCCTTTTGATAATAAACTTCTTTCTTTTTGTTTTGTATATTTAATAGTTGACTTTTGTCGGTTATTATTACTTATATTTTCGAATTTGAGATCCATTTGTTATCCCTTTTTTTCTCCTCGTTTTACTAGGAGGGTTACTATGAATCGGAAGAGTAATGTACGTTACAACAATTAATTATGAACTATGGAAATAGAATGAGGAGACCTGCAAGGTGAATAATGTTAGCCAAAATCTTAGTAACTTATGAATAATTTGATGATTAAAGTGATGAACTTAGGTTTTAGTTAGAGAGAGAAACAAGAGAGATTAAATGACTTAAGGTAAAAGGTTATGAATGAAGATTAGTGATGTTGTATTTATACTAATCTTCATTCATATGTTTATTTCTTAATGATTTCATTACAATGCATTAAAATGAAATTACAAAATCACTAATTCACTAATTCTATTACAATTAATAATTGAGCTAACAATCTCCCATAGAATTAACCATAGTGAATTAGAACAATCTAAGCCTCTTTATATCTTAATTTCAACACTTCTTTAATGCTTCTAATTTGAATCCTGTAATTCAACTGCTCTTTCTTCAATTGTTCTTTCGTCCTTGTAAGCTCAGTTAGTACCTTCTTCAAAGATCCATCACTATACTTAGGGATCTCATCTTTCTCATGAACTTATTTTTCCCTTTTTCAGCTTCATACACAACCCCAAATTCAAGCTTATCAAACACTGCATACAACTCTTATTTTTCAATCTGATCTCTTCCTTGATTTGGTTTGGTAAGATTAATCAAATAGCTGTTTCGTTCCAAACTCATTTGAAAGTTATGAAAATGTGCTTTAGTAACCTTGAACTTTATAAATCTCTCCAAAGCTTCAAGTGCTCTTCGAATAGGAAAACATTTAGATCTTCTTTTGTTAACTTCATCATACCGAAATTCTAGATCACGTATGTTGAGATGAATCAAATCAGGCTAAGAAAATCCATACTCATTCAAATATGATCTCAGCACAATCCAATAAGCAACCTGGTACTTGATAAACTTGTCAATTCTCATCCATAACAATCCATTGATTGATTTTATGCCGAGATTCAACTTCTCTTTTCAGCTTTGCATGATTATTTACTACATGAAAGTACTCCGTCTGCATTCTTTTGTTGAAATGAGAGATACCATGTTCCAAAGCTCTTGGAAATCTTATAACTTGAGAACCGAAAATCTTGTCAGCTTTATCTTTGAGAAATGGAGTCTCAATTTTTCGAAATACTTTTTCTTTTGGAATCACCAATCTTCGTTTTACAATTTTGCCATGTTGTGAAACTTCTTCCTTTGATTTTCCTTTCTTTGACCTTGAGCTTGAAGTATCATCAAATTGAATATCAATATCTCCTTCTTTAACACTTACTGCCACATATTCAGCTTTTGCGGTGGAAGTTAAAACAAAGTTTTGTTTCAAAGATTGGGGTTTGCAGCCAGTCAATTCTGTTACTGTTTTCATTAATCCTTTAACAGCTTCTGTGAGTGCCAATGCGTCATTCTTAGAGACTAAAACTTGTTGTTGCTTTACAAGTGCTTCTACAAGTTTAGCCATTTATGTAGAGGTAGACTTTTGGATTTGTTGCATCAGTATCTCTTTCAAATCTATATTCTCCGAGTTCGTGTCCTGAACAAGCTTTAAGTAGAATTGATTTGACTTCTTCAATAGAAAATTCATTAGGATCAACCATAGTATGCTTTATTTAAATACTCTTCTTAATATTAGCCAAGTTATTCTCCACTTCCTGGATTTAAGCATCAAAATGATCCTTAGTAACAAATTGGGAAATAACACCTGGATCACTTAGATTACCAGTTAATGTTAACATTGACAGGATTTCCTCCCGATCCTCGACTAATATCATCTAGTGATACGTCTCGGGGAGTTCCAGCTGAAGCACGAAGTTCAGCTGTATCAGGAACATGTGTGAATTGACGTCTTTTCCTAGAATAAATCGCTGAAGGCTCTAGATGCGAGTGTGTGATCCTAGTGGAGACCGGAGAGGATTGTCCTCCTGATTCAATATTAACATTCCCTAAGGGAGATGTCAATAGATTATGCGGTTCTTCTCCAAGTAATGAAACATCACTCTGTTGGGAGGTTGTTGAGTGGGTAGTAGGGGTGTTCATAATAATCCGAAACCGAAAAACCGAACCGCAAACCGGGTGAACCGCACCGAATTTTAGGTTAACCGAACCGATTTTTTTTGTTTTCCGATTTCGGTTAACCGAACCGGCATTTCTTTCGGTTTTGAGTGGGTAGTAGGTAGGTTCATGTGCAACAGTCAGTGAGTTGCTGACCTCTACCCTAGGTGATTACCGGAGATTTATGTTAGAAACTCCCTCAGAACTACAATCTTCATCAGCAACTGCTTTTCCCTTCACATCCTTTAATAGTCTAAAATGAGCCAGCTCCTCTATTATTAAAGGATCATTGACATGTCCGAAATTATGACAATCCCGTGGCTGCTATATTGAGAAGCACTGAGCTCAGATTCATCATCATTAAGATCAACATCTTCTACTTCCACATATTCATTTTCAACTCCAACATTATGTTCATTTTCAACCCCGACATCATTATCATCACCAACTATTTCATTAACACCAAGACTAACATGTTCAGTTGCAACATTATCATCATCATCATTATCATCATTATCACTGTCATCATCATCTGACCTACTCTCATTCTCACTATCATCACTCCTTTCTCCCTCAGACTCATTTTCTCTCGGACCCTCACCAGTTATTCCTAGACTACCTCGCTGGGTTAAATCTGTCGGTTCCCACTGATCTTGACGCGGATAAAACTTAGCTTTATATGCATTTACCACTTGCTCATTATCAGCGATTTCAAATAAGCATTCTGGAATAAGTGCAGCTTCAACTTCAATACATCCAACCGGTCTTCTAAAGCTCTTCATAGGTGATATTGAAATGGTGCATTCATTTGCTCTCTGAGGAATGGTTGGATGGATTCGCATGAGAGAATATACAATGTTTTGCATAAATTTCAGAAATGGGACAAAGCGTCTTGCTCTTCCACCATTCTTGGCTTTTACCAGCGCAATCATCTCCCGCTAAATCAATTAAGTATAATTGTAATGCCGATTATATGCTACTCCGTGAAACATCAGCAGCTGATCTCTCAGCTGATCTCTGCTGCATTTATCTTGCCATGATGTCTTAGCAGTTAGACATCTATCTATTTATTATTGATAACAACCAGGGCGGAGTCAAATTTACTCTTCGAAAGTCAGAAGAAGTCATCAAATCACCCTTGTATCCCAGTCTTCAGATATCTCTATAAAGTGATCAATCAGGAATGAAATCATCATAACCTATTTTACCTGAAAATCCATTTGGATCAGGTGTACGCAACATTTGTTGTAACTCTTCAATGTTGAAAGAAACTGGTGTTGCCTCAAGAGTTCCTTCAAATCTTCTATCTCGTTTATTGTAGACAAGTGTATGCCAAAACTGCTTCACGTAGATCTTTGGTGCATATCTTACTCTTGATTAGACATCAAAGATCGGGTGATTTCTGAATGTTTCCTTGATCACTGAAAATTAGCTTGAGAAGATTCCAGTATCAAAATAAAAGTTTGTTTTGTTCAATGGTGATTGGTTGATTCACTGACACCAACTCATTATGAGGTAAAGACTCGGCAGCTTGAACTTGATCTTGACCTTGAACTTGAGCATTCATTTCAATTATGAAGAAATCAATAACAAATGATATTTAAACAAAATCTTTTTGTATCTTATCTTTTTCGTCTGTTTTGTTTTTCGACGTTTCTTTTCTTTTCTTTTTAATCGTTCTGTTTTTCGACGTTTCTTTTCTTTTTCTTTTCCTAGAACTAAGAGATGAAATCACCAAGTTGTTGGAATACTAGAAAATAGTAAAAAGATTTTAAGTTCACTAATATTCCAACACTCAAATACTTTTGACTCCATTTTCTCCAAAAATCCAAAACTTTGAAAAAATTGATGTTTTAGCTTCAAAAATTCAAACTTTGAAAGAAAAGATTCAATACTTTTGACAAATTCTTAAGCATTGACAAGTCTAACACATAGCAACACTTACAAGTGTCACTACAAGTGGCATTAACAAGTGTCGCTGAATACCTAACTAGCGCATTAGAATCCCTTACAAAAATGTAGCGTGTTAGATGAGACTGGCGCATTGTGCAAGTTCCAAAACATTCTTAGAGTTTAAACCTTTTATGCGCATTGACACATTTTAGGTTCTGATCAGAAACTTGCGCATTAAAGATTTTAGGCTCCGATACCAATTGTTAGCCGAGATCTTAGTCAATTATGAATAATTTGATGATTAAAGTGATGAACCTAGGTTTTCTAGAGAGATAAAGTTAGAGAGAGAAACGAGAGAAATTAAATGAATTAGGGCAAAAGGTTATGAATGAATATTATTGATGTGATATTTATACTAATCTTCATTCATATGTTCAATTAATAGTTGGGCTAACAACTACTCTCAGAAGATATGTATTTTCATAAATTTTTATATATTGTTTCTAATGAGAACAATCGTACGTTTTTGGTGTTGAGAAGTGAATTTTTAATAACATGTCATAAGAGTTTTCATATTCAAGATTCACATGTAATTGATGATGTCTGATGTAGTTGATAATGTTTGATGTACTTCAATTAATAAATCAACTTTTTTGTTGTTGTTTTAGGGGCAATTATATATATATTTGCCATAACATTTTGCGAAATAATATTATATATATATATATATATATATATATATATATATTTAAATAATTGTATATTCATACATTAAAAATTTGTATTTTGATACATATAATATTTTAACAAATTTTAAGGGGATATATGTAATTCTTCCTAAAAACACATAAGAGGTTTTCTATAAATGGACGAATGAAACAAATATATACGCGATATTTAATAACGTTTAACATAGAATGTTACTACCTTATAAAGCATTTGGACATTTTTGTTTTGTTTTGCAAACTTACAACTTTAAAGATCGGAAATTAATATTTTACCCTTCTTCTTCACGAAACAAAATATTCATAATTAAGAAAATGATTTGCATGATCTAAAATATTTAAGAAATGTCAAATTTACCTAAATATAATTGGTCATGATATTTCCACAGAAAATTTTTTATGTGCACAAGCAATTAATGTGAATTGACAACAATATCCCTAAAACACTTTTACACGCAACCCTTCGTAACCTCTGAACACAAGACACATACGAACATTTCTTTTATCAGCTCCGGTAAACGTTATCTTCTGCAATATCAAATGGTCTTTAGCCTAGCGGTATGAGAGGAGCATATCAACCGGAAAATTGTGGGTTCAATCCTCACTTCAACCTTTGAACATCATCTTCTGCAACTCTCACTCTTACTTCAAGAACATTTCTTGCCCTTAACAAACCGGGAATAATCTCTGTCGATCGAGTACACATCAAGAGATTAACCCATCCAATAAATCGAAATTTGAACTATGTTTGTGGATACCCATAAAACTGACGACCTGGATTTAGCGAGGTCCATGAAGTTCGAACGATAACAACTCCTCTACATTAGCACATTACCATGACATTCTTTGTTTTTTAATTTCAATTTGAAATCGGGAGGAAAGAAAAAAATGTTTGTTCCACATTATGAACTCCAATTAACTCCAATTTGTTGGAATTAAATTCCATTATAGTTTAAAATTGATGTTAAATGTGTGCTGAAATGTTGGAAGTAGTTGTTACTTCTCATATTTTTAAAAATTACGAATACTAATGACATTTTATTATCATTTACTTTCATCTTTTTGTTTCCTTCATTGCCTATAACTTAGAGAGTGGTTCTCTAATTTCGATTACGATGAATCCTTAGCTCCATAGAAACACATACAAAAGTTCACATTTAAATTTGTAAACTTAGTTGTATTCTGGTACAAAGAAATATTTCTTACAATCTTAAAACAATTTTTTTCATATAATAGTACCCAAATAAGTTTCATATAAACGTTAATAAGTTTCTAATAGAAACTCCATGACTCGGATTTGAACTCAATAACATATGAATCAGCTCGAAATTGATTAATTAATACTCCAGGGTTTCAGAAACGTACACACATTGTAGTTGAAATGTGTATAGATAGATATAGATACAGATTTGTGTATGTATATATTAGTTAGAGATTAGAAACAGACAGTGTGTGTCAACTATATTATATTAATAATAAGGATTAAATCTACGGATTAGTAACTGAAACGCGCAGATTGGTCGTTGGTACGCGAGAAACAGACAGTGTGTCAACCACTTTAATAATAGTAACTGATACACACTGATACGAGCGCACCGGCGGGGTTGTTTTAAATTTATAATTGCTTAGGACCTAACCTTCCGAACTACCTACTGATACTAGATACGAGTATCTGATACTAGTACGTGGTAAAGATGATCTAGGGTCGTCACACAACGGTCGAACTTGAAATGGAACTTGTTTGGATAATTTAGTAATCAAGCTAGTGTTTTGAATAGTTGGATAGACATTTGTTTTGGTTTTTATCTATTAAAACTATTAAAACATAAAAGTAAAGGAAAACCAGCTTATGTAACATTTAAGGATAACGAAGACGTGGTTTGACATGATTTGGGATAGTGCATTGCTGGGATAGTGTTCATTTTATAAAGATAGATGGGTACACTCTTAGGGGGTGTTTACCTTTTTTCTGATTAAGTCCCATATGGATATAGATGACATTATGTATATGAAATGACTGTATAAAGTAACCAGTAAATAAATAATGTTGTTTATCTTTTATGGTGAATAAATTGTCTGAATGATAAAAATTACTATTTCACTACCCAATTAAATAATTACTTGTTTTTATTTATTAACAAAAACGATTGTATAACTCATCAAAGTTGAACAATTGATTTATATATGAAAATTTATTAAGTATATATATATATATGTGTGTGTGTCTTTGCGTATAACATTTTTATATAGAACGCAATTCCAATTACAAAAAGAAATATATATAAAGGATTAGATAACGTCTATTGTAAATAACTAAATAATACGAGCTACTTGAATCATCATCATCATTATCATATAATATTTAAATCGATCCTCAATAAAATTCAATGTACTAGTGGAAAGTGGAACTGGATTGTTACGTCTTACGTGTAACATAAACACAAATATGGTGCGGGACTTTTATGTTCTCGATCTTTGTCTTTTTCTCTCCTTTGTTCAAGTGTGATTAGTTTTTGTTGTCAACTTGTCCGTATTTCTCTTTGGAAAAATTAACAAGTTAAAAATGATTTTTGTAAGTATTAGCTAACTTGATTAACTTTATCCTTTCCTTTTATTTATTAAATTTAATTTAATTTTACTAACTAATGTAATTAAACTAAAATTAAATTAAATTAAATTAAAATATGTAAACAAGTGGTACTATTAAATTAAATTAAAATTGAAACAGATTGTTCTATTATTTGGTATTTGGAAATCAATCATCATCCAGCAAATTAAAACCAAAATCCCCTAAAGTTCCGATGAAACACAACAATCGGAGCAACAAGATTCTATCTATCCATGATCCATCTAGAATAACAAAGTCGCTGTCAGTCCAACGTTGAAGCCAATTCCCTCCCTTTAATTCAGCAAGCAAGTATTCACTTTGAATACTCACTTTAAAGACCACTGTTGTTTTATATCCCCTCTTTTTATCTCTCTACACCTTATTATAAAATATAATCCCTTCAATCTTTTTGTATTTCTCATCGCCCACTTTACTTACTTTAAGCAAACAGGTAACAACAATTCACAATTATTTCAATTTTTCTGCTGAATTTTGTAACTTTCTATCTGGGATCTTGTTTTCGTTTCTGGCTTTCGCCGTTGACTGTCAAATTTCATGTTTTTATGTTGTCATCGATCATAATTTTGGGTTTCTTTGATAAACCCTAATGATATAAATCATTTAGTTGTGCGTGTTTTGTCTCTGTTATTATTTTATCAGCTTCTTGTTAAGTGATTAGGCTTGGATAATAATTAGTTTTTGTATGATAATGTTAATTTTTGTTAAATTTTGAATTTTTAAAGATGGTTGAGTTTTGCCTGATGGGATCCTAATTGAATTATGCTTTGTAGAGTTGTAAAGTGACCATATTTTGCAAAATGGGATCCTTGTGTTCTTGTTTTCGTGCTTCCGAGCCTGATGACGAAAGTGTAGACTCGGATGATCACGAACAAGTTCATGAATCGAGTGGTGTGGTTAATAGAACTGTGCAGGATAATTTCGCTTCGTTTCTGAACAACTTGACTAATAAGGTTAGTTTTTCCAAACCAGATTCATTTTTTTTTTTGGTATTTGAGTTCCGTTACATGATTGGAAAATAACTATATTTGTGTCTTGTATGACTTGAGAGAATTCAGCTGCGTAAAATATCATTGTACTGAAAAATGTGATTTTCATGAGAATTTTTTCATCTTGATAATGTAAAGATAGCCTTGGTTATGACTGTGTTTGCATTTACATGCTACCATATCTAACATGAGGATTTTGTTGTGTTTATTGGTGAAATGTGGCCAAATAGAATATCATTCTTGAACTAATTTTCATAAGGATCTTGAAATCTTTATAGTAGCCCTAGTTTGTAACTATATCTGTTTGTTTCCTTTAGTAACTCAATGATGTGTATTTGGTAAGAAAATTGATATAGCTGGTGCATAAGATGAGAATTTATTAATCTAAGTATTGTATGTAATTTTAAGTCCTTTCTATTTGTCCCTGCATATGTGAATTGTGATAGATTTGATGTGGACTTGTGATATTGCTAATGCAATAGCAGTTTGAGACTTTGGATGTAATGTGTGTCCTTAGTTTCCATCGGAAGAGATACATTTTGATTTATAAGAGTCAAACCTTCCAACTTCTTATTTTCCAGAGCAATATCGTTTTTTAATGGACAAAGCAAACAACAGGATAAGAAAACTCTCGTCTGTTTTTCAGCTGCATACTTGGATCAATTATAGTGTTTCCCTCTGATTGATAAAGTGCCCGATAATCAATTTGTGTTTGGTCCATAAGTGGATGACTGTCTTCTAACATATTGACTGATTAAGATACTTTAGTCTTGGCTGATAGCTTGTTAATTTAGATAAGAGTTATACGAAGATGATGTCATTGACATGGTTGCATAATCTGAATCTATGCCTTATAAATCTTTTTTATTAGGCATGGAAATGAAAAGATTTCTGTGTTCTTATTTTTTCAGACTGTTATATCAATCATCGATATATTTCATTATGAAGTTTGTAATCTGTAGTACTTGTAGATATTTAAGCCTTTCTATAAGCTTTCAAGTATGTCTCTTTCTTGAAAAAGTCAAATGTTACTTAGTTGCATTATTCATTCTCATTATTGACTATGGGTATGGGTATTCCAACCCATGCTGTACACAGCCTTCATTAATATCTGTATAGGTTAGAATGCTTCTTTGTGATGTAATATTGTCATCTTACGAGTCTCATTTATATGTGGTGTGAGCTGAAATGAAGGTTTGATTTGGAACTCGTATGCTGGATTTGATATTTAGTTATATGTGGTATACCCTGTATCCTGATTCTATAATCTTGGCATATATGAATCTTGGCTATTTTCGTTGTAATATAAATCAAGTGTCGGAAGTATCCTTTCAATCATGACAAAATAGAATGGGTATATTATAAAGACAATCATGATGTTATAAACAAAAGCAATCTCTGAAGTCTAAATCATACGTAGCACAATTGTGTCTTTGTATTGATGAAGCACAGGCCATTTAGATAAACAGTTGAAAACGGTATTTTTTAGGAATTTATTTTTCTATTGCATATTTCAATAGTGTGAAGCTGTTCTGGGAAGAAGAGGAAATGAAGCTGTGCCATGGTCTTATCAAGGTCCAAGTTCTTCACAAACTGCAATAGCGCAAATAGGCTCATCTGGATCTAGTTCTAGCAGCGGCAGTGGTATATCTTTCATGAGGTATGAAAAAGGGTCAAACCGTTCACGAGTAGAACCTGAACCAGTTTGTGAGAGCAATATTCAGTTGATACCAAATGAAGACGGCTCAAAGAAATGCCATCCAGAGATCCCTCTAGTGGCTGCACTGGAGAAAGTCAAAAGTAATATCAACACTATATCGCAGGATGATGAGGATGTTTGTCCAATATGTCTTGAAGGTAACAAAAAGGATGGAGTAGATATGGCAAAATGGGTGCGTCGGGTAATAGGTCAAAAAAGGTTCGGGTCTAAACAGGTCAGGTCGAGTTGACCAAAAACAATTTTGCACATATAATTTATTTTTATCTGTTTTTACAAGCGAGTGTATAAATTATGATTACAGAATTAAGTTTTATACATAATAAATAAAATTTTGGATAAAACAATTTAGGAGGTTAATTATACTAAAAACTATGCTTATGGCTTTCGGCCGGTTTGACCTGTTTGATCCATTTGACCTGTTTTCTTATCAGCTAAATGTCTCTTTTTGCCCATTTTGACCCATTAAAAATAAAAACATAACATGTTTTGACCCATTCATAAGTAAATGGGTTGAAATTACCACCACTATATTGATGGGGCTATTTGATATGTGGGTTGACTTTTTAATTTGAAATTTTATATTTTGCAGAATATACCATTGAAAATCCTCGGATTATTACCAAATGCTTGCATCATTATCACCTAGGTTGCATCTATGAATGGAACGAGAGAAGTGAAACTTGCCCATTTTGTTCGAAGGTAATAATTTTATCTTTACTCTTGACTTCTAATAGTGAAAATGATAAGTTTAGGATCCATGTTTACAATATTTTCCTTCTTTTAAAGATTAGTATTCTTTGTTATCTGTAGTTGTCACATATCATGTAATATATCTTTGTAATCCTCGCAAGTTAAATAACTCCACATCAATTCTGCATATGAAGCTTAATGTTTCACCATAAAGTCAGTTGTTTCTTATCATTGTTGTGCTTCGTTTGTAGTTGATGGTTTTTGAGGAGATGAATTGATCCGGGTTCCCCTTTTGAGTTCACCAAACATGGCTTCGTATATTAAAAAAGCTATTGGCATGAACAATGATCAAGGAAAGCATGTTAAGGAAAGTGTTCTTGGAGACTACATTGCACGTACAAAAAGTTTAAGACGAGTTAACGCGAAAAATGGTACAAGACAAAGATTGATATGACACTCTTTTGAGCTTCTTAAATTTTATTCCAATTTTCGTCAAATGGTGAAAATGGGTTTTGTTCTTATTGATAACTGAGTGGTAGATAAGTGCATGCTTGGATTTGCTTCTTTGTATATATGGGGGTTGCGTTGTTTATTTGGTTAAATACAAGAATGGTTGTTTTGATCATCAAGTATTGGTCATCTGGGTTTAACATAAGAACGGACATTCTGTTATCTGGCATAGGGTTGCAAACGACTTGACCATCTTAGGCTAAGCTTGAACTTAGTTTGATAGCTTGACAAAGCCTTTATAATGCAAGCTCATGGTCCATTGGAGTGCTTGAAATTATTAATAAGAAATCATTAATGTTGTTATAGCACGGGTTAAATGAGCTAGAATGAGTTGGAGATAAAATGACCAACACTTTAACTCTTGAATTTTAACGGTTGCTTAGTTTTGCTCAAGCGTTTTTGCCTTTGTGTTATCTAAAAGCCAAGAAACGAGGGCTTAAGCTTTTTAGCTTATTACCCACCACAAAACCTGAAAGGACGCATTTTAATAAGCTCATTCAAACACTTTATAGACTTAATAGTTACGTACGCGTAATATTGCAATACGCTATTACGCCCTTGAAAAAGCTCAGTCAAACACGCCGTCAACGGAAGTAAGATTTTATCGATTCTATCTTTTTATTCTCTGTAAATAAATTAAATTTCTAATCATATTTCATTTGCGTATTTATTTTTCACTAGTATTCGGTTTAACTAGTTGATCGATTCTAGCTTATATATACAATTAAGTTGGCTCATACTAAACTAACCTTAGCATATCCTCTAATTTTCACAACCAGCCGGAGGGAATGAGAAACTAACCTGGCA
Organism: Gnaphalium uliginosum; assembly: GCA_963930675.1. NCBI lineage: Eukaryota > Viridiplantae > Streptophyta > Magnoliopsida > Asterales > Asteraceae > Gnaphalium > Gnaphalium uliginosum. Next base: position 32,987,340 of record OZ005685.1, read on the forward strand.
CATCCTCTAATTTTTCCCTACCAGCTAAAGGGATGAGAAATTAGGGATGACAACGAGGCGGGAATATCAAGGATTGGTGTGATGGGATGATAACGAGGCGGAGAATATCAAGGATTGGTGTGATATAATAATGTGCTTCCAATAATAGTGAAGGGCTAGCTATGATAAGTTTGTCTGCTATTGCTATTGAACATCTAGTGTCTTATTAAGACTTAAGGTAGTTATACATAGTGTACTTATGTAAGTCTTTAAATAGATGTACTGGCTCAAGGTTTGAATAATATTTGCTTAAGTATTTTGAGTATACTTACTCTTCTTATCTCTGTTGAAATCTTTGATTTCAGGATGACAACGGAGCATGGAATATCAAGGATCTCACTCCTCATTCCCATCCTTATCCCTATCACCACCCCCATCTTCATGGGAGATTGACTTTACATCCCTATCCCCGTTCTCATCGATTATCGGGGATCTCCATCGGATATTTGTGGATTACGATGAACATTTTTGTTTTGCATGCCCATTTCTACATGGTGACAAATAAATCATACCTTATAACCATTATGGTGTTTGTTAGTCCGTCTGATCTCGTCTTTGAATCGAATTAACGAATCGTGCGGAATTCGAATTCGTTAATCGTAAAAATACGTGAAATTGAAATTCGAATGTAAAGGTGAGCAAAGTAAATAATTTATTTACAGAAACACAGATAATCTCACAAACTCAAACTCTCACAATCAAAATCGTTGCACACACTTGATCACCAGAAAGAACGACACTACACCTATATACACACACACAGGTGACTTGGCGACACTTCTAGTGTCGCTATAGGTGGCTAGGCCACACTTCTAGTGTCGCTAGAGGTGACACTAGCAAGTGTCGCTTCTAGCGACACTAGAAGTGTCGCTAATACACAAAATGTCGCTAATCTAAACACATTCAAGCTAAGTTTTCTATACAAGCTTTTTTTGTCACACAAGTATGTTGATTATGCATCAACAAACTCCCCCGTGACAACATCTTATATATAAATCTTCAGTCTTCAACTTTAGCTTGATGAGAGAGAGTGTTGAGTTGACTTTCAGCGCATATCCATTTTTTTACACGACCCTTTTGAAAGTTCTGTTAACTTTGCATTCTCATAAGATTATGGTCTTAAAACAATATCAACTCCCCCGTGGCAAAAACTTCACAGAAACCTTCAAGAATATGTCTGTTCGTCTCTGATAATCATTCATTCTCGGAATCTCCCGAATAAGCTTCCATAAGCTCCTCGGAATCTCCCGATTAAGCTCCCATAAGCTCCCAAATAATCATCAATACCAGTATTTCAGAATTCTCCCCCGGAACAACATATTTCTTCTTTAACCCTTGAAGGATCTTTAGACTCAAACGTTTGTTGTTGATCATCAATCGTCAAACACACAGATTGATAGGGAAGTGATATTTAAGAAATGGCGCTGGTTTTTCATTTTTCTTTCTCCTTTCTTCCTCCTTTTGATTTTCTAATAAATGTTACTGGAATCGTGCTTTTTTTTATTTTTTATTTTTTTCTATTTTATTTTTTTACAAACTAAACAACAACATTTGGAACCCATTTGAGTATGGTTCCAATTGGCTTTGAAAGTTTCGAACACCATTTATAAGTTGTGTTGATATAATCTAAGGACATTGAATTCCATCTGAAATTGAAACGCGGTGTTTCATTTTTGAAAAGTTTTCGTGGAATCAACGGTGAAGGAGTTCTCCTTGGAGAGAAAGGAACAAAATCTTTTCGTTTCTGCACCATATGAAAAGAACGTGGAGGTGCCAGAGCAAACATTTGTTGTCTCGAATATACGAAAGATTTTGTTTTTCCAGATTCCAGTAATTGCATTGGTTTCAAAGCTCCTTTTAGCTTTTGAGATCTTGAATCCGATCTTTTGTCGCGTTTAAAATATCTGGAATCATAACAATCAACCTTTTGATGATCTAATATTTTGGTTGATTGCGATTTCTTAGAATACCTATTATTCTTGTGCAAAGAATAATTGGTAAACTGTGAAATCTTTTTCGTACAAACCATGCTCGAACATGGTTTGGAAGATTTAATCGGGTAAATCTTCTGCACAGCTTTGACTGGTGGTCTGGTTGAATGAGAGACTTGAGTAACTTTCTCACGAAGATCATGAATAGTTTTCAAAGCAAGATTATGATCTTCTTGAAGTTTGATCATCACTATTTGTTGACCATCAAGTTATGAAATTCTCTTTTTCAGTTGGTCAATCATTGATCGTATCTCTTCACGTTCATTCTCCATGGTTAGTATTTGGGATTGAAGAGTTTTAACCTCATCTTCTTTCTGTAATAACTTCTCATTAATCTCTTCGTCTGAATTTTTTGATCTCAACTGAGTGTTTTCCTCAAACCTCGTTGAGTCATAAGCCTGAAGTTTAACAATAAGTTCATCCAACGTCCACCGGGGAAGTTTCTTATCTTGTTTGAGAATCATTACGTGAAACTCCCATTTTGATAGTAGAGAATCTAAGAGTTAAGTATTCACCTTAGTGAATGTATGTTTTACCAAACTCTTTCAACTCACTAATCAACTGAGAGAACCGTGAGATCAAATCATTAAATGATTCGTTTTTCATGTGATTGTAAACTTCAAACTGTTTCTTGAGTAATTCTTTTCGGCTTTGCCTCAGTTCCTCATTTCCACTCTTTTGTCTTCTTATTTCATTGTCAAGTTTAATCCTTGCTTCCATGTTTGCAAAAGCCATTTCCGAGTTTTCCATCCAAAAACATATAAAAATGCTCCGGTAAAATGAAACTTTTTCCAAACTAAAATTAAGCAAATTTAAGCCTAAAAACAAAATTTGGTAATACGAAAATTTTCCCTCCAAAACACTGAGCTAGAATTAAATTTTTTTAAGTGTCGCTGGAATCAAATTTCCGCATATAGCGATACTAAGCTAGTATTGCTTTAATAGTGTTGCACAAGTAAGGAAGTGTCGCTTGATAAGTGTCGCTAATAAGTGTTGCTTGGACAGGTCATAGTGTCGCCTGTAACCGTCTTCAAAGAGTGTCGCCTATCTTCAACGAGTGTCGCCTGATGAACACTAGTGTCGCTAAAGACGCAGAAAACCCAGAACCTCTGAAAATCCAAATTCACTGTTGAATTCTCACAAATTTATGTTCGTTCAATGCGCAATCACTAACTGAAATGAATTACGGTCTCAATTTACACTTAATTGCAACTTTTTACGTCGAATTGATCTCGTTGGTGTAACACCCCGAATTTGCTAAATTAAAAGTTAAGTTTTCTGTTATGCGACACAAGGGTTAATGTCGCAGGTAGCGACAATGAGCCTTATGCGACACTAGGCTGGTGTCGCAGTGTCGGGTTGAAAGGCGGTTAGGAGGGGCTAATTGTGTAATTAAGTGTGAAATTAAAATAAAAATATGTTCCAAAATATTCCGAAAACCAGAATACATCTCCAAGTTCTTATATGTGTGTGTGTTTGGGTGTTTTAGAGAGAGAAAGTAAAGAAAACTAGAGGAGATCAAGAATTAAGCTTGGAAAGTGATTGTTGAAAGTGTTTCTTTGCAATTTCAGGTAAGGAACCTAAACCCTCTGTTGAAATTGAGGTTAATTCGAGTAATAAAGGATGAAAGATTGAGTTTTAATTGAGCTTAAAATGAGAAATTTGGGGGTAAAGTGTTTATGTGAGTTAAAATGAGTTTGAATGTGTTTTGAATGGATTGTGTGTGTGATAATCATTTATTGAAACTGGTTCGAATTAGGGGTATTGAAATCACCCAGAAACTTGTTAATCTCAGAAGGTTTCTGCTGCTCTGTTCGTCATTACGACACTAGGCTAGTGTCACAGTTAGTGTCGCAGTGACATACTTCTGTTGAACCATTTGTTGTTGTTGCGACACTAAGACCTAGTGTCGCATGTTGTGTCGCCATAATGTATTAAGCGACACTATATTAGTGTCGCCATGATAAGTAGCGACACTAGGGGGTAGTGTCGCAGAGGTTAATTAATATTTTAATAAGAGTTAATTAATACGAACGTCTCGACAGGTATTTCGGGTAGCAAGTCATAAATATCTGAACGTCGTTCTCGAGGTAAGTAGTAGGAAAGTAAAGAATTTAATTGTCTGATTTTGTTAATAATGATTGTGTTACAAGGGTATAGTGAATAACAATACTTAGATCACGTGTGTGGTTAGGTATTGAATAACTGAGTATATCTATGAGTTGAGTGGCCAATTGCTGAGTGAACAATTGTGCCCATGAGAATGAGTTGAGTAGCTAATTGCTGAGTGAACAATTGTGCCCATGAGAATGAGTTGAATAGCTAATTTCTGAGTGAACAATTGTGCTCATGAGAATGAGTTGAGTGGCTAATTGCCGAGTGATCAATTGTGCCGTAAGAGTAACGAGTAGGCCAATTGCTGAGTGACCAATTGTGCCAATTGAGTATATGCTGAGTGCATTAATCGTATAAGTGAATGATTAAGACATGAGATGTCTGGTTTGTGATACTGTTGTGAATTAAATCGCATTCCTTTACTTACTAAGCGATGAGCTTATGTTTTGTTGTATGTTGTGTTGATAGGTATGTCTAAAGGAATGAGAGGCGGGGATATGGGCAAACAACCTGAAGGCTGCTAGTGATGGACTTACTATGGTTGGATAGTAAGGGGACGGACTCGTAAATCATGCTCTATATAAACATATGATATTTTGTGAAGATAATGTACAAGTTGTGTTGGACAACGTTAATATTTGTTTATATTAATATATAAAGTGTTTTGTAAAATTTAATTGAGTATATATATAAAAAAAAAAAAATCTGGGACGTTTCAGTTGGGTTCTTGACCGTAGCTTCCAACTTTTTCACGTAAATTCGATTCAAATCACCATTATTGCAAGAATAGAATGCTCTGATACCACTTGTTAGTCCGTTTGATCTCGTCTTTGAATCGAATTAACGAATCATGCGGAATTCGAATTCGTTAATTGTAAAAATATGTGAAATTGAAATTCGAATATAAAGGCGAGCAAAGTAAATAATTTATGTTTTATTGATATTACCAATTACAGAAACACAAATAAGCTCACAAACTCAAAGTCTCTCGATCAAAATCGCTGCACACACTTGATCACCAGAAAGAACGACACTACACCTATTCGAATGAAATAACGGACAACGGTAATAAGCAATTCTACTTCTAGTCCACTGAGCGAAAGAGGAATGTAAGGTGAAGGAACAAAAGGGATATCAGGTAATAAGCAATTCTACTTCTAGTCCACAGAGCGAACAACTTGAGGATGAGGGGAGAAAAACGAAAAAGATGGCATTCAAATGAGAAATATGGAGGGAATCAAGGAACAAGTTAATTGAAAGTCTAATCAAGATGCCACGAGAAATTTTTAAAGACGGAACCAGTCACCTTAAATTTCAAAATACCAAAGAGGACTTTAAGGGGAGGAACTAAAGTACTTGCAGTGAGTTCCACAAGATTCATGGGCATATAATGGATAATTGTCTAGAATTGCGGATAAAAGTTGAAAAAGCAGCAAAGAAAGGTGCACTAAGTCATTTAATCAAGGGATAACCTTGCATATGAAATTCTGACTTGAATAGCATTGAGTTCTCAAAACCCGTTCTCATGATAAGTTCGCCAGCCACCGGAAAGAAGATAAAAGAATTGACAAGCAACGCAAGTGAAAAACCAAGATACTTGTAAGGCAAAATAGGAATGATAGCCCGAAAGGGTCTCATAGTGGCTTACTGTGAGGGAGTCACGCAAGAGACGATGATGGGTAAATGATAAATTCTAGAAACATTCATTTGCCAGTGACGATTAGGGTGACCGTATGGTGACTTAGTTACTCCTGCCCACCGGAGCGATACACGGAGGTTAGCTACCTATGCATAGTATCGACCGGTGGAATGTGGTATCTTTATGATATCTCATTCCGTAACGATGCCAGTGGACTGACTTTCCAGTGGAATGTGCATCATCTTTTAGTTCTTGGTTGATTGTGGACTAACCCTACCCGAATTGACAAAAATGACGATAAGACGATAAGATGATAAGACGAGTGTTGAATGACGAGTTCGTAGGCACGGGTTTAGAACTTTTACTTGAGTTCTTGCCATACTAGTTGTACTTACCGTTGATTTGTTAGCAATTAATGACATGTGCATTTCTTTTTGTGTGTATGTTGGTTCGTTGATTGTTGTTGACAAGTGACAATATTTTTATTGTAATGCTTTAGTTAGTGATGATTGTCATGTTTTATATTGTTCTTAATGCATGACTGATGTTGAATATTTAAGATAAAGACATTTTGATGATTAAGGGTTTTTAGTCGTGTTTTATATACTAATGCATTATGCTTATTCATTATTAATAGCCGACACTTATTTTCTACTTGTGGATTGTGCATTCGCAGGTTAGGAGACTAGCAGTTGATGATGAGTGAGGTGGGTAATTGGACTTAATTGTATATAAAGACTTAGTTCGTTAATGAACTATTTTATTTAGTTTGATTCCACTTAGACTCCTATCATGGGTTTCATTTATACTGGGCTTGATGTGACGAAGTAACCCATATGACATTTTAGTTTGAACAATGTTTGGTTTGTTTAATTACTGACGGGACGTTTTCCGCATTACTCTGCTATTTAAATAATTTTTTTTGAAAACTCATATTTTTAAATTCAGGGTGTTACACTTTGATACCTTACTTTATTAATGAATTCATGAACTTTCGATACTATTTACGCGTTGAAGTCATTTCAGGTTAAGACTTATGATGGAGTTGCGAAGAAAAGAAGCCAAAACCGAACCTCAATCAAGGAAATTGTTAAAATTCTAAGAAATTCAGGAAGTCATCACACCCGTGACACTTTCCATCACATCTATGACACATGAGTTGACCGATTATTGACTTAGGATCATCACATCCGTGACGGATTTCATCACATATGTGATGACCGATGCAGATTTGACTAATTTGACTTTTACTTCTAATGAGAAATTAGAGCACCACTTCCATTTTATGGAAGGAACGGATGGGACAAGAGAGGGGCGATTTTAGGGCGATTTCCATGGCAAGAATCGCTACTTTTCAACCATTCTAACACACAGATTGAAGATTACAATATTGTCAATCATAAGAACGATTGGTTTGATCATACTTTTGAATAAAACTATGTCTTTCCTTTGTTTGATTATTTCTTTGATTTTTTTCACCCACATCATGGGCTAATCTTCCTTGTATTCACTTAGATGATGTGAACCATAATATTGGATTGTTAATCATCTGGTTTTATGCAATTGTTAATTACTTAGAAGTATGCTTAATCAAAGGTCCATTGTTATTTAAGTTTAGTTATTCAATTCTTGTATGTGAGTTATTGGTTCATTAACGACGGTTAATTTATTATTGATAACTTATGCTAGGTTGTTTGCTTTAGTCAAATAGTTTAGACAACTAGTAGACATATTAGTTGGTGTTAGCATTATAATTGTAACTTAATAATCGTGTGATTATATGAGAAACACCACTATAACCTTGGTTCTACGACACTAAAACTGGATTAAGTCTTAGTTTAAAGTAATAGGTTAGTGGATTGGTTAGGTTGAACAAGGTTAAAGACAGTTAAATGGAATCTAATAATCAATAGGCTATAAGACTCGACAGAGAATTGTATTGTCACCAGTCATAAATGTTAGTCACAAACAGATTTACCAAATAATCCAAGCTAGGGGAGCAAGTCTAAGTGAATGCTCGTTTAATCCATATGTTATTTGCTATTTAATTACTTGTCTCGTTTTCTAAATTACTCGCAACGTAAGTTGCAAAATAAAAATCAATTAACACCCCATTTATGGATTAATTATATGTAGTTTAATTTCTTAAATAAACAGTGTTCCCTAAGAAGATGATACTCGGAATATTGTTAATTATCTACTATACGATTAGGTCAAGTTGACTATTTGTGTAATAGTAAATGGTAATATTTCTTATCTTTTTAAAAGTACCGATTTTACACATCAACTTTTGGCGTGCTGCCGGGAACGGTGCTTTCATTTAAGGTTTTTTTTGCTTCTAGTTAATCGATTACTTTTTGAATTTTACAGAGAAATTTACTTTGAATACTTCTAGTTGTTTGTTTTAGTTCTTAGTTTTTTGTTTATATTGTGTAAAGTAGTTACATTTTATCACTTTTAGTTTTTGTGTTTTTAGCAGAGTTTTTATTAGAGTTTTTATTATCAATGTCTTACTACACGGATTATCAATATTACCAAAACTCAATTTGTAAGAGGGATGATGATGATATGCCGATGATATTACACGAAAGGTATGCGAAGAGTGATGATGATGACGTGCAGATGATATTACGAGGAAGTTACCAACGGGGTAGTGACCAAGGTAATGAGAATTTTAAGGATAACCAACGATACCGATCGAGAACGTGGAATGAGAAAACGCTCTCACCCAAAAGGAAGAAGAACCTAACTCTTAAAGGTCATATGAGACATTTAGCATTACAAACGAGCATATGAACAGTATTGAAGCTAGTGAAATTTATGATTTTGATTCTATTGTTTATATTGCAAATGTTTCTAACGTTTCTTTTTCGGGATGAGCTTGAATATGAAACCAACAGGGAGCAAGAAGAGGATAAGGTTATGAGTTACCCCAATAGCACTTCAAAAGATGTTTTGCAGGATTTACACAAGATTGAGCTTGAAGTGACGGTAGATTCAGATTGGGAAGACTCAGATATTGAAGAAGAGGAGCTGGAGACCAAGGAAGAGAAGATGGAAGAAGAAGTAGAGGAGATTTTGGTCATGCCTAATTTTGGAAGTTGCTAGTTTAACAGTTTTATCATCTACTGTGAATGAGTACAAGCCAAAGATTCCGTATCTTCAAGGATTGAAGGAGGAGAAGACTGTGGAAAATCATGGAATACCCAAGTGTAAGGATGAAACTGTTAGTTAGGATAATACAGGAACTACTTGGAATAAGTGATCATGAGTAAAATGAGCGTGTGGAGAATGGAGTTGGAGATGATTTGTTCATAAATATAGAATTTGAAGATTTGTATCGAGATAGTGGCAAACTAGTACCGCTTGAAATAGGTGATGAGGAGTTAGATGAGCGTGGAGACAATGGATGGTTGAGCGGTGAAGTAATATCTCCTTTGAATACGGAAGATCTGATATGGATCAAGACTTCATTTGTGGAATCAACGACGGATTTGAAATCTAATCCTTTGCCATGTAATTACAAGTTTGTATTTCGGAAAAGCCAAAGTTATGTCCTAAGTAGAGGTTACAATGCTAGCAAAGTACTACGCCCAGTAAGGGGCCAACACAACTGAACCTCCAAAATAACAGAGTTAAAGTTCACAACGACAACATAAGCTTAAGTCGATGAAGAAGTAACTTTAGAGTCATCAGGCTTAAATTTCAGTATTACTTCAACAGGGGGAGATGAACATAATCCAGGATTTTCTAAGTGTACATGTGACACCCGCCAAATTAGGACAATTACTTGCGCCTAACACATCGGTAATTACATGTATTTAGTTTATATTAGGCTAAATATGTGCAGAAATTTGTATATTTATATATATACACACGTATACGATTCGTTCAAATCGTACAAATTCGGGTCGGATAAATAACCGACAACGTAAATATGGACGTTGGTGAAAACATTTATAAATAATGTGGAATTATCCAAACAAACATTATTTACATTAATATATTACGAAAGTATATTACACGATGGCACGTTTTGTTAAAACATAACTATACGCGACAAAAACGCGCACAAAACACGCCCGACAATCGAACGAAACCCAAGTTATATTTTTATATAACTCAAAATAAAGTATTTTAATTAAATACTTTCATTAAAAAATATCCCGAATATAACGTTAACGAAAAAAACGACAAAACGTTACGCGATTAAACGAACGTTTAAACTATCGGATAAACGAGCACCGCGCGTTACGTAACTTGGGGAACACAATCTACACTCACCATGCTGGTGGGACCAGCAGAAAATCTGCCCATTTGACCAAAAATCCCCACCCCATGCCTCTTGTTATACTTACACACATTAAGCATACACCATACCTCCCCCATTTCACTCATTCATCATTAACCACTCTCTCTACCTTCTCTCTCTATAACGATTTGGGACTATCACCAGCAGCCTCGCCTCCACACTCCCAAACACCATCATAAGTCCACCATTGAACCACCATACAACCACCATCGTCCGCCACATTGGAAATCAAGAAAACGTGAGAGAACGAGAATTCGACCTCCTTTCCCCTTCTCCTCCTAATTTCTTTGTAAGGAACCTTTTTCTTTTCATTAGATATACTTGGAACATGTTTATAATCATGTTTCATAGTCCACTTAGGAAGATTATGTCCAAACACTAAGCTAAAACTCATTTTTCAAACATATATAATAACACAGTTTTCTTGCCGAAAATATCATCTACTTTCCAAGCCTATATCTTGAGTTCTAGAATCTAAAACACATGAGGTTTGTGCCAAAATCACACAAAACATGTTGGGTACAAAAAGTTCTTCTATGGCCTTGCTTGAAAATACACAAATTTTCCTATAAAAATCGGTTTATAAACATGTGTCCGGATTGGTCAAAACTGGACCTCAGGGGATTTGTGAATTTATTTAACTGACTAAACAACCTCTAAAAATTTTGGAAAAATTTCATAAAATACTTAAGACATATTAGAATAACCATAATTTTTCTCAAAATTTATTACGGACCACAACTAGGCAAAAATGAGAGACGAAACGGACCTAAAAATTTGGAAAACACACCCTTAGGGGCTGTTTTGGTCATTTGTTGAAAACGACACTTCCGGGCCACTATAAAACACAACGACAATTTTCTTAGACTGTATAAACTTATTTAAGACTTGTCTAAAAGTTTCGGGTCAAACCGAGCACGTTTGACCAAGTTCTTGAACCCGAAAACATAACAGACCCTTAGTGTCGCATCAGGCCCAAATCGGGTGCGACACTAGTCCAGTATTGCTACTCTTAAAATCAGCAGTACTAACATGCGACACTATCCTTGTGTCGCAATATTTTTAACTGGCAGTACTAATATGCGACACTAACCCCTGTGTCGCAATACCATTCGAGTGTCGCAACCTACGACACTAAACCTAGTGTCGCATTAATCCCAACTTTCGAAATAATTGCGACACTGACCTAGTGTCGCAATCCATCCTAGTGACGCACCTAGTGTCACATAAAACAGAAAGATTTAAAACATTGTTTTACACTAAATATCGAACTCGCGTAACAACAAACGTCAACGAACAATTATATACGACACAACTCAGAAACATATACTTTATAAGTATACAATGAAACAAACACAATAATAACACTTGGGAATTATTATTATAAACCGTCACCAATGGGCCATACATGTTTTCAAGCTACAAACGAAAACACTAAATAAACACTTGGACGTTAACTAGTTTAGTGGACAACTAGAGGGAATGATCTTTTTAGACATTCATTCACATACAACCTTATATGCTTAGGGCATTAGAATGCTGCAGATTGTTCATATCGGATATACGTTTATTGGTTTAAACGCTTGCTCCCAGACTCAGGTGAGTCTCATAGCCCCACTTTTATTGTTTTACTGTTTTTATACTTTGGGGTGAGATACAAATGCTTATCTGTTTTTCACGAACACAAGTATTCAGTTATTTTTACGCAATTGCATTAATTGTTTTTAATCCACTAAAAGTCCTCATCACACATGGTTCGTTAATTGCGATAGCGCGAGTACTAGAGAATAGATCTATTTTGGGACTGACACCCCCGTCCGGATTACTAGCTATAACCACGTCAAACGGGCGCTTTAGTATTTGTCATAAAGGTGTTTCGGATTAGACACCTCCGGGAGGCACAAAACGGGTTAGGCTTCGAACCGTGGGCTTATGGCAATCGAAAACATTAATTTGTTTATTTTATTTGCTTGGTTGCAAATCACTGATAAATCTTGTGTATCATAACTATGTTATTACTACTAAACCTGTGAGATTCACCAACCTTTTGGTTGACCTTTTAGCGTTGTATTCTCAGGTACTCAGCAACAGTAGGGTTGCCCACATGATTGCTTACTAGCTCGAGTCGTATGCATTATACATATATGAAGATTTTCTTACATTACTTTTGTAATAACCATTATGTACTAGAATCTTCAGGATTTCATCCTGCGAACTCTCGACTGATGTAAACCTTTAATTATATCAATGTAACTACTTTTCTACTATTTTCAAAACGTCTCATATAGAGTCGTTTGCTTTACCTTTGAGCAATGATTACTTGATTAGTCGCGCCCCGACTCAACTTTCGCTGAACAGTAAATTTGGAGGTGTGACATTACAGAAATTTAATTTCATTAAGAGCCTTAAAGCAGCCTCGCGTTCCACATTTATCTCTGGGTCGAATTTCTTAAAATGATCAATAGCTTCTCCATCAAAATAATCAACCGCCATCCTCTCCAGCATGAGTTGACCAACTAAATGATGTTCTGAATTGAGTGCTCGAACCATCGGGTTGAAAAACTCTTTACTCCCCGTAAGCTCACGAGAGTATATGATTTCTCTCAAAGAATTTTCTCTATCCTTATCGGCAGACAAAACCTTCTCCTCAATGAGCTTCAACTTAACCTCAAGTTCGATAAACTTTTCATGCAACAACCCAAATTCCTCAACCTTGGTCTTCTAATCAGAGATAAGCCGATCTAGGGGTGTTCATCGGTTCGGTTTACGGTTTCCTCGGGTTATTCGGTTCGGGTTGTTCGGTTTTGAATTATTTTTTTTAGCAAAACCGAAAACCGAATTCGAATTCGGTTCCGTTTCGGTTAAAATCGAAAATCGAAAAACTTAACATTTTTTCAAAAACACCTTTTAACATACAAAACTAAGAAATATGCACGATTATACGCTACAAATTATATAAATCTAACTATTAATAATTGTTATGTGTTAGCCAAATTCGAGTTTATAAAGCATAAAACTGTCAATGTATGTGAATTTTAATGTCCAAACAAAACATTTATTTTTCACAAACATATGGTAGTTAAAAAGTTTAAGTTTTCAAAATTCTTCAAGTCTTCAATCGAATTCGAAAAATCACGTATATATATATATATATATATATATATATATATATATATATATATATAATAACATATTTATTAAATCGAATTCGGTTTTGAATTCGGTTTAACCAAATTCGAAAAATTCAAAACCGAAAATCGAATTCAAATTCGGTTTAACCGAATTCGAAAAAATAAAAAACCGAAAATTGAATCGAAAACCGAATATAAATTTGATTTGGTATTAGGATTAAACGATTTTAAACTTGAACAACCCTGAGTCGAACTTTCATAGCATGTTGCTTAGCTTGGGATAAGATAGATACCTTTTCTTTATCTAAAGTCAAAAACATCAACTTATTTAGTCAACATAAGGTACCTAGGCTAGGCCATTTAAGTTAAGTCTTTACTAACTACTCCCTATTACAATATTAAAATCCGCAAGTAACAACACAAAATAGACAACTAAACTATTAAAATAATTAATAATAATAACATTGTAACAACCCATTAAGTACATAGCCACCAACATAGAAATATAATAAGACATTGATCTTTCTGAAAACGCGTTAATTTGTTTGGTTATAGTTAGATCACTTCCAACGGTAAACAAAAACTAACGTGTCAGTTTTTGTCAAATCAGCGTCACGTCAGCACTTTTCAAAACTGACACTACATTGCCAACCGTAACATCACTTCAGTTTTTTCTGGACCTCACATTTACCAATATACCTTTATTTCTATACACTAAACAAAAAGAAAACAAAACAAATTTAATTTTATAATTGCTTCTGGGCCCACACCATTTTCACCGAAGCCCGTTGAAAAACCGAAGCCCAAACAACCGAAGCAAAAACTGACGTTTGCTGCCAACGGTTTCTGTAAACCGACGGCCGTCACTTTGCAAAGTAACGGACCGTTGGCACTGGTCTTAGAGCATATGCAAGAGTCGACTACTTTTTTCGGAGTTCTCATGAACAACGATGGGAGTTCGGCATTTTTGACTACTGGTCGGTGTGTTTTTAGCCAGAGTTATTCTCCAAAGTTAACGTTGAGTTAAACATTCTTTTGATTTTTTTTTTCCTTTGATTTTATCGGTCTTAAATAGTTAGTCGGTCTCTTTTAACACCAAGTTAACCGGTATATCAGTTATCATCTCCAATGTTAAACTCGTTGTTAAACTTTATTGAGTTTAACACAAATACCATATCAAGGACTCCTTGTGCTTAGAGCACTATGATCAAAAATAATACTTTTCGGGACATCCTTATGTTGTTGAAAGACGATTAAAAATTTGTTCATTAAAAATCATAAATTTCCGATGACGTGTGTAGTGATTAAAAAAAGATATTGGAGTATTGGACGTTAACTACTATTAGGATTAAATAAATTATTATCATTTGTTTTAAAGAAAGACTTTGTCATTGCTACTTTAATTATTCGATATATAAAAATGGCAGTAATACATCAGAGGTGGTTATAAATATGTATAAGATATTCCCTGCAAACATATAATTTGTATACGATCAGAATATCATTTATCGGTGGACAAGCCAAGATCGGTTGAAAACGGAGAAAGGTCGAGATAAATCAAAGAGGTTGAGAAGCCGAGAGTTATGGAGAAGCGGAAAGTCATCGAGAAGGGGGATCCATCTCTTTATCCGTTGAGAAGCGGACGACGATTACGAATCCAAGACAATTCGAAAAGGTCAAGAAGCCGAGATCGATCACAAAATGAACGGTCTAGAAGTCGAGATGAGTCGAGAAGTAGTGATCGTTGCATTTATCAAGATGGGTCGAAAATTGATCAATGTCGAGATCAGTTGAATAGGTCGAGAAGTGGAGGTCGGTTAGAAAATGGACAATGCACAAGAAGCCTTGAGCAGTCAAAAAGCCAAGATCGGTCGAAAAACAGACAATCATCGAGACGAGATCATTGTATTTACAAATATGGGTCGAAAATCGATGAATATCAAAATCGTTCGAATAGGTCGAGAAGCCGCAAGCAGTCGGAAATTCGAGATCGATCAAAAAGGATACAACGGTCGAGAAGCCGAGATAACTCGAGGGACCGAGATCATTGTATTTACCAAGATAGTTCGAAGATCGATCAGTATCAAAATCTGTCGAGAAGTCGAGATCGTTTGGAAAATGGACAATGCTCAAGAAGTCGAGAGCAGTCAAGAAGTCGAGATCGGTCAAAGAGCAAAGCTCGGTCCCGAGACCGATCAATGAGGTCGAGAAGCCAAGGTCGTTCAAATAATCAACAGCGGTCTACAAGTCGAGATCGATCAAAAAGCATACAATGGTCGAGAAGCTGAGATAACTCGAGGGATCGAGATCATTGTATTTACCAAGATAGTTCGAAGATCAATCAGTATCAAAATCTGTCAAGAAGTCGAGATCGTTTGGAAAATGGACAATGCTCAAGAAGTCGAGAGCAGTCGAGAAGTCGAAATGACTCGAGAAACGGACAACGATCGAGAAGCCAAGATCCACGGGGAAATGGAAAACGCTCGAGAAGCGGAGTGCAGTCGAGAAGTAGAAATCAATCGGGAAACAGACAACGGTCGACAAGCCGAGATCGATTGAGAAACGGACAATCGGTAGAGAATTTTATTACCCACTTCTCCCGAGTCTTATAATTCATTGTATTCTATCAAGACTTCATTGAATATACAAATTTATGTTAGTATTTAGTTACTATTATTAACCGTTTAATTATTTTTAATCGTTTGTAAAGATATTAGTTAAATTGTATTCACTGCGTCTTTTATGGTAAAGTTAATTGTATGAACGGTTCCGTGGTTTACACAGTAATACACTTGGTTCATGTGTTATGAGTTTTTAAAAAATTCAAAATTTATTGCGCGTTTATTTTTATTTTTTTCTGTTAAGTTTGTTTAACATTTAAACAGTTAAATATAATGGTATTGTGGTTGGAGGTTACGGAAAGAGGAGGTATTATTAATTAAAATAAAAATGGATTATAAGTTTAATTAATAAGAGTATTTCGGTTATTTTGTTCATGGCCCGCCAAAAGTAGAATCGGGGTTTTTTTTAGGTTTCCGAGGATCGGCCGGCCCCGCCAACACTCGTGAAAACCCGGGTTGGTCGTCGTCGCACAAATCAAAACCATTCTCTTTTGCTTTCCTTAAGCATTTATTTCTCCATCTAAGGTCAGGGAGGAACCTGAGGGAAAACCAATGACTCTCGTCGTATGAAAGCCGCGAGCAAGGAGCGCATCATCAGAGCAGGCGAAAACGAACATAGGATCATGGCCCCTGAGAAGGGAGTGGCTACCTACTGGAGCTTCGACCAATCACCACCGGCCATCAAGGTCTGTCAAGGGTATAGCATTACCTGGTGTAAATGTGACCTCCTCTTCCTCCTTTTTCCCAATAAGTCGACGGCCTTACACCATTGGGAGACTTCAAATAAACTGGAGTGCACGTTGTGGAGCCTAGAGGCCGGGAAGCTCTAAAGGTAAGTGAAAGTCGAGAGGAGAAAGTCCTCTTCCAACAGGGTTGCCCTTCAGAGAAATATGCTAGAAGCATAGGCTGCCCCTTCCTCTGAACCAAGAGGAGAAGTCAAGTCAAGAATCATAATCGAACTGGAGGAGCTTGCCAGGTATTTAATAGTTGAAATGTTAAATTAATGGAGTAGGGACTAAACGCACAACTTTTGAATTTTTGAAGTGTACATGTAAAAAATAAAGTATAAGAATTAAATGTGTTACCGTGTCTGAACCACCAGAACCATTTATGTAATTACTATGTAAAGTATTATTGTATATAATAAAAACACTTGGCGTGGTGTCCGTTGTCGGCCTCATCACCGACTGAAGATGAGTCGAGCCTTTAAGAGCGGCTCGTCATGCCTTCCTCCTCAGCTAACTCGTTTTGGTAATGACAAGCGTTGTTGATTTAGAAAAAGGGGTATATAGATGGGTTTACGGGAAATTAAATAATTTGCCTCCTAAAAAGCTGATATATCGATTTGCCCCCTAATAAAAAGTTGACAATTTACCCCTCCAAAAACAAGTCTCAAGCTGCGACTTGCGACCGAAACTTTTTGTCTTGCACGCGACCCAAACCTTTAAATCAAAATAAATTTAAATAACAAATAATTGAGTTATGGACTTATGGTGGAACCAACCAAAGTTAATTTTAGCAGCGCTACACTTATTGCCTTGTTGGAAAATAACCCCACCCAAAAGGCCCAAATGTTTTTTATATATTACACCAAATTGGGCTGAATAATGGTTCATGTCATCATAGGTGAAATAAGGCTTCTAGTTATAACAATTTGAGTAGGTTATAATCAACCAAGCATAAGGAAACACAATTCACTGCCCATTTAATTTAACATATAAAAATGTACACATCATATTTACTCAAATTGATAAATAATTTATTTTCTCAGAAATATAAAGTTTAATCAGGCCAAGAGCCAAAAATCTTTTTGACATTTGGTTGTAATGAGATAACCACCAACTCTTTTGCTCTTTCTCCTCACTGCTACCGCCATACAAGTAGCATTTTGGACACAATAATCCACCATTCCACCACCGTTACCACCCACTGGTCTACCGGCCCACGTCAACAACAACCGCCATGTAATTGGTTGTTTCTTTTGCCCAAGTACCAACATTGTCACCTCTTGTTTTTTTGCTTCATCGACAATGGTTGTACCCTTTTCTTTTCCTTCTATTATCGAAATCTCGACTTGTAGCTTCATTCAAATATTAAAACGACGTACATTACTCAACAAATTTCGTTATAGGTACAAAGATTAAGATTAGTATAAGAGCTTAGAGGAACAATACTCACATTTGAATATTTCATTTGACATGTGTTTTTCATTGAGCAAAGGAAAGTAGGAACTTTTGTAGCTTTCTCTTTAGTCAACTCAATTCCTATCATAAATACAATAAGCAAATTACATGTCAAAACACATTTAATATCACTAATTTTGGTCACAAATTATCTTACCAACAGGGCTAAAGTCTTATCAATTCAATATAGTCCCATAAAGGGAAAAAATGGGCATGTGCTCCATAAGTGGTGGTAAAAACCAAAAGTACTGTTGACATAAAGTTAGATAACTACTAATCTAAATGGCCCTTAAAAACCAAGGAAACAACTTCAACTATTTTTGTACAATTTGTATGACAGTCACTTTGGATATTATTTGATGTTAAACTATTAACTAATTAGGTTTTAATCTATAACAAAAGCCAAAATTAGATTGATGAAGAGAATCACTAATATAGATTAGGGAATCCTTCTAAGTATTTTTTATTTATTTTATCTTACCTTTAGTAAAAAATAAACTAATGCCGTGTTCTCTCACAAAATCACCAAAATAACGACTAAAAATGGTGCGATTGTTGAAAACGAACCTTTCTTAGAAGTGATCCTTTTGACATAGAGAAGAACTAGAATGTCATGGCTCTGAACCGAATGCGTTAAGGCCCATTGCAACGCATTTCTTGCTTCGCTACTTGAATCAACCACTATCATCACTTTCCTACCAATAATCTTTGCAGAATCCTCAACTTTAGTCTCACTTTCGGTTTTAGTCTCTTTCTCTTTGCAAAAACTGCTAGAATCTTCAGTTGTTTGATCGTCGGGTTTAGTAGAAGAATCAACGTTAATATTCTCTTTCAGTTGTATAGTTTGTGAACGCACTCGAACATGTGGCCTAAATTTAGCAAGGCAAAAACTTGGCATTTTGGTGCCATTTTTTACCATTGTTTTCTTCTTCTAACTATGATAATAGACAAGAAGGTGGAGAAGTGAATTAAAGATTTAAAGGGAAAGGCAAGAGTATTATTAATGATAGGTTTGTGGGGGCATATGATGTCTTTTTCCCCTTTTCATTTTTGTAAAAGTTGTTACTGTATAATTAATAAGTGTCGTGTTTTGTTAAAGTATATATGAAAAATATTATATTAACTTTTATGCTTGCTTGAATGATAGATGAACCAACGGTTGTACCAATAACAATTTTATATGTTAGTGGTCATATTTGTCACGTCATCATGAAAAAACTCCAGACTAATTTGTCTATATGAAAATTTTAAAACAATAGTTAAGAATTTAAGCTTGATCGATAACATGTGAGTTTGTGTTTTTTAAAGTAGTTTAATGGAGTAAATGTGTTGAATTTTGATTGGTGGCTGTGAAAATCGTGTTACGTAAAGAGTGGAGTGGGGCAGATGACTCTGTGCAAGATATAGCCGTTTGAGATTTACATCGAGACCGGTTTCTTCTAAAAACAGGTTTCTAAAGTTTGGAATCGGTTTCTTGTAAAAACAGATTCCAATTGTCCAATAAAGGGACCGGTTTTCTATGTAAAACCGGTATTCTACTTCTGGCATACGTGCGGAGTCATAAAAACCGGTCCCTTTTCACCTTAAGAACCGGTTTTTTCACCCTCCTAAAAAAACCGGTTTCTTACAGGGGTTCCTATTCCATTTTATGTAGTAGTGTGTTTAACCACAAAACGTTAATAATGGTAGATAATGTGTAGAGGCTATTAAATACTAAGTTAACTAATCTGATTCTGTATGAAACACAAATATACGAATGATATATTTCGATTGGTTTGAAATGTATGATTGAAGAAAAGCTTAAAAACGGCAATGAAATTTTCCCGTGTTCTTCAAGTGATGCTCTAGCTAGGTTTGGGACCTCGTTTGTTTAACTTTTGCACTACATACGTACCCTTTCACAAACTACGAAAATTTCTGCTATTTTCTTCCTCTGTTTACTCGTTTTTTTGTATGTTTTCCTAATATTTTTCAAGAAATTACGTATACTTTTACATATGAAAAGATAAAGATAATGATGATTAACGACCTGGATATGATCAGTAGGTAATATATACGCTCCTTCGATTATATATATATATATATATATATATATATATATATATATATATATATATATTTTGTATTCTTTAGTTTCTTAATTATTGCTTTCTTCCATTTTTTGGGTGTTTTAATGATGTTGTTTGCTATGTGTACAATTAGTTTAGTTGTGGGGCTGAAGCTGAACGTGGTTGTCATGAACCTTGGTAGGGGCCATACAGACTCTCAAGTGTCGTTAAACTGAGATTTAGTAATATACACAATTACCCCCTAGGTTATCCAAGATTGTACAAAATGACCCTATACTTCGAAATTATAATAACAAGAGAAAATGATCCATAACATACTAATATTAGTGTCAATGTTGTGTAATTTGTATGCATGTAAAATTAAGGATCGTCCTCAAAGTAAAAATAGTTTTCGTCCTTTCAAACTACTTGGCTAATGTTAATAACGCGGATGTAACTTCCCTTCTTTTGATTATTAAATTTTGATGATTATATCCAAGAATTATAATAAAGATATTACCCCCCGTCACAATTTAATTGTCATGTTTTGACTTTTAAGTCTTTCTTTTTCAACTTTGACTTTAAATATTTTTGTTTGTGTTATATGATATTTAATTAAAATAGTACCAATGAAAATACATTTAAAACTCAATCTATTTATATATTTTACATCAAATATTTTATAGCACAAACAAATATATTCAAGGTCAAAGTTGAAAAAGAAAAACTTCAAAAGTCAAAATATGATAATTAAATTGTAACGGATGAAGTAGTATTTTAATACTTTAGTTCTTCTAAATAAGTCTTGTTACCACTGCTATCAAATTTGGTACTAGTAGTTAATCTAGAAAACGTAATTATATTTATATATATTTCACCAAACATGTACTATGAACTAAAGTTATTTGACATAAATAACTAATGATACGTTTGCAAAAATATTAAAAGGTGATGATAATGGCACATTCAACCACTCAATAGACGAGAATTCGAGATACGTTTGCAAAAATATTAAAAGGTGAGTTGCAACATATAATCAGTCATAGCCAATTACTTTGGGTCAACTCTGTGTCAAGCAATAAAAGAACAAAGTATTTTATTTTGGGAAAATCTTGTAATTCTTGATACTACGGGGATGGTTTTTGTAATTATGGTCAACATAGAGGGAATCATAAGTAAGTTTTGGACTTTGAAGGTGCTTCAAGTAATTTACTCTACCTTTTAGAGTTTTGACATAATTAGCCCAATGTTGCTTGCAAAAGAAGGATACATTTATAATAACCTTACTTTCAATAGAAATTGAAACAATGCTTATCAAAAGATTATCTTACATAATATATTTTTTTTGCTTGAGAACAAATTACATATGCATGTACTGTCATAATGTAAAATAATGACAGTGGTCTAAAAATTCGATCATATGAAATTATAATGGGGGATTGATGGTAAGAGGATCTCTAACTTTCTGCGATCAATGGTCCACTTTACTGCGTCTTAACAATACTGCATTTTAAGTAAAAATGACGTGTACGCGTAAAATGCAGTGTTGTGAATCTAAGCTATTAATCACAAAAATCAACGGCTAAGATCACTAGGGGTGTTCGTTTGGATGGATCAGATCAAATCCGATCCATAACATGAATCCATTTGGATTTTGGTTCTCAAAATGTGAATCCGATCCATCCAAACAAATAATGAATCTGAACCGAACCGAACTATATTACTATTTGGATGGATTGATTTTAACCATTTGATTATCCGTTGACTGCATGAGGGTACCGTTTTGACTCGTAAAAGGCTAATGTCATGAGCGATATCAACGACAATGTATTGTCATGTTGCATTGAGGGTTTATAAAAATGTGGAGTTAATTTTTTATATCAAACTTAGGATTTTAAGTTATATACAATGATGATGATATATATTAACAATATCTTTTATATAATAAGGTTTTATACATATAAAATAATCGTACAACTATTTAACATCTAGATAAACAAGAGTATTACATATACTATTATTACTATTTGGTTTATTTGGACTATCCGATTCCGATAATGATAACCAAAACCAATCCAAAAACCGAAATACTAATTTGGTTTTTGTCCGATCCGATACAATAAATCAAATTGTCCGATCCGAACGGTCCAATCTGAATAGACCATTTATATATCCAATTATATCCGAACTATGAACACCCCTATAAATCGAATATCCCTCATTCCTCTCAAAATGCAGCTGTCCATTGATCACACACATCCAAATGTATTTTGAATACATGGACACCTATTCAACATAGTACTATAATATCAATTAAATTATGTAACAACAATTTCACTGTTTGATTTACATTTTTACATATATATTTAAAGAGGTACCTAATTGGTGTTTAATTGCATGTATTAACTTTTCATCTTCTTTTATGACATACCTACGATACGATACGATGATATTACTACATGTGATGATACATTAAAATTTCAGAATCTGTTGGTGCATTATTTTCTCCTTTTTAGTGTATGCCCCATATGTTCTTTTTTTACCTTTTGGATCCCCTGTTTTTTCTTTTAAATCCCCTGTTTCTCCCTCTCTAACATTGTTCTAGAGTTAATTGTTCTACCAACTGATTTGATTAGTAATAATGGCTTTTAACTTTCTCAATTAATTTCTTATCTTCCTCACATGATTTCAAATCATTAGTGTACATAGTGAAAAACAAGTCAAATCATGCATATCTTGGAGGAATATATAGGTAGCCAAGTAATTACAATAACAAATAAATTACATAACTTGATTTATACTTACAAATTATCTTACCCAAATATCTCATTTTTTGATTTATGTATATATTTTAAGCCTTGAAAACCATACTTAAAAAGTGACTACCATTGAATTGATCGGGATTGAAAATTTGTATTGATCCCAGAAAAATGTTAGAGTAAAAGAAATTATATAAAAATTCTTACAAAATGGTGTGTGATACTTGCCTATGTGGTAATTAAGAGCGAAAACAAAGACTTTAAAAAATGTTTAACTCGGTAAAAATAATACTCCCTACGTCTCTAAATAATACTCTCTACGTCTCTATTTAATTGTTCACTTTCAGAAAAATAATAATTAAAATACATTAAACTGTCAATTTTATCATTATTAATTACTTTCAACCACTTTTATTATAATTTTCAGTTAAACATGTTTTAGTAACAGTCAAAATTAATATTTCATCAATCTATTTTAAATCAAAGAAAATATGTTCCGAGACAATTATTATGAGAGGAAGGGAGTATAAAATTTGTAATTGATGTTCTAAATATCACAATTAAAATGTTGACTACAAAAGTATATAAAGTAACGATAAATAATATTAGATGATGGTTGGTCGGAATTACTCATCTTCTCAACTTCTTTTATAAAAGTTATTATTGCAAGCAACTATTCCCTTCGGTACATTTTGTTTTTCATGTTATTATTTACTTACAAAAAATTAAATATAAAAAATCATAAAGCTTTTGATTTACCTTCTTACATATTTATTTCTTAATTGTTTTAAGTTAAATTTGTCTTTTAATCATAAAAGGTGAAAGCGATATTTTATTAGCTAATCTTAAATTGACGAGAATTTGTTAGCGGACCGAGGGAGTTCTATATTGTTTTTAATATAAGGGTACCATAAACCCCCAACAATGGATAATATATCACCAAAATAGTGTAATTTTGTTACAACAATTTAGTTTATTTATCAAACATTTTATCTTAGTTTGTATTGAAAAGTAAAAAGAAGCATAATTTGGAGGGTACCCTGACCCCCGTACTATATTTTAATGGTATGCGTCCAACTTACCCGTAAAGAGCATTAACGCCGTGCAAATTACATGTTCACAAATCACCCACATATGCTGAGAAACGGATTCGACCCCCCCCCCCCCCCCCCCAACTTATCGGTTACAAATGTGAGGTTTAAGCGTTTATGATAGCAGTACAATTTAAGCTACGCCTAGTTGATATTTGTATTGAAAGTAGTAGATAGATTGGGTACAAGTTTTCCTATAGACGACCAAACCTAAGATGTTGTATACAGTTCCTCAACTATTCTATATCGTTATATATGGGGCTGTATTATTGGGAGCAAGCTAGCGACTCTCCTAGTAGCGAAGGAAAGGGTGGGTTTAGTACACTCCGCCAAAACGGACTTAGTCAGAGATTCAAAGAGTTGGGTTAGCGATCCTCCTCCTGGCTCGGCTCCGATAACGCAATTCCGGGAAAGTCAGTACCATCCCGTTAAGGACAGGTTTTCTTATTCATATGTCCCGGTCAAAACCACTAAGAAAGATAGGTCGCATTTGATGAAACATAATACTACAATAGTTTAATAGTTTAACACCGAATGATTTGAACTCATAATAATATTGACGTTCCAGATCAATATGTTTCTAAATAAAAACTTATTGTTTGACAATTATTTTGAATCAACATTCTAAATGACAGAAAATTACTATTTTAACTTTCTGACAGAGTATCGAATAAAATAATTTGATTTCACTTGTTTGGAATAGAAATTTATGAATAAGTTTTATATAAAGAAACTACTTTCTAAATCCGTGTATACAAACGGACCTCTTTAATTTTAACATTCATAATGTATTAGGAATGCTTTTTCAAATTTGAATACAAATACATTCCTTTTCTATTTTAATAATTAATTTGAATTTAATTGCTTTTTAAATGTTATGATGTCATCATCTCTTTTTTTTTTTAACCAATTTAACAAAAGCAAATAACTTTATTAGTCAATTAAATTTTTGATGAAATCAACCACCACTTCTTATATTATATTTAAAATTAACATTTTTACTTAAAACATAACTATATTACATAAATAATAATACATGTATCTTATCTTATATCTTAAATATAATATAAGATTCATCTTGATGATGTCATCTATTTAAAAATATTTCAATTAAGCAATTAGATCCCTTTATTCTATGCAATTATAAATAATAAAATCACATACTTTGAATTATTTAAAAATAATACATTTTACTTATACGATATTTGTTAGGAATCCTAATACTTTTACAATTTGTTACAAATAATACGATATCTATTAGGAACCCTAATACTTTTGATATTTTTTACAAATAAAATACAATTTACAATCAATCCATGTAATTGTGCCCTTAAAACAAGTTCATTTGATCATGATAGATTTTAAATAATAAATATCGTACTACGTATATATTATTTAGGTTAAGATACTTAGTACTCCATTTAATATAGTTAATTACTTTTTAGCAAAGAATTATCAATTTAAGTGTTTCATGCTTATGGCACATGTAGGTGTAAAAATAAGATGATTGAGTAACTTTACTAATATCATTTGGTCTTTCGTTAGCACCAAAACAGTACGATGTTTTAATTTATTTATTTTTTATCTTTTTTGAACGTATAAAACAATTAAACATGACGAACATCAAACGTATCCAAAAACTTAGTAATATAAAATAGCTTAACAAATAAAGAGAACAAAAAATTTAAACTTACAACTTAAAATAGACATACCTTTAGATCTATACTATTAACAATCCGGTTAAATAAATACAAAGAATAATGGATTTTATGGTTCAAAGTACATGAAATATTACACAATATACTATTGTAGTATTGTGTGTATTCAACTTTAAAATTTTCTAATGTATATATTCAATTAAAAACGTATATTTGTATAATTTTGCTACACATATAAATATATATTTGTAAACTTTACACATAGAATAGTAAGTTATATATATATATATACATATATATATATATATATATATATAGAGAGAGAGAGAGAGAGAGAGAATTTGAAAACTTGAATACATACAACAATAACTTTAGAGCTTCATCCTATGTTTGAGTTTAAGTCCCCTTGGAAAATGAAGATACATTTTATCACATTTTTATAATAACATTATTATGCGATATAGTAAAGCTTAACTTTGATAATTCAATTTCAAAACTAGATGTATATGTTTCAAAATATAATATCACACTTTTTCTTTTTTCAAGAAAATCAAAAAAGTAATATTTCATAAAATCGAAAAGAAATCACTTGAATTACATAGTGGCATAATGTAAATCTAATACCAAGTACAACACTTGAATTCTTTTATCGATCTTTTGACGTTTATAAAAATCTTATACATAAATATAAACTTTATTCTTTTATTTCATTAAGGTTATATTAACCTCTAGTTCATTAATTACCTTAAAAATATGGCTAAATAAAATTCATGTTATTGAAAATAAAAATTTCAAAAAGGTGTGGCTATAATGTTACTTCTAAAGATTGATCAGTTCAATGGGTTATGCAACAAGAATACAAATTAAAAGACTTAGTATTGAAGGGAGGAATATTTCAGGTAGTCACGTGAGTAACATACATTATATCTCAATAGTGCGCTTAATTTCATTCGATAAAACACTTTCGTTCAAGCTTAATCAAAGACAATATCATGTGGCGGTATGCTTCGCAATGGCAATTAAAAAAAAGTGAAGGACAGTTGTTGTCAACCACAAGTTTGTATTTACAACGACTGTGTTTCTATTATTGGCAGTTTTATGTTATTGTCTCATATGTTAAAACCAATAAGGGTCTAGAAGTTTTTCTTTGTGACAAGGATGGTCTCCACACAAAAAACACGACAAATGTCGTGTATAGTGAGGTCTTACGAAGAATATAAATTTTCCTATGTATTACAACTTTAACATTATGATTGCTATTTTATTAAATTTCTTTAATCTTTTGATTCAGTTATGTATAACAAGAATCTTTTATAGTTCTATATGTTATTTGACTTACATTGTATGTTTCCATTACCAATTTACTATTTACACACTCATATTCATATACAAAAAGTAAGACACCAACTATATGTTATACTACCTTAAATCATTAATTTTGAGACTGATGCATATATTTCAAGTCATATAAAATGTTTAGAATTTTATCATACACATTATTTAAATACTTATACAAATTGAACAGTCCGTATGTACGTCGGGGTTTGAGTTCTAGTTAATTAAATATAATATCAATCTTCTTTGAAAATTCTAAAATAGTAAAATTCGTATAGCTAAGTTCTTAATCTAAAAGCAAATGATCACTTTTTGACGTAGCCTTGATTAAATAATACATATTTGTGACGAAGCCTTATTACAAAGTGGAGCACCCGATAACCTATAGGTGGTGATAAATTCATCATTCAATTTGATAAATTTATTAAAAATATGCATTAAAAGGTAATACAATACAATCTGTTAATGCATACTTTTAGTTGATTTATCAAATTGGATGTTGAATTTATCATTTGCCAAAATTATTAGTTTAAACGAGGTGAAGTATTCAAAGTTATATATACTTGTAATACGTTTATCTTGTTGTCAAAGAAAAAAAAAAGTAAATGAAGAAGTAAAAATCACATTTTTAGGTACGTTATTTTGTCCATTTTATTTAAATAAATAGATGATTATTTGAATATTACATTTATTTGTATTATTTTATTATTTACAACTTAAACGATACAAAAAGTGTCACACCCCCAAAATTTGAATAATAATAATTATGGCGGAAGCTCGGGACGTGACTCGATCAATCGTCAATAAATCAAGAGTGTATGATTATCGCAGAACATCTATAATATTAAGATGCCAATAATAGTTTTACAAACATTACGGCTTATCAAACCGTCAAAATAGCAATGTTATCAAATACATTATTTTTTCAAAAGATAAGTTCCGGGATATTATAAATAAAACTACATTAAGTTAGTATCATAAGTAAATTCCATTTGTTCAAAATGTATGTGGTCTTGCGGTATAGCTAATTCCCTGAAAAACATATTTAAAATGTCAACATAATTGTTGAGTGAATTCACAGGTTTAAGACTCAATTATAAACCATCATTTAGTAAAGTTCATCAGTAAATCAAAGTATGGCATTGAAGGCCTAATGTACGATTATTTAAAGTTTAAAACATAGACGGTGATCCCCCAATAGGTTTGCAAGTCCTATGAGTTAATATGTCGAAACTAAGCCTATAACCAATCCACGACCTGTTGTGTATCGTTTTTGCCTTGGACAGTGTAAATATACGATCCTCGATGCGAAACAACGTCGTTAGTTAGTGCGACGAACCAAAACAGTGGGAGAGAACGTCACCCCGATAGTACTATCCGTATATTCAGCGGCTAGCGTGATCTAGCTAATGTTTATAGTCATCGTAAGCAAAATGACTTCTATGCATTACAACTTGAGAACTTAGGCTCCCATAAGGATACGTTGTCAGGTTTCAATAATCGCATAAATCGGTTATATGTTTTTCACCCCAATGTTTGAAAGCATTAAAACAGTAAAATAGGGGTTGTGAACTCACCTCAGTCCGAGCGTGCTAGCAAAATGAGTTTAAGTAAATGAGCCCAAATAAGCACCTTAGCGCCCTAAACGCATGAGGTCGAGTTAATAAATGTAGACGACTCAATAGTTCGTCTATGCTAGTTGTTCATTCAACTAGGGTTTTATGTGCCTTCATATGCGTATGCGACACGTTGTGATCATTTATAGTTTTCAAAATACTACAATCCTGTATGTCAACCTTATAGTATACTATTATTCATAATATATTCATAGCGTTGATTATTGATTCGTTATATGTATCGTCTCGATCGTATTTGATTCGAAGTTCACGATTTCCTTTAATCGACTTTTAATTGTGTGTTGTACGTTATTATAATATAATCATGTTGCTTAGACCAAATATACATTTTTGATAATACTATAAGTTTTATAACACGTTTTTATAACTTTTATCGTTAATGTACGTTTTAACTTGTTATAATTCGATTTTCACGATTTCTCGGTCTACACACTAATCATGACTTAATGTATATTTTTATAATAAAGTCCCTTGATTTAAAGAGGGTCCTTAACAGTCCTCAAAGTTTCTAAGTGGCCGTTTTAGTCCTTGTAGTTTCTATTTTGTCATTTTAGGTTGAATCGTTCAGTTTCTTCGATTTTTATCGTATGAGTTAGATTCTCGACCTCTTTTCTTAGGGTTTTCACTTGTGGACACTTAAGTTACGATTTTTAAGTCTTAAGTCCATGAACTTTATGATTTTACACTATTAGTCCCTAAATTTCCAATTATCTCATTTTTAGCTCAAACTTTCGGTTTACCGATTTTTAACCACACAAGTCTTGATTTTAACACTCTAAACTCTAGATTAAACTTTAATATCATTTTACTTACTTATTTTACTATCTCAGTCCATAACTTATAGATTTTACACTTTTAGTCCCCCTAGTTTCATTTATTTCATTTCTTGCACAATATTTTGATTTGTCAGTGTTTAACCACATGGATATTGTTTTAAATCATGGCTTATACTATAATATACATAAGTTACCGATTTTCAAAGCTAATGTTCAAAAGTTTCTGTTTTTACATGTATAGTCCCTCAAGTCTTCTTTTTGATATTTTTCACCCAAAAGTGTGTTTAGTTAGCTTTTAAACCACATTGTTTATGTCATTACAAGTTTATTGTGTTATTTAGTTTAAAATAACTATTTTAACATAAATAAGGGTTTATTACATATAAATGAAGAATTTAAAGTGTAGAATATATATTTTACATTTTTAAAGTCTCTAAACTTGTTTATAGACTTTTTATTGGTTAAATTTACTAGTTAATGTTTTTAAAAGATAAAGTAACTAGTTTAAAAGCATATTTTAGTATGAGTGAACATTTTTAGCATAAACACACATATAAAGTTAAATAGTAGAGAAAAGTATCATTACAAAACTTTAGGATGAATTTGGAGCAAGATAAGAACTTGATTTCTTTGTGAATGATTCCTAGCTTCAATCCTTGTGTTTAACTTAGATTACTCATGGGAATGTAGTGGTGTTATGATTTGTAAGTTTTTATATATTAAAAGAGCCTTAATTTATGGTTTGAAAGTGGTTGTTTAGGGTGGTTTGTGGTGGTGTTCTTGAAAATTAAAGTGAGAGGGGGGGGGGGGAAGGGTTTGCGGAGGGAGGAGTGTGTGTGTGTGTGTGTGTTTGTTTGTTTGTGAAGAATGGTGTGTTGAATGAATGTGCATGGAAGTCAAGTAAGTGTAAAGGCATGGTTGTGCAAGTATGGTATAAGTGATGGCCAAAAGGGGGCCATGGGAGGTGGTGGATGGTTTGGGGATGGGTCCCCTTTGACTTCTCAACTAGTTAGAATTAGGGTTAGTTAATTATGTCATTAAGTGCTAATTTTGATTAATTAAGTGTTAATCATATAATTAAGGTGATTTAATGGTAATTAGGGTAAATTAATGGTATTAGAATATTACTAGTTGGTTTTAATAATATTCGAATATTCGTTCGATTAATTACATAATCTATCTTGTCGTTGCACGTCTTTTAGTTCTCGTGAACGTTTATCGATTATCAAAGGTTGTTATGCTTATATATTAGCATAATTATCATAATATAAATAACTACTATTTATATTCGAATAGATTTATGTTATTTATGACAATTGATCACCAACGTTCGTTGGTGTTGGTCTCTACCGATTGTTCGTGTAATTCTTAATGATTATGAATGCATCACGTATTAAAATAGTGTGCATCTTATACAAGCGTGGGCTTTGTGCTAGACTTAATTCGATGAAAACGAATTCATATTAATTAGATAGGGAATTAGTTTAACATGCACGTAAGAATGATGTACAGAATTTATCGTATTTTTAGGGTTGTCACAAAAAAAATCGCTCAAAACAAAAAAAAACACACGAAGACGAAAATTACGAGCCTTACGAAGGGCTATGATCTCACACACAAGTCAAGCCACAATCAAGCGACAAAGCATACCAGGCCTGTCCCCTTCATATACGGCCTGCACACCTCCATATTGGAGGGTTGTATAAGGCATGCACACCTCCAAACGAAAGGCGATATTTAATAATGAGGTTCAAAACATCGGTTTTCAATTTATAAATATTTAAACATCATCCCAAGTTAAAGCTAACTATATTATAACAAACACGCAATGTAATTCATTAATCATGACAAGTCGTAAATTTAGCATAATCAAAACGAAAGAAGTAAACATTTTAATTAAAATAGCCGAAGGATAGATATTACCGTAATTAAGTCGTAGCCGCAATATTCTTTAATTACAAATCGAGACTCTGGAAAATTACTCCAAAATATTACAATCTGTGCTTCCCTAACTAAGTACTATATTAAATTAAGTTAAACATATTTTAGAGAGAGAAAGTAGGAAAGGAAAAATATTATAAGCGGAGGAGATGGAAAAAATGGTGGAATGGAGGCGGTATTTATAGTTGAAATTTGACCAGAATGGATCCAAACCGACCTGACTCGACCCGAAGCGTACCCGGGGTTTGGCTAATCGTGCAGCCATGTAAAAACATGTCGTGTTTGGACCAAATGGCGATGGTCGGATAAATGAGTGAGCTTGGCCGTGTGTGGCTTGCGCGTGGCTGGAAAAAATAGGCCATGACCAAGCATGGATAGCGCGTGGTTGCTTTGGTGATCGCTTGGCCGAGCATGGTCGGCGCATAACCGAGTCGGTCATTGCTTGACCGAGAAAACCTCAACCACGACTTAGGTTACTTTTTCATCCATGACCGTACTCAGTTACGTGTCAAGTCCATTACTCGGTCACGGTTAGGTCGCGACATGAATTTCTCGGTCATGGCTTGCCATGACCGATCTTTTACTCCGTCATCCAGCTAGTCGCGATCTTCTTTTCCTCGAGCATGGATAAGCCAACGGATCTCGATTTCCCGGCTATGTGGCTCGGTCATGGCTTCACCATGACCGAGTAATTCCTCGGCTATCTCACTCGTGCATGCTCCGACTACGGCTTGGATCGTGTGCTGGGTTGTAATTCTTCGCGTAGGGATCATAAAATGACATTTTTCATTTTCACTATATTTCGATTTAAGTCCGTTTTCCGCGATTATTTAGGCACCATCTTCGTCTTTAACTATTTAACAAAATAAGAAAAATAAATGTAATATTCCCGCAATAATGTTTAATATTTTTAGAATGAGATAGATAATGGCAGTAAAAAATATGACTTTTTACGCGTTATCATAAAGATTATTTGAAAAATTGTTAGTTAAACCCAAGTTATATATATGATGAATCAAATTTTGAGTCGTCTTACAAAGTATGTTGGTGTTATTTCTGGAGCTGACTAACTTGCTCCATCTAAATCTAACTATTGTCACGCTCAGACCAGGTTAGGCTAAGTTCAACTCTGACTCACAAGACAAACTCAGAAGCTCATATCAAGATTTGTAGATAAAGTTCATAGAAGATTTAAAGATCGAAGATAAACTTTACAGCTTCGATATGAAGATCTATGTTAATTAGGATTAAATATTAAATGTATAGTTATCTAGTTTCAATACATAACGCTTAGTTGGTTGGAATTAGATAAATTTGAAATTCGGTTAAGACTGTGTTTCCCAATCTCTACTCTGAATATATATTCACGAAACCTTAAACCTTGCTAAATTGTAAACTCTAAACTCTAAACTCTAAACCCCCTAACTCTAAACTCTAAACCTTAAGCCCTAACTGTAACCCTAAATCAAATGTACAACCAAACAATAACACATGTGTTAGTAATTTGTAAACCCACCAAAAAATGAAAAAAATAAAAATTCGTCGAAAGTATACCTTGTGAGAAGTCTAATCGAAGAGGAGAAAACGCTGAATTTTATGGTGCAATTTTCATAATTTTTCGATCTTTCGTTTGTGAGATAATTAATTTTTAAGATCTTGGAGATAAATGGATTTTTGTACACGTGACGCATTTTCATTGATACTTCCGTTCTTTCAAAATTTGTTTTAATCTAATAATCTTTTCTCTCATGTCGATATATAGAATAATAGAATCTAATCTAATCTAAATATTAATAAAAGAAAACATCTCCTAAAAACTTTCTATGTAAAATTAAACCTTATTAACCAATCAAAATACTTAATTTCATCGAAAATTCAATTGATCAATCAAATCATTTAATTTTTCTAAAAAATCTAATCAATTATTTTTCCAAAAGAATCTAATTTAGAAAAAAAATGATATCAAAAATAATTCCCCATAAACCTTATCTTTATAATTTATAATATTTATTAACAATAACAAGCTTATATTTTATCAAACAATATAAATATTAATTAAACGTTAATTGCTACACATCAGCGAATTATAAATATTAATTAAACGTTATTTTCTACACATCAGCGAATCATACAAGTAAATACGTATTCATGAGCTAATTTAATATATTAAATATTAATTAATTAATTAATTTATTATTATTATTATTATTATTATTATTATTATTATTATTATTATTATTATTATTATTATTATTATTATTATTATTATCATTACAATTCTATGAAACAAACAAAAATATTTGTTTAATACATTACATATTTACAATAAGCGAATCACGTATTCATTTTATAATAATTGTTTGCATATACGTGTTTAAAATTCTATATTAATAATAACTAAAAAAAAACTATGCATAAGTTTCATTTTACATTAACTGTGCCATTTGTATGTACGGGTTTAAATTAAAACTCTATATATTAATCACAATGGATGGCTGACGTATTTATTTACCAGTTTTCATGTGTACACACGGGTTTAAAACTCTATATTAATAATAATTAAAAAAAACTATACTTAAATTTCGTTTTACATTAGTTGTGTTATGTGTAAATACGACTTTAAATTAAAACTCTATAATTAATCACAATGAACGGATGAATTATTCATTTAACAGTTTTCGTGTGCAAACGAGTTTAAAGTTTAAACGCTATATTATTATAAGAAACATTATACTTAGTTTCATTTTACGTTAACTGTATGTATACACGAGTTTTAAAACTCTATATTGAGACAACAAAAAAAATAAAAAAATATGCTTAGTACAATCAAAAAGAAAATGTGTATTATTTTTATATTAACCCGTGTTTATACACGGGTTTTAAAACTAGTAATGCAATAAACAAAAACATTGAAAATGAGAATTTTGGAGATCCATTCTGCAACATAAATTAACCGAAATTTAGATAATAATTAAACACTCGCAGTAAAATGTGGACTAATTAAGCCCTCGTTAATATCAATGCTTACAAACAGTAAAACTTAAAAGGAAATGCTTCACCGTACCACTACTAATGGGACTCGTTGTGAATGTTTTTTTTTATGCATGGACTTCATATGAGTATCTGCTCCTCCTAAGTTTTAACTGACATCTTATTGGCGTTTGACGAGTGATTTTTGAACATATTAATAGTTTACTTTTTAGTCAATGAAATGACTATATTGAAGTTTCTTGTTTTGCTTCTAACTAGATGTTCGGATAAATTCTTTGCGTACTTCTTAAATACGACATCGATTATGGAACTTCCAAAATGAGACGTTAACATCGGTTCCATAACAGCTCTGATAATTTTTGCCATACTTTCTCCATGGGCGTCACTAAGCTCAATAGAATCGTTTAAACTTGTGTAATCTGTGTCTTGTGAGTCCCAATTGACTTGGAAACCACTCAAGCTATCAAGAGAAAATGATCCCTCGTTTTGAATTACGTTCCTAACTTCATCTTCACATGGAGTGTAATATGGGATATTGAACGAGTTAAATTCTGTTTGTGGAATCAACCCCTGTAGTGTTTGTTAAAGCATAAACAAATCTGGTTAACTTGTGAACACAAAAGTATGGTTTAACTTGAGGTGAAATGATGACACTAAAGAACCAATTACCTCTTTAACCAAATCGAGAAGTGCTATCGCTAGTTGCTCCCATACACTGCAACAATCATCACAAGTTGGATCAGCAACACTCCGACCAACAAATGTTAAAACCATGCGTCCACCATATACAATTTCCTTATAACGCAATCGTAAAAACTTTGTGAAGTCAGTATAATATTGGTTTTGATATGCTTGAAACACATTTGGTGGACTTGTCTTTGCCATGTATATGTTTGATGTGTTGTTTTCAAGGCCTTCGGGTACCTATCATATGTTGCAGAGATTAGAGTCAGCATCGAAAATAGTTTCTGTTAAATATTTGACGATTTAAACTTGGTTTTTTTTATGTTAGTTCATTTAGAGAATCATAGAAACGTGCATCTAATAAGGGGGGAGCCTACTTGGGATTGAAGCTGATCCATGAAGGCAACTTAGTCGGGTGTACAAATTTTGAAAAGTTAAATAACGACAAAAGTTGAAAATACATGGGAAATGTGGTAATTAACCCTTTAAAATAGTGGGCAGAAATCTATTCGCACTTTAAGCAATTCTATTTCAGAAACCGATTACAGACTGAAACTCATGCAAGATAACTGTAGAATTGTGTATTAGGCAAACCTGAGATAGCCAATGAATAGAATAAGACGAGTAAACGAGGTGTAAACTTTCATCTGGGAAGAGTCTGTCGTAGAAGGAACCAGGCATCGCTGAAACAAAACAAGGGCCAAAATCTTCTCCCTTCTCCTTCTTAAGGTTTGCATAAAAATTGGGTAACAATTTAAAAATGTTGTTGAAATCATTCCCAAAAAGGTCATTTAAGCAC
The DNA here is from genome assembly GCA_963930675.1 of Gnaphalium uliginosum. Lineage (NCBI taxonomy): Eukaryota > Viridiplantae > Streptophyta > Magnoliopsida > Asterales > Asteraceae > Gnaphalium > Gnaphalium uliginosum. Next base: position 33,023,090 of record OZ005685.1, read on the forward strand.
ACATGAAATTGTGGTGTTCTACGATTATATTCGGTACATATCTTATGGACCATATCAGCAATGGTAAATGTAACTAATAGAGTGTTTTTTCCAGAGGAGCATCCAAGATCTGCAATCTTGAAGCACTTACTGAAGAAAATATCATGATTAGCCATACCCTTGATTGTATTCAGTAAAACGTGTAGTGCTTTCCGTATCACTACTTCCTGAAAAGAAAAAATATATGAACACACCACTTATGACACAGTGTTAACGAAAAAGATATAAAAGTTTTAAGTACCTCATTAACTTGTTAACAACGAATAATATAGTCTAAAAATATATAAGGTGATAAGACGATATAGTTGTTTATGGTGGATCGAGTAGCGACCCACCAGAAGTGGTGTAGAAATCACGGTAAAAAAATTACAAAATAAAAATGAATAGTAATTGACATATATCGGGAGTAAAGAGAGACCTGAAGTGAAGAGTTGTTGGCATAACTTGATTCTCCATCACCACTACTCATGTGTAAGATGTTTGCTCCTTCCATGGCTCTTTTCCCTTTTACTCCTTATTTCAATTTCTTCAAAAAGCCAAGATACACTAATATAGCTACGTCTAAACTTAAATATAGCTATCTCCTGTTAGTTTGCTTCTTGTTTTAAATGATTATTATATTATATATATATATATATATATATATATATATATATATATATATATTATATTTTATATATATTATAATATTATACTAAGTAGATTCTTTAGGCTACCAATGTATGGTTTCACATTTTTCTAAAAATTGAATAACAAAATTACAAAAATACTTCATATTAAGAAATTTGCTACATTTTTTATTATATATATATATATATATAAAGGTTTAAATGAGAAGGCTAAAATATCGTGAAAACGTAAGAATGACTTTAAAATTACTTTTTAAATTTTCAATATACGTTATTTTATAAAATTTTCTTCGTACCTCGTTATAGAAATAAATTTTTTTGAAGATGTTTTTCAAATAATTATTTTTTTGACGTTTTTAAAATATTTTAGATTAATTGTACGGAGGTCAGAGATACCCTCCAAATTACCCTTTATATATATATATATATATATATATATATATATATATATATATATATATATGGATGAGTTCTGGTAAAAACAAAGAGTTAATAAAAATGGAAAACATATCCTAACCCTTGATTTGATCTTGGTCAATTTAAGTCAAACTTTCAACTTTGAGATACATATATAAAAAGGTGGAAATAAAAAAACCAACAGTGAAAACACTTATGATTTTGATTCACAATTTATTTATAGTTCTGAACTTTTATTTTTTTCACTTCACATACGTTTTTAATTGTGAACTCTTACATTATTTTTTGTTTCACAAAAAATTTTCATCATGAACCTTTATCTTTTGTTTGCTACACATAAATTTTTAACATGTTTAATTGTGATCGTTAATTATTTTATTTTGGTTCACATTTTTCTTTACTTTTTAATTATTTTTGTGTTTCAGCAGATCTCATTCCTATATATATATATATATATATATATATATATATATATATATTTGTGTGTGCGCGTGCGCGCGCACATGAAATCCTGTGAGAAGACAATGTCAAAATGAGACATCATAAACGTCCATCCTTAATAAAAATACATGATAGTAAATACACCGATAAAAGATCATCCTGATAATTTTAATCATATTAGTTTAGATTTTCAATCTATTGATGTTAAAATTGGCAATGAGGATCAAGCCTTAATTTTGCGCTATTTGTTACCCGAGTCATATGAAAACTTTGTGAATATTATGTTATATTGTAAAATTGAGATAACTGTAGGGGATGTTAAAGATGTTTTATAGTCTTAAAAACTCAAAAGACGTGTATGCGAATGATGACTTGTTTTGAGGGATGTGGTGGCTGAGAAAACTACTACGTGGATTTGAAAGAAGTTGTGTGATCTTTATCAGAATAGTTCTTTGACGAATACACACAAGTTGACCAACATTGAAAGTTTGATATACACAATAGACCAAAATGAAGCTCGATACTCAGTATAGAGATCAGATTAAAGTTGAGTGCATTCCCCTGCACTAATTCCTTTCTAATATTGAAAGAATAAGTATTTGGTAAGTTCAAGTAGCGGAAGTACGCTGTTGAAAACAAGTCTGGAAAAAGGTGAAAACTCTTATGACAGATAATGATTTAGAATTCTGTAATGCTTCGTTTGATAATTTCCTTAAAGAATAAGGTAAAGTGACATGCCACAATTAACGATACACACTATATTTGAACGGGGTCGAGAAATGGATGAACCAAACACTCTAATTGCATGCACGAAGCATGCATGTATACATTGATCTATCAAAGCAATTTTGGACTGAAGTAGTTAATAACACATGTTATCTGAATAACAAGTCTTCATCCAATTCTCTTGATTCGTAGATGTCTAAAGAGATGTGAATTGGTGTTGGGTCTGGAGATTGATGAGTGTTTACAACTGTTTGAATTACTACTGTTGGTTCTGGATTACTACTGGTGATTGAAGTTTCTACTGCTTTTTGGAATTAATACTGTGGAAGTACAAGAGTTAGTACTGCTGAATGTACTGCTGAAAGATTGGAAAGTTACTATTGTTGAAGAGTTAGTGCTGCTAGTGAAACTTAAGAGTTAGTACTGTTAGGTACATTTACACTGTTAGTACTGTCAATATAAATAGTTAATGTTGTTAGTTCAAATATCAGTATTACTACTGTTAGTGTAATAGGTTAGAAGTTTGAGTAATATATGGAATGTATTTACTTCCATATTTGTAGGCCAACATGTACAGGACTCTATATAGTATAAATAAAGATCCTTAGAACCTAGATTAGGTTAACAATAGCTTCAAGGTGTAAACCCTAATCTAGCTATGTATTCTTATTATTATCATCAATAATAATATTAGAGCTTTTGGTTATTAATTCATTGTTTTATTATAGTTCTTATTCTGCGATTACAAGTATTATTTATTCCTAAGTTATCAAGTACGATTCCGCAGTTTCTTGATAATTATTCAAAGCTAAAAGTCTTGATTAGATCAAACCGATCCTAACAATTGGTCTGCATGTGATTAATTTGGTATAAGGATATTAAGTTGCTCTACTTATGCTTACGCGAATGATGATATTAAATTGACCTTGATGATCTAGAAGAGATGGATCTTCAATGGCAGCTAGCTATGGTGTCTAGAAGAGTGAAAAGATTCATGCTTAAGAAAGATAGGAAGCTGGTTGGAGGAAAGATCAGTTTTGACAAATCAAAAGTAAAGTGCTATAACTGTCACGGTTTTGGGCATTTTGCTCGTGATTGTTAGAGGCCAAAGATGGGTCAGAGGTCATCTCACGGGAATCAAGGTTCAGGGAACATTTTAAGTTCAAAGGCCTTGGTGGTTCAACAAGTGAATGGAACTTATGACTGTAGTGCATACTCTGAAGAACCAGGAAATTCATCTCGGGCTTTTATGGCAGAGGTTACTGAAGATGGTCAAGCAGAGATGGGGGCTACGGATGCTAAGGATGGTCAGAAGGATGTTCAGGAATCAGAATCTGATGTGTTGAATTTGGACCACACAGGTAAAGTTAGCACTGAGGATTTTATTGCACACATGGCAGATCTACATACAGATAAGCCAAAGGTGTGCCTTGATCTACTCACTATAAAAAATGTGTGTTGTTTGCATACTGACTTAACTGAACAACTAAAAGTTCAGGTAGAGCCAAATACCTCTAGATCAGCAGAAATTAAAAAATTAAAAGAAGAAAATGTTTACTTAAAAGAGAGTAAAACTGACCTAATTAGTAAAATTAAAACTGATGCTCAAGATATACAAATCTTGAAAAATACTGTGAATGAACAATCTATGAAGATTGATCTTTTATATGAGCACAAAGAAGATTTGACTAAACAGGTTTCAGATAAAGATATATAATTGGGCGATGCAAAAATTAAAATGGTCAAATTAAATCGAAAATTTGAACAGTATCATAATTCTTCTTTAACTTTATCAAACATCTTGGGCTCTCAGAGAAGTGCTAAGGATGTAACGGGGTTGGGATACTGTGAAACACCCCCTCCTTTTAATAATAATTATTCTTCTATACCTAGTGAGCTGATTAATGATGATAATGACTCTACTAATCCAAAATAATGTGAACTTTCTAAGACTTATGAGTCAGAGAAAGTTGAATCGATTAAATCTGATAAGACAAATGAGTCAAGTGAACCTACACAAGAGAAAACATCTCCACAGTTTCAAAAATCGTTCGAGTTCGTGTCTAGTGGAGTTGTTCAAGGAGAAGCAAAGGCTGAGTCAAATGTGACTGGAAATGAAAAATTAAAAGATAAGCAAGTGGAACACACTTTGACTCAAGACAATCCGTTCCAAAGGTTTTTTCAAAGAAAGCGATTGGAATGATGTGTTGCTTTAAATGCCATGAAAAAGGGCATGTATCCTCTTGTTGTCCAAATAAGAAAGCTGTTGCAAAGTCTAAACAGGTGAAAAGAAATCGGTCACCCGTAGGATCTAAACCAGTGTTGGGTAGTAGATCAAGGAGCAATTCTTCAAGAATGAATAGCTCAAATGATAAAACTACAAATAACCAATATGGCCAAAGACATCAAACTCCAAGTAGAACTCAAAATTGGTTTAACATTGGGTCTTCTTCTCACAGTCAAGGGGTAAATTATAGGAATTCACATAATTCGAAAAATCAATTTATAGTTCGTTCGAACTCATGGAATCAACCCTACGGTCCGTGTTTGAGAGGGTTTCTCACAATTCTTCGAATAAGCGACAATGTGGCAACACACATCAACACGTAAAACCAATTCTTAGAGAATCCAAATCACCTGAAATGAGATATGGATATCTGAAAGAATTTACTTTTGTTGATGAAAAAGGACAATCTAAGACGGTAACCGCTTGGGTCTCCCTTAATAATTAATTTTGTTTTTAAGTTTGTGTTTGTGCAGGAGTTGTTCAGTGGATGCTCTAGGCACATGATGAAAATGAGGAGTTTGTTGATGAATTTAATTATGCTAAAGCTTTTGACAGATCAAGTTTGAGTTGTTAGTTCAACTTAAACAGGATGAGAAATATTGGATAACTAGTCTTCCAAATATATTTGTATATAAATATTATCTTAAAAAGAATAAAAAAAAACGAGAGTCATCAAGGTTTACAACAAGATGAAGAAAATTTAGCTACAGCTAAGACTTTTGCACACTTAAACTTAAACTAAACAAAAGTGATAGATAGCTTCATCATATGATGTATTGATAGACAAACTACTCGAAGGTTTCTGGGCTTTAAATAAGAAACTTTAATATATGGGTCTTATTTTAGGGGGAACACATTATGATGTATGACTTTAGAGTCTTAATTTTTGAACTATAGCTTGTTATAATCCATGGTTGTGAGTCTTTATATGAAATCATTTGGGGATATACTAAATGTTTCCTCTGTTGTACGAAAGTACAGACCTGGACTCAGATAATATATCTACTTGGCAATAGCATTAAAAAGTATATAAAAAATTATAAGATTCAAATCTTAGTCAAATTATGTCACTCTGTTGTACGAAAGTACAGAACTGTACATACTTAATAAATAACTAAGCATAAGTGATAAACAGCTTCATCATGTGATGTATTGATAGGCAAGTCGCACAAGTGTTTCTGAGCTTTTAATAAGAAATTCTAAAATATGGGTCTTATTTTGGGGGGAACACACTATGACGTATGATATTAAAGTCTTAATTTCTGAACTATAGCTTGTAATAATCCATGGGTGTGTGTTTTTATATGAAATCATTTTGGGATATACTAAATGTTTCCCTTTATTGTACGAAAGTACAGACCTGAACTCAGATAGTATATCTACTTGGCAATATCAATAAAAAGAATATCAAAAATAAAGATATATAAATCAAATCTTAGTCAAATTATGCCGCTCTGTTGTACGAAAGTACAGACCTGTCACCTCTGGTTTGACTAAAAACAATTTTACTTACCCGAGAGTAAAGTTATGTCACTTTATTGTACGAAAGTGCAGACATGTCACCAATGTCTTGACTCTAAAAATGATATTTGTATACTCACTCAATCCATAGGTTATGTACATGTCTGGAATTCAGGGGTATGTCATAGGTGGGAATCACAAAATACTATGCATAATAACAATAATAAGTGTTGCTCAGAAACTCATGTGTAGATTGTTTAGGTGGGAAACAATATCAATAATCATTTTGGACTGTCTTTTCACACTTATAATAACTAAGGAATGAAAATTTCCTTGTGAGAAAAGGGGTCTTAGACACTACCTGATTGTTGCTCGATGAATCTCACAAAAATATTAAAATTATATTATACTTAGTTTATAAATATACTAGTTTTCAATTATATATAAATATTAAATTTTGTTGTTGTATATTTTCTCAAATGGAAGAAAGTTATTCTTGTATTAGTCATCCTTGTTGGAGAAACAATTGATCTAATCTGTCATATTATAAGCTCTTTGCAAAGTGTTGAAGAACCAGACAGCTCAGGGGGAAATATTGTGCTGTAATGGAAATGATTTGAGAGAGAAGAGAGGGAAAAGAAAAATTCTAAAGTTTTCTTTCTTTGATGATACCGATACACCAAAGTGTGGTGAGCTGCCAGGTCCTTCAAAGACTTTATGTATGCCCGCTACATCTCAGAGGGAGTTTGGTAATCTACTGAGACTTCATAAGATCAAGATCAGTTAGAACATCTAGAAGACTCTTAGAAGACCTAAAGATAATTGAAGATATGAAGATTACAGAAGATTTTGAAGAACACTTTTAGAAGCACTTGTCAAGGGGGAATCTGTTGGTACATATCATGTGTGACAAGATTGTTCTAGAAGGTTATTGACGAATACATCTTGAAGATTAACGAAGACATCTAGAAGACCACGGGAAGTTATCTAGAAGCTATTGTTTAAGGGGAATCTGTTGGTGCATTTTGTATGAAAACACCTTATAGATAGTTAGATAGTTAAGTAGTCGTTAAAGTTCAATGTTAATCGTTTATATATATAACTAACGAATATATATGAGCTAGTGAATATGGGCCAGCGAACATGGGCCAACGAACCTATGTGTTAGGATAGTGGGCCAGAGAACTTGGGTATGTTCGTCCAGGCCCAATCCAACGAACTTGGTCTATATATATGTTTGTTCAGTCGTAGGGTTCAGAAGAAGTTTTTAGGTTCACGAATATAGTTCGAGAGTTTGGGTATTATAGAGAATAGTTTTCGTGTTTACTGTAATAGTTGTTAGGTTTGATTGTAATCTTTGTTATAATCAATATAAGAATCGGTTGAAACTAATTCGTTGTGCTTAACATACTCGTTTGTGTTTGATTAATCTATTCAGGGATTTCGCACCTGATTAGGTTTGTTAACCTCGTTGTCGATCCAGTGATTGTGGACTTACAGTTTGCGTAATCAATTTGATAATTGTGTCTATTGTATGATATAGTTTGAATGGGACATGATTTGTCTTATTCAATTAGCGTGGTAAGTTGGTTCTTATGTAATCAAGGAAAAGCTCAATGGGAAGCAATCATGTGGATAATGCAGTATTTCAAAGGTAGTTGTGATCTATGACTAAGGTTTGGACCAAACAGAGGTGTTGGTGGTTTAATAGGTTATGTTGATTCTGATCATGGTGGTTATTTTTTGAAAAGAAGATCATTGACATACTACATTTTTACCTTGTTTCGGTGTTGAGTTAGTTGGAAAAAAACTACTATGATTAACCATGACTTTGTCAAACTACAAAAGCAGGATATATGTCTGTGGCTGAAGTTATTAAAGAGTGTACGTGGTTACATGGTTTGATTGAGAGTTTGGTGAAGGAGAAACGACCTACTTTATTTTGTAATAGTAAAAGTGCTTTGAACTCTGCTAAGAATATGGTGTATAATGAGAACGAAAAATATTGACATACGGTGAAACTTCATTCTGTATATATTATTTCATGTGTAATGAACACGTGATAGAAGAAAATAAGAAGATTAATTCTGGCAGAGTTTTAAGATGAAAAAGAAACTCTCGAACTTTAAAATTTCCTAAATAATTAGACCATCTCCAATGCAATATTTCATTGCACTGCCACATAGGATTTTTTACTTTTACTTCCAAATGCGTTAAACTTAAAATATCTGATTTAACTTTCACATCTAACATTTTTATTATAAAAAGTAAGGAGCATCAATAAAATAATGGCATGAAAACAAAAGATAGTCCACTCATGGCCCACCTTTATGGTTTTAACACCCGTGTGTACAGATCTACATGGTATATTGATCTCATTAATACACGGCTTTTTCGTTTCTATTGGATGATGCCAGCATGGAGCACTCCATATGCTCTTATTAGAGAGCTAGAAGAAGAAGATGTTGAAATTAAAGAAAATATTAAAGTTTCAAAATTAAGATGGAATAATAGAACCTTTTTTCGTATTTTTTGCTGGTCAACTTTTATTTTTTTAACACCGGTATTCACACACGAAAAATTATATGCAACAATTTCACACTAGACAACGATAAAATGACATAAGGTGCCTTTCGATCATTTTGCGCTTAGTATACAAGGAAGTACTACAAAAAATGTGATACGATCAAAAGTTTGAGACTACAATATTAGAATTTTTTCGCTATACATATTTCCACTCTGAATGTTCTTATTTTGTTATGTACTCTCGGATAAATGCATGTCTACATATTCTAAAATTACGCAATTTAACATTTCTAACTATTAACGCTTATTTAATTAATATTGAGATTTAACATGACAAGTTTTAGTTATATTTGAATAAATTAATTTTTCTTATACAATCCACATATACACGGGTTTATAATATTGTCTCTTCTCTAAATATAATAAGCTAAAATAAATAATTGAAAAATTATGTTTTTGAAATACCTAAGATCATGAATTTGTTTATTAAAAAATTATGCAACAAGAATTCTCTATTTCCTTTTAATTATAGACTTTAGATTGATGGACAATAAGTGCCTAATCTGGAAAATGATCTGAAGACGAAGTTTCAAGGGTTAAAGATTGTAATTGCAAAATGAAATCTGGATATAATTATATGTGAATGCATCTAATTTATACTCGATGTCTATTGTGTAATATCCAACTAACATATGCTATTTTTAATGCATCAGACTTTCAAAAAACTTAGTTTTATTTATCATGTCGTAATTTTGATGATGTATCAACTTCTATGGATGCTAAGTAGCACCCTAAGCAGATGACACATCAACAAAATACATAAAAATACATTTTTTGAAAGTTAAATGATTAAAAATATCATTCGTTAGTTGAGTACACACAATAAATATTAGTTCTAAGTTGGATACATTCACATATATTTATTCCAAGTGAGGTTCTAAGTTGGATACATTCACACAAACATGTTGCGAAAATGATATCTGGTCTACTTGCAGTGAGGTATAGTAGAGATCTTATCATACCTCTATAAGTGGTTTGACAGACTGACTTACCAGACTGATCCTTATCCAACTTATCTGCAGTGCTCATTGGTGTTTTCATAATTGAACAGTCCTTTAAAGAATATTTAGTAAGTAGGTCATTGACATATTTACCTTGGTTGATGAAGATACCATCAGGTTTCTGATGTACTTGTAGACCAAGAAAGTATGTTAATTCACCCATCATACTCATTTGATACTGTTTTGACATTAAGTTCGAAAACCATTTGCACAATTTTTCATCAGTAGACCCAAATATAATATCATCAACATAGATTTGGACTAGTATGACATCTGCCTTGTTCCTTTTGAAGAACAAAGTTTTATCAATTGATCCTCTAGTAAAGTCATTACTAAGAAGATAGGATGATAAGGTGTCATACCAAGCTCTTGGAGCTTGTTTTAGTCCATATAGTGCTTTCTGCAATTTATAGACATGATTTGGAAAAGTGGAACTTACAAAACCTGGAGGTTGTTTCACATAGACTTCCTCCTGTAAGTTGCCATTCAGAAATGCACTCTTGACATCCATTTGATAGACTTTGAAGTCCTTGAATGCAGCATATGCCAAGAATAACCGTATTGCTTCAATTCTGGCTACGGGGCCAAGGTTTTATCATAATCAATGCCTTCTTCCTGCTTGTAGACTTGAGCAACTAGCCTTGCTTTGTTCCTTATTATCACTCCATCCTTGTCCATCTTGTTTCTGTAAACCCATTTAGTTCCAATAATGGTTTTCCCTTTTGGAGCAGGAACTAGGGTCCAAACATTGTTTCTGTCAAATTCTGTTAATTCTTCCTGCATTGCTTCAACCCAATCATCATCTTTCAAGGCTTCTTCAGCTTTCTTTGGTTCAATGATTGACAGGAAGTTTGTGAAGTAACAGAAATTTGCAGTAGGTGAGCTTGATACTTGAGCTCTTGTTTGTACACCGGAAACATAATTTCCAATTATTTCTGTAATTGGATGATACTTGTGTTCTTTGACACCTAGAAATGATTCATCATTGAATGGTAAATCATTCTCATTTGGTGGAAGAATAGCAGGACTGAGTTCTGCATCATTTTCTACACAGGGCAAGTCTGAGTCTATAGAGTTCACAGACTGAAAACTATCAGACTGAACACATGTATCAGAAGAGTTTGAATCTCTGGACACAGATTCATCTTTTGTTGATGAAGGTACTGTCATTGAATGAGCAGGTTGAGCATCTTCATTATCACTTTCAGAGTCCTGTGGTTGATTAACAACAACTGGGATTTGAGATTCAGATCCCACAACAGATAAATCTTCCAACAAATGAACATTAGACTGAGAAACATGTTCATCATTAGCAGAGGAAGCATCAAAGGTGACATTGATGGTTTCTTCAATTTTATTCCTTCTGTTGTTGTAGACTCTGTAGGCCTTTGAGATAGATGAATAGCCAACAAACATTCCTTCATCAGACTTAGGTTCCATCTTTGCTAATTGATCTCTTTGATTGAGAATGTTGCATTTACTTCCAAAGGTCTGGAAGTAATGGATGGTTGGAACCTTCTTGTGATACACCTCATATGCAGTTTTGCCATGCCTTTTGACCAAAATAGATCTATTTTGGGTATAACAGGCAGTGTTAATTGCTTCTGCCCAAAAATAAATCTTCATTTGACCATGGCATAACATGGTTCTTGCAGCTTCTATGAGTCTACGATTTCTTCTCTCAGCAACACCATTTTGTTGAGGAGTTCTGACAGAGGCAAAGTTTTGAATAATGCCTTTGTCAGTACAGAATTCAATGAGAGTAGAATTCTTAAATTCTGTACCATGGTCACTCCTGAGTTGCTTGACAGGTGCATCTTTCTGCAATTCTTCCCTTTGATTAGATTAATAATCTCTTCAGGAGCATCACTTTTAGCTTTAAGAAAGATGACCCAAGTATACCTTGTGTATTCATCCACAACCACAAGTGTATACTTCTTTCCACCCAAACTGCTAATGCTCATGGGTCCAAACAGATCCATATGAAGCATATGCAGTGGTTGATCAATTATAGCTAACAATTTGGATGGAAAATGGTTCTTGGTCTGTTTCCCTAGTGTACATGCAGGACAAATTTTGTCTTTTGCAAATGTAACATCAGGCAGACCTCTAACCAATTTCTTCTTTGACAGGAGGTTAATATTTTTGAAGTTCAGGTGGGATAACCTCTTATGCCATAGCCAGCTTAGTTCTGGCACAGACTGAGTATAGAGACAGGTCTCTACATTGTTGTCTGCAGAAGAAAGATCCAAGAGATAGATATCTCTTTCTCTTTTGGCAACTAATATAGGTTTGCCTTTGGAATTATAGATAACAGCAGCCTTCTTTCTGATTCTGATTTCACCATCATCATCACAAATCTGGCTAGCACTAAGCAGGTTATGCTTTAATCCCTCAACATAGGCCACCTTTGTTATTCTGATGTTGCCAGCCTTCACCACACCATAACCTTTTATCTTGGCAACAGAGTTGTCACCATATTTGACAGAAGGTCCTTCTTCTTCTACAAACTCTGACAGATTCTTCAAGGAACCTGTCATGTGTCTTGAGCATCCACTGTCTAGGTACCATTTGCTGTTACCCTGCACAGGACAAACAAAATCAATTAGTTACTTTTGGGAACCCATCTTTTGATGGGTTCTTTAGAGTTGGTTGAAGTCAATTCTTTAGCAGTTTTGGTGCTAAGTCTGTGAAGTTGACTTTTAACCTCTCTATTTTTGATTTTGTTGTTTGTAGATGACATTTGTTTGATCAAAGCAGCCTTTGGCTGTTTAAGAATGGACTTTGTGCATTTAATACCTTCATGTCCCAGATTTCCACAGTTGTAACATTTTATGTTCAACATAATGGTTCTTTTGGATTTTGGGTTATTATTTGCACTAGATCCTCTGTTAAACTCTTGTTTTGACTCAACAAATGTTTTAAAATCTGTGGTTAACTTCATTAAGTTTTCACTAAGCAGCTTAATGGTCTCAGTCTGGTTGTTAAGATTTGACTTTTTAGAGTCAGACTGAGTGTTAACACAAACAAATTTGGAGTTAAGTTTGCCAGACTGAAAATTGATTTTTCCAGACTGACAGATAGATCTCACAGACTGAGATCTTTTTAACTCCTTTGTTACTGGTTTTATGCCTTTAGATTTGTCATTTGGCATATTATTGTCTGGACCAGATACAGACTGAGATGTGGAAGGTTCAAATACATTGTAACCTTTCTGTTTATTCTTGATTCCTTTTACCTCTTTTTGTCTTTTTAAAGATGGTACTGTGGAAATATTAACTTTGCCTTTTATAAATCTTTTCTTTTCAAGTTCTATAGTTTCTAAAGATTCATTAGTGATTATAAGTTCAGGCTGTTCAGATAGAGAAGTTTCACAGACTGAGATTTCTGAGTCTGTGTCTTCAGAGTCTGGCTCTGTCTCATATACTAGTTCTTTAGCAACTATTTTTGGTCTAACAAAAGCATTTGTCAATATAACTTTGTTTCCCACAGTATGACTAAAAGTATGAGGTAAAATCTCAGGTACAAATATAGCAGGTTTTGAGTTTATTTCTGAATTTATGTGACTTTTAAGATCAAACTCATCATCTATGACCGCTTGTATCTGAGCTGGAATCTGTTTGGATAAACAGTCCACATTTTTAAGTGATGAAATACACCAAGATTTACAGATCCTTTCATAATGATCAGCTTTGTTTTTATAAGCTTCTTTTTCCAGCTTGATCGTTTTGAGAAGGTCATATTGAGCATCAAACTCAAGTTTGTACTGTTTATTTTGGTTTATTTCATTCACTTTTGATTGTAGATCTTTTTGAACTTGACTGAGTTTGGTTTTTAAATCTTGTATTTCCTCCAGTCTTTTCAAAAAATCTACATAGATGTGTTCAAACATTTTCTGTTTTTCTGCATCACTATAGTAAAGTTTGAAATGATTTACATTGTAAGCAGATCCTCTGTCCCAGTCTGGATGAACACATGCCTTTTCTGGAAATTTGACATCTTTGTCAAACTGGCTCTCTGTGATAGCCATTAAGCATATATCCTCATCATCCTCAGATGATGAAAATTCTTCATCTATCCATTGTTCAACAACCAAAGCTTTCTCTAGTTTCTTTGGTTGTTGTTTCTCTCCAATTTTCTTGGAGTTGAAGTACTTTTTCTTGTACTTCTTGGCCTTTTCTTCCCACTTATCAGAACTTGAAGATTCTGCAATCTTCACTCTGCAGTCAGAAGAAATATGACCAACTTGCCCACATTTATAGCAAGTAGCTTTCTTAGGATCAAAAGTTGGCCTTCCTTTTGAACCTTTGAATCTTGCTTTTTCTAACCTTTGGGCTAGCAATGCCATTTCAGCTTCTAAAGACTCAGTTTCATCATCTGATTCTGAGTCTGTAAGAGTAAGATGGTAATCTGCTCTAGAGAAAAGTTCTCTATTTTTCCTTGTTGTTGCAACAAGGGCAGCAGATGGATCTTTTGCAATCCTTTTGGCATTTAGATCCTTTCTGGCTTTGGTTTCTTCAAAATTTAGTAGAAGTCCAAACAAGCCAGAGAGATCATATGTCTCCAATTTTTCACTTACAATTAATGAAGTGATAACTTCAGAAAAAGTGTTTCGAATGACATCAACAAATTTTGCACAGATTTCAAACTGTCCCTTGATGATATTATACCTTTCAAGATCATTGATTAAGATCTGAAATCTGGTATGAATATCAGTTAATGACTCACTTTGGCCAGCAGAGAAGTTCTCATAATTTCTTATGAGATTCTTCTTCTTTTGGGATTGTACTAAACTTACACCATCATATTGGTCAGTTAGCATATCCCATATGGCTTTAGCAGTTTTGCAGCCAGATATCTTAGCAAAGATAGGCTCAGTAACTGCATTGCCCAGTATGGATTTGGCCTTAAAGTCTAGTGCATATAGTTTCCTGTTTAGATCAGTCCAGGTACTTTTGGCAGCCTCAACAAATTTTTCAGGTGTCAAAATAATACCATTTGCATCTAGAGTTGCAGGAACTATTCTGCCAGGAATAATGGGTCCTTCCTGAATGACTCTAAGCATTTCATCATGAATGCTAGCAAGAAACCATTCAGCTTTCAATTTCCAGTGGGTAAAGTTTACACCATTGAAGATTGGAATTTCCTTTCCAGCCATAGCAATAGAAGAAGTCATTTTTCAAGGAAGAAACTGTAGAGAAAAATGGATTTAGATGATTGTTTGATAAATTGGGTTCCTTTGATCGTTAAAGATTAAATCTTTATTTGCTCTGATACCAGTTGTTGGGTCACAAGGTTCCCAAAACTTAGATACAGATTAAATAACAGTTATCTTAACGTGTTAGTTTATATCCAAGTTTTATATCAAACAAGTTTAAATTAATCTAGGTGGAAAACAAGATTAATCTTGACACAGAGTTTATTATGAATCAAAGTATTATTCACAATAAAATATATGTCTCACACAGATGACAAAGTATTCAAACCCACACAGATGGTTTGAATACGATCCAAGTATTAGTATGTTAAGATACAATTATCACTACAAACTTTAACAGTTAGTGTGGTAATGCTTTGAGCCTAAGCTTAAAGGTCTTGTATACTATTTTGCTTTGAGAGCTTGGATATCTTGGATACTTGGATGATTTGAAGAGTGCTATTGAGCTGCTATTTATAGAGTTGAGAATCAACTTCTATTACCCAGCTCAGTCAGTTGTCCAAGGGATAACACATTCATCTTGGGCAACTTTGCACTCTACCCTTTTTGCTTTTCTTGGAAATAGAAAAAGCAAAAGGTAAAAGGTTTCTTTGCTGAGAAGAAAACCTTTGTTCGATGTTTGACCTTTCTCAAACATCTTATCAGTTGTATCTAGCCTAAGGAGAGAAGAATATCTTCTGTACACTTGTACTTTCATTCTTCAATCTGTGCTCTTCAGTCTGTGCTCTCAGTCTGTGATCTTCAATCTGGGATCATCAGTCTGTGATCTTCAGTCTGTGAAGTCTTTTGTCTTCAATCTTCATTCTTTAGATGATGAATTCATAAGTCTTCAGGAAGAGCAAGGCTTTCAGTCTGTGAGATTCTTCAGTCTGTGCAGCACAGACTCAGAAACAATTCTTCAGTCTGTGCAGCACAGACTCAGAAACACAGACTCAGGATTTCACTAAGTTTTTCCTGAATACAACTGAGATAGATTTTGACTCTTCAGATTTATAACTTAGGTTTGATCATTGTTTTTCCCAACAAAAAATATCATTCGTTAGTTGAGTACACACAATAAATATTAGTTCTAAGTTGGATACATTCACATATATTTATTCCAAGTGAGGTTCAAATGAGAATGAAAATTTTTGTGAGAATGGAGGAATCAATAGGAATGTGTTGCGTGTCACAAAACCCACTTTCCCCCACGTTTTTAAAAACTAAGGGCGCGTTTAGTTACGGAAAACTCCTCCATTTTTCTGGAAAATTTTCTAAGAAAACTGAAAAATTAGAAAACGCGTTCAAATTTGAGTTTTCCGGAGGAGTTTTCTAAGAAAATGAAATATACGATTTAAGATTTTCTAGCTTTCCTAATTTGAAAAATGAAAACTCCATCCCTTACATCTCAAGAATGACTAAGGTCGCGTTTAGTTACGGAAAACTCCTCCATCTTACAAGGTATACTTTCGAAGATTTTCTTTATGGGTTTTACAAATTGTACAATATTAGTATTACATGTGTTACCCGCCGGTATCACATGTTTTCCCGCTGGTATAACAGGTGTTACCCGCCGGTATCACATGTGGTAGTTGTTTCAAAACCCACTAAAAAAACGAAAAAAAAATGTTCGTCGAAAGTATACCTTGTAAGATCTCTAATCGAAGAGAAAAAAACGCTGATTTTTATGGTGCAATTCTATGATTTTTTGACTTACCGTTTGGTAGATATTTAATTTTTAAAAACGTGAGGAAAGTGGGTTTTATGACACATGACGCATTCTTATTGGCTCCTTTATTCTTACAAAAAATTGATGTACTCGTTTGAACCTCATTCTAATTATTCCAATGAAATCAAACACAGTTAATAATCCAATATTCGAATGAATCATACATTGATAATTAATAAGTGCGAAAATCTGAAGACCCTTAAATTATTCAAATTTGACACATGATTTAAACTATTCAACGTAATTTATACTAGTAAAATATTGTAATTCATTATGACAACGCGTATTAATTAAGGTATGTTTTAGGATAAGTTATCACGTTTTAAGAAGTGTTCTTGGGTAGAAAGCATATGAAGTAATTTTATACCACTAAAGAAATATGAAAACAAATTAAGTTAAAATTAAATAAACTACAAAATGTCACGAACCATTTTAAATTACTAATCACAATGTAAACACAAAATATTTATACCAATAAATATTAATCAAATTCGATGCTATATTTTGAAAAGAAAAAAAAGAAAAAAACTTATATCCACCCACTTACAACTTTCCGTTATTTGTTTGATACTAACAACTGGTATCAGAACAGCTAAAAGTGTTCTAATCTTAGATCTGTAAAGATGGACACTCATAGTTCAAACTCTGCATATCTGAAAAATGATTTTGCATCTAGACCACCTAAATTTGATAAAAAAGAATTTTAATCTTGTTATTGTCTTAAATGGATCGTTAGATCTTATTTAAAACCTATTTAATTCAACTTACTTCATGAATCCATTTTGAACACCGTTAAATCTTATTTAAAACCAACTTAATTAACAATTGAAAATCGAGCATCCTCGGTTAGAGGATAGTACACCACGATTGATAATACCCTTGACTACAGTTCATGAATTATTTACTCAATATGGAACAATCCAACATTTAATCACATTAAATGCTAGTATATTGTGTTAATAAAAGTACTATAATATATTTTTTTAACAACCTGTATTCACACACGAAAAATTATATGCAACAATTTCACACTAGACTATGATAAAATGACATAAGGCGCCTTTCGATTATTTTGCGCTTAGTATACAAGGAAGTACTACAAAAAATTGTGATACCATACGATCGAGACTACCGTATTAGAATTTTCTCGCTAAACATATTTCTTATTTTGTTATGTACTCTCGGATAAATGCATGTCTACATATTCTACAATTACGCAATTTAATCTTTTTAACTATTAACGCTTATTTAATTAATATTGAAATTTAACGATTGGATAATAAAGGTGACAAGTTTTAGTTATATTTGAATAAATTAATTTTTCTTATACAATCCATATATACACAGGTTTAGAATATCGTCTCTTTTTAAAATATAATAAGCTAAAACAAATATTTGAAGAATTATGTTTTTGGAATACATAAGATCATTAATTTGTTTATAAAAATATTTGAGGATTTTAAATGCTTTATTCGAGTTTGGGATTATTCCATTGACTGTCTACAGTGCATTATATTTGCTTAAATGCAAAACAAAATCAAACACATGCAATTAAGCATGCATGCAATATTTGACCGAATCATACATTGATGGACAATAAGTGCCTAATGTGGAAAATGATCTGAAGACGAAGTTTCAAGGGTTAAAGATCTTAATTGGAAAATGAAATCTGGATATAATTATACGTGAATGCATCTTATTTATACTCGATGTCTATTGTGTAATATCTAACTAACGTATAATATTTTTAATGTATCAAATTTTCAAAAAACTTATTTCTATGTATCATGTCATCATTTTGATGATGTATCAACTTGTATGGATACTAAGTAGTATCTTAAGCAGATGACACATCAACGAAATACATAAAAATACATTTTTTGAAAGTTAAATTATTAAAAATAGCATCCGTTAGTTGAGTACACACAGTAAACATTAGTTGTAAGTTGGATACATTTACATATGTTGAAACGCCCAAAAAAAAATATTTTTATTTTTACTCATACGCGATCCTGGCAGCATGGGGTACGCGATCGCGTACTTGACTCGAGAAAGGAGTACGCGATCCTACCAAATGGTACGCGATCGCGTACTCAGTGCTTGAAAAGTTTCTGTTCAAGTTTTAGTACAAGGTACGCGATCCCGGTAAGAGTACGCTATCGCATACCTACAACATAAAAGTTTCTGTGACTTTTTCTTCAATAGGTACTCGATCCGTGATTCTTACGCGATCGCGTACTAGGTCCTGAATGTGAAAAATCTGCACAACTCAAGTTTTAAACTCAATTTCGAAAGCGCATAACTTTTGACCCATTTACAATTAAAACACAAAATTTTGCAGACACATTCAATATAATAAAATAAAGGTTTCTCAATTGGCATTTTTCCAAAATTCACACTAATGACGCTGAACTTAAATCCGAAAGGTGACCATTTAGACACTTTTGGGAACCAAACTTGCAACAATATGACTTAATTATTCCAATTACTATTCCAGCAATTCCTCCCTCATATTTCAATATATCGACACACATTAATGTTGTCCAAACAATCATTTTGACTCGTTTTAACAAAACAACCAGTTTGGAAACCCATTTTGACCCGTTTGAAAGATCAACGCCAATTTAAGCCATTAAGCTTCTAAACCTACAATATATCCACTATTCCATGACCAAAATCATACATTTTCACAACTAACCAAACATATCATTTAAAACTACGATCAATACTTGTTTTGACATCACAACGTTTAGATATAATTTTATGAAAATACAACCGGGCGATTTACACAACATGGTAGTCAAAACGACAATTCAAAAGAAGGGTAAGCTTATCAAACCTACATTTAGCAAGTTATAATCCACGCTAACTCCTTGCCACTGCTTTGCCTTCCCTATGTCCACTTTGGTCTTTTGACCCACTAGCACCTACAACGTTAAACAACTTAAGGAGTAAGTATAACACTTAGTGAGCATATAGGCAATTAAGTGGGTAATTCACCAAATCAATGCACAAAAACAACTATCAACAATCACCATATAAACTTAAGCAAACAACTACTGGGCAATATGTAGAGATTAATTTTACTATGCGGATCCGCTATCAACTTTCCACTTAGTACCGTACAATATCAAGCACGAGTACTATAACAACATCATGTGCAATGTACATATTCAACAACATGAACACTATGCTAACAAAGTTAGCTAATCTCTACAATTGCTCATTCCACATAGTTCAACGATAATCGACAATTTATTTCAACAGTTACCAACAAATATCAACAACTGACAATAATCAACAACAAGAATCAATTATGAAACACAACCAATATTCCACTCGATTGTGTGGACCTCTTGCACGTATGCAATCCGGAATCACCCAATCATTACTCAAATAACCCCATACCACTCATCTTGATGTTCTAGGCAATTCAAGTCAACGATCGATAGTGAATGCAACGTCTTTAGCACCTAACAAATAACACATAATATAACAACACAGTTAACATCTAACCATCATTATAATCAACTAATCAACATCATCAACCCATCATCCCCTTGGGTTGGCCAGATTTGACTTTTAGTCAAACCATGTAAATTCCTTACCTTTCATAATCATAATTAATTCAAGTGTTTCACCACTTGATTTATTACTTTAACCACCACTAATGACATCCTAACAACCTTTCTAACTAGTAATTAGGATGAGTTAACAACCGTTTATAAGAATTGGGCAAAATTCACTTTAATTACTATACTCCAATTCAATTTATCAACTTTTAGGTTGAATTAGTGTTAACAACAATGTTTTCTAATCTTTTATGTCACTAATCAATCATAATCACTCATAATCTCGTTTTGTATGTAACCACACCTTCAAACTCACACAAAACCAATTTCTAGGTTAAAATTAAGGAAGAACAAAGTCATACCTAGGTTAGAGATGATTTAGAAAGTTTGAATTCAATTTCCTTAGCTTCAATTTAATATTTTGGAGCTCAATTCCTCTTTCTCATTTCTGCCTTCTCTCTCTCGATCTCTCTAGAAATATTTTGGAGCTTATGTATGTATATATCGATATGTATATATGAGTTTTATATTTTAATCCCGAATAAACTCACAACTCTAAAATTTTAGCCCCTTAAGTTTCATCCTCTTATAATTTAACCCTTTACTAGTTATTTGTAACTTATAGTTATTTAAAAAACTTTAAAAACTTTAACATTACTAATATTTTATACGACAACTAACCTTAATTATTTTATACAACTTATAATCATAATAACTTAAAACATTTATTTCTTTATTTATTAAAATAGTAATACCTTAAAATTTGGGGTGTTACGTATATTTATTCCAATGAAATCAAACACACTTAATAATGAAATATTCGAACGAATCATACATTGATAATTAATAAGTGCGAATATATGAAGACCCCTTTAATTATTCATTTGTGGCACATGATTTTGTTCGAGTTTGGGATTATTCCATTGACTGTCTACGGAGCATTATATTTGCTTAAATGCAAAATAAAATCAAACACATGCAATTAAGCATGCATGCAATATTTGACCGAATTATACATTGATGGACAATAAGTGCCTAATGTGAAAAATGATCTGAAGACGAAGTTTCAAGGGTTAAAGATCTTAATTGCAAAATGAAATCTGGATATAAGTATAGGTGAATGCATCTAATTTATACTCGATGTCTATTGTGTAATATCCAACTAACGTATGATATTTTTAATGTATCAAATTTTCAAAAAACTTATTTCTATGCATCATGTCGTAATTTTGATGATGTATCAACTTTTATGGATAATAAGTAGCATCTTAAGTAGATGACACATCAACAAAATACATAAAAATACATTTTTTGAAAGTTAAATGATTAAAAATATTATCCGTTAATTGAGTACACACAATAAACATTAGTTGTAAGTTGGATACAGTTACATATATTTATTCCAATGAAATCAAACACACTTAATAATGCAATATTCGAACGAATCATACATTGATAATTGATAAGTGCGAATATACGAAGACCCCTTAAATTATTCATTTGTGGCACATGATTTAAACTATTCATTGATTTATATTAGTAAAATATTGTAACTTATTATTGAAGACGCGTATTAATTAAAGTATGTGTTAGGATAAGTTATCACGTTTTAAGAAGTGTTCTTAAGTAGAAAGCATATGAAATAATTTTATACTACTAAAGAAAAATGAAGACAAATCAAGATAAAATTAAATAAACTACAAAATGTCACGAACCATTTTAAATTACTAATCAAAATGTAAACAAAAAATTATTTATATCAATAAATATTAATCAAACTCGAACTTATATTAAATTCTGATATTGTCTTGAATGGACCTTTAGATCTTATTTAAAACAAACTTAATTCAACTTACTTCACGAATCCATTTTGAACACCGTTAACTCTTATTTAAAACCAACTTAATTAACAATTGAAAATCGAGCATCCTCGGTTAGATGATAGGACTCCACGATTGATAATACTCTTGACTACAATTCATGAATTATTTACAACATTTAATCGCATTAAATGCTAGTGATCATTTATCACCATAACGTAAACTACTATTTTTCATAATATATGTTTAACTCTATTGTAGTTCCCATAACAATATATGGTGATGCACACATAATTTAGTTAATCCTATAATTTCAATTTGTTATAAAGTAGGGAAATTAAGCCAACATAATTTTCACTAACACTTTATAAGAAAAGCACCTTGTGAGTTTGATTAATGGAGTTATGCAAGGAAGATAGTCATACGTGCTTATATATTCACCAACAACCAAAATGTCGATCTCACTTTTTTCAACTAATTAAAATAATAATGTATATCGTAAGATAGAAATTATTATAAATAGTATATCGTGTTAATAAAAGTACTATAATATATAGTTGTCGCGTGAAAAACGACTCGGAATTTTTATTGCGCCAACTTCAATAGATAGCAATATTTTAAAAAATTACTAAAAATAATTTGGAGAAGGATGCTCCAAGATATGCATCTTTTATTATATTCCACACACCTAATTTCATATATATTGTGTAATATCACATGGCACATACTGAATAACTTATATAAAATAAAAGCATACAGTTAAAGATAACTAATTTTAGAGCTGGTTTAGGTTACAAACGAGTCAAACTTTTTCTATCAACTGGAGTTTCAACTTGGCCTGATCGAGTATTTATTGAGTTTGAGTACAATCTCAATGAATAGGTGATCTCTAAATTGCATAAGAGTAGAATTCCTAAGGGGATTAAATGCGCACAAATATATCCAAATATAGTCTGACATTCATTGTATGTAACGAATTACTCGGGTTTGCATTGTATGTAGAGGTGTTTAATATTTGGTTTGAAACTGTTTAATTCGAATACCGAACCGAATTTGAATTTAGTTTTCGGTTTGGTTTTCAGTTTTTAGTTTTTCTTAATTCGGTTTTCGGTTCGGTTTTCGATTTTCGGTTTTGAATTTTTCAAATTCGGTTAAACCGAAAACCAAATTCGATTTAATAAATATATTATTATTTATATATTAATATATATATATATATATATATGTGATTTTTTGAATACGATTGAAGACTTGAAGAGTTTAACATTTTAAAAACTTAAATTTTTTAGCTACCATGTGTTTGTGAAAAATAAATATTTTGTTTGGACATTAAAATTCACATACATCGACAGTTCTATGCTTTATAAAATCGAATTTGGCTAACACATAACAATTATTAATAGTTAGATTTGTTGGGATATAAAGAAGTTAATACTGCTAAAGTCTACAAGTTAGTACTGTCAGTTCACTTCAAAGTTTCTACTGCCAGAGCAAGATGAAGATTAGTACTGCCAGTACATTTTACTGAGTTAGTACTGCTAGACCAATTTACATTGTTTCCACTGTTGGTTCAATTTACAGAGTTTCTACTGCTGCTTGTTTCTACTGCTTAGTGGAGCTGTCAGACTACTCAAAAGTAAAGCAGTAAAGCATATTTCACTTTATGGACACAGAGCACGCTTGAAGAAGTTGACTTATGTACATTAATTGCTATATCGTGTAACAGAGTGTCTAGTTTACTTTTGTGGCATGCTTAACATTGTAACTTGTGTAAATCCTAGTAGTATATGTAAGTGAGCAAGCTTAGACAGAAAACATAGAACATCAACATTAGTTAGCTTCAAGGTTATTGTAACCCTAATACAATCAAGTGTATTCGTATTATTAATCTTAATAATATTGGAGCTTTGTTATATAATTTGTGTATGCTATTGTTCTCTGTCTTTTAAAATACAAACATCTATACAAAAACATACATACAACTTCCAAACTTAACAAGAATTATTCTGCAAATTTCTTGTTAAGAAGTTCAAGCATAGTTACATTTAATCTTGATCTTGATCAACTCGATCCTGACAAGATTTATATAATTTGTATCGTATAATCGTGCATATTTTGTAGCTTTGTATGTTAAAAGGTGTTTTGAAAAAAAATGTTAAGTTTTCGCTTTTAACCGAAACTGAACCGAAGTCGAATTCAATTTTCGGTTCGGTTTTCGATTTCGTTTTCGGTTTTGCTCCTAAAATTTTCAAAACCGAATACACCGAACTGATTATACCGAGAAAATCATAAACCGGACCGATGAACACCCCTAATTGTATGTAATGAACTTGTTATTTCTTTACATTGTATATAATTTATGGTATTTTTTCACGTGTCGACTATATAAGCTGTCATTTGTCGTTCTTTACAACCGTTAATTTGACCAATATATATACAATAAAAGAAATTACAAGTTCATTACATACGATGAATGTCTATAATTTAATACATATGAGCGCACTTAACCCTTTCTAACCTCTGCGGTTTCATAATATTCAACATTACCTTTTTATCTTCATGTCTTTCCAAAATAAAGTGTGTTTTAAATTAGTCGATGAAAGCTAGCTATTGGTAATTGTCTTCGCTAGAGGATTTATGAATCTGTTTGATGACTAAATCTTAGTTTCTTTCCCGACAAATCTTCGTATCATTTCTTATACATTTCAGTGACCAAATCAAGTTTGTTTTTGGAATTGAAGTGGATATCTGTGAGGGCTTTGAAGCGTTTATACTATTTCGGTTCAAAAGAACAAATAATTATTTACTTTTTAAAAAAAAAAACCAAAACTAATAAAACTATATAAATAAAATTATTAATCAATCCAATTAATATAATGATTAACATATTAGTTTTAAAATTTATCTATACATACGAGTTGTATAAAATAAAACATTATTCATACTCCATGCATAACTAAGGTCTTTAATATGCCTATGTAATTTTTTTTTTCTCATGTGATCTATTTATTAACTTCGTTGTTAATCTTTTAAGTAGCTTATGACATGCGTATTTGCGAGATGAAACATGTTTTTTATACTAATGTGATGAGAAGTAATAATTTAAATTTTTGATAATGTACTTTTCAATTTATTTCAACACACATGTATAGTTAACTTCCCAAAAATATAACACTATGCATTTATTGGTATTTTAGTCTTTTGGGCGAACAATGTAATGACTACTTAGTGCCGCACATTCTAGAGAAGTAGTCATTTGTTGTCAGCATGACAAATTCTGACTGTCGAGTTGTGAGTATTTTGTAAATCTATAAGTGTTCTTTTGCACAATTGATCAGCTTTATAACATAAAAAATGTTAGTTAGATAATTACAACAATACTTATATATTTTCAACATGTAATTTTATTAACTTATTTGGGTTACACATTGTAATTTGTAATACATCTCAAATTAATTTGTATCTAGTATTGGTATATAAAATACAAATAAATATATTGTTGCTATTAAGTACATATCGTTATTTATATCAACAATAAATTTATTATACTTAATGACTGTAAAAGACATTTAGAAATTTACATTGTACCTAAATATTCACTGAGAGATGATGTCATTCTTAAGAGGTTCATGGTTCTTAGATTTAATAGTCCGCCGTAAAAAGTTTTCATGGAAACCATTAGAGGAAAAGAACATTATATACCAGTAACTCTATGTTCTTTATTATATACCAGAAAAAATACCCACACAGTACGACGGATATCACTAACACATTATTCTTGATATTTTATTTATATAGATTATATATATAAATTATTTCTATATTTTCATGATTATCAAATGATCAGAATCCTTATACAGTGTAATATACTATGGGTGTAGTATGTTTTAACTTTCAACTTAAAAGTTGTAAGTAAGAAAATTATAATTACGTTTTATACTTCATATCGTGTTAACACAAACGTAATTTGCATATGTAACAATTTTTTTTCTCGTGTACGGGCGTTTATATGAAACACCCGAGATTGTTTTTTTCCACCATTTAAGTTCCATGACTCAAACTCATACTTATTAAACTATTACATCATACAAAGTAGCAAATTTTAGACTCAAACATTAATTATTTAAAACTGACAGGGTACCCGTCGAGAGGCAAGGTATCCACCGGGTATCGGATTACACTCAAACTTCTTATCAAAATTTCAAAGGGGCTACCCGGTTGAAACAGTTGTACCCGCCGGATACCTGTGCCGGGTACCGAGATTACCCACCGGGTACTCATCTTAATCTAGCAAAAACTCAGTTTTTCAGATTTTAAGCACAACTTGATGGAGCATTTCTCTAACTTTTAAATCTGTTTTTCACTTTTAAACCAATTATATTCATAATGCAAACCAACACCCCTTTAATACTTTGACCAAACCATATATTTTCATACACAAGATTTGTCCAAAAGAAACATAGTTATAAACTTGACTATCGTAAAATACCTACCATTGGATTTCACCACTTTTCTCAAAATGACCAAATTACTCAAACGCCAAACATGAACCATTTTATACAACTAGTATCCAAATGGGTCACTTTCACAGCTTGACCATATTAACACGAGACCAACTAACCCAAGTACCAACATACATTTGACACTTCTTTCGACCCATTTTGACACTAAACTACAATGTTACAACAAAGGACAAATGAGAACTTTACGCATAATTAAAATATCAAAATGTCAAACTACACTTTTATACATAAGCAAAAAGGGTGTATCATGGTATAGAGCGAGATCAAAAGGGATTAACTTGTTACCACTACTAGCAACAAGCCCACCACTAGCTCCCAACGGCTCTCTTGCCCAAATCACCCTTTTTCCCACTAGCTTCACCAACACATTCATCAATATAAATAATAAGCACGAGCTTAGTAAGTAATGGGCAACAACAACATAATCAACACATTAAGGATCCTTAATCTCTAACAATGTTAATTCATGAGAATCAACCTCTAACCATCAAGTAAATGGACATTGAACACACTTGTATTCCAAATGCCATTACTTGGCTCTAATTTTCAAGATAATACACACTTGACTACTTTTGTAATTCAACTGTTATTACTTTGCTCTAACCATCCATTACTTACCTTGAAATTGGCTTATGAAAGGTAGTTGCAACAATTCCAATTCTTTGATCATCTAGACATATCGACACATACACATAGGTAACTAACAATACAATTTTAACCGACTTCTAACTTTTCTTCTTTTTATTCAAAACTCAAGTGTTATACTTTTAAATACCAAAATCTCTAACTAACATATTATCCTCTTACTTTTATAAATACATATGGCTTTAGGTGTTTGATGCTCTTTTTCAAGAACAACAACTAACATCACCTTTACAATATAATATCTATATACATATTATCATCAAAACTCCCATGAATATGTAGTCTTATCTCTTTTAAACAAAAGTAATCAAATAAGCTTAATTTAGAACTCAGTAGCATATATAACACATCCCTCTATCAATTTAACCTCTTTACTCTAATTTCTACAACTTAGGGTTTATGTTAATAAAACCCTAACATCAAATTAAGTAGTCAAGAGAGTAGTTTATACCTTAAAATTGTTAGTATGGGTTTAAAATCTTGAATTCTAGATGAGAGGAGTTTCAATTAGTGATTCTTCTTTCACACCTTTCCTTCTTACATGTTGCCAAACCAGAGCACCCCCTTTTAATTTTTTTGTGAATAATGATGAAAGAAGAAGCTAGAGATTTTATTTCACAATTTACATCACCCACCCTCTAGTTTGGTTACTTAGCACATCTTGTTCCTTATCTTATATCTCATGTACATAATCAACTAAAAGTTATTACATAACTTATTTTATTTCTATACTTATTATCTTTATTTTCTTATAATTAAATAAAACATATTTTTAATATGAATAACACTTACAAAGTTTTGGAGCGTTACAACTTTCACAATCCAGTCTTGATGCAACTCTGGGTAATATCTAATGATCTCCTCTTCGGGTTCCCACGTGAACTCTGATCCCTTGCGATGTTTCCATTGTACTTTAAATAACTTTATCTCCTTATTCCTTAACTTTTTGACTTTTTCATTAAGAATTAGAATTGGTTTTTCTACATAGCTCAATTTATCATTTATCTCTATCTCTTCTAATGGCACATAAGTTGCTTCATCCACTAAACACTTTCTTAAGTATGACACGTGAAAGGTATTATGAATTCCTTCTAATTCTTTGGGTAATTCAAGGCGATAAGCTACCTTTCTCACTCTTGTCAAGATTTTAAAAGGGCCAATAAATCGAGGACTTAGCTTCCCTCGCTTTCTGAATCGAATAATACATTTCCATGGAGACACTTTCAACATGACTCTGTCTCCCACTTGGAACTCTATCGGGCGTCTTCTTTTATCGGCATAAGATTTCTGTCTATCTTGTGCCATTTTCAAACGTTCTCTGATTTGATTGATCTTCTTAGTAGTTTTCTGAACGACGTCAGTACATCCTAATTCTCGTTGCCCGATTTCACCCTAACATATTGGAGTTCTACATTTTTTTCCATATAGCATTTCATAGGGTGGCATCTTTATACTTGAATGATAACGGTTATTATATGAAAACTCTACTAGTGGTAAATGGGTATCTCAACTACCACTAAAATCAATAGCACATGCTCTTAACGTATCTTCCAACGTTTGAATTGTCCTCTCACTTTGCCCGTCTTGAATTCTAGGTGAGAGGAGCTTTAATTAGTTATTATTCTTTCCCTTCTTTCCTTCTTACATGTCGCCAAACCAGAGCACCCCCTTTTAATTTTTTTTTGAATAATGATGAAAAAAGAAGCCAGAGAATTTATTTCACAATTTACATCACCCACCCCTCTAGTTTGGTTACTTAGCACATCTAGTCCCTTATCTTATATCTCATGTACATAATCAACTAAAAGTTATTACATAATTTATTTTATTTCTATACTTATTATATTTATTTACTTATAATTAAATAAAACACATTTTTAATATGAATAATACTTACAAAGTTTCGAGGCGTTAGACAATATGTACTTTTTAATGAAGAGATTGTACGCATATGATGAAATATAATAACAATATGCATTTTCTCAATACACCATACTTTAATTTTAATTAGCGAAACCTATAAATTTATCACTTATATTAATTTAACGGTTGATATATAATTGTAAGTATGTATAAATTTATATAAAATAAATTTTTACAAATATACTATTTAGATAAGCTAGATTTATAAGATATATACATTTTACATAATATTTATAAGAATATTATATAAAGAAGAAAACATATATTCTCCATGGTTTTCTTACAATCTTATATCTTGTATATATTAATAACGGTTTACCGTTTAATATAATCAAGAAAGTAATTATATGTATATGTATATGTAATTTTTATTTATTTACTAACCACATAACATGTATAATATAAATTTTATATTGTTAAAGAAAAATATATTTTTTGATGTTTTCCTTACAATTTTATATCTTTTAATATATTATTAAATATTTATCATTTCCTATAATAAAAAAAGTAACCATATATGTATATTTATTGTTTTATTTATTAAACAATAGAAGGGAGATGAACTAAGTAGGGGTAAAAAATGATTTTTATATTGAGTATGTGAGTTGGTATAGTAGATGATAGCAATAAGTTATGAATAGTTAAATTGCCTTTCGTAATTGTATGCATGTAAATACCGAGAAGAAATTTTGCAGTATCATTTGATTTAAGGGTTTATGGACTGAATCGCCAACGTATTTTTATTTTTGTCGTAATGTCACCAACGTACTCAATTTTTCCTAAAGTCGACAACATACTTTCAAATTATGTCTCGATGTCACCATTTGTCAACCGGTAACTGGCTGAGCCGGTCACTTTTATTTTAATCAACATTTTCAATTTCTTTTTAATGTCACATGGAATTTAATAATACACGTGTAACAATTTATTAACAACATCATACTTCATTTTTGTTCTACACTCACCAACATCATACTTCATTTTTATTACTAAAGTCGATAACATACTTTTTAATTTTGTCTTGATGTCACTATTTGTTGTACATGTACTTAAAATGCACGTGGATGACCTGGAAGGCACGTGTAAAAATAGTTAGTACGTGGATTATATTTTTCTGACGTGGCAATGACATTTTAGCATTTAGAAACTATAGCAGGTTATGAAAATGGACGTCGGTGACATTAACACATAATTTGAAAGTATGTTGTCGAATTTGATAATAAAATGGTACATTGATGAGATTGAGACAAGAAAAAAGTATGTTAGTGATTCAGTTCATAAACCCTTCATAAACCCTTGATTTAAAGTACCAACAATATCAGTTATCATGTATTTTAAAAGCACTAACCCTTGGGAGTATATATTTCAATGTGATGTCTCATATAATAATGACGAGTGAATCCATTGTATTTGAATAATATTATATTGACTTACTTTTATATATATATATATATATATATATATATATATATATATATATAAAATTGGACCTAATTATTTTATTGGTTTAATTTTTTTCTTTCTTCAATCAGATTTGTTTTACCTACAAAAATGTGATTGGTAGCTCGAGAATTGATTGTATGAGATTTAAAGAGAAAAAAATTTCAATTAACAGATAATCAAATCTAATTTTAGATCAATTTAAGTTGGCCTAATATATAATATTATTCTATTTTTAGATCTACATTTAAGCTTAAAATTTTAAACCTAAATATCATTTTCTTTTATTTTATATAAGCGTGCAACAACTAATAAAAACCCTATCTAAAAATGAATGAAATGCAATGAGCCGGGTAGCTCTTTAGGTGCAACAAAGCAGATGTTAACTCAATATTTCCTGCAAATTTTACCACTATCAACTCACATTAAGTTCCAGATTTTTACAATTAAAAATCTTCACAATTTATACAACCAACTTTTACTTGACCCAATTTACATCAAACTAATTTAAATCACAACATCAACAATAGTTCAAGTTTCAACAATAAAATATAATCATACTCAAATGATCATTTGTTTTTCACATAATGGGACTTCAATGTATATCATGAGCATGATTTAACAAAAAGAGAATTGACTCGCTAACACCATAGGAAATCCCACCACTAGTCGACCTTCGGCTCTTTACCCAAATTACCCCGTGACTCACTTGGATTATCTATAAAACAACATCAACAACAATAGGGTAACCTAAACGCTTAGTAAGTAATGGGAAATACAAACAACTATAATAGCAACCAATGATAACAACTCTTGATTAAGGATCCTTAATTTAAACTCAATTTGACTCCTACTCAAAGGAGTACAACTCATGATGTCAAGGCATAACCAATGAGATTTCTCAAACCTCATTGTTACCTTTAAATCTCACCTTTAAATATACACATTGGACATACTCAAACGTCTCAACGTAAACTCACAATGCCCACCTCTAATTGACACACAATTGAAAATCACTCAAGAATCCAAATATTGTCAACTTGTAAATCCCTTTCTCCGTTACTTGCCTTGCAATTTATTTTGGTTTGATTAGTTAAGCTCAAAATGTCTTAATTATCTCTTTGAGTCACCTAATCACATAAACACATATACAAGAGTTATTCACAACTTAATTTCTAAATATCTCAGAACTAATTAAATCCTCATTTATCACCTAATCACATTCTCATTTGACTCCTTACTATCTCAATAGTATTTTCACCTTAAATTCTTGTGTTTTAACTCAAGAATATCCGTTCTCAATCCAACTTTAAATTATAAATTTCTCATGAAACTACAATTATATTAACCGAGAACTATGACTCTTTTCTCATTAAACTCACAGGCATATAGCTAAATGATCTCTTTTTAACAAAATTACTCAACTACAACATTTTTACCATCATCATCTATATCACTAAAAATTCTCCATTTAGAAATCATCATATCATACTAAAATGTTAGAACTCATTTATTTTAAGTTCAATATCACTCAATTATACTCAATAACAATCTTCTAACAATTCTACACCAACATTCAACATTTCTCCTAAAAATCCCAATTAGGGTTCATCATCAAAATCTTCAATTAACTCAAATTAAAAGATGAAAAGGGTAAATCTTACTTTAAGGATGAATGATTGATTGATTATAAGCTTGAATATACACACTTCCTAGCTCAATTTGTGGATTCTTGTTTTGCTCTCTTTCCCCTCTCCCTCTTTCTCACATACGTACACACACAAACATTTTTCTTGAACTTTCTAGAATTTTAATTAAAAGGGATTAAAATATCTTATTGTCATTTAGTCCCCAAACTTACTCTCACTTAATAATATAACTCCTCCTAACAATACTTAGTTTTCACATTAGTCCCTCAAGACAATTAAACTCACTTTCCAACCACACAACTAATTTCTCATTTATACTTTAACCCCAACTCATTATATTTGTGTTTAATTCTAAATAAAATTAGTAATTAAAAATACTATAACGTAAAATATTTACTTACACAATTTGGGGTGTTACAACATGTGAATTGAGTATGGAAGTATGGCTTCCACAACTTGTGAATTGATTTAGTTAGCATACATATTGAAAGATCTACACATTCCAGTCCAAGTTTCAATTACTTTGTTTTGTGATATTAAAGTTGCAAAGATAGAAGCAAATTCTTATTTTCATGAAGAACTAAGAATTTAGATATTGATAGTCATTTCACGAGAGATAAAGTACAAGATGGTTTCCTTCAAACAGCTTACATACTCACAATTTACAGTTGGCTGATTTTATGACAAAGTCTTTGGGTCATGATCAACATGCTTTCTTAATTAACAAGTTGGGTTTTTGCAGATCTTCCAACTTGAGGGCCGGATATGAAATTTATATTTATTTTGAGTCATTTATGTAAATAATGATAGTTGAGGGTAAATTGTAAATATATTTAAACAAAGTAGTTACGCGACATAATTTCTTAGTTAAGCCTTTAGCTTAGTTTGTTAATCAAGTTTTTTGTATAGAGTTGTAAGTGCTCACTTTGCAAAATTAATCAAATCATTTTGCACAAACTCTGTTCTAATTGCTTCCGTTTGTTATGAACATCGTTGCTTTGCCCTCTTCACTTCCTGTGCTCTTAGTGCCAGCAACTTGATTCAAGTAACAAGAGAACATTGCTGAAACCCACTCCATTCACGTGTTATCAAACATGATAATCATTTTCATAAAAAAAATGCAATATTAACCATTTAAAATACGTCACCACAAAAAATTTTTACATCTTTAATCACCTAAGCTCCATCCAAATGCTGCTCCACGGAAAAAACAAGAAGAAAAAGAAGAAAAAGAAAAAATCAGCTTCATCGCCTCCACGGCTTTACTATTCCACCGAAGGGTTGAAAATGTAGCACCCGCTTCTACAACACTATTTTGAGCTAGATGAATTTCCTTTTGTAGATTGAATGTCCCTTTAAGTGTAAACATAGCCGAGCATGTTTGCCTGAGAATGCTAAACTAAAACCCAAACAAGTGATAGAATTAAAAGTTGGATACACACAATAGTTCAAAATAAAGTTGGATACACACACTACTACAAAAAAAATGATTAGGAACCCCTAATATAAACCGGTTTTATAGTACAACAACAACAACCGGTCACTAAATGGTATGGAAACCGGTTTACTTGTACAAACACGTCTCCATTTTAGCGGGAAAAGTAAGATCGGTTTTAGTTTAAAAAAACAGGTTACCGGACTTATATTTGGGACCGGTTATTTCATTAAATAGGTTTAAAGAATACAACACAGTTTTAGTCTAAAAAATAGGTCTTTAAACAACAAATAAATTGTAATATCTTAGGCGTGATTTCCTTTGGTAAAATTTTTTGTAACGACCGCCAGAGGAAATCCTGCCAAATATATTACAAATTTATAAAATGGTTGTGAGATTTCATGTGGTGGTGATCGATCCCAACAAGTAGTTTGAGAGAGGGGGATCCCGACAATTGGTATCAGAGCGAGGTTTGCGAAGAAGAATCACACAACCGGGAGGAAGTAAATACGAGGAGAAAAAAGAGTGTGAATCGTCATATTCTGCGCAGCGACGGGAGAATTGACAGTGTCAATTCCTTAACCATCAGATCGTAGTTAAATTTGGACTGCTGGTTCATAAGAGGTTGTTCTACAATTTGGCCGTTGGGATTTGCGATTGGAGATACATATATAGAGATTAATGTTTTTGAAATTTGATGCAAAATTTTTGTGGGTTTAAATGCAGCTTTGAAGAAAAGCGCATTGCAGTTTCGTTAACCATTGGATCGTCGTGATTTTTGGACAGGGGTTCAAGACATACATATCCACGTTGTGACTGAATTTGTTGAGAGGTTTTGTTGTACAAACTTTTGATATTGAAGAGAACTATCGAGTTGATGAGGTAGATTCAATGACTTGGATGATGTGAAGTTCAAAGATGATGAGACTCGGTGAAGTATGTTGATCGCGAGGGTTCCTTGTTTCGAAAGTCTTCCTAACAATGAGGATGTTGGGCGTGTTCCGGGGGAGAGAAAGTCGGCGCCAACAAGATGATAGATCACACTTGTCATCGTTGAAGAAGAGATCCATGTCAGAGATGAGGATTTAGGGAATTCGAATCAAGGGAGGATTTGTAAGGATTTGTAAGGATTTGATTCGATTACCTAAATTAGTGTTGAGTAAATTTGGTAGTTTCCATATAAAGAAGAATCTGGATTATCAAGTTT
Source organism: Gnaphalium uliginosum (assembly GCA_963930675.1). Taxonomy (NCBI): domain Eukaryota; kingdom Viridiplantae; phylum Streptophyta; class Magnoliopsida; order Asterales; family Asteraceae; genus Gnaphalium; species Gnaphalium uliginosum. Next base: position 33,057,817 of record OZ005685.1, read on the forward strand.
AACTTATGGAAGAAGTTAACTTGATCAGCAAGTTGGGTGTTTTCCTATACAGATAGGATTTATTACTTGTAGGGTTTATGCGAGGAGGTTGAGAAAGAGAGAAAAACGTATTAGAGTTGTCTCCCTTCATCCCGTGTGATGGTCTCAGTGATTAAATAACGACAGTGTAAATTCTATTATTGTAATCTACCGTTGAGAGTGGTGTGAGGATATTCAAGAGTGCAAGAGTTGAGTGTCTCCAACTTGTAATATCTTTTATATAGTGGATGTTAAGAGGCCTACGGGTCACGTGGTTTTACTCTCCCTTGAGATGTTTTCCACTTAAAACTTTGTGTGTGTTAAGTCATGTTTTTCTATTTTGCACATATATTATTGAATTATACATGTTTGTGTGATTTGATGTGGCTGTGATCGATCTCAACAAGTGGTATGAGAGTGGGGTCAATCCCAACAGCTGAATATCATAAAGCAATTGCAAATATTGGAATCCATAGTGTTCAAGGACCAAAGTAGACCAAAGTAAAAATGGATGTTTCTTTATGAAGTATAAGTGAAGATGTTAAGAGAAATTCTCCATCTAGCTCCTATAGCTTTTTAGTTGTGCTCTATTATAATCTACAAAAACTCAAAATAAGCTATACAATTAGTACCAAAACGTTTACTAACTTGAAATAGTTTTAGGTGTATTTCACTATTTTGAGTTTTTAGTTCTTGTGTTATCATTTAGTAGTTAACGGCTTCTGGTAACTATATTGCACTGGAAGAGAACTTTAAAGCAGAATAGATAAAGTAAGGACTACAAACTACCAAGCACGATCTTTTTTACTATTACGCAGTTTCAATAGGAAGTCTAGGTAGCATTATTTTCTAGGTTGTAATAATCTTTAATTTGTTTTAATTTGATTGATTCAATTTCTAAACTATTTGTAATCAATACATCTTATATAAATTTCTATATTGATATTCGTAAATTTATATATGTCCAAGGCCTTAGAGAATAAAGTTTGATTCCTCGGGGTTTGTATTTTACTAGGTTTTATAATATATCTGAAAACACTGATAAAAACTAAAATAAAAAAGTAAGTTAGGAACCGATCTCTTTTATCCGACAAAGGAACCGATTTTAAAACCCGTCTTCGCTTTTAAAACCCGTCGCAATAGGAAACGGTTCTACAACCTGTTTCTAAAGCCTTATAAACTGGTCTTAAAGGCTGAATCAAAAAGTAATGACACTATAGAGTTTGCGTTTGAGTTAAAATTAAGTGCGTTCGTATGCTTTATTAATTATGAAATAGTATAGTTTGAACGGTAAGATGATATTTTAATCATAAATGAAAAATAAAATCAAACACGCTTCATCATTCAAGATCTAACGGAATTATACATTAATGCCCAATAAATACGAGAAAATCAAAAGACCCCTTAATTTATTCAATTTTTAATGTTTGAGAAGGTGGTTCCAATTTTGACACTATACATTAATGCACGTTAAATTTTTTTAAACACTTTGAGAAGGTGATTCCAATTTTGAAAGTACAATTCATTAATTGAAATTAATTAGGTTATTACTCACATTATTTATATTAATTAAATTTCCAGTACTCTGCAGGTCAACCGGATAAACATCCAAAATAAAAAAATAAAATCAATTAATCTTAATCTTGCATTTATATGTATTTATTATAACAGTATAAAATAACAATATGATCGTTGTACATGACCTCTAAGCATTGATACACCACGAACCTTGAAAAAGACACACATAAAAGATTATGTAAATTGACGATGATGAAACTGTTACTTATTAGTAAGTGAAATAAACGTCAAATAAACCTTGAACTTTAACATGATCATGGATTTCAAACCAGTATGTTATATGGTGAGCTTTGGTATAGCTTATGAATTCATTGCGGAAACGCCTCGATAATCGACTGAAATGCAGGAATCTTGATAATGTTGTAACGGCAAAATCCTCCTTTGACAAGTAGTTTCTTCCATTCGCTTTCAGATCGTTCTCTTCCACCAGAAAAATGTGAAAACATCACTAGATCATACGTAACACGTGTGTCATTGAAGTAATCATCTTCAGAGAGATTTTGAACGACCTCCACTATTATGAGTCTTCCATTTTCCGTAGATAAGGCTTTCCGACAATTTTGAAGTATCTTAACACAATCATCATCGCCCCAATCGTGCAAAATCCACTGATACGCAAACAAGTAAATAAATTATCAGCAATACGTGAGATCGATAAGTGTACTACCACAATTATCTAATTTGTAGCATTGTTATTGTTTAAGATGGGTTTTTTGTCGAAAAATGAATCAATAGTTTCTGTTTTTGCATTTTCGGGTATCAACTAATTTCGTTTTTTAAAAATGAACTACTAATTTAAAATCAAACATTTTCGGGTATAAGTAACCGTTTAAAACTGTAGCTATTTTCGGGTATAAGTAACCGAGTTTTGCATTCGTTGATAATGATTTTATAAAGGGTTTTTTGCCGAAAAATGAATCAATAGTTTCCGTTTTTGCATTTTCGGGTATCAACTAATTTTGTTTTTTGCCGAAAAATGAATCAATAGTTCCCGTTTTTGCATTTTCGGGTATCAAGTAATTTTGTTGGGATCGGCTACCATTTTAAACGGTTACTTATACCCGAAATTGTTCGATTTTAAATGAGTGGTTCATTTTTAAAAAATAAAATTAGTTGATACCCGAAAATGCGAAAAAGAAAAACTATTGATTCATTTTTCGGCAAAAAACCCGTTTAAGATTACAGGATTATTAACATGTACTGTAAAGTAATAACATGTCTTTTCATGTTTTGAAAAAATTGCTTAAGCAATAGATGAATATACTCGTTAATTAATTTGTAATCTACACACTTGTGATCATAAGTAACTTAAGAAAATCATAATTTTGAACAAGAAAATCTAATTTACCTTCATGAAGATTGTTTCTGCACAAGGAATGGCCTTAAACATATCTCCAGCAATATGCGTAACCCCGTCATATGTTGGTGCAGTAGAAATAACATGTTGCAAATCAAAGTTGATCCCTTTAAGATGTGGATATGCCTTCACTATCTCGGATATTAACACCCCAATACCACCCCCAACATCGACTATGCTACCTTTTAACTCAAGAAATTGATTCTTGTAACTCGACATGATCGCATTAGTGGTGATCTTAGCAGTACACGCCATGCCTTCGTTGAAAACCTTATTAAATTTCGAGTTAAGCTGACAAAAATCAAAAAGCTCTTTTCCATGGGTCTTCTTAAACGCTGTGCCACCTTCTTTAATCGAATGACTCATTACATGAGCAGGTGTCATAATAATTGGGTCCGTCCGCATCATAACCAATGGGGCTAATGTCACATCAGTACCACATAACAACCACTTGGAACAGTGGTTCAAAGAGTAAACATTTTCTCTTTCTTCATCTTTTATCTGAGAACTTTCATCAAAAATCTTTCTACGAACCAAGAACCTCATGAGGCGTTCGAGCCCATCAACGTTAATGGATGGAGAGTTGATACCATTTATAATTTCGGACAATGTGGTAGGGGAACCATGATTGTTTATTATGTCAGCAATACGGAGCTCAACACAACATCGTAAAGCCATGCCATCAAGAGCACCATATATGTACTGCAATATTTGTGCCTGGCCTCTCAACATTGCATCACTATCAACTTCATTTTGGTATTTCATGATTGTATAAGAAAAGCACCGTGTGGGTTAAATTGATCAATTGAGTTATGGAAGGAAGACACACATACGTACTTATATAAGCACCAACAACAACAACAAAAAGTCAACCTCACTTTTTTTCGACTAAAATAATACTCCTCCATCTCCATCTCAAATTAAGTGTCTTAATTACTATTTTGAGTTGTCTCAAACTAAGTGTTCAGATTCCATTATAGTCAATTAGAAAAGATTTTAGTAGGTAAAGAGGATATGCTAGTAGTATATAGTGACTTTTCTAAAACTGTATGTATTTTAAAATGAGACATTTATTTTAGGACGGATGGATTAATTGTCGTGTGTTATCTAAAATATTATATAGTTTGCCAGTTGGTCACACGAAAAACGAGCTCCGAAATTTAATCGCACCAATATTAAGGGATAGATAATAATAATGTATATCGTGAAGTAGTATAATGAAAAATGCTTAAGTACTCATAATTCATAAGCCTAAATATTGGAGAATAAAAAAGTAATTTTCTTTTTATGGAATTTATACGTCATTAATTGTTTGAATTAGGTCGTATTATAATAGTTGGCCACATGAAAAACGATCGAACTGGAAATTTGTATTGATATTGCACCAACTTCGAGAGATAGCAAACTAAAAAAATTATTATAAATGTTTTGATGAATGATGCTCCAAGATATGCATCTTTTATTATATTCCACACGCCCGATTTCATATGTTGCGCGCATATCACATGGCTCATATATTTATTGACTTTGACTTATATTCTATTTAATTAATTTATCGATGGATACGCCATTTCTAATCCCAAACAAGTGAGATTTTTAATAAACACGGGTAACTAATTTTAATGGGAGGTGGTTTAGGCTACAAATGAGTCGGAACTTTCTTCTAGTTAGCAACTTAAGTTTGAACTCGATCTGATATGTTTTTATCGAGTTCGAGTCCAATCTCAAACTTAATAATCGAGCTTGAGCGTTTAAAAACTCGGCTCGAACTGTGTATATAGCATACCATGGGCCATGAGGTGTTTTTGTAAAAACAATAAGGCGGATAATTGAAAATTTTAACATTTTTAGACAATGACCACGGTTCTTACACTAGAAATTGTGATTCTTTTGAAAATTCAAATAAACCACGGTTCTTTGCATGACAAACGTGGTCATTTTGATAATAATATAGACCATTACTATGTTATTAGAACCGTGGTCCTTGTTTTTAAGAGGATAGACTACGGTTCACAAGTATGAACCGTAGCCCATTTTTTTAACCGTGATCTATCTCAAAAAATATAAAAATATATGATTTTTTACAAACGGACAACGGGTTTTATAGTTTTTCAATATATATGTGGTCTATACATGTTTTTGTAGTATGTGTAATTTTCTCGTAATCTTAATTGTGTATTGCTTTGTGGTTGATTCCGTTTATTATTGTGGGGTATAATCTTTCGATTGTACTTTCTTGTTTGGATCCTAAATACCTAACAAGTGGTAACAATGAGGAATGGATATGCGGTGAAGAAGATTTGGGAAGTCCTAGTCGGCTTGAGCTTCATGAAATTGTTAAGAGATCTGGAACTAGTGGGAGTTCGGGGAGAGTTGAAACTAGTGGGAGCTTGACGTTGAGTGGGAGCCTTGAGGTTTCTACGGATTCGGTTTGTCATCTCGGAGCCACTAGCGTTTTCTAGTCTTGGGTTAGATCATCTCCAATGGCAACTAGGTTGCGACTAACCGAAGGTGGTGAGCCAAATTCTTTTCCGAGAGCCACGTTTCAATTTGATTCCGTATAGTGGGAGTAGGGGAAAGATGTGTTTGCTGAAATTCATACGCATGTTTGTGGACGGTGATCGAACGGTGAAAACGAGAGTGATGGGGTGGATGATCGAGGGTGTGATGTCTTTTTCACAGGACATCCTTGATGGTGTTATTCACGTGTTTGCTCTACCGAGTGGTCTTCCCTTTGTTAGAAAGAAAGCTCATGTGGACGAAAGACTGTATGGATGAGTTGCTTGTCCAACGGGAGTATTGGAGCCGGGTTGGTCTCCAAGCGGTCTTCTCATGAGCTAGTGAGAGGATGTTAAACTAAAGAGAGAGATTTTGGTCACAATTTAATAGTGGAGTTTAGTTAATAGGTATCGAAAATCTTCCGACTCAGTGTGATCGTCCGGCGTGCCCCGATGATTTCGACGGTATAGGTTAGAACATGTTCTATCAAAGTGGCATTTAGTTACGGGTTACTGGAGTTGAGTTTGTAACCCTATGTATTTGTAACCCTAGCATCTACGAAAATAATAAAATTTCTCTATAGTTTGGCCGTGAATTAAACCAATCGAGTAGATTGGATATAACCATGTTATACTTACGTGTTCGTTTACTTTTTTCGTAATTATAATTACGGATTGCTTTGTATTTGATTATGTTTATTGTTGTGGGGTATAATTTTGTGATTGTACGTTTTTGTTTGAATCCTAAATTCCCAGCACATGAAAAGAAACCATTGTTCGGTTACAACTAATAGGTGAGCTATAAGTCCCTTAACAGTATAATTTCTAAGCTGATAGGTTCGAAAACATTCAGCAATATTACATTTATGGATAACATGTCCTCTTTTTATAATTGATACCAACCAGTCTTAAGTTCAGTCTTTCCAAAATAAAAGTGTTTTAAATAGTCGACGAAACTATTGGTAATCTTATTTGGTACAGGATTTAAGAATCGATCTTTTTAATGACTCATTGTTTCTTTCTCGACGAATCTGCGCGTATGACTTCTTATACATTTTAGTGACAAAATCAAGTTTGTTTGTAAGATTGAAGCCAATAACTGTGAGGGCTTTGAAGTGTATATAGTATTTTGAGACACGAATAAATCACATAAATTTTACAAAAAATAATTACAAAATGATGTGGGCCAGTATTATTAAGAGAGAGAAGCAAAAAAATGTTTTTATTTAGTCCATCTCATACTCCACATCATTTTACGAAGTTTTCTTTGTAATTTTATGTGAATGTAGCATTTTTCATAATATTTCGAATCAAAAGTAAAAATAATTACAAATGACGTTACTCTGAAAGCTACTATAACTATAAATGAATATTCAAATAAGAACGCTTGTAATAATAAATAATGATTCTACGATAACCCCATGACTATATTAATAAAATTGTATCCGAATAAAATTACGGAGTATTAATCGATCCAAATAAATTAATAATTAAACCCGTTGAAACATACTTATTATTAAAAACTAGTTTTTATTTAAAGTAAAATATTTCGTGCTGTAAAACTGCACGGTTACAAATATACACTTAGCTTTAAGTTAGAGATTGAATATGTATATTTAAAAAAGTTAAAGGGTTGAAAATGTAAAATACAAATATTTCTCTTATTTTTCATTGGTCTCATTGCTCAACGGCACCAAATTTTAGTGACGTTGACAATACGTATGATTTTCCCATTTTATAATATAAAATATATACACAAGAAATGGTTGTGGAAGTGGTGAAGTAGATGAATGTATTTAAAATCTTAAATAGTTAACTTTAACAAAGCTAGAAATCGATCACAATTTACAATACAAAAACTGCATACATATGGCAAATTTTATCAACATTGACCAAAAACGCGGTTACTGCAAATCAAATTCAGTTTTCTACAGCAAACGAAAACCAGTAGCATTACCAGCAAACGAATCACTTGATATAACAACCTTCATTTCCGCACACGCACACCACGGGACCACCGCCTATATCGATGCATCAACCGGCATCCGTCTCACCTTCAAAGACGTATGGAAATCAGTTGAATCCGTGTCTTCATGGCTCTACGATTTCGGTATACGTAAAGGCGATGTCGTTTTACTACTTTCGCCTAATTCAATTCACTTTCCTATTGTTTGTCTTTCAGTTATGTCAATTGGTGCTATTATCTCCACCACAAATCCAATCAACACAATCGCGGAAATTAATAAACAAATCGTCGATTCGAAACCGGTGATTGCATTCACTGTATTTGATTTATTACCTAAACTTTTAAGTTCAAATCTCCCAATTGTAGTTATGGATTCTGCTGGAACTCGAAGTGGTCACAATATTAATAATAATATTGTGAGTGCTTTAGAGAAAATAATTAAGGAACCGCCACGTAAGCAAATAGTAAAGGAGCGAGTGAATCGCGATGATCCCGCTACGCTTTTGTACTCATCGGGTACAACGGGTTTGAGTAAAGGAGTGATCTCGACTCATGGGAATTTAATAGCGATGGTTCCAACTATTGCGGAACGATTTAAGTTACAAGAAGGTCAACAAACGTTTCTATGTACACTTCCGATGTTTCATGTATACGGATTGGTAGTGTTTGTATTGGGATTAATAGCGTCGGGAGAGACAATTGTCGTTTTACCCAAATTCGATATTTATAACATGTTATCCGCAGTTGAGACTTATAAGGTCAACTACGTACCACTCGTGCCACCCGTACTTATGACTATGGTTAACTACGCAGAACAAATAAGGAGGAAATATGATTTAACAAGTTTGAAGTGTGTGATGTCGGGTGGGGCACCGTTGAGTAAGGAGTTGATGGAAAGGTTTACAAATACGTATCATGGAGTGACGATTATTCAAGGGTATGGGTTGACGGAATCAACAGGAACTGGGGCGTCTACTGATACGATTGAGGAAAGCAAGAGGTACGGGACGGCTGGGATGTTATCGCCAAGTATGGAAGCAAAAATTGTTGATCCGGATACCGGTAATGCATTACCGGTGAACCGGATCGGTGAGCTTTGGCTTAAGGGTCCTACGATTATGAAAGGTAAGACTACTACACTACTACTAATTCCCTTCATACGCCTTCTTTCATTGTAACATAAATATATAACTTTTTATACAGTTACAGTATAAATATATTTGTTTATATGTGATTAAGTAAAGTAAATACGTATAGCATAGTAACAGAGCAAATATACTTTAAGTTTTAGAGCAAATATATACCGACTTTGATGAGATGTTTTACGTATTTACTCTTATTATATACAAAACTAATTATAACACTCATGTAATTCACATGATTTTACTTTTTTTTTTCACATGTTCAAAGTCCATTGGTCAACTACAGTAATAAAATACATGTAATTACTCCTAAAAAAAATTGAACGTACTATGTGATGTTATAAATATCTTATGGTAAGTTTTTATAGCTATGCCATTTTAAGAAAAATGCTTTATCAGTCTTAAAAATGTATCTAATATTTAATACTATTTATAAAGCATGTTAGACATGTTGAATCTTACGATTTTAAATAAAAGTTAAAATTACTTATTTATCTTAATCATCTAAAAGGAAATTAATATTGTATTCACTATATCATTATTTACTTGATACTTTCCATGTAAGTGATATTTGATTGTTGACTTATCCATAATCAATTGTAACTATTACTATTTTCTTTTCAAAAAAATTGTCTCCAAATATTTGTTTTTGAAATTAAGATAAATCGGGTAAATGTCAATTTTGCTTTTATATTCAAGACAAGTTTAACTGAATTTATTTAAAAAATAATTAGTTAAAAGTAATAATTAAGGGTAAAATGGTAATTTTAATGATTTTTAATAGTAATTTTTTACAAGTGAACAATTATTTAAAGACCGTAATGTTGACATTTATTTTGGGACGGAAATGTTATGTATCTATATTTATTTCTAAAACATTTGTTTATGTTTTTTTAACATAGTAATTTATGATACGAGAAAAATGAAAGATGTTGTATCACTATTCAGCGATGGCATGCTATTGATAAACATACTATTACAAGTAACAAATATAAACATACTATTACAAGTAACAAATAGAAATCTCAGTTGTTACTATGGTATTGCGCTGAAAATATGCTAGTATTTAAAAAATGTATACCTAAGAGAAAATTACACAAATCGTCATTTATGTTTATTTCAATTTCACTCGCAGTCCTGTACAAAATTTAATTACACCAATTATCATTTCTTTTGAAATTTTTACGCTAACAGTCCTTTAAACTAACGATTGTTAACTCTCCGTTAAAAAAATAAAAAAAATATCATTCGTTGTCCTTTTTAACGGAAAGTTAACAATCGTTAGTTTAATGGACTGTTAGCGTAACAAGTTTCAAAAGAAATGATCATTGGTGTAATGAAATTTTATAAAGGATTGTCAGTGATATTTGAGATAAACTTAAAAGATGATTTGTGAAATTTTCTATGCACCTGGTAATGTGTTTGAAATTTTAATCGATGAATATGTTTAAAATAAATTAATAAATCAATAAATAAGATCCTCATATCTTGTTAATATTGGTTAAATATAGATTTGAATATATATGTTTTAGGTCACATTTAGGATTATATACTATATAAAATAATCTCAATCTGGTCAACTTCTGATGCAAGAAGCATTAAATCGACACGACGCACCACTTGCCAATTCCGTATTTTGTGCATATGTGTTACCAAAAATAAATTAAAAATCAGATAACACATTATCCAATATGGTAACCATTTTTAGACCACTTCAACCGTAATATAACTTACATATCAGTTTGTATCATATCAACGTCACGTTAATACTTTTTAAAACTGACATACAATAAACTGAACACTATCTCCCATGATAAATCACTCAGTTTTTTCGAACCTCCACATTTACTGATATATTTTTATTTCTATACACTAAACAAAAAAACAAATTTAATAGTTTAATGCTTATGGTCTCACTCCTTATGTCAGTTGCACGTCACGAAACCGAAGAAAAAAAGTGACGCGTCCAAATGAAGTGGTTGTGCCAATGGCTCCAGTTTACTGAAACTCGTCACTTCCTAACCGATGCTTCTACCGAACACCGTTGGCACCCCTCTTAAAAGACTAATCACTTTATACAAATTTAGTACTCCCTCAATCCAAAATTTACAGTCCGGACAAAAAATGCACAATTTAGAAAAGCATAACTATTACACTGTATTTCTGTATACTATGACAGTTTTACCCTTACTTTTTACCTACACTTTTATTATATATATATATATATATATATATATATATATATATATATATATATATATATAATAAGAGTAATATAGAAAGTTTAGATAAGCGTGATTGATCTTTATGTGTTCTTTTCTTTCTTCTCATATCATCTCCTCATAGCTATACGCCTATAGCCATATTTCATATGTGAATATTTAATTTCAAGAGATTTGTTATTTCATCCTAATCTAACCAATTTTTATAAATCATGGTAAATCTACCAACCTTCCGTTACTACCTCAATTTCCCTCGCACTTTTTTTTTTGCTTCTCAACTTTTAGGAGGATTTTTACTTCCGTTCTAATTGAGTTCATATGATACATGCATATCATTTCATATTGTCATACCTTGTAGTTATTTAAATTAAACAATTTAGAATCTCACAACGTGTTTTCATCTTTCTTTGGTTTTACTACAAAATGTATTATCATTAAGAAGATGGAAGTATGAACAAGAAGACATATAGCATGTTTCTCATTCAGAATTTTTTTTTTAGGTTTTAACATTATTGTTATATTTAATTAATAATCACATTTCACTTTTGTCAATGTATTAAAATTTCGAATACATGACAATAAGTTTCTATTAATTATTTTTCTTAAAAACCTTTGTTGAATCGAGCTTCATAATGTTCTTTCACTACAATTTTGCAAGGGCATAAAGCTACCTGGTATTCTCTCCGTCCCAATTTGATTGTTCTGTTTTGACTTTTGAAGTCTTTCTTTTACAACTTTTACCTTGAATAATTTTTTTGTGCTATATAATATCTGATGTAAATTATACCAATAAAAATACATTTAAAACTCAATCCATTAATATATTTTACATCAAATATTATACAGCACAAACAAATATATTTAAGGTCAAAGTTGAAAAACTCCTAAAGTCAAAACAGGACAAATAAATTAGGACGGAGGAAGTATAACAATATGAAAAGTAAGTGAGTACTCCCTATGTCTAATTTCGAGATTAACGATTGATTTCCCGTTTTTTTATTTCACGGTGAATATGTAATAAAAAAATAGAGAGTAATTTAATGATATAATGACTTTATTATTTCAGGTTACTTTAATAATGCCGAAGCAACGTCGTCAACTCTAGACTCAACCGGATGGCTAAGAACCGGAGACCTTTGCTACATCGATGAAGATGGTTTCCTATTCGTGGTCGACAGGTTAAAAGAACTCATCAAGTATAAAGGTTATCAGGTAACAGAAGCCGCTCACATGCTACACAACACTATATATACATACAACAACTATAACTTACACAAAGTATGGAATTTAATATATTGTCAATAATTAAAGAAAAATAAAAAATCACATGTTCTTTATTTATTTCAACCAATAGGTTCCACCGGCAGAACTCGAAGCTTTGTTACTAACTCACCCCGAAATAGACGATTGCGGTGTCATCCCGTAAGTTCAGATATGTTAAAAGTATATTACATGATATTATAAAAAACGATTCTAACAACTTTAATTTGGTAAATTGTATCTCAGGTTTCCTGATAAGAATGTTGGTCAGTTTCCGATGGCATATGTGGTGAGGAAAAATGGAAGTACTTTATCTGATAAACAAGTTATGGACTTCGTTTCTAAACAGGTAAACATATATAACTTATTCGATAACTAATAAGGATGTCACATAACCATTTTTAACACCTTTGTCGGCATTTTTAAATCGGTTACGTACAATTTCTTAGTATACATGTTGTTTTTGTTAATTAGGATACATGAATTCTTGCTATCAAGTCTTTTTAACTTGAAATGCATTATATAGGTTGCTCCATACAAGCGAATTAGGCAAGTAGCCTTCATTGGGTCGATTCCGAAGAATCCGTCTGGAAAGATATTGAGGAAAGATTTGATAAAACTTGCAACCTCCAAACTGTAATAATGTTGTATGCTTTTTGGGAAGCTCTTTTGCAAGGAGTGAAGTGAATCATACATGTTTTATATTGAAACTTTGGTCTTTTGTGATGAATATTTCTTCTTATAAAACAATTAAAGTTGGCGTCATCATCATCACCTATCACCTACTCTCACAGTCATACTTTGAATTTTGTACTTGACTACTTTGCAAATAAAATCTACATATCTTTTACAACTAAAATATCTTAATTTTACCAGTATATAACACCGAAAAGAAAACATATATAGATTTGAAATGAAAGATCTCGGTGAATTAAAATACTTTTTTGGTATTGAACTTATAAGAAACAAAAGTTGGAATTTGCATGTCTCAAAGGAAATATTGTCTTGAGTTATTGTCTGAATTTGGTATGCTTGAAAGCAAACCAATGTTAACACCTTTGGAAGTTAATTATGTGTTAAATGTTCATGCTATTGATAATGATAAACCTGTTTCGGATATAATACAATATCAAAAACTTGTTGGTAAGTTAATAAATCTTACTGTGACTAGACCAGACATATCTTATTTTGTTCAAAGTTTAAGTCAATATATGCACAAGCCTCTTGAGTTTCATGTTAAGGTTGTATTTAGAGTTTTGAGGTATTTAAAGAATTCTTCAGGTAAAGGTGTTTTTATTTCTAAAAGTGATAATATGTATGACCTTAAGGTATTTTCTGATGCTAATTAGGGAAACTGCTTTGTTATTAGAAGGTCTGTATCTGGATTTTATTTATTTTTATGTGGATCTTTAATATCCTGGAAAAGCAAAAAACAACCCACTGTGTCTAGATCTCTTGCTGCTACTACATATAAAATAGTTTGGGTTTTAAAATTGTTAAAAGATTTTCAAATTGAAAATTTATTACCTGTTACTTTATACTGTGACAATAAGTATGCTCTTTTGTTAGTAGCTAATCTTGTCTTTCATGAAAGACCAAAATATTTTGAGATTGATCTTCATATTGTTAGAGAGAAATGTTCTTCCGGTGTAATTAAAACTGAGGTTGTTGATTCAGAAAAACAAACTGCGGATATTTTTACAAAGGTTTTAAACAAATCTCAACATGAGTATCTGTGTAAAAGTTTGGGTTTGATTAACTTGTATATATGATGATAAGATTGAGGGAGGGTGTTAAATATTATGCTTTAGTTTCAATCTTATCTCATTCAAGTTAATTTTGTTATCTAACTTAAGATGTTTAAGTTTCAGGACTTCTAGTGAGATTTATTTCTTGTATGAGGGGTCTAGATTGAGTTGATTGATTCTTTAGGTTGTCACTATTCTTTGTTTCTGCGGATATCTCATTCAAAGTTTTTATTTTGTTTCCGAGTGTTTTGAGTGATTGATTCTTTAGGTTGTCACTATTCTTTGTTCTTAGATTGAGTTGTAAAGAGTTTTCTGGGTTTATTGATTGGTTGTTGTTGATTATTCATTCATTGTTGTTAATTTGTTCAGGCACCCTCTAAATTACCCTTTTTCATATTAAGTTAACTTCTATGAGCTTGTTTCAGCTTTTGTGGTAGATATTTCTAACTATTTTATTACTATGGTCAGTTAAAAAACTTGATGATCATCTTTTTATCATTTATTATGTTTTTAGGAATAATATAAGATAATTGTTATGTATTATTACTCGTTTTGGTCAGGAAGAGAGGTTGCAAAATTGATGGCAAGTGTACAAGCTGCTGTTTATGGAAGTGAAAGTTGTGTGTTGGATCCACTTTTGTTTCATGAAGTGGTTGATTATAAAGTTGTTGATCATCAACAGAGGAGAAAGCTAGCGGGTATGAAAGTTAGTTATATATTGTTATTTGGGTGGCGTTTTGGGGCAGGCAGGTGAGAAAGCTGCTTTTGTATCATTTGGTGGTCGATCCATTCATTTAAATTGTAGATGAAATGTTACCCGCTCACATTCACTCCCGTCAAGAATTATGGCACATCTGATAAAGAGTTCTATGACTATACAAACATGAAGTATTATTAATTGGCTATCAATCTTTGTATTAGTTGAAGAATTGATCCATTCATTGTATTATTATTTGGTTTTGATTTGTAGGCATGATCCCTTTATTTATTGCAATAAAATGAGTAGTTCTCTTTTCTTCATCCTTTGTAGCTATGGCTCTTTTGGTTCTTTTTGTGGCCGGCCAGTTTTGTGATAATCAAAATGACTGACATGAATACTTTGATCAGTAATTTTTACGCTCATTCTTAATGTTATGAAATGCGTTCGCTCGTTCTAAATGTTATGAAATGCATTCGCTCGGAGCATGACTAGCACTAATTGGAAAATAGTCACCTGGTTGTCAAATAAATATTGTAATCTATCTTCAAACTTTTCAAGAAAGTTAATTGGCTAACCACTGAAGTATTCAACTGATATCTATTTCGGATATTAACCTTTTTTTAATTCACTCATAAAAAGCTCAAACTTTCAAAGGACTTGATAATAAGTCTTGACACATTAAATTAAGAGTAACCTTGTATGAGTCCAAAATGATATGAGAGGTGAAACTGCTTTACTTGGTGATCACCTTTGATGAAGTTTGAGCTTATATTTGGGTGGACATGGATTTTTATACCCAAAACAAAAAACAGTCTGGTTTTAGTTGCATTTCGATACCATCTGCCTTGATATAATCATCCATTTACCCAAAATAAAAGAAGAGAAAACTATAAACCAAGTTAGGACTTTTCTGTTAATATTGTACCACCAAGGCACCAACTACTTAACCTCAATACATTAGTCACCAGTAACAATGTCATAAATTATACAACCATTGTATCATTATTTGCAAGCATTCCAAGAAACATTACAAAGGTTTTGATGGTACATCATCTTGCTAAAATATAAAATGAAACACCAAAGGCTGGACTGTTTGCCAAGTAACAAGCTGAAAATTTGCAGTAACGAGATGAATCTAGTGATGATGATCTTGGAGATAGTGTAACCCACAGTACTTGAAAATCGCTGGCTCACTCTTGTCAAGGCATGGCCTAGTCCACGATTGGTGTCTGAAATCATCAAAAAGTAAACTATGTAAACAAAATCGGGTACACCCAAGTGAAGAAATGGTTTTAGTAATTAGACTAGATTACTTGTTGCTAAATATTATTGATATTGCATATAGGTGACAATTTTGACCCATTGAATGGGTCCATTTGGGTTATGTTTATGTGACAAAAGGGAAATGGGTCAAACACGTAGAAAGTCATATGTAGTCTATTTTTGAATACGTGCAGTCTACTAAATATGAGAAGTTTTATTAAAATATTGAGATTATTAATGCAGTAGTTGTTTTTAATCATAATTAGCGCATTAGTAATTTGCTACAATAATTTAAAATGGATAATAAAATTTTGCAAGTTAACCCAACCCAGCCAACTCTTTTCAACCCAAAACGGTACCAATTGCCCAACCCACTTGACCCACTCATCTGACCACCTTTAATGCTACATAAGAACTGGAAAAGAGAGAAAAACCTCCTTCACAAGCTGCAATTCTACACAGTAAAGTTGTTACAAAAGTTTTACATGAAAGGCCTTTTGACGATTTCTTTATCATCTAACAAAAGTATGTAAAGCTACTACCCAAACGAAACAAGATTCTTACAGCTCAACGTTATATTTCAGATGACAAATTGTGTCTCATGTCATCATCCCCATCTTCAAGTGTAGACTAGTTGATGGTTTTGCACCAGCCGCCACAAGGTTTTTAAACCAATCAGGTTGTTGGAACCTACGGGTGAGGCTGCCATCACTTTAACTGCTGGGTGAATCTGTAGGGGCTATTGTAGGGGTGTTTAAAGTGATGCTAGCTAGAAATTTATATGCCACTTTGCTAGTTGTCACAATCTCTGTGTTAGCTTGTCTAAACTACACTCATGTCTAAAGAAAAAAGAGGACTTTCAATCAATATATCAAAGGATGTGACAAAATGGACAGGGTAAAACAAGTCAAAACAAATTGCAAGTACAAAACAGGTTGACTTGGGTTGATTCACGAACACTAATTATATTATTTAAACATAAAGAACGTGTTAAAAATGATTAAAAGATTAAAACCACACTATAACAAAAATCGTCTACATTGTTTAATAGAGGGATTTAGGTAACTTGTGACCAGTTTCCTTTCAGCCAGATTCTTATGACTTTGTAATAGTCAAATGTAAGCTTAGATACACATGTTTTCTTCAGAAAGATACACAATATAATTTCATAAAATCGTCTACATTGTTACTAGTTATAGAGACCTTCTTACATTTGTTTAACAATCACATATACACATATTTATATGTTATTTTTACTAAATGATACACAATATATTTTACAATAGTCATACAGTTTTTCAAAATACAAATAATCACAGATACGCTATAAAATTACTTAAATCTACAATTTCACAGAGTGATACATAAAATGTCTTTTAGTTTATTCAATAACTTGAAATATTTGACGATAAAAATAAGAAGGCTAGTCTAATACACACAATTTAAATCAAATTAATTATGAATACATCATTACAAATATTGAATAAGTTCCATAAGAATATTGAGTAAGTTTCCATACGGAAAATTTCTATATTTTATGGGACAAGGAAGTAATTTTTTCATCTTGAAAATAGTAAGACATCGAAGAAAATACCTAAATACTTTATAAAGTAGTTAAATAGTGGAATTTGCTTAGTTTACTCGTAGTAATAACGAGGATATTTGGCCCGCGCGTTGCGGCGGGTTTTTCGAGTTACATTTTTGGGTGAATAATTTTTGTAAAACGACTAAAAAAAAGAAAAAACAGATACAATGCAATTGAATTCATAACAAACATTTATCATTCATCAAATTCACATAATGTATCTACCACCTTGAGGTAACAATGCATTCAGGTTGAAACGATCAAGAAGTTGAAAGCTACAAAACATATTCATTGTGATCTGTTTATTACCTCTAGATCCATTGTTTACTAACTAAAGCTCAATTGACCACCCACACTCACCGAACAAAAACAGCAGCAGAAATTGCAAACTTGCAAAGCAATATAAGAATGATAACTTATTGATTCTTTGAGACACCCCATCCTTCATATGAATGATTATGTCAAAATCATTATTAATTCTAGGTGCACTATTAAAAACAATCGCACCTAGCGTAGCCGAAGAAGGAGCATCATAACGCATTCGATTACCACTGTTGTATAATCTGTTTCTAAACTCGGTAGGTTCTGCTTCAACACACATGTCTCTAGTTGTCCTAAAAAGCTTGACTAGTCATTGAATTCGTCAAAGAAATAAATTAAAGTGCGAACAGTTTTCGAGCTTCAGAGGTTATATACATTCTTGATGTCTTTCAACCCACTAAACCAATTTGACACATTACCATTTTAATTGTCAGTTGAAGCCATCCGTAGCAAATGGGCCAAATTGTCATCGCTACCTCTACTAATAAAGTTTATGTTTTGAACTCATCCTAAAACATAAACGTCATCAGAAGAAGGGTAAGCAACCTTCAAACAATGTTTCGGAGATTTTGCCATTCACATTGGAGATAGCTACATAAATTTTATTTAAATTTTGAAAGAAGTTATATAAATTAAACCATAAATAGTAGATAGTTTTGAGATGAATAAAAAATTTGAGTATACCTTTTAACATCTCTAAATTGTTTTGGCAATTTTACCTGAAAAGGTAACAAATCCTTCATATGTTATAATATCTTAGGCAATTTTACCTTAGAAATAAGAATGACACAAATTCTTTAATATCTTTTAATTGTTTTGGCAATTCAGCAAAAGAATAAGAATATCACAAATCCCTTAATATCCACTGGAATTTCACCCTCAACAAAGTTAATCAAGTTCATCGAATCAACAAAACCAAATTAGATATAAAGCATGTTCTTATACACAATTTTCATATGTTTTAAGCAAAAACTTAAAGTCGATTAAATGATAAAAACCCCTCTACACAATCGTGTCGTTTGGCATAATTGTTAATGTTCTTTCTTTTACTACTAAAATAGCCTGCTGTCACAAATAGATACCGTTAGTTCCTAAAAATTGCCGATAGTTCCTAATTTTATGTACTGCCACTCACAAATCATGTTCTAATAAAGTTTATAAAAATTCAAAACATATAACCTAACAATATATGGGTAAAAATCAATGTTAATTTTTGGGTAGAAATCACGAAAAAATGTATACACCACAAATAGACTATATTAATGCATATAGTCTATTTTTGTGATGTGCACATTATTTTTTATCATGTAAAAATTATCATTTTTAATTTATTACGTGATGAACTCAATCACGCTTCCGTATTTACATTGAAATCATTTATTAAATTAATAAATCATAGTTTATAGTTTAATACTCCGTAAAACTTCAAAACAAAATATCAACACGTACGTCATAACATGCTACTAAAATATGATCACGAACCAAACTCAAAGTTTATGTATATGTTTTTTAACATACACAACCATTTCCCCTTCCATATTACCGAGTATTTCTTTTTGTATATTGGAGTATGTTTGTGTTTTTGCTAAAAGAATTTGTCACGTGTGAATTCAAAAGAATTATGTACACAGGGAAAGCATGCAATGATGTTTGAAATCATTCCGTACGATCAAACAACAACTCTTTTAATTATTAACACCATACCCCATACACCCTTGCACCATTAGCTAGCCATCCTCACCCCTATGCATGCATGCCACTCTTCATTTATACCTTTTATATATCTTAGCAGAATAGCAAATAGTAGTCGATCATGTACCCTCGATAACTTTTCAAACTAAATACAAATCAAAGTATTTTATTTTATCATGTCATTGGAAAACTAATGAGTAATTGGCTAAAAGTCATCAATGTGTACGTCTTGATTAGTCCCGGTCTCCAAAGTCCAATTAACTTGGCAATCTCCAAACAAAACCCGGATAATTTCGTTTAAATTTTTTCCCCCTTCTCTAACTATATCTTATTGGACATACTGTAGGAGAAAAAGATATAAACAACATTACAAGTAATCATGAAATGAAATGAAATAACTAAAAATAGCTACAAGTCAACATATATCCAAGTCCATTAGTTTTAGCTATATACATTGTAAAAGAGCAAGATAATGGTACATTTTTCATTTTCCTTTGAAAGAAACAAAAAAGATATAAAACAACTAATGTGGTAAAGAGCGAAAACTACAACAAACCTGCTGCAACCTGCAAGATTAAGATGATAAAACATAATACGAAACCCACCACTCTGAAATGGTGTTTTAAGGATAAACTTGATGCAAGCTTGTGATGATTACTTGTAATGTTGGTTTGTATGGGGAAGGTGAGCAAACAATAGCACACTATTTCGCGCTGATGTGTAAATCCTAGAAGGCTGCAACAGTTATTCGGGACTTCCTTTTATACAATTGGAAGATAAATATAAATAATATTTAGAAGAACAAATACTCCGTAATATATTCACCAACTATTTCTATAGATACTATTCACCAACTGTAGAAAGAATAGTATCCATTTACCTTTGGTAAATGTTAATATAGGGAATATCACTTGTTTAAAATGTGACATCACACTATTTTGAGGATCATAGTAGGCGTATGTAAACATATCAATGCTTGAGTTTACGGAGATGATGGCGAAACATGTTTAGCTTCAGTATTATGGCAAAACACGTTTAGCTTAAACCCAATATGAGTACTCGTGTTGTTTACAAAACTAAGATATATGCTACATACGTGTTTATATGCTACATGTTGCATTAGAAATGTTAGAGTTGTATGAATGCATATATTGTCACCTTACGTTCATGTTTAAGCATGCATTTTTTTATAAATGTAATATATGTGGTTAATGTAACGAGCAGAGAATATGCATTTCAGAGTTTAACACGTGTTAGCGCGAGGCTGTCGTGATTCAAAGAATGAATTTAAATTGAGAAAGTGTATGGGAAAAAAGGCAATGGATGAAGGTAAAAATGATGCAATTGGATGAACAAAGAGTAGGGTATCAAGGTCAATCATACGAACTAGAGAAACAAAGATTGAAATGGTTGAAATTTAGTTGTAAAAAAGAAAGAGAAATGGAGGTTGAGACATTAAGGAATGAAAGAATGAAGCTTGAAGATGAAAGAATGGATTTAAATATAAAGATACGGCTTGGTTACACATTAACGTAGAGATCTCAAATATGTACGTATTTTTATATATAGAGCATTGTCATGGCATGATTGTATGTGGTATTTAAATAAAAAAATGCACGAGCTCACTAAGCCATTACACTACTAACAAAACTGCCAATACCAACAACCTATAGTCGTTGGTAAACAGTCAATTTTCGTTGATGAACAACGTTACCAACGACTTTCCCAACAAAATGTGGCCGTGGGAATTATGCTCGTTGCTAAATATATTTTACAAAAGAATATCACCAATCGTTGGAAAAATAACACAAACATGCCAAGTCGTTGGTATATATAAAACAGCAACGAAATTAAAGTATATTGGTATTCAAAAAAATACCAACGACATCAAAGTCGTTGGTTTTTTGGTGAATCTATATCAACAAAAAATAACCTACAAAACTATTAACTACTAAATTACTTTTATAACACAAAATCAACGTATTTCAAATAATGTATTCAATTTACACTATTGTATACAGAAAAATCACAAAAAAAATCAGTTATACACGCTTAGCGCTTTAGAGAGTAAAACTACAATGCACGAACGTATAAATAGGCGGGTGATGTCGAGTTGATTGTGAGTTACGCCTGTTTCCTCTTGAGTGACATTTTAGTGTTGACTAATGTTGAATCTGTCATCGATAACATTTAACAATTTAGTGTGTATGTCAAATAAACTATAAGAATTCTATAATTAAATGCAGTCTAAAGAGCAATTCAGAATATCGTTGAAGTTAAACATACATATTTTTTATTGGGTTGCATTAATATGTATACACTTCGAGGTTTTTACAACACACATTACTTGCATCCAGATCAATAAAATAAAAAAACCTACGAGTCAATGAAATTATCATTCTAAACAGAAATCTCATTACAGTCACACAACATCAAATCATTAATACATAAATTTGCCAAGTGCTCCCTACAAAGATAGCCACATACGAAACTCATTTATATATATACATAAATCATGTTGATATAATCATTTGAAACTCACTCATATATATATATATATATATATATATATATATATATATATATATATAAATAAATGGAAAGAGGAGTCACATACGAAAATAAAATCCTATAAATTATTTAATTAATATTATTTTATAAATGAAATTATAAAATATGTACTACGATTATCATTTAATCACGTAATATCTAAAATAATTCTAATAAATTACCGTGCATTGCACGGGTCTTCCACCTAGTATATATATGTATATGTGTATATATATATACCTATATATATATATATATATATATATATATATATATATATATATATATATATGAGTAAGTTCAAATGAGAATGTAATTTTTTGTGAGAATAGATGAACCTATAGAAATGCGCAATGTGTCACAAAACCCACTTCCCCCCATGTTTTTAAAAATTAAATATTTCAAGAATGGCTCATTGAAAAATTATAAAAATTGCACCATAAAAATCAACATCTTTTTCTCTTCGATTAGACATCTCACATGATATACTTTCGACGACTTTTTTTTATGATTATACAATATTAGTAACACATGTGGTACTCATTGGTAACACATGTGTTACTTGCTGGTATCACATGTGTTAACTGCTGGTATCACATGTGTTAACTGCCCAACGAAAAAGAAAAAAAAAAGCTGTCGAAAGTATACCTTGTGAGATCTCTAATCGAAGTGAAAAAAAAACTGATTTTTATGATGTAAATCTTATGAATTTTTGACTTACCGTTTATGAGATATTTATTTTTTAAAAACGTGGGGGAAAGTGGGCTTTGTGACACGTGACGCGTTCTTATTAGTTCTTCCGTTCTCACAGAAAGTTGTTGTACTCATTTGAACCTCGTGTATATATGGGAATGTTCAAATGAGAACCAACTAAAAAGTTTAAAACTTGTGAGAACTACTAGTTTACGTATTTGTTCACATGTGATTAACATCATTCACATGTGAACATTGATATATGTTTAATTGATAAATAAAAAAGGCATAAAAATCCTAAAATTATATCGAAAAACACAAAAATACAAATATGTGTTCACATCTGAACGATCATGTGAACAAATCGGTTCAAATGTGTTTTACGACGTGATTTTTAGAGATTTTAGCATTTTTTTTCTTTCCAAATCTATCATATATCAATGTTCACATATGAATGGAGCGAATCACATGTGAATAAATACATTATCTAGTAGTTCTCACAAGTTCTCAATTTTATGTGGTTCTCATTTGAACCTCATATATATATATATATATATATATATATATATACACACACACGAGGTTCAAATGAGTACAACTTTAGGTGAGAATGAAAGAACCAATAAGAACGCGCCACGTGTCACAAAACCCACTTTCCCTCACGTTTTTAAAAATTAAATATCTCCCAAACGATAAGTCGAAAAATCATAAAAATTGCACCATAAAAATCAGCATTTTTTCTCTTCGATTAGAGATTTCACAAGGTATACTTACGACAAAAAAAAATCGTTTTCGTTGGGTTTTGTAAACGAGTAACACATGTGTTCCAGCAGGTAACACATGTGTTAGCAACATGTACCACATGTGTTACCAGCAGGTAACACATGTGTTACTAATATTGTACAATCATAAAAAAAAAGTCGTCGAAAGTATATCATGTGAGATGTCTAATCGAAGAGAAAAAAATGTTGATTCTCATGGTGCAATTTTTATAATTTTTCAATGAGCCCTTCTTGAGATATTTAATTTTTAAAAACGTAGGAGGAAATGAGTTTTGTGACACGTGCCGCATTCCTATTGGTTCTCCAATTCTCAACTATATATATATATATATATAAAAGAATGCATTAAAATGTGGTTTCAAGATGACATTCGGGTGTCACTTGCTAGATTAGAGACGATTCATGTGTAACACTTTAGGCGAATGTCACAGCGGTGGACATGCGAGATTAGAGACTTGTGAGTAAATCTTCTCTTTCACCAAACAAACGCATATTCAATGCGTCTATGCGAGTAATACTAGCATAGGTTATCTTTTGGGAAGTCTTCTCGTGTGTAAGCGGACAATATTATAGTTCTGGTAGAGTCCTAAGGCCATATATATTACAAGTGGTATCGAAGCAACTTATTCAGAATGTTGAAAAAACCCTCACTGAGGACGATGAGTCCTAATTTGAGGTGTATGTAATACCGTGGGTGGATTATATTGATAATTAGTCGAGCAGTTAACGAGCTACTCGAGTTCGATATATGACTTGATTTGGATCGTTAACGGCCCCAATGAATTCCACATAGGCCAAGGACATCATAGAATCAAGGATTATAAGAATATTATCTACTTACTTGATACAACGGTCTTTGAGCCACAATCACATCATAGATCAGGATAACTCACTAACTAAACGTGATTAAGCAGAATACCAAAATGTATGTTTGTATTGGAATTTTAAAAATAACATATTTTTCTAAAAACAAAATTACCTAAGTAGGAGCGAAAGTGTAAATTAACCAATTTAAATAGAGTCAACAACCCAATATCGAAAAAAAATGAACCATTGAAACGAGCGACATAATTAAAATATTTACCATAATATAAAGAACTTTGCAACTTCGTACTAAGTATTTTTGGTAAATTAATAGGAAAAGAAAATTATTTAATTAAATTACTAACAACTTTAGTTAAAAGCTCGTTTTATAACTTATTAGTTGGTAAAGTATGTTAGTAGTTTCACAATTTACCAACTATTTTGAAGTTGTTGGTGAAAGTCGTTTGAATTTTAACTACCAATGAAAAATTTACGTTGGCCCTGTATTTCATAACTTCATCAATAAAAATAGAGAGGCAATCGTAAGACATGCTGCTAAATACAATGTTTAGATGTACTCGTGTCGTTTGAAATTGTAATAATAAAAAATAATCATTTATCTGAAGACCATAATCTTTTATCAACCACAATGACAGTTTTAAAAGAAAGGTAATGTGTTGGGATCGACTTTGCTCTTATACCTTTGTTGGGATCGATTAATACCACACACATAAAAAAATATAACAGAATTATGTACAAGCCAATAAAATACGCATACGAAAATTGAAAAAAGCACGAATCACGGAAGAGTACGAATCACGGGATCATGGGGTCACTTAAATTCCGCTATAATAAGAACGATATTACAAGAATTGATGATCCCCTTAACACTCTAGAATACCATCACATATCTCTCAAAGGTAGATTACAATAACCGAGCCGCTCCCGACGTAATTGAATCACCAAAGACTCACCACTGGATAGAGGGAAATTCTCATATGCTCTGTTGTATTGGCAACGTCTTTATACATAATTATTTAAGCATATAACCTCTATAAATATGTAATACATAACCCTAAATCTAACTTTATTCAAAATCAAATTCTCCATACAACTCCTATAATAACTTTATATCTAAATTAATTTGTTAGTAAATTAACGTGATCTCCAAATCTCAATATTTTAGGTAATTAACAATTATATTCAAATGGCAAAGTAAATTTGCATTATATCTTCAGACTATTCCGGTACGTTTGGTGTAGAGCTTTTAGAAGCTTTATCCGTTTGTTTTCAAATTAATAAGCCTGTTATTTATAAAAGTCTTCGTTTGGATAGAAGATCTTTGAGCTTTTAATTATTTTTATAAGTTCTAAAAAGCTTGTAAATGAAAAGTTAATCCCACAAACATTTGGAATCACAAGCGTTTGGAATTGGAATGAGCTTTTAATAAATATAATTCCATAATCATCGTCCTCGTCAATATCACAATTTGACAACAGTTGGTTCATCGGCACAAGCTAGACTATTAGTTATCCAAATGATTTGTAAGTTAGAAATACTTTTCAAAATAACAATGGACATGATCATGTTACGCACGGTATGAATGGAGTATATGTTTATTTATAAATACTAAACAAAATATATTATTTGAAAAATTATATATGTATATGATGATCTATAGAAAAGTTCAAATTAAAATAGTAAAAAATTAAATAATAAGAGAACTAATAAGATTGTACCATTTCAAATATTTGTAAAAAAATATTATTTTTTTAGTAATATTTCTATCAAAATAACTGTAACCGACTTTTTAATATATATTAGTATGTTATCTTAGTTACATTGGTTATAATTTTAAGTTACATATTTTTAAAACTGAAATTATTTATAATATATCAAAGTTAATAATTAATTGTATTGATTTAAATATTCGATTGTAGAACATATTAATGAAGTGAAGGGTAAAATAGTAAATTATTATTTCTTCCTTTAAAATTTTATCTCAAATGTTTTATATTATATATATACATATACATACATATATACATATATATATATATATATATATATATTTTCATGACATGTCATAAGATTTCACTACACTTAGACCACTTGGACCCACCACCACCCCACGACGCTGGTAGTGGGTGGCGCGGTGAGTTGGCGTCATTGAGATTTTAACGGGGCAGGTGGAGTATTTGTGCGGCCAGTAGCATATAAAACAAAAGAAATTGTTTTTTTTTGAACTGAACGACCGTTGAGAACAAAAAAAAAAATTGAAAACAAAATATCCATTGAATTTTTTGTAAAAAAGTTTTTTTTAAACTTTTTCTCCTACAAATACTACACTCTATTATTCACATTTCACACGGCAAAAACTAACTGTTTATATACATTCTCACAACAATTCATTCAAAAAAACTGTCTAACGAAAACCCAAATCAAATATCACCCAACGGCGATAATAAGTATCCGTTACTTACAACAATATGTTGTACCACCCCTACAAATTCAACAACAGCAATCACAACCCCAACAACAAACTAACGATGACAAATTGACGACGAACAGAAAAAAAGAAGTCATCAAAAAGGCAAAGGCGTTTATAAAGGTGAAAAGGTTAAATGCAACAAACAACTTTGACAAAACGAGGAAGAATTATGGTTGGCACCATGTTCGGTCGACTCCACGGAAGACCCAAGAAAATCCGACTCTTAAAAGAGATCAAACTTTTGAGAGACGGTTAAAAACAAGTTCAACGCAAACGATCAAGGATGGGTTCGCGACAAGGAGCGCTATCTGAAAAATGGCGTCCTATCAACGCGAACTCTAATAATGTATTTTTTTTAATTAATGAAGTGATTTTTAATTTGAAATGTGTTTTTATTTAACTAATATTAAAAAAAAAAAAAAAAAAAAAAAACAAACAAACTTGTGGCATTAAGGGTGAGTCCAATCCAGCATCACATGACTTGGTGGAATTCCTCATTCCACGGTGTTATCCCACCACCCCATGTGATGGTGACGTGAACCCACTACCAAGCCGGATACCAATGCAAGTGGTCTTATAGTTATTATTAATAAAGTAATCTCATTTATTCATAGTATTAATTACCAAACCTATATATTGTAAATATTCTATTGTTTTGATATTATTATGGGTTAATTATTTGTTTTAAGTAATACCAATATTGTACTTGAAACATCCATCATTTTTACCTAATTAAATAAGCGTGAATTACATTGAAAATTATATACAATACAATTCTTATCATCTCGATCTAACTCGTCAATATAATCTTGCTAATCTTGCCTCGTCTTAAACTTTATTAGTTCTCTTAAACAATCTTATTTGAATAAACTTGAGATATATGCAATAAATCCGTAAGCCTAATGACGTAGTGAGCTCGTGCGTTTTGTATTAAAAAGTCACACTCAATGATGCCATGAAAATATCAAAATACATATCGAGATCTCATCGTTAACATGTAACCGAGCCATAACCTTTTATCCGGATCCATCTTAAAGATATGGATCCCATGAACTAAACCACGGGTAGCCTTACCCTAACCCGTGCCATATTGTGGATCGACGAATCGAATCCTACGCCCGTTATATATTAATCACACACACATATATATATGTGTTAACATGTAACCGAGCCATAACCTTTTATCCGGATCCATCTTAAAGATATGGATCCCATGAACTGAACCACGGGTAGCCTTACCCTAACCCGTGCCATATTGTGGATCGACGAATCGAATCCTACGCCCGTTATATATTAATCACACACATATATATATGTGTGTGTGTGTGTCTATATATATATATATATATATATATATATATATATGTGTGTGTGTGTGTGAAATCGCATGCTTTAAACGTGAACATGATAATGATGCATATATGCTATACTCCTAAAACACACATAACACATGAAACACATATGTTATATATCTCAGTATTCGTATTCGTAAACAGGAAAAAAAAAATACTCACTTTGATGATAGCTTGATACTAAATCATCAAAACATCCTTTGTAGAAAACTCGAAATGGTAGGATTCTTGGTTAAAATGGATTGGCAAGTTGAGGTCCTTATACTACACTCTCGTTGACATTGTCAAGTATGATTTTGAAGACTCAAATCTCTAGATCTCTCAATCGTTGCTTTTTATGATGGGAAGACTAAAATGAATTAGTAAAGCAAATGATGCATCCTTTTATATGAGTTAATCGTAGGCTCCCAAATAATTAGCTTGCCACACCTAATTCTATAAGTTGAAATGGTGTTTCTTAGGCAATTAGTCACAAGCCAAATGTGGAATACATACAAAATACTTAATCACAAAGGAATGTAGTATGGATTTACACGTGTCCACCAATTAATGACCCTATTTCTACTAATAAAAAAATGTTAGACCACAGAATAATTGATCTCATCTTAGTCATGTTCTATTTACTAGATTTAATATCTTCCTTGAGCATGTGATCACCAAGCATAACTTACATATAATATGCAACATAAGATGTACCAATAGCTTGGCATCTTGTACATTGAAAATGCTAATACACAATTTTTATTTGAACCAGCATATATACCATTTTACAAATACTAAAACGAATGTAAAATGAGGGAATGAACGTGAGCCATACTACTATTGTAATAAATTTAGAGAATTTTCTATCAATAATTATAATAAATTTAGAGAATTTTCTTAATTTTAATAAATTTAGAGAATTTTCTTAATTGTAGGCGAAAATCAAAAATTGGATCGTTACAATACTCCAATTATTATTATTATTATTATTATTATTATTATAGTAATATAAACTTTGAAACTTTCTTTATACTATTGTACTACAATGTTAACTTGTGTAATACTATTATATATCTTAAACCTAAAAAGAAAAGTTTAATAGCGATTGATATCATAGAGAGTAATTCAGACCACCAATTGCATATGTTAACTTTTTTCTTTTTAACGCCAATCCTACTACCTAACTTACATATTATGTATGAGTAGGGTTTAAATGAGTACAAGGCTCTAAGTTGAGAATGAGGGAATGAACGTGAGCCATCGGATCTAGCAAATCAAGAGCCCAGATTAATACCCCATTTTTTAATTAAAAGAATTAAATTAAAACAAATTTTGGGCGGAAGCGCATAATCGTAATTTTACCCTCTCATTAATCAATTTTTCTTTTCACTTTATTTAAAAAAAAAACAAAAAGCCGTTCCTCTGCCTTTTCCTCTCTTCTCTGGCGATCATCATACAAATCCCTAACTTCATAAAATCGATCGAAAATCATCAAATCGGTGTTGTTTGTTGCTAAAATTGACGTGTCCTGCATCTACATTATTCGCTTAATCTTTCTAATGGTTTAGTTTTCACTGAAATATGTTTTTGTGAAACCCTAATTATCAAACACCGGTTAAAATTCATTATTAATGCTTATTTTTCGAAGTAATGGATGTTCGTGACGATATTGTTACAGGAACAACATCATCAAGGCCTATTGCTGCTAGGCCTCTTCGTTCGGTTCCATTACGTAAGTTATTTCAAAGTTTTA
Organism: Gnaphalium uliginosum; assembly: GCA_963930675.1. Lineage (NCBI taxonomy): Eukaryota > Viridiplantae > Streptophyta > Magnoliopsida > Asterales > Asteraceae > Gnaphalium > Gnaphalium uliginosum. The sequence continues at coordinate 33,087,574 of OZ005685.1, forward strand.
TGGTTAGTTTTTAGTGTTTAAGTATTTGATTTTTCGTTTTTAGTTTGTTTTGATCTTGTATGACAGTATGTTATATCTGTTTTTGTTGTTATTTGAATTTAGGTTTTGGTAACACATGTGTTAGCTACGATTGGTTTGTATTTTATTGTCCGGTGATACAAGTGTAGCGAATATGTTTTGTTTTGAAGTTACACAACTGTCACCACTGCATATTGATGTGGATAGTGGTATTTTAGTTTTTGTATTTTTTGATGTTGATGTGAATAGTAGTAGTTACACAAGTGTTACTACCATAGTTTATTTTTGTTGATGATAGTATTGTTTGTTTATATGGAATGTGTATATGTGATATTAGCTGATATATACTTACATTGATATATATCTCATCGATTATTCTGTTTTTATTTGTTGATTTTTGTTACTTTTGTTTTTGTGTTTTGAAGTGTTTGTGTGTTCGTTTGTTTGTATGTTAATAGCGGTTGAAGATTCCATCGTTTCAGAACTTGATGTGGATGTGGTTAGTTCACTAGAAGGTTATCTTTTTGTCACTATGTTTTTATAGTTTATCTTTATATGTTGTTTTGAAGTTTTATGTGTGTATGTTTTACTTTTTCAGTTGTGACGTCGTTACCCTTTTTGGATGCGAATCCTTTAAAGGTTTATAGAAAAACTGCAAAAAAACAAAACAATAGTCATGTTGATGATGAAGGTAAATGTCCCTTCAATGAACATAATGTTTTTCATACTTATATCCCTATGTTTTTGATTCTTTTCTGTGCTTTTTATTGTATTTGAAATGTGATTAATCCAATAGTATCACACATTTTGGCTTAGTAACATATGTGTTAGTATGCAGTACCACATGTGGTAATAATTTGTATCACATGTGTTAGTAAGTATTGACACATGTTTGTAATTTTTTGTATCACATGTTTTAGTAAGCATTGACACATTTTTTTTTTAACTTTCGATTGTATTATTTCAGTCATTCTAATCTTACACTATTTTTTATTTTTGTGTTATGTTTTTTTTTTCAGGAGGCAATAATACTTCGCCATCTCCTACAATTGCGGAGATTTTGAATAAACAGAAGACAGATGCAAGACGTACTCGCATTGAAGCTTCAAAAAAATGAGTTCTGAAGCTGCAAATATTCCCCTAACAAAATCTACTGCTGCAAGGATGGAATCTACAAAGGCTACAAGTCAAAAAAACGAAACTCCTGCTAAAATTAAAAAAATGAAACTTGCTTAGAGAAAGCAGTCAATTGAAATGGAACAAAGTAAGAATACAAGTAAAAAGAATGTGGCTGCAGAGGAGGTGAAGAAGAAGAAAGATGATAAGAAGGAGAAAGAAGCCAGTGAGGCTAAGAATATGGAAGATGCCGAGGAGGCAAAGAAGAAGATACAAGTTGAGGAGGATAAGAAGATGAAAGAAGCCGAGGAGGCAAAGAAAAAGAAAGAAGCCGAGGAGGTGAAGAAGAAGATAGAAGCTGAGCAGGCGAAGAAGAGGATAGTCGCACAAGAAGCCGAGGAGAAAAAGAAACTGAATGAGGAGAAGGTTGTGAAGGAGGAGATGAAGAAGACTTCTTTAAAATTAAAGAAATAAAAAATCGAATCTGCTGTGGTTGAGCCAGGTAGAAAAGCTGCTGAGAAAAGAAAATTACGTGTTCAGGCTGAGGAAAAAGAGAAAGAGACCAAGCGTACGAAGCGTGTCAAAGTAGATGTCGAGGAGGAAAGTACAAAGTTTCACTCGATTCGTGTTCGAACTACATTCAAACCGCTGTGGGAGGCTGGGAGTCAGCTCTCGACTAAACAGAAGGAATGTCTCAGGGACTGTTCTTCCGGGTAATTTTTATACTCTTCTGGTTTATTTTATATGTGTTTTTGTAGATATATCTTTATTTGATACCTTATTTTACACTTGTGGTAGTAATGACTGACACATGTGTTACTGAGTACTAACACATGTGTTACTGATCAATAACACATGTGTTACTAGTAGGAATGACACGTGTTAGTGGTTACTCAATAACATTTAAAATATGTTAATTTATTTTTTATTTACAACTATTTGATTCTATTTTGCCAGGTCAATTGGGTTACTTTGTGGTTGATAATTTTGACCCGGAATCCATGGAGATCAAGGTCGGTGATTCATGTATCAAAGTGACACCAGACGCCGTACATGATGTTTTCGAAATACCCAATGGTGGTATCAATATTATGGAATTACCGGATCTCAATCATGATGATCCGTGTATGGCACAATTTATGAAGGAGTTTTCACAGTTTCCGAACGTGTACATCAGTGCCAAGGACATGGTCGAGAAGATTATTACAGATAAAGATGCTGGGTTTTGCTTCAAGTTAAAATTCCTCATGTTGTTTGCCAAGACAATGGGTAGATGCATGAGCAATGGAAAGTTTTTGCAGCACTTTGTCTACAAGTTTACCGAAGATACGGATTTAAAGAAGCTCAACTGGTGTGGGTTTGTTATTGAGTGCTTGAAGAGGCCATCAAGCAGTTGGAAAAATGATCGATCAACTCATTATCAAGGCCCGATCACCTTCCTAACTGTAAGTTAATTCTCTTTATATATATATATATATATATATATATATATATATATATAAATGTTACTTATATAAATTATAACCTTTATATCAGTTAGTTTTAAAATGAATTTTTGTTATTTTTTTTAAAATACTGCAGCTGTTGTATCTTGATTCGGTGAAGCCCACATCATGTTCTGTTATTCGTCAACGTCCAATTATTTTGAATTGGAGGAACACGTTGATGAAGCTTGTTCAGGAAGAGGAGGCGGCTAGTGGATCTTTCAGCGGGTTGCAACTTGCTGGTGAATACAATTCAGATGTTGCCTATCAAGAAGAAGGATTTTTTAACCCAACAAAAGGACATGATAGTGGTTCCAGTGTAAGTATTCTTTGTTTTATCATTTATTTGATGTTTTTTTTAGTTATTATTTTTATTGATTACACATGTGTTACCTTCTGGTAACACATGTGTTACTATGGTTATATAGTATCACAAGTAGTGTTAGTTTACATTAATAAGTTTGTTCTTTTTTTGTGTGTTTTGTATATATACAGGATTGTCTTGATAACATCTACAAGATGATTGATTCTGTTAAGAAGACGCAACTTCTTATCAAAAAGAAGATGCATGATGGAAGTAAGAAATTCCCCAATGACAAAGGTTTTGAAGAAGTTGTTGTGCTGTTTGATGAGGTTTTTAGGAGTCGTGTATATCATCCGGAGGTTATGGATGCTGATGAAAAGCCACTTGTTAATAAAGGAAATGGTGGAGATAACAAAGACAGTGAAGGAGAAGGAGGTGGTTTAGAGTCTAAGGGTGAGATCAATGTTGGTGAAGAAGAAAGTGATTTAGAAGATAATGGGGAAGATGTAGGTGGCAAGAAAGTTGAAGGAAAAATAATGATGACGGCGAAGTTCCTCATTGTGTGTAGGAATATTTCATGTTGGATGAAGACATAGTTGAGGTGTTTGACATGACTACCTTTTTTGTTTTTCATCCATCATATTTACAATTGCAGACCCACCTGTATCATCTATTTTACCTACCTCTGTGAATTACCTACCTCAATAACGTTACCTAGATCCGAGTTTTCTAATTTTTCACTTGGTCTAACTCAGGAGTTTGATGAGGGTGTATCGGGCGATGATGGTGTGGTTGCTGTGGGTGGGCAGGTTACTGTGAAGCCCTCTTTCTTTGTTTTCTCACCATATAAGAACGTTAAGACTGATGTGAGGACAAATGTGAAGCTGCACGAACTCAAGTTTTCTAATTGGCTATTTTCAATGCTAGGTGATAAGCTGTGAGTGTTCTTTTTTTCTTTTCTTCTGTTGTCTAATTCTTTTTTTGGGTGTGTATAACGTGTGTGTTAATTTGTTAAACTGTACATTTTTAACCTTTATATTTTTTATTACCGCAACGAATATTTTTTTGAAAGCAAAAACGGACACAAGGCAACACGTGAGGATCTTGAAACATTAGCGCCGGGGCTATGGGTTAGCGTGAATACTGTAGACAGTTGGGCTGCAATTATGAACTATGAAGAGCAGCGTAGCACTTCTGGATCACCTAAACGACTATTTTTTCCACCTTCTATGTTTGTAAGTTTTTTCTATGTTTTCTTATTTTATTTTTTTTGTTGCTGTTTACATTGATGTTTTATTTATGTTAAACTTTTCTTTGTTTTATTAGCTTGAAGATACATACAAACTGACTCCTGAAAAAAGGTTTCAAGCTTTCAAATCAACACTCACTAGTTGGCTATGTGAAGATAAAGGGCTGATTTCAATGCGAAATGTTGATTTGGTAAGTGTATACATAATATGGGAATAGTATATGTTGTGATTGCTTATACAGTAACACATGTGGTACTACTATCATATGTGGTACCAAATTTGTTTGTTTGTTGTAGTCTTAATAAACTTAATTTTTGAACAGGTTTTCTTCCCTATGATTGTGTCAAACCACTTCTTTGTTTTGCTATTCAACCTGAAGAAGAAAACATTTCACATCATTGATAACAGTGCTGCGAAGGTTGACTATGATTTGAAATACAAGGACATTTGTGATTTGGTTGTAAGTATCCTAAATTTGAGTATTTAAAATATATATACTTTGTTTATGAGATACCGTATCTACCTTCCTTTTTTTTTTTTACTTGAAGCATTCTTTGTTTGTGAAGCATTTGTCTGATGTTGGTCATCCCGCGGCTCTGAAAATGACCAAAACGCGGAAGGCAGCAGTGATGGGTATCAATTGGAAGACACTTGAAAATGGTCAAGATTGCGGGGTATTTACGATGCTTCATATGGAGAATTACACAGGTCAGATCGTGAGCAAGTGGGACTGTGGGCTTGATTTAGAAGGAAGTGTTCAGCGACTGCAGCTTATCCGTTTGCGGATAAAGTTTGCTGCAAAGATAGTTTTGCACGAGTACAACATACTCAGAGAAATAGTCCATGAGATGGTTGATCACTTTTCTTGTTCACACAGCGATGAAGATATTAAGCAATGATTCTCATTGCCATTAAGAACCACAAGAAGAGACTAGAGGATCCTGACCAAGTTAACAAGGCAAAGAACGTTAATCGTGGAGATGTTGAACAGTAGCATGTATGTTTTAAAAAATTTGATGTTAAAAAAAGTAGTTCGAAGTACAATCTTTTGAAAACATGTTCTTTTAGATCAGTTGTAATGATGTGAAACAAGTTCCTTTGAAAATAAGCTCCTTAGTTGATGTTTTTTTTGTTATCTTTTATGATTTTTGTTTTAACCTAAAGTCTTTCTTATATTTTTTTTAGTCCGTTTCTAATTTCATGATTGTTTTTATTAACACTTGTGTTACCAACCAAAATACTTTTTTGATAACACATACTATGTAGTAACTACTTATTAAATATTGTAGTAATTAATATTCTGTTTCTAACACAATCTTTAGTTGATACCCCCATTATAATAGTAACTATTTTTAATAGCTAGTAACACATGTGGTATCACTTAATAACACCTGTGTTAGTAAACCAGTATCACATGCCTTGATATAATAACATTAAGTTCATAAGTGTAGCAGAATAAACTAACTTGAGTTTAACATGAGATTACAAAGTGTGAAGTCATGGTATATAAATATTTTCGATCATTATAAGTTTTATACTAAACAAGTAACACATGTGTTATCAATCAGTAACACATATGGTACTAACCATGTAACACATGTATTATCAAGCATAACCATTTCGTGTTGGTAACCAATAATACACATTTTGTATGAAAGCTGATCTATTTTTTCAACATAACAAATTCAATTTTATTATATCAAGTTTCATAGAAAAATAGTATTTTCTGCAAAAAGTAAACAACTATTAAATGTTTTCATACTAAAAGTAACACACGTGTTAATAACTATTAAAAGCAATCATTGTCCATTTTTCCTCGGTTGTTCATCTTATATCTTCCTTGCCTTTGCTTCCGCTTTCTCCCTTTCTTTAGCTTCTGTTTTTGCCTTTACCTCTGCTCTCCTTTTATCACACGATCGACTGTTATGGCGCGTACCAATTTCTCCAAACTTCCCACATTTATTTTTCCTCTTTTCTGCAGCTTTTATCGCTTTTTCCTTTGAGCTCATCAAACGCTTGCTTTTCCGCATCCTTTGTACCTTAAGTCACATAAACAAAGAGGGATAGTAGTTAGTATCACATGTGTAGCTAGTTAGTATCACATGTGTTAGTAATTACAAAATTATATAATCACATTTTTTAATTATTTTGTTAATAGTACCACATGTGATATTTTTCTATGTAACACATGTGATAGCAATGCATTATTAAACTTTTACAGACTTATAATCATTAGATATCGTACCTTAACACATCTGGATTCTGAATTTCACATACATCCGGTTTCTTAATACCGTGCAGTTGTTCAATTACATCATTCTTGTTTTGAGGTTGAGTCTCGGATGTGGAATCTTCGAGATCCATCTTAATCTTCTTCAATTTCATCACAAAATCAACCATCTTTTCCTGATTATTTCCTATCACCTGCAAGCAATCCTCAAAACTTGAAGCCGCCTCGCCTGAGAGTTGGTCATAGTCACTTGCAATTCGCTTTCTTTTTACGAATTTCAATGGTAATCAGATTTTTGGTCCACCTTCTTAAAATGTACCGGCTAGGTATCTCCTCAATGTCACGGTTTTTGAACACGCAAAAAATATGCATAAATAAGAATCCACGCCGAATGAACTTTTTGCAGTTACATTCCACCGAGCCATCTTTTAACATGTAAAGCACCTTAAGTAACATAAAATAAAGAGGGGTAGTAGTTAGTATCACATGTGTAACTAATTAGAATCACATGTATAACTAGTTAGTATCACATGTGTAACTAGCTACTATCTTTTTTAACTGCTGTTAAGATTACCACATCTATTAATGCTATGTTACACATGTTATAGCAATACATAATCAAATTTTTACAGACTTATAATCATTAGATCTCGTACCTTATAGTCATATGTTCTTGTCATTTTATCGTCCGGCCAAAATTCAACTTCCCAGTCTTCATTTGAAGCTCTTTCTTCTTCCGTATACTTCCTCCTTTCTTTGATTATGTATTCTTGGCAACCATCTTCAGTTTTTAAGCCGTTTATCGAGCATTCCCACAGAGATTTCACTATCTCTATCTGCACGAGATTAAAAATTGTTCTTGTGTATATCTTGGCCGCATGTATTTCAATCCTAAGTTGTGTCTTGTACTTTGGAACCGTTTCAATTGTTTAGTGGTCAAGAACATCCTGATTATACCTCTGCATTTCCACAGAATTCTCAAAGCACAACATAAAATTCACAAGTGTTGACCTCTTGTCAACGAAGGTCCCGAAGAACGAGTTTTCACTCTCTAATCTTGATGTTGTCCTCATGAGTCCACACAATTCCACGTTTGCAAAGTAGGCCGGTATCCACGTAGACCTAATGTCATAGATTTTGGTTAGCCATTTGTGGTTTTGTGTGTTATACTCGTCCATCAGTTTCGCCCAGTCTTCCTCAAACTGTGAATGTGTAATCCACATGTTCCATATAATCTTGTTGAACTTTTTCTTGAACTCAGTGTCATCAGGTACATCATGAAGAATCTTCAATCACAAATACATTTAGTATCACATGTGTTAGCATCCGGTAACACATGTGTTAGCATACAGTTACACATGTGTTAGCATCCAATATCAAATTTTTTTATGAAACATCTACATTCTAACATATGTGAAATACTTGAAGACGAGTGTTATTATATAATAGTACAACAAACATACCTTTCCTGGTAGCTTCTGAGTGATGTGCCACATATAAAGCTTGTGTTTCGACTCTGTTAGTACCTCATCCACAACTCTTTTCATTGATTTGTCCTGATTTGTCACAATAATTATTGGCTGCAATCCAAACGCCTTTAAAAAGGCATTGAGCAGCCAAATGTAACTATCGGCAGTTTCATTATTTAGCAAGCCGGCACCAAACGTCACACTCTTCCGACGGTTATCTATTCCAGTGAAAGGTACGAACATCATGTTGTACCTGTTTTGATAAAGTATTGTTTATGTCAAAATTATTTGTGAGAACAATATAACCAACACACGATATGAAACGGACCAGTAACACATGTGTTAAATAATGATAACACATGTGTTAATTAGTGGTAACACATGTGATACTGATAAGAATACAGAATATTATATGACATATTTTTTAATTTTCTTGTACGTACTTGTTGGTTGTGTAAGTGGCATCAAAAGAGACGATATCACCCAATTCCCTGAAGTTAGCCTTAGCTACTTCATCAGCCCAAAACAAAGAAGCTAACTTGCCATCTTCGACTTTGTACTCAAACGAGAATTCGGGCACATAAGCTTTTGCATTAAGCATCTTTGTCACTAGAATTTGTGCGTCGCTGCTTCCTATATACGCGTTCATATCTCTTCTAAAGTTCTTGAAATCCACCACAGTTCCATTCAAAATGTCGTAAGATCCTTTGAGGGTCTTGTATATGTTGTGTGCCTTAGTTGGTCCAATATTCATCGTCCCAAGTTTGAATATGAATTGCTGTTCCTGGAATGTCAGTTTCCTCGCCTTTTTCAGCAGATGTTGGTGCTCCTTGTTGCACATCATGTGATTGTGCGTTTCCATAAACTTGATTACCTTAAACTTGCCATCTCGTATCAGCTTAACCGTTACTCTTGATGTGCATCCAGTGACTTTGATATTGGAGACCCTCTCTTTAGTTTTACCTTCTTTTTGCCTTTGGTTTTGCTTCTTTTTCTTTCAATGTGTCTTTTGTAGTTTTCTCTGGATATCCAGACACGCTACATATATAGAGCTTCTCAGATACCAGTTTATTCTTTAGCCTCTTTTGAGTGGAACTCCTCACTCCAAATCTCCCAATAAACGCGTATCTTAAATAGTACACGTACACATTTTGAAGATTATCAAAAACTTGTCCAACATATGGCTTTACATCTTGCGGGACTTCAGGTACCCAGAGTGTAGTACCACCTCGTGTTTCAATCTCATTTGAAACGTATTGTATGATTTTTGGTGTATCCGTTGATTCTGTAAAAGATTTTTGTAAGTCCCGTTGTTTTGGATCGATAACGAGGTTATCTAATGTATTAAGGTGCGGAATCCCTCAATACTAGTTATAGGATCTATAACAAATTCTTTCGCAATATATTAGCGAATCAATTGTCTAATTGCTTTGTATCAATTATAACACGTGTTAACAATCAATACCTAGCCTTTAGGATTTGGAAATCTCTCTGGAATCGCAGGGCAGCAGAATGAACAAAGTGACAAAAAGTGTGAATATGAAAACCCTAATTTTCATATATATTCGTCTCAGTTCGCAGATACATGGGCTCTGCGAACTGACTCGGTTCGCAGCCCATGTCGGCCCAGCGAACTCACTCAGTTCGCAGCACAAACTTGTCCTGCGAACTGACTCGGTTCGCAGACCAAATTTGTTCTGCGAACTGACTCGGTTCGCGGTCAACTTTGGTCAACATTTTTCAGCCTTTTGATATTTATCTCTAAAATGTTTACCAAACAATATATTTCATTTACAATTCAAAACAAATGTACAAACTTGATTACAATTACTAAAAGTACTAATACAAGCTATAACAAGCTAGATCTGTTGTCACAAAACATGTCTCAACAGACTCCCCCTTGACAATAGCTCTAGCATCTCTAAGTCTTTGTCTTCAAGTTGTCTTTGGTAATCAGTTGTAAATTTTGCTACCTGCATATATCTTCAGCTTAATGCATGTCTTCACCGTTGACTGATAATCTCGTGCCACATCTTCCCAACCTTCAATCGTTGTGATCCTATTCTTGTGTAACATCAATAGGTCAGCCTTTGATAGGTTCATCAGATGTCGACGATCATAAATCTTTAAGATCTCTCTCTCTTCATCTTCAACTTCATCATCATGTACAAACATGAGAGCTTCACCAGTCACTGAATCTACAGACCATCTCTTCAGCTTACCTAAGATATCTTGAAGCATAGCTTTCAGAGGAATCTGTTGTATGCATTTCACAGCTGGATATATCTTCTTTCTACGACGCCTTCCTGTTCTTTCGCTTCTTTCTTCAAGCTTAATTGTCTTTCCGATTCTTGGCTTAATTCTTTCAAACTTCATTGACCAACCCTCAGTCTTGATAATCTTTTCGACATATCTTCCAAATGAATCATTACTAGGGTTTTACAATTCTAATCTAGCCAAGTCTCGGATTTCAAATCTTGGCAAAGAACTGAAGACTGCAAGCTTCTTCTCAAAATATTGAACACCATCATATCTTTTTATGGCGAAGAGCTTCAGATCTGCGTCGTAGTACCAACCGATAATTCCCCTTTTCGGTATATACTTTCCAGAGATATCCACTTCACTAATCCTAGTCTTCTCCTTTTTCTTCTTCTCCAAAGGCCTAAACATCGGATTATTTTTGAACCTATCAGGAAGATCATCTTCAGAATCAGTCGAATCATCTAGATCTTCATCTAAATCAATCACTCTTTCTCCGTCTTCTTCCTGAATAACGACTTTAGTCTTTGAAGGGCTCACGATGTGTTCATCGATATTAGCATCTGGATCTACACCTTCGTCTAGCCCAACATCAGAGATAGAAGTCCAATCTTCAGGAGGTACAAACTCTCCCTCCTCTAGATCATAATCTACTTCTTCTTCGACTTCAGTGTCGGAATCGCTTTCATCATTCATATCTACAAGTGATATATATGTCATGAATCAAATGAATAATATAAATTCTTTTATCAAGAGTTTCTTTATCATTTCTTTTACGAAATCACTATCAATTACTAATATTATATAATTTTAACTTGTCAAGATGAATCTCAAGTCAAAATCTTATATAATTAGTCTTATATAATTAGTCTTATATCATTTTAACCTGTAACATAACATCTCAGGTCTAAATCGTATATAACTAATCTTATAGTATATGAACATGAAACAAATAATAATTTTTAATGAAAGTGTTTCATTGCTTATAAGAGTTATTACAATCAATCTAAGAATACATATAAAAAAAAATTATTCTGTGGTGAATTTCTCACCAACATTACTAGCACCAGCAGCAGTACCAGCACCCTCACCACCAACACCACTTGTCCCAGCAGGCTCAGACTCCCCCTGAATTGTAGACGGCTCACCGGTCGTTGAAGGACCAGTCGGCTCTCTATCTTTCTGTGCATTGGGATCATCGTCTGTATCATCTCGTCTCTTCCTTCTCAGTTCATCTTCTCTGCATGCCTCATTAAATAGCAAGATCTCCCCCTGAGGCGACTTGCCCTTCAATAAATTTGTGACAAGGCCTTGCAGTCGATCAAGCTGTTTCTGCTGATCTTCAGACTCTCTGATAGAAAGCATATGAGACTTCAGGAGATGAGTGTAGGCTTCGCCTTGTGTTGCAAGCTCCTTTGCAAGAGTAGCATTCTGAGTCTCTAATATCCGAACTCGAAGTTCTAAACTAGAAATCCGCTCAGAAGCTCTCACAGAAGTAGTAGCCTGGGGTGTAGGTGTGGTCGCAGAATGAACATGATGTTGTTCAATCTGGGTTGCAACGTCTGTCAGAAGTAAGCGAGCTGTGATTCTACTAGCCTTTGTAGTCTGAATCGTGACAGTATCGTCATCAGCAGGCTCCTGTTAGACCATAGTTATCAGTAAAAGTAACAGAATAAACTGTCTCAATCTCTGAATAACTATAAATACTCGTATCTCTAACCTTCTCTGAGGTTTCAGATACCGGAGCACTCGGACATTGTACCGCAGGTCTAGCCTGCTGTTGTGTATCTTGAGCGACTGGACTAGCCAAATCGCCAATCGTCAGCTGAGAAGTTGCTGAACGAATACGCTTTCGGCGTTGCGTCTGAAGAGATTGATCCTCTTCGACATTTGTGTCCTCGTCAAGCATGCAAAAATCAGGATCCATATCATCAACTTTGCGCTTGCCCTTTAAGGCAGGATCCATGATCAGCTTGGAACCTCTCCGGATCATTCCCGCAGGAATACCCAAAAAAGTAGGAGGATGATGAAGATCATCATCAGTCTCCTCACTATCAGAGTCAGATGTGGTGGCACCATCTTTTCCAAAGGCACTAGAGGGCCCAACATCCAGACTCGCCTGATCCCGTTCACCCTCAGGTCGAATGACCTCTGGGTCGAGAGCTTCAGGAGCCTAGACATGATGAATGAGAATAGATGATAAGTAAATATATAGTATTCACACAAGTTGAAGAATAAGGAAACCAAACATACCTGAAATTGATCAATCTCATTTAAGAGAGGATCGGTAGCATCATCATTTTCTATCAAAGCCTCATTCAAAACCTGAGCAGCAATGTCAGGTTGAGCAGCCTGATTCAAAACATCTTCAATAAGTTCTTGCGGCTCAGGGTTTTGAGCCACAACTACTGGCTGAGGATCTTGCGGTTGAGCTCCATCATCCATCCAACCATTGTTTGGTGGAGCTATATAGGCAGCATCGAGGAGATGGCGAAAGAGATCACATGCTTCAGGCTTAACCTGATCTGGACGTCGGGAGGGATGAAGAAAGCACGCATTGTAACCTCGAAGTCCAATCCGGTCGACATGCAAATCTGGCTGAATATTTGTCAAACCAGGAATGCAGTGACGAATGATAAGCATGCAGAAACGCGGATAAAGCATAAACTTTGATCTCACCGCGCCAGTTATCTGACCAACAAAAGAATTGAAGATATATGACGAAAAACTGTATGGTTTATTATAAACTAGGGACAATAGGCCAGATAACAGCTCAGGGCTCAGCTCATCGTATCCGCCCTACTTGTTACCGAAGATGGTAACAATAATGTGGAAAAGAAATCTCTACTGGCCAAGGACAAATGCCTTCACAAACTGGTGGCCTCTCTTGGGTCCAGAATAACCCATTCTACCTAGTGCACCCTCAATGAAATCAGAGGTGTACACCGAAGGTCCAGCTTCCTGATCGACTGTTTCCAGATGTAGAATCTGTCTCAGATCATCAGCAGAGAAAACCACTGGATGATTATTAACCCTCGTGCGAATAACCGGAGGGTTTGTTGCACCGTCAAATACTATATTATCCCAGAATTGTTCCAGAAGATCTCAGGATAGTAACGGAGACTCCGTAATAGCATATCGAATCCTCGAACGTGCTAAATACGTCAGAATCTCTGTGAACCGTGCAGCACCACGCTCATTGACATCCAAGTTCACCAATATATTGTGACCAGAAGTAAAAGATCGAGCAGCCATATCTGTAGTCATAAGATATACACAAATGGCGGTTAGCTCAAATATTAGGACACTTATCGAACATTAATTAATTTTAAACGTTTATGTATTGTGAACCAAAGAGATCACCAAACATCGACGTTTACTATTAATTAATAACTTAATTTACCGAACTTATTGAACAATTAAGTATTCAACACTTAATTTTTCAATTATCTTCTCTAAATTATATACATCGTTCGTACGTCCTAGGAATTTAATCCAAAATATTATACCGCCGATAGTAAATCGGAACACGCCGCACGACTACATATGAGTCGGAAGTCTTTCGATATAATAGAACCGAATTCGAATATTATATGCATTTTACTTATAACATTAAGTCCTTAAGTCGAAACATATAACAGATAATTAAAAATTGCAATTTGTATTTTATTTGTAATCATAAAGATCTCAAATCGAAAACAAATGTAAGTCAAACAAAGTCAAACTTTTGGGAAAGCTTCGGTCAATGCGAGTCAAACACTTGAGTTCGCTTCGCAGTCAACGAAAGTCAACCTTTTGGTTCGCTTCGCAGTCAACGAAGTCAACCTTTGGGTTCACTGAAAGTCGGCTCGCAAGAGTAAAAGTTCAGTTCGCAGGGGATATTTGGAAAGTGAGAAGTGGGCTCGCAGGACCTGTTCCTTTTATACTCAAAACTCAATTCGCAACTTTGACTAGTCAACTTCGCAATTTTGACTTTTCATGCAAATTTAATTGTAAATATAAATTGAACTTTCACAAGTAAATATTTTGAACTTTCCAATGTGTTGTTGTCACATTTATTCAACACGATACCAGAACGATAAATTACAGATTAACTTACTTCCAAAGGATAAACAAAAATAAAAGACGTAATAAATAAATAAAAAAAAAACTAATAAGTGGTATCAAGTACCATTTTATTAATAAAACATAAGGATAAACACTACATATTTTTGGTGTTAAGAATTTATCTGCTTAGGGATCATATTAGGAAGAATAAGCTGTACCTTATAATTTATCAACCAAGTCTAAGAAGATTGTTAGTAACCATATCTTATGAAATTCAAATAAGTTACAGAAAAATTACAACTTAACCATTTATGAACTTATATTTATAAGATTATAACTTGGTTACCTTTATCCACATGAAATACCACGTTCTATGAAAATACATTTATATTACTGAGAACGAATTATTCACCGAAGTGAACATTCATTTGTCATCAACAGTTCAAGATGATTACCGATATGATGATCCATATAAACAAATTATTCAACGATTTCCGGGCAAACCTTTATTGTTAGTATGCATATTAACTAGTGTGTACCAATATATGATATACTGAGAAATCAAGTATAAGTCATAACACTGTATCATTGACATTCAAGGTAGAGGTTACTAAATGATGCACTTTTCGTAACATATAACATATCCTTGAGTTATTTTGAAGCTTGACAAACATCAAACAGATTTTGAAGATACTAGAAGTTCTAGATCTGTACAAAGTACAACAGAAGATCCCATAGTATGAGCAAAATGAGTTTGAGACCATTGGCGAAACTAAAGGCTTCAGTTCTGTACGTAGTACAACAAAGGCACCAGTAGTTTTGCTAATAATCATATTTCTAACTATTTGTCAGATTATATATTCATAGATATTGTTGATAACAGTGTATGACGATACTATCATTCTCAAATTAAGACCTATGTCATACATCATATAAT
Organism: Gnaphalium uliginosum; assembly: GCA_963930675.1. NCBI lineage: Eukaryota > Viridiplantae > Streptophyta > Magnoliopsida > Asterales > Asteraceae > Gnaphalium > Gnaphalium uliginosum. The sequence goes on from OZ005685.1 coordinate 33,102,688, forward strand.
AAGTCACACTGGATAATATGCATGAGAATTAATGCTTATTAAATGCTCAAAAATCATAGTATAATTTGCCTACCAGTACATCATATAATGAATCTGTCGAGATGTAAATTTAGTCTTATCCAATTATAACATGTGGAGAAAGGTGTATAATGAAATAAATATAAGTACCGTCCTGGTTGTAAAGATATAACTTTAATGTGACTTACCAGAATCTACTAACATATCTAACTTAAGACATATACTTAGTATTATTAAGCTTATTCTCCTAATGTACTATCATTTCCCAGCAAATAAAAACTTAAACTTTTTATGGTTTATTTTCTTTTTGCATATTATAGGAGGTGATTCCCCTTAGGTAATAAGAAAATGAATCCCATACGCCAGTACCCCTTTTTTTAATAAAATACCGTACTAACTACTACATACTCCTTTGGAAGACAAATTAATCTGGATTTCTCATTCCATTTAGTTGAACTAATGTCTCAAAACGCGCCCTGTCAAAAGCTTTAGTGTATAGGTCTGCCAAGTTGTCAGAAGAGGCAACCTTAACTAACCTAATAAGCTTCTTCTCGGCACAATCACGAATAAAATGATGACGAATATCAATGTGTTTCGTCTTACTGTGCTTTACCGGATTATTGGCTATAGAGATCGTCGATTCATTATCGATCATCATAGGAGTATCGGTAAAGTTTAGCCCATAATCTCGCATTTGCTGTTGTATCCACAATACTTGGGAACAACAGCTGCCAGCTGCAACATACTCAGCTTCACATGTAGAAATGGCTACTGAGCTTTGCTTCTTGCACTGCCAAGACACAAGTCTACCTCCTAGGAATTGACATCCTCCGGTCGTAGACTTTCTATTTTGATTACACCCACCATAATCCGAATCAGTATAAACAACAAAATCTAAGTCTCCTTCAATCGGATACCAAAGACCCAGCTTTGGCTTCCCTTTGAGGTAACGAAAGATTCTTTTTACCGCTTGCATATGTGACTCTTTTGGATTAGCCTGATATCTTGCGCAAATACAAACAGCGAACATAATGTCAGGTCTAGAAGCAGTCAGATACATTAGTGATCCAATCATAGCCCTATATAAAGTAGGATCTACATTCTGATCACTCGATGTATCAGGACCGAGTCCGTGATTTTCTGGAATAGGAGTTTTGTAAATACGAGATTCATCCATCTTGAAACGTTCTAACAGCTCATGTGTATATTTAGATTGATGAATAAAGAAACCATCTTTCTTTTGGTCAACTTGTAACCCTAAGAAGAAGTTCAACTCTCCCATAGCAGACATCTCGAACTTGCCTTTCATAACTTGCTCAAATTCTTGACACATCTTTTCATCAGATGACCCAAAGATAATGTCATCAACATACACTTGAACAAGTAGAAAGTCCCGTTTCTTCCATTTCAGAAAAAATGTACTATCAATTCTTCCTCTTGTAAAACCATTCTCAAGAAGATAAGTTGATAGTGTTTCATACCACGCTCTTGGTGCTTGATGTAATCCATATAGAGCCTTATCAAGACGATATACTCTATTTGGATACAATGGATCAGTAAACCCTGGTAGTTGAGAAACATACACCGTTTCCTTGACTTTGCCATACAAAAAGGCACTCTTAACATCCAGCTGATAAACTTTCATTTTCTTTGAAGGTGCAAATGCTAAGAACAACCTAATTGCCTCAAGCCTAGCCACAGGTGCAAACACTTCATTGTAGTCAATTCCTTCTTGTTGGTTGAAGCCTTGAACAACTAGACGAGCTTTATTGCGAATCACGATTCCCCGATCGTCTTTCTTACACTTAAAGACCCATCTAGTACCAATTGGATATTCACCACTTGGTAAATCAACCAACTCCCAAACTTGCAGTTTTGAGAACTGAGAAAGTTCTTCCTGCATTGCTTCTACCCATGAGTTGTCCTTCAACGCCATTTGGACATTCTTAGGCTCAACTTGTGAGATAAAGCATGAATATAGACATAGATTTGTAACCCCTGTCTCTTTCATTCCAGCATACAAGCTAGTGTACTCAGAAACACTGGCCCTGGTTTGAACCGGTGCATTTGGATCACCAATGATATTTTCAATAGGATGATTTTTGTTAGTTCTTGTTGTCGTCACTGGTTCAAGTTCTATTACTTCTTCTAAATTAGTGCCAATCTCTTTCAATAGAGGTATATTTTCATCCGAAGATTGTTGTGTGGCACTCGTTGAAGCATGATTAGGATCTACAAAAGTTGTATCTCTAGGAACATTTGATGTTGGTGCAGGGCCAATATCCCCATCACCCGACAATAAGTGTTCAGAGATCTCTGAGTCAACTTTGTAGTCACTAATTGGGACATTGAAAGACTTAAAGAGATCTGAATAGTCAAATTGCCAATCTAATCCCTTATGTATGTCATGTGTGTAGCTCGTAACTTCAATGTTATAAACTATTTCCACACGTCCCGATGTTTTATTGAAGACACGTTTGTTTGGTGAATTAGGCACATAACCTAGGAAATATCCTTCGTCAGCCTTCTCACCAAATTTCGGTTGGGTGCTAGTCTTCAGCAAAGTACAAGAAACTCCAAAGGGTTCAAATCCTTTTAAGTTTGGTTTCTTATTGTTCAAATTTCTGTTGAGGTTCATAAGTTGCACTGAATTGATGTTGTATCCCTTTGCTTAAGCAAAAGAAATTGAACGTTGAATTCTTGAACTCTGTTCCATTGTCACTACGAATTCTCTTAACTCGTATTCTATAGACATTCTCTATTAGATCTAGGAACTCCATAAGAATACCAGGAGTTTCATCCTTAGATCCCAAAAAGAATACCCAAGAGAATCTAGAGAAATCATCTGTAACAACTAAACAGTACCATTTGCCACCTATACTTATTTTGCTTATTGGCCCAAAAAGATTCATATGCAGCAATTCAAATGGCGAGGAAATGGAGTTTTCAGTCTTAGACCTGTGTGGTTTTTTATGTTGCTTTCCTTTCATACAAGGAACACACTTATCTTCAGACTCGAAACGCTTTTGTGGTACACCCAGAACTAAACCATTCTTGGTTATATAGTTCATTTTACGAAAGTTCAGGTGAGCCATTCTCCTGTGCCATAAGAGTGCGTCTGCATCTGAAGCCTTGGATAAAAGACATATAGATTCCATTGAAGTATTAGGAACACCCATGTTGATGGCATAGATGTCCTTCTTCCTTGGAGCCCTCATTAATATCCAATTTTCAGGGATGGTGAAACCCGGCTTCAGGACTAAGGCTTCTGTCTCATTGAAATGTACAGAATGACCTTTATCACAGACTTGGGAAACACTCACAAGGTTGTGAGTTAGTTCTTCAACATAATTCACATCCTCTAGAGTCAAAGTTCCATTTGAAACTCTTCCTTTCCCAGTTATTACTCCTCCTTTATCACCAGCAAAATGAACTCGCTGTTTCATTCCACCTTTGAAGTCCTTCAGTAGACTTCTTTCACCGGGCATGTGCCTAGAGCATCCACTGTCTACATACCACCAATTGTCCTTGTTCACAGTCTGCTCCTGCACATAACAAGTTGTACACAATTAGTTTTAAAGAGGGACCCAAGCCATTACGGTCTTGGCTTGTCCCTTATCATCAACAATCTGAACCTCCTTAAAGTAACCATAACTATTATTGTCAATAGTCTTGGTAACTGCTAAAGAAGTTGGAGGTTGTTGATGATCTGAAGTCTTATGCCTATGAGGAGAGTGAGTAGAAAACCTCTTAGGCACATAGTCAACTCTATGTGTACGTGAAGTAGAACCACTTTCAAATTGACTGTGGTTTCTACTTGGAGTCCTAAATCTTGACGGTGTCTTATCTCTAGGCATAGAGTCATTTAGAGTATAAGTCCGTTTAGGTTTAGGCGGGGAGACACTATGAGTAACATCTCTTTTCAGACTGTTCACAGGTTTAGTACCTATTCTCAGTTTGGTACCTAACCTGTCTACATTTGAACTAGAGACCTTCGGTGTCTCATGGTTATTCACGACCTTATGTGATGTTTCCAACTTCTTGTTAGGACAACAGGAAGCCACATGCCCCTTTTGGTGACATTTGAAACAAGATTTCTGCTTTCGTGACTTAACCACTTTTGCCTTTTCGTTTTCAGCCTGAGTTTCAGACACTAAAGGTGTATTGCCTTGTTCCTTAATAATTTCATCATTTATGTCAGTATCAACCATCATTCCACTCGAGACAAACTGTACTTTAGGGAATGGTGAGTTCTTACTGACATCAAATGATGGATCCTTATGAACGACCTTCTGTGTCTCTAACTTTTCAGACTTCTTAGTTACTAAATTCTCAGGTTTAGTATCTACATCCATCATTTCTAAGTCAACAGAAGTAGTGTAATTTGAATTAAACGGAGGAGGTACATCAGTGTATCCTAATCCGGTCTTATCCTTAACACTACGTTGAGCATCATTTATAGAGTCCATAGTTAAAGAAGAAGTTCTATAACTCTCAAACTTACGATTAAGCTCAACCAATTTCAGTTTTGACTCAGCTAGCTCATTGTCTTTATTGGCCATGTTTTGATTTAAGTCTCTTAGATTTAAGTACAAACCATCAATCTTAACACATTGTTCATTTATAGTGTCTCTTAAAGTGGTCTTATCAGCAGCATCAGACTTAATCTTTTCTTTTAGAGCTAGTTTATCCTCACTAAACCTTTGAGCATCACATTTAGCAATTTCTAATTCAGATTTCAACATATTATATGAATCAGCAAATACACTAACTTGTGATTGCAAACTAGTAACTAGATTACAGACATCAACAAGAGTAAGCATATCAAGACATACCCTTTTCTTGTCTGTTTGAAGTTCAGCCATATGTGCTACAAAATCATCTGGACTCATATCCTCAGTTGAATCCATGTATAGCACATCATCATCACTTGCTTTTGGTGTGACTTCTGGCACCCTTACTTGATAATCCACATCAGTCGGCATATAGGATGTAGATTCAGCAGCTTTCTCTTGATTATCTATCTTAGCCAAAAGAGCTTGCTCAGGCTGAGCAGACCAATCATAAGAACCATCAAGTTGTTGAACCACCAAGGCTTTGGAAGCTAAAGAACTTCCCGAGCCTTGTCTTCCATTGCTGACATCAACCTTTGGTCGTTGACATTCCCGAGCAAAGTGTCCGAAATCCTGACAGTTATAACACTTAACTTTGGATTTATCAAACCCTGGTCGATTACCTACCACCTTCCTTCCAGTACGCTTCAAGAAATTTTTAACTCTCCTTGACACCATAGCTATTTGCCATTGGAGATCCATTTCTTCAAGGTCATCAGGGTCTATTTGATCATAATCTTCATCGAACACAGCTGGATCATTGATTTTCCCCTGAATGTAGTTCTCATAGGAAGCAACAAAAGAAGCAAGAACAGACAGTTGTTGTTCAGCAGATTTCACACTCATCGGCATTTTATTATACCCTTGAGGTGACTTCTCAGTAGATTTTTTTTTTGTATCACTTCCAGATGAAGCGATAAAACACAAATCCTCAGTTATCAAATCACCCTTTTCTCCAGTATCACCAACTAGTAAAGCAGTGGTCGAACTGGATGATGCATTTGAGAGAGTTGATTTTCCATGATATAGTCCAGGATTCTGTAGTTGATCAGAATCTGACTCTCTCGTTTTGTTGGTGAAGTCATAACCTCTGAGCTTATCAATAGCTTGCTCCAGAGTCATTGTAGCATACCGCTCTTCATTATCCTTGAGCATAACTCCATGCATTTCCCATTTATACGGTAAACCCTCAATAAACTTGTCGGTTTTCTCCGTATCAGAATAGAAAATCTCATGATCATCTAGCTCACTCAATAGATGGTAGTATCTTGTGGTGTATGCATCAAGATCTTCTCCCTTAAAAGCTTTAAACACAGTAAACTGCTTCTTCAGAAGATTCATCTTGCCTGCCTTAACTTGTGGACTTCCCTCACATCTTTTCTCAAGAGCAATCCAGAGTGCTCTAGCAGTGTGAAAAGATTTCAATTGATGATTGATTTCCTTAGGTAAACTCATTTTAATTGAAGAATGTGCTTTGTTTTCAATCTCAAAGTCTCTCTTCTGGTTATCATTCATCCGAATGTAGGGTACAATTACTGTTGCATTTTCAACAACACTTGTAGGTGCAGTGTATCCATTTTTGATACACATCCAGATTGACAAATCATGGAATCTACAGTATGATTCAAACCTGTCTTTCCATCCATAGTAATCCTCAAGTCGAAGCAATTTAGGTGGAACATTAGACTTTCCAATCTCGTGGTCCATCTCAATCATTTTACTTAAGTCAGACATTGTTGTCAATCTCAGAAGTTACACAGTCACAACAAACAAGGAATTCAGTTCGCAAGAAACTCAGTTCGCAGAAAATTGGTTCCCAGAAACTCAGTTCGCAGAGACTCACTTCGCAGGAACTCAGTTCGCAAAACTCAACTCAGTTCGCAAGAACTCAGTTCGGTTCGCAATCTCGGTTCGGTTCGCAAGTGATCTCAGTTCGCAGAAACTTAACTCAGTTCGCAAATCTCAGTTCGCAACTCTCAGTTCAGTTCGCAAACTCGGTTCGGTTCGCAACTTTCACTTCACAGTAACTGCTGAAACCCTAATCACAGTTCGCGAAACGGCTGAAAATCCCAAAAACGAAAGTGTTAGTTACTTTTACGATTAAAACACAGGTTTCTGATCGTAAACTCAACTAAAAAGCGTCCAGAGAGTGATTTTGGTCGTAAATAGAGACGTAATGCACTAAAAACAACCCGAAATCACACGTTATTATCCCAAATAACCTCGAACCTACGCGTATCTAGCAAAACGCTCTGATACCAATTGTAAGTCCCGTTGTTTTGGATCGATAACGAGGTTATCTAATGTATTAAGGTGCGGAATCCCTCAATACTAGTTATAGGATCTATAACAAATTCTTTCGCAATATATTAGCGAATCAATTGTCTAATTGCTTTGTATCAATTATAACACGTGTTAACAATCAATACCTAGCCTTTAGGATATTGGAAATCTCTCTGGAATCGCAGGGCAGCAGAATGAACAAAGTGACAAAAAGTGTGAATATGAAAACCCTAATTTTCATATATATTCGTCTCAGTTCGCAGATACATGGGCTCTGCGAACTGACTCGGTTCGCAGCCCATGTCGGCCCAGCGAACTCACTCAGTTCGCAGCACAAACTTGTCCTGCGAACTGACTCGGTTCGCAGACCAAATTTGTTCTGCGAACTGACTCGGTTCGCGGTCAACTTTGGTCAACATTTTTCAGCCTTTTGATATTTATCTCTAAAATGTTTACCAAACAATATATTTCATTTACAATTCAAAACCAATGTACAAACTTGACTACAATTACTAAAAGTACTAATACAAGCTATAACAAGCTAGATCTGTTGTCACAAAACATGTCTCAACAATTTTGCAGAAATATAACACATGTGATATTAAATAGTTACACATGTGGTAATCAAAAGATGTCATATGTAACACATTTCATAGTATCAGATGTCATATGTCTCTATTACTTTCTTGACAGTATCACATGTGTTACTATTTTTTATTTAAACAAAGTAGCTACATATTTGTTACACATTATACTAATAACTAAAGCAAGTGATATCAAAACCTTTTATTACCTGTAGCCTGTTCATTATTCTGTTGCTCAACATCAGTAGATTTACATTCCTCTATTACAGCCATCTCTTTTTGTATTGCACCATAATACGTTTCAATTTATCAGGTATCACATGTGTTACTGAATTGAAAATCAACAGCTGAAACTTTTTTCCAACTCTTTTTGATGAATTTTAACAACTAAAACGAATCACATGACTTACATAGACTACTTATATTCATTCGCTACTAGTATCACATATGCTAGTACATTAGTTGTGTTACAGAGCTTCATTGATCGTCGTACGAGTTGCGCGTATTTTGATTTTGCGTTTTTCGTTAAAATTTGATTGATGAATCAGTAGTAACCAGTTTTCAAATGCGTTTTCGTTAATCAAATCGTAAATAGCAGAAGATAATAACGTGAAAATCGCGCAAAATACAATCACTGTAACTCGCATAAACGTAAAACCTAATCGAATCACAGGTATAGCACAAATCGAACATTCATTCTATGAATTGACGAATTTTGAGTCGGATTAACGTTACCTGTACCTTCGATTTGATGTTCGTGCGATCGATTTTGAAAAAACCCTGCGATTTGAGATTTGCGTGTGTTAAGTACGTGCGTGTATGTGTATGTATGTATCTGTATGTATAATAATATTTGATTTAAAAATATGTTCTTATTTCTTTTTAATTTTGTATTTATTTAATTAGAATTAAATAGAATGTATAAAGACTAAAATGCCCCTCCACCCCTAATGAAAATGGAGCATTCTCATTGGTTTCCCTATTCTCAACACTTTTGTCATTCTCATTTGAACCACACCCTATTATGTATCACTACAAAATCAACGAACATATAATTAACTGTTTTAAATGTGGCTTGAACTCACAACCTCTTGGTGAATGGATCCTTTTTATACCGCTAATCCAATGATACTTTGGTAAATTGCATATATATTATATGACGTTAATTTTAGACTTGTGTTTGATAATTTACTTACAACAACTCTAGGTTAGTATTTTGGTTTAATGGTTGGGTAAAGTTATGAATTCAATGATACTTTGGTAAATTGCATATATATTATATGACGTTAATTTTAGACTTGTGTTTGATAATTTACTTACAACAACTCTAGGTTAGTATTTTGGTTTAATGGTTGGGTAAAGTTATGAATTCAGATTTTTGTGATAATCTTAACTTTGTTATTTAATTGATAAAATGTTGATTTGATCGATAATTATCTTTAATATTTTTTAGGAGGTGGTGATGATGGATATTAGTTTTAAAACATAATGGTAAAAAAGAAAATTAAAAAGAAAGAACCAGTATGGTAGTTTCATTTTAAATATTTACTTTTACTTTTTTAAAAACGTTAAATATCTCACACAAACTGTATAAATTATAAAATTATACCGTTGAAATCAACATCATTTTATCTGTAATTAAAGATCTCACATGACATACTTCCGATAAACTTTTATTTTTCGTTTACTAATTGGTGTTTGAAATTTGTAATTTTAGCACTCACATGTATTATATTTATAATAAAATTTTAAAATTTAATTTACTAGATATAATCACATGTAAGTAATCAAATTTAAAAAAAAAATTGATAATTTAATAAACTACAAAAAAAAATTAAGTAGTAATAACTTGTGATTATACATTAAATTATTAATCACATTTGATTAAAGTGTAAATAAATATGAATTTCAAATAATTAACTATAACTATACCTGTAAATAAATATAAAGGTGAAATCACATGTGAATTATCAGTTATTATCACATACTTCATTTGAAATACACATGTGATTTCAAATTAGTATCACGTATAATTTTAGCCGTAAATAAATGCAATTTTTAAAATCTTAATTATAATTATTTATGTGAATAAATATTAAGTTGTAATCATGTGTGAGTTAACATCAACCATTGATGTATAAATCGTATATCAATGTTAAATTTTTATATATAAGTCGCATTTTTTAAGACTCGATAAAAATGAAAAAAAATCGAACGTATAACTTTTGGGATATCTAATCGAAGAGAAAAAGAACGTTGATTTTGAATATGTAATATTTATAATTGTTATTCATACCGTTTGTGAGATATTTGATTTTAAAAATTCGACTGAAAGTTGATTTTTAAAAGAAATTTAACAACCATATTAGTTTTTTCATTCTTCATTTTATTACTATTTTTCATCACGATTGTATGTATATATGTTGAATATCATATTAGAAGATTGTTACGTTCTTCTTTAAAAAAGGTTTGTATACACATGCTTTATATTATATATAAACTTTAAACTATAAACTTTCAATGTGGTGGTTCATGGTGCTGATGAATAATCACGGTGGAACTTGATTGTGCTAAAATTGATGGCAAAAACTTGAAGATGAATAAACATTAATAACATCTAAAAATAATTATATATATAAAAAATATATTGTAAATGAAATGAAATACAATTCATATCCCATCATCATCATCATATGTCAATATAATATAATTTGGAAACCAAACATGTCCAAAGGTGTCCTTAAATGCTAAGAAAGAGATTTTCTGATTTTCCTAGTCATTTAATCTTCCACTAGTCCACTAGGTCGCTAAAGATATTAAATACAATAATAATATTTAAAAGTTACACATATAGATACAAATAATATATATGTTTCAAGTTTTATATGTACAATGAATTTTAAACCAATGTTAGGTACAGTTTTAAACACCACCTAATGTTAAAATCATCAAGTTGTCCACCAACTTTTACCTTCGTATGTAATTCGTTAAGTTCATTTTTCTTTTTAAGTGTTAACGTAGAACGTTATTGTTTGTGTTTATGTTATGCTATCTTTGTTTGAATGATTAATTATGTGCCGTGTCTTCCATTTTCTTTTGCTATTCAATACTTTGTTGCCTAACTTCGGCATACCAACTAAAATCAATCAAAAACATAAAAACAGAGTTAAGATAGAAACAGAACAACCAAATAAAACATAAAACATCCATTAGACAAAGTTAAAAGATATGGATAGTAGAGGGATATATAGCCAGGAAACAAGCATGATCAGTTTTAACACATCATCAAAGATTCATCATCAATCATACGCTTCAGCTCATTCGGAACATCCATAATCTCCACATACCGTTTTCGCTTCTCTACCGCCATACTTGCCAACTTATCAGCACATTTGTTGGCATCTCTTGAACAACAATTGATTCTAATATTGTTCTTGCGAACTAGTTGCCTGCACTCCTTGATGATATCCCAGCAATCTTTAATCACCTGGCTATGAGTATTATCTGACTCTCCTATGATCCAGTTAGTTGCAGCTTCAGAGTCGGATTCAAGAACGGATCCTTCCAAACCAAGTTCATCTAAAAGCAACAAACCCTTGTGAATTCCATAGATCTCAACCGTGAGACAATCACTTGTCTTGATAAACCCTAGAAACCCTCGAACCCATTTGCCACGATCATCTCGTAGGATACCACCGAACCCACTCGGTCCTTTCATGACAGGATCATCTGGAGTGATTCGAACGTAGCCATTAGGACTTTGGTTGGGTCGACAACTACCATCCGTGTTCATTTTGTAGCTACGACGTGGCATTTTTGATATGGCCAAAGCAGCCACGCCCACAACCGCTATTGATGCAACGGCTGCTGTCTTCAAACGTCCCATGGAACCTCCACCGGATTCTTGTTTGCGTTCCTCCTCTTGGTTTGTTGGGTAACTTTCAGCGGCACCCATGATTCGGTTGCAACTTGGTTATTATAACTATCAAATGGTGTGTAGAATGATGTGAATTGAATGTGACTTAGAATCCTTAATTTTATAGAATGAAGGGGGTTTGCGGGTCGGGTTTTAAAATGGAAAGGAATTGTTTAAGATTAATTGTGCATTATTACTTAAAAAAAAGTTGAAAGAGAAATAGTCTTCAATGTAGTATTAAATAAATTTGGTAAACAATAATATATGAGTCATGATAGTGTTATATATCTCGATATTCTAATTTTAAGATGGATTAATCATGATGATTAACTGTTCCCGTTAAGATAATTGTTTGTCTCGTTAAAGTATCGAAGAAATAAGATTTAGTGTTTGATAAAGTAAATTTTTTGTTAGGTGAAGTTATATAATTACACAATCTCTAAATTTTTAATTAAAGTTGAGTATTCAAAATTTCCTAAAATGAAAAACTAAAATATTTTATATGTATTATTATAGATATAGCTATAGCTATTATAGTAATACATACATTATACAATTGCTATGATGTGTTTTAGCCATAGTCTTTTGTGTTGTTGTCCTCTCTCCATCCCCAAGTTTTCGTTGAAAATAAAATTAATTTGTACGTGGTGACACAATCATGATCGCAATCTTCATATATTATGTGTTATTCTTTTAAAAAACAAATAAATAAATTCGGACAGCAGAAGTATGACTTTTAATTTCGATTCTTCATACTTCACTAACAAGAAAAAATCGTACTAAAAAAAAAAAAAAAAAAACTGTATTTTATATAAAATGCAATATGCTTAAGATGCACGTAAAATGCAATGTGCTTATAATGCAACGTAGAACACATAAATCAACGACTGAGATCAACTGACCCTTCTCCCCTTCAAAATGCAGTTGCTCCTCTGATCACATACAAAATAAAATAAATAGTATCAATCTTTTCGAGCTATAAAACTAATATACGTAAGTTAGTGTGAACAATTTGATTATATGTTTCCACTAAAAACATAAATAAAATAATGTGAACGATTAACATATATATTTGAACTGCTCAAAGATTTCAATAAAATGTGAAACAATAAAAATATTTGTAGTGATATTATATGAGAAATGTTACATTCATACAAATTTAACTACTACAAAATGAGTTTGCTCAATAACATGAAGAAAGAGAATTATAAGAAAGAGATATTTGATTAGTAGAATTCATGTCGAATCATTTTTTATGACATTGTTGATAAAGTTTGTGTGAATTTAGCATTTATATCATTAGAAGTACTGTCAAATACGTACAATAATAATATTTAAAATGTTGAATACATATATAATAATATAACTAATAGATGATAGAATGATGTTCCTCTTTTTCTTTATTTGTAAAAAAAAAATGTTTACATTCGAAAATTTATGTAAAAAGAAATAAAGGTTCCAAAAAGAATAAAACTTTTATAAAGTATGCAAAAAAAATCCTAGTGATTGCTTTATTTGTATGTTAAATAAGCAAATGTATCTTTCTCTTTTCTTTATTTGTAAAAAAGGTTTACATTGTGAATCATTTTCTTTATTTGTAAAAAAGGTTTACATTGTGAATCATAAGAAGTAAAGGTTCAAAAGAAAAAAATTGTGAAACTTCCTTGCAAAAATTAGTGAACCAAAAAAAAAAAAAAAAAAAAGATTAAGGTCACAGTTAAAAAAGTAATAAAAATTCCTGTGGACCAGGTTAACAATTAAAAAAGTTAAAAAATTTCTGTAAATCTAAAAAAGAAAAATTAAAGTTCACAATTAAAAAAGTTTAAAAATTTAGGTGAACCTAAAAAACAATTAAGGTTCACAATTTAAAAGGTTAAAAATTTTGTGTGAAACCAAAAAAATAATAATAAATTAAACTTCACAATTAGAAAAGTTGAGAAAAAAAATAAGATTCACAATAAAAATGTTTAAAAATTTATGTGACCCTGAATAAAAAATAGTCCAAATAAAAAATTAAGATTAAACCATGGTGTACTTTTAGAGGCACCCATGGTTTGGTTGCAACTTAATTACGACTATCAAATGGTGTGTAGAATAGAATGATGTGAAGTGAATGTTGCTTAAAATTCTTAATTTTATAGAATGAAAGTGGGGAGGGTCGGGTTTTGGAATAGAAAGGAATTGTTTAAGATTAATTGTGCATTATTATTATTAATTACAAATTAAAAAAAAAAAAAAAAAAAAAAAAAAAGAGAAATAGTCGTTAAGTGTAATCTAAAATAAAATCTGTAAACAATGATATGAGTCATGATTAATGTTATATATCTCGATTTTTAATGATTAACTTTCCCGTTAACATAATTGTTTGTCTCGTCTACGGTATCGAAGAAATAAGATTTAGTGTTAGATAAAGTTATTATCGAGAAATGGTCGTTATATGTATTAAAAGATTATAGATTATAGATTATACAATTACTAGGATGTATTTTAGCCATAAGTCTGGACATTAGAAGTGATGGAAATAAAGGATTTGGACCATAACCGAATACACATATCGGAAGCGGAGGTGTCGAATCATTGTTTAGATCACCGGTCGAGATAGCGATCACAAACGGAAAGCAATCATGATTCACAACCTAAATTCCCATAAACTCGGTTGCATTTCTCATACACGAACCGAACGAGTAATAACTCGTTTTTCTCGATTTCTCTCTTGTGTGTGGTGTGTATATGTCATTTGCATATAAAATACTCCCACTATATATAGTCACCACATGTAATCACTAAGCAAATAAATAGACTTTATTAAGTATTACCTTAATGACTGTATTCATTACTATTCAATTGCAATTAGTTAGTGAGCGGGTTGAATCCGGGTCGATCAGGGATCCATGTTCCAACAAGAAGTACGACTTTTAATTCCGATTCTCATACTTCACCAGGAAGAAAAAATAAAGCATAAAGGTGTTTTATTTAGGTACCAAAAAGGACCAATCCCAGATACGATGTTCCCCTTTATTCTTGAGTGCAAATTATTTTCTATTTCACCTATTCTTTCTCACTATTTCACCTCCTCATCCTTTTTCTTAGTTTCCTAGTCACCGAATCACTAACTTTTCAAAAGCATCATCATTAAAGCAATAAAGCATATGTTATAATAAATGTGACTATGCGAGTACTATTTATAATATATATATTAACATGTTTTATAATATAAAATGTATATTATTAATTTTTAAAAAAAAAAATTAACTGATGGCTCTTAAACGGAAATCTCAAGAATCCAGAAGTGATGGCTCATAATAATTAAAGAAGACTAGGCTACCAACTATAAGAACAAGGTGAAAAGTTTGAAGGAGGACATTAGGCTTTGAAGAAAATGAGAATCTTACTTTGATTCGATTAAGGAATCAAATCGAGGCTTTTCAAAACAAGGTGGAATACGGAACTTCAATTCACCAAGATCTAGTGATAGTATGAAAGATATAATTGATTTGGAAATCTAATTTAATGGTATTTTCATAAAACGACTATTTCAACGGTTTATTCTAACTCGAGATTCTTTGGATTCAATGCTACCTTTCCTCAAGGAATACACGTCAAACAATTTTCAGTTGTTTCATGTAAAACTGCGGAGAGTTAGTACTGAACAAAGAAACATATTTCAAATACTTGAGACTTGTTGTTCAAATAATTAAAACGGATACATATTTTGTCAGACGTCATGGGCAGGGCAGAGTGTGAGTCGATTATGAGTCGGTTAAGAGAAAAAAATTAACCATAACCGATATGTCGATTAATGAGAAAGCAAACTCATCGGTTATCGGTTAACCATCGTTTTTCATGAAATATAGACAAAAATGCAATACAATGGCGAAACGAAAAAATTTGAAATGTAAAATAAACACCTTATTTTAGATTTTAAAATGTCGACCGTCATCTATCGTTGACATCGGTGTTTATTAAAGTCGTTAAATGACTCCTTAGGTGTATTTGTCGAACATTAAAACAGAAGATGAAAAACTATATTGGACGACTAGTGTTTCAAAGAAAAATAGACATTTTAATTTGTTATAAACAATATCTTGTACCTTCGTATATGTTTGTTTTTAAATTATATGTTTGTTTAAATTATATTGCATTTCTAAACTTATATTTATTTTAGTATAAATAGTTGTAATTATATATATATATATATATATATATATATATATATATATATATATATATATATATATATATATATATATATATGGAAGGATTAAGAGGGAAGTTCTAAATTTGAGGAAATGATGGAAGTAAACCTCAACCACACATTTCCTTATATCTTCTCCAACTCATATACAATACATATTTCATCAATTTTTATTTAAAATTCAAAATTAAAGCATGTAAATAAATCAAAACATTATAAATTTCAAATTCATTAAAGGCATTCATACATATCTTCTATTCGTCATAATTCATATTTATCAAATATTAAGAATTTTGGGTATAACTTTTAGGTTTTTGTGAAAATTTTGATTCACCAATAAATACAATAAAATTAAACGAATTTCAACATACAAAACTTATAAAAAAAGTAATTAATTTAATTATAGTCGTCATTAACCATCGAATTTCACAAAAGAAAAAATTTAGAACATTAACATTCATTTGGAATGAATATTGATCAAAATTACAGTTAATATTCATAAACAATAATTTATGATGAATATTAACTTATATATATTTTTATACATTGTTGAAAGAGATAACTTAACATTCATCGGTGTATAATAATGTATATGAATTAACATTCATCGTAAAAGAATGTTTAAATATATTAAGTTTTAATTTTGATTTACATTCTTTCCAAATGAATATTAATATTCTGAAAAAAAAAATTTAAGTTATTTACAATTTTGCCACCGCGTTGACTTTTGAGTTGATAGAATGTATGGCTAGGAATAGCTTCCCTCCTTCCCCCATTTTTTTACTTCCCTCTTGATCCCCACCTATATATATATATATATATATATATATATATATATATATATATATATAATTATATATAGGTGGGGATCAAGAGGGAAGCAATTTTTTGAGAAAAATAGGGAAGCTAATCATTCATTCGCGATGAATGATAATAAAATGTAAAAAAACATATTTTTATCAAGAAATATTAATCAAAACCGATGTTATACCTATTAATATTCATAGATCAACTACTTTTTATAACTTATAATGAATATAATGAATATTAAAAGAATTTTCTAACATCATCATTAATGAATGTTAACCAAAGTGGATAATATCAGTTTCTTTGAAAAGTTATTTGTTAACATTCGTCCATAATGAATGATAATCAAAACGTATAAAAATATATTTTTACCAATAAATATTAATCAAAACCACTGTTATAACTACTAATATTATCAATAAACTATTTTTTATAACCTATAATATCATACGATGAATATTAATGAAATTCGCTAACATTCACTGTTGATGAATGTGTAGTTTCCTTGCTTCTCCATAAAATAGCGATTCTTTCTGGATCCGAACCATATATAAATATATATATATATATATATATATATATATATATATATATATATATATCAGTCAAGGACTTGACTAGACTAATCGCACTGATTGGATTCAATGCCTGTCTTAGGGAGGTCTCGGGAGGTCTTCAGAGTTTTGCTATAGCATAGATGCCCTAAAAGCTGTTTAATTGGTGTTAGAGTGTCCTAACTGCCTGTCTGAGGTAGCTCAAACGAGCTTCATTGAGGATTATGAGCTAACAACAACTGCTATCGAAATATATATATATATATATACGTATATATATACATATATATATGTGTGTGTGTGTGTGAAGGATCAAGAGGGGAGCTCTAAATTTGAGAGAAGGAGGGAAGCAAACCTCAACCACACATTTTCTTGTATCTTCTCCAACTCATATACAATACCCATTTCATCAATTTTTATTTAAAATTCAAATTAGAGCATGTAAATCAATTAAAACATTATAAATTTCAAATTCATCAAAGGCATTCATACATATCTTCAATTCGTTATAATTCATATTCATCAAATATTAATAATTTTGGGTATAACTTTTGGGTTTTTGTGAAAATTTTGATTTACCGATAAATACAATAAAAAAAATGAATTTCAACATACAAAACTTATAAACAAGTAATTAATTTAATTATAGTCATCATTAACCATCGAATTTCACAAAAGAAAAAATTTAGAACATTAACATTCATTTGGAATGAATGTTGATCAAAATTACAGTTAATATTCATAAACAATAATTTATGATGAATATTAACTTATATACATTTTTATACATTGTTGAAAGAGATAACTTAACATTAATCAGTGTATAATAATGTATATGAGTTAACATTCATCGTAAAAGAATGTTTAAAAATATTAAGTTGTAATTTCGATTAACATTCTTTCCAAATGAATATTAATATTCTGAAATTATTTTGAGTTATTTACAATTTTGCTACCGCGTTGACTTTTGAGTTGACCAGCATGTATAGCTAGGATATATATATATATATATATATATATATATATATATATATATATATATATATATATATATATATATCAGTATGAAAATTGGAGGGGTTCTCTGGTTTTCTCTAAATATGTGGTTCTATGTGGATCTTTCCTGGATATATCTATGTATATTTAAGAGATCCGGTAAAAACTATTATTTGTGTGCGAATTGTGAGAACTAACAATATAGGAGAAAACTTAACTGGGCTATACTCCGATTTTACATAATAGCCCAAACCTAATAGGCATTCGCACACTCTCTAATCTTTTCCCCTATGCATGACGTTCATCGTGACCAGCCAGATATTTTCTTCGATATGTATTATGAACATCGCCGATTATTGTTGTTATTGTTGTCTGATATGCTTTAGGACATAATAATTTTGCAAATGAACCACAAAATGAGAATGGATGCGACGGTTGGTTCAAATCTTGATGTACAATGGTCAATTGCGCGATAACCACCCCTTGTTATTGAAATTGAAGGACCGATGAGAATGATTTTGAATCTACCTGCGATTCTGCACACACTTTTGCTTCTAACGACAAGATTAAGTTCATAGTTTTGCATCTACTTCTTCGTTTTGCATCTACTCTATTTTAAAGAAAATCAAATTTTAAATTATACCAAATTAAAGAGATTAGAAAATTAAAGTCAATCGTATAATTTGTTTGATTAAATTATTTTCATATTAAAATAATTTTGAATTTAAAGAGTTGCTAGTGAGAAGTTGTTTTGTTGAGTGAGAATGTGAGATATATGATTTGAGAGGCTTTGAGGGTATTTATATGTTAAGAACCGGGCTTCATTCATAGCTAGGCGTTTATCTATTTGAAATTTGGGTTTATCTCTTCACAAAATCGTTTGAATTTATCTTGGCTGTTTATCTGTATTTTTCAGTCCGACTCGTCGAGATCAGGTTGGTACTCGCCGAGTAAATGTTCAAATGGGTTGAATTTTGGATTTGTCGTTGGCCAATAAGTTTAGAGACCGTGGGCTTTTGAATCAACTGATTTTGACTCCGAATAGAGAGTCATGGCCCAAAAAGTGAAGCCTTGCCAAAAATGCAGTTTCTTCCAGCTTCTATCTTCTCTTCACAAACGGTAAAGTCGAAAAATTATAAAAAATTGAACCATAAAAATCAGCATTTTTTTTCTCTTATTAGACATCTCTCAATGTATACTTTTGACGACTTTTTTTTTTCGTTTTCGGTGGGTTTTGTAAACAACAATTAAATGTGATACCAATGACTATTACACGTGATACTAACGGGTATCACATGTGATACTAATATTGTACAATTTGTATTTTTCATAAAAAAAAAGTCGTCGAAAGTATATCATGTGACATGTCTAATCGAAAATAAAAAATACTAATTTTGTTGGTGCAATTTATTTTTCAATTAGGCATTCTTGAGATATTTAATTTTAAAACACACGAGGAAAAGTGAGTTTTATAACACATGTCACATTTTTATTGGTTTATCTCTTCTCACCAAAATTCTCGTTCTTATTTTGAACCTCCCTCTAAGACTTTATCTTTACCTTTTCAATCTTTTTGATCTGATATAAAAAATAAACAGTAATATGGTTGAACTCGGTCATTGATGTTAATTAAGTTGCTTAGCCACCGAAATTACAATATTACATGTACGTACGATACTAGATTACCAGATTTCTGAATTCTGATTAAACTAAGTCTTACAGAATTTGACGCTAGATAGGTCAAACGACATTCACTGCTAATATGATATTTTATAATTAAGGGATAATCATGACTCATTGATAGAGAGTGCAAAGAATAAAAGTACAATGGTCCTCACATGCTTACACCTCTTGATGTTGATCGACTTGGAAGTAGGAGTTTAACCGTATATATGATATTGATGGATACAATGTGTGACCGGAATCATACTGTATCTCTTAATCATGTTGATCAGCTCATTCGAGTCTCTTAGCGGGTTATCGTTAGTCCATTATTTATATGGACCTTATATATCTTGGATTTAGCCCGTTTATCATTTACTATGTATTTATATTCTATATGTCAACATTATTCAATTTAATGAGAAATAATCAAGTTTAGCATGGTATCATAACAAAACCGTAAACCCTAAATTATTTTATCCTCCTCCCGTCGACTTCACATCCGTCTGACTTTTTTGTTTTCTTAGCTTCATTCTAACTAAATTTCTCTAGCCAAACATTTTTTTTAATTAATAATATTCAATCTTTGAATATATATTAATTAAATAATAATAGTCGATTTCTTTTGTGATCAATCAGAAGATTCCTTCACGTGGCTTTGTCTGAATAATCATTGTGTGCTCATATCATCTGCTTATCGTTTTCTTAATAAACCTATAAGTCTATCCTAATATCAACCATGGCTAACATATCACCATACAACAGTCTTGAAGGAATGAGCCAAAATCAATTGCTTCAATTATTTTATGTACAACGATATTTATTGGACCAATATTGGAGGGCCCAATCCACCTCACAAGTCAAATGGCTGCCATCAGCTCAACCACGTGAATATGTGCAGTCTCAGCCCAATAATGCGTTGCCAGCCTTCGGTTTGGTCCAGCCCAATTACGGTTCACAACAGGCATACGAGAGTTGGAACATGGACACAGGTGCGTCTTCCCATTTAACTTCCAACGCAAATAATCTTAGTAATGTTTTTAATAAATGTATATATCCATCAGTCTTTGTTGGTGACGGTAATGCTATACCGGTCACAAACACGGGCCATAGCACTTTGTCTAATCCCCATCGTCCTCTTCACTTAAATAATGTCCTTGTCACTCTTAATATTGTAAAAAATCTTATTTCCGTTCGCAAATTTACTAGTGACAACAAAGTTTCTATCGAATTCGACGAGTTTGGTTTTTCAGTGAAGGATTATTTAACTCGTCAAATCCTCCTCCGATGTGACAGCTCCGGAGATTGTACCCTGTCACGCAGCCTAGACAACACACCATCTACCCACAAGCCCTCATCACTAGTCAACACACGTGGCATCAACGACTTGGACACCCCGATAGTGACGTGCTACGTTTTTTACTTTATAGTAATGCTATTTTATGTAATAAGACGAAGTTTCCCGAGCTTTGTCATGCCTGTCAACTTGGTAAGCACGTGAAACTTCCTTTTTCAAGTTCTGCTATTATGGTTAATTCTGTTTTTGATCTTGTTCACTCAGACTTGTGGACTTCCCCACTCCCGAGTAATACTGGTATTAAATTTTATTTTATTTTCTTGGACCATTACTCACATTACTTATGGGTTTATCCTTTGCGCAACAAATCTGATACATTTGCTAAGTTTACACAATTTCGCTCTTTTGTAAAAACACAATTTAATAAGGAAATTAAAGCATTTCAATGTGATCATGGCGGTGAATTTGATAACACCGCTTTTAATCAACTTTTCACTAAACATGGCATTCACATACGTTTTTCTTGTCCTCGCACATCACAACAAAATGACAAATCCAAACGAATGATTCATACTATTAATAACTTAGTCCGCACTCTCTTATTCCAAGCACATTTACCCCCTCACTTTTGGGTTGAGGCGCTTCATATGGCTACCTATCTCCTTAATCTTTTACCATCCACCGCAATTAAAAATGACACTCCACATTTTCGCCTTTATAACACCAAACCCAACTATGCCGTTTTACGTGTCTTCGGTTGTATATGTTACCCACATCTTGACACAGCTCACCAACTTGCACCACGATCGACTCCTTGTATATTCCTTGGATATCCTTCCAACCATCGCGGGTATCGTTACTTAGACCTTTCCACAAATAAAATCATTATCTCCCGACATGTCACATTCGATGAAACTATCTTTCCCTACGGTTCTGTTACAGCCAATGACCCACCCTCATACACCTTCCTTGACAATGGGTTTAACATTATTGCCCGTCAGCTTGTCTCTAACTCTCATGCACCTACCACTCAACCCCAACCCACCTCGGCCAAAGACCACACTCAAACAGTCGCGAACCAAACTCTACCCGACTCCACCTCTCTCTCTGTAGCCCAAACCACCTCCGTCCAGTCCACCACACCCACCGCTGCAGCTCAAACAGGCCCATCCCCTTCTCATACGGCCCAAACACAACCCACTCCAACGCCTACCCAATCACGACCCAATCCCTCATCTACGCATCCCATGGTCACTCGTTTGTACCTTGGTACTAATAAACCAAATCCACGCTATAATCTTAATGTGTCCACCATTTCTTCCCTACCTAAATCCTACACGCAGGCCTTCAATGACCCAAACTGGCATAGTGTTATGCTTAATGAATATAATGCGCTTATTAAAAACAATACTTGGACACTTGTGCCACGACCACCTGACACGAACATTGTCCGTTCCATGTGGTTGTTCAAACACAAGTATTTTGCAGATGGATCTCTTAGTAGCTACAAGGCTCGCCTAGTTGCCAACGGGCGCAGTCAGCAGGTTGGGGTCGATTGTCATGAGACGTTTAGCCTGGTTGTTAAACCTGCTACCATTCGCACTGTTCTCAGCCTTGCATTTTCTCGACATTGGCCAGTTCATCAGCTAGATGTCAAGAACACCTTTTTACATGGCTCCCTATCTGAGACTGTTTACATGCATCAGCCACCCGGTTTTCGTGATCCACAGCGACCCAATCACGTATGTCTTTTACAGCGGTCCCTGTATGGCCTCAAACAGGCTCCACGGGCATGGTTTCAGCGGTTTGCAAGTTATGCTACACGTATTGGCTTTTATCATAGCTGATGTGATTCCTCTTTGTTTATTTTTCGCATGGGTGCTGACATTGCTTACCTACTGTTATATGTTGATGATATTTTGTTGACAGCTTCTTCTACAATATTTTTACAGCGGATTATCTCATCTTTACCTCAGGAATTTTCGATGACTGATCTTGGCCCTTTGAATTTCTTTCTGGGCATCTCGGTTACACGTACCGACTCCGGGATGTTTCTTTCCCAGAAGAAATATGCCTCTGAGATACTTGAGCGTGCTGGTATGCTCAACTGCCATCCATGTCGTACACCCGTTGATACAGAGACCAAGCTTGGCGCCGATGGTACTCCAGTCTCGGATCAGACTCTTTATCGCAACTTAGCAGGTGCACTTCAGTACCTTACCTTTACCCGGCCAGATCTATCTTATGCTGTACAGAAGATATGCCTTTTCATACATGATCGTCGGGAGCTTCACCTTGCGGCCCTTAAGCGGATCTTGCGATATGTCCAGGGTACTATTGATTATGGACTTCAGTTATACTCGTCTTCAATGTTGTCCCTGGTTGCTTACTCGGATGCTGACTGGGGCGGTTGTCCTACTACTCGTCGATCTACTTCTGGGTATTGTGTTTTTCTTGGCAATAACCTTTTGTCTTGGTCTTCCAAACGACAGCATACCATCTCTCGTTCTAGTGCGGAAGCGGAGTATCGTGGTGTTGCCAATGCTGTAGCTGAAACATCCTAGTTGCGGAACCTTCTTCGCGAGCTTCATACTCCTCTCTTTACTGCTACAATAGTCTACTGCGATAATGTCAGTGCGGTTTATATGTCTTCTAATCCCGTGCAACATCAACGCACGAAACATATCGAGATTGACATTCACTTTGTTCGAGATCAGGTTGCTACTAGACAGGTTCGCGTTTTACATGTCCCATCCCGCTATCAGTACGCGGATATTTTCACTAAAGGATTGCCATACGTTTTGTTTGATGACTTTCACACCAGTTTGAGCGTTCGCTCATCTCCCGCTCCAACTGCGGGGGGCTGTTAGCGGGTTATCATTAGTCCATTATTTATATGGGCCTTATTTATCTTGAATTTAGCCCGTTTATCATTTACTATGTATTTATTTTCTATATGTCAACATTATTTAATTTAATGAGAAATAATCAAGTTTAGCACAGTCATCCCGGTTGCTAGGTGCAACGAACAGATAAATTGAGACCTAAATGTTTAATTATCAACGTATATACTAACATCGCCTTAGTTGTGTTTAAAAAGAAACCATGGTTCAAATGATCTTAGTAAAGTTGCAGAGATTTTAGCTGTTATACAGATGAAACATAGACGTTACAATAGATACACAATGTAATGTTTGTAATAATGACATGACATTATTCCGGAGTATTATAAAAACAAAAATGTCATTAATTCATAGAAAAATCTTCATTAGAGAGCATGAAGCATCACTTGAACACCGTTCTTGGGGATAAGCAACACAAGATGAACAGGTGAGTGGATGTAATTCGGAGAAGGAGTAAACCGATAATGCTGCAAAATCATTGCAAGACTAACCTTAGCTGTATTAGTTGCAAAGTTTGAACCTACACAATTTCGAGGCCCAAAACCGAAAGGCATGTATGCTGATGGGTTGTTCTTTGTAGCTTTACTAATCCCTTCTGAAAATCTTTCAGGCTTAAAAAGTTGTGCATCTTCTCCCCATATTTCACGATCATGATGAAGTGCTAAAACCGGAATATGTAGATTTATGTTGGCAGGAATCGTAAGATTTCCCAATTTAGTTTCTGTTTCGTTCTTTCTTATAATTGCCATAGCAGGAGGATACAATCGAAGTGTCTCGTTAATGATCATGCCTATCTGTATGATACAAGGATTAGTACATTAGTTAACAAGAGTTTTAGAAAATGGTAAGATAATTAGTTTTTTTTAAGCATTATTATGAAAATTAAATCTGATTTGCATCATACCGTTTTAAGTTTTGATATGATTTCAGAACGGGGGTGTTCTTTGCCAAATAACCTTAAGACTTCTTCTCGAGCTCTTTCTTGCCATTCAGTGTGGATCGACAAAAGCAGAATTGCCCATGAGAGCAGGACCGACGTTGTTGCAGCTCCAGAAACGTAAAATGTTTTACATTCGTCTATAATGTCTTGTGTGGAAAGATGATAACGTTCATCGGTGTCATAGTTAGCTTTCACAAGATATCCAAGAAAATCTGTTCCCCTAGTGTCAGCATTTATCGCCATTGTCTTCTCTCTTTCCTTTATAGTATTCATTAATAGATTTTTAATTCTTATATGAAGCTCATCAGACTTTCGATCATCGCTGCTTTTCAGAATTTTGCTGCCAAAAACAAATGCACCCGTATTCCTTCTTATGTATGCAGAATTTTTTCAATATTATTTGATGCTTAGTTTTAATGGATTGTTAAATTACCTGAGGCCAAAAAGGCGAGGATTGTAGTAGTTTCTGCCTGCGATTGCGCTCATTTCCTTGAGCATTTCAAAAATTTCCTTTCCCTGTATGTAGCTGGTGCCAAATGCTGTTCTTGAAATCACTTCTGCTGTCAAGCTCCTGAATTCGTTATTCATTTCTACCTCGCTACCAGCCATACTTTTCCACCTAAGTAGCATCTTTTCGACACTTTCAACCATTGCCGGGATCATGTTCTGCTTATATATATATATGTAAACAATTAATCAGGTTTTTATCAACCAATATTATGACCAAAAGGGCCTTTCGGCATAAAGGTATGAAGGTAATTCATCAACTAAGAGATTGTGGGTTCAAATCTTTATTCACGCAAATTTGTATATGTCGGGACCTTTTCAACTCAACTCATTCAAAGCCCAGCATAGAAGCTTAAATTGTGTTCCACTCTAAAACCAATTGATTTCTTTTGTGTTTTCCGATGTGTGATATGGGTTTGCACCCAACAGTATATAATACGTGTCTTATATATTATGTGGTTTTAAAAAATAGTCATATTAAAATATACAATGTTAATTAGTAGGTGATCATTATGATGATTAAAGAGATTAATTACCTTTAAACTCTCGCTACTGAAAGCGTGGTTAGCCAATTTTCGTTGCCTAGCCCATTTATCGCCTTTCGAAGTTACAAGGCCATCCCCAAGCATTTTCTTATGGTATGATCCAAGGTCAGGTCTTGCCGAAGAGACACTTTTATTGCTTGCAATTTCTTTGATAATCTCTGGTTCTGTGATGACCAATTCGGCTTGAGCACCATACCAGTTCACAAAAATTTTCCCTGATCCAAATAAATTTATGTGTAAAATATGATTAAAAAAAAATTAACAAATGGTGAATATTAAACTAAAAAGCTTGATCACGATCAAACGTCACCAACCGTATAACCGGAACCATGTAGCAAAGTGAGGTTGTAATATTGGGTATACATCATGTGATATATCGGCTACCGTATTATTTGCGAATTCATCTTTCATTTTCGCAATTTCTTTGGTGTTGCCATGAATGAATCGATACGAAGGACCTTGTATGCCTTGTGAACTCAACACACGTTTTATATGAGTCGGAACCCACAAAACTTTGTGTAAGAACTTGATGAGAGCCAAGAGGATTAGAGAGGTAACAAAAACAAGAATCAAAGTTCTTACATTAGACCACATAATCAGCAAGTTAGACTTTGAAGTTTAGGTTCAAATTTGATGATTCAGACTCATAAGGAAATTAGATGAATAGATGTTACAATTTCAGCTAATTCATAAGAAAGTGAAAGTGTTAGAAAAGACAAAAGATAGGTGTTTATAAATGTCTTGAATTGACCATGAAAGGTGCTAACATGGTTTATTTTGGACATATGAATATTTTAATTTGTTGATTTGTACGGATGAAACAACCTATTCTTTTGGCTTATTTAGTTTTTGTTTTATTTTTGATTCCGTTCTATATAATACGAAATGAAACATGTCCCTCTGGACTCTTTGCTTTTATTTATTTTTGATTCAGTCTTTTGATATTTTTGATATACGGTTCAGATTTATTGAATGATAAGTAATGTTTTGAAAATCGGTTTTATAGTCAAACCGGAGAGGCCTCCGGTTCCGATCGGACCGGCCAATTCAACCGGTTTTGATTTTTTGTGTTTTTTTTTTCAATAACACTAAATGTACATTTAACTTTAACATTGCTTAAAACACAGATACAAACACATATAAAATAACAATACAATTCAATAAATGTACCAAAGTCAATTCAATACCAAAACTATACAATTTCAACGTGAGTACAAATTTCAAACTTCAAAACGAGTAAATAACATTACAAATGTAAACCTTAAATAGCTCAACATGAATACTAGTCTTTGTTCAAAGTTCAAACACATTAGTATCAATCCAAATAATAATATTAATAAATAAATAAATAAAAGTTGAAAACCAGTTTGAAACCGATTTTGATTTCAGTTTCCGGTCGAACGAGCCAAAGACCGATTTACAACCAGCCGGAAAGCATCAATTTTTCGATTCGACCGGTCGAATCGATTGTCAAGACATTAATCTCAACTCACAAATTGTCTCGGCTCGATTACGCCACACCCCACCAGGCCACCATCAGACCATCGATCCCATCAATTCACCAAACACTTCTTTTTCCTGTTGATTTTCTTCTTAATTTTGCATCATTCTCCGTACTTTGATTAAATCATTAAATGCAATAAAAATGAACCCATATTAATTCTTTTAGTTTTATTTCTATAAGTCTGACCACTACATTTGGTACAAATTGAAATCGGCCCAATCAGGCCTTGTCTTGGTCCTAAAAATGGTGATAAGTTTTATCCATCACTTAACTGAAAAGAAGATATCAGCGGCGTAAACGACTAGCTCGTTTAAAATTTAAAGGGCTGGAGCTTGAAATTGACTCGTCTCGAGCTTAATACACAAAGCTCGAGCTCGAATCGTTTCATATTTTACAAATTTGAGCTCGGCTCGGACGTGCTCATTTATTAAAAAAATTGTTCATTTAATCATGGACCTCACGTGATCAAAGATGAAGCGCATCTTGTTTCCTCAAAAACATAAAAATAAATAAATAACTTCTTTTTATCATGGAACGTTAAATTTTCTGGAATTTATTTATTTATTTTTTAATACCATCCACGTTCATAATGTGACCAAAAATAATCCCGACACTCTTGTTTTTTATGTACAAAATTCTAACTCCGTGTTTCCTTGACAAACGGTCCGGTATTATTTTGTTACAAAAACCACCCTAATTATAAATAATGGATGTATATTCATAAATAAATCATAACAATATACTCGTACACTTACGTAATTCTAACAAAAGGCATAACAACCGTAACGAAATCCACACCTTTATTACGTTATCACCACCTATTTGTTGAACATTGAACATAAATATAAAGACAAAGCTTCCATTAATTCACCTCTCAAATCTCCTACTATACATACCATGACTGATCATAACCAATCCCCACAACCACATGCCACGTCACCACGACATTCTCGTCGACCAACGAGAAATAATCGACACAAATACTCCACGCACCCAGTACACAAGACCTTAGCCGCAGCATCGAACCTAGCTAACCTTCTTCCAACAAGCACAGTTCTCGCTTTTCGAGCTTTAACTCCATCATTCACAAATCGAGGCACCACTTGCATAACAGCAAACCGCTTCCTCACCTCAGCGTTGCTCGCAATCTCTGCCTTCATTTGCTTCTTGTCTTCATTCACGGACAGTTTTATTAACCCCTTAGATGGAAAACTATACTATGGTATTGCGACTTTTAAAGGATTATATATATTTAATTACGGAACTAATAACCGTTGCAGTATTGATCAAGAGGAGGCAGTAGGAACTGATGATAATGATGTGGACGACTTGAAGAGATTTAAAATAAATGGAGTTGATATCGTTCATGCTTTTGTTTCGCTTATTGTGTTCTTGGTATTTGCTATAAGCGATACTGACGTGCAAACCTGCATGTTTCCTCAATCGGGAGATAATTTGAATGTTTTGTTGATGAATTTGCCTTTGGGTGTTGGGATTTTAGCAAGCTTTCTTTTCACTATCTTCCCAACAACTCGTAGAGGGCTCGGTTATGCTGATTTCCCTCTTCATGAAAAATGAGTTCCGTTGCAGTCTATAGATCATGTACGTCTGTAACTGGTATAACCCGACTAAATTCGGATCGCAAAAATGCCAAAGAAATCATGTTGCACAATCTGTGCACTGCTTACAAACTACCTCACTAATATTGGGATAATTAGCGTATTTTTTGTGAAAATTTATAGAATTGTTTTTGTCATCTTAATATACGAATTGTATTATTAGTTGCTAATTTGCTTTCCGTTTGCCTTATGTTTTAGCAAACAGATATTAATCATAAGATGTTTTAACGTCTACATTTATGACCAACAACCCATACAATGTGGATGATCGATCTATCAATCAAACGGTTGTGGGTTTCAAGTCTCGATGAAGACACATGTGATGTATAACAAAGATAATTAAAACAGAGATTGGAAACTTATAAAAATCCCTGCTTTCATCCTAATTCAAGTGTTTATGCTAAAATAATGTAGTAGCAGGAACTGCTAGATCTAACTTTTAAAAGCAAAAGAGAAGTTATAGAGAATGAAGCTAGAGAATACCAAACAAAATTAAAGGCTACCACACCTAGTGACAATTTTGAGATCACACACGATGGTGACAACTCTGGGCTCATAATCAGCTCATTGACACACTCCCAATTGGTTCAAAGCGTTTCCTGCTTGTTGCTGGATACTTTCGCCATAACCTGGAAGAAGCTCATTTGGAGTTCTAGGAGATACATCACATGCATCTTTTAGCCCAATCTGCGCGCCTTCCAAATTCCAACGTATCCATTTCAAGTTTTGCTACCCATTGCACAAACTCTTCACTCCACATCAGTCTAGACACCACACAAGGAATATCACATCGCATCACCCACCACAATTCTTAATTTAATCTACCATTGTCTTGCTCTAACGACCCATTAGTACTAGCCAATCCCCCAAGCTCTAGTAAAACTACTTGATATCTATCTCTCAAATCTTGGTTCTTGGCCTGAACAACACTTAATTGTTAATCTTTTGAATTAAGTTCATTTTCACGCAATTGAAATGTAGTAGAAATCTCCTCACATTTACATGACAATCTCTTCCTTCCCTTTATATACATCTAGTAAGCCTCGAAAACCCTCATTAGATGCAAGGAGTGTATGGTTATGTTTACTCACATCAGATAAACTTATGGACATTTGGCGTGACGATTGACATTGTTGGAAACACTCTTGTTCCGCTTTCATTTTGTCTTCTTTTAGTTTATCGTTTTGCATCAACAACTCAGATGACAAATTAGGCGCCATTTGTTGTTCTTCAATTTGTGGGAAAACTTTTTTCACAAAATCACCAAGTGATTTGATAACAAAATTAGATTTCGTCTCATCATTAAATATATCTGAAATGGTCAAAACAGTGACGCCCACTAAAGCTAATGTAACAAACGTCCCTTCAATTCCCATGGAACCTATATCGGATACTTGCTGGACTTTACATTTTCATTTTTGATGACTGCAAAGATTTCAGAGCTAACAACGGGTTTTTCATCGGTTTTCCTCTTCTCGTTTATTTTTTGCAGGAGTGCTTTCACTGTTCACAACTACCCATGTTTGCTAAATTATATATTTTTATGCCTGCAAATCACAAATGATGCAGATGATCAAAATAGAGTCTTAGGAATATACAGACGTTCAACTACGGTTTGTTAACATAATTAATGAAGATGATCAATGTACTCTGTAGTTCTATAAGTATATCAAATAATATGAATATCAATCAATGTAGTATGTTAAGTGCTTATTGACCAAAACTTAAATTTGACTCGAGAAATATCATTTTTTTTTCATTTCATTTTATGTTCTACTCATCTTCTTCGCTCGAAAAGTACTACAAAAAGGATTCTGACATTTTCTTCCAGTTAAGTTCCTTCATCATCGTTAAACCATATAATCAATACAAATGACACATGTTAAACTTAAACCTAAAGGTGTCAGGATCGACTTGATCAAGATCAAGATTAAATATAACTATGCTTGAACTTCTTAACAAGAAATTTGCGGAATAATACTTGTTAAGTTTGGAAGTTGTATGTATGTTTTGTATAGATGTTTGTATTTTAATGGACAAAGAACACACAAAGTGTATAACAAAAGCTCCAATATTATTAAGATTAATAATACGAATACACTTGATTGTATTAGGGTTACAATAACCTTGAAGCTTACTAATCTCAATATCTATCTATCCATGTATCTAAGCTTGCTCTCTTATATATGCTACTAGGATTTACACAAGTTACAATGTTAAGCATGCCACAAAAGTAAACTAGACACTCTGTTACACGTTATAGCAATTAATACACATAAGTCAACTCTTCAAGCGTGCTCTGTGTCCATAAAGTAAAATATGCTTTACTGCTTTACTTTTGGGTAGTCTGACAGCTCCACTAAGCAGTAGAAACAAGCAGCAGTAGAAACTCTGTAAATCGAACCAACAGTGGAAACAATAGAAATTGGTCTAGCAGTACAAACTGCAGAAATCATGTCAGCAGTACTAATCTTTGTAAAACAAACTGGCAGTACTAATCCGTGAAATCATACTGGCAGTACTAACTATGAAAGTGCACTGGCAGTACAAATGGTTGTAGCAGTACTAATAATGAAGAGCAGTAGAAACTTTGAATAGCAGTACTAACTCTTGAATTGCTTGGCAGTACTAATCTATTATAACCTAACAATCTCCCCCTAAACTTGTGCTTTCTTCCCAGCAGCACTAAGTTTCTTCAGATTTGCCTTTTAACCAAACTGGGGTTCACTTCTTCTGCTTACTCATCCTTTCCAGATAATCTTTTAATTCTTTTACCAAAACTGCTGCAACAATCAGATTTGAGCATTTGACCTTGAGCATTAACATGCTTTTTATTATAGCAGGATTCCAAGGATATTCTTTGCCCATCAAGAAATATCCTACACCTCCATCTACCTGGCCTATCATATGTACTCTACAACTATCAAAACAATACCAGTAGTTGGCAGGTGAGAATGCTTTCATAAATATTCTCATTTCAGCTTCAGGCAAGTACATCTGCTTCAGATATTCGAACAGTTGATGATCATCATCATAGCCTCTCTTTTCACTGAACTTCTTCATGCCTACTTCAAACATTTCATCCAAGTCTTTTCTTCTAAAAACTTTGAGCATTGAAAAGAAGTTTCTGTATAGCTCAGATGATCCTCCTGCTCTAACAATTTTATAGTGCCTCTTGTTTGCACTATCCAGTGTCTGGTACCAATCTATGATTGGATATTCCACCTTCAAGGGCTCACAGTCAGCTGTATCAATTATTACCAAACTTCTATTACTGTTATCCTCCTCTGCTTTATTATCTGTAGATGGCACCTCAGTGTGCACATCTTTTTCATCATTATGCTTCTTCTGCACTTTTTCAAAGTACCCTTCACTTTGTATGCTCTGTGCAGCATCTTTCTTTCTCTTGAAGGTTTTGATACCCTGCTGAACAGGCATATCATACATACCCTTCATTTCCCTTTCCCTTTCCATCCTTATATCTTTTGTTCCCTTCTTCATTCTTCCTTGCTCCCTTTCATACATCCTCTTTAGATCTTCAAATTGGAGGGTTGCTAGGATTTTTACATGAAATCCAGCTCCCTTGAGGAATGTAATGAACTCCTTCTTCAACTGAGCCTTAGTCTTTGGCTTTGCTTTCTGTTTCTTATATTTAGCCTCTGACTCTCTCCTTTTCTTTTCATTTAATAGCCTCTGTAGCTCAGCTTCTCTCTCTTCCTCTGTATACCTCATCCTTTCCTCGTCCTGTAACTTTCTGGCCAATTCCTCATCAGCCTCTATTTGATGTTTTCTTTTCAGAGGCCTGACTTCTTCAATCATTATCCCTTTACTCTTATCTTTGGCTCCAATCTGCTGTGCTTTTCTTTTAGGTGCCTGTTCAGATGGTTCTTAAATGCTCACACCTTTTTGCTTCTGTTTTTCCTTTTTTTTTGGGCTCTCAGACACCCTTATCAATACCTCAGCAGCAGCAACTTCTTCATTGACTCCAACAGTACTAACTGGCTCATCTAGCCCAGCAGCATTAATATTTTCTTCATCAGCAGTACTAACTCCAGTACTAGCAGTAGTAACTGGAGTAGTATTCATCTTTTCCAACAGCTGCTTCACCACCCCATTCAACCTTACAATCTCATCTCCTTGAGATGCTAGCATTTCCTTCTGCCTAGCCACCTCTTCTGACAAATTGGTACATATTACCATCAATTCCTTAAGTAATGAGCTATCCTCACCACTGCCAGAAGTGTTACCTTCTTTTAGTGGATCATTGAAAGATTTAGCTAATGTCTCAGACCTAGTCTGAGCATCATTAGCCCCCATTGTGGTTTCTTGGCACCTGGGACCACTGGATACATTGATATCCACTGGATCTTCTGCAATAGAAGAGTCCAATGGAATCTCTGTATCCTGTGTTGCCATGGATTGGGTCCTAGTTCCATTACCACTGTCCTGTTCTCCCAATGGGGCATAATCAGTAGTGGCAGCCCTTTCCACATGGTCACCTTCCTCTTCATTGACCACCTCATTTAAATCAATTGGCTGATGCATCTGAGGAAGAGGAGCCTCAGATGCATGTTTCTTAGCCCATGTGGCTTTCTTGGAGGTTGGCTTAGGGTCCCTTGTTTTCTTGGATTTAACAGCAGATGTGGGTTGAGAAGTAGTGGGTATGGCTACTTCTTCATCTGCTGTGGAGGGTGCACTAAACATATGTGCAGTCAAATTTGTGACCCTCCCTGAAAATGTGGTGCCTTTTACTAACCCTGTTCTCCTCATGTTTGAAAATAGTTTTTGTGTATGAGAGAGGAGAACAATTTTACCACCGACTCTTGGTAGGTTAGTTAATTCATTATCAAAAATATGTTGTAAAAACCTTGGATACATCAAAAATTTTGAGTCGGGATGCTCCAAGTTGTACAACATTCCAGTAAAGACCATTTTTGAAAAATTGAACTTCATGTTATTAGCTAAGCAGATCAAAGCAGAAGCTATATTACTGCTAAACTGATCCCATGTCGTTCTCTTTTGAAATATACATTGTTGCAGGGTATGAATCAAAAATTTCCACTGGGGAGAGAACATGGATTTCCAAAAAGTTAGTTTATTCAACTCCCCCTCATACCCTAGCAACAATAGATTTTCATAAATGTCAGATACAGATAAGCATTCGATACCTTCTTCATCATGAAGTTGAAGATGATCACGAATGGATGCCTCCGTAACATTGACGTTTTGCCCTGCAACTTGGCCAATAATGGTAGCCACCCCATCAACTTCTGTCTTTTCAGCAGAAGTCCAAAAATCGTTTATATGAGAAATAAAAATGATGGGGTTGACAGAAAGTGCTACCCTTAAGTTGCTATTTTTAAGAAAATTTACCATTTCGTAAAAATCTTCTGCTCCTTTGGGTTTTAGCAAATAAGCACGTAGATTGTGCTTATCAGCAGTTGGTAAAACAGCGTTAGAAGACGGAGAAGAAGTCATTTTAGTTGTGAAAGTTGAAAAATTTTCTTGGGAAAAGATGAATTTTGATCGCTTTTGGTTGTTTGAGATTAACAGTAGGTGAAAAGCAAACAATGAAAAAGGTTTGCTATTTATACTATTTGCAAAGGGGCAGCATTAAGTGCCCTAATTTTTAAATAGAGTAAATTGTGCCAGCAGTATTAAATTTGAAATTTTGTACGAGCAGTATTAAAACATACCCAGTACTAAAATTATGCTAGCAGCAGAAACCGTTTATCACAACCAGCAGTACTAATATAACTAACAGTACTAACTAGGGAAAGCAGTACTATTATATATTAGTTACAGACAGCAGTACTAATAATGACTAACAGTAGTAATGGAAACTACATTAGCAGTATTAATAATGCTAAACATTAACAGCAGTACTAAATGAGGACAACAGTATTAAAA
Organism: Gnaphalium uliginosum; assembly: GCA_963930675.1. NCBI lineage: Eukaryota > Viridiplantae > Streptophyta > Magnoliopsida > Asterales > Asteraceae > Gnaphalium > Gnaphalium uliginosum. The sequence goes on from OZ005685.1 coordinate 33,137,541, forward strand.
ATACTCACAATATTTATACTGGCAGTACTAAGAGTAACAAGCAGTATTAATGTTGACAGTATTGGAAATACTTTCATCCTTAAGTAGTAGAGCAGTATTAATGACAGTACTAATTTATCAGCAGTATTTAAATTACTTATCAATATTTACACTAGCAGTACTAAAGGTAGCAAGCAGTATGAATATTGACAGTACTAAGAATACATACTGAATAAATTAGTGGATCAGTATTAACCCATTAAGAAGCACAAAGTTTTGCAAAGAACAGTATTAATCAAAGATTTATGAAGAATTTATCATTCCAATACTTGTAACCAGGAATGTAAATCTACCCACATCAAATGCTTTTGTGAACAGATCTGCAAACTGATTATCAGTATGAACTTTAAAAATCTGAATTAATCTTTTCTCATTACAATCTCTTATAAAATGGTATCTGATTTCAATGTGCTTAGTTTTAGAATGTTTTACAGGGTTATTTATAATACTGATAGCAGAGTTGTTATCAATGAAAATGGGAGTATTTAGAAAGCTCAAACCATAGTCCAACATCTGATTTTGAATCCAAAGCACTTGAGCACAACAACTTGATGCTGCAACATATTCTGCTTCTGCTGTAGATGTAGAAACTGTAGTTTGCTTTTTGCATTGCCAAGACACAAGTCTTCCTCCCAAAAATTGACAACCCCCAGATGTAGATTTTCTATCCATATTGGCTCCTCCATAATCACTGTCAGTGTATGCAATCAAGTCAAAGGAAGAATTTTTTGGATACCAAAGTCCCAGTTTTGGTTGACCTTTGAGATATCTAAAAATTCTCTTGACTGCATGAACATGTGACATTTTAGGATTTGCCTGGAATCTAGCACAGACACAAATAGCAAACATAATATCTGGTCTGCTTGAGGTCAGATACATGAGGGATCCAATCATAGATCTGTAGAGGTGTTCATCAACATCCTCCCCCTCAAGATCTGCATGCAATGGTTTGTGTGTCTCCATTGGAGTGCTAGCAATCTTTACATCTTTGTATCCAAACCTCTCCAGAATGTCATTAACATATTTCCCTTGACTTATGAAGATCCATTCTTTCTTCTTTTTGCTGTTTAACTTGTAATCCTAGAAAGAAAGTCAATTCTCCCATAGAGCTCATCTTGAATTTCTGATGCATAAGAGCTTCAAATTCTTTACAAAGACTATCCCTTGTTGAACCAAAAATAATATCATCTACATAGACTTGAACTAGTAGGATATCATTTCTAATTCGTTTGATAAACAAGGCTTTGTCAATTGCACCTCTTTTGAAACCATTCTCCAACAGATAGACTGATAAAGTATCGTACCATGCTCTAGGAGCCTGATGCAGTCCATAAAGTGCCTTGTCCAATCTGTACACTTTATTTGGATGCTTGGGATCTTCAAATCCTGGTGGTTAGCATACATAAACCTCTTCTTCAATAGTGCCATATAGAAATGCACTCTTCACATCCATCTGGTATACCTTGAAGTTCTTGAAAGATGCATACGCCAAAAACAACCTAATTGCTTCTATTCTAGCTACAGGAGCAAAGACTTCATCATAGTCAATGCCCTCTTCTTGAGAATATCCCTGAGCAACCAGCCTTGCTTTGTTCTTGATCACAATGCCTCTCTCATCTTTCTTGTTTCTATATACCCATCTTGTTCCAATTGCCCTTTTTCCTTTTGGGAGATCCACCAATGTCCAAACATCTTGAATCTTAAACTGAAACAGCTCTTCTTGCATTGCTTCAATCCAACTTGGATCTTTCAAGGCTTCATTTGCCTTCTTGGGCTCTATCTGAGATAGAAAACAGACAAATAAAGAAGTATTGATGTCTTCTTCATTTAGTCTGGCAGATCTTCTGGTTTGCATTGCAGAGTCAATATCACCTATTACATTCTCCAATGGATGATAGGCTTTGGAAGTGCACTGGCAGTACAAATGTAACTATGCTTGAACTTCTTAACAAGAAATTTGCGGAATAATACTTGTTAAGTTTGGAAGTTGTATGTATGTTTTGTATAGATGTTTGTATTTTAATGGACAAAGAACACACAAATTGTATAACAAAAGTTCCAATATTATTAAGATTAATAATACGAATACACTTGATTGTATTAGGGTTCCAATAACCTTGAAGCTTACTAATCTCAGTATCTCTTTTAGGAGGAAAGTAATTGTTGTTATAAGGTGGAGGAACATTGTTGTATCCCAATCCAGTTTTGAGTTTATCATGAATATGAGATTTAATTAAATTTTGAACGTTTTGAGAAGCATTTTCTAGATTATCTATTTTCAGTTTAATGCTATCTCTTTCAGTTCTCACATTCTCTAAATCTTTGCTCAATTCATCAACCTTGTCCTTTTGACAATCTCTTTCCCACCTAGCATATTCAATATCATACACATATTGTGATTCATTCTTCTGATATGCTTTTATTTGTTGTTCTAGATTTTCAATTGATGCAATTGTGCTTCTATTCCTAACTTCCCATTTTTCAAGTTCAGCACAGATAAATAGATTATGATCTCTGTAGTATTTAACAGTTTTCTTACAGATAGATGAACATAATTTATTTTGTACCTCTTGAGGCACTTCAGGAGATTTTGCTTCTGCTTCTGTAATGGCCATTAGAGCTTGATTTGTAACAGCATGCTCTTCTTGATCACTCCAATCAAATTCAAATTTATTTTGTGACATCAGTGCTGTTGAGTTTGAATTGTTTTGAATTGGAATGTTTCTTCTTTGCATTCCATTATAGCTCCCTGTCCTTTGGCCACTATCATTGGTTTTTCCAGGACTTCTGCATTCTCTTTTAAAGTGTCCCATCTTGTGACAATTAAAGCACTCAACTTTGCTCTTATCAAATCCTGCTCCATCTTCTCTCTTATATGCAAAATTGTTTCTCCCAGTTTTTTGCATAAATCTCTTTGCCCTTACAGTCAACATGGCCATCTGCCATTTAATATCCATCTCTTCAAGATCATCTGGATTGACTTGCTCAAGTTCTTCATTTGTCAGAGATGAATTTACATGACTGACAAAGAATGCTTCTAGAACTTGATCACCAGTTTTGTCTTTTGATGATGACCCAGATGCAGAACCTGTAACAACAGAGGTAGATACATATGTTGAGTTTGGATCTACCTGTACTCCTCCTGATGACATAAATGCAGCATTCTGCATATTTGGCGTGTATCCAGTGGCTTGCTTTTTGTTCTCCACTTCTGGCTCAAATGATCTTAGATCATTGTATAGATCATCAAGCTCCTTATCATCCAAATTACTGCCCTGCCTCAAAGCAACAGTATACATGGTCCATTCATCTCCAAGTGATCTTAGAAACTTTCTGTTAAGATCATCTTTGTCAATCTTAACATTGTGGTTTTCAAGATCACCCACAAGTTTAGAAAATCTGTCAAAAACTTGTGTTAATGTTTCAGTCCTTACAGATTTAAAGTTTTCAAATTGTTGTTTTAAAAGGGATCTTTTATTTTTCTTGGTGCTTTCATTGCCACCAAATCTTTTCTCTATTGATTCTAAAAGAACCTTTGCATCCTCACAATTTTCAAACTTTCTTTGATATTCATTAGAAATGGATATCAATAGAATGCTAAGAGCTTTAAATTCTGTAGCTCTTTCCTTTCTTTCAGCATCTGTACTTGGTGGTGCCCTTGGAATCCTGACACCATCACCATTAACAGGATACTTAGGACCATTTACACAAATATCCCATAGTTGATAGTCTGTAAGCAACATGTACTGCTTCATCCTATTTTTTCACATATCATACTCATCTGGCTTGAGTATGGGGATTTTGTTTGCCTGAGTTTCTTCAGAAGACATTTTAAAAGTTTTTAAAATAGTTTTTAAACAAACCAAATTTTGACTTTCAAAAGTTCAAAGCAACCTGATGCTCTGATACCACTTGTCAGGATCGACTTGATCAAGATCAAGATTAAATGTAACTATGCTTGAACTTCTTAACAAGAAATTTGCGGAATAATACTTGTTAAGTTTGGAAGTTGTATGTATGTTTTGTATAGATGTTTGTATTTTAATGGACAAAGAACACACAAAGTGTATAACAAAAGCTCCAATATTATTAAAATTAATAATACGAATACACTTGATTGTATTAGGGTTACAATAACCTTGAAGCTTACTAATCTCAATATCTATCTATCCATGTATCTAAGCTTGCTCTCTTATATATGCTACTAGGATTTACACAAGTTACAATGTTAAGCATGCCACAAAAGTAAACTAGACACTCTGTTACACGTTATAGCAATTAATACACATAAGTCAACTCTTCAAGCGTGCTCTGTGTCCATAAAGTAAAATATGCTTTACTGCTTTACTTTTGGGTAGTCTGACAGCTCCACTAAGCAGTAGAAACAAGCAGCAGTAGAAACTCTGTAAATCGAACCAACAGTGGAAACAATAGAAATTGGTCTAGCAGTACAAACTGCAGAAATCATGCCAGCAGTACTAATCTTTGTAAAACAAACTGGCAGTACTAATCCGTGAAATCATACTGGCAGTACTAACTATGAAAGTGCACTGGCAGTACAAATGGTTGTAGCAGTACTAATAATGAAGAGCAGTAGAAACTTTGAATAGCAGTACTAACTCTTGAATTGCTTTGCAGTACTAATCTATTATAACCCAACAAAAGGTAAATCACTCGTAAAAAGTTGGCCCCTAATATTTTTTGTTTGATTTAAGATAGCCCAAGTAATTATCAGTTTTGCAATTACATTCAAGGTAAGTTTGACAAATATAAATAGTAATTTGAACATCTTTTTTGGTACGGAGAGAATATATATACTCTAACACAAAGTCACTGCACAGAATCAACACATCAGAGTTAAAAGATAAAGTGTTTGCATTGTTTCATCAAAACTAGTTTATTTATTAGTTTTTAGGTATTACAATATTTGAATGAGCTGAAGAAGATCTTAAACACTGAAAAGATAACCATAGGGCTCATACCCAAAATGTAAGTAAACAGAAATACAAGAGAAACGTAGTCCAAAGATCTAAAACTCAAAAATTATAGAGCAATGCAAGCAGTAAATGACAACCGAAAAGTCAATCCATGAAAATATTCAAAATTAACTCATCAAGTTGCAACGGATCAGCAACTTATGGCATATGACCATCCTTTCATTCGGCTAAGGTTAGATGTGTGGCTGCAATATTCCATTTGCCAAACATGTTTTCAAAAATGAAAAAAGTAAATACTGAAGAAACTTAAAATACTCAAGACCCATATTTTACTAAAAGATAAATGAAGCTGTAAAATAAAAATCTCTAAACTTTACAGACATTATTACTATAATGACAGTTTCTCCTTCATGCGAGATATAAGCTTAAACTTTTCTTCAGCCTCGACCTGCTGCCGCATATCAGATCCTGAAGCTCGATCTGGGTGAAAGCTCAGTAACGCACGCTTATAAGCTGCACGCACCTGAAATGATCATTAGAAATTTTTTAGTTCATACAGCTTTCTTGTATTACATAAATAGAGAACTGCACTACATTCATTTGAAATGCCATTATAACACAACACAATTTCACCTGTTTCGCATTTAAGTACTTCAACATTATTAAGAACTCAATCAAGTTCCTACAGAATTTTTGTCTCATTACAAATTTTATTTTATCCCTAATATTTTATCCTTAAACACAAGCTGCATGCTAACATGGACAAATTAAACTACTATTTACTATTAATGAGTTACTAGTATTTCATAACCTCAGCTTTTACTATTAGCGTTCCTCACTTCCACCGGCCAATAATAAATCGGCAGTGTTTCCGTATTGTTACTCAAAAATATTTGCCTAAATCACAAACACCACGACAACCACTATATAGAGCTTCAACTTGTACTTGTCTACATCTTAAGAAGCTTTAAAATGCATAACAAATAAATATGAAAAATGCAATCCATACCACTATGTCAGCATAAAAAAAACACGTATAGTCAATACTTTTATAAAAAATATTCATAGTTGAGTGAGACACAACTAGTTTGGCCATGCATGGCCTTCACTCAGAACATAAGTTACATTCCTTTTCAGAGATATAAAATCTAGTTAGTTTTGCCACGTAAACTGCATGGTGATATTCTATGATACAGCTAGTAAGAAGCAGATTATTGTACGCATGGCAATTAGAAATGCAGAAAGACTACAGAAGTATGCAACCCACCTCATTCGGTGAAGGAACAAGACCATCACCAACATGGATTCCTAAGTGACGCAATAACGAAGCCATATTAACACACGTTATTTCCAGCTTCTTGAGCTCCTGTCTAACTTCAGTGCGGTACCTTTCTTTCAAATTCATATTTTCTTCATCCTGGTAAATGACAATATAAAATATATAAACACCTATTTGTCATCTTAATAGTAACACTAAGACCTAAATGGATGTAAAAAGTTCAAGTGTCAGCAGGAAGAAATCTACTAACCTTTTTTTGAATTTCCCGAATTTCTTCAACACGTTGCTTTTGTCTTCTCTCCATGTCTAATAGACGCTGGGTTTCAGCATTTTTTCTTTTCTGCATGCGACGCAAATGCTGAGCCTCTTCTGCCTGCAAAAGAAAGTTACAAGTTTTCGACTTAAGAGTAATCCAATTCATGCATAAAACCTTCTAAATCATTTCATTTCATTAACAACCCAACCCCCCCCCCCCCCCCCCCCTCTTTACACATTTTGACCCATTACCCAACCCACTCAACGTACAAATCACAATCAACAACAGAGACAATATGGATGAATTAACTATATAGAATCACATTATTGTCGCATTGATTAAACCAGTGTGCTAGAACATACCTGAATCTTTATTTGCATTTCCCTGGCTAACAATTCTTCTTCTAGTGCTCGCTTGTATTCTTCGGTCTCTTTAAGCTTTTCACGTTCACCAATAATCGAGCTCTCAATAGGAACATCATCGTCAATGGTGTCAGCATCTTCAATATCATTTTTCTCATCCTCCCCTTCAGTACTAGTGGAAGGTATCTGTTCATCATTCTCAACCGTACGTCCATCCTGACAAGTGGGTGTCTCATCAACTGACAAATCATCTTTACCACCATAAACATCATCAACCTTATCTCTTGCACGACAATCAGACAATTTTTCATTACGATATTTAACATTCCCTGAAGAAGATTCACCTCTATTCTCATGGCGATTTGCTCTAAAGTTAGAAACATTAACATTTTTTTGTTTGTCTGTATTTAGTCCAAAATCATTACGACCATCCCCAGGGCACCCAGAACCACTACTGTTAATATCATCTCCCCTACGACCAATATCATTGTGTACATCAGCTTTTCTCTTCAACGATGCTCTTTCCCATTCTTCTCGTAATTTTCCTGAAGAATCTTCCATAAACTCACAATCAGGACTATCATCATCGGATGAATCGTTCTCTGATTGCACATTAAAACCTCTTCCCGAATAAGTTCTTTTCCCCTTAGATAACTTCACCGGAGAAATATCGGGACCGTATCTCCTACTTGAAGAAGCAACATTCTCAAAATTTCTACCATTATCTACAGGTGCATCAGCATGATTGTTGCTAGGGCTTTCATCATCGTCTATGTAAATATACGTCCTTTTAGGACGACTTTTATCAGTTGAGCCACCTTGTTTCTTAGTAAGACTTTCAGGTACATCAATAACAATAACGTTATTATAATTATAAGTATCCAAATCAATCAAAACTACATTATCACCGTCAATATTATTCCTGCATCTTCTTAAAGTCTTCATATTATCTATATTCTTTAGCTATTGGCTATAGCTATTCTATTCTAAAACTCACAAAAAAAATATAAAAAAAATGTCTTCATTCCATCATCCCTCGCGTTTGTCACTGTAAAGTAAAATGAAAATATGTAACATTAGATGACACAAAATGATTACATCTTTTAAATCAAATTAATGAACCACCATATGCCCATATCAGTAAACAAAACAACACATATCCACACACATCCAATATTATATAAAGAAATACCCTAAATGGTATCATATTTGTAAAATACCTGATAAACCCTAATGAGCCCCCAATTCACATTCACATTGATAAATAACAATCAACTCACTTGAACCTTGATTTAACCTAATCTATGTTTAGATAACGATAGGTCCCATGCAAAATACTATCGATTTCTAATAAAGAAACACACGCGCGAAACCCTAGAATTACAAATGACGAATTTAAATAAAACCCCCAATTGATAATAACACAGAAACCCTAATTAGATTACACATCTTGTACGTAACAAATTAAAAATAATTAAAATTGAGAATCGGTTGAAACTAATCACCTGATGATGAACTTTGTTATTGAGTTGCAGAATTAATGGAAATTTAAATCAAGCTATTGGAAAAACAAACGGGTGGAATTTGGAAACGAGACTTTTCGTAAAATTTTGGGGCAAAATGGAAATTTAATTGGAAATACTTTTGAAACTTTAGACCGGGTCGCTGGGTTTAACAACCATTTTTTTGGAGATCGGTTTTTATTAACGGGTCGGGTAAGAATGAACGAGTGCGTGTTTAGTTGTGGAAAAATTTTTATAATTTTCTTATCTTTAATTTTTTAATAAATGAAAAAAGTTTTTGTTTTTTAAAAAAGTGGTGGAAAGTTAAAAATTGTGTTTAAAAGTTGATGTATTTTACAATTTAAAAAAATGATGTTAAATGAAGTCTTTTGAAAAATTTTGGAAAAATGGAGTAATGAGTATAAAGGAAAAAAGTAGAAAACTTAGAAATTCATATTTTCCAACTCCTAGTTATAATATGGAAAAGTGAGTTTTCTATTTTAATGGAAAATTTTTTTGGAAAATACCCATTTTGAACACATTTTTTAATTTTTTACTTTTCTTAAAAGAAATTTCTAGAAAACACCCATTTTTTTAAAATAAAACTCCTTCTTTCCCAATTACATCGTCTCCCAACAAATTATTAAAGTTAAAATAGAGTGAGTAAATATTATTTTTGCCCTTATATTCAAGACAAATGTAACTAGAAATAGTTAAAAAATGAATTATTGGGAGTAATAAACGAGGGTATAATTAAAAGTTTAATGAATTTCTATAGTTATTTTTTGCAAATGAACAATCTTTTGAGGATAAATAAAAATAGTAAGGTGGACAATAAAATTGGGACGGAGAAAGTATATAGAGTTTCCTTATCTAAAACCTTTATGATTAGTTTATATTCTTGAAAAGTCAATAGTATGTATTTTTGAAAGAGTCACCGTATACTTATTATCAATTTCTAAGCTATTTTAAAAATTAACACGTAGTAGGGTCGTCCACTAAGAACCATATGCTTTAAAATCACACACATTGGAATCCATCGTTTCACTTGCAAGTGCATCAAGGTAGACCCTTTTTCATTACAGTAATTTCTTTCTCTCGTTGCGTACACGTTTTTTTTTAGAAACGGGAATTGTATAATTATCAAAATAAACTATTGATGGTTTTAATATGAATATATTCTGGAGGAAATTGTATAATTATCTTTGTTGCAATTGTTGTTGTTTTGCAAAGAGACCAATAGAAAGCTATCTTTATCGATTCTTGTTTATTGAAATTGAAATTCTAATGATTTTAAGGTCATTTAAATGATAATCACACAGCGCACTTTCGTTTGCAAAGTAATTTAGTTTGAGACTTAAGTGTGTCTATTTCAATAACGACTCACTTTTATTCCTCCGTATCTCATATGGGGTTTATAGTTATAGGAATTGCTTTCGACATGTTTAGTGATAGAAATGTGGCTCACTTATCATAACTTCTTTTCAAAAAATTCGAAATTTATAAAATACTTTAAGAATAGTCACGCAATCACATAAAAAAAAATTCAAACATTTTTACTCAGAATTACTTTACTTATACAAAATAAGAAAAACAAGAAATTCATTATTTTATTTTAAAAAGAAAAAAACATAACGCAACTACAACCACCTCGGTTACCACCTTACACTGTGTTCTCGAGTTTATATTTAGATGGAAAAGAAGAAAAGGAACAAAAAAGAAAAGGAACAAAAAAGAAAAGAAAAGAAGGAACGAGGAAGGAAGATAAATTTGTAAGTTGTATTCTTAAATTGAAGAGAAAAAGAAAGGAATGAAAGTGATTCTTTCATAATCGTTCCAAAAGTGGAAGGAAAGTGTTTGGAAGAAAATTACACCTGAACTTCCCCCTTCTTCCTTCCCCTTCTTTTCTCTTCGTTTGTAAAAAAAAAAAAAAAAAAAAAAAATATTTTTTAATCCTTTAACTCTCTTTCCTTTCCACCTATAACTAACTCAAGAATACAATATTAGGGTCCGAGTCATCACACCATCATGGTAGGTGGACCAAGACGGCCAACCAAGACGTTGTAATTCTGTGTAACTCATTTTAGGGAAACATTAATTTCCTAAAAACACAAATAAATGTACTACGGAGTATATTTTTTTCCTTTTCTCCTGCCTAATATTTATGTCTTATTTTCTCATTGTACTTTCAAATTTTATTCACATTTAACCGTTATGTAAATCACGAGGACAGATAGTGTAATAAACGATCTTTATGCACAGTTCGTGAGAATAAGAAAGACAACATAGACAAAAAAATTAATCAAGTCTTTAGTTTTAATTGTGTTGTTTAGTTGTATCTCGATGAGTTAGGGTCGATTTAACTATCAAATGTTGTATTTAGATTTTAGATTGTAGTCTTGGAATCATCATATTTAACTCAATTTATGTTTTTGGTCTAAAGTAGCAAAAAAAAACATGAAGAAAAAAAATGAGAGGGATATCATGGTAATTTATCATCTTTTAATAACCGATTTATCAGTAAAGATCACTGGAATTAGGCATGAACAAAACCCGGTTTTCCGAAAAACCGGTTCGGGTTGAAAAACTGGACCGGTTTTTTTTCGAAAGTCAAAAACCGGGTTGGAACCGAACCGGTTTGAGGGGGAGAAAAACCCTAACTGGTTGTAACCAGTTTGGACCGGGTTGGAACCGGTTCGGGTTCAAAAACCGGTTTCAAACCGGTTTTCTTATATAATTCGGGTTTTTTTCGAGCGTTGAGCGTTTTAGGGAAAATCGACGTATTCTTCAAATTTTTTCCGATAGAATGTTAGTACATTAGGTATGGAAACATAACCTAACAATAACTTAAAACAAAGTCTTCTAAATCTTCATAAAAATATTATTGAAACCAATAATTCTATATAATTCAATCTTATTCGAGCGTTAAGCGTTTTAGGGAAAACCAACGTATTCTTCAAATTTTTTCCGATAGAATGCTAGTACATTATGAATGGAAACATAACCTAACAATAACTTAAAACAAAGTCTTCTAAATCTTCATAAAAATATTATTGAAACCAATAATTCTATATAATTCAAACTTATTCGAGCATTAAGCGTTTTAGGGAAAATCAACGTATTCTTCAAATTTTTTCTGATAGAATGCTAGTACATTATGAGTGGAAACATAACCTAACAATAACTTAAACCAAAGTCTTCTAAATCTTCATAAAAATATTATTGAAACCAATAATTCTTCATAATCTTCATAAATCTTCAACTTTTATTAATCTTCAATTCTTCTAACATCTTCAATTTGGGTAGTCTTCAAAAGTCGAAATCTTCTTCGGAGGAAGCCTCTCGCGAAGCTTGATCGAGAGCAATTTCTTCATCGGAAAGTGATATTGCCATACCCGTTTCCACCTCGATATCGTGTATATCTCCTTCGTATTCAAATTCACCTTCAAGACTTGAAACGTTTTGTATATGTTCCGCGGCGTCTAAGTAATCCTTCAAGCATATACACATCTCTAATGAGGCCGGTGTGAGTCTTGTTCTTCGTATGGATAGTACCCTGCCACTAAGAGAAAAAGCGGATTCTGAAGTTACCGTAGAAGCTTGGACGGTTAGTAAATCTTGGGTCATGATGGTTAGAATGGGAAATTGAGATTCCCTCCTTTTCCATCAAGCCAAAATATCAAAATGTGCGAATTCTTCGGGTCCCATTGAGGCTAAAAAATTCGTTCCGGTATATCTCCCATATTCGCTAGTGGCCCTTTGGTCACCATCACCCCTTGCCCGTTTATGGTTTTCTTGTCTTAAACTATTATATAAATTAATCATTGGATCTCGGGGAAGAAGATGATGAAGCAAACATTGTGGAAGCCGAACTAGAAGAAACCATTGTTGTTGAACTATATTTTTGAAAATAATGACCAAATGAATCTTTAAAAGATTTGTTAAAATAGTATTTTGTATTTTGTGAAAAAAAAAATGGAATCTCATCATTCAAATCCAAATCATTACAAATGTTATCGATAAGTAATTCCACCCCGGAAATGTTCAAACATGGGTTTAACGCGGCGGCACAATGTCGCACCCCTAAATTATGATGCAGCGGAAGTCGGGTCGGGGCGCGACTAATCAGAAATCATTACACAAAGTCACCACGAACGACCACTATATGCGTCGTTTTGAAAACATTACAAATGTATTACATTGATAAGCCAAATGTTTTACACCAATTTCTGAGTTCGCGAATAGTCCTAGAGATTTTAATACATAACTAATATTACAAAATAGTAATGCAAGGAAAATCTCCGATGTTTGTAAATCATGCGACTCGAGCTATTGTGTCCTGGAGTAATCCTACTCCTGTTGTGAACCTGAGAATACATACTAAAATGGTCAACAATAATGTTGGTGAGTTCATAGGTTTAGATATCAAAATATAAATGTGAACCACGAGATTTCCATGTTTGTTTGTATCGCAAAACTACGATAAATAAATGTATACTACTGCCATGAGCTCATAGTCCGAAGCTTAACCAATATGAGTTTGCCTCCTGCAGATGCCTAATCCAGAACATCCGTATGAACAAATAATAAAGTGCCCGTTTGACCAGTTAGAGCTACTAACCCGGACGGGGATGGTCAATCCCAAATAGATCTATTCTTTAAAACTCGCGCTAAGATCCATACTAACGAAACTATGATGTGTAGAGGACTTTTGTGTGGATTATGAAAGCGAAACTCATGCAATCCGTATATGTGTTTTCTGTACTCGTGTTCATGAAAAGTTGTGTACGTATTCTCACCCCAATAGTTAAAACAGTAAAAGAGGGGCTATGAGACTCACCTGAGCCTTAAAAGCGAGCGTTTAAGTTAATAAACGTTTATCCAAAATGCAACCTTCTGGCGCCCTAAACGCACAAGGTTATGTATGAGTGAATGTCTCAAAAGATCATTCATGCTAGTTGTCCACTCAACTAGTTATGTCCAAGTATTTGTTTATCGTTTGCGTTTAAAAAAATATGTATGGCCCGTTGGTGATGTCTTGTAATAATAATTCCTGAAGACACTATTATTATGTTTGTTTCCTTGTATACTTATCATAGTATATGCATTGCGTGTAATGTCGTATATAATCACTCGTTGCGATTTGTGATTACGCGTGTTCAGTACTTTGTGAAAACATATTTAAAACAAGTCTGTGTTATGTGACACAATGGTTGTGTCGCTGTATGGTGTTGCGACATAAGGGTAGTGTCGCTGAATGTGAATTTCGGATAATTGTGCGACATAAGTATTAGTGTCGCAGGTCGTGAATTTACGTAAGTATGCGACACAAGTCATTGTGTCGCTAGTCTCAGCGACATCGAAAATAGTTGGCGACACAAGATATGGTGTCGCTAGCTTTGACGACATAGAAAGTAGTTGGCGACACAAGTTTTTGTGTCGCTAGTTTTGGCGACACAGCGCCTATTTTGAGACACAAGGTTTGTGTCGCAATAACCTTGGGCCTCCTGCGACACAGACGGGCTGTTGTGTTCTCCTTGTTCGGTAACTTGGTCGAATGTGCTCGGTTTGACCCGAAACTTTTTGGGAAGTCTTAAATATGTTTTTTAAAGTTTAGGAAAATTATCGTTACGTTCCGTGGTTAACCCGAAAGTGTCGTTTTATATTTGTTGCAAAAACAGTCCATGGGTAAAGTTTCATCAATTTTGAGTCGTTTTCGTGGCTCGTTTCGACAAACCAAAGCTTCGAAATAAAATCCAAGAAAAATCATAGTTGTTCATACACATCTTAGCTACTTCCAGTAAATTTTTCATAATTTTTGATCAAGTGTAACTCACGAAATCGTCAAAGAATCAGACAGGGGTCCAGCAGGTCGGTTTTTGGACCTTTGCTCAGTGTTTGGTCTATATCTCACGATTTACAAAACTTCAGAAAAAGTGCAAGTACAACTTTGAAAGGTAACTGAAAATGTGAACTTTTCCAAGTGGTTTCAGTCGATTTGAATTTGTAGATCTCGAGATATGCTTTCTCAAAGTTGGTTGATTTTTCTGTCCAAAACGACAGTCCAGACACTTCTTTTTGTAAAATCGTTTTCGTATATCAAATGACCTCAGAAAAATACCAAACCACTTGGGTTCGAAAGTAGACTCCTCTAACTTGATTTTAGATTAAAGAATCGCTCGATTTGGTTAAGAAATGAGTTAGATATCGTGTGTCAAAGTCGGGTTAAGTTTTTATCCGGTGGTTAATAGTTTTGTCCGAAAGTTTTTAGCATTATCTTTTGGTTTTCGGTTTAGATCTTGGACATATTTAGCTAAATTGAACCTCCAACATGTGGATGAACATTATCCAAGGAAAATAAAAGAGTTTGGAAGGGGTTCTTACAAAGAGAAGTCGATCTAGAGCCGAAATGAGGAAGAAAAAGGGTTGTTGTGACTTGATCTCTTGTTCTTCACTTGTTCTTCTTTTCTAATGATGAAAATGGTGTCAAGGGACCTTGGAGGTGGCTGAGTTTGATGGTGGTGGTGGTTATGGTTGGAGGTTTGAGAGAGTAAGGAATTGAGAGAGAAAAGAAAGTTTAATTGTGTGAGAAGTGTGAGAGTTTGAGTGAGGGTGTGGAGTCAAAGAGGGGGGGAGAAGGGCCAAGGGTGTTGGGCCGATTTAGGCCTGGCTGGGCTGACTTTGGGCTTGGCCCAATGTTGGTCCTCGGGCTCGCGTCTTGCTCCTCGATTTCGTGTTACGTTATTTGGTCGGTTAAACGTAAATCGCGTGTTTTAAAATTTATTTGTTAACGTTTACTTTTCGCGTGTTGTTTTCGATACATACTTGTTATTTTTGATTGATCAAACATTTTTAAGTGTTTTATTGGACCTTTTCAAAACATTTGACGGGTCTCTTTCGGTTTCGGTTTCGAATTGCGCGTTTTTGTCGTGTATGATACGTTTTATACGAAACGTAAAACGTTTTAGATATTATCGTAATAATATAGGTTAAATAACAATTATTTGTTATAATTATGTTATTTAATAAAATGTTTTTCACCAACGTCCATATTTATTGGGTCGGATTTGTTGGGAAAAACAATGATCAAACCTAAGTTATAAATCTGAAGAGTCAAAATCTAACTCAGTTGTATTCAGGAAACTTAGTGAAATTCCTGAGTCTGTGTTTCTGAGTCTGTGCTACACAGACTGAAGAATTGTTTCTGAGTCTGTGCTGCACAGACTGAAGATCCTCACAGACTGAAAGCCATGCTCTTTCTAAAGACTTATGAATTCATCATCTGAAGAATGAAGATTGAATACAGAAGGCTTCACAGACTGAAGTTCACAGACTGAAGATCACAGACTGATGAGCACAGACTAAAGAGCACAGATTGAAGAATGAAAGTACAAATGTACAGGAGATATTCTTCTTTCCTTAGGCTAGATACAACTGATAAGATGTTTGAGAAAGGTCAAACATCATATAAAGGTTCTCTTCTCAGCAAAGAAACCTTTTACCTTTTTGCTTTTTCTATTTCCAAGAAAAGCAAAAAGGAAGGCGTGCAAAGTTGCCCAAGATGCATCTGTTATCCCTTGGACAACTATGTAAGCTGGATAATATAGAGTTACATCCAACTCTATAAATAGCAGTCCAAAAAGCACTGCTATCATCCAAGAAATTCAAGAGAATTAGTATACTAGACCTTTGAGCTTAGGCTAAAGCATTACCACACTTACTGTGAAGTTTGTAGTGATAACTGTATCTTTGTATACTACTTGGATCGTATTCAAACCATCTGTGTGGGTTTGAATACCTTGTCATCTTTGTGAGACAAACACTTTATTGTGAATAATACTTTGATTCATAATAAACTCTGTGTTAAAATTAATCTTGTTTTCCGCCTAGATTAATTCAAACTTGTTTGATATAAAACTTGGATATAAACTAACACGTTGAGATAACTGTTATTTAATCTGTATCTAAGTTTTGGGAACCTTGTGACCCAACAACTGGTATCAGAGCAAATAAAGATTTAATCTTTAACGATCAAAGGAACCCAGTTTATCAAACAATCATCTAAACCCATTTTTCTCTACATTTTCTACTTTGAAAAATGACTTCCTCTATTGCTATGGCTGGGAAGGGAATTCTAATCTTCAATGGTGTAAATTTTACCCACTGGAAATTGAAAGCTGAATGGTTTCTTGCTAGCATTCATGATGAAATGCTTAGAGTCATTCAGGAAGGACCCATTATTCCTGGCAGAATAGTTCCTGCTACTTTAGATGCAAATGGTACTATTTTGACACCTGAAAAATTTGTTGAGGCTGCCAAAAGTACCTGGACTGATCTAGACAGACAACTATATGCATTAGATTTTAAGGCCAAGTCCATACTGGGCAATGCAGTTACTGAGCCTATCTTTGCTAAGATATCTGGCTGCAAAACTGCTAAAGCCATATGGGATATGCTAACTGACCAATATGATGGTGTAAGTTTAGTACAATCCCAAAAGAAGAAGAATCTCATAAGAAATTATGAGAACTTCTCTGCTGGTCAAGGAGAGTCATTAACTGATATTCATACCAGATTTCAGATCTTAATCAATGATCTTGAAAGGTATAATATCATCAAATGACAGTTTGAAATCTGTGCAAAATTTGTTGATGTCATTCCAAACACTTTTTCTGAAGTTATCACTTCATTAATTGTAAGTGAAAAATTGGAGACATATGATCTCTCTGGCTTGTTTGGACTTCTACTAAATTTTGAAGAAACCAAAGCCAGAAAGGATCTAAATGCCAAAAGGATTGCAAAAGATCCATCTGCTGCCCTTGTTGCAACAACAAGGAAAAATAGAGAACTTTTCTCTAGAGCAGATTACCATCTTACTTTTACAGACTCAGAATCAGATGATGAAACTGAGTCTCTAGAAGCTGAAATGGCATTGCTAGCCCAAAGGTTAGAAAAAGCAAGATTCAAAGGTTCAAAAGGAAGGCCAACTTTTGATCCTAAGAAAGCTACTTGCTATAAATGTGGGCAAGTTGGTCATATTTCTTCTGACTGCAGAGTGAAGATTGCAGAATCTTCAAATTCTGATAAGTGGGAAGAAAAGGCCAAGAAGTACAAGAAAAAGTACTTCAACTCCAAGAAAATTGGAGAGAAACAACAACCAAAGAAACTAGAGAAAGCTTTGGTTGTTGAACAATGGATAGATGAAGAATCTTCATCATCTGAGGATGATGAAGATATGTGCTTAATGGCTATCACAGAGAGCCAGTTTGACAAAGATGTCAAATTTGCAGAAAAGGCATGTGTTCATCCAGATTGGGACAGAGGATCTGCTTACAATGTAAATCATTTTAAACTTTACTATAGTGATGCAGAAAAACAGAAAATGTTTGAACACATCTATGTAGATTTTTTGAAAAGACTGGAGGAAATACAAGATTTAAAAATCAAACTCAGTCAAGTTCAAAAAGATCTACAATCAAAAGTGAATGAAATAAACCAAAATAAACAGTACAAACTTGAGGTTGATGCTCAATATGACCTTCTCAAAAAGATCAAACTAGAAAAAGAAGCTTATAAAAATAAAGCTGATCATTATGAAAGGATCTGTAAATCTTGGTGTATTTCATCACTTAAAAATGTGGACTGTTTATCCAAACAGATTCCAGCTCAGATACAAGCGGTCATAGGTGATGAGTTTGATCTTAAAAGTCACATAAATTCAGAAATAAACTCAAAACCTACTATATTTGTACCTGAGATTTTACCTCATACTTTTAGTCATACTGTGGGAGACAAAGTTATATTGACAAATGCTTTTGTTAGACCAAAAATAGTTACTAAAGAACTAGTATATGAGACAGAGCCAGACTCTGAAGACACAGACTCAGAAATCTCAGTCTGTGAAACTTCTCAATCTGAACAGTCTGAACTTATAATCACTAATGAATCTTTAAGAACTATAGAACTTGAAAAGAAAAGATTTATAAAAGGCAAAGTTAATATTCCCACAGTACCATCTTTAAAAAGACAAAAAGAGGTAAAAGGAATCAAGAATAAACAGAAAGGTTACAATGTGTTTGAACCTTCCACATCTCAGTCTGTAACTGGTCCAGACAATAATATGCCAAATGATAAATCTAAAGGCATAAAACCAGTAACAAAGGGGTTAAAAAGATCTCAGTCTGTGAGATCTAACTGTCAGTCTGGAAAAATAAATTTTCAGTCTGGCAAACTTAACTCCAAATCTGTTTGTGTTAACACTCAGTCTGACTCTCAAAAGTCAAATCTTAACAACCAGACTGAGACCATTAAGCTGCTTAGTGAAAACTTAATGAAGTTAACCACAAATTTTAAAACATTTGTTGAGTCAAAACAAGAGTTTAACAGAGGATCTAGTGCAAATAATAACCCAAAATCCAAAAGGACCATTATGTTGAACAGAAAATGTTACAACTATGGAAATCTGGGACATGAAGGTATTAAATGCACAAAGTCCATTTTTAAACAGCCAAAGGCTGCTTTGATCAAACAAATGTCTTCTACAAACAACAAAATCAAAAATAGAGAGGTTAAAAGTCAACTTCACAGACTTAGCACCAAAACTGCTAAAGAATTGACTTCAACCAACTCTAAAGAACCCATCAAAAGATGGGTTCCCAAAAGTAACTAATTGATTTTGTTTGTCCTGTGCAGGGTAACAGCAAGTGGTACCTAGACAGTCGATGCTCAAGACACATGACAGGTTCCTTGAAGAATCTGTCAGAGTTTGTAGAAGAAGAAGGACCTTCTGTCAAATATGGTGACAACTCTGTTGCCAAGATAAAAGGTTATGGTGTGGTGAAGGCTGGCAACATCAGAATAACAAAGGTGGCCTATGTTGAGGGATTAAAGCATAACCTGCTTAGTGCTAGCCAGATTTGTGATGATGATGGTGAAATCAGAATCAGAAAGAAGGCTGCTGTTATCTATAATTCCAAAGGCAAACCTATATTAGTTGCCAAAAGAGAAAGAGATATCTATCTCTTGGATCTTTCTTCTGCAGACAACAATGTAGAGACCTGTCTCTATACTCAGTCTGTGCCAGAACTAAGCTGGCTATGGCATAGGAGGTTATCCCACCTGAACTTCAAAAATATTAACCTCCTGTCAAAGAAGAAACTGGTTAGAGGTCTGTCTGATGTTACATTTGCAAAAGACAAACTTTGTCCTGCATGTACACTAGGGAAACAGACCAAGAACCATTTTCCATCCAAATTGTTAGCTACAATTGAACAACCACTGCATATGCTCCATATGGATCTGTTTGGACCCATGAGCATTAGCAGTTTGGGTGGAAAGAAGTATACACTTGTGGTTGTGGATGAATACACAAGGTATACTTGGGTCATCTTTCTTAAAGCTAAAAGTGATGCTCCTGAAGAGATTATTAATCTAATCAAGAGAGAAGAATTGCAGAAAGATGCACCTGTCAAGCAACTCAGGAGTGACCATGGTACAGAATTTAAGAATTCTACTCTCATTGAATTCTGTACTGACAAAGGCATTATTCAAAACTTTGCCTCTGTCAGAACTCCTCAACAAAATGGTGTTGCTGAGAGAAGAAATCGTACACTCATAGAAGCTGCAAGAACCATGTTATGCCATGGTCAAATGAAGGTTTATTTTTGGGCAGAAGCAGTTAACACTGCCTGTTATACCCAAAATAGATCTATTTTGGTCAAAAGGCATGGCAAAACTGCATATGAGTTGTATCATAAGAAGGTTCCAACCATCCATTACTTCCAGAC
Organism: Gnaphalium uliginosum; assembly: GCA_963930675.1. Classification (NCBI taxonomy): domain Eukaryota; kingdom Viridiplantae; phylum Streptophyta; class Magnoliopsida; order Asterales; family Asteraceae; genus Gnaphalium; species Gnaphalium uliginosum. Next base: position 33,157,702 of record OZ005685.1, read on the forward strand.
CTTTGGTAGTAAATGCTATATTCTCAATCAAAGAGATCAATTAGCTAAGATGGAACCTAAATCTGATGAAGGAATTTTTGTTGGCTATTCATCTATCTCAAAGGCCTACAGAGTCTACAACAACAGAAGGAATAAAATTGAAGAAACCATCAATGTCACCTTTGATGCTTCCTCTGCTAATGATGAACATGTTTCTCAGTCTGATGTTCATTTGTTAGAAGATTTATCTGTTGTGGGATCTGAATCTCAAATCCCAGTTGTTGTTAACCAACAACAGGACTCTGAAAGTGACAATGAAGATGCTCAACCTGCTCATTCAATGACAAGACCTTCATCAACAGAAGATGAATCTGTGTCCAGAGATTCAAATTCTTCTGATACATGTGTTCAGTCTGGTAGTTTTCAGTCTGTGAACTCTACAGACTCAGACTTGCCCTGTGTAGAAGATGATGCAGAACTCAGTCCTGCTATTCTTCCACCTAATGAGAATGATTTACCATTCAATGATGAATCATTTCTAGGAGTCAAAGAACACAAGTATCATCCAATTACAGAAATAATTGGAGATTATGTTTCTGGTGTATAAACAAGAACTAAAGTGTCAAACTTATCTACTGCAAATTTCTGTTTCTACACAAACTTCCTGTCAATCATTGAACCAAAGAAAGCTGAAGAAGCCTTGAAAGATGATGATTGGGTTGAAGCAATGCAGGAAGAGTTAACAGAATTTGACAGAAACAATGTTTGGACCCTAGTTCCTGCTCCAAAAGGGAAACCATTATTGGAACAAAATGGGTTTACAGAAACAAAATGGACAAGGATGGAGTGATAATCAGAAACAAGGCAAGGCTAGTTGCTCAAGGCTACAAGCAGGAAGAAGGCATTGATTATGATGAAACATTTGCCCCTGTAGCCAAAATTGAAGCAATAAGGTTATTCTTGGCATATGCTGCATTCAAGGACTTCAAAGTCTATCAAATGGATGTCAAGAGTGCATTTCTGAATGGCAACTTACAGGAGGAAGTCTATGTGAAACAACCTTCAGGTTTTGTAAGTTCCACTTTTCCAAATCATGTCTATAAATTGCAGAAAGCACTATATGGGCTAAAACAAGATCCAAGAGCTTGGTATGACACCTTATCATCCTATCTTCTTAGTAATGACTTTACTAGAGGATCAATTGATAAAACTTTGTTCTTCAAAAGGAACAAGGCAGATGTCATACTAGTCCAAATCTATGTTGATGATATTATATATGGCTACTGATGAAAAATTGTGTAAATGGTTTTCAAACTTAATGTCAAAACAGTATCAAATGAGTATGATGGGTGAATTAACATACTTTCTTGGTCTACAAGTACATTAGAAACCTGATGGTATCTTCATCAACCAAGGTAAATATGTCATTGACCTACTTACTAAATATTCTTTAAAGGACTGTTCAATTATGAAAACACCAATGAGCACTGCAGATAAGTTGGATAAGGATCAGTCTGGTAAGTCAGTCTGTCAAACCACTTATAGAGGTATGATAGGATCTCTACTATACCTCACTGCAAGTAGACCAGATATCATGTTCTCAACATGTTTGTGTGCTAGATATCAATCTGAACCTAAAGAATCGCATCTAAAAGCTGTAAAAAGGATTTTTAGGTACCTAAAAGGTACTCCTAACCTGGGTCTTTGGTATCCCAAAGACGCTGGTTTTGATCTAATTGGATATACAGATGCAGATTATGCAGGTTGTAAATTAGACAGGAAAAGCACTTCTGGTGGATGTCAACTGCTAGGTGGCAAACTAGTCAGTTGGTCAAGCAAGAAACAGAATTCTGTTGCTACATCCACTGCAGAAGCGGAATATGTGGCTGCTGGTAGTTGCTGTGCTCAATTGCTATGGATGCAACATCAACTAGCAGACTATGATTTGGTGTTTACTAAAACTCCAATCATGTGTGATAACCAAAGTGCCATTGCCATCACTGAGAATCATGTGTTTCACTCCAGGACAAAGCATATTGAGATCAGACATCACTTTATCAGAGATTGTGCTGAGAAAGGTAAAGTGATTCTCAAATATGTGCCCACAAATGACCAATTAGCAGATATCTTTACTAAACCTTTAAATGAAGATAGATTTTTGTATCTGCTTGGTCAACTAGGAATGCTCAACCCCTAGTAAAACCTTGAATCTGTATGATTCAATTCTAAGTCTGTGTCTGCTTTTCAATCTGTATAACTGTATTCTCAACTACATACAATCAAAAAGCACAGACAAAGAGATGTTTTTGTACATACTTTCTAAAGAAAATACCAAAAAGATTTTATACCTTCTGTTATTTTCTCTCAGTCTGACTGATTATATGTTTCAGTCTGTGTAACTTCTTCCAGATTAGCTACACAGACTGACCATATTCATTCAGACTAGACCCTCTATTTTTGTGCTTTATTAATTCATAAGGTTAGTATTTTAGTACTATCAGTATTAATACTGCTGGTTACTTTTAGTACTGCTGGTTAATACTGATAAGACTTTTTAACACTGCCCCCATGAATTCGTATTTTAGCACTGCTGGTAAAGATTGGTACAATTAACACTGTTAATGTAGCAAGTTACTACTGTTAGTTAACTTTAGTACTGCTCACACCAGTTACCACTGTTAGTTAACATTAGTACTGCTCACACCAGTTACCACTGTTAGTTAACTTTAGTACTGCTCACACCAGTTACCACTGTTAGTTGATTTTAGTAATGCTTTGGCAAGTTACCACTGTTAGTTAACTTTAGTACTGCCTTCAAAAGTTACTACTGTTAGTTAATTTTAGTACTGCTTTCACAAGTTAGTACTGTTAGCAACATCAATCTGTTACCACTGCTGGCACAAAAGTTTTTTTTTTTTTAAATTTCTGTTATTTTCTCTTAGTCTGTCTGTTATATCGCTCAGTCTGTGTGACGTCACCCAGACTCATTGCACAGACTGATTATATACACTCAGACTAAATGTTTTTAATTTTAATATATTTATTTATTTATTCTATTTTTTTTCATAAATAAACAACAATATCTTTGCATTTAATGCTTTAACCATCTTTGTGGTAATAATCATTAAAAGTTTTGGCGCTTGTTGTCTATTTATCTGCTCAATACAAAAAGTGCACGTGCCTCAGCGCTACTGTTGCAGAAACAGGGATAAACCGTCCAAGTGGGTTCCATTTAACGGAAATTTAATTTCTACAAATACCCATTTATGTTTTCCCTCTTTCTTCTTCATTCATACTTGCACACCAAAAACCAACAGAGTTTATAAACCCTAAATCGCTCAACCATTTTCAAAATCAATTTCTAAAATTTCTTCAATGGCTGATCAATGGGTTTACACGGCACCTGCCAACATCGCTGCGGCTAAACCCTTCAAACAAGGGAAACAGGTAAAACTCTGTATCAACAATCAAGTAGCTACCATTTCCATCCCTGATTCGAAAAAGAATAAAGGGTTTGAGGAACTAACTGCTTTTATGTCTGCTCATCCATTAAGGGGAGCATTCTTTAACACAGTTCCTCAAATATACCCACAATTTCTAATGGAATGGTGGTATACTTGCTCCTCAAATAATACCAATACTGCAATTACTGGTACTATTGATCATGGTAAACGGGCAGTTACCATTGATCAGGAGTTAATTAGGAATGTCTTAGACCTGCCTTTGGGAAATAATTTTGAACCTATTCCAACCAAAGAAGCAGCAAGGGCTTCTCTTCATTTGGTTGGATATACCAAAGAAAAAGGCACAATTTTGATGTCAGGATTCACCCCCAAATGGAAATTTTTAATTTCTGGCATCATTAGGAGTCTAGGAGGTAAATCTGGTAGCACAGAGGAGCTAAATGAGTTTGAAACTCAGCTGTTGAGCTCATTCATCACTGGTTTAAACATCAACTTTGCAGAGTTGTATTTTCAAGAAATTTTAAAACTGGTGAATGAGTCAACCAGAATTTTTAATGTACCTTTTATAAGGCTACTCTCCCTGTGCATCCAATCCAGGTTAACTGGGTCTGTATATATGTCTTTTAATAATAAAGTGGCAGATATACATATTCCCATGCTCACATATAAAGTGTTTAACCATCCGGTTCCACTTTCTGGAGCACCTATCACTGCTGCTATGCAGCACTGGATTGATCACCCATATGTTGCTTCTGCATCCATGGAGGGTGATGATTCAAGTGATAGTATGGGTAATAAGACCCAGGCTGTTGAAGATCGTGTGGCTGAAGCAGAGCACACAGACTCCGGGGATACAGACTCAACTCAGTCTGTGCACTTGGAGTCAGACTCAAACATTCCTGAGTCTGTTCCATCTTCAACAGAAGATGCAGGTAGTACTTCTTCTTCTTCTGAGGACATGGATACAGATCAACCTTCTTATCCTAGCCCATCCTCACCCACAAAAGAGAGTCACAAACAAACCAACCCAGATGAGTCACCACTCACTCTGGAGGAATCACCAGACTCAACCCCCAAAAGTATAGCACAAATGGAATCATCATCCATGGAACTGGATGTCAACAGAACACCTTCCAGTGCTGTAGACCATTCCATTACAGCTCTGCTAGAGTCTGTGATGCCAATGGCTACCTAACTGACCCAACCTACACCTAGTTTAGTCAGCTTGGATACCCACATTGCTGCTGCTACACTGACCCCTGTAGTAAGCATTGAAGAAGATGCTCCAATCCTGAGCACTACCAACCCCCTCTTTACCCCACTCACAATGGCTGGACCCATATTGACCACTAGTCCTGCACTAGTTCACATTCCAGTGAGTCCTTTCTTACACCCCTCTTCACAGATCGACAATGCCCCAGTCATGTCACAGACTGAGGTACAGATCTCATCTTCTTTGCTCCATGATCTACCATCTTATCACCAGATGGTTAGTGAGGGCATACAAACTTCAACATCAGTTGCCAGTGATACTGTTCCATTACACCAGGAACTGTTTGAGGCAACAGGTGCTACACAATCAATTCCCAGTGATGTCTTATCCTATCACCGGATTAGATCTGAGGGAACACCTACACCACTCAATGCCTATGATCGCTTTTCCATGCACAGGACACAGAGTGAGGCAAAGAGTGCAACACCAAAAGATTCCAGTGATCTTGCTCAATTTCAACATGAGTCAAGTGAGGAACACATACCATCACCCAATTCTAACCCCTCCAACCAGACCCAGTCTGTGCCTTCTAGTACACTTAATGATGTGCTTTCTGCCATCAACAGGTTGTCTGAATGGGTACAGACTGAGTTCAATAATAATAAGAAAGAGCTAGAGAAGATGAAGCATCTAGTCTCTACTATGGTGGATAAAGTGGATATGCTGGAGGAAAAGGTATCCAATAGGTTAGATGAAATGCAGACCACCCTCTCAAACTTGGTAGATGATGTCAAAAAGGGGGAGAAGATGAAGCATGGGTCTGCAGAAGCTAAAACCTCAAAAGATAAAGATTTAAACAATAAATCCTTAGATTTAGGGGGAGATAGCAGTGAGGGAGATGATGGAGATGATGGACCCGAAGGTGCTAGGGTGAAGTCTCAGACTGAAGCTCAGTCTGTGCCACAGACTGAAGATATGAGTGCACAGACTGAGGGGGAGCAAGAGAGATTGCAGTCAGGTGAACATACTGAGATGGTTGCACAGACTCAGGGGGAGTCATCCATTGTCTTACACATAGACCCAACTGCAACTATCTCAGCCCAAGGTCAGATGGAGTTGAAGAGACCAAGGGAAGAAGATGAAGATGTTCAACCACTGCAGATCAAAAGAGCCAGAAAGACAAAAAGAATGGCCAGGAGGATTCCTGAAAGGGATATCTTTGATTCCCAACCAAAAATGAAGGGGATCAAAACCTGGGACCAGTTCTTAAAGCTGGCTGAAGAACAGGACACTGATGGTGAAGATGATGATGCCATCAATCCTAACTGCAGTTCTGAGTCTGAAGTTTTCAGAAGATCAGATGATGATGAAGATGATGCTACTTTTGGAGGTGTAGGTGAAGGAGCCTCAAAAGTCAAGACTGGAGAGTCTCAGTCTGTGCCTTCTGAACCTGCACAAACAGAGACACAGCATCAATCACAGACTCAGAGCTCAGAGCAACCAGCAGCAAGCACTGATGTTCTAATTATCAGTGCTGAAGCCATTCAAGCTGAAGCCTATCCTGCTAGACCAACCACATCAACCAGAACACTGCCTCCAGGTAGAAGTGAGATTGAAGACAGAATGCAATGGAGAAGTGCTCATCTGATAAGCACTTATCCTGGGTCAAGCTCTACCATGGAACAAGTAATGGATAAGGGTAAGGGCAAGGAGATTGCCTTATCCAAGCAGGAAAGATTAAGCAAGATCAAGAAGATGGTGGATGATCATGCTGCTGGAACAAGAAATCCTGAACTGTCAAATCTACAGGATGAGCTCTTGCAACAAGAAGCTACTGCTCAAGGTATGACCTTAACCGAATACTTAAATGTATTATCAATTGAAGAGCAGAAGCTGAAGGAAGCAAGATTTGTTGACATGCTCTCCAAAGAGTTAGAAGATGAAAGTTGTTCACAGACTCAGATCAGAGTGAGTCAAGTTGAGCAACAGATCAAAGAAGATGAAGAGCTGTCAATAAGATTACAGAAGATAGAGAGCCTGAAACCAAAGCTACAAGCCACTTTCCAAAAGTCAAAGCTCAAGCAGAAGATCAGAGAATGTCATCTGAACAAGATTGGACAGAAATTAAAGCTGGAGCTGACTTTGACCAAGAGCAAGAAGATGGTATGGGTGGATGAACTGTACACTCTAGGGCTTAAGGAATGGCAATCCATTGCCAATCTTTTGAAGAGTGCGGCTGACAAGGATCTGAAGAAAGAAGTTCTGGATGAGCTATCTTACCTGATTGAGCTAGTTCTCAGTCTGGGGCTCATCTCAGAAGAAGAGTACAAGTTGTTTTGCATAGCAAACAATTTTGTAATCAAGAAGAAGTCAGCTGGGTTATCCACAGAGAATGAGCAGAGAAGGGAGCATCCTCTACCCAAAGGTATTGTTTTCATAGATAGATCTTATGTACAGACTGACAACATTGAAGGTATGTGCTATAGAGATATCAATGGGATAGAGTGCTTCCAGGATCAAAATGGACTATATAGAGAGTCTCTGCTACACTGCATTGCCCTGCTGAAGGAATGCAAACATTCTCAAGCCAGACCATTCAGAAGAAGACTGATCAGCTGGTTATTCAACAACCTTTCCCAACTCAGGATGATGATTGGACTTGAAGATATCTGCAAGAAGATCATCCTAGAGTATCAAGAATTTGAAGACAAATCTGATAAGGAAATGGAAGAACTGTTGAAGAGGAAAGTGGAAAAGATGAAAGAGATCAGGGCTCAGAGAAAGGATTGAAGATTGTTAGATTTTTGATTTACAAGATGGAAGAACTGTTGAAGAGGAAACTGTTATTTAATCTGTATCTAAGTTTTGGGAACCTTGTGACCCAACAGGATTCCATCCGATCGAATTCGCGTAGTTTAAAATTAATTACGTACGTGCGTATAATACAATATACAAAGTGTTACCGTAATTAGTCCTATTTCACACTAATTACAAGTAGTAATTACCTATCTTAGGTATAAATGATGGCCTAATTTGTCGGGTGTCACCCACAATTAATTACCTGTGGCATTTCTTTAAAATATTTTTCTTAGTTTTGCTTTCATGGGAGCCACCATTATTGCATATGCATTACCTCAAAATTCGTATTCGCTTAGTTTTGAACTCATTAAAAATATTTGATTAAGTACCAAATGACTTGTGGGATAATAAACACCCGATAATAAAGTAGTTGCGGTTTTAAAAACTTTGAGCAATTCGGTTATCTTTTGAATAACCACCCAATAGTCGGAGGAAAATGATGTTGCAAGACCTTTTTGAACAAGTTGATCATGAAAAACGTATAAAGTGTCGCGTTGCCGTAAACCACACATAAACATGTTGTAAGTCGAATTCCATCTTACGGGCATGTCCCAATTAGGGGTTAAAAAAATGGAATCCGTTTCCTTACATAATCTCATATAATGTTTGTATCTAGCCTTACCCGAACAAAATATATCTTGTAACATAACTTATACGCGTTTTTTACTACGCTTATTTCTTGAACCACTAGTCCGTCTTGTACAACCAAGCTAATGATGTGTGCAACACATCTACTATGGTAGAAAATGCCTTTCAAAGGTGGTTCGTATTTTAGTATTAACCTTTGAACGACGTTTGTATTATTAGTCGCGTTATCAAACGAGATTGAAAAAACCTTTTGTTATATTTTAAACATTTTCATTACATCTCGTAACATGTAAAATAAGTTTTTACCCGTGTGAGGATAGTCAAAGTTTTCAAAAGCAATGGTACGTTTCATCATTTACCAAGTTGTGGGATCAACCCAATGTGCGGTAACACAAAGGTACGAACCGGGTAAACCATGAGGAGCCGACCAAACATCGGTTGTTAAAGATACATTTGTATTTAAGTTTTCAAAACCGATTATTAGTTGACTTTTAGCATTTTTTCACAATTTAAGAGCATCATGTCTAAGAGTAAGACGACTTACATGATTATATCGCGGTTGAAGAGTATTTTGAATGACCCTAGTAAGCCGAGGGTTGTCGAAGTGGTTGAACGGCAAAGCTTCTTGAATCACAAAGCTGACAAATGTTTCTCGACACCGCTCCGCTTCGTATGTAAAAATACCCCCATCCCGTGACATAGTTGCTTGACTCGACTCGGGATTACTTTTGACTGCATCACAATACTGTGTAGCATGTGATTTCAAAGTAGAGTTGGAGTCGGCTTTCAAAAATTTCCCGCAACGTTTACAAAATGCCTTAGTGGAACCATCCGACAATAACACTTTGTCGTAATTACACCAAATCTCGGGATTTCGTTTGGTTACCAAAACTTGAACAATAGTTGGTGCATTTGAAGAACCAACACCGGCGGAAGTTGAAGAAGATTGAGTGGCCATTTTGATAGCGTTTCGAGAGGAGTAGAGAATTTTTTGAGAGTTTCGTACGTAAATCGTAAGCGTTTTGAGTGTTTAAAGACTAGAATTAGCAAGATTGAGTGTTGTGACTAAACCAAACCCAAGGTATCTATTTATACTAGTTTTAAGATGGCAAAATGGTAAAAAAAATAAAAAAAAACGGTCAAAAACGGCTATATTTCTAAAAAAGCGGCTATATTCAATCAGCTCAAAAAATCGGTTCAAAACCGGTTTTTAAAACCGGTTTTCCAACCCGGTTCGGGTAAAACCGGTTACAAACCGGTTCGCCAACGGATTTATTCAAACTGATTTCCAAACCGGCAGTTTTTATAAAAACCGACCGGTTTCGGGTTCGGTTTTTTTCGGTTTCGGGTCGGGTCTCGGTTTTTTTGGTCAACTTTAACGGGAACCTTTTTGAACATGGTTCGGTCCAACCAATAAACAGCCCAGCTTCAGCCCCATTTCCTTAGGCCCAATGGCCTTTACCCGCATCACATGTACGCCAGATAAAGCCCACGCCATATTATTCTGATCCACTTCAATTTCAACCCAAAGTCCGACCCACTACCCAAATTAGTACCCATATCCACACTTCTAAATGAAATTGAACACAATTTGTACCCTTTTTTGTTGACTTCTTTGTTTAGTATTGAATTTTCATTGATTACTTTTTAAACAATAAATTATTAATAGTGGAACTTATATGTTGATATTTATTTCCTTTAATGTCAGTTTGACCAAAAAAATCCTCTCTTAAATCCAAGTTTATTGGACCTCCCCTCTAACGACAGTCCATCTGATTCAACCTTATTCAGTACCGACTTAACCTCGAAATTCAATCTGACCGGAATCACATCAAAAAGACTTTCGATACAAGAGTTCATGATTGACCGCTCTAACTGCTCCACGGTCTCCTTTCCGAGCCATTAGGCTAACCTATTAGATGAATATGAAGTGTTTATAGACAAAAAATATATATATTATATATATATATATATATATATATATATATATATATTAAAAAGGTTAGGGACGTTTCTGCATACGCTGAGTCACGACCCATCGGCTCACCAATTTCCTCCACGTTTATTTATTTGATCCATGCCTTAACATAACAGTTGGGAGACCTTAAATTTGGTCCCCTCGTTAGATTAATTTCTTTACACATAAATGTAATTTAAACATCTTAATGTCATTTTGGTCGACAACATTGATTATTTTTTGGATATGTTTGGTTTTTAGTTTTTAAAAATGGTTTTTTCTACCTCACGTGGTACCTTTTAAAGGATCAATTTATGTATTCGTTCTGTTGGAATCTATGCATATGATTATTCTCTAGGTTGTATGATATTGTTTGAATATGTGGTTGCGTACTTGTGTTAGATTTGACATTGGTTGAACATGAAAAGTTACATGTTAGATTGATTTAACATTGTACTTGTACTGCAACCATGTAGTCAACATACAATTGAACCACAACGTTGGATGAAAATATTTTCATGCAATAATTGATATGTATCAAATCATGTTCATCACACCAAAAGGAAGTAGATAAACAAATGTACGATACCAAATTTCTTAATTGTAAAGGATTCGTCAAGGATTTTATAATATAGTACAAAAGGAGCACATATGTTAGATTTGACATTGGTTGAATAGAGTATTATGTAAGGATGAAGGGTCGAGATTTCATCTCAATATCAATTTTAAAAATAGACGAGTCCGTTGAAATTTGTAGTTTATATATAGTTGTGAGTTTATTTTAGAAATGAAAAATAGAGCGTTCATTATCGAGGATAGTCACGACTGAACATAATCCTATGAAAAGAAAATGAGTCGTCAACTGCTTTTCTACTCTAGTTCAGCCTAGTTTATCGAAAGAAGGCTCAATATATTTTGTAAGATTTATCTAAACCTCTTTCGTCATACACTCCGTGTGTTCGGAAGTCCAAAAATTAATTGACCCATATAAAATTTATATCAATCGTTGTAACAACTAATATACACCATTTTACTTTTAAGTCGATTTTTTTTCTTTCTAATTTGTGACACAATAGTATTCTTGGTCTTCAAGCGCCCTACATAACAATTAGCACAATACTCGACCCCGGATGTTTCACAGATATTAAGCACATTCGACTCAAAAGCTTAATCGGGAAACCGGAATTTTGTTATTTGGCAATTTAACTATAATATTACACTTATTAAGTTGATAAAGGCCATATGTATAGCTCAAGTTTTTAGCATCAAAAAATGAACTTTCAACCTTCGCCAAAGTGGTATATTTTTAGTAAGGAAATGTATAAGAAAATAGTAAAAACAATAGCCACTTGGCTAAACCCCCAATCTCATCTCATAGCAATATTTGACCAATATGCTCTATTGATGGAAAAGGTTATAGTTGTACCAATAAGTGAAAAAGATTGGTCTAGACTTTCTTAAAGTGTCACAACATCATTTCACTTCCTTTTCTGCACAATTTTCATCTGTTTTCACTTTTGAAAATTCATTTGGTCAAAAAGGACGTTGATTAGTTACTTTCCATCAAACTCTTTTGTCTAAAGGTACAAATATACTTGTATATTTTTGTTGTTTACAAAAGCATCAAATCTACAGGGTAAATACACATAAATTGATTGATCATGCATAATATATAAGTACTCCGTATAGCGTGATTGAATTTGATAAATTCATCACAATTATGCATACATATATGTAATGGATAATTAGTACTCCATATTATTTAGCCAAAACCATTTGATAAGGGTCAAGTGAGTTTGATAGCGGTCTACAATTACAAAGTCTTTAGGACAAACCAAACCAAGTTAAGTTGATCTAGCAAACTGGACGTTCATTTGCGTTCTAACAAGTGTATTATAAGAGACCAGTTCTGAACATTCAGAATAGTTTGAGGGTTAATATGTAAAATTTTAAATGATTCTGACTTGATGTACATAACTAACGCACAACCGACATTATACTTGTTAAGCTTATAATACTACGACGTATATAATTATAAGCTGAACACCATATTAAAAATCAAGAACAATGCATCACTAGAAACTCGATAAGAAAATAGCTAAATGACTTTAAAAAGTACGTCACTTTCGTAGATCCAACGTCATATTGGATCAAAACTAGCAAAACTAATGGATATTTACAAACTTTGTCTTCGAATTACAACGATGTTAAGTCCTAAACGATCATGTAAAAAACGATTAAAATTGCGTTGCTAGCACGGAGCCTTTTCTTCATTTGCTAAGACGACAATCTAGCAATGGATAAAGGAACAATCTACTAAATCTATGCTTAAACAAATACTAAAAAGGGTTTTTAGTGGTACCCTCAAGAGTGGGATCTAACAATGCCAAAGTTGCAAAAAGATTTGGACTTAAACAGGCCACCAAAAAGGGACCTAGTGGGAGACTCTTGAGAAACTTGGTTTGAATCTTCATAATTACCTTTCACTTTAAGTATCGTTTGTCCGATTTCTTTCCTAATAGATTCAATAATCTTGAGGTCCACAGGGTACCCTGAAGCATCTTGAACATAAAACGTATTCACTGCCTTGTTGTCACGGGTTGCCACCTCAGCCCTTGTGACAGTTAGGCTGTTCTCGCGGAAGATTCGAGTCACATTTGATAGCAGCCCAACCCTGTCTGTTGTGCATAGTTCTAGTTTTAACCCCTACATGATAAGAAACATAACAAGTTGACTGGTCAAAAGTCAAAACCATGAATGCAGATATAAAGAGTTCTTATAAATATTAATCGCCATTTAAATTCATAAAAATGTCACTTTTTGGATACAGGGACGCTGCTAACTTATGTTTTCTTAATACTTGTAATCAGTATCTCATCATGTCTTATACAACCTTTAGGTGTTATATCATCTAAAAGTATGCAGTTTCATAAGATATATAATCAAGTATGCACCAAAAATTATATTTTAGACTACAATTGTTTAAATAGGTTAACAGACTTACAGACCCCCTTGCCTCGAGTTGTGGACTCTAACTGAGCCACACACTTTTTTTGGAACCATGTTAGTTGCTAACTTAAAAAATAGTAAAATAAATACATAAGAAAACACAACACTGGGTGGTTCCCTTTCAAATATGTTATAATATGACATAGATCTGCATCAACTTGACATTAACTTAATCAGAGAATCAAGATTCAAGATCTAGCAAGAAAACAGAGATATTTCATTAAACATAGTCAAACAAATTGAAGTTTATTTTGACAATTTTTGGGACCACAACAGCATAAGAATGGCATTGTCCATTCTCGGTTCATTTGGGTCCAATTTATATGATATGATACGAAAAAGTGATGGTAACGACTAACGACCCATATAATGGAAATGAAGAATGAGAAAAAATGAAATTTTTTCGTACCTCAGATACTCGTCTTTCTATAGCTGCTTCAAGACATTGAATCACTCTTTGCCTCTCTGCATCTGATTTTACAGCAGATCCATCTATATGTCTAATACAATATTCCTTTAAGACAAAAACCAAACACAAAATATCACCGAAAAAAGTAAAAAACCATTGAAATTAACAAGTAACAAAAGCAAGAAATTTACATACATGATGAGCTTCGGGTCCTTCAGCATCAACATTCCCATGAAATACCACATAATCCATATCAGTTAAAGTACAAATCGTATCAAACAAAAGTTTAGGTCGATCTTTACAACGAATAGTGACCACTGAACAATCTTTATCAAACCAATCAACCACATTCACATCAGGCCTTTGTTTTTCATCTAAATACTCATCACTACTTCTTTCATAATCTCTTACAGAAACCATCATCTGATGCAACCGTCTTTCAGTATGAGTAATCCCATGAGCAACAACAGTTTTCGCTTCTCTATTTTCATTACTCCCTTTAAGCACATTGCATAGCATTTGCTTAATGTTATCAAGTCTTTCTGGATCACAAATGGCTGCATTTGTTTCCTCATCTGTTACTTGCATTACAGATGCAGCTCGTGCATTGTGAGTCCATACCTCAGCGTTTAATACGTTACACTTCAAGTGTGCGAGAACTGCACACAGTTCAGAGAGTAATCCGGGTCTGTCACTTCCGATTAACTCGATTACAGTGTGGTCTTCATTGGGTGTCATTCCAATAGATTTCATTGATGCCATGAAGCTAGTTTCCGAACCAAGAGACTTACGAACATAGTCCAAAACTTCTTCATCTATAACCTTGTTTCCTTCTTGATCAGTTACATTAAAGACTGCACCAAGAAAAGGAAAAAAAAATGATTAAGATACTTAAAAGGGTGTTTTCGATTAGTTTTTAAAACTGTTTATCTGCTTATTTCGTTTTATAAGTAAATTTTTTTAAAGGTGTTTGGGATTGATTATTAAGGGGAAGTTGCGTATTTCTAAGAAGATAAGCGGTTTAAAATAATCAATCCCAAACACCATTACAAAGTGAAACTCGAAATGAAATAAGAAAAGATAAGAGAAATAGTATTACCATCCATGAACCACCCTCCATCAGAACTTATATAAGCTTTTGTTATGATAAAGTTCAAATCAGTGAGAACTTGTACAACTTCCAAAAGTATTCCATGTTTATTTGCACTATCCACCTGTTTAGATTATTAAAACCAATCATACCAATATCCAAAACTGTATGTACACAAAAAAGATAAGAAATTTTGCAAACCTGAATAATGGTTGCATTTTGACAGGAATCATTGTCAATTACGACTCGAGGGGGGTTCATTCGTCGAACAAATTTCTGGTATTCGTCTTCCATGTTTCGCGAATAGCTCATATTACATGTCTCTGAAGAAATTCATTAATCAGACAATAATCAATATTTCAAACAAGAATAAAATATAACTTTGCAGATGAATCAAGAACTTAAAGAAGAGTGAAAACAGGACATACCCATTAGAATTCTGAAGTTTTGATGATGAAAAAGACTTGATTTTGTAACTAAATATAACGGAAAAACTATATGGATATATTTTTTTTATAGAAAGATAATAAAGGAGCAAATAAAAATACGGATTCTGTTTCCTTGCAACTAAATATTATATTTATCTTGTTTCTGGTCTCTAGAAAAATGTGTAAATAAACTTGTTCTGTTTTGCACACACATGGAAGTGAAAAAAGTGTGAAGTTTCTTTTTTCCTACAAAACAGTTTGCTTTTATTGGAGGGGATACTACACGGTGCTTAAAATGGAAGTTCTTAAGAACCGGTAAATTTGTTAAAAATGGCGGTGGGTTGTCTTGGCGCATTTTAGCAGGAGTTAATAGGTGGCGTACGTTAGTTGAGGCAGTGAATTCAGTTATTAGAAAATCAACCGTAAAATATTTCAGTAGTTTGAGGAGAGAGATGAAAAACAGAAAAAAGATTATATAATTAAGGGTAAATTACAAAAAACGATAACAGAGACCATATCCAAGGTTGTCACTTTTGTCCCAATGACATTCCTCCGTCTAACTTTGTTACGTTTTCATCGTTAAGTCTATACATGTGCCACACAGGTGAGAGTATTTTTGTCCTTTTCTTTTTCCCACTCATTTAATCGACTTTTCCCTTTGCATTTTATACCTATTTAATTGCATTTTATACCCATTTAAAATTAACTTACTATTAAATGGGTAGATTAAATGGGTATAAAATACAAAGGGAAAGGTCGATTAAATGGGTGGGAAAAAGAAAAGGACAAAAATACCCTCATGTGCGTGACACATGTATAGACTTAACGACAGAAACGTAACAAAGTTGGACGGAGGGATGTTATTGGGACAAAAGTAACAACCTTAGGTATGGTCTCTGTTATTAATGAAGTTGGAGGATGTTTTTTTAAGAAAATGAACAACTACATCTATGTTTTTTTTTGTAATTTACCCTATAATTAAACAGTAAATTATATTGGGAGTCTATGTTGTTGTTCATAGTCCCTTGATCCGGGTTATTTTTTACCCCCAGTCTCTAGTCCTAACGAGTGTTAATTTTGTCCATATTTCAGATGAGATGACGGACAAAACTAACACTCATTATTATCAGAGACTGACGGTGAAACAAAAACTCAGACCAAAAGATTGTTTCCGCACAAAAATACGCGACCTAGGGACTGAAAGTGTAATATTTAAACAACTACAATGATAATGTAATTTAGTCATAACTAATTAGTTTGTGATTTTTACCTAATATACAAATCCACAACAAAATTTTTAGATGAAACAAGTACGGAATATATATTAAGAGATTCGTACAATATTTTAATTACATTGAGTTAAAACTTAGTTAGATTTTTATGAGATCGATCAGAATTACATTTATTTAATAGACTTTCTTTGTTTTTTCTTTTCTTTTACTTTTTTTTTCTTTGTGTTTGGCTTATTGAATTGTTATTTGGTTTCGATGAAAAACTGTATATATAAAAGTTTACACCGCAAAGTCTTCAAAATACATGTGCCACAATGTGAGGTGCAACATGTGGAGCCAAAAGTGATGCATGTTTTTTTAATTTTTTAAATTGCATGATTGATCTACGTGGTTTACACAGTAACACAGCTTTACATTTTACACAGAAATTTCAAAAATAAAAATCTTGTTACATATACGGTATTTCCTTCGTTAAGTTTAATATTTCAGCCATTAAATGCATTAAAATGACCATTTAGCCTTCGACCAAAATTGACTATTCTTCCAATTATCTTATACCATTGACCATAGACGGTCTCTCCTAAAGTATCCCTAATATGGGGGCTAAAATGATCATTATAATGTAGTTAACGACTGAAATGTTAAATTTAACGAAGAGGGATTGTCTATGTAACAAGTTTTGTATTTTTGGACATTCGATGCAAAAAGTGAAGTGTAGGTACTAAGTTTGCTAGTACGTGTTAACCACGAGCACCGACCATGGAATTAACTCAAATTAATAATTACTTACAAAAGTACTACCTTTTTTTGTATTTGAAATTGTCAAAATTCTAATGATCTTAAACAAGTTCATACGGGGGATAGTATGAAGTTAATCAATAACCCATTGTGCGATGAGGGAAAAAAAAAGAAGGTAAAACTGAATTGTGCTCGACTCCTACTTAACCAACTAAAATCGTGTATTACTAGCTAATTCAGCCAAATGTTACTTAAGTTACAAAGTATTTCTATCATTTGACTCATCTATTGCTTATTGGTCCATTTTCATCTTTTGTTATATTAACTAATTGGTCCATTTTCATCTTTTGTTATATTAACTAGTGTTAAACCCCGTTCGATGAACGGCTTCATAAATTATAACATATTTGATTATATATTTAGAAAAAATTAGGTAAGAAAACTAAAACTATATCAAATATAATGATGTAAAACAATATTACTAAGTTTAAAAGAAAAAAAAAAGATATGACATAAAGAATTGTTCAAATAAAGAACATATTATTGCAAAATTCATTTTTGTCAATTGATGATTTAAATATGTTTTGCAATAAAAAGAAACATATATCCACATACATATTTAGAAGAAAGGAACGTTAAAGAATGATGAAGAAAGGAACGTTAAAGAATGATGAGACGGATGATAGTGTAAAAATTCAATGATTAGTAACTTCAAATACAAAGTTAAACTATAAGAAATAATCACTAAAACATTCTTTACCAACAATATACATAATGTATCAACGATTACAAAGAACTCAAATAGAAAAAATACGCTAAAAAACTCGTAGACATTTAATTATCAATTTACAAAATATATATAATCAAATCTATATCTTTTCTCAATTAGTTTCACTTTAGTTCATTCAAATTCGAATGAAGTCATCACACTTATATGCAATACTTATACTGATATTAAATCAATCTTAAAAAAAATATGTGTATCGAGGATAACCTTAAAAAAGATAGATTTGTAGACAGATGATTTGCCGGACGTTGATGCTCTTTGTGGGTGGGACAGACGCGTACTATTAAAATATGGTACAGGGTTCAGATTACCCTCCAAATTACCCTTCACATTAAGATAGGTTGCTTGTTAATTGATCAATGATGAAACTATCGAACATTTAAATCTAAAAAGTAAGTAAATAAATTTAGCGAAATGTACCAATTACTAGAGCAATAGTTTTCATATTAGCCATCAACATTTTTCAAACAATATCAAAATTTACGTAAAAACCTTATGAAAAACCCTACAGTTTTATATCCAAATAAATAAATAATCGAACTGATCTTTTCAATGTGAAAACAAACCGAATGTTTGTAAATCATGGTAAATCGGCGGTGACGATAACAAATGACGTATGACAAGAGTGAATTTAGAGATTGGGAATCTAGTCAAGTTAGAAAACTCATTCTTACGTTCATGTTATTATCACGGTACATTGCATAAATTATACATTACTCGAATTGAGATTTGCTATTCAAATCATTATGTAAGAACTCGTATCGCAAACTGTTGCGACTTGTGAGACAAATACAAAGTGGTGGCGCCTTCATTTTCTTTGACTTTTCTTTATTTTGGGAAAGACATCTTGTTTCATATATTATGTATGACGATGAATGATGATGATTTGAAAATAAGGGGATCCGCCTTTTATATGATTTGAAAATAAGAGCATTGTTATTATTATATGTATCTGAAAATATAAACATAAAACTATGCATATATCATTATTTATTTGATACACAAACTCTACTTATTCTCTTTTTATACTCACCAATCACCTTTGAATATGTATCGATCATATTATTAGACACAAGTTGAAATACTTACCTACTCTAAGCATGATTATCACTTTTTTATCACTAAACATTACCATATGAGCAACGTTTAAGATTTTTAATGACTTGGTTATTATTTAGAAGATGAAAAATGATACTTCCCTGAGATATGTGAATCCTTAAAATAGAGAATTTAAGGTTGCTTAGTTGACTTTGGTAGACTACATCAGACTCTAGGTAGTTTGACTGGAGACTAAGACTAATTACAGTTTGAAAGCCATGTCGTAAGCCGTCATTTGTGGTGAAAAACGAAACGTGATTTTGATAATTTATTTATTTTTATTAGTAATAATTAAAGCTCAAAAATATTGTACAATTTTATTTTAAGATTTTGCAATTTGTGATTATCCTAGTTTTAATAACCATTGCCCTTAAACCATTGCCAACCATTGCGTTAAGGCAATGATTAAGGTTTCTTTAATTATTAACTTGCAACCATTAATTACATTTTAAGTTTCCATGTTTATAATGAATTAACAAGCAATTTATATAATAGGGTTTTGCTAAACAAAGCCCAAAGGGCTCTCTGTAAGAAACTCAAATCTTTTAATTATACTCTATGTTTCCTTTTATAATCTAAAATATCACTAAATACATGTTTTTAAAAAGGAAACTTTGAGTTTATTCAATGCAAAATTTAAGTTTATTAAGTATAATTGTAAATTAAAATGGCATGTTTAACTTCAATTAATGCAAATTTGATATTCTTATTGAGAGCCCTTAGGGCTTTGTTTAGCAAAACCCAAAAATAAATAACATAATCGTTGCAGGTTGAATAGAAACAGGCTATCGAGGCTATGAAGTCGAGAGTTATCTGCAAGTGTCAAGACTATTTATAAAGTAGGATAAGGGATCAAAAGAGCAGGGGTGTTTTGGAGAATAAGGAGAGCAACAAATCTCCACCCTTCATTTTGTATTACATATATTATCCTTTTTATACTGCATTTTGTGTAGATTATATTATTTTTCGTACAACATTTTGTATATACAATTTTTTAGTACTGTATTTTGTTTATATATTATCTTTTTTTACTGCATTTGTGTAAATTATACTTCATATCGTTGTTTTTACTGCATCTTGTATATACGATTTTTTTGTACATATTGATTATTTTGTACTGCATTTTATATATACAATTTTTTAGTACATATTGATTATTTTGTTCTGCATTTTTCTGATGACTTATATATAAGATGCAGTAAAAGAATAATACTATATAAGATGCAGTACAAAAGGACGACATATATACAAAAAGTATGACGCAGTAAAAATTAATGTATAAACATACAAGATACATTACAAAATAGCAACATCAATACTGAAAAATGGGCTTTCGATTAAATCCCTAAAGTATTTAAACGAAAAGTGGATCTGACCTAAATCACTTTTTCATCCACATCTTCACTTTTACGATCTGATTTTTCAAAACCCTAAGTTTTCATCTTCTTACTCTGTTTTTCAAAGTTCGAATCTGAACTTAAATTTTTACAATTCTAATCACAATGGCACATTTCGTACTTACTCAAACGGTCAATTTGGTGCGTGCAAAACCTATTAAGAAAGGAAAGAACGTACATGTTTCCGATAACAATAAAATCACCTATGTGATTATTCCTGAAACATTTAAAAACCATGGGTATGAAGAACTATTTTTGTTCTTAGAAAATCATCCCCTAAATCATGCTTTATTTAAGTCCCCTGCACAAATATATCGAAGGATGCTTGTAGAATTATGGTATACTTGTACAACGGACATGACTAACCATACCATGTATTACATGGAGGTACAGGAATCGTTTACGCCGGGTGTTTGAGATTCCGTTCGATCACAGTTTTGTTGAGCCTCCCTCTCGAGAAGAGGCCAAGGAATCGTTCCTGTTGGTTACAGGTACAATAAATATGAACTTCTTTTTCTACTAGATGAAAGTTCATAATTTCAAATATTTTAAGAAGTTTAGGTAGCAAGTCTGGTAGTCTAGATCAGATGAATGACCTAGAGGTCAAAGTATTTGATGTTATCTTTACTGGCTGAAATATTGATTGTGTTAAAATATATTTTAATGAAATTATTCACTTGATAAATAAACCTGTAAGAGATTTTAATGTACCGTTCATAAGGTTTTTATCATTAATGTTTGAAGACATTTTGGGGGCTGAAAACTATTTGGCTTTAAATGATCACTTTGTTGATAACACAGTTCCTAAGTTATCAACAAGGATGTTTCATGACTTCATAAACCCCCTTAGGTTGGTCTTACTTCTCCTATGCTACATTGGGTGGCCCTTGGCCAAGCTAATCTATTAGCTACAAAGGCACTAGAAAATCTAGCTGCCCACCTCACTCTGATAATAGCACAAAGTCTGAAAACTCAGACTCTGCAACTGAAGTGTTGAAATCTGAAACTTTGGAGACTGAGCAAGTGATGGCAGAAGAAGTACATCATGCTGCGGAGCATGAGGGCATTACAGATGATGCTGAGTATGCAAACTCATCTGTAATGACCTCTGGAAGATCAACTCCTCAAGGAGTCCAAGGTATGACTTCTTCTAACTCTGAAGGCATGAATGTGGTATTCTCAACCCATTATAACCCACCTTCACCTACCGAAATAGAGATCCTTGATCTAATTGACACCAACCCAATTGACTCACAAGTCAATTTGAAGAACACACCAATATCAACCCCTATATATGAAACATATGCAGATACAAACATCAATATTTCTGCAGAGGCTGATGTCCAAGAGGCACCCTCATATGTTGTAGATGACACTGTTTCTACTTTGCTAGAGTCAGATACAAATGTCACTACTACTGAAACCCAGTCTAAAACCTCTAGAGTAGGTAGCTTGGATCACCACATTGCTGCTACTATACAGACACATACGATATGCATTGAAGAAGATGCTCCAATCCTGAGCACAACTAACCCCCTCTACACTACCACAAAAACGCCTACACCCATTTTACATTCCCCACCCAAAAATCTTCTTACACAATTTTGCACAGGCTGCCAATGTGTCATCCAAATCACAGGATGACATACAGGCCTCAAACCATTCTGTTCCTAAAGATCTCTTTCCTTGTCACAAGGAGAGATGTGAGGGAACAACATCCACACCCACTACTTCTAGCATTCCACCTCAGTATGAGGCACCTGTTACTCTGTTGAGCATTTATGATATTATGATACAAATGAACAACTAGCTTGATGACAAGCTTGGTGGTGTGAGGCCGAGTTAAACAACTTGAAGAATAACATGGTAACCATGAATGAGTAACAGAATCTTTTAGACTCATGATACCTACTAGGAGAGATAAAGAGTAACAGAGTAACAGAATCTTTTAGACTCATGATACCTTCAGATCAAATGTTCAACTAAAGAGTCTGGAAGATAGATTAGCAGGTGTAGAGGTTGGGATGAACATGGTTGATGATCTACAATCATGCATAAAGAGCCTGTAGACGGATTTTCATATGGTTAAAGTCAGGCAAGTGGCAATATTTGATGAATTAAAGTTTGTGTATCCCCCCACTGAAACTGATGATGTCAAAAAAGGGGAGAAGAAAAGAAAGAGAGAGTTTGAAGAGGGAAAAAATGAGAAGAAAAAAAAAGATCAAAGTAATTTATCCCCGAGTCTAAACCAAAGGATGATCATCAAACTCAGAGGGAGCAAACACTTCGGGGGAGTCTGAGGCTGATGGGATAGCTCAGACTAAGTCTCAAAAGTGAAACGCCCCAGATTTTTTTTTTTTATACTCAATTTAATTTTCTCAAAACACTTTATATATTAATATAAAGTGACAACCACATTGTTTATTACAAAATATGCTTTTCATCATTACAAAATATTACACGTTATTATCGAGCATGATTTACGAGTCTCTCCTCTTACTATCTTGCCATAGAAAGTCCATCACTAGCAGCCCTCGGGTCGCTTGCCCGGATTCCCACCCTTCATTCCTCTTGACGTACCTATCACACACAACAATCAACACATAAGTATATTTCTTAGTAAGCACAGGAAAGGTACAATCACATACAAATAATTTAGCACAATTGATCACTCAGCAATTGGCAATTCAACTTATGCGACTAGGCACAATTGATCACTCAACAATTGGCCCTTATGGGTACAATTGATCACTCAGCAATTGACCGCTCAACTCATACAGCTAGGCACAATTGATCACTCAGCAATTGGCCGTTCAACTCATACAGCTAGGCACAATTGATCACTCAGCAATTGGCCGTTCAACTCATACAGCTAGACACAATTGATCACTCAGCAATTGGCCATTCAACAAAATCAACCAATTAAACTCTTTACTTTCCTACTACTTACCTCGAAGGCGACGTTCAGATATTCACAACTTGCTATCCGAAATACCTATCAAGGCGACCGTATTCAATTAACTCTGATTAAATATCAATTTACAACTATTAATTTAATCATATCACAGAACATCTCAGTTCGCAGAACATCTCACTTCGCAGAGCAGCTCACTTCGTAGAGGAGCTCACTTCGCAGAGGAGCTCACTTCGCAGAGGAGCTCACTTCGCAGAGGAGCTCACTTCGCAGGGTTCAGTTCGCGAATTTCAGTTCGCAGGACAACATCTCAGTTCGCTTCGCAATCAAGCTCTGCGAACCGAGTTCATCTTCAACCTTGCGAAGTTCGCTACTGGAACACAGAAATCCAGAATTCTAATTCTTCAAAACTCACGTATTCGACTTCCTATCATTCCAACAAGTTTTCTAACAACTTGTATATATCAAATAACGTCTTTTAAACCTCGATTTCATAATCAATTCGCAAATTGATTAATTTCATAAAAACCATTAATAACACTAAATTTACTTACACTTAGGAATAGAATTACGAAGCTGATGATGATGATACGGATGAGTTTTGATTTCCACCAGCAACTGTTTTCGATTTGCTCTCAATTTCGGTTCGCAGGACACTTTTGAAAAGGTGTGGAATGTTTTAGAATTCTCCTGATTTCATGTATATATATATTAATCTAACCCAATACCCTTACGATTTTAGTTCCCTTCTTACTCTATTGTCTGGAACCTAAAACCATTTTGCGAGATCATCAATTTTCGGGGTGTTACAACTCTCCCCCACTTACTCAGGATTGTGTCCTCACAATCCACTTCTGATACAACGAGGGATAATATCGGAGAACCTCACTCTCTGGTTCCCATGTAAACTCTGATCCCTTTCGATGCTTCCACTGGACTTTAAACATTCGTATCTCCTTATTTCTTAACCTCTTTATTTTCTCATCCAATATCTCGATTGGTTCTTCAATATAATTCAACTTATCAGTTACTTCAATTTTGTCCATTGGAATATAGGCTGTCTCATCAGCCAAACACTTTCTCAAATACGACACATGAAAAGTGTTATGAATATTTGCCAACTCATCTGGCAATTCTAAACGATACGCTACTTCACCCACTCTCACTAAGATTTTAAAGGGTCCAATAAAACGAGGACTCAATTTCCCCCGCTTTCTGAATCGAATAACACCCTTCCAAGGAGATACCTTTAACATAACAAAATCTCCTTCATTAAACTCGATTGGACGCCTTCTCTTATCTGCATACAACTTTTGTCGATCTTGAGCAGCTTTTAAACGAGCTCGAATTTGATCTATCCGTTCTGTAGTTTTCAGCACAACTTCGGTACTGGCCAACTCACGTTGTCCAATTTCACCCCAACAGATCGGAGTTCTGCATTTTCTCCCATATAACACCTCATATGGTTGCATTCCAATGCTAGAGTGGTAACTGTTATTATAAGAAAACTCAGCCAACAGCAAATAAGCATCCCAATTTCCTCCGAAATCAATAACACATGCTCTCAGCATATCTTCCAACGTTTGGATAGTCCGCTCATTTTGACCATCTGTTTGTGGGTGATATGCAGTACTCAAATTAAGACGCGTAACCATCTCCACTTGGAATTTTGCCCAAAATCTAGATGTAAATCTACTATCCCTATCAGAGACAATAGACACTGGCACACCGTGTCTTGCCACCACTTCTTTCACATATAAATCAGCCAACACTTCTGAAGACGAAGCTTCTCTTATCGGTAAAAATAATGCACTCTTAGACAATCGATCAACAATTACCCAAATGGCATCATGATGCTTTAACGTTTTCGGCAATTTCGTAATAAGATCCATCGTGATATGTTCCCACTTCCATATCGGAATGTCTAACGGCTTCATCTTTCCATATGGTTTCTGATGCTCAGCTTTAACCTTCGAACAGGTCAAACACTTTTCCACATATTCGACAATTTCTCTTTTCATACCCGGCCACCAATAATCTCTTTTTAAATCATGATACATCTTCGTGGCACCAGGATGGATCGAATACTTGGATTTATGAGCTTCATCAAATAAAAGTTCTCTCATTTCCCCAGAACTCGGTACCCAAATTCTTCCATAACGGGTCTTTAATCCGCGGGAATCATCAACAAAGTCTTGCTCTTGACCTTTTATTCATTCTGCTCGAAAATCACCACTCTGTAACACTTGTTGTTGAGCTTTATTCATCTGCTCAATTAGATCAGTATCCACAATCATCCGAAAAGATTTCACTTTTAACACCAAATCAACAGTCTTTCTACTAAGAGCATCTGCCATCACATTCGCCTTTCCAGGATGATATAAGATTTCACAGTCATAATCTTTTACTAAATCAAGCCAACGCCTTTGCCTCATATTAAGGTCTCGTTGGTCGAAGAAATACTTTAAACTCTTATGATCCGTATAGATAATGCACTTTACTCCACACAGATAGTGTCTCCAGATTTTTAATGCAAATACTACAGTTGCCAACTCTAAATCATGAGTGGGGTATCCTTTCTCGTGTGTTTTCAACTGTCTCGAGGCATAAGCTATCACTTTTCCTCGTTGCATGAGCACGCAACCCAAACCCACACGAGATGCGTCACAGTACACCACCATATCATCATTCCCTTCGGGGAGTACCAATATAGGTGCTTGGCTCAACTTTTCTTTCAAGATATTAAAAGCCCGGTCCTGCTCGTCACCCCATTCAAACTTGGCATTTTTACACGTAAGCCTCGTAAGCGGAGTCGCAACCTTAGAGAAATCCTGAATAAATCTCCGATAATATCCTGCCAATCCTAGGAAACTTCGAATCTCCGTTGGATTTTTAGGAGGACTCCATTTCATCACTGCTTCCACTTTGGCTGGATCCACTTTAATTCCTTCTCGGTTTATCACATGCCCCAAGAATTGGACCTCTCGAAGCCAAAACTCACATTTTGAAAATTTAGCATAAAGCTTTTCATTTCGCAACACTTGCAACATTTGCCTCAAATGCAACTCATGCTCACCTTCCGTTTTTGAATATATTAAAATATCATCGATAAACACAATCACGAATTTATCGAGGAACGTCCGGCAAACTCGATTCATCAAATCCATAAATGCAGCAGGAGCATTTGTCAGTCCGAATGGCATTACCACAAACTCGTAATGACCGTAACGCGTTCGGAAAGCAGTCTTGGGAGCATCCTCTTCTTTTACTCGTAACTGGTGATAACCAGATCATAAATCAATCTTTGAAAAATGGGTAGCACCTTGGAGTTGATCAAACAAATCGTCAATCCTCGGCAACGGATAACGATTTTTAATAGTCACCTTATTCAACTCTCTGTAATCAATACACATACGCATACTCCCGTCTTTCTTTTTAACGAACAATACACGCGCTCCCCACGGTGAACTACTCGGACGGATAAACCCCTTCTCCAACAACACTTGTATTTGTTTCATCATTTCTTGCATCTCTGACGGTGCAAGTCTATAAGGGGTCTTAGCAAGAGGAGTAGCCCCCGGCATTAGCTCAATTCGAAACTCTACTTGCCTTTCAGACGGAATACCCGGTAACTCTTCCGGAAATTCATCTGGAAACTCATTTACAACCGGAATATTCTCAATATTCCTCTCATTCTTTCGCGTATCAATAACGTGAGCTAAAAATGCCTGACAACCATGCGACAAATGCCTTCTCGCACGGGCATAAGTGCATATTGACAAAGATGGTCTAGGTTTTTCTCCATATATGTCTATCACTCCCCCACTTGGAGCATTGATGCGAATAATTTTCTTTTCACATCGAATAACCGCATCATACTTACTCATCCAATCCATGCTCACAACAGCATCAAACTCACCCATTCTCATTGGGATTAAATTTATTATAAACATTTCATCATTAATTTCTATTCGACACCCTCTATACACCTTAGTCACATAAATAACACGATCATCAGCTATCTCAACATCTAGGGGTGTATCTAGCTCACTCAACATCAATTGAAAACTTTCACTAAAGTTTTTAGAAACAAAAGATCTAGAAGCTCCAGAATCAAATAACACATAAGCGGGTAATGAGTTAATAAGAAAAGTACCCGTAAGAACATCAAGAGCATTCTTCGCTTCATCGGCAGTCAATTGAAAGGATCGGCTTTTCACTCTTGACGGGTCTAACACCTTCCTCTCCTCATTTTTCTTTATCCCACTAGAACCTGTTGAACTCTTCAATCTCGGACATTCACTCTTTATATGTCCAGGTTCATAGAAATTAAAGCACACTCGTACCGTCTTTGTACAATCACGGTTAATGTGGCCCTCTTGCCCACATTGAAAACACGTCCTCTTGTCGCCTGCACAATTCCCAAAATGCGTTTTATGACATTTCGGACACATAGGCACTTCTCGTCGATCCTCTCTTTTAAAACTTCCACTTGACTTGAATCTTTTAAAAGATTCCCCAGCTGGCTCAAATTTTCTCTTTGACGATCCATCATCCTCACGATGAATCTCAATTTCCCTCCTTCTCGCTTCATTCACAAACTCTTCAAACTTATTCCAACGACTCGGGTCCACAAACTGCCGAATCTCTTTCTTCAACACCTCATGATAATGATTCATCAACCTCTTTGGATCCTTAGTGTATTCAGGGCAAAATCGAGCCCTATCAAGAAATACACCTGTCAACTCATTCACACTCTTTGTCGTTTGCTTCATAAACAGAAATTCCCGGCGAAGCTTAGTCAACTCAGCTTCCGGTGAATAAGCGGTCACAAACATATCTTTGAATTCATTCCAAGACAAATTACTAGCACGCTCTTCTCCCATTGATTGACGCTGAACGTCCCACCACTCTTTTGCTCGTGCCTTCAATAAATTGGCACTGTACACCACTTTCAACTTCTCCGGACACTCAGAAATGGCAAACGCTGCTTCCATTTCAGAGATCCACCGATAACATTTAATCGGATTTTTTTCTCCTTCAAACTCAGGAGGTTTACATGCTACAAAATCTTTGTAGTTCACTTTCTTTTTCTCTTCTTTTATCATACTAGTCTTCTCAGACTTCTCTGTATCTCTCTTTTGCATCTCATCTGCCAGAATATCTTTGACAGTCTCAGTAATTATTTCCAACAAATACGGAAGAGATCTCTCTTGTGCCAGCGCAACTTCTTCCGTTATAAATTTTCTCATCTCGTCTGTACTCATAGACGATAAACTCTCCGTATGCCCTTGCTCAGAGCTCTCGGTATTTCGCTCATTAAAATTCTTCCCTTCCATTTCACACTGAAAGGGTTTATCCGCAATCACACTAGATTAGACTAAAATTCTCATTACACATTAGTCTATCTTTCACAATTCTCTTTAATATCACACAACAGTCATGGTATCGTTTGAGTTCATATAATAATTATTACGTTGGCCAGACGTAATCGTTATTACATAATGCTCTCACAATACTTTGACATTCAGCAAATTATCACATCTCATCAATAATAACAAATACTCAATTATCAACTCATAATACAACACTCTCATCATGCTCATTAGACTCATCTCTTGGTATAAGTTCAAGTACCTCTAATGATGGATACTCGAATCTCTTAAACCAATGCTCTGATACCAACTTGAAACGCCCCAGATTTTTTTTTTTTATACTCAATTTAATTTTCTCAAAACACTTTATATATTAATATAAAGTGACAACCACATTGTTTATTACAAAATATGCTTTTCATCATTACAAAATATTACACGTTATTATCGAGCATGATTTACGAGTCTCTCCTCTTACTATCTTGCCATAGTAAGTCCACCACTAGCAGCCCTCGGGTCGCTTGCCCGGATTCCCACCCTTCATTCCTCTTGACGTACCTATCACACACAACAATCAACACATAAGCATATTGCTTAGTAAGCACAGGAAAGGTACAATCACATACAAATAATTTAGCACAATTGATCACTCAGCAATTGGCAATTCAACTTATGCGACTAGGCACAATTGATCACTCAACAATTGGCCCTTATGGGTACAATTGATCACTCAGCAATTGACCGCTCAACTCATACAGCTAGGCACAATTGATCACTCAGCAATTGGCCGTTCAACTCATACAGCTAGGCACAATTGATCACTCAGCAATTGGCCGTTCAACTCATACAGCTAGACACAATTGATCACTCAGCAATTGGCCATTCAACAAAATCAACCAATTAAACTCTTTACTTTCCTACTACTTACCTCGAAGGCGACGTTCAGATATTCACAACTTGCTATCCGAAATACCTATCAAGGCGACCGTATTCAATTAACTCTGATTAAATATCAATTTACAACTATTAATTTAATCATATCACAGAACATCTCAGTTCGCAGAACATCTCACTTCGCAGAGCAGCTCACTTCGTAGAGGAGCTCACTTCGCAGAGGAGCTCACTTCGCAGAGGAGCTCACTTCGCAGAGTAGCTCACTTCGCAGGGTTCAGTTCGCGAATTTCAGTTCGCAGGACAACATCTCAGTTCGCTTCGCAATCAAGCTCTGCGAACCGAGTTCATCTTCAACGTTGCGAAGTTCGCTACTGGAACCCAGAAATCCAGAATTCTAATTCTTCAAAACTCACGTATTCGACTTCCTATCATTCCAACAAGTTTTCTAACAACTTGTATATATCAAATAACGTCTTTTAAACCTCGATTTCATAATCAATTCGCAAATTGATTAATTTCATAAAAACCATTAATAACACTAAATTTACTTACACTTAGGAATAGAATTACGAAGCTGATGATGATGATACGGATGAGTTTTGATTTCCACCAGCAACTGTTTTCGATTTGCTCTCAATTTCGGTTCGCAGGACACTTTTGAAAAGGTGTGGAATGTTTTAGAATTCTCCTGATTTCATGTATATATATATTTATATATATTAATCTAACCCAATACCCTTACGATTTTAGTTCCCTTCTTACTCTATTGTCTGGAACCTAAAACCATTTTGCGAGATCATCAATTTTCGAGGTGTTACAAAAAGGCACTCACCTATGAGCACAAGAGGCAAAAGATCATTAGGTAAGAAAGGTGAGGGGTGTAAATCTGATAAAGCTAAAACTGATAAAGATGATGATGATTCAGATGATGATTTGATTTCAACTATTTTCAAGAGGGCAAAAACGGCAAAATGATCAGATTCTGAAAAACAAAATAAGCAGCCAACACAAGAACCTGTAGAGACTCAAATTCAAAGAAAACATACTCAGTCTGAAAAACAGAAAGAAAAGTAGTTGACACAAGAACCTGCACAGACTGATGTATTAAATGATCCTTTAATTCAAATGAACATTGATGAACAAGCTGCTGAACTTGGTATATCTTCAGAGGACTACTTGGCTATGGTGAAAGAAAAAGATAGAAAACTTGAATTAGACAAGAAGTTAGCTGAGAGAACAAAGCAGATAATATGTACTATCTTGCAAATTGAAAGATAGATACATCAATCAAAGATTACCACACAAGTTGACAATCAGTACAACCTATAGAGATCAAGGAGGTAAAGTGATATTTGAGGTGAAATCATCTACTGGAATTAAATCTAAGATTGAATTGGAAAAGCTTTTAAATGTTTGGTTTTGAAGAGTGAAAGGTGATTGCCACATATATTAAATATCAAGAAGACAAGGTTTTGAGGGAAGAGGTGATATGTTTGGTAGAGGTATCACATGACATGGGATATTTAAATGATGAAGATTATTAGTATTTTTGTGTGGCTTAAAACATAAAGAAAAGTAAGAGATCAATTGGCTTGATTGATGAAGACATTGAAAATAGAGCTCATCCCGTGCCTGACGAAATAGAGTTTTTGAAGAACACCTATATCAAGACTGATAAATATGAGGGATTTCTATACAAATATAATAATTGTGTAGAGTGTTTTCAGTCTATTAATGAGCTTTATCATT
Source organism: Gnaphalium uliginosum (assembly GCA_963930675.1). Taxonomy (NCBI): domain Eukaryota; kingdom Viridiplantae; phylum Streptophyta; class Magnoliopsida; order Asterales; family Asteraceae; genus Gnaphalium; species Gnaphalium uliginosum. The sequence goes on from OZ005685.1 coordinate 33,188,882, forward strand.
AAGAGTACTATCACTTGTTTGCTTTTCTGGATCTATGCAAAGGAGATCAGAGTCTACCATTAAGAAAAAGAGTGGTTAGATGTTTGTTTTATCATCTGGGAGAGATCAGAAAGAAGCCTGAGATGAAAGATAAGTGTGATAGGATTTTGAAAGAACACATGAAGAACGGTAAAGATGATCTGGAAGAGATGAGGGTTATCAAGCTGATTGAAGACGGGAGAGGAGATAGAGAAGAATGGTTAGCTAAAGCCAAGAAATCATTTTCAATTCATGATTTGTTGTAATAGACTAGCAATATGTAATGACTTGTTTAAATTTATTAAAGTCTAGTTTATATAAAATCTGATATATTGAAAATTTATGTAAAGGTTTTGACATCATCAGATAGGGGGTGATTGTTGGAAAAAACAAATTGATCCTTTCTATTTTATGAATCTGATGAGTCAAAATGTCTAAATCTGATAAAAATGCTAAGTTTAGAATTACGGTCTAAAATGCAGATTTCGCGATTGAGTCTGAAACATCAGACTATGATGTTTGAGTCTGAACCTTCAGACTCTGACACATGTTTCAGACTCTGACAAGCTTAATGGGATTTCAGACTATGACGATTACAGACTTAGAATTTCAGATTCAGAAGAATTAGAAGATCATATCTATAGCTGACATCTGAAGGATTCGAAGATAAAATCAAAGGCTTAGAAAATAATTATATTTAGAGTTTTTATCTTGTTTCCATAGTTATTGGTTAGTTAGTTATAAACTGATAAATTAGATATTGAAGAAGATTGTGTTTCCTACCTCTAATAGTAGTATAAATAGGGATTCATAGGTTTAGAGAAAAAAAATGAAGTTTTAGAGAAAAAAAATGAAGTGAACGCCTAGTTGTAAAAAATCCTATGCGAATTATATAACAATACGAACGAAGTTATTGATTGATTATTCTTGTTGATTAATTTCGCACTTCAACAAATACTTATTATTGTTAAATCAATTTGGTATTAAAAGTCTAAATTAATCTGTTCGTAATCGATAGCTAAATTGGTTTAACACATAACGTGACCTAACATTAGCTAAGTTGGTTTAACACATAACGTCACCTAACATTATATAATAATAGAAAGTTGTAACATGAGTCAAACATGAGGCAATCATTGCACAAAAAGTCTAACCTATTAATAATAACACATAACTTAGGTTCTTGATTTAAGGATTAAATGTTGAGAAAACCAATTGTCTTAATAACACCTAACTTAGATGATTTTAACCAGCCTAAAATTAAGGGTTAACGGTGTATATTTAAAAAAATTGAGGGGTAAAAATGTAAAAACAAAGATACATGATTAGCCAACCGCATATATTAACTAGTGTAATACCCGGGCGTTGCCCAAGTGTATCAAATTTTACAAATAAGATTTCGTGTATCAAATTTTGTATTATTACATTTGTAAAGTACTTAGATGTATTTAGATGCATTTTGTAATCGTCAGTAGCAGATAAAAACAATTATTTATAGAATGTGCTTAACAACGTATATTTACATTTACTATTTCAAACTTGCAATTTATTCATTTTACATTATAATCGTCAAAACACAATAATTCAATTTATCTTATTCCTTCTGTATTATGAATTTATGAACCTCACTTTTTTTCTTTCTTTCTTTCTTAATCCGTTGTTATAGCGAATTAGCAGTTAAAAATTATACAAATTCCACCCAAATTCTCAAGCTTTTTTTTATAAAAATTGACAAATAACGTGAATTGAAATGATTAATTAATCGGCACTTGTCCAAACCACACTAATTACTCTTGATAAGAGTATTCTACTAATGATGAAAAGAGTTTTGCGCTCCCTTTTACACTATATTTACAAGTACTACCATAATGTGTGTATACTTGTATTTGTCTTCAATATATATTATTATATTATATTATATTATATATATATATATTATATTATATTATAAAAGATGTGATTAGGACTGACCTGCATCTTCGTGTACGTACTTTTTGGGTGAGGGAGAAGCTTTGCCTTGAGGAGGCCACACAAAAAAGAAAATCAGAACTTATGAGCAACACTGCTTATACTGAAATTGTGACGGGCAGCATCAAAAGTTGGAGTACTCCAAATAGTTCATACAAACTAACATCTGTTGTCTCACACATTTGGCTTTTACTCTGTGTATTTGGGGCAACCTGCAGAGACAAAAATCAATTGGGTTTCATTATAATGCTTACGCCACAAAAACAGAAACAATCATAGGGTTTCACTAAAATAACATAAAATCGGCAAACTAAGGCTGACCCGTCCATCTCGCCAGTATTTAAAAAGAATGACGTCTTGACAAGTCACGTTAAAACCCGCCCATCTTGGAACCTCTAGATAAAATATAAAGTCTAATTAGAATTAAAGTGTCTAACTTGAATCCAATTATGTTGTTCTACGGTATTTCCTTGATCACATGCATAAGAAATTGATGATATAAAGAATAATCAAAATGCATTTACGTATAGCCATGTCAAGACAGGGATAATACCTTGACAGATTGATGCAGACTCACTGATTTTTCTCTTTAACTGGCCAAATGGTTGCCTTGTTAGTATACACCTATAGCAAGTGCAAGTTCATAGTTTCTCAAATTCTCACCAGTCACCTCCATGAAAGATAAACCCGATTTTTTTGCTCACTCTTCTTCCTGAAGTTCCCTAACTATTTGTAGCAATTTAACAAAAGAAATATGCAAAAAAAAATATTAAAAAAAATCAAATTCAATGTATAAACATGGAAGAATCATTTTCAGAATCCAAATTTCGGTGAGTCATGTCAAATCTGCTTGCCTCCAACAGTTTTACTATCATTAAGGTTCCCAATAAGCAACTTACAAACTGAAATTAAATCAATAATAGCAAACTAGACACCAGACTTTTAGAATATTGAATGCTTCAATTACTTCAAAAGTGGTGAAGCTGATGCCAAAGTGAATAAATTACTCTTTGAATTGAAGTAGAAATAAAGACAAAAGAGAATACAATTGCGAAAGAAAAAAAGAAAGGAAAAACGTATCCTAACATAATAAGATAATTCAAGAATCGTGAGAGACTTCACATAGATACATACAGTTAATTTACACTATATCAAACACACACACACACACGCACACCGAGAGATAATGTCTCCATTATAGTTGGTTTGTTTGTCTCCGGTAGTAGATTACAATATATTACTAAGTGTGAGGCCTTCGTGAAATCCGATACATAGGTTGCTCTTCTTAAAGGTTGCAATATATATCGTTCTTCTAATGGTGGTGTACTTAGTACCAGGAATTGTGAAGGGTTGTCTATGTAGCTATGGTATTCTTTGTTGTTACAAGGATATTTTAATAGTGGTGTTTACATCTATAGAGGTCATTAAGATAGTTGCGTTTGAGTGGAATATCAATCAAAAAGTAAGTGTCTAAAAAATTTACAGGAAATTACCACACTATTATATTTGTGGGATAAATTACAACCAACATATAATCATTGATCTATGATAATGGTACACACAAGTCAATAGGGTTACCGTACCCAAGGTCATAAGCATGCTTCAGTTGAAACGATGAGTTTAAGTAATTTTTCCGCCCCAACAAACAACTGCCAACCAAATAGAACATATCTTATGAGCTTTTAGGGAAATACGTGCACTAATAAAACCAGAATTATAGACGCACAATAAATGTATAAGCTAATCTTGCACTATTATTTCTAAACTAATTTTAATTTTAATGTTAGCATTTGCAAATCAGGAGACGCTAAAAGATCTATTCTGAGTAAACGGATCACGACCTTTTGGTCCTTTACAGCACCAAAAATATACATCAGTGGACCAAAGAAGATGCGGTTATATTTACATTAGTCAAAATAGCACGCCACTCACATGATAAGCCGCAACTTACATGATAAGTCGAAGAACAATGCAAAAAAGATCCTATAATAATTGTATATTATATTTTCATTTTATGAAATTTAAAAATATGATCCTATTTAATTTTACTACCAACTATAAACAAACTAATTTAAAACTGAGCAAATAAAAACAGGCCAGAGTGCAATACTAATTGTAACATCCCGAAATTCGTTAAATTAAAATTGTTTACTGTTATGCGACACAAGGGCTAGTGTCGCAGGTAGCGACACAGAGCCCTGTGCGACACAAGGCTTGTGTCGCAGTGTCGGGCAAAAAGTCGGTTTGGAGGGGTTAATTGTGTAAATTAGTGTGTAATTACAAATAAAACATGTTCCAACACTTTCCAGAAACCACAAAAACATCTCAATTCGTTCAAGTGTGTATATGTGTGTTTCTAGTGAGAGAAAAGAAAGAAAAACCAAAGTGAAATCAAATTAAGCTTGAAGAGTAATTTTGGAAGGTGTTTCTTTGCAATTGCAGGTAAGAAACCTAAAACACCTGTTGAAATTGAGGTTAATTTGAGTAAGAAAGGATAAAAGAGTGAACTTTAATTGAGTTCAAAGTGGGTAATTTGGGGATGACGTGTTGTGTTGATTAAAATGAGTTGAAATGTGTTTTTAACTGGTTTGGGTGTATATGATGATCAACTATTGAATCTGGTTCGGAGATTGGGTTTTGAAATCACCCAGAAAACATGTAATTGCAGAAGAGTTCTGCTGTGCTGTTCGTCATTGCGACACAAGGGTAGTGTCGCAGCTTGTGTCGCAGTGACGGTGTCGCGAATTAATACTGTTGCTTTAGCGACACAAGAGTTTATGTCGCTAGTTTCCACTGTTGCTTAGTACTGTTGTTTTAGCGACACAAAGAGCTTGTGTCGCAGCTTATGTCGCGTATTTCCATTGTTAATTGAAATCGTTGTTTTAGCGACACTAAGAGCTAGTGTCGCAGGTTGTGTCGCAAAAGTGTGTTAAGCGACACTAATCTAATGTCGCCAGAAGGTGTAGCGACACTAGAGGGTAGTGTCGCAGGATTAATTGATGTTTTAAATAATATTAATTATTATTAGAGTTAATTGGGTACGATCGCCTCAATAGGTATTTCGAGTAGCAGTTCGTAAATATCCGATCGTCGTCCTCGAGGTAAGTAGTAGGAATGTAAGGAATATAATTGACTGATTTCGTTAATACTAATTGTGTTACAAAGTTGTATTAAATAACTGAGTGCATCATTGAGTTGAGAGGCCAATTGCTGAGTGAACAATTGAGCCTATGAAATTGAGTTGAGAGGCCAATTGCTGAGTGAACAATTGAGCCTATGAGATTGTTGAGAGGCCTATTGCTGAGTGATCAATTGTGCCTAGCTGTATGAGTTGTACGGCCAATTGCTGAGTGATCAATTGTGCCTAGCTGTATGAGTTGTACGGCCAATTGCTGAGTGATCAATTGTGCCTAGCTGTATGAGTTGTACTGCCAATTGCTGAGTGATCAATTGTGCTAAATTATTTGTATGTAATTGTACATTTTCTGTGCTTACTAAGCAAAATGCTTACGTGTTGATTGTTGTATGTGATAGGCACATCGAGAATTGTGAAGGGTGGGGATCCGGGCAAGCGACCCGAGGGCTGCTAGTGATGGACTTACTATGACGAGATAGTAAGAGGAGAAACTCGTAAATCATGCTCGATAATAACGTGTAATATTTTATGATGAGAAACGAGTTTGTAATAAACAATGTGGTTGTCACTTTATATTAATATATAAAGTGTTTTGAGAAAGTTAATTTTAGTATAAAAAAAAAAAAAAAAATGGGACGTTTCAAGTTGGTATCAGAGCATTGGTTTAAGAGATTCGAGTATCCATCATTAGAGGTACTTGAACTTAGACCAAGAGATGAGTCTAATGAGCATGATGAGAATGCTATGTATTATGAGTTGATATTTGAGTAAGTTATTATAACTGATGAGATGTTATTATAACTAATAAGATGTGATGATTTGTTGAATGTCAAGGTATTGTATGAATATTATGTAATAACGATTACGTCTGGCCAACGTAATAATTATTATATGAACTCATACGAAGCCATGACTGTTGTGTGATGCTAGAGAAAGTTGTGAAAAATAGACTAATGTGTAATGAGAATTTTAGTCTAATCTGATATGTTTGCTGATAAACCCTTTCAGTATAAGATGGAAGGGAAGAATTTTAATGAGCATAATACCGAGAGCTCTGGACAAGAGCATGTGATGAATTTATCGTCTATGACTACGGACGAGATGAAAGAGTTTATATCAGAGGAGGTTGCGTTGGCACAAGAAAAGTCTCTTCCATATTTATTGGAGAGAATTACTGAGACTGTCAGAGATGTTCTGGCAGAAGAATTACAAAAGAGGGATATAGAGAGATATGGAAAGAGTGACCAGATGAAGGAAGAGAAGAGGAAAGTGAGCTATAAAGATTTCGTGGCATGTAAACCTCCAGAGTATAAAGGAGAGACAGATCCGATCAAGTGTTATCGATGGATCTCTGAAGTGGAGGCAGCATTCACTATTTCTGAGTGTCCTGATAAATTGAAAGTGGTATATGGTGCCAGTTTATTGAAGGCACGAGCAAAAGAATGGTGGGATGTGCAACGTCAGACGATGGGAGAGGAACGTGTGAATGACGTGTCCTGGAAAGAGTTTAAAGATATGTTTGTAATAGCATACTCACCGGAAGCTGAGTTGACCAAGCTTCGTCGAGAATTTTTGTTTATGAAACAAACGACAGATACGGTGAATGAGTTGACGGGTGTATTTCTTGATAGGGCCCGATTTTGCCCTGAATATACTGATGATCCGAAGAGATTGATGTATCATTTTCATGAAGTATTAAAGAAAGAGATTCGGCAGTTTGTGGATCCGAGTCGTTGGAGTAAATTTGAAGAATTTGTGAATGAGGCAAGAAGAAGAGAGATTGAGATAAATCGGGAGGATGATGGTTCCTCCAAAAGAAAGATTGAATCAGCCGGAGGGTCTTTTAAAAGATTCAGGTCCAACGGAAGTTTTAAGAGAGAAGATCGACGAGAAGTGCCTATGTGTCCGAAGTGTCATAAAAAGCATTTTGGGAATTGTGCAGGTGATAAGAGGACGTGTTTTCAATGTGGGCAAGAGGGCCACATTAGTCGTGATTGTACAAAAACGGTGCGGGTGTGCTTTAATTGCTATGAACCTGGACATATAAAGAGTGAATGTCCGAGATTGAAGAGTTCGACAGGTTCTAGTGGAGTGAAGCGAAGTGATGAAAAGAAAGTTTCTGATCAGTCAAGAGTAAAAAGTCGATCTTTTCAATTGACTGCGGATGAAGCAAAGAATGCTCCTGATGTTCCTACGGGTACTTTTCTTATTAACTCATTACCCGCTTATGTGTTATTTGATTCTGGAGCTTCTAGATCTTTTGTCTCTGAAAACTTTAGTAAGAGTTTTCAATTAATGTTGAGTGAGTTAGATACACCCTTAGATGTGGAGATAGCCGATACTCGTGTTATTTATGTGACCAAAGTTTATAGAGGGTGTCGAATAGAGATTAATGATGAAGTATTTATGATAAATTTAATCCCAATGAGAATGGGTGAGTTTGATGCCGTTGTGGGCATGGATTGGCTTAGTAAGCATGATGCGGTTATCCAATGTGAAAAGAAAATGATTCGTATCAATGCTCCAAGTGGGGGAGTGATAGATATTTATGGAGAAAAACCTAAACCGTCTTTGTCAATTTGTACGTATGCTCGTGCTAGAAGAAATTTGTCTCGTGGATGCCAGGCATTTTTAGCCCATGTTGTTGATATGCAAAAGAATGTGATGAGTATTGCAAATATTCCAGTTGTAAATGAGTTTCCTGATGTATTTCCGGAAGAGTTACCGGGTGTTCCGCCTGAAAGGCAAGTCGAGTTTCGAATTGAATTAATGCCGGGGGTTACTCCTGTTGCTAAAACTCCTTATAGACTTGCGCCGTCAGAAATGCAGGAAATGATGAAGCAAATACAAGAGTTGTTGGAGAAGGGGTTTATTCGTCCGAATAGTTCACCGTGGGGAGCACCAGTATTATTTGTTAAAAAGAAGGATGTGAGCATGCGAATGTGTATTGATTATAGGGAGCTGAATAAGGTAACTGTTAAGAACCGTTACCCGTTGCCGAGAATCGATGATTTGTTTGATCAGCTTCAGGGTGCTACACATTTTTCAAAGATTGATTTACGATCTGGGTATCATCAGTTAAGAGTAAAAGAAGAGGATGTTCCCAAGACTTCCTTCCGAACGCGTTATGGTCACTATGAGTTTGTGGTAATGCCATTCGGACTGACAAATGCTCCTGCTGCATTTATGGATTTGATGAACCGGGTTTGCCGGATGTTCCTCGACAAATTTGTGATTGTGTTTATTGATGATATTTTAATATATTCAAAAACGAAAGGTGAGCATGAGTTGCATTTGAGACAGATATTACAAGTATTGCGAGAAGAGAAATTATATGCAAAATTTTCGAAGTGTGAATTTTGGCTGAGAGAAGTACAATTCTTAGGGCATGTGATAAACCACGAGGGAATTAAAGTAGATCCTGCAAAAGTAGAAGCAGTGATGATGTGGAAACCTCCTAAGACCCCAACAGAAATTCGAAGTTTCTTGGGATTGGCAGGTTATTATCGGAGATTTATTCAAGACTTCTCCAAGATTGCGACTCCGCTCACGAGGCTTACGTGTAAAAATGCCAAATTTGAGTGGAGTGAGGAACAGGATCAAGCCTTCAATGATTTGAAGGAGAAACTGAGTCAAGCACCTATACTAGTACTTCCTGAAGGGAATGATGATATGGTGGTGTACTGTGACGCATCTTGTGTGGGTTTGGGTTGCGTGCTTATGCAACGAGGAAAAGTAATAGCGTATGCTTCGAGACAACTAAAGACACACGAGAAAGGATACCCCACTCATGATCTAGAATTGGCAGCGGTGGTATTTGCGTTGAAAATTTGGAGGCATTATCTTTATGGAGTAAAGTGTACGATTTATACAGATCATAAAAGCTTAAAGTATTTCTTTGACCAACGAGATCTTAATATGAGGCAGAGGCGTTGGCTTGATTTGGTGAAAGATTATGATTGTGAAATCTTATACCATCCTGGAAAGGCGAATGTTGTAGCAGATGCTCTCAGTAGAAAGACTGTTGATTTTGTGTTGAAAGTAAAACCTTTTCGAATGACGGTGATTACGGATTTAATTGAGCAAGTGAAAGAAGCTCAACAGCAAGTGTTGCAGAGAGATGATTTCCGAGCAGAACGAATAAAAGGCCAAGAACAAGACTTTGTTGACGATTCTCGTGGATTGAAAACCCGATATGGTAGAATTTGGGTACCGAGTTCTGGGGAAATGAGAAAACTTTTACTTGATGAAGCTCATAAATCCAAGTATTCGATCCATCCTGGTGCCACAAAGATGTATCATGATCTGAAAAGAGATTATTGGTGGCCAGGTATGAAAAGGGAAATTGTTAAATATGTGGAAAAGTGTTTGACTTGTTCGTAGGTTAAAGCCGAACATCAGAAACCTTATGGGAAGATGAAACCCTTAGATATCCCAGTGTGGAAATGGGAGCATATTACAATGGATCTTATTACGAAATTGCCTAAAACGTCAAAGCACTATGATGCCATCTGGGTAATAGTCGATCGATTGACTAAGAGCGCTTTATTCTTGCCGATAAGAGAAGCTTCGTCGTCAGAAGTAATGGCTGATTTGTATGTGAAAGAAGTGGTGGCGAGACATGGTGTGCCAGTATCTATTGTCTCGGATAGAGATAGTAGATTTACATCTCGATTTTGGGCAAAGTTTCAAGAGGAAATGGGTACACGTCTTAATCTGAGTACAGCGTATCACCCACAAATGGATGGTCAGAGTGAGCGGACGATTCAAACGTTAGAGGATATGCTGAGAGCGTGTGTTATTGATTTCGGAGGAAACTGGGATGTATATTTGCCATTGGCCGAATTTTCTTATAATAACAGCTATCACTCCAGTATTGGAATGCCGCCATATGAAATGCTCTATGGGAGGAGATGCAGAACTCCAATCTGTTGGGATGAAATTGGGCAACGTGAAGTAGCTAGTACCGAAGTTGTACTGAAAACTACTGAACAGATAGAGCAAATCCGAGCCCGTTTAAAAGCTGCGCAAGATAGACAAAAGTCGTATGCAGATAAGAGAAGGCGTCCAATCGAGTTTAATGAAGGAGATTATGTTATGTTAAAAGTATCTCCGTGGAAGGGAGTTATTCGATTTAGAAAGCGCGGGAAATTGAGTCCTCGTTTTATTGGACCCTTTAAAATCCTAGCGAGAGTGGGTGAAGTAGCGTATCGTTTAGAATTGCCAGATGAGTTGACAAATATTCATAACACTTTTCATGTGTCATATTTGAGAAAGTGTTTAGCTGATGAGACAGCTTACATTCCAATGGACGAGATTGAAGTAAATGATAAGTTGAATTATGTCGAAGAACCAATTAAGATATTAGACGAGAAGATAAAGAAGTTAAGAAATAAAGAGATTCGAATGTTTAAAGTTCAGTGGAAGCATCGAAAGGGATCAGAGTTTACATGGGAACCAGAGAGTGAGGTTCATCGATATTATCCCTCGTTGTATCAGAGATGGATTGTGAGGACACAATCCTGAGTAAGTGGGGGAGAGTTGTAACATCCCGAAATTCGTTAAATTAAAATTGTTTACTGTTATGCGACACAAGGGCTAGTGTCGCAGGTAGCGACACAGAGCCCTATGCGACACAAGGCTTGTGTCGCAGTGTCGGGCAAAAAGTCGGTTTGGAGGGGTTAATTGTGTAAATTAGTGTGTAATTACAAATAAAACATGTTCCAACACTTTCCAGAAACCACAAAAACATCTCAATTCGTTCAAGTGTGTATATGTGTGTTTCTAGTGAGAGAAAAGAAAGAAAAACCAAAGTGAAATCAAATTAAGCTTGAAGAGTAATTTTGGAAGGTGTTTCTTTGCAATTGCAGGTAAGAAACCTAAAACACCTGTTGAAATTGAGGTTAATTTGAGTAAGAAATGATAAAAGAGTGAACTTTAATTGAGTTCAAAGTGGGTAATTTGGGGATGACGTGTTGTGTTGATTAAAATGAGTTGAAATGTGTTTTTAACTGGTTTGGGTGTATATGATGATCAACTATTGAATCTGGTTCGGAGATTGGGTTTTGAAATCACCCAGAAAACATGTAATTGCAGAAGAGTTCTGCTGTGCTGTTCGTCATTGCGACACAAGGGTAGTGTCGCAGCTTGTGTCGCAGTGACGGTGTCGCGAATTAATACTGTTGCTTTAGCGACACAAGAGTTTATGTCGCTAGTTTCCACTGTTGCTTAGTACTGTTGTTTTAGCGACACAAAGAGCTTGTGTCGCAGCTTATGTCGCGTATTTCCATTGTTAATTGAAATCGTTGTTTTAGCGACACTAAGAGCTAGTGTCGCAGGTTGTGTCGCAAAAGTGTGTTAAGCGACACTAATCTAATGTCGCCAGAAGGTGTAGCGACACTAGAGGGTAGTGTCGCAGGATTAATTGATGTTTTAAATAATATTAATTATTATTAGAGTTAATTGGGTACGATCGCCTCAATAGGTATTTCGAGTAGCAGTTCGTAAATATCCGATCGTCGTCCTCGAGGTAAGTAGTAGGAATGTAAGGAATATAATTGACTGATTTCGTTAATACTAATTGTGTTACAAAGTTGTATTAAATAACTGAGTGCATCATTGAGTTGAGAGGCCAATTGCTGAGTGAACAATTGAGCCTATGAAATTGAGTTGAGAGGCCAATTGCTGAGTGAACAATTGAGCCTATGAGATTGTTGAGAGGCCTATTGCTGAGTGATCAATTGTGCCTAGCTGTATGAGTTGTACGGCCAATTGCTGAGTGATCAATTGTGCCTAGCTGTATGAGTTGTACGGCCAATTGCTGAGTGATCAATTGTGCCTAGTTGTATGAGTTGTACTGCCAATTGCTGAGTGATCAATTGTGCTAAATTATTTGTATGTAATTGTACATTTCCTGTGCTTACTAAGCAAAATGCTTACGTGTTGATTGTTGTATGTGATAGGCACATCGAGAATTGTGAAGGGTGGGGATCCGGGCAAGCGACCCGAGGGCTGCTAGTGATGGACTTACTACGACGAGATAGTAAGAGGAGAAACTCGTAAATCATGCTCGATAATAACGTGTAATATTTTATGATGAGAAACGAGTTTGTAATAAACAATGTGGTTGTCACTTTATATTAATATATAAAGTGTTTTGAGAAAGTTAATTTTAGTATAAAAAAAAAAAAAATGGGACGTTTCACTAATGTACATATTTAACTCGCATTATAGCAATGAATTTGACAAAAAGTATTTCAAGTCAACTGGCCGTTGCAGACATGCAGTTCGTACCAAAGAAAAATTTACCCAAAACTGACATGTTAGTCCGTTACAACGGCCCATTTTGCCACCTCTATAATAAAAGTTAAGTGCAGACTTAAAAGTTCATCATGTTGCTATAAACCTGTTTTGTTAAGAAATATTAACCAAATAAAAAAAATCATTTACCTGATATTATAGACACCAGTTCATTCAGGAATATTATAAATCACTTGGTGTTCTTTTGGTAGCACTCACATTAATTTGTATAATCAAGAACTGGACCTTCGCATAGCAAAAACCTTCATACGAAGGTCGTGATCCGTTTCAAATTTTACATAAAGTAAAGTAATGCATGTTTTAAATGCATCAATTCGTATAGAAACTTACAAATAATTGTACGATAATCTCTTCCATGGAATCTTGAGAAAACAGGACAAGAAATATTACATCAAGTCCTGGAATGGACAAACCAAGCAAATCGGAAACAAACACGGTCATACATTCAGGCAGCATATATAATATATAGAACTTCCGCGGTAAACAATTTTTTTGCTTAAAATTTGCTCGAAAAAAATCTATTCGTATAAAGTTGTTGTTTCTGCTAAAAAGAATGTACTCGAGTAAACTGAAATCAAATCAAATCAAATATTTATAATTACAGCGATTTGGCATAGAAACGCTCAAAACGCCCAAATTATAGAAAATGAACTGCCCTAGTTAGAGAGAGAAAGTGGGGAGTAGTTATGGAAAGATGCAAATAACCGAAATTACTTATGAAAGATGGTCCAGATTAATAGTCAACGGGATCCAAGGGTTTACATTAATAGTCAATCGAATATGGAACCGTGAGGAAGTTAAACTACCCGACAGCAATATATATGGTTGCCTTGTTAGTATACACCTATAGGATAAGAAATTGATGATATGAAGAATAATCAAAATGCATTTACGTATAGCCATGTCAAGACAGGGATAATACCTTGACAGATTGATGCCGACTCATTGATTTTTCTCTTTAACTGGCCAAATGGTTGCCTTGTTAGTATACACCTATAGCAAGTGCAAGTTCATAGTTTCTCAAATTCTCACCAGTCACCTCCATGAAAGATAAACCCGATTTTTTTTGCACACTCTTCTTCATGAAGTTCCCTAACTATTTGTAACAATTTAACAGAAGAAATATGGAAAAAAAAGATATTAAAAAAAAATCGAATTCAATGTATAAACATGGAAGAATCATTTTCAGAATCCAAATTTCGGTGAGTCATGTCAAATCTGCTTGCCTCCAACAGTTTTACTATCATTAAGGTTCTCAAATCTGCTTGCCTCCAACAGTTTTACTATCATTAAGGTTCTCAATAAGCAACTTACAAACTGAAATTAAATCAATAATAGCACACTAGACACCAGACTTTCAGAATATTGAATGCTTCAATTACTTCAAAAGTTGTGAAGCTGATGCCAAAGTGAATAAATTACTCTTTGAATTGAAGTAGAAATAAAGACAAAAGAGAATACAATTGCGAAAGAAAAAAAGAAAGGAAAAAAGAAAGGAAAAACGTATCCTAACATAATAAGATAATTCAAGAATCGTGAGAGACTTCACATAGATACATACAGTTAATTTACACTATATCAAACACACACACACGCACACCGAGAGATAATGTCTCCATTATATTTGGTTTGTTTGTCTCTGGTAGTTGATTACAATATATTACTAAGTGTGAGGCCTTCGTGAAATCCGATACATAGGTTGCTCTTCTTAAAGGTTGCAATATATATCGTTCTTCTAATGGTGGTGTACTTAGTACCAGAAATTGTGAAGGGTTGTCTATGTAGCTATGGTATTCTTTGTTGTTACAAGGATATTTTAATAGTAGTGGTTACGTCTATAGAGGTCATTAAGATAGTTGAGTTTGAGTGGAATATCAATCAAAAAGTGAGTGTCTAAAAAATTTACAGGAAAGTACCACACTATTATATTTATGGGATAAATTACAACCAACATATAATCATTGATCTATGATAATGGTACACACAAGTCAATAGGGTTACCGTACCCAAGGTCATAAGCATGCTTCGGTTGAAACAATGAGTTTAAGTAATTTTTCCGCCCCAACAACCAACTGTCAACCAAATAGAACATATCTTATGAGCTTTAAGGGAAATACGTGCACTAATAAAACCAGAATTATAGACGCACAATAAATGTATAAGCTAATCCTGCACTATTGTTTCTAAACTAATTTTAATTTTAATGTTAGCATTTGCAAATCAGGAGACGCTATAAGATCTATTCTGAGTAAACGGATCACGAACTTCTGTCCTTTACAGCACCAAAAATATACATCAGTGGACCATAGAAGATGCGGTTATATTTACATTAGTCAAAATAGCACGCCACTCACATGATAAGCCGCAACTTACATGATAAGTCGAAGAACAATGCAAAAAAGATCCTATAATAATTGTATATTATATTTTCATTTTATGAAATTTAAAAATATGATCCTATTTAATTTTACTACCAACTATAATTAAACTAATTCAAAACTGAGCAAATAAAAACAGGCCAGAGTGCAATGCTAATGTACATATTTAACTCGCATTATAGCAATGAATTTGACAAAAAGTATTTCAAGTCAACTGGCCGTTGCAGACATGCAGTTTGTACCAAAGAAAAATTTACCCAAAATTGACATGTTAGTCCATTACAACGGCCCATTTTGCCACCTCTATAATAAAAGTTAAGTGCAGACTTAAAAGTTCATCATGTTGCTATAAACCTGTTTTGTTAAGCAATATTGACCAAATAAAAAAAATCATTTACCTGATATTATAGACACTAGTTCATTCAGGAATATTATCAAACACTTGGTGTTCTTTTGGTAGCACTCACATTAATTTGTATAATCAAGAACTGGACTTCGCATAGCAAAAACCTTCATACGAAGGTCGTGATCCGTTTCAAATTATACATAAAGTAAAGTAATGCATGTTTTAAATGCATCAATTCGTATAGAAACTTACAAATAATTGTACGATAATCTCTTCCATGGAATCTTGAGAAAACAGGACGGTAAATATTACATCAAGTCCCGGAATGGACAAACCAAACAAATCGGAAACAAACACGATCATACATTCAGGCAGCATATATAATATATAGAACTTCCGCGGTAAACAATTTTTTTGCTTAAAATTTGCTCGAAAAAAATCTATTCGTATAAAGTTGTTGTTTCTGCTAAAAAGAATGTACTCGAGTGAACTGAAATCAAATCAAATATTTATAATTTACAGCGATTTGGCATAGAAACGCTCAAAACGCCCAAATTATAGAAAATGAGCTGCCCTAGTTAGAGAGAGAAAGTGGGGAGTAGTTATCGAAAGACGCAAATAACCGAAATTACTTATGAAAGATGGTCCAGATTAATAGTCAACGGGATCCAAGGGTTTACATTAATAGTCAATCGAATATGGAACCGTGAGGAAGTTAAACTACCCGGCAGCAATATATATAGGTAATTGTGTTGTCAATAACATAACATATTTAGTATCTCCGGTGTTTGATATATTTATATTTTTATACGCATTAATATATAATATTCGAATTATCATTAGACATGATGTGTTTTTGAAATAAATAAATTATAATTTATATGATAGTATCTTAATATACTATAGAAAACACTACTATGACATCATCATCGTAATCTTACCTTATAACTATATTATTATAGGAAGATGATTTATGACATCATCATTAAATTAAAAAGAAAATTATTTTATTTATTTTACTTAATTTTGAAATAAAATCCCTAACTTTTAAATTATATAACCGTTAAAGAGAAAAACATAAAGGAGTACTAATCCCTAAAAGTATGGTGATCAATCTTAACAAGTACGAGAATCAGAGGCTTAAAATTAAAATAAACGAAAGATAGTTTGATATTCGATATCTCGTGTGTATACACGAGTTTAAAATCTAGTGTAAGTCGATTTATTTATAAAATGTAAAGAAACAACTCCAAAAGTATGGCTAACATGAGTCATTTTATTATTAAGTAGTTAATATATTTACATGTACATTATATATTTTGAGTTTTATATCCCATGGACGATAGATGCTTTTTGCAAAATGGCCACTCATGTGATAGGTTCAAAGACACAAATACACGATTCCCGGAAGTTGTTTGTGAGCTGATCACAAAAACCACTTTGTCTTCTGCAATTTTCATAAAGTTGCAATTTTGAAGATGCGATCCGCCACACAGCGACTCAGAATGATGTCTGAATCAGATTCTATTTTGAGGATGTGAGTGTCACGCCTACTTTTTTGTAATTCCTTAGTCTACTACGTACTCCACTTTTTTTTGTCGTTTTTTTTTATGGAATGGAAGTCAAGGTACTCAGAGATGAACTCAAAATATACTCGAAACGACTCGATACAAGTCGATCTCGAGTTATAAATATATGGCTCCAGAGGCTTGCGACTTTATCAAAATTGAGTTTTTTATACATTTTACCCTTTATCAAAATATATATTAACATACTTAATTACATTGCTTTTTAATGAACTTAAGCCGCTTTTATTTTAACGAATTTCATAATATTCAATGGAATTGTAATACAATTTCATTCTACAAGGGTTTTTGGTTCAAAATGAAATGAAATTGAATTCGCCAAATTCATTAACTGAGATGAATTTACATTCTTTAAATTCTTATTTATTCGAATAGTTTCAATTTAAATCAAAAATATTCCGCAAACCAAATGCATCATTACACTCGAGTATGAATATTTTTATAAGTTTATATAACATATCTCTATTCGTATATCTGTTGTACATGCAAAATATGTCAATACTAGTAATCTCAATGCTAGTCAAAACGGTTGGATTGATCCATAAATCAATTCTCTCTGTGTACTTACAGTAATAGATTAATATGATTATATAATGGCGAAATGATACCTGCTACTAACAGTAACGTAAGATAGTATTACACATCAGACCGCAGCGTTGGATAAAATATCGTAACGGTACGCATTTAGTTGTACGGATCATGTCATCTTGTATAATCTTATATCATCACAAAAGTAAATCTAAAATTGCAAACATGACAATTATAAGGTTCTTGACATTATTGGTGACCTACGACTCGTTCAAAAAAACCCATTTCTCTTCTAGCTAAAATTATTGTTTATCTAGGTTGGGCCTGTTTTCCTTGAACTACAACACCAAATTGGCCCAGTGTTGTGTGTGTGAATTAAAATTTTGATGTTATGCAAGTATGCAACTAATTAGTTTTAACGATTTGCCTGCTCCTTTTCCCTATTAAAAAAAAAAGGGCAAAACGGGTGTTTAAGATGTAATTGTGATTTCACACAACTGTTTAAAAGCATGTTACCTTAGAATTGCAAATCTGGTTATTTGTTAGCAGGGATGGCTTATAGGTGAAGTGATTGAAGCTGTCAATTTATGCCTCATAATTTTTAAGGCCTCATATATATCTAAATATATGTATTTATATATAAAAAAATTATTATTTTTTAATTTTTTTTTTATAATTATATATGGGTAGAATTTTTTTTTTCCTTAAGACTCTAGCTTCCTTCCTCATTTTTATATCTAACACACTAATAAGCCTCATTTTAACTTTAACTTACAATGCCCAATTGATAGCTCATTAGGTGATAAAAAGACTACGGCTATTAGTTAGATTAGAATTAGAAAACATAATATAACGTGATTTTCTCAATTTCTTTTCTAATTAACTAATTTCCATCTGATCATCATTCACCGATTGACGGTTCATTTCTAACGTTTTATTTCTTTTCCAAACGGCTCTATCTAAGTGTAATCTTACAATCTCCATTCATAATAGTAAATCAATTATCAATTATTTTGCTTCCGAATTTCATTGCTTATCTAATTTTTAACACATCATCACTTTCATTTTGTGCAAAATATCAATAATGAATAAGGCTTTGGAGCGACGTTTCTGTCAATTCACATTAGCTTGATTTCGTGATTAAAAAGTAATGTATTCATAATCTTAACTTCAAAGATTGTTCACTAATGATATCTGTTTTATATGTACTAATACAAGTGTAATTTATTTGATTTTCTATTTAGCATAGCCAAATTAAAGTCTCTTGATGAGAAAGATCTAAAAGTTAGTTGTGTTAACTTTGAAAAAAAAATTAAAACACAAAGATTGTTCTAACAAACGAATTGATATACTTAACTATATTAAAAAACTTGATTCTTTTTCAAATGCTTATATTGCATATAGAATTGTGTTAACCATTTTTGAAACATTTGCTTCAGCCAAAAAATATATTTTTCGATGCTTAAATTGTAAAAAACTAAAAAGGATCGATAATGTCACAAGAAAGGTTTAATTGATTAGCTACTTTATCAATTGAAAAGGAGTTAGTAGACGAAACTGATCTTAATAAAGTAAAAAAGATTTTGCATCAAAAAAAGTGAGAAAAATAAAATTTATATAAAATGAAATAAGTTACAGCAATTTAGTAAAAACCATCCCATTTTAAAAGTTTGTTTTAGGCCTCGGAAGAGCTTGAGCCGCTCCTGTGGCTAGATCTTGTTAGGTGTAGATAGTGTAATAATAATAATATTGCTTAATAAATATAACGATAATGCGATTATCTATAAGGGGCAACTACATTTTGAGGAGAAGGAGTGGCAGATGATGTCCATCATTGATTTGTGGGATCGATGATTTAGACTCGCTGCCCCTTAATAATACTGCATTTTACGTAACATGATTTGTTACGAATCAACATGCTTTGTTACGAATCTGGGCATTTGATCACAAAAATAAACGACTGAGATCGTCTGTCCCTCATTCTTCTTAAAATGCGGTTTTCCCTTGATTTTACACTAAAAATATATAATCTAAAAGGTGATCATGCTAATAATTTAATATCGAATATAGTACAATAAAATGCAAGAAAGATATTGCAAAAATCTAACGCATATCATGAGATAGTAACATTTGTACTAAAAGTGATCAATATATACCTATTGAAAAAGATAAATAGGTTTATACAAATATATCGATCGAACGTAAACTGCTACCCGTATATATATGCTTTATATAAATTACATTCATAATTGGCTTACACAAGATAACCCCGATCATTTCTAATTAACTTTCTCAAGTTACACCGGTTGTCTCTAGTTTTTAAAATTTACACACCTTAAACTATCTACGGTGAATGTGAATGTTTTTTCTAAAGTTTTTTATGCAAAATAAGATTTAAAATAACTTTTTTCAGTTAAGTAAAAACTTTTTTGACCAAAGTTTTGAAAGTTATCAAGTTTTTGGTGTAAGACTTGTTGGCCAAGTATTTTCATTTTAACCCTGTCTTTTTGTGCAAAAAAGCAATTGAATTATTTTAAAAAAGATTTTTTTAACATTGAATTAATACTTTTAATAGCCTCTTTAAAGTTTTTGAGTTTATTATTTCGTTATGCGTTCAACTTTGAACTTTTTACTATTGTATGCTCTTAATTTTTGGACCATCTATTGTAAGAGGTTACTCATCTAATATCTATTTTATATGTTTTTAGCGTATTTTTGGCTATAAATTGTCTCATTTTTTGTAAGTTGTATACATATAATAAAAGTTAAATGCAAAGAAAGAAGCTTTACATCATACGATAAACGGTT
Organism: Gnaphalium uliginosum; assembly: GCA_963930675.1. Classification (NCBI taxonomy): domain Eukaryota; kingdom Viridiplantae; phylum Streptophyta; class Magnoliopsida; order Asterales; family Asteraceae; genus Gnaphalium; species Gnaphalium uliginosum. The sequence continues at coordinate 33,208,970 of OZ005685.1, forward strand.
TAAAAATTGAGCGCATACTATAGTAACAAGTCCAAAGTTTAACACATAACAAAAAAGTAAACCCCAAGTTTTTTTCATTAAAAATGTATCATATAAAAAAACTTTCTATAATTGTGGATGTTCTTAACCTAAACTTTAGCTGTAAATAAATTACCTCATCCGTCTTAATTTTACTCCATGTCTAACAATAAGCTACTCCTTTAAGGTTATATTTATACATGTAAATGTAAAATTAAATTATTTCCCCTGCTTTCTTAAATCGTAAACCATTTTGAACTTTCTTAAATTGAGAACGCTTTTTTCTATATATGTTTGGTCATCTTCACGACATTTACACACTGGGGTCAAAGAAGAATGAGAAGAAGTCCGAAACAGAGAAAAAAGGAACATAACCTCCGAACGATAAAGTTCTTAAAATTAGAACACCTATAATTAATTGTTTAAAAAGAACCAAATTTTGATGAATAGCTAAAGATTAATACATACAATAAACAATCTTAAATTAAATACATAGAATAGAATTATGTGTAAATTAGTTTGATACATTTCAAATACCCAACTCTATTACATTTTTTTAACGATATAATTTTATAATAAAAGAAAAGAACTAAAAGGATGTTAGATGATACAAATACCAATTATAAAACTTTTACATAACCTAAAAGAACACACCTAATCCCCACCTAAAACAGCTAAAAACCTTTAAACCCATAAAGCCTAAAAGAAAACAAATGATCCATGACTCCCAATGTTTTAAAATACAACTTCAATTATCGAAGCATTTTGAGCGCTTTTGAAGACCTTAATCCTGGAGTAATGCTTTTCAAACTTGTCAAATGACTTCTTAAATTTTTTATGATTATTCATCTGAACGAGCTTAAAAAGGTTCATAGTTCTGATTTCTTCTTAGACTTGGCAGCTTTTTCCACCAGATGCTTGCGATCTTTTACATACCTAGCATTGTCTTATTTGGACTTGTTAATAACTCCTGGAACAAGCTCATCACAAGTCTTTTTATAAGATAGACTTGAATTTTATAAGATAGACTTGAATCCAGCCCATAAGACAAAATGCTTTTTTGGTCTAAATGTGTTGGACTAGATAAATTTGGCCCATGTTTACTCCTCTCATGTTCCTAGCTTTTTTTTACGGTCACCCAACATCTTTCTCTGCATTTTCTACTACACACTCGGAAACATGAAAAGAAGAGTCAGACACATTGTTTGACCCAATAGATCCAACACTAACGTCGTTGCAAGTAACATTGTTAACATCCTCCTTGCCATCGACTTTAACAACCGCGAGTGTTTTTTCGTCAACCTCGCCCCAGTCTTTTTCAGTATCGTCCTTGAAGCCACCAGTCCTGTTTTTGAATTCTTTCTCACCGGCGCTGTTGACTATTACGCCATCTCCTTCAAAAAACTGGCCTGTTTCTTATCTGAATGATCCATGAAGCTTTCACCAGAGTTACTGTTGACCGAATCTTCAGTCACTGCATCTTTTTGACTTCCTTTCCTTCCTCACTCCCACGGAATCGGTGATTCACGGTACGTTTCTGATCATACTCAACAATCTTCTTAAAACTTATGATAATTTATTGATCAACCAACGATGTAGGATCTTTAAACTTAAACACTTTCCCATCTATCTTAATCTCAAGAGACTTAAAAATCTTATGATGCAGACCCGTTGTGACAAAGGAATTCTTATCATACAATGACGGAATCTTGAAGCTATATCTTTGGTTAAATCGTTCGTTGTTGGACTTGATAGACGGTTTCTCATACTTGGCAATGTTTGCCCTTAAATGAAATTTCCTTATCCATATCTCATTCAAACGAAACTCAAAATCTAGAAGGTTAACAACTTTAACAAATCTAGCAAACTCGAATCTTTTACCCTCTTTGTTCACCTTTCTAGTCACATACACATCGACTACCGCTTCTTTAATAGAGAACAAATCCCGTAAGTTGGATGAATTACAATCGTTTGGGAAGTTAGTGAAGTAATAGTTTACTTCCTTGCCTCTAGATTTGGCTTTATATTTTTTACCATCATCGCCTTCTTCGTCTTGCTCTCAATCTTAGTCCATTTTGTTCTCCATCAGTCATCTCAATCTTGTTCTCCATTTCATTTCAGTCTCTTAGAGAGAGAGAGAAAATCACCGGATAAAGTAACACTAATTTGGGACTATTTTTTTTTTTTTTTTTGAAAAATAGCTCTAACTCGAGAAGCGCTGAAGCATACGTAATACATAATAAATCTGATAGGCCTGCGCTCTTGAGGTTTGCTTTAATTAAATAAGTTAATAGACAAATAAATTACTTTACTTTGTGAAAATATTCAACTAAGTTACTGCACTATTAATTTATTCAATTAAATTATTAAATTTAATAAATCATTATATATGGGTTACTTAAATTATAAAATTACAGTAACATTTAGATCAATTTACTTAACTTATAAATTTAATTAAGTTACTTAACTTATAAATAGTACTAACGTAAAAAAGTCTAAAATTTTGATACGAAAATAGTTTAGTAATTCAATTGAACAAATTAAGAGTATAATAATTTATTTGAACATTTTCGCAAAATATAGTAACATATTTGTCTATTAACCCTAACTGAATTGGGCATATAAAAAATGATATAAAATGATATAAAGAAGTTAGCAACAATTAATATTTCTTATGTGATACCTGTTAATAATATCAATAATATACATTATTAACTGAACGTGCTACACACTTCATTTTATTTAGATCAGACGAACAGAGACTTGAAAGCGCACAAAAAGACACTTGCGATGAACAAAAACACGCAATAAAGTCACTAAATTTTTAACCCCGAACCATCTAGTTTTTCATCACAAATCTTGTCTAGGCGATCCACCATTTCCGCAGTAAGATGATTTTTCCAGTCACCAACTTTACCTTTTCGGAAAAATGCATTGGAATCTTCGCCCGAAGGAAGCTTCCCTTCCTTGTTAACCTTCAGATTACTTAGACTATCAAAGCTAAAAATTTTCAAAAGACCCTCAACAATGTTTTCTTCTTCTTCTTTGGAAGTAAATGAGCATCCTAAAAAGTCTGCCAGTTTCTTCAGATGAAGCTCTGGTTGCTCTTTCATCTCGTCGTATTTCAGAAAAATTACTTTTTCGGGAGTCTTTAAGCTTGCCTTCCAATAACCTAGCACATGATCCCAAAAGGGTCCATACACACTCACTCCCCTACAAAACTTCTCAAAAACTTCTTCTAGTGATATTGTCCCCATTTCCGGAAGTCTCAACTTGTTTCCAAAAGCCCAAAGTGAAACAAAAGTGTCTTTTGGGTTTCTACACAGGTAAACAAGCTTGCATTGTGAATCATTGACAAATTTTGGTAAAGATATATATGGTACATGAGTCGAGAAGAGTCTTGGAGATGTAAAGCATGAGAGATCTGGGTTCTCCTTGTAGGTTCCCTGATCTTGGACCTAACCGGATCAACACAAACAATCGAGAGGTGGAATTCAAACGATTGTATATAGTACGTAAAACACAAACGAATCAAACACAAATCGAATGTATATTGATATGATAACTGATTAGCTTGGATACACTTGAAATGCTTTACAATTTCTCTGAGAAGCCCTAGATTCGTCAACATTAAAACTGAGGCCGAAATGATCTATTTATACTCAAAACCGAAATGAGTTGCGACACAAGGATGTGTCGCACAGCCAATTCATGTGACACAAGCCTTGTGTCGCATAAGCGACACAGGCTCTGTGTCGCCTAAAACAAAACTTGTAATATACTAATAATAGACAAAACGTCGTAATTACATAACAAACTATTACAAGCTAAGACCAACTGACAGACAAATAAATATGCACCAACAAACTCCCCCGTGTCTTCAGCTTGGTCTTCAAAAATCTTTTAACACTTCCAGCCTGCAGGGAATGTGCCACTAGCATGTATTACCATCTTTAAGCAAATCTCAACAATCTTCTGAAATTTTAGAGCTTCTTCTTGATCAATATCATAATGCTGAATCTTGTTGGCATGAAGAACTCTTAAGTCATATTTCGTTAGATTGATGAGGCTTATAGGATCAAAAATACGAACAGTTGAACCTCTTAACTGTTGAGAATGAATCCACTCTCCCGGACCCTGTTCCTGGTCTCTTTCAGTCAGATATTCAATCACAGCTTCACCAGTCTTCGGGTCGTACCACCAATGTCTAAATCTCTTTAACAAATTTAGTGGTAATTTCTCAAGTGGAACCGATTTCAGACTTGCAGCTGCCGGATATTTATACTTCACAATAGGCTCTTGAGTTCTTGGATCTAACTTCTTCTTGAAACGATAACGAACTCCCAGCTCAGGTCTTATCCATACATAGTGTCTGCTATAGATCTCTTTTCTAAGAACCTTTTGAATAAAAGCGCCTCGAGAATCGTTTGAATTATTTACCAATTCTAATTGCGCAAGACGATTAAGTTCAACCTTCGGCAAAGTGCTGATGCAATTGAATCTCGGCCGAAAGTATTGAATGCCATCCTTTCTTTTAATTACAATGAGAGAGCTTTTAGCATCGAATTTCCAGCTATAAATCAGACCAGTGAAATCTCCTCGAACTTTGTAAGATTTACAAATAGAAGACGCCACAGCCACAGTTCGATATTTTCCAACAGGCTTGGACTGTACTGATGGCAACGGTTCGGAGGCCGATTCATTTTCATCATCAGAAGAATCCGACTCAATGATAGGTGCATCAGGATCATACGGTTCTTCTGGTTGAACTTGAGAAGGCTCATTTTGTCTTTCGATAGGAGGATCCTGACGATTTGACTCTTCATAAACGTCTTCATCTGAAGAAATCTCCGGTTCAGCCTCAACATCCTCAAAATCATAAGATATATCATCATTATTTACCGGATTTATTAAGCTTTGTAGATACGTGATATTTGCTTCAGAGTAATCTACAGCTATAGGAATCGGTTGATCTGGAATGTTTTCAGACGACGCAAAATAATCTAAAAGCAAATTTTCATTAATGTCCGAATTATTTACATCATCAGTTTGAGTTCCGGCAGAAGTCTTAGGTGTTGTTTCAATGGCACGTAGGCCTGACTCCCCCGAAACTACAGCTAGGGCCTCTAACTCTAAGACCCTAGTCTCCAAAACAGGAACTCTGGCAGTCTGCAGCTCCAAATCTTTAATCTGTGCAGCTTGAGCTTCCAGAACTGCAGATTGTGATTGAATTAATGCAGCTTGGGATGTCATCGTTTGTTGCATCGTGTCCAACCGCCTCATTAATTCTTGAATGACAGACGTGAGAGGTTGGACTGGCACATCCACACGTGGAGTATCGACACGTGGGCAGGAAGAAGAGGATTTGTGGCGAACCAAAGGAAGTTCCCAGTCTTGGTCAGTTGGGTCGTCATGACGAACCCTTTTTTCAGTATCAGGTCGGACGTTGACCACCCCAGCCTGCTGACGTCTTTGAATGCGTTTAAAGCGTCTTATGTCAAAACGACGTATATTCTCCAAAGAAGTTTCGGAAGGTACAATGCGTGGAGAAGTTGGTGGAGTGGAGCCACCATCAGAAGAGCTATCAGCCATTTCTTCGACAGTACGAGGCTCATGTGCCTGAACGTTTTCTCCTTGACGATCTTCAACGCGACCAAACGTCTCAATATCTTCCAAAATTGCCTCTAGCTGAGGATTTTCCTCTTGTACAGGCACATTAACAAAAAAATCCTCTGGCTGAGGAGGAGTAGCAGCATCCAAAAATTCATCGGCCGCCGGAGGAACATAATCCTCATTTACAATGTGCCCAAAAAGTGGCACGTCCGCCGGCGCCGGGACTCCTTTCGCATATTGCCCGCAAATTGCAAAAATGCGGATGTTCATAGGAGTTTGGCGAAAACGGTGAACTACATTCACTGGAAGCCCCGGAAGAAGATGGTTGAGCAGGAGCTGAATAAACCGGGGATACATGTTCCAACGGTTGTCCCCGGTGTGTACATTATCAACCATAGCCCGAAAAATATATCCAGAAAAGTTGTAGGGCTTGTTGTACACCAGGGCTAGCATGGCCGAAGCAGTTGAATGACTCATGCCATCAAAACCAGCCTTCCTGCTTGAGAGGCAAACGATCATGATGTGCATTAGATACCGCCAGACCCTAGTCAGATTGATAGCCAAGACGGAGCATGCCGCCATTGATAAAGGAATTGGAGAACTGGATGGGCAAATCCGGGTGGTCAGCGAATTGAAAGAATTCACGAATCAGCTGCTCGGAAATAACCACCTCCTTGTCATCCACCCTTGAAATAATGCGAGTCACGCGCATATAAGAATTTATGACAGCTGAATTCCAGAAGGAACCAACTTGATCTTTGTATATTGGAGCAGTGGCTGAGATGGCTGTAAAGATGCGGGAACGGCGTAAGAAAGCAATCATCGGCCTAAAAGGCGCAGCCGAATCCCGATCATCCTCGAGAAAAGCCACGATATTGTGCCTCGGCTCCCAATCATTTACATTGATATCTGCCATTTCTATTAACACAAAAGAAACATAGCTCGAATAGCGTTAGCATTAAAATTCAAAGACAATTTGTTTCACTAATTATGTCTTATGCGACACAGAGGATTGTGTCGCAGTATCGCTAGAAAAGTGTCCGACATAAAAGATGGTGTCGCAAAAATCAATTTCAAAAAATATGCGACATAAGCGCTTGTGTCGCTAACAATTTAAGCGACAACATGGGTTGTGTCGCATTTTGCAATAAAATTGAATTTAAATTAACACAGCGACAGAAGCCTTATGTCGCACACCATGTGTCACAAGCAAAAGCGACACAAAGGTAGTGTCGCATCGCAGCAATGCGACAGACACAAGTGCGACACCAGGGCTTGTGTCGCAGCTTGTGTCGCAATGTCGAACTGATGCCCAACCCAGAAAAACCCGATGATCAAATTTGGGGTTTTTCGAAATTGAGCACACCAAATGATCCTCCAATGTATGGAGAGCATGAAAACATGAGATTTAGTATGTTACACAAAGGTTTCCGTGTCCAATTTTACCCAAAACTAAAAACCCTAAAAACCGTAGATTTATTTTGACGATTAAACACAAATTACACGGTAAAAGAGGTAAAAGTTGGTACCTATAAGACGAGAGAATTGAGATGAACACGAAACACGGAATGAATTGAAACAAAAACAAGCCGAATGATGAAATCGAAAGAAAAATTACGTCGCAATCCTTGTGTCGCAAGACAGGGGCTTGTGTCGCTTGTTGTGTCGCAAAAACGTGTAGCGACTGAGAGGTAGGGTCCGATTTTTATACCACAACCCTGTATAGCGACACAAGATGCGACATGGATAGCGACACCAAGCTTGTGTCGCATTGCGACACAGAGCTTGTGTCGCACCATGTACAGTTTGCGAAGTTCGATTTGATTTCAAGTTTTACACTCGAATTCGATTTGATATTTACTTAGAGACTTGGTATAACTAAGAACAATAAAGCAATAAATAAATAAAATAACAATCTCATAACATCTTTTTGGTGACGAGATTGTTTAAGTCTGGTTTAGGAATCATATCAGGTTAACATGCAATTATTAGGAATAGTAAGTGTTATTTCGATTATCAGTATTTTTGTCCACTTTAAATTTACTTCAAATATTTAAATCACCTGTTACAAAGATTAGTTCAAGACGATTATTGATATTTTATCCATCTAAACATTTGTACTTAAGTATATGATTTCAACTCATAATGAGATGAACCACTTGTGTTATTATTAGCATGCATATTATATTATATAACGCACATTAAAGAATACATTTGAAATCAAAACATGTTAGTATTTTCTTTATAGAAGGTGAAGGTATGGACGTATCTTTAGAACCAAGTTAGAGGTGACAGGTCTGTACCTTTGTACAACAAAGTCACATAAACAACAGTTCGGGTTGAACAAACACGAGTCTAAACAATTTAAACTAGAGGGTACAGGTCTGTACTTTTGTACAACAAAGTACCATAATTTAACACAAACCAGTACGTGGCAATCTTTTTATAACTTTTCTTGTACATTTGTACATTATATTTTAGAATTTAGAAATGCCACGGGTACGTAATGGTTGTCTATAACTTAATATAGACTACGTACCTAGGTTCTTTTCAAGAATATATTAGATGAAACCAAGTCTGTATTTTTATACAACAGAGGAGACAACTAATATATTCCCCCAGATAACTCCATACAAAGACCCTATATTTTAGATCATAACATGTTTATCATCCAAATATTAAGACTAGGTGTCAAAATATTTTGGACATTTATGCCCTTATTTCAACTTGATGTCATACATATTAATATGTCATTATATAAAATAATATGCATATTTAACATTTAAGCTTCTTAGTAACTTTAGCACAAATGTCTATCAATACATCATTTGATGAAGCTAATCTTTATAAGAGGTATTTCAAGTATGTTAGATAAATCTACTGACACATCAAACATAAATCTTAAAATTCCTTTATATGCATGTCCCCTGATGTACTATCATTTCCCCAATTGTTTACAGACACAATTCAACGTCTATTTTAACAATGTTGCAACTATTGCGTTTCTTTAATACTAACAAGTATAAAGAGTGGCAGTTGCGTTTTTTTTTTTTTTTTTTTAATATAACCAAGTCTAAAAGATAATTTTGACCAGAAATGAAGAATTAGGCATTGCTCAAACTCACCATTCCAATCATGGAGACTAGCTCATCAAATCGACTACGAGAGAAAGCTTTTGTGAAAAGATCTGCGTTTTGCTTAAGAGTAGGGATTTGGACAAGGTCAATTAGGTGCTTCTCATAGCAATCCCGTATAAAATGATAACGAATTTCAATATGTTTTGTTTTTGAATGTTGTACGAGATTGCGTATGATGGATACTGCAGCTGAATTATCAATATGAATAGGAGTAAGAGTGAGAAGTAACCCATAGTCACGCATTTGATATTGAATCCAGAGAACCTGGGAACAGCAACTGGCAGCAGCGATGTATTCTGCCTCAGCGGTTGAAGTAGAGACAGTTGTCTGCTTCTTGCACTGCCACGAGACTAATCGGCTTCCTAGAAACTGACATCCTCCAGTTGTTGACTTCGCATCCACTGAGCAGCCACCATAATCCGAATCTGAAAAAGCAGTGAGAGCAAAATCTTTTTCGTTAGAGTACTAGAGACCCAAGGAGGGTCTCCACTTAAGATAACCTAAGATACGTCTAACAGCCTTTTCATGAGAAGCTTTGGGCTTTGCTTGATATCTTGAACAGATGGACACTACAAATAAGATGTCCGGCCTAGATGCTGTGAGGTACATAAGCGATCCTATCATTGACCGATAGTCACGCTGATTAACATCATCTTCGTCATCAGCAGGTCCAAGTTTGTGACTGATGTCAATGGGAGTTCCATAGTGTTTCGCATCGAGGATTTGATATTTTGTCAAGATGTCCTTGACATATTTTGTCTGATGAATATAAATACCCTTATCAGATTGCTCAACTTGAACACCTAGGAAGAATTTAAGTTCTCCCATTGCACTCATCTCAAACTTAGACTTCATGACTTTTTCGAAATCTCTGCACAGCACCTCATTGGTCGAACCAAAAATAATGTCGTCCACGTATACCTGCACAAGCAACAAATCGTTTCCTGTCTTTTTGATAAAAAGAGTTGAATCAATCTGCCCACGAGTGTAACCGTTGGTGAGCAGGTGTTGAGACAACGTTTCATACCAAGCCCTTGGAGCTTGATGAAGACCATACAATGCTTTATCGAGTTTGTAGACGTAATCAGGATGCACTGAGTCTTCGAAACCAGGAGGTTGTTTCACATAAACCTCTTCGTTGACCTTTCCATATAAAAACGCACTCTTTACATCCAGTTGATAAACACGAAATTTCTTGAATGAAGCATAAGCAAGAAATATCCGTATTGACTCTAAACGAGCCACTGGTGCAAAAACCTCGTCATAATCCAATCCTTCGATCTGAGTAAAACCTTGAACCACCAGACGAGCCTTATTCTTCACAACCACACCACGGTCATCTTTCTTGACTCGATAAACCCAGCGAGTACCAATCGGATAGAGTCCCTGAGGTAGTTTAACCAGCTCCCAAACTTCTAACTTTTTGAACTGTTGGAGCTCCTCTTGCATGGCTTCTACCCAGTGAGAGTCAGTCAGTGCTTCCTTGATATTTTTCGGTTCAATTTGAGAAAAAAAAGCATGACTCCATTTGAGCTAACTGTCACTCTGTCTGCCCTCTGGTTCTAACTCCATCGTGTAAATCACCAATAATATTATCGACCGGGTGATTCACATTTACACGGCTACTTGGAATCTCTTCAGGTTCAATGACAGTTTCCAAATTTGTATCGTCTCCCCCAGAGACTAAAGTCTCTTCAAGTACCTCTGTGACAGATTCTACTTCACCATCTGATAAAGCCAGCATATCTGGATCTGTATCAGGATCTTGAACTGGTTCTGTAGTTTGCGGAGGAGGTGGTGGTGTTTTTGTAGGAGACTTGGATACATCAGAGTATATATCAAGTCCATGAAGCATTGTCACCACCTGTTCAACTTCATCTTCAGCAGGAAGATTGAATGAATCAAACATACTGTCATAATCGAACAAGAAGTCGGGTCCCGTTCCTTGTGAAGGTTGAGTATAGCGCAAACAAGTCACTTCAAAATGTTCCTCCACTCTCTTTGTAGCTTTGTTATACACACGTTTATTAGGTGAATTATTTGAAAAACCCAAAAAGTAGCCTTCACTCGATTTTTCACCGAATTTAGCCACTCTTTCTTTTGTGTGCATAATCATACAGGGACACCCGAAAGGCTCAAGAAACTGTAAATTTGGTTTACGGTTGTTAAAGAGCTCATAACAGGTCTTATTGTGCTTCTTAACCATAGACACTCGATTTAGAATGTAGCAGGTTGTGTTGACCGCTTCTGCCCAGAATGTGATATGCAGTTTTGAATCATCTAACATAGTCCGTGCAGCTTCAATGAGAGTCCTGTTCTTACGTTCAGCAACTCCATTTTGTTGAGGAGTTCTAGCAGCACTGAACTGATGATCAACGCCTTTCTTCAAACAGAACAGACCTAGTGTAGAGTTCTTAAATTCCGTACCGTTATCACTTCTCAGTTTCTTGATCTTTAAATTGCACAGATTTTCCAGCTTGTCGAACAAGTAGATAAGGATTTCAGCAGTTTCATCCTTGGAGGCCAAAAAATAAACCCAAGAGAACCTCGAGTAATCATCAGTGACCACCAAACAGTATCATGCCCCACCTATACTTTTCTTGCTCACTGGTCCAAATAAGTCCATGTGTAGTAATTCCAATGGCTTTTCAACAGAGTTGACCAGTTTTGACTTATGGGACTTCTTGTGATGTTTCCCTTTTTGGCAGGGAACGCAATGGTCATTAAGCCCGAATGATTGCTTCGGTACACCACGCACAAGATCATGTTTAACCAAATAATTCATCTTACGAAAGTGCAGATGACCCATTCGTTTGTGCCACAGCAAGGATTCTTTTTCATTTGCCTTAGACAGAAAACACGTTTGCTGCTTTGTTTCAACAGAATGTATGTGTCTCTGTCTCGAGGTGCCCTCAGTAGCACCCACTCCTCGAGAATGACAAACCCCGGCTTCAGAATGCAACACTCATTTTTCGTGAAGACCGTAGTGTACGACTTATCACAAACTTGCGATACACTAAGAAGGTTGTGTTGCAGCTGTTCTACAAAATTAACTTTTTCAAAGCTCACTTTGCCGTTTGAGAGTGTTCCTTGACCAGAAATAATGCCTCATTTGTCACCAGCAAAAGCAACATATCCCACATTATACGCATGAACATCGGAAAGCAGGGATATATTGCCGGTCATGTGCCGCGAGCAACTACTATCGATATACCATTTGCTATTCAGTACGGCTTCAGATTGCTGTAACACCAAAAACAAAGAAGTTAATTAGTAACGGAGACCTAAGCCTTGACAGACTTGGGCACTCCAGTAACATCATCCACAATGATCACATCAGTCAAAATTTTGTTTTTAAACACATCTGAAGTGTTTGCTGATGTGACACTGTTGGATGTAGAATCATTTAATGATTCTTTCACTTTCCAAACCTTTTTAGGTTTGAAAGGTTGCTTGTCAACAACATTGAGTTTATCATTTGATAGTTTGGGTGACTCAACTTTGCTGAAATTCTTAGCGGATGAGGGAGAACGTGAACCTTTAGAAAAAGATGGTTTAATCGAGGAATTTCTAATTTTAGAAATTCTAGGAACACCTTTCCCAAACCGCTTTTGAGCAAGCAACGGGCAATCATTTATTAAATGACCTTGTTTCTTGCAATAGAAACAAGATCTTTTCTCAACGGGTTGTTGAAATTTTGGAACAATCCTATGAGGATGGTTGAAAGAAGCATTAAAAGCACATGCACACTTATGTGAGCATGTTGAATTTGACACTTGTTTTGAAACAACAGTGGATTTAGAAGAATTTTGATGATTTTTAATATTTTCTTTGATTTTCAAAATTTTCTTTTCAGACTCAGCCTTAGCTTTTCCTTTTCCACTTAAAGCCATGAAGGAAGATTCATTTGTTATAATTACATTGTTTGGCTTTATTTTTTTCTTTTCAACCTTTGAGTACTCCTCTTCGGTTATATCCTCAATTTCAACAATCTCCTCTACAATAACAGGAGAATCACTTGAAGCCTTATTTAGAACAGGCTCACAACCATCAGAAGGCTTAACAGACTCAGCCTTGACTCTATCAGTAACTGTTTTAACGGATTTAACCTCTTGAGCCTTAACAATCTCGAGCTCACTAGTGCTAGGTTGTTCTACAGTTACTTTAACTTTTTCAGCCTGAAGTTGCACAGGCTTACTAATTTTGGCAGGAACAGATTTAACAGGATTTATGTCTACCTTTGAAAAAGTAGACACAAATTCTAAGATGTCATCCTTAGCAGGCATTGGAAGATAATCTTTAGGAGGCGGGACTTGATGATAACCAAGTCCAGCCTTGCTTTTAGTATTAGTTCTTTGTGCCTGAAGGATCTCATCAAAGACTAATGAGGAAGTTGAAAAATTTGACAATTTTCTTTTTAAATCTAAAACCTCAGTTTGAGAATCAGAAAGTTCTTTCTTTACCTTAGTAAGCATGGTGACATAACTATCTATTTCATCTTGCTGACTAAAGATTTTAGCTTTTAATTCTTTCTTTTCTTCAAAAATTGCCTTTAACTTTTTATCACACACCTTATCATTATCTTTTAACATATTATTTGAAACAGTTAACTGTTATATGGTGGCTATAAGGCGTTCATTTTCTTCTCTTAGCCTGTTTACCTGTCCTGTCAAACGAATACAAGAAATACAAGAAACGGGTTCATTATCAACCTCATGTATGTTGGCCATGAATGCTTTGTTTTGTTGGTCATCATCAGCTTGTTCTGACCAATCAAATGCCTCATCTGACAACATTAAGGCAACAGATACCATTGCCTTTTCTTCAGCTTTAGCCTTCTCTGTGGATTTATTCGGAGTAGGCCTTGTGAAACCAGATGAGGGCTGTCTTGTTTCGCACTCACGAGCAAAGTGTCCATAGTTTTGACACTTGTAGCACTTGACTTTGCTCTTGTTGAATCCCAGACCCTTATCATTTGGGTCCTCCAGTGACTTTTTGCCTGTTTTCTTAAAGTAGGTCTTGGCTCTTCTAGTAAGCATAGCCAAGTTCCACCTTAAGTCCATTCGCTCCAATTCGTCATCATCGATTTGACGAAAATCTTCTTCGGTCAAATCCATGGAGCCTGCTTTCTTGCAGAGAAAGTCATCATAGGCGGATAGCAACGCCGAGAAAAGTGCAGCATGATCTTGTGAAGCTGCAGAGATAGGCCCTTGATGACTTGGTGGTTGAAAGTAAGAACAACCAGAAGAAACACTTGGTTGATGACTTGAAGAGCAACCAGTTCCACCAGCCAAGAATGCTGAGCCAGATGTTCCAGTTGATGAAACATCCACTCCGTAGATCTTAGGATTTTGGACATTTGCAGTAGCTTTGGTTTCCTTTCTTTGCATGTCCAAAAGATCAGCTTCTAGCTGACCAATAGGATCATCAAGAGACATATTCAGAATGTCTGGATCTTTTTCCATCATTAAAACTCTAGTATCCCATTTGTTAGGTAGGGATTCAAGAAGTTTTTTATTTATTTCGGTTTAGTCCAGAGTTATTCCCCCTTCTATTAACTCACTAACCAACTGTGAGTATCTAGAAAACAAGTCAGAAAGAGACTCGTTTGGAAGAATATCGAACACGTCATATTGCTTCTTGACTAAGCGTAATTTATTCTGCTTATATTGTTCACTACCACCGCATCTTTTCTCAAATGCCTTCCATAGATCATAAGCAATTTCCAGATGTCGAAATTGCTTGAGGATTGACGGTGGTAATGCCATGGTGATTGCAGAATGAGCCTTTTTATCATTCTCAAAGGCTTTGCGTTCCTCAGGAGTCATTGATTTAATTGGCTTTAATGGTGCAACATCAGTATAAACTCCAGGACTGACAGGACGTTCGTATCTTTCAGTCAAAGCAACCCACATCTCGGGATCATTAAAAGAAACAAACGCTTCAAAGCGTTGACGCCAGTAGGCATAATCCATCCCTACAGTATACATAGGTTGTTTATTCGTACTTCCAACTTCAAAGTTTTGCTTGAGTAGATCTCCAACACGTTGTAATGAAGAAGATGCCATTTTGATAACCTGCAAAACAAACACAAAAAAAATACAAACTAAACTGTTATGCGACACAAGTATTGTGTCGCTAAATCAAATGGCGACACTAAAGATGTGTCGCAAGGAATTTAGTAACAGTTAAACAGGCGACACAAGGTTTATGTCGCAAAATTTTATGTCGCAATTTTAACTTGTGTCGCTATCTTTGTGTCGCAACTTTCAAAGCTTGTGTCGTTATCTCGTGTCGCTGAACACTTAAATATGACACGAAGTAGTGTCGCTTAAAACCTGCAGCGACAGAAGATTGTGTCGCTGAAACCCTAAATGCGACAGAGATTGTGTCGCTCCTTGTGTCGCAATTTCGGGGAGAGCTGCGGCTGAAAACCCTAAAATTCGCAAAATCCGAAACCCTAACGAAAAACCACGAACAACAGATGCTTCTAAACACCAAAATCTTCCAGAAAATGTAGAATATTGATCCTTTAACACGAAATGCAAAGATCTAATTCCAAAACTAGTCGATTTTAGCCGAAAAACACGTATTAACACGATCCGATAACACCAAATCCGTAGATTATTGCTCTGATACCACTTGTAGGTTCCCTGATCTTGGACCTAACCGGATCAACACAAACAATCGAGAGGCGGAATTCAAACGATTGTATATAGTACGTAAAACACAAACGAATCAAACACAAATCGAATGTATATTGATATGATAACTGATTAGCTTGGATATACTTGAAATGCTTTACAATTTCTCTGAGAAGCCCTAGATTCGTCAACATTAAAACTGAGGCCGAAATGATCTATTTATACTCAAAACCGAAATGACTTGCGACACAAGGGATGTGTCGCACAGCCAATTCATGCGACACAAGCCTTGTGTCGCATAAGCGACACAGACTCTGTGTCGCCTAAAACAAAACTTGTAATATACTAATAATAGACAAAACGTCGTAATTACATAACAAACTATTACAAGCTAAGACCAACTGACAGACAAATAAATATGCACCAACACTCCTCATCGACGTAGAGCTTAAGCTCCAAGAATGGTACAAGCATGTGGGGATTGTTTGATAGTAAAGGGTGGTCGTCTAGGGTATGTGGGAACCGGGTACGGTTTATTAGGGAAAACAAGATGTCCTTTAGCCATGTAGTGCCTGATTTGGGAGTGGTAACAAGAAGAATATCTGAATCTTGAGCTTGAAAGTGTTTTTGACATGAAAGGACTCCTTGTAATTGTCTTGCAGGATGCCAAAAACCTTGATATTTGTAAATTGTTGAAAGAAGCCAACCCTTTTCTTTGGGAAGGGTGGTAAGTAAGTCTATGCATTCCTGAGTGACTTTATCTTGTCTCATATATTTTGGCAAATGAGGTTGGGATGTCTCCATGAAGATTAGATTTTATGTATGCTTTATGTTCATGGGCTTAAATCATTGTAAGGACCTGTATATAATTCTTTGGAACTCATCAAAATTGCAAAGGTTTGAAACATGTGGGCGTCCACTCACACATTTCTTTTGTTTTCCATATATATAATCTCTATAATAATGGAATATAGTGCTTATAAAATATTAGAAAGATCTTGCAAAATCTTGCGAAAATCATGAGATAGTAACGTCAGATAGTAAGTTAATTAAACTCAGGAATAAAAACCGTTAATAGGTTTATATAATAGGAGGCACGTTCAAATGAAAATGTTAAAAAAGTAAGGCATGAAAAATCAATATGATTGTTCCATTTTCACGTGAACTTTTAAAATTAAATATTTCACAAACGGTACGTCAATAATATTATAATAATTACATATTCGAAATCAACGTTTTAATTTGTATCTTTAATTGGAGATCCCACAAGCTATACTTCTGACAAACGATTTTTATTTCTTGTTTTGTCGGGTTTTAAAAATATAATCATATGTGTTTACGATAAAATAGTAAAATTTTTACAAGATTATTTATTCATGGTATATGTTATAACATGTGATTACAACTTAATATTCATTTAAATTAACAATTATAATTATTTTTTTAAAATTACATTTGTTTTCATTGAAAATCACATGTTATTACTAGTATTATATTTAATCACATGTGATTTGATATATAATCAGATATGATTTATATATAATCACTATGATTTCAATTAAAGATTGATATTTGATGATCAAACCGATATAAGATAATTCATATATGATTTAAACTTGATTTTATTCAATTGTATAATTAGAGTCAATGATTTAAAATTCGTATTTGATTACTCTTTAATCCATGTGACTGATACTTTGGTGGTCAATTGAATGTGATTACAAGTTAATTTCGTATGTTAAAATTTTTTAAATCATCAATAATTTGAATTTAAAGTTTGATGAGAGATATGAGCGCGTGTAATTATTGGTTAGTGTTAAATCACATGTGATTTAACATTACGAATTTTTAAAACTCATTAAAAATGAAAAAAACAATAATTCATTGAAAATTTATCATGTAAGATCTCTAATTAACGATAAATGACGTTAATTCTAACGGTGTAATTTTTATAATTTATTAACGTACGTTATTTAATTTCAATGACAAATGTGAAAATGAATATTTAAAATGGTACAATTATGAACTCTTTCATTCTTTAATTTTTTAGCAATTTTATTTAAACTTTCCCAAATTACACCGATTGTCTCTAGTTTTTAAAATTTACGCACTTTAAATAATCTTAGACAAAGGTTTTAAAAGAAAAGAATTATGCAAAAAGATTTGAAAAAGCGTTTCTATCAGTGTAGTAAGAACTATTTTAACAAAAAACTTGAGATAATCTTAAACTTTTGGTATAAGACTATTTTTACATTAGATAATAGCTTTTTCTAAAAATGTTTTTGTAATTATATATGTGCGTAACCTAATTAAACTCTAGCTGTACATAAATTACTTTAAAGCAATCTGTATACGTAAATTTTTATTTTTAAATATAATGGTATCAACACCATATTTGATGGATACTAATCCACAAAATTTATGCAAAACACCCCCACCACATAAATCAGGGCAATATTTTGATGCTTATGGAAATTGAACTTTAGACCTCCTTTAGAGGAACTCAAAACTCCACCACTAAACTATCTATTTGAAGTTATATGTATATATAAATATAAAAGTAATTTCCTCTATTTTCTTAAATCACAAACCATTTTGAACTTTTGTAGAACTCATAATGCATATTTTGTATACATTTTGTCGAGCATGCATTATCGAGCTATTCGATACTTGTTTACATGGAATTCCATAGACTTTGGATATTTATTTATTTGGTTTAGCGTTTAGGTCTAATTTTGAGGTTTAACAAAGAAATGTGAAGATCCTTTGCTCGAATAAAAAAAATGAAGAAAATATAGAAAATTGCACTTCTCGATAAATATATTCTGTTTCATTATTCTAAGCGGTTATTCTATTTTGAGTAATAAAGAACTTGTTATTCTTAACTCTTGGATTGGGAAATTCCTATATAACTTAAGTGACACAATAAAAGCTTTTTCTCTTCTTTTATTAACTAATAATTTATATCCTGCATCTGACTTCGTAGCAAAAAATAATATATTCTGTTAAAGAGAGTCCTTCACGTAAATAGCTTTTTGATTTTGGCTTTTTGGACACACCAAGAGTACTTCCTAGAGGCGAGAGCTATTTCCAATATTTTGAGGAATTCTGTTAATTGCGTCAAGTACTTCTATTGGAGGCGAGAACTCCTGCTGAGAATAAATAGTCTATGTTTCTCTTAGTTAGTTTTATCCTATCATTTGGTGACACGTGGACAATTTTGAAAGTACTTTTAGAGATGTCATAAGTGTTCTAAAGGTAACCCAATGACCTGTAACAAGGAATCAAACCTCAATCATTCGGCTTCATCTATCTCTTTGATTTAACCTATTAACTACCGTTTTAGGTTTTACTTTGAGTTGTGTTGTTTTATGATTGTGCCCTTCATGGGGTTGAGATTTGGTAGGTTTATTTAGGTTTATCAATCAATGATTGTGGATTTATCATGTGGAATTGATTTTAATTATATGTTAATTTTATGTTTGATTGAATAACCATGAGTGATTTAGGTTTTGGTTTTAATTCAATTGATGAGCAGTTGTTGCATCAAGTGAAAATTTGTGTTTTTTAATTACTTGCTTACAATCCATTGAGAAATCTTAGATTGTGACTTTTTATTCCATTGAATACAAGATATCGAATGAGAATTAATACCTGAATTTTTTGTGAATCATACAAAGGGATACCTTGTGTGGTTTTAGCTTTTTATGAAAGTAAGACTACCAATTAAACTATAATTTTACTTGAATTGACAATAGGTGATTAACATCTACCGGCTTTAGAGACATCTTGCATTGAAAAAGGTTGATCGCTCAAATAGTTTTGTGAAATAGTAATTGATTTTGTAGATTGCACATAATTGATCAAGTCCATGCTTAATCCATACATCGAAGTAGGGGAATACATCTAAATGAAGTTAGTATATACCAATGAGGGATCAATACTATCTTATTTGCTATATTTGCTTATTGTTGGACACCTTGTAACTCTGTGTCATTAGAATTACACACACATTGTCCTTGTCTGAACAATACTCGAATTTAGCAAAGCTATACTACTATTCGATCATTTCTTTGATATTTCTAAATTTATTTATAAAATGGTTTACACATATCAAGAGCACATGTGATCATCACATTTTCTTTCTTAAATTTAAAATACTTTATTAAGTATAGGTTTGGTCATCTTCATCACATTTACACACAAGTTCTTAAAATTCAAACACATAAATGATTAATTAATTGTTAGGTCAACATTTTGAACTTCCTAACATGGAAGTTGTCGCATGTGTAAACCTTCCTTGCTATTAACTTCCAATCATAAATGATTAAACTCACATCCAACAATGTACATATATATTCTTGTTTGACTTTATCACCCTAAGTTTATGTGTTGAAAACCCTCCTCTACACACTTTATTGAAAAAGAAAGCTTCAAATTTTCCTTACTCTCAAAAACTTGCAACTCTTTCACACGGGTAGATATTCGTACATTTCAACATGTCGTTTTACAGTATCTATGGCATATTCTATAATTTATCTTCTATTTTTTTTTTTTGCCAGGATTAGTTTGTCTTCGCATTTTCTTCAAATGGATGATCAAAGCATTGTACTCTTTGCATTATAAGTTGTACTTTGGAGAGAAAATTCAATGCAAATCAAATTTCTCACATCTTGTTCTTTATTATTAGCACTTCATCGTTTCTGTTTTTGTTAACAATCAATTTATATATCATCTTATCGAGAGATTCGTTGTGTTCATAATCTCTGGACGGATCACCCTTGGACCCCACAAGGGGGCGCGGCCCCCTTACCTCCACATTTTGGTTGTGTCCGATACATAATAACTTAGTCGGGTATATACTTTGTATCACCTAACTCGTGTTCACTAATCCGCCAATTCACTAAAATATACAACAATAAGATAACCCAAAAACTTATCAATGCTATACTACTACTCGATTAGATACATTTACCTAGTTGTGTGATAGTTCATACTTTGATACTTTTCTTACTACTTTTATAACTCTATTTTTACACATCACATTTTATACAAATTTCAATTATTAGGTTAAAATAAAAAAAAAAAAATAACGTATGTCTTTTACGCGTTATCACCCCGCACAATCAAGCTATGATAAGTTGTGAGACAACAACGCGACAAGTATCCGAAACGAACAAGGCACACAACTCACAACCCACATATCGCAATCCCAAAAAGCATAGCGCAATCCTAAAAAGTGGGTTGCGAGCCAGTCGGTTATTTTTTTATAAAAACTTTTTTTAAAATTTTGTGTTGTAAATTTTAAAAGGATATTTCGGTTAATTTTAATTTTATTGTATGTATTAAAATTACAAAACTTCCTAACAATACGAATTATCACATCTCATGTTCCAAAAGTGTAAGAAGTCAGACACGTAAAATATCACTAATTAAAAGATTAAAATATAATAGACACTTTTAATAAGTATAGCAACTTTAAATAGACAGTTTATCATTTTCACCGGCTTAAGAGACAGTTTATGTACCCTTGAAAGTTGGATACATTTAATCTATTATGTATATGTATAATGAACTCGATAGGGCTATGCTCTTAAGTTTTGGTCTAACTAGATTGGCCGCATCAATAATGATTAAAGAACATTAATATTTCTTAAATATGATACATATTATTTATACCAACAGAAATTAATAATAAAACATAGTACACATTTGAGTCTTATTTTGAGAGGAGTAGAAACTCTCAAGCACACAAAAAGACACTTATGATGGACAACAACACACAATAAACTCACTAAAATTTTAACCCATAACCATCTAACTTTTCTTCACAAATCTTGTCTAGGCGCTCGACCATTTCCGCAGTCAGATGATTTTTCCAATCTCCAACTTTTCCTTTTCGGAAAAATGCATTGGAATCTTCCCCCGAAGGAAGCTTTCCTTCCTTGTCCTTCAGATTACTTAGATTATCAAAGCTACAAATTTCCAAAAGACCCTCAACCATGTTTTCTTCTTCTTCTTTGGAAGTAAATGAGCATCCTAAAAAGTCTGCAAGTTTCTTCAGATGAAACTCTGGTTGCTCTTTCATCTCCTCATATTTCAAAAAAAATATTTTTTCTAAACTCTTTAAGCTTTCCTTCCAATAACCTAACATATGATCCCAAAAGGGTCCGTACACACTCACTCCCCTACAAAACTTCTCAAAAACTTCTTCAAGTGAATGTGTCCCCATTTCTTGAAGCCTCAACTTAGTTTGCAAAAGCCCAAAGTGACACAAAAATGTCTTTAGGGTTTCTACACAAGTAAACAATCTTGCATTGTGAATCATGGACAGATTTTGGTAAAGACATATATGGTAGATGAGTCGAAAAGAGTCTTGGAGATGTGAAGCATGAGAGATCTGGGTTGTCATTGTCGACATAAAGCTTAAGCTCCAAGAATGGCACAAGCATATGGGGATTGTTTGATAGTAAAGGGTGATGGTCTACAGTTTGTGGAAAGCGTGTACGGTTTATGAGGGCAAATAAGATGGCCTTTAACCATGTAGTGCCTGATTTGGGAGTGGTAACAAGAAGAATATCTGTTTCTTGAGCTTGAAAGTGTTTTTGACATGAAAGTACTCCTTGCAATTGTCTTGCGGGATGCCAAAAACCTTGATACTTGTATAACGCCGATACAACTCAACCCCTTTCTTTAGGAAGGGAGGAAAGTAACGCCGTGCATTCTTGATTCGGTTCATCTTCTTTCAAATATGTTGGCAAAGGAAGATGGGATGTCCGCATGGATATTAGAGTTTAATTATGTAAGTTCAAGGATTCAATCAATGTAATTAAGGGACCTATATATAGTACTAAAATTACTCACCAACATCCTAATGGTTTTAAATATGTGAGCAAGAGTGGCTAGGAGATGAAGAAAAGAGACAAGACTTTTTCTGATGGGACCGACACTTTCCTAGATCATAATAATAGAATAAACCTAAGTCGTACGCACACATAATCATGTTTAAGTTGTTTAGTCAAATGGTTTATCTTATAAATTAAACTTGGTGTTAGTGTCCAATGCAAATTGAGATAATAATCAATCATCAATATATATATTTATATTATATATAACTTCATATATTTAATTAAGAATAAGACAGCTCATTTCTTTCTTATTTTTCATCTATAATGATCATGCTAATTATTGAGTATATTTCAATAAAATAGACATCATATCTTAGAATCTAAAACAGATCTTTAGATCGTAAGATATTAACATGAGATAGTAAGATATAGGTTTGAAAAATGGGGGCGGCATACGTTTATTATATATACAAATTCGATCAATTTTGATCTTTTCAGATTAAGGGGTCGAATTTATTTTCACTATTTTTTATTTTAAACGTCTAGATTTCATTAGTGTATGTTAATTAACAATATATTAAGAACATCTGTATGTAATTTAACATCAGTAATCATGGGGCATGAGATGTGCTTTTACACAGCCAAATATTTCCTATTAGTTTAATAAAATAGACATCTCATAATCTAACACAGATCTTGAGATTGTAGATATAGGTTTGAAAAATGAATGGGGCGTCTACCGACACACGCACATCACACGTTAAAGTCCAAATATCTACTGTCTATACCGGTGTTTATATATACGGTTAAATACAACGTAAGAAACTACGATCGAAAATACATGGTGTATATCTAAAACTTATATTGTATGAATCCACATTTTGAATATTGCTTTTGGCTTTTGTATATAATATACGATATTTATATAAGTTATTTCGTGAAATTACTACAAATTGAGATATAAAAAACTATACATACAAATAAAAAGGGTAATTAATTGACCCTCTCGCGGTCCTTATCGACCGGTCTCATGACCAACATAAGAGAGATAAATCGTGTAACCCCGGGTTAAAGAAACATGAAGACGTTGATTGAACTCGTAACTCCGCCTTTATGTTGCATGTCCCCTACCCAAAAGATTAGGGTTTGAGTCGATCGTTGTTGGAAGAAAATCAACAAACCTTGAAGGCTAGTGCGGAATAATGACTCAGATAAACCACACACGTGACCTCAAACATTATACATTTATTAACCAACGAATGAACAAGGAAGAATATACAAAGAAGAATAATTATGTCTCACTCCTCACCTCTATTTATAGAGATGAGTGGGTGTCAATTACTTGTACAACTAGTAATCTTTGCTTGCCTTACACTCCAAGTAAGCCTAGTTCAAGTCAAATCCTAACTCTATATACTAATTACAATTAAATCCCTATACTAAACGAAGTTACGCTTTAACCCACTAATAGATACTTTATCCTAACAATTTACACCTTAGTACTGATTCTTAGTTTATATCGATACTTAGTATCTTCATCCCACACTGGAACCTCGAACCGAGATCACTTTATCAACCAAGTATTGTACCATAGTAAATTTCTGAGTTTAGCTTCCCTAGACCTTCTCACCTTCTTCCTCCCAACAGCATTACCCTCTGCACCTTCTCGACAAAGTACTTCGGTTTCCGTAACGTACGTCCCCACCTTTATACCAAGATGTAACATTTCCTGCTCATTTATCAAGCAGCATGTGTTCTTCCTATCAAGTTGATAAACCCTTAACTGTGCCTTTCTTTGAGTTACTGTATAACAATTGTTACTTTCCTGATCAACCTCAGCTTCACGATTTCTCTGAGCTCCCTGCAGTTCCACCTCAAACTAAACACGCCTTTTGTCATGTACTCCATGAAGTTCTGTTTCAAAACCATGACCAAGTTGTCGAGAGCCAACTTGTGCAGAACCTTCACCCCTTTGTACACCAAAGTCTTAACAGCCTCCGTAAGCACCACATACTCCGCTTTTGTAGTAGCCATGTGCTGAAAATCGCACATCCATTTACCATGAACACATACCCAGTCTTCAACCTACCCTCCTTATGGTCCTTAAAACCGTTATCGCTCATGTAATTACCTTGACCTCCTCCGTGTACTCTACCCACCTATGCAGAGCCTTTCAAACAACTCACCATGCACACAAAATCCGATCTAACACAAACCATCATGTTCCTCAACAGTCGTATGTGTACCCTTACTCACCCTTTTCCACATCTCAGTCATTCTCAAGGCAAACCTTCAACGAAACCTTAAAGTGTGCTCCAAATGGCATAAATACTGAACCACCATTTTTTATTATGTAATAACCCATAATTTCTTGCACACATCTTGACTGAGACAACCTGGGGGTTCGGCTACCCTTCTTCCTGACAATCACCATACCAAGAACCTTCTTTGCGAGACCCTCCATGTCAAAAACCTTCTATAGCAAACCCTTGGTATCCTTGATTTCAGTCTTGCTATTTCAAGCAATTACCTTTTTACTTGTATGCTTTACGGGTGCTAAACTTAGATACCTAAACCGCACCGGTTTAGCCACTATCCCCAGATTATGTTCCCGAGGCACCTCACGTTTTCCCTCATCACTACTCTCCTAAGATTCCTCCGCTTCGCGATGACTTTCGACCAACTCACCTTGATCGCCCCGTGATTCCACCTCAAAACTCGACATGTTCCACAAAATCTGTAGCACCAGCCTCCGCACAACCATCCAAAGAGTATACACAACTCTTTGTCCTTGTTCCACATAAAATCGTAATGGAACCCTTCTTCACACGCCATAACCTGGAGTCATTATACCAGTCGAACTTCTCGACATGAAACTTCGTTAGTGAAGTCATCCTTGCGTTACTCCTCCTTGCAAATCGTATACGTTTAGAAAACCCTAAAGATGATTATCCAAGCACATCAATCACCTACTTGCTCCCTAAATTACAAAAATCCGTACCTTGATACACAAGAAAACCCGACTGAACTTGGAACACAAGAATCCTAATAACTCCTCGTATCGTTGGTTATTCTCCTTGAAATCGATAATTTGCTCCCCAAGAACTACAACGTAGCTTGATACTCAAGCAACGTCGATCACCCAAGAATCCTAGCAATACCTTAATTTCGCTTATAACTTGCTACAACCTTGTCTAGTTGTCTTTTACTCTTTAAAAACTCTAAAGTTACAACCTTTCCCGACAAGTCTCACAAGCCGTGTGCCAACTCGCTTTTTTGCAAAGATTGATCTACTAACCTTTAGAAAATCCTAAAGCTTCGATTCTCCACCCCCACCTTTGTTTATAGAGGTGAGGGATGTCAATTACTTGTACAACAAGTAATGTTTGATTGCCTTACACTCCAAGCAGTCCTAATTCAAGTCTAATCCTAACTCTATCTATTAATTACAATTAAATATCTATATTAAATTAAGTTACACTTTAACCTACTAAAAATTGCTACTATATCCTAACAATTATTGAGATTCGATTTTTTTATTTGGATTGTTAACTGTTGTAGACAACTCCTCAATCAAGTTTCTATTGTTTTGTGAATTTAATCAATCTATTCAATGAATAGATTAAGTGGGGTATTGAATTTGTCTTGTATGATTTTTTGTCATTAGTCATATTTTGTGATTCTTAAAAAAGTGCAAGTAAAACGACACATGATAACACTAATTGAGTGAAATTATATTTGTGTTTAAAGTGAAAAACTTCTGGATGATTTATGACCATAAAAATAATATAACATGAGTATTTGGTTGAAGTAATATGTCATGAAACTTTATATAATTTTAATATATCGTAAGAAGTAGGTCAATTTATCAGAGTACAACTCATACTATCTCGAGATTAGTTTGAGTTTGAGGATCAGTATATATATGAGATTGAATATAATAGAAAAGAGATTTTAGATAGAAATATTGAAAGTTAACGGAGAAGTGACAAGTATCCCCTTCTCCTCCTCCCCTTTCTCCTTCCATCTTCTTCTATTATATTTTTCCACATATATATTTTTTTAATTATGTTTCATTATCTTATTTTCTTTTTTATATTTTTTAAACTTTTTTGTTAGTATTTTTTTAATCTTTTTGAACACGTTTTTAACTTGATTTTTCTATTTTTACCTTTTTAGTTGTTTTTGTTATGTTTTAAGCATTTACCAACTAATGGACTTTATATTTTTTATATTTTTTTCAATATATTTGCAACTGATTTTAGCTTCATCTTCTTTTTCTTTTTCTTTTTTTTTTTTACTTTTTTTAATTGCGTTTAGACTTTTAATATTGTGCATTTGACTTTTAATTATGATGCATTTGATATTTAACCATCATGCACTTGACTTTTAACGATGACGTGTTGTATATATTATTATTAAGCACTTGACGTTTAACTGTGATGTATTTAACATTTAAATATGATGCACTTGACATTTAAATATGATCCACTTAACTTTTAACTATCATGCATATTATTATGCTCCACTTGACATTTAACTATGATGCACTTGATATTTAATGATGATGCATTTAACATTTAACTATCATACACTTGATTTTTAACTATGACGTGGTGTATATATTATTACGATGCACTTGACGTTTAACCATGATGCACTTGACATTTAACTATAATGCATTTGACTTAAAATTATGATGCACTTGACTTTTAATTATCATGCATATTATTATCATGCACTTGAAGTTTAACTATGATGCACTTGACGTTTAACTATGATGCACTTAACGTTTAACTATGATATACTTGACATTTAACGATTATGCCCTTGACTTTTAATTATGATGCACCTGACTTTTAATTATCATGCACTTGACTTTTCATTATGAATGCAATCATTATCTGATGCATAAATAGTTAAAAATATGTGATTACGATGCATCGAAAATTAAAATTTAATGCAACGTCATTGTATAGTGAAGATGCACTAATCATAACTTTGATGCACTAAAATTATTACTATTTAAATTACTATGATGCACTGTACATTCAACTAAGATACATTACATAATTTTAAAATCCGGTGCACTGTATTATTACGATGATGCATCGTTAGAGTATACACATGATGCATTACCCTTTCAACTACGATACAATTGACGTATTGTATTTATTATTATGATGCACTTGACTATTAAATATGATGCACGCAATCATTAGAGTGATGCATTGTATTATTTATTACTATCATACACTATGCTTATACTAAAAAAAATCAGTACATCGTCTTTCAATAAGACGGTATAACTTTTTTTTATATATATAAAAATACTACGTTATCATTTAAGTAAAGGTATTATAAGTGAAGTAAAATTTTAAATAATTTAAATGAATTTTAAACGAAGAAGTATAAAAAAAATTAAATCAAATTTCCATGCATTAAAGAAGAAGAAAAAGATAAAAAAATATATTAAAAATATTAAAATAAGTTTAAACTATTGAATTAAAGGATAAAATAATATTAAGTGAAAATATACAAAAGTAAATTTAGTTATTTTTTAAATAAAGGTTCGAAAAAAAAGTTAAAAGAAAAAAAAAAGTAAAAAATAGTAAGATTAGTAAAAAGGATGGGAGGGAAAGATGAAAGAAAATATAAGGGAGATGAAAGTGAGAGGGGGTTACATGTTATTCTCCTATTGACTTCCTGGTTTTCACTGTAACCATACCATAAATTGAATATAAATATTCCGCAAGCCCGCCACGGAGTGGATCCACACTCCTAGTTCGAGTTTTCTGGGTTATGGATCGGGCCTAAACCAATTATGGGCTTCGTTTTATGTGCAAGATATGGATCATGCCTAAACAATTATGGGATTCGGTAGTCTAAATGGGCGAATAGTTGTGTAAAATTATGCGACACTTTTATAGTGAATGAATCCATTATTTGAGAGGTCTAAGTTATGAAATGCATCATAACGTTTTATTACAATTTTAAAGTGGATAATGATAGGTCGCAGCTAATTATGTGGTGTGTGCGTGACAATAATTATGGTCTAATTAGTTCGAATAAATACAAAGCTTTTGTTCATTGTCAATTAGAGGGTGTTTGAGAATGCGTTCTAAAGATGATTTTTAGATTATTGCGTTTTAAAGTTGCAAATAATTTTGCTGACAGTGTTTGGGGAAATATTTTTGAAATCAATTATTTGCGTTTTGAAGGGATGAAAACATAGATTTGAAGAAGCATGCAACCATCTACTGCACCAAAACGGCATTTTGGATTTGATGGTATGATCACTAAAATTACCTAATTAGCCTTTAATTTCTACCTCATTGGCACATTTAATTGACTTATTGGCTACCTCTCGGGACAAAAGTCAACATACCCTTGAATTAATACTTGACGCAAGTGAAAAATATATTATATTATACTTACTAGTCCTAAAACCCGTATATATACACGGTCCAATGGATTTGTATTTATTTTTTAAAAAAATTGATAGAATCCTTGTATAAAATATGTGATAAATTAGAACATTTTTAGTAGTATGAGTTTTCATAAATCAAATTTTCTAGTTGTAGTTTAATTTATTTAATGTTATTTGATTTCGTTTAAATCTTATTGTGATGTGATTGTATTCGAATTGTAAGTAGCAAGCGACGTTTTTGAAATTATAAGGGGAAAGTAATAGTTAAATATTATTATTATAGTAACTAAAAGAATAAATAAAACAATTCAAAACGTTAATTTAGTATGCTTGTTGAATTTCTATCAACCACTTTTTATTTTTATGTTTACATTTTGTTTGTTTTAATTTATTTAATATAATAATAACAATTGATTTTTTAAGGCTTTTTATTAATTTGCAAAATTGAGGGACTTAATTGACTAATTGAAAATTATTAATTGATGGCATCATCAGTGAGTTTCCTATATATAATTTAAGATTGTTACATACTATACATAATTTATTGTAGTTATTGCCACCATTTTTATTTTTTATTGTGTAGTTATAATACATAGGTTATATAAATTTTAGTAGTATATGTATTCATTTCTTTATAGTTTTAATTTTAATTTTAGAAAACCAGTTTGTATATAATATCATCTAGAAAAAGATAGTTGTGAGTATAGATGTTAGTACTATTCTACCATTATGGTAAAAAAATTATATATATAGTATATATGTCCAAAATGCTATATATAAAGATAATACATAAAAATGTCCAATTTTGTCACTTTACATGATAAGTAATCTAATAATCTAATTTGCCAAACACTACAAGATTGATTATATGATTATTACGACCTCAAACAGTAGAATCAAAACCAAACACTACATTTTCTAATCACGTTTTGTTACAGTTAATTATCTGATTATGATTATTAAAAACGTATAATCTCTAATCAAAACACAATTCCAAACACCCTCTTAATCTAGGAATTTGCACATTAGCCATGTACTTTTGCGTAGTTCAAATATTATTTAGCTGAGAAGCAAGACTACTACAGGTGTGCTTGGCAGAGGAATTGGACGTTACAAAACTCCATTAAGTCACATCACATGTTTTTACATGTGATGGCAACATGGGCGGACCTGTATGATTGCACGGGGTAGCATGTGTTACTGGTCAAATTTTTTGACGTAGTGTAAAAAAAATATTTTTTCTTATTCTAGTATAAATGCAACTAGTGAAATTTTGAAGTGCTACTAGTGAAATATTGAAGTGCTACTTGTCTTTTAAATTTATAACTAAACTATATCTATTTTTTATATAAAAAGAATCGCTCAATATCTATATTAAATAAAAGGAAAACTTTTGCTAGTGAAATTCGTTGAAAAATCAAGACCTGTTAACCAATCACATCTATTGATTTCATTGAACTTTCAATTAACCATCTTTATCTCTATTCTGTATTAATAAAGGAAAACTTTTGCTAATGAAATTTGTTGAAAAATTAAGACCTATTAACCTATCAAATCTATTGATTTCATTTAATTTTCAGTTAACCAATCAAATTCAATAATTTACCTAAAAATCTCTTTTGAAAAAAAATTCGTTCATCTTTTTGATTTACCTAAAGGATCTATTTGATTCCATTGAACTTTCAATTAACCGATTAAAATTAAATAATTTACTTAAAAAATCTCTTTTGAAAAAAAAAATCTCATTTATCTTTTTAATTTACCTTAAAAATATATTTTGAAAAAAAACCCTTAAACGAAATCTGAAAACTAATAACTTAATCTCATAAACAAAATCTCAAAATTAATACAACTTTTCAAAATCAATACCGTAAATCGTGATAACATAAGCATCTTTTAAAATGGAGACTATATCTTTGCAAGTAAGGTTTCATATTGATTTGATTTAATAATAGGCAAACATTCAACCATAAAATACGGTTGAGGACACATAAAAAATAATAATAATCATCATAATAATAATAACAATTTAACCCTTAATATTATTAATGTTTAACAACGAAATGTTGATAAATGTATCAATGTTTATACTATTTGTTAAGAAATTGATGATAATGTGTTTGCATTTTTAGTTGATGAGTCTAATAACATATCCAAAAAGGATAAAATGGCAGTGGTGTTGAGAGATGTTGATAAATGTAGACTTGTTAAGGATAAATTTGTTGGTGTTGTTCATGTGAATAATAAATGTGCTTCAACTCTTAAATCGACAATTAATTATTTATTTACGGACTATAGATTGAGTTGGAACAAGGTAAAATACATAATTACTTGAAAATATGATGGCTTTAAGTCCATGTGATTCATTCTCTAACTTTGACGCATCAAAGTTAGTAAAGCTTCGCAAGATGTATCCAAATGATTTTAGTACCGATGATATTATATCTCTTATGTCTCAAGCTGAGGTTTGTTATCAGATTATGAGTAGTAGTGTCATGTTTGCTAACTTGAATATTATAGTTGACCTTGCTCATTTGATGGTGGAAAAGAAATGCATCTTTCTTTTCGTGTGGTCTATTGCTTACTGAAATTAGCTTTTGCCCGTTGTAATTGCGACTGTTGAAAGATATTTTTCTAAAATAAAGCTTGTGAAGACACATTTGCGGAATTGAATATGAGATAACTATATGAATAATGCTTTGGTTTGTTCGATACAGAAAGAAGCACTTGACAATGTTATGACTGAAGTTATAATTGATCGTCCATCTTCTAAGCGAACGTCGAGGACAACTATAATGTGTTATTTGTTAGTTTGTTTGTTTTTTATTGTTGAAATCAAAACATTCTCATTGTAGTCGTACTTTTAGTTAAATCGCGTTTTTGATGTTATATGCTTTGTTGAAGTCGTATGATCATAACTGTTATGTTTTATTTAAATCTTATGAAAAAAAATTCGTACTACCCCTAAGATCTCATCCTAGTTCCGCCTCTGGATGGCAAAAAGGTCACTTACTCTAAACGACCGAATTACCCTCATGTGCAAAACATGTGATATGACTTAACGGAGTTTTGTAATGTCAATTACTTTAAAGGACTATCAGTGTAATGAGTTTCAAAAGTAAGGACGATCGGTGTAATTAAAGTTTGTAAAAGACTGTCGGTGAAATTTGACACAAAGTTAAATGATGGTTTATGTAATTTTCTCTAGATAGATAATATACATATCATTTAAAAGGTTTGGTGTACATAAATGTGTTTAATATGATATATAGTAAAGTTAATTTCATCAAAGAATTTGCCATTTTTTTTATGTAATTCCCTATTTATAAGTTGGTTTATAGTAATGTTTACGTCATTCAAGAATATGGTGGGACTGATCAATAGATAGATAGATTGTTGTATTTAATGTTTTGGTACTTCCATGAATATTATATTATTATATATAATTGTTAATAATTAATTTTTTTCAACGGACGTTAAGATGTGATATATATTTTAATTTTAATTAATATAAAAGATATTTGGTTCATTATTCTGCACATATATTTTGAATAACTAGCATCATATGTGTGTTATCTCTTAATATATAAATTAAAACTTGATTATATAATAATAGGCAGTGCTTAGGTGATGATATATGGTATGCTATTTTTTTAGGGTTAAGTGGCTTGAAATGTAACAAATTAATTATAATTGAAAATTTGTTGTTCGTATCGAATTTTCAGAAATTCTTTTTTTATATTTGAATTTTCAGAAATTCTATTTTGTATATATATATATATATATATATTTTTTTTTAACTTTTTCGAATTTCGAATATGGTGGGACTGATCAATAACCTGCATGGATCTATTACATATACTCCGTAATAGATAGATAAATTGTTGTATTTATTGTTTTGGTACTTGCATGAATTTTATTAATATATACAATTTTTATTATTAATTATTAATTATTAATTAATTTCTTTCAACGGACGTTAAGATGTTATTTTAAAAGATGTTTGGTTCATTATTCTTGAATAACTCACATCATATATCTTAGTCGGTGGCTAATTCAGAATTTAGGTTAACCCATGGCATGAGTATCTAATTCTTTTGAACCCACAGCTCAAACAAGAAATGCATCAAAAATTATATCGTTATATAAAAAATTTTACACTACGTATAGCGTATGGACCTGTACTCTATCTTCAACATGACTTCAACCCTGCTCTTATTAGTAAGCTTCATAATATAATACGTAGTGGTTTGGTAATAATATATGATATGTGCGCTACTTTCTTGAGTGGCTTGAGATGTAACAAATTAATTATAATCGAAAATTTGTTGCTCATATCAAATTTTTAGAAATTTTATTTTGTATATTCGACTTTTAATTATTGCTATTTTCACAATTTTTCAAACGTGACAATTTATATAGATCTAAGTATCACGTGAAATATAGTTTATAGAGATAACGACACACCAACTAAATTTACATACAAAATTATTACGTTAAGCTGAAATTCTGAAACTCTACCACTATTGAATTATATTTTTTGTTTAAATAATATGACATGTAGATATCACGTGTACGTTATATCAACATCATTTGTTAACAAAAGTACCACATTAATTATGGCACATTCATTTCAATGTCACGTTATTATACATATAACTTCTTCCGTTATATATTAAAATCTTTGTTCAAAGAATGGCAAAAGTTGGCACTTCTTCTTTGTCGGGTATATTTGAAAAACGAGCTTATATGATAGTTTACGCGATTTTAAGATAATTTTTTCTATAAGAGTTAACTTCTAACATTATTTGATAGACAAAATTGTAAGAGTTTATTGAAAAAATAAGTGAGTTGAAGTAGTTTTTAAAAATAAGCTAGGAACTTATTAATTGAAAAATTACATAAATAACCGTTATATAATTATCTATATTATGTGTTCGTTTGTTTGTCCTTTTACGTCATTTTACATCTTTACGTTTCATTCCAGCTAGTTTTGGTCAAACACTTATAAAAAAAATAATACCCAACTCTTTTACTAATAACTACTTGTAAATTAACAGTGAACAAATATTTCCTGATTTAATTTACTCAAGATGAAGTCTTATTTGACAATATATATATATATATATATATATATATATATATATATATATATATAGATGGAGGTAGGAAAAAAGAAGCTCAACAGATCATCCAATTAAACATACAAATTAAGATGACACCTTTATTGATAATAGACAAATTTAGGGACACTAAAAGTTTAATCCAGACCCATGTAACTTCTCTTTACAAATGTTGTCAAGATGCTCCACCATTTCCTTTGTCAAATAATTTTTCCAATCACCAACTTCACCTTTCCTGAAAAATGCACTGCAATCCTCACCAGATGGAAGCTTTCCTTCCTTATTCACCTTCAAATTACTCAAATTTTCAAAGCTACAAATGTCCAAAATACCCTCCACAACTTTTTCTTTCTCTTCTTTGAATGAAAATGGGCATTCCAAAAACTCTGCAAGTTTCTTCAAAAAAAGATTTGGTTTTTGTTTCATATCTTCATATTTCATAAAGAATACTTTATCTGGATTCTTCAAGCTTTCCTCCCAATAACCCAACACATGATCCCAAAATGGTCCATACATACTAACTCCTGCACAAAACTTCTCAAAAACTTCTTCAAGTGAATTAGTCCCCATTTCTTGAACTCTCAACTTGTTTGTGAAAAACCAAAGAGAAATTAAGGTATCTTTTGGGTTTCTACATAGATAAACAAGCTTACATTGTGAATCATGGACAGATTTTGGTAAAGATACATAAGGCATGTGAGTCGAAAAGAGTCTTGGAGATTTGAACAATGAGAGATCAGGGTTCTCGTCTTCGAGGTAGAGTTTAACTTCTAAGAAAGGAACAAGCACATGAGGATTATTTGAAAGTAATGGATGGTTGTTCTTGGATTTTGAAAAATTGGTACGATTCATTAGGGCGAACAAGACGGCTTTTAGCCATGTAGTGCCTGATTTAGGAGTGGTAACAAGAAGGATATCATTATGTTGAGCTTGAAAATGTTTTTGACATGAAAGGATTCCTTGCAAATGTCTTGGAGGATGCCAAAAGCCTTGATATTTGTAGAAATTTGTAGCAACCCAACCACTTTCGATCGGAAGGGATGAAAGTAAGTCCTTACATTCTTGAGTCAGTTCATCTTGTTTCAGATACTTAGGCATTGGAGGCTGAGAAATCTGCATGGAGATTTGAGTTAATTAACTCTTTTGACAAAAGCCAATGTGACACAAATATATACGGCCAAGGGTTTCACCAAAACATGCGCTTAAAGTTTAAAAGATGTTGACATCCACTCATATAATTAACTAGTGTAAATCCCGTCTGATAGACGGCATCATAAATTAATCCGATTCTTTCTTATTTTGACATACATAAAACGTATAAGTATTCACATATAATTATCATTTTTAGCATAATGATAATAAAATATACCTCAATGGAGATGCAGGTCTCGTTTATACTCTAAATAAGATAAGATATATCTTCAAAAGAAACTCAAATATAAACACTTAAGCACCGTAAAAAAGATTATATACGTACATATTTGAGACATGAAATAATTTAAAAGTAAAAGTTATACTTACCAACAGAATGACATTGAATTACTGATGAAACTATACATGAATCTCTCTGTGAAGAATCAAATGATTTACAACAATAAAATATTTGGTGGAAGTAGTGTATTTTATAATGTATTTATTTTTTATTTTCAATTGGGACATTTCATCAAACATTTGATTGGCATTATATATCCTTTCATAGTATGAAAGAACAACCTTTCGAATTCGTGATAATCTTCAAGCATTTCATCGATATACATAACACGAACTCTAAGTTAATATGATTAAAAATATAAGCAAATGCAAATACACATAATTAAGAAGAAAGAAGAAACTATAAATAAATTGAAAAAAATGGACATTACATATTGAATATTAAAGAAATAATATAAAACTTTTTACAATTTAACAACAAATTTTGTTTGAGAAAGTTAGAGATAAAGTTACTCGATGATGATTTATGTGAATGAATAAAAGTGTCTTTACCTTTTTTTTTCTTTTAAATAGAATAATAGAATATTAAGTTACATAAAAATAGATTTAAATAATAAACTTGTAACGACATATTATAAGGTGAATTATATAATGAAATGTTGACCAACAAAAAAATCAACAAGTATATAATTTAAGACAATGTCAGATAAATTAAGATGATAGTCTCTTAGTAATATAGAGATAGATATAAGAGATATCAGTTAATTACGTAAGTACTATTAAAATTGGTACCTTTGTGTACTCAAAAGATATATATTGTTATCATCAATACAAATTATATATATATATATATATATATATATATATATATATATATATATATATATATACTAGGCCTTAAGCCCGTGCGATGTACGGTTATTTATAAAATACAATTATATTAATTTGTAAGTTTAATATTGTTAATTAAAAAATACAATTATCATTGTGATAATGATTATTAGTAACATAAATTAAACTATAATGGATGAACTTGTATTTATTTTTCATCAGTTGATACATCAAGTATGATGTAGTCTCCTGATTTCTTTACGAGCGGTTGAAATTTGGGTCTCTATCTATTTATCACGGTAACATCGATCTTGTCACCATGTGAATGACAAAAGTAACAACCATTAATTGCAAAATTATGTTAAGTTTTGATACATTTGTTGAGCGATGCACGGTAATTAAAAAAATAAAATTAATCATATGTTTTTTAAGTTTTCAATTGAATTAATATTGTTGAAAATTTATTATTGGAACTCAACAGTAACGTATACCAAAATGCACAGAAAATAATCAATTTTATATATTTTATTAAAACTAATTTCCTTAAACTTGATAGTTGATGATGATAATATTAGATCATTGCAATGTATGAGATATCAGTAATCATTATTTAATAAATGTAATGCATAAATTTAAAAAGCTATTATAACAAATTATAATAAAATTGAATTAGAAACCTTCACAAAATTTGTTACAAATTTAAAATTTTGAAAACTTTAAGAAAGTTTTAGGAATTATGAAGATTTTTAAGGAAAAATTAATTTGATGATGTGGCATAATTAGGTGAGTTTTAAGAAAATGTAAAAAGATGATGTGACTTGGCTAAAATACAAGGAAAAATCTTTGTTATATATATATATATTAATATTAATATTAATAGGGAAGCGTTCAAGAGGGAAACACTTTTTTGGGGGAAAGTGGATTACACTTACTAATTAAAATGTCAACAAAAAAATTATTTTTATTGGTAAATATTAATCACAAGATGATGCTATAAAGAGTATATTAACCAAGTAATTTCCTTTTTATTTCGTAACATTAGTTGATGAATATTTATTTAATAAATTGTTCACATTCATCATAATGAATGTTAATGTCAGGATCGACTTGATCAAGATCAAGATTAAATTTTAACTGTGCTTGAACTTCTTAACAAGAAATTTGCGGAATAATACTTGTTAAGTTTGGAAGTTATATGTGTGTCTTGTATAAGTGTTTCTATATATTAAACAACAGAACATACAAATTGTATAACAAAAAGCTCCAATATTATTTATGAAAATAATACGAATACACTTGATTGTATTAGGGTTACAATAACCTTGAAGCTAACTGATCTGTGTATACTCTCTATCTAAGCTTACTCACTTATGTTCACACTTACACTTTTTTTTTTTTTTTGTTTTTAAATTACAAGGATGGTATTTATACACCAGGGCATACATACACGCATGCTATTAAGGTATGTAACTCTACTTATAAATTGTAGAGTTCCAATTACACGTTATAGTAATTAATGCATAGAAGTCAAACTATCTAAGCATGTCTTGTAGCCGTAAAGCAACTCATGCTTTGTTGTGCACGCTTTGTTAAGATTAGGTAACTGCAGACCCATGTGCGCCTCATATCCTCTGGACAAGGTCAACAGTAGAAACAATGGAAACTGGTCTAACAGTACTAACTCCAGAAATCATACCAGCAATATTAATCTTGTAATCCTACCAGCAATACTAACTCTGAGATTCTCCTGGCAGTACTAGTCTTGGTCTTGTTCCAGCAGTAGAAACTTTGAAATGAACCGGCAGTAGAAACTTTGGATAGCAGTACTAACCTATATTAAGCTTGGCAGTACTAATCTTTTTATCCCAACAGTTAAATACATTATTTATGATAAATGTTAAAACATAACATTTTGACAAATATTTTTAATTTTAACATTTATAATAATAAATGTTAACTAACGTTCACCGCAATAAATATTAAAGAATTTAGTTATATAAAGAAAGAGTTAAGAAGTGCTCCATTGCATATGATGTTATTATTTTTAAATACGTTCCTGTTTTAAGATATGTGAACCCGTTAGATCGTTCGTGTGCAACGAAAGATCCCTAAACCGGCGAACATCAAATGCTCTTAGAAAATGTAAATGTATACTTTATGACTTCTTTATTGCAAACATTTATCATAAGTACACTTAAAATATATACTTATAAACAAAATAAAGGTTACACTGTCAATGACGGAACCACACTAGTGGTTAAACGTGAGTAAGGGTAAATGATTGTAATATAACTATAACTAATATTGTTAAAAGCATGCTATAAATTTAACCATGTGCTACCGTCCAGTTAGAACTTAATATGTGAACTTAGGGGCTGTTTATAAAGCAACTAAAGAGACCCACTTAAAACACTCATATATGCCACCACTTAAAGTCTTTGATAATACCAGCTACACTAAACTACATCTATTTTCGTTAGCGTTAATTTAATCCATGTAAAATTTTATCAGTCTGTTACACCAGCGAAGAAATTTTCTGACTTCGTCATTGTACATTGTAATGTGTTAAATGACAAAAAAAGAAGCTTCCTTCACATTAATTTCTAATTGTTAATTTTAAATTATTAATTAATAAATAATAAATATCTTTTATAAAATATTTTCCAACAAGTTGCATAAAAATGATGATGTCTATCAGTCTATGTGAATGTGATAGGTAGATAATTGAAAATTGTAAGTATATAATTTTCTCTAGCGAGTCTTGCTGCAAGAATCCAGCTTTGGTTTGCACCAACCATATCACGTGTAAGTCGATCGGCATATTATTATTATTATTATTATTATTATTATTATTATTATTATTATTATTATTATTATTGTTATTGTTATGTTGTTATTATTATTATTATTATATGTATTTTAGGTTTTTTTTTTTATAGTTTAGATTTGTAGATGGCTGCGTCCATGCGAATCATGCTGCAAGAATCCAGCTTTAGATGCATATCTCATTAACCAATTAGTAAACTTTTCTTGTGGTTGGTCTTTAGATGTACCACGTTTTCCCCTCATGGTATATTCGTACATACAATAAACCTCTTTCACTGTAAACTAGTTTTTTGGCCCGTGCAAAGTGATAACTTTAAGAAAAATTTAGTTTTTTTAATATAGCAATACAAAGAAAAGAAAAGACTATCGATTTATGTTGTTTTTAGTGAAGAATACAAAGAAAAGAAAAGACTATCGATTTATGTTGTTTTTAGTGAAGAATAGATACACACAGTTTTTATGTAAATTACGGTGTAATAAACTTGTTTTAAGTTCAACACTATCATCTTAATCTTAATAACTATATAAAAGAGATTAATAAATATGTCTAGTTTAAAACTTTGTTACAGGCCTTTAATTTTACTCTCTAGATTATTGTTATAAACATTTCTACTTTATAAATACCAAACATATAATCCTAAACCTTCACAATTTATGACACATGTAGAATTATATTTATACCAAGTATTGATTTATTTGAGCTTTATATGAACGGATCAACAAATATCATGTGGTTCTTGAGATTCGAACTTTTAAATGGTGTCTTATGAACTGTTGTTTCAACCACTTGACGATCTACACAAACCATATGTAAATAGATGCAAATAAAATTATACATGTAAAAAAAATATTTTTATACGATTGAAGTTCACTAAAAGAAAAAATGGAAACAACAACGGGAGATTTTAGCGACGATAAAAGTCGTGGCTAAAAGTCAATAAACGACTAAAAAATATGTGCTTTGTGACTAAGACTATTTCACTTTTGACTTTTTCTTCAGCGACGACAGGGTCGTGGTTAAAGATAAATTATTTTATTTTTCATTTTTCATTTTGGCTCCAAAATAAAAAAATTCCCGGGCATTCTACAGCGACGACAGGGTCGTGGCTAATGATATATTATTTTATTTTTCATTTTTAATTTTGGCTCCAAAATAAAACATTTCCCGGGCACTCTACAGCGACGACAAGTCGTGGTTATAACTTTTTTTTTTATTTTTCTTTTTGGCTCCAAAATAAAAAATTATCGGACATTCAAGTATAATACAAGTGAATTATATATATGAAGCAAGTGTATTACTATTCGACCGGACGAAATCATTGTAGTTTATCACCTCAAAGACTATTTGAGTTTGTGGTATCCTAAAACGTTTACGTTATACTTGTCCACGTATTCACGGTTAGTATTCACGGCACTAAACCCTAACCCCCCCCCCCCCCAACTTTTAAATGATAAATTAATGTATATTATACAAAAAAAAATTATTAGTTAGGTTGTTTAGGGTTTAGGATTTATCTAGTTCATAATCTTCGACATAGATCGTCAACTATAACACAAGTAAGGTATATATATGAAGCTAGTGTATTACTATTCGACCGAAGAAATAATTGTAGTTCATCACTCAAAAACTATTCAAGTTTGTAAAATCATATGGCGTTTACCTTATATTTGTCCACGTATTATGGTTATCGTTTACGGTTTAGGGTTTAGGGCCTAAACCCTAATCCCTAAACTTTTAAATGATAAATTAATGTCTATTATAAAAAATAAAGTAGTTAGGTTGTTTAGGGTTTAAGATTTAAATAGTTAATAATCTTCAATGTAGTTCCTCAACTATAATACAAGTGAGTTATATATATGAAGCAAGTGTATTACTATTTGACCGAAAGAAATCATTGTAGTTCATCACCTCAAAGACTATTTAAGTTTGTGGTATCCTAAGGCGTTTACGTTATACTTGTCCACGTATTACGGTTAGTGGTTACAGTTAAGGTTTAGTGCCTAAACTCTAACCCCTAAACTTTTAAATGAACTTACTAATGAACTTACTAATGAACTTAACTGCAATGAATTTGATTATTAACTTACAATTGAAGATTTACATCAACGTAATATGGATTGATTTATCGACCATAGTTGTTCCTCAAACATAAAGGTGTTTGCACTACGTGGTATTCTTTGAATCAACGTGCGTTATAAGAGATTGAGTTGAATTTATCCTAACCGTGATATTCTTTGAATCAACGTGCGTTAAAAGAGATTATTCATGGTATTATGTGAATTAACAGGTTTAGTCTTTGTTTCGTTATTTGTTCACCATGTCAGCGTTTTATCTGTATGACTCTCAATGTGTCTTCGTTATTTAAAGAAAGCGTTACGGACGGTAGACTATCAATCGAAACGAAATCAATATCGTAATGTGGCTTGATTTATCTCATCGCACATGATAAGTGTAAATAATATTTAACTATAACATAGTATTAATACTATTCATTAGTATGATATACTTTATAGTTTAATTAAACACAAATTTAAACACTAACTATTAATTAATGTATATTATAATAAAATTTAAGAACACACTAATATTTTTTGAATTAATTAAAGACTAATGTATTTAATAGGTTTTAATTACAGTTTATATTCTATTTAGTTTATATTTTGTATTATTAAACCAAACACTAATTAAACACATATTATTAAATATGTAATATGATTTTCTCAAAAAATCAAAAAGCCCTCCAATTTTTTTTATTTTCCGGGCCCATATTTAGCCACAACATAGTCATAGTTATAGCCCA
This sequence comes from Gnaphalium uliginosum, assembly GCA_963930675.1. NCBI lineage: Eukaryota > Viridiplantae > Streptophyta > Magnoliopsida > Asterales > Asteraceae > Gnaphalium > Gnaphalium uliginosum. The sequence continues at coordinate 33,250,672 of OZ005685.1, forward strand.
TTAGTCGTCGCAGTAGCCCAGCACGAAAAACCAAAAGCTACTTTTTTTCTTTTTTTCTTCCCCAACACCAAACACTCCCTGCGTGCTAGCTACTGGCCTCTCCAAATCTGAGCCCGGAAACCACACCATCACCGGTTCACCACCACCCACCTCCTTCACCCCACCGAAACCACCTCCTTCACCACCACCCACCTCCTTCACCACCACCGAAACCTCACCATCACCAACACCGATGTTGAGCTCCGCCACCCACCACCGCTGCTGAACTCCCCACCCACTTCCGCCAAACCACCTTCTCTACACCGCCAAAACCACCTCTTCTACCCCATACCCACCTTCACTATCTCCGGTTCACACCGCCACCACTCCATCGCCGCCTGTGCACCACATTCGGATCACACCACCACTACCACAGTTAACTCACATCCCCGGTAAAGGTTTGTCCCTAAAATTGCTAATTGTTAATTGTTAATTATTAATTTTTAATTATTATTGTTTAATCACTGATTCGACGAGTCTAGTCGGACTCGTGACTCGGTGCGGTTCATGATGGACTGATGGTTTGAGTTGATGGTTTCTTAGCAGCTCGGTTCATGGTATATCAAAGGGGAATGATTTAATCCGAATTGAAGATTTATGTAAAAGGTTTCTAATTGGAACCATAGGTGTTTTGAAGATTGGTGAAGAAGGGTGCTAAACTTTTTTGGGAGTTATAGAGAGAGAACTAAAGATTAAAGACGATTGGATGTCATGCATATCGAAAAGAATATCTGCAAGAGTTTGTTGGGTACCTTACTAATGAACGACAAATCCAAAGACACTAACAATGCGAAAATTGACTAAAAAAATTTGAACATTCGAAATGAGTTGTGGCTCAAAGATAAAGGAAGTCATTAAAGCCCATCCTCAGTACTCACAATTGATGACATATGGGGTTTTTTGTCAATTCATTAAAGAAGTTAAACTCCCCGATGGATTTGGATCAAACTTTAAGCGGAAAGTGACCGAAAATGATAGTAACATAACGGGCATGAAATCTCATGATTGTCATATAATGATGCAACGGTTACTTCCCGTCGGAGTTCGAGGGTACTTGGACCCAACTATTTCAACACCAATAGTCGAGCTCTGTGCATTCTTTAAGCAACTTTGTGCTCGAAATTTAATGGAGGCCGACATGATGAAAGCTGAACGACCGTTGATCAATATTTTGTGTACTTTCGAGCAAATATTTCCTCTGTTTTTTTTTTTTTTTTTTTTTTTTTTTGACATAATGGTTCATTTGGAAATGCATTTACCCGAGGAGTCTACTCAAGGTGGGACTGTTTACATGAGGTGGATGTATCCATTTGAAAGATACATGAAGAAGTTAAAAACATATGTCATAAACAAAGCTAAGACCGAAGGTTCTATAGCGGAGGGGTACATTGCAGATGAAGCCTTAACTTTCTGTTCAATGTGTCTTCGGGGTGTAGAGACAAGATTTAATCGTCCGGACATGAATGAGGACGCTCCAATTCCAACATGTAAGTTGCATGTGTTCCAATCAGTATGTACACCAATTAGTAAATGCGTACCTACAAAGTTGGATCAACAACTTTAGAAGAAAGTAGAATGGTATGTACTTAAAAACAGTCCTGACATCGACGAATACAAGAAGTAAGTGTTTTTACTACGAATTATCTTTTTGTAAGTTATGTTTTTGATGATAATACTGATAAGATGAACATTATTTACAGTGAATTTACTAGTGATGAGCCTGGGAATGATTTAGAAAGAGAATTTCCTAGTTGGTTTAAGAAAAAGCTAAACTTGGTGTATATATTACCGTGTAAAACGAACGATTATTACACAAACTTATCTATTTTCGTCTTTTTAATAGATTTGTTGTTTGCGAGTAGCTGAGCCATCCAGCTGCAGTGATGAATTACTTGCTTTGGCACGTGGGCCATTGAATAATGCACACTCTTACACCGCTTGCATAGTTAACGGTGTGAGATTTGTAGTTCATAGTCACGATACACGTCGTACAACTCAAAATAGTGGAGTTTCAACAGCCGGGGTTAATGGATGTACGTTTATGGTCAGTTGGAAGATATTCTGGAGCTTATTCGATTGGTTGCAATGTTGTGTTGTTCAGATGTCAGTGGTTCAAAACCTATAACACCAGGCATGCCCAACATTGTGTCACCAAAAATAACATAACGAGTATTTCTCAAAGTCATGAATGGTACAAAGATGAACCATACATTCTTGCAACACAAGTAAAACAAGTCTTCTACCTTGATGACCCGTCCAAAAAGCATTGGAGGGTTGTCCAAGAGGTGAATCATCGAAAGATCTGGGACCGAGAAACCAACTTGGAAGAGAACGAAGAGGATGTTATACATGACAACAATTCATTTGATCTTGCATTGGATGCCAATTTGGATAATTTGACTTATACGAGCTTGAACAGAGATGTCCAATCAACTGAAGTTAATACAATTCATACTTCTGTCCGTGATGATGCAAATGATTTTATTGATGATGTAGAGGATGATATTGATGATATTGATGATATTGATGATTCCGAAAATGAAGATCTGGATTCTGATAACGAATGTGAAACATGCTATTGTTCTAGTGATGAGTCTGATTGATTTCTAATTATTATATTTAACAAAACTTTAATTTGAATGAAATTGTTATTGAGTTGTTTGTTAAATTATGCTGGTTATATGTTTATTGAGATGTTCATGTTATTATGTAGTTTTGTACACTTGTATGTTTACAGATGACATTCATGGCTCGAAATCACGGTGGAGATACTGGTGGTGATGATCGTGATCCTCAGGTGACCATTGGCAACCACCTACCCATTGCCAAAGTAAGAGCTTTTAGAGTAATCTGTTTACTTGAATTTGATTTGTTGTATTTTGACTAACTTGTTTATCTGAATTTGATTACTTGTATTTTTTATTTTCACTTTGATTTGAAGGTTCGAAGAAGGTGCGGGGTCCCACCACTTGGGAAGCGCTCCGTAAGAAGTGGAAATCGAACGGTAAGAGACGATTGCCGATCATGTTTCATGTTGGAGTAAAAGACGCGATTGGGCGACCCATTGGCCCGAATGAAAAAGACTTCATTACTTTAGTCGGGTCACTTGTTGGTGACACAATCCCTTTACGTTACCCAATGTGGGAAAAAGTACCCGAGGAGGATAAAACAGCTATTTGGCCTAAAATAAATGTGAGCTTGTTTAATATATTATTGTAAATTTGTACAGAAAAATAAACACTCACTAACTGTTTCTTTTAAATTTCAGACTTCCTTTGACATGAAACCTCATTTGAATGGGCGCTACAACGATGATGTCATAATGGGGGATTGATGGACTTTGTGCTCAGATATACAGAGACCGAAAATCCAAGTGTAAGGGTAAGTGGTTTAACAAGCGAGGGGGCTTTAAGGATCCCACTAGTATTAGACAAACCCCTCCACTCAACATGACACTTGAAGAGTGGAACAAGTACTGTGACTTTTACTTGTCGGAAACAAACAGAAAATGTTCTGAGGTGAATACTGAGAACCGGAGTATGCAAATATGCAATAGTCACCACGGGACAAAATCATATGTCGCTCACATACATGACAGGGTAAGTAGCTTTATAATAGTTATTTTTAATAATTATTATCTAATGTTGTGATTAATTTGGTTGATTGTTATTATATTTTCTTTTAATAAGTTTATAGCTCATTGAAAAAGAAGGTAAGTATACCCCTATTGAGCAATACAAGGATATGCATACTTATGAAGATGGGTCGTGGATCAACGAAATCGCCAAAAATCGATACGTAAGTACAAATTTGTTAAATTTGAGTATTTTAATTCGTGTATCTAATTTTGATTTTTGAAGTTGAAGTCTTATAATAAGTTGATCGATTGATGATTTTGTGAAATCAAAGCATTGAATTGAAGTGAAGTTGAAGTCTTAGGTGCTCTAATAATAATTACGGAGTTTTGATCATGCTTATGGTTAAATGTATTATAGGAAGGGGTGGATCCAATTGTTTAGTAGGTTAGAAGATAAAATAATTAAAAAAATTTCGATAACAGATCAAGGAATAATAAATTTGACTTGTGACTTGTAAACTTTAATTCATGCTTCTGTTTCAAATGGTTAAATGGTTTATATGTTAAATAGATATGTGTTAAATGAGTTAAATGAGTCAAATGGTTAAATTTGTAATAGGTTAAATGGGTAAAGTGGGTTAAATGAGCTTCCAAGTGGTAATATGAATGAAATGGGTTAAATGGATCAAGTGGGTCATTTGGGTGAAATATATGAGTGAAATTAGTCAAATTTGTCATATCACTAATCATTGTTATTTTTTAACTTTTAGGATGCTATGGTGAAGGAACGTGATGAGGATTCGAGCTCTTCCACTCCATTAAGTGAGACGAAGATACTAGCAAAATACTTGGGAAAACAAAGTGGGTATTATCTCGGGATTGGTAAAAAGTTACCTCGAGGTTTAAGTTCAAGTTCAAGAGTCAAATCAAACTCAAAATCGAGGATGTATTCAAAGGATGAAGTTGAGCAAGTGGGTGGTAAATTTGTGGAGCATGCAAATGAACATTTGATGACGATTTAAGACGCCTTTAAACTCGCTAATGTTAACCTTCCTAACCTTAAACCCATGGATCCCCAAGTATATGTGATAGATGGTGATGAGGACGAAGAAGAGGACCAAGACGAGGACGAAGATGGTGAGTAAGTTGGTTTAAATTTCATGTGTTAGTTGTAATGTGATCATGTGTTAGACATGAAAATGTTGTTTAAACAATTTGTATGTTTCTTTGGATGATTTGGATAATTTGTATGTTTGTTTATACGATAATGTGTTTGGTTGTTTTCATTAGCGGATTTGTTATATTTTATGCTTGAAATCAACAGGGAAAATTTAGTTTTCGAACAGGGAAAAACCTAAGATTATTGTAAAAAGGGCAAAATTCTGCCCAAAATGGCAGTTAGTGTTAGCGACGACATGGGGTCTTTAGCGACGACTTGTGTTGTGGTTATTGATATTTATTAAAGAAATTAGAAAATAAACGAGTATATTTATAGCAGCGACGGGAGACTTCAGCGACGACTTGTGTCGTGGCTATAGGTAATTATTAAAAAAATAAAAATAAAAGAAAATATCTATAGCGACGACACAGGTCTATAGCAACGACTCATGTCGTTGCAATAGATATTTATTAACAAAATTTAAAAAGAAAAGAAAATATCTTTAGCGACGACACATGTCGTAGCTTTAGACTTAGGGAACAAGTCAGACGTGGGCCCCATATGTCATCGCTAAAGAATTTAAAAGTCGTCGCTGTAGAGCAACAATTGCGAGGACATAGCGACGACATTTCAATGACGACATGTCGTGGCAATAGATCTAAAGACCTACGGTGACGACATTACAACCTATTGCGACAATTTTTTTTGTGGCTAAAGGTCTCGATTCTTGTAGTGAATGTCATTAAAAATACATAAGAGACCAAATCTTTTAAAATTTAAAAAAATATTTGATTCTATTATAACAATTTCTCAATAATTGATCTTAATAACTTTTTCAATCTCACATTTCTTCTATATATTGCGTAGCTAAAAAAAACCAAAATCAACGAATGAGATTTTTTTTTCTTGAAATAATTTAGTCAAATACACAAAAAATTTGATACATCCTAAATTGATCCCAACCAATGAACGTCATAGAGGCTCCACTCTTAAAAACTTATAGTGCTATTAATTTTTTTTTATTTTGCTTGGTCAAGATATCAAGTTAAACATAAATCACAAAATAAATAGTTAACTATTAATGAGTTATTTTGGACCAAACAATAAATAGAAGTGTGTGACGTAAAAATAAATTTAAAAATAGAGGTTGTAATGTATGTAGTTATGAATTTACGATTGATAGTCAATATTTTGGAATTGAGAATTTTATCGGCTAAAAAAATGGTGGATTTAAACATTTTTTCAATTTGAATGACACATAGAATTTTTTAGGAAGCTAGGGTAATGACATATAAGATTTTTGCTTGTTTGTCAAAAGAATAGAAGTGCCACGTAGGAAAGAAACTATCATCTATTAGTTATATAGATAGATAGATGCATACGTATAGATCGAGGTTCAAATGAACATATAGCTTTGGTGTGTACGTATATTAATATTAAATATAATAAATTATTATCGAATTTGACTAATGTGTCATTTATATAAGCTATCATGTGACATCATACAAGTTAACATGTCAAATGAAATTTTGATACATACGATATTAATTTTTATAGTTGAATAAAAAAATAGAAATGATTTGACGGGTGAGTTCAAACGAGTACAAAAAATCTAGTGAGAATGAAGAATCAATGAGAGAGCTTCATTTATAGAGGTGCAAAAGTCATTTTAACAAAACCCTCATCTTGCTATACGTTTTTTGAATATAATATCTCAAAAACGGCTAGTCAAAAATTATAAAAATTGTACCATAAAAATCAATATTTTTTTTATTCGATTAGACATCTCAATGGTATACTTTCGACTAATTTTTTTTTTCATTTTTTTGTGGATTTTGAAAACTACATAACTTAGTATTACATGTGATAACATTTAAATATCACATGTGATAACATTTAAATATCACATGTGATAATAACTATCAAATGTGATAACAACGAATATCACACGTGATTAAAAGAATATCATATGTGATACTACACAGTATCACATGTGATAATATATTGTACAATTTGTAAAACTCACCAAAAAACGAAAAAAACAATAAGAATCTTCGAAACTCACCAAAAAATGAAAAAAACAATAAGAATCTTCGAAATTATACCATGTGGAATATCTAATCGAAGAGAAAAAATGCTGATTTTTATGGTACAATTTTTTTGTAACTTTTCATTTAGTCATTTTTGAGATATTTAATAATGTGGGGGAAAGTGGAGATTTTGTAATCTTTGATCAAAATGAACGAATGAAATTGATTCCTTCATTCTCACCAAATTTCATGTACTCATTTGAACTTATAACTCATAATTCAACTATTGTTTAATATATTTCGTTGCATTTGACCCTATTTTATATACACTGTGATTAATAATAATACGGCGCTACAACGGGAAAAATACATTGAAACTAGTAGTTAATTATCTTCTACTACTTGAATGTGCATACAAAAATAAGATTAATATCACATCTAATGAAAAAAAAGGGGTCAGGAGTACCAAGCGACATTAATATATATAAATATTGATGTTGGTGTCTTATCACGTTCTATCTCATTCAAAAAGATGTAAATAATGCAAAAATCATTGAGTCATTTTAATATTCTTTCCATGCATTACATGCTCCAAATATCTTAAACCATCCGTCCTAAATTTATTGTCTATAGACAACAAACATGCAGTTTAAGAAAATATAACTACTACATTGTACTTTTCTATACTATGACAGTTTAACTTTACTATTTATACATCTTTTTATGACATACATATAAAATACATGTAAATATAAAATTTAGTTAATTATATTCTTCTACTTTTAGTAACTGGTACTCCCTCTTTCCAATAATAAGTGTCCATAAATATATTATACAAAGTTTAAGAAAAAATCATAATAAGTATATTGTGTAAAAGAAAAAATGACAATCTTACATTTACTTTTTGCACGGTGTTCTATTAATTGGGTTTGTGATAAAAATAAATTGTGAATAAATTGATAAAGTTAATATATTACTTTTGTAGTTAAATATTTATTTTGAGACAAAGTAAAAATAAAATGGTAAAAATTTGTGAGGGAAGAGTAATATATACAGGGGCCACAAAGTACCACTATATGCAGGAAATTAAGCTATACCAAAATATTCACATGCAATATTGTCATAATGTACAGACTACAGATCGAGTACACTGTACACACTTTCACATTTATGCGATCGAGTTTTGTACAGCTCACTTTAACGTGCTGATCGAATTGAAGGACACCAAATTAGGTTCAAAAGTGGAATCATTTGTCGGGCCAATCAAATCTATCCAAAGATGTGGTCAATTAAATTTTGTCAACAAGTGTCTAACTTCAATTTATTTATGCGTGTAAGTTAACCATATATTACTCTCTTTAATTTTACCTTTGTGTACATTATCTCCTCTTAGTTAGTGTTCTACTTACACCGCTCTCAACAACCGGATGAAATCGACTGGTCAGTTAATGTTAATTTAGCGTCACATTAATTTTTTTTTAAAACTGACTAATAACTGACTGACCGCTTTCAACAATTACACCGTCACTTTAATTTTTGAGCCCACATTTACCAATATTATGGTGTTATTCTAATTTTTTAAATTAGAAGATTTTGTAAATAAAGATAATTTGGGTAACAAGTTTCTTGGTAGACAAGTCAAGGTTTTTCTATTCATATAAGAGTTGTTTGTAGAGTTATGGGGAGGAGGTTAAGCAAAAGAGAGAGTAATTGAGAGTTTCCCTTCGTCCCGTGTGGTAGTATCGGTGATTCAATAACGAAGGCGCAAATTCCGTTATTGTAATCTACCGGTGAGAGTGGTGTGAGAGTACGTGATAATATTCAGGAGTGTTGAGAGAAGTGTCCATTTTGTAACATTGTTCGTATATAGTGAAATTTTAAGTGGCCGCTGGTCCCGTGATTTTTATCCTTGAGAGGTTTTCCACGCAAAATATCGTGTGTTATGCGTTTTTCTTTTTGTGCATTTATGAATTGACTTGTACATGGTTGTGAGTTTCTTAATATAGTGGTGATCAATCCCAACTAGCGTTATGAGAGCGGGATCGATCCCAACAACTGGTATCAAAGCAAGGTTCGTGGAGAAGAATCACATAATCAGGAGGAAGTAAATACTGGAGAGAAAACAGAGTGCGATTTGTCATATTCTGCGCGACATCGGGAGAATTAACGGTATGAGTTCTTTAACCGTCGGATTGTTGTGAAATTTAAATTGTAGGTTCATAAGATGTGGATTAACGATCCGACCGTTAGGATTTGCGATTGGAGATACTAAAGAGAGATATGGGTTGTTAAAGTTTGTAAAGAATATTCGTAGGGTTTTCAGTGCAGCTGTAATGAAGAGAGCATTGAATGTTCGTTAACCTTTGGATCTTCATGATTTTTGGATAGGGATTTCAAGACACACATATCTACGTTGTAACTGAATTTGGGGTCGATCAAAGGTCAAGAGAGTAAGATATGAATTTTCGAAATTGCTGTTAGTTTGGAGAGGTTTTCTGTACAAACTTTCGATTTGGAGAAGAATTATTGTGGTGATTGGTGGATGATGTGAGGTTCAAAGATGATGAGACTCGGTAGAGTATGTTGATCGCGAGGATTCCTTATGTCGAAAGTCTTCTTAAGAATAAGGTTGTTGGGCGGCGTGTCCCAGTAGAGAGAAAGTCGACGTCAACAAGATGAAGATCACACTCATTATCGTTGAAGATGATATTCGCATCATAGAGTTGCAGATTTAGGGAATTTGAATCAAGGGAGGATTTATTGGGGTGTGATTCTAATCTCCTAAATTAGGAGATTTTGTAAATCAAGATAATTTGGGTGACAAGTTTCTTGGTGGACAAGTCGAGGATTTTCTATTTATATAGGAGTTGTTTGTAGAGTTTGGGGGATGAGGTTGAGCAAAAGAGAGAGTAAATGAAAGTCTCTCTTCGTTCCGTGTGGTAGTCTCGATGATTCAATAACAACGGCGCAAATTCCGTTATTGTAAATTACCGGTGAGAGTAGTGTGAGAGTATGTGATAATATTCAAGAGTGTTGAGAGGAGCGTCCATTCTTGTAATATTGTTCGCTAGTCCCGTGATTTTTACTCTCTCTTGAGAGATTTTCCACGCAAAATATTTGTTTGTCATGTTTTGTCTATTTCCACGCATATCGATTAATCAAGAGTATATTATAATTTCTACTTCCCTTTGTGTTAATTGTGTATTCTTACCTTTTTTTAGCTTGCTTTATATAATAAATAATAATATGTATGCATCAAATTTTAAAACATTCTATTGTATGCATTTAAGCTTTAATTAATGTGTTTTAGTTTTTTGACTACATAAATTGACATTTTCCTTATCAGTTCTATTCATACAACAGTAAGTTCAATCCATACGATAGAGTATAGACGTTTTAAAATATGAATACATGAGATTTCAAAATTACATGCATGGAATAGTAAATTGTTTAAAGTTTAATACACCCTTAAGAGAAAAGTTCAACGTAGAATGGTAAAAAAATATAGAATGAAAGAACCAATAGGATTGCTCCATTTCAATTACCCATTTTCACTTTTTATTTTTAAAGCTAAATATCTCACAAACCGTATATCCATAAATTATAAAAATTACACCGTTAGAATCAGCGTCTTTTTATCTTTAATTAGAAATCTCACATGACATACTTTCGACGAACTTTTTTTTTCGTTTTATAATGGGTATGTGAAATTCGTATTAGTAAATCACATGTGATTTAACCAAATCACATGTGATTTAACCAAATCACATGTGAATATATTTACAATCAAATTATAAGTTTTAAATCACTATGTATAATCACATGTGAATATTCAAATTTACAATTATAAGTTTAAAATCACATAAAAATAATTTATTTACTCATAAATCACATGTGATTATACATAAAATCACATGTGATTATATAAGTCACATTTTCTACGACCCAACAAAAATGAAAAAAAAAATTGTCGAAAGTATAGCTTGTGAGATCTCTAATCAAAGAGAAAAAGACGCTAATTTCGAATATGTAATTTTTATAATTTTTGGTCATGCCGTTTGTGAGATATTTGATTTTAAATATACGAGTGAAAATTGAGTTTTAAAAAAATGGAGCAATCCTATTGGTTCTCTTATTCTTCACTTTTTTAACATTTTACATTGAACCCACCTCAAACCCTTAAACTATAAACTCATTATAATATCCCTCTTAGATAATAGAATCGATTAGGTCACCCAAACGATACTATAGAGGGGACCAGAGAGATAAGGATGAAAACTTTTACACAACTATTATTGAATAAAACTTTTAGCTGGACCTGATATTGTTCATTTACATTACTATGTAGAAAGATATTTGTTTGGGTTGTGTACTCTAAAACGTAACAAGTTATTACTGAAATCAATTGTGTGTACGCAATTTTCAATTATTACTAAGTGTGTTTAATACTGTGACGTGATAATTTGTATGGATCTCATGTGAGTACCTTATATAGATGACGCGTGAGTCATATGATATACGAATATTGTAATCGATAGTTGAATAAATACAATAAATAGAGGTTTTTAAGTTTGTACCTATTACGGAGTATAAATTTCTGGTCATAGATTATTATATTTCAACACAATTAACACATATTTCTATTGTTTTCAACTTTTAGTACTCTTTCCTACCAGTTTGTATATTAGTCACATAATATTTAGATCAGAACACAAAGTAAACATTGAATTCATACCGACAAAATTAAAAAAAAAAGTGCTCTAAAACTGAGGGGTATTACTTTTGTTAATCCACGTGATTATAGTTACGAGGTTTACCGTAAGGTTAGAATAGGAATGAGAATCAATTTGAAACTCAAAACCTTAAGAGGGTACGATGTATAAACGTTGTCTTGGGTTAGATACCCACTTTCAAAACTCAATCAAATAAAACAAACACATTTAATGGAAAATAAAACTCTTTTCTTCATTAACATTAACACACCCTAGCTAATTGAGTTATATACATACATATATATATATATATATATATATATATATATATTAACGGGATAAAAAAAAGTAATTTAGGGAGAGAAGAGGGAAAAAAAATTTGTTACTATGATTCAATATTTTATTGATATGATTCGAATTTTTATTGATATAATTCTATATTTTATTGTTTTGGTTCAATATTTTATTAACATTTACTAAATTTCACTTCGTATTTTGTAAGATTTGTATTTTCAAAATTAAAATATTCCGTGATGATTTCAATCACTTTTTCTTTCCCTTAAAAAAAATGTTTCCCTATATTATCACAATATATACAGGAGTATAGGACAAAGATTTAAGTGTTGCTAATTACTTGGGCGGTCCACAACTAACTAACGGCCCACTAACAAAAAATCATCTCTTTAAGATTGTAGCTGGCATCTCAAGCCCATAACTATAACCAAGATCGCCATTATCATCCCTTTTAAGATTTGTATGTTTTATAGGGGGGGTGTTTGTTGGTCGTATGGAATCACTACATTAAATGACTTCTATTTTCACCAATCAAATTCACCCCCTTACATGAGTTTTACATATGCAATTTTTGAGGGTATAATTTCCAATAATCATGTTCATATCTTCGTACCAAACAAATTATTTTGTATTTCATTTCCTAAACCCATATCCATACCCATCCCCATACTCACCGACCAACCAAACACACTCTAACTTTAACATCGTATCGGAAAAAAATCTACTACCTAATTTATTCGTGGAAGTTATTAATGAATTGTTTTAAAAATTTGATAGATTTCAAATTTTCAACTTATTTTGGGAGTATTTTGAAAAGGTGACATAGTTGCTCTTTTTATAAGTCTATTTTCCTAGCCTATAGATTCATTAAAAATTTATAAAAGTCAATAAACATATTTCCAACGACTTATTAACATATCAACTTAAAAATTATTGAATTTAATAATTCATGAAGTCAATAAGCCGATCATATTAAACTTTTCATATTTTTCAAATTTCAATCAACTTATATATTTTCAAATAATATAACTTTATAAATAAGGGAATTGATAATAATAATAATAATAAAATAAAAAATAGTTCCCCCCATGTCTAAGCCAAATGAAGAAAGACACCTAAATGGTATATGCCGATGAGTTATTGCTTGCATTTCCTCATTTCTGTTTTGTTTCTTCTTTCTTTCTTTCTGCATCTTTTCTCTTTTCTTTCAGGCGAGCGCGCCAACCAGAATACTGTCAATGCTTATTGTCCGTCATATAATCGAATACGTACACAAACTTTAGTATTTCACAGCACGTTCTGACCATGATTAGGATGATTAAGTAAATTACCACACTCAACGCGTCACATTAATCGTCAAAAATTTCTCAGGTAACAGAGGACACGATTATGTCTGTTTTTTGTGTTTATTTATTTTTTAGGTCCTTTATTTATCGTTTATTACTATTAACTAATTAATAATAAGTCTTATCTAACTTAGTGGTGGAGCTCTTCATCTGTATGTTATGTTACATATATTCTTTTTGTATATATCTATAATAAATGAATGCACGTACATTATGTTTATGTTTTAGACAGTTGACTTTCATAAGTTGGTAGAGTTGAATTTTTGTGCTCTTCTTTTCTTTTCTTTTTTTTTTTTCTTTTTTTTTAAAAAAATTTATACACATATAATAGTTCATGAACTTAAACATATACACAGTACCAGACAGAATTCTACGTTAATTATAGCTACTTTTTTTTTAGTTTTTCTTTTGAAGGAAAAACAAAACAGACATAGCTAAGAAGTGGTTGGTAATGCAGTTTAATTTACATATCTCATTTTATGCTAACAATATGAAGTTAACAAATTTATCAACTTTATTAAAGTGTCTCTTAATTGTGTTAATTTGTAGGTATTTTGATTCCAAGGCTCAAATAACATGTCTGCCTCACAGCTCTTGCGAATTCTCCAAACCCTTCCTGCGGTTAATAATGACGAAATCTGGTAAGTTTTTAATTTTAATTTTATTTTTTATATTTATTGTTTGCTTACAGAATTGTTGTATGTATGTATGTATGTATGCATAGTACTAAATCGGGTTTGATTTGAATTCAACAGTGGTTTCAATGCCGATGAACTAGAGGCAAGCATGAACAGGAGCTCTAGGTGTACAAATCCTTTTTTATCTAATGACGATGATAATAAACTCAACTTCTGGAACAATCCAGAACTTGAAACTTCAATTTTCAGCGGTGAATTTACCAAAACCCATGATGATGAAACGTTCAGGAAGTCATGTAAAGTTCCTTCTCATTTGTTTGAAAAGACGACTGGATTTTACATTGATAAGCATTCAGTAAATTGTGATATGCCAGAGTTAATGGTATGTTATAAAGAACGTGATTTTAACGTTAAGGATATTTGCATTGATGAGGGACTACCAGATGATGAAACTATTACGATTAGCAAGGATAATAACAAAAATAATAATAATAATAAGCATGAGTATTTGCGCAATAACGTTCCTATGAATGGAGATGATGATGATGATGATGACATGATTGAAGCAAGTCTTGATAGCGAGTTTCTCAAGCATGGATGGTTGAGACCTTCAAATTCTTACATGGATGTTGAGATCAAATCATCCATCCGAAATTCAACGAATAATTATGGTCCTGATAGCTCATCAGGTACTACTTCTGAAGATGAGTTGAATTCAAGTACTAATTTACAAGATGATGTCTCAACAGAGAGATTAGCCTCTAATTCCATGTTCTCCTTGCAACAAGAAGATTGGTCCCTGCAATTCCCTGAGTCCTCTAACAATTATGCTGATGATAATGTCAATCCACAGTCTCTAGAGGTGCGTACTTCTTAATGGTTACTTATTGTTAGAGGTGGCAATTTCTGCCCATTTACCAATGATTGGGTTAAATTGTGTTATGTTTTATCTCAAAATGAGTAAGGGGGTCAAAGCAAATATCTTAGCATAGTCAGGTAAAAGGTCGAATGGATTGAAAGTCAATTTTAAATTCGTACATCCTCCTAGATCGTTTCATATAGATCATTATTGTAATAGTTTTTGTATCTCTAAATAAAGAATTAGTTCTATAACTACTTATAACCATCATCAAAATGGCCTAGTGGTATGTACTCACAAGAGGCATCAGGTTCAAACCTCCCTAGGCAAACATCTTTGTGTTGGCTAGGGAAGTGGTCAGAAACGGTCACCGAGATACCCCGGTTAGTACATCTATGAGTCAATTGAAGGCTCGCCATCTCGGGTAACCTGAACATCGAAGACCCTTGTCCGTTTACCCATTTACATGTTATTATGCAATGGACAAAAATTCGTACATCCTCCTAGATCGTTTCATAGATCATTATTGTAATAGTTTTTGTATCTCTAAATAAAGAATTAGTTCTATAACTACTTATAACCATCATCAAAATGGCCTAGTGGTATGTACTCACAAGAGGCAGCAGGTTCGAACCTCCCTAGGCAAACATCTTTGTGTTGGCTAGGAAAGTGGTCAGAAACGGTCACCGAGATACCCCGGTTAGTACATCTATGAGTCAATTGAAGGCTCGCCATCCCGGGTAACCTGAACATCGAAAACCTCGTCCGTTTACCCATTTACATGTTATTATGCAATGGACAAAAATGTGTACGTCAATCGGACCCAATCCATTTTGACCCATACTATTAAGTGATCCGTTTCACCACAAACGGGTTTTGACCCATTACCCAACCCACACATCCTGGCACCTCTACTTAATGTCTATGATAAATTTTTATAACCATTTGAATTACAGGATTCTGAAGAAGAATTCTCGGAAAGAGATATGGTAGAATTTCAAGTTGAAAAACTAGATAGAAATGCCCAAATGAAGAATATATTACTCGACAGCAGGATGGAGGGAAGTGTAGCTTTTCATTTTGACACCAGGAAACCATCGACGCGTAATGATCCATGTGGAGTCCTGAATCCTGAATCCGTTTACGAACTTCCTCTAGAGACTGAAAGTTCTAGCAACCATCAAGATTTGGTGTCTGGTAAAGTGGCAACGGAAATGGCAAATCATGAAAGGCGACATTCTAAAGGAGAGTCCAGTTTCTCCATGGCAGGTGTCATTACAGAACTAATCTCCTGCTCCAGGCCTATGCCATTTGCGGGTGGTATCTCTAATCGATCAGACAGCAGTGCAGCTAGTACCACATCCTTTGCCTTTCCCACGTAATAACATGCATACCTTTTCGTGAACTATTCCAGATCTTATTGGTGGCAAAATGGGCGGGCTGGGTAACTGTTCAAAACTAGTAACTTTTGGTGCTATTCAAATTGTCAGTTTGGGTTGACCGGTTATGTTTTTTTGTCGAAAATATTCAAACTTTTTTTTAGATAAAAATGTGTCATATTATTTCAATGGTAATCTATCTTTCAAATACTTTTCTGAGTTTTATTCATTAAATATAGACTTCAGGTGACCTTCAACCATTTGACTCATACAACCCATTTGACCCATTTTTGGATTTTTGAGAAAACACATAACTGAATCATTTTTAAGTAAATGGGTCAAAATTGCCAGATCTAGCTAGATCATTTTCTTCTGGAACCATGAATTGACACTGTTTATAATAGTATCTAACAATGTTTCTTTGTCGTGTAGACTAGAGACGGAATTTATTAGCAGCCCTGTACGAATGGGAAAAGCAGAGAGGAGACGATTACAAAAACAGAAAGGATGGAGACAAGGCCTTATCTGCTGTAAATTCTAAGTTGTTTACAGTGATAGATTCACTAATATTACATACACCTCATATGTCATTGAGATTTTAGACAAGTCTTGCCAGTTTGTGTGATTGATATGAGATTGTGATGGAAGTGGAAACGAGGTGTTAGTTTTTCTCCTGTTTTCAGCTTCATACGCACTTAAAAATCAGACGTTTATTTTCAATTTATGTACATGGTTGTGTTTTTGGATGCGGCATTTTTATTTTTATTCATTTTTTATGAACGATCTACATGTCATGGTTTCATTACTCTTCTGGATATGTAAACGTACAGATATGCAAAATTACCGTCGACTAGTTCTATCATGTTACTCTTCACCCAAGTGTTTAACAAGTGCATTTAATTTGTCTCATGATCACGTTGCTTTGTCAATCAAGTTTTGATTCAAGACAGAACATGAGACTGTTACAGAAAAAATCAGTGTTCTAGTACTAAAGATTTATTTTGGTGTGTAACATAATATGTATAGCTCACTTGTATAGTTGTATTGATCCATACAAACCACAAGAAGGCATTAAAAAATATAAAAGAAATGGTTAACACATTAGACATGAGGAAACAGAAACAAAAAGAATGAAATGAAAGGGAACACAATGAGCTGGTTTTGCATTTGTTAATGCAAAAAATGTAAAGTGTTGGCCATTTGAGTAATTAATAAATTTAAAAACCTTTTAGAACACCATTAACAATTTGGTGGGCGATGGATATGCATGTCTGTGTTTAAATTTGATAAGTAAAAAAATAGCCAGCAGGCCTACCAAGAAATATGGTGACAAAATAGCACAAACACCTCCATTGTTAATTGAAGCCTCATTTCCCTAAAAAGAGTCCCATAAATATGGATTTTGAAACTCTCTACTTTGTGCTTTGTGTATATATCTTTTCTCTAACACACAAACACACACGCGCGCTCACAGACACTCTTCGAATATATGTATATATATTGAACACATGAGATTCTTGTATAACTCTATTAGTACAACTTTCTAAGAGAATCAAGAAAAGTAAAACTTTTTCTTAACACAATCCCCTCTGCCAAACACACAATAGGAGAGATATAACGTACTACGTACTAATCGATCTGTTAGGTGTAAAGCAAGTCAAGAACATGATGATAGTTAAAGTTACCGTATTGTGTGTTACTCTCTCAATTTTGTTGACAAACAATGTTGCTTATATCCGTGCTCATCAGCTCCAAGCTTCGCATGAATTAGGTATAAGTTAATATATCTCTCGATCTCGGTATACTCATACTCTCTCAATTTTGTTGACAAACAATGTTGCTTATATCCGTGCAGTTAATGACTACCAGCTTGATCATCATGGACTTCCAAGAAAGTTAATGAGCAATAAAAAGGTAGCTTTTGTAAAATACGTACCTAGCACAAATTAACAAGTGTTAACTAGTTGAAGTCCCCTCAAATATTAGGGTTTATGTTTTTATACATTTGAGTTGAACATGAGTATTTTCTTCTTGTATCAATCAGGTTGAAGGTTATGAAGCTAGGGGTTTGTTTTCTCAAAGTGAGATAATTAAAGGTTCTTCAGGTAATTAATCAATTCATCATAATTCATTACTTTGAGAAACCCTAATAATGTTATAATTCATACATCTATGTGGTGTATTGTTGCTTTGAAAAAGCTATGCTTACCATGTTAGAATCGATTTTTATATAGTAGTATTTTATGCACTACAAAATTCATGTATCTATAATTGTAAGTTTTGATTTTTATTTTTCCTTTTAAGTGTGTTTCTTTGTTTAAATTGTTACAACTTACTCATATATTGTAAATAAAAATTAGAAAAAAAAAATTATTATTAAAAAAGTCAAATATACTTGACAAAAAATGTTCTTTTCATTTAGATCATAACAACTATTAAAGATAAATTATTGTTATGAGGTTGAAGATGTTGTTCACAAAAAGGCAAAAAAAATATTATTGAGATGTATACTAAATTTCAGACGAAAGATCGACTTTGCACTAACTTTAACTTCTGAAGTATATTCATCATTCCTTCGTGTTAATAGTGTTATTAAGATGTGCATTTACCAATGTATATATAAAAATTATATATACTTGGACTAGTTTCATATTAATATACTTGGACTAGTTTCATATTAATATACACATAGATGTAGGTACTAGCAAAAAAATATAAAATGATCAAACGGTCAATTGATAAGAAATCTATTGTGTGTATGAACTTTCAAAAATCTCTATTGTGTGCATTCAATTTTCAATTTATTACTAATTGTATGTAATTTTGACATGGGGCTTTGTATGGATCGATGCATGTGCGTGCGTTATATAAATGACACACCAGCTAAAATACATACGGTTAGTAATAATCGAAAATTAAATACACACGATAGATGTTTTTGAATGTTCATATAAATAATAGATTTTTTTGTCATAGTTTTTTACATTTTCATTCCTTAATTAAACACACACTAAAACACAAGAGAGAAATGCTATATTTACAAATACAAAGGTACATAGAAATAATATGAACCTCTTTACAAGCTAAACATGATAAAAGAAAAATCTCCTTTCACAAATTAACTACTAGTCCACATACATCACCTTCTAAAAATTGTTTGACGGCATATAGGATATACCTTACTTTTTGTACGGAAGATACATTTTACATGTATCAGGATTTTACGTACCTATATATGTAATTAATACACGCAAGTTAAACGTAAACTTGCCTCTTTTGGTAATATGACATTTTAATTTGCATACAGGTAGATCACATGAGATAGAAGTGATGGTGCATGCAGCAAAAGGAACAAGAAGACAGGAATGGATAGAAGGATCCGACCCGACTCATGAGTACTTTACTATGGATTATTCACACGTTAGAAGACGACGTCCTATTCATAACAAGTCTTTTCCTAAAGCCGTCACTAATTATCCATGACACGTGGCTTTTATTATGATTAGTAAAATAAACACATTGGAATTATATATTTTTTTATAAATACAGAAAAACTCAAATTAATTAGTTAGGATTTAGAGGAAGGAAGGAATCTGTGGAAATTTTTGTCTGAGAGCTTGTAATGGCCGACATAAGACGGAGCAAAACTCTATGTTTTGCGACGAACAAGGACCCTACTTATGGTTTTATGTATATACATTCTCTTTGTTCCTTTTTTGAAAACAAATATGAAATAATTGTTTGTTGTTTAAGTGTTTGACTTTTAGTCAATTATGTTTGTGAAATCAGAATTTTAGAATCTATTGTAACATTAAAAGGCCGGGGATCTTAATTTTTATGTTAAACATCAGGTAAAGGTAAGTAATTAACTAATTGTTTTTCTTTTGACTTGTGTTTTATTGCGTTGGGCCCCACCTCCGCGTCCCCTGTTGCGTGGCTATACCGACCCAAACCAACTAAACGCGTCAACCGACGAGCCGGTCACCCATGCCGGTGGCCTCGGTCGGCCGACACTCGTCGGTTACCAACCGACACACTCGTTGGGAGTTCTCTAAGTTCAATACTTACTCCTTTATCACTAGTTGCTTTTTAAAGTGAAACTCTATCTGTATTTATATGTTGTTCTTTGGATGAATTGAGCTGAAAAAAGTCCCAACAAGTGTTATTAGAATTACAGTTGTAGTCTGGTGTTGATGTGGAGGGCATCTTTGATAACTCAGATGATCCCGGTAATCGACTGTTCTCGTCTCCTGATCCGAGAATAATAAGGCTTGATCTTGGAGTAAGTAACATCTCCTTGGTAACTCAAATGATTCTGGTGATCGTTTGGTCTCGTCTCCGAATCTGAGAATAATAAGGCTTGATCGTTAATTGGAAAGTAACATCTCCTTGCTAACTCAGATGATACTATCGATCGCCTGGACTCGTCTTCTGATCCAAGAATAATAAGACTTGATCTTGGGAGAAACAACATCATCAAAAGGAGGCTCTGGTAAATGATTTCATCGGCTACTCCTTATATCATCAATTGATTCTAGAGTGGAATTACATCCGAGATTATGTTGTGGACTTTAGACGAGTTAAACCGAAAAAGATTATGACTAATAAAATATATTTTTTAGACATTACTAAATATATACATAAGTAAACTAAATGTGTTTTACATATAGATTTACCGGTTAATAAAAATGATGGGAAGTAAAACCATCGAATGACCAAAACGTACTTATTTTATGTAAATCTAGCTCTATAATATGACTCACATTGAAAGAGAAGAATGAACTATTTTTTAGAATATGGTACGAAATATAAGCTTTTTTGTATTATACTATTCAGCCAAATGGAGAACTCAAACCCCAATATTTGGATACGTGTTCTCACAAGTTACAAAAACATGTTTAGTCCAACAAACCATGCATTTGTATTATTTAATGATATCATTATCACCTTATAATTTAAACATATATTACTTCTTTGTCCCAAAATAAATATCCACATTATTATTTATATATGCTCCAAACAATTATCTATTTACAAAAAATAACTACTAAATATCATTACACTTCATATTTTACCCTCTTAGCAATTTTCAGTTAAACTTTCTTTAAATACATGGACAAAACTAACATTTTATTAATTTATCATAATTTAAAGAAAATTTGTTTGAAGATAATCTTTTTGAGACGGAGAGAGTACTTGGATTGTGTAAATTTTGAAGAAAGTGACTTGTAAATATTCACCAATGTCGAGTTGGAATAGTTAGCTAATAGAACAGGGGTTTAACATGTAAATAATGCAACATTTGATTTTTGTTCCTATTTATATGATCCATCGTACTTTACTACGTATATTTTACGGAGTATTATATTGAAACAAGAATTTAACGGGAGACTTAAATGGAAACGGGAGACTTAAATGGAAGAGGATCAAAGAAGCAGTATCAATTTGAGAGGTAGTAAAAGTAGAGGGACTAAATTGTAAATAATTTTGAGTGGAGGTATCAAAATACAATTTAAATAAAAAAAAAATTTTAGAAGGTAAAACTAGGGCTAAGCTTTGAATAACTCATTTTCTTCTCATCTCTCTCTCTTCATACAAAAATTCTCTGTTTCACTCACCACCACCTTTCACCACCACCACCTTTCACCGCCGCCGCCACCATCACCACCAACTTTCACCGCCGCCGCCACCACCACCACCACCTTTCACCGCTACCACCACTTTTCACCACCGCTACCTTCACCGCCGTCGCCACCACCACCTTCACAGTCCACTTTTCAGTGCCACCACCACGTTCATCATCACCGTCACCGTCCGCCTTCACCGCCACCTTCACCGCTACCGTTCACCATCACCGCTACCTCCACCTTCACCTTCACCTTCACCTTCACCGTCCACCTGCACCGCACCTTTACCATCCACCACCACCGTTCACTTTTACCGCCACCAAAATCTTCACCTTCACCGTCGTCGTCCACCACCACCTTCATCATCTAGATCTGAATTTGTAGATGTATATCTACTTTTCAGATCTAGATCTGAAAAAAGTAGATCTAGATCTACTTTTTCAGATTTAGATCTAAAAGAGTAGATCTGAAAAAGTTACTGCATTTTACACGTGGGTTACTGCATTTTAGATCTACTTTTAAAAAGTATATATGAAAAAGTCACTGCATTTTACATGTCGGTTACTGCATTTTAGATCTACTTCAAAAAAAGTAGATATGAAATAAATCACTGCATTTTATGTTTATTCTACTGCATTTTACATTTTTTAGTATTTTTATGCAATTTACTTTTTTTAGTGCATTTTATATTTTTTCACTGCATTTTATGTTTTTCACTGCATTTTACGTTTTTTCACTATTTTACTTTTTCACTATTTTGCAATTTTTTGGATAAATTTTCAGGCAAATTTCCAAATTTTCCGAAATTGCAAAATAGACCCTGATGGAAGAAAATGGGTGACACGTATCAATTTTTGATTGGCCAAAAAACCTGCTTTTTCTGCCCCTCGCAAAGGGGTTGCACTGAACCCCACCCGACTTAAATTTATATTGTTGTAAATTAAATTTATAAAACTGGCATATAGGAGAACATCAAGACCCTCTAATGAATAAAGTGAGCTCCAAAATTTGGGGTTTATAATTTATCCCAAAGAATTGTGATACTAAATATATATAATGATATAAAAAGCGACTTCTTAATATATTTCAAGATTTGGAAGTTGTTAGAAAAATAGAACCCAATAATTAGTAAGTGATTTTCAGTTGAAAACATATTAGTGATCGACTAAAAACACCATAAACAATGTGTAACATATTAAAGAATTATGATATATGATAAAATACATCAATGTGCGGAGATTAAAAGTTAATCCAGCTATTGATCCAGAAACTATCAGAATAAAAAAATTAAAATATTGTGTCGGAAATAATAATTAGAAATCGACTTATTTAGCATCTATTTAGAGGCTGTGTTGGATCTTAAAGTGAGATCCCAAAAATTTGTTAACAAATTATCAATTAATCAACAAGGATTTAACCAATCACAATTAATTAGTCAACGTTTGATATCAATATAATAATGATTAAGTTTACTTAGCAAAATGAAGAATAGTAATCACAGGGATATTCGTCGAATACATAAGTTTTATTCAACGTATAAATAACATTAGGTATCAATGAAAACCACTGATCCTATTTATACAAGAGAAGATAGTCGGTTAGAAATGACAATCCTACTACATCTCTAAAATATCGTGTATAACAAACTAAACTGATATATGAAAACTATTCTTCTAAGCTTTGTATTCTTCTTTGTATCCTTCATTATCCAAATGTAAACATGATCTCCAATCTTCTATCTTTAAATTGAATCTGAAACTCTAAGGCTATAATATTCACTTGAGTCTGAACTCTGACAAGTCTGCAAGAGCCTGTAATCTTCTATCTGTCAGAGTCTGAAAGCCTTCAAACTCATATCGTAATTTATGCTCTTTAGACTCAACTAGAACACTTAGCTTATATTTTTTAAGACACGGACTTTTTGCTCTATCATATTTATAAACTAGATTCAATCATTGTTTTTCCAAACAAGGTATTATTTTGGTACATTGACAATTTTTAAACATGACTAATTTCTAAAAGTTGAGAGACGAGACACATTTTAACAAATTAATTATGGACTTCTTATTGCTATTTATAAATGATACAAATTTAATATTACACAAACTCATTTGTAATGCCAATTCTGCTCTTTTTTCATGATAATATTAAGAGGTGAAACGGGATAGAGGATAAAAAGAATAAAAGGGTAAAATTGACATTACAAAAAGAGTTTGTGTAATATTAAATTTGTGTCATTTATAAATAGGAATAAAAAGTCCATAATTAATTTTTAAACTGTGTTTTGGGTGTAGAGGATAGAAATTCCCTTGTTTTAAAGTTGAAATCAAATCCCCAATACAGAAATGAAACTCCTTTCTTCATTCCCATTCCTGGCAAACCAAACATACCCTAATACCCTAAAGTAATCACTAACTACGTAGTTTGTTTAATGTACTTGTTGCTAGTGTGTACGTTATTGGAAGATTTTGGTTATTGGTATAGTGGTCTTAGTTTGGCTTTTTTAATTTTAAGTAATGCTAAACAAGCCTAATTTGTAAGGCCTAAATCTAGACCTAATCATACAGTTTTTGACACATGTATTCCACTTATTTTCTCTCCTTGTATTTACCAATCATTTTAACAAGTACAACAATCAAATTTTTAGGTCTACTTTTAAGTTTAGATAATTAGGTTCATCAAACATTTTTCTTTCATTTTAAGTTGTAATTATTGTTCTTATTTGAAACATACCATTAACGTTAACTTTTTGATATATTTTTAATGGTCCTAAAAGAGTGAGTAACACCAAAGGGACTTTCAACATTTCATCATAAAAGTGAGGAACTTTGCACTTTTTAACGTCTTAGAATTTTTCTAATCACAGCCCTAACTCTAAGAGCTATAAGAGCTATGTTTAAAATATTCGGACACATATTAATTTATCGTACGATGATGATAACCACATCACTAACTTTTTAATAACCACCACACTCACCCTAATGTGTCATCATTTATGCACAAAAATGTTTTCTAAATATAACCCTTAGGGCTGTCATTTGAAAAATCTTTATGTAACCAACTTTTACTTTTTTTCATTATGTTAAATTGTCGTTTAATCTATTTTATGCTAAATATATTAAATTTTCTTTATGATAATATGTAAAAATATTAATTTTTCTTTATGTTGATATGTAAAAATATTTTTGATTTAATAATACAGGTTAATTGTCGAAAAAAGAACAACCAATGCACTTTGTTGCATTTGTAGGTATCTCAAATGTTCAATTTTAAAATTAGCGGTTCATTTTAACAAGAAGAAGAAAGTTGATATCTTTCAAAAAGTGAATTAATTGTTTTTATTTTCTTTTTTTACAACTAACCCTAATAATGCTAAAGCCCAATATGTATATCTTTTCAAACTGAATTGAAGTTATTACTAGTTAATTATTAATTAATATTATGAAAAGGATATAAGAAAGCGCAATATCGCAGATACTTTTGTTACAATCTCAATTACTAATAAAAAAATTTTGGTTTCGGCCCAACAAAATATGTTTACGTATAGATGGGCTCGTGCTCTATATTAGGCTCTTGACGTTTGTTATAATTCAACAATTACGAGTAGGGTAAAATTAAAAAGAAAAAAAAGAAAAAAAAAAAAAAAAAAAACCCTAACATATTGCAATTTTTAAAATGTACACAAATGCGTAATATATACTTTATAAATACTTAACGTGCATAATCAACTTTCAAATCTTATTTCAAAATTAGGTGCACAAATACTTTCAAATCTTGTTATGCACGAAGTACAAACAATATAAACAATGATAAATAACAAAAATGGCAAACTTGTACTCGAAGTTTTACCAGTAGTACGTTGTGCATCTTGAAACGAAATTTGAAAGTATGTTACGCACTCTGTGTAAAGTAAATTGTGCACCTGTATATATTTAAAACGTACAAAAGGTTTTTCTTTTTTACCCTTACCCTAACAAGCAAGTTAACTTTTTTTCTTCATGTCTCCGAGTTTCCATCGATCAAAACCTAGACAACACTTTAAAATCGTTTGTAACAAGTAATGCTTTCCTCGATCAGTTCGATAATTCATGAGGTCTTTATTTCACAACTACTCGATCAATAGCCTTAAATACGCATATATGTTACGCATAAATAACTTTAACTTGGTAATATGTTATGGACCCATATGCGTACTCGATCATTAATTTTGGTTAGGATATACAATAAAGACATTTTTAATTCGATAGCCAATTAACTTGTCTGTTCTTGACCCCAAAACCCTAGCTTGTTGAATTAACCGGGTTTGGAATTTATGACCTGCATCCGGTTTGTTGGAAAAGGACCTGCGTATTCATTCAGGAATAGAACTTAGAAAAATGCAAGTCATAAATGAATATGTATACGGTATACTTATCAATTGCTCTTCTTAAGGATGTTCATGGTTTGGCCGAAACCATTTCCATTACCGGTCAAAATGCACCATAACCTAGCTCTTATGTCAATTTTTATCAAAGTTCTTATGGGATTAATTTGAAGGAAAATTAATTGTAACTAGCATATTAGCCGTACAATATAGCGAGAACAATTAGTATTTTTCGATAACATGTTTGTCCAAATAATTGCGTTTTGTGGAATATTTAAAAAAAATCTCATTTTATTTCAATATTGCACTAAAATAAGTATTATATATTGTGAAACGTTTATAATTACTTTTATTTAGATTCACTAACATATGTTAAATTTGTCTCTAGTACGTATTTAATAGAAAAACTTTATTAACATATAACTATATCCATATCCATATTCTTAATAATTAGAAAAGTTCATTTATTTATTTTCATGCAACATTTTTAAGTGGTTGTAATAACATTATTTATTTGCGAACAATCATATTACTTCATGCATATTAGGTGATGATAAAAATATAGACAAAACGGATTGTTAGTTTTCTGGTCACCGAATTTTTCTGGTTCAATTTTAACGGTCGCTCAAATATGTTCCAGTTCTGGTACCATTTTTCACCATGCGATCTAATTCTATCTTCGTAATCAATTTTGTATAAAGTGTTAACTAAAAAATAAAATAAACTTAGAATGTAGAAATAGTGAAAGTAATTTAATGAAAAAAAAAATGGTTAATTTATTGCTTGGAACAGCTTCCTAGTCATTAAATGTTTTACTGGCACAAAATGAATCAATTTTACTATTGTGTTTTATAAGATTGTAAACTTTTCTGTACAATTTGTATTTACTTAAAAAACTATATTTGGATTTGAATTAGAATAATTAGCGGTAATTAGGTAAATTAAGATAGACTAATGAAACTTATTGTGTGGACAAAATGTGAAGATTAGATCAATGGTTATTAAGTAGGGAGATTAATGAAATGAAGGGGTAGGATTAAATTATGGAGGATTAGTCTAGATTGTCTACATAATTTTAATTTTCTTATAAATATATAAAGAGATAATTAATGATTATTATTTTTATTTATTATTATTATTATTAATGATAAAAAAAATGTTGATTTTAACGATGTAATTTTTATAATTTATAGATATACGATTTGTGAAATATTTAGATTTAGAAAAAAATGTGGAAATGAATAATTGAACTTTCCTCCATTAATCATTAATAATACTATTATATTATAATCTTTTTATATAACCTTTTATTTTAATTATTTTGCATATTCAAAATATCATAAGTATTTTATAATAATATATTTTGTTTGTCATAGAATTTATTCATAAATGAATTTATTTTTACAAACTTTATGTGATAACAAGGTTTACCATCTAATTTTTAAATTGCTCGGATCATCCTTATGTTATATAAAAAATATACAGATCTTCCTTCAAAAAACTAAATAGCATTAGACGTCCTCGTGTTTAATAAATTCAGTCAATTGTCATCCTTCTAAACCTGAAAGGACAAATTTACCCTTTACTCTAATTTTTCTTAATTAAAAAAATTAATTTTCCATTTCTTCCGTATTTTCCATTTTTATTTTTAACCAATGAAAGCCACAATTAACCCACTTCATCTTCTCTTATTTGTCATCACAGCTAGCAAACTATATCATCATCAACAACATATTAACACAGCAGCGATAACATCACACAACGACACCATCTTCTTATAAAAAAATTGAACCATTTTTCCACACATTCAACCACCATGTATCCCATCCCATCCCATCCTTCTTCTCAAGCGTCGCCACGTCCTTTTCAGTTCTCCGTTGATAGCCATCGTTGCGGCAAACGAACGGTGATGGAACCATCGTTACCGATTTCGTGTATTGGAATAGTTAGATCCAAACGTTGCCCTAATCTCTTACGGTTTTCTACTCTGATGCCATCGTCGTTAAAGGCGATATCTACGGTAGCGATATCTATGGCGGCGATATCAACAGCGGCGAGATCTACAAGTTTTGACGATTTGCAGCGCCGGATCTCACTTCTCAGGAAACATTTTGAGATTTTTTTTTCTTCTGATGATAAGAGTCGATTCCAGATCAACCTTTTCTTGCCACGATATTGAAATGTTCAGTTTTAATTAAGATTTTGATTTAGATGTTCTGGATCTTTGGGTATGAACTGCATATTGATAAAAAAAAATCAAACATTAAAATTAAAATAATGAAAAAATAGGTTTTCTTAATAAGAAAAATAATAATAAGACATATTTGTCCTTTCAGGTCTAGAATAATGACAATTGATCAAAATAATTAAATACGACGACGTCTAATACTATTTAATTTTTTGAAGGATGATTTGTGGTTAGTCCACTTCATTTTGTACACGTATCTATACGACTAATATAATATATTTGATCAAAAGTCTTTAAAGGAAGAAGTAATAAATGACTATTTTATCCTTCATTAATTTAAGTTAATTAATTAGAAAAGTTAATAAAATATTATCATTATTAAAATTTAAAAGTAATAAACATATGACATTAAATTCTAATTTATTAAAGCTTTTTTATATTTATATATCTCTCTTCTCTCTTTACTATTATTAGAGAAGTAAAAATGTGTAAACAAATCAAAATTTAACTCCTTATAATCGGGGTTGTAAACCTCGGCCGAGTACTCGGGACTCAGCCTTGGTCCGAGGCGAGTCGGCCTAACTCAGGGTAAAAAATCGGTCAAGGTCGGTCAACGAAAAAAACTCGGTCTAATTCGGAAAAACTCGGTCCAACTCGGTCAAACTCAGTCAACACTTTATTTTAATTTTAATTTTAATATGTCTTAAATTAGGATTTTTAGTTTTTATAGTCTAATTTAATTTTAATTTTAATTTTTAATATTTTTAATATGTGTGTTGTTTCTAGACAATTATGATTATGGTTATGGTTATGTTTATGTTTATATTCTATACTTACACATATAATTTTAAAATATATTATTTTAATATAAAAAAAGTCTAATCCGAGTACTCCCTACAAGGTCCCGGCCGAGTACTCCCCGCCTAACGCGTTCAATAACCTTGCTTATAATCTAATATCACCATTTATTGATTAAGTCAAATTAATTAAGGTCATTCATAGAGATTAACAGGAATGTTTAGCAAATATGTATACCATGGACTCTCAAAATGACTAAATTAACCCCATTAATTTAATTAATTCTCAGGGGGAAAAATGAAATTAAAATGAAAAATTTGAAATCCTCTTAAATATGGTGTACATAACAAATTGGTCAAACACATTAATTTAAACTTTACTAATTTCAATTTCAAATATTATATAACTAGCTAGCATGAAACCCACGCGATGCAGTAGATAATTATATGCCTTTAGTTTTGCTACACATAAACACGTTTAAGTCGACTTGTAAATATTTATCATACTAGTAACGCACTATTCAAGTTTTTTATTTTATTTATACCTACATTAATTTTTGTTTAACATCACAATTAAAGAAGTTATTTTAATTTGTTTGTTATTTTGTACTAAACATTATAATTCGATATTATAATTTTAGTCAACTTACCTTATATAAGAAAACTTTAATTATAGAATGTCAAGTTGTTAGGATGATATATATGTTAGTAATTTTAATAATGTTATTAGAATTATAGGGGTAATTTAGTAAAAAAAATATTAAAATCTTTAAGATTCAACAATGGACATGTTTTATATATTAGTATAGAGAAACTAATTACTATATATTTATTGTATAAACATAAGGCATATTAAAACAACTATTCTTTTTTACAATTTAATTCAATTACTATATAAAATGACCATTCAATTACTATATAAATTTAATTTCTATACTGCTATATAATATATTTGAGGAAAAGTCTTAAAAAGGAGTAGTAAATGACTATTTTACCCTTCTTTAATTTAATATAATTAATTACAAAAGTTAATATATCATTAATACTATTATTATTAAATTTTAAAAGTAATAAACATATGACATTAAATTCTAATTTATTAAAGTTTTTCTATATCTATCTATCTATCTCTCTTTACTATTATTAAGGAAGCAAAAATGTGTAAACAAATTAAATTTAACTCCTTATAATCTAATCTCACACCTTTATTGATTAAATCAAATTAATTAAGGTCATTCGTAGTGTTTAGCAAATATGTATACCATAATGACTAAATTAACCCCATTAATTTAATTAATTCTCAAGGGAAAAAAATGAAATTAAACTGGAAAACTTAAAACCCTCTTAAATATGATGTACATAACAAATTGGTCAAATACATTAATTTAAACTTTAATAATTCCAATTTCAAATATAATATAACTAGCTAGCATGAAACCGACTCGATGCAGCGGACAATTATATGTCTTTAGTTTTCCTACACATAAAAACTTCGAAGTCGACTTGTGAATATTTATCATACTGGTAACGTACTATTCAAGTTTTTTAATTTTATTTATACCTACATTAATTTTTATTTAACATCACAATTACAGAAGTTATTTTAATTTGTTTGTTATTTTGTACTAAACATTATAATTCGATATTTTAATTTTAGTCGACTTACCTTATATAAGAAAACTTTATGAAATGTCAGGTTGTTAGGATGGTATATATGTTAGTAATCCTAATAATGTTCTTAGAATTATAGGGGTAATTTAGTAAAAATATATATTAAAATCTTTAAGATTCAACAATGAACATGCTTTATAAATTAGTATAGATAAACTAATTACTTTATATTTATTGTATAAACATAAGACAGATTAAAACAACTATTCTTTCTTACAACTGAATTCAATTACCATATAAATGACCATTCAATTACTTTATATTGATTGTTGAAATAATTACATTAATTAACTATAATAAATAATTTTAAACATAAGACGAGTCCTGGATTATGTGGAATCAACATGTACAAATACAGTGACTAAATACATTTTATGAGAATGACACATTATCATATGATACATGCGACATCACAAATAGTAACCGTATTATGAGAGTCCACTAACTTAGTATATATGCAAGATATAATTTAAACCCCAATATAATTTAAGAATGTAATCCCAAATAGAGGGGACGGTCAAAACTAACTAATGAAAATATTAGTCGTATTAAATTCACAAATATATAACAATTATTTTTAATATATATAATTGTCGCACCCCCAAATTATGATGCAGCGGAAGTCGAGTCGAGGCGCGACTAATCAGAAATCATTACACAAAGTCACAACGAATGACCACTATATGCGTCGTTTTGAAATCAGTACAAAAGTATTACATTGATAAGCCAAATGTTTGCACCAATTTCTGAGTTCGCGAATAGTTCTTGAGATTCTAATACATAACTGATATTACAAAATAGTAATGCAAGGAGAATCTCCGATGTTTGTAAATCATGTGACTCGAGCTATTGTGTCCTGGAGTAATCCTACTCCTGTTGTGAACCTGAGAATACATACTAAAATGGTCAACAATAATGTTGGTGAGTTCATAGGTTTAGATATCAAAATATAAATGTGAACCACGAGATTTTCATGTTTGTTTGTATCGCAAAACTACGATAAATAAATGTATACTACTGCCATGAGCTCATAGTCCGAAGCTTAACCAATATGAGTTTGCCTCCTGCAGA
Source organism: Gnaphalium uliginosum (assembly GCA_963930675.1). Lineage (NCBI taxonomy): Eukaryota > Viridiplantae > Streptophyta > Magnoliopsida > Asterales > Asteraceae > Gnaphalium > Gnaphalium uliginosum. Next base: position 33,282,422 of record OZ005685.1, read on the forward strand.
TGCCTAATCCAGAACATCCGTATGAACAAATAATAATACGCCCGTTTGACCAGTTAGTGCTACTAACCCGGACGGGGATGGTCAATCCCAAATAGATCTATTCATTAATACTCGCGCTAAGATCCATACTAACGAAACTATGATGTGTAGAGGACTTTTGTGTGGATTATGAAAGTGAAACTCATGCAATCCGTATATGTGTAAATCTGTACTCGTGTTCATGAAAATAGTGCATGTATTCTCACCCCAATAGTTAAAACAGTAAAAGTGGGGCTATGAGATTCACCTGAGCCTTGAAAGCGAGCGTTTAAATTAATAAACGTTTATCCAAAATGCAACCTTCTGGCGCCCTAAACGCACAAGGTTATGTATGAGTGTGTCGCACCCCCAAATTTGATGTGCAGCGGAAGTCGGGTCGGGGCGCGACTATTCATGGATCATTACACAAGTTATAACAAACGACCTCTAAATGAGACGTTTAGAATTACATTCCATAGAAATACATTGTTCACCAAAGATACACGTTTGTTCTATCAGCGAGTTCGCATAAAAGCCTAGAGATCTTAGTACATAACTACTAATACAAAAATAGTAATGCAGGAAAATCTCTCTGTTTGTTTGTAAAGCATGCGACTCGAGCTAGAGTTCCCTGTAAGCCATCCTACTGTGTCTGCGAACCTGAGATTACATACTAAAACGGTCAACATAACGTTGGTGAGTTCATAGGTTTGAAACAGTTATCAAAAGTTGGTAATAATCACAAGATTTAATCAGTGTTGCACGAATGCAAAATAAGAGTATATTATTGCCATGAGCCTCACAGTTCGACGCTTAACCTAGTTTGTGCCTCGGGCAGATGCATAATCCAATACACCTGTAACAGTCAAATATTAATGCGTCCGTGGGTCGGCTAGAGCGACTAGCCCGGACGGGGATGTCAATCCCCGATAGATCTATCCAATAATACTCGCGCTTATACAATTAACGAACTATGATAAAGTGAGGACTTTTAGTGGATTAAAGGTCTCATGCAATCCGTATAAGAGTTGTTTCAGTTACTTGTGATTATAATAAACAGTGTATGTAATCTCACCCCATAGTATAAAACAGTAAAAGTGGGGCTATGAGACTCACCTGAGTCTTGAAAGCAGTTATAACAAAGAGTGGGTGTTCGTGTCCCAAAGCGCAATCTTCTAGCGCCCTAAACGCATAAGATTGTATGTAAGTGGTGGGTTAATGTCCACTTATGTATGCAAGTGGAGGGTTAATGTCCACTTGTGCTAGTCGTCCACTCAACTAGTTATGTCCAAAGTGTGTTTATCATATCTGTTTAGAAAACATGTACAGCCCGTTGGTGACGTTTTGTAATAATAATTCTCACAGACATTATTATTATGTTTTGTTTCGTTGTATACTTGTAATAGTATATGTGTTGTGTGTACAAGTAGTGTCGTATATGATATAGTTGTTGTTTCGCGAAAACGTTCCTTAGAAAAATATGTTTTCAATCAGACTGTTTTATGCGACACAGATGTTGTGTCGCTATGAGGTGTTGCGACACAAAGGTAGTGTCGCAAAGTATGAAATTCAAATAGTTGTGCGACACAAGAGTTGGTGTCGCAGGTTGAGATTTTAAATAGATGTGCGACACAGTGGCTTGTGTCGCAGGTTAGTACTGTTCGATATAAAATGTTGCGACACGAGTTAACACTGCTTGTCTAGCGACACTAGGCTTGTGTCGCAGGTTGCGACACAAGTTAGTACTGCTTGTTTATAAATGTTGCGACACAGGGATTAGTGTCGCAGGAGTATTTTGAAAATCAGTAGTGCGACACAGGGCTTGTGTCGCAATGGTTTTGGGCCATCTGCGACACAGAGGACCTGTTGTGATTTCGGGTTCGGGATTGTGGCCAAACGTGCTCGGTTTGACCCGAAACTTTTAGGGAAGACTTAAATATGTTTTTGGAGCTTAGGAAAATTATCGTTACGTCTTGTGGTCGACCCGAAAGTGTCGTTTTAAAACTTTTCCAAAAACAGTCCCCATGGTTGATTTTTCAGATTTTGAGTCGTTTTCGTGGTTCGTTTTGACTAGTCAAGTGTCGAGATAAGAATCCGAGAAAATTACCAGTCGTTCATATGTGTCTTAGCTACTTTCAGTAATTTTTCTAGAATTTTTGGATAAGTCTAAGTATTTTTAATAATTCCATTTGTCCTCTGAGGTCCAAAGTCGACCAATCTGGACACATGTTCAAAGATCGAATTACTGAGCAAAATCTACACATTTTTAAAGAAAGTTATCTGAACGACATTTGTACCTAACAAAATTTGTGAGATTTTGGCGGTGGTTTCAAGTCATTTAGAGTCGTGTAGCTCGAGTTATGGACTCGAGAAGTTGAGTCAAAAATCTGTCACCCGAGACAGAAATGCGACACATTTTTGTAAAATCATTTTCGGGTATCAAACGGTGTCGAAAAATTATGAAACCACTTGGAGATGAAAGCTAACTCTTTAAACTTAACTTTTGCCTTTTGATTCGTCCATTTTGGTTGAGTTTTGAACACGAAACTTTCCCTTGAAGTCGGGCCAAGTTCCTGCCCAGAAACTGTTACGGTTTTCATGTTTTCAAAAATGATTTTCGACTTTGTTTTTGGACATAATCTTGTTATATGGACATTATAACATTTTTATATGTATGTTTCAAGTATTATAAAGGAAATATGGAGTTTCTTACAAAGGGGATGATGAAAGCACAAAGAATGAAGATCGAAAGCTCGTTTTCTTGCTTTTTCTTGCAAACCGAAAGAGATGATGCTATGGTGGTTTATGGTGATGCTTGTGGTGGTTTGTGGTGGTGATTTGGGGCTTCTTGGGGCTGGAAAAACGCAGAGAGCAAGGGGGAGGGAGAGGGAGAGTTGAGAGAAAAGATTGAGTGAAAGAAATGTGTTGTGTGTGAAAGTGGGGAAGAGAGTGAGGGGTTATGGGAAGCATGGGGGGGGGGGGGGGGGGTTCTAGGGCATGGGTTGAGAATGGTTGGCAGATTTGGTGGGGCCCACTTGAGGTGTGGGTTGATTAAATTTGTTCTCCAAGTTTACGTTGCGTGCGGTGCCCGTTTATCCGTTCGTTTCGTCGTTCGTTTAAACGTTAACCGTTTATTATTCAAGTTTTTCGCTAATGATTTATTCGCGTATATTTTGATTGAAGTTTTATTTAAAATAATTCTTTTTAAGTCATTGAAATATATTTCGGGCTTCGTTCGGTTGTCGGGCGCGGTTCGCGCGTTTTTGTCGCGTACGGTGTGTTTTATACGAAACATAAAACGTTTTCGATATTATTACCACGATATACATTAAATAACAATTATTTATTATAATTTCGTTATTTAATAAAATATTTTTCACCAACGTTCGTATTATTGTGTCGGATTCCATCCGATCGAATTTGCGTAATTAAAAAAATTTAATTACGTACGTGTATATATATATATACATCACTTAGTTCTATTTCATACTAAATACAACTAATAATGATCTATGATTAATCACTAATGACGGCCTAATTCGCCGGGTGTCACAGAGTGAATGTCTCAAAAGATCATTCATGTTAGTTGTCCACTCAACTAGTTATGTCCAAGTATTTGTTTATCGTTTGCGTTTAGAAAAAATATGTATGGCCCGTTGGTGATGTCTTGTAATAATAATTCCCGAAGACACTATTATTATGTTTGTTTCCTTGTATACTTATCATAGTATATGCATTGCGTGTAATGTCGTATATAATCACTCGTTTCGATTTGTGATTACGCGTGTTCAGTACTTTGTGAAAACATATTTAGAACAAGTCTGTGTTATGCGACACAATGGTTGTGTCGCTGTATGGTGTTGCGACATAAGGGTAGTGTCGCTGAATGTGAATTTCAGATAATTGTGCGACATAAGTATTAGTGTCGCAGGTCTTTAATTTACATAAGTATGCGACACAAGTCATTGTGTCGCTAGTCTCAGCGACATCGAAAATAGTTGGCGACACAAGATATGGTGTCGCTAGCTTTGGCGACATAGAAAGTAGTTGGCGACACAAGTTTTTGTGACGCTAGTTTTGGCGACACAACGGCTATTTTGCGACACAAGGTTTGTGTCGCAATAACATTGGGCCTCCTGCGACACAGACGGGCTGTTGTGTTCTCCTTGTCCGGAAAATTGGTCAAATGTGCTCGGTTTGACCAGAAACTTTTAGGGAAGTCTTAAATATGTTTTTAGAGCATAGGAAAATTATTGTTACGTTCCGTGGTTAACCCGAAAGTGTCGTTTTATATTTGTTGCAAAAACAGTCCATGGGTAAAGTTTCATCAATTTTGAGTCGTTTTCGTGGCTCGTTTCGACAAACCAAAGCTTCGAAATAAAATCCAAGAAAAATCACAGTTGTTCATACACATCTTAGCTACTTCCAATAAATTTTTCATAATTTTTGATCAAGTGTAACTCGCGAAATCGTCAAAGAATCAGACAGGGGTCCAACAGGTCGACTTTTAGACTTTTGCTCAGTGTTTGGTCTATATCTCACGATTTACAAAACTTCAGAAAAAGTGCAAGTACAACTTTGAAAGCTAACAGAAAATGTGAACTTTTACAAGTGGTTTCAGTCAATGTGGATTTGTAGATCTCGAGATATGCTTTCTCAAAGTTGGTCGATTTTTCTGTCCAAATTGATAGTCCAGACACTTCTTTTTGTAAAATCGTTTTCGTATATCAAATGACCTCAGAAAAATACCAAACCACTTGGGTTCGAAATTAGACTCCTTGAACTTGATTTTAGACTTAAGAATCGCTCGATTTGGTTAAGAAATGAGTTAGATATCGTGTGTCAAAGTCGGGTTAAGTTTTTATCCGGTGGTTAACAGGTTTGTCCGAAAGTTTTTAGCATTATCCTTTGGTTTTCGGTTTAGATCTTGGACATATTTAGCTAAAATGAACATCTAACATGTATATTAACATTATCCAAGGACGATAAACAAGATTTGAAGGAATTCTTACAAAGAAAACTCAATCTAAAGCCGAAATGAGGAAGAAGGGGGCTGCTGTGATCGTTCCTTGTTCCTTTGCTCGATCTTCCTGTTCGTGGTGTTGTAAATGATGGGGATGGTGTCTAGATCACTTGGAAGGGGCTGAGAGAGGTGGTGGTGGTGATTTGGGCAGAAAATGAGGGAGAGAGAGGGAGAGATGGAGGGAAAAAGTGAGTAATTTTGTGTGTGAAAAGTGAAGTTTGAGTGAGTGTATAATTGTTTTGAGAAAAGGGGATGGGCCATGGGTTTGGGCCGGTCTTGGGCTGGGCTGGGCCGACATTGGGCTTGGCCCAATGTTGGTTCTCGGGCTCGCGTCTTGCTCCTTGATTTCGTGTTACGTTATTTGATCGGTTAAACGTTATTCACGTGGGTTAAAGTTTAATCGTTAACGTTTAGTTTTCGTGTTTTAAATTTTTAATACGTAATTGTTAATTTAACTTGACCAAATGTTTTAAAATACTTTATTGAATCTTTTCAACATATTTGACGGGTTTCGTTCAGTGTCGGGTTCGATTCGCGCGTTTTCGTCGCTTACGATACGTTCTATACGAAACGTAAAACGTTTTAGATATTATCGTAATAATATAAGTTAAATAACAGTTATTTGTCATAATTATGTTATTTAATAAAATGTTTTTCACCAACGTCCATATTATTTGCGTCGGATTCCATCCGATTGAGTTCGCGTGATTAAAATTAATTATGTACGTGCGTATAATACAATATACAATGTATTACTTTAATTAGTCCTATTTCAGACTAATTACAAGTAATAATAACCTATCTTAGATACAAATGATGGCCAAATTTGCCGGGTGTCACATCCTCCCCTTGTTAGAGGAATTTCGTCCCGAAATTAGTTTGTGGTCGTGGTCTGTGTGGGGTCCGAGAAGAGGTGTGGGTATTTCTGACGTATCTGATCTTCTCGTTCCCAGGTGAATTCAGGACCTCGTCTAGAATTCCACTGGAACTTAATGATGGGAATGCGACTCTGTTTTAAGCGTTTGACCTCTCGGTCCATGATTTCTACAGGTTCCTCGACGAAATGAAGCTTGTCATCGACTTGTATTTCATCGAGTGGAATGATAAGTGTCTCATCAGACAAACATTTCTTAAGGTTAGAAATGTGAAAGGTGTTGAGCACGCTACTGAGTTCTTGAGGTAGCTGCAGTCGATATGCCACCGGACCAATTCTTTCCAGAATTTCAAACGGTCCGATGTACCTAGGGTTTAACTTGCCGCGTCTACCAAAACGAATGACACCTTTCTAAGGTGACACTTTCAGAAGAACGTGGTCCCCGACTTGAAATTCGAGGTGTTTGCGTCTCACGTCAGCATAACTCTTCTGACGATCACGTGCGGCTCTCAGCCGGTTTTGGATACCTACGATTTTCTCGGTTGTTTCTTGAATGATTTCAGGGCTGGTGAGTTGACTATCTCCCACCTCGGTCCAACAGATAGGTGAGCGGCATTTTCGCCCATAAAGTACCTCAAAAGGTGCAGCCTTAATGCTGGTGTGATAACTGTTGTTGTACGAAAACTCGCACAATGGCAAGTGATTTTTCCAAGAGTTACCGAAGTCGACTACGCATGCTCGTAGCATATCCTCCAGTGTTTGAATATTTCATTCGCTTTGGCCGTTAGTTTGCGGGTGGTAAGCAGTACTCATATCTAGACGGGTGCCTAGAGATTTTTGTAATGTTTGCCAAAAGCGAGAAGTAAATCGACTATCTCTGTCAGAGATGATTGAGATGGGCACGCCGTGTCTTGACACGACCTCTTTTAGATAGAGTCGCGTCAGACGTTCCATCTTGTCAGTTTCCTTGATGGCCAGAAAGTGAGCGGATTTAGTAAGTCGGTCTACGATCACCCAAATGGTATCGCAACCGCTTGGTGTTTTCGGCAGTTTAGTGATGAAATCCATGGAAATCTGTTCCCATTTCCATTGGGGTATTTCCGGTTGTTGTAGTAATCCGGAGGGTTTCTGGTATTCAACCTTAACTTTCGAGCAGGTGAGGCATTTACTGACGTACTTAGCTATGTCGGCTTTGATGTTGGGCCACCAATACGAATCTTTGATGCCGTGATACATCTTGTCAGATCCAGGATGTATAGAGTATCGGGATTTGTGAGCTTCATCCATCACCAATTCTCGTAGGTTCCCAAAGTTCGGTAACAAAATTCTGTTAGAGAAGTATCGGACTCCATCGGGTTTGATTTCGAATTGTTTATCCATGCCCTGTAACGCTTCATTTTTCACGTTCTCTTCCTTGAGTGCCTTAAGTTGTGCGGTGTGGATGTGAGTGGTGATGTTGTTATATATGGTCATACCGAGGGCTCGAACTCGAAGTGGTTTCGTTCGTTCTTTTCGACTCAAGGCGTCGGCAACAACGTTCGCCTTGCCTGGGTGATAGCGGATTTCGCAGTCGTAATCAGTAAGTAGCTCGACCCATCGGCGTTGTCTCATGTTCAAATCCTTTTGATCGAAGATATGTTGGAGACTTTTGTGGTCGGTGAAGATTGTACACTTGGTAGCGTATAGATAGTGCCTCCAGATTTTAAGCGCGAAAACTACAGCTCCTAATTCCAAGTCGTGAGTCGTGTAATTCTCTTCGTGGATTTTTAATTGTCGAGAGGCGTAGGCAATGACTTTCTCTCGTTACATTAACACACAACCAAGTCCTTGGTGTGAGGCGTCGTAGTAAACCACGAAGTCATCGTTGCCTTCGGGTAGGGACAAAATTGGTGCACTGCAAAGTTTCTGTTTCAACAACTGAAAAGTTGATTCTTGTTTGTCTGTCCAATCGAACTTCTTTTCTTTTTGACTCAGGGTGGTTAATGGTTGAGCTATTTTGGAGAAATTTTCATTGAATCGCCGATAATATCTAGCGAGTCCTAAGAATTGACGTACTTCAGTTGGGGTTGTGGGTGCTTGCCAGCACTTGATTGCCTCAATCTTGGATGGATTGACATGTATTCCTTGACTGTCGATGACGTGACCTAGGAATTGTACAGTTCTGATCCAAAATTCGCATTTGGAGAATTTGGCATACAACTCCTCGTGTCTGAGTAGCTCTAGGATGGTTTTCAGGTGTTGTGCGTGTTCTTGTTCGTTACGAGAGTAGAGGAAGATATCGTCGATGAATACGATAACGAATTTGTCTAGATATGGTTTGCACACCTGATTCATAAGGTCCATGAACACAGCCGGTGCGTTGGTTAAGCCAAATGGCATGACCTGGAATTCGTAGTGACCGTATCGAGTTCGAAAAGCGATTTTTGGGATGTCGTCGTTTTGAACACGCAATTGATGGTATCCTGACCGTAGGTCGATTTTTGAGTAAACACTCGACCCCTGAAGTTGGTCAAATAGGTCATCGATTCGAGGGAGTGGGTATCGATTCTTTACGGTTAGTTTGTTTAGTTCACGGTAATCAATACACATTCGGAAAGACCCATCTTTCTTTTTGACGAAGAGGACCGGGGCTCCCCAAGGCGAAGAACTCGGTCGAATGAATCCCTTATCCAGAAGTTCCTGTAATTGAGTAGACAACTCTTGCAGTTCGGAAGGGGCTAAGCGGTAAGGTGCTCGTGCTACGGGTGCTGCGCCGGGCACTAGATCGATTTGAAATTCGACTTGTCGAGGCGGTGGAAGGCCGAGCAAGTGTTTGAGTTTTCTAATTAATTAAGAGGGGGTAATTAAGTCTTTTTTAGAGTCCAGAAAATACATAATTGCTATACATTCTTGTTAATGTATATCAATGGCCTTAATATTTGTACTAAATCATGAAAGAGCAGTGATTAATTTAGGAGAGGTTAAAATTATTATTTTTTATACATTTAACATCATCTCATAACAGTAAAGAGCGAGTAATCTTGATACTGACAAAGTATTAAAGTTATAATCGTATCACACACATCAAATGATGAGTCACAACCGGCGTTCATCCCTGACAAATTCCAAAACCACATTGCCTAATTTTGCCAGTTTGCACGTAATCAATTATTCCTCTCATCTTTTCTTTAGACCAAAGCATCAATTAAAAAGCCGTTTTCCATTCTAAACATTTTAATTTAATTTTTAAATTTAATTAACAAAAAAGTAACAACCACGTATTCAAAGAGTCAATGGTCAAAAGATGTGTCCATGTGAACGTTTTCCAATTTTTACTTTCTTACCGAAAGTTTATGGGTTAGTAGTACTTCTTTCATTTCATCTAAAGAGATGAGATCATTAAAGTACAATATTCTTTTTAAAGTATGGGTGAACTAATGAGATTGTGTCATTGGTACAAAAACTCATTTACCTCAATCTTTTTGAAAATTAATTATCTCACAAATGTCAAATCGAAAAATTATGAAAATTGCACCATAAAATTCAGTGTGTTCTCCTCTCCCATTAGACATTTCACAATGTATACTTCCAACGAGTTTTTTTTGTGGGTTTTACAAATTACTAACACATGTGTTAACATGTTGTGTTTAGGGTTTAGGGTTTATGGTTTTGAGTTTATGGTTTTGAGTTTGGGGTTTGGGGTTTAGAATTTAGGGTTTTACACTTGTGAGATGTCTAATCGAAGAGGAGAAAACGCTGAATTTTATGGTGCAATTTTTATAATTTTTTCGATTTCTCGTTTGTGAGAAAATTAATTTTTAAGATTTTGAGGATAAATGGATTTTTATACACATGGAGCATTCTCATTGGTACTTTCATTATTTCAAAAAATATTGTACTCTAATGATCTTTTCTCTCATATCAAAATATTCATTTTAACATCTTAATTTTATCAATTTCATAGAGGATTTGAGATCATTAGAGTACAACAAATATTTAAAGTATAGAAGAACCAATGACATTGTGTCATTTGTACAAAAACTCATTTACCCCATTTTTTGAAAATTAATTATCTCACAAACGTTAAATCGAAAAATTATAAAAATTGCACCACAAAATTCAGCGTTTTCTCCTCTTCGATTAGACATCTCACAAGGTATACTTTCAACGATTTTTTATTTTTTTCCCTTTTTGATGGGTTTTACAAATTACTACACATGTGTTAACATGTTGCATTTAGGATTTAGGGTTTAGGGTTTTTACAAAACCCTAAACCCTAAAGCCTAAACGCTTTACAAAACTCTAAACCTTATATCTTACTCAACCCTAAACCCTGCTAAAACCTAAACCCTAAACCTTTCTAAAACCTAAACCTTAAACCCTAACCGTAACCCTAAATCAAATGTACAACCAAACACTAACACATGTGTTAATAATTTATAAAACCCACCAAAAAATGAAAAAAAAAACTTGTCAAAAGTATACCTAGTGAGATGTCTAATCGAAAAGGAGAAAACGCTGAATTTTATGGTGCAATTCTCATAATTTTTTGATTTGTCGTTTGATCTTGGGGATAAATGAGTTTTTGTACATGTGTCGTATTTTCATTGGTACTCCCATTCTCTCAAAAAATATTATACATTATGAGTGAAGAGAGGGGGGGTGATGTGGACAATTTAGTTTTCCACCATTTTGAATGTGACCACTCCCCCTTCAATATGGTTCACAAGAAAAAATTGTTCAATATAGTGGCTGTCATATTGAATGATATCTTTATTTTATTTTATTTTATTTTGTGTGTGTATAATTATTTATAATGGTAAATGTGGCCAATTTTCAGTTTGATGATTAAGGGTAAAAGTTAATTTCAATATGGTTTCAATATGAAAATGACGTGACAATGATATGTCTAACTTTTTTCAGAGTGGTCCTTTGCTCTAATGAACTTTTCTCTTACACATAAATGGCTACCCACCTTAAGGTAATGAAGTTAGTATCTTTGTTTATTCGTTTAATAATATTCCAACAATCAGATGATATATATTGATTATAATAATTTTTAGTTATAAATGTAACATAATTATTTTGCAGCATAATGAAACACCAAAAACTACCACATCATTGGAGAAACCAACTTCACTTGAAGTAATTGAAATTCTTGATTCACAGGAAGAAATTACAAGATAAGTTCATCGATTTTCAAGAGCATCGTTTACTTAAATATTCTCTCAAGAAGAAATTACAAGATAAGTTCATCGATTTTCAAGAGCATCGTTTACTTAAATATTCTTTAGTATAAATATAGATAATATTATCAATATTTGATTATAGACTGCGTTGGAAACAAAAAAAATGCAAGCGTAAAGTTACAAAAAGAATGTCGATGGAACCAATAGAGATTTGTGAATCACCAGGAAAATAGTATGTCTTTTTCTATTTTTGTTATGTATAATATGAATATGAATATTATATGTGTTCCTATATTGATGTAGGATGATGTTGATTATGCCCAATTAATGAAGTATATTTATCAACAAGATGATCAATTTAATGACATAGATGAAACGTATGAAGATAATGATGTAAAAACCTTCAAAACAAATTAATATTAGATACTTTTATCCTAATTATAAACATATTACTTACAAATTCATTTACAGAAATAATGCAGATGATAGGTTGGTTAATGCTGAAGAAGGAAACTAAACAAAAGAAGGCCCCTCCAGAGCTCTTCAATACTGTCTAATAAACGAATATGATGAGGAAGAAGAGTATGAAGACGATTAGTTTCATGGATACAAATAGTAAATGCCACATGAATGTTACCATTTTATTTATTTTTACAATTTTTTAATATGAATGATTTATGCTGTTATGAATTTTTAGTCTAAACCCTAACCCCTAAACCCTAAACGCAACACTAACACATGTGTTACTAATTTGTGAACCCACCAAAAAATGAAAAAAAAACTCGTCGAAAGTATAGCTTTTGAGATCTTAAATCGAAGAGGAGAAAACGCTGAATTTTATAGTGCAATTTTCATAATTCTTCGACTTATCGTTTGTGAGATATTTAGTTTTTAAAAAGATGGGGGAAAATGAGTTTTGTGACACGTAACGCAATCCTATTGATTCATCTGTTCTCAAGACTTTTGTCATTTTCATTTGAACCTCACCCTGTTTTGTTATTAATTTGTAAACTTCAATATCCTAAAAGATATGTGTCACTATATTCAACTATGAATATATTTATAATTTGAAAACTAATCTAATTTTATTCCATTTTTTCATTGTGTAGTCCGTAAACTTTGCGAGTTATGATCCAGTAAGTATTTATATTTCAGTTTTAGTTTGTCAAAAAATAAATTATTTATTTTTAAAAGTAATATATTAACTTTACCAATTTATCTTTAATTTAGTTTTATCACACAACTAATTAAGAGACGACTGAGCAAAAAATATGAGTAATATTGTTATTGTTCTTTTACACAATATATTAATTATATTTTTTTAAAACTTTGTTTAATCTGACTATAAATATTTATTGTTATTATTATCTTTTTTGTTACTACGAATATGTTTTCTTAATACGTTATTAACAACGTTTAAGCTCACAACTTGTAGCTCATAGGACGTGGATAAGGTTATATAATTCTCTGTTAAATTGTTTTTTGCTAATCAAAACAAATTGTTATAACAAATATACTCATAACTAAAATCATATTAATAGTGAGTAGGTTAAATAAAATAAATTTCTAACCGTAAATAACGATTACGAAGCTTAGACAGAAATTAGCTAAAGATTTGAATAACATTACCAAATATAGGTGTATATAAATTATGTTTTGCCTAAACCATAAGATTTAAAATTCCTAGAAATAATAAATTATTGAATGTCACAAAATTAGATAATCCAATCTGATATGAAAAAGATTTTATACACAATTTATTTGTACTATGAGCATTAAGTTTTGTACATTGTGGTGTATGAAATAAAAATTCTTGATGAACCTTATTATATAAATCTAAACGTAGATCTAAATATTTGATTGGTGCATTAGTTAAAATGATTGGTAAATACAAGGAGAGAAAATAAGTAGAGTAAATGTGTCAAAAACTGTATGGTTAGGTCTAGATTTAAGTTTTGCTAATTAGGCTTATTTATCATTACTCGTATGAAATACTCCATCCGTTCCACTTTTATTATCTCTTTGTAAATTTTGTTGAATTTAAGTTAGACCGAATCAATATAAATTTTATTCTTATATTTAGAGCAAATTTGAAGAAAATTTGTATGAAATAAATGATTGAAATAATAAATAAGGGTAAATTGAGGAGTTTAATTATTTTTATTAGTTATTTAATTATTTTTATTAGTTATTTTCAGACAAGTAAACAATCTTTTTGAAGCTAACAAAAATAATAAGACGAACAATAAAAATGAAATGGATAGAGTATTTTTTTTTTTTTTTAGTAATTACCTTCGCCTTTAAAAAGTACTTTAGTTTTAGGATATGTCATTAGAAACATTATAATTTTCATATATATACTTTTAATATAAGTAAACATACAGGTGAGGTTGGGCCCTTTGTGGCCGGCATGAATGATGAACATGGGGCATAGTTGTGGTCATTTTAATTATTAAACTATATAAACAATACTAGTGTCATTGTCACACAATATATTAAATTAAATTAAATTACTAACATTTTTAATTTATAAGTTAACTCGGATGCGGATTTGACATCGTAGAAACCGAAAATCTCCATTTGACTTATTACAGTAATTTATTTTAATTTTATTTTCATGCTACATATAACTTTTAAGGGTAAGTTGTACGTCGGTAGTGAACCTTTACTTTTGTACCGAGTTAAAAAACGAATCGATTTTATTATTAATATAGGTAGTGAACTTTTAAATTTAGTGTCGAGTTATGTAATATTTTTTACGTGACATTATTAAAATTGTTTTACGTGGCATTACAGTAATATGTCACGTAATACATATTATCTTACTCGACACCAAATTTGAAAGTTAACTACCCACATTAGTAATAAAATAAGTTCATTATCTACGGTAGAAAAGTAAAAGTTTATTGTCGATCTTCGACTTTCGATCCAACTTTTTATTGTAATAATAATAAAATAATAATAGTAGTAAAACTAGGTCTCAATTATTTTGGCCGTTAAATAATTAATTAATCATTTATTTTGGTTGTTAGCCAAATTCATGGAGTGCACAAAATTGCAGACTTACAGAAAACAATCAAATCCCATGCCTCGGACACGTCACTGGTCAATCACATGCTTCCACGTCACCATTCGCTTACCCCGCTCTACATCAACGGTCGAGATCATATCTTCAGTTTTTATAATCAACGGCTAATTCACCTTCTTCCAGACCCTTCGAAAACCATAAGTCCTCATTATAACTAGGGTTAGTTATCTTAACCATATATTACACGCGTTTTGTACTGCTAATTAACCGCAGTTAAAACATAAACATTTACATACGTTTACATTTTTACATTTTAACATGAAACATAAATATATACAGATACATACCCCCCAGTTACAGACAAAGATATATCGAGCTATAGAGAGAGAAACTGAGCTTTTTAGAGAGAGAGAGCGCCAAAAACACAAGAACACGAGACGAAGAATTAAAAAGAATTAACAAAAAAAATAAAAATGATTTGTGATTAATTTCTCGTGTATTTGATTCGTTTTCTTCTTCGTTCTCTGCTGCATTGTGTAAAGCTCTCAGAGATCCAAGGATCTGGTAAGTTCTTTTATTTATTTATTTATTTATTTATATATATGATATTTAACATTTGAATGAGCTAAACTTTTGATTTGATTTCAACCTTCAACGATTTGATTAGTTATACTAAGTGTTACATTTTACGATATACATGTTTATAAATATGGTTGCTTTTGATCTTAAACAGTATAAGTAAGTTGCTATAGTGAGCTGATTATTATATTATGGATGCTTTTATAATAATAATAAATAATAATAATACGAAGATTAGGTTTGAAGTTAAACATCCAGACTAATATTTTGTAATTGTTTATTTGAAATATTTGGTGAATAAAATGAAGTATTAGGTTTGGTGTTGTTAGATATATAGATATATGCTTTGTAATTAGTACCATATTGTTGGTGATTTTGAACGCTGCTTAATGAAATTTGATCAAGTTAACTGATTTATTGTGATTTTGTTTTGAAACAGATAAAAAGGGGCTGATTTTGGTCAATCATCTAGTGTTTCTGTTTGCTAGCCATATGATCTGGGGGTAGTGGAACTTGAAGTATGTATTCTGTTTAATGATCCTTTTCGGACTGTAGTTTTGTTTATGAGATTGTGAGGGGCTTTTAAGTTTGATTAATTGATTTACATTTGGTTGTGAGAGAATCTGTTACTGTTAAACCCCTGCCCTTTGTTAATGTCGCGAAAATTGAGCAGCAGCCCGGTCCAAACACAAATGGCTTTAGGGGTTTTTAGCAGTCCTTTAGGGAGGGAGTATTATGGAAACGATGGGAACGAAGGGTTGAAACCGTCAGCTAGGAGACGTGTTTTTGTTCAAACTGAAACGGGTTGTGTGTTAGGAATGGAGTTAGATCGAAGTGATAATGCTCATACAGTTAAAAGAAGGTTACAGATTGCACTAAACGTTCCTGTTGAAGAGAGTTCTTTGACTTTCGGAGATATGGTGTTGAAGAATGATCTTAGTGCTATTCGTAATGATTCACCTCTTCTTTTAACACGAAATGTCATACATAGAAGTTGTTCGTCTCCTTGTCTTTCACCGACTGGTAGGGATATGCAGCAGAGAGATTGGAGCGGGCCCATTGAGATTTTGGGGCATTCGAGTAGCTTTAAGACAACGAAACAGATTGTTAAGGAGATTGTGAAAGCGATGAAGATTGGGGTTGACCCGATTCCAGTTCAGAGTGGACTCGGAGGTGCTTATTATTTTAGAAATAGTAGGAGCGAGTGTGTTGCGATTGTGAAACCAACTGATGAGGAACCATTTGCACCTAATAACCCCAAAGGGTTTGTGGGTCGATCTTTAGGTCAGCCAGGGTTAAAGCGATCTGTGCGGGTTGGAGAAACTGGTTATAGAGAGGTTGCTGCCTATCTTCTTGACTATGGTCATTTTGCTAATGTACCTCCTACTGCACTCGTTAAAATTAGTCATTCGATTTTTAATGTTAATGATGGTGTAAGTGGGAATAATAACTGCAACAAGCTTCAAAGGATGAAGAAACAGTTTAGCAAGCTTGCTTCTTTCCAACAGTTTATCCCTCATGATTTTGATGCAAGCGATCATGGAACATCAAGCTTTCCGGTGTCTGATGTTCATCGTATTGGTATATTAGATATAAGAATTTTTAACACAGATAGGCATGCAGGGAATCTGCTTGTTAGAAAGGTTAAAGATGATGGAGTTGAGAGGTTTGGTCAAGTTGAACTCATACCCATCGATCACGGTCTTTGCTTGCCTGAAAGTTTGGAGGATCCTTATTTTGAATGGATCCATTGGCCACAAGCTTCAATACCATTCACTGAGGAAGAACTCAAGTACATTGAAGATCTTAATCCATATCATGATGCAGAGATGCTGAAAACCGAACTTCCTATGATCAGGGAGGCCTGTCTTCGTGTATTGATTCTCTGCACTATTTTTCTCAAGGAAGCTGCTGCTTATGGGCTGACACTTGCAGAAATAGGCGAGATGATGAGTCGAGAGTTTCGTCGAGGTGAAGAGGAACCAAGTGAGCTCGAGGTGTTATGTCTGGATGCAAGGATGCTAGTAGCCGAAAGGGTAGAAGATGTGTCAGTATTATCCCCTAAAACCGAAGAAGTGGAAGATGCATTCCAATTTGAAATTGATTGTGATGATTCCGCCTTCGACTTCACTCATAACCAGTTAACTGATGAAATTGGATTCGGGCGAAACCCATTTTCTAAACACTATGAAACCATTGAAGAGGAAGAGGAAGAAGAAAATATTGTACTTCCTGCATCAAGAAAGATGCCTTTGGTACCAAACCAGTCAATGTTGTTGAAAAACAACTCATTTACGGGTCATAATTTAAAGAGTCTGAAGACAAAGCCTGTGAAGAAGGGGTATGGGTATGGGTATGGGTATGCGGCAGTGAATTCTTCGTCTGGGAATAGAAGTGCAAACGAGAAGCTTCCAGTTAGTGCTAGTTTTGTGAAGTTGGCTGATATGAATGAAGAAGAATGGGGTGTTTTTCTAGAGAAGTTTCAAGAGTTAGTGTACTCGGCATTTGCAAATCGCAAATCAGGTAATGTAGGACAAAGGCAGCTTCAAAGGCTGGGAACTTCTTGCCAGTTTTGAAAAAGAGTTTGCAGCAGGTATAACTAATAGTAGTATAGGTAATGAGTTTGACTTTGAATAAGGGAGTGGTTGGAGTATGCTTTTGTAAATATTGTTGAAGAGTACTGAGTGAGGAGATCTGGCTTAGGACTTACAAACTTTTTTATATTTTATTTCCTTAGAAGACTTTTTTTATAAGTCAGTTGTAGTATGAAAATCAAAAACAGATTAAAGGAAAAAAAGAAAAAACTATTGTAAATATATCATCTTCTGAGACTTTGGTAGTAGGTTATCTGTTTCTATATATATATATATATATTTTACTTTGATATTGTTAGAACTTAGAAGCAAAACGGGGATGTTCTTTCGTACATCTTTAATTACATGACGTATAAGTTGCTTTGCATTATACGTATGGATTTGGACAACAAAAACAATGTTTGTATATTGTACTACAAAATGTAGAAAGCGTTGGTCAACTTGCGTGCACAAATACTCCCTTTTCGGAGTGTGGTTATCTGCTTCTTTTACCAGTTAGAAGGAAAATGACTGTTACTTTATAGTGTAATAACAGATAACAGATGGTGCTTTGCATAATCCAAATGGGTTGATAAATCTGAGATCCTTAGAGATTTGGTAGATTAATGTGATGATATAATTGTATAGAAAAGGAAATACGTGTTGGGTGGTGAGGGAACTTATAACAGATTTACTGGTTTTAATGCACATGCATCTGCTTGGTTTTCAATGTGCATGTTAATTATACGAAACCTAACATCTATTCTAACAAATTTGTGATCTGAGGAACCTTTGCATATCAGGGCACAAGAAAGAAATCTGTATTTGCGATTTGCTTTTTGCTTTTGCATTTGCGACCCGATCATCGTCCTCTTTCACATGCTTAGTTTCTCGGTCACAGCTACGGGTCGCAGCGATTTGCGGCAAATTGTCAACTTTTTTTTTTAAGAGGGCAAATTGTTATATTTGTCCGGATTTAGGGGCAAATCGTTCAATTCACTTTTTTTTTTTAAGGGAAAATTATTAGTGGTATGAAATCAACATTGGAAAATTACGTTGAGTTCCTATAGATGTCATTCTTTCAACTTTGAAGCATGCCCATGTTTTTGACTTTTTTTCTCCCTTTCCTCTCCCCATAAGTTTTGCACCTAGGTTTTTCCATTATTTGTGAAGCAGTCATTGTACAACAGGTTTCTGCACTTATCAAAGAGGGACCCTTAGTACACAAAAGTCCGTAAATGACAAAGATTATAAGTAGGTTGGCCATATCTTTTTGCATAGTTCCTATATTTTGGACTATATATGGTCTATACCGTCCTATATTTTGGACTATGGTCTATACCGTTCAACACATTTTGGCCCATTGCCGGGTGGAATGTGCAATAGAGACATATTATAAAGGATATTCCCGTTTTATAATAGACTCTCCGAGGTGACTGAGCTTGTGCTCGTGATGTTGCCGTGGTCATTTCCGAACCTTCATCTGGCCATTTGGTAAATGTTTACCTAGGGAGGGATCAAACCCTGACTTCTAGAAAGTCATTCGGGCGTCCTTACCATTAGGCCATCACCTGATCGTTTTTGTGCAATAGAAACATATATGATCTATAATTGCCAAGTCAATCTAAACATTGTCTTTGAACCGAGACTTGTAGCCTGGTCAATATCAACATATTTTTACAACAGAATATTATTACTTTTTTGTCCTGGGCTAGTTTTGATAGACACGATTAAGTCCATCCTTTAAAAATACCTAGCTCGATTTGTCGGTGTTTTTTTCTGTTTTTTAGAAGGACAAGCATACTTCTAACCGGCTATCCGACATGTTTATATATACAACTCACATATTATATATACATTGTCTCTTACAAGGCTTGAACTCATAATCTCCGGGTCGCCAATGTTAACCGCACAATTAGTTAAATTAACACTGTGAGGAAAGAAAGAGACATACACATCGAGATTAAAATTTAATTAATCATATATATAATCAAAACTTATTATACAAAAATGATCCCATATTTAATTAATAAATACATACACAAATGGAAATACAAAACCCATTTACTGTAACAAAATATAAAGTTAAAGGAAATAATTATTGGATAAACAGATGACTAAACTTAAATAATGATAATTAGACATGTCTCCATGGCCTCTCAGCAAGGTTGACACATTCATTAAACCTAAAGCAGTCAACAAGATGGTCAATGCTCATTCCAGCAGCCTGCATGAATGAATAAACAATGACTGGACCCACCAATCTGAACCCATGCTTCAACAAATCCTTGCTAATAGCTTCTGCTTTTGGTGTTCTTAATGGCACATTTCTTGCATGCTTAAATCTGTTTATACTTGGTTTGTAATTTACACATCCCCACATGTATCCACTAAATGATCCATGTTGTTTTGCAATCTAGAAACCATGCATAATTGTTAACATGTTACAAATTAAGAACAATGTAATTACAATTTACGACGTTTCTTGTAAGATGATCATACCTTTAAGATGCATTTGGCATTGTCAATAATCGATCTAATTCGACTTTCAGCCAACATAATTTCTTTGTTTGATGCTATTTCCAAAATTTCTTTCTCTCCCATTTTCGCAACAATGTTTGGTTCAAACCCACCAAAAGCTTCCCTAATCATCAATTAGTGAAAGTTCTCAATTAGAGAAGTAACTAAGATTAATGACAATTAATTAGTTACCTGAAAAGTTCCTTTCGTCTTAAAATTTCGGTCCAATTATAATCCATTAACATCCCAGATAGTGAAAGTAACTCGAACAATAGGCTGCATTTACAAGTTTTTCAGTTAAGTTACGTCATATGATGAACTGAAACTACTAGTTATGCTCTAAGTCTAATGTAAACAATACAATTATTTTATCAAACAAGTTGCAAAAATGTGATCGTATAAAGCAGGGGAAAACAAGGGATTACTTACTTGTCGTCGTACACTGGAACTCCCCAACATTCATCATGGAATTGAACATAAAGTTTATCTGTCACAAAGCACATTATCATTTAGATCCAACGTTTTACAATTAGGACACACGAAATGAGATTATTAGATGACCAAAACGCTTAATAAGGTAGAGTCCGCATCATATCGTAATGCTAGATTGATAATGCTGTGATTTGGCGCTTTATGCCACGCTGACAAAGCAAAGATCAGTCACAAATAGATATTTTAGAACATATGGCCTTTAATCCGGCCCAATTGTATTGAGGTAACTGATCAACAAATAGGCTGTGGGAAATCTCTCAGAGATAAAATGTGGAAATAATACGTCGAATGTGTTAATAACATGTGTATTAGGAGTGCGTTTATTTGTGTCATTAAAAAAATATTTTACTTTTATGATAATGTATATTGCAAAAATGATCACCTTCCACTTATTGTGACACAACTTACTAGCATCAATGGATACATTACAAACTTACCACTAGTTCTAGTAATCCAGTTGCATCTTTTCACACTATCCTCACAAGCGTCCGGAACCAAACACGGTCGTGGAACTGGAACCTGAACCAGAACTGGCACACTAATTTTAGCCGTTGGTGTGACATCTTTTGTAGGCTCATCCTGATGAGCAATGAGGTCAAACACGGATGAGATTGCATGTTCCACCGTAGAAGAAGAATCTGTGAATGACCCACTCGAGTCACGCGAAAGTGTAGAAGAAAGTGAAGAGAAGGAGAGAAGTGAACTACTTTTTGGAAGCTCAAAAGGGTATACTTTTTTCAAGTGTTTAGACAAAATGCTATGTGTTGTTGAAGGCTTTTGTTTCTTCTCTACATTTCTTTTCACTTGTTCTTTAGACATTCTTGAAATATATAAATTATATGAATAAATTAGAAAATTATAAGGACCAAATGGTGGAAAGATTTGAAGATGGATTAAGCAATTTATAGTAGTATACATGTCAATTTCAAGGGCAGTCTTTGTTCGGTGAAGTGTGTCTCTTTTATATTTTCATCAAACCATCAAAAATTACAAATAGTAATTACTATATATATATATGGTGAAAATTCATGTTTCACGTCGAAAAATAAAAGAAATATATGTCTGCATATAAATTTATGGGCTACTTTCTCTATCACCAAATAGTTTAGAGAGGAACGTCACTGGACTTATATGTTGGACATGTTGTTGGGTTTATTATCGGTCCTAATAATTGGTATCAAAGCTATGGTTGTATCCTGGATGATGTGGCAGGCGCAATGTGACAATGCAATGAGTGAGCTTGATAGTGTTGACTTTGTGATTATATGTTGGACATGTTGAACTGATTATTGTTCCTAACAATATATTTGTACAATAATTAGAATGTGACAACGCAGTGAGTCAAGTTGAGAGTGGCAAATTTGCGATTATATGTTGGATATGTTAAACTAATTATCGGTGGTAACAATATATTTGTACTCTAATTAGAGAAATTAACTAATTTGGTTTGATTATGATGTTTCAAGCTAGACATCTATATATGGAGTATTAAATCAAGTTGCATGTGCCCAATAAATACTAAAATGCACAAAGTTGAATAACGAATATTTTAACAAAATGGGAAATATTAATCACGAAGAAATGATAATCCATATCCACAATCATAAAATAATCGTACAACAAGCATTTGATTAGATTTGGGTTAGATGATAAATCGTTACCTTGATAACGATATTTTATCTAACAAATTATAATAAATAATACCACTCGTTTAGGATATATCTCATGGGTGAGGTTCAAATGATAATGATAAAAGTGTCGAGAATAGGAAAATCAATAGGAATGTGGCATGTGTCACAAAACCCATTTCTCTCATGTTTTTTAAAATTTAAGATCTCAAAAATGACTCATTGAAAAAATTATAAAAATTGCACCATGAGAATCAGCTTTTTTTTCTCTTCGATTAGACATCTCACATGATATACTTTGGAAGACTTTTTTTTTTATGATTGTACAATATTAGTAACACATGTGATACTCGTTGGTGACACAGGTGTTACCTGCTGGTAACACGTGTGTTACTCGTTTACAAAACTCAACGAAAAATGGAAAAAAAATCTTTGTCGAAAGTATACCTTGTGAGATCTCTAATTGAAGACAAAAAAAAGCTGATTTTTATAGTGCAATTTTTATGATTTTTTGAATTACCGTTTGAGAGATATTTAACTTTTAAAAACGTAGGAGAAAGTGAGTTTTGTTACACGTTGCGCATTCTTATTAGTTACTCAATTCTCACATAAAGTTATTGTGCTCAGAGCATCCACAATGGGTTCAACCCTTTTGAGTTCAAGTTCATTTCATGTCATCATCAAAAAATTTTAGACAACCCATAAAAATATTTAAAATCTAAAGAAAAAACTATTTAACATTATATAATGTAAAACTAATGTATCTAGCTACATAAAGTACCATGGGAAAAAGCAAATAATATAAATATTAAATGGACCTACTCTTAGAGTATATCTCAAGGTTTGTTGCACCCAAAATCTACACTCAACACCTACAATGTAAATTTCCTTGCCACCTCATATTTCAAAATTTCTTTCCACTTTGCCACATCTTAACATTGTGATGCTCTCATTTGAACCTTACACTATATCTCATAATATAAACTTTGCTAAAACTTACATTGGAAAACAGTTTTATTTTATAAAAAATATATTTTTAATTTTTCGTCAAGTTTGACAATTTACTAGCAGTTTTTCAATATATTTTTACAAACAAATTAAGAAGCTTTCAAGTAATTTGAAATTTAAAAAATATATAAGCATAAAATTTAAGGTGTGTGCATGTTTAGAGATTACTGTACTAGTAAGTGAAGGTTGTTGGAGTGTTTGTCTCAATAGGGGTTTTATGTCTTAAATTCTTGCATCTTACTTCGATTGCACTTTGAGGCATACTTACTGCCTAAAGAAGACAAAGATATCACATCTTTATTTGGACAACTTCCATTTAACAAACTATCATCATAATCGCGCACCAGTGGGTGAACATTTCGCGTATTGATATTGAAAGATAAATTTTATATTATTCAATTTCTCGTATTCGGTTCACGTCGAAGATTTAATTAAGTAGCGTTTGATTACTATATTGATATGGATAAATATAAAAATAAAGAAAATTTAGTTTGTATTGATTTTCAATTTTGTAAAGTATTTCATTTTCACAACGTATTATTATTACTATTACAATTATTTATATATGTAATTATACTTTATTTTAATTAATCATTTAGATATCTGCTTGAGGTTAGTTAAATTCGTAAATATTACTTTGTTGACACCTCCTTAGCAAGTATCTTGATGATAGTAAGTTGACATTTTCTTTTTAGTGAGAATAATCATCGAGATGATTTAAATGTTAAAGTAATTATCAAGGGCAATTTAGTCATTTCATATAGTTGAGTACAATTTAAGACAAGTAGTAAAATGTTTTATATGTAGTAGAGATAGATATAAAGATATGATTTAGCTTAGTGCTAAATAGTTAGTTTGGTTATCTAAACCGAATTGATGACTTGATCAAGCTAATACGTACAGGTCAAAATGTAATTTAGATTCTGTTATTCCTTTGATCATTATAACTGTTTCACTAGTTTTAGTTATACTTTCTTCGAAATTTGAGCGATCCTTTTGATCACTACTTGATCTTTTTCTCGAGCCTAGCAATACAAAGATAGAGTACATAATATTAACTTATGTCATCATCAATCATGCTTAATTAAGGTCATCTACGCTATTGTTGGAAGAACCGTGTATAGGCTATAGAATTATCGGATATCTCTTGAAATTGTGTTATCATTTTCTGAAGACAACAATTCGATCCTATATACTTATATTACACGAATTTTGTTTTGTGATAGTATAAATAATTGGGGTCGTGAGAGTAGAGAGTGGTTATGTTTATGTCTCTTAATCTCATATTCATAGTTTTATATTAATAGAACACCCGATCAAGATGGAGTTTATTGAAGATACAATCCAATAATGTTCTCCATAATTGTCAAGTAGTTACAATACCTTTGAGATCATGGACCATGAAACCAATGGTATCCATAAGGTCCTAGCAACTCACCAACAATCACAACAAAATGGGTCAAAAATGCCAACCGACCCATCTACTGTTTGCTGAATAATACTAACTGTCTGCTAAAGAATTGTACTTAAAGTTAATAGCAAATATTCTAAAGAATAATAACAAAATCTTTTAATAACATATTATTTGTGTCCCGCAATAACCTTAGTTCAGGGATGTTATAGACATAATGGGTGTACACTTGTACCTTCAAACTCATTTCTAAATTTCAAGTCTAATAATCTGATCACTCAATTACCTTAAATTACTAGCAGATAGTATGACATTTGTTGGTACAAGATGGTGTCTGACATTTTGGATCAGGACTTTCATGTATTTTAGATCTTTATATTTTGTACTTGTAAACACCCGGACGTTTTTGTTTTCTGTAATGCACACTTGTTTCTTTGTGCGTACTTAATAAGTGCGCATGACTTGTTCTGCGTACTTATAAGAAATGCGCAGGAACAGTGGCATCAGTCTATAAATAGGTGTCTAATGTTTTCAGTTTGTGTGTGCGTGAATCAGGAACGTGCATGAGTTTGTGAGAGTCTGTAATCAATATTGTGTAATCATTATACTCTGTGTTTGGAGCTTATAATAGAAAATCATTTATTTACATTGTGTTCTCGTTTTGTGCTATTGAATTCGACATTTACATTGAGATTCCGCTAGGTGTAAACGTTCAGATCGACAACTTTAGAGATCCAGAAGGACTCACATGTGGTATCAGAGCAAAACGTCAAGTTTTCGATCGGAATTCATGAAGAATTTGTGATACTCTGTTTTTAGCCGTAAATTGTAAACTGAAAATTCAAAGAAATCATTGATCATTTGAGCCGAAGAAATGGATCGAATTGTTGTAGTAGAAGTTATTAATTGATTACAGTTAGTAATTCGATTCAATTTGAGGTGTTTGTGAGTTTTTGAAACCGGAATCAGAGTTACGGTGTTTGAATACATCGGAAGTTTCTGTTTTAGTGATTAACCGGAGTTTTTACATTCTTATTGGTTCAAACAAGTTCGGAAACATCACAGGAATTGATTGCAAGAGTTTTCATGGACTGATTCGTAGAAATTTGAGATTTTTCAGATTTGAAAAATATCTGTTCGTAATCTTTTTTTATTTGTCAGAAGTACGCATTTGTCAGAAGTACGCATTTACATTGTGTTCAAATAAATACGTTGTCTGACAAATGCGTACTTCTGACAAATAAAAAAGATTACGAACAGATATTTTTCAAATCTGAAAAATCTCAAATTTCTACGAATCAGTCCATGAAAACTCTTGCAATCAATTCCTGTGATGTTTCCGAACTTGTTTGACCTTATGGATACCATTGGTTTCATGGTCCATGATCTCAAAGGTATTGTAACTACTTGACAATTATGGAGAACATTATTGGATTGTATCTTCAATAAACTCCATCTTGATCCGGTGTTCTATTAATATAAAACTATGAATATGAGATTAAGAGACATAAACATAACCACTCTCTACTCTCACTGGAGTTTCAGATTTGAAAACTACATTGCTTTCTACGACCCTGAATTTCTGGTTTATCTTACAAAGAAGTATGTGGCTCCACCAAGTGAAACTGGAAGAGGTCCAAAACCTTTGGAACTCATGTCTCCAGAAGAAAAGAAAGATTTTGAAAAGGAACGTAAAACTTATGCAGCTATTACTATGTGTTTGTCTCGAGATACTATGTTTCTCTTCAAAAATAAAGAGACCACGTATGAACTATGGGAAGCCATTGCTACGAGATTTGGAGGAAATGAGATGTACAGGGAAAGTCGTAGGGATTTGTTAAAGAAGCAATTTGATTTGTTCACTCAACTTCCAAATGAAACATTCGACTCTCTAATGTCCCAAATCTCTCTTTTGATATGTGAATTAAGAGATGTGAATGTCGATCTGGTTCAAAATGAAATTAACAAGAAGTTGTTACATTCACTGCTAGAGAAGTGGGATGTTCGGGTCATGATGCTTGAAAAGAATAAAGATTTGCGTACATGGTCACTGGATGTTCTCATTTAAAAGTTGAAAGCATATGAGTTGAAAATGCAAACTCGAGCAGGGCAAACTTTTGTTCAAGACCCAAGTTTGTATTCTGATGTGACTAAGAGAGAATATGGAGGTGTTACTTTATTCTCTGGGGGTGAAAGTTCAAGTAGTTCTGACACTAGAAGCGGAAAGAGTTATTCAAGTGTGAATAATTTTGGAAGTTCTAGTAACTGCAATTTTTGTCCTCATTGTTCAGGGAAAGCTCAAAGTAATTCTCAAAGTTTTGCTGCAACAACTACACCACAGAACTTTGATGATCATCTTGCATTGTTCAATTCCTATTTGAGTTCTTATGAAGGATTTTTATCCTCAACAACATCAAATCTAGATCTATCATAAGAAGATTATGATCAAATCCATCCTGATGATCTAGAGGAGATGGATCTAAAATGGAATATGGCAATGTTGACACGAAGGGCTAAGAAATTTCTGTAGGGAATAGGCCGAAATCAAATCAGTGGAAACAATAAGTCGGGTTTTGATAAAAGTAAAGTTAGATGCTACAACTGCAAGAATTACGGGCACTTTGCTCGTGAATGTGAAAAGGCCAAGCAACCTGCATCTAGCTTTACAAAACCAAGCACACCACGTCCTTCAAACAACAAGAATGGATCCACTCAAACAAAGCCAAATGATCAGTCATGATCTAATACTCAAGGAGCTTCTTTATCTGCACTTGTCTCTACAAGTGATGGGAATACAATAGGAGTGCTCAAGCAGAGAGAACATTGCGACTTATGAGATTGTTCAGCAATCAGCTTTCATGACTAACATCACAGAGGTCGATGTTGAAACTTTTAAGAAAACTTGTGAAATGTGTGATGAGCTCTCTTCTAAGCTCACATTGTGTTAGAAACAGAGTCAAGATCTGCTTGATGAGATCGAGAAGCTAAAATTTTCAAACAAAACATTAAAATCTAATGAAATAATTTACGAAGAAAAGCGTAAATCTTCTGAAGATGAAACGCATCGTTTGAAAATTAAAACTTTTAATCAACAAGCTTACATCACAGATATTGATATCTTGAATAAGGAAGTTGCTGAACTTAAAAGTGAAATTTTAAACTACAAAAGAAAGTTTTCAAATTTCTCAGCTTCCTCAATGATTCTGGATACAATAATTCATTATCAAAACTTGGATACAAAATTCAAGTCAGGTATTGGGTATCATATGGTTCCTCCTCCGAAATCATATATCCAAATGCCTGAAAATGTTGATCATGAGAAAGATTCAAAGGATCTTTCTAAAAAGGCCAAAAAGGAGACTGAAAAACTTTCTCAAATAGAGAAAGTAGTTGATGAGATTCAAGATATTGATGCTCCAATCAGTATCGAAGAAGAAAAATGTGATGAACTTAAGGTTGATAAATCTTTAGCTACTCCTGAAAATTTTATCATTACAACTGAATATAATGTGGCTTTTGAACAAGGCAAAACCTTTAGGGAGGCTGAAAAGGACATTCTAGAAAAAGAGTTTAAGATTAAGTCTAAAACTCCACAAAATCTTCCAAAGGTTGTGAAAATCCTGAAAAAGGATAAATCTTTTGATAAACCAACAATTTCAAAATCTGAAACTACATCAAAAGAAAAGTTTTCAAAATCTTGTTCATCACATCTTTCTCATTCTCACAAATCTTGTGAATCTCCTAAGAAATCAAAGTGTGTACCCACGAAAGTGTCTACTTTTAGACCTTTTGTTGAGAAGAGAAGATGTTTCTTCTGTGGCTGTGTAGGTCATGTGATTAGACATTGTTTGAATTTTGTTAAGCAAAATAAAACCAATGTTGTGCAAAAACGAAATGATCAAAGGCCATCATTTAGAAATTTTATTTATAAAACTTTTTCAGAAGCTCGCCTACGATCTTCTAGTATTGTTTCAAAATCACATGACTCTACAAAGGTGTGCAAAAACAATGCTTTTGATCAAAGTGCTTCAACTAAGGAAAATTGCAAACCAAAGCAAGTTTGGAAAATGAAAACCGTATTGAATTCAAAATTCAAGGTTACATCACCGATTCAAACCGATTTTATGAAAAACTCAAAATTGGTTGATGTAATCATCTTGGATGATAATGGACAGCCCAAAGCCGTCGAGGCTTGGGCGTCCCTTTCTAACTAACCTCTCAGTTTAATTTATGCTGGAACAGAATCGGCGTCCGCTTGAAAATATCTGGTACGTTTATAGCGGCTGTTCTAGGCATATGACTAGAAACCTGTCATTGCTGACTGACATCAGACCTTTTGATGGGGGACCTGTAGAATTCGCCAGAGGTTTAGGTGGTTATATAACAAATGAGGGTACGGTTTCAAACGGTGAAATCAGCTTTGAAAAGGTGAACTATTGTGAACAGCTCCAGTATAACTGGCTTAGTGTCTCGCAAGTTTGTGATAAGAAATATACAACTGTTTTCACGGATACGGAGCTTTTAATCTTGACACCTGAATTTGTCATACCAAAAGAATGGATTGTTATGAAAGCACCGAGGAAGAAGCACGCGTATGTTTTTGACATGACGACAATTACTACCTCGGATGAAACCACATGCTTGTTATCAAAAGCTTCCGACAAAGAGTCAATGATGTGGCATCGACGTTTGGGTCACATTCATTTTCGAAAGATGAATGATTTGGTTAGACTCAACACAGTTGAAGGAATTCCACGTCAAACTTTTGGGCTAAACGATCATTGCAATTCTTGTTTACAAGGAAAGCAACACAAAAAGTCACATTTGTCGAAGCTGTTAAATACAATTCAGGCACTGCTGGAACTTCTTCACATGGATTTATTTAGACCAATTAAAGTGAGAAGTATTGGCGGAAAGCAATATTGTTTGATTGTCATTGATGATTTTTCACGTTTTTTATGGGTATATTTTCTACGGTCACAGAGTGAGACGCCAGAAATTCTGAAATCTTTCTTTTTGATGATAGAAAATATCAGTGGTTTAAAAATCAAGCATTTGAGAAGTGACAATGGTACGGAGTTTAAGAATTATGTGTTAGAATTCTTTTGCTAACAGAAGGGTATTCATCACCAGTTTAGTGTTGCTCGAACTCAGCAACAAAATGGAGTTACATAAAGGAAATACAGGACCTTAATTGAGACAGCTAGAACAATGCTTGCTGATTCTAAGCTTCCAATGACATTTTGGGCCGAAGCGGTTAACATCGCATGTTATGTGTTAAATCGAGTGTTAACGGTTAAGAAGAAGAAAAAGACATGTTATGAGCTTCTCAATAATCGAAAACCCAATTTGAGTTACCTCGAGACGTTTGGATGCCCTTGCTCCATTTTAAACACCAAGGATCACTTATCGAAATTTGATGAGAAAACGAGTAATGGATACTTTCTCGGTTACTCTGTTAACTCACCAAATAAGCGTGTGTTTAATAAGGATACAGGATGTATTGAGGAACACTTCGAGGTTAAATGTTTCTGATACACCGTTCCTCAGCAAGGTATCGGTTCAGATTTGTTATTTGATTATGAAACATTGTTTAAGTCTTTTCAGGTTTTTCTCGATGGTGAAGATATCATTTTTGGTATAGTTTACGGGGGAGATGATTCTTCAGTTCCACAAACTGAAGTAGATGAAGTTCCTTCATCTACTTCTTCCCCAGCTCCGGTGCCTACTCTACAAAATGAGATTGCTGAAGAGAGTGATGAAGATGATGCTGATTTTCAAGACTCTTTGTCTGAATTTGTATCTACACAGCAAGAAGAAGCTACCACAAGTAATAGTGTTCCTCCGAATGAAACAGTTGATCCAGATCTCATCTGGATACATCTTATGCTTAAGAGGAAATTCCGACTTCTAGAATCCATACATATCACCCCACTGAACAAATTCTGGGTGATGTTTCTCAAGGTGTGTGAACCAGAAATCAGCTCCAATCCAGTGAATCAATGATAGCTCAGTTGTCTCAAATGGAGCGCAACTTGAACCTAAAAAGGTTCAAGAAGCTTTGCAAGAACCTTCATGGGTCGAGGCAATGCAAGCGGAGCTACAACAGTTTGTAAAATTCGACGTCTAGAAGCTCGTTACTCTACCCAAAGATGAACACCCTATCGGAACGCGATGGGTTTTTAGGAATAAAAAAGATGACCGCGGGGTAGTAGTGAGAAACAAAGCATGGTTGGTAGTACAAGGTTTCACGCGGATCGAAGGCTTAGATTATGACGAGGTTTTCGCACCAATTGCAAGAATTGAATCTATTCGTTTGTTTCTTGCATATGCTGCATTCAAGAGATTCAAGGTCTTTCAGCTGGATGTGAAATCTGCTTTTCTTTATGATAAAGTTCAAGAAGAGGTGTATGTGTGCCAGTCTCCTGGGTTTGAAGATCCTAAACATCCCGAGTATGTGTACAAGCTCGATAAAGCTTTATACGGTCTTCATTAAGCACCCAGAGCGTGGTATGAAACATCGTTACTCATTTGCTTCAAAACGGATTTTCAAGAGGGCAAATTGATAGTACTTTGTTCATATGGAAATCTAAGGACGATTTGTTATTGGTTCAAATATATGTGGACGACATTATCTTCGGGTCAACAAATGAGGATCTTTGTACTAAATTTGGAAAGATTATGAAAGCAAAATTTGAGATGAGTTCCATGGGTGAACTATCCTTTTTTCTTGGATTGCAAGTTCAACAATCTGACAAAGGGATTTTCATTCATCAAACTAAATATGTCAACGACATCTTGAGCCGGTTCAAGATGCTTGATTGTCGTATTTTTGGAACTCCAATTGATTCTGTTCAAAAGCTTGGTACATCTCCAGAAGAAGACGACGTTGATCAGAAAGAGTATCGCTCTATGATTCGGTCTTTGATGTATCTGACGGCCTCTCGTCCGGATTTAATGTTCGCGGTTCCACTATGTTCCCGATATCAAGCCGCTCCAAAGATTTCTCACCTCAAAGCAGTGAAGCGTATCCTTTGCTATCTTAAAGGTGCACCGAAGCTTAGACTTTGGTACCCTAAAGATGATGATTTTACTTTAACTGCTTATTCTGATTCAGACCATGGTGGTTGTCAAATGGACAAGAAATCCACAACAGGTGGATGCCAATTCTTGGGCATACGTCTAGTCTCGTGGCAATGCAAGAAACAAACCACTATTTCTACGTCCTCAGCGGAGGCCGAATACATTGCCGCTTCGACTTGTTGTTCCCAGGTTCTCTAGTTTCAACATCAACTCCGTGACTACGGGTTGTTGTAGATAGCAACCCCAATCCATATTGACAACACGACCGCAATATGTGTGACAAAAAATGACGTTCAATACTCTAAGACCAAACACATTGAGCTTAGGCACCATTTTATTAGGAATTGTTATAAAAAACGGCTAATCACTTTGTTCATCTAAAAACCCTAAAGCAAAAAAGCAAATCTTTTTACCAAAGCCTTTCCCAAAGACCGATTTGCTGACCTTGTTTCAATGATTGGGATGAAAGATCTCGATCATATTGAGTGACTAGGATATTTTCTTTAAATATTCTTATTGTCTGTTATTTTGTTTTTCAAATATTAAAAATACAAAAACATCTGAAAAATCAAAAAATCAAAAACAATAAAAATACAAAAAATGGGGGAGAATTTTGTGTAAAACTATTGAGAAATGATAGTACATCAGGAGAGAATGTAAATAAATTCATATCTTTTACACAGAAATGTTTAAGTACTATGTTTGATGTGTTAGTAGGTTTATCTAACATCTTTGAAGCAACTTTTCTAAATATTATATTCATTATATGATGTATTGTTAGACATTTTATGCTTAAGTTTCAAAACTTTTAAGAAACATAATCTAAGAAACTTGCATATTATTTCATATAGAACATATTCTTAATGTATGATATTAGGTCAAAAATTTGGCATTAAGTCAAAAATTTGACACTTGGTCTTAATTTTTGAATGATAAACATGTTATGATTTAGAGTCTAAATATTGTTATATCTGGGGAGATATATTATACTAATTCATTTGTTGTACTTAGTACAGACCTGGAATTGGTTAATATATTTTTGAAAAGGACAAAGATTTGTAGTCTATATTAAAATACGAACAAAATTACAAACTCATGGTAAATCTATATTGATAATCTTGTACAAAAGTGCAAGAATATACATTCTTAAAAGATTACCTTGTACTGATTTGTGTTAAGCTATGTTACTCTGTTGTACTATGTACAGACCTATAATCAATGGCTTAACAAGACAAATTAGTTTTTGTTCAACCCGAGTTAAAGTTCATATGACTTTGTTGTATGATATTACAGACCTGCCATTACTGAACCTGACTCTAAAGATATTTAAATATTTTCACTCTTTACATGAAAATACTAATATGTTTTAATTTCAAATGTATATTAAAATATAGACTATATAAAGTAATAGGCATACTAATAATAAAGATTTAAAGTTTAGTTACTTAAGTGTAAAAATGTTAGGTGGACAAACAATATCAATAATCATCATGAAATAATCTTTAGAAAAGGTGTTTTAAATATGTTAAGTAAACTTAAAGTGGACAAATATACTAGCAATCAAAATAGACTTACATTTCTGTATAAAACATTCTCATACCTGATATGATCTCAAAGCATAAATGTTTTTCCCCACAAAAAGATTTTTCGACTTTTATTATTTTAAATTCATAGTGTAGTTTGTTTGTAAATAGATAAATGAAAATACCAAAAAAAATTTACATTTCTATGATTGTTTTGTTTTAGTCACTCATTATGTGAAGAGATTTGAATTTCATTAATTTCATGAGAATTCTTGAGCTTAAACACTTAGAAATTTTTGAAATTCTTATACTTGATGCTGTTCATACGTATTTAGTACATGCGTACTTATTAAATTCGCAGAGATAGAAAAGTATAAATATTTGTGCAGTGCGTATTTGTCCGGTACTTTACCAGAAACGCCCCAAAAAAAAATTTATACCATACGCGATCCTGGTAACCATACACGATCACGTACTTTACACAGACTGAGAGTACGCGATCCTACCAAGGGTACGCGATCGCATACTCAATACATGAAATATTTCTGTTCAAGTTTTAGTACAAGGTACGCGATCCCGGTAAGGGTACGCGATCGCGTACCTACAACGTAAAAGCTTCTGGTTCATTTTCTTTACTAGGTACGCGATCGCGTGACCCTTACGCGGTCGCGTACTGGGTCCTGAACAACACATCCTGCACAACTCAAGTTTTGACCCAATTTGAAACGCGCATAACTTTTGACATAAATAAAGTTTCCCATTTGATACTTTTACAATATTCGTGTTTCAATGGTTTTGGACTCTTAATCGAAAATTGCCCATTTTGGTCACTTTTGCTACCAAGTGGACATCATATGAACTTACTACTATGTACTATACTTCCAGAAATTTGAAACATTCACCTTAACATATATCAAGTAACTCGATTCATCAAGACCATCATACGTCTAATTTCAACAAAGTGACCCATTTGGAAACCTTTAGTAACTTAACACAAATGACCACAATTCAACTTTCACATGGGGTAATTTCGACCCAAAAACAATTTTCAACATGACGCTTTACAAGGATTTCGTACATGACAAACTTAGATACAAAAGATGATCAAATTCAATTGATCAACAACCTTACAAACTTGGGCGTTTCTACATATCGAGAGCATGATTCAAAAGGATTACTTACTACTAGTGTAGCAAGTCCACCACTATTCCCGCTTGGACTTTTTACCCAAATCGCCCCGTATCCCATTTTGCTCACCTACATACATCAATAATATAACGGTAAGCAAATATGCTTAGTAAGTAAAGGAAAATACAACATCAACATTAACATTAACATAGCAACATAACATGAATTAAGGATCCTCAACTCCATACATTATGACTCAAAGAGTCCATACCATAGTGTCAAGAACATGGTTGATTGAATACTCTTGTATCTCAATCACCACCCTTGAATTCCACCATCTAGTGTGATCATTGAATACTCTTGTATCTCAATGATCTCACTTCATCCATAACATACAAAAGGGCAAATACTTGACTACTCAATGTAATCCAAGTATTTGCAATTTAAATACATACTCATCCATTACTTACCTTAGAGTTGTGATCAATTGGCTCAATCAACTATTTTCCCACTCTTGTATCACCTAAACATATCAATACACATACATGAATTACTTACAACTCAATGAGCTCAAAATTAACTCTTTAACATCCAACTAGCTAGAATTCAAGTGTTTCACTTCTAACACTAAATTCTCAACTAGCCATCATACACTTATCTCATAATATTACACATACTTATAAGTGATTATGTTGTCATTTAATAACAATAACAACCTATAATCACTATCATCAATTAATTCACCTACATACACACTTGGTGAAATTTCAATAATTACATCCAAAATCATTAATTCAATTCTTTTATCTTTTCATTGCTTTTACGAGTTCATACAACTCAAAAACACTTACATAATCACTCTCCACCCAATTTCCACCTTAGTTAACTTCTTTTTACTCAAACCCTAACTAGGGTTCATAACTAAATCATGAAATCAAGGGTTAGAGAGTGTTATTCATACCTTATTTGACTTGAATTGGGGTTTAGAACCTTCAATTTAATCAAATCTAGCTTCAATTTAATTTTCTCCTTTTTGCTCTCCTTTGTTCGTACGGTTTTGAAAACACACACATATATCTCTAGTTTGTTCCAGATTTTGAAAGGAAGAATGAGTTATATTTGCATATTTTCACTTTCTACCCTCTATTTTCATACTTAACACTTTTAGTCCCTCAACTTATATCTCATTTATGTTTCTAACTCCAAACTATATTTGTATTTAACACCAAATACAAATATAAGAATTTAAATAACATACTTTTATATAAATATAAAACTTACAATTTTTGGGTGTTACCTTACCTCTGCGCATTTATTTTTCAAAAATTACAAAATTTGATACGAACGATTGCTTGTTGTGATTTTCTCAAGATCTGCTCTACACTACTCGATTATCCATTTGGTAAAATTTCAGAAACTTTAACCGATTGATTTAAAAGTTATTCGAATTTTTTTAATTACGATTTTAGGGTTCATAATTTTGAGCTGATATGATTAATCCAGTGAGTTTTAAACTTTTAAAAGACTTTCTGCATGATCTTTGATGGTTAAGCGGTCAAATGGCTGCTTCAATTGCATGAAAAATGATCAAAATCAAAGTTTGATACTTAACAGTTTTCAAAACTGCGTAAAGTGCGTACTTATTAAGTGTGCATATTACTGTACATGAGTATTTAATAAGTACGTACAACTATTTGTACGTATTTGATGAAAGCATATAACTGTATCTACGTATTTGTTAAATGCATATACTGTTCATGCGTTTTTGTTAAGTACGCATAAATAAATACGCAGAAGCTCAACACTTAGAAATTTTTTGAAAATTTGTAAAGTTGTGATTTGTTCTTGTTTTAAATCTATTGGGCATATATGTGTATATCTTTTGTATAGATTACAGATGGTGATTCCTGAGAATGCTGTGAAGAAAATGTTTGATAGTCGTCATAATCTATCTGCATTTTTGGATACAACTCCAGAGCACTCTACTGCATTTGTTCCAGTGATCAATTTTTTGCTGAGATCTCGCATCAGTCATGCTATTACAACAAATGTTCCAATCTTCTGGGAAAATTTGATCGAGTTTTAGAATAATGTTAGATACGAGATGATTGATGATGTTCCAACAATTTCAAACCGAATCACTCTGAATCAGATAAATTATGATGTGGTGATTACTCAAGCTACTATCAGGGAGGATTTACAGTTTGAAGATAATGAAGATGCAGTTCTACAGTATACTTCTGCAGACATCATTGCTTTCTTTCAAAGAATTGGATATCCCCGTATTCCTTATGACCAGCATCGAAAGGTCAAGTTGTGTTCTCACTGGAGGTTTCTTGCAAGCATTTTGATACACACAATGGGATCAAGGAAAGGTGGATACGATGGAATAAACTATCAAATTTCTTCACTTATGATGGCACTGACTCTTAATCGTCCTTACAACTTCTCCGGATACATATTCTCAAACATGGTGCACACATTCACACTGCATCAAAGTTCTACTTGTAACCGAGATTTGTACAGCTGATTATCAACCATGCTCATCCGACTATTCCATTTATTGGAGCTCCAATAGCTCAGATCCAGATGACCAAGAGGATATATAAAGACTGTTTAGCAGTAAAGGATCCATCGACAAGAGTTGTTGAACTTTTTGGTCACATTGTAGATGAAAACTACGTGGATCCAATAGTTGAAAGTGAAAGCGAAGAAGAGGAGATAATCTCAAATTCTACAGAGGAGGTTTTCTTTTATTAATATTTCATAATATAGTTTACAACTGTTACTTGAGGTAGAGAATCTCATTTGATCTTAATATGATAATGAGCTGATCTATAAATAATTAAATATGCATCAGTGGTAACAGTTTAATCATTTCGAAGATGTGCTCTTTCTTATTCAACTGATTTTTCTATTATTATTATTTTTAACTTTTTATTTCTCAATGATATATTTTGTATAGTTATGGTTGAATCATGAATTGAATGACAATTTTAAAAAAAGCTAACTGGTTAAATCTATTGAGCTTAATTAATTAGGGTGTGTTTGGCAACAACTGGCTGAAGCCAGAGCTGAAGCTGGAGTTTATGAATGAAATTTGTGGCTGGAGCTGGAGTTGGGGTTGAGACTTATTTCACAAGCTACTTTAAGAAGCTTTTGAATAAGGACCTCTCGGGAGTTACTATTTCAAGAAGCCTCATTTTTGTTGTGTTGCCAAATAAAACTTACGGGCTGAGGCTCATTAAAAATACAAGTTCAAGTCTCTAAAAACCTTCAAAAACCGCGTATCAAACACACCCTTAGTTTTCCACAGTTATTAATCTCCAAAAACTCTCTTTGGACTTGCAGACTTTGTATTTGACTGAGGTTTTTTAGAATTAAACATGGTGTAAACCGTTAAAACAAAATGCTTGCAATGAATTATTGATCGAAACATGTAACCTCATTAGCAATACACATATTTTAAGCATATCATTATTGTATTAACTGCAACTAGTATTAACAATATACCCCCTAAACTTCCATAACATGACCATATTAGATATGGCCCTTTTGAACCAAGCTAAGCAACATTTTTTGTCTCAAAATTGGACAGCTCCTTAACAAGCCTACTTAATTCCAGTGCTGAGCTCCCACATTCCTTAACTGCGTCATTTGCTTTCCCTTTCATTTCTTTTGCTTTTGCCTTCACCTTCTTACTTTTATCCCCACTCATTGACTCACTAATCTTACGGGCCAACTCGGTTGAGTCAGGTACTGTATTCGGGCCCTCACAGACCCACACCCCTACACCAAGATCGTCCACTAACAACCTAGCATTAACATATTGGTCAGCCTCCATGGGCCAAGCCAATATCATAACTCCACCCACAATAGCTTCCAAAACTGAGTTCCACCCACAATGACTCAAAAACCCACCCACCGCTCCATGACTTAATATTGAAAGTTGTGGGGCCCAGCCCATTACCACTAATCCTCTGCCCGACCCAGACCTAACTGCATCACCTTGTTCTTCTTTCACAACCCAAACATAATGGACCCCACTTTCTTCAAGCCCATTTGCCAAACCCTCCATTTGGTCCTTAGTAAGAAACTTTTGACTTCCAAAACACACGTACAAAACCGACCCATTGGGTTTTCCATCGAGCCATTTCAACACATCAGAATCTGACCCGGACCCCAATTGCCCACGGGTCGTAGGATCTGACCCGTTTAACAAACTAACAGGCCCAACTCCAAAAACCCGTCCGACCCCCATTTTCTTTGTCAAGTACTCCATATACAGAGACTCCAACCCATCAAAAATGTTCACAATCCAACCCCAACTTAACCTATTCATAATATGACCATCAAGAACCAACTCCCATTCCGGGTCGGATTCTTTATAAACTCGGGCCAAAGTCGGAAGATGCTCCAATTTAAAACAAGGAGAATTTGGCAAGTCATGAAAAACAGTCACATCTTGAGACCTAACAGTTTTAATATTATGGCAAACATAATCAAGAACAGCAATCAGGTACGCACTCGAAGAAAAAAACCCGACCCGGGGGATACCAAGTTTGTTTGCAAGGTGTTGGGTCCATCCAAGAAAGAAATCTGAGATGATGGCAACAGGGGGGTTATGGTGGGAGTTAAACCACTGGATTATAGGGTCTTGTAATTTGGCTAGTGAGTTTGTGATTGGTAAATTTGCATGGTTACCTATGTCTTTAACATTTTCAACATGTGATGGAAGTTTTGGGTGGGGTGGGAAGGGTAAGACTAGTGGTTGGATGTTTGGAAATGAAGATAAAAGTGGGTTCAAGATTGGTAGGTTTTTGGGTGTGACTAATATGGTTATGATTAACCCACTGGTGGCTAGGTGGTGAGTTAGGTCTAGAAGTGGGAGCATGTGACCTTGTGCTGGGAATGGGAAAATTAGTATATGTGCACCTTTCTTCATGCTCCCCGTGATTGTTTGTTCTATGAGTTTGTATGTTTTTTTGAGAGAAATGGATACAGATGAAGATTGAGTAAGGTTGGAATATAAACTGTTCTAGTGGCCCTTTATACATGGGTGGACTAGAAAAATGCAATCTTTTATTCTTTTATTTAATTTAATTTAAAGTAATTCATGATGTAAACATGTGGTACTTTTGATTTTTATGAATGAGTCATGTGATTAAAGAAAGAAAATCATGTGTTATGAGAGTGAAAATTATTTTACACTTAAAAATTTATTCTTAAAATGCACTGAAATTCGGTTCGCCCCTTATTCCCCTTATTTGAATCCTTCTACTTTTATCATTCACCAAATTAAAATACTAACAAAATCTATGTTATAGAACTCACAAAATTATCACTTCAAATCATGTACATCAAAATACGTAAATGTGAAAAATGTGATGAGATTTTTTTTTAACAAACGGATCTAGTTAAACCAACTATAAAATAGGTCTATTTTTCGTAAAAGTAAATTGATTGAATAATAAACAAAAAAAAGAGAATAGAATTGTATTATTCACCTCACTAAAGAGGTATATAATATATATAGTTACAAGATAACTTAACCTACAAGTAATCAATCTCCTACTCGAATACAAATGATAAGGCGTAAAAAGTCACATTTTTACCCACGTTATCTATTCCATTATAATTAAATAATTAACATTTTACTTCAAATATTACATTTATTGCTTTATTTTGTTAATTAGAAAATTACGAAGACGATGCAAAAAGAATCAACAAAAATGGAGTTATAACGAAGATTTTAGAGCCAAACGAAGAAATAAGTCACGACCTCGTACACAAAGGCTAACAACTCGCAAACTCGACCAAGACTAAACAAAGATATTATCTTTAATCCTTGAACTTCATTCGATTACGAAGATGATGCCGCAAAAATCAACCAAAACGGACGAGTAACGAAGAAGTTAGAGCGAAAACAAGCATCGAAAAATTACGATCCCGCGCACGACGGCACGACCCCGCAAATACGGCCAACCATGACCGGATACGGCGATGACCATGACTGTGTACGGACTGACCAGACCGTATACGGTTGGCCAAACCGTATCCAGCCATGGCCTTGACCGTATACGGTTGGCCAGACCATATACGGTCAGTTTTCGCTCGTATTTGCTTAAAGTTGCTTCCTTTATCCGGTCGTGTATACAAGGTCAGTTCTAGGTAAGAAAAAAAATACGGTCAACAAGTCAAATATCAGGTCAAGAAGCTTCATCTATAAACACTAGCCTCCACACACAATTTACCATATACCATTTCACTACTTTTTTTCACCTAGTTACTTCTATCTAGAATTCCCTCTCTAGATTAGTTATTAATCATCATTAGATTAATAATTAATTAGAGGGTAATTAGGATTTAATTACTGTACAGAGGTACTTCGAAACGTTGTGATTCAGCATTATTATTATTTATACGCGACGCTTTTATCAGGTTTTAATCTATATTCTATCTTCGTATGTTTAGACATATTCTGTTACTATATTATCTGTTTAGAAATGCATGCTAGAATTAACATGATAGGCTAAGCTATTTAAGTGTATGTTATGATAGAAGTTTATGCTAGCGTAATTATATAATCATTTGTACTGTTAATCTGCTTAGGTAATAGTTAGTTAATATATAAT
This sequence comes from Gnaphalium uliginosum, assembly GCA_963930675.1. Lineage (NCBI taxonomy): Eukaryota > Viridiplantae > Streptophyta > Magnoliopsida > Asterales > Asteraceae > Gnaphalium > Gnaphalium uliginosum. The sequence continues at coordinate 33,323,113 of OZ005685.1, forward strand.
ATAGGCATTGAATCTTGATTATTTACCTATCCAACTCATGTTGTGGTTGACACCTTATCTCTAAAATGAACATAGCTAATTCATAGGTACAGGTCCTTAAATTATTTTGTGTTAGATGATCAATGAGCTCGGCATGACCGATGTTCTCTTGACTGAAATATGTCCGTGGGAGATACGAAGCATGGGAGTAAAGATAAGTTAGATTCAATTTATATAGTAGGTATTTTTTAGAGAACTTTCGGAATATTTACGACTTAGTTAATCATTCTGTTGTTTGAAACTGCCATGACATACCTACTTTGTTTGATTGTTGCTTTAAATTTTCATATATAGTTAACTATTATGTAATCGTTTAATATAGTATAATAGTAACAATAGTTTATATTAAGATATGATGACAATTCAATCGACCGTCAGACAAGGTTTTCCCAAATTATTCCGGTAGGGTAAAATCCGTTCAGGTTTTTGTTTATTCAACAATTCATGTCGCGATATGGACGTCTCTGACGACTGAGACCGGGGAAAAGATTCGAGGTTAACCGTTGGTTGAATTGGTTATTGCATTTGGGAGAACTTCTAGTGCTTAATAACATTTCGTATCTGCTATCCAAGTGACATACTTTTATCTGATTGTGGATAACTTCGCGTTAGAAAAATTGTAGAATCGCAGATACGACTCATCCTAAGATAAAACTTATTACTACTAAATCCTTATAAGACATAGTTACCCTAAGCTAGCATAGACCGATATCATAGTAGTCATCGCTTTATCTGTAGTATCAAAGTAACCTCCCTTATTTACTTTTATGCTTTTAGTTTAGAAAATCAAAACAAACCCCTCACTCATCTATCACCCATCTGAATTACCAAAAGTTAATCAAAGTTCCATATTTCAATTCGTTGTGATTTGAAGAACGACCCTAGGTTATACCTATCACTTACTCGCCCTAGTAAATCCACTTAGTGACAGTAAGTTGAGAATAATTTAGGCCCTGCACTATAAAATATAAAACACCCCATAAATGAAAGCAGTTCAGAAATAAACGACATGTGCTAAAAGATATCTTGAAAGTCTATCTAATAGATATGATATTCATCTCATATTTATTTACATCACTGATAAAACAATTGATCATTTTAAAATTTTTATTAGTGACGGTAAGAAATGAAAACTATGTGTGACGTGTGCTAAAAGATTATTTGATTGGTTCCATTTTAAATTGACGTTTTAAACGTATCTTCGCTCGAAAAAAAAATGCTCTCATATATTAAATGTAAAAGGAATGTAATGTATTTTGTCATCCTTAAAGGAAAATGACGGAACTATTACATCACGATATTTACACCACGATATATATTTTGTTATGTTATTGGTCATATCAAACACCAAGCCCCACATCACGATTTACACCACGCCTTGTATTTATCAATAATTTATATGCTTTCATATTTGTTAGTGATAAAACATATAGATAAATAATACAATTTTACTTGGAATAATATTACGGACGATCGTTAGTACCGATTTCTCAATATCGTATTTATATCGTACCCATACCGTATTATACCGACTTTAACCATATTCAACTATGTATGGTACTCGGTACTTATATAAGCAATTATATTTTGATGCTGTACTTTCGGTATAGTACGGGTATTTTACCGTTTTAGTAATGATAAGGCATTCGAGTATTTGGTAAGAAAGTTGTCTAATTTATATGATGGTGGGAAATATTTTCATGTTAGGTGTATGACTCATATTCTAAACCTTATTGTGAAAGACAGTTTAAAAGAGAATAACTATCATATTGATTGTGCGGCAAAGACGATTAGGTATATTAGACTCTCATCACAAACAATCGTCAAATTTAAAAAGTGTATGCAAGATTCGGGTAATGAATCAAAGAGGTTTTTTTTTTGTGGTGATTGTCCTACTAAGTGGAATTCCAGTCATGACATGTTGAAAATTGTTGTTGATTTAGAGATGTCTTTTTGCTTATGAACTTGTAGATAGTAGTTATCGTCATGATCTTGAAAGAATGCCCGAACATTTTGATTTTGGTGTGTGTAAAGAAGTGGTTGATTTTCTAGAGAAATTCAAGAATAAAATGAAAATTGTTTCAGCCACATCGAAGCCTTTGCCTCATATATTTTTCGGTGAAGTTCTAGATGTAGGTAAACATCTACGAGTGTGTGAGGCTAAACCCAATTTTGTCACATGGGGGCAGCAATGCAAGATAAATACGATAAGTATTGGGGGAAATTTGATGAGCTTAATGACTTTATGTTTTTTGCAGTTTTATTTCATCCTACTATGAAAATTGAAATCGCCTTTTCTTGCACACGCATTTAGAAAGATGATTATTTATACCATAACGAAGGAAAAACCCATGTCAAAACAATCTCTTGAAGATAAGGTTTTGAAGATCGTGAAAGAAGTTGAGGAAATGATGGATGAGTTGTTTAAAATTTATCAAGCTCGATTTGACAACGTTGATTATAATTTGGGATCTCAAGAAGCTTGTAATGAAGTTGCAATTGATATTGGTAATGACTTTTTAGGGGAATATTTAAGTGGGGAAGGAAGTAGCACAAAGTCATTTGAATCCGAGTTAAAGAGGTACCTGAAAGAGCCCAAAATCAACTTAACTACCGGGTTTGACATACTTAAGTGGTGGAAACTAAATGCTATTAGGTTCCCAATAGTATCTCGCATAGCTAAAGGTAAGTTATTATAACTTTCAACTTTTTTTACGTTATGATTTTACAATATTATTGTTTTTGAAGTTTTTATTTTCATTAGATATATTGGCGATACAAATTTCCACCGTGGCATCCGAGTCGGCATTTAGCACAGGCGGTCATGTTCTAGACCCATGTAGAGCAAATTTGTCACCTTCCATTGTTGAGGCCTTGATTTGCACACAAGATTGGGTGAGAAAGTCGAGGAAGCCTATTGAAGATGACATCGATGACATATTAAATGATGACGACATTGCCAATTTACCATAGGTAATTAATACGAATTATTAACTTATTTTGTATGTTACGTATTTATGATTATATAATGAGTGTTAAGCTACTTTGTTTCTTCTTTTAACTATACCAATTGAAGAGGCAGTAAACAAACAAAATGCAAAAGGAAAAGGGAAACAGACATTTGAGGATTAAGACCTTTTGGAAGCATGTCGTTTATGTTTTGTAACTTCTAGCTATATTACATTTTATTTTGAGATTGCATGATTTAGTATTTTTATATTTTAACGGTACTTTTTACTTGGATTTCTCTATGGAAAAATATTTTGTAGTTTATACACGCATAATGTATGTAAAGTAATGAGGTCGTGATATGTTTTTGACTGTCGAATTTTGTGTCGTTGTCAATCGAAGTTGCATTATGTCTATCTTCAAACCAATTCATATTTACGGTACTAAACGGGTATAGTATCATTTTTTACCGTACCAGTACCGGAACCGTAATGTACCATACCACTTCAATTGATACGGTATTCGGTACTCAAGTTATGGCCAAAAAGAACAGCGGTACCAATCAGTTTGGTACGTTTCCGTACCGGTTCCGTACCACGCTCATCCCTAAATAATATTGTTAGTTTAGGACTATACTTGTATATATGTATTTTTTGTTTACATGTTGAAAATAAAAGACAGGTTTCTGAAGGGGTAAAAGTGTAACTATTGAATTTAGAGGGACCAAAGTTGCATATTCAGTTTGTAGGATTATAAATTAGGTTTTATTTTTATTTTATCTTCATATTATTTTTTGTAATAGCGTTCTCTCTCTCAGTTGTTGTTCATACAATATCAAATTGGAGTTTTTAGTTTTGAAGGATTTATTAATCCTTTTATAAATAGATCATCATGTGGAATGACCTTTTTGGGTTATTAATCCGATTTTGTTTGTTGAAGTTATTTTGAGTAACTCTTTGTAAATATGTGTTTGTGGTTGTTATTTGGTGTTGGTTTTTGCTCATGGTATCAGAGCTCACGGTGACGTTTTATTATTGATTCAGGTTGATTCGACCGATTAGGGTTCGAGTTGTTCGATCAACTGATTTAGGGTTTTCATCTAAAAAACCTATTTCTTGTTGTCTATTGGGTTCGATCAAAAAGTGTTGGTGATTAGATGTTAATTAGGGATGATTTCTTACACAAACCCTAATTTGCAATTGATTTAGGATTAAGGTTTGGAAACCCTAATTTCTTGGGTTCAATTCTTGGCTGATCCAGACTTGGAATGTTTTCTTCTTCTGCATTCTTTATTTTCTGGTCATTCTGAGCGTGGAGTACTAGGTGACTTCTAAAACCTTTATGCTTACATAGATCCTTTACCCCCATTGAGTTAATACTTGGACCTAAACCAGGATTTTTTTAGTCTGTGCATATTGTTTGACTTCTCTGATCCAAGTGTTAATTTCTCTATCTGTTGCTCTTGGTTATAATATTTCGTTTATATTGTGTGATTTTAATTGCTAAAGTGCTTATTCCAATGATGAACTATTATCTGGTCAATGAGACATGTGTAATTCTGTTGTGCTAACATGGATTTTAACCTCAATATCTGATGAATTATATTTTGGTCCAATCTTTTCTAGTAATGTTGTTACTGTTTGGCAAGAGTTAAAAGAAACATATGACAAAATTGATGGGTCTGTAACATTTAATCCACATCATGAAATTAAGTCTTTGAGTCAAGGTGGTTGTAGTGTATCTGAGTATTATCATAAACTTAATTCTTCATGGAAACAGTATGATTCTCTTGTTAAGTTTTCTACATGTACAAGTAATGCATCAAACAGTTTCAAGATCGCAATCATTTGCTTAAACATATGCAATTCTAAATGGGACTTGATGGTGTGAATAAACCCATTAGAAGTAATATTCTAACTGGAGATCCTCTTTCTAGTGTTAAAGTAACATTTGCTTTAATTTATATGGAAGAATTCTATTGAGGAATATCTTCTAATGATAGTGGAAATAAAAGTCAAAATTATGCTTTTATTGCAAAAACATTTGGGAATAATAGTGGAACCACTTTCAGTAATAATAATAGCATGAGGTTACAAAGACGACCAAATTCAAATTTCGAAAGTACAAAATGTGGGATGCTTGGGCATAATTTTGATGGGTGTTATGAGGTTTTGGGATATCCACCTGGAATAATTACTTTAACAATTAAATCACACAATATAATTTTGTTATTTCTTATAAGTGTTATGCAATAATTTTATTATTTCTGATAAGACTGATGAGTGTGCTACTTCTAATATGTCTTTTACTAGTGAACATATACTAAAGATAATAAGTCTAATTAATAAGAAGCCTATTGTATGTACTAGTGTGCATGCCAACATAGCAAGTACTATTTTTTATTGCAAATCAAGTGTTTAACTCTAACTTTGATAAGTTTTTTTTTTCAAATCTTACAAATAAACTTGAAACACGTGTTAATGACTGGATATTGATTCAGGTGCAAATCAACATATAATTTGTGATGAGAGAAAGTTGTTTGATGTAGTTGATGCAAAAATAACAAAGATAGGCAATATCAGACTAAATGAGTATATAATTTTGTCTAATGTGCTTCTTATACCATAATATTGCGTGAATATTTGGTAAGTTCATACTACAAAAGATAATAAGTTGTTTGCTAGATTTGATGAGTCAAGATGTTGTATTCAACATTTGAAGTTAAAGAAAATTTTGGGGATTGGTCATGAATCTGATAGTCTTTACATGTTTAAAATTGAACATAAAGGTACTAATGGTGAGTCTAAAAATGTGTGAAAGTAGTGTATTTAATCATACGTGGCATAATAGGCTTGGATATCCTCTTAATCAAGTGTTCAAAGTTTTAAAGGATAGTTTGAAATTAAAACTTGTTTCTGATGACACTCTTTGATATGTTTTTTCATCCGGTTAAACAAATTAGAGAACCTTTTCCATTACGTGATCATAAAACTTCTTGTTTGGGTGAATTTGTACATCTTAATTTGTGAGGTCTATCTAAAGTGTATAGTAGAGAGGGATATAAGTAAATCTTGACTGTAATTGATGACTAAAACAAAACATGAAGTATTTTCAAATATAACTACATTTCTTTCTATGTTGAAAATCACTTTGATGCTAATATTAAAGTATTAAAAGTGAATGGAACAAGGTTTGTGAATGCAAACTTTGAATTTTTTGCAAAATTAATGGGATAACATATCAAACTTCTTGTGCATACACACCTCAAGAGAATGGGATTGCAGAAAGGAAACATAGACAATTGCTAACACTGTGTTCTCGAGTTGAAAATATGATAAAAATGAAAAGAACTAAAAGAATTTAAAAATGAAGTTTTCTTCTTAAGGGTGTGTTTGGTACGAATGAATGGAAAGGAGAGAAAGGGAAATGGAAACACTTCCCTTGTTTGTTGTATGCAGAGAATGGAAACAAAGACTCAAATACTCCTTCTCTTTCCATTCTTTTAATTTCCTAAAAAAAATAGAGAAAACAAGTGAATCAAACTTTTGGACGGAGCTTTCTAAACTTCTCATTCTCATGTGAATAAGGAAGCAAATTGAAAAATAAAGGGTATAAATACAACTAAGCACGTGAGTTGCACATATTATCCCCAAATCAAGAAAAAAAGTTTGCGCTACTCTTCCATCGACGATTACAACCTCGATCGTAACTGGATCTTCTCGATTTCTTCAGCCATTTCTTCAACTAAATTGTTGTTCATCTCCAACTAAGGTTACTGCTCTCTTCTTTTTTTTTCTTCTTCTCAATCAGAAAGAATTTTTCAAGCCCTAACCAACTTTACGAAACCCTAGTTACTCTTTTATTTTCTTTTTTTTTTCGTTTAATTCTTACTTATCACACTATGGAGTGATTATGAGGCTTGAATGGAAGAGTTGTAATGTCTATAATAGATCTTTTTTGTTCTTCGTAATGGTCCTTTTGTAAGCAAAGAACTTTCACCCACCTATATTATATGTATCTACCTCTTTAGCTTTATTAATGTGCCTATGTTTGGTTTAAAAACAAACTTTTGAAATGTATTATCTGTTATTAAATTCACATATTTTGTAGATGACGAGAACACCTTTGTCCCAACAGAAAATTCAAAGTAGACACGCTGCTATGATGGCCGCCTTAGGAACAGCTCACACTATGTATTTTTCAGCTCGTTGGTTTCTAATGTGTGGTGCCGCCCTAAATCAGGTCATTGAATCTAGAGCATTGCGCGAAAGATATTTTATAAGTTACTATAATAGGGGTGTGATTATGAAAAAGATGGTATTTAAAAGCGATAAAAGGAGTGTGGTAAATGTAAGAATGAATAGATATGCATTTATAACACTTTGTGATATTCTTGAAAGTAGAGGTGGGCTAAATAATAGTAAAAATATTCAAGTCCATGAACAGGTTGCTATGTTCTTACACACACTTGCACATAATGAAAAAGATAGGGTGATTATTTATAGGTTTGAAAGGTCAGGTGAGAGTATAAGTCGATATTTCACGTTAGTCTTAAATGCGGTGTGTCGACCACACAAAGAGTTTTACAAAAAACCTGTGCCGGTGCCAAATGATGAATTAGATGAGAGGTGGAAATGGTTTAAGGTTGATCAACTAGAATTTTCTTTTTGTGACAATACGGTTATTATCTACGAATTAACTTATCTTTTTGTATGTGAAGGGCTGCCTAGGAGCATTAGATGGAACATATGTTAAACTTAGGGTCCCTGCTAGTGATCGAAAACCTTACCGAACACGTAAGGGTGAGATTTGTACTAATGTTCTCGCTGTGTGTACACGAGACCTTCAGTTTACGTATGTGTTGGCGGGCTGGGAGGGTTCTGCAGCCGATAGTCGAGTTCTCCGAGATGCTATTAGTAGGCCAAATGGTCTTAAAATAGCGCATGGTATGTTACGTGATACATGTACAAAAACCAACGTACTTTTTGTTCTTGTTCGCTAAATAGTTATACCTTTGGATTTAATTAATAGGAACCTACTACCTTTGTGATGCTGGTTATATGAATGGTCAAGGTTTTTTAAGTCCTTATAGTGGTCAACGGTATCATATTAATGATTGGAGGAATCCACCTACAACTGCAAAAGAGTTATATAATAAGCGACACTCATCTGCAAGAAATGTTATCGAGAGATGCTTTGGGCTAATAAAGGCTAGATGGGCTATTTTGCGTGATGTTTCATACCATTCACCCGCGGCCATGTCGCGAATAATAATTGCCTGTTGTTTGATACATAATTTCATTCGTAGTACTATGACCGAAGACCCTATTGATCATGAAGTATCAGCAACTCATACACAACATGTAAATGATCATGATACTTTTATTAGTGCCGTGGAGACAACACAAGTATGGAGTAATCACAGAGATAATTTGGCCAATGAAATGTTTAACGAGTCGAATGCTACGCGTGATAATTTAGAGTGATAATAATATGTTTCTGTATGTTTTTATTAGTTAGGATTCTACCAACTTTATTTTTGTTATGGTGCTTTAAATTTGTAATGATATATAATCATATGAAGGTTTTTTTTATATATAAAAGATTCTATAAGCTTTATATTACCATTAGGTTGTAGGTACGAGAAAGTTAATTATTTTTTGTTAGTATTATAGTAGACATGGGAGATTCAAGTGTTCCTAGAGGTGCTGGAAGAAACAAAAGAGCATGGACAGCTGAAGAAGATGCAAAACTCATTGATGCCCTCATGGACTTGCATGTATCTGGTAAGTATTCGGGTGCTGATAATGGATTCAAACCCGGATATCTTAAGGCGGTGCAACAATTGTTGGATGTAAGCCTTCCTAACTCTGGCTTATAAGCGGAGCCTCATATTAAGTCGAGGATGAAGACATTGAAGTCAAATTTCAGCATTGTGCATGACATGTTAGTGGGCACAAACACAAGTGGCTTCGGCTTTTCGTGGAATTCTGGGACACTTACCGTTGATACAGAAGACCAAGTGTGGGAGGATTACATAAAGGTATGTTCTTTATTTCCTTTACATTCATGGCTATGTAATACAAAGATATTAGTACACCATTTCATTTCAATTTATTTTTGTAGACCCATAAAAATGCTGCTGGTTTTAAAGGCAAGTCATTGCCATATTATGAAAAGCTTTGCACCATCTTCGGAAAGGATAGGGCAACGGAATCTCAAGCCGTTGATCTTGGGGAAGATGACATTGTAGAGGAGACACCAATGTCACCTGTTGATCTTGATGTGGATCTTCCCGTGCCCGGTGGAGGTACATGTAAACGAAAAAGAAACAAGAGTCCTGACTTCAATGACACTTTTAGGGAGTGTTCCAATGACTTAACAGGAAAGATTGAACATTCAATCGCTGCTTTGGGTGATAAGATTGTTGCAAGTGCTAGTCAAGACATTATGAGTGATATATTGGATGATGTTATCACAGAGATTTAAAAGTTACCAGGAATCACTGCACAACAACGATTTAGAGGTATGCACATCATTGGTCGTAAATCGTAATGGTAGTGTGGCCCGTATATTTCTACGATCGACCGAAGAATATAGGGTTATCTACATTCAGATGCTTGGGGATGGTCCGTTGGACTGAAAGCATATCTTTATGCTTACATTTTTTGAACTTGCCATCTTAAACTTCTAGCAGGTTATTCCTCAAACATGGTTTGGTTGTAGCCTATGGTTGCAATTATATTTTGATTGTAATATATAACTATAATGTTGGGGATGTTTCTTTCTTTGTTTTGTTTAACTAATACTTTATGTTAATATATGTAGTTTTTACCAAAATCATGCTAACTTTCTTTCTGCTTGTTATAATAATGTTGTAAATTCATAACATAAGAAAGTAAAAAATAAAAGAAAATAATACATTACTGGTAGTGATTTTATCTCAATAAATGATTATGAGAAAAATATATTAAGCAATTTGTTGTGTTTCCATTCTATTCAGTTACATTACCAAACATGAGAATGATTCCCTAGTACATTTCTCTACATCGATTCCCCTTGAATACCAAACAGTGGAATCGATTATAATTCTCTACATCTATTCCTTTTCTCATCAGTCTCATTCTCTACAACAATTCCATTCTCTGCCATTCACTCCTACCAAACGCACCCTAAGTGCGTTTGTGAAAGTGAAGGAAAAGATGGGGAAAGAAATGAAGGGAAAACTTCCTATACATTTTTGTTCTAATCATTTCCTCCCACTGTGAAGAGGAAGGAATCATTCCTTCCTTCCATTTCCTTCTTACTAAAGAACATAAATACATAATTTATCTTCTTTCCCCTTCTCATCTTTTCTTTTCTTCTTTCTTTTTTTCTCTTCTATTCCACTCAGTTTTAAACTCGAAAACATAATGTAAATGTAGCTAGAAGTCTTATGTTTCAAGGGGGTTACCATTGAACTTTTGGACCGAATGTATGCTAACTGAAACCTATTTATTTAACAGACTGCCTACTGCTGTTCTAAATGTAAATTATTGACTCTTACGAGTCGAGTCGAGTCACGATTTTAAAAATCGAGATTCCGAGTCACAAATCAAGTCACGTGTTAACAACTATGAATTAGGTAAGTTCATTTTTTTATCTCATTTTTTTTGTTTATTTGATGTTCTCCTAGCCACACAAATACGAAATAGTCACAATTAGTTCCTCATGTATGTTATATGTAATCTTTTTCATCTAATCTTTTGTGTTTTAGTTTTTAAAAATTTGAGTTTCTATATGTTCGTTATTAGTTATATACTCAAATTTGAAATTGAAGTCATTACATTTTGTAGATTTGTATTTTGAAAATTGAGATCTGATTGTTCATTATAAGGGTTAATTGTGTTAATGTATTCATTGTTACTTATTTGCTATATGTATAAGTCAGTAGCGCTCAATTAACTTGGATTGTTTTAATGAACTACATTTTCAAGAATTTGAATATTTATTGTTTTCGCTATCCTTAAAAATGTTCAAGTTCCGTCCCTGAACATGGAGTATAACACATGGATTTAAACTTAGTAAGTTCAAATGTATTGGATTAACCCTAGTATGTACCGCTTTAAACATAGTAAGTTCGAATATTATATATGAAGCACGTCTTCAACTTATATGCACTTCGATATCAATATAATGAGTATAATCAAATCGTGAGTTGAGTTCTTTTAAGTAATGCAAGCACTCTATAAAATGGTTTGGATTGAGATCCTCCCAAGTTACAAGTAATTAACTTGATAGATTATGTTGTTGTTACGAGAGAAGAAAAATTTTACTCACGGTCGTTATACAATCACCCACACTTTTTATTCATTTTTGAAAAATGATACTACGGTTAGAACGTGCATTAATACTTGTACATATAATAACAAACTCAACGACCTTATGATTTTCGGTTGTAAATACAAATTATTTTTCATGTCAAAATTCATTAACGGCAACCTTAACAACTATCGTTAACAAGATTGGTTTTTAATCGTTTATTTTCTTTCTTTCTCAATCAATATACAAATTGCATTGCTATTGTTTATGGGTAAATAATACCAATTACAATTATTTGGTACCCGATGAATTGTGGAAGTATCAAACGTCACGTGTGGTTAGACCATGAACGTCTTCCGCTCTAAATGGTATGAAGTAGCTACTAAGTAGGAAGCAAGAACAAAAAATCACTACTTGACTTGATGACCTCAAAATAATTAAACTCAGTGTCTTACAAATCTATACTCCCCTGTAAAACGTTTTCACATTTTCTTTACAAGTTTATACTTTTAAAGATGCGAAATGTCAATTATACTATTTTCATTGACTTAAGCTATTAAGTAACTAATATTCTCTTATTTCATAAATTTTAAATAAATATGAACAAATCAATCAACACAATAACAGATTTACAATACCATTTTCTATTTTTATATCAAGCATTTTAATTTTATAATTAAATTCAATGATTGATAAAATAAATTTTATTATTCTTTAAAAAAGAGAGATATAATCATGCAAGATAACATAAAATCATTATACACATATTCAAAATTTCACGTGTTAAAAAATCAACTTAAAATTACAAAAAAATTGATCGCATTTAATAAATCACTCATGATAAAATGTCAATATTGGTAATCGATGTAGACCAACATTGATAACGATCACGACCAACATCTATCACTAAATTTTTCATTAACATTATTGTCAACTATAACCATCGACAACTACTACGTTTTCCTCATTTGTTACCGTTGCATTGTGCGGGTAATTTTCTAGTTTTGAATAAGATATTTCTCCATTTTCTGTTTTAACATCGTTGAAGATCAAAGACGAACATTAAGACATTAACTTAGAATGACACATTTTAGCCACATTTTTGAAAAAGTAAACGGAAGAGGTTTCTGTTGTTCAGGTTATCCCGAGGAGGGAGAGTAATTCTACTCAAATGTACGCGATCTAACGAGGTATTTCCGTGTCTGTTTTTGACCTTTTCTCTGTCCATCACAAGATGTGTTGCTAGTGAGGTTTGAACCTGAGACTCTGTGTGAGAATATCAAAACGCCAACCAATATAGCACCGGGTTACATTTTTGAAAAAGTGTGAGAGTAAAAGACAATTTTTGCCAAAAAAGAAGCTTAGAATGACACTTTTCAATGTGTCATTTATAAATTGGCCCTGATTAGTTTTTTTGTGTTAAATATTGCATATGTTAACTTGTGTGTGTTTATCTTTTAATTTTAACATAAGGGAAAATAAATAATTTGCTCAAATCAATATATCAGCTTTTTTTGAGGTCAAATTATTTAATTTCCCTTAACATAAATATAATTGAGTAACTATATTCTCATCTCTTCTCTTATGTAATATTACTTGTAAAATTAATGGGTTTTGTTCCCCAATCCTTCCAACTGCACATGGCCTGCACTTTTACAAAGCCTCCAAATTTAAAGTCCATTATACGTCACTTTGTCTTAAGCCCAATTTTAATAATACATCTTTATTTAGGCCCAAATAATTGACTTCTTTGTTAAAAAGCCCAACACAAACCCGAAAACAAAAGGTTAAAAAGTGAAAAACGCTTCTGATTTTAATTTGTTGCTCAATTTTTATTTTTTATTTTTTTTTATTTCAAATTTATACCATGGAATTCTGCGTAAAGTTGACCTAACCCTTTTTTAGGCCTTGTAACAAATTAAGTTTGTTATTATTAACAAAACAACTTCAGTAAATTTGGAAATAAATATTTCATATATATGGTTTTCCTAACATAAAAATACGAAGTAATCACTAATGAGTATCAAAATTTTATTTACATCAACTAATTAACCTCGAGTTACAATACAAAATTAATAACCTTCCAAAATTACTAGTGCCTTTAATTTTAATAAATTTACTTTCTTTCATTACAAAAAATCATTTTTACTTATAAATAGGACCGTTAGAAATCATTTCATTTCATTTTTATTCATTAAAACATAATAATAAGAGAGATATCTTCATGGAATTCACATACAAAACACTAGTTTTTCTTACCATGTTCTTGGCTACTTCTTTAGGTAATTAACTAATTTAATCTCTTTCTCTTACAAAATTTATCTCAACTTGTGTATATATTTAATTTGTTCAAATGATATTTAGAGAATAAATAATCATGTTTTGCAGCTTACGAAGGAAGGTCGCGATTTTCTTCAGCGTTAGAATGCTACCCACCTGATCATAACTATTGCACGGAGCGTTGTAAGAGCAAAGATGCGTATTGTGTCGACGAGAAAACGTGCGTTTGTCATCCCGAAAAGCTGTTGCTATCGCCTTCTGGTTCACCAATATATACCAAGGACCAGTCCGAATGCGAGAGTGAAACTTGCAAGATTGCGTGCGAGCCTCAAGATGGCTTTTGTAACAACGATAAGTGCATTTGTTGTGGAAAAACTAGAAAGATTTCTCTCCGTAACTTTAGAGGTTAATTAGTTATTATCATTGTATTCGGAATGTTTATTGAATCATGTTGATTGAATGAAATTGATTTTGAGTTATAATTTAAGTTTGTTTAGTGTGATAGAAATATTGTGTTAATACTTATAAGAATTGCCATAAGAATTAAAGAGATTTACTAAAATAAATTAAAATCCTATGTTTTTTTAGAAAAAGCAGGGTGTATTATAAACCAAAGTACAAACAAAACTTGCAATACAAAAGATAAATATGACCAAACACACCAGAGAACTAAACATCCCCATCTTACAAGGTGTAAGAACAGGGCCCACTAAAATACTATGTTATTAGGGTTTTTTTTTCGAAAAATGAATCAATATTTTCTGTTTTTTCATTTTCGGGTATCAATTAATTTCGTTTTTTAAAAATGAACTATTAATTTAAAATCGAACATTTTCGGGTATAAGTAACCGTTTAAAACGGTAGCCATTTTCGGATAAGGGTTTTTTGCGAAAAAATGAATCAATAGTTTCCGTTTTTGCATTTTCGGGTATTAACTAACTTTGTTTTTTGCCGAAAAATGAATCAATAGTTTCCGTTTTTGTATTTTCGGGTATCAAGTAATTTTGTTGGGACCAGCTACCGTTTTAAACGGTTACTTATACCCGAAAATGTTCGATTTTAAATTAATAGTTCATTTTTAAAAAACAAAATTAGTTGATACCCGAAAATGCGAAAAAAGAGAACTATTGATTTATTTTTCGGCAAAAAACCCATGTTATTATGTTAAAAATTCTAAGTTGCGTCAAAAAACCCGAACACAATCTACATGACTCGTTTAAGTAAATGATTTGACGGGTTAGTTTCGGATCAAATAAGTTAAATTTGGTAGGTTGCTATACGGTTAACGGGTTTGGCTTTGGGTTAAATAAGTCAAATTCAATGTGTTACCTTTGGGACAACGGGTTCTAATTTAAAATGAAAAGTTTTAATCGATTTCAAGGTTGTTCGATCAACCGGTTAAGTTGAACATGACGGGAAAAATGAAATGGGTAGCTGGGTTTCGATGTAGCGGGTTGAAAACTCTCAACCCTAATTCGTTTATATTATATAAATTTCGGGTCGGGTTATTAGTTAATAGATATATATATTACAATCATGATTAAAAAGGTCATGGACTGGGCCAAAGGGTATGAACTTGGGTTGAAGCTTATAATTCTATATACGCATATTGGGTACAAAAAGGGCTACTGTAAAAATTGGGCCATAGTCAAATCTCGTCGAACCATGCTTTGGGCTAGAAAAAGAACATAAGGTCTCTTGCGCAGAGCCGCAAACAAACCACGCCCCATTTATTGATGTTTTTCTAACCTTTGGTTTACCATCATTCTTCTGTGGACAACCAAATTACTATTACTATTTTATTGTGAAACATTTTCTTGGCCCTTTATTGTTATTTTTTATCGGGCAAAATTCATAAAAATGAAACATAAAACGCCAAATAGCTCGATTAAGGAAACATAGGTTGATCTTGTACAATTATACTATTACATGTTATATTTTGTTAAAGAAGAACTTAAGTTTAATTATACCCAACAAAAATTAAACTTATACTTTCCCTTTTTGTAGTAAAATACACAATATGTAACGCTATTATTATGCAACATCACCTTATGTTTCATTTATCAAGCTTTTTTAGTATTTCATGTTCCCCTTTATGAAATTTGTCTTTCTACAATATACCATCCTTATTAGTATCCTCGCCATAAGTTTACAAGTGACAACTATTTATAAACCCGTGTGATCGGTTGATAGAAGATTAAAGAATTAGATGTCACATTAAGAGAAGTACCAAATGATAAAAGATAGAGAGAGATCGAACCAGAATATATTTTGGCTCATAATTTTATTTTTATATTACAATTACAATTACAATCACAATAGGTTATAAAGTAATTACAAACACCAACTTTGAGTGGAATAACTTCTTTTCTAATAGCCACATAATTCTATCCACAAACCACAAATGAATGCATATTATTTGATAAAGATTGTACCTCTTAAGCAAAACCAATGTAGCTAGTGGCTCAAAAACATGAAGCATTGATCAACTTTAGGTGCTTCCAAGTGCTCTATGTGACATAAGCTAATTGGATTAATGGGTTTGAAAAAAGCTTGAAGTTGACAACTTTTTAGGTAATGTTTATTCCATGTTTGGAATTAGGTTAAAAGATGGTGAGCAAAAATTAATATTTTATTGACCACTTACACAACCATGAATTTTTTTACCATGATTATGTCACTTTATCATTGGTTGCTTTGATTCATAGGCGTTTGCGTGTGGCTCTAATTCATTAAGAAGATTCACATAATCTTTATCATTTGTTTAAGGTTTCACACAAGTTCATTTTGTAATATTTTAATTTTGAAATTTGAATTATTATATGCTAGTTCGTAGATAAGATGAGCATGGCAATATGGCATGATAATGAATATAGCAAAAAGTTGTGTCATGACAAGATTGAGGTTGCCTATAAATATAGAAGATGTTATGAGAGTCGTATCCTTGGTCCCGTGTGGTGATCTCAGTGATTCAATAACGACGGTGTCGAATTTCGTTATTATAATTATACGTTGAGAGAGTTTGTGTGCGTATTCAAAAGTGTTCTATAGAGTGAAAAACGGAGAGATCTTGCTTTCTAAAAGCCATAGTCAGCCAGTAGATGACGCGAAAGAGGGATTTTATCCAAAAAAAAGTAATTATTGGAGTAGCCCGCCCAGTCGAGGCTTTCTTAGCCAAAAAAGTATATTCGAGAGAAGCGTCCATTCTAGTAATAATTTAATGTTCATAATAGTGGAGTGTTAAGTAGTCCACGGTCCTGCAGTTTTTACTATCACTTGAAAGGTTTACACGCAAAAAAGTTTGTACTCATGCTTTTTCTATTTTGTGTGCATTTAACTATTGGTTTATGCATGGTTGTATAATTTGTTGTAATTACTTTTCCAACTAATGGTATATGAGCGGGTCGATCCACCAAAAATGTGACCAAGTTAATACACCATACAATGGATAGTAACGAATAAGTCAACTACTAAAAGTACACCTGAAATAAGAAGATCCACCACTGTAAAAATGTTAGGCATGATGCTAGAAATAAAAGGTATTCCTAGATTTGTACGATTGAATGTGACGAGTCCTTTGCTTTGTGCCACAAAATTATGAAAAGGATTTAAGAGTCGTCTTCACTCTTTTTGACATATAACACTTATATATTAAATAGAAAAGTATGAAACTAGTATTTAATTTAACTAACATGGCACTTAGATGTTATTCTTAACATCAATAATTCATTAAAAAATTGTTAACTAAATCCTTGTTAGCTTTTATCTTTATTTTTTTTCTTTCATATTATCATTAAATTACCTGCTTTTTTAATTAAATGAGTTAGAGCATCCGATAACCACAGTAACATGTTACATCTTATCACACTAAAAATGACAATGAAACTATTTTTATCTTTTATATGATACTAAATGGTTTCACTTTATTTTTTAGATTTAAAACTTAACAAAACGTTGAGTTATTGGCCGAATCACAATTAACAAGAACTACATCAAACGTGAATATACAGTCACACTGGTGTGGTCCTTCCACCACTCCGACACACCTTGTCATACAATATTCGAAAAAGATTAAGAAGTGATTATTACTTCATAATAACATTAATATTTTTGAAGTTTAACATTTAATTTTTGTTCTTTCTATTAGTTGCATTAAAAAAAACTTTTTATTTGATCTTGACCATTGCACGCTCCCCGGGTCCCACCATGCCCCGTCTTCCCTCCGACTCTCGTGTGACGTTTCAAAATGACGAAAGACGTCAGGCTCGAGCTTATAACGTTCGTTCTTTTGTCTTTCTTCCGATGAAGGGTTCAAAGACGAACCATGGTCAATGATCTTATAGATTTAAATTAAATGTTTAGTAGTCCATAAAAAAACCATAATAATAATAATAGTAATAAATTATTATTGATGACATTGAGCTCATGACTTTATTCCCATAAGTTCCCTATAAAACGAAATACCTCAAGTCTTTTCTCTCTTACCTTCTCACCTTAATCATCAACAAAGTTAAAAAGAAAAAAAAAAAGTTCAAAAAACTACCTCTTGAAACCCTTTTGTATTACCAATATGACTCCACAAATATCAGAATTCCAATATTTGGCTCCTGAAGATAACTCATCTCCATTTTCCACCAACTTTAGCATCCATGATCCAATTTCTGTACTCCATATGACCAATTTCTTAACCAATATCCCTGCAGACTACTTTTCCTCACACCCTTCATCTCTTAGCAACAACTCAACTTCCGATGAAGCCGACGAGCAACAAACCGACATCATCACTGAGCGAAAACGCAGAAGAATGATATCGAATAGAGAGTCTGCTAGAAGATCAAGAGTAAGGAAACAAAAGCAACTCGACGAGCTTTTTTTGCAATTGAGTCGTCTTAGAAGTGATAATCAAAGTCTCATGGAGCAATTTAACCACTTAGTAGAGAGCCATGAAGGGGTTGTTGAAGAAAATGCGAGATTAAAGGAAGAGACAACTGATATTCGACGAAAGCTTGATGAAATGCAACTTGCTAACATTTCATCGGATGTTGAGTTCTGATTAAGTTGATAGACATTAATGTTATAAATTTGTAACAGCCTTAAATGATTGTTTATACATTTCTGCCTTTTGTAACAAGCAAGTTAATGTTTCATTTTCTTGTATCAAAGTAATTCGATCATAACCGGTTTGAGTGAATTATATTATGGTTGTACGTCACAACGGAATCAAAGTAATCGCTGTGGCCGGATATGATATGCTCGGATGACAGACATAAACTTGGACTCTTGACGAATGACGATACCAATATGTTGTAAGAGATTATAACCTTAATTGAATGTACTTATAAGGAATTACTTACAACTTGGAACTATTACTACTACCTAATCAATTGAGAAAGTAAAATAGCAAATTCTATGACATTTTGAAAGGTAGTTTCACCATAAAAACATAAGAATTTGAGTTCTCGTGAAATTTTGAACACTATTTATAACTTTCGACTTTGTTGTTAAAAAGTGACAAGTGAATGACAATGGCGCGTCTCAATAATTACAAAAATGTGACTACGCTATGTGAAGCGTATAATCTCAGATTAACGACTCAAATAATCAATTGTTTTCGCCATACTCGTATTCAACCTGCCGCTAACTAATTGCTATTTAATACTATTTTAATGAATAAATCTAGATATTACATAATGGAGTCATTTCGTTTGTTTAATGGTTACATACAGTTAGATCTGTAAACGAAACGAACGTTCATTGGACAATTCGCGTACCGTGAGGCAGGAAGTTCGTTTATGTTCGTTCGTTTCGTGATATGAAAGAACATGAACAAAATTTTACGTTCATTTAATTATACGAATGAACATGAACATAGGTCTCGTTCGTTCATTTACGTTTGTAAACGTTCGATAACTTGTTCGTTTGTTAACTAATAATTTAATTAAATAAATAGATATTTGTATATCTTATTTTAATCCCATCTAAATTCTATTATAATAGTAATAAACATTTAGATATTTTTATCTAAATATAATGGTATTAACCATTTAGATATCTTTACGTTTCACATTTCCCTTCCACATTTCCCTTTTAAAATTTCCCTCCAATCGCACATACCTTCACTTGGACCTCTCTCCATCCACTACTTCCAGTCTCCTGCATTTTCCACGCATATTCGTTCATTTGCGTTCATTTATGTTCGTGAACAAATGAATTTTCTTAGTGAACGAACACTAACAACAAAATCCGTTCGCTTATGCGTTCATGTTCGTTCGTTTGTTTGATAAAAACTTAGCGAATGAACATAAACAGACTTCATTCGTGTTCGTTCGATTCGTTTACAGGCCTACATACGGTGACTATATATGGTAGGAGTATTTTATTAGCAAATGTTTAGCACACATGACAATACTAACATACAAAGAGATTGAGATAATCAAGAGAGGCGAGTGAGAGCACTCGTTTGGTACATGTATGTCAGCGGCAAACTTGACAAGGGAATCTTAGATTGTGAAATCGTGAAAGCTTTCCGTTTTGGGATCGCTTTTCCCGACCGGTAATCTAAACATGGTTCATCGATTCCGCTTCCGCTATATCTATTCGGGTACGTTCAGAAACCTGTATTTCCAACAATATCCGATGAGTGTAACTTCACATCATCAAGCGACCAGAATCTAATTAAAACATTTGCTTCTGTTTGATATAAAATGGAGAACCTTAAGGATTTATTTTATTCTAATTCGATAACATGAAACTTATTTTTAAGTAGATTAAACAAGTGATCATAGCGGCCCACGCATATAAACCCACTTGCAGCCTGATCGGGACTTCTTTCTCTCTTGCTTTAATCGCAGCGTTAAAGTTCTTTTTTTTTTTTTTTTTTTTTTCTTTTTTCTTAAAGGATTATATATGGAATCATTAATTGGCATATTAATTCGATCAGTTCCCAAAGATGTTCTAACATTAGGATACAAGTTCCGCTGGTACATGAAGTTGTTCCTAAAGTTTTTCCCAAAACATAATACCGTTACCGGATTTATCATACAAAATTGATGTGAGAGCTCATGAACAAAAAAGATGCAAAGTGACTTAGCAAAATGATTCTTCGAAAATGTATCGAATTAAGATTCGAAACTTTGAATTTATTGCTATTGTATCTTTTTTATTGGCGTGACAACTTATAACGATGTCATGTGACACCATATGCAGATTACTTGTCAGCAAAAGTACCATATTATTATACATTAATAACAATGAATAAGAAATTAATGATATACAATGAAAGTCGAATATTTCGAATTACACTATGAATGTCGGAATATAGTTACATACATTTTGGTGCATTTAAACGTTGAGAAAACTCAAAATTGTAAATCATATTCATTTATTTGTTTACCGATTTCATTGAAATGCGATGCCCCTTTTGGTTATACTTTTATTTGAATGCATGTACCAATAAAATAAATTTAAATAAGTGCAATGGTTATGAATCTTTTGTTAATTGTATCATGTTCCATCAACAATTTTTAGCACCTTATTTGGACATATTCTTTCTGTAAGTTCAGTAAAGCTTTATTGTTCAGATTCCTTTTGTAAGCATTTTTTTATCGATAAGATTTTCAGATGATTCTGATAGAATAGTGTTTAAATGTGCTACGATTCCGTCGAACTCAGATGTAAATCTTTACAACAAAATGATTCTGTCGGAAATACGTCGTTGATGCTCAATTTTCTAGTAGTGTTATGCATGTATTCGGGACGTGGGAATCAACTTATTTAAAAAGAAATATGCTTGTATAGAAGAGTTAGTAGTGTCAAAAATAGGGTGTAATCCAATGTAATAATAATTAAACAGTTTAAAAATATATTTATTGAATTAATTATATTTTCAATACCTCAAGTTGATGTAGGTTTCAAAGTGTTTAGTATAAGTGTAAATATTAAACGGATGACTTTTTCTAGTTCATCTCATTCGGAAAGGGCGAGTTGACTATGACTTTTTCTCTAGCTACCCCCAAATGTAGTGTTAGTGAGATCAAAACTAAGACCTCCTATGAAAATGTCAACCCACCTTACCACTAGCTAGGTCATCCTAGTGATCGATGGTTTATAAATGAAAATAACGAGTATTTTTAATTCGCGTGTTGCGACGGTACTCTTTTATTATCTATTTAATATGTATTGTGTAAATTATAATCAAAATTATGTGACTGACACTATGATATGTTATTTTATAAAATAAAAAATCACCTATTTACCCTTTTAATAAAAATATTAACACAAAATATCCACAAAAAGTAATATAAGAATTGTCCTTGCGAACTCGATGCTCGAGATGCGGGCTGAGACTATCAAATTGCATTTTCATATTGGACATGTGCATGTTGCGATGTCTGAAATCGTTGCTTGGGTCGATAGTTTAACCATCAAAACATTTTATTTGTTTTTTTTTTGAACAGCAACAAAACACTTTATATATAAAAAAAACTAGCGAGGAGCTAGGAATATATATGAGATTTTAACGAATCAGTCCAACTACCAATCTGACCACCTCTATATCTAAGTCAAGAAAATGAATACAAACCAATCAGTTAAAACATTTTGTTTTACTTGAGCATTGGATACTATGTATTATTTACGTGAAATTGAAATCGTGAAAATTGATCAAAAATTGAAATTCTCAAATATAGGAATTGAATGTATAAATACGAAATAAAAATGTAAATAAAAATGTAAATTTATAATTTAATAAAAAAACACTATCGAGAGTTTGTTTCTATTATTTTTAAAATACAAAAAAATGTGTGAAATTGAGAAATTGATTTGGGAGGCTTTAGAGATGGAATTTGACTATAAAAGGTGAACAAACCGCATTTGGCTGTTTGCTAACACCATCATCTCGTTCGGACCTTTCCGTCGATAATTGACACGTCCCGTAACTCCTTACGGTTAAAAAATTATGTCATTTATTCATTTGCTTAAGTTTTCTTATAAATGATACTTTAATATATGTAGGTATAATTTTTAAGTATTTTTTTCAAATAATAAAAATAATATAATGGGTAAATTAGTAAATTCACTCATAAAAAAATATTACAAATGTATTAAATATTAGTATAGATATAGATAGATATATATATAAAAGTTTTAATTAATTAGAATTAAATATCACATGTTTAATAATTTAAAGTTTAATAATGATGGTATTAATGAGATTTTAATACATGTAGGAGTATGTTTGTATTTTCACCTTAAAATTTTTGTTTATCTCAAAATGATTGTCTACTTGCAAAAATTAATTAAATTCTCAAGTTTACCTTTATTGAGTATTTCAATAATTTATTTTTTAAATATTTGCAGTCAAATTTACCTTGAATATAAATGTAAAATTGACATTTTATCAAACTATTATAAATTTAATAATTTTTATTAAAGATAAATTTTTTGAGACAGAGATAGCATGAGATAACTATCCTTAGTGAATTGCTTGCTGCCATTTATTGGTTCTCTTCTTTTCTTTTAAAAAATGTTTTCCGTATGAAAGATGCCCATCTTTTAAACGAAAAAAATGATTCTATCTTATCAAAATATATATTAATCTAAACAATCATATATTATTTTGACTTACTACTCATATAAAATAATATTTGGTTTAATATATACTATATTTAAATAGCAACACGTGATCTTATCTTATTACCAACCATCTAGTGTATCAGTTGAAGTTCTTGATGCCTGAGTAGCGATTAATTCTTAATTACAATACAATGTTCGATGGAGTCGGTTAGTTTACTAGTTATTAACAAATTCATCTGAGTCACATGTCAAATTGATCAATAAAATGAAAAATACGGGTTTGGTGATTAGTTATTTACGAAGTAGATCAAAGGGCCTACACTACAAAATAGCGCTGGAAAAATCGACGAATTTGTGACAGACTTTTCAGCTACATATTTGAAGAATCACTCAATGATGGTTTTTATGCGACATACCTAAATGGACTGTTGTCATATGTTTAAGAACAGTAGGCATCGCTACCGAAAACTACATACTTACGTAAAACAAAATGAGAATTATGATTTACGTGATATTTCTGATTTTCAATTACCAAAATCTCATAATTCTAAATGTTCAGATAAAACCCAGAATATATAGAAACTATTAAGGCAAAAAATACCCCAACAAAAGTTACCGTATAGGAGTTTATTATTGGGATTAGTGTCTGGTAATGCATTTAACTTGTGCCCAATGTCTATTGTGTGTACCCTACTTACGTATGCTATTTTTAATGCATCACTTTCAAAAATGGTGTTTTAATGTATTTCGCTGATGTGTCGCTCGTTTAAGGTGCCACGTGGCATCCCGAGAGTTTGACACATCATCAAAACATCACCAAAATACATTAAAACACACTTTTCAAAAGTTTGATGAATTAAAAATAGCAAACTTAAGTTGGGTACACACAATAGATATCGGGTACAAATTATATGCATTTCCAGACACTAAACCCTTTATTATTCATATATACCATGTTAACGAACAAGGTACTTTTGAAATCTAACCGATTACAAAGAATTTAGAGGTACATGGCTTGGATGAGCCAGAAGGACTTGCGAAAATCATGAAAACAATTAACCAAGCTTCTCATTCGTTTCCTTTTTAAAGTCTATTTATTTTTAGCTTAACCTTTCTTTATCTATCCCTCGATCTTTTTCTAGCGTAATTTGCTCTGCATCCTTCTTCAATTGCGCAACCTACAAAATCACAAACACGTATTCAATTAACACATTAACATACAAGTGCTATTCGGGTAAGGTAGTCGAATTTCAGGTTATCCAAGTTGTGTTTATTAGAAAGAAAATTGACACGTCCATACACACTCCTACATAAAAAAATATCATGAAAAGTTATCTAAATTCAATCTACATTAGAGTTATAACATAGTGGTACGAGAGGATGATGTTGTGGGTTCAAGACTTATTTGAGCAAATGAGGATATAATAGTTCTAGTGATTGTACATAGTATGCGTGTTATTATAGATTTACGTTGTAGAAAAGATATTTACTGTTGGGTTTTGGATCTGCAAGTCGTTACTACTGTTAGTACAAAGTTTCTACTTGTAGCTTGGTTAGTACTGTTAAAGATTAATGCTGATATCAGAGTTATTATAGGTTGAAAAATTCAAGTGTTACTACTGCTAACTCAAGATTTCTACTGTCGACAGAGCTAGTGCTGCTAGTCAAATGTAATTGTTAGTACTGTTAGTGTAGTTTATACTATTACTATTGTTAGTGTAAATTGTTAATACTGTTTATTGTTTCATCGATATTACTACTGTTGGAGTAATAGTAGGAGATAGAGTTGTATATGGAACAGATTTACTTCCATATTTGTAGGATAACTTGTTCAGGACTCTATACGATATAAATAGAGATCCTTAAAACCTAGATTATGTTAACGATAGCTTCAAGGTTTAACCCTAATACAACTGTGTATTCGTATTATTATTCTTAATAATATTGAAGCCTTTTGTGATTAAATCAACTGTTATTTATATACTGTGATTTTCTATTTGTCATTGTAATCAAGTATTATTCCGTAATTTCTTGATTATTATTCAAATCTTAATTCTTGACTAGATCAATCGATCCTTAAAAGTGGTATCAGAGCTTGGAAAGCTTTTTATACAGGAAAATCACAGAATTACTGTTCTATTAAAATTTTAAGGTATTAGTTAAATCAAATCAAGATGACTTCAGAAACTTCAGATGGAGTGCAGGTTACAAAGATCCCCATGCTCAAGTCTGATGAGTATGATATGTGGAAGAATAGGATTAGGCAGCACATAGTCGTGAATGGACCAAAATACACTGTGGATGGAGCTAGTGTTCGAGTACCTAGAGCACCACCAACTATTGAAGCTGAGAGGAAAGAAACAGCCATAGAGATGAAATCTCTCTGCACTTTACTGTTGGCTATTCCCAATGAATACCAACGAAGGTTTGAAAAGTGTGAAGATGCTAAGGTTCTATGGGAAGCAATAGCTAAGAGGTTTGGTGGTAATGATAGCACCAAAAAGACAAAGAGATCTATACTCAAACAACAGTTTGAGAACTTTAGTTATCTTAGGACAAAAACACTAACACAAACATTTGACAGATTCAGCAAACTAGTTGGTGATTTTCAGAATCATGATGTTAAGATTGACTAGGATGATCTTAAGAGAAAGTTGCTGAGATCTCTAGGAGAAGAGTGGACCATGTACATAGTTGCACTGAGACAAGGGGATGATCTGGATGATAAAGAGCTAGATGATCTATATAATGATCTTAGATCTTTTGAACCATAAGTAGAAAGCAAAAAGCAATCAACAGGGTACACTTACAATGCTGCATTCATGTTAACCATGAGGGCAAAGAGGTTTATGCAGAGAACTGGAAGAGGAAACTTTGCCTACCGGAGAGAAGATGGGGCTGAATTTGATAAGAGTAAAATGGAGTGCTACAACTGCCATAAGCTGAGACACTTTGCCAGGGAATGCTGAAGTTCAAACAATCAGGAGGGTAATAACCAGAGACCTGGTAATTATAATGGAGTACAAAGAAGAAATATTCAAATTCAAAGTACATCCAACTCAACAGCACTGGTTTCTCAAGATGGTATGGGCTTTGACTAGAGTGATCAAGCTGGAATGCATAATCAAGCCTTGATGGCAATTGCAGAGTCAGACACTACAAGTGTTATTCTATATGAGGTACAACTTATTTTCTGTTCTTTTATATGTAAGAAAACTGTGAAACAATATAGAGATCATAATCTAAAAGTGTGTGATGAATTGAAACAATGAGATATTAAAAATAAAACAACTACTGCTGCCATAGAAAGTCTAGAAAGATAGATCAAATCATATCAAACCAATGAAATTCAATATGACTTTGATCTAAAATATGCTAGATGAAAAAGAGATTGCTTGCAAGATAAAATAGAAATGTTAAATAAGCAATTAGAGTCTATTACCACTGAAAGAGACCGCATCAAACTGAAAGTAAGAGAATTAGAAAATGCTTCTCAGAGTGTACAAAACTTGATTAAATCTCAGATCCGTGATAAACTTAAAACTGGACTAGGTTATACTAGTGTACCTCCACCATACAACAACAACTACTTCTCTAAATCTAAAATAGATACACATACAGTAAAAGAGGAGATGTCAGTTAAAGTTAAACAGGTAGATCCAGTAGTTAGTCATGATGATGAGTTTGAAAAGGTAGAGGTAACAAACTGGACCTCTGAGGATGAAGATAGTGAGACTGGAAGTAGTAAATCCAAGTCTAGTGAGGAGAGTGATAAAAAGGAAAATGTTGGGCTAATATCAGAGTTAAAAAGTGATAAATTAGCAGAGGGCAAAAAGATATTTCAGGAAAAAGTAAAGCTGAACTTACAAAAGATGAATGCTACTTCTGCTACTGTTAATAAACCTAGGAAAAATCTAGGTTTTATTAGTGAAACAGTTAAACCAGTAAAGACACCTGTGAATGATAAATATGTAAATATCAACTGTGTTAACTGTAAATGCAAAGCATGCTCATCTTTACCATAAACTTTTAAAATAAAGTACCAGAGGTAACAAAGAAATTAGAACCAAATGGTTTCACAAAAGTTGGGACATAACTTTATTGTGGTAAAAGAAAAGACTTGCTTCATATGTGGTTTAATGAATCATCTTCAATATGACTGTTTTCACAATCCTAAAAATCAACAAAGGATTGTAAAACCAGGATGGACAGCATTCAACAAAATTAACAAATTAAATTCTAAATCTAAAGTTAGTTCTGTTAATACTGTCAAAAGAAGTAATGCAAAAGCTAATATGGTTAATGCTGCAGCAGCAAAAACTACAGCAACAACACTAATTCATAAAGCCAACATAAGAAAGACTAAACAAACAGCAGTAAAAATTAATACTCCTAAGCATATTAAAATTATTAAGTAACTTAATACTGTTAAGCATATTAATGCTGCTAAGCTTTTTAATATTGCTAAACATATTAATGCTGCTTCAGCAATTAATGTTGTTTCAACTAAAGCTGTGGCAAAGTCTAAAATAAATTGAATTTGGAAACCTGTATCTACTGATTATTCAAATGTTTCCAACTCAAACAGTACATCAAAATCAATGATCTTTAAGAGATTTGATTATATTGATGTATATGGAAAACCCAGAACCACATTGGTTTGGGTTCCCAAGAGAAACTAATTCTTGATTGAATGTGTGCAGGGCAAGCAAAGGGGAATTTGTGGCATATTGACAGTGGTTGCTCAAGACACATGACTGGAGACAAGAACAAGCTACAAGACTTCAAGCCCATCAATGGAGGGTATGTATCTTTTGGAAGAAACCCCAAAGGTGGGAAGATAACTGGTAAAGGTGTGGTCAACAGTGAAAAGATAATTTTTAAAGATGTATATTTTGTTGAACAGTTGAGGTACAATTTGTTAAGTGTGAGTCAAATCACAGATAAAAAGAACCCAGTTCTTTTTACTGACACAAAATGCTTTATTCTTTCTGTTAAGTTCAAATTAGATGAATATGATTCTAATGAGAACTCCAAGAAAGGATAATGTGTACTGCTGTGACTTAGCAAATATGGAACCTCAACGGGATTTAAACTGTCTTATATCCAAAGCAACTGTTGATGAGTCTGATATATGGCATAGAAGGATGTGTCACATGAATTACAAAACCATTAATAAACTTGTTAAAAGAAAACTGGTAAGAGATTTACCAGAAAAAGTATATTCATGTGATGATCATTGTGTTGCATATCAAAAAGGCAAGCAACACAAGACTTCTTTTAAGTCCAAAACTGTGAATTCCATTAGCTGTCCTTTACATCTACTGCATATAGATCTATTTGGTCCAACAAATGTGATGAGCATAGGGAAAAAGTCATACTGCCTAGTGATTACTGATGACTGCAGTAGGTTTAGTTGGGTATTCTTTCTTAGGACCAAAGATGGAACAGGTGAAATACTTAGGTCATTTATAACTAAGATAGAAAACCAAACAAATCAAAAAGTCAAAGTCATTAGAAGTGATAATGGAACAGAATTTAAGAATCAAGAGATGGATAAATTCTGTGAAATTAAGGGTATAGAGAGACAGTTTAGTGTTCCTAGGACTCCCCAATAAAATGGAGTAGCTGAAAAGAAAAATAGGACACTAATTGAGGCTGCTAGAACTATGTTAGTAGATGCTAAATTGTCAATGACCTTCTGGGCAGAAGCAATTAGTACTGCTTGCTATGTACAAAATAGAGTATCAGTAGTTAAGCCTCATAACAAAACACCACATGAACTATTCTTTAAAAGAAAACTATTGGTTAGCTTTTTAAAGAGATTTGGTTGTCCTTGTACTGTCCTAAATAACAAAGATTACTTAGGCAAATTTGACAGTAAAGTAGATGAGGGATTCTTCGTTGAATACTCTATACAAAGTAAAGCATATAGAGTATACAATCAAAGATCTAGAATAGTGGAGGAAAGTATAAATGTGATCTTTAATGTATACACCATTAATGATGTGGGAAAATGTCGAGATTGGTTGTTTGATATTGATGCTCTAACCAACTCCATTAGATATGCGTATGACCAATCTAGTCCAGGTACAGGTGAAGCAAATGAAACAGAGCAGAAGAAGGATAAGACTGAATATGTCATATTTCCATTTTGGACATCTGATCCACCAGAAGCACTACAACCAAATCCACAAGAAATTTCACAAAGATCAGATGAGGGACCATCCAGGCAATCGGGAGAGACTGATGGTGAATCTGGAAAGGACAAAGCTCAAGCTGGATACTTTACTGATCCAGATATGTCAGGATTGGAAGAAGGTGGTGGAGGAGAAATCTTAACCGAGTCTACAGATGAAAATGAGTATGCAGGCAGTCCTGAGTTAAATTATATAAACTTGGACAGTTCTATTCCTGTGACTTTTCATCCTTCTGCTAGAGTTCAAAGCAATCATCCCCTTGAGAATGTCATAGGGGATGTAGGTTCAACAATGCAGACAAGAAGTAAAGCAAAAGACATTCAACATGATTATGAAAGTGAATGTTTCATTAGTAAATGTCTATTTACTGTCTTTCTGTCACAAATGGAACCAAAGAAGGTGACAGAAGCTTTGAAAGATCCAAGCTGGATTTAAGCAATGCAGGAGGAGCTGCTTCAGTTTAAAATTCAAGAGGTTTGGACTTTGATGGATCTTCCAATGGGCAAGAGAGCTATAGGTACAAAGTGGGTATTTAGGAATAAAAAGGATGAAAGGAGAATAATGATCAGAAACAAGGTTAGACTGGTAGCTCATGGGTATACTCAAGAGGAAGGGATTGATTTTGATGAGGTGTTTGCTCCAGTTGCAAGGATTGAAGCTATCGGGTTATTTTTGGCATATGCATCCTTTAAGGGGTTCAAAGTATATCAAATGGATGTTAAAAGTGTCTTTTTGTATAGCACCATAGATGAGGAGGTCTATGTATGCCAACCACCTGGTTTTGAAGATCCAAAATATCTAGACAAAGTATATAGACTTGATAAAGCTCTATATGTCTTGCACCAAGCACTAAGAGCTTGGTATGAGACTCTGTCAGTGTATCTGCTTGATAATGGGTTTAAAAGAGGTGGAATAGATAAGACCTTGTTCACAAAAAGAATTAAGAATGATATCCTACTGGTTTAAGTATATGGAGATGATATTATTTTTGGTTCTACAACGGATTCTCTTTGTAAGGAATTTGAACAACTTATGCATCAAAAGTTCAAGATGAGCTTCATGAGAGAGTTAACTTTCTTTTCGGGTTTACAAGTGAAGCAGCAGAAAGATGGGATCTTCATCAGTCAGGGGAAATATGTAACTGAAATCTTGGACAAGTTTGGTTACAAAGATACTAAGGAAGCTAGCACCCCAATGTAAATACACAAGCAATTACATGCAGATTTTGAGGAGGAGGACATGGATGTACATCTCTATACGCCGATGATAGGTTCCCTCATGTATCTGACATCATCTAGACCAGATATCATGTTTGTTGTGTGTGTCTATGCAAGATTCCAGACCAATCCTAAGATGTCACATCTACATGTAGTCAAACGAATTTTTAGATATTTAAAGGGTCAACCTAAATTGGGCCTTTGGTATCTAAAGAGATCTTCTTTTGATCTCATTGCATATACAGACAATGATTATGGAGGAGCCAATCTTGACAGAAAGTTAACTTTCTTTGATCGGAATACGGATGAAATCAGAAAGGCCATCATTGGGGCAAACGATGCAATAGCTTCGGTTAGAGCAAAGCCCAAAATGGCATAACCAAATGATGGATTTCGATCCACGAAATGAATCGAGGAACTAAGGACGTTTCCAATACTGATAGCAGCTCCCGCTGAAGCAATTGTAGCAGCTCCGACCCCTATTAGTTTTGCACCTTCTAACATCTCGAGTTGATAATTCTCCTCACGCTTTTTCGTCATGACAATGCAAGAAACAGACTACAGTTTCAACATCAACAACAGAAGCAGAGTATGTAGCAACATCAAATTGTTGTGCACGGGTGCTTTGGATTCAGAATCAGATGTTGGACTATGGTTTGACCTTTCTTAATACTCCTATTTTTATTGAAAATAATAGTGCAATCAGTATTATAAATAACCCTGTAAAACATTCAAAAACCAAGCACATTGAAATAAGATATCACTTTATTAGAAACTGTAATGAGAAAAGACTAATTCAAAATTTTAAAGTACATACTGATCATCAATTTGCAGATCTATTCACCAAAGCATTTGATGTGGGTAGATTTACATTTTTGGTTACTAGTATTGGTATGATAAATTCTTCATAAGTCTTCTCATTACTACTGCTCTCTATAAAATTTTAGTGCTGGTACATGGATTAATACTGATACACTAATTAGTGCTGTTTGGAATTTTTAATACTCTACATAGTAATTACTACTGGTTACTATTAGTGCTGGTAGCTTACATTACTACTGCTAGGCATTTTTAATACTGTCACACTAATTAGTGTTGTACACTTTGTATATGGTTTATGTTGTTTTGTGTGTTTTAGTTAATGTTGTGCAGGTTTTAGTACTGCTAAAGGACTATTTCTATTGCTGGCGTTGTGATTAAAAAAAATTGCACTTCTTTACCAGACTAAGTGTTATGAGGGGAGATGTTAATGCTGTTATAACACTTAGTGTTGTTAGGAATAGGAATGTGATAGTGTTGTTACTACTGTTTATACGATTAATATTGATTAAGGGTTAATAATGTTGTGTCAATTAGTACTATCTATACTATTAGTACTTCTACTATTATTAGTACTGCTTGGTACTTTCTAATACAATTAGTTCAATTAGTACTGCCTACAATATTAGTGCTGCTTAGTAAATTTTTACGACAGCTAGCGCTTTTAATATTGTTCAAGGGTTTTACTACTGCTAAATGACCAACAATATAAATACTCGATTTCTTCATAGTACAGAAACACTTTATCACTTTTGCTCTCGAAATTTGAAAAACGAAACCAAAAACCCTCTCGATTTCAACTGTTTCATCGATTCAATGGCACTCCAAACCGTTGATAGTCGTAATATGATAGCGTATTTACGCAAATCCACTAACGCTACTGATTTTCATCAAATAATCAACTTCTTTAGGGAAAGCAAATTAAAATTTGCTCTTACTGTTAACCCTACCATCTACCTAAGTCATCTCAACGACTTCTGGACTTCTGCAAAGATGGAAAACATTGATGGGGTTAAATAGATTGTGGGTATGGTACAAGCGAAGCAAGTAAGAACACAGAAGAATCCATTCGTACTCATCTTCATCTAGAAGATCACTTTGGTATTGAATGTCTTCTTAATTCTCAAATTTTTGAAAATATAAAATTGTTGGGGTATGAGGGTCAATAAAATAAATTAACTTTTTACAAATGACTCTTTTCCCCACAATGAAATTTTTTGATTCACACTGTTCAACAATGTCTGTCACAGAAACGAATTGGTTGGAATGAGTTTAGCAGCTCTATTGCATCTGCAATAATCTGCTTAGCTACAAAGTAACAGTTTAATTTTTCTAAATTAATCTTTAATGGAATGTTGTGGAATTTGAAGTATCCAGAAAAGAAATTTTTAATGTATCCAAGATTTCTACAACATATTTTTGATATAGAAATAACTGATTTATCTAAGCCCACAGGAGGCATTTTTTTGGTCTTGTCTCATAAACCAAAAGTTTTTGCAAATATGAGGAGACAAGGTCAAGGTTTTTCAGGAAAGATCACTCCATTGACTACCACAATGTTGAGTGCATTTGCCAGTATAGATGAGAGAACAGACACACCATATGATCCTCAACACACATTTGTTAGTAAGGCATCCAAAAGAAAACAAGGAACCAATATACCACCCAAAGTCAAGAAAACAAAATAGGCATCTGAAGCTCCTACTGTTCAGATGTCTCAGCCACAAAATGTAAAGGAGGTGGTCAATAAGGAGAGTGAAGACCATTTCGAAAGGGATGCCACTACTGCTACTACCCCACTGGGAGAGCAGGACAGTGGTAACATAACTAGGGCCCAATTCAAGGCAACTTCTACTTCTGAGGTGCCAATAGATGTTTCTACTGCGGAAACATTTGTTGATACTAAAGAAGAAGAAGGTCCCAGGTGCCAAGAAACTATGGGGCCCACAATTGCTCAGATTAGGTCTAAGAATGTGGCTAAATCATCCAATGATTTACCAAAAGAGGGTAACACTTCTGGAGGTAATGGGGATAGCTTGTTACTATAGGACTTGATGGTCGTGTGTACCAGTTTAAGTGAGGAGGTGGCCAGGCAGAGGGATATGTTGGCATCTCAAGGAGCTGAGATTATTAGAATAGATGGGATGGTTAAACAAGTGATAAATGAAAGGGTTGTTGGTGCATAATGTGTGTCAGTCATTTGGTCAAACTTTTATAATTGACAAAGTCAATTAGTCTAAGTATGTGAAGTGTTGAGTTAGTATGTTCGAGTCTGTAATCGAAATGTAAATATAGAATATACAAAATATATTGTTCATGCGACACAGAGCCTGTGTCGCTATAGCGACACAAAGGCTGTGTCGCAATGGGCTGGGCCTGCGACATAGAGCTTGTGTCGCAGGGTCCAGTAGGGTTAGTATATATATCGAGTTAGGGTTTCATTTTTGGGGTTGGTCGTGTTGGTGAGCTGATCAGACGAGTCAGAGAGAATGAGGCAGAGAGTGAAAGTGATTGTAAACGTTTATACTTCGATTGTTAATACAAAGAAAACGTTATAGAGAATTGTGTGATTCGATAAATAAGTTCAATACTTAATTGTTTGAATTCCACACTTACAATTGAGATACGATCTGTAAGATCCTAGTCAACAAGGAACCTACAAGTGGTATCAGAGCCGTGAATCAGTTATTCGACGGTTTTAAATCGGGTTATTATTCGTTTTTTGGTTTGTTTGTGAAAGATTTTCGTGTTTAAACTTGTTTCCGGGTTTGATTGCTTGAAGATTGCGTTTTCTGAGGTTTTCTGGAAGTTTCAGTCGACTTGGGGTTCTCGAAATTCGTTAGGGTTTCGAAAACTTTCGAATTTTGGGGTTTGTGGAGTTTCCAGCCGCGATCTAGCGACACTAACCTTAGTGTCGCCAATAGGGTTTTTGCGACACTAGCTGCGACGCTCACTTCTGTGTCGCTACTTGAGTTCTTGATTTTAGTTTAGACTGCGACACAGACTGCGACACTGTACTGCGACACCGGACTGCGACACTAGAGTGCAACACAGCTTGCGACACTAACTTAGTGTCGCTGTTAAAAAAAAAGTTTGTTCTTAAGCTTAAGACTTCTTAATTTTGGTTTTGAAAAAGTTTCGTTTTACTCGCGCAGTTTTCGATATTTTAGAACCAAATTTTGGAGGGAAAATTCAAAAAGGAAAAATTCAAAAAGGAAAAATTCAAAAAGGGAAAATTGTGCGACATAAGACTTCCTGTGTTATATAAACAATATTATATTTTTTTTTGTTGCTTTGTGTGTTTCTTTTTGTTGATACATTTAGAGTGTCTGTCACTTGGTCTAAGTTTCGAGTTGTAATTAATTAGATTAATTTTGTATTAGGCGATATTGTTAATATTGCTTAGGCGATATCACTAATATCGCACAGGCGATATCACCAATATCGCCCTTTAGTCCAGATTAGTTACATATAAATACTCGTTTAGGGTTTCAGTTTGCTGAGCTTTTTTGACACTCTGCATTTTTGATATAGGCGAATTTTCTTGGCAGTTTTTGTCATTCTCAGTGTTCCTGTCATTGTAATTCACATTGCTTTATATGATTAATTCAATATATGTGTTTGTGATTTTGTTGTTGAACGTACAATCGATAGCTATTGAATTCCGCGCATTAGTTATTGTTTATTGATTCATTGTTTAAGATCAGTCTCTATTGCGATCCTACAATTGGTATCAGAGCCATTTAATCATTGGATTAGTGGTTATTGAATCATTATTCGTACGTTTAAAAGTCGTATTAACTAGTTTTTTAGCATTAACAAATTGTTTTTACTCTTAAAAAGCTATTTAATCAGTATTTTTAGTGTTTTCTGGATTCGTGTTCGTTGTTTGCTACTCTAAACTTTGAAAATTTCGTTGTCTTTGAAATTTTAGGGTTTACAGCCGTTTTAGCGATATTAAAAGCGATATTACAATAATATCGCCTTTAGGGTTACAGCGATATTACGTGTTCTGTGCTCATTAATTTGAGCGATATCTCTAGCGATATTACTAGAGATATAACCTGGTATCGCCTTGTTAATTTTTGCGATATTGATTCAATATCGCCTGATTAAGTTTAGCGATATTACTTGCAATATCGTCTGTGATATCGTCTGTTTTGTCTGATTTTGATTTGCGCTTTAATTAGCGATATTGATAGTGATATCACCAATATCGCTCAATCATCAGATTGTTAGCGATATTAGCAATATCGCTATAGGGTGTTAGACAAATTTTAAACCTTTTTCAAAAGTTAATTTTAATTAATATAAATTAAAATGTCTACTTTACAAGCTGTTAATGCAATGTTAAAACACAATGCTGAAGTGGGTAGTGCAAACAAACCTCCATTCTTTGCTCCAGGAATGGAGTATTCTGAATGGAGAGGTAGATTTTTATCGTTTGTCGCGTTTACCGACCCTGAAATGGAGATACCTTTACTGGAACGATACGTAAGACCTGTTTCAAGTGGAGAGCATGTTGGTATTCCTCCACCAAAGCCTATTCGTTCCATGTCTGTTGAAGAACGCAAAGCATGGGAATGTGAAAGAAAGGCTCACTCTGCTATAACCATGTCTTTACCTGCAGATGCCATGAAAATGTTTAAACAACACGACATCGCTTATGATCTGTGGAATGGCATAGCTGAACGATGTGGAGGTACTACTGAGTACAAGCAAAGTAAACTGGAGTTAGTGAAGAAACAGTATGATCTGTTTGACATCCAGAAGAATGAGACGGTGAAAGATTTATTCTGCAGATATTCGCGTCTTGTAAATGAGCTGACTGAAGGAGGCTACAAATTTAGCTCTATTGAAGTCAACAAGAAGCTACTGAATGCTCTGCCTCCTCACTGGGAAACTAGAGTGCTGATGATGGAGAATGATCCAGACATACTAGCTATGTCTCTGGATCAACTTATTGGGAAGCTTGAAACATGTGCCTTGGACATTCAGAAGAAAAGCACAAGATCTAGCTCTTTGCTTCCTGATAATAGTAATTTTGGATATGGAAGTACAGCACTTCTATCTGGGCCGTCTACATCTTCCTCTAAACCCAATTACTCTTCGGGAAATAACTCAGTTGGGACATTCTCTTCTTTTCCATCTCAATCATCCTCTTCTGCTACTGCATCTCATAATGAGCATGCAGTAATCTTTAATGCCTTTCTATCATCATACGATGATTTTCTTTCAAAGAGGATTAACTCGGTAGATCTTACCGACGAAGATTTTGCGCAAGTTGATCCTGATGAGTTAGAGAGAGTGGATCTTCGTTGGAACATGGCCATGCTGACAAGAAGGACTAAGACGTATTTAAGGAGAACTGGAAAGAGATCTCTTGAAGACGTCACTGATAAAACCAACATGGGATTTGACAAATCCAAGATCAGATGCTACAAATGTCAATATCTGGGTCACTTTGCACGAGAATGTGAGAAGGGTAGACAACCATCTACGGGTTTTTCAAAACCTTCTACCTACAAAAAGGATAATGAAGTAGCCAAGGCAGCCATTCTGTTAGAAGAAGAAGAAGCATATGATTTTTCGGCTATGATTGATCAAGAAAATGTTGCCCTTATGGCAGATGTTCAAAATGAGGTAGAATGTGATTCTTTTAATTGCCAAACTTGTATCACACTAACTGGTAAAATCAACAGGTACATGGTAGATAATGATCGCTTAAATATAGATCTGACCAATCTTATTGAAGCAAACAAAGTTTTAAAAGAAAATGAAAAAGTCTATGTTATAAATCAGAAAACTATTATGGAAGAAAAGAAAGAGTTAAAAGCAATGATTTTTAACAAACAAGATGCGATTGACAGTTATTTAAAACTCATTTCTCATCTTAAAAAAGAACTTGCTGAAACTCAATCGGATAATGTTGATTTAAAACGCAGACTTGCAAATATTTCCACATCTACTATGGTCTTTTCTGATATTCTGCAAAATCAACGGACTGATACAAAGAGTAAGGCAGGAATTGGTTATCACAACCAACCTCCTCCCTCAAACTTGAATCAGCCTATTCTTTCGCAGGAAGAAATTAAAGATTTTGTACCTTCTGTTCTTAAGAAGGATACAAATCCTGTGGCAGAACCAGTTAGTGTTGAAATTCCCAATCAGCCTGAAACTGTCAAGGGTGATGATGTTAAACAGCCTAAGCTTGTTAAGGCTGCTGATAACAAGCAACCTGAGTTGCTTAAAGTTTTTAGTTCAAATAAAAGGAAGGCTGAGCTTATTAAGCCTAAAGTTGAACCAATCAAGTTTGTCCTTTCAACAAATGTTAAAGAAGTGGTAGAAGTGGAGGATGTAACTCACGAGGTTACACAGAAAGTTAAAAAGAATAACCTCAAACCTGAAAAGAAACAAGTCATCCAGGAGAAGTTTAAAAATAATAAAGTTTCAATTAAAAATCCTTCTCCAAAGATTACCTCAACTGTGAATACGTTTACTCCATCATGTTCACATAAGTGTTCATGTGCAGTAAACGTACCTGAAATTAAACCTCGTAGGGTTCCTCTTTCACCTAAACCACTATCAAGTTCTGATCAAACTTTCCGAGAAAGACGATCATGCTTTTACTGTCAGAAGCAGGGTCATCTCATTAATCAGTGTCCTGTGCTTGCTAGAAAATGGGCATCACGATATAGTACAGGTTATAATAAAAGAAGAAATTTTCAAAAGTCAAAACAACCTGGATTATCTCGACATGTTCCAATTTCTAAAGTTAACAACATTACACCTACTAAATCAATTGATCGAAAGGTTAATGTTATAAATAAGCAACCGACTTTATCTCAGAAAGTTTGGATAAAGAAAAGTAAAAAAAATGTTATGTCATCTGAAGTTATCACATCAATAAAAGATAATGATGTACTAAAAAACAAGGTTTTAACTGATGTGATAATAATAGATGAAGTCTCAGGAGTACCCAAGTCTGTCAAGGCTTGGGTCTCCATTTCAAACTAACATTCTTTTTCCTTGTGTTGTGACAGTCAAAGGTGCAGAATAGCAAGTGGTATGTTGACAGTGGCTGTTCGCGACACATGACAGGCAATATCTCCCTGCTCTCAGATGTTAAACCATATAATGGGGGACATGTTGCCTTTGCTGGTGATACTGGAGGTACAATAACTGGACTTGGAATACTCACAAATGGTCAAGTGAGCTTTGAAAACGTCAACTTTGTCAAGGAGCTGAAACACATCTTGATAAGCGTCTCTCAAGTTTGCGACAAGATAGGTTTTTTAGAAGGATGCCAAGAACTTCATTGTTTAGAAATTCTTGGGCCTAGTAGACCTGCTGTTCAAAAGCCCAATATTGTTGAAAACAAATCATCTGAACCTAAACGGGTTTGGAAACCTAAATCCACAAACAACACATCAATGAAATCAACTGAGTTTTTAAAATATCATAAACTCATTGATGTGATGATTATGGACGATAGTGGACAACCCAAGTCTATCAAGGCTTGGGTGTCTCATAAGTACTAATGTTTGTTTGTGGTGATGCAGTCCGGTTTTTTATAGCTAATACCTTTAGTGACTGCAAGGATGTGATCATGTGTGGTGATGATGTTTGAGCGAATGGATGATATTTTTGAAGTGAAACAAGGTGGTTAAAAAGTGCTAAAAGAATTTGAATTTGACTTGATATGTGACTTGAAACCCTTCTGTTTTGTTTAAATGATTATTTAGTTGTTGTTTTTGTGTAAAGAATTTGCTGTTCAGGGGGAGAAATTTTAAAATTTCTAATTTAAAAAGTCAGAAAAATATGAACAGGCAAATTCTTGATAAACGCAACTGCCACTCTTTATACTTGTTAGTATTAAAGAAACGCAATAGTTTCAACATTGTTAAAAATAGACGTTGAATTGTGTCTGTAAACAATTGGGGATATGATAGTACATCAGGAAACATGCATAAAATGGAATTTTAAGATTTATGTTTGATGTGTCAGTAGATTTATCTAGCATAATTGAAATACCTTTTATAAATATTAGCTTCATCAAATGATGTATTGGTAGGCATTTGTTCTAAAGTTACTAAGAAGCTTAACTTTCAAATATGCATATTTTTTTATATAAAGACATATTAATATGTATGACATTAAGTTGAAATAAGGGCATAATTGTCCAAAATATTTTGACACCTAGTCTTAATATTTGGATGATAAACATGTTATGATCTAAAATATAGGGTCTCTGTATGGAGTTATCTGGGGGAATATATTAGTTGTCTCCTCTGTTGTATGAAAATACAGACCTGGTTTCATCAAATATATTCTTGAAAAGCACTTAGGTACGTAGTCTATGTTAAGCAATAGACAACTATTACGTACCCGTGGCATTCTTACAATTCCCAAATAAAATGTACAAATGTACAGAAATGTCATAAAAAGATTGCCTCGTACTGGTTTGTGTTAAACTATGGTACTCTGTTGTACGAAAGTACAGACCTGTACCCTCTAGTTTAAAGTGTTCAGACTGGTGTTGGTTCAACCAGAACTACTGTTTATGTGACTCTATTGTACGAAAGTACAGACCTGTCACCGCTAGCTTGGTTCTAAAGATAAGTCCATACCTTCACTCTCTATATATAGAAAATACTAACATGTTTTGAGTTCAAATGTATATTTTAATGTGTTTTATATACTTTAATATGCATGCTAATAATAACACAAGTGATTCATCTTATTATGAGTTGACATCATACACTTAAGTACAAATGTTTAGATGGATAAAAATATCAATAATCGTCTTGAAATAATCTTTATAACAGGTGATTTAAATATGCTAAGTAAATTTAAAGTGGACAAATATACTGATAATCGAAATAACACTTACTATTTCCTAATAATTGCATGTTATCCTGATATGACTCCTAAAGCAGACTAAAACAATTCTGTCCCCAAAACTTTGAGTATTATAATTCTGTCTTATAAAGAAAATTACAAAAATATTTTATTTCTCAGTTATTTTATTCAAGTTACATCTCATGCTCATATTCAAAAGACAAGAATTGATGAGAGTTCTCCAAAGACTTTGAAGATAAATACTATTGGAGAAACTATTGATGAAAGAGATGATGGTCACTGAAGTTGAAGATCTAATTGGATATCAGTCATATGAGACTGAACATCAAGACTTTTGTAAACCAAGCTATCTCAATGGGGGAGTTTGTTGGTGAAGAAAATTGTAGATATCTGTGTAACCCATGGAATCCATGCGGGTGGCAAATTTCCTACTGGATGGGTTTAGACTAAAGACTTTTTGAAGACCAAGCTGAAGACACGGGGGAGTTTGTTGATACATTTAGAGTGTCTGTCACTTGGTCTAAGTTTCGAGTTGTAATTAATTAGATTAATTTTGTATTAGGCGATATTGTTAATATTGCTTAGGCGATATCACTAATATCGCACAGGCGATATCACCAATATCGCCCTTTAGTCCAGATTAGTTACATATAAATACTCGTTTAGGGTTTCAGTTTGCTGAGCTTTTTTGACACTCTGCATTTTTGATATAGGCGAATTTTCTTGGCAGTTTTTGTCATTCTCAGTGTTCCTGTCATTGTAATTCACATTGCTTTATATGATTAATTCAATATATGTGTTTGTGATTTTGTTGTTGAACGTACAATCGATAGCTATTGAATTCCGCGCATTAGTTATTGTTTATTGATTCATTGTTTAAGATCAGTCTCTATTGCGATCCTACACTTTTGCAGCTTATTTAAATGGCGTCCTCTTCGCTACAACGTGTTGGTGATCTACTTAAGCAGAATTCAGAAATTGGTAGTACAAACAAGCCACCAATGTATACGCTTGGTATGGATTATGCTTACTGGCGTCAACGTTTTGAAACTTTTGTTTCTTTCAACGATCCTGAAATGTGGATTGCTTTAACTGAGAGATACGAACGTCCAGTATGCACTAGAGTTTATTCTGCAGCTTCTCCTCTAAAACCCATTAAGTCCATGACTCCAGAAGAAAGGAAAGCTTTCGATAATGATAGAAAAGCTCATTCAGTTATAACAATGGCACTACCACCTTCAATTCTCAAGCAATATAGACATCTCGATATTGCTTATGATATATGGAAGGCTTTTGAGAAGAGATGTGGTGGAAGTGAACAGTACAAAAAGAATAAATTGCAACTGGTCAAGAAGCAATATGACGTTTTTGATATTCTACCAAATGTGTCTCTCTCAGAGTTGTTTTTCAGATACTCACAGTTGATTAGTGAGTTAATTGAAGGAGGAGTTGTCTTGGATAAAACTGAAGTCAACAAAAGGCTTCTAGAATCTCTACCTGCAAAGTGGGAAAATTGGGTACTGCTGATGGAAAAGGACCCTGACATTATGAGTATGTCACTCGATGATCTCATTAGACAACTGGAAGTTGATTTTTTGAACATGCAACGAAAAGAAACAAAGTCTACTGCAAATGTCCAAAATCCTAAGATTTATAGAGTAGATGTTTCATCTAATGCGACATTTGGGTCTGCATTCTTGGCAAGTAGGTGTGGTATCTCATCAAGTCACCAACCAAGTGCCACTTCTAGTGGTACTTACTTTCAGTCACAAGGAGCTGTACCTGCTGCTACACAGGATCATGTTGCACTATTCTCAGCATTTCTCTCTATGTATGAAGATTTTCTCTCAAAGAAGGCTGGTTCTCTGGATTTAACTGAGGAAGATTTTCGTCAAATCGATGATGATGAATTGGAGAGAATGGATTTAAGATGGAATTTGGCCATGCTTACTCGAAGGGCCAAATTATATTTTAAAAGAACGGGGAAAAAGTCACTAGATGACCCAAATGATAAGGGTTTGGATTTTAACAAGAGCAAAGTGAAATGTTACAAGTGTCAAAATTATGGACACTTTGCTCGGAAATGTGAGACTAAACAGCCTCCCTCTGGATTCACAAGGCCTACTCCAAACAGATCTGCTGAGAAGGCTAAGGCAGAAGAAAAGGCAATGGTGTCAGCTGCCTATATGTTGGCAGATGAAGCTTTCGACTGGTCAGATCAAGCTGAGGATGACCAACAAAACAAAGCACTCATGGCTAACATACACGAGGTTGATATTGAACCTTTGTCTTGCATTTTCTGTATTAAATTGACTGGACAGGTTAATAGACTTAGAGAGGATAATGAACGCCTTAATTCTAACATAGAACAATTAACTGAATCAAATAAATTGTTAAAAGAAAATGACAAGGCCTGTGACAAAAAGTTAAAGGTGGTTTTTGAAGAAAAGAAAGAACTTAAAGCCAAAATTTTTGAACAGCAAGATGAAATAGGAAGTTATGTTGATATGCTTACCTTAGTACAGAAAAACTTGCTGATTCTCAGGCTGAAGTTATAGATTTAAAACGAAAATTGTCTAACTTTTCAGCATCCTCCCTAGTCTTTGATGAAATCCTTCAGGCACAAAGGTCCAATACAAAAAACAAGGCTGGACTTGGTTACCATCAAGTCTCGCCTCCTAAAAATTATTTTCCTATGCCAGTTAAGAAGGACATCAACGAATTTGTGCCTACCTTTTCAAAGGTAGACATAAATCCTGTTAAATTTGCCCCAGTCAAAATAAGTAAGCCTGTACAAGTTCAGGCTGAAAATGTTAAAGTGACTGCTGTACAACCTTCCACTAGTGAGCCTGAGCCAGTTAAGGCAAAACCAAGTAAGTCTGAGTTTGTTAAGGCTAAATTTGTGCCTCCAGTTAATGTTGAGGAGATTGTTGAGATAGAGGACTTAACTGAAGAGGCTAAGATTCAAATTGAAAAGGATGATGTTAAACCTGAAAATCATATAATTACTAATGAGTCTAAAAAGGTTTTTTATAATACGGGTAAAAACAAGGTTGAAAATGAATCCAAGAAGATGAAAACTCAAAAGAAGGATTCAAATGAAAAATTTAAGAATGAACAACCATCAACACCTACTCTTCAACTTCAAAGGCTTTTACATCAACATGTACGCATAAGTGTTCATGTTCTGTAAATGTCGCATCATCTAAGTCTCCTACAGTTAATCCTCCATCGAAACAATTTGAGGGTAGTCACTGGAACAGGCCCTTTGTGGAAAGGTGGTCGTGTTTTCGGTGTGGTCAACAGGACCACATCATTAGGGATTGTCGGTTATTATCCCTAGATAGGTTTGGTAGAGGGATGCCAAGAACTTCATTATTTAGAAATTCCTTTCAAAAATCCTTTTCAAGGCGTGGTTCATTTTCGCCTATATCTAGTTGTGCATCCAACTCTACAAAACTTATGGCTAGAGTATACAAAGTTTTGCCTAGCATACCCACAGTTCAAAAGCACAACATTGTTGAAAACAAATCATCTGAACCTCACCAGGTTTTAAACCTAAATCCCCAAACAACACATCAATGAAATCAACTGAGTTTTAAAATATCATAAACTCATTGATGTGATGGTTATGGATGATAGTGGACAACCCAAGTCTATCAAGGCTTGGGTGTCTCATAAGTACTAATGTTTGTTTGTGGTGGTGCAGTCCGGTTTATTATAGCTAATACTTTTAGTGACTGCAAGGATGTGACGAAGAATGTTTATTTCAAGGTGATCATGTCTGGTGATGATGTTTGAGTGAATGGATGAAATTTTTGAAGTGAAACGAGGTGGTTAAAAAGTGTTAAAAGAATTTGAATTTGACTTGATATGTGACTTGATATGTGACTTGAAATTTTTCTATTTTGTTTAATGATTATTTAGTTGTTTGTTTTTGTGTAAAGAATTTGCTGTTCAGGGGGAGTAATTTTAAAAATTCTAATTTAAAAAGTCAGAAAAATATGAACAGTCAAATTCTTGAAAAATGCAATAGCCACTCTTTATACTTATTAGTATTAAAGAAAAGCAAAGTTGCTACATTTCTAAAAATGGACGTTGAATTGTGTCTGTAAACAACTTGGGAAATGATAGTACTTCAGGGTACATGCACAAAATTGAAACTTTAAGTTTTATATTTGATGTGTCAGTAGATTTATCTGGCATAGTTAAAACAGTTTTTCTAAATATTAGCTTCCTTACATGATGTATCGGTAGACATTCATACTTAAATTTTTTAAGAAGCATAATGTCAAACTTGCATATTATTTTATATAAAAGACATTATTATGTATGACATTAAGTTGAAATAGGACTTTAAGTCTGAACTTTTGACACGTAGTCTTAAGATTTGGATGCTTAACATGTTATGATCTATGTTTAGAATATTGATGTGGTCTTATCTG
The DNA here is from genome assembly GCA_963930675.1 of Gnaphalium uliginosum. Classification (NCBI taxonomy): domain Eukaryota; kingdom Viridiplantae; phylum Streptophyta; class Magnoliopsida; order Asterales; family Asteraceae; genus Gnaphalium; species Gnaphalium uliginosum. The sequence continues at coordinate 33,367,798 of OZ005685.1, forward strand.
GGGAAATATATTGATTTTCTCCTTTGTTGTATGAAAATACAGATCTGGTTTCAACTGATATTTTTTTTTTAAAAGGACATAGGTACGTAGTCTGTGAAGTTGCGGACAAATATTACGCACCCGTGGTAATCTTGCAAACTTATAGTATTGTATAAATATGTAAGAAAATCTATAAATAGATTACCTCGTACTTGTTTGTGTTAGACTATGGTACTCTATTGTACGAAAGTACAGACCTGTACCCTCTAATTTAATTGTTCAAACTGGTGTTTGTTCCACCCGAATCAATGTTTATGTGACTCTGTTGTACGCTGTACAGATCTGACACCTCTAAGCTTGGTTCTAAAGATATTACTATGTTATTACTTCTTACATGGAAAATACTAACATGTTTTAATTTCAAATGTATATCTTAAATATGTTTTATATCGAATAATATGCATACTTATAATAAGATCAAAGGACTCTTAAAAGTTCCTTAACTTAAGTATGAAATGTTTAGGTGGACAACAATATCGATAATCATTTTGAACTAATTTTTGAAAAAACTGCTTTAAATACGTCACGTAAATTTCAAGTGAACAAATATACTGATAATCGAAATAACACTTACTATTTCCTAATAATTGCATGTTATCCTGATATGATCCCTAACCAGACCAAAACAATTCTGTCCCCAAAAAGATGTTTTATTTATTTATTGCTTTCAGTATTTTAATTTTGTCTTATAAAGAAAATTACAAAAATATTTTATTTTTGAGTTATTTTATTCAAGTTACATATCATGCTCATATTCAAAAAATAAGAATTGATGAGAGTTCTCCAAAGACTTTGAAGATTGGAGAAGCTATTGATGAAAGAGATGATGGTCACTGAAGTTGAAGATCTAATTAGATGTCAGTCATATGAAACTGAACATCAAGATTTCTGAAGACCAAGCTATCTCAATGGGGGAATTTGTTGGTGAAGATTAATTGAAGATTATTTGACCAAGCTGCTGACATGGGGGAGTTTGTTGGTGCATAATGTGTGTTAGTCATTTGGTCAAAATTTTATAATTGACAAAGTCAATTAGTCTAAGTATGTGAAATGTTGAGTTAGTATGTTCGAGTTTGTAATCGAAATGTAAATATAGAATATACAAAATATATTGTTCATGCGACACAGAGCCTGTGTCGCTATAGCGACACAAAGGCTGTTTCGCAATGGGCTGGGCCTGCGACATAGGGCTTGTGTCGCAGGGTCCAGTAGGGTTAGTATATATATCGAGTTAGGGTTTCGTTTTTGGGGTTGGTCGTGTTGGTGAGCTGATCAGACGAGTCAGAGAGAGAGAGGCAGAGAGTGAAAGTGATTGTAAACGTTTATACTTCGATTGTTAATACAAAGAAAACGTTATAGAGAATTGTGTGATTCGATAAATACGTTCAATACTCAATTGTTTGGATTCCGCACTTACAATTGAGATACGATCTGTTAGATCCTAGTCAAGAGGGAACCTACAAGGGTACAGGAGGAATAGAATGTGAGGGGTACAGCTGAAGAAGAGCAAATGGATATTAATACTGCATCAGTTATTGCTGCTAGTGATAAAGTTACTGCTGCTAGTGCTGGTGTTAGTACTGCTAGTGATGATTTCTATATTAATACTGCTGGGCTAGATGAGCCCGTTCGTAGTGCTATGGATGGAGATAAAGTTACTGTTGCTGAAGTGTTATTGAGGGTATCTGAAAGTTCAAATGAGAAAGATAAATCAAAGGAAAAAGGTGTAAGCATTAAAGAACCATCGAAAAATGCACCTACAGTAAAGGTGGATAAGAATGGGGATAAAGATAAGGGGAAAAGTATTTTGATAGAACAGGAAAACCCAAAAAGAGAAAGATACAGATAAAAGAAGATGAGGCATTGGGAAGAAGATTGCAAGAATAAGAAATGGCCAAATTTACTGAAGAAGAAAGAGAATATCAATTGCAACAACTACTGAATGAAAGAAAAAGAAAGTTAGCATCTGATGAATATAAACAAAAGAAAGAAAAGCCATTGACCCAAACTCAAGAAAGAAAGAAGTATGTGACATTTTTTAAGGCAACTGGTTTTAGTCTGAGAATTTTAACTGCCATGAAGTTTGAAAAATTGAAGAATTTGTATGAGAAGGAATTAGAAGGAATGAAAAGAGGGCATGATGATAGGAGAATGGAAATAGAAAGAAATTTGAAGGGTTTGTATGATTCAGTAGCTCCAGAAATTATGAAGAAATTTGAGAGGAAGAAAGGAACTGCTCAGGGCACAGAAAAAGAAAATTATTTTGAGAAGTTGCAGAAAAGGCATAGGATAGAAAAAGAGAAAGATGCTCAAACAGATACAACTGATGTGTTACATCAAAATGAGGGTGTAGATAAGGGTGAGTTGAAGGGATTAATTGTTTTTGAGGATAGAGAAGGAGAAAAAGTAACTCCTCTGCAAGTAAAATTTTCTATCATTGATTGGTATTACAAAGTGAATGAGCAGAATAGATATGTATACAAGGTCAAGAGGGCTGGAGGTTCAGTTGAGACCCATTCATCAATGATCAGGATGATTAAGGATTTTACTAGAGAAGATGTGAATAATCTATTTGAGATTGGTGTGAGAAAATAGAGAAAACAGATAGAGTTTGATCACAATATGCTTATATATAAGTATTTGTTAATGATGTATGAGCTTGAGAAGATACAGAAGGTATTCAGGAAGTCATTCTCACCTATAACTTCTTGGGTTCTCCTAGAGAAGTGTGGAGTGCATTATATTATGCAGCAAAATGGAACTGTAAATTTCTTTTTGTTGGAAAAAACAATGAGCAAACCTAAGTTATAAATCTGAAGTGTTAAACTCTAACTTAGTTGTATTCTGGAAAACTTAGTGTTTTCCTGAGTCTGTGTTTTTGTGTTTGTGCTTACACAAACTGAAGAATCTTCACAGACTCAAAGCCTTGCTCAACAGAAGACTCATGACTTTATCACTAGAAGATTAAAAATCACAGACTGAAGGCTACAGGCTTAGATCACAGACTGAAGAGCACAGATTGAGGAGTTCCTCATTCCTAAGGCAGAGTACAATTGAAGTGATGTTTGAAGAAAGTCAAACATCGTTTAAAGTTGAAGAAGGTTGGCTTCTCAGAAAAGAAACCTTCACCTTTTTACTTTTTACTATTTCCAAGAAGTAAAGCAAAAAGGACATGCATAAAATTGTACAAGGATGAATGAGTTATCCCCTGGATAATTACATGAGCTGGTTGATAGAGTTAGTACCAGCATGTGTACTAAACTCTATAAATAGCAAGCTCACACATGCATCAACTTATCCAAGCATCCAAAAGCAAGCAAAGTAATCTCTAGCATTCTAACTGTTATAGTTCTTAGTGATATTAGATTACTTATATTCATTAGTTGAATATTGCTTGGATCATATTTAAACACCTGTGTGAGTTTGAATATCTTGTAATCTCTGTGATATAAACATTGGATTGTGAATAATATAAATATTCATACCATTCATAACTTGTGTTAATATAATCTTGTTTTCCGCCAAGATTATTAAGAGTTTGATTGAACTTAGATATCAAGTAATATATTAAATACCTGTTATTTACTTTATATCTAAGTTTTGGGACCTTTGTGACCTAACGACTGGTATCAGAGCAAATAAAGATTTAATTATTAATTATATCTTTAACGATCAAAAGGAACTCAGTTTTTTTAAACCATCTTCAAAACCCATTTTTCTCTTATTTTCTACTTTGACAAAATGACTACTATTGCTATGGCTGGGAAGAAAATTCCAATCTTCAATGGTGTAAATTTTACTCTTTGAAAGTTGAAAGCTGAATGCTTTCTGGCTAGCATTCATGAAGAAATGCTCAGAGTCATTCAGGAAGGACCCATTATCCCTTTCAGAATAGTTGCTGCTACAATAGATGCCAATGGTCATATTGAGACACCTGAACACTTTATTGAGGCTGTTAGATACCTGGACTGATCTAGACAGGCAACTATATGCTTTAGACTTTAAGGCCAAAACTATATTGGGCAATGTTGATACTGAGCCTATATTTGCAAAAATATCTGGCTGCAAAACTGCTAAAGCCATATGGGACATGTTAACTGACCAATATGATAGTGTAAGTTTAGTAAAATCCCAAAAGAAGAAGAATCTCATAAGAAATTATAAGAACTTTTGTGCTAGTCAGGGTGAGTCATTATCTGATATTCATACCAGATTTCAGATCTTAATCAATGATCTTGAAAGGTATGATATAGTCAAATGACATTTGAAATCTGTACAAAATTTGTTGATGTCATTCCAAACACTTTCTCTGAAGTTATCATTTAATTGGTTGTAAGTGATAAGTTGGAGACATATGATCTGTCTGGTCTGTTTGGACTTCTGTTAAACTTTGAAAAAACCAAAGCCAGAAAAGATCTAAATTCCAAAAGGATTGCAAAAGATCCATCTGCTGCCCTTGTTGTAACTACAAGGAAAAATAGAGAACTTTTCTTTAGAGCAGATTACTATCTTACTCTTACAGATTCAGAATCTGATGATGAAACTGAGTCTATAGAAGCTAAAATGTCATTACTAGCCGAAAGATTAGAAAAAGCAAGATTCAAAGGTTCAAAAGGAAGGCCAAATTTTGATCCTAAGAAAGCTACTTGCTATAAATGTGGGCAAGTTGGTCATATTTCTGTTGACTGCAGAGTGAAGGTTGGAGAATCTTCAAGTTCTGATAAGTGGGCAGAAAAGGCCAAGAAGTACAAAAGAAAGTACTTCAACTCCAAGAAAAATGGAGAAAAACAACAGCCAAAGAAATAAGAGAAAGCTTTGGTTGTTGAACAATGTGAAGATGAAGAAACTTCATCATCTGATGATGATGTAGATAGATGCTTAATGGCTATCACAGAGAGCCAGTTTGACAAAGATGTCAAATATGCAGAAAGAGCATGTGTTCATCCAGATTGGGAAAGAGGATCTGCTTACAATGTAAATCACTTTAAACTTTACTATAATGAAGCAGGAAAAACAAAAAATGTTTGAACATATCTATATGGACTTTTTGAAAAGACTTGAGGAAATTCAAGATTTAAAATCTAAACTCAGTCAGGTTCAAAAAGATCTACAATCAAAAGTGGATGAAATAAATCAAAATATACAGTACAAACTTGAACTTGATGCTCATAAAGAAGTTCTCAAAATGATCAGTCTGGAAAAACAGGAATATAAAAAGAAAGTTAAACATTTTGAGAAAATCTGTAGATCTTTGTGTATTTCTTCACTTAAAAATGTGTGTTGGTGCATATTTATATGTCTGTCAGTTGGTCTTAGCTTGTAATAGTTTGTTATGTAATTACGACGTTTTGTCTATTATTAGTATATTACAAGTTTTGTTTTAGGCGACACAGAGCCTGTGTCGCTTATGCGACACAAGGCTTGTGTCGCATGAGCTGGCTGTGCGACACAAAGCTTGTGTCGCAGGTCAGTTTCGTTTTGGCTATAAATAGAGAAGTTCGGCCTCATTTGTGAGGTTGACGAATCTAGGGTTTCTCAGAGCATATTGTAAGGCATCTCAGTGTATCAAGCTAATCGGTTATCATATCAATATACGAGTGATTTGCATTTGATTCGTTTGTGATTTACGTACTTTATACAATCGTTTGAATTCCGCCTCTCGATTGTTTGTGTTGATCCGGTTAGGTCCAAGATCAGGGAACCTACAAGTGGTATCAGAGCTATAATCTACGGATTTGGTGTTATCGGATCGTGTTAGTACGGGTTTTCGGTTAAAATCGACTAATTTTTGGAATTAAATCTTTGCATTTCGGGTTAAGAATCAATATTCTAAATTTTCTGGAAGTTTTTGGTGATTACATTCGTCCATTGTTCGTGGTTTTTCGTTAGGGTTACGGAAGTTTGCGAATTTTAGGGTTTTCTGCCGCAGCTCTCCTCGACATTGCGACACAAGCAGCGACACAGCCTCTGTCGCATTTAGGGTTTCTGCGACACAAAACCTCTGTCGCGTTTAGGGTTTCTGCGACACAATCTTCTGTCGCGTGTAGGTTTTAAGCGACACTAGATAGCGACACAAGATTAAAATTTGCGACACAAAGAAAGCGACACAAGTTTGAAAATTGCGACATAAAATTGTGCGACATAAAATTGTGCGACATAAAATTGTGCGACATAAACCTTGTGTCGCCTGTTTAACTGTTACTAATCTCTTTGCGACACATCCTTAGTGTCTCCATTTGACTTAGCGACACAACCCTTGTGTCGCATAACAGTTTTGTTTGTTCTTTGTGTGTTTTGTTTTGCAGGTTATCAAAATGGCATCTTCTTCATTACAACGTGTTGGAGATCTACTCAAGCAAAACTCTGAAGTTGGAAGTACGAATAAACCACCTATGTATACTGTAGGGATGGATTATGCTTATTGGCGTCAACGCTTTGAAGCGTTTGTTTCTTTTAATGATCCCGAGATGTGGGTTGCTTTGACTGAAAGATACGAACGTCCTGTCAGTCCGGGAGTGTATACTGGTTCTGCACCATTAAAACCAATTAAATCAATGACTCCTGAGGAACGCAAAGCCTTTGAGAATGATAAAAAGGCTCATTCTGCAATCACCATGGCATTACCACCGTCAATTCTCAAGCAATTTCGACATCTGAAAATTGCTTATGATTTATGGAAGGCATTTGAGAAAAGATGCGGTGGTAGTGAACAATATAAGCAGAATAAATTACGCTTAGTCAAGAAGCAGTATGATGTGTTCGATATTCTTCCAAACGAGTCTCTGTCTGACTTGTTCTCTAGATACTCACAGTTGGTTAGTGAGTTAATTGAAGGGGGAATAACTCTGGATAAAACCGAAATAAATAAAAAACTTCTTGAATCCCTACTTGACAAATGGGATACTAGAGTTTTAATGATGGAAAAAGATCCAGACATTCTGAATATGTCACTTGATGATCTTATTGGTCAGCTAGAAGCTGATCTTTTGGACATGCAAAGAAAGGAAACCAAAGCTACTGCAAATGTCCAAAATCCTAAGATCTACGGAGTGGATGTTTCATCAACTTGACCATCTGGCTCAGCATTCTTGGCTGGTGGAACTGGTGGCTCTTCAAGTCATCAACCAAGTGTTTCTTCTGGTGGTTCTTACTTTCAACCACCAAGTCATCAAGGGGCTATCCCTGCAGCTTCACAAGATCATGCTGCACTTTTTACGGCGTTGCTATCTGCCTATGATGACTTTCTCTGCAAGAAAGCTGGTTCTATGGATTTGACAGAAGAAGACTTTCGTCAAATCGATGATGACGAATTGGAGCGAATGGACTTAAGGTGGAACTTGGCTATGCTTACAAGGAGAGCCAAGACCTACTTTAAGAAAACAGGGAAAAAGTCACTGGAGGACCTAAATGATAAGGGTCTGGGATTCAACAAGAGCAAGGTCAAGTGCTACAAGTGTCAAAACTATGGACACTTTGCTCGTGAATGTGAAACAAGACAGCCTTCATCTGGTTTCACAAGGCCTACTCCGAACAAATCCACAGAGAAGGCTAAGGCTGAAGAAAAGGCAATGGTATCTGCTGCCTTAATGTTGTCAGATGAAGCGTTTGACTGGTCAGAACAAGCTGATGATGACCAACAGAACAAAGCTTTCATGGCCAACATTCATGAGTTGATAATGAACCTTTGTCTTGTATTTCATGCATTCATTTGACAGGACAAGTGAACAGGTTAAGAGAGGAAAATGAACGCCTTATCGCCAACATAGAACAGTTAACTGTTTCAAATAATATTGTTGGACCCGTGTTACTGGATCTGAATCGAATCAATTTAACAATTGAAAGCGCGGAATACAATCAATTGAACAAAACACGTTAACAATCACACGAAAGTAGTCGATTAGCTTTTATATATATCACGAATAACAAATCAAACAATTACACAAGATTCCTCACAGATCGCTTGAAAACACTCTAGGTTCGTCAACCCTAGAACTGAACCCGTAAGCCTCTATTTATAGCCAAACACTAAACTCTCTGCGACACAAGCGTTGTGTCGCCAAACCGACCTATGCGACACAAGCCTTGTGTCGCTATTGCGACACAAGCTCTGTGTCGCCTAAACAGTGACATTAATTTTGATTTCCAAAACAAATAACGTTTATATCATAATCAAAATATTACAAACGACTTAGACCTAGACCAACTGACAGACATACAAAACATGTATCAACAAACTCCCCCGTGTCTTCAGCTTGGTCTTCGAAATTTCTTCGTTCAATCTCGGTCTTCTAACACTTCCAACTGGCAGGAAAGTTTCCTCCAGCATGTACTCCTTGAGCTATACAGACATTGACAACCTTTTGAAAACGCATCGCCTCAGTCTTGAACTCTTGAAAATAATCAATCTTCTTAGCATGAAGAGCTTCAAGGTCTTTCTTGGTAAGGTTAATCAAGCTCAAAGGATCATACACTCTAATTCTCGATAGTTTGGCTTTCCATAGGTCTTCAGGCTCTGTATCTTCAATATAGATAATTTCAGCTTCGCCTGTATATCCATCATATGTCCACAGTTGTAACCTTCTCAAGAAATCAACTGGGAGCTTCTCCAGAGGAATAGACTTTAGGGTCTTTGGAGATTTATATACAATCTTAACCCAGGGCTTGTTGGTAAACGGATGTATCTTGTTACGGTAAATATACCTCATCCCCAGATTTGGTCTCAAAAGATAGAACACTTTGGTGTTGACCTCTTTTCTTAAGATTCTCTGTAGTTGATTTGCTAACTCGCTATTGGTGGGATTTATGATATTCAATTGCGCCAAATGCAGTATCTCACAATATGGAAAGGTACTTAATACTTTGAAGTTCATAGTGAAATACTGCATCCCATTTTTTCGCTTGATAACAATCACTTTATTTGCTTCATCATACTTCCAACTAATAATTTGACCTTTGTAGCGCTTCCTGCTGATTTTATAGAACTTGCAGGTCTTTGACAGAATAGGTTCAGCAGCAGTGGAAGTAGATGGTTCAGTTGTAGCCGGAGCAGGAGTGGAATTTGCAGGTTGTTCCTCCTCAATGATCTCCTCAGTATCAGAAATTTCCATCTCCTCTCCCAAATTTACTTCGTCAGCATTTACGAAGTCTTCGTGAACATTTTCTTTTTCAATATCAACCCCTTCATCATTATCAAACACAAATTCTTCATTATCATTTTCTGTACTTTGCCCTTCCTCATTTATCAGACTCTGTAGATACTCTAGGTTTGCTTCGGAGTAATCTACATTTAAACGAATTGGATGTCCTGGAATTGGTGCAGAGTACGCAAAGTAATCCAAATTAATATTTTCATTTATAGCTTCTTCGGTTACATCATTAGTATTTACAATTTGAGTTGAACCAGGGGCCATTGATGTTGTTTCATCTAAGCCTAACTCCCCCGGAACAACAGCTAAGGCCTCTAGTTCTAACAGGCGACTCTCCAGCTGAGGAACCCTAGCCGCCGTTGCTTCTAACTCCGTGATCCTAGAAGCTTGATCAGCCAACTGCTTGTTCATTCTGTCTAGAAGAGCCATTATCTGATTTAGCGTTTGTGGTTGTGGCTGAGACTCAACAGAAGTAGAGACCGGATGAGGTTGAGTTCGAGGACGAGGACGGGGTGCGAAAGTATCATCATCTGAGTCCTGTGCGTCCCGGGGCCGTTTCCCCCGGTTAGACGGCACATGCATCCGTCCTGCCCTAATGCGGCGTTGAACCCGCTCATATCGATGAGTATTATGGATTCGGAGGCTTTCAATGGTTTTTGGTGAAGGCACATCACCGTCCGAATCCGTTGGGGTGTCGTTTGGATCCATAGAGACAGTATCATCCGAGGCCGCATCAGCAGCAGTCTCGTCAGCTGTCCCAAAATTCTCGATGTCTACTAACACATTGTGCAGTGACTCGGTCGCACCTTCCTCAAAAATGGGAACATTTACGAATGCCGCAGCATCCGCAGTTGACGGTGGAGGAGCAAGTGGATCCTCAAAATCATCATTTGCTGGAGGGACATAGCCCTCATTCACAATATGGCCAAACAGTGGCACATCTGGCGGAGCTGCCACTCCTTTACCGTAAGAGCTGCAGATAGCAAAAATCCGCAGATTCATTGGCGTTTGGCGGAAGGTTGCATCAGGATTGACCGGAAGATCCGGTAACAGACGATTAAGCAGCAACTGGATAAACCTTGGGTACATGACCCATTTGTCATTTTCAGCTTTGGCATTGTCCACCATTTCACGGAACAGATATCTTCTAGAAAAGCCACCGTGTTGTGACGAGGTTCAAGCAACCTCAGAAACGCATCTTGTCCTGCCATTTCTAAAAGACACGAAAAAGGAAACACTACAGAAGCGTTAGCAATAATTACTTTAATAACAATCTGTAAAAGCGACACAAGGCTTGTGTCGCACAGTTGTAGCGACATAGACCTTAGTGTCGCAGAAGTGGAAGTTAATTAATTTGAATCAGGTATGCGACACAACACTTGTGTCGCAACATCAAGTGCGACAGAAAAGGGTTGTGTCGCATTTGGCAATTATTATGAAATTAATTAACTCAAGCGACACAAGGGCTTGTGTCGCATAGGATAGCGACACAAACCTTAGTGTCGCACCCAAAGTCTGGTATTAAATTAAGTTGACAAATCCTGCGACACAAATGCTTGTGTCGCAGGTTGTGTCGCAAAGATGAACAACAACCCGTGCCCAGATCCCGATGGTTCAAAATTGGGGGTTTTCGAAGCTAACGCAACCCGAAGGTGCGTATGAACATCAGGAAGTTAAGCACACCCAAACACGTCAATTTAATCCCAAACCGAAAACCCTAAAAAACCCGTGACTTTAATTCAGAATTAAACACAATATACACGGTGAAAAGGGGAAAAATTTATACCACTAGATCGAGTAAAGTAAGGAGAAAATGAGAGTGTGTATGGATTGAAACAGAAAGCTCAGAGACGGAAGATCAAATCGAAAAATCACTCGGGTTGCTTGTGTCGCAATATCGAGTGCTTGTGTCGCAGTGATTAAGCGTGATGTCGCAGGTAATTAAAAACAGTGAACATTCTAAGGTCGCATGAGGTTTGCTTTTATACCCAAACCCTAAGCAGCGACATAGCCTGCGACATAAGAAGCGACAGAGGCAGCGACAGAGGCAGCGACACAAAGCTTGTGTCGCATAGTGACACTTGGTGAATTTTCGATTCGATTTTGATTTTCATGGTTTGATACTCGATTCGATATTAACTTATAAACCTGGAGAGACTAATTAAGCTACAAAAAATGAATAAATAAGACAAAAGAAAATCGTTGATTCAATTTTACAATCAACGGAAACTTCATAACATATTTTTGGTGACGGAAATGTTTAAGTCTGGTTAGAGATCATATCAGGATAACATGCAATTATTAGGAACAGTAAGTGTTATTTCGATTATCAGTATGTTTGTCCACTTTAAATTTACTTAGCATATTTAAATCATCTGTTATAAAGATTAGTTCAAGATGATTATTGATATTTTATCCATCTAAACATTTGTTCTTAAGTATATGATTTCAACTCATAATGAGATGAACCACTTATGTTATTATTAGCATGCATATTATATTATATAACTCATATTAAAATATACATTTGAAATCAAAACATGTTAGTATTTTCTTTATAGAAGGTGAGGATATGTGTGTATCTTTAGAACTAAGTTAGCGGTGACAGGTCTGTACTTTCGTACAACAGAGTCACATAATCAATAGTTTTGGTTGAACAAACACCAGTCTGAACAATTAAACTAGAGGGTACAGGTCTGTACTTTCGTACAACAGAGTACCATAGCTTAACACAAACCAGTACGAGGCAAACTTTTTATAACTTTTCTGTACTTTTGTACATGTTATTTTGAGAATTATTGGAATGCCACGGGTACGTAACAGTTGTCTAACGTTTAACATAGACTACGCACCTAAGTTCTTTTCAAGAATATATTAGATGAAACCAGGTCTGTATTTTCATACAACAGAGGAGACACCTAATATATACCCCCAGATAACATCATACAAAGACCCTATATTTTTAGATCATAACATGTTCATCATTCAACTATTAAGACGAAGCGTCAAAATATTTCGGACAGTTTTGCCCTTATTTCAACTTAAAGTCATACATATTAATATGTCTTTATATAAAATAATATGCATTTTTGAAAATTAAGCTTCTTAAGAACTTTAGAACAAATGCCTATCAATACATCATTTGATGAATCTAATATTTATAAAAGATATTTCAAGTATGCTAGATAAATCTACTGACACCTCAAACATAAAACTTAAAATTCCATTTTATGCATGTCTCCTGATGTACTATCATTTCCCGATTGTTTACAGACACAATTCAATGTTGCAACTATTGCATTTCTTTAATACTAACAAGTATAAAGAGTGGCAGTTGCCTAATTTTAAATAAACACGCTCCAAGTCATAAATTAATTTTTAACAAAGAACCTCATCCCTATCATAGAGACAAGTTCATCAAATCGAGATCGTGAAAAAGCTTTTGTAAAAAGATCAGCGTTTTGCTTAGATGTATCGATTTGTACAAGGTCTATCAGGTGTTTCTCATAGCAATCCCGTATGAAATGAAACCTAAGTTCAATATGTTTAGTTTTTGAGTGTTGTACGGGATTGCGTATGATAGAGATAGCAGCAGTATTATCAATATGGATAGGAGTTAAAGTTAAGAGTAACCCGTAATCGCGCATTTGATGTTGAATCCACAGAACCTGCGAACAGCAACTTGCAGCAGCAATGTATTTAGCCTCAGCAGATGAAGTAGAGACTGTGGTTTGCTTTTTACACTGCCACGAGACTAAGCGACTACCAAAGAACTGACATCCTCCAGTCGTAGATTTTTTATCCACATTGCAACCACCAAAATCTGAATCGGAGTAGGCAGTTAAAGCGAAGTTGTCCTCATTAGAATACCAGAGACCCAGAAATGGTCTAAATTTGAGGTAACTAAAGATTCGCTTAACCGCCTTCATATGAGAAACCTTTGGATTTGCTTGAAATCTTGAGCAAATAGCTACAGCAAACATTATGTCGGGTCTTGATGCTGTGAGATACATCAGTGATCCTATCATTGACCGATAGTCTCGCTGATTTACATCTTCTTCGTCTTCAGCCAAGCCAAGTTTGTGATTTATGTCAATGGGAGTCCCAAAGGTTTTACAGTCGAGCAACTGATATTTTGTTAAGATGTCATTGACATACTTAGATTGATGAATATAAATAGCTTTATCAGATTGCTCAACCTGTACACCTAAGAAGAATGTAAGTTCTCCCATGGCACTCATCTCAAACTTATCCTTCATGATTTTCTCGAAGTCCTTACACAGCGTATCATTGGTAGATCCAAAGATAATGTCGTCCACATATACCTGCACAAGTAACAAATCTTTTCCAACTTTTCTAATGAAAAGTGTGCTGTCAATCTGCCCTCGTGTGAATCCATTGGCCATCAGATGTTTTGACAACGTCTCGTACCACGCCCTTGGAGCTTGATGAAGTCCATACAATGCCTTGTCTAACTTGTAGACATATTCAGGATGCACTGAATCTTCAAATCCAGGAGGTTGCTTGACATACACTTCTTCACTGACCTTCCCATATAGAAACGCGCTTTTTACATCTAGCTGGTACACTCTGAATTTCTTGTATGAGGCGTAGGCAAGAAATATTCTAATCGATTCTAGCCTGGCAACCGGAGCAAACACCTCATCATAATCAAGTCCTTCAATTTGAGAAAAACCTTGTACCACTAGTCTAGCTTTGTTGCGTATTACAATTCCACGATCATCTTTCTTTACACGAAACACCCAACGTGTCCCAATAGGGTGTTGTCCCTTCGGAAGTGGAACCAATTTCCAGACTTGTAGCTTTTGAAATTGATGAAGTTCATCCTGCATAGCATCTACCCAATGAGAGTCGATTAATGCTTACTTCACATTTTTCGGTTCAATCTGAGATAGAAAACATGATTCCATCTCAGCTACAAGGCAAGAAGATGAGTTGGATGTAGCTTTAACTTGATGTCTTGTTTGTACACCTTTAGTTAACTCACCAATAATATTATCAGTTGGGTGAGATGTGTGTACGCGTTGCTGTGAAATCTGAGGTGGCACAATCTCAGAATCCAAGTTGTGTAAATCTCCCTCAACTTCAAAAATTTCATTCGGTTGAACAACTTCATCAGATTTTTCTTCAGATTCATCATTGGAATAACCCGGCATCTCAGGATTAGGTTGTGGAATAGATACACTAGGAGCTGTTCCAGAAGTAGAAGGGATATCATTGTTTGAGGGTGGGGTGGCTTTAGGAGGAGAAGATACATCTTGGAACATATCCATTCCATGCAGTAGAGTCACCACCTGATCAACATTATCATCCATAGGAAGATGAAATGAGTCAAACAATTCATCGTATTTGAATAGTGAGTCGGGTCCCGTGCTTTGAGGAGATTCAGTATATCGTAAACATTTAACTTCGTAGTGCTCCTCAATCCTCTTGGTTGATTTATTATAAACTCTCTTATTAGGAGAATTAACAGAATAACCCAAGAAGAAACCATCACTTGACTTTTCACCAAACTTAGCAACTCGTTCGCGTGTGTTCATGATGATGCAAGGACACCCAAAAGGTTCAAGAAACTGCAAGTTGGGTTTACGGTTATTAAATAGCTCATAACAAGTTTTATTGCGTTTCTTCACCGTCAAAACCCTGTTAAGAACATAACAGGCTGTATTAACCGCCTCTGCCCAAAAGGTGATAGGCAATTTTGAGTCTGAGAGCATGGTGCGGGCAGCCTCTATGAGAGTCCTATTTTTTCTTTCAGCGACTCCATTTTGTAGTGGAGTTCTTGCGGCACTGAATTGATGATTTATTCCTTTCTTCAAACAGTAAATCTCTAAAGTTTTATTCTTGAATTCAGTTCCGTTGTCACTCCGTAGTTTCTTTATCTTCAAATTGCATAGGTTTTCCAGTTTGTCAAACAGATAAATCAGAATATCAGGCACCTCATCTTTAGAAGAAATGAAGTACACCCAAGAGAATCGCGAATAGTCGTCAGTCACTACCAGGCAGTAATAACTTCCTCCTATACTCCGTTTGCTCACTGGTCCGAAGAGATCCATATGCAATAACTCAAGAGGACTTTCAATAGAATTCACTAACTTAGACTTATGGAATTTCTTGTGTTGTTTCCCTTTGAGACAGGAAACACAATTATCATTTAATCCAAAAGATTGTTTAGGAACGCCCAACACAAGATAATGTTTTACCAGATAATTCATCTTGCGGAAATGAAGATGTCCCATTCATCTGTGCCACATTAGTGATTCCTTTTCATCAGCTTTAGACAATAGACAGGTATGCTCAGTAGTTGTAACGGTACGCATATCTAGTACATATGTGTCCTTTGTCCTTGGTGCTCTCATTAGCACCCATTCCTCGGGAATCACAAAACCCGGCTTCAGAATCAAGCATTCTACATCAATAAATGCTGTTATGTATTTCTTGTCACACATTTGAGAAACACTGAGCAAGTTGTGATTCAACTGTTCAACAAAGTTCACTTTTTCAAAGCTCACTTGCCCATTTGTGAGTGTTCCTTGTCCAGTAATTTCTCCACCCTTATCACCCGCAAATGCAACATAACCCCCATTATATGGCTTCAAATCAGAAAGTAGGGCTAGGTTGCCGGTCATGTGTCGTGAGCAGCCGCTATCGATATACCATTTACTGTTTTTCACTTCCTCGGACTGCTGCAGACACAAAATGCACGAATGAATTAGTTAGTAGTGGAGACCCAAGCCTTCACAGACTTGGGTCTTCCAAGGTCATCTACAATAACAACATCAGTTAAAATTTTATCTTTTAACAAATCAGTGGTGTTTTCTGATGTGTTATTGTAGGATGACAGGTCATTGGTTAACCTTTTAATCTGCCAAACCTGTTTAGGTTTGGATGGTTGCTTGTCTATAGGATTGTGCTTTTTGACACTAGGTTTACTTGGCACAATCTTATTGACTTTCTTGACAGGTAAGGGAGATGATGAGCTACGCCTCGATTGAGATTTATTAAATGAATTTCTATATAAAGCATTTCATGGCGTGTATCTCCCAAATCGTTGTTTAGAAAGCAACGGACAAACACTAATGAGATGACCTTGTTTCCTACAATAGAAACAAGATCGTCTTTCAACGAATGGTTGAGGTTGAGGATGAATCACCGGAGGTTGTTTAAATGAAGCATTAACAGAACATGTACATTTGTGTGTACACGATGAGTTAGATGCTAGTGAAGATGTTGATGGTTTATCCGAGACATCAACAGGTTTAGAAGATTTTTCAGATGAGTTGTTCTTTTTATCTATTTTTAAAATCTTCTTTTGAGGCTCAGCCGTAGCTTTGCCTTTTCTTTGAAAAGCCATGTCACTCAATTCAGTAGTTATTATATGATTTTCAGGCTTAACATTTTCTTTCTTAATCTTCATATTAACTTCCTCAGTCAAATCCTCAACTTCAACTATTTCTTGTGCACTAACTGGAGTTGAAATCTTGATTTTAACAAATTCAGTTTTCTTAACAGATACAAGCTTAGTTTCAACAGTTTTTTCAGATTCATTAGCAGTAGATAGTTCAGACTCAGATTCAACATTTTGCTTAGAATCTTTAACTGGCACATTAACAGATTTCATGACTTCCTTTAAAAAGGAAGGCACAAAGTCTTTAATAATTGATTACAGACACAATTCAACGTCTATTTTTTTTTTCTTTTTTTTTTTTTAACAATGTTGCAACTATTGCATTTCTTTAATACTAACAAGTGTAAAGAGTGGCAGTTGCCTTTTTTCAAGAATTTGCCTGTTCATATTTTGCTGACTTTTTAAATTAGAATTTTTAAAATTTCTCCCCCTGAACAGCAAATTATTTACACAAAAACAAACAGGTAAATAATCATTAAACAAAACAGAAAAAATTTCAAGTCACATATCAAGTCAAACTCAAATTCTTTTATTACTTTTTAACCACCTCGTATCACTTCAGAATTTCATCCATTCACTCAAACATAAGCACCACACATAAGCACCTTGAAATCAACCTTCTTCGTATCCTTGCAGTCACTAAAAGTATTAGCGATCAAAAACCTGACTGCATCACCACAAACAAACATTAGTACTTATGAGACACCCAAGCCTTGATAGACTTGGGTTGTCCACTATCGTCCATAACCATCACATCAATGAGTTTATGATATTTTAAAAACTCAGTTGATTTCATTGATGTGTTGTTTGTGGATTTAGGTTTCCAAACCCGTTTAGGTTCAGATGATTTGTTTTCAACAATGTTGGGCTTTTGAACAGCAGGTCTACTAGGCACAACTTTGTTTACTCTAGCCATAGGTTTTGGAGAGTTGGATGCACAACTAGATATAGGCGAAAATGAACCATGCGTTGAAAAAGATTGTTGAAAAGAATTTTGTAAGTCCGTTTGTATAGGATCGATAACAAGGTTATCTATAGGTATTAAGGTGCGGAATCCCTCAATACTAGTTATAGGATCTATAACGAATTCTTTCGCAATATATTAGCGAATCAATTGTCTAATTGCTTTGTATCGATTATAACTAGTGTTAACGATCAATACCTAGCCTTTAGATCACGGAAATCTCTCTGGAATCGCAGCAACTTGGATAGGCAGAAAATGGCAAAAGTCCCGAATATGAAAACCTAGTTTTTCATATATACTCGTCTCGGTTCGCAGGCTCGTGGGCTCTGCGAACTGACTCAGTTCGCAGCCCATGATAGCCCAGCGAACTCACTCAGTTCGCAGTACATGATGGCCCAGCGAACTCACTCAGTTCGCAGCACAGACTTGTCCTGCGAACTGACTCGGTTCGCGGTCAACCTTGGTCAACATTCTTCAGCCTTTTGATATTCAACTCTAAAATGTTTACCAAGCAGTATATTTTATTTACAATTCAAAACCAATGTACATACTTGATTACAATTACTAAAAGTACTAAACCTCACTATTACAAGCTAGATCTGTTGTCACAAAACATGTCTCAACAGACTCCCCCTTGACAATAGCTCTAGCATCTTTAAGTCTTTGTCTTCAAGTTGTCTTTGGTAATCACTTGTAAATTTTACTGCCTGCGTATATCTTCAGCTTAATGCAAGTCTTAACCATTGACTGATAGTCTCGTGCAATATCTTCCCAACCTTCAATCGCCGTGATCCTATTCTTGTGTAACATCAATAGGTCAGCCTTTGATAGATTCATCAGATGTCGACGATCATAAATCTTTAAGATCTCTCTCTCTTCATTTTCAACTTCATCATCGTGTTCGAACATGAGAGCTTCCCCAGTCACAGAATCCATAGACCATCTCTTCAAATTTCCTAAGATGTCTTGAGGCATTGTCTTTAGTGGAATCTGTTGCATGCATTTCACAGCTGGATATATCTTCATTCTACGACGCCTTCCTGTTCTTTCGCTTCTTTCTTCAAGCTTAATTGTCTTTCCGATTCTTGGCTTAATTCTTTCAAACTTCATTGACCAACCCTCAGTCTTGATAATCTTTTCGACATATCTTCCAAAAGGATCATTACTAGGGTTATTCAATTCCTATCTAGCCAAGTCTCGGATTTTAAATCTCGGCAAAGAACTGAAGACTGCAAACTTCTTCTCAAAATATTGAACACCATCATATCTTTTTATGGCGAAGAGCTTCAGATCTGCGTCGTAGTACCAACCGATAATTCCCCTTTTCGGTACTCGCTTTCCAGTGATATCGACTTCACTAATCCCAGTCTTTACCTTTTTCATTTTCTTCAAAGGTCTAAACATCGGATTATCTTTTAGTCTATCAGGAAGATCATCTTCAGAATCAGTTGTTTCATCTAGATTTTCATCTAAATCTACAACTCTTTCTCCATCTTCGTCCTGAATAATGACCTTTGTCTGAGATGGGCTCACGATGTGTTCATCAATATCAACATCTGGATCTACACCTTCGTCTAGCCCAACATCAGAGATAGAAGTCCAATCTTCAGGAGGTACAAACTCTCCCTCCTCTTGATTGTAATCAACTTCTTCTTCGATTTCCGTATCGGAATCGCTTTCATCATTCATCTCTACAAGTGATAAACATGTCATGAGTCAAATGAATAATATAAATTCTTTTATCAAGAGTTTCTTTATCATTTCTTTCACGAAATCACTATCGATTACTAATCTTATATAATTTTAACTTGTCAAGATGAATCTCAAGTCAAAATCTTATATAACTAGTCTTATATAATTAGTCTTATATCATTTTAACCTGTAACATAACATCTCAGGTCTAAATCGTATATAACTAATCTTATATTTTATGAACATGAAACCAATAATAATAATTTTTAATGTAAGTCTTTCATTGATTATAAGAGTTATTACAATCAATCTAAGAATACATATTAAAAAGAATTATTCCGTGGTGAATTTCTCACCAACATTACTAGCACCAGCAGCAGTACCAGCACCATCACCACCAACACCACTTGTCCCAGCAGGCTCAGACTCCCCCTGAATGGTAGAAGGCTCACCAGT
The DNA here is from genome assembly GCA_963930675.1 of Gnaphalium uliginosum. Classification (NCBI taxonomy): domain Eukaryota; kingdom Viridiplantae; phylum Streptophyta; class Magnoliopsida; order Asterales; family Asteraceae; genus Gnaphalium; species Gnaphalium uliginosum. The sequence continues at coordinate 33,387,524 of OZ005685.1, forward strand.
CGTTGAAGGACCAGTCGGCTCTCTATCTTTAGGTGCATTGGGATCATCGTCTGTATCTTCTCTTCTCTTCCTAATAAGTTCATCTTCTCTGCAAGCCTCATTGAATATCAAGATCTCCCCCTGAGGCGACTTGCCCTTCAATAAATTGGTAACAAGGCCTTGGAGTCGATCGAGCTGTCGCTGTTGATCTTCAGATGTTCCGAAGAGAAGCATATGCGACCGCAGAAGATGAGTATAGGCTTCGCCTTGATTTACAAGCTCCTTTGCAAGAGTAGCATTCTGAGTCTCTAATATACGAACTCGAAGTTCCAAATTTGAGATCCGCTCAGAAGCTCTTACTGAAGAAGAAGCCTGGGGTGTAGGTGTGGTTCCAGATTGAATATTATGTTTTGCAATCTGGGTGGCAATATCCGTCAGGAGTAAGCAAGCTACGATTCTACTAGCTTTAGTAGTCTGAATCGTGACGGTAACGTCAGCAGCAGGCTCCTGTTAAACAATAGTTATCAGTAAAAGGTACAGAGTTATCTGTCTCAGTCTCTGAATAACTATAAATACTCGTATCTCTAACCTTCTCTGAGGTTTCAGATACCGGAGCACTCGCACGTTGCAATGCAGGTCTAGCCTGCTGGTGTGTATCTTGAGCGACTGTTATAGAAATATCTATCTCAGTTTCTCATATGTAGAACGCACAACATTCAATAGAATAAGATGGTTAAAAAATAACCTGGACTAGCCAAATCGCCAATCGTCAGCTGAGAAGTAGCTGAACGAATACGCTTTCGGCGTTGTGTCTGAAGAGAATGATCCTCTTCATCATCTGTGTCCTCTTCGATCAAGCAAAAATCAGGATCCAATTCATCGACTTTGCGCTTTCCTTTGAAGGCAGGATCCATGATCAGCTTGGAACCTCTCCGGATCATTCCCGCAGGAATACCCGAAAAAGTAGGAGGATGAGGAAGATCATCATCAGTCTCCTCACTATCAGAGTCAGATGTAGTAGCACCATCCTTGCCAAAGGCACTAGAGGGCCCGACATCCAAACTCGCCTGATCCTGTTCACCCTCAGGTCGAATGACCTCTGGGTCTACAGCTTCAGGAGCCTAGTCATGATGAATGATAATAAATGATAAGGCAACCTTTAAAGTACATGCAAGGTGGACAATGATGATATAATTAATACCTGATATTGATCGATCTCACTGAGGATAGGATCAGTAGCATCATCGTTTTCAAGCAGAACCTCATGTAAAACCTGAGCCGCAATGTCAGGTTGTCCAGCTTGATGTATCACATCTTCTATAAGCTCTTGCGGCCCAAGGATTTGAGCCACAACTGCTGGCTGAGGTTGTACTTCTGGTTGGGCTCCATCATCCAACCAACCATTATTTGGTGGAGCTATATAGGCAACATCGAGGAGATGACCAAAAAGGTCACAAGCTTCAGGCTTGACCTGATCTGGACGGCGAGAAGAATTAAGAAAACATGCGTTGTATCCTCGAAGTCCAATTCGGTCAACATGTAAATCTGGCTGAATGTTCGTCAGACCAGGAATACAGTGACGAATGATCAGCATGCAAAAGCGCGGATAAAGCATAAACTTTGATCTCACCGCGCCAGTTATCTGTCCAACAAAAGAATTAAAGATATACGAAGAGAAACTGTATGGTTTATTATAAACCAGGGACAGTAGACCAGATAACAGCTCAGGGCTCAGCTCGTCATAGCCGCCCTTCTTGTTACCGAAGATAGTAACAGTAATGTGGAATAGAAATCTCCACTGGCCAAGGACAAATGCCTTCACAAACTGGCATCCTCGCTTGGGTCCAGAGTAACCCATTCGACCAAGTGCACTCTCAATAAAGTCAGAGGAATACACAGACGGTCCAGCTTCCTGATCAACTGTGCCCAGATGAAGAATCTGTCGCAGATCATCAGCAGAGAAAACAATGGCCTGATTATTTACCCTTGTACGAATAACAGGAGGATTTGCAGCACCATCATACATAATACTTTCCCAAAACTGATCCAGAAGATCTCGGGACAGTAGCGGAGACTCCGTAATAGCATATCGAATCCTCGAACGTGCTAAGTACGTCAAAATCTCAGTAAAACGAGCAGCACCACGCTCGTTGACATCCAAGTTCACCAATATATTGTGACCAGGAGTAAAAGATCGAGCAGCCATATCTGTAGTCATAAAATAGACACAAATGGCAGTTAGCTCAAATATTAGGACACTTATCGAACATTAATTAATTTGAAACGTTTATGTATTGTGAACCAAAGAGATCACCAAACATCGACGTTTACTATTAATTAATAACTGAATTTACTGAACTTAATTGAACGATCAAGTATACAAGACTTAATTTTTCAATTATATTCTCTAAATTGTATACAGTTCGTAAGTCCTAGTAAATAATCTGAAAAATCATACCGCCGATAATAATCAGAACACGCTGCACGACTACCTATGAGTCGGAAGACTTTCGATATAATAGAACATAATTTGTATATTATATGCATTTCACTTATAACAATAAGTTCTTAAGTCGAAACATATAACAAACAATTAACAAGTCACAAATAAAGTACACGTTAAAAATATTAAGGTTGGTCAAACAAAGTCAACCCTGTTGGGTTCGCTTCGCAGGTCAAAGCGAGTCAACCATTTGGTTCGCTTCGCAGTCAACTCGAGTCAACCATTTGGTTCGCTTCGCAGTCAACACGAGTCAACCATTTGGTTCGCTTCGCAGTCAACGCGAGTCAACCATGTGGTTCGTTTCGCAGTCAATGGAAGTCAACCATGTGGGTTCGCTTCGCAGTCAACGAAGTCAACCCATTTGGATTCACTTCGGTCAGGCGAAGTCAACCCGATTAGGTTCGCTTCGCAGGTCAACACAAGTCAAGGGTTCTGGGTTCACTGCGAACTGAGATTGATCTCGGTTCGCATGAGCGCCTGACCAACATTTCAAGTTCCAAATCGATGATCGAACAATTTTAATCGCGATTGAATGGTACAAACATGTTTATTAAAGGCCGATTAACAAGTTCTAAGAGTGTTAGGTTTTAATTTTCACTTATTTGTACAAAATCCGTGAAACTCTAAACCGAAACTCCCAAAACAAAAATCGTCAATTAAATACAAATGATACGGTAAAATCGAGTGTATCTTACTTCAAAAGATGGGCAATTGAAAGAAGTATAATATCCTCGGAGTGAAAAACCTTTCCTCGTACTTTAATTTCGAAGAAATTAACCGTAAGTGTGTTTGGAGTGGGTTCGCAAAAAGTCGTCTCGCAGTGAAGGAATGTCAGTTCGTAGGGGATGTTTGGAAAGTGAGAAGTGGGCTCGCAGGACCTGTTCCTTTTATACTCAAAACTCAATTCGCAACTTTGACTAGTCAACTTCGCAATTTTGACTTTTCAAGCAAATTTAGTTGTAAATATAAATTGAACTTTTGCAAGTCAATATTTTGAACTTTCCAATGCGATTTTGTCACATTTATTCAACACGGAATGATAAATTACAGCAATAACATATTTTCCAAAGGATAAACACAAATAAAAATAATAAAAAGACGTAATAACTAATCAAACTAATGAGTGGTATCAAGTACCATTTTATTAATGAAACACAACGGATAAACACTACATATTTTTGACGTTAAGGATTTATCTGCTTAGGGATCATATTAGGAAGAATAAGCGGTACCTTATTATTTATCAAACAAGTCTAAGAAGATTGTTAGTAACCATACCTTATGAAATTCAAACAAGTTACAAAAAAATTACAACTTAACCATTTATGAACTTATATTTATAAGATTATAACTTGGTTACCTTTATCCACATGAAATAACACATTCTTTGTACGAATTATTCACCAAGTGAACATTCAATGGTCATCGACATTTCAAAATGATTACCGATATTATGATCCACATAAACAAATTATTCAACGATTTCCAAGCAAACCTTTATTGTTAGTATGCATATTAACTAGTGTTGTCCAATATATGATATAATGAGAAATAAAGTATAACTCATAACACTGTATCATTTACATTCAAGGTAGAGGTTACTAAATAATGCACTTTTCGTAACATATAACATATCCTTGAGTTATTTTAAAGCTTGACAAATATCAAACAAATTTTGAAAATACTAGAGGTTCTAGATCTGTACATAGTACAACAGAAGATCCCTTATTATGAGCAAAATAGGTTTGAGACCATTGGCGAAACTAAAGGCTTCAGATCTGTACATAGTACAACAAAGTCACCAGTAGTTTTGCAATTAGCCATTATTCTAACTATTTGTCTGTTCATATATTCATATATTCTTGATAACAGTGTATGACGATACCATCATTCTCAAATTAAGACTTATGTCATATATCATATAATACGTCACACTGGATAATATGCATGAGAATTAATGCTTATTAAATGCTCAAAAATCATAGTATATTTTGCCTACCAGTACATCATATAATGAATCTGTCGAGACGTAAATTTATTCTTATCCAATTATAACATGTGGAGAAAGGTGTATAATAAAATAAATATAAGTACCGTCCTGGTTGTAAAGATGTAACTTTAATGTGACTTACCAGAATCTACTAACATATCTAACTTAAGACTTATACTTAGTATTATTAAACTTATTCTCCTAATGAACTATCATTTCCCAGCAAATAAAAACTTAAACCTTTTTATAGTTTATATTTTCTTTTTGTATTTAATAGGAGGCGATTTCCCTTAGGTAACAATCAAATGAATGCCATATGCCATCCTCTTTTTTATTAATAGAAAACCTTACTAACTATTTCATACTCCTTTGGAAGATAAGTTATTCTGGATTTCTCATTCCATTCAGTTGAACTAATGTCTCAAAACGTGTCCTGTCGAAAGCTTTAGTGTATAGATCTGCCAAGTTGTCAGAAGAGGCAACTTTGACTAATCTAATAAGCTTCTTCTCGGCACAATCTCGAATAAAATGATGACGAACATCAATGTGTTTCGTCTTGCTGTGCTTTACCGGATTATTGGCTATAGAGATCGCCGATTCATTATCGATCATCATCGGAGTGTCGGTAAAGTTTAGTCCGTAGTCTCGCAGTTGCTGTTGTATCCACAATACTTGGGAACAACAGCTGCCAGCTGCAACATACTCAGCTTCACATGTAGAAATGGCTACTGAGCTTTGCTTCTTGCACTGCCAAGACACAAGTCTACCTCCTAAGAATTGACATCCTCCGGTCGTAGACTTTCTATTTTGGTTGCATCCACCATAATCCGAATCAGTATATGCAACAAAATCTAAGTCTCCTTCAATCGGATACCAAAGTCCCAGCTTCGGCTTCCCCTTGAGGTAACGAAAGATTCTTTTTACGGCTTGCATATGTGATTCTTTTGGATTAGCCTGATATCTTGCGCAAATACAAACAGCAAACATAATGTCAGGCCTAGAAGCAGTCAAATACATTAGTGATCCAATCATAGCCCTATATAAAGTAGGATCTACATTCTGATCACTCGATGTATCAGGACCAAGTCCGTGATTTTCTGGAATAGGAGTTTTGTAAATCCGAGATTCATCCATCTTGAAGCGTTCTAACAGCTCATGTGTATATTTAGATTGATGAATAAAGAAACCATCTTTCTTTTGGTCAACTTGTAACCCTAAGAAGAAGTTCAACTCTCCCATAGCAGACATCTCGAACTTGCCTTTCATAACTTGCTCAAATTCTTGACACATCTTTTCGTCAGATGACCCAAAGATAATGTCATCAACATATACTTGAACAAGTAGAAAGTCCTTTTGCTTCCACTTCACAAAGAGTGTACTATCAATTCTTCCTCTTGTAAAACCATTCTCAAGAAGATAAGTTGATAGTGTCTCATACCACGCTCTTGGAGCTTGATGTAATCCATACAGAGCCTTATCAAGACGATATACTCTATTTGGATACAATGGATCAGTAAATCCTGGTGGTTGAGAAACATACACCGTTTCCTTGACCTTGCCGTACAAAAAGGCACTCTTAACATCCAGCTGATAAACTTTCATTTTCTTTGAAGCTGCAAATGCTAAGAACAACCTAATTGCCTCAAGCCTAGCCACAGGTGCAAACACTTCATTGTAATCAATTCCTTCTTGTTGATTGAAACCTTGGACGACTAGACGAGCTTTATTGCGAATCACAATTCCCCGATCGTCTTTCTTACACTTAAAAACCCATCTAGTGCCAATTGGATATTCACCACTTGGTAAATCAACCAACTCCCAGACTTGCAGTTTTGAGAACTGAGAAAGTTCTTCCTGCATTGCTTCTACCCACGAGTTGTCCTTCAACGCCATTTGGACATTCTTAGGCTCAACTTGGGAGATAAAGCATGAATATAGACATAAATTTGTAACCCCTGTCTCTTTCATTTCAGCATACAAGCTAGTGTACTCAGAAACACTGGCCCTGGTTTGAACCGGTGCATTTGGATCACCAATGATATTTTCAATTGGATGATTTTTGTTTGATCTAGTTGTAGTCACTGGTTCAAGTTCTATTTCTTCTTCTAGATTAGTGCCAATCTCCTTCAATAGAGGTATATTGTCATCAGAAGATTGTTGTGTGGCACTCGTTGAAGCATGATTAGGATCTACAAAAGTTGTATCTCTAGGAACATTCGATGTTGGTGCAGGGTCAATATCCCCATCACCCGACAATAAATGTTCAGAGACCGCTGAGTCAACTTTGTAGTCACTGATTGGGACATTAAATGACTTAAAGAGATCTGAATAGTCGAATTGCCAATCTAATCCCTTATGTACGTCATGTGTGTAGCTCGTAACTTCAATATTATAAACTATTTCCACACGTCCCGTTGCCTTATTGAAGACACGTTTGTTTGGTGAATTAGGCACATAACCTAGGAAATATCCTTCGTCAGCCTTCTCACCAAATTTCGGTTGAGTGCTAGTCTTCAGCAAAGTACAAGAAACTCCAAAGGGTTCAAACCCTTTTAAGTTTGGTCTCTTATTGTTCAAAAGCTCATAACACGTCTTATTATGCTTTTTAACCGTAAGAACCCTGTTCAGAACATGACATGCTGTATTCACCGCTTCAGCCCAGAAAATGACCGGAAGCCTTGAATCTGCAAGCATTGTTCTAGCTCCTTCAATCAACGTTCTGTTTTTCCTTTCAGCAACACCGTTCTGTTGAGGTTCATACGATGCACTGAATTGATGTTGTATCCCTTTGCTTAAGCAATAGACATTGAACGTTGAATTCTTGAACTCTGTTCCATTTTCACTACGAATTCTCTTAACTCGTGTTCTATAGACATTCTCTATTAGATCTAGGAACTCCATAAGAATACCGGGAGTCTCATCCTTAGATCCCAAAAAGAATACCCAAGAGAATCTAGAGAAATCATCTGTGACAACTAAACAGTACCATTTGCCACCTATGCTTCTTTTGCTTATTGGGCCAAAAAGATCCATATGTAGCAATTCAAATGGCGAGGAGATTGAGTTTTCAGTCTTAGATCTGTGTGGTTTTTTATGTTGTTTTCCTTTCATGCAAGGAACACACTTATCTTCAGACTCGAAACGTTTTTGTGGTACACCCAGAACTAAACAATTCTTGGTTATATAATTCATTTTTCGAAAGTTCAGATGAGCCATTCTCCTGTGCCATAAGAGTGCGTCTGCATCTGAAGCCTTGGATAAAAGACATGTAGATTCCATTGAAGTATTAGGAACAGCCATGTTGATGGCATAAATGTCCTTCTTCCTTGGAGCCCTCATCAATATCCAATTTTCCGGAATGGTGAAACCCGGCTTCAGGACTAAGGCTTCTGTCTCATTGAAATGTACAGAATGACCTTTATCACAGACTTGGGAAACACTCACTAGGTTGTGAGTTAGTTCTTCAACGTAATTCACATCCTCTAGAGTCAAAGTTCCATTTGAAACTTTTCCTTTCCTAGTTATTACTCCTCCTTTATCACCAGCGAAATGAACTCGCTGTTTCATCCCACCTTTGAAGTCCTTCAGTAGACTTCTTTCACCTGTCATGTGCCGAGAACAACCACTGTCTACATACCACCAGCTGTCCTTGTTCACAGTCTGCTCCTGCACATAACAAGTTGTACACAATTAGTTCTTAAGAGGGACCCAAGCCATTACGGTCTTGGCTTGTCCCTTATCATCCACAATCTGAACTTCCTTAAAGTAACCATAACTATTATTGTCAATAGTCTTGGTAACTGCTAAAGAAGTTGGAGGTTGTTGATGATCTGAAGTCTTATGCCTCTGAGGAGAGTGAGTGGAAAACCTCTTAGGCACATAATCAACTTTATGTGTATGTGAAGTAGAACCACTTTCAAATTGACTATGGTTTCTACTTGGAGTCCTAAATCTCGACGGTGTCTTATCTCTAGGCTTAGTGTCATTTAGAGAATAAGATCGTTTAGGTTTAGGCGGAGAGACACTATGAGTAACATCTCTTTTCAGAATGTTCACAGGTTTACTACCTAATCCTGGTTTGGTACCTATCCTGTCTACATTTGAACTAGAGACTTTTGGTGTCTCACTGTTATTCACGAGCCTAATCGATGTTTCCAACTTCTTGTTAGGACAACATGAAGCCACATGTCCCTTTTGGTGACATTTGAAACATGATTTATGCTTTCGTGACTTAACCCCTTTTGCCTTTTCGTGTTCAGTCTGAGTTTCAGACACTAAAGGTACATCTTGTTCCTTAATAACCTTATCATTGATGTCAGTATCAACCAACATTCCACTCGAGACAAATTGTACTTTAGGGAATGGTGTGTTCTTACTAACATCAGATGATAGATCTTTATGAACAACCTTCTGTGTCTCTAACTTTCCAGACTTTTTAGTTACTAACTCCTCAGGTTTAGTATCTACATCCATCATTTCTAAGTCAACAGAAGTAGTGTAATTTGAATTAAATGGAGGAGGTACATCAGTGTATCCTAATCCAGTCTTATCCTTAACACTACGTTGAGCATCAATTATAGAGTCCATAGTTAAAGAAGAGGTTCTATAACTCTCAAACTTACGATTAAGCTCAACCAATTTCAGTTTTGACTCAGCTAACTCATTATCTTTATTGGCCATACTTTGATTTAAGTCTCTTAGATTTAAGTACAAACCATCAATCTTAACACATTGCTCATTTATAGTGTCTCTTAAAGTGGTCTTATCAGCAGCATCAATCTTAATCTTTTCTTTTAGAGCTAGTTTATCCTCACTAAACCTTTGAGCATCACATTTAGCAATTTCTAATTCAGATTTAATCATATTATATGAATCAGCAAATACACTAACTTGTGATTGCAAACTAGTAACTAGATTACAGACATCAACAAGAGTAAGCATATCAAGACATACCCTTTTCTTGTCTGTTTGAAGTTCAGCCATATGTGCTACTAAATCATCTGGACTCATATCCTCAGTTAAATTCAAGTATAGCACATCATTATCACTTGCTTTTGGTGTGACTTCTGGCACCCGTACTTGACAATCCACATCAGTTGGCATATAGGATGTAGATTCAACAGCTTTCTCTTGATCATCTATCTCAGCCATAAGCGCTTGCTCAGGCTGAGCAGACCAATCATAAGAACCGTCTAGCTGTTGAACCACCAAGGCTTTGGAAGCTAAAGAACTTCCCGAGCCTTGTCTTCCATTGCTGACATCAACCTTTGATCGCTGACATTCCCTAGCAAAGTGTCCGTAACCTTGACAGTTATAACACTTAACTTTGGACTTGTCAAACCCTAGTCGATTACCTACCACCTTCCTACCAGTACGCTTCAAGAAATTTTTGACTCTTCTTGACACCATAGCTAGTTGCCACTGGAGATCCATTTCTTCAAGGTCATCAGGGTCTATCTGATCATAATCTTCATCAAACATAGCTGGATCATTGATTTTCCCTTGAATGTAATTCTCATAGGAAGCAACAAAAGAAGCAAGAACAGACAGTTGTTGTTCAGCAGATTTCACACTCATCGGCATCTTCTGATGCCCTTGAGGTGAATTCACAGTAGTTTTCTCTTTTGTTTCACTTCCAGAAGAAGCAATAAAACACAAATCCTCAGTTATCAATTCACCCTTTTCTCCAGTATCACCAACTAGCAAAGCAGTGGTCGAACTGGATGATGCATTAGAGAGAGTTGATTTACCATGATATAGTCCAGGATTCTGTAATTGATCAGAATCTGACTCTCTCGTTTTGTTGGTGAAATCATAACCTCTGAGCTTATCAATAGCTTGCTCCAGAGTCATTGTAGCATATCGCTCTTCATTATCCTTGAGCATAACTCCATGCATTTTCCATTTATAGGGTAAACCCTCAATAAACTTGTCGGTTTTCTCCGTATCAGAATAGAAAATCTCATGATCATCTAGCTCACTCAAAAGATGGTAGTATCTTGTGGTGTACGCATCAAGATCTTCTCCCTTAAAAGCTTTAAACACAGTAAACTGCTTCTTCAGGAGATTCATCTTGCCTGCCTTAACCTGTGGACTTCCCTCACATCTTTTCTCAAGAGCAATCCAGAGTGCTCTAGCAGTGTGAAAAGATTTCAATTGATGATTGATTTCCTTAGGTAAACTCATTTTGATTGAAGAATGTGCTTTGTTTTCAATCTCAAAGTCTCTCTTCTGGTTATCATTCATTCGATTGTAGGGAACAATTACCGTTGCATTTTCAACAACAGTTGTAGGTGCAGTGTATCCATTTTTAATACACATCCAGATTGACAAATCATGGAATCTACAGTATGATTCAAATCTGTCTTTCCATCCATAGTAATCCTCAAGTCTAAGCAATTTAGGTGGAACATTAGATTTTCCAATCTCGTGGTCCATCTCGATCATTTTACTTAAGTCAGACATCTTTGTCAATCTCAGAAGTTAAAAAGTCACAAAAATCAGAAGTTTCAGTTCGCAGGAACTAAGTTCGCAGGAACTCACTTCGCAAAACTCAGTTCGCAGAAACTTAACTCAGTTCGCAAATCTCAGTTCGCAACTCTCAGTTCGGTTCGCAAACTCGGTTCGGTTCGCAAGTGGTCTCGGTTCGCAAACTCAACTCAGTTCGCAAATCTCAGTTCGGTTCGCAAACTCGGTTCGGTTCGCAAGAACTCAGTTCGGTTCGCAGTTTTCACTTCGCAGGAACGGCTAAAACCCTAAACTCAGTTCGCGAAACGGCTGAAACACCCAAAAACGAAAATGTCAGTTATTTTTACGATTAAAACTTGTGGTTTTCGATCGTAAACAAAACTAAAAACGTCCAGAGAGTGATTTTGGTCGTAAATAAGTACATAATGCACTAAAAACAACCCGAAATCACACGTTATTATCCTAAATAACCTCGAACCAACGCGTATCTAGCCGAAAGGCTCTGATACCAATTGTAAGTCCGTTTGTATAGGATCGATAACAAGGTTATCTATAGGTATTAAGGTGCGGAATCCCTCAATACTAGTTATAGGATCTATAACGAATTCTTTCGCAATATATTAGCGAATCAATTGTCTAATTGCTTTGTATCGATTATAACAAGTGTTAACGATCAATACCTAGCCTTTAGATCACGGAAATCTCTCTGGAATCGCAGCAACTTGGATAGGCAGAAAATGGCAAAAGTCCCGAATATGAAAACCTAGTTTTTCATATATACTCGTCTCGGTTCGCAGGCTCGTGGGCTCTGCGAACTGACTCAGTTCGCAGCCCATGATAGCCCAGCGAACTCACTCAGTTCGCAGTACATGATGGCCCAGCGAACTCACTCAGTTCGCAGCACAGACTTGTCCTGCGAACTGACTCGGTTCGCGGTCAACCTTGGTCAACATTCTTCAGCCTTTTGATATTCAACTCTAAAATGTTTACCAAGCAATATATTTTATTTACAATTCAAAACCAATGTACATACTTGATTACAATTACTAAAAGTACTAAACCTCACTATTACAAGCTAGATCTGTCGTCATAAAACATGTCTCAACAAATTTCTAAATAAGGAATTTCTTGGCATCCCTCTACCAAACCTATCTAGGGATACTAACCGACAATCCCTAATGATGTGGCCCTGTTGACCACACCGAAAACACGAACGCCGTTCCACATACGGCCTTTTCCAATGACTACCCTCAAATTGTTTCGACGGAGGATTTATTGAGGGAAGCTTAGCAGATGAGGCATTTACAGAACATGAACACTTATGCGTACATGTTGATGTAGAGGCCTCTAAAATTGAACCATTAGATGTTGAAAGTTGGTCATTCTTAGACTTTTCATTGGAATCCTTCTTTTGAGTTTTCATCTTTTTGGATTCATTGTCAACCTTGTTTTTACCCTTATTATTAAAAACCTTTTCAGATTCATTTGTAATTATATGATTTTCGGGTTTAACATTACCCTTTTCAACTTTGACCTCAGACTCTTTAGTTAAGTCTTCCATTTCAACAATCTCCTCAACACACACAGGAGATACACCTTTAGCCTTAACAAACTCAGGCCTTTTGACAGTCGATGCTGTATCAAATACTGACTCAGTAACAGATTGTGTATCTACCTTTGAAAAGGTAGGTACAAAGTCTTTGGCTGCATCCTTTGAAGGCATTGGCAGATAGTCAGAAGAAGGTGTTACAAAGTGATAACCAAGACCAGCCTTACTTTTCGTATCTGTCCTTTGCGATTGGAGGATCTCGTCAAAGACCAGTGTGGATGTTGAAAAATTTGAATGTTTTCTCTTAAGGTTAATTATTTCTGACTGTGACTCAGCAAGTTCCTTTTAAGATCAGCTAGTAATTTAAGATAACTATCAATTGCATCTTGTTGACTAAAAATTTTAGCTTTTAGTTCCTTCCGGTCAGAAAACGCAGCATCTAGTTTCTTATCAAAAGCCTTTTCATTATCTTTCAAAATTTTATTTGCCTGAGTAAGTTTTTCTAAATCAGAATTCAGGCGTTCAGTATCCTCACTGAATCTGTTAACTTTGTTAGTCAATTTGATACAAGACACACAAGATAATGGCTCTTCAATAGGTACCTCAGGTTTACTAATGAGATGAGACATGAGAGCTTTATTAGTACTACCAATCTCGTTACTATGTTTCAATAGCTGAGTAAAGCTTCGGAGAGACATTGTGATGCCGGCAAATTTTGTAAATCACAACTACCCTGATGTTGAATGGTGAGTTGTCGAATTTAGCCTTTTTCGACTTTACCCTCCAAAATTTGATTCGAAAATATCGAAAACTGCCCGAATAAAATGAAACTTTTTCAAAACCAAAATTAAGAACTTTTAAGCTTAAAAATCAAAATTTGGTAATGCGAAAAATTTCCCGCCAAAAGACTCTGAGTTAGTGTCGCAAAGGCTTGTGTCGCACACTAGTGTCGCAGGCTGTGTCGCACACTAGTGTCGCAAAATGTTGTGTCGCAAAAGCTTGTGTCGCAGAAGCTTGTGTCGCAGTTCAAATTCAAAACAGAAACCCTAGTAGCGACACAAAAGTTTGTGTCGCAGCTAGTGTCGCCATGTCGCGGCCAGCAGCTCCAAAAACCCTAAAAATCGAAAATTTTCGAAACTCCTAACGAATTTCGAAAGGTAATCGACGAACAAACCCAAAAATAAACTTCCAGAAACACAATATGCAATCTAATAGACCTGGAAATCATGATCAATCACCAAATACCTTCACAACTCATACCAAAAACGTACAAAAACGACCTAATACCACACAATCCGAAGATTATAGCCTTGATACCACTTATTGGACCCGTGTTACTGGATCTGAATCGAATCAATTTAACAATTGAAAGCGCGGAATACAATCAATTGAACAAAACACGTTAACAATCACACGAAAGTAGTCAATTAGCTTTTATATATATCACGAATAACAAATCAAACAATTACACAAGATTCCTCACAGATCGCTTGAAAACACTCTAGGTTCGTCAACCCTAGAACTGAACCCGTAAGCCTCTATTTATAGCCAAACACTAAACTCTCTGCGACACAAGCGTTGTGTCGCCAAACCGACCTATGCGACACAAGCCTTGTGTCGCTATTGCGACACAAGCTCTGTGTCGCCTAAACAGTGACATTAATTTTGATTTCCAAAACAAATAACGTTTATATCATAATCAAAATATTACAAACGACTTAGACCTAGACCAACTGACAGACATACAAAACATGTATCAACAAATATGTTAAAAGATAATGATAAGGTTTGTGATAAAAAGCTAAAAGCTATTTTTGAAGAAAAGAAAGAGCTGAAAGCCAAAATTTTTGAACAGCAAGATGAAATAGGAAGCTATGTTAATATGCTTTCCTTCGTAAAGAAACAACTTGCTGATTCTTAGGCTGAAGTTCTTGATTTGAACAGAAAATTATCTAACTTTTCAACTTCCTCTCTAGTCTTTGATGAGATCCTTCAGGCACAAAGAAGTGATACGAAAAGCAAGGCTGGACTTGGCTTTCATCAAGTTCCGCCTCCTAAAAATTATTTTCCCATGCCTGTTAAGGATGACATCACTGAATTTATGCCAAATTTTTCAAAGACGGCAATAAATCCTGTGAAATTTCCTCCTGTCAAAATAAGTAAGTCTGTGAAAATTCAGGCTGAAAGAGTTAAAGTAACTGCCGATCAACCCAGCACTAGTGAGCCTGAACCTGTTAAGGCAAAACCTAGTGAGCCTGAGATTGTTAAGGCTCAAGAGGTTAAATCTGTTGAATCAGTTACTGTTTGTGTCAAGGCTGAGTCAATTAAGCCTTCTGATGGTTGTGAGCCTGTTTTAAATAAGGCTTCAAGTGATTCTCCTGTTATTGTAGAGGAGATTGTTGAAATTGAGGATATAACCGAAGAGGAGTACTCAAAGGTTGAAAAGAAAAACATAAAGCCAAACAATGTAATTATAACAAATGAATCTTCCTTCATGGCTTTAAGTGGAAAAGGCAAAGCTAAGGCTAAGCCCGAAAAGAAGATTTTAAAAATCAAAGAAAATATTAAAAAGCATCAAAATTCTTCTCAATCCACTATTTTTTCTAAACAAGTGTCAAATTCGATATGCACACATAAGTGTGCATGTGATTTTAATGCTTCCTTCAACAACTTGTTGAGAAAAGATCTTGTTTCTACTGCAAGAAACAAGGTCATTTAATAAATGATTGTCCGTTGCTTGCTAAAAAGCGGTCTGGGAAAGGTGTTCCTAAAATTTCTAAAATTAAAAATTCTTCAGTTAAAGGTTCACGTTCTCCCTCACCCGCTAAGAATTTCAGCAAGGTTGAGCCAACCAAATCATCAATTGCTAAGCTCAATGTTGTTGACAAGCAACCTTCCAAACCTAAAAAGGTTTGGAAAGTGAAAGAATCATCAAATGATTCTACATCCAACAGTGTCACATCAATCAATACTTCAGATATGTTTAAAAACAAAATTTTGACTGATGTGATCATTGTGGATGATGCGTCTGGAGTGCCCAAGTCTGTAAAGGCTTGGGTCTTCGTTACTAATTAACTTCTTTGTTTTTGGTGTTGCAGCAACCTGAAGCCGTCCTAAATAGCAAATGGTATATCGATAGTGGTTGCTCGCGGCACATGACCGGCAATATATCCCTGCTTTCCGATGTTCATGCGTATAATGGGGGATATGTTGCGTTTGCTGGTGACAAAGGAGGGGTTATTTCTGGTCAAGGCACACTCTCAAACGGCAAAGTGAGCTTTGAAAAAGTTAATTATGTAGAACAGCTGCAACACAATCTTCTAAGTGTATCGCAAGTTTGTGATAAGTCGTACACTACGGTTTTCACAAAGAGTGAGTGTTGTATTCTGAAACCGGGATTTGTTATTCCCGAGGAATGGGTGCTATTGAGGGCACCTCGAGACAGAGACACGTACATTCTGGATATGCGTACTGTTGAAACAAAGCAGCAAACGTGTTTTCTGTTCAAGGCCACTGAAAGAGAATCAATACTGTGGCATCGACGAATGGGTCATTTGCATTTTCGCAAAATGAATTATCTGGTTAAACATGATATTGTGCGTGGTGTACCGAAGCAATCTTTCGGTCTCAATGACCATTGTGTTCCCTGCCAAAAAGGGAAACAGCACAAGAAGACCCATAAGTCAAAATTAGTAAACTCCGTTGAAGCACCGTTGGAATTGTTGCACATGGATTTATTCGGACCAGTGAGCAAGAAGAGTATAGGTGGAGCATGGTATTGCTTGGTGGTTACTGAGGATTACTCAAGGTTTTCTTGGGTTTATTTTTTGGCCTCCAAGGATGAAACTAGTGAAATCCTTATCTACTTATTTGATAAACTGGAGAACTTGTGCAACTTGAAAATCAAGAAACTACGAAGTGATAACGGTACAGAATTTAAGAACTCTACAATAGGTCTATACTGTTTGAAGAAAGGCATTGATCATCAGTTCAGTGCTGCAAGAACTCCTCAACAGAATGGAGTTGCTGAACGTAAGAACAGGACTCTCATTGATGCTGCACGGACTATATTAGCTGACTCAAAACTGCCTATCACTTTCTGGGCAGAAGCAGTCAACACAACCTACTACATTTTGAATAGAGTGTCCTTAGTTAAGAAACGAAATAAGACCTGTTATGAGCTTCTTAACAACCGTAAACCAAATCTACAGTTTCTTGAGCCGTTCGGGTGTCCCTGTATGATTATGCACACAAAAGAACGAGTGGCTAAATTCGGTAACAAATCGAGTGAAGGCTATTTCTTGGGTTTTTCAAATAATTCACCTAATAAGCGTGTGTATAACAAAGCAACAAAAAGAGTGGAGGAACATTTTGAGGTAACATGTCTTCGTTATACTCAACCTTCACAAGGTTCAGGGCCCGAATTTTTTTTCGACTATGACAGTATGTTCGACTCTTTCAAACTTCCTGCTGAAGATGAAGTTGAACAAGTGGTGACAATGCTTCATGGACTTGATATATATTCTGATGTATCCAAGTCTCCTACAAAAACACCGCCACCTCCTCCTCAAACTACTGAACCAGTTCAAGATCCTGATACAGATCCAGATATGCCAGCTTTATCAGATGGTGAAGTAGAACCTGTCACAGAGGTACTTGAAGAGACTTTAGTCTCTGGGGGAGACGATACAAATTTGGAAACTGTCATTGAACCTGAAGAGATTCCAAGTAGCCGTGTCAATGTGAATCACCCGGTCGATAATATTATTGGTGATTTACACGATGGAGTTAGAACCAGAGGGCAAACAGAGTGTCAGTTAGCTCAAATGGAGTCATGCTTTCTTTCTCAAACTGAACCGAAAAATATCAAGGAAGCACTGACTGACTCTCACTGGGTAGAAGCCATGCAAGAGGAACTCCAACAGTTCATAAAGTTAGAAGTTTGGGAGCTGGTTAAACTACCTCAGGGATTCTATCCGATTGGTACTCGCTGGGTTTATCGAGTCAAGAAAGATGACCGTGGCGTAGTTGTAAAGAATAAAGCTCGTCTGGTGGTTCAAGGTTTTACTCAGATCGAAGGATTGGATTATGACGAGGTTTTTGCACCAGTTGCGCGTTTAGAGTCAATACGGATATTTCTTGCTTATGCTTCATTCAAGAAATTTCGTGTTTATCAACTGGATGTAAAGAGTGCGTTCTTATATGGAAAGGTCAACGAAGAGGTTTATGTGAAACAACCTCCTGGTTTCGAAGACTCAGTGCATCCTGATTACGTCTACAAACTAGATAAAGCATTGTATGGTCTTCATCAAGCTCCAAGGGCTTGGTATGAAACGTTGTCTCAACACCTGCTCACAAATGGTTACACTCGTGGGCAGATTGATTCAACTCTTTTTATCAAAAAGACAGGAAACGATTTGTTGCTTGTGCAGGTATACGTGGATGATATTATTTTTGGATCGACCAATGAGGTGCTGTGCAGAGATTTCGAAAAAGTCATGAAGTCTAAGTTTGAGATGAGTGCAATGGGAGAACTCAAATTCTTCCTAGGTGTTCAAGTCGAGCAGTCTGATAAGAGAATTTATATTCATCAGACAAAATATGTCAAGGACATCTTGACAAAATATCAGATGCTCGATGCTAGACACTATGGAACTCCCATTGACATCAGTCACAAACTTGGACCTGCTGATGATGAAGACGATGTTAATCAGCGTGACTATCGTTCAATGATAGGATCGCTTATGTACCTCACAGCATCTAGGCCGGACCTATTATTCGTCGTGTCCATCTGTTCTAGATATCAAGCAAAGCCCAAAGCTTCTCATGAAAAGGCTGTCAGACGCATCTTAGGTTACCTTAAGTGGAGACCCTCTTTGGGTCTCTGGTACTATAACGAAAACGATTTTGCTCTAACTGCTTTTTCAGATTCGGATTATGGTGGCTGCTCAGTGGACGCGACGTCAACAACTGGAGGATGTCAGTTTCTAGGAAGCCGATTAGTCTCGTGGCAGTGCAAGAAGCAGACAACTGTCTCTACTTCAACCGCTGAAGCAGAATACATTGCTGCTGCCAGTTGCTGTTCCCAGGTTCTCTGGATTCAGCATCAAATGCGTGACTATGGGTTACTTCTAACTCTTACTCCTATTCATATTGATAATTCAACTGCTGTATCCATCATACGCAATCCCGTACAGCATTCAAAAACAAAGCATATTGAAATTCGTTATCATTTTATACGGGATTGCTATGAGAAGCACCTAATTGACCTTGTCCAAATCCCTACTCTTAAGCAAAACGCAGATCTTTTCACAAAAGCTTTCTCTCGTAGTCGATTTGATGAGCTAGTCTCTATGATTGGAATGGTGAGTCTGGGCAACGCTTAACTCTCCATTTCTGGTCAGAATTATCCTTAGACTTGGTAATTTAAAAAAAAAAAAAAAAAAAAAAAAAAAAAAAAAAAACGCAACTGCCACTCTTTATACTTGTTAGTATTAGAGAAATGCAAAAGTTGCTACATTTTTAAAAATAGACGTTGAATTGTGTCTGTAAATAATTGGGGAAATGATAGTACATCAGGAAACATGCATAAAATGGAATTTTAAGATTTATGTTTGATTTGTCAGTAGATTTATCTAGCATAATTGAATTACCTTTTATAAATATTAGCTTCATCAAATGATGTATTGGTAGGCATTTGTTCTAAAGTTACTAAGAAGCTTAACTTTCAAATATGCATATTATTTTATATAAAGACATATTAATATGTATGACATTAAGTTGAAATAACGGCATAATTGTCCAAAATATTTTGACACCTAGTCTTAATATTTGGATGATAAACATGTTATGATCTAAAATATAGGGTCTCTGTATGGAGTTATCTGGGGGAATATATTAGTTGTCTCCTCTGTTGCATGAAAATACAGACCTGGTTTCATCTAATATATTCTTGAAAAGCACTTAGGTACGTAGTCTATGTTAAGCAATAGACAACTATTACGTACCTGTGGCATTCTTACAATTCCCAAATAAAATGAACAAATGTACAGAAAAGTCATAAAAAGATTGCCTAGTACTGGTTTGTGTTAAACTATGGTACTCTGTTGTACGAAAGTACAGAACTGTACCCTCCAGTTTAAAGTGTTCAGACTGGTGTTAGTTTAACCAGAACTACTGTTTATGTGACTTTGTTGTACGAAAGTACAGACCTGTCACCGCTAGCTTGGTTCTAAAGATACGTCCATACCCTCACCCTCTATATATAGAAAATACTAACATGTTTTGAGTTCAAATGTATATTTTAATGTGATTTATATACTATAATATGCATGCTAATAATAACACAAGTGGTTCATCTCATTATGAGTTGAAATCATATATACTTAAGTTCAAATGTCTAGATGGATAATATATCAATAATCGTCCTGAACTACTCTTTATAACAGGTGATTTAAATATGCTAAGTAAATTCAATGTGGACAAATATACTGACAATCGAAATAAAGTTTACTATCTCCAGAATAATTGCATGTTATCCTGATATGATTCCTAAAGCAGACCTAAACAATTTCGTCACCAAAAAGATTTTACGTTTTGTTTTCGTTGTTTGCAAAATCGAATCAACGGTTTGTATTTTAATTCTTGTATAATTTTGGTCTATTCTTTTCACTTTAGTTTATCCAAGTCTCTGAGATAATAACAAATCGTCTCTTGAGTCAAACACTTGAAATCAAATCAAAGTTCTCAAATTGTCCATAGTGCGACACAAAGCTTGTGTCGCAATGCGACACAACCCTTGTGTCCCTATCCATGTCGCATCTTGTGTCGCTACACAGGGTTGAGGTATAAAATCCAAACCCTACCTCTCAGTCGCTACGCGTTCTTGCGACACAAATAGCGACACAAAGCAAACACTGCGACACAACTTCTGCGACGCCACTTTCATTTGATTTTCAACTTTCTGCCGTTTTTCTTCCCAATCCATTCCGTGTTTCTTGTTCTCCTCATTTTTCTCGTCTTACAGGTACCATTTTTACCCCTTTCACCGTCTTATTTTGGCTTAATCGTCGAATGAAACATACGGTTTGTTAGGGTTTTTGGTTTGGGGTAAAACTGGACACGCGATACGTTGCTAACATGTTAACACTCATGGTTTTATGCTCTTCATACATTGGCGCATCATTTGGTGTGCTCAATTTCAAAAACCCCCAAATTTTATCATCGGGTTTTTCTTGGTTGGGCATCTGTTCGTCATTGCGACACAAGATGCGACACAAGCCCTTGTGTCGCACTTGTGTCTGTTGCATTGCAGTCTTGCGACACAACCTTTTGTGTCGCTTACTTAGCGACACAAGTTGTGCGACATAAGCTTTCTGTCGCCGTGTTAACATAAAATCATTTTATTGCAAATGCGACACAACCCTTGCTGTCGCTTAATTAGTTAGCGACACAAGCGCTTCTGTCGCAAAGTTTTTGAAATTGATTTATGCGACACCATCTTTTATGTCGCACACCTCTCTAGCGACACAAACGCTTATGTCGCACTCTTACTGCGACACAATCCCTTGTGTCGCATGAGACATTTTAATTGAAACAAATTGTCTTCGAGTATTAATGCTAACGCTTCTCGAGCTACGTTTCTTTTGTGTTTATAGCTATGGCAGATATAAATGTTAATGATTGGGAGCCAAGGTACAATATCGTGGCCTTTCTTGAGGCTGATCGGGATTCGGCTGCGCCGTTTCGGCCAATGATCGCTTTTCTTCGCCGTTCCCGCATCTTTACTGCCATCTCAGCCAACGCTCCTATTTACAAGGATCAAGTTGGTTCCTTCTGGGACTCAGCTGTGATCAACTCTGATCTGCCAGACACACGTATTATTTCCAGGGTAGATGACAAAGAAATGGTTATTACGGAGCAACTGCTTCGTGAATTTTTTAGTTTTGCTGACCACCCGGATTTGCCAATTCGGTTCTCCAACACGTTTGTCAACGGCGGCATGCTCCGTCTAGGCTATCCGGGTATCCCTCGAGATCAATACCGAAAGGCCAACCTCACAAAGGTCCGGAGGTACCTCATGCATGTCATGATCGTATGCCTCTCCAGCAGGAAGGCAGGATTTGATGGCATGAGCCATTCTACGGCTTCTGCCATGCTGGCTCTAGTATACAACAAGCCCTTCAACTTCTCGGGCTATCTTTTTAAAGCAATGGTGGACAATGTTCATGCGGGGGACAACCGATGGAACTTATACCCACGTTTCATCCAGCTGCTTATCAATCATCTTCTTCCAGGGGTGCTGGTGATTGCTGCTCATCGTTTCCGTCAGACTCCGATGAATACACAAATTTTTGCCATTTGTGCTCAAAACGCCAAAGGTGCCCCTGTACCAGAAGATGTTCCTTTATTTGGACATATCATCAATGAGGGATATCTCCCTCCAGCTGACGACAATTTTTTGGATACTCCTGCTGCTCCTCCACAACATGAGGATGTTTCTGTAAATATCCCGGTTCAAACCGAGGATACACATATAGATGACACATTACATAGTGTTTTGCAGGATATTGATAATTTCCAAACAGTTGACGAGACTGCTGCTGATGCGGCCTCGGATGATACTGTATCCGGGGATCCAAATGACACCCCAACGGATTCGGATGGTGATGTCCCTTCACCGAAAACCATTGAACGCCTCCGAGTCCACAATTCTCTACGATTCGAGCGTGTTCATCGCCGAATTAGGGCAGGACGGGTGCATGTGCCGCCTAACCGGGGAAAACGGTCCCGGAATGTACAGGACTCTGATAATGATATCTCCGAGCCCCGTCCTCGTCCACGAACTCAAGATAACTTGGTTCGTTCTACTGCTATATCAACTCCTCAACCACCAACGCTGGATCATATAATGGATCTTCTAGACAGAATGAACAAGCGGTTGGCTGATCAAGCTGCTGTTATTGAAGTTCAAGCTGCTAGAATTTCTGAATTGGAGACTTTAGCTGCTAGGGTTCCGGAATTAGAAAGTAGACTTTTAGAATTAGAAGCCCTTGCAGTTGTTTCGGGGGAGTCAGGCCTGCGTGCCATAGAAACAAAAGAAAGGACTTCCGCCGGAACACAAACAGATGATGTAAATAATGATTCTATGAATGAAAATATCCTTTTAGATTACTTTGCATCCTCTGCAAATATTCCAGGTCAACCGGTTCCACTAATTGTAGATTACTCTGAAGCGAATATCACATATCTACAAAGCTTAATAAATCCGGTGAATAATGATGATATATCGTATGATTTTGAGGATGTTGAGGCTGAACCGGAGATCCCTTCAGATGAAGACGTATATGAAGAGTCAAATCGTCCAGATTCTCCTATTGAAAGACAACATGAGCCTGATCAAGCGCAACCAGAAGAACCATATGATCCAGATGCACCCATCATTGAATCGGATTCTTCTGAAGATGAACAATCATGGCCAACAACACAGTCCAAGCCTGTCGTGCGTTATCATACTGTGACTGTGGCGCCTAATACTTGCAAATCTTACAAAGTTCGAGGAGATTTCACTTGTTTGATCTACAGCTGGAAATTCGGTGTTCAATACTTCCGGCCGAGATTCAGTTGCATCAGCACCTTGCCGAAGATTGAACTTAATCGTCTTGCGCAATTAGAATTGGTCAATAATACAAATGATACTCGAGGCGCTTTCATTCAAAAGGTTCTTAGAAGGGAGATCTATAGCAGACACTATGCATGGATAAGACCTGAGCTGGGTGTTCGTTATCGTTTCAAGAAAAAGTTAGATCCAAGAACTCAAGAGCCTATAGTGAAATATAAATATCCACCAGCTGCAAGTCTGAAATCGGTTCCTCTTGAAAAATAACCACTAAATTTGTTAAAGAGATTTAGACATTGGTGGTACGAACCGAAGACTAGTGAAGCTGTGATTGAGTATCTGACCGAGAGAGATCAGGAACGGAGTCCGGGAGAGTGGATCTATTCTCAACAGTTAAGAGGTTCAACCGTTCGTGTATTCGATCCTATTAGCCTCATCAACTTGACAAAATATGACCTAAGAGTTCTTCATGTCAACAAGATTATGCATTATGACATTGATCAAGAAGAAGCTCTAAAATTTCAGAAGATTGATTAGATTTGTTTGAAGATGGGAATACATGCCGGTGGTACATTCCCTGCAGGCTGGAAGTGTTAAAAGACCGAAGCTGAATAAAGAAATCTTAAAGACCAAGCTGAAGACACGGGGGATTTTGTTGGTGCATATTTATATGTCTGTCAGTTGGTCTTGGCTTGTAATAGTTTGTTATGTAATTACGACGTTTTGTCTATTATTAGTATATTACAAGTTTTGTTTTAGGCGACACAGAGCCTGTGTCGCATATGCGACACAAGGCTTGTGTCGCATGAGCTGGCTGTGCGACACAAAGCTTGTGTCGCAGGTCAGTTTCGTTTTGGCTATAAATAGAGAAGTTCGGCCTCATTTGTGAGGTTGACGAATCTAGGGTTTGTCAGAGCATATTGTAAGGCATCTCAGTGTATCAAGCTAATCGGTTATCATATCAATATACGATGTGACACCCCTCAAATTTCGGTGTAATTACGTACATTAATCACGTGCATGTCTTAGGCTAATTCCCTACTTAAGAAAATTCACACTATTGTTATGAGATAAGTCTAGCAAAGCCCAACAAATTAATACGTGAGGTATTTCAAAAGTTGTAATTATTAGTAAATACGCGCGAAACGATCGGACAGTGTCCGACACAATATACGAGGTTGGTGAAAATATTTCTATAAATAACTTAAATCTTATTTTAGTAGTTATTTATCCTATATTATTATTATTATATAATAATACACGAAAAACCTATACGTTTTGGTTAAAACGTCTCTAACGCAACAAAAACGCGCGAATCGAATTCGGCAACCAAATGAAACTCGATAAATATTTCGGTAACTCAAAATAAAGTATTTTAATAATACTTCAATTGAAAAATAACCCAATCCAATCGTTAGTTAAAAACAACTCAAAGAAACGTTAGGCGATTTAACAATTTAACACGGAAAACGGGTAAACGATCACAGTACGTAACAGAGTCTGGAAATCAAAAATTAAATTACACACCCACCCCATGTGGGCCCCACCTGGCCGGCCCCCTCCTCCAATCCCCTCTCATGCAATTTTGAATGATTGCATTGCCAAACTCAAGACCCTTTTATTACATGCAAAACTCTTTTCATTTTCACTTACACACTTTCTCATTTCTCTCATTTTCTCCAACTTCTCTCTAACCTTCTCTCTCTCACTAAAAAAATCTGCACCAAATCACCTCCCTACAACCACCACAAACCACCACATCACCACCAAGAACCACCACCGAAATACTACATCATTTTACAAGATTTTTCAAGAAAAGGAAGCTTCAAGTCATTCTCATCTAATTTCTGTCCACTTATCTTCAAAAACACCATTGTGAGGACATTCTCTTCTTTTTAATACTCTTATAACATGTTAAAATGTTCACTCAAAAGATTCATGTCCAAAAACCATGTTAAAAACGTTTTTCATCATCATCAACTTACAAAAATGCAACATGCATTTTCTGTCCAGAAAATACTCCGAAATTCATCTAAGTGTTTCTCACTCAAAACTTAATGAAAATGGATAATTCAAAAGAGAAAACTCAATTTCAAGAAGTTAGCTTTCATTTCCAACTGGTTTTATAATTTTTGGAGTTCGTTTACTATTTTAAATAATTTTTGTAAGAAAACAGGTATAATCTGCCCAGAAAAGTCAGAAAATGACTCCTGGGGTTTTAACCATAACTCGAGATATACATCTCCAAATGACTTGAAACCACCACCAAAATCTCACAAATTTTGTTAGGTACAAATGTCGTTTAGATAACTTTCTCTGAAAATACATAGATTTTGCCCAGAAATTAGATCTTGTTGCATATGTCCAGATTGGTCAATTTTGGACCTCAGAGGACAAACGTGATATTTAAAAATACATAGACTTGCCTAAAAATTCTAGAAAAATTACTGGAAGTAGTCAAGACATAGGGGAACCTCTATGATTTTTCTTATAGTTTATTGCGGACTTATGATTTTTGAAATCGAGCTCACAAAACCGAGTATTTTAGAGAAAAGTCGGGCCAAAGCTGTTAACAATTCCCGAGGTTAAAAACGAGCACCTTCGGGTTTGCCAAAAATTATAAAACCTACTTTTTACAAGTACTAAAACATTAAGATTTATTGTGTAAAATCTTCGGGCTAAAACAAAAACGTAAACCGAGTTCACAAAATAAAACATCACAACACAGACCGAAGCTCAGTCTGAGAAACTAAGTCTGTGATCATAGCGACACTACCCTTGTGTCGCAAAGCTAGCAGTACTAACTAGCGACACAAGGATAGCAGTATTAACTAGCGACATTACCTTAGTGTCGCATAATCCCTTAGTGTCGCAACACGACTCTGCGACACTACATTAGTGTCGCAGCACCCAAATAAGCAAAATTTAATTTGTTACAGACTATCAATTTTTACGAATGAACTACATAAGAAAATAACTTGGAAACACAAGACTTGTACCAACGTATCGCACAAATTTTAAACACAATGATCTTTCGAAACGAGTGAACATTTAACATGGTTCGACAGTTAGCCAACTACTTATATAAATAATCTCTTGCGTTTAGGACGTTAAGAGACCATACTTGGGCAACCGCTTTGTTAGCACTCACTTATTTAGCTCACGAGGTGAGTTCACAGCCCCTACTTTTACCGCTTTTACATGCTTTCCAACAAGGGTGAAAAACATAGTTACTGTTTTACTATTTGCCATAATCTACCACTATTATATAATTGCTTTCAATGCTTTTATACAACTGTTTATGATCGTATTCATACTATTATGCAACTATGAAATGAGTTTCAAACTTTTATACGAACTTTTTACAAAAACGTTTTACTACTTGTGATAAACCGGAGAACGACCGGTAACTTTTGATACGCTGGAGAACGACCAGCATTGTGATAAACCGGAGAACGACCGGTAGTGTTTTACTGGAGAACGACCAGTACGTAATAAACCGGAGAACGACCGGTATTGTGATTCGCTGGAGAACGACCACCATGTTATAGGCCGGAGAACGACCGGCCGTGTTAAACTGGAGAACAACCAGTATTTGATAAACCGGAGAACGACCGGTACTATTTTGAAAACGCTGGAGAACGACCAGCAACGTATTTTCAAACTGTGTTTTGGATAACATCCCAACTAAACTGTATTTTGGGGTAACATCCCAACGAAACCACGTCTTGAATGTTATGGCAACAACGATTTACAAACAACTTTGGTTTATCAAACTATACTTGCAAACATAAAACCTGTGAATTCACTCAACAATTTTGTTGACTTTTTACTATGTTTTTCAGGGAATTAGCTGCACATGTGAGACTGCATGCATACTTATGAAACTAGGCGACCCACGAAGAATTTAGGATGCCATCTTTTGAAGCCAATGGGATTTCTTTTGTATAACTTAAACTACATTTCTACTTCTACGATTCGATGAATCGTAAACTTTTGTAAACAATTAATTATGGCATCTTAATACATATATGTTCTACGATAATCATATGCTCTGATATGTATGAATGTCCAATGTTTACGTCGACGCCCCCACCTCTGTATACAATTGCTTCCGTTGACCAACGTTGACCGTTTTTGGGGGTGTGACATACGAGTGATTTGCATTTGATTTGTTTTCGATTTACGTACTTTATACAATCGTTTGAATTCCGCCTCTCGATTGTTTGTGTTGATCCAGTTAGGTCCAAGATCAGGGAACCTACAATGTGGACTGTTTATCCAAACAAATTCCATCTGAGATACAAGCGGTCATAGGTGATGAGTTTGATCTTAAAAGCCACTTATTTTCTGAAACAGACTCAAAACCTACTATATTTGTACCTAAGACTTTACCTCATACTTTTAGTCATACAGTGGGAGACAAAGTTATACTGACTAATGCTTTTGTTAGACCAAAATTAGTTCCTAAAACTGAACTAGTTTATGAGACAGAGTCAGACTCAGAAGACACAGACTCAAAACTTTCAGTTTGTGAACCCTCTCAGTCTGTGCTGCCTGAACTCATAATTACTAATGAATCTTTGGAAACTATAGATCTTGAAAAAAAAAGATTTTTAAAATGAAAATCTAATGTCCCCACAATACAGTCTTCAAACAGACAAAAAGAGGTTAAAGGGCATAAGGATAAACAGAAAGGTTGCAATGTGTTTGAACCTTTCACATCTCAGTCTGTAGCTGGTCCAGACGAATATATGCCAAAAGAAAATTTTAAAGGCATAAAACTAGCAACCAGAGAGTTAAACAGATCTCAGTCTGTGAGATCTGACTGTCAGTCAGAGAAATCTAATTTTCAGTCTGGCAGACTTAATTCCAAATCTGTTACATGAACTTTCAGTCTGACTCTCAAATGTCTATCTTAAACCAACAGACTGAGACCATTAAGCTGCTTAGTGAAAACTTAATGAAGTTAACAACAGATTTTAAAGCATTTGCTGGGTCATAGCAGGTAATTAACAGAAGGTTTAATGCAAATAATAACCCAAAACCAAAAATGACCATTATGTTGAACAGAAAATGTTACAACTATGGAAATCCTGGACATGAGGGTATTAAATGCACAAAACCTATTTTTAAGAAACCAAATATTACTTTGACTAAACAAATGTCAACTACAAACAACAAAGTCAAACCTAGAGTAATTAAAATTCAACCTAGCAAGCTTGTTTCAAACAAAGCTGCTAAGAAACCAACTCTAATGAACCCATCAAAAGATGGGTTCCCAAAAGTATCTAACTGATTTTGTTTATCTTGTGCAGGGTAACAAAAATGGTACCTTGATAGTGGCTGCTCATGACATATGACAGGTTCTTTGAAGAATCTGTCAAAGTTTGTAGAAGAAGAAAGACCTTCAGTCAAATATGGTGACAATTATATTGCCAAGACAAAAGGTTATGGTGTGGTAAAGGCTGGCAATATCAGAATTTCAAAGGTAGCCTATGTTGTGGGATTAAAGCACAATTTGCTCAGTGCAAGTCAAATCTGTGATGATGACAGTGAGATCAGAATCAGAAAGAGAGCTGCTGTCATCTATGATCCCAAAGGCAAGCCTATCTTAGTTGCCAAAAGAGAAAGAGATATCTATCTCTTGGATCTTTCTTCTGCAGACAGTAATGTAGAAACTTGTCTCTATACTCAGTCTGTGCCAGAATTATGTTGGTTGTGGCATAGGAGGTTATCCCACCTGAACTTAAAAAATATTAACCTCCTTTCCAAGAAGAAATTGGTTAGAGGTCTGCCTGATGTTACATTTGCAAAGGACAAACTATGCTCTGCTTGTACACTGGGCAAACAGACCAAAAACCATTTTCCATCCAAATTGTTAGCTTCAATTGATCAACCACTACATATGCTCCATATGGATCTATTTGGACCCATGAGCATTGACAGTTTGGGTGGAAAGAAATATACACTTGTAATTGTGGATGAATACACAAGGTATACATGGGTCATCTTTCTTAAGGCAAATAGTGATGCTCCTGATGAGATTATCAATCTAATCAAGAGGGAAGAATTGCAGAAAGATGTACTTGTGAAGCAACTCAGGAGTGACCATGGTACAGAATTTCAGAATTCTACTCTCATTGAGACCTGTACTGACAAGGACATTATTCAAAACTTTCCCTCTGTCAGAACTCCTCAACAAAATGGTGTTGCTGAGAGAAGAAATCGTACACTCATAGAAGCTGCAAGGACTATGTTATGCCATGCTCAAATGAGGATCTATTTCTGGGCAGAGGCAGTTAACACTGCTTGCTATACCCAAAATAGATGCATTTTGGTCGAAAGGCATGACAAAACTGCATATGAGTTGTATCATAAGAAGGTTCCAACCATCCATTATTTTCATACCTTTGGAAGTAAATGCTATATCCTTAATCAAGGGGATCAATTAGCAAAGATGGAACCTAAGTCTGATGAAAGTATTTTTTATAGGCTATTCATCTGTCTCAAACGCTTACAGAGTCTACAACAACAGAAGAAATAAAATTGAAGAAACCATCAATGTCACCTTTGATATCTCCTCTGCTAATAATGAACACATCTCTCAGTCTGATGTTCATTCATTAGAAGAATTATCTGTTGTGGGATCTGAATCTCAAATCCCAGTTGTTGCCTCCCAACAACCTGACTCTGAAAGTGATGATGAAGATGCTCAACCTGTTCCAGTAGTGGCAGAACCCTCATCAACTGAATCTCCCAATGAATCTGTGTCCAGATATTCAAATTCTTCTGATACAAGTGTTCAGTCTGGTAGTTTTCAGTCTGTGAATACTACAGACTCAGACATGCCTCCTGCTGATGACAATGCAGAACTTAATACTGCCATCCATCAAAATGAAGGTGATTTATCATCCAATGGTGAATCTTCATTAGGCATCAAAGAGCACAAGTATCATCCAGTAAAAGAAATTATTGGAGATTATGTTTCTGGTGTACAAACAAGAGCTCAAGTGTCAAACCTATCTACTGCAAATTTCTGTTTCTACACAAACTTCCTGTCAATCATTGAACCAAAAAAAGCTGAAGAAGCATTGAAAGATGATGATTGGGTTGAAGCAATGCAGGAAGAGTTAACAGAATTTGAAAGAAACAAAGTTTGGACCCTAGTTCCTGCTCCTAGAGGCAAAACAATCATTGGAACTAAATGGGTTTTCAGAAACAAAATGGACAAGGATGGAGTGATTATCAGGAATAAGGCAAGGCTAGTTGCTCAGGGCTATAAGCAAGAAGAAGGCATTGATTATGATGAAACTTTTGCCCCTGTAGCCAGAATAGAAGCAATCAGGTTATTCTTGGCGTATGCAGCATTCAAGGACTTCAAAGTCTATCAAATGGATGTCAATAGTGCATTTCTTAATGGCAACTTACAGGAGGAAGTCTATGTGAAACAACCTCTAGGTTTTGTAAGTTCCACTTTTCCAAATCATGTATTTAAACTGCAGAATGCATTGTATGGACTAAAACAAGCTCCTAGAGCTTGGTATGACACTTTATCTACTTATCTTCTTAGTAATGACTTTACTAGAGGATCAATTGATAAAACTTTATTCATTAAAAAGAACAAAGCAGATGTCATATTAGTCCAAATATATGTTGATGATATTATATTTGGGTCTACTGATGAAAAAATGTGCAAATGGTTTTAAAATTTAATGTCAAAACAGTACCAAATGAGTATGATGGATGAATTAACATACTTTCTTGATCTGCAAGTACATCAGAAACCTGATGGTATTTTCATAAACCAAGGAAAATATGTTAATGATCTCCTCAAGAAATACTCATTAAAAGACTGTTGAATAATGAAAACACCAATGAGTACTGCAGATAAGTTGGATAAAGATGAGTCTAGCAAGTCAATCTGTCAAACAACTTATAGAGGTATGATAGGATCTCTGTTATACCTCACTGCAAGTAGACCAGATATAATGTTCTCAACATATTTATGTGCTAGATATCAATCTGAACCCAAAGAATCACACATAAAAGCTGTAAAAAGAATTTTTAGGTACCTTAAAGGTACTCCTAACCTAGATCTTTGGTATCCCAAAGACTCTGGTTTGATCTAATTGGGTATATAGATGCAGATTATGTAGGGTGTAAATTAGACAGGAAAAGTACTTCCGGTGGATGTCAACTGCTAGGTGGTAAACTAGTCAGTTGGTCAAGCAAGAAACAGAATTCTGTTGCTACATCCACTACAGAAGCAGTATATGGGGCTGCTGGTAGTTGTTGTGCACAATTGTTGTGGATGCAACAACAACTGGCAGATTATGATGTGGAGTTTTCAAAAACTCCAATCATGTGTGATAATCAAAGTGCCATTACCATCACTGAGAATCCTGTGTTTCACTCCAGAACCAAACATATTGAGATCAGACATCACTTTATCAGATATTGTGCTGAGAAAGATAAAGTGATTCTCAAATATGTACCAACAAATGACCAATTAGGAAATATCTTTACTAAACCTCTTAATGAAGATCGATTTTTCTATCTGCTTGGTCAACTAGGAATGCTCAACCCCTAGTAAAACTTTGAATCTGTGTGATTCAACTCTCAGTCTGTGCATGCTTTTTAGTCTGTCTCTGAAATTTTCAGTTAGACACACCTAAATAGCACAGACTAAGGGCTTTTGTAAATAACTTAGAGAAAATTCCAAAAAGATTTTAAAATTATGTTATTTTCTCTCAGTCTATCTGTTACATGTTTCAGTCTATGTGACGTCATCCAGACCTACTGCACAGACCAACCATATTCATTCAGACTGAGTACATTTTTTTTATTTTTTCTATTTTAATTTTATTTTAATTTTATTTTAATTTTATTTTAAATAAACATAAATAAACATAAATAAACAACAATATCTTTGCATTTAATGCTTCTACCGTATTTATGGTAATAATCATTAGACTTTTTGACGATAGTTGTTTATTTATCTGCTCAATACAAAAAGTGCACGTGCCTTAGCCTTACTGTTACAGAAAAAGGGATAAACCGTCAAGTGGGTCCAATTTAACGGAAAATTGATTTCGTTAAATACCCATTTATTTTCCCTCTTTCTCCAAAAGCACTGTTGCACACCAAAAATAATCACAGAGTTCGTAAACCCTAACATTTCACTCAACCATTTTTTGATTTAACCTTCTAATTCTTCGAACATGGCCGATCAATGGGTTTACACACCACCTACAAATGTCGCTGCTGCTAAACCTTTCAAACAGGGTAAACATGTAAAACTCTGTATTAACAACCAAGTAGCTACCACTTCCATTCCCAATTCTAAAAAGAATAAAGGCTTTGAAGAATTAACAAACTTTATGACTGCTCATCCTCTAAGGAGAGCATTTTTCAACACAATTCCTCAAATTTATCCTTCATTAATAATGGAATGGTGGTATACTTGTTCAGCAGATAGTGCCAATTCTGCAATAACTGGCACTATTGATCTTGGTAAAAGGGCAATTATCAAAGATCAGGAGCTGATTAGGAATGTCCTAGACTTGCCTATGGGTAATAATGTTGATCTCATCCCAACCAAAGAAGCGGCAAGGGCTTCTGTATCTTTGGTTGGGTATACCAAAGAAAAAGGCACAATCTTGATGTCAGGGTTCACCCCTAGATGGAAATTTTTAATTTCTGGCATCATTAGAATTTTAGGAGGCAAATCTGGCAGCACAGGGGAGTTAAATGAGTTTGAAACTTAAATTTTGAGCTCATTCATCACTGGTCTAAACATCAACTTTGCAGAGTTGTATTTTTAAGAAATTTAAAAACTGGTGAATGAGTCAAATAGAATTTTTAATGTTCCATTTATTAGACTACTCTCCCTGTGCATTGAATCCAGAATAGCTGGATCTGCTTATGTTGGTTTTACTAACAAACTTGCAGATATACCTGTACCCATGCTCACATATAAAGTGTTCAACCATCTGGTTCCACTTTCTGGAGCACCTATCACCGCTGCTATGCAGCACTGGATTGATCACCCATATGTTGCTTTTGGCCATATGGAGGGTGATACTTCAAGTGATAGTGAGAGTGCAGGTACAGAACCTGTTGCTAGTGTGGCTGATAAAGAGCACACAGACTCCATGAACACAGACTCAACTCAGTCTGTGCACCTGGAGTCAGACTCAAACATTCCTGAGTCTGTATCATCTTCAACTGAAGATGCAGGTAGTAATTCTTCTTCCTCTGAGGACATGGATACAGATCAACCATCTTATCCTAGCTCATCCTCACCCACAAAAGAGAGTCACAAACAAACCAACCTAGATGAGTCACCACTCACTCTGGAGGAATCACCAGACTCAATCCCCAAAAGTATAGCACAAATGGAATCATCATCTATGGAACTGGATGTCAATAGAACATCTTCCAGTGCTGTAGCTCATTCTACTGCAGCTCTGCTAGAGTCTAAGTACCAATAGCTACCCAGTTAACCCAACCTGAACCTAGATTAGTTAACTTGGATACCCACGTTACTACTACTACACTGACCCATGTAGTATGCATTGAAGAAGATGCTCCAATCCTGAGCACTACCACCCCCCTCTTTACCCCACTCACAATGGCTGAACCCATAATGACCACTAGTCTTGTACTAGTTTACATTTCAGTGAGTCTTTTCTTACACCCCTCTACACAGATCGACAATGCCCCAGTCATATCATAGCCTGAGGTATAAATCTCAACTTCTTTGCCCCATGATCTACCATCCTATCAACAGATGGTTAGTGAGGGCATACCAACCTACACATCCGTTGCCAGTGATACTGTTCCATTACACCAGGAACTGTTTGAGGCAACAGGTGCTACACAATCAATTTCCAGTGCTGTCTTATCCTACCACCGGATTAGATCTGAGGGAACAACACCCACACCACTCAATGCCTATGATCGCTTTTTCAAGCACAGAAAACAGAGTAACGCGGAGGGTGCAACACCAAAAGATTCCAGTGATCTTGCTCAGTTTCAACATGAGTCAAGTGAGGAACACATACCATCACCCAATTCTAACCCCTCCAACCAGACTCAGTCTGTGCCTTCTAGTACACTTAATGATGTGCTTTCTGCCATCAACAGGTTGTCTGAATGGGTACAGACTGAGTTCAATAATAATAAGAAAGAACTAGAGAAGATGAAGCATCTAGTCTCTACTATGGTGGATAAAGTGGATATGCTGGAGGACAAGGTATCCAATAAGTTAGATGAAATGCAGACCACCCTCTCAAACTTGGTAGATGATGTCAAAAAGGGGGAGAAGATGAAGCATGGGTCTGCAGAAGCTAAAACCTCAAAAGATAAAGATTTAAATAATAAATCCTTAGATTTAGGGGGAGATAGCAGTGAGGGAGATGATAGAGATGATGGACCCGAAGGTGCTAGGGTGAAGTCTCAGACTGAAGCTCAGTCTGTGCCACAGACTGAAGATATGAGTGCACAGACTGAGGGGGAGCAAGAGAGATTGCAGTTAGGTGAACATGCTAAGATGGTTGCACAGACTCAGGGGGAGTCATCCATTGTCTTACACATAGACCCAATTGCAACTATCTCAACCCAAGGTCAGCTAGAGTTGAAAAGACCAAGGGAAGAAGAAGAAGAAGATGTTCAACCTCTGTTAATCAAGAAAGCCAGGAAAATGAAAAGAATGGCCAGGAGGATTCCTGAAAGGGATATCTTTGATTCCCAACCAAAATTGAAGGGGATCAAAACCTGGGACCAGTTCTTAAAGCTGGCAGAAGAACAGGACAATGACGGTGATGATGATGATGCCATCAATCCTGACTGTAGTTCTAAGTCTGAAGTTTTCAGAAGATCAGATGATGATGAAGATGATGCTACTTTTGGAGGTGTAGGTGAAGGAGCCTCAAAAGTCAAGACTGGAGAGTCTCAGTCTGTGCCTTCTGAACCTGCACAAACTGAGACACAGCATCAATCACAGACTCAGAGCTCAGAGCAACCAGCAGCAAGCGCTGATGTTTTAATTATCAGTGCTGAAGCCATTCAAGCTGAAGCCTATCCTGCTAGACCAACCACATCAACCAGAACACTGCCTCCAGGTAGAAGTGAGATTGAAGATAGAATGCAATGGAGAAGTGCTCATCTGATAAGCACTTATCCTGGGTCAAGCTCTACCATGGAAGAAGTAATGGATAAGGGTAAGGGCAAGGAGATTGCCTTATCCAAGCAGGAAAGATTAAGCAAGATCAAGAAGATGGTGGATGATCATGCTGCTGGAACAAGAAATCCTGAACTGTCAAATCTACAGGATGAGCTCTTGCAACAAGAAGCTACTGCTCAAGGTATGACCTTAACCGAATACTTAAATGTATTATCAATTGAAGAGCAGAAGCTGAAGGAAGCAAGATTTGTTGACATGCTCTCCAAAGAGTTAGAAGATGAAAGTTGTTCACAGACTCAGATCAGAATGAGTCAAGTTGAGCAACAGATCAAAGAAGATGAAGAGCTGTCAATAAGATTACAGAAGATAGAGAGCCTGAAACCAAAGCTACAAGCCACTTTCCAAAAGTCAAAGCTCAAGCAGAAGATCAGAGAATGTCATCTAAACAAGATTGGACAGAAATTAAAGCAGGAGCTGACTTTGACCAAGAGCAAGAAGATGGCATGGGTGGATGAACTGTACACTCTAGGGCTTAAGGAATGGCAATCCATTGCCAATCTTTTGAAGAGTGCAGCTGACAAGGATCTGAAGAAAGAAGTTCTGGATGAGCTATCTTACCTGATTGAGCTAGTTCTCAGTCTGGGGCTCATCTCAGAAGAAGAGTACAAGTTGTTTTGCATAGCAAACAATTTTGTAATCAAGAAGAAGTCAGCTGGGTTATCCACAGAGAATGAGCAGAGAAGGGAGCATCCTCTACCCAAAGGTATCATTTTCATTGAGAGATCATATGTACAGACTGACAACATTGAAGGTCTGTGCTATAGAGATATCAACGGGATAGAGTGCTTCCAGGATCAAAATAGGTTATATGGAGAGTCTCTGCTGCACTGCATTGCCCTGCTGAAGGAATGCAAACATTCTCAAGCCAGACCATTCAGAAGAAGACTGATCAGCTGGTTATTCCACAACCTTTCCCAACTCAGGATGATGACTGGACTTGAAGATATCTGCAAGAAGATCATCCTAGAGTATCAAGAATTTGAAGACAAATCTGATAAGGAAATGGAAGAACTGTTGAAGAGGAAAGTGGAAAAAATGAAAGAGATCAGGGCTCAGAGAAAGGATTGAAGATTGTTAGATTTTTGATTTACAATCTTATGTAATAATTGTAATACTTTTGGGAACTAACTGTGATTCTGACTTTATATATATAAGTCTTGATCCATATGTTATGATTCACCTTAGTATTTATTATTTCTCTATTATCTTTTGTAAATAGATTTTGACATCATCAGATAGGGGGAGATTGTTGGGAAAAACAATGATCAAACCTAAGTTATAAATCTGAAGAGTCAAAATCTAACTCAGTTGTATTCAGGAAACTTAGTGAAATTCCTGAGTCTGTGTTTCTGAGTCTGTGCTGCACAGACTGAAGAACTGTTTCTGAGTCTGTGCTGCACAGACTGAAGAATTGTTTCTGAGTCTGTGCTACACAGACTGAAAGCCATGCTCTTTCTGAAGACTTATGAATTCATCATCTGAAGAATGAAGATTGAATACAGAAGGCTTCACAGACTGAAGTTCACAGACTGAAGATCACAGACTGATGAGCACAGACTGAAGAGCACAGATTGAAGAATGAAAGTACAAATGTACAGGAGATATTCTTCTTTCCTTAGGCTAGATACAACTGATAAGATGTTTGAGAAAGGTCAAACATCATATAAAGGTTTTCTTCTCAGCAAAGAAACCTTTTACCTTTTTGCTTTTTCTATTTCCAAGAAAAGCAAAAAGGAAGGCGTGCAAAGTTGCCCAAGATGCATCTGTTATCCCTTGGACAACTATGTAAGCTGGATAATATAGAGTTACATCCAACTCTATAAATAGCAGTCCAAAAAGCACTGCTATCATCCAAGAAATTCAAAAGAATTAGTATACTAGACCTTTGAGCTTAGGCTAAAGCATTACCACACTTACTGTGAAGTTTGTAGTGATAACTGTATCTTTGTATACTACTTGGATCGTATTCAAACCATCTGTGTGGGTTTGAATACCTTGTCATCTTTGTGAGACAAACAATTTATTGTGAATAATACTTTGATTCATAATAAACTCTGTGTTAAAATTAATCTTGTTTTCCGCCTAGATTAATTTAAACTTGTTTGATATAAAACTTGGATATAAACTAACACGTTGAGATAATTGTTATTTAATCTGTATCTAAATTTTGGGAACCTTGTGACCCAACAACTGGTATCAGAGCAAATAAAGATTTAATCTTTAACGATCAAAGGAACCCAGTTTATCAAACAATCATCTACACCCATTTTTCTCTACATTTTCTACTTTGAAAAATGACTTCCTCTATTGCTATGGCTGGGAAGGGAATTCCAATCTTCAATGGTGTAAATTTTACCCACTGGAAATTGAAAGCTGAATGGTTTCTTGCTAGCATTCATGATGAAATGCTTAGAGTCATTCAGGAAGGACCCATTATTCCTGGCAGAATAGTTCCTGCTACTTTAGATGCAAATGGTACTATTTTGACACCTGAAAAATTTGTTGAGGCTGCCAAAAGTACCTGGACTGATCTAGACAGGCAACTATATGCATTAGATTTTAAGGCCAAGTCCATACTGGGCAATGCAGTTACTGAGCCTATCTTTGCTAAGATATCTGGCTGCAAAACTGCTAAAGCCATATGGGATATGCTAACTGACCAATATGATGGAGTAAGTTTAGTACAATCCCAAAAGAAGAAGAATCTCATAAGAAATTATGAGAACTTCTCTGCTGGTCAAGGAGAGTCATTAACTGATATTCATACCAGATTTCAGATCTTAATCAATGATCTTGAAAGGTATAATATCATCAAAGGACAGTTTGAAATCTGTGCAAAATTTGTTGATGTCATTCCAAACACTTTTTCTGAAGTTATCACTTCATTAATTGTAAGTGAAAAATTGGAGACATATGATCTCTCTGGCTTGTTTGGACTTCTACTAAACTTTGAAGAAACCAAAGCCAGAAAGGATCTAAATGCCAAAAGGATTGCAAAAGATCCATCTGCTGCCCTTGTTGCAACAACAAGGAAAAATAGAGAACTTTTCTCTAGAGCAGATTACCATCTTACTCTTACAGACTCAGAATCAGATGATGAAACTGAGTCTCTAGAAGCTGAAATGGCATTGCTAGCCCAAAGGTTAGAAAAAGCAAGATTCAAAGGTTCAAAAGGAAGGCCAACTTTTGATCCTAAGAAAGCTACTTGCTATAAATGTGGGCAAGTTGGTCATATTTCTTCTGACTGCAGAGTGAAGATTGCAGAATCTTCAAAATCTGATAAGTGGGAAGAAAAGGCCAAGAAGTACAAGAAAAAGTACTTCAACTCCAAGAAAATTGGAGAGAAACAACAACCAAAGAAACTAGAGAAAGCTTTGGTTGTTGAACAATGGATAGATGAAGAATCTTCATCATCTGAGGATGATGAAGATCTGTGCTTAATGGCTATCACAGAGAGCCAGTTTGACAAAGATGTCAAATTTGCAGAAAAGGCATGTGTTCATCCAGATTGGGACAGAGGATCTGCTTACAATGTAAATCATTTTAAACTTTACTATAGTGATGCAGAAAAACAGAAAATGTTTGAACACATTTATGTAGATTTTTTGAAAAGACTTGAGGAAATACAAGATTTAAAAACCAAACTCAGTCAAGTTCAAAAAGATCTACAATCAAAAGTGAATGAAATAAACCAAAATAAACAGTACAAACTTGAGCTTGATGCTCAATATGACCTTCTCAAAAAGATCAAGCTGGAAAAAGAAGCTTATAAAAACAAAGCTGATCATTATGAAAGGATCTGTAAATCTTGGTGTATTTCATCACTTAAAAATATGGACTGTTTATCCAAACAGATTCCAGCTCAGATACAAGCGGTCATAGGTGACGAGTTTGATCTTAAAAGTCACATAAATTCATAAATAAACTCAAAACCTACTATATTTGTACCTGAGATTTTACCTCATACTTTTAGTCATACTGTGGGAGACAAAGTTATATTGACAAATGCTTTTGTTAGACCAAAAATAGTTACTAAAGAACTAGTATATGAGACAGAGCCAGACTCTGAAGACACAGACTCAGAAATCTCAGTCTGTGAAACTTCTCAATCTGAACAGCCTGAACTTATAATCACTAATGAATCTTTAGAAACTATAAAACTTGAAAAGAAAAGATTTATAAAAGGCAAAGTTAATATTCCCACAGTACCATCTTTAAAAAGACAAAAAGAGGTAAAAGGAATCAAGAATAAACAGAAAGGTTACAATGTGTTTGAACCTTCCACATCTCAGTCTGTAACTGGTCCAGACAATAATATGCCAAATGATAAATCTAAAGGCATAAAACCAGTAACAAAGGAGTTAAAAAGATCTCAGTCTGTGAGATCTAACTGTCAGTCTGGAAAAATAAATTTTCAGTCTGGCAAACTTAACTCCAAATCTGTTTGTGTTAACACTCAGTCTGACTCTCAAAAGTCAAATCTTAACAACCAGACTGAGACCATTAAGCTGCTTAGTGAAAACTTAATGAAGTTAACCACAGATTTTAAAACATTTGTTGAGTCAAAACAAGAGTTTAACAGAGGATCTAGCGCAAATAATAATCCAAAATCCAAAAGGACCATCATGTTGAACAGAAAATGTTACAACTGTGGAAATCTGGGACATAAAGGTATTAAATGCACAAAGTCCATTTTTAACAGCCAAAGGCTGCTTTGATCAAACAAATGTCGTCTACAAACAACAAAATCAAAAATAGAGAGGTTAAAAGTCAACTTCACAGACTTAGCACCAAAACTGCTAAAGAATTGACTTCAACCAACTCTAAAGAACCCATCAAAAGATGGGTTCCCAAAAGTAACTAATTGATTTTGTTTGTCCTGTGCAGGGTAACAGCAAATGGTACCTAGACAGTGGATGCTCAAGACACATGACAGGTTCCTTGAAGAATCTGTCAGAGTTTGTAGAAGAAGAAGGACCTTCTGTCAAATATGGTGACAACTCTGTTGCCAAGATAAAAGGTTATGGTGTGGTGAAGGCTGGCAACATCAGAATAACAAAGGTGGCCTATGTTGAGGGATTAAAGCATAACCTGCTTAGTGCTAGCCAGATTTGTGATGATGATGGTGAAATCAGAATCAGAAAGAAGGCTGCTGTTATCTATAATTCCAAAGGCAAACCTATATTAGTTGCCAAAAGAGAAAGAGATATCTATCTCTTGGATCTTTCTTCTGCAGACAACAATGTAGAGACCTGTCTCTATACTCAGTCTGTGCCAGAACTAAGCTGGCTATGGCATAGGAGGTTATCCCACCTGAACTTCAAAAATATTAACCTCCTGTCAAAGAAGAAACAGGTTAGAGGTCTGCCTGATGTTACATTTGCAAAAGACAAACTTTGTCCTGCATGTACACTAGGGAAACAGACCAAGAACCATTTTCCATCCAAATTGTTAGCTACAATTGATCAACCACTGCATATGCTCCATATGGATCTGTTTAGACCCATGAGCATTAGCAGTTTGGGTGGAAAGAAGTATACACTTGTGGTTGTGGATGAATACACAAGGTATACTTGGGTCATCTTTCTTAAAGCTAAAAGTGATGCTCCTGAAGAGATTATTAATCTAATCAAGAGAGAAGAATTGCAGAAAGATGCACCTGTCAAGCAACTCAGGAGTGACCATGGTACAGAATTTAAGAATTCTACTCTCATTGAATTCTGTACTGACAAAGGCATTATTCAAAACTTTGCCTCTGTCAGAACTCCTCAACAAAATGGTGTTGCTGAGAGAAGAAATCGTACACTCATAGAAGCTGCAAGAACCATGTTATGCCATGGTCAAATGAAGGTTTATTTTTGGGCAGAAGCAGTTAACACTGCCTGTTATACCCAAAATAGATCTATTTTGGTCAAAAGGCATGGCAAAACTGCATATGAGTTGTATCATAAGAAGGTTCCAACCATCCATTACTTCCAGACCTTTGGTAGTAAATGTTATATTCTCAATCAAAGAGATCAATTAGCTAAGATGGAACCTAAATCTGATGAAGGAATTTTTGTTGGCTATTCATCTATCTCAAAGGCCTACAGAGTCTACAACAACAGAAGTAATAAAATTGAAGAAACCATCAATGTCACCTTTGATGCTTCCTCTGCTAATGATGAACATGTTTCTCAGTCTGATGTTCATTTGTTAGAAGATTTATCTGTTGTGGGATCTGAATCTCAAATCCCAGTTGTTGTTAACCAACAACAGGACTCTGAAAGTGATAATGAAGATGATCAACCTGCTCATTCTATGACTATACCTTCATCAACAGAAGATGAATCTATGTCCAGAGATTCAAACTCTTCTGATACATGTGTTCAGTCTGATAGTTTTCAGTCTGTGAACTCTACAGACTCAGACTTGCCCTGTGTAGAAGATGATGCAGAACTCAGTCCTGCTATTCTTCCACCAAATGAGAATGATTTACCATCAAATGATGAATCACTTCTAGGAGTCAAAGAACACAAGCATCATCCAATTACAGAAATAATTGGAGATTATGTTTCTGGTGTACAAACAAGAGCTAAAGTGTCAAACTTATCTACTGCAAATTTCTGTTTCTACACAAACTTCCTGTCAATCATTGAACCAAAGAAAGCTGAAGAAGCCTTGAAAGATGATGATTGGGTTGAAGCAATGCAGGAAGAGTTAACAGAATTTGACAGAAACAATGTTTGGACCCTAGTTCCTGCTCCAAAAGGGAAAACCATTATTGGAACAAAATGGGTTTACAGAAACAAAATGGACAAGGATGGAGTGATAATCAGAAACAAGGCAAGGCTAGTTGCTCAAGGCTACAAGCAGGAAGAAGGCATTGATTATGATGAAACATTTGCCCCTGTAGCCAGAATTGAAGCAATAAGGTTATTCTTGGCATATGCTGCATTCAAGGACTTCAAAGTCTATCAAATGGATGTCAAGAGTGCATTTCTGAATGGCAACTTATAGGAGGAAGTCTATGTGAAACAACCTCCAGGTTTTGTAAGTTCCACTTTTCCAAATCATGTCTATAAATTGCAGAAAGCACTATATGGGCTAAAACAAGCTCCAAGAGCTTGGTATGACACCTTATCATCCTATCTTCTTAGTAATGACTTTACTAGAGGATCAATTGATAAAACTTTGTTCTTCAAAAGGAACAAGGCAGATGTCATACTAGTCCAAATCTATGTTGATGATATTATATTTGGGTCTACTGATGAAAAATTGTGTAAATGGTTTTCAAACTTAATGTCAAAACAGTATCAAATGAGTATGATGGGTGAGTTAACATACTTTCTTGGTCTACAAGTACATCAGAAACCTGATGGTATCTTCATCAACCAAGGTAAATATGTCAATGATCTACTTACTAAATATTCTTTAAAGGACTGTTCAATTATGAAAACACCAATGAGCACTGCAGATAAGTTGGATAAGGATCAGTCTGGTAAGTCAGTCTGTCAAACCACTTATAGAGGTATGATAGGATCTCTACTATACCTCACTGCAAGTAGACCAGATATCATGTTCTCAACATGTTTGTGTGCTAGATATCAATCTGAACCTAAAGAATCGCATCTAAAAGCTGTAAAAAGGATTTTTAGGTACCTAAAAGGTACTCCTAACCTGGGTCTTTGGTATCCCAAAGACTCTGGTTTTGATCTAATTGGATATACAGATGCAGATTATGCAGGTTGCAAATTAGACAAGAAAAGCACTTCTGGTGGATGTCAACTGCTAGGTGGCAAACTAGTCAGTTGGTCAAGCAAGAAACAGAATTCTGTTGCTACATCCACTGCAGAAGCAGAATATGTGGCTGCTGGTAGTTGCTGTGCTCAATTGCTATGGATGCAACATCAACTAGCAAACTATGATTTGGTGTTGACAAAAACTCCAATCATGTGTGATAACCAAAGTGCCATTGCCATCACTGAGAATCCTGTGTTTTACTCCAGGACAAAGCATATTGAGATCAGACATCACTTTATCAGAGATTGTGGTGAGAAAGGTAAAGTGATTCTCAAATATGTGCCAACAAATGACCAACTAGCAGATATCTTTACTAAACCTCTTAATGAAGATAGATTTTTGTATCTGCTTGGTCAACTAGGAATGCTCAACCCCTAGTAAAACTTTGAATCTGTATGATTCAATTCTCAGTCTGTGTCTGCTTTTCAATCTGTATAATTGTATTCTCAGCTACATACAATCAAAAAGCACAGACAAAGAGATGTTTTTGTACATACTTTCTAAGAAAAT
The DNA here is from genome assembly GCA_963930675.1 of Gnaphalium uliginosum. Lineage (NCBI taxonomy): Eukaryota > Viridiplantae > Streptophyta > Magnoliopsida > Asterales > Asteraceae > Gnaphalium > Gnaphalium uliginosum. The sequence continues at coordinate 33,431,173 of OZ005685.1, forward strand.
ACCAAAAAGATTTTATACCTTCTGTTATTTTCTCTCAGTCTGACTGATTATATGTTTCAGTCTGTGTAACTTCTTCCAGATTAGCTACACAGACTGACCATATTCATTCAGACTAGACCCTCTATTTTTGTGCTTTATTAATTCATAAGGTTAGTATTTTAGTACTATTAGTATTAATACTGCCAGTTACTATTAGTACTGCTGGTTAAAACTGATAAGACTTTTTAACACTGCCCCCATGAATTCGTATTTTAGCACTGCTGGTAAAGATTGATACAATTAACACTGTTAATGTAGCAAGTTACTACTGTTAGTTAACTTTAGTACTGCTCACACCAGTTACCACTGTTAGTTAACTTTAGTACTGCTTTCGCAAGTTACCACTGTTAATTGATGTTAGTACTGCTTTCGCAGTTACCACTGTTAGTTGATTTTAGTACTGCTTTGGCAAGTTACCACTGTTAGTTAACTTTAGTACTGCTTTGGCAAGTTACCACTGTTAGTTAACTTTAGTACTGCCTTCGAAAGTTACTACTGTTAGTTGATTTTAGTACTGCTTTCACAAGTTAGTACTGTTAGCAATATCAATCTGTTACCACTACTGGCACAAAAGTTTTTTTTTTTTTAAATTCTGTTATTTTCTCTTACTCTGTCTGTTATATGGCTCAGTCTGTGTGACGTCACCCAGACTATTTGCACAGACTGGTTTTATACACTCAGACTAATTGTTTTTTTTTTAATTTTAATATATTTATTTATTTATTTTTTTCATAAATAAACAACAATATCCTTGCATTTAATGCTTTAACCATCTTTATGGTAATAATCATTAAAAGTTTTGGCGCTTGTTGTCTATTTATCTGCTCAATACAAAAAGTGCACGTGCCTCAGCGCTACTGTTGCAGAAACAGGGATAAACCGTCCAAGTGGGTCCCATTTAACGGAAATTTAATTTCTACAAATACCCATTTATGTTTTCTCCCTTTCTTCTTCATTCGTACTTGCACACCAAAAACAAACAGAGTTTCTAAACCCTAAATCGCTCAACCATTTTCAAAATCAATTTCTAAAATTTCTTCAAACAAGGGAAACAGGTAAAACTCTGTATCAACAATCAAGTAGCTACCATTTCCATCCCTGATTCGAAAAAGAATAAAGGGTTTGAGGAACTAACTGCTTTTATGTCTCCTCATCCATTAAGGGGAGCGTTCTTTAACACAGTTCCTCAAATATACCCACATTTTTTAATGGAATGGTGGTATACTTGCTCCTCAAATAGTACCAATACTGCAATTACTGGTACTATTGATCATGGTAAACGGGCAGTTACCATTGATCAGGAGTTAATTAGGAATGTCTTAGACCTGCCTTTGGGAAATAATTTTGAACCTATTCCAACCGAAGAAGCAGCAAGGGCTTCTCTTACTTTGGTTGGATATACCAAAGAAAAAGGCACAATTTTGATGTCAGGATTCACCCCCAAATGGAAATTTTTAATTTCTGGCATCATTAGGAGTCTAGGAGGTAAATCTGGTAGCACAGGGGAGCTAAATGAGTTTGAAACTCAGCTGTTGAGCTCATTCATCACTGGTTTAAACATCAACTTTGCAGAGTTGTATTTTCAAGAAATTTTAAAACTGGTGATTGAGTCAAACAGAATTTTTAATGTACCTTTTATAAGGCTACTCTCCCTGTGCATCCAATCCAGGTTAACTGGGTCTGTATATATGTCCTTTAATAATAAAGTGGCAGATATACCTGTTCCTGTGCTCACATATAAAGTGTTTAACCATCCGGTTCCACTTTCTGGAGCACCTATCACTGCTGCTATGCAGCACTGGATTGATCACGCATATGTTGCTTCTGCATCCATGGAGGGTGATGATTCAAGTGATAGTATGGGTAATAAGACCCAGGCTGTTGAAGATCGTGTGGCTGAAGCAGAGCACACAGACTCCGGGGATACAGATTCAACTCAGTCTGTGCACTTGGAGTCAGACTCAAACATTCCTGAGTCTGTTCCATCTTCAACAGAAGATGCAGGTAGTACTTCTTCTTCTTCTGAGGACATGGATACAGATCAACCTTCTTATCCTAGCCCATCCTCACCCACAAAAGAGAGTCACAAACAAACCAACCCAGATGAGTCACCACTCACTCTGGAGGAATCACCAGACTCAACCCCCAAAAGTATAGCACAAATGGAATCATCATCCATGGAACTGGATGTCAACAGAACACCTTCCAGTGCTGTAGACCATTCCATTACAGCTCTGCTAGAGTCTGTGGTGCCAATGGCTAGCCAACTGACCCAACCTTCACCTAGTTTAGTCAGCTTGGATACCCACATTGCTGCTGCTACACTGACCCCTGTAGTAAGCATTGAAAAAGATGCTCCAATCCTGAGCACTACCCACCCCCTCTTCACCCCACTCACAATGGCTGGACCCATATTGACCACTAGTCCTGCACTAGTTCACATTCCAGTGAGTCTTTTCTTACACCCCTCCTCACAGATCGACAATGCCCCAGTCATGTCACAGACTGAGGTACAGATCTCCTCTTCTTTGCTCCATGATCTACCATCTTATCACCAGATGGTTAGTGAGGGCATACAAACTTCAACATCAGTTGCCAGTGATACTGCTCCATTACACCAGGAACTGTTTGAGGCAACAGGTGCAACACAATCATTTCCCCGTGATATCTTATCCTATCACCGGATTAGATCTGAGGGAACAACTACACCACTCAATGCCTATGATCGCTTTTCCATGCACAGGACACAGAGTGAGGCAAAGAGTGCAACACCAAAAGATTCCAGTGATCTTGCTCAGTTTCAACATGAGTCAAGTGAGGAACACATACCATCACCCAATTCTAACCCCTCCAACCAGACTCAGTCTGTGCCTTCTAGTACACTTAATGATGTGCTTTCTACCATCAACAGGTTGTCTGAATGGGTACAGACTGAGTTCAATAATAATAAGAAAGAGCTAGAGAAGATGAAGCATCTAGTCTCTACTATGGTGGATAAAGTGGATATGCTGGAGGACAAGGTATCCAATAGGTTAGATGAAATGCAGACCACCCTCTCAAACTTGGTAGATGATGTCAAAAAGGGGGAGAAGATGAAGCATGGGTCTGCAGAAGCTAAAACCTCAAAAGATAAAGATTTAAATAATAAATCCTTAGATTTAGGGGGAGATAGCAGTGAGGGAGATGATGGAGATGATGGACCCGAAGGTGCTAGGGTGAAGTCTCAGACTGAAGCTCAGTCTGTGCCACAGACTGAAGATATGAGTGCACAGACTGAGGGGGAGCAAGAGAGATTGCAGTTAGGTGAACATGCTGAGATGGTTGCACAGACTCAGGGGGAGTCATCCATTGTCTTACACATAGACCCAATTGCAACTATCTCAACCCAAGGTCAGCTGGAGTTGAAAAGACCAAGGGAAGAAGAAGAAGAAGATGTTCAACCTCTGTTAATCAAGAAAGCCAGGAAAATGAAAAGAATGGCCAGGAGGATTCCTGAAAGGGATATCTTTGATTCCCAACCAAAAATGAAGGGGATCAAAACCTGGGACCAGTTCTTAAAGCTGGCAGAAGAACAGGACAATGACGGTGATGATGATGATGCCATCAATCCTGACTGCAGTTCTGAGTCTGAAGTTTTCAGAAGATCAGATGATGATGAAGATGAGCTACTTTTGGAGGTGTAGGTGAAGGAGCCTCAAAATTCAAGACTGGAGAGTCTCAGTCTGTGCCTTCTGAACCTGCACAAACTGAGACACAGCATCAATCACAGACTCAGAGCTCAGAGCAACCAGCAGCAAGCGCTGATGTTTTAATTATCAGTGTTGAAGCCATTCAAGCTGAAGCCTATCCTGCTAGACCAACCACATCAACCAGAACACTGCCTCCAGGTTGAAGTGAGATTGAAGACAGAATGCAATGGAGAAGTGCTCATCTGATAAGCACTTATCCTGGGTCAAGCTCTACCATGGAAGAAGTAATGGATAAGGGTAAGGGCAAGGAGATTGCCTTATCCAAGCAGGAAAGATTAAGCAAGATCAAGAAGATGGTGGATGATCATGCTGCTGGAACAAGAAATCCTGAACTGTCAAATCTACAGGATGAGCTCTTGCAACAAGAAGCTACTGCTCAAGGTATGACCTTAACCGAATACTTAAATGTATTATCAATTGAAGAGCAGAAGCTGAAGGAAGCAAGATTTGTTGACATGCTCTCCAAAGAGTTAGAAGATGAAAGTTGTTCACAGACTCAGATCAGAATGAGTCAAGTTGAGCAACAGATCAAAGAAGATGAAGAGCTGTCAATAAGATTACAGAAGATAGAGAGCCTGAAACCAAATCTACAAGCCACTTTCCAAAAGTCAAAGCTCAAGCAGAAGATCAGAGAATGTCATCTGAACAAGATTGGACAGAAATTAAAGCTGGAGCTGACTTTGACCAAGAGCAAGAAGATGGTATGGGTGGATGAACTGTACACTCTAGGGCTTAAGGAATGGCAATCCATTGCCAATCTTTTGAAGAGTGCAGCTGACAAGGATCTGAAGAAAGAAGTTCTGGATGAGCTATCTTACCTGATTGAGCTAGTTCTCAGTCTGGGGCTCATCTCAGAAGAAGAGTACAAGTTGTTTTGCATAGCAAACAATTTTGTAATCAAGAAGAAGTCAGCTGGGTTATCCACAGAGAATGAGCAGAGAAGGGAGCATCCTCTACCCAAAGGTATCATTTTCATTGATAGATCATATGTACAGACTGACAGCATTGAAGGTCTGTGCTATAGAGATATCAACGGGATAGAGTGCTTCCAGGATCAGAATAGGTTATATGGAGAGTCTCTGCTGCACTGCATTGCCCTGCTGAAGGAATGCAAACATTCTCAAGCCAGACCATTCAGAAGAAGACTGATCAGCTGGTTATTCAACAACCTTTCCCAACTCAGGATGATGACTGGACTTGAAGATATCTGCAAGAAGATCATCCTAGAGTATCAAGAATTTGAAGACAAATCTGATAAGGAAATGGAAGAACTGTTGAAGAGGAAAGTGGAAAAGATGAAAGAGATCAGGGCTCAGAGAAAGGATTGAAGATTGTTAGATTTTTGATTTACAATCTTATGTAATAATTGTAATACTTTTGGGAACTAACTGTGATTCTGACTTTATATATATAAGTCTTGATCCATATGTTATGATTCACCTTAGTATTTATTATTTCTCTATTATCTTTTGTAAATAGATTTTGACATCATCAGATAGGGGGAGATTGTTGGGAAAAACAATGATCAAACCTAAGTTATAAATCTGAAGAGTCAAAATCTAACTCAGTTGTATTCAAGAAACTTAGTGAAATTCCTGAGTCTGTGTTTCTGAGTCTGTGCTGCACAGACTGAAGAACTGTTTCTGAGTCTGTGCTGCACAGACTGAAGAATTGTTTCTGAGTCTGTGCTACACAGACTGAAGAATTGTTTCTGAGTCTGTGCTGCACAGACTGAAGATCCTCACAGACTGAAAGCCATGCTCTTTCTGAAGACTTATGAATTCATCATCTGAAGAATGAAGATTGAATACAGAAGGCTTCACAGACCGAAGTTCACAGACTGAAGATCACAGACTGATGAGCACAGACTGAAGAGCACAGATTGAAGAATGAAAGTACAAATGTACAGGAGATATTCTTCTTTCCTTAGGCTAGATACAACTGATAAGATGTTTGAGAAAGGTCAAACATCATATAAAGGTTTTCTTCTCAGCAAAGAAACCTTTTACCTTTTTGCTTTTTCTATTTCCAAGAAAAGCAAAAAGGAAGGCGTGCAAAGTTGCCCAAGATGCATCTGTTATCCCTTGGACAACTATGTAAGCTGGATAATATAGAGTTACATCCAACTCTATAAATAGCAGTCCAAAAAGCACTGCTATCATCCAAGAAATTCAAAAGAATTAGTATACTAGACCTTTGAGCTTAGGCTAAAGCATTACCACACTTACTGTGAAGTTTGTAGTGATAACTGTATCTTTGTATACTACTTGGATCGTATTCAAACCATCTGTGTGGGTTTGAATACCTTGTAATCTTTGTGAGACAAACAATTTATTGTGAATAATACTTTGATTCATAATAAACTCTGTGTTAAGATTAATCTTGTTTTCCGCCTAGATTAATTTAAACTTGTTTGATATAAAACTTGGATATAAACTAACACGTTGAGATAACTGTTATTTAATCTGTATCTAAGTTTTGGGAACCTTGTGACCCAACACTATGTCAGATGGAGTTGAAGAGACCAAGGGAAGAAGATGAAGATGTTCAACCCCTGCAGATCAAAAGAGCCAGAAAGATGAAAAGAATGGTCAGGAGGATCCCTAAAAGGAATATCTTTGATTCTCAACCAAAAATGAAGGGGATCAAGACCTGTGATCAATTTGTGAAGCTGGCAGAAGAAAAAAAGGATGATGATGAAGATGATGATGCCATCAATCCTGACTATAGTTCTGAGTCTGAGGTATTTAGAAGATCAGATGATGATGAAGATGATGCTACTTTTGGAGGTGTAGATGAAGGTGCCTCAAAAGTCAAGACTGGAGAGTCTAAGTCTGTGCTCACTCAACAAGCACAGACTGAGATACAGCATCAGACACAGACTCAGAGCTCAAAGCAGCAAACAGCAAGCACTGGTGCTCCAATCATTAGTGCTGAAGCCATCCAAGCCGAAGCCAATCCTGAAAGACCATCTACCACGGCAAGAATACTACCTCTAGGTAGAAGTGAGCTTGAAGATAGAATGCAGTGGAGAAGTGCTCATCTGATTAGCACTTATCCTGGATCAAGTTCTCATCTGAGTAGCACTCTGGAAGAAGTTGATAGGGTTAAGGGTAAGGCAAGGAGATTGCCTTATCCAAGCAGGAAATGTTAAGCAAGATCAAGAAGATGGTGGATAATCATGCTGCTGGAACAAGAAATTCTGAACTGTCAGATCTTCAAGATGAACTATTGCATCAGGAAGCCACTACTCAAGGTATGACTTTATCTGAATACTTAAATGTATTATCCATAGAATAGCAGAAGTTGAAAGAGGCAAGATTTGTTGATATGCTCTCCAAAGAATTGGAAGATGAAGGTTGCTCACAGACTAAAACCAGAAGAAATCAAGTTGAACAACATATCAAAGAAGATGAAGAGCAATCAATAAAGTTACAGAAGATAGAGAGCCTAAAATCTAAGCTACAATCTACCTTTAAAAAGTCAAAGCTAAAGCAGAAGATTAAAGACTACCATCTGAGCAAGATTGGACAGAAATTAAAGCTAGAATTGACTTTGACTAAGAGCAAGAAAATGGTATGGGTGGATGACCTGTATACTCTGGGATTTAAGGAATGGCAATCAATTGCCAATCTTATGAAGAGTGTTGCTGACAAAGAATTGAAGAAAGAAGTTCTAGATGAGCTATCTTACCTGATTGAGTTAGTTCTCAGTCAGGGGCTTATCTCAGAAGAAAAATACAAGTTGTTTTGCATTGCAAATAACTTTGTAATTAAGAAGAAGTCAACTGGATTGTCTACGGAGAATGAGCAGAGAAGGGAGCATCCTCTACCAGAAGGTATTATTTTTATCGATAGATCATATGTCCAGACTGAAAAGGTTGAAGGCCTATGTTACAGAGATATCAATGGGATAGAATGCTTCTAGGATCAGAACAGATTATATGGAGAATCCTCGCTGCATTGCATTGCCCTGTTGAAGGAATGCAAACATTCTCAAGCCAAACCTTTTAGAAAAATATTAATTAGCTGGTTGTTCAACAATGTCTCCAACATCATAATGATGATTGGATTTGAAGATATATGCAAGAAGATCATTCTGGAGTATCAAGAATTTGAAGAAAAATCTGATAAAGAAATGGAGATGTTATTGAAGAGAAAGGTGGAAAAGATGAAAGAGATCAAGGCTGAGAGAAAGAAATGAAGATTTTATATTTTAAGTCTTCTGTAATAATTGTAATACTTTTGTAAAACTAACTATGTTTTTGACTTTATGTATATAAGTCTTAATTCATAAGTTATGTTTCACTTTTAGGTATTTATTATTTCTCTATATTATCTTTTGTAATTAGATTTTGACATCATCAGATAGGAGGAGATTGTTGGGAAAAACAATGATCAAACCTAAGCTATAAATCTGAAGTGTTAAAATCTAACTTAGTTGTATTCTGGAAAACTTAGTGTTTTCCTGAGTCTGTGTTTTTGAGTCTGTGCTTACACAGACTGAAGAAACTTCACAGACTCAAAGCCTTGCTCAACAAAAGACTCATGACTTCATCACTTGAAGATTAAAGATCACAGACTGAAGACTACAGACTGAAGACTACAGACTGATATCACAGACTGAAGAGCACAGATTGAGGAGTTCCTCATTCCCAAGGCAGAGTACAACTGAAGTGATGTTTGAAGAAAGTCAAACATCGTTTAAAGTTGAAGAAGGTTGGCTTCTCAGAAAAGAAACCTTCACCTTTTTGCTTTTTACTATTTCCAAGAAGTAAAGCAAAAAGGACATGCATAAAATTGTACCAGGATGAATGAGTTATCCCCTGGACAATTACATGAGCTGGTTAATGGAGTTAGTACCAGCATGTGTACTAAACTCTATAAATAGCAAGCTCACACATGCATCAACTTATCCAAGCATCCAAAAGCAAGCAAAGTAATCTCCATTCTAACTGTTATAGTTCTTAGTGATATTAGATTACTTATATTCATTAGTTGAATATTGCTTGGATCATATTCAAACACCTGTGTGAGTTTGAATATATTGTAATCTCTGTGATACAAACATTGGATTGTGAATAATATAAATATTTATACCATTCATAACTTATGTTAATATAATCTTGTTTTCCGCCAAGATTATTAAGAGTTTGATTGAACTTAAATATCAAGTAATATATTAAATACCTGTTATTTAATCTGTATCTAAGTTTTGGGACCTTTATGACCTAACACTTTTTGATAGGTAGAAGGTACCCATGGAATATAAGTGTTATGTTAAATATGGTGCAGTTTAGATTGAGAACAGTAGAATGTTAAATGTCATATGAGCTAGTTAGAGATATAAAGTTATATATTGAAGAACTGACAAAGGCATCAAAAGAAGCTTCAAAGAAAAGATGTTGATTATAAGTTTTGACGATTAGAAACTTAATTCTGTTGGGAGAACAGATTCAGTTTAGGGGGAGATTGTTGGGTTTTAGATCTCCAAGTCGTTACTACTGTTAGTACAAAAGTTTCTACTGGTAGTACAAAAGTTTCTACTGGTAGCTTGGTTGGTACTGTTGAAGATTAATACTGCTATCAGAGTTACTACTGGTTGAAGAATTCAAGATTTCTATTGTCGACAGAGTTAGTGTTGTTAGTCAAATGTAATAGTTAGTACTATTAGTGTAGTTTACACTATTACTACTGCTAGTGTAAATTGGTAATACTGTTTACTGTTTCATCGATATTACTATTGTTGGAGTAATAGTAGGAGATAGAGTTGTATATGGAATAGATTTACTTCCATATTTGTAGGATAACTTGAACAGGACTCTATACGATATAAATAGAGATCCTTAGAACCTAGATTAGATAACGATATCTTCAAGGTTTAACCCTAATATAGCCGTGTATTCGTATTATTATTCTTAATAATATTGAAGCTTTTGTGATTAAATCAACTGTTATTTATATTCTGTGATTTTCTATTTGTCATTGTAATCAAGTATTATTCCGCGATTTTTTAATTATTATTCAAAGTTTAATTCTTGACTAGATCAATCGATCCTGACATTTACGCCGTAAAAAATCATACAATCGTCTCAGTACACCTATTTTCATTATTTTTGACGAGAAGAAATGAAAAGAAGAAATAAAATGGCATGAAAAAGAGAAGAGAAAAGATACTATTTGTAATTTTGTGTTTCTAAATTAAAAAGTAAAGAAAAGAAATTTAAGAGAAATGAAAGAAGTAGCAAATTTCGAAGAAATTATGCTATTAATTTAACTGTTTCTTTTTACGTTATCTTCATAACAAATTTCGACAAACGTACCAATTAATCATTTTGTGAATCACATTCTTAAGCACGTGATTAATTTCTCATAAAATTAAGATCCACAACCATGACCATAAAAATGCATCCATGCATTTCTGTATCTGATACAAGCATATGCTTAAATTCATATTAGATTAGCACAAAATTAATATTATTACATTATTTATTGGAGCAATCGAGAAACTATGATGGAATGGATCTTACTTAATTACGACAAATAACTTGTAATCACCACCACCAGAAATTAACAACAAAATATGAAAATTAAAGAAAAAAAACAACTCTCCAATGATTTAGTCGGATCAAATATGTTAGATACATGGGTTTAAAAAGATAATCCAACCCAGCAAATAACAAAAAATAAAAATGAAATGACCCCATTATTTTTTAGTAATCTATTTATAATTATATATTAACTAAAAGTGACTTCAGTTTCTTTGGTGGAAGTTAATTAAGGGCGATGAAATTAAGGAACACTTCTTAATCATCCTCTTGAAGGACTTTAAGATTGGTATAAGTAGTAGCAAGTTGTGCTTCATTAAGAAAGTATTTTAGCTCGATTGATTCTTTCTTGAGCCTATCGTTTTCTTGGACAACTTGCACATGAGTTTCCGAAAACTGGTTAAGCTTGTTGATGAGCCCATGGTTCTCGTTTCTGAGCCGGAGTACTTGGGTGCAGAGTTCATCAAGTTGCTTTTGTTTCCTCATCCTAGACCTTCGAGCCGACTCCCTATTCGATACCATCCTCCTATGTTTCCTTTCATTGATGATGCTCTTGTGGTTCTCTTCGGCTTCATCTGAAGTACTTGAATTGTTGCAAGATGACTGTTGAGAGAAATCAAGAACAGGAATTTGATTATGGTTTTGGTAATAAGGTATGTTTGTTAAAGTGTGTAAAGATGTGATGTTGTTTTGGAATGAAGTGAAGCTTTCAGGGAAGGTGGTGGAAAGATCTTCATATTCAGTGTAATTTGTTGTCATGTTTGTGTGTATGTATGAGGATGAGGATAATGATGATGGTTGGGAGACAATAGATAAGGAATGGAGGGGGTTTTATAGGGGAAAAAGGGTATAAAGACTTTGTATGCTGTATGCATGTTTAGATTTTGAGATGTTATTACTTAGAGCATCACAATTCTTTCAAAATTTAATGGTTAGTCTATAAAATATTATCTTTCAACATTCTTAATCAATACAACTTTACAAATTTTCTCAAATTAAAATTTACAGCCGATACAACATTTTATGCGATTCAATTATACATCGTCATGTATAGTGGTATAGTTGTATTAAAAAAAGGTAATTTGATACACTGACTCCGTATTATATTTTATTTTAATAGTACGCGTATGTTCTATCCGCGATGAGCATTAACTCCGGGCATATAACTTGTTCACAAATCACCCACATATGCTAAGGCATAGATTCGAACTCCTGATCAGTTGGTCACACATATAAAATTTGAACGTTTGCGATAACGATATCATTAGTGAATGCGCAATTGGTATAGTTGTATACATACAACTCCACATAATTAAATTTCTCCATATAACTCTTGAAAACCCTAACTACCAATGCTATTTAAGATTTAAAATTTACCATGTTAATGACACATAATTATCATGCACCAAACACTACACGAATTTTATGTAATAATGAACTACCAAATATAATTCACCTTCAACTTATGTATCAAAATAGATTTTTAACGTAACGAAGTTCAATATCATCGTTCAATATCATCAATCATGTTCTGTGATTTAAGATACTTTCATTGTTCTTTGGATTTGGAGTCACTACCTTTTTAATCACCGTATTATCAATTTATTTTTCAATGTATATCATAATAATAATTGTTCAGGATAATCAAATTCTTTATGATGTATTATTACTTTTTCGAAAATAATATAAAATCTGAGTACGTAATGGAGTACGTAACCTCTTTTAATTATTTGAATATTTTTTGGATTAAATTTCAACTCTCTAACAGCAATTTAGATAATTTATGCATTTTGTATGGTTCACGTATATTGTTCGTTTGGACTACAAACAACGTACAATTGTAATCCGTAGATCACTAAACTTATATCGATCTTAACAAAGTGTTTACCCTAAATAATGAAAAGTCTTAAGACTTCAGCTTTTTTTTTCTTTTTAAAAAAAAAAAAAAAAAAAGTATATACCGTGAGCCCGTATATTTCTAAGCATTAATTACTTAGATTATTTTAATATTAACTATGATTATGATGATGATTATGATATAATGATTATGATATAATGATTATGACTAGACAAATTCGATTACACATATAAACTCACGTTATATATATAACTAGTGTTACACCCCGTCCGATGGACGGTTTTCAAAAACGTATATGAATTATTAAAAAAAATATTATATCAGTAGTAAGTTGTCTTGCACGTGTATTACATAATTCACATGTTTATATCAAACTTTCAAAAAGCATAAACATTATTTGCAATTATAATGTGGACAATTTTTATTTTAAGCAGTATATAATATAATAAAGTCAATATAAATTACAATAAAAATTGAACGTAAATACTAAGTAGGTTGACATTGAAATAAAAATGAAAAGATTTTATAAACTAATAATGAACATTACAAACCTTAAACGTGTTGAGGGTTTTATATTCAAGATAAACTTCACTTTTCTACCTTTATCAATGTCACATTTTAAATATAAAACATACAATTCACCAAGTAATACACGCAGGTATAAGGATTTTTTTAGTTCTATTTCTATAATTTTTTTAATCCTTGAGTCACTCTAATCATGTAAGTGTCCTTGGAAAAATTGCGAACTACATATATGAAGACTACATAACTGTACTTGCTTTATTATATTATTTGTACAAATATTATTGGCATTGGCATTATTTGTACAATGAACACTCGATTATATTCTAATTTAAGTTAGTAAAGAACACATTTAAACATATATCAATATTATGAATATACATGATAACGCATACGAAATGATTTTTGTCCAAGACATGTTCATCCAAATGTTTCTAAAATACACAATCAACACCATCATATATCATGCACACTGATGATAGCGTGTTAGAGCTTGATTTGATGGAAAATATATAACAATGTCTAAGAATGTTTAGTTATTCAAATCTATGGCGACAAATAATTATAAAATCGCATTACATTTTTACATGATGCAAATACTTTGATTCAATATGCTCATTAGTAGACGATTATATTAATAATCAAGAGTAAATTCTATAAATAGTCCATGTGATTTACACCGATTTACGAAAATCGTCTATATACTTTATTTTTCACTTATTTAGTTCAATAAGTTTAAGTTTTGTTCGAAAATAGTCTCTCATCCATATAAAATGACTAAAATACTCTTTGATGATTTAGATCATTACTATCCGCAAATGACAAAAGAAATGGTACTTTAGTAATTTAGGTGGAGCAGAGACCATTCTCAAATAAAACATAAATTTATTGGACTAAAAAAGTGAAAAATAAAGTATAAGGACGATTTTCATAAATCGGTATAAACCACATGTACCATTTATAGAATTTACTCAATAATCAAACATATATAATGTGTTGTAATGTTGTATTTTCGAATATGCTCAATTTTATGTCTGCTATTATATAAAATATGAAGTTCTAAATTATAAGGTAGAAAAACATAATAACTTCTAGATAATCAATGTAATGTGAATTCGAACCATCACTTTTAATAAATTCAATGATAGTTATTACTAAGATCATTTAATTTGGAAGATAGAAAGAAAGCATGAAGAAGACATTGAACATTTTAACATTGTAATTGAATTGTAGGTTGACACATAGGATTTTGAATGATTTAGAAGTATTATATGGTTGACACATAAGTTAGGGGAAAGGCAATTAGTATATAGGAAAGAAGTACATCGTTGATAAGGTTTATACTTGTAATATATAAAACAGTTTATATATAAATTAAGCATAAAAACAAATACTATTTAGCTTTTCAATGGTGTAATTTTTTATTGTTTTTGAACTAAAGGATATAGCGTGGAATAGCCTAAAGACGAGCTAATTTAAACTATACCTATTGAAATGATAAATAGTATCTTTTTCTAGTTAATCTACTAATCAAACATCAATCAAAGTTTAAGTGTTTGACTATGAACACAAGCTTGCTAGGACAGCTAGCTGATCATGTTCAACCAGATTAAATGCCTTACAAAAAATGTTACAATAAATATGTGTAAGTAAAGAGATATATTTAGTTCGGACAAATATTTACTATATATAGAAGATGAATGTTTATAAAGGTACTAAGTACTTTTTTGACGTGTTGCATTTCCATTAGTGTACTTCATTAAATGCAATACTTTCAACTTTACGCCAAATGATAAAAGTATGAAGAGTGCTGACAATTATTTATACCTTTTGTCACTCATTTGCGTTTATCAAAAGTCCCACTCAAATTCAACTTAAATATCTTCATAAATACCCTAAGTGACCTAAAGCAAATGACATGAACTTAAAGGGGTCGTTTGAGCTGAAAAGAACTCCGAGAGAGAGCTCTGAGGCCCATGAGACCTCCTATGTTGCAGATGATATTTGAAACCATTGAGAGTGTGATCTCAGAGCGAGTAGCAAGAGCAGAGTCTGGAACCTCTAACCGAACTCTCTCACGACGTTCTAAACCCAATACATTTATCAGATGTATCTAGTCGCTGGTAACTGAATAGAAGATCTTGTATCTTGTACACTATTCTAGTTCATCGTTGACTTCTTTGAGGTGTTGCATTTTTCTAGATCCGGTATTAAAGAGTAATATTTGTGAATTATGATTGTTTACTAATAACAAGGGAGTGAATAGTTAAGGATGAAATTTTTTTTACTCGCCAGAGTAACAAATGCTATATGTTTAGCGACATTACACTTATAATTATTAACAAATTATAATTAATAGAATCTGAGCCCACCAATTATTTTGGCCTTTCAGTTTTATAAACAAGGGGCTTAAAACATACAAATTATAGGCTATATTATATTATTTTGGTGACTCAAAGGGCACTTTAACTTCGAGTTAAAGTTAGAGATGGTTCCACACATTAATTTCGAACTTCTTTTTTATTTTATATATCAAAGAAGATGGTTGGATAACATCATTTGGCAATTGGCACCTAAATTTTTCAGTTAAAGTGACAAATTTTGTGAACTTTTATCTGAAGTATATTCCTAAAATATTGTGTTTTATTTTTTTTTTATCTTTTATTCTACACCGATATCCGTAAGAAAGTCTATCACATACGTACCACATTAAAATACATATACTTTTAATTTCTAATGGAAAAAAATTATATTTCTCCTCGTGGTACAGACCACACTGATGCCACCATGCCGACACCAGACTGGTGTGGTTATGCCCGATATGGCCAAAGGAGGACGTGAACCACGTACTAGCATATCATCTGCCCTAAAGCCGAATAGAATTGATGAGTAATGACTAAACCGTTGTATGTGTGATGTCTTAAGTACAACTTCACTCACTTTAGTAGACGTACTTTCCATACACTACTGTTGTTATGCTTATTTAACTCACAATGGGTTGCCTAACCCACAATGAGTAGATAATATCTTTTCTGTAAACTAGACGGTTTCTAAATTAATTATATTGGGTGTTATCGATTATTTTATAGATCGTGATTTGTGAAAAGTCAATGTGAAAAGTTAATTGGCTAAAAAGTAAATAGAAAGGATGACAAAATTGTGCTCATCTGTGTTTTATTTCCGTGATATAAAATTACAACTCGGATTTCATACATAGTTTAATGATGGATGAATTTCTAGAAACATATCCTGTAATATAATTACAAAAACTTCTTGATTGATGGAACAAAAATTGATCCCTTTAAGTATGTTCCGAAATTTTATAGGTAGTACTTTACAAAATTTAACTATATGAATCATCATTACTTTATAAACTCGTTATATCAACGTTCATTTACACCAAGGAATGTCAGTGTTGTCCGTTAAATTGAGTCACGTGCTTTACATACGAGGGAAAGGCAGTTATTTAAATGAAATGACCGTCAGTGTAAAAAAAATTGTCGTCACGCCACTCACTTGTCTTTCCCTCTCATGTGTTTAAATGCAAATATGTACCGACCCAATGGTCAACGATTTTCACATAATCGAGAAGAGTGAAGAATACATCATCATTAAAACAAATAAATAAAGGATGTACCTTGATTACATCAATTATGAAATGTGATACTTAGACCATTCCTATCCGTAACGGAAATTGACGGGCTACGTCAGCGCCATATCAGCGTCATCTCAGCCTTTTTAAAAACTGACAGAAACTGACAGACCCCTGCCATCAGTGGTCCGTCAGTTTTTTTTTCAGGGACTCACGCACTATTTAATTAATATATTGATTACACAATAATAAAAATAAAACACAATTTATTAAAATAAAAACACATTACAATTAAAAAAAAACATTACAAGTTTATAAAATAAAAACATTACAATTAAAAAAAATAATTACAAATAATGAAAATAAAAACATTACAATGATTAAATAAAAATACAATAATTAAAATAAAGTAGTCTAATTCGAGCTCGATTCGTCGGTTTCGTTCGCGGCTTGGTTCTCGTTTTCGTCTTCGTCCGAGTCTCCTCCCCCATACGTATCTTTATATTGTTCAACAACTTCTTTTCGAGCGGTTTTGAGGATTTTCAATTCTTTTTTTGACGCATTCTTGGGTATTTTCTTACAAAGAAAGTTCAACTCGTTGTAAGTCGCTTTTTTGATATTATTCGCGGTAATTGTTGTTATTGCTTTTTGTTGCAATAGGGCGGTATTCTTAACCGCTTGGGAAAAACAATGATCAAACCTAAGTTATAAATCTGAAGAGTCAAAATCTAACTTAGTTGTATTCAGGAAACTTAGTGAAATTCCTGAGTCTGTGTTTCTGAGTCTGTGCTACACAGACTGAAGAATTGTTTCTGAGTCTGTGCTGCACAGACTGAAGATCCTCACAGACTGAAAGCCATGCTCTTTCTGAAGACTTATGAATTCATCATCTGAAGAATGAAGATTGAATACAGAAGGCTTCACGGACTGAAGTTCACAGACTGATGAGCACAGACTGAAGAGCACAGATTGAAGAATGAAAGTACAAATGTACAGGAGATATTCTTCTTTCCTTAGGCTAGATACAACTGATAAGATGTTTGAGAAAGGTCAAACATCATATAAAGGTTTTCTTCTCAGCAAAGAAACCTTTTACCTTTTTGCTTTTTCTATTTCCAAGAAAAGCAAAAAGGAAGGCGTGCAAAGTTGCCCAAGATGCATCTGTTATCCCTTGGACAACTATGTAAGCTGGATAATATAGAGTTACATCCAACTCTATAAATAGCAGTTCAAACAGCACTGCTATCATCCAAGAAATTCAAGAGAATTAGTATACTAGACCTTTGAGCTTAGGCTAAAGCATTACCACACTTACTGTGAAGTTTGTAGTGATAACTGTATCTTTGTATACTACTTGGATCGTATTCAAACCATCTGTGTGGGTTTGAATATGTTGTCATCTTTGTGAGACAAACACTTTATTGTGAATAATACTTTGATTCATAATAAACTCTGTGTCAAAATTAATCTTGTTTTCCGCCTAGATTAATTTAAACTTGTTTGATATAAAACTTGGATATAAACTAACACGTTGAGATAACTGTTATTTAATCTGTATCTAAGTTTTGGGAACCTTGTGACCCAACAACTGGTATCAGAGCAAATAAAGATTTAATCTTTAACGATCAAAGGAACCCAGTTTATCAAACAATCATCTAAACCCATTTTTTTTCTCTATATTTTCTTCCTTGAAAAATGACTTCTTCTATTGCTATGGCTGGGAAGGGAATTCCAATCTTCAATGGTGTAAATTTTACCCACTGGAAATTGAAAGCTGAATGGTTTCTTGCTAGCATTCATGATGAAATGCTTAGAGTCATTCAGGAAGGACCCATTATTCCTGGCAGAATAGTTCCTGCAACTTTAGATGCAAATGGTATTATTTTGACACCTGAAAAATTTGTTGAGGCTGCCAAAAATACCTGGACTGATCTAGACAGGCAACTATATGCATTAGATTTTAAGGCCAAGTCCATACTGGGCAATGTAGTTACTGAGCCTATCTTTGCTAAGATATCTGGCTGCAAAACTGCTAAAGCCATATGGGATATGCTAACTGACCAATATGATGGTGTAAGTTTGGTACAATCCCAAAAGAAGAAGAATCTCATAAGAAATTATGAGAACTTCTCTGCTGGCCAAAATGAGTCATTAACTGATATTCATACCAGATTTCAGATCTTAATCAATGATCTTGAAAGGTAGAATATCATCAAGGGACAGTTTGAAATCTGTGCAAAATTTGTTGATGTCATTCCAAACACTTTTTCTGAAGTTATCACTTCATTAATTGTAAGTGAAAAATTGTAGACATATGATCTCTCTGGCTTGTTTGGACTTCTACTAAATTTTGAAGAAACCAAAGCCAGAAAGGATCTAAATGCCAAAAGGATTTCAAAAGATCCATCTGCTGCCCTTGTTGCAACAACAAGGAAAAATAGAGAACTTTTCTCTAGAGCAGATTACCATCTTACTCTTACAGACTCGGAATCAGATGATGAAACTGAGTCTCTAGAAGCTGAAATGGCATTGCTAGCCCAAAGGTTAGAAAAGGCAAGATTCAAAGGTTCAAAAGGAAGGCCAACTTTTGATCCTAAGAAAGCTACTTGCTATAAATGTGGGCAAGTTGGTCATATTTCTTCTTACTGCAGAGTGAAGATTGCAGAATCTTCAAGTTCTGATAAGTGGGAAGAAAAGGCCAAGAAGTACAAGAAAAAGTACTTCAACTCCAAGAAAATTGGAGAGTAACAACAACCAAAGAAACTAGAGAAAGCTTTGGTTGTTGAACAATGGATAGATGAAGAATCTTCATCATCTGAGGATGATGAAGATATGTGCTTAATGGCTATCACAGAGAGCCAGTTTGACAAAGATGTCAAATTTGCAGAAAAGGCATGTGTTCATCTAGACTGGGACAGAGGATCTGCTTACAATGTAAATCATTTTAAACTTTACTATAGTGATGCAGAAAAACAGAAAATGTTTGAACACATCTATGTAGATTTTTTGAAAAGACTGGAGGAAATACAAGATTTAAAAAACAAACTCAGTCAAGTTCAAAAAGATCTACAATCAAAAGTGAATGAAATAAACCAAAATAAACAGTACAAACTTGAGCTTGATGCTCAATATGACCTTCTCAAAAAGATCAAGCTGGAAAAAGAAGCTTATAAAAACAAAGCTGATCATTATGAAAGGATCTGTAAATCTTGGTGTATTTCATCACTTTAAAATGTGGACTGTTTATCCAAACAGATTCCAGCTCAGATACAAGCGGTCATAGGTGATGAGTTTGATCTTAAAAGTCACATAAATTCAGAAATAAACTCAAAACCTACTATATTTGTACCTGAGATTTTACCTCATACTTTTAGTCATACTGTGGGAGACAAAGTTATATTGACAAATGCTTTTGTTAGACCAAAAATAGTTACTAAAGAACTAGTATATGAGACAGAGCCAGACTCTGAAGACACAGACTCAGAAATCTCAGTCTGTGAAACTTCTCAATCTGAACAGCCTGAACTTATAATCACTAATGAATCTTTAGAAACTATAGAACTTGAAAAGAAAAGATTTATAAAAGGCAAAGTTAATATTCCCACAGTACCATCTTTAAAAAGACAAAAAGGGGTAAAAGGAATCAAGAATAAACAGAAAGGTTACAATGTGTTTGAACCTTCCACATCTCAGTCTGTAACTGGTCCAGACAATAATATGCCAAATGATAAATCTAAAGGCATAAAACCATTAACAAAGGAGTTAAAAAGATCTCAGTCTGTGAGATCTAACTGTCAGTCTGGAAAAATAAATTTTCAGTCTGGCAAACTTAACTCCAAATCTGTTTGTGTTAACACTCAGTCTGACTCTCAAAAGTCAAATCTTAACAACCAGACTGAGACCATTAAGCTGCTTAGTGAAAACTTAATGAAGTTAACCACAGATTTTAAAACATTTGTTGAGTCAAAACAAGAGTTTAACAGAGGATCTAGTGCAAATAATAACCCAAAATCCAAAAGGACCATTATGTTGAACAGAAAATGTTACAACTGTGGAAATCTGGGACATGAAGGTATTAAATGCACAAAGTCCATTCTTAAACAGCCAAAGGCTGCTTTGATCAAACAAATGTCTTCTACAAACAACAAAATCAAAAATAGAGAGGTTAAAAGTCAACTTCACAGACTTAGCACCAAAACTGCTAAAGAATTGACTTCAACCAACTCTAAAGAACCCATCAAAAGATGGGTTCCCAAAAGTAACTAATTGATTTTGTTTGTCATGTGCAGGGTAACAGCAAATGGTACCTAGACAGTGGATGCTCAAGACACATGACAGGTTCCTTGAAGAATCTGTCAGAGTTTGTAGAAGAAGAAGGACCTTCTGTCAAATATGGTGACAACTCTGTTGCCAAGATAAAAGGTTATGGTGTGGTGAAGGCTGGCAACATCAGAATAACAAAGGTGGCCTATGTTGAGGGATTAAAGCATAACCTGCTTAGTGCTAGCCAGATTTGTGATGATGATGGTGAAATCAGAATCAGAAAGAAGGCTGCTGTTATCTATAATTCCAAAGGCAAACCTATATTAGTTGCCAAAAGAGAAAGAGATATCTATCTCTTGGATCTTTCTTCTGCAGACAACAATGTAGAGACCTGTCTCTATACTCAGTCTGTGCCAGAACTAAGCTGGCTATGGCATAGGAGGTTATCCCACCTGAACTTCAAAAATATTAACCTCCTGTCAAAGAAGAAACTGGTTAGAGGTCTGCCTGATGTTACATTTGCAAATGACAAACTTTGTCCTGCATGTACACTAGGAAAACAGACCAAGAACCATTTTCCATCCAAATTGTTAGCTACAATTGAACAACCACTGCATATGCTCCATATGGATCTGTTTGGACCCATGAGCATTAGCAGTTTGGGTGGAAAGAAGTATACACTTGTGGTTGTGGATGAATACACAAGGTATACTTGGGTCATCTTTCTTAAAGCTAAAAGTGATGCTCCTGAAGAGATTATTAATCTAATCAAGAGAGAAGAATTGCAGAAAGATGCACCTGTCAAGCAACTAAGGAGTGACCATGGTACAGAATTTAAGAATTCTACTCTCATTGAATTCTGTACTGACAAAGGCATTATTCAAAACTTTGCCTCTGTCAGAACTCCTCAACAAAATGGTGTTGCTGAGAGAAGAAATCGTACACTCATAGAAGCTGCAAGTACCATGTTATGCCATGGTCAAATGAAGATTTATTTTTGGGCAGAAGCAGTTCACACTGCCTGTTATACTCAAAATAGATCTATTTTGGTCAAAAGGCATGGCAAAACTGCATATGAGCTGTATCACAAGAAGGTTCCAACCATCCATTACTTCCAGACCTTTGGAAGTAAATGCTACATTCTCAATCAAAGAGATCAATTAGCAAAGATGGAACCTAAGTCTGATGAAGGAATTTTTGTTGGCTATTCATCTATTTCAAAGGCCTACAGAATCTACAACAACAGAAGGAATAAAATTGAAGAAACCATCAATGTCACCTTTGATGCTTCCTCTGCTAATGATGAACATGTTTCTCAGTCTGATGTTCATTTATTGGAAGATTTATCTGTTGTGTGATCTGAATCTCAAATCCCAGTTGTTGCTAACCAACAACAGGACTCTGAAAGTGATAATGAAGATGCTCAACCTGCTCATACAATGACAATACCTTCATCAACAGAAGATGAATCTGTGTCCAGAGATTCAAACTCTTCTGATACATGTGTTCAGTCTGATAGTTTTCAGTCTGTGAACTCTACAGACTCAGACTTGCCCTGTGTAGAAGATGATGCAGAACTCAGTCCTGCTATTCTTCCACCAAATGAGAATGATTTACCATTCAATGATGAATCATTTCTAGGAGTCAAAGAACACAAGTATCATCCAATTACAGAAATAATTGGAGATTATGTTTCTGGTGTACAAACAAGATCTAAAGTGTCAAACTTATCTACTTCAAATTTCTGTTTCTACACAAACTTCCTGTCAATCATTGAACCAAAGAAAGCTGAAGAAGCATTGAAAGATGATGATTGGGTTGAAGCAATGCAGGAAGAGTTAACAGAATTTGACAGAAACAATGTTTGGACCCTAGTTCCTGCTCCAAAAGAGAAAACCATTATTGGAACTAAATGGGTTTACAGAAACAAGATGGACAAGGATGGAGTGATAATAAGGAACAAAGCAAGGCTAGTTGCTCAAGGCTACAAGCAGGAAGAAGGCATTGATTATGATGAAACCTTTGCCCCTGTAGCCAGAATTGAAGCAATACGGTTATTCTTGGCATATGCTGCATTCAAGGACTTCAAAGTCTTTCAGATGGATGTCAAGAGTGCATTTCTGAATGGCAACTTACAGGAGGAAGTCTATGTGAAACAACCTCCAGGTTTTGTAAGTTCCACTTTTCCAAATCATGTCTATAAATTGCAGAAAGCACTATATGGACTAAAACAAGCTCCAAGAGCTTGGTATGACACCTTATCATCCTATCTTCTTAGTAATGACTTTACTAGAGGATCAATTGATAAAACTTTGTTCTTCAAAAGGAACAAGGCAGATGTCATACTAGTCCAAATCTATGTTGATGATATTATATTTGGGTCTACTAATGAAAAATTGTGTAAATGGTTTTCGAACTTAATGTCAAAACAGTATCAAATGAGTATGATGGGTGAATTAACATACTTTCTTGGTCTACAAGTACATCAGAAACCTGATGGTATCTTCATCAACCAAGGTAAATATGTCAATGACCTACTTACCAAATATTCTTTAAAGGACTGTTCAATTATGAAAACACCAATGAGCACTGCAGATAAGTTGGATAAGGATCAGTCTGGTAAGTCAGTCTGTCAAACCACTTATAGAGGTATGATAGGATCTCTACTATACCTCACTGCAAGTAGACCAGATATCATGTTCTCAACATGTTTGTGTGCTAGATATCAATCTGAACCTAAAGAATCGCATCTAAAAGCTGTAAAAAGGATTTTTAGGTACCTAAAAGGTACTCCCAACCTGGGTCTTTGGTATCCCAAAGACTCTAGTTTTGATCTAATTGGATATACAGATGCAGATTATGCAGGTTGTAAATTAGACAGGAAAAGCACTTCTGGTCTCAGTCTGTGCCTTCTGAACCTGCACAAACTGAGACACAGCATCAATCACAGACTCAGAGCTCAGAGCAACCAGCAGCAAGCACTGATGTTCTAATTATCAGTGCTGAA
Organism: Gnaphalium uliginosum; assembly: GCA_963930675.1. NCBI lineage: Eukaryota > Viridiplantae > Streptophyta > Magnoliopsida > Asterales > Asteraceae > Gnaphalium > Gnaphalium uliginosum. The sequence continues at coordinate 33,454,750 of OZ005685.1, forward strand.
GCCATTCAAGCTGAAGCCTATCCTGCTAGACCAACCACATCAACCAGAACACTGCCTCCAGGTAGAAGTGAGATTGAAGACAGAATGCAATGGAGAAGTGCTCATCTGATAAGCACTTATCTTGGGTCAAGCTCTACCATGGAAGAAGTAATGGATAAGGGTAAGGGCAAGGAGATTGCCTTATCCAAGCAGGAAAGATTAGGCAAGATCAAGAAGATGGTGGATGATCATGCTGCTGGAACAAGAAATCCTGAACTGTCAAATCTACAGGATGAGCTCTTGCAACAAGAAGCTACTGCTCAAGGTATGACCTTAACCGAATACTTAAATGTATTATCAATTGAAGAGCAGAAGCTGAAAGAAGCAAGATTTGTTGACATGCTCTCCAAAGAGTTAGAAGATGAAAGTTGTTCACAGACTCAGATCAGAATGAGTCAAGTTGAGCAACAGATCAAAGAAGATGAAGAGCTGTCAATAAGATTACAGAAGATAGAGAGCCTGAAACCAAAGCTACAAGCCACTTTTCAAAAGTCAAAGCTCAAGCAGAAGATCAGAGAATGTCATCTGAACAAGATTGGACAAAAATTAAAGCTGGAGCTGACTTTTACCAAAAGCAAGAAGATGGTATGGGTGGATGAACTGTACACTCTAGGGCTTAAGGAATGGCAATCCATTGCCAATCTTTTGAAGAGTGCAGCTGACAAGGATCTGAAGAAAGAAGTTCTGGATGAGCTATCTTACCTGATTGAGCTAGTTCTCAGTCTAGGGCTCATCTCAGAAGAAGAATACAAGTTGTTTTGCATAGCAAACAACTTTGTAATCAAGAAGAAGTCAGCTGGGTTATCCACAGAGAATGAGCACAGAAGGGAGCATCCTCTACCCAAAGGTATCATTTTCATTGATAGATCATATGTACAGACTGACAGCATTGAAGGTCTGTGCTATAGAGATATCAACGGGATAGAGTGCTTCCAGGATCAGAATAGGTTATATGGAGAGTCTCTGCTGCACTGTATTGCCCTGCTGAAGGAATGCAAACATTCTCAAGCCAGACCATTCAGAAGAAGACTGATCAGCTGGTTATTCAACAACCTTTCCCAACTCAGGATGATGACTGGACTTGAAGATATCTGCAAGAAGATCATCCTAGAGTATCAAGAATTTGAAGACAAATCTGATAAGGAAATGGAAGAACTGTTGAAGAGGAAAGTGGAAAAGATGAAAGAGATCAGGGCTCAGAGAAAGGATTGAAGATTGTTAAATTTTTGATTTACAATCTTATGTAATAATTGTAATATTTTTGTGAACTAATTGTGATTCTGACTTTATATATATAAGTCTTGATCCATATGTTATGATTCACCTTAGTATTTATTATTTCTCTATTATCTTTTGTAAATAGATTTTGACATCATCAGATAGGGGGAGATTGTTGGAAAAAACAATGATCAAACCTAAGTTATAAATCTGAAGAGTCAAAATCTAACTTAGTTGTATTCAGGAAACTTAGTGAAATTCCTGAGTCTGTGTTTCTGAGTCTGTGCTACACAGACTGAAGAATTGTTTCTGAGTCTGTGCTGCACAGACTGAAGATCCTCACAGACTGAAAGCCATGCTCTTTCTGAAGACTTATGAATTCATCATCTGAAGAATGAAGATTGAATACAGAAGGCTTCACAGACTGAAGTTCACAGACTGAAGATCACAGACTAATGAGCACAGACTGAAGAATGAAAGTACAAATGTACAGGAGATATTCTTCTTTCCTTAGGCTAGATACAACTGATAAGATGTTTAAGAAAGGTCAAACATCATATAAAGGTTCTCTTCTCAGCAAAGAAACCTTTTACCTTTTTGCTTTTTCTATTTCCAAGAAAAGCAAAAAGGAAGGCGTGCAAAGTTGCCCAAGATGCATCTGTTATCCCTTGGACAACTATGTAAGCTGGATAATATAAAGTTACATCCAACTCTATAAATAGCAGTTCAAACAGCACTGCTATCATCCAAGAAATTCAAGAGAATTAGTATACTAGACCTTTGAGCTTAGGCTAAAGCATTACCACACTTACTGTGAAGTTTGTAGTGATAACTGTATCTTTGTATACTACTTGGATCGTATCAAACCATCTGTGTGGGTTTGAATATGTTGTCATCTTTGTGAGACAAACACTTTATTGTGAATAATACTTTGATTCATAATAAACTCTGTGTCAAAATTAATCTTGTTTTCCGCCTAGATTAATTTAAACTTTTTTGATATAAAACTTGGATATAAACTAACACGTTGAGATAACTGTTATTTAATCTGTATCTAAGTTTTGGGAACCTTGTGACCCAACAAACGGTCACATACCCGTTGAAAAAAAAAATTCTCAAACGGTAACTTGTAGCCCTGGCCCGCAAAACACACCCGAAAACAACCGACGAGACTTCGGATTTCCGAAGGAAAAAACCGACGGCCCGTGCCATCGGCGTCGGTTCCGTCGGTTGATTCCGACGAAAAACCGACGACACCGATAAGAAAGCACATATGCTACTTTTTTGTTGAAAGGGGTTAGCTAATTCTATCGAAAGTTTTTACTCAATTTACCGTTCAACTTAAATTATTACGTAATAATAAATATATTTTTTAAACTTTCGAGGACTCATTAATTACTAGTAAATCATCATTAATTCTTAACCATTTCTTTTATACTATGTTCTCGAGTTGAAAATATGATGGAAAAGAAAAGAATTAAAAGAATTTAAAAATGAAATTGTATTCTCAGGTGTTTTTGTGAAAGGAAAGAAAAAAAAAGATCCCCATACACTTTTGTAATAATCCTTTTCTTTCATTTTTTCCTTTTATTTTCTTCTTAGTAAGAACACAAATACATAATTTATCTTATTTCCCCTTCTCATCTTTTCTTTTATTTTTTCTTCATTTCTCTTCTATTCCACTCAATTTTAAACTCGAAAACACAGTGTTAGTTTTTTTTAATATTCTTTTATTGTGTTAACATTTTATATGTATTACATTTTTTATTTTAAAAATATATAACACATTTGATAATACAAATAAAATTTGAAACGTAGTATTAAAGATAAAATAATTCTGGCAAAAAAAAGTATGTTACTTGTATATATTAGGTTTGAGACGAAATATTAAAGACAAAAATAATTCTGACAAAATGTCCATATTCATGTTAAAAGTAATTGGTCGTATAATATAAATTACAAGGAATGTTCAAATAAGAACACTTCTTATAGTGAGAACGGTAGAAACATATATTTTTCTTTTTAATTTTAAGATTACCTCATTTTTTTATTGAAAAAAATTATATTAAAATTATTAGAATTGTATGGTGTTTAAGATGAGACAATTTAAAAAATAAACTGTGATACACATTATAAAAAATTTAGTGTGTATCACAATATGACAGTATCACATCAAAAAGTTATGATAGACGACTATAAGTTGTGTATCATATATATATATATATATATATATATATATATATATATATATATATATATATATATTATAAATCAATTTCATATTTAAGAGAATAAATTTCTAATAATATTGGTATTATTTTTTTTGCAAAAACTGTACATATGATGAAATTAAAAATTCCTACCATAAAAAATGATTCTACAATAAACCTTCTTTATAAATCACCACATCTCATAATAAATTAGCTATTAAAAAATATTCGTTTTAAATGTAATTCGTTATTCTTAGAGCTCGAATTCTATGCTCATTTAATTATTGACATAATTTATTATAAACTAATTTTCAAGCCCAAGTTAATTGTTTATAAACTCATGCTTTAGAAACTCGTTTAATAGATCTATATTGAGTTCTTATAAGTTCATTTATACTTGAGGCATAAGATTCAAATATATTAGTTACTTTAATTTAAAGTATTAAATATATAAAAAAGCATTATATTAACTAGGCTCATTCGATTGATTTAAGCTTATTAGCTCGTCCGACTTGAAATTACCTGAGTTGAGTCGAGTCGAATAATAATTTATTAGACCCGAATCGTGAAACTAATCGAGTAATAATTTTCGTTCGAGTTCGAATATGCTCAAGCTCAAAATCGATCGAATTAAACAAACTCAAATTCGAATTAAACGAACTCAAAATCGAATAGCGCAATAAGTATTTGTCTTGTTACAAAACCTAATCCAATAGTATAACAATATTCTTTAAAAATGCAGATTAATCCATCTTATTAGGTTGGTTTTTGTTCAAAAGAATAAAACATTTACGTTAGTTTTGACTTCTACGTTTAAAAAATATGCCAAAAAGTGATTTTTTTTAATTAAATAGTAATATGTTTAATGGCAACATTTATTGGGATTTATCTTTCCAAAATAGAGTGGAATGAGACCCTTGAAGTATAAAAAGTGGGTTCACTCTAAATTTCGAAAATACAATTTCCAATGTGTTAATTATGATTAGCAAAAAAGATATGGGTAGATTTAGTAGTTCCCTTGTTGAAAATAATATTCAGGCTATTGGTGAATTACAGGACCGTCTTTGAATTTTCAAAGATTCCGTGCAAAACTTAGCATTGAGACCCTAAAAACAAATAATAAATGAGAGCAGAGAGGGTAACACATGATCTACTATTTGTAACCTTTTATATATTCATATTCCTTTATATGTTGTTTTCGTCAAGATATTTATTCTTGTCGGGGTCTCATGAGTTACAAAGGTTTAACATATACCTTTTTATCTTTTAATTCCTAACATCCAATCTAATGTACACTTGATTCAAAACTCTAATAACAATTCATTTGGAGGCCTCCTAATATATGCATTATACATGAAATTTTTGAAGGTACTGTACGTAGACATCATCGAAGACGGCTCTGGTAAATTATATACCCCAACTATGAAAAAGAAGAAGAATAAGAGAGAGAGAGAGAGATTGCAAGACCATTTTAAGTCAAAGCTTGTGGACTTCGGGATGTTTTCTTACTTTAAAAAGCAATGAACATATGCATAGAACCTACAACGTTTGTATAATTGCTTCATATAATATTCTTAAAGCAATATCTTATAAACCTTTTTAACTTCAACATGTCGCTTAAATACTTATAAGTGGTAGCATTCGTCAAATTCAAAATCAAGTGACTTAGTGACACGGAGTGAGTGCCCATATATGACAAAATTAAATACTTGAAAATGGACAACTTTTGGTGGGTTGGTGATCGACTATGTGTTTGCCCTTTCGATTAGTGCCTCTTCGTGGAATAAAATTGTACTCATACTCAAAATAAATTATGTACGTATTCAAAGACTTCTCTTTATAGATGATGTCGCATTTGTATGATTCTTTATTTGTAGTTTTCTATATCACAAGCTTTTAACCTAACACGTAATTAGTCAAGTGTCGTAACAACTTGATTTTCAATGAGACAAACGTGTTATAAAGTGCACGATGCGTGTGTAGGCATTAGCTTAAGCACTGCTTAGTAACGCAAGTTCATAGCACAACTTCAACCATTTGTGTAGATGGCTAGGTTTATCGTTATTCATACTGAAAAGGGCCTCTAAATTGTATCAATAGGGTTTGTTTAGTTACAGAAAACTCAACTCTTTTTGAAAGAATTTTCCTTGAGGAAAACTAAAAAACGTGTTCAACTTTGTTTGTTTCAAAAAAGTTTCTAAAATAAAATATAAGAAATCCAAATTCCCCCTTTTTTAACTACAAATGTGACAATTATGATTTTGTGATATTCTGTATATCTTCTTGTGTTCGTATCTTACATTGAACTTATTTCTATATTTTTATTAGTTTTTTATATGCACAAAACACTTTTCGAACTCTACTAAAATAGTTTTTTTATAAGTAAACGAATCTTTACCTTGTTGCTTATCATCTACGAAATCCCGATCAAATTCCATAGCTTTTTTATTACCTTTCGTCATAAATTATTTGTTCACGAATTGAAAATGCACATTTTAAGAAAAAAGAGTTAAGAAAAAAAAAAAGATGAAACAAAAACTAGTAATAAAACCATACAAGTCAAAGTAAATGGGCCTAGTTTTAACAATAGATTCCACCCCAAATTTTCCTTGGTCCTTGAAAGCCCAAGTGTTAGTAAGCTACTAAGCTCAATCCAAGGATACATTCCTAAATCAAAACGTAATACCTTAACGGCCCAGTAGCTTAATCATCTTGGGCCCCTTTCTTAGCCCTTTTGATTTGTCTAGTAATTTGATTGTTGTTTTTCTTCATCACATAGAATAAATAAACTTAGTTCTATTTAAGGAGAAAGGAGAAGGGAAAGACGATATATTTTATTGCATTTTATGATAAAATTGAAAGGATTAAAATGCAGTGATGTGAAAATGCTATTTAAATTTGATAATTTTATTTTATATTTATTTATTGTTTTAATAATATCAAAGTAAAACGGTATTCTAATTGAGCACTTCTGGAAAATCAAATTTTACTTTAATTACATCAATAATAGGTAGATAAATTAGGAGAGTGTTATTGTAGAATCAATCCTTATGTTAGGAACCGCAGAAACGATCTTTTTCTTTTTTAATTTAATCATATGTACACTTTTAGCAAAATAAATAATACCAATATTGTTAGAATTTTATCCTCTTAATTATGAAATTGATTTATATATAAAAAATATATTTATGATAAACAATTTAAAGTTGTGTATTACAACTTTTTGGTGTGATACTGTGATACACACTAAATTTTTTATAACGTGTATCACATTTAAAAAAAAATATATTCCATCTTAAACAGTATAAAATTCTAATAAGTTTTAATATAATTTTTTTATCAAAAAAATTAGGTAATCTTAAAATTAAAAATAAAAATATGCGTTCCCATCATTTTCACCATAAGAAGTGTTCTCATTTGAACCTTCGTCCCACTTTAATATATAAGCGGAAGAAAATAAAGAAAATTTGAGTACCTTGGATTAGAAATTAAAGTTTATAGTCTTGCTATTTTGTACTGAATGTTTATGCATTAATTTTGACTGCAACATATATTTTTTTATATATGTTTTTTTTATGTTCTTTTTGTAATGCATCTTATATATATTTCTTACCCTATAAAAATTAAAAAAACGCATAAAAGAAATCGTGAAAGGAACACATTTAGTTAAAAGAATATCTTTCTTCTTTTTTATTTTTCAAGAGTTGTGTGTCTCTTACAAAATAATAAAAATTCAGAGAATATATTCAAATTTAAGAAAGTGGAGTTTTCATTTTTAAGATAGGAAAATGTTGAAAGTCATAAATTGTATACTCACTTTTCTTGTGAAATTTTTTTAAAGAACTTCAGCTTGTATACATTTTCTAATTATTTAATTCTCTTAGAAAATTTTCTGAAAAAATATGAAAGTTTTTTGTAGAGAAAATTTTACAAATTGTCTTTTACAAAGTCGATTATATCAATTATCTTTTATCTTGAAACATGTTACGATAATAGTCATTTATATTAATAAACGAGGAATAAAATAACGTATTACGAATGCCAAAGAAACCTTTCTTCAGAGCAACTATTTCCAAATACCTAACACTACCCCATCCATTTCTTATAACCTATGCATTAAAACTAGTACATCTGCTTGATTTCATGAATTCCTAATCTGGCAAAGAAACACTATAAATAAGTAGTCTCTAGATTGTTTTTGCGTCGTAATACAATTGGACCGTCTAAAACACATCGTCATCACTCATCTATTCTTCCACATTTATTTATATCTGCAACAGCGTTATTTGAAATAGTGTGAAACAGTGACTGTGATTACAAATTAAAAAAGAAAGAATTAAAGATGGTGATGGGAGTTAGTTTTCAGGTGTTGATGGATTTAACTGTTGCTGGGATTTCACTAATGATTGGATTTGGTATCTTCGCTTTCATCGCCTCCCTTCTCTGCTCTGCTGCTTTCTTTCACAACGCTAAAGCTCACTCTTCATGAATCTTAATTGGTATATACGCTTTTTTAATTATTTGTTTATGTTTTGTTTTTTTTCTAGAAATTTTTGCTTATGAGATTGTCGATAATTTGTTTTCTTTGGTTGTTGAATTGGCGAAAAAAAACCAGATGAACGAAGATTCCCAAATGTTTTACTCAACAAACAATTAGAACTCACCGATTTTCAAGAATACAATCAGACTCTAATACTAATTATTCATCAATGTAATACAGACTATTCAAATACTAATTTTGGAAGAAGATGATAGAAATAGTTGAGAACGTTTCCTGAGTGTGTACCACTATCTGAATTCACCTTTGACTATATAATGATTAATTACACTAAGGTCCTTTCGTGTGCAGTCTGCATAACAATAGTCCTTGTAGTTTCTCAAGTCTAGTACTACAGGCCTTCCAAGTTTATTTTATTTAACACTAACATTTAAATATATTTACAATCAAATTATAAGTTTTAAATCACTATCTATAATCACATGTGAATAATCAAATTTACAAATTATAAGTTTAGAATCACATAAAAATAATTTATTTGATAATTTAATAAACTTTTAGAAAAAAAATTAGTTATAATCACATGTGATTAAACATTAAATTAGTAATCACATGTGAATAATGTATAAATAAATACGAATTTTAAATAATTGTGTATAATTATACATGTAAACAAATATAAATGTGAAATCACATGTGAATTATCAGTTATTATCACATAATTCATTTGAAAAACACATGTGATTAAACCTCAAATCAACACATGTGATTTTAATCGTAGACGAATGCAATTTCTAAAATCTTATTTATATTTGTTTATATGAATGAATAATAAGTTGTAAACATGTGTGAGTTAACATCCACAATTGATGAATAGTCGTGTACCAGTTGTATTTACTCATAAATCACATGTGATTATATAAGTGTCATTTTCTATGACCCAATCAAAATGATAAAAAAAAAATTGTCGAAAGTATAACTTGTGAGATCTTCAATCGAAGAGAAAAAGATGCTGATTTTGAATATGTAATTTTTATAATTTTTGGTCATGCCGTTTGTGAGATATTTGATTTTAAAGATACGAGTGGAAATTGAGTTTTAAAGAAAATGAAGCAATCCTATTGGTTCTCGTATTCTTCACTTTTTTAATATTTTACATTGAACACACGTCTATATATATATATATATATATATATATATATATATATATATATATATATATATATATATATATATATATGGTTAGGTTCAAACGAGAACTACAAAATGTACAGAATTGCAAGACCTTTTATATTACATTGTTTTTATGCATGTAAACGCAACAAATTACATAGAAATGTTATTTAATGTTCATATTATTGGCAAACAAAAGTTAAAAACAACGAAATATATGTTAAACTATAAAATATATGAAGTGTTCACATGTGCACATATCAACTGTACACATGTGAACGAAAAATATAAATTTGACTTTAAAGGTTATTTTGATGTCTTCTCGAACTATTTTACTTTTAACCTTAATCTACATCAATGTTCACATGTGATTGAATTGTTAAACATGTTAAAATCCCTATAATTTAAAAGTTATATATATATATATATATTTATATATATATACTAGTTATAAACCCGTGCGATGCACGACAATTTAAAGCATACAATTTTTATTCCTATTAATTTAATCAAATCAATTAATTATTAAGCGATTTGTTAAATATAATTGTGTTTAGTACATAGTGTTATTACATTGTGAGATGTTCATCGTAATATGATATATATTATATACAAAGTCCATGTTATTACACTAAATATAAGATCGTAACTAAATATATGTCAAATTGTTTGATGTTTTCTAATTAATTATTATTAATAATAAAATAATAATATTAATTAAATAATTTGTAAGAGTTTGTTTTCATATAGGACTCTTTCTTTCAATATTATTAATTATAAAAAAATAATAAAATAATAATATAATATTGATTAAATAATTTGTTAATTAAAATTAAGACGTTGACACGTGGCATTCGTGCGTATGTGGTAAATTCTGGAGCTTTCTTTTATACTCCTTTAGTATATATATATATATATATGTATATATATATATATATATATATATATATATATATATTACTTTCTCTTTATACTAAAATATGAAAAAGGTTTTACAAAAACCTTCCATTAGAGACACTCTAACCTAGATTAATCGAGGTCGATTAAAGAGCGGTTAATTTTATGCAAGTCTTTAAGGTTATGCACCTTTCAATTATCGCAGGGATAAAAGATCCACAATGAAGGTTCTACGTGGGATAAGATTAGCACTTGTCCTTTTGTTTTAGTTAGTAAAGATCAACCCAAATGTAATATGTTTAAAGAGTTAATAAGTTTTCCTTGTGTATCACACTTGTAATTTATGATGTACTTGGAAGATATGTAGCATCTAGTTTTATACGCGTCCAAAACGTTGCTTTGTTGTTAACATAGTATTAGCAACTATTATGAGTTATTCTAGTATCTTACGTTACTTTACCTTATCTTCTGCCGGTGACGTGACATGACACTGATTGTAATGACGTGACAGATGATGTGATATCGTATGTTATAAAATCTAGCTATATGATAAAAGAGATCACCGGGCACCCTTGAAGTTTGTTGAAAACTCTTGATGTCACAATATCATTAGCGTAATGCTAGCTATGTCTATATAATAGTTATGTTCAATTCATCCACTGGGTGACATATAAATCATACTATTTTTTTTCTTATTATCGTTTTATTTTAGAGTGAGGTTTGAATGAAATTGAAAATTTTGTTGAGAATGAAGGAACCTATAAGAATTCGCTACGTGTCACAAATTTAATATTTCTCACGTTTTTAAAAATTAAATATTTTAAGAATGGCTCATTGAAAAATTATAAAAATTGCACCATAAAATCAACATTTATTTTATCTTCGATTAGACATCTCACATGATATACTTTTGATGACTTTTTTTATGGGTTTTACAAATTGTACAATATTAGTATCACGTGTGATACTCGGTATCACTTGTGATAGTTTTTGGTATCTCATGTGATACTCGTTGGTAATTGATAGTCGTTGGTATTACATGTGATAGTTCTTTACAAAACCCACGGAAAATGAAAAAAAAAATTGTCGAAAGTATACCTAGTGGAATGTCTAATTGAAGAGAGAAAAAAACTGATTTTTATGGTGCAATTTTTATAATTGTTTGACTTACCGTTCGTAGGATATTTAGTTTTTAAAAACGTAAGGGAAAGTGAGTTTTGTAATACGTGACATATTCTTATTGGTTCCTTCATTCTTACTAAATGTTATTGTACTCATTTGAACCTTACTCTTTTATTTTATTATATTCGTAAATTAAAATTTAAAGTACATTTTTGTAGACATACATTTTTAACACAAAGTATTTTTCTATCGCACAGTACAATTTAAGTCCGCTAATCGCTATTTACTAATGGCTTGTGTGAACTTTAAAAAATTTCTTATGGGCCATAGAACTGAGAGTCCATATAAAAAGAAGCTGGGCCAGCGTTGATCATAATATACATGCACATAGCCCAAATAACGCCCACTGGCCCAAAATAGCAAAAATATGTACCTTACATTAGGTTTTTGTTATATTTTCGTTTTGATTCGGGTTGTTTTGGTTATGGGGTAAGGGTTTCAAATGGATGGAACCGTTTAAATTCAATCTATAGAGGTAAATTCGATTGAATTTATTTTAATAACATGAATTTAATCCGCCCAAACTAATTCAAATTTCAAACAAATATAGCAAATATTACTATTTGAATAGATTGCATTATGCAAATCTGATTTTCATTATTCACACAAATATATATTATATATATTACTAATAATCTTATATAAATTATATATAGGAAACCCTATAATGATGTCATCAATTAAAATTTTCAATTAATCAATTTAGTCTCTTAATTTTACTAAAATTTTAAAATAAAACTCCTTAAATTTCTCAAAATCACTTATTTTTTTCAATTTTGATATCTAAATTCGGATAGATACAACAATAATTAAATTAAATTATATGTTATAGATAGATTTGAATTTAATATAATCGTACAATTTAAAAGTCCAATTGTAAATTACATGTAGATCAATGTTATCAACTAATTAAAATATGATTTTAAGGTTGGGTTCTAGATCCAATATTTATATACTTATAAAAAGCAAATACAAATTCAACGGTCCGTGTATATACACGGGTTTGAAATCTAGTTAAGATATTATAACAAAGTTATATACATCATTTGATAATACTAAGTTTGATTTATACAACTTCAAATTAACATGTTCTTCACAAATAGTACTTCAGTTTGTGAAATTATCTATGACATTTACACAAATAATTATCTCTTATTCGATTTTTTTTAATAATCCGGTTTGAATAGTAACCAAAACCATTCGTGATTTGAAATAATAATTTCGATTCTACTTTGAAGCAATTCAAAAATTCGATTATTCAAAGTATATAGTCCGATTCAATTTATAGAATTGGATAATTTGATTTACCCAAACAATGAACAACCTAATGGTCGGAAACCAAACCGAACTGAGTCACTAACAATATTGTTTTTCCAAGAATTGAATATTTAGTTATTTTAATGATTTGAATATTTTATGAATTTATGTTATGTTGCTTGTTTCACCCTTTGTGGAGTTACTTTTTTCAGAGAAAATAAAAGAATTAGGAAGAAGAAAAATAATTATGTGTTCTCGAGTTGTTTTTATTTTATTTGTTTCTAGAGGAAAGAAAAGAAATGAGAAGAGAACTAAGCATATTTTTTTCCAAACTTTCTTCTCTCTAATATTGGGAAGAAATAGAATGATCAACGAATAAACTAGTTATAAAATATGATTTATTTTCTTTTCAACTCGGAAATCATTGACCATAAAAAGTTTTTTTTTCTTTTCTTTCGAACTCGAGAACACAAAACTTTAGAAATGATATACTTCCTCCTCTTTTCTTTTTTATCATTGTATATCCTATTTTCTTCTTTTCTTTCTATCAAAAACTCGAGAGCAGGTTTAGGAAAAAGTACGTTCACTTTCTTCTTTTCAAATCGAGAATGATATGTTGAAAAAAAGTAATGATATATTGTACATCTTCTTCCCGATGGACAAATTATGAATTTGTGGGTATCTAGTAGTAGGTGATGGGTATAGTAACTTATTATCATGTGTGTTTTGTTGAAAATTTTAGTGAAATGTGTTGTTTTCATTAACGTTGGACACATATTTTTATATTTATATGTAGTACATATTAATAATACTTTATGTATTTGTGTTTTCTTTGATGAGAGTGTCCAAATCGAAGTTAATATGAAAGATATACCAATTCTTAAACTAAGTCACTTCGATTGTAATTTGATGCTTATGAGTTTTGTTTCACATTTATTGGTGAATAAATTCTAGGTGCACCAGAAACACAACTTTGTCGGTAGACTATATATATATATATATATATATATATATATATATATATATATATATATATATATATATATATATATATGCTCCAATGAAACCTTAGGAATTGTTAATCAACTCAGATAGTACAAACTACATCATTAAATAAACGATAAATTTGTTTTAAGGGATCGAGCAGTGTCAAACAAGAGCTTCTGTCTTCTTGAAATTAGTTTGTTTACATATTTATATTGCTTCCTTTCTTTTTACATAGTTATCGTGTTTATTTGCTACACCCGTTTTTCGTATTCTTGAAATTAGTTATCGTGTTCTACACCCGATTGTTTAGAGTAATTAAAATCAATCATTTCCGACTTTGTGGAGATTTATTTTGTGGAAAAAAAAAAAAAAAAAGAGTCAACTCGATCCGTAGGTATGACTAGTTACGACTTATGACTACATGTTTCCTATGAATGACATTATTTTAGTTTAGACAGCTATTTTTAAAGCAATGAATATACATGATATACAGATGCTGTGGGTTTGTCATCTTATGTCTGTAAAATGGAAAATAGCAGGCAAAACCAGACAAATTTGGCAAGTCATATGTGGGGACAAACCATTTTCTAACCTTACCCCTTGCAAAATAATTCAATATTTACATGTTTTTGCACCCAAATTCCTTCACTTAATTCTCTGTTTGTTAATTGAATTTGATAGGGGAATGTTTTATCATCCAAACGTGTCGTTTGGCAAAACTAGCTGAAATTGGACTTGCATTCTAATCAGAGTTTTGAACTGTAATTTGGTCAAGCTCCATTTTGAATGACTCGCAATAAAATGTGGATTAACAAGAGAAAATATAATAAAGCTCCATTTTTAAAAGGTACGCCAACTAGTTTTTCGTTTAAAAGTTTACTCGTTTGAAACAGAACCTCAAGTTGTCGCATCTAAACAAAGCTATTTTTCCGTTGAGCGATTACATTTTTAAAATGAAAGCTTATAAAAACTCCAAAATGTTACATGCTAAACATGCCATAAGTTGTAGTATATACTGCCTAAACATATATGTTACACATACTTAATTTGTAGCTAAATATACATATCAATATGAAATAATAAAATTCAAAGTATGTAACAGCACAAACACACACTTCTGTAGAGCAGTATCATGTTAAATATGCATTAGCCACCGTTCTTGAACATCTTGATTTCACATAAAACAACCAATGTCTGTGCATGGATTGCACCCTTATAATAGGCTGCTGAATTCCTTAAAAACAGATAAAGTTGCAAAAACAAATCAAATTTCATACAAACTAGTTAATTAGTCTTCCTTGACTTAATGTCAATTCTTGTCTTGTGTTCGCCTTCTTTCACCGCTCTTTGCCTTCTGTCATACAATTTCTTCTCCATTTGTCTTTGATTTACTGCATGCTTGAACTCACGTCGCAATCCACTTCGTTTCTTAGAGGTTCCACGGACGATTGCTTCACGACTAGGTCGTGAGGAGGCGTCCGAAACCATAGAATCATCACTATCTTCATTGTGGTACATTTTGTAAACATCATGACTTTCTTCACTATCGACGTGATCATGATGATGATAATTGTAGCTAGTTTCATGCATGGGAGAAACAATGTACATAGTCCATCCTGATTCACTACTACTACACTCTTCATTAGCAACTCCAAGGAATTTGGAAAATTCCATATTGACTTACAAAAGAAAGTATTTTAGTTGAAAGAATTGAAGTTGGAAAAACACTTGAAATGAAATTAATTAATATACATGTAAGCATCATCAATTGTGTAGCTTTAGAAGTGAGTGGCAAGTGGGGAAGGAACCCCACTCTGCATTTGAGGAAAAAGTACCAAGTCACATGATCATAAATGGCTAAAAGAGAAGAGGATCCCTGCATTATTTAAAAATTTTAAATTTTCTTCTGTAATGTCATCAACAGGGCTTCTTTTCATGTGAGATTGTACAGGCTATCCAACTGTATTTTGGCGTTTTCTATTAGGCCCAAATTTTGCTTCTATCTGTTGTCTCTTTGCTCATAAAGTAGGCTTATGTCTTTGGTTTATGTGGGGCATCAACATTAGTTTCCTTCTTAAAATTATGTTTTCATTAATTACCAAGAATAATTGGTTGTTCATGACACAGCTTTGGGCATAGCCTTCTGCCCAAGTGCCAAAACTTTAAATGGCGGTAGGTGGTCGAGTGACGTTGTGTAATCTCCTAAACTGCAATCAATAGGACATTTGCATAATACGGTCATTTTAACGTATTAAATATGAAATTTCTAAGATTCTTTGTACATGTGAACCATAACATTTTGATATTGTTGAACACAAAGTTAAGTGGGATGAAAAGTGGATTCAAAAACATTTCTTCCTTGTTCCATAAATAAGTTGATTCAGCATGAAGGCTGGAATTCTTTTAATTTAATGCCCCACTTTTCTGATCTTTTGTCAAGTTAAGGCAATAGTCACAGACTCACCAAATTTTCATTTAGGCATATCATCATTCTTCTTTATTATTATTATTCTAGAATGAAGTTTAATGTATTAGCATACTAATGAAACTGGCATCTTTTTTTATTTCTTCAAAATGGGATTGAATTACTTTCCTTAATTATCGGTTTAATACGTTTAGTTGGAGTTTTTAATAACATAGGTGTAGCTAATATATAGAGTGGTCATTCTCTTTTTACCATAAAAGTCAAGAGTTCTAATGATGAAAATTAAAATCATCAACATTTAAATCCAAGTGCTTGGCTTAAGGTTAAACAAGACAGATGAAACCATTGTTGATCTGTTTTATTATATACACCTGAGTTTTTTTTTTGTTTTTTTTCTCTCTTAGTTGCCAGATGAATGAAAGATCAGCTTTAGAAGTGGGAAATGCATTGGAGCCCATTCAAGAGGTAAGACATATGGTCATTAATTGCCTGTTAATGCATCTCTCAATAACTCATTTCTAATGGGCACCTAGTACTTCTGTCTTGACATGAATAAAGGTCACACCTTTTTATTATAATGCAGTGAACCCAACTGTATTTGGCTTTTTTTATCATCAATCCTCTGCTTGTCTGTCCTCATAAAGCATTTTTATGTCATTTTTCTTATTGAGTCGACTCATTGAGTCGCTGCGTTCGAGTTTTGCCAACTATAGCCTTGTTGTTGGACTAGTTGATTATTTTATTATCATTCTTGTGCATGTCTGTCCTGATAAAGCAAGCTTTATGTCATTTTTCTTGCTAGGTGGACTTGATCAGTCATTCCATATATAAGTATTTAACATGGTCAGTTTTTGGTAAATGACATTGAACGAAACTTATTTTGCTTTTTCATGGTCCTCATAATTCATAAACCATGCTTATGTTACTCTTCATACTGAGATGACTCACTGACCTGTTGAGCCCATGTTTTGCTCATGAAACTAACTTTTCTTTACATTGGAAATTTTCCCAGAATCATTCCAGTTAAAGACAGTTGGTTGTTTATGGAAATGGTAGTTTTATGAACTGTAGTATCACTATATAGTCAATGTTTTTCTTATCATCCTCATAAACCATGTTCATGTCAATTTAACTGAGTTAACTCACTATGATATCCTTTTTCTGCAAGATGGAAAGGCATCTTTTAGTCCCATGTTAATCAGCTAGTTAGAATAGTTTTATGCATGGTGGAATTGGTAGTTTTATATGTCCGTTCTAATATTCTATATGTAAGCAAGAAAACTATGTATTTCTTCTGTCCTTATGAAGTGCTTTATGTTCATTTTCAAAGCAAGTTGACTCACTGAGCCATTGCACTCAAGTTCTATTCATTCTAATCTTTTATTTGCAGGGAAAATGACAATTTTCTGTCTTTCATCGTCTCATGGTTGAGTTGGCAGTGAACGAATTGTTTTTGGACTCTACACGATATTTCGCTTGTTGACTATCCGCATAAAGCATGTTCATGAGTCATGACAGTTATTAAATAGTCTATAACTGAGTTGACTCTCCGAGTCATCGAACTCATGTTAAGAATCAGTTCTTAAGTACATTCTGCACCAAATCGAACTGTGTTTTGCTTCATAATCACCCTTCAGTGCTCATAACTGATGCCATACATGTAATCAACCAATTTAATTAACTCACTAAACCATATTGTATGACTCAAGTCTTACATTTTTTGATATCCAAAATCACCAATTTGCTCACAACAGTTGTCTACTTTAAAATAGATGGATTCTAAGTGGACACGAATATCGAACTTTCCAGTCTGTAACGACCCCGTTAAACGCGCAACCGCAGCATCTTATCTGTTTATAACCAGACAATGGAGGGGCCTATATGTTATTAGTGATTTGATCAGTTGGAGTCTTACTGATTTTTGGCTTTTTGAGCTCCATTGAAAAGGGCATTTTGCTGTCTAAGTTGGGTAGTTGAGTGAACAACTTCTTTATTTGTTTGTTTGCATATATATGTAGTATTATTTTCGTTTAGCTCAACCAATATGCCTTTTTGGAGTGACAAATAATAGTGGTTCATATCAAGATTTGGCTGGAACTGACTGAGTTAATGTGCATAATAGGGCTGCATGTGTGGTATGGGACCGATACCGACCTGGTGAGGTCTGATATGGGACAGGGGATCATTCCCGGATCTGATGTATTATCAAACCGATTTGAAGATTCTTGAAAAGGATAACTTCAAATTATTCGAAACAATGTTCAAATTCACGAGGATATAAACATCAAATTACATGGATATATGCCTGTGTGTGCTAGTGCATTGCATACAGGCAAAGGTTGAATCTATTATATTACATGTGTATGGGTATTGGTATATATCTATACCAAATTTATATCATGAATGCTAAGATAGAAAAATTACATAAACTAATTAACTAGCAAATTTAAATAACCAGCGCTCAATGCAGCAAAAAACAAAATTTCATTACAGCATTGAGTCGGTGATAAAAGAGTAAATTTAGGTACTTATCATATAAGTGTTATTGGTATAGATTCACACTAGACTAAAGAAGACAAATACATGACTTCAAATACATAAAACACTATTCCGTTTTTGATAAGCCATGATTTTGGCCAGAAAGTTTAATTTTGGATCATGTTTCTTGATTACTTTAAGCATTTGGTGCACACCCTGTACATTGTAAACAACAGATAGACATCAAAATAATTATTAAAGGGAGTGATTCGTACATGTGTTTTATGTTGTTGTACATTACAACATTGTAAAACACAATTAGTGATATACCAAGAATTTTTTGTGGTGCACGAATTATCACCTAATTAAATTTCAGAGCTTAAGTTTATGACGGCATACATTATTTATATGGATGATTAGCTTCTTGGTTATAGGTAACTTATTTTAAGATCACAAGTTTTATTGTTTTATTATTTTATAGTTTATCTAATGGGTAATGTACGCGGTGAAGAAAGATGATACCTTATGGTAAATAGGACTTGTAAAAATACGATGATTTTTTTTTTACGTTAATAAGAAGTTGCACAACGTTAATGAGTTGTTCTAGGGCGCAACTTATCTAACGAGGCCTACTATGTGATATCGTACAGGTCTCTCGAAATTCATTCCCTGACCTAAATGTACGTATGCAAAAAATATGTGTAATACATTTTTCAATTGACACATGTGCTATATAGATATCTTTTTTCCCCATATATACCTTTTGTCATATCATATGTCACACTCTCTTTAATTATATGTTTGGCATATTTCTAAACATACATTTTAGATCAATAAATTGTTCTTGTCATCATGGATTAAGAAGTGATTAGTTATTTTGATCAATGTGAACTATATTTCTTTAGAATTACATATGGAAAGCCAGTGTTATTTTACTATAGGAAATGAGTATTATTACATTTTAAATCAATCCCATATCTTATATCTTATTTGTCCGATACAAGGTCTAGATTGACATACACTAAAAGAGCACAGACGAGTAGTGATAGTGTGTTTACAGTGTTCTTAAAAAGTAGAGTATCGAAGGATATTGAGTTTACAGTGTTCTCAAAATTTATCTTTTATTTTTTAAATCATGTTAAGGTGGAATAATAGACAAAAATAAAAAGAATTAATAGTGTCACGTACTAGTTGATGCTCTAGAACATATCTGAAAGTGGTTTTTTTTTTAAAATAACTCACTCCATATGCTCCAACAAAAATGGTACTTTAATAAGCCTAACAAATAAATGTACTACATTACTTTTAACATTCTAAAATAACTAAAAGATAATGTATTAAAAATTTGTTTTTTTCTTTTTATCTTTTGCAATGTGAACTCATTTATTCTGTCATCTTATGACCACCATCCTACTACACCACTCGAATCTTGTTATACTTGTAAGCTTCACGACCATTCAAAGGGAAATCAAGTTTTTTTTTTTTTTTTTTTTTTTAGACATTATTTAGTGCAAGGACAAGATATATTGAAATATATATTACATCTCTATATAATAACATGAAAATTTTGGTACAAATCTTCATCTGAATTAGTACTCTTTAATGACAAAAAGAGGGATATGCATGTGGGTATAACTTTTTGGTAATATTTCAGTACGAAAATGTGATGGTACTATTGACGATGGAGCCACCATTTTTAAACGGGTACAAAACCGAAAATTGCCATTTGTATAGAAAAGCAACATCTTTATAAATTTATATTATATTAAATTCGAAGTTAATTTTTTATTTCGAGCAGGGTAAATTGACCATGCTCGAGAGTATCTAGCTATGTACCCATATACGCAAAATGAACTTTCTAGGCATTGTAACGGATTTTAACATATAGTTCATGATGAAGTATCGAAAAGGAAGCAATCTATTGTTCGACATTAGTTATATCGATGAAGTGATGATGGAAGGATAAGGCGGTCATTTGTGTTTTGGTTTCGACAAAAGTGAATTTTATGTACCATTAATTGTGGTTCGTGTGTACATGAGATCAATCTAAGGTATTGGCTAGTCTGTCTTGGTCCAATTGTGGCCAAATGTCGACAAAATCTAATAAAATTGGTAACTTCGTAATAGGGGCAGTTCTCTGTAAGAAGAAGGAATAAGGCATGTCACAGGCTTACATCTATCAGATATAGGAGATTTACTTCACCTTGAATAACTATTAAAAAGTGGCTTTCTTTTTGGCCGCTTTCATATTTTATTAAGGTAATTCGCAAAAGGATGTTTATTTTTAGAAGAGTGAAAAGATGAGGGTTCATTAAATTTTTAACTTTGATTCATAATATTTGTATGTGAAGATTTGTTATTTTTTTTCAATTGATCTTGATCTCATACGCGATACAAAATTTTGATCGAAAGTTATAAATTGTACTTTCTAAATCCTTTAGACGTTTAATTTTTGAATAAAAATAAAACTTTAATGAATTAATTAATGTTGGGCTGAAAAAACTCATGTTGCCGGCTCTCATAGAATATGTTGGGCTGAAAGGCATTTTAAACATGGGCTTAAGCTAGGCAGGCCGGGCTCGCTCTAATGGGCTTGGGTCAATCATCGATATGTACATGTCGTATCAGATGGTTGACCGTCAACGTGTGCTAGATGGACTTCATACAATATATTCCATCATTGCATTGTTAACTCGTTTCAATATGTTAATTTCCTTTCTAAGTTTATATATTTTTTAATAATAACTAATTAATAAGTTAGTTGGTGAATTCATCAAAGCAAACACGTAAATACAATCACGCATAATGCACAACAGTTTCAATGCAAAACTAACAACATATTTATCAGAAATAGATAGATTTTATACGATATAGTATGATATCCGTATTATGCAGCGGAAATAATACTTTATTAATTTGTAACTCGACGGTAGTTATATATTATGTTTATTGATCATTGATGTATGGCTCGTGTTGGTGAATCAATAATAATAGTTTGGTGTGTGGAGTTGGAGATTCGGAATACGAAATGTGGGGTTAAGAGCACGGTTGTAAAACTCGGTCAACTCGGCCGAGTACTCGTGACTCGGGGATGGTCCAAGGCGAGTTGGTCTAACTCGGACTGAAAACTTGGTCAACTTCGGTCAACGCAAAAAACTCAAAAAAACTCGAAAAAAGTTGGTCAAACTCAGGATTATTCAGTCACTCGGAAAAAATTAATCAAACTCGGGATTACTCTGTCAAACTCGGTCAAAGTCAAACTTTGTCAACTTTTTAATATTTTTTCTAATTAGAGTTTTTAATTCAATTAAATGTTTTGTTCAATTTCTTTTCCTTCAATCTCACTCTTTAATGTTTTTCACCAACAATATTCATTCTCTAATCTATATTTAAACATGCAATTTTGAAATTTATCATTTAAATATAATTAAAAAGTCAATTCGAGTACTCCCTGCCTAGCCCAAGTACTCGCTACAAAGTTCGTACTGAATACTCCCCGCCTAATGAATTAAACAACCCTGGTTAAGAGTGAAAAAAATATAAAAAGGATTAATTTACTACAATTTGAAAATTACACAATTTAGATTTAGAAATGTTAAGTATTGGTTGTTAAAAATGTCTAAAAATCAATATAGATGCTGCCATTGCTTTTATAAATTGTTTCACTGATTAGTGTTAGAAGATAAAAATTTGTTTAAAATAATAAAAATAATGTCCTATAATTACTTTTTTTATAAGATATGATCAAACCTCCTATTAAATATTTAGTTATTGATTGTAAATATTTCCCCATTTATATATCCAAAAAACATAACTAATAGAAAGTAATTGGCGGTAGACAAAAGTAACAGAATTTTGGTTTGAAACCCAACTCCAACCGATTCCCCAACTGCACATACATACTATAAGATCATGCTTTCATTAATCCTCTTCAGTTTCGATTATATTTTAAACCGAAAACATCTTTCACGACATGGGTTTGATTGATTTTGAGCAAGAATCATACCCAGTTTACCAAGATTTCTTAGCTTTCCCTCTATTTGCCATCTTCTTCCCAACTGTTCGATTTTTCCTCGATAGACTTGTTTTCGAGGTAACATTTCTATGATTACTGTTAAATCTTGTAAAAGGCTCATCTATATTATATTCTCAATAATACACTGGTAATGTTTGTTCGGTATACATAAACTTTAAACTAAAATTACGAGAAAAGTTATGGTTGGGACTTGGGTTCAGTTGACCCCACTGGATACAAATGGAAGGGAGGATCTATGTGGGGGCAGGGAGGGGCCTTGACCCCCAAATGATACGAGTTAGTTATGTAATATGGTAAATAGTCTAGAGAAAATTACAATAAGCGACGGTAGCTTACCTGGTTGTGTTCTTTCCATTGTTACCGGTTCAACTCCTATGCTGGTCGCTTTTTATTTTTTCTGTCTTTTATAAATTGTTTTAGATATTAAAGAGTAACAAGGGTCTAAGCAGTAAAGTGTCAGAAACAGTCAAGGGGGTTCCCTAGTTAGGTGTCGTACATCTTAGTCAAAAAGACCCGTCCTCCTTAGGTAACCTGAACAGGGAAAACCTACTTCGTTTAAGGGTCTAAACAATAAGCTTAACAACCATTTTTAAGTTGAATATATTTATTTATGTAAATATAAAATTAAGCATGTCAATAACTTTGCTGATAAATACTATCTAAAGAGATGTTAGAAAGTTACTTTTGTAATTTATACTACTAAACTTGTTCAACTTGCTTAGTGTAATTTATACTACTAAAGTTAGCATAATCAAATGTATTGCTTTAAAATGTACTTGTTTACAATGCTAAATACTGCAGCGCGTAGGAAGACGGTTAATATTTAACAAGGAATTGAACATAGATACAGATGAAAGGATCAAGAGGGTACGGAAATTCAAGGAATCGGCCTGGAAATGTATATATTATCTCTCAGCAGAAACTATAGCCTTGGCTGTAACCTACAATGAGCCGTGGTTCACAAAAACGACCAACTTTTGGATTGGTCCTGGCGATCAGAGATGGCCTGATCAAAATTATAAGTAGGATATTCTTTCAAGTATTATCACATACTTAAATATATATATTAATGATGATTATGAGTCTTCGTTCGTATAAAATTTGATTTCAGATTAAAATTGAAAGCCCTGTACATGTATACTGGTGGATTCTACATATATTCAATATTTGCTTTGCTTTATTGGGAGACAAGGAGAGCAGATTTTGGTGTGTCGATGGGCCATCATTTTGCATCTGTTATTCTTATTGCGTTGTCATATATATGCAGGTACTCCTGATAATGCGATTTTCACATGATTGTTTGATATTTTATAAATGTGTATGTTTCTTGCAGGTTTGCTCGTGTTGGGTCTGTTGTTTTAGCTCTTCATGATGCTACTGATGTGTTTCTTGAAGTAGGGAAGATGTCTAAATACAGTGGAGCTGAAACGCTTGCAAGTTATTCGTTCATTATGTTTGTGTTTTCATGGGTTGTGTTTCGCCTTATATGTTACCCATTTTGGATTCTTTGGAGTACAAGGTTAGAATATATTGCTTCTTAACACAGGATTAGTAAATAGTATGTGAAACTCAAACGTTTTTCTTTTCTTTTTTTTCTATTTTTTTCTATTTTTTTTTTGTAGTTATGAGGTTCTTCAAATTTTGGATAAAGAGAAGCAAAGTACAGAGGGACCTCTGTACTACTATGTGTTTAACACTCTGCTTTTCTGCTTACTTGTTCTTCACATATATTGGTGGGTGTTAATGTATCGGATGCTCGTTAAACAAATCCAAAATAGAGGCAAAGTTAGTGACGATGTTCGTTCTGGTGAGTTCCTTTGATCAACTTGCTTTTGTGATTCAAATAAATATGCTTAATTACATATACTCGTTCAGTCGTTCTGTCTCATGAAAAGTGTTACCGTTGAATTAGTACATATGAATTAAAATGTTTGAACATTATATCGTTGATTAAATTCATTTTAAAGTCAATGGTATTTTATGGAGTTATGCTTAACATGTGTCCTTAGAGCACATGTTAGACAAACCCGTATATATTTAATTAACTTTTTATTTGAGTCAAAAGATTCATAGAACATGTGAAGTTACTGTTAATGGCCTTTTGCTAATGAGTTGATTATCTGTTTTTGTACAATTGATGGTACATTTCATTTAATTTTTCTGTTCTTTTTGACCTTTTGCAGATTCTGAAAGTGATAATGAGCATCAAGATTGATCATTATTCGAATTCTTCTACTGTGTAGATTATAACATAAGTGCAAGTCATGAGAGAAATTAAAATCTATTTATGATTTTTAAATTATTAGAAAAGTTGGTCTTGCTAGTTCCTGAAACATGTCTTGTGGGCTTAAATCATCTGGTTTCAAACTGTGGATGACAAATGATTGTTAGTTGTATGTTATTCCTAGCTACATGCATGTTTATACCACAAATAAATACATTTGTGTTTTCATTGATAACTTAACAGTAACATGTATTGATTCTATTATTTCTTTTCGTATACAAATGATGTGTCGGAAAGTGTCGACTTCATGAACAAACTGGTTTGATGTAAGGTGAAGTAGTTGTGACAAAATGAGCATAAAAGATAAGAAAAAAGACAAAGAATGAAGGGATATGATGGACTACTTTTGACAATGAAGTTCTTAACAATTCATTTCATTCCAATTTTTGTAACTTGGGGTTAGTCATGATTTATGACACAATCAGACCTTTTCTTTTCATTTATCTAAGAAAAATGCTTCATGTGGTTAAGTTAATTTTCTCCATATATGCACCAAATGTTATCTTTTGGAAAACAAAGAAGCTGTCATTATCAAATCTAAGATTTGGTAGCTTGTATAGCCCAAATCTCACTCTTTCTCACTAAACATATAATTAGCATAATTGCACACTTCTAGTTTTAGAATACCCACCAAACAAACCAATAGTAGTTACATCCTCTATTGACTAAAACCACAATTTTACACAAACCTTCCTTAAATCTCAACTTTTTGCACTAAATTATCATCTTATATATATAGTCTCATTCTCAACCATCTCTACCTCTTGCTCACCACACACACCATGAAAATCAGACCAACTTTTCTTTCCATTTTCATTCATCTTTTATTACTTCTAAACATATTGCATGCTAGTGATCCTTATTTAACTATGGATTACTACAAGTCTACTTGCCCTAATGCAGAAGCCATTGTTAGGAAAGAAATGGAATGTGCTGTTTTATCTGACCCACGTAACGCTGCCCTCATTTTACGTTTGCACTTTCACGACTGCTTTGTACAGGTAGATACAATCCCTTAATTTCATCCAAGATTATTTCTCCATTCCTTTGTTTTTATGTTTTTTTTTTCATAAAAGGGTCGATTTTGTCAAATGGGTCAAATTTAAAAAAATAAAAAATAAAACAATCATAGTGAAAAGGGACTAATGATAAGTCGCCCGAATTCTATTCAAATGCTTATTATTGTTTTTCAATATAAGTTATAGATGCTTTTAAGAAATGGGCAACAAGTGTTTGTGGGTCATTCTAACGTGTTATCCAACTTGGCCATTTTGCCACATCTAGTTTTTAATTGATGTATTGGTGCAGGGATGTGATGGATCAGTTTTGTTAGAAGACACAGTCACGTTTCAAGGAGAGAAGAACGCTCCCACGAATTTAAACGCGTTGAGAGGTTTTGACATAATAGATAGGATCAAGAACAAGCTGGAATCCGAGTGTCCTGGAACAGTTTCTTGCGCAGATGCTCTGACTATTGCTGCAAGAGATGCTACTCTTTTGGTACATGAACATGAATCAAAATCTTAAATTGTTATTGTTACTACTAATTGTTTTACTATAAGTTACGAATTTGGTAATCTTTTGTATTTGTGGCTACAGGTTGGTGGACCTTATTGGGACGTCCCAGTCGGGAGAAAAGACTCAAAAACTGGTAGCTTTGCCCTTGTGGAAACAAATATTCCTGGTGCAAATGATGGCTTGTTATCCATTATCGCTAAGTTTATATATCAAGGCCTCTCTGTCACTGACATGGTAGCTCTTTCAGGTAAGAAATATGGGGAAATCTTATGTACATCAAAATGCACCTAATGTCAGGTGTTGCAAGTGTATTTTGAGGTACTAAACATAAATATTTCGTATGGTTAGAGGGTTAATATTGTAAAGAATAAAATTATTTTTACCTTTACCGCACATAACTTATGTGCAGCACATTGGGTGCATAAAACTACACCTATCCTACATCAACAACAAAAAGTTAAATGAAACAAGTGCTTTTTTAAGTTTATGAACGTTAAGCGACCATAACGAAACTTTCTAGTTTTTTGTTTACCTTGCGCTGCACCTATTTTGAGTGCAGTTAACGGCATATATCATATGCAAGTTACCATATGGCTGAAACTGCAGGTGCTCACACAATTGGCATGGCTCGTTGCACAAATTATCGAGCAAGAATATACGGAGACTATCAAATTACCTCGAATAACCCAATAGCTGAGTCAAACCTCAAATCATTGAAGTCAACATGCCCGGCCGCTGGAGGAAGTGACAATAAAGAAGCTGCAATGGACTATGTTTCACCAAATCTCTTCGACAATTCGTACTACCATTTACTGTTGAGTGGAGAAGGCCTTCTTAACTCAGATCAAGAACTCTACTCAAGTGCTCTTGGTATTGAAACAAGGAAACTTGTGAAGAAATACGCCTTCGATCCGATTGCATTTTTTGAACAATTTTCTGAGTCGATGGTGAAACTAGGAAACATCACGAATCCGGAAACTTATGTGTATGGGGATGTTCGGAAAAATTGTAGGTTCACGAACACATAAAAATGTTGTGTTCTTCATCTATCATGTCATATGTATCCGTATAGTTTGAATGTGTAACAAATGAAGAGTGTGAATGATTTCTAATAGGTAACAAACACTTGATAGCTAGTTTGTTTGTTACCGAATTGGAGTTACCAGAAAATCGACCATAAATAAATATACAATTATAATTTTTACATTAGATAACAAATCTGTTAATAAATTATATATATGGTAAAATATACTACTAATATTATTAAATTCGATTAATTTTAAATAGTGATGTTAGAAATATGTTAGTCATTTCAGGCGAGGGACTGATTATGAGATGAAATATGTCAAAGAACTGAATAGGCATAAAGATTAGAATATTTTGTGCTACAAAAGCTGCATGAAAAATTATGTGGAGCAAGGAACAAATTCTGGATTAATTATGTGTATTTGATAAAGCGAGGAGGTTAAATATGCAACTCTATATTTTATTTTTACGCTATAATTTACAGGTGAGGTTTAGAGTGGCAGACCACAATTGAGCGGAAAAAAAGACATGAAAATAATCAATATTTAATTTTTACCCCTTCACTTTTCTAATGTTATATATCTTCTCCTACTTTCCTTATTCACACCCCATCTCCATCCACCCACCACCTTCTGCCACCACCAACTGCTTCCAGCTGCCCGCCATCGCCGCCAGTCACAGGATTCCTGCAATCGGATTTTTTTTGTTTTGTTTTTTTTTCTTTCAAAATATGTTTTTCATTTTTTAATATATAAATGTAAAATGCAGTACAACTCCCGTGAATTTACAATTAAAATGCAGTAGAATTCACTGTAAAAATATATAAAATGCAGTAGCAATAACATGTTGTGCATATATGTAAAATGCAGTAGGACTAACTGCATTTTATATTTGACTGCATCTTATAATTCTGCATTTTGTAAATGCAATAGATCTACTTTTTCAGATCTACTTTTTCAAATCTACTTTTTAGATCTATTTTTTCATATCTACTTTTTATACCTACTTTCCAGATCTACATTTAATATTTACATTTTTAGATCTACATATTTAAATATCTACTATTTTCATATCTTTTTTCTTAGATCTACATATTTTTCAAAGTGAAGGGGGTTCGTCGACGACTAACACATCTCTTGCTATTCTCGATATAATCGGATACTTGCTAGCATTTAGCCTCAACCATTGTAACAAACAAAATTCGCCCACACGAGGAAATAAGGGGTCATCCAAATAAATATCTACCTCATACTTTTGTTACTCTCCTCTTGGATTCCCTTCTTGCAACCATATATCAAAAGCACTATAATGATCATTCTTATGATGATGCATATCATGCTCAGGAATCCACCATGAGTAATATTACTATACTCTTGGTATAACTCATCCAAAGCTTTACGCACCCTCGTAACATACAGATCAACTCTCGTACCATACAATTTGGTGTAAAGAAGTTCCACAATTTTCAGCTTAAATCGTGGATCAAAGACAATACTTAAAGCTAGAACTAAACTACACTCATCCAATACTTAGCAAACTTCTCCTTGATCAGACCCGCAAATTTACTCAAATAGTCACATGTGCTTTTTTTTCATGTACAAAGATCAAGTTGCAAATCACAGATATCCGGGAAAAAAACATCTGAAGTAGGAAAGTTTCGTCCGCTAAAATGTTTTGTCGCATTATAAAATCCTTTCAGACAATTTCTAACTATGATTGCAACTTTTCAATCTTCTTTACTAGGGTAATGAAGGTAACTACTGTTAGTGTAATGCAACCATTGTAATGCTTCTTTCATTAATATGGCAGTGTCGAGCATTAAGTAAGTAGAGTTCCATCTATGTAGAATAGTAGAACCTTTGAACCTTTAAACCTAACGTGATTGACACAATTATCAAGCTTTTGTTTTGCATAAGTTGAATTCCTTAAATATCTAACGGTAAGTCTAACATTTTCAAGAAGAACTTGGATTACCTTCAATCCATCTTGAAGAACCAAATTAAGTGTATGTGCGCTACACCGAACTTGAAATAACTTCCCTTTTAAAGATAACAATGATCTTTCTTGAAGCCAACTTTTCAACTTTTCAACTTTCTAACCATTACATCATTTGAAGATGCATTATCTACTACAATGGCAAATAACTTGTCATCGATATTCCACTCTAATAGTAGATCACGAATAAATTTAAACAAGGTGTTGCCATCATGTGGATATTCAATATCCCTACATCCAAGAAGCTCATTTTTTAGTTCTCAATTGTCATCAATGAAATGAGCTGTCAAACATATGTATGTTATATTTTGGTGATCAGCAGTCCAAATATATGTAGTGATAGTTACCTTGCAATAAAGGCTCTCCATGAAAGCATACACCTTCTCTTTCTCTTCTTTATAGATGTTAATGATATTCGATATAATTGTATTGCGAGTGTGAATAATGAATTTTGGATTCAAGCCTTGAGAAAATATTCAGAAGTATTTATGGTCAACTATGGATAAAGGATAGTTGTGCTTCACGACCATGGTTGTAAGATCCTTCCTACTTCTTTCTTGTTCAAATTTGTAAGTAATAGGATTTGAACTTCCTTCCGAGTTGTCAAAGAATTCTTTGTGCTTTCTCTTAAGATGATTTCTCAAATTACTAGTTCAGCTATCTCCAACAAAGCATGAACTACAATGGTCACAAATAGCAACAACTTCCCCATTCGGATTTTTGACTCTTTTAAAGGATTTCCACACAGTTGATATTTGTTTTCGTTTGTCGGGGTTATTGTATTCATTAAACCTGAATATGGACTCGTCATCATCACCTTAACCGTCACCATCGGCTGTGGAAAAACTCTCCCTCTCCATCTTGATATTGAATGTTATCTGCATAAGTGAAAGAAAAAACATGAGCTACAAGTTTGCAATTCTTAAGAACAAAAACTTTTGAGTTAACAATAATCATTCTATTATTTTTTTATACATTCTCATTATAACAGAAGAACAAATATGAAATGTCACTTACATTTTCCTTATAAAAACAATAATCCTTCTATTATTTTTTTATACATTCTCATTGTAACAGAAGAACAAATATGAAATGTCACTTACATTTTCCTTATAAATTTATATGTTATATATTTATTTTGTAAAACACTTGAAAGATTGACACCTTTCATACATATGTTTAGAACACTAGATTGAATCAAATATTTGTATAACTCAACATAAAGATTTAACGATCAATAGATTTTGATGAACTTTTTGACTTCATTTGTATATTATCATTGTAAGAGCTTAAACTATAACGTACCAAAACAGAAAACAAATAGTTTTCTCTAATCTTCTTGTTTCAATCAAATATAATTCAGTTCATACAAAACTCAACATAAAGATCTCAAGAACTAAAAAGAAAGCACAATTAAAATTGAAAGCATAACTAAACAAAATTAAAGCCTAAAATTGAATTTTTAAAAAAACTTTTTCACGAGCTTACTACTATAATTACTAAACTACTCAATAATTCTTTGTTCTACGAAACAAATGCTCATCAATCACTAGATAATAGTCAATTGAACTAACTCATTAAAGCAAAACCCCTAAAAAGAAAATTAAAAAGCCCTCGAAATCTTACTTGCAGATGGAGAAGAAGGACAAACGAGCAGATTACAATGACAAAGTGGCGAAGCCACTAGACTTGTCGGAGCTGCGCGCAGTGGTGTTCGTAGGATACTATCGGTGGTTAGACGATGAGTCGCAGTGTCACAGATGATAAAATGATAACGATCTTTTATTTACTTTTTTTTTTGTTTTTATAAATGATCCATGGATCAATCCAAATGTATAATTGGATATTTGAATCGATTTATTGGATCACTAATTAGATTAATGGATCAATTTTTTTATCCAATAAGTCATATAATTGAATCGGATCGGATCGCATCGAATTTGGATCAAACCCGATCCATTGCAAGGCGTAGTTCAAGGTCAAGGTGTGTACGTTGTGTGGACTGGTGGTAGAGGTGGTGGTTAGTTTTTGTAGAGAAAATGTGAAAGTATAGAGAGAATGTAGAGTAAATGTTGTAAAGAGATAAAAGAGAAGTGTGTGTTTTGAATGGTGAGAGAGAATATCTCAATAAATATGAGTGACAAAAAGACTTTACATGCATATATATACTAAACACACCTCAAGTTGAATTGTTTATATCATGAATATTAATTTATAGAACGGACGGCTAAGATTAGTTTTCCCCTTATATTGGTTCTTCTCTTATGATCCCATCAAATTTATAGCACTTGAGTTAAATACAATTTTATCCACTTATACTAAATCATGTTATAGCAATTCGAATTTTTATTGAAACGATATGATTAATCTTTTGAATTGAGGGTCCATATTTATTTGGATATAGGCATGTGATTGAAACTGATTTAAAATTTAAAAAGTAAGGGCTAACAAATTTTGAAGCTCAGATCCGGCCCATTACACAATCACATACTAAAGAACCATTGATATTGATAAAAATATTACTATTTTCAATAGTTTATAAGCTTTAATTGCAAGCTATCAGTAGTGTGTGTTGGTAAGTTAAGCATATATCATTGATCAATTTACAAATTCAAGCTTTAAAATGTTATACCGAATAGTATTAATCTAATTGAGTCTCCGTATTTGGTAGATATCTATTCAGATGTAATTTGTACATCACAACTTTATATGCACATTTGTGGTGTACACGTAAAAATATGATGTAAAAATCACCTCCATATGTATAGTATTGTGTTGTAAATGTCACGTGTATTTAAGTGCACATGTCACGTGTATTTAAGTGCACAAATGGGAAGACATTTATTTGATCGCCGTAGTTTTCAGTGTCACTTCTCAAGAGTAGAGAAAAGTTTCATTGTGATGCTTTTGTATATTTGGTTGGACTCATGTTGTTTATAGCATGTTTCACAATACCTACTTATATTGTAGAAACTGACGTGTATTATATCCAACACAAATAATAACATAAACACATACTTAAATAAGATATAACCTTACAACAGCATGTTGGTATCTTCTTTATATAACAAGAACATGCATCTTCAATGAGTCTTGTACGGGAAGAGATTCACTGTCCTTAAAAGGTGTTTACGCGCTCAATTCGCTGCAAGTCTCATGCGTAACGACCTAATGATTAATGCAAACTCGTGTTGCATTTCACAACAAATGCAACACGATGATAATGGTGGTAGCTTAAACTCAAGTTTGAAAGCCTCAAAACACAACAGCCCTTGTTAAGATTTATGTATGTGGGGATTATGGGATGATGGTTGCAATCATAATTGTCATCCAAATCTACCATACTCTCCTCTTTTCTTGGTTGATATGGTTTGTTACTATATATACTAACACACTTTGATAGTTTCTGCTTTTTAAGCCTGTATTACAAGCTGTTTAAGTTGTATTATTAGTCACCATATAGACAAATTGTACATTATGCTAAAACTCGTAAAACCCACTAATAATTGCAACAGATGCTAGTGATGTTGAAAGTAGAGATAATTTTTAAGACTAGTCGGTGATAGATTGCTGTAAAAAAATGTAAATGCATATGCTATTATTTGTGTCAACTATAGTCCTTTTTAAAGTCACACATATTCCATATACGCAAATAAAAATAATACGATGTTACTCTAGCAACTTGAATTACTAGGTGAGAACACCATTATGGCATTATGCTAATCATGTTATAGTGATCAAAACCTCTACTAAAACGGTACGCTTAATCTTTTGATTGGAGGCCATACTTATGTGGGCTAGTTTAACTGAAATCAATTTAAAATTTAATTAGCAAGGGCTAAACGCACACGTTTTGGACTCAAAGGCCATTACAGCAAGGGCTAAGAGCATGGGAGTGTGAACCCTTTTCACACAGTTATTCTTTTTTTCATGCCGGATTTCTCACTTCGTGTCAGCTCGTGTCAGCCTGGAAGTCGGTGTCTTTTACCTGCGTTGACAGGCCGACGTTAGTTGGATAGACTTTTGTGTGTTTTTTTAACATAAATGTTTGAAACTTCCGTGTGCTTATTTAACCTCGATATTTAGAACTTTCAAACTAAAATGAACCACTCCTCTTTTGGACTGTGATGTTAGTAACAGTGTGAAAACTTCACACTGAGTTTCACATTAGAAAACTTCTTATACTCTAACATGATAATTGATAAAAGAAATTGCAATTTTATGTATCTAAGAAACTTTATTCGTAGGATATAAGTACCTTGTTGATAAGTTAAAACATAGATAACTAACCAATCTAGTACGTCAAGCTTAAGATATTACAGATTATACCAAGAAACTCAAATTCTAGCCACTAAATCCAATTAAGTTCCGATGTCGGGTATATTGTACTATGATATGTTGATGGAGGTATGGTGATTTGTACACCACATTTTTTTAATACATTACAAAATTAAGTTACTCGTTGACCAAATATAACCGTTTATATGCACATTGGGAACAAATAAAAATGTGTATAAAGCACGTCATAATGCACACATCCACAATATTGTGTTGTAAATTTCACGTGTATTTAAGTACGCAAAAGAGAAGGCATTAATTTGTCGACGTGGGTCTTTATGTCACGTCTCAAGTTAGAGAAAGGTTTCATTGTGATGCTGCTAATGATGTTAAAAATAGAACTAGTTTTTACGACTTGTCGGTGACAGATTGCCGATGAAAATTAATGCATATCGCATGATACGTGTCAACGATAGTCTCTCTTATGTTCACTCTTGTTCTATATATACAATATAAAGTTAACAACGTTACTCTAGTAACTCGAGTTAGTACATGATCACAAAATGTTTGTTTGTAGCTTAACTAAAGGAAAATTTCAGAAAAATGTAATGAACGTTTTAAAAGGTCGACATATGTATAGTAAGTTCTGCACATAGAAAAAACTATGATTATTTCGTTTTGTCTATAAAAAGGATTGAAAGTTGAATCTAACCTACTATAACAGTGAAAGTTCAATTCTAGTGATAAATAAGGTAAAGTAAAAATGAGAAATTTGGTTATCTACGTTAATAATAGTTAATTTCATGTTACTTTTATTACTTTAATTGATGTAATAGTAAACTTACTTTATTTTAATCAAGAATTTTTTGGAAAATTTATTACTTTTTGAGTTTTACGGGTAACTAATGGCACAATTTAACATATATCACAAGCTAAGAACACAAGTAGTGGTTC
This sequence comes from Gnaphalium uliginosum, assembly GCA_963930675.1. Lineage (NCBI taxonomy): Eukaryota > Viridiplantae > Streptophyta > Magnoliopsida > Asterales > Asteraceae > Gnaphalium > Gnaphalium uliginosum. The sequence continues at coordinate 33,489,205 of OZ005685.1, forward strand.
GATGTTAAACTGAGTGTTGAATTCAACACTGAGAACAATATTAGGTGTAATTTTAAGTGGAGTTGTCAATGTTGAAGCAATGAACATGTCCACCATTAATATGTTTTGATCAGTAGGGAAAAAACAAAAGACAAAAACCTTTACCACACCGTTGAGGCTTCAACTTTGACATTAATGTCAGTAGAAAATGATAAACTCAACGTTGAAGGCCCTTCAACAATGAAAATAGGTTAGTACTTCCCATTCTCTCAGCACTTGAGCTCTTTGATCTCTCCGACTTTTGTATATTCCTATTTTTCGTAAAAAAAGAAAAGTGAAAAAATTTCAGAAACAACAAACAAAAGCCAAGGGAACATAACTATGATCGTTGAAGAATTCTAGACTCAAAATGGAAGTTTGAAAGTATGCTTTGTTACATCTTTTATCTTTGGCCCATACTTTATCGTTATCATTATGTTTTTCCTACTTTAGTTTTGTGTCTTCACAAACCGTTGTATTTCTGTTGCTTTACTTATTTTCTACATGTTTTTATATAATCAAGTCTCTAAAGTATAACGTTTGCGTTTGATTCGCTGAATGTTTTTAATGGATTTACATTTATTAGTGCATTTTCTATTTATTATTTGGCAAAAAATAATTAATTTATTTAAATATCAAATTAATATGGAGAAAATACAAAACATGAAGCAGCTAAACAGTCGAAACATATATTACTATAGTTTTGAAGTTTCATCAATTTAATCAACAATGATCTAACGTCCTATTTACTCAACTTAAAGAATCCGCAGAGCAAAATAGTACTTTCATTTTACACAACTTCATTTTTAATCTTGAATGTTTAACCTTATACCTTCAATTTCATTCTAGAACATTTCCCGTGCAATATAGTGCTAACAAATGAGAAAATGTAACAGTGATCGATGGTTATAGTTGACAATAATGTTAATGAAAAATATAGTGATAGTTGTTGGCGGTGATCGTTATCAATGTTGGCTTACATAGATTATCAATATTGACAATTATTATAAGTGATTTATTATTTTCGTTCAATTTTTGCGTAACTTTAAGTTGATTTTTTAACACACGTGAAAATTTCAATATGTGTATAATGATTTTATGTTATCTTGCATTGTTATATCTCTCTCTTTTTCAACTAATAATAAAATATTTAATCAATCGTTAAATTTAATTATAAAGTTAAAATGCTTGATTAAAAAAAAGAAAATGATATTGTTGTTATTATGTTGATAATTGATGATTTTCTCATATTTATTTAATCAATCAGTAAGTGTCATTTGTAAATGCTTTATTAATAAAGATTTAAGAAATAAGAAATTATTAGTTACTTAATATTTTATTAGCGTCCTAATATATTAAGTCAATGATAAGGGTATAATCGACATTTTGTATCTTTAAAAGTATAAGTTTGTAAAGAAAAAGTGAAAACTTTTTATAAGGAGTACAGATAAACAAAGGGTAGATATATTTCAAGTTTCTAAATCAACAGTAGTACTCGATCCTAGCAATTCTTACGTGATCGCATACTTTCATTGTTCATATGAATCCTGAATTTTTCTCCAAATCCTCACCAATCGAGCTCCTATCAACATTTCTTGAACATTTGTACCTGAAATCAATTTCCAACCTAATAAGTATTGAAAGTTCATGAAATTGACAATAAACAAATACAAAAACAATGATATCGCGAGATATAAACATGTACAAAATGAGCGATATCATGTACCAATGTTATATTTACTCATAAATCAAATGTGATTATAAATAAAATCACATGTGATTATATAAGTCACATTTTCTACGACCCAACAAAAATGAAAAAAAAAATTGTCGAAAGTATAGCTTGTTGGATCTCTAATCGAAAAGAAAAAAAAACGCTGATTTCAAATATGTAATTTTTAGTCATGGCGTTTGTAAGATATTTGATTTTAAAGATATGAGTGGAAATTGAGTTTTAAAGGACATGGAGCAATCCTAATGGTTCTCTCGTTACTCACTTTTCTAGCATTATTAATTGAACACACTCCATATATCATATATTTTTTAACCTTTTATATCAATTTACATCTTTAAACTGAAGCTAGTTTTACCAAATACTTATAAAAAATAAGCTTCAACTTCTAATTTAAAATTTAAGCTTCAGCTATAAATCTACGGCTTCGATTACTAATTAATTTTGCCAAACATACCTGCTTGTATTTTTACTTTCAAAAAAAAAAAGGAAGTGGGCCCCAATAGCCCAAAAATAAGTACTCCATGGTGAATAGTGAATGAATTACAAAATTTCAACAATATTTAATTACTCCGATATTTATTTCTGTTCAAAGGGTTTAATATATAAAATTCTCCTTCTCTGCAAATACTGTCTGCAAACCAAACTCACATATCCTGCATATTTTCCCGATTCCCTATTTTTCACAATCCTCGAAACGCACCTTTTCTTCCCCTTTCAAACAAAAATGCATTCATACAAACAAAATATTTGTATATGATAAACACGTATCCAAACGGCCCCCTTTGCTGACTACCCTTCGTACGTTTTATTCTTTTTTCAGAGCTCAATTAAACCCACTGTGTAAAGTTCTTCACACCACTGTTTGATCAGTCTTTACCCTACTAAAGGAGAATCACACCCCTCATTGGTAATTTAATTATTTTTCTTGCTATATACGGAGTAATGTTTATTTTTATTCATTTATTGTATATATAATTCTTTTGTTAGTTTTGCTTTGTGGGTTATTCAAGATCCAATTAAAATTTTGAAATTGGAAACTTTGGTTTGTTTTTCTTGAGAAAAACATAATCAATTGGTTTGGGGTATTGTTTTTATGTTCAATTTGAATTGAATCCAGAACAATTGCAAAACAGTTGTTTTTAAGTTTGAGATTTTGATTTGTAATGTTGAATTCTTTAGTTTCGAATGAAAAATTGATGGAATATGTTGTTTGCTAGTTTAAGGTACACATTCTAATTTAATAAGTGTGAAGAAACTTAATATAATAGACCAAAACAAATCACATTTTGAAATGGTAAGTTACCTATTTAGGTATGTGACGTCAAAGCTTTTAATTGGTAGAAGAATTAGTCTTTTAAATTTTTCTGGAATTCAACTTATGTTATTTTTTGACTATTTATGTAATTTGACAGAATATAGATTGTTTGAATTTGTTTATGATTATTCTAGACTATTATTGTTTAATGTGATCAAATTCAATGTTTGCATGTATGTTTATATGCTAGTTTTAGATTTAGCATATTACTTGGAATAAACTTATATGGTGGATGGATTTCATCTATTAATAATATTGCTCATATTTTTCTGTGCATTTTCAATTTTTTGTATTTTTTTTTAATTCGTTGTGTATATTCATTTGTGTGTTTTTCATGAACTTACATAGGAAGTACACATAGGCTTGATGACTCAAGAAATCACTATTGGTGAATTGGGCTCAAGAAAGCAGGGGCTCTTGAAAGATCAAGTTCGTTTAGTTAAGAGAAAAGATTCGGATCGTTATGAGATTGCTAGAATTCAAGATAATCTATCATTTGAGAAGGGTTTCTTTGTTGTAATTCGGGCTTGTCAATTGTTAGCCCAAAAAAATGAAGGGATCATATTGGTTGGGTTGGCCGGTCCTTCTGGTGCTGGAAAGTCCTCGTTTACAGAGAAAATATTGAACTTTATGCCAAGTGTTGCCGTCATTTCAATGGACAATTACAATGATGGTAGCCGAGTAATCGACGATAACTTTGATGGTCAGGATTTAAAAATTGTTATTTTTTTGGTTATATGATAATTATATACACATTCTAATGTTCTTTTGAAACAGATCCTCGATTGACAGATTATGATACTCTGCTGAAAAACATTAATGATTTAAAAGAGGGGAAAACCGTTGAAGTTCCAATTTACGATTTCAAGTCTAGCACCCGCACTGGTTACAGGTTTGAGCTTTCTTTTTAAGTCTAAATTTTATGTGTATATATTAGTAAAACTTCCAAGATATGTAGGCATGTAGCTATGGCAGTTATGGAACTTATGAGTTCATGTGTGATTATAGGACACTTGAAGTTCCAAGCTCTCGTATTGTGATAATTGAAGGAATTTATGCTTTGAGTGAGAAGCTGCGCCCATTACTGGATCTTCGAGTATCTGTTACAGGTGGTGTTCATTTTGATCTTGTTAAACGGGTTTTAAGAGACATACAACGTGTTGGGCAGGAGCCCGAAGAAATAATCTACCAGATATCTGAGACGGTCTGTTCTTGCTCATCTATGTATAGTATCGGTACTGGAACGTAGAGTTCGCAAATTAGCATTTATTTATGAATGTGTCGGTCCGGGTTATGTTATGTCTTTAGCAGGTTAATGGGTAAGGTTAAACAAATTAGCTGAAAAGGAAACGGGTCAAATGGGTTGAACATACCGAAAGTTGCATGACGTGTATTTGTAATGAATACAACCTTAGTAGCTATTTTGGTTAAGAAATTATATTATTATTGTAATCATATAGTTTTTATTTTTATAATCATATCTAACAAACTAATTTATCATAAAAACATTTTATGTACGGGTCAATCCCATTTACCCATACACTAAATTATCCCCGTTACTCAACCTGCCCATTTTGCCATCTCTATGGAAATGTTTCAATCATATTTTTCAGTTTTTCTGTAGATCTGATTGCTTTTTTTATGTAGGTATATCCAATGTACAAGGCATTTATAGAACCTGACCTCAAGACAGCTCATATCAGAATCGTCAACAAGTTTAATCCCTTCACTGGGTTCCAGAGTCCTACTTATATTTTAAAGGTTTGAGCTTGTTTGATGGGTGTAGGCTCAACATTTTTAAAGTCTGTAGGCTCAATATTTTCTTGATAACGTTTTCAGTCAACAAGAGAGCTAACTGTGGATCAAGTGAAGTCTGTCATGTCCGATGAACATACCGAAACTTTGGAGGAAACTTATGATATATATCTTTTGCCACCTGGCGAAGATCCGGAAACGTGCCAATCGTATTTGAGGATGCGCAATAGAGAAGGAAGATATAGTCTTATGTTTGAGGTTTGCTTTTGAATTTTCACCAGAAGTGGCAATATCAACTCACACACCTAAAAGCGGGCGAATTTGGGTTATAAGTAATCTCCAACTGGAGCAACAGGTCAAATGGGGTTAAAGGACATACGGGGAAAAGTTACCAAATTGTATTCAATAATTTATTTATTTTTCCTAACAATGGAATATGTCAAATGGGTTGAGAGGGTCAAATGAGTCTTTACAAAGTGTACTTATATGTTTGATGGGTGGATGATTCTTAGCTAAAAACGAAATAAGTCAAATAGGTCGAAAGTTATCCAAAATATTTTAATGTTCACAACCTCGTAAACTGTTTTTTATGTATTAAAGTTAGATAATTATTGTAAGAATATTGGTTTCTTAATCTCATTCAATAAATAATGAAATGGTAAAGAGGAAATACGAAAATAGAAAAGTGTTGAAATCCGAATTGACCTGAACCCATTTTGACCCTTTACCCAGCTTGACCTTACCATTTCGGCACCTCTACTTTCTGCTTATAATCATGCTTTTGTTTGTACTTTTCATCATACTTTCTACGAGTGTGAACTACTGAAGAAAATATGATATTTGCTTATGATTTTGCATTTTAGGAATGGGTCACTGATTCTCCATTTGTCATCTCTCCGAGGATAACTTTTGAAGTTAGTGTGCGGCTTCTTGGTGGTCTAATGGCCTTGGGGTACACGATAGCATCTATCTTGAAAAGAAGTAGCCATGTGTTTTGTGATGACAGAGTATGTGTAAAAATAGACTGGCTGGAACAAATTACTCGACACTATGTGCAGGTACCACTACGTTTTCTTTCTTTCCATTTCTTATTTTGTTTGTATTTTTATGTGGAATCATTTAATGGTTGCCTTCCAATTCTTTTTGTGATGAGAAGGTGCAAGGAAGGGACCGCCTAAGTGTAAGATGTGTCGCTGAGCAGCTTGGATTGGAAGGTTCATACATTCCACGCACATATGTTGAACTAATGCAACTTGAAAAGCTAGTAAACGAGGTCACGGTATGATATGTCTGAACTTTTGATTCATGTATATTAATGCGAGGTGGGAAAATAGTCTCATCAAACTGGTAAGATAACGGTTCAACATGGGTTCCTTGTAAAACGAGCTATTTTGCTTTGCTGGTTGAAAGTTGAAACACCATGGATTTTTTTGGGTGGACCCAAAACCTTAATTGTTTTATTGAGAATTTTTTGAAAGTTAAGTTGTGGCAGACATGATTAAAAAGGTTTTATTATAACAACAGGTATAAAGGCATACAATCGCAACGTACATGTGTTCTGTTTTATGCAACATACGTTTTTTATACACAGTACACACTATGTCTTTGAATTTTACGAATGTTCTGTTTTATTCAAGGTACTTGTAAAAGTGTTCCACTGTCCACCCTTGTATTGGAATAACCTGTGAATCATCCGAAGGTGGAAAACGTTTTGCAAGTTCCATGACAAATGGTGTACCCAAAATGTGTTGCATAAAGCATGCCATTATCTCATTACAAATATAATAATCTAGTTTTTGAGTAAAATGATTTAGGATGTTTTATGCATTTTATACACCTCGAATGACTATGACTCATTTCCCATGTTTCTTTTTTGTTGGTTTTTGTTGTACCTATTGACCCATTAGAGATAAAACGTACCTGAATCTACTAATTCATAAGTAAATTAGTCATAATTGCTACCTCTAATTTTGATGCAATTAAATCCTAATCAGGAGTTTATGTAGGTACTCCCGGAGGAATTGAAAACAAAGCTAAGCATAGATGATGAAATGCTATCAAGTCCCAGAGAAACACTTTCACTTGCTGCAACAAGAAATCCCTTCTTTAAAAGGTGCTATACACCATTCTATGTAACATTGCGATACTTCCTTTTTGAGATTTATCATAAAATTTTGAACATCTTAATCTATGGGAAGTTTCCCAGTTAAAATACACGTATTTCATTTTTATCATGACTAATCACAGATGATATTGCGCCAAATTTTCAAATAGTCATACGTGTTACTTAAGTTAAGTGTCTGAATCAAATAGAGTGACAATATATGTGTGTGGATGTATGTATATAATGTGTGGGATAGGTGGTTTAGGTTTGCTTTTCTAAAAAAAAATCAAATAGAATGACTTTCATGAATAGGAGGGAATATAATGAGCTGTGAGTGTAATAGTTACCGGTCAAATTGTTTGTATAACATTCGAGGTTGCACATTCCTACAATAATATCAGTTATAGCTAGCATTACTCGTTTAACCAATATTCAATTTTGATTGTTTGGGTAAAATGATTACGATTTTATATTTTTCTATTTAGGGCCAAAGTAATCCGATTCCAAGAAACAAGTAAAAAGTTGCCAGAAAAAGTGATTAATGTAAATCCATTGTATCTTTGGTTAACCACTTGATCTTATTAAGTGATCTGGATTCCAAAGCTCACATTCAACCCCCTCTTAAACTGTGTAGTTGTTAACTTGTTCATATGTGTTGCAATTAATGTGGTTGAAACTTGTAAAATTTGGATTTTGTAAGTTTATGAGTCTTTCGAAGTCACGATAATCACTTCCAAATTTCACATCTCCTTAACTGTGTGTACTTCCTAAGCATTTATACTTGTCACATTTCTGATTTCTGATAGTTTATGAGATATTTACTATACAGCCGAATGTCACATTCATATTCAACCGCAAGGGATAAAAATTTGAACTCCATTCCTGGATATGTCAAGAGCACAGAACCAACAGACACAACGGCATTCCAGGTTATATTATGCTTTCTTTTCACTCTGTCCCAAAATAAATTATATTTTCGTAACTTTTTTAGGTTGTAGGTACTTTACAAGTTATTAACTGATACAGTGATACATGCTTGCTAATGTACCAAGATTTGTACATTTGTTTGACTATGGTTCTTTTTTATCTTCTCAAGGGAGCAATTAGCCATCTCACCGAACAGATTCTTACCTTAAATGATCGGATGGATGAGTTTACTTCTCGGATTGATGCTCAAACTTCACAAATTTCAAGAACATTTTCTGGTAACCAACAAGTCACCGAGTCATCCAATGGAATTGCTTCAACTTCGTACTTCACCTCAACTTCAGCCAACGGTTCCTTAAATGGATCTAGAGTAAGCCATTCAAATTCATCCACTCAGTTAGTAAAAGATTCTCCCCTCGTCGAAGAGGTACATTTGATATTCCATTTTCATCTTTCTTTATCTTGTGGGGATCATACATTTGTTTAGGGGTGTTCAGATTTATTTTTATTTTTTATTTTTAACAAAGAATGTCATAATCATAAGATTTTTTTTATTTGTTTTTTTAACAAAGAATGTCATAATCATAAGTATGTCACATAATCAAATAATTGAATATTTGATTATTACAAACTTCAAACAGAAAAAGCACGTCTAAAAACACTTTTCAACAATGCCTTTTGTTACCGATCGTCTGTTTTATTTATTCAAAATTCTGTTGTCACTTTATAAAACACAGATTTAAACACCTCTTCTGTCGAGTCATCTCCCAATTCCTACTTGATGGATTTTCATTTGTTTTTGGAACAGATATCCGGAATAGCTCAAAGCCAACGTAAAATCATGCATCAGTTAGACAGCATCAGCAAACATCTTTATGATGAAATAGGTGAGAGATCACGTCAAGAACGGAAAGGCAAGAAAAACAATGGACCCAAAGTTGATGCAGTTGCTGTTTCTATAGTATTAGCATTGGCCTTTGGTGGTCTTGGAATCATCTTGTTTAAAGGGGTTGCACCCAGAAATTGATTCTCTTTTTATTTCAGTTACAAACTAAAGAAATACTAATATTAGTAGTCGATTTTCATATGCATCATTTTCTTTATAGTTTCATCCAAAATAACACCCTTTTAAGCGAGAAACAATTGAAGCTTCTAAGTTCAGTTTTGAGTTGTATCAAAGAAGGGTGTGTTTTTGTTATGATGTTGCTTTTTTTTCCCCCTTGTCTATTCTTTTTGTTATTTTCCGATAAGAAGCCATGACCTGGTAACCATAACAGGCCAACCTCAGGTCTTGGTCCTTTCCAGCTTGGTTTTTGACAAATTCTTTTACTGCACAAATCACCATCCATATATTAATTTTTTGCCAAATAATGTATACAATGAAATTAAGGCACACAGCATTAATCGATTTTCCATAATATAATCATATCTATATTGTACTGTAGATGGATTTACCATTTGTTGCTTAATAATTTTAGAACATACATTACATATAGTGTGCTGTAGAAGGCCTGCCATTATCACAATTTCCATATAAAACCGAAACTGAAATATTTGCAGATCCTTAAATTTAATGATTCAAAACCAAATCTCAAGATGATGAGAGAATAACCTACCATTTATAGACAATAAGCATTTCATTTTTACAAAACCACCATTAAATCCATTTCCTATTACGATGCGATTTTATGATCCAAATTATTGTATTGATCCACTTTTCCTACGCATCTTTCCATTCCATCACTATATAAACCGCAATCGTATGACCAGAAAAAAGTAACGAGTACTTGGTATAAAGATCAATTTAAACACATGGAGAAGGTTCTCATCAAGATGTTCTTCCTACTCCTGGTTTGTGTATCTGCATCAGGTTCGAATCCATCCACTTATAATAAGCCATCCAAAATGTATGAATTAACGAATCATTGTATCCAATAGTTTTGTACCCTTATAAAGCTTATGCTAGTTTTCATGATATATGTATTGACCATATCGTTAACTATGATCGGTTTTTCAGGTGTTGCAAGATTCCCAATGAAGCCGAAAGGCTCCCCAGTTCCTCCAAGTGGACCTTCGCCTCCTGGCTACCAGTGTGTAATCGCTGCTGATTGTCAAAAAAGTTGTCCATGTGACGTGCATGAACAACATTGTAGGTTGAATCGTTGTTATTGTAATGCTAACCTTTGCTAGTTAATTAAGTCACTTGATATATTTAAAGATTGTTAAGCAATGGCTCTAGCCAATTTGAGTCAAGTTGATGAAAATGATGTTATTGCCTTAATGATGTTTTAATTATAATGAGTAATATTCTATCAATTGGCCAACTTTTTGAAAGAAAAACAATTAGAAATTAATTATGTTAAAGATCATGTGAAAAAACTTTTAAAATAATACGAGTAATGTATTTATATTAGTTCATCTATTCTATATTTTTTAGTATAACTTTTCTCTACTATAGAAAAAGTGTGTTACAGTATAACTATCTAGAGTTATTTTTTCTACCTCTAACTTACAACCAAACTTTAACGTAACTAACAACAATTTCATAAGTTATTCTATCTAATTCTCACTCTTTCATGAGATATAGAATTCTTCAACGTCATAGCGAACACGTTGAAAAGGAGAGAAAACGGCATAACACTGTCTTTCAATTCAACGTTACGTAAATCATTTGGTTTGAATCTTTTAGAAGTGTAAGAATTGTATATATGATTGTTAACCGTAGTTCTAAATATCTCAGCAGTTAATGTAAACTTTTAATTGTATTTTTATGAATTAATACAAAAATCCTCTTCAAAACACATTTGGTAATTGTGCTTTACACATCTAGAGACTTGATCATTAACAACATTTCGTTTTACGATTATGGATAGTTTCCGATAATGGTGTAGCGTATTCTAGAATTTGTCATGTATAACCTTTTCGGGAGGGTTTTGTCAAATGAGTTTTTAAAATCATCATCATCAATATCATTATCAAATGGGTGTTCAACTTTCTTAAGAACAGATTTATCATCATCATCATCATCATCATCATCTTCATCTTCACCATCACCACCACCATCATCGTCATATGGGTTAAAGTTGACTTTATAATGTTGTTGTGAACTATGACGATTTAAGACTTCGGTATGGTTGAACTAGTTGCTGAAAATTGACGAGCTGACTACTACTGACATATGTTGGTGCAACACTGCATTATTTGATTGATACCGGTTCTCGAGATACCCCCACACTACCACATACAACCGGTTCATTTCCTATTTTAATCACATAACTGGCATCTTATGTGAATCCAGTATGAGTTTCTATACTCAACTTTCTCAGCAACATTTCTCAACAACCGGGAGTATATTATTAGTTTTGATGGTAAGGGTAATTTTAATAAAAATCTTGTTACATATGTGAGTATGTACTCCATAGACCCGCTAATAACCTTGTGATATTGGGTTAGGTTGTCTGATTGAAATTGTGAAATCCTGGGAAACCCAATAATGATGTTATCATTTAATCTAATTAAAAAAATTAATTGATCAATTTAGTCCTTTTATTTTACTCAAGTTAAAAGTAAAACCCGTAACTTTAAATTAATAAAAAAGGAAGAACTAAACTATTAGTTGTAATTTGATCATGATTTGTATTGATTAGCTTAAAATTTAAAAAGAGTTGATTATTTAAGAGTGCTACCACTCATATTTAGGTGGTACACCTCACTGTTTAAATAAATTTAGTAAACTAGAGTGAGCTTTAAATTTTTCATGTTAACAGTGACTAAATTTTCTGAATCCGTCACTAAATCGGTCTTCTCTCATGGACATTCTTACATGTTAAAACCAATAAGGGACTTAAGGTTCTTCTTTATGACAAGGATGTTCGGCATACAAACAAGACAACAAATGTGATGTACAAAAAGATCTTACTAAACATATAATTACTGCTATGTATTACAACTTCACGTTTATGATTCTTTATACCTTTGATTTCATTATTTATAATTAGATAATTAAATTCATTTATGATCCAATACTCTTTGACGTATCTTACATGTTATTGGATACAAACCTACTCTTTATCCACTGAAATTAGCTCTAACGATAGGCTTTATATACATACTATCTAAAATAATTTACCTTGAAACCTGAATATCTTTTTTAACTCCATATAAAAAATATTCAATTTTATTATATACATCAAATTCGTATTTATAAAAATCAATTATAAATCAACAGGCCGTGCGTATATACAGGTTTGAGTACTAGTACTTATCTAGTAAAAGATAAAAAAACAGTGAATTTCACAACACACTGCGTATTCCCCAATAACCTCGTTGCGCCCTGTGATATAGCACATAACCGGCTATCTGGTTCCGCAGCAAAGCTGTTGCAAAACCGAAGGGTATTTAGTGAAAGAAGTTTTTCCATGGTGATCTAAAATGATTCTGAAGGTTGGGGTATCTTTGTAATTTCCCTTATAATCTTTAAATTAACTCTGAGATTGATGCAAGATCCACAAAATTGATTGCAGCATCAACATATTAGATTCGTTGGATATATGTTTACTGTCATTTGGCCCGGGAAGAATTATTATAAAGAAAGATAAGTACCATACATTTGCTACGCAAAACGAAAAGCATACATATAGTAACCACATGCTGACACATCCATACCAAAGTCGAACATTTTTACCAACCAACTTTTATTGATAAAAAATGAGATACATGCCCAGATGACCATATTATGCAGCTATTTCATTGGAAAATATGTATGTATTTCTTTTGACATCATATTCAAATGGGTCCTGTTTTTTATTTAAAATTCACTAAATGGAAAAACTGTTTCGAGTTCACGTATAGAGATGCAAAATGTACGTCATTCATCCAGATTTTGGGTCAGGACTTGATATTTTAGTTTAACATGTTTGACACACAAATAACTGTTGATTTGTGAGTGAGGGGAATTTGAACACTTGAGTAAATAGATAATAAAGAAGGCAATGGACATAATATATGAAAGTGCATAATTTGATACTACTACATTCTTAAGTTCCTTGAACAACACAAAATCTTTTCATATTCCAAACACCCTTGTTTATAAAAACAAAGACCAATATTCCAACTAAAAAGGACAACTTGCAAATCAAAAATTAAAATCCAGCATCCGCAAACTGATACTCATCTAGGCCACAAGAGTGCTAGCTGTGGTTGACTCGCTGCAAACAACAAAAGTCTGAGTGAGCAACACAAATGAAATGAAGAAAAGAAACTATAATACCAAGACGATTAAATTCTTTTTTGCCAATTAGTGAAGGTGAATCCCACTATCGAAAATAACCACACAACAAATTGTGTAAAATTTTAAGTCCGCTTCAGAAGTATTATAAAAAAGTATACCGAATCAACTAGAAACAAGACACAAGTGCAGTTCTAACTTAATTGAGATTCTATATTCACATCAAAAGTTCATAAAAACACTAGTTGCTCTATTCCTAAAAGTAGGAATAAATAATCAAATTAATAATAAACTCTTAACCAAAAGTAACAATTTTGCAATAAAGGATCACATCAGAAGTAAGTTCGGGAAGAACATATAGAGATCAGGACAAACACAAACTATTGTACAAAAAGCATTTGCCACAAAATAATGATATTTAGAGCAGTTGACACAAGAATAGGGAACGTACTATTTCCAGACTGGTGGAAGCTTCTTGGTTTTCTTGTAGTAACGGGCAAGTCGGTGGATCCTGCTCTCAACAAGAATCAATCTGAATTTGGAATCTTTGTCCTTCCTGTTCCTCTCCAAGTGCTTTCTGATAGCAACTGCCTTCTTGATCAGATGATATAAATCCTCTGGGATTTCAGGAGCTAGCCCTGTCAATTCAATAAACAAAGGATATTAGTATAATAGCACAAAAAAATTTGTTTATAAAGAGGACGGTCAGAATGATATTGCATACCATGGGCCTTGAGAATTCTGAGAATTTTGCTACCGGTAACACTGTTAACCTGAGCAATACCATGAGAATCACGAAGAATAACACCAATCTGAGATGGTGTCATACCCTTCTTTGCAAACTTGCAGATGTTTTCTTGAACCTGAAATATTGAATAAAGAAAATCATCATCAAATTAATAACTCAATACCAATACAATTTTCTATAATAGATAAAAAGCATCCTTAGAAGTATTACATATATTAATTGGCCTATAACAACATTATGTCAACTGTTGATTTAATCTCATAAAATATGCTTCCAAAACAGTATTAATAAGGGTAAAAGACATAGAAAAGAATGAAACTTTACACCTGATTTACAATCAGATAGACAAAGTTCTCAATTTATTGATGTCTAATGACAACAGAACACAGAGCTGAACAACAAAATCAGTACTCATATTATCTGTATTTTGACCACAATCACAAGTCACACTATCTAAAGGCTGCAAACATTAAATGTTTTAAATGAGGTAGCTAAAGGTAATATCCATTACTACCATTAAGTTGAAACTCTTAAGGACACTCGGAAACCAAAAGAATCATACATAATCATGCTAAATTTATCACAAAAATCAACAACCTAATAAATATAAGATGCTCAAAAGAAAACACTAATAAAAAATTATACATCTTGTGCAGAGATCTTCAACCAGCTTGGTGGAGTCCTCTTGTATGGTTTAGCTGATGCTGATATACCCTTTCTGTTGAATCAGCACAAATATTATCAAAATTAAAACTTTATTATTATCATAAACAAATACACACACATTACAAATCAGCACACTGGTCATTCAACCATATATATCTAACCTACATACATGATTCGATTCTTCACATATTCAGTACAAATCAGTAATTAAAAACCAGAAACAATTCCAAAATGTTATTGCATCCATGACTATCATATATCATAGAAACAGTACAATTCGAATGAAATAGATTTAGAAATGTACCCTTTGCTGTGCATACGACCCATGATTACTGAGTTGCTGTTCGCCGCTACTTGCTGCCGTATCGGTTAGCTGTAAACTGATTGAAAACCAAACCCTAGTGGAGGAAGAAGTTATGGATCGATATTTGTATATATAGTATGGTTTAGGGCTAATTTGTTATAGGCCCATTAGACATGAATTGGGCTTTTAAATACTTTAAACTTACTGGGCTCAAATAATTTTAGTGGATGGAAATAGAGATAAAAAAGAGTTGCCCGTTAAATTACTGCCGTAAAACTTAAGCTTAAAATAGATAACTTTATTTCTAAAGAGTAATCTCATAATTTATAGCCTATTCATAACTTATTTATCAAGAAAAAATTCAGTTGAGTGAATAATAGGTTGAACTTCAAAGTGTGCTCAAGTCATGGATCATCCTTTTTATCATTCTATTACTAACACTATTCCTAATAATATGTTCATTTACATTCCCTTATAAAATACTTTGAAAATTATTGATATGTATGTGGTAATAAACATTTTTAAATTTGAAATATACACACTAACCATATATAGAATAACATACATTGTCAAAATAAGGGGTACAAATATAATTTTAAATATTGTTGAAGTTTTAAAACTATTTAGAGATATTTTATAGATAGTTAGAGATAGTTGACAATTATTTTATACTTAACAATAATATTATTTAGGTGGATACTAATTTTGAGGCATAAAGAATATACTACTTGTAATTTGCTTCATATGGCTTATGAGATTTGTAGGGTAGAAATTTATATTATGATCTAGTGTGAAACCCGTACGATGTACGACATTATATATATCATGTCAAAATATATAGCTCTTCACTAAAATATCATTTAATTGAGTTCCATGAAAGAATAGAATGATATTCAATTTCTATCTTTTTAAGATTATACATACATCATTTACATTTCAACATTTTCATTTATACTCCATTTAAGAATGTAACTATTACAAATAACCGTTTTCCATTGAACATATAATAATAATTACAAATATCGAAAGATATGTAATTGACGTAAATAACCACATCAACTATTATATCAATTGATAAAATCTGACAAAAACATATTATAAATGACCACATCAACAAATTAAACTATAAGATAAACTACAGATTATGCGCTTAGTGAAACAAATGAAAATTTTCAATTTCTCATAGTAGAATGACAGGTTCATATATCTATGCTTTACATATATTTACCATATTGATCATCTTTTGCCTAAATGATTGAGCCGCATATTCCTAATATTCCATCCAACAAACCTAATTTAATCTTAAACACTTAAAAATATAAAAGTTAAATCATGTAATTATATTATGCGAAAGAGAACACTTCAGCTTCAAACTTGAAAATATCACATCACATTTACCAAATTTTAACACAAGTTATATAAAGAATTTTCATAGCAAAAGATTTAACATATTACCTAACCCACCCATTTAACCACATCTAGTTTATAGATGAAGAATCGGAAACCAAAAATTTAACTATGTTGTGAACATCGTTATGCATAATCGGAAATCAAATTAGAAACACACACAAAGTAGATATGATGTCTTATTTTTTTTTTCAAAATTTATACGGTATAAGAAATTGTAAAATGGACAATAAAAAGCTCAATAATTAATAAAGTAATAAACTCGAAATGTTAAGAAATAGCACTGATTATAAATAACTTATAGACAAAGGCACTAGTAACTTTAAAAATGTGAGAGTCAATACTATACGAAATTATAAGAACTTACTTTACGACGACAGACGACTGCCGTAGGGGGTTTACATAATTTCGAGTGTGATTAGACATACCGATTCGATCCGAGCTCTCTTGGAATAAGTTCGGTAGCGGATTACGAAATCTTGGTCATCTTCTATTGAAAGCATCATCTATCACTAATAAACCCCGCATCCATGTAAAAACCATTCAGAAGATATAATCTAAATCAAAAATTCATATCAAACTTACATACCTATAAAATGATTTATGTAAGAATTTGTAAAAATTTCTTGTTGGATTGGAATTTTAACAGAGATACTTATATAAACTGATTTATGTAAGAATAAAAAAAATTCTAGTTGGATTGAAATTCCAACAGAGACATCATATTATATTATATATGAAATGAAATTGATTAGGGATTCAAATACAAAACACATTTACATTAATAAACTAATTACTTTATATTAATTGTATAAACATAAAGCATAAACAATGACTATTCTTCCTATCTCAATTCAACTACTATATAAAATGATTATTCAATTACTTTATATTGATTGTTGAAATAAATACATTATTCAACTATAACAAATTACCATTAATTATTATTATCTTTCCTATATACTAATAAACTAGCCCCTAGCCTATGTGGGTGCATTCTATAAACTAGAATACGATGTGGCATAATGTAGTGAATTTTTAAAAGCCAAGTATGCCATTTAAGAAGGTTGAGGAGATAGAGAAGAATTGTTATCTCAGGAAGAACTGTAAAGATGGTCCGGAAGAGATGAGGGTTATCAAGCTGATTGAAGATGGGAGAGGAGATAGAGAAGAATGGTTATCTCAAGCCAAGAAATCATTTTCTATTCATGATTTGATGTAATAGACTAGAAAAATGTAATGACTTGTTTAAATCTATAAAAGTCTAGTTTATTTAAATTCTGATAGATTAGAAAGTTATGTAAAGGTTTTGACATCATCAGATAAGGGAGATTGTTGGGGGAAAAATTGATTCTTCCTTCTTTATGAATCTGATGAGTCGAAATGTCTAAGTCTAGTAAAAATGTTAAGTATAGAATTACAGTCTAAAATGCAGATTTCGCTACTGAGTCTGAAACATCAGACTACGGCGTTTGAGTCCGAACCTTAAGACTCTGATACATGCTTCAGACTTTGACAAGCTTCATGGGATTTCAGACTATGACGATTACAGACTTGGAGTTTCAGATTCAGAAGACTTAGAAGATTATATCTACATCTGGCATCTAAGGATTCGAATATAAACTCAAAAACTTAGAAGATATTTGTATTTAGAGTTTTTATCTTGTTTCTATAGTTATCGGTTAGTTAGTTGTAAACCGATAAATTAGAGATTGAGGAAGATTGTGTTTCTATCTCTAATATTAGAATATATATGGATTCATAGATTTGGAGAAACCTAACGAAGTGAACGCTTAATTGTAAAAACCCTATGCGAATTATATAGTAGAAACCGAAGGACTATTCAATAGTAATACCATGTGAAAGGTCTTATTTTAATGTCATTATTTTTTAGAAAAAGCAAGAAATTTTAACGTCATTACTAATATTTTTATTTGATTTAAATAGTAATATAATTATTATTATTCTTATTATTATTTATGGGTTGATATACATACATACATACATACATACATACATACATACATATATATATACATATATATATATATATATATATATATATATATATATACATATATATATATACATATATATATATACATATATATATATACATATATATATATATATATATATATCAACCCATAAAACGCCTTTAAAATGCTTGGTGTTCGTTATACATTAATACTATAACGTTTTCTTACCATGATATGTTGATCAGCCTTTTCAGGAATTTCAAGATTTCCATCCAAACCAAAGAACCAACCAACCCATCCAAGTGGGCCTTCAACTTCTAGCTACTCGTGTGAAATCAATGATCATTGTCAAAAAGAGTGTCCATGTCATGTCAATAAGCAACATTGTATGGAGGGACGTTGTTATTGTAGTGACGACCTTTGCTAAGTCGATCTCAATGCCTTCAAAAGACTACTAAGCAATGAATGTATACAAGCCAATTTTGAATCGAATTCGAATTTTTTTCAAAATAAGAAATTAATTTCTTTAAATATTCCTTGTTTCGATATAATGTAGTGCGTCCATATATAAAAAAAAGTATTATGAATTGCACACCACATCTGATAATTTCTTGTAATTGTTTATTACGGAGTATGTTATTATATAGATATAAACAAATGACTATATATTTATACTTTAGATGCTTTGATATATATACTACAAATTAAAAAAGTCAACTTACGTTTTCGTGTTTTTTTAACAGTCGATAAAATAGAAATATTACATATTATATTCCATGTATATGATTTTCCAAATGAATTTGTATGAAGAATGATAAAATGATAAGCATTTACGAAATTATTTATTAATTACGTACACATTTATGTAAATAAGTAGGATATAAGTATTTAATTGAATTTACTTCTGTTTAGCATTTATGTAAACATATAATTCGTTTTTTATGGTCAAAATTTTCTCCCAAAATATAAAAACTCTAGCTGTATTGAAGACTTTTTTTTGACTTGATAATTGGTTAATTAATAAAGAAATTAGAGTAATAATAAGTGTAATTAGGTTCATATATAAGGGCAAATTACACATAGTGCAAACCACGAATTGTAAATCAGTAATCAAAATTGGGATTATAGATTAATAGCTATAATCCAAAAGACTTAGTCATTTAATGGCCAAGATTAATTAATAAGGTTTTACTTTTAGTAAGTTTACCTAAATATAATTTTTTTTTTAATATATAATAAATAAAATAAATAAATTAATAATAATAAATAATAAAAATAAATAAAAATAAAAGAGATTACTTGCCCAATTTTGTTCCATTCCATTTCATTTCATTCCTCATTATTTTGCAACCCAAACGACCAAACACTAGTGGTATTAATGTATTATTGTCTCATGTTTAATAGTACTTGACCATTTTCCCCTCCCATCCCTGAAGACCCCAAAAGTGGAAAGATGAATCAGAAATTATGCAACAACATTAAAAACAAAATTGTGAAATGTTCGATTGGAAACTTGTGATCTTGTAGGGAAAACCCTTGATACAACAATCAGAAGATCCACAGGCAAGAATGAATTGCTAATAAGTTATGGCAGCTATCATGTAGCAATGTTCCGATGACTGTCAACAAATTCCCGAAATAAATACTTGAGTATCCTACCACCCTTTCCCCGCATATGTTTATGATTCCTCTCTCCATCACTCGTTCTACTTTCAACATAATCAACTGCTGCATCACCCAGGGCCTTTAGCCATACAGGTGCTAAAGATTCTGCTTCCCCCTGCCTTAAGTACTCAACAGGTAGACTCCGCACCTGTTATATTAATTTCCTGATGTTATCTTATTTTTCGATCAAAAAGTTCTATATTTCTTTAAGTTTTAATTAAAATAAAATAGACGTGACAAGTTTTGGTACGGATCAAGTTGACTTGAGAATTTTTACTTCCAGAAATAATTGAAGTCAAATATAAATAAGTGTCTTGGTACTTCCAGAAATAATCTTATGTATATGATAATTACACTTGAAACTTTAACCTGTATTCTTTTTAGCTACTTTTTATTCTACCCGTTTGATCCATCAGAGATAAGACATAATGTGAATCAAACCTATCCTTATGCGAGTTGAACACTAAAGAAACAAATAGAACATGAAAAGATGCAATCTGACCGCAGCATGTAGCCATCCATGTAAAGAATCCCAACAGAGAACAGATTTCCACGTCGTTTTCTCGCTAAAGCTGCATACAGCCGCCAATTCTTGCAAGATAGTTGCAGATTTGTGAACCTGAAAGAACAGACAAATTAACGGATAAAATTGACCCAAACCCATCTTGACCCGTTAACCAGCCCACCTGACCCGTGATATTGCTACCTCTAGCTGTACACAAGAAGATGCACATCCAAGAGCTACGCAAACCATACATAAAATTAACGGATAGAATTGTTTACCCTTGACATCGCTGAAACACCAAGTAAAGCATAAACCACATTTGATACAAGGCCCTCGCCACTATGAGATATAACATGAACTGTCATGGATGTAATTAATGATTCAGAGTTACATGTCACTGATTCCAGCAATGAAGTCAGGCACAGCTCTAGAAAACCTACACCACAAGAAATACTTGGAAACTTCACATCCATCAACTATGTCATACATTATCATCCTTAATACTATAACGAACTATTTTTTTTTTTTTTTCTTTTTTTTTTGCAAAATCACAAATTATAACAACTGCACTTGTAATTCACGGATCTAACGATTAAAATTATTCACGACTAAATTCAACCACTAGTAATTCTGGTATCTAAGAAATAAGTTTGGTGTATTTAGGATATATAAAAAATAAACTTTTTCGCTACATGTTAAAACAGTAGCAACAAAGATGGAAAGGCTATTGAAGAATGATGCTCACAAGACATATATGACATAAGATGGAAAAGCTATTGAAGAATGATGCTCACAAGACATATATGACATTGCTGCAAGTGCTGCTCCACGATGCATAGCTGTACAGCATATAGCTGCTTTTTGAAAGGAAACTTCCAAAAGAGACCCAGAAGAAGCCACTACTTCCTGTAACACATGATAACCTTAACTAAGCATGTGATTTGTAATACTAAATCACAAGCCACACAATCTATAAGCAAAACATGATAGAATAGAGTCGACCTTTGAAGAGCTGCGAAGAAAGATTGATGTGAAACTACAATAAGCCTCCACAAGATCAGGCTCTTGATCACATACATATGACGAATTTAGGGCCATTACTGATGATGCATTTGTGAATCTTTCAAGTGTACTGATAAATAGCTGTCCATATTCGTCCTTATTACCAAATTCTTCCACGACAACAGACGCTGTAAAGAAAGTTATAGTAAATAACTGGCAACATGTATAATCATTATAAAGTCAACGCCTTACCTGTTTTAATGTAGCACTCATGAGTTTGAAATGACACAAAATTCATTGATAGATAATCTAGAACTTTGGGCAATAGTGTCACAAAGTGATGGCCTGTAAATCAATTCACTTTTCATTAATGTGAATTCTTTAATATTTACAATTGTCCAACATTGCATTTGAGATCGCGACAATCACCTGCAGACTTGATTGCCAGTGAGAGAGCCCTGCATGCTGCCATGGATAAACTTGCATTCTCAATGTGCTCGGACCGAAAGAATTTCTCAAGCAGAGGCCAAAAACTTCCAAGAAAGACAACTACAGAACTGTCTATATCATGACATGTAGAGGGTGTCATTACAAGATGACTGAAAACAGTTCCTATCCTGAAACCATTTATTAAAAGATCAATTAAAAAAGCTCTGTTACTAAACCTAAAGGGCTATTGACAGTTTCAGAAAAAACCTGAAAAAACCCCTCACTGCAGAACTGACGAGATAAGTATAAGCAGCTGGTAGTTGCCTCAAAGAATTAACTTGATCCCGATCAATCTGAATCCAGACACAGAAAAAAATAGAGTTTATTTATAACATTCAATGCATAGATTGTTACTAGTTTTTTTTTAAAGGGGCCAAAAAATATCTTACAAGTTTTCCAATAGATCCAAAGCTAGGAGAAAGCAACTTAAGCAACAGATTGTTTCTTAATTCCAAGTTAGGAAGGCATGCAAGTATCAGTGTAACAGCCCCAATAACATCTTCCTCATCTTCTAGAGGTACACGCCTCTTCTCCAAATCCTGAGATTGTTTTATTAATGATGGAGAATCAGAAGACAAAGGTTTTAACTGCCTAATAACTGAAAAAGACAACGTTGAAGCATAAAGGAACAATCTACAAAGTAGAAACTAACCTCCCCAATCCACATCAACATTTCTAAGCTTGCAGGTTCGTGCATAACTTCAGTAGCATCTTCACAGACCTTTCTGAAGGCAGTTGCACATGCATGCGAACACAACGGTTCTGACATACCAGCCGCAAAAAAAATACTGAAAACAAGAGATCAGGGACGTAAAATACTTTCTTCTGTTCTAAGAGATGGTGTCAAACTTCATTCTATCAAATTTTAAATTATTGGATCCTTACAGCAATGGTCTGGCATTAGTTATGTAAGAAGACATCCACTTTGAATATGAACCAATAACATCTGCAAGTGATCTATGTACCTAAAGCAAACACAATCATCAACAGAGAATCACATTTTAGTTTTGAACAACGGAAATTTCTTAGACACTAAAACATTAAGTGCTGGTAAACGACATACAATACACATAAAGCCTTTTGGTTCGTATGATGCCCTATCACACAGAATTGTCACCAAGTGCAAGATCATGGAGAGATCAAACGTTTGGCCTTCATGCAGTACTACATCAGCAACCTGGAACGGAAAATGATTTGTAAATAGAAGAATATCTGTAAAAAAAAGATAGTTGTATATCCAATCCTAAATTTTGTATTATTGTCTCTCAGCTTCTATTTTATAGAGATATCCATATGATTATAATACAATATCGTAAGATGAGCTACAATCTGATAAACGCAACTGACCACGTTAAGAGCAGACATTCTGGCTTCCACCTCCTTCCAAGGAATTTGTACGTTTGAAGCCATCCAACCACCAAAAAATATCTGAATCAGAATGATATAATGATATTATCATAAGATAATATATAGAAATTCTAACCTCCAAGTACAAACCGTATAATGTTGGTGACTAATAATATGGGATATAAGACAATACAATCTGCGAATACCTTTTGCAAAAACACGGCAGACTTCAAAAGCTGGCAAATGTCCACCAAAAGCTCCACTAAATTTAACCTAAATTGAGCAAGCCCATCTGGTAAGTCTCTACTTACAGTCTCACCTTTATAAGTTGAATCATCCACCTACCACAGAGAATGTCTACTTTAATGTTATTGATTATGAAATGCACAATTGATACTAAAGGAACACAAGGTAGAATTGCATTCCAACATGTCATTAACAAAATTAAGAGAAGATAAAGTTATTAAACACTGTATTACGAGATGTTTAGACGATAAAAAGATGAAAATTTGAAAAACTTATGAAATATAAAACCAGTACACGTCAAACGGGAAATACCTGAGAACGCGTTAAAAGAGCATCAAGCAATGCTGAAAATACAGGGGAATATACATCTTTGACATGTAAACTAGTTTCTGTGATCCCAACATCCATTCGAACAATATTGCTAGCAAGACTACACCTAAAAAACAGAAAGAGCTAACAAACTAAATTTATCAACATTCACCTGAAGTTCAGAATTGTGAATCTTCAATAACTTCTTTGTTTAAATTTGACTACATTAAATAAAAATTATTACCAAAACTGCAGGGTTGAGTCTGCAATCTCCCAATCTTGACTTGGAAACGATACACAACTGCCAGAAATCACATAAATCAAAATGAACATAGAAGTAATTTCATTCACGAGAAAAGTTGCCAAGTGAAATCATAGACTTTATGCAGTTCAGATATCTAGAAGAAAGACACGCAACGTAAAAGACCGGACATATATGTACGTATACCATATTTCATGATACAACTACTTAGCATCCAATGACTCTAACAAAAGATCACAACTTAAACAAAACAATCGTCGCTGTTTTGTTTTTTGTGTAAGGTGTTATGAAAAGGCGTTAATTTAGTTTCTGACCTCAAAAGTGCATCAACCAATATAAGTGCTTCTGAGTTGGCCTCTGTGATCAAACTTGGGGCCTATATACCAATAAATCATAAGCATTTGTTGTACAGATGTTGGACGGGGTGAAAACTCCTTATTACATGATTTTTTGGGTGTACAGGAAAATTAAAATTTGTTTGTTCGAAATATAAAGACTATAGTATTGGAAGCAAAAAAGGAAAGATTAATTACTTACAGCCTGACCAATCTCTGACATCAAGCATGCAAGACCACTAATTACTTTCTCATCTCCACCACTGAATGCTTGAAGAAGAACATCTTTAAGAAATCCTACTTTGCATATAAGAACTTGTGGCAGTCCCTGTATGAAGGGGATAAAGTAAACCTCAAAAAATGTTTACCCAAAAAATATGTCATGTATGTAAAATATATTTTGGGACAATGGAAGTATCTTCTATAATTCTATACTGAATAGTAATCATTGCTACAAAGTTTCTTCCGTACCTTTCATTTATTCAAAAAGGTATAAGTATTGTGTAGCATGGTTAATAGGGTTGTAGTGTTATAGTTATTTTCTGTTAACTACAACATACAACAACAACAACAATACCCAATCCCGCCATTGGCAGGGTATGGGGGAGGTAGAATGTAGACAGTCATACCTCTACCCGAAGGTAGAGAGACTGCTGCCAGGAGGACCTCCGGACAGCATGAATGAATATCTACAACATGTATGTGTTAATTTTATTTTGAGTTATGATTCAAGTTAGTCTATCTTATGATAAGGTAAGGAAGTATCACGTAGTCTCAAACTAGTATATAACTATATGTCATACACATTTACACAGTGAAAGGTAAGTTCACCAGTCCAATAAGGATTTGGAGATGAAGA
This sequence comes from Gnaphalium uliginosum, assembly GCA_963930675.1. NCBI lineage: Eukaryota > Viridiplantae > Streptophyta > Magnoliopsida > Asterales > Asteraceae > Gnaphalium > Gnaphalium uliginosum. The sequence goes on from OZ005685.1 coordinate 33,514,409, forward strand.
AATTATAAAATACTACCATAGGATGAAATCTCAAAAATGAAGTCATGTATATATACTTGATCAACATTCACCAACTCAAAATAAAATCATTGACCAAGTCAAAGAAACAATCAGTTCTCTTATATTGTACGACATATGGGATATGCTTACCTCATGCCGACTAACGAGCTCAATCAAAACCTCAATAGCCAGATCAAATGCGGATGGAACCTATAAATCCTCATAACAAAGAGATTTAAGTGCAACAACAATATTATTTCTAAGGGGCTGTAAATGAAAATAACCACGAGAATGGACTTTCACCTGCAAAGAGTTAAAAACAAAATTAAGAAGGGGATGGGCTAGTAATGAGACTGGTAAAATTTCTGAGAAGCATCCTGCCCGAACCTGAATACAAGCACGCATGACTTAGATGTGGAAGAATGTGAAAACAAGATAGTTTTTCAAGATAGAAATCTAACAAGCATCATCAAGATATATCAACGCACTAAATAATGTACTTTCATCTGTTGACAGATCTATAAGACTAAGAAACATTAATATCAACTTTGCCTTACCCAACTTAACAAACAACGAAGTATCTTTCTGCTCCTTTCATGTAGTTGAATTACACTATCAAAACTTTCCTCAGATTGCTGCATTAGGAACTCCAACACTGACGATGTATGTGAGAGTAGCTGCCAATGAAATCGAATATATTGGTTGCTAGAGCCTGAAAAATAAAGTAAATGTATATAAATAAAAGTTTTATTACCTCCGGGCGATGGTCAATTCTTTGACCTGACTTGGTTCTATAATTAGTACATTCATCTTCAACAACTTCTGGTAAGACTGTTAGCATTTCCAAGACAACAATATTGCCATCGTCCTGACCTTGCAGATTTTGAAGACTGTAAAAGAGCTTCTCGATTGGCTTGTAGTACTCCACAGCATGAAGTATCAGTGTGGATAGAGCTAGACAAATTTGTGTTAAAAGCTACACCAAACACACACACAGATGCAGGGTAAGTTAACTTATTCCAATTTTGTTACCACACCAATAGGACTCGGAATGTTGAACTCATTTTTGATATATTATAATAAATGCCAACACATCAAAGGAAGAGTACCTGAGATGGGCCGGAACTAAATCTCTTAGCAGCCAGAAGGAGGGCATTAACAAGAGATTCCTTTGCCTCCAGCTGCAGACAATGTCCTTCATTTTGGATCTGAAAAGTGGTAAAATACAGTGAAGTAACATAATACCATACATAATATTGGTAGAACAAAATATTATCCATTGTCAACTAATGGAAATTTGATAGACCACATCCCGCATCACAGCAAGAAAAATATTGGAAGGTACTAACAAGGGTTATAAGTTTCATTATATATTACTTTGAGGGGATTTCTCTTGATACTTCCTAAAAAAACTATTACATTGGGCCTTTTCTGACAACCGACTGGTAGTTTAGTGCTTCAAATTAAGACTTACTAAAGCGATTTGCCATAGTAAAATAGCCAAGTGCCACACACAGATTTTAAATGTTTCTTCGCTTAATAATATGCACACTATTAGTTTAATGTCTGAATTCTCTAGTTGTTGAGGTGTTGATATAAAAACGTGTGTTCAAATGATATGTAATGGACATTTGATGTGGGGCTGTCCTCATATCAGAAATGTATGTGTCGAAAGAAGCTTTATTTCGAGTGTTTTTTATCCACTTGTTCAAAGATTTTTTTGGCATAATCTGCTTTTGAAAGGACTAGCATCTATGTCTTATCACACTTGAATCAACTTTTTTCTGATTCTGATGTTTTTTTATGTGTATCTTCTAGTTCTGAAGTTGGTCTAGATGCAAGACATCATAGCCAACAAGGGCCAGTGCAGTGAAAGTGAAGGCACAGGGTATCGGTGGGCAAGAAATGTTACTTTCAAAGGCCTCATAAACACACCGATTTTAGTAATAGCTGTTTTATGAAATCATTTCATTAAATTTGTTGATGTTTAGGCCAGGAAAAAAACTAGGTGTACTTATTGTCCTAAAGAGCATAACTACACATCCAAATTCCAAATATCGTAAAACTCCCACTTTAAATCATCTGGTAAGTCATGCCTGATTTCACCTCAGAATCTCAAATCCTTTTGATCAAACTTCAAACCAGATTTAATTTTTATTATTCTAAACTTGGAGAAGAAAATGGCAAGGTCAAGATTAATTTAGTAGCTTGGATATTGGTCATTCCAAGGACTCACACTTGCGGTACACACAACCTTTAATCATATCTTTAACTCTCTGGGCTATCCATTCCCCAAACTATCTTTGTAACCGTTGGTTGTATATAGATTTTTGTTAGTTTTGTTGCATATCAAGATGGATCTTTCAAATGTGTTTGCTCATTTCATGGTTCTAACTTCGAAGTATGTATTTTCTCCAGTCTGTGCTAGATTTTATTAAAACAATTTTATCTCCTTTGCCAAAAAAAAAAAAAAACAGGAAAGAAAGTAACACAAGTGACACACCTCAAATGTTAAGTAGCCTAGTTTATTTTAGTTATTCAACAGCAAATACCACACTTGTACAACGGAATTCCTGTTCACTACACAATATAAGAATTGGAACGCAGAGCAATTAGGTAATATAGAATTTCCATGTTTCTATTCTAAGATGTTCCTAACAATATACAAGTCACAGCAATACAGCCTTAATCCCCTCAACTAAGCAATTAAGCATTTTAAGTATTTACTAGATAAAACAGACATTTCCAATTAGTAGAGCAACAATTGAGATCCCAATATAAAACCTAATGCAGTCACAATTAGAGTTACTGAAATAAACAAAACAAAGTAAATTAATTGAACAAGTGAATGTAGCTTAATTATTCAATAAGTTAATAAATAAATTAAGTTAGTGAAGTTAACCTTTCGTTTGAGAAGTTGAGCAGCAAAAAACTCAACTTCGAAATCAGAAACATAAGATAAACGATCAGATGTCAAAATTGAAGTAGTGATCTCCCAAGCAGCATCTGTTTGTTGAAATTGAACCAACCACTGATTAGCAGATACACGATTACAAGATTGAGTATCGTGATTCAATACGTGAACAGCCTGCGCTACTTGATTTTGTAACTCCATTTCATCGATATCGCCAGGGGTTTTTATACATACCGCCGGCCGTTATTAGCCGGAATCATTTGGCTACGGTGAATATAGAGATACGGAAGTGTAATTAATAGTTGGAGTTGGATTTCAGGGTTTGGAAAAAGAAGAACTGGGATTCAGAGTGTTTTTGTGACTGGTTTTTGGTGATGAGCTATGTATGTGGTCACTTTGTTTATCAGTAGTACCCTAACGACATTGATGGAAGAAGAAATGGGAATAAACAATGGTTTTGGGTAGTGTTGAGTTACATTTTGTGCCCCTATACTTTATCTAATATGCAATCTTGGTCTCTTTAACAAAAATTTTCCTTTGAGTTTATTTTGTAAAATTTTATCTATCTATCTATATTATATTATTATTATTATTATTATATAATTTATAATCATATAATAATATACTGGTGGTAAACTCGTCCGATGCACGATAATCTAAATAGCTATTTGATTAAAATATTTCTATATACGTACATTCATACAAAGGAAATAATATACACATACAAAATCATCAGCAGTGGTTGAGAATGTAATATGATACAAAGATCATCAATTGATGCTTCATATATAATAATATAACAATGTTAAGAATAGAGTAAATTACAATCTTTGTTCACGTTGCTTGTCATACATTTTAATCCTTATCGTTAGGTCGATTTTTTACATATTCAGTCTCTTGACCTAAATTTTCATTCCCTCGTTCTCAAAGCTAGAGTCCAAAGCTCAAAAATTTAATGTGTTAAAATTATTAGAATTTTCATGAACATTTGAGAGTGTAGTACAACACGTTTTACGTACATATTTGTATTCTAAATAAATTTTAGTTAAATAGTAAATTTGAGAAGTACATGATTTTTCTTTGCTAATATACATGGTTTATTATATTAAATTAAAAAGTAATGTAGTTATCTATTTTATATTTAATTAATTAATTAATTACTTGAAATTCTTATACGTTACCACATGTCACTCAATTATACGTGTTAAATTTTGTATCTTTCTTTTATAAACCTTTAATTATTAATTATGTAATATAGAGGATGGGGTTCAAATGAGAATGGCAAAAGTGTTGAGAATAGGGGAACCAATAGGAATGCGACACGTGTCACAAAATCCATTTCCCCCACGTTTTTAAAAATTAAATATCTCAAGAATGACTCATTGAAAAATTTATAAAAATTGCACCATGAGAATCAGCATATTTTTCTCTTCGATTAGACATATCACATGATATACTTTCGACGACTTTTTTTTAATGATTGTACAATATTAGTAACACATGTGTTACCTGCTGGTAACACGTGTGTTACTCGTTTACAAAACCCAACGAAAATGAAATTTTTTTTTTTGTCAAAAGTATACCTTGGTGAGATCTCTAATTGAAGAGAAAAAAACGCTGATTTTTATGGTGCAATTTTTATGATTTTTCGACTTACCGTTTGGGAGATATTTAATTTTTAAAAACGTGAGGGAAAGTGGGTTTTGTGACACGTGGCGCGTTCTTATTGGTTTCTCCATTCTCAACTAAAGTTGTTGTACTCATTTGAACCTTACTCATTTATACATATATATATATATATATATATATATATATATATATATTGTGATTTATGATTTGTGATATTTTTGAAGAGTGAAATTTACTAACTTACCCCTAATATTACTAATAATATTTGATTTACCTACATGAATTTACTAACATATTCCTACATGTATTAAAATCTAATTAATACTATCATTATTAAACTTTAAAATAATAAACATATAACATTCAATTCTAATTAATTTAACTTTTTATAATACTATGTATCTATACTAATATATAATACATTTGTATTTTTTTTATAAGAGTACATAACATTATTATTAATAATTAAATATCTACATAAAATTACTAACATATCCCTACATAAATATTAAATTATCATTTGTACTACTATCATTAAAACTAAAACTAATAAACATATGACATAACCTTTTATATTAAGGAGTTACGAAACGTGTTAATTATGGACGGAAAGATCGGAACAAGATGAACATGTTAGCAACTGTATTTTGTATGGTTTCGCGCTATCCGGCCCATTTTTACTTTACTCCATCCGTCACAGTTATACCATTCACCCAAAAAAAATACGATTTTAAATACTTTTAATTGATTCGGCTTTTAGTTAACACAACATCTTCTTTCATTTACATTTACATTAAAAAATAATTAACTTGCAATAGAGTTCTATCAAAATAAATAACAAAAATAAACCTAAACAATAAAAATAAGATTACTAATCTTATTTCTTTTATTACACGTTCAAAGAAATCAAATGTGAAATCTACTTATCTATAGTAATATATAATACATTTGTGATATTTTTTTAAGAGGAAATTTACTAATCTACCTCTGACATTACTAATAATATTTGATTTACTTATATTAATTTACTAACCCCTACATGTATTAAAATCTCATTGATACTATCATTATTAAATTTTAAAGTAACAAACATATGACATTCAATTCTAATTAATTAAAACTTTTATATATCTATTTATACTAATATATTAGCATACTACCCGCGCGATGCGGTAGCGACAAAAAAGTTTACTTGCCGTAATGTTTTCCATTCAATAATTCAATGAAAATTGAAAAAGTAGTGGTGTAAAATTTTCTTAGTTTATTTTATACATTATATTATAAATTCTAAATGTATATCAGTACTCATGGCAATTCTCAACGAAAGCCGAAAACTCAATATGAAATCAACACGAAGATAAACGGGTTAGTGTTGGATTTTAACTCGTTAACCTGCCAACCTAAAAACTGCACCAACCATTTTTATTTTTTTACCTCCAGTTTGGTTTAAAATTCGGTTAACACGTCAACCAACCAACCAGAAAAGTAATTTCAATTAGAATATAACAAATCTAACCCGCCAAACCATCAACTCGTTTGACCCGTTTACCTAAACGATTTGCAAATCGCATTTGGATCAATTACTTTTGACCAATCAAACCATTTATTAAATCAGTTCAAATTTAAGTTTTGAACTTTTGACCCGAAATCTAAACCCACTAACCTAAGTTAACTCGAATTACAAGTCCTAATCATAATAATTGAAAATTATTAAAATTGAACAACAAATAATTAAATCTATATATTAAATTGAATAATTAAATAAACGACCTTACAAAAAGAGAATAAATCATTATTTTTAATTATTTGAATATTTGTATTAGATTTTCACTAAAGTAAATGGTAGAATAGTAATCATTATATTTTTTTAACACTACCAAATAGTCAAACTTTTTATATTATAATAACAGATTAACTTTTATAATTCCTTCAATATAGTTATCTTTTAGTTTTGAATGTTAAATAACGTACTTCCTCCTTCCAAAAAAAAAATGTTTACATTATTATTTATATTTATCACCAAAAAAAAGATTCACTCTCAAAAAGTAACTAATAATATCCGTTAAACTCTCAAATTTACCCTAATTCATTATTCTCAATAACTCGGTTAATTAATATACTTTAAGTCAAATTTGCCTATATTATAAGGACAAAAATTTCATTTTATCACTCTATCTTAATTTGAGTTTTTTCGTTGGTGAACGGTTTTTTTTTTTTTTTTGGGAAGGAGGAGGCAGTTAAAAGAGTAGTAAAATGTATTATAGTATGTCCATAAGAGTTTAATTTTTTTTTATTTTCAACTTCTTACATTAGTATACAGATAAAGATGGTCATAATTTATTAAAAAATATTCATTTCTCATAGATATTTATATTCAGACAAATGTAACTGACATTTTCAATACCTATTAATAATATGTTACATTAGTTACATCCGTTATAAAAAAATTCAAACACTATGGGTTACATCTTTTTGAGATCGAAATTAAATATTATATTAATTGTTATAATCAATTCCATTTAGTGCTTAATAGTGTTCTGTCCATCGTTTGTAGTCAATTTTTTAAATGATTTGTCTACTGTTTGTAGTCAATTTCCATCTCAAAAGTCTTCAAAATTAGCTTTCCCCATTTTTTTTTCCAGGTTTTCAAGTGTTGCAAAAAATTAAATACAAACTCTTAATCGTGTTTTTATGAAATTATAAATTTACGCGATTATTTATATTTTTAATTTCGTTTTTATACAATCAATTTCTATGTTCGAGAGTTTTAATTTTTTGATCAAATTTTACGATTTCAATTTCACCTATATAATGCTTGGTATCTAATTCTTAAGTAAAACAAAATTATTGATAGTTAAACTCTCGACCCAACCAACGACTTCACACATTGCAACTTGCACCTGGTCATTATGGACATGTAATCTGACAGTCGCAATTGCGAACCAGAGCATTGAGTTCGCAACGACATTTCTTATATATATTTTTTTGGTATTTTGTTTTTTGGAAAAAGGGTAAAGATGTGATTTTTTTTCCTTTTAAAATATACCATATATCGTAGTGTATTTTCATATAAAATTTAAATACTGTATGATTACGTACCACATATCAATGAACATGAAGTTTAAAATTTTTAGCCGATGCATCGCACGGGCATTCTTCGTGTAGATTAATGGTAACAATGTTCAAATTGCTCTTGTTGTGATGGAATATGCTATTTAGGGTGTGTTTGACATGAGACTTTTAGAGGCTTGAGCTTCTACTTTTAATAAGCCTGACTCATAAGCTTTATTTGTCAACACAACAAAAGTGAGGCTTCTTGAAAAAATAAGCCCCTGGAAGCCCTTAATTAAGAAACTTTTTAAAGTGGCTTTTAAATAGAAGTCCAAACTCCAACTCCAGCCACAAGCCCCAGCCACAAACTTCAGCTCCATCCCATTGTAGCCAAACACACCCTTAACAATATTTTACCATAATACCCCTCAAAATATCATGAGAAACTGATTCATCACTTTGTAAGGGGTCACAATTCGGTTGGATAATTTGGTTTTGGTCCAAAACCAAATAATTTATTTTAGTTTTTGTATTGGTTTACGATCGTAAGAACCAAATAGTACAAATAAATCGAATATTAATTGGTTAAACTTTTTAAATATGTACACATTTATTAAGTTACTCAATTTTACATATACGTAATACCGTTATTACTTTTAATAATTATTTTCATACAATCTTAACTATATATTGATTTTACCTTACGACTTTACAGAACTTTCTTCAACAACTTACGTAACATGAGAATTACCTTTGTTTGCTACTAACATCGTATGTTTTTGGTAGAATATTTATAGTAGTATATTGAAGGATAAACCGGATTGTAAAAACCTTACCAACCAAATAGTAATTTGGTTAGTTTGATTTGGTCATTTATTCTGTTTGGACTTTGGACGGTTTGATTTCAATTTTTCAAAATCAAAAACCAATTGGTTTCCTTTATTAGGTTTAGTTTAATGGGGGTGCAATTGACAAAACATAAAACATGTTTAGTCTGAGTATTTTAGTATAAGAGTTTTAGCAAGGTTGAAAAGACGTAAATTATGATCTTAAAACCTAAAAATTTATGATGTTAATTAATGAAAATGATTTTCATCTTGCGTATGATCTAAAAAGGTATAACGTCTACTTGAGATTTTGAATTTAACCATAGGATCTTAAGATTTAGAGCCGATCCGATCTTACTTGATTTTAATTAATGCACCGGAAAAATAAAACATATGAATTTTGTTATATAAAAGTCTAAGAGACTGATCCCTAATAGTAAATTAAATTAATTCTTAAAGTTCAATAGTTTAACATCCGAAAAATTATATATTTACTATGAATCCTTGATATTCAGAATTGAAGGTGATCAACTTAGTCAAAGACGGAACCAAACGACGAATCCTTGATTAATAATAAGAGGTAACAATTATGAAAAATTATATTTCGGGTTGTTATTTATTTATAATTAAATAGTTTAGAGTTTAATTGGTGTGAAATACAATTTCTAGAATTCAGATGTATTCTAAAATTCGTAAAAGAATCACCGCTAACTTCTATTGACTTCTAGTGAAAATCGACCTCCTCTACAATTTGAAAGTTTTAATTTTTGGTTAATTCAGACTCTAAATGGGTCAAAAGATCAATTTATAAAACTGGATAGATTAATGTGAAATCTGTAACGCGTTTTATTAAAAATTATATAAAAAAAGGTTTCACTCAAAAATCAATGGAAGTTTGTATCATGACATATTAAAATACTAACTCTAAATCCCTTTGAAATGATTTAACAATTGAAGAAATAAAATTTGGCTTAAATGTATATATTTTTAGAGGTCTGTGTTGCTGAAAGTTACCAACCAAATGATGTGATTAAACTTTATGGCTAAAGAAGTGAGCAAATCATTAAAGAAATTGTTATTCACTATGAGATTAACTCTACTCTTTAAAGATTAATTAGTTTTGATGAATGTATTTACTCCCTTTAAAGGATTAATGCTAGTCTACTTCATCATATGAAATAGAATTAAAGGTTGAATTAAGATAGAGATAGTATTAATTGGATGATATGTTCCTTTAATCTAATATATCTAATATATATAGGTTAAAAGAGAATTTAAAGATATTGTAGCATCTAATTTGGAGAGCTAGCATCGGAAGTAACATCATGTTTATGAAAAGTGGGTGCCACACAATCAAAATGATTACACTATTGATAAGACTTAAGTGTTTTAAATCTTGAATTAACTGAACTAGAGATTCAACTTTAGTCATGATACTTGAGTTACTTGGGAGATGATATTATTGTCATGTATGGTTAGTTAATTGTACTACCACTTATAATTATCCTATCATGCTTAAGATAAAGATCTATTGTTGTTTTTTTACCAACGATTGTGTTTTGTCATGATCCTAGTACATTAGAACCTTTGCATGATGCTTAGGATTCACTCACGAATTAGGGCCTTATATTTGTGAAAGGTAAATATTAAATAAAGATGAAGATGAAGATAAAGACACAATAAGATAAAGAAAGAAAGAATCAAGTATACACTTGAATTAAAGATAAACATTAGAGATATCTCAAATGTTACCCGAATGGGTTTCATAGTGATTACACCTGACGATGTCATCAAGATTTCGTGCACATGATACTCTAGATCCTTTCATTTCACACCATATAAAGAATAGGTATGAGTAGGGTAACTTAGTTACTTCTACACTGTTGAGCGGCGTTTATGAGCTACACCATGGTAGAATCATCTCGCAAAATGGGCAAATCGTTTAGTGGGATGACACATTCCGAAACTAAACTTGTGGAATATATACATGTACCTTTCATATGTTAGAAAGAGTATGATTTCTCCTACATGGTTCTCCGGGACTCATGGGTTCACCTTCAACGTACTTGGTTGATTAGTGGACCAATCCTAAATTAATAGACAGATAAACATGAATTAACAATGAAAGATAAAGAAAAGATAAAGATTAAAAATTGCCGATAAAGATTGGGAACTGACTTTGAAATTTCGGTAACAAGTTTTTGGCTTGCTCGTTAGTTGCTATTCTTTGAAATTTATGGTCGATGTTGCATGACTGGGTTGAATAATAAAGATTAAATATTATTTATATATATAACACATTATACTTACTCATCTTTATAGGGAAGTTATCTTTATAGGGAAGTTATGTTTCATGCCTTAGCTCATTTAGTATATTGTTACGTAGTTAAAGACTTGTATTTCTGTTGGGTTTTCTTATACTACGTCATGATATAGATTATGTAACACCTTGACATTTTAACTAACTTTATTGGTTAAGATTTATTAAGGTCCGACCATACATAATTTTAAACCCGTAATTTTATAATTGTAGCCAAGAAGTATATGTATATTATTATACAATGTAAACATGTCAAATAAAATGGTAATAATAATGAACATATGAAGATCTGTGAATAAATGTATTCCACATAACATATATTTAACTTTAAATATTTATATATGTAAATGATAATGGACATAATTATTTATATGTCTACAATTATATCATATGTAACAACAATAATAATTTGTTAATGATAATATGTGAGAACATAAAATCACTACAATAAAAATAAAAGATATAGTACCACCAAAATAATTGACTATGACCTAGATGTGGTAGTTCATGCAACCTATAAAATATAATAGAGAAGATGGTGCGGTTTAAAATACACAGCGGTTTTTGAATATGCAAGTGTACACAGTCATGAGAAATCTCCACTTGTCCTTCTTCCTTCTTCTTGGGTCAATACTTTCTTTCTCATGTTATCTCCATTAATTAATTAATTATGTTATCTCCATTTATATAAAAGATTCTTTTCCCAATTTCAGATCATCTTTCTCGTCAATTTTTTCTGTTTTTTTTGTTGATTTCTTATTTACATATATTGGGAATAAAAAGAATGTATTTGGATTCAACTGTTTATTGCTTAATATTGCAAATTTATTGCTTTCATTATCCTTAATTTCAAACTTGTATGTTATAATTTTAAATGATACACAATAAACATATGTAATTGTTGATTTTTTTAATGAGGCTTTTGTTTGTTAAACATTTTGTCTAAGGTTTATAGATTAGGGTTTAGAAATTTTTCAACCATAACTGTATATTAATTGAATATCGATAACAGGTTAGTAAAATTATAATTGATACACAATAAGCATCAAATTTATATGGTTGACAAACAGATTGAAATGATACACAATAAACAGTATTTAAATTAAACTAATTATTTGTAAACCCTAATCTATAAATAATGGACATAGTGCCTGATTTTTTTTAATATGATACACGATGAACAATATTTAAATTAAACTATTTCTAAACCCTAATCTATAAACCCTAAACACACGGGCCTAGTTTTTCTTTTCTTTTTTTTTTTTTGAAATATGATACACATTGAACACTACTTAAATTAAACTTATTTCTAAACTCTAGACACATGAGCCTAATTTTTCTAAAATTTGATACACAATGAACAATAGTTAAATTAAACTTATCGCTAGATTAATATTTGCTCATGTGTCTAGGGTTGATTGATTAGGGTTTAGAGGTAATTAAAATTTTATTATTGTTCATTGTGTATTATATTAAATTAATATTACACCCATTTGTCTGGGGTTGATTAATAAAGGTTTAAATATAAATATAATTTTAGTATTGTTCATTATGTATCATATTAAATAAATATTAAGCCATGTGTCAAGGGTTGATTATTTAGGATTTAGAAATAAATATAATTTTAGTATTCTTATCGTGTATGATATTAAATTAATATTTGGACCATCTGTCTAGGGTTGATTGATTAGGGTTTATAAATAACTATAATCTAAATAATGTTCATTGTGTATCATATAAAATTAAAATTTGATCCATGCTCTAGGGTTGATTATTAGGGTTTAGAAATAACTAAAATCTAAATATTGTTCATTCTGTATGATGAAAATTAAAATTTGTTCCATGTATCTAGGGTTGATTGATCGGGGTTTAAAAATAACTAAAATCTAAGTAATGTTCATTGTGTATCATATAAAAGTATATATATATATATTGTATATATATTATATATATATATATATATATATATATATATATATATATTGTGGGAGGTTCAAATGAGAACCACAAAAAATTGAGAACTTGTGAGAACTACTAGATAACGTATTTGTTCACACGTGATTCGCTCCATTCATATGTGAACATTGATATATGATAGATTTAGAAAGAAAAAAAATGCTTAAAACTCTAAAGATCACGTCGTAAAACACATATGAACCGATTTGTTCACATGATCGTTCAGATGTGAACACATATTTGTCTTTTTGTGTTTTTCGATATAATTTTAGGATTTTTTTGACTTTTTTATTTATCAATTAAACGTACATCAATGTTCACATATGAATGAAGTTATTCACATGTGAACAAATACGTAAACTAGTAGTTCTCACAAGTTTTCAACTTTTTAGTTGGTTCTCATTTGAACCTTCCTTTATATATATATATATATATTTATATATATATATATATACATATATATATATATATATATATATATATAGAGAGAGAGAGAGAGAGAGAGAGGAAGGATCAAGAGGGAAGCTCTAAATTTGAGGGAATGAGGGAAGCAAACCTCAACCACACATTTCCTTATATCTTCTCCAACTCATATACAATACCCATTTCATCAATATTTGTTTAAAATTCATAATTAAAGTATGTAAATCAATCAAAATATTATAAATTTCAAATTCATCAAGGCATTCATACATATCTTCAATTCGTCATAATTCATATTCATCAAATATTAAGAATTTTGGGTATAACTTTTGGGTTTTTGTGAAAATTTTGATTCACTAATGAATACAATAAAATTAAATGAATTTCAACATACAAAACTTATAAACAAGTAATTAATTTAATTGTAGTCGTCATTAACCATCAAATTTCACACAAAAAAAAATTAGAACATTAACATTCATTTGGAATGAATGTTGATCAAAATTACAATTAATATTCATAAACAATAATTTATGATGAATATTGTCTTATATATGTTTGTAACTTAACATTCATCAGTGTATAATAATAATGTATATGAGTTAACATTCATCGTAAAAGAATGAATAAAAATATTAAGTTCTAATTTTGAATAACATTCTTTCCAAATGAATATTAATATTCTAAAATTTTTTTGAGTTATTTACAATTTTACCACCGCATTGACTTTTGAGTTGACCAGAATGTATGATAGGAATACGGTGGAGATCAAGAGGGAAGTAAGAAAATGGAAGAAGGAGGGAAACTATTCCTAGACATACATTCTGGTAAACTCAAAAGTCAACGCGGTGGCAAAATTGTAAATAACTAATTTTTTTTTTTGAGAATATTAATATTCATTTGGAAAGAATGTTAACCAAAATTAGAACTTGATATTTTTAAACATTCTTTTACAATGAATGTTAACTCATATACATTATTATACACTGATGAATGTTAAGTTATCTCGTTCAACAATGTATAAAAACATATATAAGATAATATTCATCATAAATTATTGTTTATGAATATTAATTGTAATTTTAATCAACATTCATTCCAAATGAATGTTAATGTTCTCATTTTTTTTGTGAAATTCGATGGTTAATGACGATTATAATTAAATTAATTACTTGTTTATAAGTTTTGTATGTTGAAATTCGTTTAATTTTATTGTATTCATTGGTGAATCAAAATTTTCATAAAAACCCAAAAGTTATACCCAATATTCTTAATATTTGATGAATATGAAGTATGACGAATTGAAGATATGTATGAATGCCTTTGATGAATTTGAAATTTATAATGTTTTGATTGATTTACATGCTTTAATTTTGAATTTTAAACAAAAATTGATGAAATGGGTATTGTATATGAGTTTGAGAAGATACAAGGAAATGTGTGGTTGAGGTTTGTTTCCCTCCTTCCCTCAAATTTAGAACTTCCCTCTTGATCATTCCCCTATATATATATATATATATATATATATATATATATATGATACATAATGCACATCTATATATTTACTTCTCTTTGACCCATCTAATTTTCTTTCAACTAATTGTCACATGTGACAATCTTTACCCATTTACTATACAAATGGACTTTTAGTGTCAAATTCACATTTTCATTACTAACTATTAAAAAGAATTCAAAAGAAACAATTCAAAAATAGATCTCATTACAACCAATAATTATTTGTATCCAAAATAAACAATTCTTAAACATTACATACCTTAGTATGTGATACACAATGCACATCTATGTGTTTTATAACAAATATGTTTAACAATTTGATTTTTTACTCTAAAATTATGTGCCTAGAGTATATAAATTAGGGTTTAATAATAGAACAAATATACTCTAAAAATCTGGCATTTAACAAAAGTACTTAATTTTGTAAATATCTATTTTATAATAGGTGATACACAATGAACATCTATATATATTTTATAATAGGTGCTACACAATGCACAATCTGGAGCAACAATTGCAGCCCGAGCTCTCTCCAATGCAATCTGCAGCAGCAATTGCATGCATAAAAGTTGTAAACCACATCAGAATAAAAAAAATACACCAGATTAAACTAAAGACCCATCTTTTGAAAAAAAAAACAAATTTCAAACAAATAACCAAGATAAGACAAATTTCATATCACGGAGTTTTACTAATACAATATGAAAAGCCATACTCAATTATAATTCACAGTATTTCTTTGTATACTTCAAACATGATCCACTATAGTCAACTCAATGTATTAAAATGATTCAAGAGAAAGATACATTTTTTCTAAGCGAATTAAAATACTCCGAATACATGACTTTCTGAGCATTTCCTTAATGAAATTGGGTAGTCATTTCCTTCAAACATGATCTCATGTTTTATTTGCAACTTTATTTTTGGATGCAACTGTTTTCTTTTTTGTTTCAACTTTCGTCACCTTTTTTGACTTGCTTTCATCACCGATTGTATTTTCCTACCTGCAATGTATATAATGCTCAGCATCTCATTAAGTGCATTTGATACACAACAAACACATATTTTTTTCACAAATACTGCAAATCCAGTTGTATCAAGCTCAATATTTTATTAAATACTTTTGATACACAATAAACACATATTTTCACAAAATACTACAAATGGATTTATATAATGCTCAACATCTTATTAAATATTTTTGATACACAATAATCACATATTTTCACAAATTACTGAAAATTCATTTATATAATGCTCAACATCTTGTTAAATGTTTTTGATACACAATAAACACATATATTTTCACAAATTTACATTAAGAAAATATGAATTATAATTTGACAATTAATGAATATTCAAATCTCATTAATTAATTATAATAAACACATTTCCTTAAGAATTATAATTTAATAGTTATGTTTTTAAAATTTAAAAAGAATACCTCTTTTTGTAATGAAGGAATCAATTGAACGAACACACAATTGATTGATGAAATAAACAGAAATTGAAACGAATCATATGAACAAATACACCATTGATTGATGGAATACACAATTGGTTGATGGAAGGTTTTAGAAGTTGAAGCGAATCGATTGAACAAATACACAACTGATTGATGGAATACACTGAAATTGGAGTCGTAAAAAATGAGGTGAGTTAGGGTTTTAGGGTTTTTGATGAAAGTTGTCTAATGAAAATGAGTTTACAGAGAGTTAACTCTGTGAATTTGGCCCTTGATTGAACGTCCCAGATGTGTGCATACATTGCGTACGTTTAATGGGCCGTGTCCATGAACCCCACTCAAGAATGTGTAAGGATGAAACAAGAAACATATGTACACCCAAGATTTGCATGAGATTTTGTGAAAATTATATCAAACAAAAAGGACACCAAATTTCTTCTACAGTATGCAATAAACTGTTTAGCAGAGTGACCAAATCTCTACTATGTGTAATTGCTGGTCATCCTCATGATAGCGAGAGATTCAACTCACTCATTCTATTAATAAAGGAAGTAGTCGTTGTCCCTGAACAAAAGACAGTTGCTAGAAGAAGATAAGAAGAATCACTCTACAAGAGTATGTTAGCTCATAGTGAATGAAGAATAGTATCTCTCCTCTAACGACTGATTAAAGAATAAATCAATTTGCTCTTTGTAGTCGCTGGTTGATGGTCCCTGATCAAAGAACGTTAGTAACATCCAAGACTTATATAAGTACATGATTGCATGACATCAAGCTTTACTGTGATTGGAGGAATCTCAAGTCAAACATTCGCATGATCAGAAATTGGGACCACGGAATTACTCTAACCGTCTTTCTGTTAGTCCAAAGCCAATCAAGCAGCGACACATGTCATTCTATATTCCAGATTTATATGAGACATTTACGGATGATTCATCCTATATATAGAGTGACATATTGTACTTAGAAGTTTGTCGTTTTCATATTAATCATATGTACTATCACTGGTTAAGTGTGTCTAAGTACGATCACGAGTCAGCGAGTAATCACTAGATCGATTAGTTGGATCAGTGAGTCTCAACAAGTTGTAATAGTTAGCATATATTGATTAGTTCTTAACTTAGGCTAGATTCGTTCCGCAATCAATGTTTGAGTTGTAATTATTGATTCAATAATATACACTCTGCAGCTACTATATCATCTTTACTTTAGTGCATTGATTACTTATTATATACTATGTTTATTGCTTTGAATTATAAACTGTTAAACAAATTTTGAAAAGATGAAATTAAACAAGAATTTGTATTCACCCCCTACAAATCAAAGTTAAACGTTTGGAACTAAGATCACTTAATCTATAAGTAAATTTGGGACTAACATTGTGCTTCCCTTTATATTATTGGTAGATATGTGTTCATTTTTACGGTTGTAATATATTATACTTTAATTGATCATATAATAGTTATTATATAGTTTTAAAACATTAGTAGTCGGGTGAAACGAAGAGAAGAGACATAGAAAAGTAATTTTCACCAAAGTAATATTTTATACACTTTATAGTCTATGTATTTTAATGTAACTTTCAATTTTCTTTCTAAGTATTATTTGTTTTATCACAACATATCCATATATTATAAAAGAAAATTAAGAAGAGAACTATTATTTGAAAAGTCAAATGTATATGACAAAAATGTTATTCCGTTTAAATTACGTTTAGATTATTACAAGTTTCAAAGATAATTCATCATTGTGAGATTTAAGATGTTGTTTGCGAAAAAAAAAAATCATTAAGATTTACATTAAATTAATTCATAGAGATAAAATTGTCTTTTCATTTACTCTGGCTTAATAGATCCTTAACATAATTAGGATGTATATGCGCTATACAATATTTGATATAAGCAAAATGTTGCGTTATTTTCTATTTCAAATTTGTATTTATTATTTCATTTAATGAAACTATATAGCAACTCAAAGAGAATAAAATAATAATTAGACATTACCTATATTATATATATATATATATATATATATATATATATATATATATATATATATATATATAAGTATCTGATTATATGAATGGTAAACCTTTGATAATATATTAAAAGAAATAAACTTGTAAGTAAAATATTAAAGAATGCATTTTGCTCTCTTTTATAATATAGTTATAAATATAAATGTTACATAGAATTTCTGTTACTCGCATAAATATTATGTAATTAGTAAATAAATGGAAATAACCTATACATAAAATTATTTTTTTGATTATATGAAATGGTAAACATTAAATTTAATATATTAAAAGATACAAAATTGTAAAGAAAATATAAAAAAAATTATTTTTTTATAATATGGTTATAAAGTACACATTACCTATATTACCTATACATATAAGTACTATTTCATTGTATGAAACGGTAAACCTTGACAATATATTAAAAGATATCAAATTATAAGGAAAACATAAAAGAACGTACTTTTTTTTTTCTTTTATAACATAGTTATAAATATAGATGTTATATAACTTTTTTTATGAATCTAATGTGGTTACTATAAATAAATATGACATATACATACATTTATTAGGTTGATTATATGAAATGGAAAATCTTTGATAGTATATTAAAAGATATAAAATTATAAGGAAATCATCAAAGAATATATTTTTCTTTTTTTATATTATGGTTATAACTGTTATATATAATGTATATTATAAATCTTAAGTCGTTAGTAAATTGTGTAGAAACTGTTTTATATAAAATTATATTCACAACTTGATATTAACTGTTTAAATAATATTAGTAATAAATTTATGAATTTTGCTTAAAAACTCAAAGAGTATAGTTTGTTGTATTGAATAAAACACATATTGATATGTTGTATTTTATATTTCATCGGGTACAATTTATTCATCAAAAAATACATATTTTTAACGCCTCGTCGTAACGCACGAGTAAATAAAACGTCATTATATAGTTGTCAAGTTCTTTTTTGGACGTATCAAGTAAATAATGACGTAATTAATACAAATATAAGTTTCCTTTCAGGTAACATGGATAAATGAATAATTTTGAAGAAGAGTCTTTATATATAGTAGTAGATAGTAGATAGAAATAAAATAATAAGGTATGCGCACATTCGAACAAACACTGTGTTTATATAGCTCGTAAATATTGATGGTATGAACACGAGCACATGAACAACATGTATAAAATATTCAAAATCTTATAGATATTCTAAAAAGTCCACAAGACAATGAAACTATGAAATAATTTAAGTCCATCTCAATAATGAATGTTGTTTATTTTCGTCTTAAAGTTCAAATTAAAATTATGAAAGATTCAGAGGGTGTTTGGGTATGCGTTTAGAGACAGATTTTTTGGGAATTACGTTTACATATCATAAATAATCTATTTTTAATGTTTGACAAATAAATAATAAAAATTGATTATTTATGTTTTTGAAGCTTCAAAATGCAGAAATCAAAAAGTGGGCGGGCCCTTGCTGTGTGAAAATGCACTTCTCCAAATATTGTTTCCCGCTAGTAAATTTACCCACATACCCTTATAAAAGCCTCAAAAACTCTTTCTATTCAATCCATTAAAAAGTAGAAACCCTACCACTACCTGAATCCTCTGCGGTTACTCTCTGACTTGAGGTGAATATTTTTTAATATTTTATATTTGCAAAACTTTTCTCTTTACATATGATTCGTAATAACTTTGTGAGTTTGTTTACAATACATTATTTGGCTCCTGTTGATGGATTTATGCAAAAAAAAAAAAAAAAATATATTAAAAAGTCAAGAATATTATAATGAGAATATCTAATTTATATGATGACATGCTCTTTATGCTCAAATAGAATACGTATATTTGGGGTTTAAAAAACAGGATGTAATACATACACAAAGTAAGACTTGTTTAATTTACATACTATCATTGTTTTTCCTTTGTGATGTGTACTTAGTTTTTTTATATTATTTATTGAATATGCCACTCATTGTTATTAGTTTTTTTGATGATGGAATTTTTATATTAGCTATTGATTTGAATATGATGTTAACCAGACTAGTCTGATGCATATCTCTTGAAAAAAATACTTGGTTTACGAAATTATATAATGGCTATCATGATAAAGAGATGTATGTGTGCGTACAAAATTATCTCATGTATCTACGATTCATTTGTGTTATATTTTCATATATTATATGTTAGTCTACTTTATATATTTGGATTGTGTAATATTATTAACATTCAGGATATGGATTCGAACAATGAAAATGCCAATGTGAATCTGACAACTACAAAGGTCAATCCCCGAAAAAACGTCTGGGTTCCTAACACCCATATCGCTTTTATTGAGTTGTGCATCGAGGAGGTCAAAAATGGAAATAGGCCCGGAGCACTTTTAATAAGGTTGGATGGGCAAACTTAGAAAATAACCTTAAGAATTGAACAGGAAAAATGTATTGTAAACAACAACTGAAAACCATTGGGATTCAATGGAGAGAGATTGGAAGTTATATGATCGACTAATGAGAATTGAATTCGGCCTTGGATGGGATCCCTTGAGAAAGACGATCAATGCAACACCCGAGTGGTGGGATGAGAAAATACAAGTTATATATGATCTACTAGTGTTTTCACAATTATTTATTGATTAGAAAACAAAATTAAATAAATTTTCTTCATTGTGCAGGCAAATCCGGATATTGCAAAATTTAGAGACAAAATTTGGAGATGTATCACATGCATTATGAGCCTTTGTTTCGGGATTTGGTTGCCATTGACGATAGGACTAAGACTCCTTCTCATTTGCAAAATGAAATTGGTCCAAATAACGTTCAAGATGAGATTGGTTATGTGGATGTAGAAGAGAAAGAAGATAATGACGAAGTGAATTAAAGTGATGATGTTGAAATATCATTTCCCGAAAGTAGTTTGGCTAAGAGAAAGAAGACAGATGGCAATGCCAATACTCATTTAAACAAAGGAAAAACCATGGCGATTTCCTCATTTGAAGTAAAAATGGATACCGTATTGCAAGCGATATCATCAAAAAAACACACAAACTGTCCCACCTGTGCCTTCTATTTCAGAGTGCATGGATATTGTTTCAACATTTCCTGGTTTTGAACCAAGCTCTTTGGCTTATAACAAAGCAATGCGAATATTTTGGAAAAGGGAGGCAAGAGAATGTTTTATGTATCCGCCAACTACCGTTGACAAGATTAACTTTCTCTACTCACTTATAAATGAGTGATAGGACAATATATTTTCGTTATGTGATGTTATTTACGGTTGGTCGTGTCTTGGATGTTTACTTGCTTTGTTCTCGTTATTTGATGTTTAAGACATTTAAAAGAAAGTCTTTAGTATGTTATGAATAATATTTGGTATTGTTTCCTCATTATGTAATGTAATGAAACATATCTGACATTCTGTGTTTTCTTTTAACTGTGCATTTAATAGGATGGACATACTGAATGATGATATAGATATATGAATTCGGATGGTAATGATGACAAAAATGACTTGGATGAAGAAGATTGGATCGACAATGAGAATAGATGGCTACTATTATGCGATATAGCCATTGAAGGGGTAATGATAGGTCATAATTTGTTGTATAAGACTCGTATCCCTCGTCGCACATCTTGTCGCACATGCCATATATTTATCCGCGAAATACTAAATGGCCATCCTCGACGTTGTTATAAGGATTTTAGGCTCCACATTGACGTCTTCGGGAGCTTATGTTTAGATCTTAAAACGCGTTTCAGTGTAATGCCAACTCGTAATGTATCTATTGAGGAGTCGGTTGGAATATTTTTGATGATACTAGCACATGGATGTGGAAATAGATTAGCTCAAGAAACTTTTAATCATTCTGGAGAAACTATTCATCGACATTCTCATAAGATTTTGAAAGCGGTGCATAAGCTTAGCGGAGACATTATTAGGCCAAATGCATGTTACAACGAAGTAGTACCACCACAACTTTTAAATGATTATCGTTACGATCCCATGTTCAAGGTAAGTAATATATCTCATTTGAAATTTCAATTGCATCTTATCTACATGATTGCTTATTAATAATTGAGACTTTGTACTTATAGGATTGTATTGGAGCTATTGATGGTACACATGTGAGAGCATCACTTCGAGAGCATGAACAAGGAAAATATATTGGTAGAAAAGGATATGCGACCCAAAATATTATGGCGGCATGTGATTTTAACATGTGTTTTACATTTGCATGGGCAAGATGGGAAGGAACAACACATGATACACAAATTTTTCTATAAGCATTACGAAGACCAAAAGTGAACTTTCCACGTCCAATGGGAGATTAGTTAATTTATAAGTTTCATGTTGTTTCGCTTCAATTTTGTATATGTATAAAAAACTTTGTTCTATAATTCATAACAGATAAGTACTATGTTGTTGATGTCGGATATCCAAATACTAGAGGGTATCTTGCTCCGTATAAAGGAAACAATATTCGTTATCATATACCTTATTTTCTTCGTGGTGAAACTGCTGCCCAACGTGCTCCTAGAGGAACGAAAGAGACATTTAACTACCATCACTCGTCGTTGAGAAATGTGATTGAATGAACATTTGGAGTATGGAAGGCAAGATGGGCAATATTAAAAGATATGCATGTAAATTACTCCTATAAAACACAACTAAATATTATTATAGCATCTATGGCAATTCACAATTATATTAGGATGAAAGGTCACTTTGATGAAGCATTTGACAAGACACAACAAGAAAATTACTGTCCAACGTAAGATTTAAATATTGGATCATCTACTAGCATTAACAGAACTCAAGTAGACCCAAGTACACGTCGTAGGAATGATGATCTATATATGAGTGTAGTAAGAGATAGAATTCTAAGAGATCTTATGCAATCCAGGTGAATGTTATATTATGTATTGGTCGACGTTGCTTCAATTTTGAATCTTGTATGGATCTATGGTTTTTGAGGTTGCATTTTTTAGATTAATTAAAAATAATAATATTGTTTACACACTATCTGTTGATATTTTTAATTAATGTTTGGTGAATAGTGTGTACAAAAAAAATGAATTATTACATATTTAATTTAAATATTTCATTACTTTATAAGAATGTCCCTTTTGGTAATTTTACTTGTTAAGTTATCAAATAATCTAATTCACCAAACACTTAAAATAGTGATTATTAGATTATTGCGTTATCAAAAGGGATAATCAAATCCAAACACCATTCATCTACAATACGTTTTGCTACAACTAATTATCTAATTCTAATTATCTAAATTGCATAATCTATTTTCAAAACGCAAATCCAAACATAAGTCGCCCTTATAAAAAGTCCATGTGACAAATTAATACATCAGTTAATACTAAAATATTAAGTCAACAAATATAATGCACTAAAAAGTTAATACTAAAATATTAAGTCAACAAATATAATGCACTAAAACGTTAATGAAACGTGACTAAAATATTTTTACACATCTAATATATATATATATATATATATATATATATATATATATATACACATATATATATATATATATATATATATATATATATTAACAGGATAAAAAAAAGGACATTTAGGGAGAGAAGAGGGAGAAGAATTTTTTGTTACTATAATTCAATACTTTAGTGATGTGATTCAAATTTTTATTAATATAATTCTATATTTTATTGCTTTGGTTCAATATTTTATTAATAAGATTTAGTCTTTTGGTGCTATGGTTCAAAAGTTTATAGTAATAAAAAATTGAATCTTAAAATAAAAATACTGAATCATAGTAATAAAAAATCTCTCCCTAAAAATCTTTTTCCATTTATTTCACTCCTACACACACACACACACACATATATATATATATATCTTAAATAAATAAATAAAATATAAGAAAACACCTTTATGATGTCATCAATTATCTAATTTTTAATAAATTAATTTCGTCCTTCATTTTCACTTAATTTATAAATAAAACCCGTAAAATATTTCAAATTTGATGATAGAATATAAATAACAATACTATGGGTCATTTGAAAAAAATTTAGAACTATTTGTGTGCTAAGAATTCTCATACTAAACAACCCCTAACCAAATAACCTCCATAGATAATGATTGTATTTAGTCCTCTGCATTGTCAAGAAGCTATCAAATTAGGTAGCTAGATGTTTAATACACATACTGCTATAAATATTTTAGTTTTAAACTTCATGTTTATTATTCAACTCATATATAACGTTAGAACTTTCTAATATATATCATTTAAATACTTTTAAAAAATCAAATACACATTCAGCGGCCCCGTGTGAATACACGTGTTTGAAATCTAATATATATATATATATATATATATATATATATATATATATAGTTAGGGTCAAATGAGAACCACAAAAAGGTACTAAACTGCAAAAACTTTTAAATTACATTATTTTTATATATGTAAACACAACAAATTATATATAAATGTTATTTAATATTCATATTATTGACAAAATAAAGTTAAAATCACTAAAAATATATTAAATTATATAAGGAATGTTCACATATGCACAAGTCAAATGTGCACATGTGAACGAAAATATAAATTTGATTTTAAAGGTTATTTTGATGTTTTCTCAAACTATTTTGCTTTTAACATTAATCTACATCAATAATCACATGTTATTGAATTATTAAATATGTAAAAATTCTTATAATTTAAAAGTTCTCGCAGTTCTGTACCTTTTCTGGTTCTCATTTGAACTTTTGAATATATATATATATATATGTATATATAACAAAGTGATTAATTGTTGACTTTTTAAAGTCATCAAAATGGAGTAAACCAACTTAAGATCTAACCCTTAATTCAATTCATAATCTCATAAGTATTATTACCACTTTGTTCATGACTAGTATACCCTTAATGAAATTAAAAGGCTTAGCTTATAATTTAATTGTTTACATATATTTATATAAAATTGTGTTTCACATCCTATCCTAATATTAACATTATTAATTGTTAATTAATAGAGATAAATGTTGACTTTTAATCACCTTTTTAAAACTGATTACATGATAATTACGGAACTATTCAATGTAAATGTTAAATTTCATTAATTTGTCTACAATATATAAGTGTATACGTATAAAAATATAATTATATATATATATATATATATATATATATATATATATATATATATTATCTTATCTTAAATATAATATATGATTCACCTCTATGATATTATCATTCAAAATTAAAATCCAATTAGACAATTAGGTCCATCTATTTACTTATCCTTTTCGTTATTTGAAGGTTTATAAAAATTGTGTTGTATTTATAACTAATACAAAAATATATAAAGAATACAATAATAAAATATTTCGGACGTTCTTTAACGTCTATGTATTTTTAATATAATATGTATTATCAAATTTTTTTATTTAGAATACTGGATGTGTATTAATCAATTAGAAACTGTATCAACATGTTAATTGTTATAATGAAATACAATATAACATAAAACAATTGTTTAAAATAAAAATATGCTGGCAGAATAATAATACTCATCTAGAAAGTTCTCAGAAATATCAAACATTTATTACAAAATCATTAATCTAACAACTATCCAAAATCAACCGCATTAATACTTCTAAATAAAATTTTAGGGTAATAAATTTATTAACGATTATTAATCTACAATAAAAAAATAAGGTATGAAAAAGAACTTATGACGGTACAATCATTCTTATGGATAAGCAAGTAAATTTGAAGTACTGTTAATTTATTAAGATAAATGTACAAATATCAATAATAATAACAATAATAATAATAATAATTATAATACATGGGTTTATTGTTCAAATGTATTAAACTATACACTTATATTATTGTATGCGACGAGTTTTGAAAATGTCTATCGTATTTATTTAAATTCTAAAAAACATCTATTTGTATATACTTAACTTCCAATTGTATGTATAAAACTTACTAAAAACATGTCTATTATGTAGCAAAATATGCCCAAAATGAATTCAATATACGTTTTTATAACTTAAATAAACACAATATAAAATTTTAAAGTTCGCTACAATTAACTGTAAAAGATGTAACACTTAATACATTTTGAAACCATAAACGTTTTTAAATTTGGTGAACGTAATGAACCGATATTAAGTCTTTAATATTAAAAATTTAATATCTTTAATATATATATATATATATATATATATATGTATATATATATTTCAAAATCAAAATGATAATTACTAATTAAATTTTTAAGTAGGCATACGGATATCCCAACGACTAGGGGTGTTTAATCGGTCGTATTTCAGGTTAATAGAGTTATCTAGTTTGGTTTATTCGGCTTTTCGTTAACTCTTAATCCATTTGAGACCTAATTCAAACTATATGTCACCCAATCCAAACCAACCAAATAAGAGTTTGGGTTATTCGACTGGATTTCGATTTAGCTAGATAAAAGTCTTAAATTATGATTTAGATTATTAAGATAATTGAATTGGCCAAATACTAAGTAAAAATATTCTAATTGTTCATATTAGATCATTTGGATAAATGGATTTGTATATTGAGTTATATGATTAATTAAAGTTATATGTCGGCTATCAGAATTGAATTATCAAAGATAAGTATTAACAACTAATGCTTATTCGGTTTTTCGTCTGGTCTCTAATTGAAAATATTCAAACCAAAATCGAACTATTAAACTGACTCCTTATCTCGTATCACCCAAAAACCAAACCAAATCCAAATAACCTAATTCAAAATATCCAAACTCTATATAGATCGGTTGAGTTATTCAGTTAAATGAAATAATAAACACTGCTACCAACGATAATCAATGACATGAAAAATCATATTAAATATTATTCGTAAATCATGATAGCAAATAAAAAACTATTTACAAAACATATTAAAACTCTTTTATAAACATAATACTAATATAGTTATATTTGCTAAAGTAATATAAAAGTTATACTATGAATAAGATATTACGTGAGATAAAAAATTCGCCGAGTATTGTTTTATATTCAAATTACAAATCAATGGTACATGCGTCCTAAAAGATTTATAAGTTAGTAATTAGTATTATATTATAATTTATTATTAGTTTAATCGATATTGTAATCTCTCTTTACGTTGATATTTCACTTTCAAAGTTCATTTTGTGTTTAAATTCATATCCGTTTACCTTAATAACTTACTTTTATACTCAGGAGCACCTGGACCTGTACAGTTTGTTAGTGAGTGTGAACTCTAACACTAAGTTCAATACTTTATACCACTTTTATATATAGTGATTTTGCGTGGAACAAATTGTGAAAAGTAACTTACGAATAAATTATTTAACCAATAAAAAGCTGTTAAAAGAAAAATATCGGGCCTACATTTTCTTCATCCACTATTGTTTCATCAACATTGATCGCTTATCTTTGTCAACTACGTCGAAGGCATAAACGTTTGCCATCTATTTTAGTTCTGAATATATTTTTAAAGAAATAAATACAAATTCAATGGTCTTTGTGTATACACGGGTTTAGGGTCTAGTGTGTGTGTGTGTGTGTGTGTGTGTGTGTATATATATAGTAGAACCTCTATAAATTAATAATGTTGGGACCGGAATATTTTATTAATTTAGCGAGATAATATTATATCGATAAATTAATAAATCATTAATTTAAAGAGTTGGCTTATATTCGTGAGCAACTCTCAAATTAATGCATCGACCTTCAAAATTTCGATGTCCATTCACTTTACCAATTTGAATAAAACAGAAACAAGAACCTTCAAAATTCCCATGTACATTCACACGTTAATGAACTTGTCTAGTTCAATGTTCACAGATCTAGATTGATCACTATAAAATGTCTGATGATAAATTTTAAAATCACATCAACTATGGCTTTTAAACTAAAAGTTGTTAAAAAATCAACGATGACCAATCAACAACGAAAACTATTATGCGAGTATAAGAGAGATCACCAAAGATGCACTCAACAAGATTTGGTGCAGTGGGTTGACAAAACTTTCGATTTGAAAGTTAGTGTTGGTGCATATTTAGTGTGTCTGTCAGTTGGTCTCAATCTGTCAGTCTCGATTTCCTTCAATTCAAATATAACTTAAACAAGCTTTGAATTATTACTGAGAAGTTGCGGAATAACACTCAATAATATTAGAAAGATCACAGATAAATATTTAGAATAATAAATAACGAAACACAAATATTAAAATCAAAGCCTCAATCTTATTAATATGAATAAGACGAATACACTTTTGTATTAGGGTTTACACCTTGAAGCTACGCTACTTTATTCACTAATTTCGTATATTGATCTAGGTTCTAAGGATCTCTATTTATAACACAGAGTCCTGTACAATCTCCTATTATTATGGAATTAGATAACTTCCATAACAAACTCATTCTTATCACAAAGTCATAAACAGTGTTAACTACCACATTTGAACATTCAGTGGAAACAAACTTCCATCAGTGGTAACTGCTTCGTTTGTGTAAGTCAAGTATAAACAACTAACAGTGTTAACCACTTATATACACTAACAGTCTTAATTACATAAACAGTGAAAACTACTTACAAAATCAACTAACAGTTGTAATCTTCGTAGCAGTGTTAACCTTCAGTTCTTCAAACAGTTGTAATCTTCGACCAGTGTTAATCTTCAACAATCAGTGGTAACCATGTTAGTCTTCAGTGGTAATTCTTCACTATCAGTGGTAACCTTTTGATCTCTTCAGACTTAATTAACAGTGGTAATCCAAACCCAAATCAGTTTATCCCAACACAGTCTGTAATAATTTTGTTTGTGTAATTACAAAGTTTGAATTATATAAGTAATTACGTTATTTGTTTTAGCGACACAGAGCCTGTGTCGCATGTGCGACACAAGGCTTATGTCGCATGAGTCGGTTATGCGACACATCCTCTGTGTCGCAGGTCAGTTAGGTTTTCGGTATAAATAGGTGCATTCGGCTCAGTTGTTAAGGTTGACGAATCTGGGAATATTGAGAGCATTTGTGAGACAACTCTGTGTAACAAGCTAATCGATTATATTATCAATATACACGTGTGATTTGTGTTTGATTCGTTTGTGATTTACGTACTATATTTAATTGATTGAATTCTGCCTTTCAATTGAACGTAACGATTCGAGTTAGATCAGGTATTGGGAACCTACAAGTGGTATCAGAGCATTAATCTTCGGATTTGGTGTTATCGGATCGCTTTAATACGTGTTTTTCGGTTGAAATCGAATAGTTTTTGGTGTTAGATCTTCATAGAAGGTGTTATTGGATCATATTCTAGTTTTTCTTGAAGATCTGGGTGTTAGGATTCGTCGATCGTTCGTGGATTTTCGTTAGGGTTTCGAAACCTTACGAATTTTAGGGTTTACAGCCGCTGCTCTCCTCGAAGTTGCGACACAAGCTGCGACACAACCTTTGTGTCACTTGTAGGGTTTCTGCGACATAGTCTTGTGTCATATTTAGGGTTTCAGCGACATCAGACTGCGACACGATCCTTGTGTTGCGACATAAGCCTTTGTGTGTTTTTTATTGTTGCGACATAAGGTTGCGACACAAGCTACATTCTGCAACATATCTTGCGACACAACTCTTGTGTCGCTACTTTGATTTATTAATTACTTGTTTGTGACATAACCTTAGTGTCGCCATTTGCTTCTGCGACACAACCTCTGTGTCGCATAACCAGAACTTGTGTTTTTCTTTTGTGATTATTCTTTTGCAGGTTATTCTAAATGGCTTCTACATCTTCCTCAATTCAACAAGTCGGAGCTATGCTCAAACATAATAGTGAAGTGGGGAGTACTAATAAGCCTCCCATGTTCACTAGTGGGATGGATTATCTATCATGGCGTCAACGGTTTGAGGCGTTCATTGCATTCAATGATCCTGATATGCAAATTTATTTAGAAGAAAGATATGAACGTCCTCTTAGAACTGGTGTTTTTCCCGGAGAAGCTCCAGTTAAGACTATAAAATCCATGACTCCTGAAGAACGCAAGGCTTATGATACTGAAAGGAAAACACATGTTGCTATCACCATGGCACTACCACAACCACTCATGAGGCAACTTAGACATCATGAGCTTGCATATGATTTATGGAAAGCCTTTGAGAAAAGGTGTGGTGGAAGTGAAAAATATAGGCAAAACAAGTTGGAACTAATAAAGAAACAATATGAAGTGTTTGACATGTTGCCTAATGAATCACTTGAAGACTTGTGTTTTAGATACTCACAGCTTGTTAGTGAGTTAACTGAGGGAGGGGTTGTTTTGGAGAGAACAAATGTTAACAAGAAACTTCTAGGTTCCTTACCTAAGAAGTGGAATACTCGAGTACTGTTAATGGAAAATGATGTTGATGTCATGGAAATGGCCTTGAAAGATTTGATTGGACATTTGGATGCCACCTTACTAGACATGCAGCGTAAGGAAACGAAGGCTACTGCCAACGTTCAAAATCCTAAGTTGTATGGTGTTGATGTGCCAGTGTCCAAAATCGGACGCAACTGGTTCTGCCTTTTTAGCTGGCAGAACTGGTGGATTTGCAAGTACTACTACTGGTGGTACTTATGTTAATTTGCAAGGAACTTCTTCTGCTGCAGCTAAAGAACATGCTGCGGTCTTTTCAGCATTTCTTACCGCATATGATGATTTTCTTTCTAACAAGAACAGTACAGTGGACTTGATTGAAGAAGATTTCAGTCAAATTGATCAAGACGAGCTGGAAAGAATGGACTTGAAGTGGAGCATGGCTATGCTCACACGAAGAGTAAAGAATTTTTTGAAGAAGTCAGGTAGGAAGTCTGTGACTGATCCAGAAGACAAGGGTTTGGGATTCAATAAAAGCAAGGTTAAATGCTACAAGTGTCATGACTATGGACACTTTGCTCGTGAATGTGACAGAAATAAAAATTCACCTTCATGGTTATCCAAACCTACTCAAAATAAATTAGCTGAGAAGACTAAGGCTGAAGAGAAGGCGATGGTATCTGCCGCTTTGATGTTGTCAAATAGTGCTTGGGAATGGTCTGATCCTGAAGATGATCATCAAGAGAATAAAGCTCTTATGACAGAAGTACATGAGGTAGATGATGAACCTTTGCAAGTGCACTAGCATAACACAATTTCTTGTATTAAGCTAACCAATCAGGTTAATAGGTATAGAGAGGAGATTTCATGCCTTAACACTAGCATAACACAATTAACTGAAACTAACGAAATGTTAAGAGAAAATGATAAGGCATCTGATAAAAAGTTAAAAGCTATTTTTGAAGAAAAGAAAGAACTAAAAGCCAAAATTTTCTACAGCAAGATGAAATAGGAAATTATGTTGATATGCTTACTTTAGTAAAGAAAGAACTTGTTGATTCTCAGGCTGAAGTTCTAGATTTAAAGCGAAAATTGTCTAACTTTTCAACATCCTCTTTAGTTTTTGATGAAATATTTCAAAGGGGTGATACCAAAAGTAAAGCTAGACTTGGTTATCATCAAGTCCCGCCTCCTAATGATTATCTTCCTATGCATGTAAGGGAATTCATTAATGATTTTGTGCCTATCTACTCCAAGATAGACCTAAAACATGTTAAACTGCAGTTAGCATAAAGATAAGTAAGCCTGAGTCAGTTAAGGCTGAAAATGTGAAACCTGTGTTTAAGAAACTTGAAACTAGTGTGCCTGAGTCAATTAAGGCAGCAACTAGTGAGCCTGAAACTATCAAGGCTCAAAAGGTTGAGAACGTTGAGTCTGTTACGACTCCAAATGTCAAGGCTGAGATTGTTAAGCCTAATGTTGATAAACCTGAATCTAGTAAGGCTGATCCTCCAATTAGTTTTAAGGAGGAAATTGAGATTGAAGATATAACTAATGAGGAATACGGACCATCAGAGAAGAAATCTGTAAAAATTGAAAATCGTATCTTCACAAATGAAGGAAATGATATTTTTTAAAATAAGGCCAAAGCTAAGGCTGAGCCTAAAATGAAGATTTTAAAACCAATTGATAATAAGCTAAATAATCAAAAATCTTCTAACGCATCTTCTCAAGCATCAACCTCTGCGTGTCCACATAAATGTGTATGCCAGGTAAATGCTTCCTTTGGTCGTCCTCAGAGGTTTATTCCTCATTCTCAACCGGTTACTGAGTACAGATCTTGTTTCTACTGTAAGAAACAAGGTCATTTGATTAATGATTGTCCGTTGCTTGCCCAAAAGCGAGATGGGAGAGGTGTGTCAAGAACCTCTAAATATAGAAAATTTTCAAATAAACTTGTTTCAATGAAAGGTTCTCCATCTCACCCACTCGCTAAGAAATTCAACAAAATTGAGCCAACCAAATCAACTGATCTGAAGCTCAAAGTTGTTGACAAGCAACCACCCAAACTTCAAAAGGTTTGGAGGATTAAGGAATCTAAATGTGATTCTTCATCTTACAGTGACACATCAGTTAACACCTCGGATTTACTTAAGAATAAAATTTTGACTGATGTGATCATTGTGGATGATTCTACTGGAGTGCCCAAGTCTGTAAAGGCTTGGGTCTCCGTTACTAATTAATTTTTTTTGTGTTTGTGGTGCCACAGCAACCTGAAGCAGTAAAAAATAGTAAATGGTATATTGATAGCGGTTGCTCACGGCACATGACTGGCGATGTATCTCTTCTGTCTGAAGTTCATGATTATGATGGGGGATATGTTGCATTTGCTGGTGATAAGGGAGGTGTTATTACTGGTCAAGGTATACTCTCTAATGGACAAGTGAGTTTTGAAAAAGTAAACTTTGTGGAACAACTTAACCACAACTTACTCAGTGTCTCTCAAGTGTGCGACAAAAAGTAAACTACTGTTTTTACGGACACTGAGTGCTGTATTTTGAAGCCGGGATTTGTTATTCCCGAGGAATGGGTGTTACTGAGAGCACCAAGGGAGAGAGACACGTATATTCTGGATATGAGCACGTTTGAAACAAAGCAGCTCACGTGTCTTCTTTCTAAAGCTCCTGAAAAAGAATCACTACTGTGGCACAGGCGTATGGGTCATCTACACTTCAGAAAGATGAAGTATTTGGTAAAAAATGATCTTGTGCGTGGAGTAGCGAAGCAATCCTTCGGACTGAATGATCTTTGTGTTTACTGCCAAAAAGGGAAGCAGCACAAGAAGGCCCATAAGCAAAAGTTAGTGAATTCTGTTGAAAAACCATTGGAGTTAATACACATGGATTTATTTGGGCTAGTAAGGAAGAAGAGTATTGGAGGTGCATTGTACTGTCTGGTAGTTACTGATGATTACTCGAGGTTTTTCTTGAGTTTATTTCTTGGCTACTAAGGATGAGGCATCGGAGATTCTTACCTACTTATTCGATAAAATGCAAATTCTATGTGACTTGAAGATCAAGAGACTTAGAAGCGACAATGGTACGGAGTTTAAGAAACTCAACTATTGAGATGTACTGTCTGAACAATGCCATTGAACATCAATTCAGTGCTGCAAGGATACCACAACAGAATGGAGTTGCTGAACGCAAAAACAGGACTCTCATAGAGGCTGCAAGGACCATGTTAGCCGATTCTAAACTGCCTATTATTTTCTGGGCAGATGCGGTCAACACAGCATGTTATGTTTTTAACAGGGTTTTGACGGTTAAGAAACGAAACGAAACAAAACAAAACATCTTATGAATTGATTAATAACCGTAAGCCCAACTTACAGTTTCTTGAACCGTTCGGTTGTCCATGCACTATGATGTACACAAAGGAGAGGGTTGCAAAATTTGGTGAGAAATCAAGTGAAGGTATATTTTTGGACTTTTCAAACAACTCTACCAACAAACGTGTGTATAATATTGCTGCTAAACGTGTGGAAGCACACTTTGAAGTAACGTGCCTACGTTACACTGAAAATCCACAAGGAAAGGGACCTGAACATCTGTTTGATTATGAAGCTTTGTTTGACTCATTCAATCTTCCACAAGATGATGATGTTCAACAAGTGGTGACTCTTTTACATGGGCTGGATATATCTTCTGATGTAGCTACGCCATTTGCAACAACACCACCCTGTGCTCCAACGACAACTCCACCACCTCTTCCAACCACTGAATCTGCACCTGAATCATCTA
This sequence comes from Gnaphalium uliginosum, assembly GCA_963930675.1. Lineage (NCBI taxonomy): Eukaryota > Viridiplantae > Streptophyta > Magnoliopsida > Asterales > Asteraceae > Gnaphalium > Gnaphalium uliginosum. Next base: position 33,548,709 of record OZ005685.1, read on the forward strand.
CTCAACATGAAATACCTGATTTGTCTGATGATGAAGAGGAACTAGTTTCGGATTACAATGCAGAAACATTTGTTTCCGGAGGAGATTCTACAAACTTGGATATTGTCATTGTGCCTGATGAAATTTCAAGCTCACGTGTAAATGTGAATCACCCAGTTACGAATATTATTGGTAATCTGGATGATCGGGTGAAAACAAGAGGACAGTTGAAAGCATCTGCATCAAATTCACAAGAATGCCTGTTTGCTGAGATAGAATCCTGCTTTCGGTCTCAAGTCGAACCGAAGAAGATTGATGAGGCATTGAAAGACCCATACTGGGTGGAGGCCATGCAAGAGGAACTCCAACAGTTTACGAAATTAGATGTATGGGAACTTGTGGAATTACCTAAAGGATTTTATCCTATTGGAACGCGATGGGTGTATCGTGTAAAGAAAGATGATCGTGGAGTGGTTGTCAAGAACAAAGCTCGTCTGGTTATACAAGGATTTACTCAAATTGAAGGTCTGGATTATGAGGAGGTATTTGCTCCAGTTGCGCGTCTGGAATCGATTCGAATTTTTCTTGCCTATGCTTCATTCAAGAAATTTCGTGTTTATCAACTGGATGTGAAGAGTGCGTTCTTATACGATAAGGTCAATGAAGAGGTTTATGTGAAACAACCTCCTGGTTTCGAAGACTCAGTGCATCCTAATTATGTCTATAAACTCGACAAGGCACTGTATGGACTTCATCAAGCTCCAAGGGCTTGGTATGAAACACTGTCTCAACATCTGCTGAAAAATGGATTTACTCGCGGGCAGATAGATTCAACTCTCTTCATCAAGAAGGCTGGAAACGATTTGTTACTTGTGCAGGTATACGTGGACGACATCATCTTTGGCTCGACTAATGAGGTGCTATGCAAAGACTTCAAGAATATCATGAAGTCTAAGTTTGAGATGAGTGCCATGGGAGAGCTTAAATTCTTCCTAGGTGTGCAAGTTGAGCAGTCTGATAATGGCATCTATATTCTTCAATCAAAATATGTCAAATATATTTTTACAAAATATCAGCTGCTTGACTGTAAAACCTTTGGAACTCTCATTGACACGAATCATAACCTTGGACCGGCGGATGAAGAAGACGATCTAAATCAGCGAACCTACCGCTCCATGATAGGATCGCTCATGTACCTTACAGCATCGCGGCCTGACATAATGTTTGCTGTATCTCTGTGTTCAAGATTTCAAGCAAAGCCTAAAGCTTCTCACGAGAAAGCGGTTAAACGAATTTTCAGCTACCTCAAATGGAGACCATCTCTGGGTCTCTGGCACTCAAATGAAGACAATTTCGAGTTAACAGCTTACTCGGATTCTGATTATGGTGGCTGCAATGTGGACAAAAAGTCAACTACTGGAGGAAGTCAGTTCTTTGGAAACCGTCTGGTCTCGTGGCAGTGCAAGAAGCAGACAACTGTTTCTACTTCAACGGCTGAAGCAGAATATATTGCCGCTGCTAGTTGCTGTTCTCAGGTTCTGTGGATTCAGCATCAAATGCGTAACTATGGGTTACTTCTAACTCTCACTCCTATTCACATTGATCACTCAGCTGATGTCTCTATAATACGCAATCCTGTACAACATTCAAAAACTAAACATACTAAAATTCGTTTTCATTTCATACGGGATTGCTATGAGAAGCATTTAATTGACCTTGTCCAAATCCCTACGCTCATACAAAAAGTAGACCTTTTCACTAAGGCATTTTTGCGTAGTCGATTTGATGAGTTAGTCTCTATGATTGGAATGGTTAGTTTGGGGGTAATTAACTTTCAATTTCTGGTCATAATTAATTTGGGGACTTGGAACTTTGTTTTATATTTCTTTTTTTAATTATTTAAAAAAAAAAAACGCAACTGTCACTGTTTATACTTGCTAGTATTGAAGAAATGCAATAGTTGCAACATTTCTAAAATGGACGTTGGATTGTGTCTGTAACCAATCTGGGATATGATAGTACATCAGGAAGCATGTACAAAAATGAAAATTTTAAGTTTTATGTCTGATGTGTCAGTAGGTTTATCTAGCATATTTGAAATAGTTTTTGTTAACATTAGCTTCATCATATGATGTGTTGGTAGGCAAACTACATATATGTCTGAGCTATTAAGAAGTAAGTCTAACAACTGGTATATTCCCTTGTAGTAAGCACACTATGACGTATGACTGAATGTCTTAATTCCTAAAAGTAGCATGTCATACTTCTATATTTCGAGCTATTATATGAAATCATTTGGGGGGATATACTGATTGTTTTATCTGTTGTACGAAAGTACAGACCTGGTCCCTGTCAGTATAGCTTTAAATAATAAGCAAATATAAGTCATTGCACTTGCAAAGTCTTGAATTATTCAGATTTCTAAACTAGTCAAAATACGTCGCTCTGTTGTACGAAAGTACAGACCTGTCACCAATGGTTTGACTAAAACGTTTTGCTTAAACCTGAATCACGATTCGTCGCTCTGTTGTACGAAAGTACAGACCTGTCACCAATGTCTTGATTCTTAAAAATGAGCTTCCTATAATTTCTCCAAATATGAAAATATGTATATGTCTAACTTTTAGGGGTATGTCATAGGTGAAAACTATAACTCAATATACATACTAACAATAAAAGGTTTGCTCAGACATACGAATGTAGCTTGTTTAAGTGGATGGCAATATCAATGATCATCTTGAACTAATTTTTATAAAAACTACTTTAAATATGTTACGTAAATTAAAAGAGAACAAATATACTGAGCATTGGAATAACACTTGTTATTTTCTAATAATTGCATGTTGGCCTGATATGATCCCTCACCAGACTCAAACAATTTCGTCACCAAAAATATTTTTAATCTTGTATAACTTTTATTTCTCAGTTTAATTTTACTGTATTTTTTTTAGTTTATCCAAGTCTCTAAGTCAATATCAAATTGTAAGTCCGGTTGTAGCGGATCGATAACGAGGTTATCTAAGGTATTAAGGTGCGGAATCCCTCAATACTAGTTATAGGATCTATAACGAATTCTTTCGCAATATATTAGCGAATCAATTGTCTAATTGCTTTGTATCGATTATAACAAGTGTTAACGATCAATACCTAGCCTTTAGAATACTTAGAAGTTCTCTAGAATCGCAGGGCAGCCAGTTGTCGAAATGGGCAAAAGTCCTGTAATATGAAAACCTAGTTTTTCATATATACTCGTCTCGGTTCGCAGGCTCGTGGGCTCTGCGAACTGACTCAGTTCGCAGCCCATGTTGGCCCAGCGAACTGACTCGGTTCGCAGGCCAATCTTGTCCTGCGAACTGACTCGGTTCGCGGTCAACCTTGGTCAACATTTTTAAGCTTTTTGATATTTAACTCTAAAATGTTTACCAAGCAATATATTTCATTTACAATTCAAAACCAATGTACAAACTTGATTACAATTACTAAAAGTACTATTACAAGCTATAACAAGCTAGAACTTGGGAACACGGTATATATACAAGAACATAATCGATGCACTGACATCCAAGCCCTGGGTGAAGATTGTATACAAATCTCCTAAGACGTTAAAGAAAATACTTTTGGAGAAGTTGCCTGTGAACTTTCTTAGAAGATTGAGATATTGGCATTATAATACTACCCCAGGGGAAGCTGAGATTGTGTTTATTCCTGAGGGTGAACCTGACGATGCATGGATAGCGAAATCCAAAAGGATAAGAGTTTATGATCCATTAAGTCTAATCAACTTGACGAAGTCTGATCTTGAAGCTCTGCATTCAAACAAGATTGATGTTATTAAAGAGTTCAAGGAAGATGCTTTGCAGTTTCAAAGAGTTGTTGATCTTTGTGTAGCAAAGGGAATACATGCAGGAGGAAACTTACCTGCAGACTGGAACTAATTTGAAGATTTTTAAAGACCAAGCTGAAGACACGGGGGAGTTTGTTGGTGCATATTTAGTGTGTCTTCAGTTGGTCTCAGTCTGTAATAGTTTTGTTTGTGTAATTACGAAGTTTGAATCATATAAGTAATTACGTTATTTGTTTTGGCGACACAGACCCTGTGTCGCATGTGCGACACAAGGCTTATGTCGCATGAGTCGGTTATGCGACACATCCTCTGTGTCACAGGTCAGTTAGATTTTCGGTATAAATAGGTGCATTCGGCTCAGTTGTTAAGGTTGACGAATCTGGGAATATTGAGAGCATTTGTGAGACAACTCTGTGTAACAAGCTAATCGATTATATTATTAATATACACGTGTGATTTGTGTTTGATACGTTTGTGATTTACGTACTATATTTAATTGATTGAATTCCGCCTTTCAATTGAACGTAACGATTCGAGTTAGATCAGGTATTGGGAACCTACAGTTAGTCAAGGAACAATATCAAACACTCTTAAGAGATCATCGGAATATTTTAGACAATCCTAGAATTTTCGAATATTTTAGACAATCCTAGAATTCTGGAATATTTTAGTAATTATTAATTTATAGTTTCGCTGGGACCAATATATTTACATTGGGATTTCAAAAAAAATATTATTTTATTATTTTATCGATTGGGGTCCAATTTTGTACTGGTCCCAAGTTGGGACCGGACAAATTATTAATTTTATCGAGGTTATTAATTTATCGAGTATTAAATTATAGAGGTTCTACTGTATAGGGTTGGGTTCTGGTGAAAATAAGGAGTTAAAATAAAAACGATCTCAATTTATATTCACAATTTTTTTTAGTTGTGAACTTTTATTTTTTTTCGCTTCATATACGTTTTTTTATTGTGAACCCTTACATTTTTTTTATTTTCCAAAAAGTTTTCGTTGTGAACTTTTATTTTGTTTATTGCTTCACAAAAAGTTAGAAATTTTTTAGTTGTGAAGCTTAATATTTTTAGCTTCACATAAATTTATGAACGTGTGAACCTTAATATTCAACCTTCTCAATAATCCTAAAAAGTTAATCAAATCTTCTTAAACACATATACATCGATCGATCAATATCAACCATTTAAACTAAATGTAACAACCTAGCCATTACCTCTAAAAGTGATCTTTTGATATACTCTTTTGGTGTGACAACAACCCGTTGTTGAAGGTGTGTAAGACTCATCTAGTATCTTTCGATTGTATGTTCAAATCGGTTATTTCTTTCTACAAAGTAGTAGATTCTAGGCAATAAAAAAATGTGATCTCATATCACGAACCACATCACACAAGCAACCAATGAACTATTAATCTACCTTTGAATACACATGTACATGAGATACATCGAGCTCGTAATTATAGATAAATTAAGGAATTACTTAACACGTATTGTTTAACCATGATCTCATATGTGAGATTCAATAACTAATTTTCTTTTCCTAATATGACATGTTAATACCTCCAATGAAGAGTGAAAATACAAAGATTACCACCTTGAATATCTCCAATCCTCAAGGGATATCTTATCTTCTTAAATATAATATAGTAAACACCTCTATCATGTCATCAATTTATAAATTTTCAATCACTCAATTGAGTCCCTTAATTTTTACAAATAAAACCCTTTAAAAGTAGCAATTTTTAATATAAGGATTTGAAGTTTAAAAATATATAGAGTTTAATACATTTTATTTTAAATATAAAGTTAAACTGATGATCTAATATATTTTCCAGTCAACATCTTAACTAGGTAAAATGAGAAATAAGTAATTTTAACATTAAACCAAGAACACCCATATGGTTTGACCAAAAGTTTTTATTATATAGTTGTAATTATTCACTTTATTAAACACCTTAATAAGACTTGCACTCGAATACAAAAATAACCGATTGATTCCCTATTTGCTAGGAAATTTACTTGATAAATTGTGTTTCTCCTAAACTCTATTATAGAACTGAACTCGATATAATCTTAAATTCTTTTCTTGAAAATATTAATTATTTGGCAACTCAATCAAATAACACCATATCGGTTCGCGTCCATAACATACACAAGGAAAAAAAAAATTCAAAGGAGGTTCCTTTCTTAGAGTAAAAATTGAAACACATAATTTCAAACGCAATAAATAATTTCTTTGTGACAAAGATAGTCACCAAACAAATAAGACGACAAATGTGGTGTATAAAGAAGTCTTACAAAGAGATAAATTATAATCCGTATTCAACGTAATCGTTTATAATTGCAACCTATCATTATTACTTCAAACTATTCATTTGTTTATATATAATTAGATACCTTTACAATTAAATATATTTATTGATTTACATAAAATGCTTACCGTCGTTGAAAATTCAAGATCGATACTCTTAATTTTAATATAGACTACCTAAAAATATTTTAATATCAAACAATATTAAATATCTCTTAACTCATAAAAATGTTCTAATATATCACATAGCATATAAGGATTCTTCCAATCATTTTAAAAATTAATTACAAATTTATCAGACTGTGTATGTACACGGATTTTAGGACTAGTAAATATATATATATATATATATATATATATATATATATATATATATATATATATATATATTGCAATTGTAATTGTCATCGGTTATATGAGGTTGTCATGCAATAGTATATCAGTTATATAATTTTCTTCATTAATAGATTTAAAATTTATAGCATTCGTCAGTTATGCATTTTATATCATATCACGAGTTACTATAATTGAATTTTTTTTACAATTCATGAGTTACTAATAAAATGTATGGAGCAATTTTGACATCATTGGATCATTAAATTCATAAGCTATGTTAGATATCATGAGCATTAAGTGAGGGTAATATAGTAAATTGTATTGTCCATTTTTAAAGGGATTAAAACTTAAGGTTCAAATAGTTTATATAATATTAATAGTATATATATATATATATATATATATATATATATATATATATATATTGAAACGTCCCAGATTTTTTTTTTTAAATGTATACTCAATTTAAATTCTCAAAAACACTTTATATATTAATATAAAGTAATAACAACATGGTTCAACACGAAATATATATCATTTTTACAAAAACATCACATGTTAATATAGATCATGATCTATGAGTTCGTCTTCTTACTATCTTGCCATAGTAAGTCCATCACTAGTAGCTCTCGGGTCGTTTGCCCGAATCCCCGCCCTTCATTTCTTTAGGCGTACCTATCAACACAACATCCAACAATACATAAGCACATTGCTTAGTAAGTAAAGGAAATTACATTCACGGTTATATAATTAACCAGACATCTCATGTCTTTATCATTCAATCATACATTTACTACATTCAACATATACTTAATCGGCACAATTGGTCACTCAGCAATTGGCCACTCAATTCATACGGCTAGACACAATTGATCACTCAACAATTAGTGACTTAACTCACATATACATGGGCACAATTGATCACTCAACAATTGGCCACTCGGCTTAATCTCATGGGCACAACTGATCACTCAGCAATTGGCCACTTAACTCAATCTCATAGGCACAATTGGTCACTCAGCAATTGACCACTTAACTCAATCTCATAGGCACAATTGGTCACTCAGCAATTGGCCACTCAACTCAGATATACGATACTTAACCACACACGTAATCTAATTATCATTATTTGGTGCAACCTCGTAACACATTTAGTATTAATAAAATCATACAATTGAATTCTTTCCTTTTCTACTACTTACCTCGAGGACGACGTTCAAATATTTATGACTTTCTATTCGAAATACCTGTCGAGACATTCGTATTAATTAACTCTGATTAATATTATTTAAAATATCGACTAACCCTGCGACACTACCCCTTAGTGTCGCTACATCTCCTGGCGACACTAAATTAGTGTCGCACAACACACTATTGCGACACAACCTGCGACACTAGCTCTTAGTGTCGCTAAAACAACAATTACAATTAACAGTGGAAACAAGCGACATAAGCTGCGACACTAGCTTTTAGTGTCGCTATAGCAACAGTACCAACTAGCAGTGGAAACTAGCGACACAAATCCTTGTGTCGCTAAAGCAACAGTTTTAATTTGCGATACCATCACTGCGACACAAGCTGCGACACAAGCCTTGTGTCGCAATGACGAACTGGGCAGCAGAAACCTTCTATGATTAACAAATTTCTGGGTGATTTCAATACCCCAAATTCGAACCAGTTTCAACAAATGATTATCACACACACACAATCCATTTAAAACACATTCAAACTCATTTTAACCCACATAAACACTTTACCCCCAATTTCTCATTTTAAGTTCAATTAAAACTCAATCTTTCATCCTCTATTGCTCGAATTAACCATAATTTCAACAGAGGGTTTGGGTTTCTTACCTGTAATTGCAAAGAAACACTTTCAACAATCGCTTTCCAAGCTTAATTCTTGATCCCCTTTAGTTTTCTTTACTTTCTTTCTCTAAAACACCCAAACACACACACATAAAAGAACCTGGAATGTTTTCCTGTTTTCTGGAATGTTTTGAAACATATTTTTATTTTAATTTCACACTTAATTACACAATTAACCCTTCAAAACTGACTTTCTGCCCGACACTGCGACACAAGCCTTGTGTCGCATAACTGTACACAACTTTTTAAATTTAACAAATTTCGAGATGTTACATATATATATATATATATATATATATATATATATATATATATATATATTTCAAAAGATGGAGTCATTTATCCACAGTACTAGGGGTGTTATTCGGGTAATTTAATCGGGTTTTGGGTTATGCGGGTCGGATTCTCCGTTCTTTCAAGTTAATAATCTAACTTGTAACCTGATTAAAATAAGGTCGGGTTATTCGGGTTCGAGTTATTCATTTTAACCTGAAAAATATAATATTCTAAATTTTCACATCTTGAACAAAATTTTAAATTTTACAAAACGACACCAATAGTTTATAAAAATTATCATAAGTAACTTATATGTATATTATATATGGATGTATCATAAAAATTATAAATTATAAATAACACACACACACACACACACATATATATATATATATATATATATATATAGTTATATTTGTATATTAAATAACTTGGTTATTTGAGTACCCGAATTGTAAAATATTTATCCGAAATTCAACTCAAATAAGACTCGGGTTATTCGAATTTGGGTTATTCGGGTACATGTGGCCGAATAAGCTTCGAATTTGAGTTATTCGAGTTCGAGTTCGGGTTCAGGTTAGTTATTCGGGTTCGATTATTTGTGACACTCCTAATCCACACTAACATCTTTCGATAATGTGATTCAGATTATTAATAATTAAAATTAAAACTCTAATTATATTACTTATTACTCCATTAATATCTGTTTACTAAAATATCGGCTTCAATATTTCGAACTTAATATTGTCATAATCATCATCATATTTATTAAAGTACTAACACTGTTTAATATTAATAGTATTAGCACTATTTAACACTATTTAATATTGTCATAATCATAATCATCATCATATTTATCTAAATTGTTATCATTAGTTATGTTTTATTTTGGTTATCTAGATAAATAAATTAATGTTGATGAACATATTTAGATTAAGTTTTAACATTTAAAAAAAAAAAATTATTTTAGATTTCAAGATTGGGAATGGAAACATATTATACAATTCACATATTAAATTAAGTTCCACCGAATCCTTATTATACAAATTAATTGAACACATTTTTATAAGTTATGTCTAGTTTTCAAATTGATAAATAGATATAGTTAAAAGGTATTACATCTTATAATCAATTTACAAATTAAGTAATCAAAAAATCATGAGATTTTGAATATATTATCATGACTACATTTGAAATCTGTGTATACACACGACCCGTTAAATTTGTATTTGATTTTATATTTAAACCCATGTCCACATACGAACTGTTTTGAATATATGAAATACGGTTTATAGTTTGGAAGTGTATCGAAATTTCAACTTTTTACTATTATATGCATCTAACTCGAATCTAACTCGAATACTATGTATTCAAGTTTTAAAACCATATATCGTATGCATGTTTTTTTTTTCATATTTTGAGCTACATAAATTGACGTGTTATTTTTAAATTCTATACAAACAATAAGAACTTAAATACATATAATATAAGCTTTTAAAGTTGAATACATAGTAGAAGATAAGGTTCATTAATAAGTACATCTATGAAGTTGGGAGCATAATAACCAAATGAATAAACAATAACAATATTAAAGTTTAAATTACGTAATTATATATATACTATGTTAGAGAATATATATATATATATAATATACAGTGGTGATCAAAAGGGAAGTAAAAAAATGGTGGAAGGAGGGAAGCTATTTCTAGCCATACATTCTGGTCAACTTAAAAGTCAACGCGGTGGCAAAATTGTAATAAGTGTATATAAGTATTGGACTTACTTTTATTACAATAGGATATGATAATAGAGTGAGGTTTAAATGAGAATGAAAATTTTTGTAAGAATGGAGGAACCAATAGGAATGCGCCACGTGTCATAAAACCCACTTTCCCTCGTGGTTTTAAAAATTAAATATCGCAAGAATGGCTCATTGAAAAATTATAAAAATTGCACCACAAAAGTTAGCGTTTTTTTCTCTTCGATTAGCTATGTCACATGATATACTTTAAACGACTTTTTTTATGATTCTACAATATTAATAACACATGTGGAACTCGTTGGTAACACATGTGTTATCTGCTGGTATCACATGTGTTACATGCTGCTATTACACGTGTTAGTCGTTGGTAACACATGTGATAGTTGTTTATAAAATTCAACGAAAACGAAAAAAAAAAGTTGTCGAAAATATAACTTGTGAGATCTCTAATCGAAGAAAAAAACCGCTGATTTTAATAGTGCAATTTTTATGATTTTTCTACTTACCGTTTGGGAGAAATTTAATTTTTAAATTGTGGGGGAAAGTGGGTTTTATGACACGCGACGAGTTCTTATTGGTTCCTCAATTCTCACGAAAAATTATGTATTCATTTGAACCTCACTCTTACTATATTATTAAAAATAACTTTTTTCCATTATTACCCGTTCGAATTATAATTAAACTTACACTTGAACCATAAAAAGATAATTATGGATAATAATGTAGTATTAACAATGTAGTTATACATATTTTATTTTTTCAATAATATGGGATAAAGTAATTGTTCAATTTTAAAGACCAAATCTTCAATTTTGTGCGGCTATCGAATTTCACATCAATCGATTCATCATGTCTTCTATTTATATTTTGTTTTTAATTATTTATTTAATATAACCCTTAATTATTTTAGACTCTTTTATCAAAATTGAGAAATTTTAGGAGTTTTTATCTTTAAAATGATGTGAAATTGAAAGACTTAACTGACTAATTAAAATTTTTTAATTGACGACATCATATGGTGTTTCTTATATTATATTTAAGATTTTATCATGAAATTGATAGGAAGTAAAGTATTTTTGATTATCGGGAGATTTTCTAGGACATTACTTGCTTGACTCCAACTTTGTGTCTCCACTAGAGGTGAACAAAACTAGTTTTTTTGGCAAACCGGTTCGGATTGGAAAACCGGACCGGTTTTTGGTCAACGATCAAGAACCGGTTTTGCCAAAAACCGGTTTGGAACTGACTCGATTTTGGGGGGTAAAAAACTTAAACCGACCCTACTCGGTTTGGATCGGTTTGGAACCGGTTCGGTTACAAAAACTGGTTCGGTTACAAAAACCGGTCCCAAACCGGTTTTTCTATATAAATATGTTTTTTTTCGAACGTTGAGCGTTTTAGAGAAAAACAACGTAATCTTCAAATTTTTATCAATAGAATATTAGTACATTAGGAATGGAAACATAACTTAACAATAACTTAAAATAAAGTCTTCTAAATCTTCATAAAAATATTATTTAAACCAATAAGTCTATATAAGTATGTTTTTTCAAGCGTTGAACGTTTTAGAGAAAAACAACATAATCTTGAAAAAATTTCGATAGAATATTAGTACATTAGGAATGGAAACATAACATAACAATAACTTAAAACAAAGTCTTCTAAATCTTCATTAAAATATTGTTGAAACTAATAAGTCTATATAAGTAAGTTTTTTTCGAGCGTTGAGCGTTTTAGGTAAAACAACGTAATCTTCAAAAAAAATTCAATAGAATATTAGTACATTAGGAATGGCAACATAACTTAACAATAACTTAAAACAAAGTCTTCTAAATCTTCATAAAAATATTATTGAAAGCAATAAGTCTTCATAATTCTTCATAATCTTCAACATCTTCAACTTTTATTAATCTTCAATTCTTCTAACATCTTCAAATGCGTAATCTTCAAAAGTCAAAATCTTCTTCAGAGGTAGTTTCGCGCGAAGCTTCATCGAGAGCAATTTCCTCGTCGGAAAGTGATATTACCATACCCGCTTCCACCTCGACATCGTGTATATCTCTTTCGTATTCCATTTCACCTTCAAGACTTGAAACGTGTGGTATACATTTCGCGACGTCTAAGTGATCCTTCAAGCAAATACACATCTCTAATGAGGCCAGTGTGAATCTTGTTCTTCGTATAGATAATACCCTGTCACTAAGAGAAAACGCGGATTCCGAAGTTACCGTAGAAGCTTGGACGGTTAGTAAATCTCGGGTCATGATGGTTAGAACGGGAAATTGAGATTCCCTCTCTTTCCACCAAGCCAAAATATCAAATTGTGCGAATTCATTGGGTAGAATAGTGGACAAAAAATTTGTTCCGGTATATCTCCCATATTCGCTAGTGGCCCTTTGGTCACCATCACCCCTTGCCCGTTTATGGTTTTCTTGTCTTAAACAATTATATAAGTTAATCATCGGATCTTGGGTAGAAGATGAAGCAAATATTGTGGAAACCGAACTAAAAGAAACATTTGATGTTGAAGTATATTTTTAAAAATAATGGCCAAATAAATCTTTAAAACATTTGTTAAAATTCTCTTTTGTATTTTGTGAAAAAAATTGGTCCTTGTCATTCAACACTAAATCGTTACAAATGTTATGGATAAGCAACTCTACCCAGGAAATGCGGCGGAACAAGTAATTACCGGTGGCATTTCTTGAAAATATTTTCTTAGTTTTGCTTTCATGGGAGCCAACATTCTTGCATATACATCACCGCAAAATTCGTATTCGCTTAATTTTGAAGTCATTAAAAAATTTGGATTAAGTACCAAATGAATCGTGGGATAATAAACACCCGATAATAAAAGTAGTTGCGGTTTTAAAAACTTTGAACAATTCGGTTATCTTTTGAATAACCTCCCAATATTCGGAGGGAAATGGTGTTGCAAGACATTTTTGAACAAGTTGATCATGAAAAACGTATAAAGTGACGCGTTGGCGTAAACCACATACAAACATATTGTAAGTCGAATTCCATCTTACGGGCATGTCCCAATCAGGGGTTAAAAAAATGGAATATGTTTCCTTACACAATTTCATATAATATTTGTATCTAGCCTTACCCCTACAAAATATATCTTGTAACATAGTTTTATACGCATCTTTTACTACGCTTATTTCTTCAACCGCTAGTCCGTCTTGCACAACCAAGTTAATTATGTGTGCAACACATCGACTATGATAAAAAATGCCCTTCAAAGGTGGTCCGTATTTTATTATTAATCTTTGAACGGCGTTTGTAAAACGTGATTGAAAAAACCTTTTGTTGTAATTTAAACGCTTTCATTACATCTCGTAACATGTAAAACAAATTTTGACCCGTGTGAGGATACTCAAAGTCTTCAAAAGCAATGGTACGTTTCATTATTTGCCAAGTTACGGGATCAACCCAATATGTGGTAACACAAAGGTACGAACCGGGCAAACCATGAGGAGCCGACCAAACATCGGCTGTTAATGATACACTTGTATTTAAGTTTTCAAAACCGGTTTTTAGTTGCATTTTAGTTTCTGGCCACAATTTAAGCGCATCACGTTTAATAGTAACACGACTTACATGATTATATCGCGGTTGAAGAGTATTTTGACCACCCTTGTAAGCCGAGGGTTGTCGAAGTGGTTGAATAGCAAACTTTCTTGAATCACAAAGCCCGTAAATGCTTGTCGACACCGCTCCGCTTCGAATGTAAAAATACCCCCATCCCGTGACATGGTTGCTTGACCCTCCTCCGGATTAGTTTTGACTCCATCACAATACTGTGTTGCATGTGATTTTAACGTTGAGTTGGAGTCGGGTTTCAAAAATTTCCCGCAACGTTTAAAATGTGCCTTAGTCGTCCCATCCGACAATAACACTTTGTCGTAATTACACCAAATCTCCGGATTTCGTTTGTTTACCAAAACTTGAACAATAGTTGGTGCATTTGACGAACCAATACCGGCGGAAGTTGAAGAAGATTGAGTTGCCATTTTGAGAGCGTTTTGAGAGTTTTGTCCGCGAATCGTAAGCGTTTTAAGTGTTTTAAGAGTAGAATGAGCAAGTTTGAGTGTTGTGACTAAACCATACTCAAGGTATCTATTTATACTAATTTTAGGATGGCAAAATGGTAAAAAAAGATAATCAAAAACCGCTCTCTCAAACGGTCAAAAAACGGGCAAAAAAACGGCAAGTTCGTGTAGCTCAAAAAACCGGTTTCAAACCGGTTTTTCCAACCGGTTTTCCAAACCGGTTCGGGTAAAACCGGTTTCTAACCAGTTTTCTAAAGGCTATATACAAACCTGTTCCAAACCGCCAGTTTTTGTAAAAACCGAATCGGTTTTGACCGGTTTCGATTTCGGATTTTTTTCGGTTTCGGTTTCGGTTTCGGGTTCGGTTTTTAGTTCACACCTAGTCTCCACCATAAAGCATAAACCTTAAAAATATAAACTCTAGCTTTTTTTTTTTGTTCTTGGCTTATTTTTCTATTATTTTTACAAATATGAAGAATATTATAAATAATAACAATTTAGGATGACATGAACAGTAACATGCCCAATGAAGGCTTTCCACGTTTTATTTTTTCTGTATAGTATAAATTTTTTTTGGCAAAATTCAACTATTGTTGGCTGATGGCCCAGTGGAATGTGTGTGTCATTACAGGCGATAGGTTTCCGGTTCAAGCCTTCTCAAGTGAGGTTTTTTTTCCTTTTTTTGCTCTGACTTAATTGACCTACATCATGACACGTGTGTTTTATGGATATTTGTCTGCCTACACGTATTAATATTATTTTTATTATTATTATTGGTTAATCTATTTATTTACATTATATTTATATTTATATTACATATATATCAAACGCATATTAGATAAATATACACACATATTTTGCTCATTATCTTCTCCGGTCGCCATTTTCATCTCGATCTCCACTGGTAACTAATTTTACGATTCGCCCTACTACACATACAATTTTTGCTTCGCTTACATTTATTTTATATACTTAATTTCTTTTATGTCTTTTGGTTCAAATAGAGTAGGGTTGATAATTATTTTTAGTTCATCGGTAGACCTTATAATTATTTGTTGTTGTTGATAATGTGTGCTTTCTTTCATTGCAATTAAAATTACTGCAGTATCGACACCATTATATCCAATTAAAACAATTGATTGTTTGTTTGAAATCTCAGATAGTATCTTCTGAAAAAGGGCAAATAAGGAGATGTATTATTTTTTCTTTTTTATAGACACCATTGCTTTGATATGAAATTACAAAAATTTTCTTAAGAACTGAGAATTAAAAGAACTTTTCTTGAAGAATGATGAAAAAGTAATTTTCTTGAAGAATGATGAAAAGGAAAGGACTAAATGGTGTACCTTTGAACTTCTGGTTTAGTGAGCATCAGAAAGAAGGAATTTTTGTGTTGAAATTCAAGTGAGTGAAAACTTTAGACTACAGAGGAGCGTGGAATACTGAATGGATTAACATATATAGTGGGCTATTTGGGGTTTAATTCACAATGTAAATCCACAAAATTATAACTAGACATACTACGTGACTGTAAACGTTAGCTATGTTATTCTATAGTGTGGTTATTTGATTTTGATGTTAAAAATGAAATACCAGTGCCTCTATGTATTAGATCTGTGACTGAAGACTTTTTGTACACTTTTCAGGTCTCAACTCCTCTTTGGCACACCATATTGTCACCTGTCTTAAACCATTCACACACATATATATATATATATATATATATATATATATATATATATATATATATATATATATATATCCTTAGGTTATGATTTTTTTGCATTTTCGTCTACTGATGGTAACATTTTTTGTGTTGCTGATATTATCCAATTTTGATATTCTTTTTACTTAATGATAATGATACGCGTCTCTTACATATATGGATCATAATAAATGAAAAAAAGGAACGAGTTATCTACGCGACCGATCACCATTTTTCATTACCAAAAAATCAATTTACAGAGGAGCATAGGGTTTTAGTATCCAAATTGAATAGCGAGCAACGACTAATTTATGACTCTGTTATGCAGGCATCTTTGGAAAATAGACAGCAACTATATACGTTTAATTGCAATAGAATCTTCCAGACACTTCCGACATTGCGTCAACCTCACAAGGTTATCTTTTCTGCATATACATAACACTTTCGTTAGCTTTCAGGTGCAAATGTATTCCATTGATCGCGACCTTTTCATTTATTTCAGCTCCATCTGCACCGTATATAGATTTAGGAAACTGTGACAAGATTTGTGAGTATTGCAACGCTCAGTTTTGGAATGCAGAGCGACTAAAAGGATATCCAGTCAATACTAGGCCTAAGTATAACTAGTGTTGTAAAGGTGGTCAGATAAAGTTACCACTTCCAACAGAACCACCACATGTTATTAAACAACTCTTCAAGGACACACATTTCATGGAAAATATACGCGCTTATAATTTGATATTTGCAATGACCTCTTTCGGAGCCCGGGTAGATAATTCTGTGAATGATGGTTCTGCTCCTTACATATTCAAAGTTGAAGGTCAGATTTCTCACTGGATGGGATCGTTATGTCCCCCGCCAGATCAGAATCCAAGATTTCTCCAAATGTATATCTATGATACTCAAAATGAGGTTTGCAACAGACTTCAGCATTTTATTAGAGATGAACCTGGGGATTTGAAACCTGAAATCGTTGAGACTTTAATTCAGGTGTTCGATAAATACAATGAATTAGTCAAACTATTTAGAACAGCTCGAGCCATGTGTCATGCTCAACAACCTCCAGAATTTAGCATAAGGTTACACAACACTGGAAATCGGCTACGTTATGATGTTCCTACCTCAGGAATACTTGGAGCGATTTTTTATGACAGTGGCCCTAAAAGTAAAAATGATTTTGACATAGTAATTCACACAAAAGATAGACAGCCCCAAAGAATCAATAAATTGCATCCTTTGTATATGTCATTGCAATTTTCGTTGTTGTTCATCTTTGGCGAGCATGGTTGGTCAACTGAGCTTACTTTAGCAAGTAATGCATCCAGAAAAATTAGACAACTTACCATGAATATGTTCTACAGCTACCAAATCCATGATCGTTCAAATATAAACACATTGCTACTTAAAAGAGGCAGGTTATTTCAACAATATTTAGTTAATGTGTATATAAGCGTTGAACATAATAGATTAGATTACGTTCAGTCGAATCAAAATGTACTCAGGAGCGAGTATTTTCAAGGTGTTCACGATGCGCTTTTAAGAGGTGATTCGGATGGCCATGACGTGGGGAAAAGGACAATATTATCGGCATCTTTCACTGGTGGTCCTAGATACATGTACAAGCATTATCAGGATGCCCTTGCAATTTGCAGGGTTTATGGTAATCCTCAATATTTTATAACATTTACGTGCAATGTTAAGTGGCCCGAGGTTAGGAGATACTTCAAGGATATCCCCGAAATCAAAAACCAAGATAGGGCTTATATTATTGCAAGAGTATTTCATATGAAAGTTCAAGATTTCATTTCCTACCTAAAAAGTAAAAAGCCATTTGGTGAAGTTGCAGCAGGTACTTTAATTATTTATTTCTCTCATTTTTATTTTTGATCTATTTTTTTCAGAGGCTTAGTACTTCGTTCCATTTCACCCAATAATGATATTTCTTTCATCTGCAGATTTGTATACTATCGAGTTCCAGAAAAGAGGCCTTCCTCATTGTCATACACTATTATGGGTGGCATCTTCATATAAGATCAATACACCATAACAGATTGATCAATTTATATCAGCTGAAATCCTTGATCCACAGAAAGATCCTCAACTTCAAAAAATTGTAACTGAACTTATGATGCACGGACCATGCGTCCATGCCAAAAATATGTACCGTGCATGGTTAACAGAACATGTTCAAAACATTTCTCGAAGCAGTATGAAGACGTTACACGATTTGATAAAAATGGTTACGTTTACTGTAGAAGAAGAGATGATGGACGCTTTGCAATTAAAAAAGAAGTCAACTTAGATAATTCGTATGTTGTACCGTACAACAAAGATCTATCTTTGGTTTTCAAGCTCATATCAATGTAGAGTATTGCGGTTGGAGTATGATAATCAAGTATTTGTTTAAATACATCTCCAAAGGAGTTGATCGTATTAGAACAACAATTACTAGATCTCTCAATGACTCTCCTGATTTATTTGTTAGTAAAACGAAGGAAATTAACGAGATTCAAAACTTTGTTGATGCCAGATTCATCTGCCCTCACGAGGCTGCTCGGAGAATATTGAACTTTGACATCCATAGTAGGAACACTGCGGTACAAGTTCTTGCAGTACACTTGGAGAACATGCACTTGATAACATTGAAAGATAATCAATCCTTGCAAAATATTGTCGCACCCCCAAAACACGTGCCAGCGGAAGGTAGGGTGTTATGTTGGGGGCTACGACTGAATCAAATATCACAACACAAGAGTTACAACAAACGACCTCTATATGAGACGTTTTCAAAAATCATTACATTTCCATAATTACAATGTTTACAAAAGTCTAGATAATCATTAAATTTCGAGTCAACAGTCTAGAGATTTCTACTACCACCCCTATAATAGTTACAAAATGTAGTAATGCATTCAAATCTCCGGTTTGATTGTGAAAACATGTGACTCGAGCTAATGCTTCCGAAAGCGTCTTAATGCGGCTGGTCCCCTGAAAATACATACTAAAAGGTCAACATAAAGTTGGTGAGTTCATAGGTTTGTAAACAGTTGATATAACATCGTATGGAACACAAGATTTCTGTTTGTATCATTCAACAATGATAAGTAATGTATTACAAAAAGTAAAAATAGGGCATATTGTTGCCATGAGCTCATAGTTCGAGCTTAACTGTGGTGTCGGGTCACAATCAAGTGCCACGATCGGGGTGCCTCCCAGCGAGTGCGTAATCCAACACTCACAAGAACAAATGATAATGCGTCAGTTTGACAAGTTAGCGCTACTAACCCGGACAGGAGGAGTCAATCCCAAATAGTACTATTCATTAACATTCACGCTATAACGATACTAACAAACTATGATGTGGAGGACTTTCAGGATTAGTCAAATAACTCATGCAACCAATATATCAAGTTTAGTACTTGTGTTCACATAAAAATAACGGTATAAAAGCAGTTGTATGTATTCTCACCCCAGGGTAAATTAGTAAAAAGGGGCTATGAAACTCACCCGAGATTAGTATGTAAATAGCAAATAGCAAGCAATGTGTGATTCCAAATGCAACCTTCTAACGCCCTAGACGTATAAAGTTGTGTAAGTAGATGTCTCAAAAGATCATCTATGTAAGTGGAGGGTTAATGTCCAATTAAGTCAATTGTGTAGGTGGAGGGTTAATGTCCACCTAAGTAAATCATGTAGGTGGAGGCTCAATGTCCACCTATGCTAGTTCACTCAATTAGAAATGTCTAGTTGTTCGGTTATCGTTTGTGTTTAGAAAACATGTACGGCCCGTTGGTGATATTTTGTGAAAACATAAATTTGTTCATCTCATTTTTGGCGACACAGAGGGTTAGTGTCGCAGACTACTGCGACACTCAAAATGGTTGCGACCTTTGCTTAGTGTCGCAGGTGGCACGAATTTAATGTTGTTGCGACATTGAAGTTGTAGCGACACAGGGGGGGTTAGTGTCGCAACTTAATACGGTTTGTTTAAAAGTAGCGACACAAAGGTTAGTGTCGCAGGTTAATACGGTTTGTTTAAAAGTAGCGACACAAATGTTAGTGTCGCACCCAATTTGACAAGGTGCGACACAAGGTTCTGCCATGTTTTTCAATTTTGGGAAAATGGTCAAATGTGCTCGGTTTGACCCGAAATCTTTTACATGACTCTTAAATGTGTCTAAGGGTTGTAAAAATTTAGTTCTTCCATTTTTAGTAAGTTCACAAATGTCGGTTTTTATTTTTATGCAAAAAAATCAGTCCACCATTAATATTTATAAAAAATGTACATTTTTGTTGGCTTGATTTTGAAAATCATAAGTCCGAAATAAAATACAAGAAAAATCATAGATGTTCCTCTATGTCTTGACTACTTCTAGTAATTTTTCTAGAATTTTTCGGCAAGTCTAAGTATTTTTAAATATTATGTTTGTCCTCTGAGGTCCAAAATTGACCAATCTGGACACATGCAACAAGATCTAATTTCTGGAAAAAATATACACATTTTCAGAGAAAGTTATCTAAACGAGATTTGTACCTAACAAAATTTGTGAGATTTTGGCTATGGTTTCAAGTTATTTGGAGATGTAAATCTCGAGTTATGGTTAAAACCCCAAGAGTCATTTTCTGACTTTTCTGGGCAGATTATACCCATGTTCTTACAAAAATTATTTAAAATAGTAAACGAACTCCAAAAATTATGAAACTAGTTGGAAATGAACGCTAACTTCTTGAACTTAAGTTTTCTCTTTTGAATCATCCGTTTTCATTAAATTTTGAGTGAGAAATACTCATGTGAATTTTGGAGCATTTTCTGGACAGAAAATGCATGTTGCATTTTTGTAAGTTGTTGATGATGAAAAACGTTTTTAACATGGTTTTTGGATATGAATCTTTTGAGTGAATATTTTAACATGTTATTCAAGTATTTTTGAGGTAGAATAAGTTTTCTTACAAAGAAATGGAAGAAGGAAAAGAAGGAGGTGTTGTAGAGCTTGAATCCTTGCAAAAATCTTGAAGTCACTTGTAAGATGATGAGGATTTTTTATAAAGTTCTTTGGTTGATTATGGTGATGAATGGTGGTGTTATGGTGGTGGTTTGATGCAGATTTTTAGTGAGAGAAAACTTAGAGAGAAGCTAGAGAGTTTGGGAGAAAATGAGAGAAAAATGCATGAAATGTGTATGGAGGTTGTGGTGATCAAAAGGAGTGTGATGATTGTGTTTTGCATGGGAGGGGAAGGGATGGCACATGGGGGCCGGCCAGGTGGGGCCCACATGGTAGGTGTGTGATTTAAATTTTTTATTTTCAGACTGTGTTACGTGTTGTGATCGTTTACCCGTTTTTCGTGTTAAATCGTTAAATCGCCTAACGTTTCTTTGAGTTGTTTTTAACTAATGACTGGATTGATTTATCTTTCGATTGGAGTATTATTAAAATACTTTATTTTGAGTTAATAAAATATTTATTGACCTTTGTTTGGTTGCCGAATTCGATTCGCGCGTTTTCGTTGCGTTTGTTACGTTTGTTATGTTTTATTCACAACGTCTAGTTAATTCGTGTATCATTATACAAAATAATAATATAAGTGTAAATAACTACTATTAAATTATAAAATAGATTTTACGTTATTTATGAAAAAGTTATCACCAATGCCGTATAAATTGTCGGATTCCGTCCGGTTGTTTTGCGTAATTACAAATAATCACGTATGTGCATATAAACATATACAAGTAGTTATAAGTATTTAGCCTAATCAAATACTAAATACATGAAATTAAGATTCTGGCTTAAGGTAATCATTACCCTAAAGTGTCGGGTGTTACAAATATCATCAACAATCCAGGCACAAATAGATCAACATTAACACAGTGGTAACACGGTAACCAAATTGATCATACGGGCCGCCATCTTACATATGTTGATTATTTGAAAGAATATAAATGGGATGTTCAGGGAAAGGATTGGATCCATAGGGCTACAAAAAGAACACCTACTATAGGAAGACTAATCTATATTCATCCGACATGTGGTGAGGTATACTATTTAAGGATGCTTTTAGGTCACCAAATAGGATGTCAAACATTTGATAATATTAGAACAGTTGGTGGGGTCGTATTTTCCACATATCGTTCAGCATGTGAGGCTTTAGGATTAGTTGGTGATAACAAAGAGTGGACGTATGCTTTCGATGAGGCCTTTGTTTCGGCATCTGCTACAGAATTAAGATCTTTGTTCGCTCACATTTTTGTGAAATCTCAAATCCTATTGCGTTGTGGACACAACAATGGCGTCGCATGAGTGATGATATACTCTTAAGAGCTGCTGCTGAGGCACGAGTTGTCAACTTACATCTAACTGATCAACGATTGCAGGAGCACATCTTATATGAATTAGAAATCTTGCTAAATTCTAACTCCAATTTTTCATCACTTAGTGACTACGGTTTACCTATGCCTCCACCACGGCTACTCGAACAGTTGAAAATTAGATTATTGATGGAAGAAAAAAGTTACGACACTCTTGCACTTACAAAGGAGCATAGGGTTTTAGTATCCAAATTGAATAGCGAGCAATGACTAATTTATGACTCTGTTATTCAGGCATCTTTGGAAAATAGACATCAACTTATATTTGTGTACGGGCATGGAGGTAATGGCAAAACGTTTCTATGGAAAACCATCATTTCAGCGTTAAGAGCAGTCGAGAAAATTGTGCTAGCTGTTGCGTCTTCTAGAATTGCATCCCTACTCCTGCCCTCAGGAAGAACAGCGCATTCTCGGTTCAAAATTCTCATTGACCTTACAAATGACTCAATTTGTCATGTTAAGAAAAACACACAACTAGCCCGCTTGCTTCTTGAAACAGAACTGACCGTTTGGGATGAGGCACCTATGATTGATAGGAATTGTTTTGAGGCATTAAATAAGACGCTTAGAGATATACTTGATGAGCCAAACAAACCTTTTGGTGGTAAGTCAGTACTTTTTGGTGGGGACTTCAGGCAAACTTGGCCAATAAAGCCCAAAGGATTAAAGATGGACATCATAGCATCGTCTATAGTTGAATCATACATTTTAGAATATGCAAATTGTCTCAAAATATGAGACTTCTTCGACCCGGTATTACGACGGCAGAAAAACATGAAATTGAACATTTCTCATCATGGTTGTTACAGATAGGTGACGGTCACATCGGTGTAGATGACCCAGATGATCCAAACGATACAAAATGGGTTGAGATACCAAAGAAGTTTGTAATAACTGATGATTTGAACGCTCTTACAGAATTGATTCAATTTATATACAACAAGGAAATTCTTCAAAATCCAACGGCATCTATGTTCTGTAATAGAGCTATTGTTTGTCCCAAAAATAAAACTGCGATTGAGATTAATAAAATAATTCTGGATATGTTACCCGGAAAACCATCAGTTATCTAAGTGTTGATTCACTTATTC
Source organism: Gnaphalium uliginosum (assembly GCA_963930675.1). Taxonomy (NCBI): domain Eukaryota; kingdom Viridiplantae; phylum Streptophyta; class Magnoliopsida; order Asterales; family Asteraceae; genus Gnaphalium; species Gnaphalium uliginosum. The sequence continues at coordinate 33,572,319 of OZ005685.1, forward strand.
CACATGCAAATGATAAGGGCGATTCAGAGATTCTTTACCCACCTGAATATCTAAATCATCTCAGCTACAATGGATTTCCCAATCATTCACTTGAATTAAAGGACGGTTGTCCTGTTATCTTACTACGCAACATCAGTCAAACTGCTGGTCTCTGCAACTGAACTAGAATGATTATCACGCAGTTACTTCCCACGATCATTGAGGAAAAGATTATCACCGGAATACAAATTGGCCACAAAGTTTACATTCCCCGAATCACCTTAGATTACAACAACAAAGAATTACCCTTCGTATTAAAAAGAAAGCGGTTTCCGATCAGACTTTGCTATGCCATGACGATTAACAAAACAAGATAGGAATTTATCTCCCCAAACCTATTTTTGGTCACGGTCAATTATATGTAGCGTTATCACGGGCTACATAAGCTAACGCTTTTAAAATACTTATTAAAAAGCAAGAACACCACCCAGATAACTCAACCAAAAATATTGTTTACTCTGACTTCCTTAATAAATTAGAAACCCCTCTGGTTAGTCTTAAAATAAAAACTGCAAATGCAATTCTTGATTATACTTTGTTATTTACCATTTACCTTATTGACGACTAACTCTTTGTCTTTCTTATATATCAGATTCGTCAACATGAAAAATAAGATGATATCAGATCTTAGACCCGGAGATGGAGAGGAAGCACTTGAGATAAAGCTACTACGAAAATGGATCTATTTTGGAAGTTGTTTCCTTTTTATCGACAAAAATGTAACATCCTTACTCTACTTTTGCACTATTTTCTATCACATATGTTGTTCGAATACATATTTATGTATCATCGTATTAGGGTGACGCAATCCAAGCTACTACAAACTCAAATGATAAGGGCTACTTTGTTGGGAAAAACAATGATCAAACCTAAGTTATAAATCTGAAGAGTCAAAATCTATCTCAGTTGTATTCAGGAAAAAACTTAGTGAATTCCTGAGTCTGTGTTTCTGAGTCTGTGCTACACAGACTGAAGAATTGTTTCTGAGTCTGTGCTGCACAGACTGAAGAATCTCACAGACTGAAAGCCTTGCTCTTCCTGAAGACTTATGAATTCATCATCTGAAGAATGAAGATTGAAGACAAAAGACTTCACAGACTGAAGATCACAGACTGAGAGCACAGACTGAAGAGCACAGATTGAAGAATGAAAGTACAATCGTACAAAAGAAATTCTTCTTTCCCAAGGCTATGGTACAACTAAAGAGATGTTTGAGAAAGGTCAAACATCGTATAAAGGTTTTCTTCTCAGCAAAGAAACCTTTTACCTTTTGCTTTTTCTATTTCCAAGAAAATCAAAAAGGGTAGAGTGCAAAGTTGCCCAAGATGAATGTGTTATCCCTTGGACAACTGACTGAGCTGGTTAATAGAAGTTGATACTCAACTCTATAAATAGCAGCTCAATAGCACTCTTCAAAGTATCCAAGTATCCAAGATATCCAAGCTCTCAAAGCAAAATAGTACACAAGACCTTTAAGCTTAGGCTCAAAGCATTACCACACTAACTGTTAAAGTTTGTAGTGATAATTGTATCTTAACATACTAATACTTGGATCGTATTCAAACCATCTGTGTGGGTTTGAATACTTTGTCATCTGTGTGAGACAAACACTTTATTGTGAATAATACTTTGATTCATAATAAACTCTGTGTCAAAATTAATCTTGTTTTCCGCCTAGATTAATTTAAACTTGTTTGATATAAAACTTGGATATAAACTAACACGTTAAGATAACTGTTATTTAATCTGTATCTAAGTTTTGGGAACCTTGTGACCCAACAATTGGTATCAGAGCAAATAAAGATTTAATCTTTAACGATCAAAGGAACCCAGTTTATCAAACAATCATCTAAATCCATTTTTCTCTACATTTTCTTCCTTGAAAAATGACTTCTTCTATTGCTATGGCTGGGAAGGGAATTCCAATCTTCAATGGTGTAAATTTTACCCACTAGAAATTGAAAGCTGAATGGTGGATAGCCCCAATATTAGGTGGAGACTTCTTAAAATATCTCAATCCTATGTGTCATTGTTTTAAAATTTGTATACTTAAAGGAAAAAGATGAAGCTCTCCACCTCATATTATCCTTGTAACGTTTCATGATCCCAATTCAATTCAAATTCAATTTGAATGATGAAATGCTTAGAGTCATTCAGGAAGGACCCATTATTCCTGGCAGAATAGTTCCTGCAACTTTAGATGTAAATGGTATTATTTTGACACCTCAAAAATTTGTTGAGGCTGCCAAAAATACCTAGACTGATCTAGACAGGCAACTATATGCTTTAGACTTTAAGGCCAAGTCCATACTGGGCAATGCAGTTACTGAGCCCATCTTTGCTAAGATATCTGGCTGCAAAACTGCTAAAGCCATATGGGATTTGCTAACGGAAATTTAATTTCTTCAAATACCCACTTCTGTTTTCCCCTTTCTTCTTCACCTGTACTTGCACATCCAAAATTACACAGAGTTTGTAAGCCCTAAACTAAATCGCTCAACCATTTTCGAAATCAATCTCACAAATTCTTCATTTAAAATGGCTGATCAATGGGCTTACACGGCACCTGCCAACATCGCTGCGGCTAAACCCTTCAAACAGGGTAAACAGGTAAAACTCTGTATAAATAATCAAGTAGCTACCATTTCCATTCCTGACTCTAAAAAGAATAAAGGGTTTGAGGAACTAACTGCTTTTATGTCTGCTCATCCATTAAGGGGAGCATTCTTTAACTCAGTCCCTCAAATATACCCACATTTTTTAATGGAATGGTGGTATACTTGCTCCTCAAACAGTACCAATACTGCAATTACTGGTACTATTGATCATGGTAAACGGGCAGTTACCATTGATCAGGAGCTAATTAGGAATGTCTTAGACTTGCCTTTGGGAAATAATTTTGAACCCATTCCAACCAAAGAAGCAGCAAGGGCTTCTCTTACTTTGGTTGGATATACCAAAGAAAAAGGCACCATCTTGATGTCAAGATTCACCCCCAGATGGAAATTTTTAATCTCTGGCATCATTAGAAGTCTAGGAGGAAAATCTGGTAGCACAGGGGAGTTAAATGAGTTTGAAACTCAACTGTTGAGCTCATTCATCACAGTTTAAACATCAACTTTGCAGAGTTGTATTTTAAAGAATTTTTAAAACTAGTGAATGAGTCACAGAGAATTTTTAATGTACCTTTTATAAGGTTACTCTCCCTGTGCATCTAATCCAGATTAACTGGGTCTGTGTATATGTCTTTTAATAACAAAACTGCAGATATACCCGTACCTGTGCTCACATATAAAGTGTTCAACCATCCGGTTCCACTTTCTGGAGCACCTATCACTGCTGCTATGCAGCAATGGATTGATCACCCATATGTTGCTTCTGCATCTATGGAGGGTGATAGTTCAGGTGATAGTGAGGGTACTGAGACCCAGGTTGTTGAAGATCGTGTGGCTGAAGTAGAGCACACAGACTCCAGGGACACAAACTCAACTCAGTCTGTGCACTTGGAGTCAGACTCAAACATTCCTGAGTCTGTTCCATCTTCAACAGAAGATGCAGGTAGTAATTATTCTTCATCTGAGGACATGGATATAGATCAACCTTCTTATCCTAGCCCATCCTCACCCACAAAAGAGAGTCACAAACAAACCAACCCAGGTGAGTCACCACTCACTCTGGAGGAATCACCAGACTCAACCCCAAAAAGTATAGCACAAGTGGAATCACCATCCATGGAATTGGATGTCATTAGAACACCTTCCAGTGCTGTAGTCCATTCCACTGCAGCTCTGCTAGAGTCTGTGGTGCCAATGGCTACCTAACTGACCCAACATACACCTAGTTTAGTCAGCTTGGATACCCACATTACTGCTACTACACTGACCCCTGTAGTATGCATTGAAGAAGATGCTCCAATCCTGAGCACTACCACCCCCCTCTTTACCCCACTCACAATGGCTGAGCCCATAATGACCACTAGTCCTGTACTAGTTCACATTCCAGTGAGTCCTTTCTTACACCCCTCTGCACAGATCGCCAATGCCCCAGTCATGTCACAGACTGAGGTACAGATCTCCTCTTCTTTGCCTGATGAACTACCATCTTATCACCAGATGGTTAGTGAAGGCATACCAACTTCCACATCAGTTGCCAGTGATACTGCTTCTTTACACCAACGATTGTTTGAGGCAACAGGTGCTACACAATCTATTCCCACTGATGTCTTATCCTATCACCGGATTCGATCTGAGGGAAACACAACTACACCACTCAATGCCTATGATCGTTTTTTCATGCACAGGACACAGAGTGAGGCAAAGAGTGCAACCCCAAAAGATTCCAGTGATCTTGCTCAGTCTCAATATGAGTCAAGTGAGGAACAAATACCATCACCCAATTCTAACCCTTCCAACCAGACCCAGTCTGTGCCTTCTAGTACACTTAATGATGTGATTTCTGCCATCAACAAGTTGTCTGAATGGGTACAGACTGAGTTCAATAATAATAAGACAGAGCTAGAGAAGATGAAGCATCTAGTCTCTACTATGGTGGATAAAGTGGATATGTTGGAGGAGAAGGTATCCAATAGGTTAGATGAAATGCAGACCACCCTCTCAAACTTAGTAGATGATGTCAAAAAGGGGGAGAAGATGAAGTATGGGTCTGCAGAAGCTAAAACCTCAAAAGATAAAGATTTAAATAATAAATCCTTAGATTTAGGGGGAGATAGCAGTGAGGGAGATGATGGAGATGATGTAGATGATGGACCCGAAGGTGCTAGGGTGAAGTCTCAGACTGAAGCTCAGTCTGTGCCACAGACTGAAAATATGAGTGCACAGACTGAGGGGAAGCAAGAAGGATTGCAGGCAGGTGAACACACTGAGATGGTTGCACAGACTCAGGGGGAGTCATCCATTGTCTTACACATAGACCCAATTGCAACTATCTCAGCCCAAGGTCGGAAGGAGTTGAAGAGACCAAGGGAAGAAGATGAAGATGTTCAACCACTGCAGATCAAAAGAGCCAGGAAGACAAAAAGAATGGCCAGGAGGATTCCTGAAAGGGATATCTTTGATTCCCAACCAAAGATGAAGGGGATCAAGACCTGGGATCAGTTTGTGAAGCTGGCTGAAGAACAGGACACTGATGGCGAAGATGATGATGCCATTAATCCTGATTGTAGTTCTAAGTCTGAGGTATTTAGAAGATCAGATGATGATGAAGATGATGCTACTTTTGGAGGTGTAGATGAAGGTGCCTCAAAAGTCAAGACTGGAGAGTCGAAGTCTGCGCCCTCTGAACCTGCACAGACTGAGACACAGCATCAGACACAGACTCAGAGCTCTGAACAACAAGCAGCAAGCACTGATGTTCTAATTATCAGTGCTGAAGCCATTCAAGCTGAAGCCAATCCTGCTAGACCAACCACAACAACCAGAACACTGCCTCCAGGTAGAAGTGAAATTGAAGATAGAATGCAATGGAGAAGTGCTCACCTGATTAGCACTTATCCTGGGTCAAGCTCTACCATGGAAGAAGTTATGGATAAGGGTAAGGGCAAGGAGATTGCCTTATCCAAGCAGGAAAGGTTAAGCAAGATCAAGAAGATGGTGGATGATCATGCTGCTGGCACAAGAAATCCTGAACTGACAAATCTACAGGATGAACTCTTGCAACAAGAAGCTACTGCTCAAGGCATGTCTTTAACTGAGTACTTAAATGTACTAACTGAAGAAGAGCAGAAGCTGAAGGAAGCAAGATTTGTTGACATGCTCTCCAAAGAATTAGAAGATGAAGAATGTTCACAGACTCAAACCAGAAGGAGTCAAGTTGAGCAACAAATCAAGGAAGATGAAGAGCTGTCAACAAGGTTACAGAAGATAGAGAGCCTGAAGCCAAAGCTACAAACCACTTTCCAAAAGTCAAAGCTCAAGCAGAAGATTAGAGAATGTCATCTGAACAAAATTGGACATAAATTGAAGCTGGAGCTGACTTTGACCAAGAGCAAGAAGATGGTATGGGTGGATGAACTGTACACTCTAGGGCTTAAGGAATGGCAATCCATTGCCAATCTTTTGAAGAGTGAAGCTGACAAGGATCTGAAGAAAGAAGTTCTGGATGAGCTATCTTACCTGATTGAGCTAGTTCTCAGTCTGGGGCTCATCTCAGAAGAAGAGTACAAGTTGTTTTGCATAGCAAACAATTTTGTAATCAAGAAGAAGTCAGCTGGGTTATCCACAGAGAATGAGCAGAGAAGGGAGCATCCTCTACCCAAAGGTATTGTTTTCATAGATAGATCTTATGTACAGACTGACAACATTGAAGGTCTGTGCTATAGAGATATCAATGGGATAGAATGCTTCCAGGATCAAAATGGACTATATAGAGAGTCTCTGCTACACTGCATTGCCCTGCTGAAGGAATGCAAACATTCTCAAGCCAGACCATTCAGAAGAAGACTGATTAGCTGGTTATTCAACAACCTTTCCCAAATCAGGATGATGATTGGACTTGAAGATATCTGCAAGAAGATCATCCTAGAGTATCAAGAATTTGAAGACAAATCTGATAAGGAAATGGAAACACTGTTGAAGAGGAAAGTGGAAAAGATGAAAGAGATCAAGGCTCGGAGAAAGGACTGAAGATTGTTATATTTATATTATTTACAATCTTATGTAATAATTGTAATATTTTTGTATACTAACTATGACTTTGACTTTATATATATAAGTCTAAGATTCATAAGTTATGTTGTACTTTAGTATTTATTATTTCTCCATTATCTTTTGTAAATAGATTTTGACATCATCAGATAGGGGGAGATTGTTGGGAAAAACAATGATCAAACCTAAGTTATAAATCTGAAGAGTCAAAATCTATCTCAGTTGTATTCAGGAAAAAACTTAGTGAATTCATGAGTCTGTGTTTCTGAGTCTGTGCTACACAGACTGAAGAATTGTTTCTGAGTCTGTGCTGCACAGACTGAAGAATCTCACAGACTGAAAGCCTAGCTCTTCCTGAAGACTTATGAATTCATCATCTGAAGAATGAAGATTGAAGACAAAAGACTTCACAGACTGAAGATCACAGACTGATGATCACAGATTGAAGATCACAGACTGAGAGCACAGACTGAAGAGCACAGATTGAAGAATGAAAGTACAATCGTACAAAAGAAATTCTTCTTTCCCAAGGCTATGGTACAACTAAAGAGATGTTTGAGAAAGGTCAAACATCGTATAAAGGTTTTCTTCTCAGCAAAGAAACCTTTTACCTTTTGCTTTTTCTATTTCCAAGAAAAGCAAAAAGGGTAGAGTGCAAAGTTGCCCAAGATGAATGTGTTATCCCTTGGACAACTGACTGAGTTGGTTAATAGAAGTTGATACTCAACTCTATAAATAGCAGCTCAATAGCACTCTTCAAAGTATCCAAGTATCCAAGATATCCAAGCTCTCAAAGCAAAATAGTATACAAGACCTTTAAGCTTAGGCTCAAAGCATTACCACACTAACTGTTAAAGTTTGTAGTGATAATTGTATCTTAACATACTAATACTTGGATCGTATTCAAACCATCTGTGTGGGTTTGAATACTTTGTCATCTGTGTGAGACAAACACTTTATTGTGAATAATACTTTGATTCATAATAAACTCTGTGTCAAAATTAATCTTGTTTTCCGCCTAGATTAATTTAAACTTGTTTGATATAAAACTTGGATATAAACTAACACGTTAAGATAACTGTTATTTAATCTGTATCTAAGTTTTGGGAACCTTGTGACCCAACAATTGGTATCAGAGCAAATAAAGATTTAATCTTTAACGATCAAAGGAACCCAGTTTATCAAACAATCATCTAAATCCATTTTTCTCTACATTTTCTTCCTTGAAAAATGACTTCTTCTATTGCTATGGCTGGGAAGGGAATTCCAATCTTCAATGGTGTAAATTTTACCCACTAGAAATTGAAAGCTGAATGGTGGATAGCCCCAATATTAGGTGGAGACTTCTTAAAATATCTCAATCCTATGTGTCATTGTTTTAAAATTTGTATACTTAAAGGAAAAAGATGAAGCTCTCCACCTCATATTATCCTTGTAACGTTTCATGATCCCAATTCAATTCAAATTCAATTTGAATGATGAAATGCTTAGAGTCATTCAGGAAGGACCCATTATTCCTGGCAGAATAGTTCCTGCAACTTTAGATGTAAATGGTATTATTTTGACACCTCAAAAATTTGTTGAGGCTGCCAAAAATACCTAGACTGATCTAGACAGGCAACTATATGCTTTAGACTTTAAGGCCAAGTCCATACTGGGCAATGCAGTTACTGAGCCCATCTTTGCTAAGATATCTGGCTGCAAAACTGCTAAAGCCATATGGGATTTGCTAACTGACCAATATGATGGTGTAAGTTTAGTACAATCCCAAAAGAAGAAGAATCTCATAAGATATTATGAGAACTTCTCTGCTGGCCAAAATGAGTCATTAACTGATATTCATACCAGATTTCAGATCTTAATCAATGATCTTGAAAGGTATAATATCATCAAGGGACAGTTTGAAATCTGTGCAAAATTTGTTGATGTCATTCCAAACACTTTTTCTGAAGTTATCACTTCATTAATTGTAAGTGAAAAATTGGAGACATATGATCTCTCTGGCTTGTTTGGACTTCTACTAAATTTTGAAGAAACCAAAGCCAGAAAGGATCTAAATGCCAAAAGGATTGCAAAAGATCCATCTGCTGCCCTTGTTGCAACAACAAGGAAAAATAGAGAACTTTTCTCTAGAGCAGATTACCATCTTACTCTTACAGACTCAGAATCAGATAATGAAACTGTCTCTCTAGAAGCTGAAATGGCATTGCTAGCCCAAAGGTTAAAAAAAGCAAGATTCAAAGGTTCAAAAGGAAGGCCAACTTTTGATCCTAAGAAAGCTACTTGCTATAAATGTGGGCAAGTTGGTCATATTTCTTCTGACTGCAGAGTGAAGATTGCAGAATCTTCAAGTTCTGATAAGTGGGAAGAAAAGGCCAAGAAGTACAAGAAAAAGTACTTCAACTCCAAGAAAATTGGAGAGAAACAACAACCAAAGAAACTAGAGAAAGCTTTGGTTGTTGAACAATGGATAGATGAAGAATCTTCATCATCTGAGGATGATGAAGATATGTGCTTAATGGCTATCACAGAGAGCCAGTTTGACAAAGATGTTAAATTTGCAGAAAAGGCATGTGTTCATCCAGACTGGGACAGAGGATCTGCTTACAATGTAAATCATTTTAAACTTTACTATAGTGATGCAGAAAAACAGAAAATGTTTGAACACATCTATGTAGATTTTTTGAAAAGACTGAAGGAAATACAAGATTTAAAAACCAAACTCAGTCAAGTTCAAAAAGATCTACAATCAAAAGTGAATGAAATAAACCAAAATAAACAGTACAAACTTGAGTTTGATGCTCAGTATGACCTTCTCAAAAAGATCAAGCTGGAAAAAGAAGCTTATAAAAACAAAGCTGATCATTATGAAAGGATCTGTAAATCTTGGTGTATTTCATCACTTAAAAATGTGGACTGTTTATCCAAACAGATTCCACCTCAGATACAAGTGGTCATAGGTGATGAGTTTGATCTTAAAAGTCACATAAATTCAGAAATAAACTCAAAACCTACTATATTTGTACCTGAGATTTTACCTCATACTTTTAGTCATACTGTGGGAGACAAAGTTATATTGACAAATGCTTTTGTTAGACCAAAAATAATTGCTAAAGAACTAGTATATGAGACAGAAATCTCAGTCTGTGAAACTTCTCAATCTGAACAGCCTGAACTTATAATCACTAATGAATCTTTAGAAACTATAGAACTTAAAAAGGAAAGATTTATAAAAGGCAAAGTTAGTATTCTCACAGTACCATCTTTAAAAAGACAAAAAGAGGTAAAAAGAATCAAGAATAAACAGAAAGGTTACAATGTGTTTGAACCTTCCACATCTCAGTCTGTAACTGGTCCAGACAATAATATGCCAAATGATAAATCTAAAGGCATAAAACCAGTAACAAAGGAGTTAAAAAGATCTCAGTCTGTGAGATCTATCTGTCAGTCTGGAAAAATCGATTTTTAGTCTGGCAAACTTAACTCCAAATTTGTTTGTGTTAACACTCAGTCTGACTCTAAAAAGTCAAATCTTAACAACCAGACTGAGACCATTAAGCTGCTTAGTGAAAACTTAATGAAGTTAACCACAGATTTTAAAGCATTTGTTGAGTCAAAACAAGAGTTTAACAGAGGATCTAGTGCAAATAATAACCCAAAATCCAAAAGGACCATTATGTTGAACAGAAAATGTTACAACTGTGAAAATCTGGGACATGAAGGTATTAAATGCACAAAGTCCTTTCTTAAACAGCCAAAGGCTGCTTTGATCAAACAAATGTCATCTACAAACAACAAAATCAAAAATAGAGAGGTTATAAGTCAACTTCACAGACTTAGCACCAAAACTGCTAAAGAATTGATTCCAACCAACTCTAAAGAACCCATCAAAAGATGGGTTCCCAAAAGTAACTAATCGATTTTGTTTGTCTTGTGCAGGGTAACAGCAAATGGTACCTAGACAGTGGATGCTCAAGACACATGACAGGCTCTTTGGAGAATCTGTCAGAGTTTGTAGAAGAAGAAGGACCTTCTATCAAATATGGTGACAATTCTGTTGCCAAGATAAAAGGTTATGGTGTGGTGAAGGCTGGCAACATCAGAATAACAAAGGTGGCCTATGTTGAGGGATTAAAGCATAACCTGATTAGTGCAAGCCAGATCTGTGTTGATGATGGTGAAATCAGAATCAGAAAGAAGGCTGCTGTTATCTATAATTCCAAAGGCAAACCTATATTAGTTGCCAAACGAGAAAGAGATATCTATCTCTTGGATCTTTCTTCTGCAGACAACAATGGAGAGACTTGTCTCTATACTCAGTCTGTGCCAGAACTAAGCTGGCTATGGCATAGGAGGTTATCCCACCTGAACTTCAAAAATATTAACCTCCTGTCAAAGAAGAAATTGGTTAGAGGTCTGCCTGATGTTACATTTGCAAAAGACAAACTTTGTCCTGCATGTACACTAGGGAAACAGACCAAGAACCATTTTCCATCCAAATTGTTAGCTACAATTGATCAACCACTGCATATGCTCCATATGGATCTGTTTGGACCCATGAGCATTAGCAGTTTGGTGGAAAGAAGTATACACTTGTGGTTGTGGATGAATACCCAAGGTATACTTGGGTCATCTTTCTTAAGGCTAAAAGTGATGCTCCTGAAGAGATTATTAATCTAATCAAGAGGGAAGAATTGCAGAAAGATGCACCTGTTAAGCAACTCAGGAGTGATCATGGTACAGAATTTAAAAATGTTACTCTCATTGAATTCTGTACTGACAAAGGCATTACTCAAAACTTTGCCTCTGTCAGAACTCCTCAACAAAATGGTGTTGCTGAGAGAAGAAATCGTACACTCATAGAAGCTGCAAGAACCATGTTATGCCATGGTCAAATGAAGATTTACTTTTGGGCAGAAGCAGTTAACACTGCCTGTTATACCCAAAATAGATCTATTTTGGTCAAAAGGCATGGCAAAACTGCATATGAGCTGTATCACAAGAAGGTTCCAACCATCCATTACTTCCAGACCTTTGGAAGTAAATGCTACATTCTCAATCAAAGAGATCAATTAGCAAAGATGGAACATAAATCTGATGAAGGAATTTTTGTTGGCTATTCATCTATCTCAAAGGCCTACAGAGTCTACAACAACAGAAGGAATAAAATTTAAGAAACCATCAATGTCACCTTTGATGCTTCCTTTGCTAATGATGAACATGTTTTTCAGTCTGATGTTCATTTATTGGAAGATTTATCTGTTGTGGGATCTGAATCTCAAATCCCAGTTGTTGCTAACCAACAACAGGACTCTGAAAGTGATAATGAAGATGCTCAACCTGCTCATTCAATGACAGTACCTTCATCAACAGAAGATGAATCTGTGTCCAGAGATTCAAATTCTTCTGATACATGTGTTCAGTCTGGTAGTTTTCAGTCTGTGAACTCTACAGACTCAGACTTGCCCTGTGTAATAGATGATGCAGAACTCGGTCCTACTATTCTTCCACCAAATGAGAATGATTTACCATCCAATGATGAATCATTTCTAGGAGCCAAAGAACACAAGTATCATCCAATTACAGAAATAATTGGAGATTATGTTTCTGGTGTACAAACAAGAGCTCAAGTATCAAGCTCACCTACTGCAAATTTCTGTTACTTCACAAACTTCCTGTCAATCATTGAACCAAAGAAAGCTGAAGAAGCCTTGAAAGATGATGATTGGGTTGAAGCAATGCAGGAAGAGTTAACAGAATTTGACAGAAACAATGTTTGGACCCTAGTTCCTGCTCCAAAAGGGAAAACCATTATTAGAACTAAATGGGTTTACAGAAAAAAGATGGACAAGGACGGAGTGATAATAAGGAACAAAGCAAGGCTAGTTGCTCAAGGCTACAAGCAGGAAGAAAGCATTGATTATGATGAAACCTTTTCCCCTGTAGCCAGAATTGAAGCAATTCGGTTATTCTTGGCATATGCTGCATTCAAGGACTTCAAAGTCTATCAAATGGATGTCAAGAGTGCATTTCTGAATGGCAACTTACAGGAGGAAGTCTATGTGAAACAACCTCCAGGTTTTGTAAGTTCTACTTTTCCAAATCATGTCTATAAATTGCAAAAAGCACTATATGGACTAAAACAAGCTCCAAGAGCTTGGTATGACACCTTATCATCCTATCTTCTTAGTAATGACTTTACTAGAGGATCAATTGATAAAACTTTGTTCTTCAAAAGGAACAAGGCAGATGTCATACTAGTCCAAATCTATGTTGATGATATTATATTTGGGTCTACTGATGAAAAATTGTGTAAATGGTTTTCAAACTTAATGTCAAAACAGTATCAAATGAGTATGATGGGTGAATTAACATACTTTCTTAGTCTACAAGTACATCAGAAACCTGATGGTATCTTCATCAACCAAGGTAAATATGTCAATGACCTACTTACTAAATATTCTTTAAAGGACTGTTCAATTATGAAAACACCAATGAGCACTGCAGATAAGTTGGATAAAGATCTGTCTGGCAAGTCAGTCTGTCAAACCACTTATAGAGGTATGATAGGATCTCTACTATACCTCACTGCAAGTAGACCAGATATCATGTTCTCAACATGTTTGTGTGCTAGATATCAATCTGAACCTAAAGAATCGCATCTAAAAGCTGTAAAAAGGATTTTTAGGTACCTAAAAGGTACTCCCAACCTGGGTCTTTGGTATCCCAAAGACTCTGGTTTTGATCTAATTGGATATACAGATGCAGATTATGCAGGTTGTAAATTAGACATGAAAAGCACTTCTGGTGGATGTCAACTGCTAGGTGGCAAACTAGTCAGTTGGTCAAGCAAAAAACAGAATTCTGTTGCTACATCCACTGCAAAAGCAGAATATGTGGCTGCTGGTAGTTGCTGTGCTCAATTGCTATGGATGCAACATCAACTAGCAGACTATGATTTGGTGTTTACAAAAACTCCAATCATGTGTGATAACCAAAGTGTCATTGCCATCACTGAGAATCCTGTATTTCACTCCAGGACAAAGCATATTGAGATCAGACATCACTTTATCAGAGATTGTGCTGAGAAAGGTAAAGTGATTCTCAAATATGTGCCAACAAATGACCAACTAGCAGATATCTTTACTAAACCTCTTAATGAAGATAGATTCTTATATCTGCTTGGTCAACTAGGAATGCTCAACCCCTAGTAAAACCTTGAATCTGTATGATTCAATTCTCAGTCTGTGTCTGCTTTTCAATCTGTATAACTGTATTCTCAGCTTCATACAATCAAAAAGCACAGACTAAGAGATGTTTTTGTACATACTTTCTAAGAAAATACCAAAAAGATTTTACAACTTATGTTATTTTCTCTCAGTCTGACTAATTATATGTTTCAGTCTGTATGACTTCTTCCAGATTAAGCTACACAGACTAACCATATTCATTCAGACTAGACCTCTTTTTTTTGTGCTTTATTAATTCATAAGGTTAGTATTTTAGTACTGTTAGTATTAATACTGCTAGTTACTTTTAGTACTGCTGGTTAATACTGATAAGCCTTTTTAATACTGCCCTCATGAATTCGTATTTTAGCACTGTTAGTATTAATACTGCTAGTTACTTTTAGTACTGCTGGGTTAATACTGATTTTTTTTTGCTGCTGGTAAAGATTGGTACAATTAACACTGTTAATGTAGCAAGTTACTACTGTTAGTTAATTTTAGTACTGCTTTCGCAGTTACCACTGTGATTTGATTATAGTACTGCCTTGGCCAGTTACCACTGTTAGTTAACTTTAGTACTGCTTTCGCAAGTTACTACTGTTAGTTGATTTTAATACTGCTTTGGCAAGTTACTACTGTTAGTTAACTTTAGTACTGCTTTCGCGAGTTACCATTGTTAGTTAATTTTAGTACTGCTTTCACAAGTTAGTACTGTTAGCTATATCAATCTGTTACCACTGCCGGCACAACCTTCTTTTAATTTTTTTTTTATTTTTTTTATAATAAAAATAAATAAACAACAATATCTTTGCATTTAATGCTAATACCATTTTTATGATAATAATCATTGAAAGTTTTGGCGCTTGTTGTCTATTTATCTGCTCAATACAAAAAGTGCACGTGCTTCAGCGTTACTGTTGCAGAGAAAGGGATAAACCGTCAAGTGGGTCCCATTTAACGGAAATTTAATTTCTTCAAATACCCACTTCTGTTTTCCCCTTTCTTCTTCACCTGTACTTGCACATCCAAAATTACACAGAGTTTGTAAGCCCTAAACTAAATCGCTCAACCATTTTCGAAATCAATCTCACAAATTCTTCATTTAAAATGGCTGATCAATGGGCTTACACGGCACCTGCCAACATCGCTGCGGCTAAACCCTTCAAACAGGGTAAACAGGTAAAACTCTGTATAAATAATCAAGTAGCTACCATTTCCATTCCTGACTCTAAAAAGAATAAAGGGTTTGAGGAACTAACTGCTTTTATGTCTGCTCATCCATTAAGGGGAGCATTCTTTAACTCAGTCCCTCAAATATACCCACATTTTTTAATGGAATGGTGGTATACTTGCTCCTCAAACAGTACCAATACTGCAATTACTGGTACTATTGATCATGGTAAACGGGCAGTTACCATTGATCAGGAGCTAATTAGGAATGTCTTAGACTTGCCTTTGGGAAATAATTTTGAACCCATTCCAACCAAAGAAGCAGCAAGGGCTTCTCTTACTTTGGTTGGATATACCAAAGAAAAAGGCACCATCTTGATGTCAAGATTCACCCCCAGATGGAAATTTTTAATCTCTGGCATCATTAGAAGTCTAGGAGGAAAATCTGGTAGCACAGGGGAGTTAAATGAGTTTGAAACTCAACTGTTGAGCTCATTCATCACAGTTTAAACATCAACTTTGCAGAGTTGTATTTTAAAGAATTTTTAAAACTAGTGAATGAGTCACAGAGAATTTTTAATGTACCTTTTATAAGGTTACTCTCCCTGTGCATCTAATCCAGATTAACTGGGTCTGTGTATATGTCTTTTAATAACAAAACTGCAGATATACCCGTACCTGTGCTCACATATAAAGTGTTCAACCATCCGGTTCCACTTTCTGGAGCACCTATCACTGCTGCTATGCAGCAATGGATTGATCACCCATATGTTGCTTCTGCATCTATGGAGGGTGATAGTTCAGGTGATAGTGAGGGTACTGAGACCCAGGTTGTTGAAGATCGTGTGGCTGAAGTAGAGCACACAGACTCCAGGGACACAAACTCAACTCAGTCTGTGCACTTGGAGTCAGACTCAAACATTCCTGAGTCTGTTCCATCTTCAACAGAAGATGCAGGTAGTAATTATTCTTCATCTGAGGACATGGATATAGATCAACCTTCTTATCCTAGCCCATCCTCACCCACAAAAGAGAGTCACAAACAAACCAACCCAGGTGAGTCACCACTCACTCTGGAGGAATCACCAGACTCAACCCCAAAAAGTATAGCACAAGTGGAATCACCATCCATGGAATTGGATGTCATTAGAACACCTTCCAGTGCTGTAGTCCATTCCACTGCAGCTCTGCTAGAGTCTGTGGTGCCAATGGCTACCTAACTGACCCAACATACACCTAGTTTAGTCAGCTTGGATACCCACATTACTGCTACTACACTGACCCCTGTAGTATGCATTGAAGAAGATGCTCCAATCCTGAGCACTACCACCCCCCTCTTTACCCCACTCACAATGGCTGAGCCCATAATGACCACTAGTCCTGTACTAGTTCACATTCCAGTGAGTCCTTTCTTACACCCCTCTGCACAGATCGCCAATGCCCCAGTCATGTCACAGACTGAGGTACAGATCTCCTCTTCTTTGCCTGATGAACTACCATCTTATCACCAGATGGTTAGTGAAGGCATACCAACTTCCACATCAGTTGCCAGTGATACTGCTTCTTTACACCAACGATTGTTTGAGGCAACAGGTGCTACACAATCTATTCCCACTGATGTCTTATCCTATCACCGGATTCGATCTGAGGGAAACACAACTACACCACTCAATGCCTATGATCGCTTTTTCATGCACAGGACACAGAGTGAGGCAAAGAGTGCAACCCCAAAAGATTCCAGTGATCTTGCTCAGTCTCAATATGAGTCAAGTGAGGAACAAATACCATCACCCAATTCTAACCCTTCCAACCAGACCCAGTCTGTGCCTTCTAGTACACTTAATGATGTGATTTCTGCCATCAACAAGTTGTCTGAATGGGTACAGACTGAGTTCAATAATAATAAGACAGAGCTAGAGAAGATGAAGCATCTAGTCTCTACTATGGTGGATAAAGTGGATATGTTGGAGGAGAAGGTATCCAATAGGTTAGATGAAATGCAGACCACCCTCTCAAACTTAGTAGATGATGTCAAAAAGGGGGAGAAGATGAAGTATGGGTCTGCAGAAGCTAAAACCTCAAAAGATAAAGATTTAAATAATAAATCCTTAGATTTAGGGGGAGATAGCAGTGAGGGAGATGATGGAGATGATGTAGATGATGGACCCGAAGGTGCTAGGGTGAAGTCTCAGACTGAAGCTCAGTCTGTGCCACAGACTGAAAATATGAGTGCACAGACTGAGGGGGAGCAAGAAGGATTGCAGGCAGGTGAACACACTGAGATGGTTGCACAGACTCAGGGGGAGTCATCCATTGTCTTACACATAGACCCAATTGCAACTATCTCAGCCCAAGGTCGGAAGGAGTTGAAGAGACCAAGGGAAGAAGATGAAGATGTTCAACCACTGCAGATCAAAAGAGCCAGGAAGACAAAAAGAATGGCCAGGAGGATTCCTGAAAGGGATATCTTTGATTCCCAACCAAAGATGAAGGGGATCAAGACCTGGGATCAGTTTGTGAAGCTGGCTGAAGAACAGGACACTGATGGCGAAGATGATGATGCCATTAATCCTGATTGTAGTTCTAAGTCTGAGGTATTTAGAAGATCAGATGATGATGAAGATGATGCTACTTTTGGAGGTGTAGATGAAGGTGCCTCAAAAGTCAAGACTGGAGAGTCGAAGTCTGCGCCCTCTGAACCTGCACAGACTGAGACACAGCATCAGACACAGACTCAGAGCTCTGAACAACAAGCAGCAAGCACTGATGTTCTAATTATCAGTGCTGAAGCCATTCAAGCTGAAGCCAATCCTGCTAGACCAACCACAACAACCAGAACACTGCCTCCAGGTAGAAGTGAAATTGAAGATAGAATGCAATGGAGAAGTGCTCACCTGATTAGCACTTATCCTGGGTCAAGCTCTACCATGGAAGAAGTTATGGATAAGGGTAAGGGCAAGGAGATTGCCTTATCCAAGCAGGAAAGGTTAAGCAAGATCAAGAAGATGGTGGATGATCATGCTGCTGGCACAAGAAATCCTGAACTGACAAATCTACAGGATGAACTCTTGCAACAAGAAGCTACTGCTCAAGGCATGTCTTTAACTGAGTACTTAAATGTACTAACTGAAGAAGAGCAGAAGCTGAAGGAAGCAAGATTTGTTGACATGCTCTCCAAAGAATTAGAAGATGAAGAATGTTCACAGACTCAAACCAGAAGGAGTCAAGTTGAGCAACAAATCAAGGAAGATGAAGAGCTGTCAACAAGGTTACAGAAGATAGAGAGCCTGAAGCCAAAGCTACAAACCACTTTCCAAAAGTCAAAGCTCAAGCAGAAGATTAGAGAATGTCATCTGAACAAAATTGGACATAAATTGAAGCTGGAGCTGACTTTGACCAAGAGCAAGAAGATGGTATGGGTGGATGAACTGTACACTCTAGGGCTTAAGGAATGGCAATCCATTGCCAATCTTTTGAAGAGTGAAGCTGACAAGGATCTGAAGAAAGAAGTTCTGGATGAGCTATCTTACCTGATTGAGCTAGTTCTCAGTCTGGGGCTCATCTCAGAAGAAGAGTACAAGTTGTTTTGCATAGCAAACAATTTTGTAATCAAGAAGAAGTCAGCTGGGTTATCCACAGAGAATGAGCAGAGAAGGGAGCATCCTCTACCCAAAGGTATTGTTTTCATAGATAGATCTTATGTACAGACTGACAACATTGAAGGTCTGTGCTATAGAGATATCAATGGGATAGAATGCTTCCAGGATCAAAATGGACTATATAGAGAGTCTCTGCTACACTGCATTGCCCTGCTGAAGGAATGCAAACATTCTCAAGCCAGACCATTCAGAAGAAGACTGATTAGCTGGTTATTCAACAACCTTTCCCAAATCAGGATGATGATTGGACTTGAAGATATCTGCAAGAAGATCATCCTAGAGTATCAAGAATTTGAAGACAAATCTGATAAGGAAATGGAAACACTGTTGAAGAGGAAAGTGGAAAAGATGAAAGAGATCAAGGCTCGGAGAAAGGACTGAAGATTGTTATATTTATATTATTTACAATCTTATGTAATAATTGTAATATTTTTGTATACTAACTATGACTTTGACTTTATATATATAAGTCTAAGATTCATAAGTTATGTTGTACTTTAGTATTTATTATTTCTCCATTATCTTTTGTAAATAGATTTTGACATCATCAGATAGGGGGAGATTGTTGGGAAAAACAATGATCAAACCTAAGTTATAAATCTGAAGAGTCAAAATCTATCTCAGTTGTATTCAGGAAAAAACTTAGTGAATTCATGAGTCTGTGTTTCTGAGTCTGTGCTACACAGACTGAAGAATTGTTTCTGAGTCTGTGCTGCACAGACTGAAGAATCTCACAGACTGAAAGCCTAGCTCTTCCTGAAGACTTATGAATTCATCATCTGAAGAATGAAGATTGAAGACAAAAGACTTCACAGACTGAAGATCACAGACTGATGATCACAGATTGAAGATCACAGACTGAGAGCACAGACTGAAGAGCACAGATTGAAGAATGAAAGTACAATCGTACAAAAGAAATTCTTCTTTCCCAAGGCTATGGTACAACTAAAGAGATGTTTGAGAAAGGTCAAACATCGTATAAAGGTTTTCTTCTCAGCAAAGAAACCTTTTACCTTTTGCTTTTTCTATTTCCAAGAAAAGCAAAAAGGGTAGAGTGCAAAGTTGCCCAAGATGAATGTGTTATCCCTTGGACAACTGACTGAGTTGGTTAATAGAAGTTGATACTCAACTCTATAAATAGCAGCTCAATAGCACTCTTCAAAGTATCCAAGTATCCAAGATATCCAAGCTCTCAAAGCAAAATAGTATACAAGACCTTTAAGCTTAGGCTCAAAGCATTACCACACTAACTGTTAAAGTTTGTAGTGATAATTGTATCTTAACATACTAATACTTGGATCGTATTCAAACCATCTGTGTGGGTTTGAATACTTTGTCATCTGTGTGAGACAAACACTTTATTGTGAATAATACTTTGATTCATAATAAACTCTGTGTCAAAATTAATCTTGTTTTCCGCCTAGATTAATTTAAACTTGTTTGATATAAAACTTGGATATAAACTAACACGTTAAGATAACTGTTATTTAATCTGTATCTAAGTTTTGGGAACCTTGTGACCCAACATACTTCGATTCGTTGATAAAAATAAATTGTTGCTACAGCCTGAGTAACTACATATGTGAGGAGGCTAAGACATCCATGCTTACTGTACCACATAACACTGCTATAAGATTAGGAAAAGCTGCAAAGTTTCAGTTGATACCTGATGATGGTTTTCCTTCATACTATTTTAACTTTCTTCAACATGAAAGCTTATCGAAAAGACTTAATGACCACCAAATATTAACAGGCATGGATATTAACAGGCAGAATATATATATATATATATATATATATATATATATATATATATATAATATGTATATATATATATAATATATATATATATGTATGTATGTATGATGCAGAGAAAAGAAATGAAAGACAACGAGATACAAACATATCAAAGATATTTAACATTTAAGCACATACAATCACCAAAGGTGATTTTAACTATTCATAACCTATTCAAATTCAGTATACTATTGCAAACTCATTAATAGTAGTTAGATTATTTTCTATTATAAAATAGATATTTCATGTATAAACATTTTTAATCATTATTCACATTAAATTGTATTTATATCACTTATATATTCAACCTAACTTTTATATCAAAGAACAATCTAAGAAATACATATATTTTATTATTATGTAATGTATTTTGTAGGGTATAAGTCATAATCGAATATATATATATATATATATATATATATATATATATATATATATATATGTGTGTGTGTGTGTGTGTGTGTGTGTGTGTGTGTGTACATTATGGTTATATGTATATATGTATTAAGCTTAAGATGTTTCTACACAAAGAAAAAATGAAAAAAATGTTATATTTTTGAATTATATTTTTGAATTTAAAATGTTAAAATCGATAATTCTTTTTAATTACACTTAAATGAATTATACGTATCATATAACCATAATAACATCAACTATGGCGAATTAGTAGAGTGTCACAACTTGGATTAACGAGATATTATCGTAAATATGTGCCGATAAAGGAAAAAAGTAAATGTATTTTATTTGGAGTTACAAATATATAGAATATAAAACATATCCGATTTTTTTAATTTCACTATGTAATATGTGCTATCGGAATGTTTACAACTTGGAATGATTTTTTTAATCTCTGATCGATATTGAAATAAATTAATTTTCAGCTTTGTATATTAATACGTTCGATTTTTTATATCTTGACACTTAATTATTAGTTTAGTCATCCAAAATTATTGTCACATTAAAGTGAGTGGCTTTTTTTAAACAAGTCAACTATAAGCGTTAAATATTATAAATATAAAAGTTCAATATGAAAACTGTAGTTATAAGGTATGTTAAAAATACTAAATTAACAATATATAATAGATTATGCTTATTATTTTAACTCAAAATATAGAGTTTTTATATTTTTGAAATTAAGTTCTTAAAGCTTTATTATTACGATATGTAGAATGTCTTTCATTCAAGTTTATTAAAGCAACCTAATCAGTTAAAGTAATTTTAGATTGAAGAAGGGAAAAAATCGCTTAAAAGTATGATACAAATTCAAATTGGCGACGTAATTGGATACAAAAACCTTTAACAAATAGAAAAACTGAATTTTAACAATTTGAGAAAACTAAAAATTACTTCAATAAACTCTCCCTGTTACGGTACCTAGAAAATGAAGTTGTTCTACGTTTAAAGTTACGTAAAATAACTAAACAACCTAAAGAAGAGTTAAATTCGTGTATCTAAATTTATACATTTTTTACGTCCCGCCGCAACGCGCAGGTTTAAAAAAACTCGTTAGTATTAAACACCATCCGATGGACAGCTTCACTAACTATAACATATTTGATGATATATGTATAAAACATCAGGTAAG
This sequence comes from Gnaphalium uliginosum, assembly GCA_963930675.1. Taxonomy (NCBI): domain Eukaryota; kingdom Viridiplantae; phylum Streptophyta; class Magnoliopsida; order Asterales; family Asteraceae; genus Gnaphalium; species Gnaphalium uliginosum. The sequence goes on from OZ005685.1 coordinate 33,594,460, forward strand.
AAAATTAAACTATATCAAATATAAACTTATGTGAAACTATATTATACTAACAATAAAAGAAAATAAAAATACCAAGTATGACATAAAGAATTACCTAGATAAAGAACATATTATTGCAAATTTCATTTTAGTCAATTGATACTTTAGATATGCTTTACAATAAAAAGAAATATATATCCACCTACACGTTCAGAAGAATGAATGTTAAGGAATGATGAGAGGTATGATAGCGTGATAATCAAATGATTAGTAACTAAAATACAAAGTTAAACTATAAGATATAAAACAATAAAACATTTTTTACCAACAATATAATGTATCAACGATTACAAAGAACTCAAATAAAAAAAATACGCTAAAAAAGTAGTAAACGTTTAATTATCAATTTACAAAAAATTACATAGAATCAAATCTATCTTTTGTCAATGGGGTTCCTTTTATCAAATTCGCAAGAAGTCATCACACATATATACATACTAATACTTATATCTTTCATTAAATCAAACTTAAAAAAAATATGTGTATCGAGGATAACCTCCACATTAAGAGAGATTGTTAATTGATCTATGATGAAACTGTCTAACATTTAAATTTATAGGGTAAATAAATGAGTTTAGCGAAATGTACCAATTATTAGAGCAATAGTCTTCATATTAGCCATCAACATTTTTCAAGCCTTACTAAAATTTACTTAGAAACATTACGAAGAACCCCTACACTTCTATATCCAAAAACATAAATTGTAGAACATGAATCTTTCGATTGAAGAAAAATAAAACATAGTAATAATTCCAAAATTTTCATTTGCTTCCTTTAAAATTGAAATTACATGTTAAGATGAATGGCTTTCAAGGAAATTAATCTAAAAACTTATGATATTAATACATACACAATGAAAAGTCACTTTTGATGACATGGATCAATTGGGATTTGAGAAAATTCAAAGAGTTTGACATGTATGATTTAACCACCTAGACTTAGGATGTTGCTTTTCCAAAACTCCATTTTGATAGTCCACAAACGCAGATAATTAATTCTCAAAATTTTATTATCAAACACTATTAATAGATTAGTTGCATTTTTCAATTGTGATAATAAAAAAACGTAATCTCAAATGTCCTCTTAGGGGTATAGCTTTTTACTATAAAGACAAAGATAGAAAAATCAATTATTACAATTTTTCAAAACTAGCAAATCTTCACCGAACAATCAAAAGTCATATTCTCCAAACATTAATGAAATTTTATCAATATTTATTATCTCAATTCTCATATAAAACTTTATGTTTGTATTTTTTATTTATAATTTAGATTAAAATATTTGAATTCGGTTTTCAATTTTGTTTTCAAAATTTTCAAACCAAATACTACGAAGCGATTACTCCTAGAAACCCGTAAATCAAACTTATAAACAACCGGAGCCTTTACGTCCCAACTCCCAACCTCCTTCGAAAAGCCAGCACAGCAAAGGTTGACAAACATTTTACTCAAACAAGATCAGCAGCAGCCATTGCCAACACGATATTGATACTGACTTGATTTGGTCAACCCTTACTGCTGCACCAAATTCAAACCTCCTAATTTCGTTACAATCGTTATTTAGGTCAACTACTCCTCGATTTCTTCATTTTATTTGTTGTTCATCTGAAGAACACGAGACAGTTGACTTTGAAATCCATTAGCCGCCGATCATGGAAAATAAGAAAAACCTAACGACTGATAATCACCTCCGTCATGTGGAATCAATGGCGACACTGCCGTCGGGTGCCGGAAATATACAGGAACTAAATGCGGTGATACTCGGTGAATCACTTGCATCAGAAGAACACGATCTCATATTTCCCAGTCATAATTTTTCTAAACAAGCACTCGTTCCTTCTCATCAAAAGGTATATCATTCCAAATTGATCATCAATTTCGATAATTTTTACAACAGATCCTCTATATTGATGTATATATGTATGTATATTGTTTTTTCCGTCTGAATGTTAGAGTGAAGTTGTAAGTTCTGAACTGTTTTGTTATATGTATTGAGAATGAACTGTTGGTATAGCATGTGTATAGATAGGGAAGTGAATTCTAACTTCAATTTGAATAGTTCTGCTCTGAATCCATATGAGATTGTATATTTGAAGTGTGTGTGACTTATTTGAGCTATTTCTTAGAGGGAAATGACCACATTTTTTTAAAGTTGGTGCTTACTTAAAAAGAAAGCATTTTCAAATTATGCACATTCCAAACACTCATGATCAGTTAGCAAACCAGATTAGAGTATACCCTCTAATGATCAAAACTGAACCACCATTACCAACTTCAAATAATCAGAACCTTATTTGGATCATTTGGTTTTCTGGTCAACCCGAATTAAGTATACTCTTTTTAATTTTTATTATGCCTCACAATCTAAATGCATATAACTTAAACATGGACATATGGATATATGAGAGTAATTTTGTTGATTATTTACTGCTAATGTCAGGTGTCATATGCCTCACCATCTAAATGGGTATGACTAAAAAGGATGGGCTTATGATTTTACAATATTTATTATTACTTTGTGTGATGAGTATGGTAATATGAATTTCATCTCGTTGGGATATCTAAACCTTGTTATAACCATTTAATAAACATTTGCATCGTGTAACTGATGATCTACGACGCTATTTCAGTACTTGGAATTGTACAAGAGATCCATTGAAGATCCTGCTGGCTTTTGGTCTGATATTGCATCAGAATTTTATTGGAAAGAGAAATGGGGTAAACAGGTTTGCACCGAAAATCTCGATGTCACTAAAGGGAATATCAACATTGAGGTAACTGATTTTCTATTTTTTCGGTCCTTCGTATTTTGTTTAATTAAATGATATCACAAATGTAACCAGCCATTGGCCATTATTCCTGTCTATGTTATCAGTGGTTCAAGGGTGGTATCACCAACATTTGTTATAACTGCTTGGATAAAAACGTAGAGTCTGGAAATGGTGATAAAATTGCTCTTCATTGGGAAGGAAATGAGCTTAATGTTGATGGCTCATTGACTTACAAACAACTGCTTGAGAGAGTTTGTCAGGTTTTATGCTTTCACAAATTCGTTTACATGCTCTGTTGTTTAGATAATTGTTGTTTGTGATTTCATTGTTACATTAATCCATTCTTCTGACAGCTTGCAAATTTTTTGAAAGACCACGGTGTTAAAAAGGGTGATACTGTAATTGTTTACTTACCTATGATCATGGAACTGCCAATCACAATGCTGGCATGCGCTCGTATTGGTGCCATCCACTCAGTACTGCTCAGCGATATCCTTCACATCTTATTGTTTCTACGTTTGTTTTAATTCATTTATGAATGAATATATAGAATTTTTAACACTGAGATGTGGTTGATTTTTCAGGTGGTTTTTGCTGGGTACTCTGCAGAATCACTTTTTCAAAGAGTTATGGACTGCAAACCAAAGATTGTGATAACTTGTAATGCAGTTATGAGAGGGAAAAAAATAATCAATCTCAAAGACATTGTTGACGCTGCACTCTCAGAATCATCTCAAAATGGAATCTCTGTAGGTGGGCACTTCTGTCGTCTAATTATCATACAAATGACCTATATACATAGTTGTCAACTCGTGACTCGTAATCATAAATTTCAACCCGTGACCGTCTCGTGACTCGACTCGTAAGAATCATAACACACACTCACACATATAAAATTAGACACCAATAAGTATCAACATATCTTATACATTCTAATTCTTTAGGTTAATAATACAAGTTTGCATAATCTGAAAATCCGAAAAATTAGATTAGATTTATAAATTTTAAGTAAATTATGATAAACTAATAAGAATATATTGTATTTATCAATTATCATGTACATTAAAAGTTGGAACTTTTGTTTAAACGTGGTAATCGAGTGGGTTACACTATAGTAAAAACTTGACTCCTCAATCAACCATTAGCTCCCCCCATCGGAATCACCACTATTCATAGTCTACAGTGTCTTTAAGATATCACTCAAAAGGACAATCACTATGTAAGACTTATGTTCTAAAGAGAAGTAGAGCAGTATGAGGGTCGATGGTGAAGTCGTTGACCGTAAACAACCACAACTGCTTAATTAAAATCAAACTAAAGTCGTTTATTTTTCTATTTTCTTCTTTTTTCGATATTACACTAAAAGTTTGCGTGATTTTCTGACTCGTAAGAGTCACGAGTCGACACGACTCATAAGAGTCAATAAATGACTTATAAGAGTCAAACTTATTTAAGAGTGGAGTCCGAGTCGCCTCTTTTTGTATATTTTTGACTCGACTCTTAAGAGTCTAACAACAATGCCTATACATATAGCCATATAGGTTAGCTTTCATTGGCGGCGTAAATATATGATATAATTGGAATAAAGAATCTTAGGCTGCAAAGCATACTAACTGAAGTAAATTAGTTAATTTAAACATTTGCAAACCGTCTAATTTAGATTTTAGAAATACTTTTATCGTGTATATATCCCATGTAAAACCTTACCATGGGTTTAACTTTTTTTCTTTTAAGTAAAATGTTGGTGTTTTGACTTGAAAATCTGTCTATTGCCATTTTTTTTTTGGTATAGTTGGAAAAGTAACATTTTTTTAGGTTATCAGGACGGTATTCAGCCTGAAATTATTTTGGCTGTCAGCTTAAACGACCAGAACTTCTCATCGATAAAGTTCATTGATTTCTAAAAATTTATGCTTAATCTATGTCCTCATTGTAGCCCGTTTAACTGCACTATAGTTAACACATAGCAATCAAGGAAATAAGACAGGCTCTTGAGTTTTACTATGGATTTGGTTTCTGGAAATTACAAACTATAATCAATGTTTCCAATCGTTTGAAAAACACAAATATATTGCTATGTGTTTAAGTTTAAAGCTTTTCTTTCTACATATTTTTTCATACCTTAAATTTATGGGGGCATGAACACTGCGATATATAAAATATATGAAATAAAATAAAAAACTAGTATAAACAGACAAACCTCAGCCAAACAAAAGATCACTACTTCCTATCCATTTCCTTGCTCAAAATCACAGCTTCTTCAATGTTGCTTCTCATCCATCTCATTTGTCCTTCATATTATATAAAAATTAAGTTCAAAATAGGTTGCACAATAATGAACAATTCAACATAACCTAAACATTAGAAGGAAAACAAAGTCTAATGGCAATATATAAATAAACATGTCCAAATAACTACTGGTAAAATAGTTGGTAAACAACAGGTCCATACGTATGAGATAACATCAACATAGCATGTACTGGACTATTATTGTGGCTATAGAGACCTCTCATCTCTATATTTTGTTGTCCTATTAGTGTTCATGTTTTCAGATTACATAACTACCTCAGCATGACGTTGCCTTCTCTTTGTCATAAACAGATTCATGTTTGACATATGAAAATGAATCAGCCATGACGAAGGAAGCTACTAAATGGCAAAAGGGAAGAGATATTTGGTGGCAGGTAATAATACTAAGGGGTTTATTTTCTATTGACTTCTTTTTGCGTAGTGTAACGAACAAAGAATTTGCAATTCTAACACAATGGCCGCTGTTTATCTATTGGCTATTTCCCCTTCCTGCGAATATTGCAGAGAGACTTATGATCTTATATTTGTTTATCTACTTTATGGAGTCTTTACATTTCCCAAAACTATTTACTTCATAAGTTATTATTTACTTTAGAGGGTCGTCTACACTGTCTTTTTATTTGTAGCTCAAGTAGTTCAATTGGCTCACAATTTTCCAGGATGTTGTTCCTAAATACCCGACTACCTGTGATGTGGAGTGGGTTGATGCGGAGGATCCACTGTTTCTTCTTTATACTAGTGGCAGCACCGGAAAGCCTAAGGTATATAATTTAAGATCCCCTAAATTTAAAAGTAGTTTTTCTTTCTTATTTTATAGGGTTGAATATATATATAAACCATGCTAGTGCTTTTGATAGGGTGTTCTGCACACTACAGGAGGATACATGATATACACCGCAACAACATTCAAATATGCATTCGACTACAAGGAATCTGATATATACTGGTAGATCTTGATTTCTGAAAATTTAGTTTATTCTGGTTCTTGGCAAAATACTAATTTGTAAATGACATCACTTAGACATGTCATCATATTTTGATTATTTTTACACTATTTTAATTAAGTTCTCATTAGTTCGTATATATTTTAATAATCATATCAGATAGCAAAAGTTTCGTTCAACTTTATCACATTAGTCACAGTTGAGATTAATATTTTTCCAGTCAAATTATCCTTTATTTCTTTCTCTTGTCTGGAATTGACCATCTATGTTGGTTAATGTTTTGAAATTGGAAGACAAAGATGAATAAATCTTTTTGTTTGAGCATGTAGTTATTAAATGTGTTTCCTCTGAAATTGTAGGTGTACAGCTGACTGTGGTTGGATTACTGGACACAGCTACGTTACTTATGGACCTCTGCTTAATGGAGCAACAGTTGTACTTTATGAAGGGGTAAACCATTTTCTTTGGTAAATTTTGGAAAGTACCTGCATATCCACATGCCTATGATTTTATAAAAAATTGATATCATAGTAACATCTTGAAAACACTTTCGATAAATGCTACCTGCAGGTTCCTAACTATCCAGATTCTGGGCGTTGCTGGGACATTGTTGACAAGTATAAGGTGACAATATTCTACACTGCTCCTACACTGGTGCGGTCTCTCATGCGTGATGGCAATGAGGCAAGGAGTCTCTACAACTATACATCTTCTTTATATTATACATTTTGACTTTCCTTATCTACTTTGAATTATTTAATCATATAGTATTTACTAAACAACGTGGTCATCTAATTTATAAGCAGTATAGATTCATGACCTGTTTTGACCCATATTAAAATACCACAACATTTACCCTACCATATTTATCTATTACTCAATTTCAACCTCTACAATCTTTGGTTTTCTCTTATTTGGGAGCATCGTTTTATATATATTTATTTTGTTAAATATAGTACTGAATTAAGTGTTGCCCATAAATCAAATATTAATCTTGTGTGCTGTTGACCATGCAGTATGTTACTCGTTATTCTCGTAAATCTTTACGGGTCCTTGGTAGTGTAGGCGAGCCAATCAACCCAAGTGCATGGAGGTTCTTTCCCGAATCGACTTCAATTGTTTTTCAGAGAATGATGTCTATTGTATGTACTTCATGAAAAATTATTTATCCACTTGACAGGTGGTTTTTCAATGTAGTTGGAGATTCAAGGTGTCCTATATCAGATACCTGGTGGCAAACAGAGACAGGAGGCTTCATGGTACACACTCATATTATTTGTTTTAATTTACATATGCCACTAAATCCAACTAATGATTGGTGTTCACCATTATTGTCTCCAGATTACTCCTATACCCGGTGCATGGTCTCAGAAACCTGGTTCTGCCACTCTCCCGTTTTTTGGGGTTCAGGTATCCTACAGAAAATATGAAAACTGTATATGTTTCACCATTTGTATTGATCTTCTCTAACCCTCCTTTTTACTACATCTCCAAAAATATTATATACAGCCTGTCATAGTGGATGAGAAGGGAAAAGAAATTGATGGCGAGTGCAGCGGCTATTTATGTGTTAAAAACTCATGGCCAGGGGCATTCAGAACCCTTTATGGTGATCACGAGAGATATGAAACAACGTATTTCAGGGCATTCCCTGGCTATTATTTTAGTGGTGATGGCTGTAGTAGGTAATAAGATGTGTAGTGTATCTTAAATTTTCATTTATTTGTTATTTTCCATTAGTAAAGCGGGTCGGGTAGTAGGTCATAAGGTTGTAAATGTTCAAGGATGTGATCACTTTTGACCCATTTGACTTGTTCCGCTTTTAACCTAGTTTTTAAGTTTATCCATTTGAATGTTAGAGATAAGTATAACACAAGTCAGATCATATCTAGGATAATGGGTTGAAAGCCACCTTTAGTTTTCAAATGCTAAGGAGCCATCATGCACCCACTCACACCACATCTTGTAAAACTTTAACCACATACCAAAGGATTATTTATAGTCGATTCCTTTGTAATCTTTTTAATCGTTCTTTTCTTATAGCTTTAAGTATGTAGTTATCTAAAATGTAAAATTTTCTTACAGGGACAAGGATGGATATCATTGGCTCACAGGAAGAGTTGATGACGTAATTAATGTCAGGTATCTTCATTTACATGATCACCCATGCGTCTATATCTCTCCATTCAAGTAGCAATCCTTCTCTAAACTGTTACCAAGTTTTCTTAGACAACTGTTGTCATGTAGCCACTCAAAATAATAAATTTAGACTGAAAGCTGGATGCATAAAATGAGTCATATATTGAATTTGACTTTAAAATAAAAAGATTCTCATGAAATGAGTCATATGTCATGTTGCATCAAAAAGCTGGATGCATTTACCAAAAAACAATCATTATTTTTAGTCAATAATGGCAAATGATAGTATTTCTACTGTGCAAATTGAGGATTTTGCTATTAATCTTGCAAGAATTTGGTTTATACACTCTTGGTGTAAGTTTATGTACATGAACCGGGTTTGAGAATATAGAATATGTTTTCCTGACATGGATACTTCATTAGATGAGCCACATATTAAGAGTACGCTGTGGGCCATGTTGAAGACAATGACAGCCCTAGTGAAAGCCTGAATAATAAATATAGATACAATATCTCAAATAACCCTCACGTAGTCTAGTACTCTTTAAGTTCCAGAGTATGTGTAGGTGTGTGTGTGTGTGTGCAACTTGTCACATGTAAGCTTAATTTGTGACCATCAAAGTGGCTTCCTCTTAATCATTAACTTAATATTTTCTGATGTCTGCTGTAATTATTGTAACTTTCACTTTGTAATATAAACAGTGGACACCGAATTGGTACTGCAGAAGTTGAATCAGCTCTAGTTTCACATCCCCAGTGTGCTGAAGCAGCCGTTGTTGGTGTTGATCATGAGGTACCTTTGTATCTGCATTAGATGTGGCAATTTCAAACCATTTAGTTATGAATGGGCCGATTTGGGTTGCGTATGATCTCAAACGAGTCAAATAATTAAATTAGTTAAAAGGGGAACATGTCATATGTGTTTGAAGTTGCCAAAATCTACTTTGAATGTACTTTAAATAATATTTTCTTCAAAACTTTAAAGTATCATTGTTATACTGTAATAAGATCGTTTTAGAATCATAATTAATGTATTAATTCGTTTTAACAAAGGACAGAACTTGTTCTAAGAATTGCCCATATTGACCCGTTACCCAACCTGCATGAATCGCCCATCTTGCCACATCTTATCTGCATGAGATTTACATGCGGTATTGTCCTTTCAGCATATAATTTATCATCTGTTTTCTGTTAGGTCAAAGGGCAAGGCATATATGCATTTGTTACTCTAGTGGAGGGTGTTCCGTACAGTGAAGATCTGCGCAAAAGCCTTGTGCTTGTGGTTCGAAACCAAGTAAGTTATTTGTTTTGCCCTTTTTGACATCGCAGAATCTTTTTAAAGATGTTAATGCCTACAATGAATGCTACCATCTGCATCTGTAACCTTATTTTACTTTTGAGTGACTTAAACATTGCAAAGTGGGAAACTTCCAACATAGTTTTTGTACTACAACAGAATTCTCTAAATGAAATAGAAGTTTAATATTTTAAATCTGGAACTTTCATGCAAGACCAAGTGTAAATAGTGTAGAACACATTATTTGCTTTTACAACCTTGTTCTGAAGCTGCATTATTTGAATCAGATTGGAGCATTTGCAGCTCCTGACAGAATTCATTGGGCGCCCAGTCTCCCAAAGACAAGAAGTGGAAAGATAATGAGGAGAATTCTGAGGAAAATTGCATCCAAACAACTCGATGAGCTCGGTGATATAAGCACGCTAGCAGATCCAAGTGTTGTTGATCAGCTTATTGCTCTTGCTGATTCCTAAAGCTGTGGGGTTCACTCGCTTGATTTTTCGTTTTAAATATAAACCATCAATCTTTTTGCCCATAATACGTCATCAAGCTTTTTAGAAAATGTGTATTAATAAATGGTGAGTGGATTACATAAATATCACATGGATTATTTGTCTAATGGATGGTTTCAGGCTCAGATATTTAAAAGAAATATATACATTACATCTCCAGTCACTTGAATCTTTACTGTATCTATTTTCTTGGGAGAAGTCCAGAATGTGTAATGGTTTATCAGATAATTTCATATAAAATTATACTAATTAAATAAGAAACTGCTAAAATGTAATCTGGAATCTTAACGACTCTTAATGAATCAACATTCTGGATTTGAGATGATCGAAAACATTTTAAGGAATCAACAATGTGCAAACTAGATCAAGCAATGAAGCAAATGACTTGCCCTATGCCATAATCTGTATAAGCACACAACACAGATTCATGTAAGGTTTTGTTTTCAAACATAATCCTATCAAGATCAGTATGGTACATTTATCAGTGCATGAAGTTTTGACATCAAATTGAGATACAAAAATAAAATCGGCTTACTTCATTATAATAATTAAAACAACGTGGTTCGGAAGTAATAGAATGAATGCAAGACTAAAAAAAAGTGTGTATAGAATAAAGTTGCAAACATTAGAATGAACCAAATGTTAAAGGGATGCAATTGAAAATCACAATGACTAGGAATTGTGTTACGGAGCATTTTTAAGAGTCCTTGGTTCAGTTCTCCACCTTGACGACTAGAAAAAAGAATTGATCAAATTTTATTGAGTCTGACTCAGAGTGATCATTTATCAAAGAATGACTCTGGTTATCAAATGATTGAACAACCTTTCATGTGATTTAATTTACTATCATCCCTTTTAGAAAAACTAGACACACATGAAATCATGAATATATGATAATGATAAGCTGTGTGCAAAAAGGGCAGATCAGAAGTAAAAATTTGAAGTGAATAGTGAATTATCTTCTTTGGCAACTGATATAAGGGGACAAGTCATTAGTGTTAGATATAGATGATATACGATAGTTTTCATATATATGTCTGTTTATTGTATTGTACATAGTATAGGGACTGAGATGTAAACATACACAAAGTGTAATCAATTATATATATGAGCAAATCTGATACGTCTCTGTTTATTTATCGTCGAGGTTCAGATTCTATTTATCTTCTTCGTTACGTTGATGATATTATCCTTACTGCCTCCTCTGCGGCCCTTATTCAGCAGGTTATCTCTCGTCTTTCTCGCGAATTTGCCATGACTATCTATCCTATGTTTTGGGTATCTCTGCCAGCCGCTCGTCTGCAGGTTTATTCTTATCTCAAACGTCTTTCGCTCGGGATATTCTTGTTAGAGCCGACATGGCAACCTGCAACCCGTGCAGCACTCCAGCTGACACGAAGTCTAAACTCCCTACCACTGGAACTCCTGTCTCTGACCCTACTCTGTATCGCAGTCTAGCTGGTGCTCTTCAGTATCTGACCTTCACTCGTCCAGATATTGCCTATGCTGTTCAGCAAGTCTGTCTGTTTATGCATGACCCTCGCGAGCCTCACTTTTTTGCCCTAAAGCGTATCCTTCGATACCTTCAGTCACAGTCTGTTTATTCGGCCCTCTACTGTTGACAGATTAGTTGCATACACTGATGCAGATTGGGCCGGTTGTCCAGAGACTCGTCGTTCCATGTCCGGTTTAATGTGTATTCCTTGGAGATAACCTTATCTCTTAGTCCTCAAAACCTCAACATGTTGTGTCTAGGTCTAGTGCTGAAGCCGAATATCGGGGTGTAGCTAATGCTGTGAAGCAGCCTGGCTACGCAATCTTCTATTAGAACTTCTTTGTTCACTCTCTCGTGCTACTGTCGCCTTTTGTGATAACGTGAGTGCAGTGTATTTGTCATCTAACCCAGTACAGCATCAACGCACCAAACATGTTGAAATAGATTTACACTTTGTTAGAGAACGTGTTGCCATTGGTCAGATTCGTGTGCTTCATGTTCCCTTAGCCCACCAGTTTGCAGACATATTTACTAAAGGCTTACCCTCGTAGCTGTTCTTTGATTTTCGGTCCAGTCTGAGCATTCAGGCGCCTCCTGCTCGGGCTGTGGGGGGAATGTTAGATATAGATGATATACGATAGTTTTCATATATATTGTATTGTACATAGTATAGGGACTGAGATGTAAACATACACAAAGTGTAATCAATTATATATACGAGGAAATATACACACCGTAACCCATTGGGGTTTACACTAAAACAATTAGCAAGTCGAACATGTGAACATGAAAGAGTAGTAAATTTTGTTTCATAAAAGTAGAAGCTATACCTGGAATAAGGTCGCATCGTGTTGCTGAAGGAAGTGGCCCATATTGGCAATGGTTACTGCTGAAAAGCTATGTGTATGGCTACGGAAAGGGAAGCTACAATTCAAGCATAGACATCTGATTCATCTTTTATATATGAATATAATAAAATACAGTAAAACCATTCAGTAGTTTAAAAACTCGTAAAAATTAATTTAGTTCATATAAAATAACGACAGTTTGCAGAACAGAAAATTAAACACGAAAAATCTATGTTTGCCAGAACCCGATACATCTACATGGCAACACATTTAGGGACCGCCCTCCTGCCTTGCCTTAAGTACCAGTTCTTCTGTGGTGGTACCAATGATCTCATTCGCTCGTTTAAGACCAGCACAGTAATACCTTCCTATTGGATCCTAAATTCAGAAATATGTATTATTACAAAACTTACTCCTCAATAAGTACCATTAATTCATTATGATGCCATCAGTCGACGTATATTCAGTCATAAGATGAGCATCTCACCTTAGAAATAATGCCCAGCTTTTCTAATTTATTAACTGCATCATCTACATCAAAGTTGCATCTCTCACCAAACTCTTCCTTAAGTAGTTCCTCGCATTTCTGATCGAGTTCCTATATTTTATCGTCACAAAGGAACATATTTACTGTTATAATGTGGACAAATTTGGTAATCCGGCTTCATATTATACTCAAGGAACAATACCTTTAAAGTTGCTTTACCCTGTTCCATTAATATAAAGAAAGAAATGATCACCTCTTTTACCTGCAAATCATCAGATTAAGTAAGCTAGCTTGTGTCAATAATATAATAGTAGAAATATTGAAGATTAAACAAAACTACAGTTATTATTGCATGATTTAAGAAAATAGATTGATAACACTTACTTCTTGTTGAATCACATCATCACATAAATGAAGAAGGGTGCCTTTTCCACTATCCAGTTGTTTGTCATACATGAATTGTGTAATTAAGTTCTGATATGTTTCCATATTTGCCTGAAATCTATATTCAGTTATGTCAAGATTGGTAACCCGAAAGTCCAAAACCATCAACAAAATTTAATATTTACAAAACCAATAAATGAAGCACATTAGGAGTGTTTTATTTTCAAAAAATTTAACTACTTGGGCATGAGTGGTTAACAAAATGTATTTTATCGTAACATAGACTCACGTAAAGTATATTTTGGCACAGTAACCAACTACTGTAGAGACAATGGCAACAATGACCCAAAAGTCAGCTTGAGGTGTCTCAAATGAACCAGTGGCAGCTCCCTGCATAAAATAAAGGACATTTATATAAACAATAAGAAAGATAACAACTAAGCAAATGAATTTCATGGACTATATAAATGACTAACCAGCCCGAGTACAGCAGTAGTAAGAAATTTAACCCAATCCATAGGTGTTAAACTTGGATTTTTCTTCTCTGGCTGCAAAACAAGTTGAAAGAATCTCAATGGTCAAACTAAATTCAAAGTCAAATGGAAGACATCGACACATATGAAGGAAAACTCACCAGGACTATTTCCATATCTGCCATCGGGATTTGTTTTAAATGCTTGACGTATATTCCTCGTTCCTTTTTTTTCTTGGTGCTTGCTAGCCTACATATAAGTTTATGAAATTTGACAGATGAAATTATGAGATTTGAATAATATACCCAGTAACTATGAATCATACCTGTAGACAACAATTATCCTGTCAAATGTAGGTTCTTGGATTGTAATCTTACTCCTTAAATTCTGTAAACTGATGGAATGAGTGTATTCATGTGTAAGTTAGCAGTTATTACAACTAGTTAACTCATGTCCAGCTGAATTATACTAAAGAGAAACAGCTGCAACCTATAACAAAAATGCAGACTTTTATAAACAACCTGAAATCCAAATTTTCTATGCGGATCCGCTCAACATACAAGTCATCCGGAGGTTCTTCGTCTGTGATTTCATCATCTTTCTTCATATTTTTATTCATATATTTTTCAAGTGATGCATTTGATTTCTTAGGAAAGAACTTATCTAGCCTGCAAGCACAATGCACAAATACAAGTTCTCTTAATAAGCAGATAGGATTTACTTCTCTACATATCTGGTGTTTAAATTAGAAACTATAAGTAAATGTAAGTATGAAATTAGTTGGAGAACTTGCTTAGTTACTCTCATGATCCATGCCCATATACGTGCAATGATTATGTCCACCTTCTCCATGATAAAGTAATCAGTCGTCCGATCAATTCCAATGCCACGTCGAAAGATTATATACTGTGAAGAAATTTTATAAAAAAACAGGAAAAAATAAAAATATTTGACCACCAGAATGAAGGCAAATTGGCCATAAACTATATACCTTATCTGCAAAGTCAGGAAGGTTTTCTTGAGGATGCTCCTTAAAGTACCTCTTCAATAAGTTCTTATCAAGCTACAGTAAAGTAAGAATAAAAGAAGAGAATGATTAAAAAAAGATACTAAATATGAATTGACATATGAACAAAATGGTAAAACCAACAGAAAACAACCAGATTTAAGTTGTGCTTAATCTATAGCAAACCTTTGATTCATCCACTGAGATGGGAAGGTTCAAAAGATACTGTCCTGATTGTGCAACAGCAATCTCCTCATTGGTAGCAATCTTAAAGTTACTTTTTCCCAGTACCTGCATTTATATGAAGTATGTTTAATACGATCATTATAACATGTCTTGGTAAGGACATATGAATATATTGTAGGGTTAAGTGCATCAAAATGTATAAGACTATGTGTTGACTTCTATTGTATATAAACGACTAAAATGACTTCTATTGTGTGTAACAAACTTTCAGTTATTGCTGATTGTATGCATCTGACCTCCTATAACTTATAAATCGGTGTGGCGACCATTAGTCGGATGACGTGCAACTTATATAGTTGCCACGTCAGGAAAAAAAATTACTGGGTACCTGATAAAGAAGTCATCGAAATACATAGAATAGAAATACACACAATAGAAGTCGTTTTAGTTGTTTATATACAATAGAAATCAAAGCATAGTTTAATACAATACATTTTTGAGCAATTATACCTTAAACATATATGTCAGGAAATTCTGTTCAAGATTATCAATTTCTTCTGAGGATAAGTTCTGCTGCTGCAATTTCTGAGCCCCATACACAGGATCAAAGAGTGCATATAGTTGCTGCAAATGATGATTTCAAATATATACATATTTACAAAAAAACATTAGAAATATTGGAGAAAAATATATATGGTTATACAAAACTAGCTATAAAAATAAAATTAATACCATAAGATCTTCAAACTGAAGAAAATACCATGCTCGAATCATGTACTCAACTCTCTTACAGAGCTTCAAGAACTCTGCCCGGTCAGCACTTTGTTCTGCAACGGATAAATAATTCAAACAACAATGAACATATACTGATCGAACCTTCTTTAAATAATTAAAATGCCACATTGCAGAAAAATTTAAAATTGATATAACTTATCAACTTCTCATAGCTTTGATGTTGAATATACTAATTCTAAAAATTGATATAACTTATCAACTTCTCATAGCTTTATTACATATACTACAAGAATAAATAGATTTGATATCGGAAATCAAAGCCGCCATGAGAAACAAAATCCGCATTTACATGTCAGTTTAACTATATTATGGGATCTAGTCCTGTAATTATAATACGAAACACTTTTATTGACAACAATAAATATGCAGATACAGCAGGTTTATATATATGAAAGCTAGAATAACATAAAAACTGAAATAATGAACTGATGTATAACATTGTGTACGTATAACACGGCACTGAAAACATTATGGATCACAGATCGTATTGAACGTAGCTATGAATCAATGGAATAATTACCGATTAGATTAGCCAAAGTCATGATGAGTCTAGGTTTCAAAATAGGAATTACGGCTTCACGTTCCAATCTAATCACTTCCTTTTTGTGTTTGTCATCACTAGCCATTTTTGTGTATGTATGCATATATGATCTGCAGATTGATTATCAGGACTTTCGAATTTATTTGTGATTTTTACATGAATTGAATTGAATGAAGGTGAAATAAGAAACGCAAAGGATCTCAAGTGGTTAAATGAAAGTTTCATTTTGATTTAATTTCATGTATGAATTGAATTGAATGAATGCTTAGCTTATTTAATGCCGAATTTTGAGTTTTTATTGCAAGCTGCCACCCTGGCATATATATGCATGCAATGCAATTGCAACGTACCTCACTACCTTGTAATAAATCGACTCTATGTTACAATTTTCTTTTAGTGTTTTTTACTAGTGTAAATTTAATTTTTCGTCCCTGGGGTTGTCAAGTTTCGCTTATTTTATCGTGGTTTTATTTCTCGGGTTTTTTGTCCTTGAACTTGTTAATTTTCGTCAAGTTTGTCTTTTTTACTAGCCGTTAAGTGATAATAAAATGACCAAAATACTCTTCTCTTCCTCAAACACACCATAATGACATTCATCCATAGTAAAGAAAGAAGTTTGATGATGATCTGAAGATGTTGGATGAAACTAGGGTTAGGGTTAGAGTAGGAGTGATGAATGCTGGTATGGTTTGTGTCTGGGGAAGATAAGGGCATTCTCGTCATTTTATTATGATTTAACGGCTCATCCATCAAGTACAATGAAAAAAGATAAACTTAATGAAAAATAAAAACGACGGGGGCAAGAAAAGCTAGGAAAAAAAAATACTAGGCATAGATTCGGCAAAACTGGACAACCACATACACGAGAAATCAATTTACTCTCTATGGTTGAATTGTTTTAGTGCAACATGTATTAGGATCTCATATACTTAAAAGTATTAGGCTCATAGCTAACAAAAATCCTTGAATATACCTTTCACCACCTGAAAGTTCATATATTATATGAGATTGTAAAGTTACCAACAAGGGTCTGTCTATCTATGAATACTCGCTTTGAAATTGTGATGTTTATTAAAGTTCATTTCTCTTTGGCACCTGCAATTTCAAAGTTAGTATTCATACATTTTCACATAAACCTTTGCCTTAACCAAAATACAAGAATAAAAAGAGGAACCCAAAACCAAAAACCAAATTATTCCCACGTTATTAATCCTGCAAAAGTTGATACTCATATATCCATCCATCTATATCTATTGGTCTAGCCTGTTTGAAACTTCTAACGCTTACCATCTAAAAACTATGCTATCGTCCTAAATCTTTATCATTCCATAACCTCGGAAATGATTTCCCCCCAGTCTCCTGCAATGCACGGGGCAAGTTCATCCATCCTAATTGAGCTTCATTGCCATTCATGTAGTTAAGACCCAAACCTCTACTGGGACCACTCGGCACAACATTGGTGGTAATAGGCAAAACGGGTCCACGGCCCATCCTGACATAGTTACCAGACTGCACAAACTGTTCGACTGCACCAGTTGAACCAAGATGAACCCCTGAACGCAGCCCATTACACTGAGACAAAACATCATATAAGCTCTCATCACCCACCTGACCACTATTCCTAATGTCCTGGTGTGGTGCTACACCACCTGACCACCCATCACGCACCACCACATCATTAGAAAACCAATTTTGATTTAACTGATGATGGGATGATGATGCAGGCATTGGCAGATTAACACCATTTACAGGCCAATCTTGAACATGATCGAGTGGCAACAAGTGTTCTTGCCTTGGAAGGGATAACCTACCACCTCCATCTGCAAATAAGTTTTCTTCAATGCTATGATTACTCAGACCCAATGGCATTGATGAACATAAATTTCTGGGAAACTGAGGGGTTCCCAGCATTGCATCACTTCCGGTTGGGTGAAAAGCGAGCCTAGAGAGCTTCTGTTCATGAAGATAAGGAGCACCCACGGGATCTTTTAAAAATGAATTCAGTATTAATTCGTTACGATCTTGATTGGCATATGAATTAAAGAAAGATTCTCCACCATTGGATCGTCTGTGCAGAAAACTTGAATGGGCTTGCCTAAGTGATGATTCATTGATAGAAGAATACTCATGGCTTACAGATGTAGGTTGATGATAGTACACACTGGTTGGTAGGCTAACTGGCAGCCACAGTTCACTGGCAGCAGATGGAAGAGGAAACTGTTCATCAACAGGAGTGTCTACATGATTTATATTTTCGGGATATTCAACTATACTAGAAGGAAAAGCATTTGATTCTGTAAATACTTCATTATTAGCATCCATGGCCATGGGGCAGAAGTTTTGGTTATCATTATGTATCAGATGCTGATTCTGAGCAGAGTCATGACCAGACTCATCTCTATGTTCAATTTGCATGCTGGTTTCATGATTTTCTGCATTTAGATCCTCCTCTGACCCGAATACTGAATCATCATTTTGTTCCAAACAGATAAACCCCGAATTCTCCTCATACTGATTGTTCAAACCTGGATCTGGCTGATCGTTTGACTTCCATTTATCTTCCATTTCTTTAATTAAAGTATTTTTCACTTGCCACTTAGCAGAACGCCAACTTTTCCAATTCTCAAAGCCCACATGGAGATCTTTCTTTGCCAAATTCGACCTGGTGAGTAAGCAGGGATCTGAACAAATTAGATATGTGGCAATTTCAACCAATGTACATATTAGAGCAGCACTTTTAGTTGTGTTTTTATCTTGAGTCAAATCAGCAAATTTAGCTAAAAAGGGAGCAAGTCAAATGGATCATACTCGCCCAAAGTTAAAAAAATTTAATGCGAACAACCTCCTACATCTTTTTATTCAGATCATTATATTTTATTCAGATCTTTAGTATATTTTTAATTCGAATAACCTCCTACATCCATTATTTTCTACAAAAATATTGCAAAAGAATAGAAAAGATTAGCGGCTCAACCCAACATCATCCGGGCTCTAAGACGTGTACGTATGATGACCCATTGCCCAACCTGCCCATCTGGGAATCTATAGTATAATAGAACCATAATCTGTAATGCAAAGCACAAACCAGTGGTCATGCAGCTTCTGTCTCTCTTCTTCCTCAAACACTTCATATGGCTGAACACAAAAGCCGTCAAGATTGCCTAATACATGATTAAGAGACCTTGGCTGGATACTGGTGTTAGAGTGTCTCATACTGCTTTTAACTCGTTCATGCTGTTCCTTGCTAACCTGACAAATCAATGAAATTTTTGGTTTCTAATAGCCAAATTCAATGTACTGAAGGGAAAAAGAGCCACAAATCCTTTATATTATGATCCATGGCACCCTAAACTATTATATGATTTAAAAAGATAAAAACCTTGATATACGACATATATTTGGCACCATCGCCACATTCTACATTGAGCCGCCGTAATTTATCTCCTTTTTTAAGTCTTGCTACCGATCTCCCACCAGAGGAATCATAATATTTGTTCCCCACATCCACTCTGGAGACCCTGAGAAAAAAGAAGATTGTGCACAATGAACAGAGGCTAAATATAAATTGCTAAACAAACTAAACACCTACACCTGAAGTGCACAAACAGCCAGTTTAGGTTACCTCGTTAAGGTTTCTCCATTTGTGATTGCTAAGTTTGGGCTATCACTACTATATAACTTATCATCAGCATCCCACGAACAAGAACCAGATGTTGCATCCACTTCTTCTGGACCATATTGTATCCCATTCTCATGTAAAGAGCCCCTTTTGTTAAAACCCTCTCTGGAACTGTTCAAGACATGGATCACATATCTATTAATAAAAAATAAACAGAATAGAAGAATAAAAGATACTACACTATGAGAACATCAAGCCATAAAACAAGCGGAGTAAAGTTTAGTAGTCAACAAAAGCTTCTAATAGGAAATTGGTAGTAAAAAAGAACTAATAACCTTAGTATCTTTCGCATAAAATCATTTTCCGGATCCACACAGCTTGCCCATCTTTCCTTCCACAATTGCAGAGTCCCTATCATTCTACCCAACGACAACAGAAATTACCACCAACAAAACAAAAACACAAAGTGGTAAGGAATAAATATATTACAAGAGGAAGGATATAAGCTGGCATACTTAGTATGGTACTCATGCAGTTCTGAATAATATGCTATTTTGTTAGCCTTGTTACGCTGTTCTTGACGGAGAATGCCATCAGGGTGACACCCACCTGAACAAACTGAAGCACCCCTACACAGAAATTCTACAGATAAGCTCACCAACTGAAAACTCATAGTCAAAAAATAAATCTATTGTAGCTTCCAAATTGAGGCTAGAGAAAGACTATTTCTGTACCAGTAATCCCGCTATTAATGTTTACATAGTCAACCTGATTCTTTAGACAAGTAAAATAAAAGTGAACTATAAAGTCAGCCCTTAATAATCGATTGATGCAAAACTTCACCATAATACCTGTAACAGTAGGTCCCACAACCAACTATGATCAACTAAATTGGCTTCCATTCAACTAGTGCTTATTATCTCCATTATCTTAGTCATGTGCATAGTAAAGAACATAAATGTCTTCTCCTGAGTATAATTTTGTAGTACATGAAGAAAAAAATACAACTCCACTCGCACCAAACTAGGAAAATGCTGAACAGACAATAGGCCGAGACGAAATTTATCACTCTTAAAGTTGAGAGTATAAATTTACCATGTTAAAAATGAAGTTCCGAAGCATAAACTATTCCCAGCTAACAATTCATAAACAGCTTTATGGGGGTCAGAACCTTCAGGAAGAAACTGGGTCAAAAACTCTCTTTCTTGAAGAGACAGCTGAGTTTCCCAAACCTACAACAAGCACCAAAAAGTAAACAAGATATCCAGAGGAAAGAGAACTCTGCATGTAAAAACGACTAAATTATCCCTTACACCTACCTCATAAGATAGCAAACCTGTCAAGTTTTCCAGTTCAAACAATTCAGGAGGAGCTGCAAAGACATCACCCAGGACCCTTTGGTTTGAAATAGAAGGAAGAAATGAAGTCAATTCTCTGCGTGCAATGCTTATCTGCTCCTTCTTAGAAACAACTTGTTCCTTCTTTCCATCCCACTCGAGAGAAATACTTGATCTGGTATTTAAATCATGATGAGATGATTTCTTCTTTTTCGCTTTCTGCATCTCCCAAGAACTATCGATGACATTGCTGACTTTAGAACGCTTATTCACCTGATCCGCCGCCATTCAGATATTTACACCCAATTAAAGTAGTACAAGTTTATGGTAAGTTGTTGTATCAATCTCTGACCTTCGATATGTTTCTTCCATGAGTACACTGCAAAAAAAAAAATTGGAACTTATCTATATGAGTAGTCATTCTCATGATGCGATCAAAATACAAAGATACGCAAATCTGATAAAAAGAAACTATTAAAAAAAAAACAAAGCCTCATGAGCTGATAACAGAGAGAAAAGGAAAAACATAGTGAACAAGAAATTTAAAGAAACCATCAAGTCTAATAAAATCAAAAGGAGTGTTTACACTTTGAAGCTATTTAATACTCCGTAACATGCAAACACTGTGTTACTATCTTCTATACCAGAGATGGGTCATCAATAAAGATGCCATGGAATGTGGAAAATAGATTGTGCCGTTTTCTAAAAAAAATTTCTAAAAACCATCAACTTAAAAGCAAGAAATGCAGCCTTCCATTATTTCTCTTTGTCATAGTTTCATGGTGTCTAGCATTCCTGCCTTAGTTAAACTAGGACTAAGATGACACTATCGCCTAAAGGAGCTTCATGTATGCAAATGAACTTTTCATATTGTTATACTTATACACATCGTTTTCTAGATATTTGGACTATATCAACTTTACCAAAAAATAACATATCTAGACCTTTCATTCATCTCTTTGTAAGAGGTGCGTGTGCAAAAGGATAGCCAATATAAAGCATTTATCAATCGGGTGACCTTCAAATTATCAATGTAACACAACAACCACACAATTAGATGCCAATAAGTAGCTTATATCCACAATGAACATAGCATAGATTCAACTACTTGCATATATATGTAGATAGCTTATAGCAGTAATAATAACTGATATTAGCTAAATATAGCATGTCTTCCCTTTTTTGCCAAAAACTGCAACTTATATCAATCTAGCAAATTCAACCTCCTAAATAACTGCTATCAGTCACTAATTTGCATCGCAGAAAACACTTCAAATCAATTAGCCCTAAAATTCATCTTAATTAAAATTAAGCAACTCAATAATCAGAAACAAACTAAATACATACACAATTGAAATAACAACAACTGATAATAATTATATAATAAGAACTGTTATAATATGAATACTGAATATATAAATACATGTATATATATATTTATATATACCTAATAATAATAATCGAAAGCAATACACTTCAACCTCATTGCTGAATAGAACGCCGACAAAAACGATAGAAATATAGATAATTAATTAAAAAACTGTAAAACTGATGAAATTGATTTAAAAAACAAAAACCCTAGAGAAGGGGGATTAATTAGGAGCGAATAGAAAGGATAACAGCAAAACAAGAGTAAATGCTAGTAATAAAATTGATTAAATTTAATTTTTGTGTGTATGTATTGATTGATTTTTTAGGGTGTGTTTGTATATTATCAAAAAATTAAAGATTAAAAAAGAAGAGAAAAAAAGGGGATAAGAGTTGAAGAGCAGGAGAAGAAGAAGACGAATGAATATTGGGGGTTTGCAATTGTAATTCGTATTATCCGGTTGAGGAAGGAAGAGGCGACACATGTATGACTGCCTTCAACAACAACAACCTTAAGACCTTTATTCTATACAAAAAAATAATATATATAATTATAGCGGAGGGTTTCCGTGGAGTCATTTTTTATTGCAAGAATCGTAGGAACGATCTTTTTCATTTGTAATTTTAACATATCTATACTTTTTATTAAATAAATAATCTCAAAACTATTAAAATTTTATCCTCTTTAATATTTGATCGATTTAAAAAAAATAAAAAATATATGATACAAAAATTAAAGTTGTGTATCACATGGCTTTTATGTGTGATATTGTGATACACACTAAATTTTTTATTATGTGTATCACATATTTTTTAAAAAAATTTATCTCATGTTAAAGAGTATAAAACTATAATAATTTTCATATAATTTTTTAATCAAAAAAGTTAGTTAATCTTAAAGTTAAAAATAAAAATGTCTGTTCCTACCGTTTCCACCATAAGAAGTGTTCTTATTTAAACATTCCCTTATAATTATATTATTATTATTATATAATATATAATATAAGGTTGTGGTTCAAATGAAAATGAAAATTTTTGTGATAATGAAGGAACCAATAGAAATGCGTCATGTGTTACAAAACCCATTTTCTCCTATGTTTTTAAAAATTAAATATCTCAAGAATGACTCATTGAAAAATTATAAAAATTGCACCATAAAATTCAGTATTTTTTTCTCTTCGATTAGACATCTCACAAGATATACTTCCAATGATTTTTTTTTATGATTGTACAAAATTAATATCACATGTGGTACTCGTTGGTAACACATATGTTACGTGCTGGTATCACATGTGTTACCTGCTGATATCACATGTGTTACATGCTGGTAACACATGTGATAGTTGCTTACAAAACTCAACGAAAACGGAAAAAAAAAAGTTATCGAAAGTATAACTTGTGAGATCTCTAATTGAAGAGAAAAAAACGTTGATTTTTATGGTTCAATTCTTATGATTTTTTGACTTACCGTTTGGGAGATATTTAATTTTTAAAGGCTTGGGGGAAAGTGGGTTTATTGACACGTGACTTTTTCTTATTGGTTCCTCCATTCTCACAAAAAATTATGTACTCGCTTGAATCTTACTCTATAATATAATTATATATATATATATATATAAATGTGTATATATATATATATATATATATATATATGGTGGAAGCAATTTTTTTAGGGAAGTATGGAAGCTAACCATTCATTCGTGATAAATGATAATCAAACGTAAAAAAAACATATTTTTACCAATAAATAATAATCAAAACCGATGTTATACCTACTAATATTCATAGATAAACTACTTTTTATAACTTATAATATCATATGATCAATAATTTTCTAACATTCATCGTTAATGAATGTTAATTGAAGTGGATATTATCAGTTTTTTTGAAAAATTATTCTTTAATATTCGTCCACGATGAATGATAATCAAAACGTATAAAAACATATTTTTACCAATAAATATTAATCAAAATCGTTATTATAATTACTAATATTCATCAATAAACTATTTTTTATAACCTATAATATCATATGATGAATATTCAGGAATTCACTAATATTCATCGTTGATGAATTTGTAGCTTCTCTACTTTCTCTGAAAATAATGCTTACCTCTAGATCTGAACCCTATATATATATACTAAATTTTAAACTCGTGTATATACACAGGCCGTTGAATTCGTATTTTCTTTTTATAAGTATATAAATATTGTATATGATAAAAATCTATGATTTACATGGTTAAAAAATATGTAATGAAGTTTAAAATTTGATTATTTAAAGTAGTATTAGATTCAACATATAATTGTTGTCATATTATTTTTACTTTTAGTATGCAAATTCGAGTGTGTAGACGGTAATTTGTTAACCCGTGACATTTATGATAACTCAAACAATATATAGAATTATAAAGGGAATTTCATTTTACATAAGCAAATCAAAAATATAAAATAATTATAGAAGCTAACAATTATAAAAGACCACCAAATGATATTATCTTCGATTAAACTGGAATGATATTGTTTTATCATACGACATTAAGTGCATTATTGTAATATAATTTATGTTACCCGTGTGACTACCTAAAGTGATATTTGCTTTAATAACCAAGGTTCTTTAATTCGCTAGGCGGGAAGTACCGTTAGCGGAGAGCTTTGATTGTTGGTTGAAACTTTAAACAAAAGGGTAAATAGTCCAAAAAGATAATGTAAAGTCCAAAATTTCCCAATCAACGGAATATTACTTTCTCCATCGTCCAAAAAGAACCGCTAATTTTAATTTTTGGCAACAAATGATTATTTTGTAAATCTTAATTTAAGGAGAATATCACCCGATCAAATTTTTTTATATACAAAATTGACTCTTAAAACGACTTGTTAGGGTTCATATGTGTCTAAGAGGTTCACATTCTTGCATTATCAACATACAAGCAACCTTCAATTTCACGATTCGTCATCTTTTAGATACGAATTTGTCACTTCAATTTTGGAACCCTGAGTGGATGTGCTCATGACCCCAAATGTTTTAAACCATAATTTGTAGTATAAAGTGTTTATAAATGATGCGTAACAACTTTAAACGGCCTTAAATTTGCAAATAAAAAAATTGATCAAGCGATATTCCCTTAATTTAAGATTTTCGACAAAAACAATCATTTCTGGCAAAAAATTAAAAATAAGAGTACTTTTTGGGCGATGGATAAAGTTATTTTCCCTTGATTTTGAAATTTTAAACTTTAAATTACCTTTTTGTGCTATTTTTCCTAAATAAAAAGATGAAAGAAGATGGTAAACATAAATAATAAGCAATTTTATATTATATGGTGATTAAATTCAATTTAATATTATATATTGATTTTTTAAGGATTAATATGGATCGTCGAAAGAAAATTAGTATATTCTGTTTTAAATAATATTCAAAAATTAATAGATCTACTTCATCTCTTAACGGAGGAATTGGATTGAGAACTCAAACTTAAAATCATATCTTAATTAGTTGATAACATTGATCTACATGTAATTTACGATTGGACTTTTGAATTGTACAATTATATTGAATTCAAATCTATCTATAACATATAATTTAATTTAATTATTGTTGTAGCTATTCGAACTTAGGTATCAAAATTGAAAAAATAAAAAGTGATTTTGAGAAATTTAAGGAGTTTAATTTAAAAATTTTAGTAAAGTTAAAGGACTAAATTGATTAATTGAAAATTTTAATTGATGACATCATTATAGGGTTTCCTATGTATAATTTAAGATATACATACATACATATATATATATATATATATATATATATATATATATATATATATATATTACAACTATAACTAATAACTATTTTCATTATAAGAAAAAATAGGATCAATTATTAGGGCAACATAACTGTCTTTAGCTAAACTTATCAACAAGTAATATTATTTCATCTTCATTTAAGAGTACAATTTTATTTCATCTTCATATATGAAGTATAAGTATATTTATAGAAGATTATATGAATTGTCATATTTAACTCTCAAATATCAAAATTGATTAACATTTTCGCTCTTATAAACGGTCTTAGAGCAAAATTTGTAGATTTGATTATGAAAAATACTTGAAAATATAATCAAGTAACGTATGACATTTGTAGTGTATATTCAACTACTCTCGCTTACATTGTGTGTAAAGAACCGGCTATTTTGATACATTATATTTAATTTATGGTACTTTTACTGGTGTGTCATCTATGTAAGGTATCACGTGCCATCCTTATAAGTTGTCACGTCATCAAAATACATCCAATGACGGTAAATAATAGTTTTTACGTACAATGTACACCCGAGTAGTTGGGTTTTACACTACGAATGTCATACTTTAGTTGATTACGTTTTCAAGTACCAAATTCATCGGTTCAATTTGAGCGAAAATATGTAACTAGTATATGAGATTTCTCGTAACTTTTCAGTTCGAGTAAAATTATGAAATTAACTCAAGGAATTTCTCAAATTTCAGCGAAATTCTATCACTTGAATCCACAGTTTCTGCCAAATTTAAGGTTGATAGCATAATGGCAGGTGTAAATCCCATTTGGGCGGAATTCCATGAGTTAGTTTACATATTTTGCTTTAAACCAATTTTGGATAAATTTTTAGATGTTGTTCGAATCAAGATATTGGTGGTCAATTTCGAGCATTATATGTAACTTTATGTATAATTCTTTAAAAAAAATTTGTCTCTATATTTAAACTCCAAACTTTTTATACAAGCTTAAAAATTTTATACACTAAGGAGGTTCTATTCACCATAATTCGACTGAATCAGAATTTGAATTCCTTCGAGTTCCATTCATATCTTGCTTGTTTAGATAAAGAGTAATGATATAGGAGCATCAGGATGTGAAGTTTTTGTATTTTGGTCAAATTGATTTTGAAGTCTAAAAATTATGTATCATACATCGTTGAAAAGATACAAATGTCTATTTTCTAATTTTAATATCAAACAGATAATTAATTGGAGTTTTATAATGGATTGACAGTTGAACAGAAGGTACTTAAAAGGATAAATTGACTCCTAAAATTAAATAATTATTAGTCTATTAACTATTTTATTGTAATGCTTGGAGGAATGTTTCAAGTGGCTCTGAGTAGATTCTAAGAGTGGTGAGTAATGTGTTCATGTATCCTTTCAGTGTGTTCTGTCAGGTGGTGGTACAAACACTTGTTATGACCTCACCCGGTATCATTTCATGTCAACTAAACGCACTACAAATTTCATTTCTAAATCGATTATAATTCATCTCTTTTTTAATTTCTTAAAATTCTAGTTACTTTGACGAACTTCAATTCGTTAAAAAACATCTTGTAAAAGAAAGGCTCTTTAATATTCATCAAATGAATCAGAATTTTAGAGAATTGGAATCCGAAATTATTATTTTCTTTGAAATTTGTAACGTGTTCGGTTTTTCCTTGCGTATTTATGTTTAGTTTATGAATATGTTAATGGAATTGAAATGTGATTAATGCTAACAAAAGCTTTATTGCCCTATAGTTGTTTATCTAATTTTATTTACTAAATTATATTTATAAATAAATCAATTAAAAATTATTATTAAGGTACTAGTTTGATTATCAAAACAACAATTCTAATTTCATTGGACAAATTAACAAAAAAAATTAAGTTAGTACTATTTAAAAACTTGATCTTATATTTAAAGGTGACTAACATATATGATAAATACATATTTTAATCAAATGAGAAAGTGGAAACAACGGGTATCGATAGTTCCATAATGAAATTTACGGTATGAAGTATAAAACTTTTGTACATGTTTAGCTTCATATCGAATGAATTAGCTTCATATATTAACAAGAACTGCAACCTCTTGCACATTAAATAATTTGCTTTCGTTTATGAGTTTTACTTTGCTTCTCGAAATATAATTATATTATGATACATATGAACGATGGATGATTCATGAGGTATGACCATATGGTTGATGACAGATGCTAGGTGAATCTGAAAGTGTGTAGTATCATACTACATGTTGTCATAATAGAGTGGGAGGTGTGTGGAATGAGCCATGAAAATGGTAATGATGAGTAGTAATGCCAAATATATTTATTTAAGAGAGAAAAAAGGAAAGAAAAAAAAACTCTCATCTTTTTTGCATAATTTTTTTTCTTTTTTAATATTAGATCAGTTATACTTCATAGAAGAGCTTATAAATAAAAGAATGGTTTTTATTTTACCATTGTTAATATTGTTCTAAATATTTAATAGATAATGCAAAATATCACCAAGCTTGTTAATCTTAAGACGTAATTGATATTTCACACATTAAGAATATATGTTTTAAAATTTTGTCGTTGCTTTCGATTCGATTTGGTTTGCATTAAAAACCTAACTGAATTTAATGAAAAACCAAACGATATCTATACACTCAGCTTCATTTAACTTATAAATTTTGTACAAATTAATATTGCCTAATTGTCAAATAGGTATATTAATTTGTCTACATTCAAATGCAAAAGATGGCTAAACTTATGTTTGTTGGGTCTAATAAATACAAAATAAATAAATGATGTTTCTTGAATGTTTGTTTCGCAATGAAATTCACATTAATTACCAATATGACCTTTGATTTTTTCTCACTTAAACTGTGTGCACTCTTTCACCTTAACAAGTCAATATGATACGTGACTATTAATAAGTTATACTAATAAAACAAATTTAAGTTTCTAAATTAATATGTTGACATTTATATTTTAATGTTTATGCATTGATTTAGTTTGTTCAATCTATCAATTTCAATATAAAATTGATGTTAACTTTATCGTAATCAAGTGTAAGATTCACGTATGATAATTGGTATTTAAATTATTTTGATATGTTATTTTTTATATTCACCACCAACGGATAATATATTCACCTAAACTTGATTTATTTTCCCGCTCTGATGCAACGCACGGGTAAAAACAACTTATTATGTTTAATTTTA
Organism: Gnaphalium uliginosum; assembly: GCA_963930675.1. Classification (NCBI taxonomy): domain Eukaryota; kingdom Viridiplantae; phylum Streptophyta; class Magnoliopsida; order Asterales; family Asteraceae; genus Gnaphalium; species Gnaphalium uliginosum. The sequence goes on from OZ005685.1 coordinate 33,623,995, forward strand.
CATCTAGTTCCACGGAGCTACAACATAGAACATATAACACTTGTTACAAACTCAAAACAATTTGAATCGAAAGAAGAAAAAATGAAAAAATATACTCAAATGAATGTAACATAAATAAATTAAATTTAAATTACAAAAATAAAAAGAAAATACATTATTTTTAATCAAGGATAAAATGGAAGTAGCTTCATCCAAGTCCAACCACTTAAAAACATAGCAATGGCAGTAGCTAAGCTGCTTCTTCCATCTCTAAACCCTCCTTCCAAATTCAAACTCACCATACAATCACCCTCTCTTCAACAACAACCATGGAACCCAAAACCAAACAAGCCACGTCATCAACTTCCCGCAATTTCCGCATCACTGCACGAAACTGCAACAATTGCAATTCAAAATCCCCTGTTTTTACTTGCAGATGCGGCCGTTGGTTATTCGAATGCGAGCTATTACACTTCTCTTGGATTGTTTGTTATTTCTGTACCTGGAGTTTGGTCACTCATTAAACGTTCTGTTAAATCCAAGGTTTGTTTTGTTACTAATTGTGATTATGATGCTTGATTAGTGAGATTTTGAGTTAATTATTGATTATTGTTTAATTTAGGTGGTGAAGAAAACATTTGTGGAGGAATTAGTTGAGGGAAAAAATAAACCGCCTAATCAGGTTGCCGGAGAAATTTTGTCGTTTTTTACTCGTAATAACTTCTCGGTGGTGGATAAAGGAGAGACAATAACGTAAGTCCGTTTGTCTTGTTACATTTTGATGCGATTATTATCAACAATTGCATGGAACTGTAATGCATTACATAAAGTTAGGCTTGTAAACAGATCGAACATTTAGCGAACCATTCCACATGATGTTCATTTAGGTTCATGGAAAGAAGTCTTGTTTCATTCACTTACGTTCGTGAATGTTCGATTATGTTCAGTTATGCTCGCTCGTTTATAGTAAGTATGTGCCCCTTTAGTCCTTTTACTTATCTAAACTCAGTGTCTTCCTGATTGGTTCCACGTTTCGAATCTTACATCCTTCAAGTTAGATATAATACGTATGTTCGGTTGTGTTTGTTTAACATGCTAACAAACAAACATAAACAAACACGAACAATTCAGTTTTCTAAATAAACACACGGAGACGATTTTTTGTTTATTATCTTGTTCATAAACTGTTTGTTCGTGCAATTAAGGCCAAACAAATGAACATGAACAATAATCGTTCGTGTTCATTTGGTTTGTGTAAAGGTCTGCATACAATAGTTAAAAGTAAAGTAAGTCGTATATTGTATACACTGGAAAATGTGGAAGTATGTTACATTTAGATATTTTCTTAAATGAATTTGATTCCTACATACAATAGTTAAAACTGAAATGAACTTGGTTCCTCCATTGGAAAAATGTGAAAGTATGTTACAATTTTATGTACGTGCTTAAATCATTGTGATTAAATGTGATTTGCAACAGGTTTGAAGGTGTAATGGTTCCGAGCAGAGGGCAAGCAGCACTCCTGACGTTCTGCACCTGTATAAGTCTGGCAAGTGTAGCACTAGTGCTTACAATCACTGTTCCTGACATTGGAAACAATTGGTTCGCGCTCACCATTTTGAGCCCATTGGCGTAAGTCTTTCGATCTTCTGCTTATTTATTTAATGATTCATCTAGTACATATATGAGAGCTGAAATGGAGAACTGGTACAGAGGGGCGTACTACTGGAAACGAGCGTCGAGAAAAGAGCAGATAAAGGTGAAAATGATGGTGGCGGAAGATGGCACCCTATCAGAGATAATAGTTCAAGGAGATGATCAGCAGGTTGATCAGATGAGAAAGGAGTTGCAGTTGAGCGAGAAAGGCATGGTTTACGTTAAAGGCATCTTCGAGAGATGATATACAGCATTTATTGACACATGTATTTGTTAAGCAACTACATTCGTTTGTATTTTTACATTTACTGATCAAACATTAATACATTACTCTTAGTTAGTCATACAAGAAACATCCAAAGGAGAGGAATAAGAGGAGTCTGGATATGCATTTTGAAAGGCTGCAGGGTAACATTTGAATAAACAGTTTTTGCTTTGATAATTAGGGCTCAAATAATCGAATTCAGATAATGAGAATCATACAAGCTCTAACAATGCTAGTCCATATATTCTATTACCAGCCATATTTGAATGTTATGTGATTATTCAAAATCACATAAGCACATCAAACACCTAAAAGATTGTCTTGCAACATGATGGATCTTATATCATGTAATCATTGCAATAACTTAATATCATCAACATCTCATGTGAAGCAACCAATCTTATTATCGCCAATATCAGAAACATGAAATGAATTCTCCAACGTTACAAAAACATATAAACTGAACATGCCCAAATGTGTAAGAGGCTATTTAGAAAGTAGCAAACAGGTACTGGAGCACTGTCCTTTCGGCCAGAAAATTAAATATGCCCAACATCCTAAATATCACAAAACGTTTCAAGTTTTCAAAGCATCCTCATCCAACGAGCAACTTGTTATCCTCCAAGAAACTGTAAGTTGGCACCTCCAAGTTATAAGGTGCTGGACCTTTACGGATCCTGCCAGAGATGTCATAATGAGAACCGTGACACGGGCAAAACCAGCCACCAAAATCACCAGCATTTGGTAGTGGGATGCAACCCAGATGGGTACACACACCAACCACAACAAGCCATTCGGGGTTCTTGACCCTAGCAGCATCCTCTTGTGGATCACGAAGAGTTGAGATATCAACACTGTTTGCCAGTTTCACATCATCATCTGTTCGGCGCCTGATAAACACAGGCTTTCCACGCCACTTAACTGTCACGGTGGTCCCGGGTTCGATGCTAGAAAGATCAACCTCGAGAGATGCAAGTGCAAGAACATCTTTACTGGCAGACATACTGAGGACAAATTTGAGGACCAGAAGCCGAATCAAGGAAGCGTACACGAACCTGCCACCAGTCAACACAAAATATGCAAACGCTCGTTTGCTTGGATCACCAGGTGGGTAACGCTCATGATTATGCTCATCATATACTATCTTAGAAGTAGGGTTGGTGATGGCTGCTACTGTCGGTGGAATTTTGTCCTCAAAGGTGGGGGTTATTGAGCTGGAAGCAAATCCTGCAACAATCACAATAAAATATAATAACTGCAGAACTAGACCCAGTTAGAGTTATATAAACATCTATTTAACTGACAGATTTCTAAAAGCCCATTTGGTCATAATCTTCTGAAACTAAAAATGGGCAGTATGACAAGTGATGTGTTAAGGTTGGGCAGCTTAGTGCTATTTACCAACAATAAATGTCCAAATCTGTCAAACGACATTATTCCTTTAATATAATGTAGCCACCATGCATTTGTTGGTTAGCATATCAATGTTTTTGTTTTCATTTATGATCTACTCAGTTAGCAATAGAAAAGATTACATGCAACGATCAGTTCAAGATTCAAAAGACACCGTCTGTAAGGCTGTGCCAGTATAGCACACAGCCCACTATGAAGCTCATCAACTGCAATACTACTGCAAAGGTTTAGAACATTTCTTGAATGGTTACCCATTCTTTATAACAAGTATAGACCGAGATGGAGGGGGAAAGATGGTTCAAGAGCACGACCGAAAAGTGAACTGACAACTTGAGACAAAATGAATGAGAACGTGCATCACGTATTGAGTTGGCATTGCGTATGAACATGGAATTCTGGTTATGTTTTATCTCTAACAAGTCAACCAAAATATATAGCTGTAAAACCATGGGTCCAACAGGTAGAAAGTTGCCTAAAGTTTTTTTTTAAACGATAAAACCGCTTTTATCATTTCATACAAAATTAGATGCACTTGCTTACATACAAAATATATATATTTAAACAGAAAGTGTTTCTAGTCAACTAAACCCGATATTTTTGAGACATACCAAACATTACTCGATTAAAACCGAAACAATATTGGGACTTTTGGTATGTTACTCGACCCAAATTTCAAGTAATCTTATCATGTACCACCCTTCAGTTACATGTTAAAGATCATATATATTAGGCATAGTCCTTTGGCACCCCATTGTTGAAGACTTGTTTGATCAAAAAAGTGTTGAGCATGTATCTAAAGCATTTAAAAGCATTATATTTACTTCGGAACATGGAAGGGTGAACAGGAGTGTCATAAGAAAGATTATTTAAACGAGCCAATTCTAGCTTTAGTTCGACCATTAAGCATCATTAACCAAACACTATGACCATTAAGTTGTATTGTTTTTATGCGACAGGATTCATTTACTCCTTTACAATGTGACTATGTGAGTAACAAAACCATCTCCTAGCTTACAATACTCATCATCCCAAACAGAATCCTCTTCACAATTTTTCTCTGTGAAAAAGGGTTCTCACTTTAATAAATTATCAAATTATACGATGCTTCTAAATTACTATTCATTTTCTAAAAATTGGAAAATAACCATTTTGGTTAGTTAGTAACTAATCATGTGCAACTTTGTCCAAAATAATCGTCTTAAGTAATACTGGGTACATAGTCCCTCCATCTCATAAGAGTTGCAATATACCAGCTCCATTTGTCAAAAAAATTGAAATACTTCTACTTTTTTCCAAAATTCAAAATTGCTCTACCAATAACCTATTGTCCATTGTGTGTCCACAAAATCCCTTTACTTTTTATACTAGAGGAAAACTAAAAAATGAACAAGCACGTCTATGACAATTCAAAATTGCAATTTTGATGTAACAACTTAAGTGAAAGGATAATCTACAAGAGGTTGCAATCAATTCCATCTTCATAAAAGCATATAATTAGGAATTCCTTATTACCAAGATTCTCTAATTATCGTTGATGTCCACTCCTCAAGAGGAGAATACATTTAGTTCACAGTATGGTGCATCTCTATAGCTTAGTTTGTGACAAAATACAATGGAAGAAAAAAAGAAAGCAACAAAAGGTGGCCTTTTCACTAAAACCTAGTACACGATAGCCATCTTATTTGATCTAAGTCTCCAAATTTATTTCAGTCCGCTAAGTCTCTTATATGATCAAAAAAAACTAACAGTTGAACACCACACACGTGAGTATTTTCTATATGCTTGTCTTACATCTGAGTTTTGAAAAGCACGACTGAGGCGAGCTCAAGCGAGAGGCGATACGAGGTGATTTACATATGAGGCAACGCTTTATAGCGCTTTAGCGTCTGAGCACCTCATGTACAGGTTATTCTATTGCATTTGTTTTTAAAGCCCATATGTAGATGGGCTGAATCATCTTTAAAGGTCCATGTGTATTCAAGGTTCCACTTGCAGAAAAACCAACAAATCATATATACACATGGGTATATGTCAAAGAAAGGTTAGTAATTAATGGTGTGCCTCGCATACGAGATGCGTTCGCCTTCGCACATGGCCTCTTGCCTTGGCTCGAGGTTCCCATGGCAATGGAGTGCCTCACGCCTTCTAAAACCCAGTGTTACATCTCCGCTCACTCAACCTTTAAACCTTTCTACCAATAAAAGTTTCTTCATTAGAAAATCTGCTTTTAATTAACACCCACACGCTACTTTTACTAGCTAAGCTAACATCAAATCTAATCGCTGCCATAAATACAGACAAAAATTCGGTACATCACATGACAAAGATAAACGAAAATCATCCATTTAATATGACATATCCTAATGAACAATAACTTAGGGTTATATAGCCAATAAGTCTTCCCCGAAAAAAAAAACGTAATTTCTGCAAACACCAGTAAATCAGACGGTTGGTCACATATATTTTAAATCAACGAAATTTGATTGTTAATTAGAATATGATTAGCAAATATTTCAGATTCGTATAATTAGGTCAAAAACAGACAAAAATCATATTATAAAAAATGAAATTAAGGAAAGGTAACAAACCTCGGGACATGAGATGAAAATGACGGGAAAAGAGGGATGAACCGTGGTTAGATCGGGGATCCTTTGGGGCGGCGGTGACGTCATCGATCTGAGTATTTTTAGAGATGATAGATACAGATGATGCAGAGTTTGTGTGCCTAAACGGAGATGCGAGAGACGCTGCTAATCTCCTGCTTCCGGCTCGCAACATCGTGGTCGTGTTCGTTTGTGAGTCGGTTTCTAGGGTTTGATTGAATGGAATGGAATGGACCCCTTTTTTTCTACTTCTATCTGTCTAGAAATATGTGTTGTTTCTTGAGTGACGAAGACCGGGCACGGCGTTACTCGATGGATGGATGGAGCTACACTTTTTGTTATTTTGCAACTTTTTAAATTTCTTATTTAACATTTTGTTAATTTCGTACAGGGGTGTGCAAAATACGGTTCGAACCGTGAGAACCGATAAATCGTACCGGAACCGTATCGTCCCGAACCGATTATTCATATTATGGTTCAGTTCTCGGTTCTTACTTTTAGCCATTCACGGTTCGCAGTTCGGTTCGGTTCTAAACCGTAAAAACCGTTGTAAACCACATGAACCGTAAATAAGAAGGACTTAAGTTGCCTAAACAATTGAAGTTTAAGGCTTAGAGTGTAAAATTTAAGTGATAATGGGAATTAATATGAGAAGTAAATTTGATAAGTATTGGCGGTGTGAAGCAATTGAATATGTTGATGTTCTTTGCAACTATATTAGATCCTCGAATGAAAATGCAGATTATACGGTTCGGGTTTAGAAAAATATGCAAATTAAATAGAGAGGTTGAAAGAAAACAAAAAAATGAACTCGGAGAAGACCACGAAGAAGACCTCGAAGAACCAGTAGAAGAAGACCCTAAAAAAGCCAGTGAAAAAGGCCTCGAAAAAGAGCAAGCATTGATCGAGAAACGAGTTGAAGATCTTGTTGGTGTAGTAGATAAAGCATTGTCAAAAATATTCAAAGAATACAAATTAATCTATGAAAATAATAGTTCACATGTGAGTTCGAAAAGCCATGGGAACACTGAGAATGTGAGTTGTAGTGACAATGTTTTTCTTGATAATTTTTTGATGGATGGTGGAAGAATTCTTGACACCAAATCGGAGCTTGATAAATACATCGATGAGACTCGTGAGCCAAATACTCAAAGGTTCGATATACCGCTATGGTGGAAGGTTAGTAGTCGAAGATTTCCTATTCTTTCTAAAATGGCGAGAGGTAATTTAATTTAATTGTTAGTATTCATTATGTAACTCATTTGTAATATACAGTAATATTGATATTCGTTTTCTTAGATATTTTGGCAATCCCAATTTCAGCCGTTGCTTCATAATCTTCTTTTAGTACCGGTGGTCATGCATTGGATGAAACAAGAAGTTCTTTATCTCCTGTCATAGTAAAGGCATTAGTTTGCACGCAAGATTGGATTTGCAAAGCTAAGAAAGTAGTCATATCGGATGACCAATTGGATGAGTTTGACACAATTGCAAAAGGTAAATTAATTTGATAACTAGTAGTCTTATATACAATGATGCAAAAATCATAAGGCATAATGTTGAGCCTTACAGAAAGCACGTGGAGGTTTGCATCAGAATATTCCTACACTTTTAGTTATTACAAATTGTTAATCTTCCTTAATATTGTTGGAATATCTAAACATTTTAGATTGGGAAATCATCACAACTTTTGACGATGTGCTAAATTTGATATTCTTTTTTGAAGATATTTACGAGAGGTTGAATCATGTTTTGAATATTTGTTTGGTTAATGGATGTTTTAGATCATTATAATTTGTTTATAAAATGTATTTAACTAATAGAGTAATAGAACTTGTTCACGTTTTATAGAGTAACCAAACAAAAAATATTATAACAAACCGGTTTTCGGTACATCAAAGAACCGAACCGTGTAAAACCAGAACCGAACCACTTCTCTATGGTAGGGTTCTCAGTTCTAATATTTGCAGTTTCGTGGTTCGCGGTTCGGTTCGATTCGAGCCGGTTCAGGCCGGTTTTGGACTTTGCACAGGCCTAATTTCGTAAATAAATTTAGGAATCTATTTCATCTAAGTAAAAAGATATGGAAATGGTGGTAGATTTTTAGCTAGTTTATGTGTACAAACAAATGGGGTTATGGACTTATGGTATAAATCAATCAATTGGTATGTACATTCCCAATATATGTCGGTTGAATCAATCAATTAAAACTCAATCATTCATCCTTTATTACTCAAATTAACCACAATTTCAACAGAGGGTTTAGGTTTCTTACCTGAAATTGCAAAGAAATACTTTCAACAATCACTTTCCAAGCTTAATTCTTGATCCCCTTTTTGTTTTCTTTACTCTCTCTCTAAAACACCCAAAGACACACACATACAAGAACCTGGAAATATATTCTGGTTTCTGGAATATTTTGGAACATGTTTTATTTTTTATTTATCACTTAATTACACAATTAACCCCTCAGAACCGACTTTCTGCCCGACACTGCGACACAAGCCTTGTGTCGCGCTGGGCTCTGTGTCGCTACCTGCGACACTAGCCCTTATGTCGTACAACAGTACACAACTCTTTAAATTTAACAAATTTTGGGGTGTTACATTACGACATAACTAATTCCCTGAAAAACATATTTAAAACGTCAACATAGTTGTTGAGTGAATTCACATGTTTAAGACTCAATCATAAATCATCATTTAGTAAAGTTCATCAGTAAATCAAAGTATGGCATCGAAGGCCTAATGCACGATTATTTAAAGTTTGAAACATAGACGGTGATCCCCCAATAGGTTTGCAAGTCCTATGAGTTAATATGCCGAAACTAAGTCTATAACCAATCCATGACCTATTGTGTATCGTTTTTGCCTTGGACAATGTAAATATACGATCCTCGATGCGAAAAAACGTCGCTAGTTAGCGCGACTAACCAAAACAGTGGGAGGGAACGTCACCCCGATAGTACTATCCGTATGGATATTGTTTTAAATCATGTTTATACTATAATATACATAAGTTATTGATTTTTACAGATAAGATCCAAGAGTTTCTATTTTTACATGTATAGTCCCTCTAGTTCTCATTTTTTTACTTTTAACCGCATAGTTTAGTTTTCTTGGTTTTTAATCACAAGGGTTTGGTCATTAACACTTTATTCCATAGATTAACATTATAAACTCTAAATAAACTGTTTTTAACATTTTAGTCCTCAAAAATCTAGATTTTACATATTTAGTCCCTTAAGTCTTCTTTTTGATATTTTTCACCCAAAAGTAAGTTTAGTTAGCTTTTAAACCACAAAGTTTATGTGATTACAAGTTTATTGTGTTATTTAGTTTAAAATAACTATTTTAACATAAAATAAGGGTTTGTTGCATATAAATGAGGAGTTTAAAGTGTAGAACATATATCTTGCATTTTTAAAGTCTCTAAACTTGTTTATAGACTTTTTATTGGTTAAACTTACTAGTTAATCTTTTTAAAATACAAAGTAACTAGTTTAAAAATATATTTTAGTATGAGTGAACATTTTTAGCATAAACACATATATAAAGTTAAATACTAGAGAAAAGTCTCCTTACAAAGCTTTAGGATGAATTTGGAGCAAGATGAGAACTTAATTTCCTTGTGAATGATTACTAGCTTCAATCCTTGTGTTTAACTTAGATTACTCATGGGAATGTAGTGGTGTTATGATTTGTAGATGTTTATATGTTAAAAGAGCCTTAATTTATGGTTTGAAAGTGGTGGTTTATGGTGGTTTGTGGTGGTGTTCTTGAAAATAAAAGTGAGAGGGGGGGGGGAGAAAGTTGGCTGATTTTTGAGGAGGGAGGAGAGGAGAGGGTGTGTGTGTGTTTGTTTGTGAAGAGAGGTGTGTTGAATGAATGTGTATGGAAGTCAAGTAAGTTTAAAGGCATGGTTGTGCAAGTATGGTGTAAGTGATGGCCAAAAAGGGGACCATAGGAGGTGGTGGATGGTTTGGAGAGGGGTCCCCTTTGACTTCTCAACTAGTTAGGATTATGGTTAGTTAATTAGGTCATTAAACACTAATCTTGATTAATTAAGTGTTAATCATGTAGTTGAGGTGATTTAGTGGTAATTAGGGTAAATTAATGGTATTAGAATATTACTAGTTGGTTTTAATAATATTCGAATATTTATCATTAGCTCGGTCGATTAATTACATAATCTATCTTGTCGTTGCACGTCTTTTAGTTCTCGTGAACAATTATCGATTGTCAAAGGTTGTTATGCTTATATATATTAGCATAATTATCATGATATAAATAATTACTATTTAAATCCGAATAGATTTATGTTATTTATGAAAATTGATCACCAACGTTCGTGGGTGTTGGTCTCTACCGATTGTTTGTGTAATTCTCAATGATTACGAATGCATCCAGCATTAAAATAGTGTGCATCTCATATGCAAACGTAGACTTTGTGCTAGACTTAATTCAATGAAAACGAATTCATATTAATTAGATGGGGAATTAGCCTAATATGCACGTAAGAATGATATATAGAATTACCGTATTTTTAGGGTTGTCACACTATGAACCTTGCACGTTGCACCACTTGCCTCCTTTTCCCAACAAGTTGATAACTCCTCAAATCTCTAGGATAACCTTGAGGTTCTTCATCCATGCCTTCTTGATCACCCTTTTCTTCATGATCATTCACTGATAGCTCCACCTTAAGCGAAATACCCTTTTTACCATGTACCTCATGCAATCCTGTTTCATTATGTGACAACCCTCCAATTACGTTACGGAACCGTACATTTTATTCATGCATGTCTTAGGCTAATTCCCTACGTAATGTAAACTAAACTATTTTCATGAGATAAGTCTAGCAAAGTCCACTAATTTAATACGCGAAGTATTACGAATTTTGTAATTATGTATAATTAAGCAAAAACAATCGGGTGTAGCCCGACTACTACACGATCGTTGGTGATACGAATTTCATAAATAACGTAAATCTATTTTATAATTAAATAGTAGTTATTTACATTTATATTATTATTACATTATAATTATACGCGAATCGAATAGACATTTTGTGTAAAACGTTACGTACGCAACAAAAACGCGTGAACTGAACTCGACAACTAAACGAAACTCAATAAATATTTTGTTAACTCAAAATAAAGTATTTTAAATAATACTTCAATTTAAAAATATTTCAAACATATCGTTAACTAAAACGACACGAATAAATGTTTAACGATTTAACGTTTTAACACGAACGACGGGTAAACGACCACAAAACGTAACACAAATTGGGGATTTAAATTAAACACACCCACATGGGGTGGGACCCACCCAAAAATCTGCCATGAAACCACCTTTCCCCATGCTTCATAATCATTTCAACCTCCTAACACTTCCACTCATTTTACATGCATTCCCATTTTGAATCATTTCACACACTTCACACTTTTCTCCTCCATCTCTCTAAACTTCACTTCCTCTCTCTAACAACTGAAACATCAGCCACCAAACCACCACCCTCGGCCACCATTGACTCCCACACAACCACCTTTGACCACCATACAACCACCACTTCAAAAACATCATCATTTTGCAAGGAATCAAGCTCTACATCATTCTCTCCTTCTCCCCATCTTAATACTTTGTAAGGAAACTTAATCTTCATTTAAATTTACTTTAATAACATGTTAATAATGTTCACTCAAAAAATCATGTCCAAAACTTTGTTTAAAAATCCATCACTAAAAACACACAAAAATGCTACATGCATTCATGTCCGGAAATTAGTACGACTTTCTCGTGAAAGTTTCGTATTCAAAACTTAATCAAAATGGTCGGTTTAAGAGTCTAAACTTAAGTTCAAGATGTTAGCTTTCTTTTCCAAGTGGTTTCATAATTTTTGGAGTCCGTTTGATACCTGAACACGAATTTACAAAAACATTGCGTCGGACTGACCCGATGGTCAGATTTTTGTGCCAACTTCTCGAGTCCATAACTAGAGCTACACAAATCTAAACGACATGAGGTTTTCGGAAAAATCTCACAAATTTTGTTAGGTACAAATGTCATTTGAATGACTTTCTCTGAAAACTTGTAGATTTTTCCCAGAAATTCAAACTTGATGTATGTGTCTAGATTGGTCAACTATTGGACCTCAGAGGACAAATAGAATTATTAAAAATACTTAGACTCACTAAAAAATTCTAGAAAAATTACTGTAAGTAGCCAAGACATAGGGGAACCATTGAGATTTTCTTGGATTTTATCTTGGACCTTTGATTTATGAAAATGAGCCTACAAAAACGTGTAAAATTTGTCAAAAACGAAACGGGGACTATTTTGGTGATCTACATAAACTGACACTTTTCGAACTTGCTATAAGTGATAAAACTGACTTTTTATGACTTTTAAACATGTTTTAAGAATTTGGTAAAATTTTCGGGTCAAGCCGAGTAGGTTTGACCAAGTCAACAAAAAGGGAGCTCGGTTATGAAAAACGTTGACCAAACTAATTGTTGGGTCACAAGGTTCCCAAAACTTAGATACAGATTAAATAACAGTTATCTCAACGTGTTAGTTTATATCCAAGTTTTATATCAAACAAGTTTAAATTAATCTAGGCGGAAAACAAGATTAATTTTAACACAAAGTTTATTATGAATCAAAGTATTATTCACAATAAATTGTTTGTCTCACAAAGATGACAAGGTATTCAAACCCACACAGATGGTTTGAATACGATCCAAGTAGTATACAAAGATACAGTTATCACTACAAACTTCACAGTAAGTGTGGTAATGCTTTAGCCTAAGCTCAAAGGTCTAGTATACTAATTCTCTTGAATTTCTTGGATGATAGCAGTGCTTTTTGGACTGCTATTTATAGAGTTGGATGTAACTCTATATTATCCAGCTTATATAGTTGTCCAAGGGATAACAGATGCATCTTGGGCAACTTTGCACGCCTTCCTTTTTGCTTTTCTTGGAAATAGAAAAAGCAAAAAGGTAAAAGGTTTCTTTGCTGAGAAGAGAACCTTTATATGATGTTTGACCTTTCTCAAACATCTTATCAGTTGTATCTAGCCTAAGGAAAGAAGAATATCTCCTGTACATTTGTACTTTCATTCTTCAATCTGTGCTCTTCAGTCTGTGCTCATCAGTCTGTGATCTTCAGTCTGTGAACTTCAGTCTGTGAAGCCTTCTGTATTCAATCTTCATTCTTCAGATGATGAATTCATAAGTCTTCAGAAAGAGCATGGCTTTCAGTCTGTGAGGATCTTCAGTCTGTGCAGCACAGACTCAGAAACAATTCTTCAATCTGTGTAGCACAGACTCAGAAACACAGACTCAGGAATTTCACTAAGTTTCCTGAATACAACTGAGTTAGATTTTGACTCTTCAGATTTATAACTTAGGTTTGATCATTGTTTTTCCCAACAATCTCCCCCTATCTGATGATGTCAAAATCTATTTACAAAAGATAATGGAGAAATAATAAATACTAAGGTGAATCATAACATATGGATCAAGACTTATATATATAAAGTCAGAATCACAGTTAGTTCACAAAAATATTACAATTATTACATAAGATTGTAAATCAAAAATCTAACAATCTTCAATCCTTTCTCTGAGCCCTGATCTCTTTCATCTTTTCCACTTTCCTCTTCAACAGTTCTTCCATTTCCTTATCAGATTTGTCTTCAAATTCTTGATACTCTAGGATGATCTTCTTGCAGATATCTTCAAGTCCAGTCATCATCCTGAGTTGGGAAAGGTTGTTGAATAACCAGCTGATCAGTCTTCTTCTGAATGGTCTGGCTTGAGAATGTTTGCATTCCTTCAGCAGGGCAATGCAGTGCAGCAGAGACTCTCCATATAACCTATTCTGATCCTGGAAGCACTCTATCCCGTTGATATCTCTATAGCACAGACCTTCAATGCTGTCAGTCTGTACATATGATCTATCAATGAAAATGATACCTTTGGGTAGAGGATGCTCCCTTCTCTGCTCATTCTCTGTGGATAACCCAACTGACTTCTTCTTGATTACAAAATTGTTTGCTATGCAAAACAACTTGTACTCTTTTTCTGAGATGAGCCCCAGACTGAGAACTAGCTCAATCAGGTAAGATAGCTCATCCAGAACTTCTTTCTTCAGATCCTTGTCAGCTGCACTCTTCAAAAGATTGGCAATGAATTGCCATTCCTTAAGCCCTAGAGTGTACTGTTCATCCACCCATACCATCTTCTTGCTCTTGGTCAAAGTCAGCTCCAGCTTTAATTTCTGTCCAATCTTGTTCAGATGACATTCTCTGATCTTCTGCTTGAGCTTTGACTTTTGGAAAGTGGATTGTAGCTTTGGTTTCAGGCTCTCTATCTTCTGTAATCTTATTGACAGCTCTTCATCTTCTTTGATCTGTTGCTCAACTTGACTCATTCTGATCTGAGTCTGTGAACAACTTTCATCTTCTAACTCTTTGGAGAGCATGTCAACAAATCTTGCTTCCTTCAGCTTCTGCTCTTCAATTGATAATACATTTATGTATTCGGATAAGGTCATACCTTGAGCAGTAGCTTCTTGTTGCAAGAGCTCATCCTGTAGATTTGACAGTTCAGGATTTCTTGTTCCAGCAGCATGATCATCCACCATCTTCTTGATCTTGCTTAATCTTTCCTGCTTGGATAAGGCAATCTCCTTGCCCTTACCCTTATCCATTACTTCTTCCATGGTAGAGCTTGACCCAGGATAAGTGCTTATCAGATGAGTACTTCTCCATTGCATTCTGTCTTCAATCTCACTTCTACCTGGAGGCAGTGTTCTGGTTGATGTGGTTGGTCTAGCAGGATAGGCTTCAGCTTGAATGGCTTCAGCACTGATAATTAGAACATCAGTGCTTGCTGCTGGTTGCTCTGAGCTCTGAGTCTGTGATTGATGCTGTGTCTCAGTTTGTGCAGGTTCAGAAGGCACAGACTGAGACTCTCCAGTCTTGACTTTTGAGGCTCCTTCACCTACACCTCCAAAAGTAGCATCATCTTCATCATCATCTGATCTTCTGAAAACATCAGACTCAGAACTGCAGTCAGGATTGATGGCATCATCATCATCACCGTCATTGTCCTGTTCTTCTGCCAGCTTTAAGAACTGGTCCCAGGTTTTGATCCCCTTCATTTTTGGTTGGGAATCAAAGATATCCCTTTCAGGAATCCTCCTGGCCATTCTTTTCATTTTCCTGGCTTTCTTGATTAACAGAGGTTGAACATCTTCTTCTTCTTCTTCCCTTGGTCTTTTCAACTCCAGCTGACCTTGGGTTGAGATAGTTGCAATTGGGTCTATGTGTAAGACAATGGATGACTCCCCCTGAGTCTGTGCAACCATCTCAGCATGTTCACCTAATTGCAATCTCTTTTGCTCCCCCTCAGTCTGTGCACTCATATCTTCACTCTGTGGCACAGACTGAGCTTCAGTCTGAGACTTCACCCTAGCACCTTCGGGTCCATCATCTCCCTCACTGCTATCTCCCCCTAAATCTAAGGATTTATTATTTAAATCTTTATCTTTTGAGGTTTTAGCTTCTGCAGACCCATGCTTCATCTTCTCCCCCTTTTTGACATCATCTACCAAGTTTGAGAGGGTGGTCTGCATTTCATCTAACCTATTGGATACCTTTTCCTCCAGCATATCCACTTTATCCACCATAGTAGAGACTAGATGCTTCATCTTCTCTAGCTCTTTCTTATTATTATTGAACTCAGTCTGTACCCATTCAGACAACCTGTTGATGGCAGAAAGCACATCATTAAGCGTACTAGAAGGCACAGACTGGGTCTGGTTGGAGGGGTTAGAATTGGGTGATGGTATGTGTTCCTCACTTGCCTCATGTTGAAACTGAGTAAGATCACTGGAATCTTTTGGTGTTGCACTCTTTGCCTCACTTTGTGTCCTGTGCATGGAAAAGCGATCATAGGCATTGAGTGGTGTAGGTGTTCCCTCAGATCTAATCCGGTGGTAGGATAAGACATCACTGGGAAATGATTGTGTTGCACCTGTTGCCTCAAACAGTTCCTGGTGTAATGGAGCAGTATCACTGGCAACTGATGTTGAAGTTTGTATGCCCTCACTAACCATCTGGTGATAAGATGGTAGATCATGGAGCAAAGAAGAGGAGATCTGTACCTCAGTCTGTGACATGACTGGGGCATTGGCAATCTGTGCAGAGGGGTGTAAGAAAAGACTCACCAGAGTGTGAACTAGTGCAGGACTAGTGGTCAATATGGGTCCAGCCATTGTGAGTGGGGTAAAGAGGGGGTTGGTAGTGCTCAGGATTGGAGCATCTTCTTCAATGCTTACTACAGGGGTCAGTGTAGCAGCAGCAATGTGGGTATCCAAGCTGACTAAACTAGGTGTAGGTTGGGTCAGTTGGGTAGCCATTGGCACCACAGACTCTAGCAGAGCTGTAATGGAATGGTCTACAGCACTGGAAGGTGTTCTGTTGACATCCAGTTCCATGGATGATGATTCCATTTGTGCTATACTTTTGGGGGTTGAGTCTGGTGATTCCTCCAGAGTGAGTGGTGACTCATCTGGGTTGGTTTGTTTGGGACTCTCTTTTGTGGGTGAGGATGGGCTAGGATAAGAAGGTTGATCTATATCCATGTCCTCAGATGAAGAAGAAGTACTACCTGCATCTTCTGTTGAAGATGGAACAGACTCAGGAATGTTTGAGTCTGACTCCAAGTGCACAGACTGAGTTGAGTCTGTATCCCCGGAGTCTGTGTGCTCTGCTTCAGCCACACGATCTTCAACAGCCTGGGTCTTATTACCCATACTATCACTTGAATCATCACCCTCCATGGATGCAGAAGCAACATATGGGTGATCAATCCAGTGCTGCATAGCAGCAGTGATAGGTGCTCCAGAAAGTGGAACCGGATGGTTAAACACTTTATATGTGAGCACATGAACAGGTATATCTGCCACTTTATTATTAAAGGACATATATACAGACCCAGTTAACCTGGATTGGATGCACAGGGAGAGTAGCCTTATAAAAGGTACATTAAAAATTCTGTTTGACTCATTCACCAGTTTTAAAATTTCTTGAAAATACAACTCTGCAAAGTTGATGTTTAAACCAGTGAGGAATGAGCTCAACAGCTGAGTTTCAAACTCATTTAGCTCCCCTGTGCTACCAGATTTACCTCCTAGACTCCTAATGATGCCAGAAATTAAAAATTTCCATTTGGGGGTGAATCCTGACATCAAAATTGTGCCTTTTTCTTTGGTATATCCAACCAAAGTAAGAGAAGCCCTTGCTGCTTCTTTGGTTGGAATAGGTTCAAAATTATTTCCCAAAGGCAGGTCTAAGACATTCCTAATTAACTCCTGATCAATGGTAACTGCCCGTTTACCATGATCAATAGTATCAGTAATTGCAGTATTGGTACTATTTGAGTAGCAAGTATACCACCATTCCATTAGAAATTGTGGGTATATTTGAGGAACTGTGTTAAAGAATGCTCCCCTTAATGGATGAGCAGACATAAAAGCAGTTAGTTCCTCAAACCCTTTATTCTTTTTCGAATCAGGGATGGAAATGGTAGCTACTTGATTGTTGATACAGAGTTTTACCTGTTTCCCTTGTTTGAAGGGTTTAGCCGCAGCGATGTTGGCAGGCGCCGTGTAAACCCATTGATCAGCCATTGAAGAAATTTTAGAAATTGATTTTGAAAATGGTTGAGCGATTTAGGGTTTAGAAACTCTGTTTGTTTTTGATGTGCAAGTACGAATGAGGAAGAAAGGGAGAAAACATAAATGGGTATTTGTAGAAATTAAATTTCCGTTAAATGGGACCCACTTGGACGGTTTATCCCTGTTTCTGCAACAGTAGCGCTGAGGCACGTGCACTTTTTGTATTGAGCAGATAAATAGACAACAAGCGCCAAAACTTTTAATGATTATTACCATAAAAATGGTTAAAGCATTAAATGCAAGGATATTGTTGTTTATTTATGTAAAAAAAATATAATAAATGAATAAATATATTAAAAAAAAAAAAACAATTAGTTTGAGTGTATAAAACCAGGCTGTGCAATGAGTCTGGGTGACGTCACACAGACTGAGCCATATAGCAGACAGACTAAGAGAAAATAACAGAATTTAAAAAAAAAAAAACTTTTGTGCCAGCAGTGGTAACAGATTGATATTGCTAACAGTACTAACTTGTGAAAGCAGTACTAAAATTAACTAACAGTAGTAACTTTCGAAGGCAGTACTAAAGTTAACTAACAGTGGTAACTGGTGTGAGCAGTACTAAAGTTAACTAACAGTGGTAACTGGTGTGAGCAGTACTAAAGTTAACTAACAGTAGTAACTGGTGTGAGCAGTACTAAAGTTAACTAACAAGAGCTTGAGAAATATTAAAAGAGTTATCAACCCAAAAAGACACTATGGATATGGCCAACAATCAACCATAGCCATGGTCATCATTGAGATGAGGACAACCTATAAGCTCCTGACCATGACTATGGTCACTTTCTCATCACAACCATGTCGTCCTTCTATGTCTAAATTTCAACCACAACCATGCCCATGACTGACCATGGCTGTGGCCACTTTCTCACCACAGCCATGGTCTTCCCCAGATCAACACCTATTAAACTTACTTTCTCACATTGTTAGGATATATTTCACTTGGCCATTATCTCTCTACATTCTCTCACTAAACAATTAGGATTTCTTGAGGGCATTTTAGAGGAATATTGACTTGGATCTTGAAGATTCATGTAGAGGAGAAGTAGATCTACACGCCATTTCACAAATTACAGACTCAATTAGGTGTATTATGTTGGGAAAAACAATTGATCGATCATATATTATGAATATGATGAGTCAAAATGTCTAGGTCTGGTATTAATGCTAAGTATAAAATTACAGTCTGAAATGCAGATTTTGCGACTGAGTCCGAAACATCAGAATATGGCGATTGAGTCTGAATCTTCAGACTCTGACACATGTTTCATACTCTGACAAGCTTCATGGGATTTCAGACTATAACAATTACAGACTTGGAGTTTCAGATCCAGAAAACTTGAAAGATTATATCTATAACTGTCATCTGAAGGATTCGAAGATAAACTCAAAGACTTAGAAGATATTCTTATTTAGAGTTGTTATCTTGTTTTCATACTTATCGGTTTATTAGCTGAAAACCGATGTATTAGAGATTGAGGAAGATTGTGTTTCCTATCTCTAATAGTTGTATAAATAGAGATACATAAGTTTAGAGAAACCTAACGCTTTATTGTAAAATCCTATGCGAATTAAATATCAATACAAGTGAAGTTATTGATTGATTATTCGTGTAGTGAAAACTTAATGAAGTTAACCACATATTTTAAAACATTTGTTGAGTCAAAACAAGAGTTTAACAGAGGATCTAGTGCAAATAATAACCCAAAATCCAAAAGGACCATTATGTTGAACAGATAATGTTACAACTGTGGAAATCTGGGACATGAAGGTATTAAATGCACAAAGTCCATTCTTAAACAGCCAAAGGCTGCTTTGATCAAACAAATGTTATCTACAAACAACAAAATCAAAAATAGAGAGGTTAAAAATCAACTTCACAGACTTGGCACCAAAACTGCTAAAGAATTGACTCCAACCAACTCTAAAGAACCCATCAAAAGATGGGTTCCCAAAAGTAACTAATCGATTTTGTTTGTCTTGTGCAGGGTAACATCAAATGGTACCTAGACAGTGGATGCTCAAGACACATGACAGGCTCTTTGGAGAATCTGTCAGAGTTTGTAGAAGAAGAAGGACCTTCTATCAAATATGGTGACAATTCTGTTGCCAAGATAAAAGGTTATGGTGTGGTGAAGGCTGGCAACATCAGAATAACAAAGGTGGCCTATGTTGAGGGATTAAAGCATAACCTGATTAGTGCAAGCCAGATCTGTGTTGATGATGGTGAAATCAGAATCAGAAAGAAGGCTGCTGTTATCTATAATTCCAAAGGCAAACCTATATTAGTTGCCAAACGAGAAAGAGATATCTATCTCTTGGATCTTTCTTCTGCAGACAACAATGGAGAGACTTGTCTCTATACTCAGTCTGTGCCAGAACTAAGCTGGCTATGGCATAGGAGGTTATCCCACCTGAACTTCAAAAATATTAACCTCCTGTCAAAGAAGAAATTGGTTAGAGGTCTGCCTGATGTTACATTTGCAAAAGACAAACTTTGTCCTGCATGTACACTAGGAAAACAGACCAAGAACCATTTTCCATCCAAATTGTTAACTACAATTGATCAACCACTGCATATGCTCCATATGGATCTGTTTGGACCCATGAGCATTAGCAGTTTGGGTGGAAAGAAGTATACACTTGTGGTTGTGGATGAATACACAAGGTATACTTGGGTCATCTTTTTTAAAGCAAAAAGTGATGCTCCTGAAGAGATTATTAATCTAATCAAGAGGGAAGAATTGCAGAAAGATGCACCTGTCAAGCAACTAAGGAGTGATCATGGTACAGAATTTAAAAATGTTACTCTCATTGAATTCTGTACTGACAAAGGCATTGCTCAAAACTTTGCCTCTGTCAGAACTCCTCAACAAAATGGTGTTGCTGAGAGAAGAAATCGTACACTCATAGAAGCTGCAAGAACCATGTTATGCCATGGTCAAATGAAGGTTTATTTTTGGGCAGAAGCAGTTAACACTGCCTGTTATACCCAAAATAGATCTATTTTGGTCAAAAGGCATGGCAAAATTGCATATGAGTTGTATCATAAGAAGGTTCCAACCATCCATTACTTCCAGACCTTTGGTAGTAAATGCTATATTCTCAATCAAAGAGATCAATTAGCTAAGATGGAACCTAAATCTGATGAAGGAATTTTTGTTGGCTATTCATCTATCTCAAAGGCCTACAGAGTCTACAACAACAGAAGGAATAAAATTGAAGAAACCATCAATGTCACCTTTGATGCTTCCTCTGCTAATGATGAACATGTTTCTCAGTCTGATGTTCATTTGTTAGAAGATTTATCTGTTGTGGGATCTGAATCTCAAATCCCAGTTGTTGTTAACCAACAACAGGACTCTGAAAGTGATAATGAAGATGATCAACCTGCTCATTCTCTGATTTAATTCCGCTCTTCAGCAAATACTTATCATTGTTAAATCAGTTTAGTATTAAACGTCTAAATCAATTTGTTTGTACTAAGTTGGTTAAACACATTACGTGACCTAACAACTGGTATCAGAGCAGAAAAGATTTAAATTGTTAATATATAAATATTAACGATCTAAGTTTAACCAAAAACAAATCATACAATGGCTACTCAAGTTTTGCAACCTGTTGTAGTGACCGGTAAAAGTATTCCAATCTTTAATGGAATTAAAACTAATTGGAGGGAATTTTTTTCCAATCAAAATTTCAAAAATTAAATAATTGAAAAAGAATGTGATAAGATAAAAAAATATAATTTACTGCATTGGAGAGAGTATTGGAGAATTAGTTACTTTAAATTACCACAAGTAACAAACCACAACTAAATATTTACAATCGGAAAGTATTTAATTAAATTTATTTTATTTTCTAATAAAGATAAATTCAAAATTAATGTTATGTATTTAATCATTTGAAATTCAAAATAAGCTAGTTTGGTTGACTAACAAATTAAAAGGGGGTAATTTTGTCCTTTTGTCAATAATTAAAAGACATAATGCATAAACAAACCCAGTAATCTAAATTAGTAGTCTAGATTAGTTTTACTAAAACAATTAAGGGGGTGAATTTATCTTAAGACGAGTAAAATTTAAATTAGTGGTCTAAATTAATTTTATTAAAAAAAGTATACTTAGAGTACAATAGTAAAATTAGTGTATTACTTTCGTAAGTAAATACTTATTTTTACACAAATTAAAATGAAAAAATTGATTTCACGAAATTTAGTGGAGAACAAAATTGGTAAGTAATTTGAGTGCCATTTACCAAAAGTGTGAGAAATCATCAACGTTCTTATTGAAATGACACGTATATCTGTTAAAATTTGAATTTCAAATTTTACCTGACATAAATTTACACGTAATATCATAACGGAGAAATTTTTTTCAGACAACTGGCAAGCGCGGTTATATAATTTGGCCAAAAAATTTCATAAAACTCACAACTGCGCGCCCTTCCCATTTCCATCCGATTATCACTCAAAACCCTAATTCTCATTTCCCCCAATTTCATCGTTTCCGATTTACAATGGTTGTGATTCAAAGCGACGATTCATCACCAGTCACAATCGCACCAGCTACCGTTACCAAAACTTGTTCTTCTCCTACCAGAAGAACAAGTTCTCGAATCAAAAAACTCGTTGTCAAAAAAGAGGAGCTTTTGCGTCGGAAACAGGAAGAAGAAGCACTGACGAAAGTTTCGAAACCGAAGAAGCAGAAAGTTAGTTACGGAAAACAGAAAGGTGTATCTGAAAATGTGTTGACGGAATTAGTGAAATATGACGGAATCGGAAGCGACGTCGTTTTGAGTGAAGACGGTGGTGAAGAGAAATTGAAGGGAGGTGAGATGGTGGAGGTGATGGGTGCAGGTTCTGTATGTAAAGGAAAAGGTGATGAAAACAAGAGTGATTATGCCAAAGTGAAGGATACAATTAGGGCTTTTTACGCACAGTTTTTGCATTTTGTTCAGGTATTATTGAAAGTTTGAAGTTTTTTTAGTTCAGTTTTTGACCTAAAGTGACTGAGAAACTGCATTTAAACCTAGCTTAATTATTGCCCTTTTAATTGAACTATTTAATTATTTAGGAATGTAGTCATACTACTGAAGCAAGTTTTTGTTGATCGCAAAAGCTTCAGGATCATCTAGTCTAGGGGATGATTTTGGAAGCTAAAATATAGTGATTGCAAAAACGGCATGTTCAAACCTAGCTTACATAGATGTGTATTGGTTTAATTAACAACATATTATGATGAAAGTGTTATGTTTCTTGTATATGATCATTAAAGAGGCCTAAGTGTAACTCGGGTTATATTGATTGTTTTTTCTTTCTGTTTGCGTTTTCATGCATGGTTTTAATTATATGTGACAAGTTGTTAATAAATGTCCATTTTATGTACAGCTAGAGGAGCAGAGGTGCAAAAAAGACGAAGATGACAAGAAAAAACCAAAGAAAGATAAATCTAAGGTTATTGTTTAGTTTGTCTTATTATACTAAACTGGAAGTTAGTATTCTGTTGTTTTCTAAATATCATGTTCTTAGGAATCTCCTGTGTTTATTTTATATTCTAGACCTTCTGGTAGATTACACTTTACGTATCTCGAATTTAATATAGTACCTGTTTTAGCACACTTATGTTTAGGGTTGCCAGCCAACTTAGATCACATCTAAATTGGCTCTTTCATGCACCAATTACCTTATTTACTCGTTCATGCATGCAGAGGGGCATCTCAACACCTGTTGTAAATTTTCATGAAAACATTGTCCCACACATGTACATGTAGAGTCGTTTAGTGGCGCATCAATGTTCTTATAAATATAGCAGTCTGATGTATGTGCCGAATTAGGATGTAGGTGAAGAACGCTCAAAGGCCAAAAGACCTGATCTGAAGGCTTTATCCAAGGCAAGTCATTCCTTTCATCATATCCAGTGAAATAGATTCATGATGTTTTGATACAGTATTTCATTCTTCTATTTTACTTGAATCATTTTACCTTGAATACGTGCCAATAAAAAAGGAGAAAATTGTGCAGATGATGGAAACCGAGACCATACATGCCCCTGAAAAACGGATAGGATCAATCCCAGGTTTGTACCACTGGGTTTTATTCTGTTCACACACATACATAGTATGTATATAACAACCAATTGGGCATAGCTCAAGTGGTACCGCCACCGCAAACGCCCAGGCCCCACATGTGTGACCGACAAGTCAGGGGTTCCAATCCGTGGCTCAGCACATGTGGGTGATTTGTGGACAAGTAATTTGCCCGACGTTGATGCTCCTTGCGTGTGAGGCGGACGCGTACCATTGAAATATGGAATGGGAGTCAGTGGTACCCTCCAAATTACCCTTTAGTATGTATATAACACGTGTCTGTATCAAGTTAGGATCAATCTGGGGTTAATACTACTCGGTTTTATTCAGTTCACTTCCACATAAATATGTATGTATGTATAGCATATAACATACATGTATATTTAGCTTCTTTCTGGATGCCAAGCCTATATATGTTATGTGTGTACGCGTCTTTGTATTGCCAGTTTATATGAGAACCACAGATATATCGAGAACCGTGAGAATCAACAACACCAGTTGGTAATCTAGTGAATCTAACATGTGTGATCTGTTCATCCACATGTGATATGTATTTGCGGTTTTGTATATATATGTGTATGAAGCTAGTTGTACTAAGGGCTTTTATGGTTGCAGGTGTTGATGTTGGGCACCAATTTTTTTCGCGGTGTGAGATGGTTACTGTAGGTTTCCATAACCATTGGCTCAATGGAATTGATTATATTGGCAATAGTTTTAAAGAGGTAATATTTTTTAATCAAGGAACCAACTTACCATTACTTATGTGCTATGCTGTTGTTTATAGTGTTTGCAATGCTGATCTTGAAGTCTCCAACTTACTTAATCATGTTTCTTATGTGTGTGTTTCCATTTAAGCTCATTTTCTACATCTTACATATTGATATAACTTTTTGCAGACATATCCTGAATATAATTTACCAATCACTGTTGCCATAGTGATGTCGGGCCAATATGAGGACGATCGTGATAACTCTGAAGATGTTATATACACGGGTCAAGGTGGTAATAATTTACTCGGCGACAAGCGTCAAATTAAGGATCAAGTAATGAAACGTGGTAATCTTGGATTGAAGGTAAATAGTCTTAATCTATAATGTTGATAAGATAAGTTTACGTGACATTTAAATTTTACCAAACCACATCTTTGCTCATGAACACATTACACATAACAATTGATTGTTGGTAACATGTATACTGTATTTATCAACTTTGCTTGAAGTGTACTTTGTGATAAACTAAAATTAATAACATACACACCACTTATATACTTGTCTATATATGTGTGTTCGTAGAATTCCATGGAGCAAGATGTGCCAGTTAGAGTTGTGCGAGGGCATCAATCTAAAACTAGTTATGTTGGTAAAGTTTACACATATGATGGATTGTACAAGGTAGGTTTATCGATTATCTGCATTATTATCATGCCAAACATCTTCTGCATCGTTACCTTTTTGAACGTTAAGGTATTTTTCCTGTTTTTTTAGGTAGTCAAGTACTGGGCAGAGACAGGATTGTCTGGGTTCACTGTTTACAAATTTAAACTAAAACGTATGGACGGGCAGCCTCCTCTGCTAACTGAACAGGTTATAATGCTTGTTCATATGAGTCATTGACGAAGTTTGTTCGTGAACATGAGTATATCAATAATGTGAATGGTTGACATGATAAATTTTGTCAGGTTTATTTTTCTCGAGGGCGTATTCCAAATGAAGTTTCTGAATTAACTGGGTATGACGAAAAACCAACTTTCATATTCTGAGTTGGTGCCTGCATGTGTTTGACACGGCTGATATTTTTTATTTTTTTGTTTTTAATGTAAGGTTGGTATGTGAGGACATCAGTGGAGGTCTTGAGGATATTCCAGTCCCAGCGACCAACCAGGTTGATGATCCACCTGTTCCCCCAACTGGCAAGTGACATTCCCCGTTTTTAATAGTGAATCTTCAGAATTTTAATTTACCAACTTCAGAGTGTGCCCCTTGTATATATGTGTGTGTAGACTGCAGCTTGTTTATTGCATGCATATTCTCCTTTTTTATACCGTAAACATGTTACCACAGCTACTACTTCTTAATACGCAGGAATTTTAGTTTTGTTATTGCAACTTTGATGGCAGGCTGCACCTATATTAAGTCTATACAAGTTTCAAAGAATGTGGTACTCCCTCCTAGTGCCACCGGATGCAATTGTAAGGGTACTTGCACCGATTCACGCAGTTGTGCCTGTGCCAGGCGTAATAAAGGAGATTTTCCTTATGTACATCGTGACGGTGGCAGGTGAATAGATACAAGATTAGTTTCAAATGATGCATTGCTTGTTCTAATTAGTAAAAACTATTATAGTTTTAGCTTTATGAACACTTTGTTCTCCATTAGACTCTAATTTTGCTCTCCTATCCAGGCTAATTGAACCCAAGTCTGTGGTATATGAATGCGGTCCAAACTGCGGCTGCGGACCAGGTTGTATAAACCGAACATCTCAAAAGGGGTTGAGATACCGACTTGAGGTTCAGTTGTTTAGTCTTTGCAATTAAAAGATCTGTATAGTGATATAATTTAAATAAAATTAAGTATATATATCTCTTTAACCCCTTGTATGTTTAACTTACTCTTACTCACAGGTTTTTAAGACTCCTAAAAAGGGTTGGGCAGTTCGATCTTGGGACTTTATACCCTCTGGTGCACCTGTTTGTGAGTACATAGGTGTATTGAAAAAAACAGATGATGTGGATTCTAATCCGGAGAACAATTATATATTTGATATTGACTGCCTGCAAACAATGAAGGGGCTTGGTAGTAGAGAGGTACACCTTTTTCAAATTTCTGTATGTGTGGTTTTTGTCACATTTACTTTCGATTATGTGTATTTTAGGAACCCAAAACCATATTTTTTGCAATAGCTATAGTAGGAAATAGATAGTAGTAGCTACTAGGACTCACGATTATGTACTGACTACACTTTATTTGATTTATGCAACCTTACAGAAGCGAATTGGTGAGGTAGCCGTGCCGCTAGTTAAAGAGGATGAAAAGGATAGTGGGCCCGAATTTTGCATTGATGCAGGAACCACCGGAAATGTGGCGCGATATATCAATCATAGCTGCCAGCCAAATCTGTTTGTGCAATGTGTGTTGAATGCACACCATGACATTACCCAGGCTCGAATCATCTTGTTTGCTGCTGACAATATACCACCGCTCAAGGTACTCTCTCTCTCTCTCTCTCTCTCTCTCTCTCTCTCTCTCTTTGTCCCCCTCTGCTCGTGATTAGTTTATTTGCCTAGTTATTCTGCCATCTTTACTGTAACTAGGATAATTGTAACATAACTGTAACAGTATAGAAAAAAGGAGTGATCCTGCTTGATAATGACTGATTAATCATAATAACATCTTGTCTGTGGTTCTTTGTAGGAGCTTACTTATGACTATGGATATGAAATGAACAGCGTACTGGGTCCAGATGGTGAGATAAAGCAACTTGCTTGCTTCTGTGGTGCACCTGATTGTCGAAAGCGCCTGTTTTAGGTAATGCATCAGTAAGGCATGGATGCACAAGTGTGGATAGTATTTTTGGGGATGGAATTCGAGACGTGTAGGTAATTTGATGTTGTCAGCCAACATTTTGTAAAAATACTTATGGTTAACACTCCAGTAAAATTGTGGGGTTGAAAACAACAGTTGATGTCAGCATCATTTAGTTGTGCTTGGCTGATTATTCCTACGGGCTCGATGCTTTCAGGAGTATTCCTGGGCTTTTTCTTATTATTATAATGAATGAATTAATGAATATTGAGTTTTAAGTTCTCTTTTATCCTACTCCCATCTTTTTATGAGTATGTTATGCCTTCAAATACTATAATGGATTCTACTATTATATAGTTCATAAAACATTGCACTTGGTTTATTTTTGAGTATATATGATATAAAAATGCAGGTTTAAATTGTAACCGTGTAGAAATGGTAATGCAACTTTTGTGGAAACACAATTACTAGTTACCAGCTCATTTATTTAGAATTTGATCTAGCCATGGTCAGCTAATATATGTAACAAGTAGTCTGTTAATTATATATCCTCTTTTAGGAATTGTTATCTAATTGAAATCATCGATTTGCTGACGGTAATAAAAGATACAGTAGATAGTGGTTAAAAACCTGTCCTGTACCTGTTCTGTCACTAAATTTATCTATTTGTGCCAAATGCTGGATCCCACAATTTATAATTGTTAAAAGCATGCCTGAAAGACTTTTAATTATAAATAGTGCATGCTTGAGTAATCTAGATATCGTTAATTGTCGAAAATGATAGTTAGCAATATGTGAAAAAACTTGGATACAGAAACGGACATAAGTGATTTTGGGTGTTCTGCCCCTTCAAATGGATATATTTTTCATAACGGATGCTTTTGAATCTAAGAGGTTTTGCCGGTGTTCTTGTAACTGGTCCTTTGTGAGGGTACTCTAATAAAGCGCATGTGTCTGTAGTTATGTTTGACTAGTCAATACACGTTAGTTAGCTAGTTAGTTTATCAAGTTGAGCACATGGAATATATCTTCTTCGATTAATAGAATAATAATTCTGATTTGGGAGAAATGCTCTCGCCAATTGGTTTCCAAGCTATTATTGGAAATTTGCGTTAACATACACAAGTTGTTCCAGTGTATTGCAATTGTTACAGTTTCAAGCAAACCCTCAGTAACGGATGTAACTATCAGTTCTGAAATAACACTCAGCAACGGACTTTGCTTCAATCATTTGAGCATACTTCAAAGTTTGTAACACTTGTATACTTTATATAATGTAGGTGATCATCATATTATTATTATGTTTATAGTTGATCTGTCAACTAGCGAGATGTGTGAAGCATGTCCCTGCATGCATCGGTTTGTGCTTCTACAAACAACACTTGGTTAACAGGTAAAAATAAGATGAGCTCAAGGAAACAGACTAAAAACAAGAGGTTGAATCACTCAAAATCAAGGTTAAATTGGTTTAACCATCAAGTAAACTGTGTTTTATGATTTACCATTTTGCTTTTCAAATTCTCACAATCTCTGTAGGCCAGGCTAAAACAGGTTTAGACTTTAGACGCATTCATAGTTTCTAGAATTTCACCTACAAGGTTGAATGTTTGATGCGAACGTAACATCTCATACATCCGTAAATTGTACAATAATAAATATTCGGAAGAGAGAATTTTCTATAGTTTTGCTGAATACTGCATAATCTATCCGGTACATAATTTGTTTAGTTTTGTAAAAAGTCATCCACATTCTCATAGTCCTCAAGAGTAGCATGATGCCAATTCTATTGCCTTAAAATAGAACAAAATTTCAAGCAACTGTATCTTATCTCTTGTATAATATTTCACAAAAATACAATTCAACCAATACAAACAATTGACTGCAATAACCATGAATGATCACTAAACAATATTCCATACCCAAGAGCTTAATTAAAGACGGCATCAATAATAACATATTGCCTACCTCATTCATCATGGATACTGCCCTTTGTTCGATACTTGCGACCACCTTTCTGCAAGCTGCTACCTTTATTTGTGGAGATTTTAGGCTCGTCTACATCCATCATGCAAACCTCCTCACTATCAGCAATACTAATGGGAACAACTTTCTTGTCTTCATATCCATCTACCTTACTGTTCTTCATTGTAACATCACCTGACTTCTTTTTCGGAGTGAATATAATTGATTTTAAATAATCAGTTGAAACAACATCTTGTGTGTCCATCGTATCAGACCCCTTCATCGAATTAAAGAAGTCCATATAAGCTTTTCGATTCGTTTCTTCATCAACATCATCCTCTGAATCAAAGGTGTAATGTGTGTACTTTGAAGGATTGCGTACATGATCTGGAAGACTAGAAGAACTTTGAGGGAAAAAAGGTACTACTTTCGTTCCTTGAGGTTCATTAGTCACCAACTGTTCCTTCAATTCTGTAGAAGTTTGAGTTGACTTTTGAACATTATTCTCAGAAACATGCAGACGTAACTTTCTCGTAGATTCATCGTCTTCTTTAAGCCTGAGTTTTGCAGCCATGTGATTTGCACGTGGATCCCTAATCACATCAGAAAATGAGTTGGGACGCTCATTGATGGAATCCATATCAACTTCATAATCATTAACACTTTTCATGTAAAAACGATCTACAGACTCTTCCTTGCCTACAGCCACCATGTCATAAGCATCTTCCTCTTCCTGCATCGGATTTAATAGAACGACAACAAACAAAAGTCAGATTAACAGGGCATATTACATAAACTAACATGTACTTGCACATATGTTCCACCTTGTTATAGTACTTATTTTATTAGATTTGCTCATTAGAAGTGAGTAGGTTATTGTGATTACATTTGTTCCAATTCAGTAAGTATGTGTGTCTCGTACTTATTTCTTTCCGGCTTTGGTTATTGAAAGTAGGGAAAGCAATTGCCGAAATGACACAAAACCGACAACAATAAGCATGTTAGGGCTGTAAACTGATTGACATATCTAACCCGTTTATTGAATGGGTTTGGGTTCAGATTGACCTTCCCAACCAGTTTACACCAGTTGAATAATACCTTAAACCAATTACTATTACTATTTTAGATTAATATACCAACTTTTTCCCCCAAAAATATATTAACCATGGTATGGTTCTCTTAGGTACATTCCTGAATATATATGGTTGGTTACACTTATGCCCTAATGTTTCTGAGCACATTCAAAATATTCCGACTCTCACATTCTAATGTACATACCAGATTTGTTGGGAAGGTCACGAATTACGAATTTGATACAGCTATATCGAATCAGGTACGTCTACATATCGGGTACGCTCGGAAACGCGAATTCGTGGTATAATTTAGCGTTTCCAGAAAGAAACGAAAAACGATACTGTTTCGATTGATGGTGGGTTCGCATTTTGGGCCGAAAGAAGTGCCGATTCAGAATCATATCGAGACGAATTGGGGAACTTTCAGGATTGAATGGTCACTGGATTGGGGTACTTTTCAGAATAAAATGGTCACTGGATTGGGGAACTTTTCAGAACTAAATGGTCATCTATTTCTGCTTTCTAAATCTAAATACCCATTTAATTAAAGTATTTTACACTTGAAAAACGAATTAAATGAATCTGATATTCTGATTAAAACTCCAACTTCTTTTAACTGCTTAACACCATACAAAAGCAAACAAGAGCAAAGCAGAAAATGATAATTATATGCATAATTATAATAATGTTCTAGGCAAAAAATAAATAAAAAATGATAATAATTACCTCATTATCGAGAGTGCAATCCATACCAACGGAAGTTCGAATATTCCATTCTTCATTCTCGTGATCATCCGGTTTAATCAATTCCGGTTTCTGGTTTTCATAATCATTATCATCTTCTTCATCATCATCATCTTCTTCATCATCATCATCTTCAAGCTCTTGAATGTCGGATTCAAGGTCTTGAGTAGAAGTTGAAGGTTGAGCAAGAAGGCCTTGAAGAAACGGTGAATAGGGTTTAGGGTTTTTGAGACGGTGAATTTGTTCATCGATATCGTCGTGAGGTTGTTCGATTTTATCCTGTATCCATTTGTTTCTTTCGATTGCTTCGTCTGTGAGACACCACAAAGAGTTTAAAGATGATGATTGTTGTGATTTGATTGTGGAAGAAGAAGCTTCTAGAGATCCGAAGGTTTTATCTACTCGAACTTTGAAGGTATCTTCCATGGGTTTAGGTTAGGGTTTGTCTTAAGCTGTATGTTTGGGTGTTCATTTTGAATGTATATGGCGTTTTAAATTTAAGTTTAAGTTTAAAGAGTTTACAGAAACTACCCTAGTGGTTTGCTTCAACTTGCATATTTAGTCATTACTTTTTAATATTAGAATGGCCGTCCTTGTTTTACAAACAATCATATTGTCGGTCCTTGAATCTATCACTTAAAAAACATCCGTGTTCTTGGTGGATTTGAATTGATGAGTTAGCATTTTAGTATCACTAAATACTACCTTAAAGTTAGCGTGGAATAAAGACACAAACAAACCACACAAGATGCTCAAATGTAGCATTTTATTAACGAACAATGAAAAAGAAAGAAGGTACAAGGATTTCTCACCCCACCTCCTTTTTATAGAGGTGAGGGGTAAAAAATTCTAATCCTACTAGAATAGAATAAGGATAACATATCATAATCCTAATCCTATTCAACTGGACTTTGAACTAAGTTATAATTAACCCACTAAACTATGTAAGTTTGTAAATTAAATATCAATAATTTCCACCATAGTATCATAGTTAACCACCTTCGATACACAAAATTTTCAAACAATGTTGGAACCTCGAACAAGGGACCACCTTATTAGCCAGACATTGTAACTTTAGCTCACCTCCTAACTCTCTCAAAAGTTTTTTTTTGGCCAAATAGCCTCTTTCACAACTTGCATAAGCACCACATACTCCGCTTTTGTAGTAGTCATGTCCTCAACCACACATCCCTTTACCAAGAACACATACCCGGTCGTCAACCTACCTTCATCAGGGACCTTAAAATCGTTAATATTCTCGTGTTCACCTTGATCTCCTCCATGCACTAGACCCACCTTTGCAGAGCCTTTCACAAAACTCACCGTGCAAAATCCAGTCTAACACAAACCATCAAGTTCCCTATAGCATTTGCATGTGTACCCTTACTCATATTTTCCACATCCCAGTCATGCCTTGCGTGCTCCCAATAGCACAAATACCGAACCACCATTCTTCATTATATAATAACCAATAATTCCCTGCACATACCTCGAGTGATACACCCTCAGGGTTCGATTACCCTTCTTCCTGACAATCACCACACCAATAACCTTGTTTGTGAAATCCTCCATGTCGAAAACCTTATCTAGCAAACCCTTGGTATCCTTGATTTCAACCTTGCTATTCCATGTAATTACCTTTTCACTTGTGTGCTCCCCTGGTGCTAAACTTGGATACCTGAACGACACCGGTTTAGCCACTATCTCCACATTATGTTCCCCGAGACACCTCACATTTTCCCTCATCACTATTCTCCTACCTTCCTCAGCTTTTTGATGACTTTTGATCAACTCACCTTAATCACCCTGTGATTCCACCTCAAATTCAACATGTTCCATAAAATGTAACATCAGTCTTCGCGCACCCTTCCAAAGAGTATACACACCTCTTTTTCCTTGTTCCATACAAAACTGTAATGGAACCCTTATTCACACGCCATAAGCCCAAGTCATTATACCCGTCGAACTTCTCGACATCAAACTTCGTTACTGACGTATTACCCCTCCTTGCAAATTGTATATCATTAGAAAACCCTAAAGACGATTATCTAAGCACCCCAAATCACCTACTTTCTCCATAAGTTACAAAACCCGCAACTTGACACGCAAGATAACTCGACCGAACTTGGAACACAAGAACCCTATTAACTCCCGGTACCGTTGCTTATTCTCCTTGAAACCGATAACTTGCTCCCCTAGAACTACAAAGTACCTTGATACGCAAACAACCTCGATCACCCAAAAATTATAGCAACACCTTCCTTTTTCTTACTTCTTTCCTTGTATACATTGTGGATCAACTTACCAACCTCCCACATACACCACCTTGTGGATCAAGTAACCAACCCCGCACCACATAACTTTCTTCGAGTTGAATACCTTGAAGCCAAAAGCCCTTGCAAACTTTGACACCTTTGGAGCTCAAAACCGAAACTCCAAGAAATCTTGTGCCAAAGAATAGATCAACAAAAAACCCTATGATAATCAATCACTGTATGCAACCATGCTCAAACCTCGACAAACCTTGTATCCCAAGAAATTTTGAATAGAAGCTGCAGAATTTGGACATCAACTTCGAAAATCGATATCTCTCTCTTGGGATCTCTGATCGAAAATCTCTCTGGCCTGAACCTGGATCTATTCGTCTAAAACCTCCTGTTTAAATTTCATAAAGATCCAACGGTTAACGAACCCGCATCATCAATTCTCCCACCGATGTACAGAAACTGACGAACCAAAAAAGGAAGATACTACTTGTTGGGATTGTTTACCTTTGAGTTGACCTAGCATGAAGACATCAATGTAACATTGGTTATGATACCAATTTCTGGAAGAAAACCAAAAAACATTAAAGCCAGCGCGAAATAAAGACGCAAAGAAAGTCACACAAGATGCTGAAACGTAACATTTTATCAATGAGCAATACAAGGATTTATCCTCACCCCCACCTCCTTTTTTAGAGGTGAGGGGTAAAGAATCCTAATTCTACTAGAATAAGGATATCATATCCTAATCATATTCAACTTGACTTTGAACTAAGTTACATTTAACCCACTAAACTATGTAACTATGTATACTAAATATCAACAATGGCTTATATACTGGACTTTGCACTGGTTAGCCTGAAAAACGTACTGACAAAGGTGAATGGGTTTAAACGAGTTGGTGGGTTATAAATAAGTTGGTTAACTAAATAAAAATGTGATACTAAGTTAAATGAGATATAAATATGTAAAGTCGTTGACATGTAGCTTTAAACAAGTTAACTGCTTGTTCCATTAAGTAATCGACCATCAAACACAATTTATATCAAACTGGTTAGGCACACTAACATGTTAATTTCGTATTAGGATTGCCACCTTACTTTTACAGGATGAAATGTTGTTGCCTTTTTTTTTTCTCTGCACTTCAATTTAATATTTAATTTTCAACCTTTATCTCTACTTCAATTTTCAGTGTTTATCGATATTTCACGTTGACATGACATTAGAGCATCCAATCTTTTACGTTTGTGTTACAGTCTTGGTCCATATTGTACACGAGGTCACAAAACCGTGTCACATGTTTAGCATGCGTCAAGTATATGATATCTAGCGTATATGGATCTCGAAATAAAAACAATTTGTATACAAGAAAAAATAATACGTACATGACTAAGTTTCTTACTGTCAAGATAAAGAAGTAATTGCTGATTTGTATGTAACAGAGTTGACGTGTTAGACTTAAAAAATCACTTTAATTTATTTTATAGTTTATTTATATTATTATAATCGTAAGATTAATAAAAATAAGATTTTTTTTATGGCAACTAGCATACATCATAGTAATAGAAATGCTATCCCCATTCGAGAAGGGCAGAAAACAGAAAAAGGATTTAAGCAGGGGGTATATTGAAAATATTATAGTCGGCAGGAAGGAGATTCCACCGTTATTCGGATCCATCAATCCAAACGGAAGTACTACGTAACAAACAATAATAAGAATCCAACCAAAATCATAAATTGGTCTCTCAAATGCGATTGACCCCAACAAATTCACAAAATCCCCTTTGCTAAATTTTCATGTCCATCTTGCCCTCTCAAAATCTAGGTTCATCATCGTCATCTGCATCTCATATTCACTCTCAAAACCCTAATTTCAATCATGGATCCAGTCACCCCCAATTTGACTCTCCTTCCAACCAAACACATAACATTCAATCTATTCGTATCTCCGATCCCGTTGACATCCCGGATAACGTCACAGGTTATCTCTTCTAATATTCCAGCTTAATTGTGTTAATTTTCATATTTTTATATTTTTCGAAACCCTAGAAATTTTTAGTAGTCAAACCTCTCCAATTTTAGGGCTTTACATCCTTCTGCGCAATTTGCATTCATACGATTACGATAATGTCATTATTATGTAACAACTTATTATATATACGTGTTGTGTATGTGATATGATGCTGTAGCTAATATATCACCTATGTATCTTGCTATATTTTACGGAGTAGTTTATTCTCATAGCTGTTACTTTTATGCGTGTTTGCAGCATCAGTTGCTGCATCACCGGAAGCTTCTAGTGGATCATCCAAAAAGGTTAACTTTTGTGTTCTATTTGTTTGCATAAGAAACACCTTGCATTTACACTGATTAGTAAGTTAATCGTTACTAGCTCTTTGATCACTATAGGTGAAAGAAGAATATAAATCAAATGGTAAAAAGAATTCAGTCCCCCAAACATCTGGTGAGTCGTTTCGACATAATGTTTCTGGCCAATCTAGCGTTGGGTTTACTCAACGTAGAGGCTCTCCAGGCGGTCAGCAGAGATCTCGCTCTAGTAATCAAGGCACTCCGACATCAGCAGGACGGAAAGCACAGGGAGGTAATGCTAATTACTTGCTAAATTTTCATTATGATCCGATTGCTCGTCCGCAAGCAAGGGTTAATCCTCCCAGAAGGTTACCGAAGAGAAAGCCTTACAATAAAGATTTGTTTCTTCAAGCGAATTATAAGTTTGTGTTGTTGGATTCTGGCAATCATGCTCCTGAAATGATGGATCCAGATAAGATGTTGCAGTGGGAGGATATTATATGTTTGAAGTATTTCACTCCACATCCAACTAATTGTCCAATATGTTTGGAGGAACTTTTGTGTCCACAAATGACATCATGTGGACATATATTTTGTTTCCCGTGTATATTGAGGTACTTTTTGATGGGAGAAGATGATCATAAACGTGAATGTTGGAAGAAGTGTCCCTTATGTTTTATGATGATATCGTCAAAAGACTTGTATACCATCTGCATTGAGAATGTTAAGCAGCACTGTGTTGGTGATGTCATTGAATTTATGCTTTTAACACGTGATAAAGATTCGTTAACTCTAACTGCAAAACAGAATGAAATGGTCAATGCGCAGGAGGACGTTTATGACTCCTTTTCGAAGATCACTTTTACGGGAGATGTTGAGCTGTCAGTTAGGAAGGCCATGTCAGAGTTAGATAGTTGGCTTGCTAGAGCACAATCAGGGCTTGTTGATGACCTGGAAAGACTTCCGTATGTGTGTGCTGCAATGGAGCAGCTAGAAGAAAGGAAGAAATATTGGAAGGAACATAGGGAGGTCGATGGGGTTAACTCCCGTAAAACCGAAACTTTTCATGCAGGTTCTCCACCTAGTTTGAATTTGGGTTCGATGACGCCTGAAGAAGATCCTGCTGGAGTTGATGATGAATCATTTCTTGTGGGTCGAGCGAAATTGGCTGATGTTAATAAATCTTTATTAAATCAAACCGCTGATGTGGATGAATCAGACGATGTTCAAGTTGAAGAACCTTCATCTTCCTATGATGATAGCAAGGGCATGCAAATGCCCTTTGATGGTTCTGCAGATAAGAAGATCAAGGCATCGTATGATTTTTATCAGGTAACTTATTTTGTGCTTTTTTCTTGAGATGATTATGCTTTTCTAGCTTTTTATTTCACTAATTTTTTACTTATCAGGCAGCTGATGGTCAGCACCTCATACTCCATCCGTTAAATATGAAGTGTCTTCTGCACCATTACGGAAGCTATGAGAGGCTTCCACAAAGGTATGGAGCTTCATAAATGTTACTATCGAATTCCTGCAATTTGCCTTCTTAAAAGAAAGAAATCGGCTGTTCCCTTGAATTGATTTATGTAATCAGCATTTTTTATAGTGCATACATATATCTAGAATCTCAAGTTGATTCTACATGAAAGTTGTATCTGTACATTTTTCCTTCTGAAACATACGTTCACATATTTGCAGGATCAATGGTAAGATTTTGCAATTGGAGACAATCACACAATCAGAAGCCATGAGGAGGAGATATCGCTACTTGAGCCATTTTTCTTTGACAACAACATTTCAGGTATGTTGTTAAACATTAATCTGAAACTAGCTGTAATGAAAATAAAGGGGTAGTTGAGGTGTCTGCCATATTAAAAAAATGTCATTAATCTATGTTGATCTTGTCTTATTGGTGTTGCTATATGTTTTCAGCTTTGTGAAATCGATCTCACTGGAATACTACCTCCTAGTTCACTTTCTCCATTTGAGGATGAGTTGAAAAATAGGGACAAGTATAGGAAGCGCATTGCTAGAAAGGTCTGCATGTGCTACTACTGTGAATTAATAACCTTGTTTTAGTTAATGTTATATGTAATTTTTTGCGTGCTTATGAAAATGGGGAATGAGCACTTCTCATGTAAGTTTGTCTCTTTAAACAAATTTACCATTCTCTTGTAAGTTCTTACTTTTGAAGGGGCATATGGATCTCTACTATATGGGAGTATGTGGGTAACAACTGTCTTGGTTTTTTCTTGAAGGAACAAGAGGAGAAAGTCAAGGCTGAAGCTGCTGCTGCAAATTATGTGCCTGTAGCATTTAATACACAGCCTTCCCATGATTATGCTCCTGCATATTCTTTGGATGACTTTGAAGGTATTCAAGTTTCCTCTTATCCGTTCTCTTGTTCCAAGATCTGTGTAAAGATGCATTTCATGTAGTGATATGAATCATTTGCCTCTGACATTAGTAATTTTTTGATTTGAAGCTCTGGGAAGCTCTTCTGCAACATCATCAAGCCCTCCGACGGTGGTGGATAGACCACTTTTTTCAAATGTCACTAGGCTTGGTTTTGCTGCATCACATGATTCCCCTGCTCTAAGAACAGAGGAAACTCACATGTCAAGTGGTTCTTCTACTGGTAAGCCTTGAAAGTGCTGGTTTTGATTATGCTATCTTTCTTTGTTACAGAAAGGTATTGTGTAAGTTATACAGATTTTTAGATGCCGTTCTTATAATAAAATGTTGTGTATACAGCCTTGCCAACGGGAGGTACGCCATCTTTTGCAAATGTTATATCGAGAGCAAAACCTGTTGTGGGGAAGAAAGGTAAGAAGGCTGGTAGAGTCCTCTTATCAACCTCTGGTGGTCGTCGCTATTAGGTAATTAGTATGAGTAATGAACATGTATCCAACTTCCATTAAGTAAATAGATAATCAGGGTTTGTCAACAGATTTTTTCATTTGGCTATTTTTGTGGTTGAGAAAATTCACGAAAGAGAAGACATATCTGTTTAATCAAGATGTCATCAATGTAAGACATTCATCAAGTGTTTTGTAATTGTTCGTATTTCACGTTAGAATGCTCTGTCTTGAAAAAATCAGGCGCACCTCTCTTTTGTGGTAAATATCAATCATAGTTTCGTGTATTTTGACCTGATAAATGGTTATAGAAGGCTAAGAGTGCTCACAAGAACCAGTTATACACATACTCTCACATATTACGACTTCTTCATTTTCTGTCCGTTCTATAGCATGCACATCCAATATCTTGATACAACATAAATGTCATTTGTTTTATTTTCCAAGATGGTAAGCTTTGTTATACTGTATAATAAAGATTCCCCTCGTTGGAGTCGATCATCATCTGACTCTATGCGAGGGGCCTAAAACTTGCATTTCTCTCAAACATTAATACCATTCTAAAAAGACTACGATGTCAAACCACTCCCAAATTATATGGGGAAGGGACAAGCAACCTAACCCACATGATTCACAAGGGCCACCTCCATGTGATGGGTGATAGGTAAAACCATCTCAAAGACTTGAACCATGGTTAGACTCTTTGCTAAGACCGTTTGTTCCACTGTGTTGTTTACGGAATGAGTTGGCAAAGTTAGTCATGGGCGTGAATCTGAATAATGAATAAATAAATTCAGCATTTCCAAAGTAGATAACAAGTCATAAAAAATCGACCACTGATACAAATTTAAAGGCATTACCTGCGTCATACATAGCTTCTATAAGTATATTATTACATATACTCAAAAATAAATAATGGTTAAGCACCACATCTGTTGAGTAAGCGACATATAAAATGGGTGGATTGTTGTTGGGACATGTTTTGTGACATCAGATCTAGCTTGTAATAGGACTTTTGTTAATTGTAATCAAGTTTGTACATTGGTTTTGAATTGTAATGAAAAATATTGGTTGGTAAACATTTTAGAGTTAAATATTAAATGCTGAAAAATGTTGACCATGTTTGACCAAGCACTTGCGGTGCGAACCGAGTCAGCTCGCAGAGCCCAACACCCGCGAACCGAGACGGTATAAATACAAAATTAGTTTAGAAACCTAGGTATCTTTTTGCCATTTACGAAATACGAACTAAATATTGTTTCCAGAGCTTTAAACACATTCTAAAGGCTAGGTATTGATCGTTTAACACCCGTTCTAATCAATACAAAGCATATTAGTAATCGAACTCGCTAATTAATCGCGAAACAAACCGTTTACAATCCGTAAACTAGTATTAAGGGATTCCACACCTTAATACCTTAGATAACCTCGTTATCGATCCTACACGATGGGACTTACAATTGGTATCAGAGCCTACGGTTAGATACACATAGGTTCGAGGTTATTCGGATTAGTAACGAAAGATTTAGGGTTGTTTTTACGTGCATTAAGTGTGTATTACCGATCAAAATCAATCTCTGGAAGTTTTTAGGTTCGTTTACGTTCGAAATCCTAGGGTTTAGACGTTCAAAAACCTAAAATTTTCGTTTTTGGGGTTTTCAGCCGATTCTGCGAACTGAGTTGCGAAGCGAACTGAGATTTGCCAAGTGAGATTTGCGAACTGAGATTTGCGAACTGAGATTTGCCAAGTGAGATTTGCGAACTGAGATTTGCCAAGTGAGATTTGCGAACTGAGATTTGCAAACTGAGATTTGCGAACTGAGATTTGCCAATTGAGATTTGCGAACTGAGATTTGCGAACCGAGATTCTGTAAACTGAATTTTCTGATTTAAACTTGTGAACTGAGATTTGCGAAAATATCTAACTTAAGTAGAATGATTGAGATGGACCACGAGATTGGAAAATCTAATGTTCCACCTAAATTGCTCCGACTTGAAGACTATTATGGATGGAAGGATATGTTTGAATCCTATTGTCGTTTCCATGATCTGGTTATTTGGGAGTGCATCAAAAATGGATACACTGCACCTACCCAAACTGTTGAGAATGTAACTGTGGTCATTCCTTATAACCGGATGAACGATGAGCAGAAAAAGGACTATGAATCTAAAAATAAAGCTCATTCGTCGATCAAGATGAGTCTTCCAAGGGAACTCAATCATCTGCTCAAATCCTTTCATACTGCTAGGTAGCTCTGGGTAGCTCTTGAGAGAAGATGTGAGGGTAGTCCACAGGTCAAAGAAGGTAAAAAGAATCTTCTAAAGAAGCAATTTACCGTCTTTAAAGCTTTATGTGACACCCGACACTTTAGGTTAAT
Source organism: Gnaphalium uliginosum (assembly GCA_963930675.1). Lineage (NCBI taxonomy): Eukaryota > Viridiplantae > Streptophyta > Magnoliopsida > Asterales > Asteraceae > Gnaphalium > Gnaphalium uliginosum. The sequence goes on from OZ005685.1 coordinate 33,664,861, forward strand.
TGTTAAACCTAGCTGGAAACCCTAATTACTTGTATTTAGTTGGTATTAGGCTAAATATATGTAATTACCTGTATATTTGAATATACACTTACGTGATTATGTGTTTATCTGTAATTACGCGAAACAACCGGACAAGGTCCGACAATCTATACGGCGTTGGTGATAACTTTTTATAAATAATGTAAACCTATTTTATAAATTAAATAGTAATTATTTACCCTATATTATTGTTATTAAATAATAATATACGAAAAACCTAGACGTTTTGCTTAAAACGTAACAAACGCAACGAAAATGCGCGAATCGCGCCCGACACCCGAACGAAACCGACAAATATTTTAAGAAGGTTCAATAAAGTATTTTTAAGTATATTGGTCAAATTAAAATAGTGACTTCGTATCAAAAATAAAATACAAACATTAAACGTTAACGATTTAATTTTTACACACGCGATTAACGTCTAACCGAACAAGTAAAATAACACGAAATCGAGGAGCAAGTCACGAGCCCAAAAACTACATTGGGCCAGGCCCAACCTTCGGCCCAACCCAGCTCAAGAACCGGCCCAAACATGCCACAATTTGGCCCATTGTATATATATGTATCTTCTCCCCCATTCCTCATTTTACATACACAAAAATCACACTTTTTCTCTCAAGCTCTCCTCCCCTCCTCCTCTCTCCCAAAAACCTGCCCAAGAACACCACCACCACCACCAAAATCGGCCACCATCACCACCATAGTGTTCATCACATCTCCAAGAAGAAAATCAAGCTAAAGACTCAAGATTCAAGCTCTTTGAACAACTTCTCTTCAAAAATCACCAACCTATTTGTAAGAAAAATTATTCTCTATCCAAATATCTTTAAGAACATGTTAAAAGGTTCACATAACAAAGAAATGTCCAAAATATAACATAAAAACGTTTTTCATGGCTTAAAATGTTCAAGAACAACACATGCATTTCCGGGCAGAAAAATAGCTCGACTTTGAGAGGCTGTTTCTCCCTCAAAACTTAACCAAAATAGACGATTCAAAAGGCAAAAATTAAGTTTAGGAAGTTAGATTTCATTTCCAAGTAGTTTCATAATTTTTGGAGTTCGTTTGATACCCGAAATGATTTTTACAAAAACATGTATACGGGCTGTCGAAAATCACAGAAATTTCACCTTTCTTATTTTAATCATAACTCGAGATATACACCTCCAAATGGCATGAAACGGCCGCCAAAAGTTCACAAATTTTGTTAGGAACAAATGTCGTTTAGATAACTTTTTCTGTAAATGTGTAGATTTTTCCCAGAAATCTGATCTTGTTGCATGTGTCCGGATTGGTCACTTTCTGACCTTAGGGAACAAACGGAATTTTTAAAAATACTTAGGAATACCCAAAAATTCTGGAAAAATTATTTTAAGGAGCTAACATACTAAGGAACAACATAGATTTTTCTTGAATTTTTATTTGAACATTTGGAACACGAAATAAATGTACAGAAACTGACCTGTTACAGGCCTCTGTGTCGCAGAAGCTCAGTAGTCTGCGACACAAGCCTTTGTGTCGCCATAGCGCCCGAATCGTCACATTAGCGACACAAGCCTTTGTGTCGCCATAGCGCCCGAATCGTCACATTAGCGACACAACCCTTTGTGTCGCCATAGCACCTGAATCGTCACATTAGCGACACAACCCTTTGTGTCGCCATACCACCCGAATCGACACATTAGCGACACAAGCCTTTGTGTCGCATAATACCTTAGTGTCGCACACAGCGACACTAACCCAGTGTCGCTAAAAATACAAAATCGATACGTTTTTATTAAAGCAACATATACATAAATAAAAAATTTTCCGCGCTGACCTGGCAGCTCGACCCCAGGCAGGGGCTCTGTCCCTTGGACCCCGCTACCAGGGGCGCTGCCCCCGGACCCCGTCATTAATGGGCTTCGCCCCTTACCACACTGATCAATTACCCATAACTGGAAAGTGGAAATATGCATAACATAATTAATCAAATCTGTGTTCTCACAAAATATCACCAACGGCCCGTACATGTTTTCTAAGCACAAACGATAACTGAACAATTGGACAATTCTAGTTGAGTGAACTAGCATAGGTGGACATTAACCCTCCACCTACACGATTTATTTAGGTGGACATTAACCCTCCACCTACACGATTAACTTAGGTGGACATTAACCCTCCACCTACATGATTGGCTTAAGTGGACATTAACCCCCACTTATACAATCACTATAGATGGTCTTTTGAGACATCTACTTACACAACCTTATACGTTTAGGACGTTAGAAGGTTGCATTTGGAAAACACGTTTTGCTTACTATTTGCTACTTGCTTGCTAATATCAGGTGAGTTTCATAGCCCCCTTTTTTTACAGTTTCTAACTGGGGTGAGAATACATACAACTGCTTTCATACCGCTATTTTTATGTGAACACAAGTACTAAACTCGATATATTGGTTGCATGAGTTATTTTACTAATCCTGAAAGTCCCCCACATCATAGTTTGTTAGTATCGTTATAATGTAAATGTTAATGAATAGTACTATTTGGGATTGACTCCCCCCGTCCGGGTTAGTAGCGCTAACTTGTCAAACGGACGCATTATCATTTGTTCCTACGAGTGTTGGATTAGGCACTCGCTGGGAGGCACCCCGATCGTGGCACTTGATTGTGACCCGACACCACAGTTAAGCTCGAACTATGAGCTCATGGCAACAATATACACTATCTTTACATTTTTGTAATACATCACCTATCATTGTTGAACTCACCAACTTTATGTTGACCTTTTAGTATGTATTTCTTAGGAGATCAACCGCAGTAGGTTTGCTTTTGGAAGAAGATAGCTCGAGTCGCATATTTTTCACAAACAATAGAGATTAACTTGCATTGTGATGTGTTGTAATCTTGTAATAGATGCGTACTCTACTTTTGGCAAAACATATGTAAACAATGTAACTACGAAATGTAATGATTTTTGGAAACGTCTCATATAGAGGTCGTTTGTTGTAATTCTTGTGTTGTGATATTTGATTTGGTCGGCACCCCCAACGCAACACCCTACCTTCCGCTGCCACGTGTCTTGGGGGTGCGACACTTTAAAATGAGAAGATCTAGATGCATACACCACTAGGTACTACCATCTTTTAAGTGAGCTGGATGACCATGAGATAGCATGTACTGAGAGGGAGAAAACCGACAAGTTTCTTGAGGGTATACCCCCAAAATGGGAAATGTATGGAGTTATGATTAAAGACAATGAGGATCGATATGCTAGAATGACTCTGGAGCAGGCTATAGACAAGCTCCGTGGATATGATTTTACTAAGAAAACGAGGGATACAGATTCCGATCAGGTACAAGATCCTGGGCTATACCATGGAAAATCTTGTCTCTCGAATGCTTCATCAAGTTCAACCTCTACATTACTGGTTGGCGCTACTGATGACAACAGTGAAATTATGTCTGAGGGTTTGTGCTTTATAGCTTCAGCTGGGAGTGAGATCCGAAGCAAGAACACTACTTTTGAGAAGTCAGCTCAAGGGCATCATAAAATGCCTATGAGTGTGAAATCTGCAGAACAACAATTATATGTGCTTGCTTCTTTTATTGCTTCCTATGAGAACTACATTCAAGGGAAGATTAATGATCCTGCTATGTTTGATGAGGATTATGATTAAGTCGACCCTGATGACTTGGAGGAAATGGATCTCCAGTGGGAACTTGCTATGATGCCAAGGAGAGTTAAAAATTTCCTAAAGCGTACTGGTAGGAAAGTGGTGGGTAACAAATCAGGTTTTGATAAATCCAAAGTAAAGTGTTATAATTGTCAATCATATGGACACTTTGTTAGGGAATGTCAAAGACCCAAGATTGAGCAAACTGCAAATCCTAGAAAGCAAGGCACGTCCTTAGCTTCCAAAGCCTTGGTGGTTCAGCAACTGGATGGCTCTTATGATTGGAGTGCTTTATCTGAAGAAGCACTTATGGCTGAAATTGATGATCAAGATAAGACTGTTGAATACACATCTTACATGCCAACTGCGGAGGAGTATCAAGTGAAGATACCAGAAACAAAGGTGACAGTAGTTATTGATGATGTGCTGGATATGGGATCAACGGAGGATATGTGTCCTGAAGACTTTGTGGCTCAAATGGCTGAACTTCAGACTGACAAAAAACGGGTATGTCTTGATATTCTCACTCTTACTGATATATGTCACTTAGTTACTAGTCTACAGTCCCAAGTTAATGTATTTGCCAAATCACACAGGACTATGTCATCTGAATTAGAAGTAATAAAAAGTGATGTACGTAGGCTAAATGAGGATAAATTAGCTCTTAAAGAAAAGATTAAGTCTAATATGGCAGATAAGACCGCACTTAGAGACACTATTAATGAACAATCTATTAGAACAGATGGTCTGTATCTAAACTTAAGAGACTTAAACAAAGATATTGCTAGTAAAGACAAAGAACTGGCTGAGTCTAAGATGAAGTTAGTTGAGTTAAATCCTAAGTTTGAAAGTTATAGGACATCTTCCTTAACTTTAGATCATATAATTAGTACTCAACGTAGTGTAAAGGATGTGACTGGTTTGGGTTATAATGATGTACCTCCTCCATTTAATTCTAATTACACTAATACTTATGTAGACTTAGAAATGACTAATGTGCCTGTTAATTCTGAGAATAATCCAATTGATAAGTCAGAGGTATCTGAGGCAGAGGAGCCTGTTATTAAAGATCCATCATCTAACGAGTGTAAAACTGAATTAGATGTTAGGGATATCAAGAAACAGGAAAGTAAGACTTCAGTGTCTCCGAAACATACTGACTTGGAAAAGGAAAAAGAAATAAAGTCTCGTAAGCAAATGTCTTGCTTTAAATACCACCAAAAAAGGCATGTGGCTTCTTGTTGTCCTAATAAGAAGTCAGAAGCAATACATAGACCGGTGAACAGAGACAAGTCACCAGTAGCTTCTAAAGTTAATGTAGACAGGTCGAGTTTCAAACCGGGGTTGGGTAGTAAACCAATTATTAAACTTGTAAACATTCTCAAAGGGAAGGAACACATAGTGTTTCTCCACCTAAACCTAAACGGATTTTTACTCAAAATGATAATTTTGTCTATCAATCAAGAGATAAAATACCGTCGAGATTTAGGAATCTAAGTAGAAACCATAGTCATTATGAGAATGGATCCACTTCACATACACATGGGATTAACTACGGGTACAATTACAATCATAACCAAGGATATAAATCTCAAGGTTGTGCCAAGGAGGTTTACTTCTAACTCTCCTTATAGACCCAAGACCAATGACCATCAACAAACTCAAACTCCTTCGAAAGTAATCAAGGCTCCTGATGGGAAAGAGGGTTACTTTAAAGAAGTTAAATTTGTTGATGAGGGACGATCCAAGACCGCTATGACTTGGGTCCCTCTTGATAACTAGTTGTGTATAACTGTCATGTGCAGGAGCAGACTGTGAACGAGGATAGCTGGTGGTACGTAGACAGTGGATGCTCAAGACACATGACAGGAGATAGAAGTCTACTGATGGACTTCAAAGGAGGTTTGAAGCAGCGAGTCAATTTCGCGGGAGAAAAGGGAGGAATGATTACTGGGATAGGAAAAGTTTTTAACGGAACTTTGACTTTTTAGAATGTGAATTATGTTGAACAACTGATTCACAATCTAATGAGTGTCTCCCAAATCTGTGATAAAGGTCATCTTGTTCTCTTTAACGACACAGAGGCCTTAGTCCTGAAGCCAGATTTTGTAATTCCCGAAACATGAATATTGATGAGGGCTTCAAGGAAGAAGGACATCTATGCTATCAACATGGGTGCTCATGTCTCTTCAATGGAGTCAACATGCTTATTATCCAAGGCTTCTGAAGCAGATTCGAAATTATGGCATAGGAGGATGGCACACTTGAATTTTAGAAAGATGAATTATATAACCAAAAATGGGTTAGTTTTTGGGTGTACCACAGAAGAGTTTTGCATTTGAAGACAAGTGTGTACCTTGCATGAAGGGAAAGCAGCACAAAAAACCACACAAGTCTAAAACTGTAAACTCTATCTCCTCGCCTTTTGAGTTGCTACATATGGATCTCTTTGGCCCTATAAGCAAGAGAAGCATAGGTGGCAAATGGTATTGCTTGGTTGTCACAGATGATTACTCTAGATTCTCATGGGTATTCTTTTTGGGATCTAAGGACGAAACTCCGGGAATTCTTATGGAATTCTTAGATTTGATAGAGAATGCCTATAAAACGCGAGTTAAGGGTATTCGTAGTGACAATGGAATCGAGTTCAAGAAATCTACATTAAATGTCTATTGTTTAAGCAAAGGAATTCAACATCAATTCAGTGCACCATATGAACCACAGCAAAACGGTGTTGCTGAAAGGAAGAATAGAACTCTAATTGAAACAGCAAGAACAATCCTTGCGGATTCAAAGCTTCCGGTCATCTTTTGGGCAGAAGCAGTGAACACAACATGTCATGTTCTAAATAGGATTCTAACTTTTAAAAAGCATAACAAGACTTGTTATGAACTTTTGAACAATAAGAAATCTAACTTGAAAGGATTTGAACCCTTTGAAGTGTCGTGTACTCTACTGAAGACTAGTAGTCAATCGAAGTTTGGTGAGAAGACTGACGAAGGATACTTCCTAGGTTATGTTCCTAACCTAGGATTCAATAAAGTCAATAAAGTCACTGGACGTGTGGAGATTGTTTACAACATTGAAGTTATAAGCTACATACATGATTCACATAAGGGATTAGATTGGCAATTTGACTATTCGGATCTCTTTAAGTCATTTAATGTTCCGATTAGTGACCACATAGTTGACTCTGAAGTCCCTGAACATTTATTGTGTGGTGATGGAGATACTGGCCCTGCTCCAACATCGAATGCTCCTAAAAACAGGACTTCTGTAGATCTTAATAGAGCATCTACAAGTGCCACACAACAACCCTCAGTGGAAAACCTCAAGAGAATGACAAGTTGTCAGAAGTTACAGATAGAATTATGGATCATATCTTTACCCCTACGAGGCAGTTAAGGGAGACAATAACTTCTGATGAGATGTAAAATACTGAGGAGGATATGCTACCATTGGGAGAAATTGACACTAATCTAGATGCTGAAATACCGTTGGAACCGGTGACGACAACAAAAATTAACAAAAATCATCCGACCAAGAATATCATTGGTGATCCAACTGCATCTGTTCAAACTAGGGCTAGTACATCTGAGCACTCTAGCCTTTATGTTGCAATCAAGGAGACTGGAATCATAAATCAGTGTTCCTACTCTTGCTTTATCTCACAAATTGAACCTAAGAATGTTCAAATGGCATTGAAGTACAGTTCGTGGGTAGAAGCAATGCAGGAAGAGTTGTCTAAGTTCTCAAAATTGCAAGTTTGGAAGTTGGTTGATTACCAGTTGGTGAATATCCAATTGGAACTAGATGGGTGTTTAAGTGCAAGAAAGACGATCGAGGAATCGTGACTCGCAATAAAGCTCGTCTAGTCGTTCAAGGTTTCTATCAACAAGAGGGGATTGATTATAATGAAGTGTTTGCACTAGTGGCTAGGCTTGAAGCAATTAGGTTGTTCTTAGCATTTGCAGCATCAAAGAAAATGAAAGTTTATCAGCTGGATATTAAGAGTGCCTTCTTGTATGGCAAAGTCAAGGAAACGGTGTATGTTTCTTAACCGCCAGGGTTTACTAATCCAAATTATCCAGATAGAGTATATCGTCTTGATAAGGCTCTGTATGGATTACATCAAGCACCTAGGGCATGGTATGAAACACTATCAACACATCTTCTTGAAAATGGCTTTACAAGAGGACAGATTGATAGTACATTTTTTGTAAAATGGAAGAAGAAAGACTTTCTACTTGTTCAAGTGTACGTTGATGATATCATATTTGGGTCATCTGACGAAAAGATGTGTAGTGAATTTGAACAAGTTATGAAGAGCAAGTTCGAAATGTCTTCTATGGGAGAACTAAATTTCTTCTTAGAATTACAAGTTGATAAAAAGAAGATGGTCTTTTCATTCATCAAACAAAGTATACAAATGAGCTCTTAGAACGCTTCAAAATGGATGAAACTCGAGTTTATCACACTCCTATTCCGGAAGCTCATGGACTTGGCCCTGATACATTGAGTGATAAAGACGTGGATCCTACTCTCTATAGAGCAATGATTGGATCGCTAATGTATCTTACTGCATCGAGGGCCGATATAATGTTTGCAGTATGTGTCTGCGCAAGATATCAAGCTACTCCTAAAGAGTCTCATATGCAAACAGTTAAACGAATTTGAGGATGCAATCAGAATAGAAAGTCTACAACTGGTGGATGTCAATTTTTAGGAGGTAGACTTGTGTCTTAACAGTGCAAGAAGCAAACTTCAGTAGCCATTTCCACGTGTGAAGCTGAGTATGTTGCAGCTGGCAGCTGTTGTTAAAATTAATTAAGTTCAAATAAGTCTCGTATACTTAATAGTTCAATTAAGTTTAGTGAATTAAGTTATTAATTAATCGTAAACTTGGATGTATGGTGATCATTTACGTTCACAATACATTATAGTTTAAAATTAATTAATGTTCGATAAGTCTTCATGTTCTCTGCTTAGAGCGAATTGCCGTTTGCTTAATTCTTATGATTACAAAAATGGCTCCTCGTAGATCGTTTGTTTCTTCTCACAACGTCTTGGTTGATTTAGGAGTTAATGCACGTGGTGCCGCACGTTTTACGCAGATGCTTACGTTTTTGGCACGATCACGCATTAGATATGCCATTACAGAGTCTCCACCTCTGTCACGAGACCTTTTGACCCAGTTTTTGGCAAATATTGAGTATGATGTTGCAGCTGCACCTCCGGTTATTCGTACGAGGGTTAACAATCATCCTGTTATCTTCTCTGCTGCTGATATGCGACAGATTTTGCATCTGGGTACAGTCGAGCAAGAAGCTGGTCCCCCTGCATACTCCACTGATTTCATTGAGGGTGCACTTGGCCGAATGAGTTATTCTGGACCCAAGAGAGGACGCCCGTTCGTCAAGGCGTTCGTTATCGGCCAGTGGAGGTTTCTTTTCACGGTTATTGTTACTATCTTTGGTAACAAGAAGGGAGGCTATGATGAGTTGAGCCCCTCGTTATTGTATGGGCTACTGTCACTGGTTTACAACAAACAATACAGTTTTTCTTCATATTTGTTCGAGGCGCTGTTAAGTCAAAGTTTATGATCTATCTAAGATTCTGCATGCTCATCATTCGTCATCACATACTGGACTTCCATGGTTTCAGCCTGATTTGCATGTGGATACCATTGGATTAAGAGGTTACAACACATGTTTTCTTCACTATTCTAGGCTTTCTGATCACGTCAAACCAGAAGAATGCGATTTATTTGGTTATCTGATCGACGACAATTATGTTGCTCCACAGAACAATGGTTGGATGGATGCTAGTGTTGCGCCTGAGCCTGCGCCTGCAGCTGTGGTTCAACATACTGAGCCACAAGAGCTGATTGAGGATGTGTTACAACAGGCTGCACAACCAGGGTAGCAGATTCTGCCTGATTTAGCTGCTCAGGTCCTGCATGAGGTATTAGTTCAGAATGATGATGCCATTGATCCTATCTTGCAAGAGATAGATCAATTTCATGACGCTGCACCTCTACAGGAACCTGAAGCTGTTGGCTCAGAGGTCGTGAGACCTGAGGGCGAATGTGATCAAGGGCGTTTACCCGATGATGGTCCTTCTAGTGCCTTATGCAAGGATGGTGCCACTGCATCTGACCCAGATACTGACGAAACTGATGATGATGATATGGATCATGGACTGATTTTGAAGGGTTCCAAACTGATCATGGATCCTACTATAAAAGGCAAGCGTAAAGCTGACGATAACGATCCTGATTATCAGCTAGTGGATGAAGCTACTGACGAAGAGGATCAACCTCTCGAGACTACAAGCAGAAAGCGTATTAGATCTGCGACTCCACAGCTGACGATTGGAGATTTGTCTCGTCCAGGTTACTTTTCAAACTAGTTATTATTTGCTGTATGTTGTGAATCCTGCATGAGAAACTGAGATAGATATTTCTATAACAGTTACTCAGGATAGACAACCGATTCAGGCTAGACCTACGATGCAATGTCCGACTGCTCGGATATCTGAAGCCTCAGAGAAGGTTAGAGATACGAGTATTAATACTTAATCAGAGATTGAGACAGATTATTCTGTGATGTTCCTGTTATGATTAAGACTACCAAAGCTAGTCGAATTGCTGCTAGCTTACTTTTGAAAGACGTTGCCACCCGGATAGAACAAAGAAGTGTTCAATCTGAGACCGCACCTACTTCACAGCCTTCTACTCACACCAGAGCTTCTGAGAGGATTTCCAATTTGGAATTTCGAGTCCGGGTTTTGGAAACTCAAAATGCTACTCTTGCAAAGGAACTCGCGAATCAAGGCGAAGCTTACACTCACCTGATGAAGTCTCACATGCTTTCACTTAGAGATGTTGAGGATCAGCAGAGATAGCTTGATCGATTGAAGAGCCTTGTTTCTAATTTGTTGAAGGACAAGCCGTCTCAGGGGGAGATATTGTTGTATCATGAGACCTGTAAAGAAGATGAACTTCTAAAGAAGAGACGTAATGATACAGATGATGATCCCGACGCACAGAAAGATAGAGAGCCGACTGGTCCTTCAACAACTGATGAGCGAGCTATGATTCAGGGGCAGTCTGCTGGTGCAAGTGGAAGTGGTGTTGGTACTAAAAATGTTGGTGCTAGTAATGTTGGTGAGAAACTGACTAAGTAATAATTTTAGATGTGTATTCTTATATTGGTTGTAATAATATTTATAATCAATGAAATGCTTACATTAAAAATTATTTGTTTTGTGTTAGTATTATTGTTTTTGTAGATGATTGAAATGATAAAGAAATTCTTAGATTGATTATTTCAATAAAAGAATTTATATTATTCACATTTAATTCATGTCATGTTTATCATTTGTAGATATGAATGTTGAAAGTGACTCAGATACTGAAATTCTTAATGAGGTCGAAGAAGAAATCGATTATGATCTAGAGGAGGGAGAGTTTGTACCTCTTGAAGATTGGACTTTTATTCCTGATGTTGGGTTAGAAGAAGGTGTGGATCCTGATGCTAATATAGATGAACACATCGTGAGCCCATCAAAGATAAAAGTTATTATTCAGGATGAAGATGGAGAAAGAGTTGTTGATATAGATGAAGATCTAGATGAGTCAACTGATACTGATTCTGAAAATGACTTTCCTGATAAACTTAAAGATAATCCGATGTTTAGACCTCTAAAGAAAAAGAAAAAGAAAAAGACTGGGATTAGTGAAGTTGATATCACAGGAAAGCGTGTACCGAGAAGAGGTATTATTGGATGGTATTACGACGCAGATTTGAAGCTTTTTGCTATAAAGAGATTTGACGGAGTTCAATACTTTGAGAAGAAGCTTGTTGTCTTCAGTTCTTTGCCTAGGTTTGAGATTCGAGACTTGGCTAGATTGGAGTTGAAGAACCCCAGTAATGATCCTTTTGGTAGATATGTCGAAAAGATTATCAAGACTGAGGGTTGGTCAACGAAATTTGAGAGAATTAAGCCAAGAGTCGGAAAGACTATCAAACTTGATGAGAGAAGTCAAAGAACAGGAAGGCGTCGGAGGAAGAAAGTATATCCAGCTGCGAAATGCATACAATCGATTCCATTAAAGCCTATGCCTCAAGATATCTTAGGTAAGTTGAAGAGATGGCAAGTGGATTCTGTGACTGGTGAAGTCGTTATGATTGAAGCTGATGATGAAGCTGAAAATGAAGAAAAAGAGATTTTGAGCATTTATGATCGTCGACATCTGATGAACTTATCAAAGTCTGACCTATTGATGTTACACAAGAATAGGATCCATGCAATTGAAGGATGGAAAGATGTTGCTCGAGATTATCAGTCTATGGTAAAGACATGCATGAAGCTGAAGATATATGCGGGTAGCAAAATTTACAAGTGATTACCAAAGACAACTTGAAGACAAAAACGCTAAAGCTATTGTCAAGAGGGAGTCTGTTGGGACATGTTTTGTGACAACAGATCTAGCTTGTAATAGGACTTTTGTTAATTGTAATCAAGTTTGTACATTGGTTTTGAATTGTAATGAAAAATATTGGTTGGTAAACATTTTAGAGTTAAATATTAAATGCTGAAAAATGTTGATCATGTTTGACCAAGCACTTGCGGTGCGAACCGAGTCAGCTCGCAGGGCAAGGCTGCGATGCGAACTGAGTCAATCTGCAAGGTCGTAGTGGGCTGCGAACCGAGTCAGTTCGCAGAGCCCAGCACCCGCGAACCGAGACGGTATAAATACAAAATTAGTCTAGAAACCTAGGTATCTTTTTGCCATTTACGAAATACGAACTAAATATTGTTTCCAGAGCTTTAAACACATTCTAAAGGCTAGGTATTGATCGTTTAACACCCGTTCTAATCAATACAAAGCATATTAGTAATCGAACTCGCTAATTAATCGCGAAACAAACTGTTTACAATCCGTAAACTAGTATTAAGGGATTCCGCACCATAATACCTTAGATAACCTCGTTATCGATCTTATAGGAAGGGACTTACAATTGTATATGATCCAGAGTATTTCCTCTTGAGTGCAATAATGAGAGTTTATGGATGATTAAGCTATTAAACTCCAATGAACTTGTAAACCCGGTTCAAGACGTAGTCAAGCGATGGTGATAATAGACTTAATCCTTAGAGAAATATATTGAAAATATTTTCTAAGCGTATGAGGTGTTATCTTTCAAAGGAGGTATAACACTAGTATTTATAAGAAAACCCTACTTTCTAGAAGGTTCTAGAAGAGTTTTTTTTTTGGGAATTAGTCGAATATAGTTTGTTAGGATTGTGCCAACGTGGACCAATCAGGTGAGCCGACACCCTTAGTGGGAAAGTCATGCAAATATCACCCGAATGGATATTTTGTGTACTTTTGTCAGAGTTTGTCGGGAAAACATGCATATCGTGTCTTATGTCCCATCTCTGCTTATGAGAGAATTACAAGGGTTCCAGAACTTAGATCTAAAGTATCAAAACGGATCTGTGACGCGAGTTCGGGTAACAAGGAGTCCGTGACGATGATTCTACTCTTGAGGATTTCTTTGTTTTTGGTTTATCTAAGTTTGTGATCCAGCTTGGATGAGCTGATTCGATAGAAAGAATCCGGTTCGACTTGTACGTGATATTTGGTACATCATCATTACTATATATAAGTTTGATTTAAAGTTTGAACGATATATTTTTTTATTTTTGAGTAATTCAATCGTAACAAAATTTTTTATAATGATGCTGACCATTAAATGTTTTAATTGAAAGAAGATTACATTAAATTCTTATTACAATTTAACTACCAAAATTTTTTATTACTATGCTGACCATTAAATGCTTTAATTGAAAGAAGATTACATTAAATGCTTATTACAATTTAATTACCAATTAATATTGTAGTTTTTTCTTAACTATGATTTAATCTTTAGGAGTTATGACTATATTCAGAAGGGATTATTGTTTGATTATATGCTCAACTTTACACTTTTTACTATTATATGCGTTTAACTTTCATACCATCTATTGTATGAGGTGAATTTTTTAAAAACTCTATTGTATGTTCACAACTTTCATAATGAGGTGAACATTCTAAGACCTCTAAGTAATATGATATAAATTAGACATTCTAAAAACTCTATTAGAAAAGTTTATCTCATACAATAAAAAGTATGAAATTTGTGAGCATACTATAGTATTTTTAGAATGTTCACCTTTATAGTATTTTTATACTCTCTTCATTACAATATAATTGTCAAGGTTTCTATTTTAAGATGTCTCAAAATAATTGTCTATTATTGATTTCAACCAATCAGAAAATGTTTTAGTGAGTATGTATGAAATCTTATTGGTTGACGTAATAATTAATGTAATTTTCTAAATCTTCATGTATTTTTATAGTGAAAAATTAAATCGGGACAGATCGGGTAATTTATAATAGTACGGTTTATCCTTTAAAAAAAAAGAGAGAGAAATTGATATTTTAAATGGAGAAATAATAGGTCCTCCACTTTTCAAATATTTATTTGAAGCTTTCTCTAATGACATAAAACCCCCTTCAAGTTCTTTTCTTCTTATTCTTAGAGCCACCATCACCTTCACTAACCCTAGCTAATACCGTCGATCGTCGTTTCAAACCTTAGATTTTCTAACTACGTGAATCATCGTCCCTACCACGGCAAACAATGGAGACATCATCGGCGCCAGAGATTGATGAATCGGAGATTGAATACGTCAGCTACAGCGGAGAACATCATTTACCCGAAATCATGCGTCTGGTTGATGAAGAATTGAGCGAACCCTATTCCATTTTTACATATCGTTATTTTGTCTATCTTTGGCCCAATCTCTCTTTCCTGGTACCTTTCCCATCCTTACAATTGTTAATATCAGTATTACTATACTAGTATTTCATTTTATGATTTTTTTTTCTTTAATAGTTTTTATTTTATTTTATTTGATCTTAGGCTTTTCATAAGGGGAAATGCATAGGAACAGTGGTTTCAAAAATGGGAGAGCGCAGGAATACTTTTAGAGGATACATTGCTATGCTTGTTGTTCTTAAACCTTACCGTCACAAAGGCATTGGTAATAATCTCTTCTATATATCGGTTTTAATGCGATTAATTGTGCTAATGATGAGGTGTTGTTTTATTAGATTGATTATATGTTGAGGACTTGTGTATTTGCAGCTACAGAGCTTGTTACTAGATCTATTAAGGTGATGATGGAATCAGGTTGTGAAGAGGTATTTCATTAGTTTCTCGCTGAATTTTAGTAATTTCGATATGATTTAATCATAATTATTGTTATCTCTTCCTTATGATTTGAAGCATATGCTGGAAACATAGGATTGTATTATCATGCCATCCATTGGGACATATTATCTCGATTGCCATTATATCGTACCAAGTTCAATGTTCGGGCAGCTGTTTGAACTTGCCTTGGTTGTGCCGATTCTATGCTTAATTATCTGGTTGCTTGATTTGATAAATGGTTCATTGACATGTTTTGTGTGTGTGTGTGTGTGTGCGCTCGCTGAGTGGGTATGGTTATTTTAATCCAATAGTATGGAACAACCTAAGCAGACATAAATCGTTTTCGTCAACTAACTGGCCATATAGGATTTATTCTACAAGCAAGTCTTTATCAACAAATATTACATCTTGGCTACATTACAATTTAGCTAAACAAATTATTTCAAGAAACATAGGTTTTGAGAAATGCATTGGTAAGTAACCTGCAACTCCTTGGTTGCTAGATAAGTGTAAAATGTTGCTAGATCATTAGGCATCCTCCATTTGCATTTGTTTGTTTGTTTGTACTTATGCCCCCCTACTCAATGTAATATATATCATCTCATGCTATCAAATTAATCTCATAATGTTGGCAAATTTTCTATCATCAATAAAATATATAGTTCTTAGGACGATACCTTTTAGTGCTAAAACTGTATTCAGAATCATCAGCAACCTCTGTCAAAGAACAAAGAATGACATTCAATTCGCTTCTCCATACGATGTGGAGATATTATTCTTACGAACATCTAAAGAAGATGAAAAATAATCTTCTGCAGTGTCACAAACAAGTACAATTGACCAATTGTTTGAGCAGTATGTAGATTGTTGTGATACTTCATAAGATGTTCAATTTACCTCGAAGCAAATTTGCAATGCCCGTTCTTTGAGTGAGGGAGTGAGGCTGCTGATGACTGTTAGTACAATTATAGCACTGAATAGGTATTGTCTTAAAACTATTTTTTATCTAGTTGATGATAGAATTTGCCAACATGACGAGATTATCTTGATAACGTGACTTGATATATGCTACATGAAACATGAGGACATAAGTACAACCAAGCAAACAAATGTAAACGGGGGATTCCTGCTGATCTTGCAACAACTTACACTTACCTAGCATACAAGGAGCTTCAAGTTACTTACTAACGCAGTTCTTATGTTTCTTGTATGCTTTGTAACTTAAATGATATTGTATATGAGACCCTTTAACAATCTGATGCCAGATCAAGTTTATCATTGAAATATCGAAAGGGTAGCATTAATTGGAATATCATATGCTGGAATAGGTGTGCGTATGAATAGAAACAAAAAATTCTTTGATGGTAGTTCTTTTTCTTTTTTGTTTTGTAGGTGACATTGGAAGCAGAAGTTACAAATAAAGGAGCACTTGCATTATATGGGCGACTTGGGTTCATACGAGCAAAAAGGCTATTCAGATATTACTTGAATGGTGTTGATGCATTTAGATTGAAGCTGCTATTCCCCCATACAGAATTACCATCTTCCCATCCCCATGCTCACTCCCACTCGCACTCTGTAATGTCATCAGTCCTTGAGACTTACGAATAAAATGAAACTAAGAAAGATTGGTCAGAAAGTGAGGTTTAGAATAGATTTTCTATTTACAGAAACAGATATATTGTTGTAGTAATTATAAGAATGTGGTTATGGTTACCAATGAGATACTTACCTGTTGAATGCTTAAATGATGCTTAATATTTGCTTCCTGTACGTCTTCAAAGATGATATCAACAATCTATATTTACTGATTACTTGATTAGTTAACCTCTAACTTTGGGACACGCCCAGTACACATTGTAATTCCACCTGCATGTAAAATACCAAGAATTTGACATATGCTGACAGCTTGACTAAAAAGTCAACTGGTACGTTCTTGATGCATAAATAGTTAAATCCTAATACTCAAAACATAATGTATGATTCAAAGCTTGTTCTCGATTCCTATGTACAAACAGAAGTTCCACAAATTGAGTTATAACGAAATCACCTGACTGTTTAATGTCAACTCAAATTTTAATCTTTTGAGGTGAAGGACCGTTTGACTTAAAAAGTCAAACTGTTTGTAGGGATGACAACGAGCGGGTAATATCTGGTTCCCATTTCCCATCCTTATCTCTCAATCTTCATTCCTATTTTCGTTTTTTACTCCTCATTCACATCCCCTTTGGGGACATGGTTTTCATCCCCATCCCCATTTGCAATGGGGATCGTTCCCCAACGAGGATGATAGGATTTTCTCTCGCAATCAAATAAAGTATTTCTAAAAAGTAATTGAATTACGATGTTGATCAATAAACTACATCAACTAGATTCTTGTGATTTTGATTAAACTAACTACCGTCAAGTCTTCAACTTATAATTATAATAGTGAAAATATTGAAAGTCATTTATCATTGTGTTAGTCTTCAAATTATATTATGTGATATATAAATGAATTTTGGCATGTGTAATACTACTTATGTGATGCTCATTAACGATTTCATATATTTATATCCTTGGTTTTCGATTTCATTTTTTGAAAGATGTAACATTTTGGAAACTAAAAAAACAATACGGTAATAAAAACGCATCCCCAACCATCCCTGCATCAATAAATTGGGCGTTCATACATATGCCTAAAACAGGAACTAAAAATACGCGTAATCCATTTAATATCTAATAATTACTTGGCATGAATCACTTCCCTCGTACACTATTTACTCATGATAATGATTTTATTACATCTATCAATCATATTGTTATGCGCATGTAAAGCCCATCAATCAATTTCCCGCTACATATGCTACAAGTTTTAATTAGTACAGATAGGAGCAACAAATTGTAAAGTAAATCAATCATCTTAGTCAAAATCTGGCAGAGCGTTCTCAAAGAAGGCTGACTGCAGATCTTCTACACATTTTTTGATTCGCTGTCATTTACTGTCAGTGATATATTCAAACTCTACTAAAGGCACATGTTCCGACCGGATCCACTCATATTGCTGATGACATCATTAAGATCCAACGAATGCAACATAACATATGATATATTATATATCAACTGTATTTGTTTCGTGAGGGCAAATCACTACCACCTCTGCCCAATGTAGTCACAGCACAAGTTCTCCAACACTATCAACAAATTGCAGGAGCTTTTGAATTAATAAAAGATCTTTCCAAGAATTGTGGGTCATTAATCCAATCACTATTTAGTCTCTTTTCTACAGCTGGATAATTAGATCTGTTGTTATGAAACCAATATCAAATGCATCATACTGCCAGAAATAACAAAGTTGAGCATTAGAAGATAAAGATATGAATTGTTAGTTTGATTTTATATTCAAAACAATCAGAACCAAAGTTAATTGGAACAACTTGAAACCATTCAATAACCAAAACTGAGTCCAAAATCAGAAATCTCACGGGACTTTTGGCTGGCGACCAATATCACAGGGTTTGGTTGCAACCAGAGTTGAACAGCTTATTTCTTACTAAACCCTAACCTAACCTAATTATTTTGCAAACCCCAAACCTGTAATAAGAACCTAAAGAAAACTCGTATTGACTGCTTGCAGTAAATACATCAAATTATTGGATATATATATATACACACAATCTATGGTTATAACTTTGTTCATATGCTACAAATTTATATCAAATGGTTGAGGAGTAGAAATTGGAGCAACAAAATGCAATGCAAATTAATCATCTTAGTCAAGAGCCTACATATCATTCCAAGGCCGAAGGCAGATCTTTAACACACTTTTCTAATTTACTACGATTAAATGCCACTAATATCTTTGCCAAGGATTCTCTTTGGGATATCACTTGAACATTCACTTCATTCACTCGAAGAACAGCAAGAACACGAAGCACCTACACCAACATACCAAATGCTCAATTACAGAAAGCAGAAACCACCAATTGAAATATAATCTTCGGAAAAAAGTGTTTCATAGTAATCAGCTCTTTAAGGGTTCAGCAAAATCGGATTATTTGAGAATTCAGTACATCAAATGACCTTTAAAAGATTATTCTGCAAAAAAGGAGAGCCGTCTGGTAGGTTGGAAGAAAAAGTCTTTCAAACTAGGGGAAATTAGGTAAAATTTATTTTAACCTTTGATGATTATTATTTGACAGATAATCGGAAGCAAAAGAATACCTTTGCCGATACAGGTGAGAACTTCTGAACAATTTCAATGAGTGGAAAAATCCATTCGTGCTGAAGGAGATTCATTACAGCTTTGATAATCAACTTGTCCCGCAACATGATCCAGTTCCTGTGCCAACATCATTTAATATCACTATTTGAACAATTGTGATGTACTATGTTCATGGTGTAGTGTAAAATATTCATCAATTGTATTATAAATATCAGTATGCAATGTTTCTCAAACATCTTAAATGCCATCAAATGCAATACTGACTGATGACAACTTGCAGTTGATTACCATATTATTATTGTATAAACCACATGCTACAAAGTTAGTTATAAGAGGTGATATCACATGCAACATAACATATGAATTTTATATTACAACGGTACTTTTTTATCTTTTTTGTGTTTCACTAACCTGAATTTCTCGCAAATCAAGTGCTTTACCAATGGTGGTGGCAGTCAAATCACTACCACCTCTGCCCAACGTAGTCACAGCACTAGTTCTCCAACCCTATGAACATTTTACATGAAAAATAGATATCAATTTTAAGAACTTCATGACATAAGAATCAAGTGATAAGACTCTGCAAAAAAATGTAGTACACGTAAATAATATAAGACCTTTCCAAGAAAGCCAGTGACAATAGGAATTGCAGGATCACTAATCCAATCATCATTTAGCCTCTTTGCTACAGCTGGATACGTGGCTTCCAAAATATCCGCATTAGTAAACTCATCTGTTGTTATGATACCAATATCAAATGCATCATACTGCCAGAAAGAACAAAGTCAAACACTAGAAGTTAAAAGACATTAATTATCAGTCTGAAAACTGTAATTGAGTCAACTCTAAATACCAGTAACAATACTAAGAATCAACTATCTTTGTGTTTTTCTGATACGAACCTATCCCATACTAGGCCCATATCAAGCTATAAGCCCAAGTGTAGAACTCACTCCCTAAAACTAGCTTGTAGGAGGAGGGGACACCTAGACTTATAAGCCACCACCCAATCCCATACTTGACCGATGTGGGATCGTAACAATACCTCACGCTTTGAAGAGCCAACGTCCTCGTTGGTCACGGCTATGTTGGTCACGGTTGGCACCCTTTTTTCAGGTCCAAGCCACCACTCCATAGGTCACCATTCCGAGGCCTTGTTGGTCACGGTTGGCATCCCTCTTTTAGGGTCCAAGCCACCACTCCATAGGCCACCACTCCGAGGTGTTGGAACCTCGAAAGATGGAGTTGGCTCTGATACCAATTGATACGAACATACTATGCCCATATCAAGCTATAAGCTCAAGTGTAGAACTCACTCCCTAAAACTAGCTTGTAGGAGGAGGGGACACCTAGACTTATAAGCCACCACCCAATCCCATACTTGACTGATGTGGGATCGTAACATTTTCCTTAGAATTATTAAATGTGAACCATATTTCATAAACCACATACTTGGGCTGCTTTGACACCGATTTTATTCAAGTATGATGCAAAAATTCTTGTGGACATGCACTCCCCAAATGAGAATAGGTAATCTTTTGTACGTGGCGTGAGTTCTTTTATTGCATAAATCCCTTTCAAAAGATTCTCTAACTTCTCTAAGTGGTCTGCAAGGAAGACAAATTTAGCAGAAAAACTACATTAACGAAACGGCACTCAATCAAATAACATAACTTCACAGTTGAAATCATCAAATTTCCAATAAAAAATTAATCTTTATGTTAGCCAGAAAGAATATATCATAACTTCAAGATTTCCATCCAAACATACCTGTAACGAGTACTCTCTCTAACCCAAGCTCATCTACTGTCCTGAACATATAAATTTATGCACATAACTATTAATCAGTATAAACTAAAGTCTAAAAACATTTACGGCTACTTGTAGTTAATAATCAAGATTTTCACCTATAATGAAGTTCTTTCACAGAGCTCAATTCATCAATTTCACAAACAACAACACAAGTTGCGGCCTTCTCTCCGGCCTATATCATACAATCAAGTAAACTTCAAATCTTATATAACAAAACCACATAATATATAATGACAGGATCATAAAGAACACATATAATATGAGAACAGTTATATACATGTGGTATATCTATATGTATGCATATAAATAATTAAAAAATGAGGGAAATACTAACCACTAAAAGGTTGTTAGTAGTCTTTCCCATGGCAGATAAAACAATAACAGGACTCTCTTCAGGAAAACTTAAAATAAGATCAGCCACTTCTTTCATTCGTTCAGCAGACGCCACAGATGATCCCCCAAACTTCATCACACACGATAACTGTTTACTTGATTCATCTAAACCTTGAATTCCGGGATCACTTCTCGTAACTACTTTTTGCGCATTATTACTAACAACCTTTAGACGCCCTTTCCCCATACCCGAAACCGGAGCATAGCTCAGTCTACATGATCCAGGAAATGACTCAACGTGCGAGGCGAAACGGAGGTCACGATGAAGTGAGGATAACGATTGTGGATGATAAAACGGTGTTTTCGCCGTTGATTGATGATGATAAGTAAAGTGTATCCATTGTGATAAATATTTGCTTTTGTGGTTCTAACAATGGATTTTGATGATCAGAGAGAGTTAATTCATTGATTAATTAATAAATTAATTGGGGACGATGTGAATTTATAGTTACAAAAATAATATAATAATCAAATCGATACCTTTAAATGAGAATTTAGGGTTGAAGAAGGAGGTATGTGTTTGTATGTTGGTATTTAAGTTGACGGAGGTGTGAAATGTTGATGGAATCTTCCTCTGTATATAACTAACGAAAAAAATATTTGACACTTGGCATCATTTCTTGATAGATTCCTTCACGCATCTCCGGTTTAGAACAAAATGATACGCAGGTCAAGACCAATAGATTCTGTGTCTCGCCTACATCTTTTTTCCATCTAAATTACCCCTCAAGAGTGTTTTTTTTTTTTTTTTGAAGAAATTTGCAATAGATTGTACTCCCTCCTCTCACACTCTTATTCTTTAAGGCCGTTACTTTCTTTCCAGTTAAATTTTGGGCACATATTCAAAAAGGTTGATATAGATCATTAACGATGTTACATGTATATTATCTTCAAAGGTAATGGTTAACCGAAAAGGAAAAAGAACTTTTATATCTTCTTCAATTCTCTACTAGTGTTGAACACCAGCACGTCAAAAAATATCAACACTTTCGATATTTGTGTTTGATCGGTCTTGAATCTTAGATTACGAGGAGAGAAGTTCAATTATAAGATCGAATGAAAACCTTAAACGTTTAGAAAGTAAGTGATAACAATTGAATCGTGTGGTATTAACGTAAAATTGATCATTTTATATGACCAATTTTGCTATTAGCTATGTCCCAATAATAGTTTCTCTATTGAATATTCCATCGTCGATGATGATGCCATAATTCAACATAATTACAATCGTATCGATTGACCTATATAATCGGATATATATATGTTGAAAGGAATTTACGAAAAAAGATTTTTACAAGAATTAGGTAATATGAAAAATGGGAATTATATGACAATGATGAATGTAACTCATTAAGAATCTACGTTTAATGATATATTATGTTAGCGT
This sequence comes from Gnaphalium uliginosum, assembly GCA_963930675.1. NCBI lineage: Eukaryota > Viridiplantae > Streptophyta > Magnoliopsida > Asterales > Asteraceae > Gnaphalium > Gnaphalium uliginosum. The sequence continues at coordinate 33,687,622 of OZ005685.1, forward strand.
GGACGGCATAAACTTCTAAATGTTTTAGCTTTTAAAAATGGGAATTATATGACAATGATAAATGTAACTCATTTCAAGTCGTCATTCCGCTCTTCTTCATCGAAACCCTAACCCTAACCTTAGATCCCCTACCGGTTATTCATACGTAGGAGTAGGAGTAGAAATCACCGCACTGTCAATACTAAACCTAAGTATGGTTTTATTTCATTCGATCGTTTGAAGCCTATCAAACCTCCTTTTAAATTCTTAAGTTTTATAAAGTTTGATAAGGAGTTTACATCAGGCTTCAATGAAGTTGTGTAAAGAATTCCATATTCACTCAATCAATAATCACAAGATCAAAAGAACTGCACTCGATTAATAATAACCGGCCAAAGACCAAATACAAAACCCAAAATTATCCTCACCTACAACAAAAACTCTCAATGATTTATTATCAACATGTAATAATCATTCACTCACAAACAATCTATCTTGTTCATTCAAGATTGATGAACAAAATTACAAAAAGGAGATTAACTTTGATAATGGAAAACTAGAGAGAAAAAAGTGAGTTCAGATCCCTATTTCCAAAACCTATATACAATAAAAAGAAAGAAAATAAACTATTTACACTTTGCCCCTTCATGATGTTTTCCTTGTAAACCTGCACAAATCTTATCAAATTTATACTTGAGGCCCTTTTATTTTCTGAACCTGCAAATACCATACAAACAAACACACTATATGGAACAAGTCAAACAATCCTAACTCTTTAAAAAATAAATCATGTTGACTTTTACCTAACCCTTTTGTAAACACATCTGGTGGATTCACTTCCGACTTAACCTTAATAGTTTTAATAGTACCTGCAACAATTTTCCCCCTCACAAAATGAATGTCTATCTCCAAGTGTTTAGTTCTTTCATTGGATTGGCTGCAATATGAATAGCTGGTTTACTATCACAATGAACATGAACATGTAATACAACTTTTATACCAAAATCATCAAGGAGTTTAAAATCCATATTACTTCACAAGTAACAGAAGCCATTGCTCTGTATTTAGACTCAACAGATGATCTGGATACAGTACTTTGTTTTTTACTTTTCCATGAGATAAGAGATGATCCAAGGAAAACACAAAACCCAGTTACAGATCTCCTGGATCCTAAACATTTATCCCAATCTGCATCTACAAATGTAGTCAAAGACAGACAATCATGTTTATCAATAAGAATGCCTTTTCCTGGAGATGATTTAAGATACCTTGGAACATGAAATGCTAGTTTAAATGAGATGACTTAGACAATGAACAGAAAATGATATATCAGGCCTAGTCAAGGTTAAGTATATCAACTTACCAACAAGTTTTTGATACTCAGTGGCATTACTAAGCAACTTATCATTTTCACTTTCATCAAACAAATTTTGATCCATGGGAGTAAACAAAGGCTTACTACCCAAAAGACCAAACTCATGAAGTAACTCCATACAATACTTCCTTTGTGCCATACATACACCACTCTCAGTTTCAAGTATTTCCAAACCAAGAAAATATTTAAGTTTTCCTAGATCTTTGATCAAGAATTTTTAGCTTAAATATGACTTAAACTTGTTTATTTCATTCAAGTTATTTCCAGTAATAACAATGTCATCTACATACACAAGTAATACCAGAAATATATCACCAGCAGACTTTATATACAAGGAATAGTCATTTTTGCTTTGTACAAAATCATTTTCTTTTAAAGTGTGAGTTAATTTTTCATTCCACTCTTTAAGTGCTTTTTTCAAATCATATAGAGACTTAACAAGTTTACACACTTTGGTTTTCCCCTTGGAAAAATAACCCCTGCAGTGTCATATATACATCTTCAGTTAAATCTCCATAAAGGAATGCATTATTGACATCAAGTTGGTATATAGGTCAACCTTTATTCACAGCTATGTTAATTAAGCACCTGACAATAACGATCTTTATAACAGGAGAGAAGGTTTCCTCATAATTCAAACCTTCCCTTTGACTATACCCTTTTGCCACAAGTCAAGCTTTATACCTATCAATTTTCCCACTAGACTTGTACTTTATCTTATATATTGCACCTTATAGGTTTCCTACCAGGAGGTAAATCAGTTAATACTTAAGTTTTCTTCCTATTTAAGGCTTCCATTTCTTGGTTTATAGCATCAACCCAGTTTTTGTCTTTACAAGCCTCCCAATATGTAGAGGGCTCAATACTTTTATTTAAGTTTGTAACAAAAAAGATTTTCTTTACTCAGGTTACTGTAATTTACCACTCTTTCAATCTCATATTTCACCTTACCTTCAATTACAAAATCATTTAACCTAGTAGGTAAGACAGGTGTCCTTTCTGACCTTCTCAGATTTGTCTCTACAGTTGAGTTGAAATTTGAAAAGTTTCATTTTGGCACTCAGGAGAATCCTCATAATCATGAAGAGTTGCCTCAACAACTTGAATTTCAGCACCACTTTGAGTGTTACTATCAACATTAGAAGCTATGCCCTCACTAGAATCATTTTCTCCCCTTCATCACTGGGACTTGAGGGTTTTTGGTTATCACAACACAAGTCATCAAAAAAATTAAGATGATTTAAATCCTTTTCAAACACATCATGGTCAACCATGGTTGACATTTTGTAAGGAAATACAGTATCATAAAACTTTATATCTCTTGAAAACAAAACATGTTTATTATCTAAACTACATAAATTTATAAACTTTTTTCTCATTTGAGTATCCAATTAAAATACATTTTTCAGCTCTATTACTGAATTTGTCACTATTTGTAAAAACAGTTGAATAACACAGACAACCAAAAGCCCTTAAATGGAAGAGATTTGGTTTACAACCAAATACCAACTCATAAGGACTCTTACTAAGAAGAACAGACGAAGGCAACCTATTCAAGGGAATTCCCTATGAAACATAAGAGATATGTCAACATTAAGAAGATGTCTATTTTTCCTCTCAGCAATCCCATTTTGCTGAGGAGTATAGACACGTGAAGTTTGATGCATGTATGTTAAAGAAGTTATTAACTTTTGCATTTAGAAACTCAGACCCATTGTCACTTATACAAACCTTAATACATACATCAAACTGAGTTTTTACTAGATTATAAAAAGCAATCACATTTTCACAAACTTCATCTTTTCCTTTTAGTAAATACACCCAAACAGCTCTGGAATAATCATCCACAACTATTAGGAAGTATTTAAACCCTTCCCTACTTTGCACTCTGTAAGGACCCCACAGATCCAAATTTATGCACATACAACCAACAAACCACTTATTATCTCTAGCAAGTTTATGCACATACAACCGATTCACACAATATTCACGAACAAACAGAACATCATCCAATACAATTGAATTATTTAACCTGATATTCCCAATTTTCCTTATTCTAGCTAAAGTACCATTGGCATGTCCGACAATGATATTTAAATCTCCAACATCTATCACATTTTCTAATACATTATCAGTGCAAATCATATGTTGATTTGCTCCTGAATCAACAATTCACCTTTTTCATATTTAAAAGATTTAACTTCAACATTTGAACAGAAAAATTTATCAAAATGATTGTTAAACAAATTACTTTTATTACAAACAGTAAATGCCATGTTGGCACTTTCACCACATTCAGACTTATCACTTAGAAGACTCATCAATTTTATCACCTGCTCATGTGTCAAAGAAGGCATAGAAGAAGAAGAAGAACCTCCAGCAGGTTCATTAGTATCAGATATAGCACTATTGCTTGACACAAATTTTGATTTCACTGATTAAAAGGTTTTCTTTTGTATCCAGGTGGATAACCTACTATTTCAAAACACCTGTCTATGATGTGACCAATCATGTCACATTTTGTGCATTTAAAATTAGAATTTGGTCTTCTTGTAAATTTTTTCTTATTATCATATGGTTGTGTTTATGACACAAATGAAGATGTTTGTGTTTTAACAATAGGCTCAGAATAAGACACACCCCTATGAGACTCTTCTCTAGATATGAGTACAAATGTAGACTTTACACTACATAAAGAGTCTCTAGAGAGAATATTGCTTCTAATAGGTTGATAAACATCATCAAGACCCATTAGAAACTACATCAACTTAATCAGTTGATTATGATCAGATAATCCTTTAGCAGCATCACATGTACATGTAGACAATTTAGTCAAAGCATCAAACTGTTTTCACAAAGAGTTTAACTTATGATAATGCTTAGATACACTGAAACCACTTTGAGTTCATGATTTAATTTTATGATGTAGATTAAAAGTAACTGACCCATCAACTTTATCATAAATTTCTTTTAATTCTTGCCATACAGTTGCAGCATTGCCAAAGAAGATTTGTCCTAGATATAATTCATCACATGTAGAAGTTAATATCCATGTCAACACCACAAAACTACACCTATCCCATTGATTGGACAATACTACATCATCACTATTTTTATGCATGTGTCGTCTATAAATCCCATTTTATTTTTAGTGCCCAAAGCCAGCAACATAGCTCTATTCCACACATTGTAATTCTCAGTTCCTTTCAACTTAATTGTTATTAATGAAGCACCATAAGTACCACTAGCATGTAAATACAAGGGATCACAAAAAAATCCAACTTGTTTATCAAAGTAACAGAAGTTTCACCAGTTTCACCAGGCATTTTACTTATTTGATTCCTAAATTTTTTACACACTTGTCAAATAATCACAAAATATATTTTGATCAATCACACAACTTATGTATCAGATAAGCAGATACACACAATAATGCATATACAAGCACATATAGCAAATAGTCAAATAACCACATAATTGAATTAAAAAAGAAGAGATTATGAAACTTCTCACAGAGTACTCCGAGCAATAAGCAAGAATAACCAGACAAATATTAACAGCGGAAGACCTTCTATCAACTCTGGAACAACCAAGAATTGATTCAAGAACTTGGGTTTTTAAAACCCTAATATGAGAAAATGAAAAAATTAGTGTTTCTTAACGAAATACACCCTAATTAACCAACCGAGACCACACTTTGATCAAACCCAAAGAACAACAATCACCCGAGTTTTAACAAAAAACCCCAAATACTTGAACATACCCTAGAAATCGAATATGCAATCGAATCAACCCCAGAGTGAGCCTTGCTCTGATACCATGTAAACAATCCCAGATTCACTCAATCAATAATCACAAGATCAAAAGAACTGCACTCGATTAACAATAACCGGTCAAAGGCCAAATACAAAACCCAAAATTATTCTCACCTACAACAAAAACTCTCAATGATTTATTACCAACAGGTAATAATCATTCACTCACAAACAATCTATCTTGTTCATCCAAGATTGATGAACAAAATTACAAAAGGGAGATTAACTTTGATGATGAAAACTGGAGAGAAGAAATTGAGTTCTCAGATCCCTACTTCCAAAACCTATATACAATAAAAAGAAAAAAGAAAACTATTTACACTTTGCCCCTTCGGGATGTTTTCCTTGTAAGCCTGCACACATCTTATCAAATTTATACTTGAGGCCCTTTTACTTTCTGAACCTGCAAATATCATACAAAATAACACACTACAAATCCAAAAGTAAGATCGGAACAATTTTATATATGATATTTCAACAAGTTGTGCAATATTCCAATGGGTTATTGCTATGTAGTACCATTATGGAACCGATCATGCCTCGTGTCCTGGAATATCATGTTTACAATCCAACGATCAATCAATTCACGACCATTCCAAAAATAAGATAAGGATGCCTTTGAGAGTGATTCTTACGGTGTGATGTACTTTTTAATCCTCTCGAATCGCCTCATTATAAACTTGTATGTGTTCGCCGCTGGTATTTGGGGACTCATTGTTTTGGGCGTATATATAGAGGTTTACTCATCGTAAAATAGAAGTTGGGTGGTTTCTGAGAATCTGGACTTGACGCCGAAAGACCGCATGAGGGAGGACTTTATGGCTGGGGTCTATTGGAATGATGCAATTCATTGGGCTAGCAATGCGACACATGTTTTTTTTATCTTAAGATGAATGAGAATCGCATTGACAGAATTCTTTTACCTCGCTACGTGCTTTATCTTTGGTGTAAGAGAAGACATTGTTATCCGCCTCTCATTGAATCTGGCGAGTCTTTGCTTTATATCAATGTTTTTTTCCAAAAGATGCCTTTAAGGTTGATGCTTACAAGATGAACAGAGACTACTCTGGTTGGTCGAAGAGTTATCATGTTGATCTTTCAGTGGCATTTTCAGAGATGTCCTGAGGAGCTGATATTCTCGAATGGTATGTATATAGTACATTGTTTCTTTCCGGGAGTATGAGAAAAGATGCATTCCTGGTGCTAGGAACTCCTGATATGGCTATTAAAAGATACAATTTAGTATCCGAGACTTGTGAAAAGCTTTGTGATCTTGACATATCTATTCCAGACGGTTCTGAACTACGGAGACGGTTTCATACTTTTCTATTCGTCGAATCTCTTTCTCATGTCTGATTATAAAAATATGATCATATATGTAAATCTTAATTAATTATTTATAAGTAGTTCTGCTTAATATGTTTACCTAGTTGTGTTTTTGTTTGTTAATCTTGTATTCACCCAAACTTATTATGCTGTTTCAGTTTCAACAATTCGTAATGAAATGGTTAATCTTGTATTTATTATAACTTATTAATATGTTTTTTCAGCTCAATTACCTTAATTTGGTCAGAGTCCTTTATCTTTGTTGATAACAAAGTTAAATTAAACACATGATGGTAATACAAAGGCAGTTAGAATGCATCAGTTTATATATAGTCATGGAGATTACCTATCAAAGTAATGGAAAGAGATGGAAATTTGAAATTGAATTGCTTAAACTAATGGTTGATTTTGCAAGTGATGCCTAAGGATCTCCCTTATTAGCAGTAGGCAGTTTACCGGTTCATACTGAGGTTTTTAAAATGAGTGAATTTTATAATAAATTTACATCAAATGGTTAAGGAGTACAAATTGAAGCAACAAAATGCAATGCACATGAATCATTTTAGTCAAGAGCCTACATATCATTCTAAGGGCGAAGGTAGATCGTTCACACATTTTTCTAATTTACCGGTATTAAATGCCAGTAATTGCACCTCCAATTCTCCTTGGGATATCAGTTGAACATTCACTCCATTCACTCGAAGAACATAAAGAACATGAAGAACACGTAACACCTACACCAACATATACCCAATGATCAATTACAGAAAGCAGAAACGACCAATTGAAATAATCTTGGGGGAAAAGTATTTCATAGTAATCAGTTCTTTTAAGTGTTCAGAAAAATCGGATTATTTGAGAATTCGATACAGAAAATGACCCAAAAAAATATTCATATGAAAAAAGGAGATCCGTCTGGTGGGTTAGAAGAAAAAGTCTTCCAAACAAGGGGAAATCAGGAAAAATTTAACCTTGGTTGATTACTATTTGACAGATAATCAGAAGCAAAATCTGTTTATCCAAAACAAGAACCTCTGCCAGATGAATCAACCCATCTGCTCCAAAGCTTTCTAGCGATCAAAAGTAACTTAGAAGTCAAATGCACTGGTAGCTACAACATCCGCAGGTAACCCAAATCCTTAAAATCTGAATACACCTGAATCATGTAAGAAATTTTCAAACGTAAGAACTCTGCGGCCCTGCGCCATAAGCAGCAAAAACTTAAGTAATTTTCCCTTAGCAAGGAATCCATATTGACCAAGCAAAGGGAATGATAACATTTTGCAGCATCTTTACATTGCGTTTCACATCTCTTGCTTAGTACCGCCTGAAATAAAGCGTGTGGAAATTAGTTTTTTCTTTAGTAGCTAGCTTTTACAATTTGTTAAAAGTATAGAGCTACTGACTTTATTCTCCGTTGATTTAATTTTGCTAAAAGAGTCTCTTGATTTACTGATGAGGGTACCTGGAGCATTATGGTTATTAGGATTTACAACCCTAACAGACATATCACCCTCAAAAAAGCCAATGTAGAGCTTTCACACAATTTTCTGATTCGTAGTCATTCACTATCAGTGATATATTCACATCCGGCGCTCCTTGGGATGTCATTTGAACATTCACTCCATTCACATGAAGAACATGACACACCTACACCAACCTATCAAATGGTCAATAATAGAAAGTAGAAACATCCTTGGGAACAAGTATTTCATAATAAACAGCTCGTCAAGTGTTTAGCAAAGTCGGATTATTTGAGATTATTTGAGAATTAATCTTGTATTTACCCAAACTTATTATCCTGTTTCTGTTTTGAAAATTTGTAATTAAATGTTTAATGTCGTATTTACTATAACTTATCATGTTTTTTTCTGCTCAGTTACCTTAATTTGGTCTGAGTCCTTCTCTATAGTTGCTGATAACAAAGTTGAATTAAACACATGATGATGGCAATATAAAAGCAGTTGGGGCTGCATCAGTTTATACAGTCATGGACATTACCTGTAAAGCCCCCGCAAAGCTGAAAGTCATGACTAACCGGATACCTTCAGGTTTCAACTAAAAATCATGGTGGAATGTATCTGTTAACCACAACTTTAGACTTACAAGGGACTTCAATTTCATATCTCTTTCCGATGTGGGACGGGTTGTTACAAACTCCCTCACTTAAACACCTGACATCCTCGTCAGGCCGAAACATAGGAGATGCACGAGCCGCGTGCCCGTCACACCCCGAGAAGCTATGGATATGATACCATTTGTAAAGCCCCCGCAAAGCCGAAAGTAATGACTAACCGGATACCTTCAGGTTTTAACTAAAAATCATGGTGAAAGGTATCTGTTAACCACAACTTTAGACTTATAAGGGATTCTAATTTCTTATTTCTTTCCGATGTGGGACGAGTTGTTACATTACCTATCAAAGAAATGGAAAAAAAAAAGATGGAAATTTCAAATTGAATGGCTTAAACCAATGGATTCTTGATTCAAAAAGATCAATGTCAACATATATACATATATATATATATATACACTGTATATATATAGATGGGTTCTGGTGAAAATAAGGAGTTAAAATAAAAACGGTAAAAACGATCTTATTTGTATTCACAATTTTTTTAGTTGTGAACTTTTATTTTTTTTCGCTTCACATACGGTTTTTATTGTGAAGCCTTACATTTTTTTTTGTTTTCAAGTTTTCATTGTAAACATTTATTATTTTTTTTGCTTCATAGAAATTTATAAATATTTTAACTATGAAGTTTAATTTTTTGACTTCACATATATTTATAAATGTGTGAAGCTTAATTTTCAACTTTCACAATTCATAAATTTTATGTGAAGCCAAAAAATAAAAAGCTTCACATTTAAAAATTAAGTGTTGAACAAAAAAGATTCAACTTCACACTTAATAAAATTGTGAACGTCAACTGTTTTCATCGTTTTTATTTTATCTCCACCCCTTTATATATATATATATATTTTTATCCAAGGGATGTGATCTGTTTTCAATATTTTTATTTTATCCTCTTGTGTTTACAGGATCTCATTCATATATATATATATATATATATATATATATATATATATATATAGTGGGATGATTCGAGAGAAATACTTTTTTGGGGGAAAGGGGAAGTGTAAATTCAACCCGAAGCATCTTAACTTCACTAATACAAATATTGATTAGAATCGATGCTATAAATGTTAAGCTTCCCTGATAAATGCTTTTTGTAGGCTATAACATCAATTGATGAATATCATATCCAAAATCGTTAATATTAATAGGTGTAAATGTTAATTTAACATTCATTATGATAAATGTTTGTTAACATTCATTATTATGAATGTTAAAATTAGAAATATTTGTCAAAATGTTATGTTTTCACATTCATCGTGAAGAATGTTAGTTAACATTCATTATGATGAATGTTAACAATTTATTAAATAAAAATTCACCAACTAATGTTATGATTTAAAAATAAAATGCATCCGTGAATATATTCTTTATAGCATTGATTTTCATTACTATTTATCGGTAAAAATAATATTTAGTTGATATTTTTTATTGATAAAGTTAAGATGTTTCTTGACGAATAGTAACGCTTTCCCTTTCTCTAAAAAAGTGTTTCCCTTTTGAACGCACCGTCTAGACAACAAGATCATCAGCAGCAAATGAGTGAACCCCTATATATATATATATATATATATATATATATATATATATATATATATATATATATTAGGGTTATGTTCAAATGAGAACCACAAAAGGTACAGAAATGCGAGAACTTTTAAATTACATTGTTTTTATACATGTAAACATAACAATTTACATAAGAATGCTATTTAATGTTCATATTATTGACAAACAAAAGTTAAAAACAACAATATACATATTAAACTATAAAATATATGAAGTGTTCACATGTACGCATATCAAATGTGCACATATGAACGAAAAATATAAATTTAATTTTAAAGGTTATTTTGATATTTTCTCAAACTATTTTGCTTTTAACCTTAATCTACATCAATGTTCACATGTGATTGAATCATTAAACATGTTAAAATCCCTATAATTTAAAAGTTCTCGCAGTTCTGTACCTTTTTATGGTTATCATTTATATATAGGATCAAAAAATAAGGAAATTTAGGAAGAGAATAGAGAAAATCAATCTGATTCATTATTTTATTAATATGATTTCAAATTTTTAATACTATAATTCTAAATATTATTGCTTTGGTTCAAAATATTATTAATAAGATTTAGCCTTTGCTTCTATGATTCAAAAGTTATAGCTAATTAAATTTGAATTATAGTAATAAATTAACGAATCAAATTGCTTCTCTCTCTTCTTGTGACACCCCTCAAATTTCGGTGTAATTACGTACATTAATCACGTGCATGTCTTAGGCTAATTCCCTACTTAAGAAAAATTCACACTATTTTTATGAGATAAGTCTAGCAAAGCCCAACAAATTAATACGTGAGGTATTACAAAAGTTGTAATTATTAGTAAATACGCGCGAAACGATCGGACAGTGTCCGACACAATATACGACGTTGGTGAAAATATTTCTATAAATAACTTAAATCTATTTTTAGTAGTTATTTATCCTATATGATTATTTTAATATAATAATACACGAAAAACCTATACGTTTTGGTTAAAACGTCTCTAACGCAACAAAAACGCGCGAATCGAATTCGGCAACCAAATGAAACTCGATAAATATTTCGGTAACTCAAAATAAAGTATTTTAATAATACTTCAATTGAAAAATAACCCAATCCAATCGTTAGTTAAAAACAACTCAAAGAAACGTTAAGCGATTTAACAAATTAACACGAAAAACGTGTAAACGATCACAGCACGTAACACAGTCTGGAAATCAAAAATTAAATTACACACCCACCCCATGTGAGCCCCACCTGGCCGGCCCACTCCTCCAATCCCCTCTCATGCAATTTTGAATGATTGCATTGCCAAACTCAAGACCCTTTTATTACATGCAAAACTCTTTTCATTTTCACTTACACACTTTCTCATTTCTCTCATTTTCTCCAACTTCTCTCTAACCTTCTCTCTCTCACTAAAAAATCTGCACCAAATCACCTCCCTACAACCACCACAAACCACCACATCACCACCAAGAACCACCACCCAAATACTACATCATTTTACAAGATTTTTCAAGAAAATGAAGCTTCAAGTCATTCTCATCTAATTTCTGTCCACTTATCTTCAAAAACACCATTGTGAGGACATTCTCTTCTTTTTAATACTCTTATAACATGTTAAAATGTTCACTCAAAAGATTCATGTCCAAAAACCATGCTAAAAACGTTTTTCATCATCAACAACTTACAAAAATGCAACATGCATTTTCTGTCCAGAAAATACTCCGAAATTCACCTAAGTGTTTCTCACTCAAAACTTAATGAAAATGGATGATTCAAAAGATAAAACTCAAGTTCAAGAAGTTAGCTTTAATTTCCAACTGGTTTTATAATTTTTGGAGTTCGTTTACTATTTTAAATAATTTTTGTAAGAAAACAGGTATAATCTGCCCAGAAAAGTCAGAAAATGACTCCTGGGGTTTTAACCATAACTCGAGATATACATCTCCAAATGACTTGAAACCACCGCCAAAATCTCACAAATTTTGTTAGGTACAAATGTCGTTTAGATGACTTTTTCTGAAAATGTATAGATTTTGCCCAGAAAGTAGATCTTGTTGCATGTGTCCAGATTGGTCAATTTTAGACCTCAGAGGACAAACGTAATATTTAAAAATACTTAGACTTTCCTAAAAATTCTAGAAAAATTACTGGGAGTAGTCAAGACATAGGGGAACCTCTGTGATTTTTCTTATAGTTTATTTCGGACTTATGATTTTTGAAATCGAGCTCACAAAACCGAGCATTTTAGAGAAAAAGTCGGGCCAAAGCTGTTAACAATTCCTGAGGTTAAAAACGAGCACCTTCGGGTTTGCCAAAAATTATAAAACCTACTTTTTACAAGTACTAAAACATTAAGATTTATTGTGTAAAAGTTTCGGGTCAAACCGAGTTGGTTTAACCAAAGTCAACGAATACGGTTCGTATGTTAAACGTAAACCGACATATTCAAAATTTAGTTTTAAAACCGAGAACGAACCCCAAATATTTTAGTTCGAAACAAAACATAATAATAATGTCTTCGGGAATTATTATTACAAAACGTCACCAACGGGCCGAACATGTTTTCTAACACAAACGATAACCGAACAATTGGACATTTCTAGTTGAGTGAACACTAGCATGGATGGTCTACTAAAACATCCACTTACATATACTTATAATATCATGCGTTTAGGACGTTAGGGACTTTACTTGGACACACGCTTTGCTAGCACTCACGTATTTAGCTCACGAGGTGAGTTCACAGCCCCTACTTTTACCGCTTTTACATGCTTTCCAACAGGGGTGAAAAACATAGTTACTGTTTTACTATTTGCCATAATCTACCACTATTATATAATTGCTTTCAATGCTTTTATACAACTGTTTATGATCGTGTTCATACTATTGTGCAACTATGAAATGAGTTTCGAACTTTTATACGAACTGTTTACAAAAACGTTTTACTACTTGTGATAAACCGGAGAACGACCGGTAACTTTTGATACGATGGAGAACGACCAGTATTGTGATAAACCGGAGAACGACCGGTAGTGTTTTACTGGAGAACGACCAGTACGTAATAAACCGGAGAACGACCTGTATTGTGATTCGCTGGAGAACGACCAGCATGTTATAGGCCGGAGAACGACCGGCCGTGTTAAACTGGAGAACGACCAGTATTTGATAAACCGGAGAACGACCGGTACTATTTTGAAAACGCTGGAGAACGACCAGCAACGTATTTTCAAACTGTGTTTTGGGTAACATCCCAACGAAACTAGGCGACCCACGAAGAATTTAGGATGCCATCTTTTGAAGCCAAATGGGATTTCTTTTGTATAATTTAAACTACATTTCTACTTTTACGATTCGATGAATCGTAAACTTTTGTAAACAATTAGTTATGGCATCTTAATACATATGTTCTGCGATAATCATATGCTCTGATATGTATGAATGTCCAATGTTTACGTCGACGCCCCCACTCGAACTAATGCTTCCGCAAACCACCTGATAAACATAAATCATGAATTTGGGGGTGTGACACTTCTCTTCTTAAATTTAGTGTACTAAAAAATTATTTCATTAGCGCACTAAATCGCCATATCCTCTTATCATTTATCATGTCATCGAATGCATTTTCGATTTTCTCAATTGCATCGTTTTCCTTTGCTTTCGAAAGTTTCTGTATACAAACTTAAAATAAATCTTAAAGGTTCAAATCACTTTCTAACATTATAAGAAAATGAACATGGAAAACTCAAAATTGTAAGAAAGTGAGCAATGAAAACTCTATAGATCATTAAAAACCAAAAATGACAACAATCAATCAAAAGGTAACCGGTAAATTCAAAACGGTCAATCAAACAAAATCAAATTGGCTCAAACGATCTTCAATACCAACAATCAAATCCAGACAACAAATTCAATAGCAAGTGTAAAATGTAAAAAGAATCACTTTGTGTACATAGATGATATAAAGTAAATTGTTGCGAAATAAATGTAGACCTTGTTGGAAGCAATTAAATGATATAAACAAGTATAATGTATATAGTAAAATATTACACGGTAGATATACGGATGTTTATGGTTTGACTGAAACCGTTTAAATTGGCCTCACCAAAGTGATTTGGTCGGTTTGGCCATGTTCATTTTTCATAATTGATTTATTGGTTTGGGATTCTCCAACCGTTATCTATGATTCGGTTTGCGGTTTCACAACTCATATCGGTCATCTAAACCAAATGGGACCGCATTATATTTTCATGTATAATTTGTTTGATATATATATTTATTCTAAGAATAAGTATGTCTTTTTTTTTATCATATTAGATTATGTGGGTGAGGTTCAAATGAGAATGACAAAAGTATTTACAATAGGGGAACCAATAGAAATGCGTCACGTGTCACAAAACCCACTTTCCCCCATCTTTTTAAAAACTAAATATTTCACAAACGACAAGTCGAAAAATTATGAAAATTGCAACCGATTTAATTTAAGATCTCACAAGCTATACTTTCGACGAGTTTTTTTTTTTTTCATTTTTTGGTAGGTTTACAAATTAGTAACACATGTGTAGTGTTGCGTTTAGGGTTTAGGGTTAGGGTTTAGGGTTTAGGGTTATTAAAAAGATAATAAACCCTAAACCATACTAAACTCTAAACCATACTAAACCTTAAACCCTAAACCCTAACCGTAACCGCAAATCAAATGTACAACTAATCAGTAACACATGTGTTACTAATTTGTAAAACCCACCAAAAAATGAAAAAAAAAACTCGTCGAAAGTATAGCTTGTAAAATCTTAAATCGAAGAGGAGAAAACGCTGAATTTTATGGTGCAATTTTTATAATTTTTCGACTTGTCGTTTGTGAGATATTAAGTTTTTAAAAAGATGGGGGAAATGAGTATTTGATGAAGGTTAGTGATAAATGCAATAAATATTTTGATCTATACACCCACTTTTATGCATATTGATACAGTACAGTACAACACTGCAATGCATATTTTGGTGTATGAATCAAAAAGTTTGTTGTATATATCAACACCCTTTGATGAAAATGAGTGGTTGAGATTAATTCCTCTATTTTGACACAAAATAGTTATACTCATTTGAAACCTACTCTAAATTATGCATTCTTATCTTTTGAAAACTTGTAAGTAATAATAGTCACATTATTACTATTTTATAATCAAAGTAAATCACGAATTTAACTTTCCATAAAATGGACACATAAGATTTATTGCATCGACTCTGAGAGTGTGATTTATATTTTGTCAATAATTCGTCTTGAATTATAGTGGATCACCCATTAATTATTTTAAAAGCATTTCATTCCTTAAGTATCTTATATAAATATAATATAAGAAGCGGGTGATATGTCATCAAAAATCTAATTAACTAATCGAATTACTCAATTTTGTTCAATTGACTAAAATATAAGATTTGATCACATCATAAATTATGAATTATCTTTTAAGTAATCATATTAAAAATCAATTTTACATAAGTACCCTTATAAAAATGGATCATATCTTTATCTAGAATCATAATCCTATTCTAATACTTTATAATTTGTTAATAGTTTTTTCCTCAAATCATACAAAAATAATCACAACAAATAAATAGAAGATACATGGAAGTGAACTTAAAATAATGATCTTAAAGAATTGAGAGCAACTAAACTCAATATTGAGGTATGCCAGGACGTAAAAAGACGAATTAATCGGGAATTTGTTGTAAAATATATATTTTTCATTAAGAAAGTTATTAGAGATATAAAAGATTAGGGATATATCAGTTTTGGATATATTTATGAAGGGACATGGGTTTAGTCAATATGTTTTGTAAGTTTTATACATAAATAATTTAATAGTAAGTTAAACAAACACAAATACACAATAGACTACTTAAAAACTTGAATATATGCGACACTAATTTTCAGAATTGGACACCCACAATGATAAAAATGTGTTAACTTTGATACACTTTCCATAAAAGAAAAAAATAATAATAATAATTAATTTCAAGCACATGCTTCATTTTATATATCGTCACACATCAATTTAGCATTCTCATAACTTGTAAAGATATTTTATAAAGAATATATCTGCTTCCTATGACAGTTGTCACTCCGAAATATTAAAAAGACTCGGTAAACATGTTATTGAATCATTTCAGGCAGTCACATCAGTAACACAACTTATATCTCAAAAATATACTTAACATTCAAGTTTAATCGAAAACAATATCATTTGGAAGTATGTTTAAGAATATATATTTGTTGCTCTGTATTGCAGTTTATAATTTCTATCTAATTTAATTTCTTTATACTTTTAATTTGGTTGTGTATAATTTCAGTTATAATTCTGCATGACTTATCTTAAATACGTCCAGTTACCAAATTATAGTATACACGTCCGAATTTGTATAAAAAAGTAACAATGATATGACACCAACTAATGTTAAATATACAAACTACCTTAATTAATTCAATTTGAAACTTCATTGCATAATTTCAAGCTTATATTAAACGTTAGAACTTTATTACATACATTATTTATTAAAATTAAATACAAATCAACTTGACCGTGTGTATACACGGGTTTGACATCTAATATGATAAATAGAATAGAAAAGATTGATATTAATTGTTAAATGTCATCACCTCATGTTAAATGCACCATAACTTCGGCTGATCTAATATTAATTCATTTGACCCGTATTTGTTTCTCATTATTAAACGATTTTTGGTACACAATATGAGGTCATTTTCTAACTTTCATTAAGGGTATAATAGTCAATAACAGAGTGCTAATAATACGTATGAGGTGATGAATTGAATTAACGGTTAGATGTTAAGATGTAAAACTCCATCCAAAGGTTAAGATTGCTCTATGGTTGACTTTAAAAAGTCAACTTATTAATCACTTTCTTATAATAAATAGATATAGGTAGATAAGTAGATAGATAGACACAGGAAGCTAGTATTAAATGACAAGTATACCCTTTAAACGTTTTTAACTATCTATCCTCGAAACACGCATTCATGACCCTTGGTTAATAGATACAATGGGTCAACGACCCAAAAGCTGTGGGGTCTGCGGCGACATAAAACAGGACGTGATTTATTGGTTGTGAAGGAGTATAGATACTGTGTGTGTTTGGCTTCAAGTTGCAGTTTTTATGGGTACAAGAAACTAGCTACTGTAAATGATCTTGTGGTAATACCTGCATGCATGAAAGTGGTTTGGTCGATGTGCTTCTGTTTTGGTTTATATATGGAAGTCAAGTGCTGTAATCGGTTGTACATAGAAAAGTAGTAATAATATTTTTGCTTTCTCTTAGAAAAAAAAAGGACAACTATGAATTAGTTTACATTGTATATAAATAAACGAGGGATCTAACATTATATTATGGTAATAAAAAAGGAATACTCATTAAGTTAATTACCATACCACTAGTAATAAGTAATAACCATCAAGGACTTCAATGCTTATTCGAACAACATACTCATTAATAGCCAAAAACGCCTTTCCATAAAGACGCATTCCCACCCCTACACCAATAAATATGCTACAAGTTTAAATCAAATGGTTAATGAGTTCAAATTGGAGTAACAAATTGCAATGCAAATCAATCATCTTAGTCAAGATCCGATATATCACTTTCAAAGAATGCCGAATGCAGAGCTTTCACGCATTTTTCTGATTCACTGTCATTTACTATCAGTGATATATTCACCTTTGATGCTCCTTGGGATATCATTTGAACATTCACTCCATTCACTCGAAGAACACGAAACGCCTACACCAACATACCAAAAGGTCAATAACATAAAGTAGAAACCACCAATTCAGGAGGTGTTTGGGATTTGCTTATAATTAAGTGCTTATTTACTTAATAAATAAGCATCGACCAACCTACTTATTTATAAGTGGTCATTTCTTATAAAATAAACAGATGAAAAGTTTTTTTCAAGGCTATTTGGATTTGCATATCCACTGTAGAAATAAATAATAAGCACTGAGCGGTATAAGCAAGCAATGCCAAATACCCGCTCAAACAATCTTAGGAAAAAGTATTTCATAATAATCAGCTCTTTAAGCGTTTAGCAAACTCATATTATTTGAGAATTTAATACAGAAAATGACCCAAAAACATTCTTCTGAGAAAAGGAGAGACGTCCGGTCTAGTAAATCTCTCAAATTAGGGAAAATTAGTTAATTAGATTTTAACCTTTGATGATTATTTGACAGGTAATCAGAAGCAAAATGTGTTGATCCAAACATTAATAACTGATTATCAATGTCAAGAAGCATAACCAAAAGCATGAAGGTGAACAAATACCTTCTCCAATACAAGTGAGGACCTCTGAACATTTCCAATGAGTGAAATAATCGATCTGTGCTGAAGAAGATTCACTTTAGCGATTTTTTCAAGTTCTTCAACAACATGATCAAGTTCCTGCACCAACAATATTTAACATCACTATTTGAACACTTATGACTTGTGATTAAGTTCATGGCATAGCCTAAAACATATCCACTATGTTCATTAGAAATATGACCTGCTTCTCAAAATCATATATACCATCAAATGCAATACTAATTGAGCACCACATGTAGTTGAATACCACAAAAGAAACCGTGTACTAATCAGTTAGTTATACATAGGTGTACCACTAAAGAATTGAAGCATAAGCTACCAAATACTGCATGTACAATCATTCAATCAATTTGGGAATGATATCGTACGCTTGCCTGCTGAATCAACTCCCTGCTCCAAAGCTTTGAAGGATCTAAAGTTAACGAAATGCTAACTTCACTGGTAGCTACAACATCCACAGATATACCCAAATCCTCAAATATTGAAAACACCTGAATCATGTAAGAAAATTGGAAATTTAAGAACCCTATGTGCCAGCTCCAATATAAATAAAAAAACAGCAACAATTAGTAAGTAAATTTACCTTAGCGAGAAATCCAAATTGACCAAGCATCCTAGTACTAACAATGTCCAACATGGTTACATTGCGTTTCAAAACAATGCTGGTTAGTACTGCCTGAAAATGAAGCCAGTGGAAATTAGTTTTTTTATTAAAAAAAGTGTTAATTATTCTAGTATCTACTTTTACAATGTTCTAGTATCTAGCTTTTTACAATGTGGCAATAGTATAGTGCTACTGACCTTACTCATATCTCTTGATTTAGTGATGAGGGTACCTGGAGCATTAGGGTTATAAGAATTTTTAACCCTAACAGGTATATCACCCTCTCTAGCGGGCCTCATAGACTGAGGATGTAGAACCTACGCAAAGAGAAACATAAAATTTCATTACACAATGTTAATAATTTTCCTGATACTACTATCTTTCATCTACTACGCAAGTACATGGATACCTGGGCACCAAAATATGCAAGTTCAGCTGCCTCGTCAAAAGTCAAATATGGCACAGGTTCAGCACCCGAGTATATATTAGGGTCACATGTCAAAACACCATCAACATCTTTCCATACCTGTAATAGTTGAATAAAATCATACAAAAACTAAAGGATAGGAATATAGCTACAGATCATTTTCTAGAACGACAACACAATTAACAATTCAATAAATGTAACCTCACATAAATGATTTTTTTTCATTGAAATTTGATTTTTTGATCTCTTTCACTAACCTGAATTTCCCTCAACCCAAGTGCTTTGCCAATGGTGGTGGCAGTCAAATCACTACCACCTCTACCCAATGTAGTCACAGCACAAGTTCTCCAACCCTGTGAATAATTTACAGAAATATAACAATCATATTCAATAGCTTCATAACAGGCTCCCTAGTGAAGTGAGAAAAAGAAAAGAAAAGAAAAAAATAGAGTACGTATATTATAAAAGACCTTTCCAAGAAAACCAGTGACAATAGGAATTGCAGGATCACTATTCCAATCACCGTTTAGTCTCTTTGCTACAGCTGGATATGTTGCTTCCAAAATATCCGCATTAGTGAAGTCATCCGTCGTTATGAAACCGATATCGAATGCATCATACTGCCAGAAAGAACAAATCAAAGTCAGAGGATTAGAAGAGAAAAGACCAAATGTTCGTTAAAAAACAGTGATTGAATTCATAATTCTTCTCTGTTCCACTTTTAATAGTTAGTAACAATACTATGAATCTATCCCTTAGTTAGTTCCTAAAATTTTTTTATCTGAACCATATCCCATAATACATTTTAAAATAGGAATGGTGATCACGAAACACATACTTGGCGTGCTTTGACACCGATTTTATTCAAGTAGGCTGCAAAAATTCTTGTGGACATGCACTCCCCAAATGAGACCAAGTAGTCTCTTGCACGTGGTGTGAATTCTTTTAGTACAGAAATCCCATTCAAAAGTCGTTCTAACTTTTCTAAGTGGTCTGCAAGACATTTTAACAGAAAAATAACATTATGGTAATAGCACTCGAGTAAAGTACATAACATAGCAGTTGAATCATCAATTTTTTGATAACCTATTGATCTTTGTATTAGAAAAAATACATCATAACTTCAAACCTTCTTCCAGATTTACCTGTCACGAGTGCTCTCTCTAATCCAAGCTCATCCACTGTCCTGAACATATAAATTACCATAGCTCAATCAGTATAAGTTAACTAACGTTTACAAACTATAATGGCTACTTAAAGTTAATAATCAAAATTTTCACCTATAATGTAGTTCTTTCACAAAGTTCAGTTCATCAATTTCAGAAACAACTGAAACACAACTTGCAGCCTTCTCTCCAGCCTATATCATACAACCAACTAAACTTCAAATCTTCTATAACAATAACACATAGCATAGTTTACTAATAAAGACTAGAGAAGTGACATGTGACAATTTGTGCATCAAAAGAAGTGATGCACAGCCGCCCAAAAATTATCACGTAACGACCATTATTTCTTATTTGGATTACCATAAGGTTTGTTTTACAATATCCAACCCGAAAAGTAGAGGATGGTTCAAGCATCGCAAAAGTTTATCATAAAACAAATAGTGGGAATTTGTGCATCAGTGTGCATTTGCAGTGTGTTGCACATACGCCCAAAAAGTGATACATGTCAGCCTTTGATTCTTTCTTATTTGTTTTATAATAACCAACCCCTATGTAGTGATATGATCAACCAAGAATACACTTAAAATAAGAACGGTATATATATGTACGCATATAAATAACAAAAAACTAGAGAAATACAAACCACTAGAAGCTTGTTAGTGGTCTTGCCCATGGCAGACAAAACAATCACTGGATTCTCTTCCGGAAAACTAAGTATAAGATCAGCCACTTCTTTCATCCGTTCAGCAGACGCAACAGACGATCCGCCAAACTTCATAACACATGATAACTGTTTACTTAACCCTTCTAAACCTCGAGTTTCGGGTTCACTTCTCGTAAGAACAACATCTACTTTTTGCACATTACAAACCACCTTCATTCCACCTTTCCCCTTACCCGAAACCTGACCACAACTCGCTCTACATGATCCATTAAACGACGCAACCAACGAAGCAAACCGTAGGTGACGATAATGTGAGGATAATGAGTGTGAATTTAAATCTAATTTGGAGAAATGATAAGGTGTCTTAGCAGCTCCTGATAAATATGTAGGTGTTGCCATTGTAATGCTAATTAATTTTCGACAAATTAACGATTGTAATAGGGGATTTGATGAACAGAGAGAGCTAATTAATCAATTAATTAACTAAGTAATTAAATTAAGTAGGCAGATTAGCTCTCCCTGCTAAAAATGCGATGATGAAGGATTTGATCCGATAAATGTGTTTTTTTTTCTTCAATTTGATTGATTACGAACGACCTGCAAGAAAGAAATAGAAAATGGAAACCTAAATGAGCAGGCAAACAGTGTAGAGAAGAGTTACATGTACATGTAAGTAAAATGTGTTTTGAATGAAGTTGACAGATGAATTGAATTGAATTAAATTAAATATTAAATGGAATTAGTAAAAACAAATGGATACCTTAAAGTGGGAATTTAGGGTTGAATTGAATCAGAGAGAACAACGGCGGCTGAAGAAGGAGGTATTATTTGTTTGGTTGGTGGAAGTGGGAAATGGGAATGAATGAATGGAATACCAATACCGATACCAATAATTTGACATTAGAAAATTGTTTAGTTGTGGCTCCTGTTTTCCACATCTCACTTTTCATTTTTTGTCTTTCCGAGTGGTTTTCATTTTTGTTCTACCAAATAATTGAAGTTAGATTTAGTTACAAGAGTCATTTTGCCGAAACAAATTTTGATTACGGAATGTGTTGATATTCGTGTGGTCACTCAGAAACGATCAACGAGCAAGGCTCTTCTCTTCATCATGAACCATGACAATTTTCGACCGTTCGGGGTCGTTTAGAGGCCGAAGTCGATGTTTTACTGTTTTTCAGTGTTTTTTTAACTTTTGGATTATGTTTCCTTTTTTATTATGTTTACTTTTGCGTGCAAAGCTCTTATACTCTTTATGTACGTTTTTAGAGTTTTGTTTTTCATTACATTTTGTTGGACTTTGACATTTGATTGAATAAGAAAAGTTCTCACCTTGAAAATTTCGGTTTAGTTCTTCATCGTCCTTTATTTTTGTTTGGCCATTACTATCGAACCTGGTCGAGACATCTTAATCAAAGTTAAAGACCATTAAATATTAAATACACCATAAAGTTCATGTGAAAATGATCATCTAAATACAACATTTTTACTATTCGATCGTACAATAAACCTCTTAATTATACCGGTACTATGCATATTCATTGAATTGGAAAATCTAAAAATTAAAAATCAGAATCTAAGGAAATTCAATTTTAACTTTCACTTGTATAATTACTCTAAATGGAATAAGTATTAATTTTTTAAACAGGTTTGTTCACATTTCAATATTAAAGTAACTTCACGACTTTCATATTTCGTACTAGTGAAACTCAAACACACTAACAATTACAATCCGAAATCAATTTTTTATGGTTATTTGGTTAAATTCGAACTTTTTTCGATTTTAACCGAAACCGATCCGAATTCGAATTCGATTTTCGGTTTCAGTTTCGGTTCGATTTACACTTTAAATTCGGGTTTCAGTTCGGTTTTCGGTTTTGCTCAAAAGATTTTCAAAATCGAACAACCCGAACCGAATAAACTGAGGAAACCGTAAACCGAACCGATGAACATTCCCTGGTTATACGAGTAGCTTGCTAGTATTAATAGATCTATGTTAATACCATTCAAGCAAATCAACAAACATTTAATAGTCACTTGTATTAGTATTTGACTCAAATTCTATTGCCTATTTAATAGGAGTTATATAAATATAGGTGTTAGGGTTACATAACTTGTGTGGAGAGAAAAACTTGTAAGAGTATTCAAGATTGTTGAGAGTTGAGCGTCTTCATTCTTGTAATTGTGAAGATTTTAGTGAAGTTTTTGATGTAGATTAACCTTGAGAAGGTGAATAACATAAATCGTTGTGTTTTTTGTTTTTCGTTTCGTTTATTTATTGACTATATTACTTGTGTAATTTCTCATTGAGGTCATCGATCCTAACAAATGGTATCAGAGCGAGGTTCGTGGAGAGGAATCACATGACATGGAGGAAACCAATGCGAGAGACTGAAAATTCATTTTTTTTGTTCATCACTTTCTGTGTCGCGTTAGAATAATTGACAATCTGAATTTTTCAACCGTTGGATCGTTGTGATTTTTGAACAGTAGGTTTGTAACATTTAGATATACAGTTTGACCGTTGGGATTTTCGGTTGGAGATAATGTTTGAGAGATATTGATTGTCGAAGTGAGCAATAGGTTTTCCGTCAATTTTAGTGCAACTTTTGAAAAACGAATATCACGGGCTTGTTAACCGTTGGATCAACGTGTTTTTTGGACAATGGGTTCAAGAACATAGATCTACATACTGACCGGAAGAATTTTCGATCAGAAGTTTAGACAGGGAGTTATAAGTTGTCGAATTGTCTGGACAGGTTCTGATTTTTGGGGAGGTTTTATTCGAAGCAATTGTTTGTTGGTTTTTTGCTCTAAGGTTTTTTGGTTGTTAAATGGCAAGAGATACGTCAAGATTCTCAATCCCCATATTCGATGGGAAGATGATCACGATTTGGAAGATAACAATTGAATATGTGTTGGTTCAACAGGGTATTGATGAAGCTTTATTAAGGACACGACCGGAAGCAATAAAAGAAGATGTTTGCAATACGATGCAGAAGAAGGCTTCAAGTACAATTAGGTTGGCACTTGCTTCCGATATCAAATATAGTGTTTTGAAGGAGAACACGCCAATTCTATTTCCTATTTTAGAGGAGTTATTATGGTTATGTATTTCATACCTATTTTATAGAGGTGTTAAAGGTACATAACTTGTGTGGAGAGAAAAACTTGTGAGGCTTTTCAAGATTGTTGAGAGTTGAACGTCTTCATTCTTGTAATTGTGGAAATTTTAGTGGAGTTTTTGTTGTGGATTAACCTTGAGGAGGTGAACTACCTAAATCGTTGTGTTTTTTTGTTTTTTCGTTTCGTTTATTTATTAGCTATATTACTTGTGTGATTTCTCATTGAGGTCATCGATCCCAACAACTTTTGTTAAGAAATATAAAGTTATTAAAATGAAATGATATGGAACCGTTGTAGTTAGACATGTGCCATTGGGCACTTCGGTTCTTGCTTCAGTTTGCTTCACTTGACTGAAGCCTTTGACAGCAAGCTTCAGTTTTTGCTTCAATTACTTCAGTTACTTGGGCTTCGCTTTTCCGACGGAGAACTTAAGGTAAAAGTGGGGCCACGCGATTAAAAATCATATTTTATTTAGTGTATAAAAATAAAGGTATATTGATATATGTGGGGTCCAGAAAAACCGGGTGATGTTCACGATTGACAGTGTCCAGTCAGTTGTGTGTCAGTTTTGAGAATGTTGATGTGTCGCTGATTTGACACCAACTGATGGATCGGTTTATGTCACCGTTGAGAATGGTTTAAATGAACTTTTTTTTTTTTTTTTCCGTTGAATTGATTTTATTTTTTGTTGGCTTTGTGTTCTGATGAAGCATTATAGGAAACTAAATGATATTGATGGAAAAATATTTTGCATTTTAATTTTGAGCAAAACTATAACTTTTTGTGTTTCGAAAAATGACCGCCTCAAAACGTTTGCATATCTAAAGGTGTGAAATTGATCAACTCCAAGCAATCGTAACTGTTGAACTGTTCGGAGTTAAGAGACGTCACTTAAACAACACTTGGTTTGGATTCATCGATCTCCCAAAGAGAACAAAAATTCATATTTTTGCCAACTCTTACTTTTTAAAAACTCATGCATCATTGCCCCATCCGTGTACTACATATCTAATCTAATCTAATAATAAATATACACATTGAAACATCATTGATCTCTTTCAATAACTTATCGTTGATGCACAAAATAAGCAAGATTTGATTATTAATGATTTACGTGCAAGTGGATGAGGGTCCCTTATATACAGAAATGTTTCATGAATTGACTTCGGGCTTATTGTTTGTAAATGTAGTAACGTTATCCGAAAATCCTTTTCCATGTTCAAAATATTTAATTGTGTGCAACCAACATGCCAATCGCTTCTTTTATGTGTACTAATTAGCCGGTTACCGTTGTTTTGTCTATGTGGCACCGGTTAATCCGTTTTTGTTCAGATGTCGGTGCCGGTAGGTACCATTGTTTTAACAAAATGTATCAAACTTGTATGAAAGTCTTTATATAATCATTTTTTCTCTCGTATGTCACAACACCAAAATTACGTCGTCTTCTTCAAATAACAGTCGAATTGCAAATCGTGGCCGCATGTTTGTGGATGTGGCCATCGGTTGTATGTTCGCACATCATGGACAAGCAATAACCCCAGTAGAAGATTCATTAGCTGCCCCGTATATGCAAGTTACATTTATGCCCTAATTTTCAAATTTTAAAATGTGCAAAATTGCTAGTGTTTTTGGACATTGATAGTACTACAGATGATAAGTAACATAATTAACTAGTATGATTATGTTTAATTTCTAGGATAAACGTTTTAAATGTAAAGTTTACGAATTTCTTGATGATGAGCTTCCAAGTGATTACTGCAAAGAATTGATGTATGGAATGCGTCTCCGAACTATGAAATTGAAGAGTGATTCGGAGGATTATGAAGATGTGGAAGTTGTTCAAAAGTTGAAGATCGAGAAGGAAAAGTTAATTGAAGAGTTGACCTTCAAAAAGTCAAAATTGAAACTGGTTCCATCCATTTCTGCAATAATAAAATAACATTAACTCATTTTTACACGCAACTACGTAATTTAACTCATGAAGCCATGCAATCAACAGAAAATTAAAATGAAATTACATAAACATGAAATTACATAACTTCAACAGTAGAAACAACACATTAAAATGATATTTAGTTCATCAACTGTTAAAGTTTTTCCGTTCCCAAAAAGTATACAAAAACCCTAAAATATTCGATACATACAAAACTAGTGTTTAACAGATATAAACATGAAATATCTTCAATTTAACTTTAACAACAACCGATTACGTCATTTTACAGATGATCAACTTTCATAGTATAACCCATGATGTAATGTGCAAAAACCCCTAAAATTTAGCGATGATGAGAAAGTGACTTACCTAGAAACACATAAGATGATCAATTGCAGCTGAAATCCGGCGAAAAACGACGAAGAAATAGCGATTTTAGAAGGTGATTATTGAGAGTGTTTGGTGGGTGTACGAGAGTGTAAAGTGCTCACGGGATATTAAATGAGACATAAAAGTCCTAATTTGTCTTTATAAAGGGTAGTAATCGATGTAGTGGAACAAAATGTAATGAAGTTAGGAGTGACGAGGCAATTACGTGGAATTGACATGGCAAAGACATCAAGGCTAATTTTAAACACGTAAGCATCAATAACCGGGGTAACCGTTGTAACCGGTTAATTAATACACACAAAAGAACCGATTAGCATGTTGGTTGCACTCAGGGGCGGAGTCGGAATTTGAAGATGGGGGCTTACTCGATAATTATATTTCAACAACAAAAATTTATACACACATCGTAACAAAGTCATATTGTTAAGAAGAGAACTGAACAACAATAACCATCAAAGAATAATAGATAGTAACAATTCGTACACGAAACGAAAATCTATAAAGAATAATCCATTCATTATTGAGGTACTTATACATCAAATAATGAGGATAGACGTTTTAAGTAAATGAAAGTGTTAAAGAAAAAAAAGAAGAAAGAAGAAAATGAACCAAAATATGTCTCAGAAAGTAGCGATCGTTTTCTTCGTTTTGTAAAAGAATTGAAGTGTTTTTGACGCAATTGATTTGGTGTTAACAGAATAATAGTGATTTCGTAATGCAATTGGGCCTGATGGATAAAGTAAAGTATTTAACATATTTCAATTAGGGAGGCTTAATGGACCTGGACTAAAATAAATTTATTGGAATTGAGCTAGTTGGGGGAGGTGGGCCACCCTCTTCCCCCTACTAGCTCCGCTATTGGTTGCACTCAATATTTTGAACATGAACGCATACAAAAGGATTTTCGGACAAATTATCAACTCCTACATTTACAAACTTGTAAATACTATTTGTGTAATAGTGTAATGAATAGTGACTTTTTTTTTTGTGAAGTGTGTTTAATTATAAATAAAATTCATATACATAAAAAAAATCATTTCAATTAAATAAAATTCATATACATAAAAAAAATCATTTCAATTAAATGTGTATTTAAAATTAGGTATTGTAGGTTAATATATATTAGTTGTTGTTATAGAATTATATACTCTTGAAAATTCATATGCATTTATCTTATATAAAGTTCTAAACACCTTATTAATAGATGTGTTGTTTTTGCATTTTAAATACTTCATTCGGTGTAAAAGAGTATAATAAACATAATATTGATAGGTTTTTCTTAAGGTTATAAGTGTCGTTATTATTTTATCAATTTTTTACAAATTAAAGATGTGTTGTTATTAAGTGCGATATTGATAATATGAAATCGCATCTTACCTTAAATATTATATCATTTTTTGTTTATGTCATAAACTTTACGTAAAGAAAAAATATTACTTGACAATGAAAAACAAACATATTAAAATATGAAATATAAGTTGAAGAAAAATTTGCTATTTAATTTAATCATTTCTTAAATTGTTAGAAAAAATGCTACAGGTTACTACGAAGATAAGCTATGATTCACAATTTATTATATATTGTACTCTTAAAGATTTTATTTCATATTAAAATCTATTTTTTTAAAAAAATTACCGCTGCAAAGCGCAGGTAAAAAATGCTTGTTCGATACATTTACAAACAATAAGCCCAATTGACTTTTGTATCAAATCAACAATTTAATTAGACTCTTCGCGTGCCAAACTTTTGCTACATAAAATAACAGGTAACGTTGGATCGAACCCAAACATGTTTGCTCCAAACATTCCAAATAAAAATAGTGTCAAACATTAGTACATTTTTTATTCCAGTAATACACAAACTTTGTTAATGATATTATTATTAGTAAATTTGTACCTTCCATGTTTGATCCATTAGAAAAAAATATAAGTCAAAATCGACCCATTCATAATAAGAAAATGGGTTAAATTGTCGCCTCTAGTCAAATAGTTAAAGTATACTAAAATGCTTTTTAACTTGTTGATTTATTTTCTTAAACAATATAGAACACAAGATATTTTGTTGTCCCTTACTCCCATTTCTTCCAGTTATACTATCCAACAAAAAAGAAAAAAAAAGTATAATAACTATACTTCGAAAAAATAACATGCATAAATTTTGTATAAAAACCGGTTCTTTAAAATGTTCCACGAGATTACTAACGTATTATTATATATTAGCATTATTAGTAGCCCGTTATTGTGTAAGGGTCTAGCCCAATTATAATTAGCTTAATCTCCGAGATAGGTTTCCTATATATTGTAATCTTGACTCATTAATATTTTCATGGAAATTATAAAACTTAATATGGTATCAGAGCTAAACCTAAAATTATTTAATCCCCTGCCGCAAACCTTTATCTACCGTCAAACCTTTTACGAAATCCAAAAGATATATCCGTGGAAATTACTTCTTCACTTGAATGTAATATTCAAACAATTGCATATTATATTGTTATTCCCTTTTCAATCCAACCGTACGCAATCATATATGCAATATTAAATTATTGATTCAACCTTTGAATTAATTTTAGCTGCTATAATTCAATACTCCAATCTATTTTGTTCCTACAGTCTTGTTTCACAAGTCAAAAAACTGTACAAAAAGAAATATGGCCGGAGACAATACTCCACCACCTTCGCATAAAACTCTCACCACCCTAGAAAAGACGTGTGCAGTATCAAGTGTAAAATCCTGTGTTCCAATTATCCTAGATCTCAATAAGCTTAATTACAACTCTTGGTGCGAGTTGTTTAAACGCCACTGCCATGCTAAAGATGTCTTGGCATACGTTGAACCCACCGATGCTGCCACTAGCACCATTGATCCAGACCACGACAAGCTTGATTCTCTCGTTGTCACCTGGATTTATGCCACCATCTCAGAGAAGCTCGTTGACATGATCCTTAAACCACAAGCAATTGGGATCATCTCAAGAAAAATTTTAATGACAACAAATTGAACCGTATTATTCTGTTGGAGAATGAACTTCAAACCATTGAACTTGGCAATCGATCAGTTACCGACTATTTTCAAGAAATCAAGAGCATCGCGGACCGGCTAACAAATCTTGGATCCATTGTTTCTAATGAGAACTTGGTTTCTCATGCCATTATTGGACTTCCTGAACGTTTTGATGTTGTTACAGGAAATATTTGTTATCGCGATTTTTTACCTGATCTTGACACGGTACGATCTATAGTTCTTCCCTTGAAGAAACACTTCTTACCAAATGCAATCGTCAACAATCCTCGCCCCGCGATACCTTCTCTTCACCCACGGTTTTAATTGCAAACAACAACACGTCCAATCGCCAACCACAGAACACGGGCCTCCAAGTTTGTAGGAATTTTCAGCGGGGACTTTGTACCTATGGTGCCACGTGTCATTTTTTTGCATGGTGGGGATACGGCTGATCAGCAGCGTGCTCGCGGGAATCAGACTCGTAGGAACACTAGACCCCTACAACAACGTGCAACACAACAGACGTCACGACAATAGGCCCAAGCAACCACCCAAAACTACTTTCAGGCCCACCAGCAGCGTCAACAGGTACCGTCCAATCAGTTTTCGGCCCAATATGCTCCGGTCTAACAACTTGTACAGGCCCAACCACAACACACGCGCTACGCACTTTACCAACCAAGCCCAAGTTATGTTCGGTACGCCGTACGTGTATCTCCAAGACTCCAACCTCCAACTGCTCCAGGCCAAGAAGCCCAACAAGCTCATGTCGTGCAACCACAACAACTTCTTTAACCCACGGCACTCCCTCAAGCGTTTAACACGATGCAACTTCAAGATTATGGTGATCTGGGTTAGTACATGAATACTGGAGCAACATCTCATCTTGTGAATAACACGGGTAAACTCTATCATTTTTGACAAACGTATTTTTCCATATATATCTGTTGGTGATGGTATGTCTATACTCGTCCCCAACTCTGGCCATAGCAGATTGCCCTCCCCTCATCGACCTTTGCATTTACCTAATGTCATTGTCACTCCTCGAATCGTTAAAAACCTTATTTATGTACGTCAATTTTCAAAAGATAATCATGTTTCCATTGAATTTGATGAGTTTGGTTTTTCTGTGAAGGATTTCCTAACCAAATACCTCCTCCTTCGATGTGATAGCATCGGAGATCGTTATCCAGTCACGCGTCCTAACAACCACCACTCCACACTATTGCTTTCCTGTTATCCAGTCATTCAACGTGGCATAGAAGACTCGGTCACCTCGGAAATGATGTACTACATTTTTTAGTTTCTCGCAGTTTTATTTCTTGTAATAGGTTTAAGTCGTCTGGTTTGTGTCATGCTTGTCAACTTGGCAAACATATTAGATTACCTTTTTCTAGTTCTGAAACTTTTGTTGAGTCGGCTTTTGACATTATTCACTCGGATTTTTAGACCCAAATTCCGAGTATTAGTGGTATCAAGTATTATGCTAATTTTTTAGATCATTTTTCGCATTTTGTATGGGTATATCCGTTGCATAGAAAGTCCGATGTATTTTCTAAATTTGTGCATTTTCGTTCTTATGTTAAATTGTAATTTAAAGCTGACATTAAATCTTTTCAATGCGACCACGGGGTGAATTTGATAACACCCTATATCTCCCATTCCCAAGTCCTACCTTTCAGCTCTTATAGACCCGAATTGGCATACTGCTATGGTAGATGAGTTTAATGCATTAGTTACTAATGGTACATGGGTATTTGTGCCTCGGCCTGTGGTTGTTCAAGCATAAGTTTAGCATAGATGGTTCGTTGAGCCGCTATAAAGTGCGACTCGTGGCAAATGGTAAAAGTCAACAACATGGAATAGACTGTGATGAAGCTTTTAGCCGAGTGGTTAAATCGGCTACTATTCCTACAGTACTCAGTCTAGCACTTTCTCATCATTGGCCTGTTCATCAGCTCGATGTCAAGAATGCATTTTTGCATGGTCATTTATTTGAGACTGTTTATATGCATTAGCCTCCCGGATTTGTAGATCCTACTCATCATGACTATGTTTGTCATCTTCGAAAGTCGTTATTGGTCTGAAACAGGCTCCCCGTGCATTGTTTTAAAGGTTTGCAAACTTTGTTATCCGTGTTAGTTTTACTCATAGCAAGATGGACACGTCTTTATTCGTGTTCCAGCGGTGTAATAATTATCTTCTAATTTATGTTGATGACATTATTTTGACTGCCTGTTCTACAACTTTATTACAACGGGTTATCTCATTGTTGCACGGTGAATTTGCTATGACTGACCTTGGTCCGTTGAGTTATTTTCTGGGTATTTCGGCCGTTCGTAACTCTTCGGGTAAATTTTTATCTCGGTCCAAATATGCCGAGGAAATTCTTGAGCGTGCTCATATGCTCAATTGTAACCCTTGCAAGACTCACGCTGATACAAAATCCAAGTTGGGTCCTAATGGTTCGTCGGTCTCTGATCCCACTCTGTAACAAGTTTGTTTATATATGCATGATCCCCGTGAACCTCATTTTCATGCTTTGAAGCGAATTCTTCATTATGTTCGCGGGACTCTTTCTCATGGTCTACAGCTTTATGCTTCCACTACTACTAAGCTAATCGCCTACTCTGATGCTGACTGGTCTGGGTGTCCCTCCACTAGGTGCTCCACCTCTGGTTATTGTGTGTTTCTAGGTGATAACTTGCTTTCTTGGTCTTCGAAACGACAACACACGGTGTCCCCCTTTAGTGCTGACACGGAATATCGTGATGTTGCCAATGTTGTTGCTGAGACTGCTTGGCTTCGTAATCTACTTTGCGAGTTGCACACTCCACCGACTTCTGCTACTTTGGTTTATTGTGATGATGTTAGTGCCGTGTATTTGTCTATTAATCATGTGCGGCATCAGTGGGCAAAACACATTGAAGTTGACATTCACTTTGTGCGCGATTTTGTTGCTACGGGGCATGTTCGCGTGTTACACGTTCCTTCTTGCTATCAGTACACGGACATTTTCACTAAAGGTCTTCCGTCTACATTGTTTGACGACTTTTGTTCCAGTTTGAGTGTTTGTCAGCCTACCGCTCAAACTGCGGGGGTGTATTAACGTATTATTATTTATTAGCATTATTAGTAGCCCGTTATTTTGTAAGGGTCTAGCCCAATTATAATTAGCTTAGTCACCAAGCTATAGGTTTCCTATATATTATAATCTTGACTCATTAATATTTTCATGGAAATTACAAAACCTAATAAAGATATCATACTATATATCGAGCATATATGTTGCTGAAAGAAAAGTTAGTATTAACGCTGCAATATGCATGTATCATACTACTAATCTGCAAAAGATTATGAAGCGATGGTTGTGTGATGTCCCTTACTCCCATTGCCGGACCGACTCGTTGAAACATATCATAGTACGTAGACAGTTAGCCTTTCACAGTTCAAGGTTGAAACATATCAAAGTGGCCACCAATGAGTCAATGACTAGCCAACTTGACTCAAAAGTTGGAAAGGTGAAGATGGTGCTTGTGTTTAGTTTATCATTTTATTTTACTGTCTACAAGTTTAGGATGTGAACATTGCTTTGATAAACTTACAGCAATGAATATGATTTTCTGCAGAGAAAATATGGGTAAATCGTCAAGCATGATCTTAAAACTGTGTATCTGTGTTTATTCCAACAAGTAGTTAAGATGGAGGTAATTGATTGAGTTTGTTTTGAATCTTTGTGAGGGAAAATTTTAGAATTCAGACATAAACTCTAGATCATAAATGCAGCATTTAACATTTAACTGTATAATAACTATTTGAATCGAATCATGTATATTCTTGGAACTTTGTCCTTTATGATCCAATTAATATGGTGATATCATATTCAAAACACCTAGGTCTAAGGTCTTACATTTAAACCTTGAACAAACTTCTAAAAAGACAAACTTCTAAAATAGTGACTTGATTGGCATATTTAATACAGTACTACTTTTGGAATGCAACTTCATTTTAATACTGTTGCTGTTTAATCTATGATCTTGACTTGATACTTTCGTCAATATTGAAACAGAGAACATTTCTCGTTTAGCTAGTATTAATAACGTTGGGGTTATCGTGCAAAACTTCACTACACTCGCATCGATGACAAAAGCATAAGAATTTAACTGACTGAAACTGGAATTTATTGAATTGGCAAAACAAGAAAAGTACAACATTGTGGATGTAACCACACTACACTAACTGCTAAATGGCACCGTGGTATCCAGCCGTCTCCAGAAGCACTGCTTTTATCTGCTCCGGCAACATCTCTTGCCCTTCCCTACATTGCTGCAAACATCATTCATCACCATCTACCAATTACTCCAATATCACATATTATAACTAGCTATGATTTAATAAAATGAACAAAAGTTGGAAGTCCACCCCAGTTACTATTTTATGTTTTTATCCCTTAACGGCTCAAATGGATTAAATAAATTGAATATAAAGAAGACGGGCCGAAAGTAGACCAAAAAGAATATCTATTGCATACAACCTTCCAAATTGTTTTATTCAAGAAGTTCAGTTACACTCCATATTAGTGTAATGATTATAGTTTTTACAATCATCTTTATATAACACTAACTGTTTTTTTTAAACAAAAATGTTTCAAGTTAACCCAACCTGACCCGGACTACAAAATTAGCTGTTTTGGCACATTCCTCAACCTATCATCAAATTCGAAATCTCTGAGTATAATGGATATAATACCTGTGCTCGAAATACATCCAAAGCAAAGCCATTAAAACAACTTATGACAGCTTGTTGGATATCAAGACCAAGGTTCTCCAGGGCCCTCAATGTTGAAAGCAACAGACCTGGTCTGCGCCCACACAACATGTGGATGTTCACACCTCTCCCTTCTCTTGCATGTACCTCCACCTACAATCACCACACACACATTTCAAAACCATCATGTGCAACAAACAGATAAGATAAATGGGCGGGTCAAGTGACGGGTCAAAACGGGTTTGGGCTCGATAAGTTACTTTTTTAAAGAAATACTTGGGTAACTTTCAAGTTTTAACCTGTTTCTTTCAGCTAATTCACTTATTTGGCATTTGACCGGTTTGGAATAAACCATAACCAAGACCTACCCATTCATAATTAAATGGGTCAAAGTTACCAGATAACTTGTATATTCTAGCAACAAATGAACAATTGATTATAAAAAGATTAACAACCTTTGCAGGATGGTTTTTGGGGCTGGGAACGGTGGTGGGACACAATTCTTCTTTAACATGTTGAGGAAGTGCGGGTGGAGTGGGTGTCAATGGATGTATACTAGATGAAGTTTGCATCAAAGAAGACCCTTGTGGAGTTGCCTCTAATTCATTATGAAGATCATTAATTCTTTGTAGCAATTCCTTTAAGTAATCAATAGCATCACCAAGTATCGAAGCTCTATCCATCTTTAAAACACTCAACAATTCAAGCATTACTATAAACCATCACCAAAAACTACATAAAAAGAAATATAACTATTAAAAAAAAACAAAAAACTACCTTGCTAATTTTCGGAACCACTGATCTAAGCATATAAAGTCTATCATTGAGCTTCTTCCTCCTTCGTCTCTCGGCCATTAAATTCTTAGCAGGCAACCCTTTCTTCTTACCTTTTTGATCCCCACCAACTGCATTCAAATTATTCCCTCCATTTCCGTTCACAGTCTCACTCGTTGGTTCGATTTCATCCGAATCATAATTAAACAAAGAAACGTCCAGCGTGCCCGTTTCATCAATTTCATCCTCATCCACTGTGGCACTCCTTTTCCTCTTCTTCTCAATTTCAATCGAACCACCACCATTAAAACGATTATCCTTAGTATTATTATCGACTTTCTTCCCCCAATTCACACTCCCCAATTCCCCTAACTTATCCGAATTTTGTCGCAACGCAGCCCGTTTTTGAAACAGAGTGGGTTGTGCCCCCACGGGGGGCGAAACCTCGAGCGGCCGTAAAACCTTAGACCTAGCTGAAAACAAAGGGTTGTTGTTGGGTAAAGAAGTATGAAAACCATCAAACCCCGTTATCCCCGGGTTAAACCCGGGCCCACCAATGTCACTTGTATCATTGCTGTTGTTCGTTGGGAAGTCGTTACTAGACGAAATTTCGGGTATGTGAGAGGGAAAACTCATCAGGTTATGGTTAGGTAAAAAAGTGGGGTCGCATCCGAAATCAAAGGGGATGCTGTTGTCATATGAGCTGCTAATGTTGGTGGTAAATTTTGGGGGGAAAAACGGGTACGAGTTAGAAAACGGGTGGTGCGATTGCGAAGGCGAACACGAAGAAGACGAATCAATTGTTGGTAAAAACAACGAAGAATTAGCATCAGAAGATGAAGGTAAATTGTGGTTGCTATTGTTGTTATGGTGATACCATTCGGTTTCAAGCATTGATTTCAAAGTTGTTAATGAAGTGTAAGTGTTAGGGTTTGTGGTGGTGTTGTTGCATGAGGTGTCAGTTGGTTGAATTCCGGGAAGATGGTGGTGGTGGTTTGAGGGTGTCCATGAGGAGGTTTCGTCTTGGTGGTCCATCCAAAGAGTGATGTTATCTGGTAGCATTAGCTGGTGGTTGAATCGAAATTGAAATTGAAATTGGGGGATTAGGGTTTTGAATGTGTTGGGTTGAAGATGGGGGAGTGTGTTTGTTTTGGTAACGAACAATGACTGTGTGTTTGTAAGCTTTTGCTGCTTTCTCTGTTTTTAATTCCAGTTTTTTTTCTTAGTTAGTGCAGTGTTTTACTTTTGCCCTCATATTCTGTGCTAACTACAGTTATACCCTTGATCTTTCTTATTCTCATTTATTAATGATTTTTGAATACCAAAATTTGAGATTTTATATTTGAATAATGATATTTCAACCGTAATTTTCAATATATCTATCATATAATACAATTATTTATATATATAGTATAACTCTTACTGCATACTTGTAGTGGATTTATGAAATGCGAATCTCCGACAAAAGCCTATTTAAGTTTGTAGTGAATACATCAACTTTTGAATACATTTTCTAAATTTTCAACTATTTTCTAGAAAACAAAAAACTCTTTTCATTTCTTATAAAGTTGAAGATGAAAAATTGTGAAAATTTTCTACAATTAAACGCACCTTTTTCCTTCTCCACCTTTGTTCTTTATAACTTTCTCTCTAACTTCTCTAAAAAATTTTAAAACCTTGTAACCTTACCTTATCTCAACATCAATTTTTCAAAATGAAAAATGGTACAAATTTGAACACATTTTTCAAATTTTCAGTACTGCTCTAGAAATCAAAATATTTATCATTTTGTTGAAAATTAGAGATGAACAAATTTTGAAATTTTTTTTACAACTCAACACACACTTAGATTTTTGAAATGTACTTTTCGAAATTTGTTTTTACAACTTTTGAAAAGAAAACTTATGTATTGTTGAAGTTATTATGTTAAGAAAAGACTTGAGATTTATCATTCAAGAAATTTTCTAATGGGATAACTTGTAAACTCTTTTGAACAATAAACTAAACTATGCTAAGGTTTATAGAAAGTTAAATAAATTTGTGAATGATGTGCCATGTGCTAACAAATAGAGATAAAATAGAACAAATATAAACTAATTGATACAATTCACTTGTCATACATTTTACACACATTTAGTAAATCCAGCATTTCTAAATTAAAAGATACGTTCACACTTGTTAACTCGTCACTCAATTTGTGACTCTAAATTTTAAATTTTAACTCGTACTCGACTCAACTCGTACGAGTAACTATTTTAATATATATATATATATATATATATATATATATATATATATATATATATTAGTATTAGTATTATTGTTTAAGATCTTAGTTCTTACTAGAAGTAAGACATAGTGAGAGTAGATAGTCAAGTCGTTGACTGACAATCAACCAAAAGACATAATTTAAAATAAATTATAGTCATTTCCTTTTCTATTATGTCATTTTATTTTTTTATAATACACTACATTCAAAGTTTGTTTGATTTTCTGACTCGTAAGAGTCGCACAAGACTCGAAATAGTCAGATCCGACTCGGAAGAGTCCATAAACGATTCGTAAGAGTCAATAAACGATTCAAAAGAATCAAAGTCATTAAAGAATGGGGTCCAAGTCACCTCATTTTTTGAATTTTTGACTCAACTCATAAAAATCAATTCGTGACATGTAAGAGTCTAAAAACTACTTGTCACTAACTGATAAGGAAACGTTACTACTACCAATGTCAAACCAAATGCCAAATGGGCAAATGGTATGGTACAAACATAGAGTCTAATCGTGACTACGGGTATCATCAGACGTTTATTATCTTTTTGGCTTGCACATTACATTGATACATTCTATTGATTTGTGGATATCCTTATAAGTTAAAGTAAATGATATGCTTGATTGCTTATAACATAAATAAGATCACCTGTTATGTGACCACACTAATCTCCTTTGGTTTGAGTTTCTGTGGCCGTAGACTCGTACGTACGTTTAATCATGTTTATTTCTTTTGAAAAGATTACTTATTGAATTATTTTGACATATAAGAGGGCATTTGATATTGCATTTGGGAGTAAATTGGCGCTCGCAAAACACAAAAAGTCAAATGATCGTATTTGACAAACATATGAAAAAAGATTACTTGCAAGAAAGCAAAGTTATGAAAAACAGGTTGTGAGACTATTATTTAAGAATGTCGTTATCAAATCGCAAAATCCATTCTGCAGGTACAATCTAAAAAAGATTACAGAGTTATAAACTGTCAAAGCATACATAAATAAATTCAATACAAACATATATAAGTAACAGAGTAGGTTGCCAAATATTGAGATTGAGATAAATATGAAAAATAAGCAATCAATGAGTTATGAAGAATTGGAATGGTGACAGTAGTAGCTACACCAGCAGACTTCCCGTGAACACACACCTAATTAATTACTACCAATTTTGAATGCTCAACTACAGCCGCCTTCCTTGATCACTTCTACTCACAACTTATGAAAATAACAACTGTCACGTGACTCGCAGTACCAAGAATAAAAACCAATCTATATCTACCTTAATACGAGTCCTTAAAAACGTTCTTTCTTATCATACAAACCGCTCAAAGTGTTACATTAGTACACATATCACGCGTCACACCCACGACCACTTGATTCAAAACAACAATTATGTTATGTTATGTTATATAACGTACTAATAGTAGTAGTAGTAGTATGGAATTGAGTTTATACTAAAGCTAGGGAGGAGATAGAATACAAAAAAACTAACCTGCAAAAACTTGTAAAGGGCATGTGGGAGGTGGGACCAGGGGTCTCGTGATGTGTATTCATTTCCAACACCTCCTCTCCTTTTCTAGTCAGACCCATTTAATGGAAGAATCCAAACCCATATATAGAATCCAAGCACTCATGTCCTTTTCTAACCCACTCTTCACTCTCACCCTGCAGTTTTTTCCCCACAAATATGATAACCCCCCTCTTTCACCCTGTTTATGCTTTTTTGACAAACACACAAATCCATTTGTTTATATCAATGCTTTTCTAAATGATTACCTTAACTTCCTCACCAATGCCGTATGGTACAGGTTGATTTTTGTTGATGTTTTACTTCCAAAGGATCAATATTAAAGTTTTCATTAGACATGGAACGGGTCAAAAGTGGTCCCGAGTGTGTTTAAATGCTTATAATCCTTAAATCGTTTTATCAAACTTGGTTTGAAATGGGACGGTTGGCAAGTAACCCAAAGTGTTTTTAAAATACTTACAACCATTTAAATTGCTTTATTTCATGTTAGAATAGTACTTTAATGATACATTCTTTGTAACCATATTTAATACGTTGATTATTTATTAAATACAGGTAAAACAGACAAAAAAAATGATTTTGGGTCAACCCAAATCAATCCGACCCAGTTTGTCTTGTATTAAAAATTGTACTTGTTTTGACACAAACTTCTTTTGACCTCAACTCACCCAACTCACCAATTTTGACACCTCTTATCTAATGATCGGAAACCTAAGAGTCTGAGACCAAGTTAAATGTTAACAAGTTCACACCTTGATTGTGCGAAAAGAATCAGATAGACCCTTTTAGAAAAAGTGCTTAATTATATATGTAGGAGCGAAATGATAAAAATATCGTAGTTATGAGTTGTGACATCAAAATTTGATTGCATCAATTTTAAGGATTTACAAAATAGAAACTTAAACAAGTTAGAGAATACTACCTTAAATCCAGTGTTTCATTTTCTTCTTTGCTTTCATTTCTACATAAACATTTTGATGATTTAATGGGACCAACTGCATCATGACGTTTGTACCGGGTCCAGAAAAGTGCTAATGGGCTAACCAATGGGTCTTCTCCTCACACAAACAACTTTTAAGTCAACTGCTGTAAGTCAATGCTTGACCACTTGCATCCATGTTTATGTGTACTTTTGTACCAGTGCCTACATTATGGTAATTTTCTTGAGTAGCATCATCATTGATAGTTCTACAAGATAGTTTGGATCCAACTTGATCTTTTGGCTAGTGCATGAGCTATAGCTCGGTAGAATCTGTGTTCTGTAGTTCAACGAAATGATCTTTTGCATCCTCCTATAACTCTGATTAAAGCTTGAATCACAACTTCTTATGAAATAGCGTAAATGGTGCAAGTATAGAAAATATAAGCCCAAAAGATTAACACATACAACATGGTATGTTAAAGTGCCAAGATCTTCTAAACGCTACTATTTCCAAATTTTGCTTTTGAAAGATAACAGCAAAAAGAATACTTGTGCAGTTGCATATAATGTTTGATCACGTTCACAATAGACACTAACAAAAAGCAAGGTCTCTCTAAGCTTGGACTAATTTTTTTTCTTTAAGGCGCGGTTCTGTTAAGCTCGGTCACCATTCATACCAGCCCACGCATCCAAAAACAGACCTGATCTAGGCTAGTGGTCGTAACAGCCGTCAAAGTTCTTTTTTCTTATAAATCTGGTAGATACTTATTATTTTTCTTATAAATCTGGTTGATATTCATTTATCTGGAAATGGTTTGATTCTGGTTAATGTTTTACTTCCGATGGGTCAAATGGATAAATGATAGAAATTTTGTTAAACATGAGATGGGTCAAAAGTGGCCCGAAGTGTATTTAAACGCTTATAATTCTTAAATTGCTTTTGAAATGCGACGGGTGACAAGTGACCTGAACTGTATTTAAATGCTTACAACCTTAGAATTGTTTTATTCATGATATTAGTTTGGATCAGTACTTTAATGATATATTTTTCGTAGGGAAAATGGACAAAAATTGTTTATGGGTCTACTGTCAACCCAAATCGATTATAGACCATTTTGGTCTTGCATTACATTACATGTTACCTGTTTTGATATACATGTTTTCCTGTTACCCAACTCACTCACTTTGACACCTCTAATCAAACGATTATAAACCTAAGACCATATTGTTCTGATTTTTGGTGTCTTGTAGTCCTGTATTACATGTACCTTGTTTATATGTGAACGTGTGTTTTGACCTGTTACCCAACTCGCCCGACGAACTCATTACGCCATCTATAATTTAACGATTGCAAACCTAAAAAAAAAAAAGGGTATTTGGGCCACCCACCGGAGTCGTTCCATATTTCAATAGAGCACGACCGAACCCCCCACAAGGTCCAATATCGCCGGGCAAATCACCTCCATCACATATATCACAACGTCCGAGCCGGGAAAATCACCTCCATCACATATACCACAACGTCCGAGCCAGAACTCGCGCGGATTAAGCCTTAACGTTGTAGGTCATGCTCTTCATTAGTGGTAGGTACCTTTATGATAAATAATACTCACGGCAGATTTCGAACCCTGACCTCAAGGAAGTCATGAGCTGCCCTTACCGTTAGACTATTTAGTCATTGGTACGATTGCAAACCTAAGACCAAGTTTAATATCAAAAAGTCCAAGAAATGTATGCAAGCCAAGAATTGTATAGACTTTTCTAGTTTTTTGATATGGAGAAGTGACATCAACTTTTAATCGGCTCAAACAAAGGATTTCAAAAAGAGAGAGCTTAAAAAGTTGGGGAATATTATTATACGAGTTTTTTTCACCTGTGCGTTGTGGCGGACGTAACAAATATATAATTTTAGATGAACCAATTTAATTCTTCTTTAAGTTGTTTGGTTATTTTACGTAACTTCAAACGTAGAACAACTTCATTTTTTAGGTACCGTAATAGGGAGAGTTTATCGAAGTAGTTTTTGGTTTTCTCAAATAATTGAAATTGAATTGTTCTTTTTGTTAAAGGTTCTGTGTCCAGTTACATAGCCAATTTAAATTTGTATCATACTTTTAATCGATTTTCCCATTCTCCGATCTAAAATTAATTTAACTGATTAGGTTGCTTTAATGAACTTGAATGAAAGACATTCTAGATATCGTAATTATAAACCTTTAAGATAAGTCAATTTTAAACATTTAAGAACTCTATATTTTGGGTTAAAAAAATAGAAAAAATTACACGTATATCTATTTTAAATTTGATAATTACTTACATATCCACTTAATCTTTTAAATTACATATATATCCAAATTCTAAATTTATTATAACTAATTCCCTATAAACACCTAAATAAATATTAAATTCATTAATTAGATGACATACATATTTATCCTTTTTTCTTGCTCAATAACAGAACCCTACAACACTAAAAGTTTATTTTTCCCGCTAAATAAATTCGATGTTCCTCCCGATTGCTTATATATATATAATCTATGTATCCATGATCACACTTATCTTATTCTCATCAACAACTTTGAAGAAAAAAACTCTACGTTTGACTTATATAAATAAGGTTGGTTGATTTTTTTTTCAATATTTCATACAATTCCACGATACTTGCAAGAATTCTGCACGATACTTGCAAGAATTCTGCGCGCAGTGAGAGCGCATCTCAAGCATCCCAAAGTTCTAGTCCGCATCAAGCATCCACAAGTACTAGCTTAATCATCTCTTATTTATATACTTGATTTGTTTAGTTTATTTGTTTGATAAAAAAGTCACTCGTTTAAATGAGACTACAATTTTTGGATTATTAAATTAACAATTAAGTGCCAAGATGTAAAAAATCGAACGTATTAATATATAAAGCTGAAATTCTATATACTTGTAACTTTAAATTAAATACATTTACTTTTTTCTTTATCGGCACATATTTACGATAATCCCTCGTTAATCCAAGTTGTGACACACTACTAATTCGCCGTAGTTGATTATATATGTCCTCCAAATATAAAATAAGTACTTGTTACTATGGTCATGAGATACATATCATTAATTTAAGTGTAATTAAAAGGAATTGTCAGTT
This sequence comes from Gnaphalium uliginosum, assembly GCA_963930675.1. Lineage (NCBI taxonomy): Eukaryota > Viridiplantae > Streptophyta > Magnoliopsida > Asterales > Asteraceae > Gnaphalium > Gnaphalium uliginosum. The sequence goes on from OZ005685.1 coordinate 33,730,885, forward strand.
TTAGCTTTTTAAATTAAAAAATATAACATTTTTTCATATTTTTTTCATTGTGTAGAAACATCAAGAGCTTCACATATACATATAATCATAATATCTATATATATATATATATATATATATATATATATATATATATATATATATTTATATATATATACGATTATGACTTATACACTACGTAAATACATTACATAATAATAAAATATATGTATTTCTTAGATTGTTCTTTGATATAAAAGTTAGATTGAATCAAAAGTGATATAAATACAATTTAGTATGAAACATATATTAAAAATGCTTATACATGAAATATCGATTTTATAATAGAAAATAATATAAATAATATTAATGAGTTTGAATAGGTTATAAGCTACAACGCTCGCAATAGGCATCGTGGTTGCGGGGCATTGTAGTTGGAAACACGGGCACACCAACGCCCTTTTGTGGGCCCAACGTGAATATTTTAAAGTTTTTTATTTTTCTTTTCCTTATTTAATTCGAAAATAAAAAATAAACGTTTTTTATTTAAAATCTGACCGTTTGAAGAAAAAAACAAATTTTTTTTACCGTTCCCAACGGTTTGTTTCTGAAAAAAATAATTAATTTTTCTCCCCCAAAACTTATCTATAAACACCATACTATTATAACTTCAAAAAATACAATAAATCATACAAATCATCTATATACACATAAATGGATTCACTCAATTTTCTTACCGATACTTCTTCGGAAAAAAACTTGTGCAAATTAGACAACAATACGCCGAAGAAAAAGAGCGTGAAATCGGTGAAAGTTCAAGACAACCACAAGGATCGTGAAGGTGCACAACAACGTTTATGGGAGGACTACTTTGCCGACGAGGCAAAGTATCCTGCAAACTTGTTTAAAAGACGTTTTTGTATTCGTCGTGATTTATTTCTTCGAATCGTAGAAGGTATATCCAACTACTATATTGAAGTTGAACCCATTCCCGACCAATTTAAATATTTTAAACAATATCCGGATGCACTTGGTCAACTTGGGTTTACTCCAATACAAAAGTGCACGTCCGTCATACGCCAATTGGCGTATGGTACGTCGACAAATATGTTCGATGAATACTTAAAAATGGGTGAAGGGACATCATTCAACTGTCTAAACAATTTTTGTAAGTGTGTATTGGATCTATATTCGATGGAGTATTTGAGAAAGCCAACGACTAGAGATATTGCTCGGCTATATAAAGCACATGAAGAGAAACATGGTTTCAATGGAATGCTTGGGGGTAGTGCATTGGCAATGGAAGAATTTCCCAAATGCATGGAAAAGCCGGTACACTAGGGGTGATCACGGACACCCGAACATCATGCTTCAAGTCGTTGCTTCACACGACATGTGGATATGTAATGCATTTTTTGGCATAGCGGGTTCGAACAACGACATGAACGTTTTAAACCAATTTCCGTTGTTCGATTCTATCAAAAATGACACCGGTCCACCCACACCATTTGATGTGAATGGATATCACTACACAAAACGGTATTTATCCAGATTGGGTCACACTTGTCAAGGCCTTTTCGTGTCCTACTGACGAGAAACGAGGCAAATTCAAGAGATTTTAAGAAAGTGCACGAAAGGATGTTGAGCGGACGTTTGATGTACATCAAGGTAGGTTTGCAATTTTAAAGAGTGTGGCAAGAGCTATGAGATGCGAAAACAAATGTACACTTATGTGATATTACATAACATGATACAAGAGGATAACAAATTTGCAATAAGATCTCTCGAGGAAGAGATGATCGCCAACCCATCTAACCGGGTACGTCGGGAATTTAGGACTCGTTGCAAGGACTGTGAATCAAGAATAAAAGAAATACGTGACAAAAATGTGCACGACCAACTATGAGACGATCTCACCGAGTACATTTGGACGCTTCCACCAAATTTTCGCACCTTAAATTCATAATTAATTGTAATGTTTTTTTAAGTATTATATTTTTTAATTGAATTTTTATTTTATAAATTGTATTTTATTTAACTATTGTATTGTATTTTAATTAATTAAATGTATTTGTATTTGTTAAATAAAAGAAAAAAAAATAAATTAATTTAATGGGATCTACTCTCTACAATATGGGATAACACCATGTTATCATTGTTATTGTTATGAGATAACACCATGTTATGCTGACGTGGCGCCCTAAACATCCTACCATTGCAAATTATCTAACCCGCATGTTTTTTTTTTTAATTCTTTTTGCTTTCATTTCTGCATAACGTTTTGACAATTTTATGGGACCAATTACATCATGAAATTTGTACCGATTTCAGAGAAGTACTAAGAGCATCTCCAATGCAATTATTTATTATACTGTCAAATAAGATTTTTACCTTTTCTTAACAATGCTTTTAAGTTTAAGCATTTTATTATACTGTACGTTATAATATTATAAATATAAAGACATTAATAAAAAAAATGCATGGAAACAAAGGAGCTCTTTTTGAAAGAAGATTTTGTTACGCACCTGACTATGAAGAGATTTGAGTCTATCGGGAGAGGTAATCCTATTGGTAGAATGCTGCTTTCTATCGGTTGTTCAAAGTACCATAATGGCCCACGTTTTGGGTTTAGACACCCTTGTGTACAAAACCACATGGTACATTTGACGCATTAATATGTGGAGGTTCACAATGCAAATAAACTACGACACCTCACTTTTTCTTTTCTATTCAACGATGCCAGGTAAGAGCACCAGAGATGCTCTAATGGGCTCACTATTGGGTCTTCTCACATAAACAACTTTCAAGTAAACTATTGTAAGACAATGTGTTGACCACCTGCCTCCATGTTTCTGCAAACTTTTGGACAACTACCAACATTATGGTATGTTTGAGTGTTTATTGCGCGCAGCCGCTTCACATATTACAAGATAGTTTGATGATGGGGTGTTTGTGAATAGAAGAAACCACACAAATATAAAAGATCGAAAACTCAATAACCCAAAACGGGACTTCTCGAAAAAAAACTTTCTCTTTCAATAATTCATAACCAACTAACTCAAACCCTAATACAATCAAACGCTAATATAGACTTCTAACACTAGATTAAACTTGGTGGAAAAGAAAACAATTATAAAGATAAATATAAATCAAATCTAAATAAATCTTAACTAAAACTAAATAAATATTAAATTAAATTGGATAGACTTACAAAAAATAAATTGTCATTTATGAAACTTCGATATTCGAATCGTTATGAATTTTGACTTCACATGTTAATCGAAGAAACGACGGCTAAGCCAAAGGCGGCTGGAGGCCCGAAGGCATTCTCTGCATCATTCTCCCCCTCTTGGAAAAGACTCGTCCTCGAGTCTTGTCTTTTCAAGTCTTGAACTCTGAAACTTTCTAACCCACCTTCGTTTCCTTAACACGACTCCTCCAAAGAGAATCACGGTCCATCTTGTTCAACTATCCGATAAAATTATCCGGGGACTTCTTCCTCACTCACGTTTCCGTTGCCTCGTTCGGCGACTCTACGGTTGGCTCGTTGCTGGAATCCGTCTAAAGTTCCTCCAATTGTTTATGGGGTCTTTATCCTTTAACACACTTGTGTATCTGCGGTTGGTTATCGTTGCATCTTCCGGCGAATCTACGAATTACCAAAATCAAAACATATTCGATACAAAAACTGCAGCAGATTGTGCGGCTATTTGTTCCCAACCACATATCCAAAAATCACAACGATCCAACGGTTAACGAATTTGAAGTGTCAATTCTCTCGCAGCTGCGCAGAGTATGATGAAGATGGACGGTTTTCTCGGATTGACTTCTTTTTAGTTGTGCGATTTCTTCTCCTAAACCTATGCTCTGATACCAAATGATGACGGGGTGTTTGTGAATAGAAGAAACCACACAAATAAACGAGATTAGAAATTCAATAACCCTAAACGGGTGCCCAAAATGGGACTTCTCGAGATAATTCATAATCAACTAACTCAAACCCTAATACAATTAAACGCTTATATAGACTTCTAACCCTAGACTAAACTTGGTGGAAAAGAAATAATTATAAAGATAAATATAAATCAAATCTAAATAAATCTTAACTAAAAATAAATAAATTTTAAATTAAATTGGATAGATTATGACAATTATAAATTGTCATTTATGACTCTTCGATATTCGAATCGTAATGAATTTTGACTTCACATGTTAACCGAAGAAACGACGGCTAAGCCAGAGGAGCTGGAGGCCCGAAGGCATTCTCTGCATCATAGTTTGAATCCCAACTTGATCTTTTGACTATTGCATAAGCTATACAGCTCAGTAAAATTTGTGGTCGTGCAACAAAATGATCTCTGCTATCCTACTTTAATTCTGATTATGATTAAAGCTTGAATCCCAACTCCTTAGTAGCATCTATTAGAGGGCTAGGTTAGTTGGCCCAAACCCAATTGTGGGTTTAGGGTCCATTAGGTTTTTAGGGTTAAGATTATGTAGCTTGTTCCCTAAGTTACTATTATAAATAGTTATCCTATGTAATCATAACTAGAACACAATCAATATATTATTATTCGTAGTTTAACATGGTATCAAAGCCAAATCATTAAAAGCAATAGTTTGAATAAAAATATCCTCCGACGATCGCCGTCACGACTGTCCGAAGGAATCCCTTTTTTTTTTTTACTTTTTTTTCTCTTCAAATATTAGCCTACAATTTCCGTTTGTTTAATCGTTTATTTGAGTCATAGTTGCCAAGCGTTAGTTTTCTTCATTCATGTTTCACGGACTTCGAAGCACAATCATAGGATCTAATTCACATTAAACTTTTCTTTCTGCCTTGTTTGGCCATGAGTTCTGAAACTTTTTATTAGGTGCATCACGAATTTTTATATTCAATAAAAAACATTCAAACCTTTCAAATCACTATAAATTTCTTATCCTCCGATGATCGGATACTTACCGGTGATTCGGAGAGAATTCAAACTATTTATTATCTGTCGCTTTATAGTTTTCTTTTAAAATAATCTTTTCCTTTTATCTCATAAACCCTAACCTACAAAACTCTAACCGTCAATGTTGATTTAGCCATTAATCAACTAATATTGTCTCATCAACATAACTCTTTGTTTTAATACCGGAGATCATTGTTGTCTTCGAAAATAGTTGATCAAAAATTGTCGCTCCTACCTAGGCAAAGCAAGTCATGACGTGAAAACAACAACAACAAAAAAAACGTTATAGAACGGAGGAAGTCGTCAAGCAATATACAACTTTCCACCGAATACAACTTTATCTCCGTGTAAACAACAACAAGAAAGAAGCTTACAAAATCAAAAGAAGAAAAGAAAAGCAAAAGAAAAAGAGGCTTCAACATTCGTTTCAGTTTATTCGTCCGAAAGCTTCCCGTTCAAATTGCGGGGAGTATTAGAGGGCTAGGTTAGTTGGCCCAAACCCAATTGTGGGTTAAGGGTCCATTAGGCTTTTAGGATTAATTTATAATCTATTAAAAATAGTTATCCTATGTAATCACAACTAGAACACAATCAATATATTGTTATTGATAATTTAACAGCCATTCATTCAATATTTCGTCTGAAAGTATGAAATTACGAAATAGCCCAATGCTATAAATATAGACATTAAACTTTCCGGTTTCCACAAGGCTAACTAATTTTTATCTTTAAGGCGCCGTTCTGCTAAAGCTCAGTCCCCATTGGTCCCGGTCCCTGCATCCAAAAGTAGACCTGATCTAGGCTGGTGGTCCTAACCCCACCCCAAAGTTATATATATGATTAGAGTTTTATTAATATCCCGCTAACATTTTTGTTTAGCATTTTGGGTTAATACCTTTGGCCAAGCTAATTTTTCAACAATTTTGTTTTAAAATCTCAAGTAATCAAACTGATGCATTTTTTTTCTTTCTGTATTCAGTTACATCTAAATGACAGTTATTTACCATTTATTTTTTCTTATCATTTAATTAGGACAATCACCCTTACTACATTATGGTTAACATTTCAATAATTTGAGTCACTTAAACGTAACCAACTCTTCAACGAACCAAAAAAAAAAAAATTCTTATTGACATTGACAAATAATGTAAATCAAGTCAATATCTTTTTTATAACAATGAGTGAAAAAAAAAAAAAAAAAAAAAAAAAAAAAGAAGACACATAGTTCTTTTTTACAAGCACTGGTTATATATTCACTCCTCTTTTCCCTCCCGACGGAAGTGGACACAAACACAAAAGACCTCTAATTTCTCCTCACGCTTTTCATACACGTCTCTTACTATTCCATAATTTTCATGTTAAATTATGAATAATTCCTTGAGATAGATTCTAGAAATCATTCGAAATAGAAGAATTTGTTAATTGAATGGGGGCATCCGAGTCTATAGAAGTAACAGAAAACGAAGAACAAGAACAAGAAAAATATGAGGACGAGAGTGATGATCAAAGAGATCATAACGAAACAATAAAATTATTAAAAGAAGATAACAATTCCACGAGAAATGTTGTTGAACAAGACCCTGAAACACCTTCTATATCGTCCTTATCACCTCAATTACCACCTTTCAACACTCCACGCCTTTATCCTTCCGTAAGGGATTCAAACCCTTTTATAACATCAAACATCACACATAGCTTCTCAACGGAATCAAGAAATGATGACCGGACACTAGAGATATATGTGATATGTCATGGCGAATGTCACATGAATTTAAAGCCGGATTTGGTTGGTGGCCGATGTCCTGAAGCTGCATTAACGCCAAATGGAAAAAGACAATCAAGAGCATTGGCAGTGTTTTTGAAATCACAAGGAATTCGGTTTACTGATATTTATACATCACCTTTAGATCGGGCTCGAGCAACGGCGATTCCCGTATGTCAGGTAGTCCTCATTCGCTGATTCTAGTTTGTTATAACAATTTCAAACCTAACATATATCATATAAAATTAATAGGGAAAATGTCATATTATGTAGCAAACTACATCTAAACTTGTTTATCAATCTAACCTTGTTTATCAAGAACAAAAAGTTAAATGCAAATTAAATTTTATGTTTATTTCAATAAATTAAGGGACCATATAAAACTTATAGTACTTTTGTCTTTACTGTATCTATCACATGTGCAGTCAACTGCATATTTGAATATTTGATTACTAAGCCAATCCTGCACACGTGCAATCAACGTACTGCATATATTTGAATATTTGAATATTTGATTACTAATCCAATGCTGCAGGAAATGAATTTTCCAGAGCACATGATACAAACCTCGGATGCCCTACATGATATGAGTCAAGGACTTTGGGAGGGCTGCTATCACTCGGAGGTATATACGCCTTCCGTTATAAGTGTTATGGAGAGATTACAACCGGATTTTTGTGCTCCTTCCGGAGAAACACTACGACAAGTAGAATTTTGAATGATTGTATTCTTTAATACAATAGTGACATGTTTACCTGAAAAGTCACCAAGAGGTGATTTACCAACTCCTGAATCTCTTCCTTCACTACCCAAATTGGAACTACCGGCTGTTAGGCCTAAACAAGTTTTACCGAAAAGAAAGTCAAGTAAGAGCCGACTACAACAAATGGTGTGCACAGGTGGAGATCAAGAAGCTGATGACGAGATGTCCCCTAGAGTGCCTAACAAGCATCACGAACGTTTGGTGTTTCCTAAATCAAGTGAGAAAAATACTAACAGTAATGGAAATAGTAATAGTAACTCAGTTTCATCAACTTGGTGCATAGGTATATTCACTCATTCGGTTCCTATCAAGTGTCTAGTGACGGGTATACTTGGCTGTAGTCCGATCATGTCTAACAAGATTTGCATACAAGATTCGTCGATAATGCTGTTGCAACATTCGCAGAAAACGGGTTGGCAGATTAAAAGACTGAATGATACTTGTCATCTTAGGCTTATGTAGTATACTTGGTATCAACATAATATTAGAGTTGTAAGTCCCACAGTTTGTAAACCATCCAACAGATCTAATACTACTGTTAGCATTCTTGGGTCGGATAGCCAACACCTTGTTTTAAAAACTTGTAATTATTTTATTCTCAAGCTAAAAAAATTAAATCGATAGTGTTTTTTTGGCCAATTACTTGAATAACTAAAAAGAAAAAAACTATTATCGATTACTCAACCATCGAAACTGATAATTTGATAAATTCGATCGGCCTTATAAATTTCAACTCAAGTATATATATATATATATATATATATATATATATATATATATTGGATCAAACGAGAACACCTTAAAAATAAAAACGGCTACGAGCGCTTCAAATGCACAATAACTCTTGATAAAATAGTTAGATTCGCATTTGTACATCTCAAATATGTAAAGAAAGATAAATGTATACTTATAAAAATGCACAAAAATCGAAATTTTTTTTGTGCATTTCTGAAAGTTAGCATATATTTTTCTACACATTTTTGAGATGTATTAGTGTAAATCTAATAATTTTATTAGCTAGTTGTGCATTTATGAGGTGTTCTTAGTCGTTCTTATTTTTTAATGTGTTCTTATTGGAACTCTATCATATATATATATATATATATGTGTGTGTGTGTGTGTGTGTGTGTGGACCGGATTAAGAGGAAAACACTATTTTCTGGGAAGAGTGAAGCTACACATTCATCAACGATGAATGTTAGCGAATTCCCTTAATATTCATTATATGATATTATAAGTTATAAAAAATAGTTTATAAATGAATATTAGTAGTTATAACAGTGATTTTAATTCATATTTATTGGTAAAAATATGTTTTTATACGTTTTGATTATCATTAATCGTGGACGAATGTTAACGAATAATTTTCAAAAAAACTGATAATATCCACTTCGGTTAACATTCACTAATGATGAACATTAGAAAATTCTCTTAATATTCATGATATTAAAAGTTATAAAAAGTAGTTTATCTATGAATATTAATAGGTATGACATAGGTTTTGATTAATATTTCTTGGTAGAAGTATGTGTTTTTACGTTTGCTTATCATTCATCGCGAATGAATGGTTAGTTTTCCTACTTACCTCAAAAACATAATTCCCTCTTAATCCCTACCTTATATATATATATATATATATATATATATATATATATATATATACATAGAATGATCAAAAAAGAAGGAAATTTAAGGATAAAAGAGGGAGAATGATTTTTTGTTACCATGATTCAATATTTTAATAAGATTTAGTTTTTTGTTGCTATGATTCAAAAGTTAATATTAATAAAAAATTGAATCTTAAAATAAAAATACTGAATCATAGCAACAAAAAAATCATTCTCCCTATTCTCTCCCTAAAAAACATTCTCTCTTTATCCCACTCATATATATATATATATATATATATATATATATATATATATATATAGGTTAATTCTAGACAAGAGTTAGGAGATTTCTGTCAACAATATGAATATGAATCTTTAAAGTTACCTCCCTCTAGTTCTAAGAAACTTAAAAATAGATATAAAAGTAAATACAAAAAACATTATAAAAAAGAACAAAAGTATGAAAAATGAGATAATTATAGAAAAAACAAAGGAAAAAGAAAAATTTCATATAAAAGATTTAACCAAAGTAAACAGAAAGATATTATAATATGTTATAAATGTGGAAGAAATGGCCATATGGCAAAAGACTGCTATGTTAAAAGGAAAATAAATGAGTTAGATATATCTGATGAACTTAAAAAATAAATTAGTAAATTAATTATAAGAGATAGCTCAAGCGAATCTAGTATATCAGATTATAGTGAAAATGATATAAATGCTTTAGAAGAAAACACCTCTAGTAGTGAATCTGAAATATGTGAATGTATAGGAAATTGTAATTGTGATTATAAATCAATTAATGTTATAACCAAAAGTAGTGAAATAGAACAATTAATAGATTTAATAAATAAAATAGAGGATAAAGATATAAAAAGGATATATCTTCAGAAATTAGAAGAAAAGTTAAATAATAACACATAAGAAAATAAAATTATAGATAATCAAGAGTATAATTTTAGTGAAATATGTAAAAGATTTAACAAAAATATAAAGCCTATAACAATTCCACAATTGCAAGAAGAACTTAATAATGTAAAATTAGAAAAGGTAAAAAATAATAAAAATTTAGTATATGAAGAAGAAGTAAAATCAGAAAATAAACCTATTATAAATATAATAAGAAAAGTAAATTATCAAAGGTGGTATACAAAATTGAATATAGTCATCAATAAAAATTTTAAGCTATCATTAAAAGCTTTATTAGATTTAGGAGCAGATTTAAATTGTATACAAGAAGGTCTAATTCCCACTCAATATTATGAAAAGTCTTCTGAAAAATTATCACGAGCTAGTGGGTCTAGACTAAAAATAAATTATAAGTTATCTAATGTTCATATATGTAAGGATAATTACTGTTATAATACCCAATAAATTTTAGTAAAAAATTTAACATCTCAGCTTATATTAGGACAAACATTTATATTACAATTATACCCTTTATCAGTAGATGAAAAGGGATTAACCACAAAGGTTTTAAACAAAAATATAACCTTTGAATTTGTTCACCCCGTTATAACTAAAGAAATAAATTTATTAGAAAGTAAGAAAAAACAAGTAGAATATTTAGTGAGTGAAATAAATGACAAAAGAATGTATAATCGATTAAAAGATAAAACTATACAAATTAAAATAAAAGTATTAGAAGAAAAATTTAAGAATAATGTATGCGCAACTATACCTAATGCATTCTGGAAAAGGAAACAACACATAGTAAGATTGCCCTATATTAAAGAATTTAGTGAGAAAAATATTCCTACTAAATCAAAATCTATACATATGTCTATAGAATTAGAACAACATTGTAAAAAAGAAATACAAGATTTATTAGATAAAAAACTTATACGACCATCCAAATCCCCTTGGTCATGCTCACCCTTCTATGTTATAAATAACGCTGAAATAGAAAGAGGAGCACCTAGATTAGTTATAAATTATAAACCCTTAAACAAAGTATTAGAATGGATTAGATACCCTATACCAAATAAAAGAGATTTATAAAAAAAGTTATATGATTCAAATATATTTTTAAAGTTTGATATGAAATCAGGATTCTGACAAATCCAAATAAAAGAAGAAGATAAATATAAAACAGGTTTTAATGTTCCTTTTGGACACTATGTATGGAACGTAATGCCTTTTGGCTTAAAAAACGCTCCATCAGAATTTCAAAATATAATGAATGATATAATTTTACCTTTAGGAAATTTTGCAATAGTTTATATTGACGATGTTTTAATATTCTCAAAAAATATAGATCAACATTTTAAGCATTTAAATGCATTTTATGATATTATATATAAAATGGATTAGCTATTTCTCCAACTAAAATATCACTATTTCAAACAGAAGTAAGATTTTTAGGACATAATATAATACAAGGAACTATAAAGCCAATAGATAGAAGCTAATTCTTCTTGATTAACATAATTTATAATTTCACCATATGTTAATTCTTTATAAGGTATATTATTATTATTATAATCATGACTTAATTTATTTCTAATTCTTTCAGCAAATAATTTAGGTAAACCTGCTATAAATCTTTCTTTCCAATATGATTCCTTACAATCTAGTCTAGTCATAACCTTCGCTAGAAATACATCTTTATACCATCTAAAATCTTGTAATTTTCTACATGTTAAATTTAATAATATAGACGAGTTTCTCTCTTGATAAGCTGTTGGATTTCCTACATAGTTTTTTAATATAGCATATATTAATGTGTTCATCATATCATCTATCTGCGTTTGAGTAGTTTGACCATTTTCACTTTTAATTATAGTTCTTTTTGAATTTAATATAGCATTTTTCTCTTCTTGAGTTACATAGCTATCCCACCAACCTTTTAATATTCCAGTGAATCCTGATATAATCATTTGTGCTACTTTAAATTAAGTATTGCCATTTGATTTATATGCAGTAGCTGCCATAGTCATTTCTTGTAATAGATTTAAAATTTGATATTCTGATTGACCATCAATATTCCATCCATATATAGAAGTTCCATCATATTTAGCTTGAACTAAAGTATGACGTTCTTCATATCGTAAATCTAGAGGTGTTGGTCTATAATAATAATTTCGAGTTTTTTGTCTTGGAGTATAAGTCTTATTTGATAACATATGGTGAATAATAATATACCTTATAAAGAATATATTAAATATATATATAGAGTAAATATAAAATGGTATCATTGTAAATATTATCCGACTGATACCATTACTTGGTATATATATATTTACTATATATATATTTAATATATTTATATATAAATGGTATATATATATATTTACTATATATATATATTTAATATATTTATATATATCTGATACCATTACTTGGTATATATATATTTACTATATATATATATATATATATATATATATATATATATATATATATATATATATATATATATAAATATATTAACATATTATAGTATTGGTGCAATAATAAATAGTGAAGGTTTAACAAATTATACATTTGTTTATAGATTCAAAATTGATACAAAAACACTTGGATATAATACAATGATTGCTTTCTTCTATATTGGAAGTAGAACTGGACTGACATATAGGAGATATACAAATATTAAAATTTAATGTTTTTGAACATTGAGACGTTGATAATTTGATAGAGGGTTATTTCATAAAGGATTCTATTTCTTAAGTAATCAAAACTCTGCCTTCTTTCTTCAATCTTTGCTTCTTTTATACTTGAAATTCTAAACATCATCCGGTTATTCGGTCATTGTAACCGGCATTTTCCCATTTCATAATTCACTTCAATAATATTTCTGCATATTTTTCTTTGCTTTAATAATAGACTCCAATAATTCTGTGACATAGTGGTTCTCAATAATTTTCTTCTTTAGAGAACGTGATATTTTTTTTTTTACTTTTAGTCTTTACTTTAATAATGAAAACATGAATTATTAATAATTTTTTCTAATAATAGTTTTCAATAATTTAATCTTTTAAATTTTTTACTGGTTCATATGGATTAAAATTTTTCTTTCTTTTATATAAATTCAATATGACTGGTTCATAATGATAAAGACTCTCTGTTGTTAATCTAAACTCAGACTGAAGATTTCTACTAGTTCATATGGATTAAAAAATTTCTTTCTTTTATATAAATTCAATATGACTGGTTCATAATGATAAAGACTCTCTATTGTTCATATAGACTTGGACTGAACCTGTTTTTATAAAATTGTGACTCTCATTATGACTCCTTTTAATTTAATATAACATCATCATAAGAATATTGAGCATCTTGGAGAAGGTATTCACTTGGAGTGGGAGACCTCTTGATTTCATTTATAATCTTCTGTATATCTTCAGGTGATGAACACGCCTGAAGTCTACTTATAAATTCAGTATCTTGGATATTATGCACTGGAGTAGAAGAGCTTGCTGATTGACTTAAACTTTCATTATAAAATTCTGTTACTGCTTTAGCACTTGCTTTATCTTCATTAATCTTTTCCCACCATTTTACACTGAACTATCTATATAGAAGAGGTGGACTTAGATCTTGAGCTTCTTGTTTTTTATAAGTAAACAACATAATCCATGGGAGCTTGAACATAATAGTGAATTGAAGGGTATACTCGAAAGGAGAGAAATTCTCGTGCTTATAGTAGAATTTGAACTTATTATACCCTTCTAAAATCTTTGTAGGAAAAGTTTCAGGAATGGTTCCCATATATCTAAACCACTTAATAAACCATCTTGGATATATATTAGAAAATTTGTCAGAAAAATATAAAAACCACGTATGATTAATCTATAATGATTTTAAATAATTGTATATCTTTGTCTAGCAAAACAAAAGCTTAATCTATAATGTTGAATGAGTATACCTTATACAGGAACACCCCCATATCGTCGTGGTCCGGCCGTCTTACTGTCATCTTGCTGCGGCTAATCTATCTGAATGATCGACAGGGCTTACCAACGTAGATGTATATTTTTTTTTCAACATATTGATTAATATTTTCTTTTAACATGAATATATATATATATATATATATATATATATATATATATATATAGGGGTGTTAAAAAGTATTCCCATTTGAATTTGGAATGTGATTATCCGATCCAAAATGATACCGAAATTCAGATTTTTGAATTTTCGGATTCGGATAGTGATTTGCATATCCGAATCCCGAAATATTTTTACTTTTTTTATAGCGAACATAGGCCTTCCTATAAGATTTAATTTACAAACACGTTAAGAAAAGATTCCAATATGTCTCTATTTTAATAATCGTATTACCTCCATCCCATTACAAATGTTCACAATTCTATTTTGTGTTGTCCCAAAGTAAGTGTCCATTTTGTTTTTCAACCAATCAAAAGTGACTAGTGGGTATGAATGATATTTCATTGGTGGAGAGTGAAGTTAGTTGAGTTTTCTAAAACCGCGTGCATTTTTTTCAAGTGGACACTTATAATGGGACGGAGGGAGTATCATTTATCAATCATTTTCATTAATCGTTTCGATTTAAAACTTCAAAACTAACAATTTTTGAATATTTGGATATCCGAGTTTGGATATTCAAAATTTCAGATTTGGATTTCGAATAGTAAATCCAGTGTTCGAAATATCGGATATCCGACTTTAAACACCTCTACATATATTTCCATCCAATTAGTTGTCAAATGGTTCACAATATTTGAAGTTTAAACTGAAAACAAGGTTTTTTCTCTACATAATTCAATCATGTAATCAACCTGGGATAAGCCATATATTTTATATTTTCTCTGTTGGGTCACTGGTCCCTGATCGATCAAATTACTGTTATTATTATCACTCGAAAGAAATGATGAGATTAATTCCTTGTCAATGAAGAAGAAGATTACTGCTCTACAGTTTGCAAAAAACTGTTTAGTAGAGTGATTAAATCTCTACTATGTGTAATCGTTGGTCATCCTCATGATAGCGAGAGATTCAACTCACTCATTCTATCAATAAAGGAAGCAGTCGCTGTCCCTGAATAAAAGACAGTTGCTGGAATAAGATAAGAAGAATCACTCTACTAGAGCATGTTAGCTCGTAGTGAGTGAAGAATAGTATCTCTTCTCTAGCGAGTGATTGAAGAATAAACCAACTTGCTATCTTTGTACTCGCTGGTTGATGGTCCCAGATCAAAGAGCGTCAGCAACATCCAAGAGTTATACAAGTGCAGGATTGCGTGACATCAAGCTCGATTGTAATTGGAGGAATTCCAATCACATCATTCGCATAATCAGAATGGGACCACAGAATCTTCTCTAACCGTTTTCTTTGTTAGTCCAGAGCCAATTAAGCAGTGACACGTGTCATTCTCCATTCCAGATTTATAGGAGACATTTACGGATGATCTATCCTATATATAGATTGACATATTGTACTTAAAAGTTTTTCGTTTTCGTATTAATCATCTGTACTATCAGTGATTAAGTGTGTCTAAGTACGATCACGAGTCAGCGAGTAATCACTTGATCGATTAGTTGGATCAGTGAGTCTCAGCGAGTTGTAATAGTTAGCATACACTGATTAGATCTTAGATTAGGTTAGATCTGATCCGCAATCAGTGTTTGAGGTGTAATTGTTGATTCAATAATATATACTCTTCAGCTACTATAACATCTTTACTTTATTACATCGATTACTTATCTTATACTCTGTTTATCGCTTTGAATTATAAACCGTTAAACAAATTTTAAAAAGCTGAAATTAAACAAATATTTGTATTCACCCCTCCCCCTCTACAAATCAACGTTATACGTTTGGAACTAAGATCACTTAATCTATAAGTGAATCGGAGACTAACATTCTCTAGTACATAAAAAGTTAAACTTAACGACATCAAAAATTCAGATAATTGCCTCAAGATTATTTATATCTTCTTAAGATACAAAAAGAATTAGAAAAATGATGGATAGTCCTAGACCTAACAAGGAGATCATGACACATGTCAAATTGAATGTATAAGATAAGAAAAGAAAATTCAACCAATAAGAAAATAATATTAGTCGAAGAATTATAATCATATAAAATTGGGTTACATGAATAGCATTAAAAAGTCGAATTGGTATCATGAAAGCATGATATGATATGAAATTGAAAGGGCATAATTGACATTGCAATCGACTATTGGATACTGCCCAGGGCTGCCCCATCACATTGGTTAATCATCCCATAAATATATTTTCAGCCCTAAAAACTCGGAATATTATACACACGCAGACACTCCATACACTAGATATAAATAACATCCCTTCTCATTTCCCTTTGCTTAACAGAAAGAAATCGGAGTCCAATTCCCCCCAAAATTCTCCGATTCTCTCTGTCTGTGTAAAGTAGCTTTGATAAAATGCCTTCGTATCTTAATGCACGTATTTAATTTATTCGGAGCTATTTCTCATTTCCCTTTGCTTAACAGAAAGAAATCGGAGTCCAATTCCCCCCAAAATTCTCCGATTCTCTCTGTCTGTGTAAAGTAGCTTTGATAAAATGGCGTTTTCGGATAATTCAGGTCAATCTCTGATCCCTAATTACCTATATTCATCGTCTTCAATCACTAACCACCTACTTATGGGGAAGTTGAGCAACAATTTAAACCCTAGCTTGCTTCCTACTGCTTCACCTAAAAAGGAACAGCAAAAATTCATGATTCCTGCTCCTAGCGAGCCGTTTGGTAAGATCGAGATGTATTCGCCTCGATTTTACGCTGCTTGTACTGCTGGTGGTATTCTTAGTTGCGGTCTTACTCATATGACCGTTACTCCTCTTGATCTTGTTAAATGTAACATGCAGGTATATCTTTATGCCTCTTATATCTACCAATTTAAGCTGTTTTTGTTGCAATTTTACTCACCATTTAAAGTTTTTGTTGCAATTTTACTCATCATATATAGTTTTTGTTGAAATTTTACTCATCATTTATATGATTCTATTTAATTTTCGTGTTCAGTGTTGTGTTGTACCTTGATTGATATTTAACAATTTACTTATTGTTTGTGTGGATCTGCTGGTGAGTAATTAAGTCCATTTTTCAGATCTTTTAGATGCATTAAGTTTTAATGGCTTGAGATTAAGAATTTTATCAAGAGAAGTTGTAGAAAGTAATGAATTAGGTGATGACTGAAAATCATTTAAGATGGTTGGATGCATAGCCATGGACCAATGAAACGTCCAAAGCTAGAATTATGTACATTTATGTATGTAGATCTCATTGCTTAATGGTTGGAATAGTTGTGAGTGCGTGGTTGAAATATTCACTTCATATAATCCTCAGTCAGAAAATCAGCCGTCTCTCCCATGCTTTCCCTAATCCTGTTCATCACAGCCTGAATTCTGATTTCAATTGTAGCATCCATCTGAGACTGTTCTCTAAGAGAAAGCAATGCACGCGTCCTGATATTTTGGAAAGGAATTCAGTTAATCTTTACCTACAAATCCTCCATATCGGTTGACATATTGTTCATACGCCATAAACGCCTTGCATGTTCATCCTTGACAATAATCCGTTTTATTAACTATTTAACATCAATAATCAACAAAATGAAAGATACTTTGGAAGTTGAGTTGAAGTGGAAATTGAGTAGGTTATTTAGTTTGCATTATAATAGTAGAGTTTAGTTGTAGTTGAAGTGCTAATATAGGATTTACATTGAAGAAAATTTAATAATTAAGATAAGATATGATTAGGGGTGTAAGCGAGCCAAGCTATTCGTGATCTAATCGAGTTCGACTCGTTAAAAGCTCGATTCGAGCCGATCTTAAATGAGCTCGAGACGAGCTTGAACTTATTTTGGAGATCGTTTAATAAATGAGCTCGAATAGGCTCGCGATCCTATCCTGTATATACATTTACATTTTTTTATATAATAAATCTAATATAATAATATATAAATTATACTATATAATAAACTATATTATATATAATTATATATTATATATAATACTTAAAAGAATAATAGTATAGTTAAAAATTTTAGACATATATATAAGTATTATATATAAATAAAATAATAATAAAATAAATAATATTATGTAAGTTACGAGTCGAGCACAAGTCATGTTCGAGCTTGTAAAACATTAAACGAGCCAAGCTCGAGCTCTTTGAATTTAAATGACCCGAGTTCAAGCTCTTTAAATCTAAATGAGCCTAGTTGTGATTAGAGGTGCACAGATGGGCTTTAGCCCGGGCCCGGGCCTAGAAAAAGCCCGGCCCGGAAAATCCGGGCCTGGCCCGAAAGTCTAAAGAGGCCTGAAATTAGACATGAAAGCCCGGTCCGGCCCCGGCCCGTGCCTTTTTGGGCTAAGCCCGAAAAAAAGTCCGAAGCCCGAAAAAGCCTAAAAGCCCGGGCTTTTTAGCAACAAAAGCCCGGACTTTTCTTGTCTAAGTACAATATTTTTCTAAACAAATATGTAATATTACATGCACATTAATGATAATCGATTGAAGATCATGATATATGAACAATTGAAATATATATTTTCAGTGGGTTTGAACTAATTTTAGAATCTTTTAATTTATTATTACATGATTGATTATAAAAGTAGTAAAGTACATTTGAAAGATTTATTTTGTTTGTTCTAGATTAAAATTATTATATATAACTTTTAATACAAAATAATTATTAAAAAAAAATATTGAAAAAAAGCTCCGTCCGGGTTTTTAAAAGCCCGGGTTAAGCCCGTTAGGCCCGTTCGGGCCTTAGTGGGCCTAGTTTTTCTGTCAAGGCCCGGGCTTAGCCAGGCCCGGGCTTTTTTAGGCCTGGGCTTTTTTTAACCGAAAAAGCCCGGGCTTTTTTATGCCCGGTCTAAGCCCGGCCCGGCCCGGGCTTTGTGCACCTCTAGTTGTGATGATCTCATATCATAAATGTAATATTTAAGAATATAATGATGATACATTGAACAAATACATAACAAATTAAATGTAATATTTAAGAGATTATAAGTACATTTTATAAATACTCATATAATTTATGTCTGATAACAATATGTGAACGCAGAAAATTTCTTCAAATACTTTTAACATAATTGGACGTTAGATTAGGTGCATTGTGTATCATGGAATTCCGTTTAAAAATATACTTGAAGAAACTTTCTGCATTTGCATATTGTTATCAGACATAAATCACCTGGGTATCTATGTTATACTCTTACTAGTATGTTACCCGTGCAATACAACGACAAGCAAATATTTTAGTTCCGTTATCATTTTCAATTAATGATTGGTTGTCCATGGATGAGAATTAAAAAAATACCGATACACCATTTACTTACTTTATTTTATATATTACAAAGATTAGAATCAACGGTCACAATTCTCGACGCATCCAAAACGTGACCTATAGTGGCACGAAATTAAATGGGCTAGCTAGAGTTGAATTTTCAACTAAGTAGCTTGTTAACTCCACACCTGCCAACCATTGTAATTATTCAGGTTTAGTTTGGGTTAAAGTTTGGATCAAGAGGTTGACCGACCAACAGGATTAAAAATCAATTAAAAAAACAAAAACAAATCGCCTGCATATCAGCCCGTTTGAGCCGTTTTCCTAAACAAGTTATGCAAGTCATATCCATGTTGGCTACTTTGACCTAGTCAACCCGTTTACCAAATCACTTCGGGTTGTGAACTTTTGCACCAAATCCAAATCTGCTAACCTCACTCGACCCAAATTACAATTATATAATCTAGCTATTAAATGAGATAATTAAAAAAAATGTTGGTTACAAAAAAAAAATAAAAAAATAAAACAAAGTCATTGCACTACATGTTGTATTAACTAAAATGGTGTAATATTAATTTCTACAGAGTATTAAGACTATCAAATGACCAAATTCGTTATATAATACTAACATATTAAGTTTTATATTACTTGAATTTGTTTTAAGTGTTTAGATGTCGACTAACATACTTAAAATGGTTGTAAAGAAAATTCAAGTATTTATATTTTTTAGGTATTTAAAAATTTGTGCAAAACTCTATAATATTAGTATAGATGATGGAAGATTGTTATAATTTGTTAAAAATATCTAATTTTTCACCGATATTTATATTGAAATAATTATCGACAGTTCAATATCAATTAATATGGTATGTATGTTATATAAGTTATAAAATAAAATTAATAATTATGCGGTTGCATATTTTGTAATTTAAAGTATTTATGATATATTAATTTTTTTAATTAATTATATTAACTTTAAGTGTTTAAATGTTGAATAAGATAAATAGAAGGGTAATATAGTCATTTACTACTTATCCTTTTTAAGACTTTTGCTCAAGTCCATTAAATAGTAGTATACTCTTATATAATACATTTGAGTGTTTAGGAATTTGTTCAACCTCAATGTATCATCATTATAGTCTTTAAATAATACATTTATTTATTATATTTATATGAGATCATCATATTTGATTTATGAAATTTTATTATATATAAATCTTCTATTAGCACTTGAACTACAACTATAGTATATTCTTATACTCTAAACTAAATAACCTACTCAATTTCCACTTCATCACAACCTCCAAAATAATGTTTTAACTTTTATTTTGTTGATGCTTATGACGTTAAAGGATTAATAAAACGGATTGTTAGTACCGACAAGGATATGAACGTGCAAGGTGTTTATGGCGTATGATCAATATTCCGAATGAAATGAAGGAGCTTTCAAACAGAACCTATTGATAATGTACTAGTAAATTAGGGTTATCCTGTTCATGTTAATTAGCTTTTTATGTTAACCCCACCTATAGTTGTGATATGTCTATGCAGAATTATTGACATAAACACGTCAATGGGATATAAGTTTCCTTGTAGAAGAGAATGTCCTATTTTAGGCTATCCGGGGAATTAGTAAAACAACTTGGGTAGTGGGACACGTGGGAATTTGCACCTTGATGCTAGGATCCCTTGTAAGAGACTCTGACCTGATATATATGTATCTGGTTGCAAATTCGGACCTTGCAGGCTTAGTCGGTTAAGGTTGGACACCAATGATAAAAATATATAGTTTCTAGGTGATTGGTAAAGACTTCCCACACATGGCTCAGGCAAAGTTGTAGGCCTTCTGGCATGCGGGCATAACCACCTTAACGGGAGTCAAACTTGAGACCTGATACTTCACACGAGATATTTAGTTCAACTGATCACTTATCGCAGTTCATAGTCTGTCTGCCATAAGTTATCTTACTTTTCGGGCTACATGTGATCATCAATACACTTGCATGCCGTGAAAGGAAGTCTTACGATCTAGAACTGTTGATTCCATGTACCACTTTGCTTCTTTAGGATACAATCATGTCATTGCTTGCTTTGATGTAGATATTTCTCTGGGTGTCAAGGTAGACTTTAGTATATTGTAGGTATACATTAACATGATCAGCTAACTCTCCAATTCAGAAATTGTGTGATGATAGGCCTACCGCGTACCATGTAGCAGTTGCAATTGTAAAACCCGTAATGCTGCATAATGTATATAAAATAAATACTTCACTTTTTGCTGTAAACTGATAAAGAACAACCCAGTAGTCTTGCTACCAAGCCCAACAACAACCAGCCCACTCAGCCCACTATTTGGAAAGTTTATCACATGAGGAATAAAGGACACGTGTAGGGAGTGGATTAAAGGAGTTAGTTATTTTGATTGTTATATAGGGAGCAGAGTGAGTGGAGTAGGGTATGCATGTGTATTGTCTATTTTGTTTCGGCTGTAAGCTTGGGCAGGAAGTTTTCCATGATTATGGATCTTCTCTGATTTCCTTTATTTCCTTTGATTCATGTAAGCATTCAACTCTCTATCAATTCTCTAGTTCATCTATTTCTAATCATCATAATTCCTATTAATTGGTTCCATTGCCGGCTTACCCTCTCTCCATGATGGTGCAACCTGAACCACTTACCACTCGTTTACAATCCCGTGTCGATGCTCATGATGAGAAAATCCATCGCCTGATCACAAGACCCTGGGTTCAATGCTCGTACCCAATTTCTGACATCAGTTTGTAATCCCCTTAAAAACATACCAATCGCTTGTTCTTCAGATTGGTCAGGAATTAGGGCAGATAGGGCTTCAAATTCTTCAATATATTCCTCAATATCTCCTTCTCAAACAAGGATCCCAAAGCTTCATGAGTGTTTCTAAACTTTGTTCCACTAAATCTGGTCGTAAGCTTAGTACGAAATTCTCCCCAATTGGCTTTTGGGTGTTTGATTAAGAGATTTGTAAACCAATTTAAAACAACTCCATTCATACACATCTGAGCTAGTGTGAGTTTCTGAGTAACAGGGGTGTGATGTACCTGTAAATAGAGCTCTGCTTTTGTAATCCACCCTCGAGGATCCGCTCCTTCGAATAACGGAAGCTTGACTTTCGGCAACGAGAACAGGGTATCATCAAAATGATTTTCACGTAAATGTTTGTCTAAACTTGGACCAGAAGTCTGACCACCAGATCCAGCAACATCTTCCACCGAAGGAGAAAGAAAAGAAGAGTCACCGTGCAAATCGATTGGACGTTTTCCTTGTGCATTTTGCTGACCAAGCATCATTTTCTCCATTGATTTAGGTAATTCATGAAGAAGTTCCTTCGTAGAGAGAACAGTGGTGGTGAGATCTTCAACTCTCTATCAATTCTCTAGTTCATCTATTTCTAATCATCATAATTCCTATTATAAACAATCATTTATTTTCTATTTTGCGCCAACATATTTATGAGGGCTGTCATCAAAAGGTTACAAGGAATTAGTAAGGAGTCAAGTGGTCGATGTGGGGATAGAGTAGGGTTGTGATCAAGCCGAGCCGAGCTTGAGCTTGACAGGGCTCAAGCTCGGCTCGACTCATTTAAGATAAGCTCGAGCTCGGCTCGATAGCTCGACGAGCTTTTTGATCCATGCTCAAGCTCGGCTCGAAAATGAGTTGGGACAACTCGAGCTCGGCTCGAAAAGCTCGAATTTGTATATAAATATAATAATATTTAATACTCAAAATTATTTGATATTAATTTGAAAATAAACATTAATACCAAAAATCATATCAAATATCTTTAAAAAATTAAAGTAAATCAGTCATAAATTTGTTAAACAACCTAACAACATTAAAATATAATAATAATATCCTTTACAAATCCAAAATTACATATATATTTATAAAAACATATACATATTAATTAAAGCTCGATAACAGCTCGAGCCTCTTAAAAGCTCAAGCTCGGCTCGATATATATTTCGAGCTTGACTGTTAAGCTCGAGCTCGGGCTCGAACTCGATAAAAGCTCGACTCAACCGAGCTCAAATTCAAGCCGAGCTCTAGTTGCTCGATAAAAGTTCGACTCGTTTGCAGCCCTAGGATTGAGGGTCTTGAATTAGTAATGGTTGCTATAGGTCTGTTAGTGAGTGTTACTTTGGTGGAATACATTAGCTAATTGATTTACACGCATTTAAAAGAAGTGTACGTGAGTAGATTGACACGTTGTTAGGATTTTATAGAGCTGGTAATAGTGCCCCCATTCAGCAAAATCTGTGTGATTAATTTGTTTGTAAATGGTGATACTTTTATGGAAGATAAATTGGCGGTATGTATTGCTGTAGATGACTTGGAGTCTTGGATAGTTGGATATGAATATGCACCTTAAAAATTATCAGTATCTATGGGACATTGGATTGCCCTGTTTAAATTATGTTTGTTTCTGTTAGTCATTTCAGTCTTTCTAGACCAGTTTAATTAACTTGTCTTTTTGATTAATCAGATTGACCCTGCTAAGTACAAGAGTATCTCGTCTGGTTTTGGAGTATTGCTGAAGGAGCAGGGCGTGAGGGGGTTCTTCAGGGGATGGGTACCTACCCTGCTTGGTTACAGTGCTCAGGGTGCCTGCAAGTTCGGGTTCTATGAGTACTTCAAGAAATATTACTCTGACATTGCTGGGCCAGAGTATGCTGCTAAGTACAAGACTTTAATCTACCTTGCTGGTTCTGCATCTGCAGAGATCATTGCTGACGTCGCCCTGTGTCCCATGGAGGCAGTGAAAGTTCGTGTCCAGACCCAACCCGGTTTTGCCAGGGGTTTGAGTGATGGACTTCCAAAGTTTGTCAGATCTGAAGGCGCACTTGGGTAGACATTATTTTATTCTTATTTCCTATAATTTGTTTTCGTCTCTGGCTGCATAAGAAATAGTATGCCTGCAAGTTCTCTCATCAAAGTTTGCCACATTTATGTAGGTTATACAAAGGATTGGTGCCACTTTGGGGACGCCAAATACCATGTAAATTCATTTATCTTCTATTTATGTCATGCTTTTACATTTTATATACCTATTGTTTGCATATAGTTTGGAGTTTGGATCTTTACTAATGAAATATCTTTTACTTTCATTTAGAGTGGCAAAACGATGGGTTGGGTAACAGGTCAAAGCTGAAAGCTGGTTCAGGTCAAAACGTGTAATATTTATACGCGGTTGAAATGGCCGGGTTTATCTGAAACACTTATTTCCCAAAATTGTAATTGTAAATTGTATATTACTCCGTATTAGTTTTAAAAATATTACATACACAATATTATTCAAAAATAGTCTAGTACTTTTTTTTATGACATAATATTGGAGGATTTTCGCATTACAAGTGCACGATGAGTTTTGAAACCATTCGACTCTTCAACCATTCCAATATAAAGGATTAGTCAATCAAATAACAGATAGTATGTTTTTTTTTTCCTATTCTAATTGTTTTGATTATACCTTATTGACCCATCAGAGATAAAACACATCCCTGAATCGACCCATTCATAGGTAAATGGGTCGACCTATGGTATCTCGGCTTTTATTTTAACTACTTTGTTACGGCGCACCTCATGTATACAAGTGTATTTTGATTTCTCTTATATCTAGTGATTAACGTGCAGATACAATGATGAAGTTTGCTTCGTTTGAGACTATAGTGGAGATGCTTTACAAGTACGCCATCCCTACACCCAAGAATGAATGCAGCAAATCCTTTCAACTTGGTGTTAGTTTTGCTGGTGGATACGTGGCCGGTGTTCTCTGTGCTATTGTATCTCATCCTGCCGATAATCTTGTCTCCTTCCTCAACAATGCCAAGGGAGCAAGTGTTGGAGATGTGAGTGTTTCCTGTTAATTATTTCTATATACAAATGCTCCATTTAAGTTGTGACCAATTTAATATTTATTATTACTTAAGAAAGTCTTTTTCACTTTCTAGGCTGTGAAGAAGCTTGGAGTTTGGGGTCTCTTTACCCGAGGGCTTCCCTTACGTATTGTCATGATTGGAACACTCACTGGAGCTCAATGGGGAATCTATGATGCTTTCAAAGTGTTTGTTGGGCTGTAAGTCCTCTGATTTGTTAAAACAATGCTATTATTTTCCCTTTTAACTTTTGAAACTAATGTTTTAACCAACTACATGTCGTGTGCAGACCGACCACAGGTGGGGCTGCACCTCCAGCTGCCATTGAGGCTGCAAAAGCCTAGGATTCAGTGAAGTTTGTTGGCCGTTGTAGGATGCATTTTTGCCAAAAGCTTAAATAAATATAGGGTATATGATACTGCTTCCATTATTTTTGGACCAATGAAATAGGTGGTGATTTTAACTTGGTTCTATTATACTTTTGGATTTAGAAAAGATTGCGTTGGTTCTCATCCATCTTTGAAGTTTTTGTTAGGATTTGGTACGAAATGTGTATCATGAAAATAGGATTGTGCTATATTCCCTTGATTGATAATGGGACTATGGGATGAAATTGCCCAAGACATTGTGAAAGCATAAAATTCGGTTCGTCATTTTTCATCATGGTATTGTGTTATTTGATATTTTCTCTTCAGTTATTTTAGCTTTGCAATTATGAAGAGAAGTGTTAAGGAGAGCAATGATAGTGCATCAAGTTCTTAATCAAATGTGTGAATACCAAGCTTAGTTAGAAATGGATGCATGCTGATATATTCCATGAAGCTAAGATTACTGTCCAAATCTGTGGAACAAAGAAATCAGCCCCTGAAATCTGTATTCTTTTTCTTCTTTTGTTTTCAGAAAGGAATATAATATAATACAATAATCATGGATATATACATTATATCCAAATTGGTATTTGAACTTAGAACCTCATCTGATACCATTAGAAAATTAATATTTGGTGCTTGTAATTTACTTGTAAACCAAGCTTTTACTATATAGGTAGAGATTTTATGTGGGCCTATGATAGGGGCAGATATTATAGAAAGTAGAAACTTGATTAGAATGGGTCTACGGACGTCTTTGGGTGACTAAGTGATCACCTTGCAACATTGTAATAAGCCGAGAACTCATATTTGCGTAGTCACTAAAGGGCAATTGATTTAGCGGTAGTATTGGGGTTGAAACAAATGTTAGTGTATATCTGTGAGTGTTGTATACTTATATGTGTGCACTTGCCTTCTAGAATAAAGAAGAAAATTTTTGTGTACGTTGAGGCTTCGCGCCTTTCCCTTATTGTAGATAAGAAATCACTAGCCGCTAAGGAAATATCAACACTGCTGCGCATGGATCCATTTTGTCATACTTTCTTTGTACTGTTGAATAATTCAGTTAACTTATTAGTCTTCAATTTGCGGAATACTAATGGGGATTTTTTTCTCTTGATGTTTACCCATTGTGGTTTTAACCTCGGTATGATATTCATGACACTCAACGACTAGGTTATTTTGAAGATGGTTAGGCCGTGCACATTTGAGTAAAAAAACTTGACTTTTCAAGGTAGTCTAAACAAGAATCCGTCCCCGTTTACTTTTTAATGCAGTGTCAAAAAGGTTTGATCGATAACATGGAATGAAATTCATTTCTAAATCACGTGTACATGCAAGTGCCTCGAAAACTTAAGGATAGTAACAAAAATGTTGGGAGTGAAAACCAATTGAGTATTTACATTTGAAAGCATTGCATGCCACTCACGTTGTTTTTGCTTAAAATATATGTTCCTACAATCATGTGAACCACATAGATAACTTCGGATGTGTTCTCACAATTATGTTCGGATATTACAACTTACAAGTCTTTTCTTTATAGTGAAACATTTATCCACATTGTATATGTATATGCCTTCTAATCATTATATTAATTCCATTCCATAACACATTATATTAATCGGATAAAGTTGAATGATTTTGATTGTAAAAGAAATTATATATTATATATAATTACCGATTTATCGTAACTGAATTAGTTAACTTTTTTATATAACTCATGATAATGATAAGGGTAATAATATTTTCAGTATGTATTTTTGATAGAGTCATTATATAGGATAACTGTATGTCATATAATTCTTTATTACAAACTTATAGCGATTTATAAAAATTAATGGTGAAAATATCAGTAATAAAGTTACGGGAAGAAGAAAAAGAAAATCAAGATGTATTTAATGAACAAAAATTATAGAGTTGCAAGGTCAAAGAGTCAAAGAGAAAAGAGATGGGTCCCAATATCTGACGTGGAATTTGATGATAGTTTTTCTTTTTCAAATTCCAAAAAACACTACCGTCATCTTTCTTCATCATCTTCTTTTTCTTCCATCTTTCAGTCTCTTTTAAAACAAAAAACAAACAGATACCCAGATTATTAGTGGAAGATATTGAAGGTGGTTGGTTGGTTGATATCAGTAATAATAATTACTAATTACTATTAGTAGTAAAAACTAAACATGATCCAAAAATTTTACATTTTTCTTTCCCCATAATAATAATTTTCAGAACTTTTTCAACACCTGTACAAACTCTTCACTTACCACCTAAACCCCATTACAATTGTATTTGGCTTCCATTCGTCATCACTTTGATTGGTCATTTTTTCACAATCCCCAATATCTCACAATTTTATAGATTTCAAAATGAATAATGCTACATTTACAAATGTCACAACTCCTTTTACTAAATATAGGAAAATACTTTTCATTAATACCCAATTACCAATTAAAAAGATCCAACAACAGCAGCCCTAACCCTAAAAATAAATCATAAAATCAAAAAACTGAAAAAGATATGGAGAGAAACGAGGCGTGTGGTTTATCGGCATTTGGTGGTTTGGATATCGAAATGGGAATGGGAATAGGTATGGAAATGGGAATGGGATTGGGTATGGATTTGGGTGTAGTTGAAAATGATAACAATAAAGATAACTTTAATAATAAAAATGATGATAAATCTAGTGGGGTTTGTGTTAATGTTGATGAAGAAAGAGATCTGGTAGCTGCTGCAAGGTTTGATTTTCTTAAAAAGAAACGGATGCCAAGATTCCGGCGAGGGACTTCCGGCGCCGCCGTCCGGCCTTTTCGCCCCTTTACTCCGTTTGTTACTCCACTCCCTACAAGTGTATTTTTTCTTTTTATACTCTTTCCTTTCATTTTCTATCTTTTTAGGGATTATTTTATTTTATAATGAATCACTTATTTGGATCTGATAAATTTTTATTTTTTTAAAAGATTATGTTTTTCCCCTTTTGTCTAGTTTCTGGTAATGACTTATCTACCCATCATTGGATTGTTACTATAATTGTCTTTATGATGCAACACATTAAATAATAATTAAACCACTTTAAGCCTATATATAAACTAGATTAATTGACAATTATATTCCAAGTAGATAATTTTACTCATTTATAGTTTCCAGCTAAACTTTTTATTTTGGGTTCTTTTTTATTTTTACTTATTATTACTTATAGAGCTTGCCCTTAGATTATTCATTCAAAGATGAGTACTTTTTGGTTTTTACTATTTTTCCAAGGTAGCCTATATTGTAGAGAAGAAAGAAATGTACAGTACAGTATTATTTAGTTGGTGTTTTCAAGAAAACTGAAGTTTACCATAGATGAAATAGTAGCTTTTTGTTATCAATAGGTCTCCTCTAATTTGGCACTTGTGGTAACTTTACTTTACAAATCAGCAACCTTGATTGGGTCAATTTGTTTGGTACTGTTAACTGTACCCTAACCCTTTTTTTGGCCTAAAAACTTAAAAATTGATTATAAATGGTGGGATTGTAGGTATGGTCAACATAAGTTATGATATTTCAGTCGATGAAAGTGTGACTTCCTGAAAGCAATATTTATGGAAAATGCATAATGTAGCAAGGGATTTCTAAGCCCACTTGCAACATACCTTATTAAGCCAATTTGTACACAAGAGCTCTCCAAGAAAGATTTTTCTAAAGTTTTTAGAAAAATCTATTTATCAGGAAAAAGCCTTTGATGAAAAGCTGGACCTTTCTCAAGCTTTGGTGTAACACTTTTTTGCTAGTTTAATTTTCATTTTAACCTCTCCTTAATGTAAGTTTTGGTGTAAATCTTATTCTAAAAAGCTATTGAAAAGCTTTTTATATTTGAAAAAGCCTTTTTTATGAAAAATGACATGACATGTTAAATCTATTAAAAGCTTTTCATCCTTGGAGATGCTCCTAAAAATTCTTTTAAGAGTATTAGAAGTATTAAAAAGCTGGACTTGCACCTCAGAATTAACTAGTCAATACTCAATAGACAGCTTATTTGAAACAATGTTACAAAAGTCCTTTTGTTCTTGATTTTACAATTACCATTTTGCTTGAACTTAACGTTTCATGTTGATGAACTTTACTTGGTTAATTTGGACAGCAGAAGTACTACTCCATGTGTTCAAAATTTTAAAATTCAAAAAGAATATCGCTGCATCGAGATCATGCTAAATGTCATGATGGTACTTCTGGCATTTGATTTATTTATTTGTCTCATTTTGTCACCTGTTACTTTTAGGATCGAAAATAAACTCTATAGATGCTGGTTATTAGTTTGGGACTTTGAGGTCATTTTTTTTGTGATTTCACTCGGATGTTTGTATTTTAAACGGATAAATGCTCCGCGTAGAGAGTACATCTGATGTATGTTACTCTTTATTAGATTGTTGATCAAGGAAGGCTGACATTTCTCTTCAGCAAAAAGCTACAAAAGAGTGACGTAGGTGTGCTCAAAAGAATCGTGCTGCCAAAGGTTAGCTATATTATAATTCATCTTGTAAAGATATATAATATTGGGGATGGATGAAGAGGGAAGTATAATTTTTGAGGGAACGATGGAAACAACCGTTTTTATCCATAATCGTTGATGAACATTTAGTGTAAGATAGTATTCAATGAAATATTCATCAATGAATATATAGGCCAAAAAATATACTTCCCTCAAATATTTATCAATGATTCTTCCCCTATAAAGTATAGTTGCTGACATGGATTAATATTTTGTGCTTTTGATGTTGTTAAATGTAATTCTATGCAGAAACCAGCGGAAACACACCTACCTGCTTTGATTGCTAAGGAAGGTATCATTTTGGAGATGGATGACATGGATGGCATGCACGTATGGTGTTTCAAGTTTAGGTTAGTTTAACCATCTGATAAAAAAGAATAAAAACATTATAATTCTCATTGAATATACTTTATATTCGATTGTTATTTTCTTTCTTTAAACATGCAAGCAACTCGGATTTGCTTCTCATCCTTCAACAGGTTCTGGCCAAATAACAACAGCCGCATGTATGTTCTTGAGGGCACTGGTATGTTCTAGACTTTTGTTTCAACACTAAACGTTTACTCGATTAATGCCAAAATAGGTATTCTATGTAGATTGTTTATCTTTCTCAGGGGAATTTGCTGAGGAGCATGAGCTGCAATTGGGCGACTATATAATGTTGTATCGAGATTCAGTAAATCTCAACTATGTAAGCATGCTATCATTTTCACATTTATTGGGTTATGATTTGTGTTTTTGAATAATTATCTGGTTATAAGCAGTCACATAATCAGTTTACCAGTTGCGACAGAAAGTGTAACGTAAACTTTACTATGCACCCCTTATTTTAACCTAGTATGAGAGGCCTTTATTGTCATTCCATAAAAGCCTCTCTGTATTTTTTTCTTTGTTTCACAAATATGTCATGGTTAGTTATCTATCTATTCCCGATAACCAGAATTTGCCAAACGCCAAGTCATCTAATTATCTGATATTTACAGCTCCAAACATCATAGACACATCTGCCCTATGTTTTACTGCTCATGTTGTCAAACTAATTCTGATAATTAGTCCATGTGAGCAAGTCTCATTGTATAAAGATCCTCATTCTGATTCAGGTAATACAAGCCGTCAAAGCTTTTGAAGTCGACGAATATGCAAAGAAAGAGGTGAAAACAAACCTCAGTACTCAGGCTAAATCAGGCAAAGCAACACAACATAGCAGTGGTTTGATGAATCAAAACTGTGCATGGGGCGGCCTTGAGGTTGAGGTATTTAACCCCATCAACTACCCTTTGAACGTATCAACTGTCGAGGATCAAATGGGTATGAATTTCGTATATGATACGAGCTATTCCAATGACACTATGACCCCGCTAGATTTCTTGGGTGGATTCATGTCGAGCTACCCGACAGCTCAGCCTAACTTTGCTATTGATAACTTGTCTATTGATGATCTCTATAAGATTTAGGTTGGTAGATATGATGATGATGTTGTGAGTAATATGTAGAAGTACAAAATAAGTAGCTGAGTGAAAAACTCGGTAGATGTTACTAATTGTGTCTGTAGTGCTGCTTTCTTTTTGAATATCCAACCTACAAGAACTCCTTGGGTAATGGTCTCACATTTTCTGTAAAAGTATTATGAATGACTATGGTATGCATGTGTATGCTAATTTATTCAAGTAATCAAATCAGTATTTGTATCATTTTATTGTCTTACTTGGTTTGTAAATTCGATGTATGTTTTTCATGATAAGGGGTGTTCTAATTCCGTTGGTTATTAAATTGTGATCTGTTCCATTTATTAGTAGAAAGCGGTGGCGGCTTCTAGGGTTTTAGGTTATGTTATTATGTGTTTATCAGATAAAAAACAAAGAGGTGGACGGAGAATCCAGAATTTTTTTCCCCCAAAAATGTTGGTGAGGGAAATTGCATATCGTTACGATGATGAAGACACATAATGTAAATCATTATACCAATTCATTCACGACTTGCATAACATTAGTTAGGACTAGTTACATTAAGTTTTGAGTATATATATGTTCATAGCTTGTACAAACTCACTCAGTTTTTCCCATGTTATTGTAACTGAAATAACGGTCAAGAAGGCAAGATGACGAACTTGGGTTATGGCCTCACAGTTTATGTACAAGTATTATCGATGACTATGGTATACATGTGTATGCAAATTTATTCAAGTGATCAAATCAGTAATTGCATCTTTTGATCATCTTGCTTCATAAATATTTTGTTTTCCAGATTCAGGGGTGTTTGTATGGGCTATTAGATGGAAGGGATTAAAGGAATTAAGTGAATTAATGAAAATGAGAGTGATTAGAGATAGTTTATTTCAATGAATTTTATTATGGAATTAGTAACTATAAGTTATGGCAGTACTAAAGTTGCACCAATTTTGCGAGACTTATGAATGAATGAGATCATATATGAATATTATATGTGAATTTATTGATTTTTCATTACTAGAGGGCGTAGATATAAATGGGAATGGAGGTGGTTGGGTGAACTGTTGGAAAGACAGCTGCATGAGCATATGTTGTGCTGCTTGTGGCGTTAACACTGAGCCAAAAGGTGGTGCCAAAGTGGGTGCGTTGTGGTGGTCTTACAGCCGAAGCTACTTGGGAGTTGGGAACCATTTGGTGGGGCTGTACAAAACTTTGTTGTTGTTGGGATGACGGCATCATTGTACTAAGCTTTTGCCCTAGAATGCTCCAAATTCCGCCTTCTTTCTCATTCTTGTTTTTCAGTGGACAAGTGTTGAAGTTTGGTAATGGTTGGAGTTTTAAAGATTTGGGGTCTGTGGTTCGAAATTTTTGCATGGTGTCCGTGTGCCGGTTGTAGGACATAAACACCTTGGAAACCGGATGTTGCATTGAAGTTGGCTGCCATGGTAGTATATGACGAGAAAGTGAGTATGAAAGTGGTTATTACAATATAAAATGACGATAACAACCAGGGTTTTTATGTGTTTACGTGGTACTTCTACACGGATGGTGCCATTTAAGAATCCGATAAGAATATGATATTCTTGTTATGATGTTTATGGTTAAATTGAGTAGGAAGTGGAATTCATTGTCTACTAAAAATGAAGGTAATTTATAGGCCGGAGCCACTTGAAGGTGTATATGGGTGTGAAATGTGGACCAATGCCAGTAGGAGGTAGGGGGTGAGAATATTACCCAACGGTATGACTACCATGTCCTAGTTGGACCATCGGGGTATATATGATAATATGAGACAAAGTTAGAAGTAACCTTAGCATTTTGTACCATGTTGTATCGTATTGGGGGTGGCCCTACCTCCCGAGCTGGGAAATATGACCTTTGGCGATTGGATGGCATACCCAAACCCAATAAGAGTTAAAGGGTTGCTGGGTGATACATAATATTAGCACTCATTAACATAAAAGGACCATTTGTTGTTTCCTTCTAATTATCTTTTGGCAACTTCGTACCTTCGTCATCTTCGATACTGTATTCTTAAGTTTGTTTGTGGGTTAAGTTTTTTCTGTAAAAAGAAGAAAAGAAAGGAGAAGGAAGATGAGAGAAAGTTTCTCTTCCATATTTGAGATGATTGGGAAGGAATATTTCATTTAATTTCTTTTCTTTCCGGAACACAACACCATAATTTAGTTTTTCACATTTTTTCTTTCTTTCTTTCTTTCTTTTCTTCTTTATTCCTTTTTCTTCTTTTCTCTCTAGATTTTGCTAGAAATATCAAATTTTCTCATTAAAAAAACTAATTAAACATCATACTTTAATTAAAAGTTATCATATACATACCAATAAATAAACCTTTCAAAATAAGCAAGTTGTCATAAATAAGACATTTCGTGTATTGGTTAAAAATCAAACCAGATAAGTGGCGTTCTGGCGTTGACAATTTTAACGTGTGTCATCACTTGGAAATAAATTCCATCGTTTTTGAACAAGAATTTGTCAGCGGAGAAAACACGCTGAAGCAACCCATCATCCGTACCCCCATCTCCCAATTTCGCATCTACAGCTTTTCGATCTCTTTTAATTTATTATTTATTATTTAATTATTTATTATTAATTATTATTAGAATTAAATTTACACATACAAAAAGTGATCGGAATATTATTTTTCTTGATCATCATTTCCATTTCATAAACACGTTTCAATCATCAAAATCTTCGTTATGAAACCAAACAATCAACCAGGTCCATCTTCATCATCTGATCCAGGTGTCAATTATTGGGGGACCCATGTCATGGGTACACCGGCGCCACCGTCGTCTTCTAACTATCCTCCGCCCCAATACGGCGTCCCTCAGCCTCCACCTCCACCTCAGCCCAACAACATCGATAATGTTCGTAAAAAGCTTAATTCATGGGGCAATAAGGCCGAGACAGCCGCCACCAATATCTGGACTAATCGTACGTCCTTCATTTCGTTCTAATTGATTAACTAA
The DNA here is from genome assembly GCA_963930675.1 of Gnaphalium uliginosum. Taxonomy (NCBI): domain Eukaryota; kingdom Viridiplantae; phylum Streptophyta; class Magnoliopsida; order Asterales; family Asteraceae; genus Gnaphalium; species Gnaphalium uliginosum. The sequence continues at coordinate 33,765,438 of OZ005685.1, forward strand.
CTTTTTTATGTATATGTTTTTGGAAATGTGATTCAAAGGAATCAAATTTGGTAAACCTTTGAATTACACTGAAATAGCATTAATTCGGCAAATACTAATTAGTCAAAATTCATTTAAGAATATATAGCATGTATCGTATTGGATATCTGATATATTATGATTGATTGATTGATTTAGTGAAAGCGGGTCAATCTGTGACCGAATCGGCATGGGGAAAAATGAATTTGACAGCCAAAGCGTTGACAGAAGGTGGTTTCGAATCATTGTATAAGCAAAACTTTACGACGTACCCAAATGAGAAACTTAAGAGGACTTTCGCATGTCATCTGTCTACATCTAGTGGACCTGTTGCTGGAACGTTGTATCTTTCGAATGTTCATGTTGCTTTTTGTAGTGATCGCCCGTTGTCTTCGATCCAACCCAATGGCATGGAGTCTTGGATCTATTACAAGGTATAGTACCCCATTTCATTCGTTTATATGTTTGCTTATTGTAAGTGTTTATCTGGTTTCAAATCGGAGATAATCGGTTTAGCGTATAGTGAAATTGATTCCGATTGTTTTAGGGTTCATTCACATGTACATATTTAAATGATTAAATTTGCCAAAAACGCTCACAATAGATTTTCAGATATAGCTTAAAAAAATTGATTACTGATTATGATCTGCCAATGGGAAAGACATTTGTAGTGTTAGCTACATACCTGCAATATAATTATAAAAAATTTGATTACTTATGATGATCCACCAATGGGAAAACATCTGACTTGTTAGCTGCGCGCAAACTTACCTGCATCAAGAAGTAAACGAAGGGTTGTTTTGTGTTTTTGTAGTAAACCTTTAGGGTCGAGACTGTAAATCTCTATTTTTGCGTTTATCTATGTTGCATCTAACTTAGTTGAGGTTAGCTCCTATATGTCATCCCCGTAGTCAATATCACATAACCAGTTTCTAAACGACCTATCAAACACCTATGCTAGTAATTTACATCGATCTATCTATCTGAATTTGAAATCAAAATGCTTGTTATATAGGTTATAATCCCATTGGAGAAGATAGCAACGGTACAGCCGGTTACGATACCAGGAAAGAAACAAGTAGACAAATACATCCAGCTCTCCACAATCGACGGTCAAGACTTCTGGTTCATGGGTTTCGTGAATCATGAGAAAGCATCGAAACATCTTCTCAATGGTGTCGCGACTTGTGTTAAAACTATCCCACATATTTAGAATTGTTTCGCCATATGTTAATGTATTTTGTTCCATAAACACAGATTAATTGGCTATGATATCTCTAATGCCTGCCCTTATATTGTTGTCCTATTTGTATTGTCCCAGTGCTAATAAGCTTAACATGGCCACAGCCTTTTGTAGAGCTAATTTTGCTTTACATTTTATTCTTTAACCACTCTACTTGGTTTTCACTATATTCTGATTGGACACTATGGCAGGGAAATGCAAAATCGATTTATTGAGTTACTGGAGCTCAATCCCGAGCTTGTTCAAGTCAATAATTAAGGAGTTTAAATTCAAGTACTAAAAAAACCATGCTCAAAAACAGAGTCACCTTACAAGGATTCTTAAGCTTTATGTAGTATGTAGGTGTAACTATTGATATATGTAATTGGGGTTATAAAGAAGCCAAGGTTTTACGGAATTATTTGAGCTCGAACTCGGTTTTGAGTCACCCAAGTTGAAAGCAATCGAATTGTGGTTGAACGATTTTGCTTTATTGAGCATGGTTTGAGTTGTGCTCAAGTCTGCATCATGAAGAATTGAAGACTTTTGAGCTACCAATCCAAGTTCAAGCTTAGGCTAAGAAGAGTTGAGTGAAGCTCAATCTTGGCTCTGCTCATTTGCAACCCTAAAAATAAGGTAAACAAGAACTTGGTGGGAACTATAAATTATTTAAGCACATATTTATAAATGAAAGTTGAACAAATCGGATGTCATCCAAGTGTCCTAAACCATGGCCAAAATTGTTTCTTTTGTGCAAATTTCTTGGTGTGACACACTAACGCAAACCATGAGACGAGATTATAACTCCATTATCAAGAAGTCTAGCAAGCTATTCTCGCAGTAGGGTTACTTATTCTAATGATGCATTTCAATGTAAATAATAATATTTCTCAGGCTCGGTAGTGCAAACATCATCTTTAGGTGAAAACCTAACATCACAATTCCATCGAAAGACTGATCTCTTATAAGATATGTCAATCAAGAATTCCATCAAAAGACAAGGATTACATGACATTACATAGACTGATGATTAGTGTCTCTTCTTACTTCCCCTTGAAGTGCCAGGTTTGGTGGGTGGAGTTACCAGCAGGTAGACGAATAAAACCACAATGGAGATCACAGATATTAATGAGCCATACTTTCCCAAAAGCTTCTGCACATTTAGAGACGAGAAACAAAAGGCTTTAGTACTAAAACTTTGTAATATTCATTCCAATTCATCAAAAGCTGATACAGATTTTGCTCAGAGACATATATGTTGCCAAAAAGTTTAATAAACTCCACAACTGCTGATGTATAAAGGTTTGCAAGTTTATGTGATTCCAATATCCTAGTCGGTGAGCACAGCAACACAGTTAAGTGATCTCAGAGGTGTAAGAAATAAGTTCAATCAGGAAGATGAAGAACAGAAGCTAAATCTAGTGAAACTGCCACAATATCTCCAAGTGCCAAAGACCACATAAAGAAAAAGAAAATGTAACGAAATGCATTGATGACAACAGAAGTTTGTACCTTAACCTGGAAGAGTAGCAGCCATCAAGCATGAATCCATACAGAAAAACAATGTGCCATCAGTAGGGAAACAAAAACATATATGGAAACCCTTTTATCAGGTTTCACTTTTGAAATTGTTATTCATATCTCCCATGGTAAAAAAAAAAAAAAAAAAAAAAAAAAAAAAAAAAAAAAAAAAAAAAAACTTACAAGATCAATTTTGTTCTCCTGAGGCTTATCGGATAGGATTTCCAGAGGTAGAAGTGAAGTCGTATATGCCTCCTGCAATAGTCAAAAGATTGCATGAGTTAACACATACAACATCTGCAATACTAATTATTTCAAATTTTCAGAACTCTAACCTGTAGTGCAGCCTTTTTAGGGACACGGAATGTAATAACAGCAGGAGTGCTATAAAAAACGGTTTTCACTTTTGACTCCAACTCAAATGAATGAGATAGAAGAGCACCACTGATGATATAAACAAGTATCCATAGTGAGTATCGATTCAAGAAAAACTACTATCAACTTCACTGAAGAAATCATTTAGAACTTGATACTTACACATCAAGTCTTTCCCAAGAGGTTGAAGTGTTCCCAGAGATGATGCTGAATACCTCAGGGGACCAGCCATCATCAGTGAGGGTAACATCATATGCAGCCCTGAACACCATATATGGTCCATATGTGAGATAAATGAGTGAAAACTTTATATCTTTTGAACGTTAGATAAACAAGGAAAAAACATCAACTGTTTCCTAAAAAATGCTTATGCTATAGTTGCAGGACAAAAAAAAGAAAAGTGAATCTCCTTGAACAACAGTGCTAGATACTTGTATTAATGGAGCTCACTTTATGCTTATTTCATTAGCTCCAACAACTTTAACAGCTGTATAATAAACACTAGATGTCATACGAATCATGATATGGCCCGGAAGTCAGCTCCATTAAATATACAAACAGTGACCTGATAATTACAAAATGTTTAAGACTTTCAGAAATGTCGTTAATTTACAGTTTTGCGGTCATTAATCTGAATTCCAACGTTCAAATTTCATCCAAACAAATTTCGAGGCTTCCAGCTTTAATGATTACATCAACTATACAAGTCGAGATATAAATAAAAGAATCGAAAATGGTAACTAGTGACAAAACCTATAAAGGTGAAAGACCGATTAAGCATGCAACTGTAAAAATATTGTTACAGACAGGAAAATGCATGGGGAACTGATGCTCAGATGGAGGAAACATGTATCAATTTAAACTTCAATTCTGATTAGAGACCCCTTGTTTCATAATTTCAAAATCTATTTCATTTCAACTATTAGTGATTGATGGCTCTAAGCTAGTACAGAGCTTGTGACACAAATATATACGTAATTGAAATTAAAAAGGCACAAACAATTACTGAAATCTAGCAACATATATATTAAGGAAGAATTCAACTCAAATATTGGTATAAACTGTAAGAACTACTCATTACACATGAATTAAAATCATATAAGTAATCAAAATCACATTATTTAACAATAAATCTCCATTCAAGTTTTCAATAAAATTGTAAAACCCTAAGGTCACCAAAATTGAAAATTTTAATTTATGCATCCAGATGAAGAACTGAGACACGTAAACAAAAAAACTTGTGAATTTTTTACTCAAATGTTTCAAATTAAAAGCTTCAACAATAAAAACTTAAGTCTTTCTTTACTGTTCTAACCAAATAGTTAGTTCTTATCCGATCATACCTCTATATGTATATATATTACTATAATATAATACTGTCCAATCAATTTCAAAATGCAATCAAACATTAAATCCACATGCAATTACATGAAGTGAAGCTGAGAAAATTGTAACGATCTATAAATTAACTAATTAAGTAACGAAATGTATGAAATACAAATCGAGGCATGCATGTAATGCAGGTAATGAATTGAAACTATTGATGAAAGAATTGCGTACGCAGATCCATGATTATATATGTCGATGGAAACGGAGAGTTTCTCGGCGCCGGATTTGAGCCGATTGAGTGTTGCTTTCTTGTGAGCTACGACGAAAGGAGAATCGGATCCTACGGCAATTACAGACGGTGCCACCAACAAGAAGATGATAACTGCTGAGGAGATGAGAGTATTCATGATGGTGAATTTTGCCATTTCTGCTGGTTAATTTGTTTCCGGTCAAGGTTTTGTTAGGCCGTTTCCGGTTTCCTTTACATGTGTTGTGAAGGACCAATTATATTACTAAGAACTTTATATTTTATTATTATTAAATTTGGGAACGTTACAACTTTAGAATCATTTTTTATTCAGGACAAATTTTGTAAAAAAATAATATCAAAATTATTAAAATTTTATCATTTTTAATATCGGTTCGATTAAAAATAAAATAAAAAATAGATGATACACAAAAACTTTTATATGTGATACTATGATACACACTAAATTTTTTATGATGTGTATCATATATTTTTTTAAAAAAATATCTTATATTAAAGAATATAAAATTCTAATAATTTTGATATAATTTTTTAATCGAAAAAGTTAGTTGGTTTTAAAGTTTAGGATTTTTCTAAAGAAAGCCCTTAGGGCTATGTTTAAAATATTTAGACATGTAATACTTTGTTGTACTATGGATATAACCACCTTACTCACTTTCTAATAACCACCTCACTAACTCTAATTTACCATCATTTATGCAAAAAAAAATCTTAAACATAATCCTAAGAGCTATCGTTGGATAAATTCTAAAGTTTAAAATAAAAATGTATATTCTAACCGTTACTTGCTGTAAGAAGCGTATAAAAATTCAGATTTTGGACTTGTGAATAGCAAACTGGGTTCTAACTTCTAAGCCCATGAATGGCCCAACTCATCCCAAACAAGTGAACAACTACGTTAATATTTTTCTTTCCTACTTAAAAAAAATTCATTTGGGTCATTATAACTATTTTTGCGTCTATTCTGTACTAAAAAATTTATACTTTTAAGTTATTATACTAAAAATTATACCCCTTAGCTATTATACTATATGAAAATCTACATTTTTTTCATACACAACCACAATTAACCTATATATGCATAAAGTGTATAATAATATTTTTGAAATGCTATTTTAAAAAAGTTGAATGATTTGAATAACATATTTTAAAAGTTCAGTTGCTTAAATGAACCAAAAAATAATATAATAAAATAAATGAATAATTTATATAGTACGATAACTTAAAATTTTAAATTTTTTAGTACAATGATCTGAATAGACGCAAAAATAGTATAATGGCCAAAATGAACTTTTTTGAAGAGTACAGTGACCCTCCAGTGCATTAACCCTTTTTCTTTTAGTTAAAAAATGGAAGTCGTATGCATTCATAAATTATTGTAACTTTAGCTAAAGGGAGAGACATAGAGTTTGTTATAATCTTAGTACAAGTTAAGATGAATGTCTTAAAGTCTTAATGAAAGCCTTAATGGCTCTTGGTATCATTTTCCTATAGTAAATTACAAACGACATGTGTTATTATTTTCATAGTTTCGGTTTCTTAGTCATATTTTTTGCATGTTTAATCCACAAAAGACATGTTTTGTTATTTAATTCAAGATGATTTCTGATTAGGGCGTTGTAAGCTCGATATGATATCTATTTTTTTAGGGGAGATATATATATATATTTTGTTGATAGAAAACACAACTGCAAACCATTTTACCCAAAGAGCGTAATATCGTTACAAGAAAAAGATCTTGCAATCATCAAAATTGAATGAAGCAATGAGACACAAAAATGCAAAGTAGAATAACTGGGAATCTGCTTAGATAGTTAGACCAACATGGTATCATTGCATTTCTATGTATATGTTATAACTGATGCAAATTCACATTTCTTTGGTTGATTTTGTTGTGACAAGTAATATTAATTGTGGAAAAAGGTACACGATACAAGAATTTCTGCATAACATCCATTTAATACCAAACTATTAGTGCAATATATCTAAAACCAGCATTTAACATCACAATTTCTCTTCCATATTCAACTCTTTCAGATCTACGAAAACAAGACTAACAGCCTGATACAATGTAGACTATCTCATTTAAACATTTTACAAAAACGGCAAAAGTCAAAACACAAAGGTTGGTTCTGGTGCTTCTACAGAATACATTACAGAGTATAATTCATCAACGTTTCTTCTTGCTTCCCTTTGCAGCACCAGACTTGGATGGAGTTGCCACCAGGTACACAAATATAACGACAATGGAGATTACTGATACCAAGGAGCCGTATTTAGCCAACACCCTCTGCACATTTAGATAAAAAAAAATTATATACACAAGAGGCTTCAGTGTGAGAGACAACACGAAAAATACTGAAATGATATGTACCACACAACTGGTGCAAAAGGTTTGCCATGTTCATGTGATTTCTATTTAAGTCGATTTTATCTAACGAATCGAATCACACAATAGCGGAATTTCAGATTCAAGACAAATGATTGCAGTTATTGCTTCTGAGATATATATTTAAAAAGAAAAAAGGAGGCAACACTATATCTAAGGAAACTGCCTGCAATTTATCCTGAAGCTATAGGATGGAGAAACAACCCGAACTGAGATAGTGAGATGTCACAGAATTGTTCAAAACCATGTATCCAATGGTCAAGGAATATCAGCAGAGGTCATATTTACTTATGAAAGGATCAATTTGGGTTGTATTTTCCATCAAACGGGTCCCATCAGAAAATGTAGCTAAAAGGGGAACGGATTAAATGGGTCATAAGCCACCCAAAGTGATTTTTTAATGCATACGGCCTTCTAAAACACTTTATTTAAGAGAAGTAGATCATTATTGTTCTAATACAGCTTTTGTAGTCAAACTTTACATAATAACTAACTATTAAAAACCGTAAAATCGGGATATAAGTGTTTGTAGGTCAGCCAAACCGAAAAATGTTTCGACCCATTATCCAACACGCCTGACCCGCTTGCCACCTGTATCATATAGTTTCTAACACCGAAAGAGGTTATAAAGAAACACATTGAAGACAAGAGTATATCATACCTTAGCCTGATAGGGTCGCAGCCATCAAGCACAAATCATGCAGGACACAGCAAAGCATACTCAGTCAGGAGATCAAAGATAACAATAAAATCTTTTAATTTTAAGTTGGTTTATTAAGTTGTTTCTGACATCAAAAAAACTTACAACATTAAGTGCACTCTCTTGAGGCTTATCGGATAGGATTTCCAAAGGTAGAAGTGAAGTCGTATATGCCTCCTGCAAAGTCAAAATACTATAAGAATGGACACATAAAAGAACCTAGAATACCAGATTACTTCAGTTTATCATGAACTAACCTGTAGTGCAGCCTTTGTGGGCACACGGAATGTAACAACAGCTGGTTTGCTATAAAATACAGTTTTCACAGTTGACTCCAACTCAAAGGAGTGTGATACTTGAGCACCGCTGATGGTATAAATAAGTAATCATTGTGAGAACCAATTCAAGAAAAGCAACTATCAGCTTCACTGGAATATAAATACAATGTGTGTAAGCATGTTAGAATTTGATACATACACGTCAAGCCTTTCCCAAGAGGTTGAAGTGTTCCCTGAGATGATTTTGAATATCTCAGAAGACCAGCCATCATCCGTAAGACTAACATCATATGCGGTCCTGAATACAAACAATAGTGAAAATGTGACATAATGTAGGAGAGTGTTTGATATATATGCCAAAAGTAAATTAAACAAAAATAAAACAATATTATCTTTGTATGACGAAGAAGAGGAGACTTCTACGATGAACAATGTAATGTACAGTTCTTCAATAATTAGTAAGTATAAATGATTATGCAATGTGCATGCATCCTTTTTGTTCTGAGTTGAAACTCCAGAGGTCTAATTGTCAGGGAGAAAGAAAAAACCTGTCATTTACTGATAATGAAAGTTCTTTTAACTCCACGTATATGTGCACTTATTTTTTGGTCTGTTCTAACTAGTTTTAGTCTGGTTACTGAACAGAGATAAACACTACAACACAGAAATGAACTGTCTAAAAACTAACTAAACACGATCAGGGAAATCGGATTTATCGTCTTGAAACAGGAAATGGTGCAAACTAGTTTAATGTTAGAAGAAAAAATCAAGTTAAATTTGGAAATGCTCATAAATTCCACCTCCGATTTCATTATATATATTATCTGTTGTGAAGTGTAAGTGATGAAAGACACAAAGAAATTACCACACTTCATTAAGACATATTTAATAGGAATATTTAATGGATGTCAAATGAAAGCTCCTCTAAAATCCAATAATTAAAGTTAAGTGACAGATATAGACGCTATGAAGCGATAGCATTAAACAAAATCATTTCAGAAGAAGTCAATTGAACATCTTAAAAGAAATCTTTAAAAAACTATCGTTACTAATAAGGAACTGAAACAATTCTAACAATCTTCTATTAAAATCAATATACAACAGTAGCTCCAGTATGAAGCATTTGGATCAAGCTACTAGAAAACTAGAAGGACATGCGTGGAGATGATATACCAAATATGTGGAATAAATAATGCAGAGACAGATTATGATATATGAAATACTTGTTTCACTGGTCCAATTGAACATAACAGCATAAACTCCGAGTTCTGTTGTACTCAATGATATGGCGAAATGAATTACACCACAAGGCACTAACACTAAATTAAATATGTTATTTTCACAGAATAAACAATTGAATACATAAATTAAAGCAAAGCTAATCCTAAAATGATAATAACATCCAATCAAATTCAAATTCCAACAAAAACACCAAATCCGCAACTAACTACATAAATTCAGCATAACTAATTGAACCGATCTATTCAGATCCGTAGTATATGAAATTAACTAAACGCGAATCGAATTACTTACGCAGATCCTTGATTATAAATATCGATTGAAACGGAGACTTTTTCGGCACCGGATTTGAGTCTGTTAAGTGTAGCTTTCTTGTGAGCTACGATGAACGGAGAATCGGATCCGGCGATCACCGATGATGAGACGACGAAAAGGATTGTTAGTAGAGAGAGAATAGAATTCATCTTCGTGAACTTCGCCATGTGAATTGTAGGTTGAGATTTTGTCGGATCGTGAAATTATGTTATTTGTATTTGTGTTTAAAATTAATTTTTGAGATCGGACTGATACTAGTTTCCAGATTCAGAGGTAGGGTTTTCGACCCACTCAGTTGTAGGTACATGTTTAAGCCCACTTAGGCCCATCCATTCCAAACCGGTTCTCTTTCATTCATTTTATATACGACCCGCGTTTCGCTGCGGGAACGCGAGGAGATGTTTACCTCGCAGCTCGCACGTTGCAATAGTAATATTTTAATAAACGTATTTTAATATACTACTATTTTGTTTATATATATATATATATATATATATATATATATATATATATATATATATATATATATATATATATATATATATATTCAGTAAGCAATCAAAAAGGAATGAAATTATGTGAGAAAAGAGGAATAAACAATATAGACCAACTATTTCAAAATCAATTAAAAGGGTATTATGGGTAATTTACTTTTAATTAGTTAATTTATCATTATCAAAAATATAAAATGCGTGATATGCGGAGACCGGTTATACAAAAGTCGTCTTCTTTATCCACTCGTTCTTTCCCTTCTTGTTTTCTGACGCATTCTTTCAATAATTAAGGTGGCATATGCAATAGAAAATAATACCAAGTATCTTTACAATCCAAATTTTTTAATATTATTTGATTTAACTATATTTTTCATCATTCGATCACTAAGATACAATTTTATTTCTGGGTTTTATTCAAAAAAGGTTATTTGAATACAATAGTAAGCTCATTTTGGTTATTATAATATGATTTGTTGGATACATGTCTCATAATAATACTTTCTTCTTTCAATATATAAACATTCAATTCAGTTTTGATTTTGATTTCGATTGGGGTTCGACTGTAGGTATTCACTCGGGTTCGATTTCAATTTCGTATATAAAGTCAATTTCTTGATTTGAAGCACTACAATCATGATGAATTTCATATATAATGATGGTTATGATTTATGTAAGTTTTAACATAGTTTTTAAATCATTAATCATTGAAGTGAGTTGTGAATTTTAGCGTACTTATCATTCTCATACTAAGATTCTCCATTTTATTACTATGTCTATGATTCAATGTATTAACACTTTGATTCATAATATTCATATTATGAGTCAATAATTTCACAAATATTATTCAACATTTTTGTAGTACATGATTCATTAAATTTATAATGATTATAATATGATTCATCAACTTACATTTATGAATTATGATACAGGGTGCAAATGTAAAGTTCACTTTCAACTTATTTAAAAATTCATTTGTGCCATTCATATGGATGACTTTATATTTGTATAACTATATTGAAATATTTTGATTCATGATAATTCACTAAACTCAAAATCAATGCTATATTCACTTTATAAATTTATGATTCACATTTTTATATCCGTTGTTTAGGATTAGTATACAATGATTCATGAATATGTATCTATACTACATTATAAATTGTTTAACGAATTTCTTTGTAGTCTTATATATTTAAAGATCGAAAATATCAACACTACCCTTAAATATATTATACAAGAAAAATCTACCCTTGATACATTAAATCTATCCAACATAATACAAAAGGATATTAGCCCTTAATTGTAGCTTAATTATATGATGACACGTCACCTAATAAATTCCCTTTCCCGTCAAATAAATTGTGAGCGGTTTTTTCGTTCTTGTACCCACATAAACCGTTTCCTCTTCCTATCCAGACAATGATAACGTTTTAATTTTTTTGATTTAATGATAATGGTAATAAAACTATCTATTTAAAAATTATATTCGTACTTGGCATCAAGGAATGAAAAATTGAAAATAGAAAATCCACCTTTTTAAAAAGTCAATCAGTCATGCCAAAATTATCGATCCACTTATATTAATTGTGAATGACATTCAAAATAGATGACCTCTAAATTTACAATTATGCCCCTCAACCCTTTAAACATGCTGATTATGTTTATTAAAATTTACAATCTTGCCATTATATACATATATATATATATATATATATATATATATATATATATATATATATATATATATATATATATATATATATATATATGTATATATTCTTTTGGATATCCTTCTTTTCAAAGCAGCCTACCTAGACTTTTGGACAATATAGATATGTGCATTTCCTTCTTGTATGAACTTTCCTGTTCTGAAAACTTATGAAGTGTGATCTTACAATAGCGACTCATGTACCAACTGGCCATATTTTTGGTACATCTTTTTAAATTAGAAATTTTAAGTACATGCTTTCTAAAGGGTTTAGACAAAAACATGCTTTCTAAACGGCATGCCCTTTAGAAATTTGTTCAGAACTTGAGATGTTTTTGTCCATGCCTTTTAGAAATCATGTACTTAAAATTTCTAATTTACAAAGATGTACCAAAAACATGACCAGTTGGTACATGAGTCGCTAGCGTAAGGCCACATTTCATAATTTGCTTTCAAAACAGGAAAGTTTATACAATAAGGAAATGCACATATCTGTGTTGTCCAAAAGTCTATGTACAAAAGCACCACTGGGTAATGAGGCTGCTTTCAAAAGAAGGATCTCCAAGAGAACCCGAACTACACGATAGGCATATCGCAGTCAAAAATACGGATTTATGCGGTATATGTACAAAAGCAGCTTATAATGACGACTGTATCTAGCGAGTAGATGTTGTACTCTTCTTGCTTGGACTTTCGCGAATCACCTAGGAAGGTACCATGCTTATTTTCAAAAGCGGGTGTCGAAAAACTTGATGGCACGAGGTGGTCTTTCTCTTCTCTTATAGATGGATTGCTGATGAACGCTGATGCAGACCTGTATAGTAGCTGAAGTGTTTTACTTGATTCGTACGTTTTTTCAACATTCATCTTCATTCACTTTGGCCCTAGATGGACACCTGATGGGATTGAAAGAAAGCGACAATTTTTTGTTGTGGGATGGATGTGGCAATGGTATTACGAACATCGGTACCCTGTTTCGGACACACATTAGTAAAGGGACGCTAATTTGATTCGCACACATGTAACATATGATAAACATAATTAATATTACTCATTATGCTTCCTGTAAATATTTTTCTATGCAAATTTTTTAAAAGTTATAGTGATCAATCGAATTTAGAAAACCATAAGCGCATCATTTAAAGATTTCAATGCCTTTTTTCATATATAGATTTTTTAACCACTTTATAAAGTATGAGGTACTAAAATTGACTATATCTGACAAGATAGTAGTGACGACTCAACCTTTAAAACGTTGGATACAAAGATACCAGGTGAAAAATAATTGGTTGTGGTAAATGTATGAACAACATGTGCATAAAGTTGGTGCCAATATAAATAAACTCGCTATTTCCTTTGCCTCTTGAAGTAAACAAATTTAATAAAACGTAGTCCAATAAATATTAATCAAAACTGATTTTATAACTACTAATATTGACCTATAAACTATTTTTTATAACTCATATGATCATACGATGAATATTAAGGTAATTCGTTAACATTCATCATTGATGAATGTTAATCAAAATGGAAATTATCAGTTCAAAATTATTTCTTTGAAAATTTTTTCGTTAACATTCATCACGATGAATGATAATCAAAACGTAGAAAAACTTATTTTTACCACTAAATATTAATCAAAACCGATGTTATAACTATTAATATTCATCAATAAACTATTTTTTATAACTAATAATATCATACGATGAATATTAATAGAATTCGCTAATATTCATCGATGATGAATGTGTAGCTTATTTACTTTCCCGAAAAATAGTGTTTCCGTCTGGATTTGGCCGGTATATATATATATATATATATATATATATATATATATATATATATATATATATATATAATAGAAGTAGGGTGAGAACCAAATATTGTTTTACATAATAAAATTTTGTTAGTTAAATAATATCAATAAAAAGGTAACATGAAATCGGAGTACCACCAAAATTGATTGAAGACAATCTAAATGTAACATTATTTATCATCTCATTTTGTGTCAATTTTCAGATACATGTTAATTCAAAATTTATATAAAGTTAAAACTATATGATTTTAGAGCAGTATTATGATAATAATATATTTTTTTTCTTAATTATTTAGTTGTTTTATATGTTTATTAACTTCTACAAGTAATTATACAGGCGTTGACACTTACGTTGTAAGAATGTCCTACTTGAATTAAATAAATTGTTTGATGAAAACTAATTATTATAACATCTATCTAATTCAAAGATGTAGATTCGCTAGTTATGAGTTATATATTACAATTCATCCGATCATACGCACCACACAGTATAAAAAATGACGTTTATAACATCCAAAATGGTATAACTAGCGATCGAGTAATAAAGCAAATGACAAAATATTTGGGTGACAAATAAAACTAATCTTCGGCAGACCATCATCTTCATCTTCATCTAGAAGCACGATTGTCTCGTGAAGTCTTTCATCTGCTTCCTCGTCATCCTAATTTTGAATATCATCATCTACATCAAACAATTGAGCTTTTTTGCTTTGTTCCTAGCTTTGTTCAAGTTATTTGGTCCTATAATAAACGATCAATGTTCTCTTTATTATTTGATGCATTTTGAAAAAGTTAATATAGTGTATAATCATTTGTTGATGTATAACATGTTATCTCCTTTTCTTTTGTTGGAACTAGTTCCCTCATCTTCTTTGAAACATTCATGAACCTCCATCCAAGAGACATCTCCGGGGAGACATGCACCCTCCTTCTCTGTTATCCACTCATCATCCGATTCATTTCTGATAAATATATTGGATTATATGTCTCCCCTCTCTCCTTTCTCTTTTGGAGTCTTGTTTCAAGGTTAATGTTGTATTTAACAAACAGTAACACATTTAACCTTTGTTGCTCTAATCGATTCCTTTTTGGAGTGTATATGGTCAAATGTACTCCAATTCCTCTTACATTCTGTGACACTACATGTGAGGTTTAGGAGACAAATTGCTAGTTGTTGAAGTTCCGGGCACTTGTCTCCATAAAGGAGACTGCACCAGATTAAATGGCAAAGTCTCACCATACAAAAGTCGGCTTAAAGCAAGAATTATCGGCTCTCTATCCTTCAAAGGTTGATTCATTTTTGTGTCCGTTTTTCGGCAAATGAATCCATGGTACCTTTTAACTTTTGATTTGCATCTACTTTATCACTATCGAAGTCAAAGCACTCACTATCCTTAGCCTTAGTCTTTTTGCATCAAAATCATCCAACAAATTTTCAAAAAATTATTTTGACACCATCATCAATCCCATGATAAGCACTACTATCTTTTTTTTACCGGCTAGTATGTTTCATTCTATTAACTCCAAAAAAATCTTTTTTACAATAGTTACATTATACTCTAGTTCTATTTGTTGGATGTATTCTTGTACAATGTTCCTAAGTTACATCCGGAGCTTTTGTTTTCGTCATGATAACTGAAAATTAAAGCAACACTTTAATATGATGTGTTGTACACAAGCTAGACAATGAAGTACATAAGTAATAATAGATACTAATTATATTCTATTTTGTTAAATAGAATATACATAAAATAGAAGAAAGATAAGTCGGTTACTTCCTTACGAAAATATTTAATATATTTATTAGCAAGTGAATGATCAGTTTAATAGACTAGCAAGATACCCGCGCAATGCGACAGTACATTTACATAAGACATGTCACGTCTAGTTAATTTTTCAATATATATAACAGTAATAAAGTACTCCGTAATACTTTTATACATATAGTAATTTATCAATATCTTTAATAGTAATAAAGTACTATGTAATCCTTTTATATAGATAGTAATTTATCAATATATTTTTATTTAAACTTTGTACAAGGATAATATGATTGTAAAATTTTTTATAAGTATGCTTGTAAAGATACGTTAGAACAAAGCATGTAACACAAAGACGTTATAAGTAGCAATAATTTAAACTTAGTATGCACATTTAATATTTAATATTTGTATAACATTCAAAAATTTTGAATACTGCATTTTGTTTGACTTTGGTTAATTTGTCCATCTTTCTTTCTATTATTGTCTCATACATTGACGTCATATATTAATTTCACAAATCCGATTATAATTGTCTTATTTATTAATAAAGATTAATTTAAATTAAGTGTCTTCAATTAGTATAGGAGTAATTAAAGAGGGCATTTTAGTCATTGCTTACACTTGAGTCTAATTTTAAAATATGAAGCAAAATATTTTATATATAGTAGAGATAGAGATATTCCCTTGTTATCTTTTTGTTTCTTCTTCATTTATTATATATAATATATTAATATTATAAATATATATACCTATAAAAAGAGAATTATGGGAACAAACCTTCCCTCGTCAATTAGGTCGCCTATGTGTCGACTTTTTTATCTTCCAATTGCAATTGAAGAATCAAATAACAAAAAAAACCTGCGACCAGCAACTTGGTAAGTGAAGGGATAAAT
Organism: Gnaphalium uliginosum; assembly: GCA_963930675.1. Taxonomy (NCBI): domain Eukaryota; kingdom Viridiplantae; phylum Streptophyta; class Magnoliopsida; order Asterales; family Asteraceae; genus Gnaphalium; species Gnaphalium uliginosum. The sequence goes on from OZ005685.1 coordinate 33,781,766, forward strand.
TTACTTTGTTAAAAGGTAAAAGAAAAACCCTATTCTTTTTTTTTTTTTTTTGTTTTGGAAAATCTTGAAATTAGAAGATGGAAAGATGTGTCTTTGTTTCCCTTTACTAGCTATTATTATTTTAAGTTTATTTCTGAGTTTTGATTGATGACAACTTAGACAAGATTGTTGTTTTTTCACAGAATTTTTTTCCCCACCTATACACACCGACAATTACGAGTCTGCGAGCCGGTCGGCTCGATTCGAGTCACCCAATAACTCGCAGGTAACCTTCAGAGTCATAATCACTTTCGAGTCGCTACTTTTTATTGGTATTTGACTCGACTTATACGAGCCGACTTGTGACTCGTACGAGTTTGTATCAAATGATTGTTCAATCAGCTATATATACTCACCCTCTACTGATCAAAGCAAATGACATCAAAAACATAATGATGTCTAACATTCCTTTTTTGTCTCCTTAATTAAATGAATAAAATAAGTAATGACATGAATGTTTCACTCATTAAATGAATTGACACCGAGAAATATGAGTCATCTACCCTATTATATGATGTTGTCAAGTCATCTTAAATATCATGTGTCAAGAAATCAATATGTTCTTCACATTTTAACATGTAATCTCACTTTGTTAATTGGGCACATTGAATTGGCTTTGGAATACAGGAAATACATCGGTTACAACCAGTGTAAATCAATGTCAATGTAAATCAAGTACTTTGAGAATGTAGATTACTCATTACTGGCAATTTCTCAAACAAAAATATCTATCACATTTTGATTTCTACTTTACAGATAATTGGGATTATCAAAATCATGAATATTAACCTGTAAATTCAAGTTCAACGTAATAAATGAAACAATTGAGTACGTCTTTCCTAGATTAAGAGGTTGTTACACAAAACAAATCACAATGTATTTACTTTGAAAACTTATATCGTACGTATTGAACTTGTAAATATCGTCTATTGTACATAAACTTTTCTTTTTTGGTAAGGCAAAAATAGAAAAGTTTTTTTTTTTTTTTTGCATTACTCAAAAAGGAAATTTTATATACAATAGATAGTATTTACAAGTTTAATATTTACAAATTTATATATGGATGCACGCATTAAATTATATATTCGTTCTTTTGCGTTCGTTTATGTTCTTGAACAAATAAATTTTCTTAATGAACATAAACAACAAAATCCGTTCGATTATCCATTCGTATTTGTTCGTTAAAACTTTAATAAATAAAAATATTATTCATTCATATTCGTTTTTATGGCTAAAAGGATCTAATTTACTCTTCTTTTTTTTTTATATTCACTAACTCTTTGACTAACATACTCAATTATTCAAACATGACAGCGTTGACAAAAGCAGATGATATCGCAATTAAACAATCCCTTTCCGGCAGAAAAAGCCATCTTTGTCTTTTTCCATATCCCCCCAAGATTTTTTCCATTCCACTTTATCTTCTTCCATCATCATCATCTTCTTCATCACATTTCAATCATCAAACCCTAAAATAATAATAGAAAAACCATTTCAAATTTCACAATTCACAGTTAAGACATATCATATATCACCATGTCATCACTCTGTGATTTTTGTAACCATAAACCAGCTGTACTTTACTGTAAAGCTGATTCAGCTAAACTCTGTTTATTCTGCGATAACACCGTTCACTCCGCAAATGCTCTTTCTCTTAAACACATCCGTTCTCAGATCTGCGACAATTGCGGATCCGACGCCGTTTCCGTCGCGTGTTCCACCGATAATCTCCTGCTCTGCGTCGCATGCGATCATGATTTCCACGGTGATTCCACCGTTTCATCTTACCACAACCGGTTTCCGGTCGACGAGATCACCGGTTCGCCTTCCGTTTTTGAACTAGCTTCAATTTGGGGATTCAATCTCAACAAACCGAACGGTAATAACGGTTGTAACGGTAATTTGTGTGATAATAAGTGTTCTAGTGCTAATAATTATGATAAGAAAAATACTGTTTGTTATGATGAGGTTCCTAATGTTGAATTGAAGTCACGAGGTTCGGGATGCGGTGTCCGTAATAAAGTGTTGTATAAGCAGTTATTAGAACTTGCTAAGGAACGATTTGATGTGGATGGAGATGAATTAGGGCCACAAACGCCAAGTAAATGTTGTCGAAATGAGGTTTCGGAAGGTTTTGAGTATGAGGAAAAGGATGATAAGGATTTGCTGCATCAGGAAACTCCTTTAACTTATTTACTTATGCCGCCACAGAATCAGTCGAATTCGAAAGCGAATGATGGATGTAGTACTGAATTTAGTAATATGTGGAGCTACAGTCCTAAATGCGAAACGAGTCAGGTTGTAATTTCATAACTTGATTTATCTTGATACAAATTGAATACTCTGCCGTACGGTGTTGTCTTAACTTTTTGGTTCAATTGCAATAACATTTGTTACGAATTTTGCTACTTGATGTGTTTAGAAACACCCTAAAGGTAGTAATAAAAGTTTTAGAGTACATTTATGGTTACCAGTCTTGGTTACATAGTTTGTGTCGAGATCAATCATCATGCTTGAGTACAATTGTAGTTTGTTTACTGATTTCACGATACAGTAACTCATATGAATGGAATTGATTTGCACATGACTAAATAAAGTTGATGTATACTCGACTAAAGAGGTGTTTTGTGTTTTTGATGTTGTACCTTGTGGTATGCATATAAGTTTCAGTTGCGTACAAACCACCTCCCTTATGCAAAATATCATCTTAAATCAAATATGAAATAATTGAAGCCCTAAAGCAAAATAAGTAAAGTCATCTGCAGGGCAATGTTATAATCTTTCATAAAATGGTTTTCAAGCTTTTGAATTGTATGTCTTATGTTAGCTTAGACAGCATGAAGTCCACAGATGTCCCAAAGCTCATGATTGTTGTCACTGTATTGTGGGCGTATAAGAAGGTCCAAGTAGTAGCATGAAGTGTCCTCCCAACTATAAAACGTGCCATTCCTGACCATTTTGACCTTGCAGATATGGGATTTCAATCTAGGAAGATCAAGATCTTCAGAGGCAGGACGTGATAATCTTGGCTTTGCGATAAACAACTGTACCGACCTTGTGGAGGATGCTTCTTTCACAACAATGGAAGTATTAAAAGAAATGGATGCCATAAACATAACTTTTGCTGGTACTTCACAAAATGTAAGCATCTTGCACTCTTTGGTGTTTCGTTTATCTACTTGCATCTATTACCCAAACTATTCACTTTTTTCTGCTGATAATTAAGCTGAGTGAGAATCCCACTTGTATCATTGGAGATGATATAAGCACAACAAATCTATATTTATAGTCTATACTTCTATACTATATTACAAAGCATTTGATTCAACATCTTAATCCTGTAATTTAAGTATTTGAAATTTACCTAGATATGCTTTTTAACTACGCACTTAATAATAAAATTTTCTTATAATTACAAGTCCCCGTAAATTAAGCAGAATAGTTACCCAATACTTTACACGGCTACGGGCTACCTGCTAGTAGTTTGAAATGGATACGCCAGTGGTTTGAAGCTTAGTAGAGTTTTGCATATAATCAATAGTTAGTGCTCTAGTTGAGAATGTAGTTGTCAACTCTTAAAAAACTTGCAGAATGGTGTGGTAAGTGCAAAACAAAATCTAGCTGATTTGTACAGAATACAAGTATAACTTGTATACTGGTTAACAGGTCCAGGTAACTCCGTTTTGATTTCTGATTTTTTTTTATTTATTTGCGTCAAGTAATGGCAAAAAAAACCTTTGACTCAAGAGAGTAACTTCATTCAACACCCTAAAAGGTTTTGCAGCATTTTTTTTTTCTTTCAATTTAATAGACTTAGAAAACTACTTTATATAACAAATGTGTATATTACAAGTAGATGAAAACATCTGGTTTCCCCTGATGTGTTGGACTTTTCTTTTTTGGATTGTATCTGCAAAATACTCAAGAAAATTATGAGAATTTTCTACATCTCACAGTCTTTTATTTCTGTCCTCCTTTCTCAACAGAAAATAAGTACACGTGCCAGCGGGCTTTCCATAACTACTAGCACACTTTTCCTACAAGATAATTGTTTTAGTTTCTTATTATTTTTTTATTTAATTTTTTTAATTACAAACAACGTTAGGAGGATTTTGATTACCTTGTTTTTTCTTCCATTTTAACTGGTTGGAGGTAAGTAAGCTCGAAAATTAAGATATGTTTCTAAAAATTAGTTAAAGTTAAATATACTGATCTTTTTTCTGCGTCTTTTTCTCCTTAAAAAATTAATCTAAAGAGGAATTTGCTGGTTAAGTAGTACTAATGATTTAATTATAATTTGGTTAAATTATTGTCAAATTAACTAAAGCTGTCAATATATTTCTTATTTTCTTATAATAATAAACAAACTGGATTTATTCACTTATTAGAAAATGAGAAAGATAAATATAGACACTCTATTGGTCCAAATGTCCAAGTACCTGTGGCCACATGTAGACCATATGTTACAATGTTTGAGGGATTATTTGTAGTACAAAGACTTGTGGTTACATGTTACACCACATGTTACTACGCTTAGTGCTTGGTTCCTTTTTATGTAGCCTTTAAGTATCATGTAAATAGCAGCATGAATTCAGACTCGCTGTCTTTTTGAGCCATCGAAGCAAGTTTTTGCTCTTTATATTCTTTTTGAAAAACATATACTATTCCGATTTGCATCTGCGTTTGTAATTCTGTCAAATTCTAGGTGCAACTGTGACATCACATTTGTTCTCTCTTTTTTTCCCACCACCTATATTTAACTGCTATTATTTGGTCTCTTGTCTTATGGGTCTTTTTTTAATGGCATGTGCAGAAGCAGACATCTGGTTGCAGATCAAAAATGGAGATTGGCAACAGGCAAACTACTACCGGACCATTATCAGAAACACAAGTGATGGAAACCAGAACTAATTTGAGCATGGATGGTCATATGATGGAGCAGTTTTTAGCAATCAGTCAAGGAATGGAAGTACCAGCTATAGTCAAAGTCGACGCTGAGCAGCTTGCCCAGAATAGAAGTAACGCAATGTTACGTTACAAGGAGAAGAAGAAAACCCGAAGGTATTTATTTTTAAATAATAATGCATGTTTGCCCTTTAGGTATGTGTTGGGTATTCACCATTCCAGAACCAAACCAAACCTGAAAAATACAAATGAAACCAAAACCAGGCCCATGTTAACTGGTTCAGGACCGGACAATACTGAGTACCTGTTTTTGAAGAACTGTAGAACCAAGAACCAAACCAAATATAGCAAGTTCCGGTCCGGTGCAGTCCAGTCCAGTCTATTTCCGATTTGTTTTTTATTGGTCACGGACGGTTTTTGCACACACCTATGCTATAGTGAATGAAGAGAAATGTTTGATAAACCTAATTTGCTAGTCCTTAAAATTAAACTAAAATTGTGATCAATCATGACATCTTGCAAAATCAGTGGTGAACACGAGTAGAGATAAAATGCATACTCCTAGTGTTAAACAATGAATTGATTTAGGCCAATATTTAAGTTGATATTTTAGGCCTATATATCGAATGACTAATGAATGACCAACGGTGTGATGGTAACAGGTACGAAAAGTGCATTCGTTACGAATCACGAAAGGCAAGAGCTGATACTAGAAAACGAGTAAAGGGCCGATTCGTGAAGACAATGGAATAAACAAATGAAGTAATATTTAGTAATTTATGGTCGACATCGCCAGTATGATAAAAAAATAGGGGCAGTGATTTGAATATTGGTTAATTTTGTTTGCACATGCCTACGACTATCTGATATAAAAATGGAGAAAAAAAATAAGGTGGCTTGTAATGTAATAGCAAATGGTGAATCAAGTGACGATATTTTCCTTGAAGATGTGAAAAGGAGTTGTAGTGACCGAGGATACGCCACGAGGCATCTCGTAATTTGGATACAACTTTGAACGCAGACACTATTTTGAGTGGAGCTTAAGAGTCTTGATTATACATGCACTTTCAGTGACATTCAACATGGAAACAAAAACAATAAATGGTTACCTATTTTACTTTTGTATTCATGTCAACGCCTAACCGATAAGTTTAAGTTATCGCAAGTTGCCAAATATATCTTACCCTTTTCCTCTTAGCATGCTATAGTAAATGTCTTTGGTATTGATGGTTTAGTATGATTTATTTATATGTTACGTATATTGTGATTTACTTACCTTCCTAAAGATGGATTAAATATTAAATTGCACATAGATGAGTAATTTAAAGGTGTAGCAGTAATTACTACTCTTTCTTACTATTTTTGTTTCTACCAAAACATTGTTTACTTGCAAAAAAGAACTGTTAAAAATTATTAAACTTTCTAATTTACCCTCATTTATTACTCACAATTATTTATTCAGAAAAATTTTCAGTCAATTTTCCTTGAATATAAGGGCGAAATTGATTTTATCTAACCTATAGAAATCCAACAAAAATTCCCAAGGGACAATAAAAGTGGGACGGAGGAAGTATTACAAACTTAGCGACCATTTGCAGTGAAAACGTTTTAAAAACGTTGGCGTATATTTGAAAGGATAGAGCTTTTACTATACGAGAGCAAAGGGAGTGCGATGTCAAATTTTGAGCGTTCAATCAACTTGAACGTCGGGACCGTCGTTCACCTGCTCCCCGCAACATTCAACTTTAGCGTTCAAATAGTTCTTGGTAGCACGTTGCGTTCAAGTTGAAACCCCCCCCCCCCCCCCCCCCCCCCCCCCTTTTTTTTTTCTCTTTTCCTCATTTGTGATTGGTGTAAAAGTATTTTGTGAGACCATTTGAATTTCGAGTTGAACATTGAACCACTCCCTCCAAAATCACATCCGTTTTAAACATCAGTGTTCAATTGAACATCGAACTGAACACTGAGTATCATGTCAACCACTCTCTGTGCTCTATAGAGAGGAAAATATGTTGTTGCATGTTTGAATACAACTCGCATACCAAGAGTAACACTTAAAATAAATATAATTGGAAACAACATAAACACGTTAAGTTTCCGAATCGTTTTACGCAACAATTAAAGTAATGGCCAATAATTTGATTCAATTAATATCTTGTTTACGTTGTTAGTTGTGACGACCGACTTTAATCGATAATTTTTTATAATCCATGGTTTGAATGTATATATGTATTTAGTTATTACTATACCAAGTTAATTAAATTCCAATCATGGCTAGTCTGGTCCTTAATATGCGGTCATCCAACACAGTAACCCATGTTGATGCACATGCTATCGCCATGAATGACTTCACAAAGAGATCTGAGCGAACCCTTACTTCTCATTTCTTTATTCCAACTACACCTGTCTCACCAATGCATTACAATTACTATTCAGGTTAAACATTTTTAAATTGTATCCAGCTTAAGTCAAATTCTATTGTATGTATACGATTTTAAAAAAATTTCGTATCAAACTTTCAGTTATTTCTCTTGTTTATATTCAACCTTTTAAAGTTTGTAAATTTGATGACGTAATGCCCGTTCTGATGAGGTGACGCCGCTTTTGATGTCGTAGTGATGTATCAGTTGACGTTGTTACTAATGTATAAATCATCGAATGCATACAATAAAAATAATTGAAAGTTGAATAGACATAAAAATTTAGGTTAAGTAAACCAAAATGTTAATAGTATTTAATCAACTAAAACAATTTATAGTGTGTGTAACAAACTTTCAATTATTGCTAATTGTATGCATCTGACATCTTCTAATATGTAAACCGGCGACGTGACACCGATTTTAGCGATGTGATGATGATCTGTTGCAGGACATGACAACGTGTCTGCTCTGCAAAGAATACCGAATACCTTATGAAGAACTTATTGAAATGTATACAACAGCTACTTTTAAGAGTTAATTGCACCTTTTTAGTTGATTACATATAATAGTAGTCAAATACATAGTTTAATACATTTGGTGCACTTAATCCTTAAATTTCAAGTAAAGTTTTATACATTTCCAACCACTCAACACTTTTATTATTTCAGTATCTGAGACAATTTTCTATTGCACGAATGCTTATTTAATCCGAAAATTTTATAAAACAAATAAACAAACGACTTAACCCATGTGGCTCCCTGCAAACACTGATTGATATTTGATACACAAGAAGCTTCATAACTACTTCTACTACTGATTGTTTCTTCTTGCTTTGCCCATATCTCTCTTTATTAGAATCATCTCCCCAAAAACACACTTGTTTAATCTCTTTCTAAACATATATCCCTGTATGTTTTGTATAAAAAAATAATAATGTTATATGTTTTTTCATACTAACAAGTTTCATTTTCAAGAAAAGTATAAAAAAAAATGGGGTGTGCAGTTTCTGTGTACAGAGTTGGAGGTAAGAAGCAAATGAAGATCCCTCTTGTTACTATACTCGTTCCTTCCATTCGTATTCCTATGAATTCCAATATTCATAAACCACTTAAAGGCCTTGTCCCTAAGGATCTCGTTGATCGCCTAACCTCCTTTAGAAATCAAGTGTCTCTTCTCGCCGAACAAACTGGTATGCTTTCTGTGTGTTAATTTTTAAGATCTGTTAGTTTGTAACATGTTATTATACATATTTCAGATATATCAGCTGTTCCTGACTTGTTACGTTCATTGGAAGAATACTTGTCGTTGTTAGTTGGCCTTACTGATCAAGGTTTAAATCTTCTTCTTTTTTTTTCTTTTCATTTTTGTTCTCAAGAATGAAAAATTACATGTTTATGGGATAATTGTATTGATTTTTGTTGTTTAATTATTTTTTAGAACTTGGATGTCGAGAACTGATTGAATTTAAATGGAAAAGTATAGACGATGGACGACAAGTGAGGATTCCATTTTCCATTTTTTTTATGTTTGAAATTGACTTTATAAAAAGTAAGCTGATTTATACTTTGTTGAGTAGGAGATATGTATTGCGGATTCGTGGTTTGAATTACTATCTGTTGTTCATATGATGGCTATGCTGACATTGATGGAGGCAAATTCAAAGTTGATTCCTGATCAAACTGTTTCTAGTGAATCAGCTGAATCTACAGGTGTGCAATTCTTTTCTTTTGTATTATAAATAACCAACCTAAAGTTAGTCCACACGAACTGCTGACTGATCTGTTATTTTATTATTATTATTTTAATCATAGATAACATACGGGCTGCTGTCGACTTATTGGTGAAGGCAGCTGGGTATCTGCAGTTCTGTCTTCGTGAAATACTTGTCCAAATTCCACCTCATATCAAGTATGTTAAGAAATTTTAATATACCAGCAATCCTTACGCATTCCTCCTAGTGGATCAAATCATGTAATTGAACCCAAACTTTATGATCAGGATGAAGCTTCCGGTAGATTTGCAGGAGAATGTAATTGAGGCTGCTTATATTCAAGCACTTGGGCAGGTATGTCCTTTCTCGAAATGTTGGATAGCAGTTCATTCACTTATCTAATTAAGATCAACAAATTAAGATACAGTGATAGACAGATGTCATAGGTGGAGATGGGTTCAGGTTAGAAAAAAGAAATTTTTTAGTATGGCAGGTTAAGACGGCTTGAGTTGACCCATAAACATTTTTTTGTCCATATTTGATCGTTTTAGTTAATCTGTTAAATATGATCGTAAAAACTAGAACATTAATATAATGTTAATCTAATTTTATTCATAGCTTGTTCTTGGTAGGACCGTTTCTAGCCCAACTCTAAAGCCCAAATAAAAGCCAAAGGGGGATCCACCCTAAAACCAATTGGTGATATAGGAATAACCCATAAGCTTATATGCATAAAACATGCTTAGAGTTTTTACATGTTCCAATGTAGGACTTTGTTTAACACCTAACACGATTTAAGATCCTGTATGCACGAAAACTAATATTGGGCGAATTTTGGCTTGGTTGACTAGTTTCATTCATGAGTTTATTAGGTAGAGTGTTAGAACTTTTTATCTGAACCAATGGACAGGTAATTAACCTTCTAAAGTAAATGGTTCCAAATTGCAACCTCTAAAACATGCTCATACCATATTGTATGACTTTCAGGGAACAGAAATGCAGCTTGCTTCAGCTGTTGAAAGTAAAAATGCTACTTTATCTGTTAAGAGAAGATTAGCGTGCGAGCAATTAAGTTATTTCGGCCAGGTACATAATTTATCCTAAGTTTCTTCCCACAATCGACATCTTTTCAGACGACTAGTTATACTTTCTATTTTCAATCAGGCTCATTACTGTTTGTCAACATGTGACAACCTTAATGGATATGGAAAGAAACATCTATCATTCATCAAATGGAAGTACCTTGAAGCAAAGGTTTGCATTGCTAATATAGTTGTACTCATAACACCAATTTTACCAACAAAGGTGTTTAAATCAAGATTATGGTGTTTGACATGTGTAATCAGGCTGCAGCATACTACTACCATGGTTTGATCATGGACAAGGGTACAGAACCATCATGCCATATCAGTGCAGTGTGTTGTTTTCTTGCTGCAGAAGAGATTCTAACAGAGAGCAAGAAGGCATGTTTAAATTTTTGCCTAACACTTCCCATAACAAGGTAATACTCATGACTCCTGAGAAAATTTTGTATGAAGTGATTAGAGGTGGCAAAGTGCACTGGTTGGACAGGTTGGGTACAAGTCAAAATGGCTCGGGTCAAAATGTATACTTTTTTGTATAGCTGGATAAATGGGTCAGGCTCTGGTCATTATGCACGACCCATAAACCCAAACACGGCCCAAAATGTTATACAGGTCATTATGTACAACCCAAAAACGGCTCGTTTGATCTGAACACGACCCAGCAACCTCTTCTTTTAAATGGGTATCAGGTCATTTAAAACCAATTGACCCAAATCCTACGCGTATTGAAAATAAAATTAAATATATAAACAGGCCAATCTCAGGAACTTTCGGTATTCCTTTGTATTTCTCATCAAACGAATGGCATCTTCTTCTGGAAATCCTAGCTATTCTTCGCATGATAGTGGGGAACCTCCTTGCTATTACAAACAAGCATGAAACGTATGCTTGCATATTCGTCCATAGGTCTCGGATATGTAGTTATTGGAACGGTCTAGCCGTTTGACCTGTACCCAACCTGCAGAGTTTTGTGTCGAGTTTTTTGTCAAATATGATTAACCAAACTATATTACTCTGAACTCTTTAAAATATGTGGTAGGAGGTATTTAGTTTAAAAATATATATATTGAGCAACTTAAATCCACTTGACCCATCCTCTTTTTTGCTATTTTTTAACCCATGTGACCATATACCATAATTTAAATATTGAATCGACCCACTTATAAGTACTATATGTGTCTGAAATTACCTCCTGTTTAAGAGATTTATGTTCTGCAGTTTGAGTATTAGCATAATCTGTTCACTTTAATGTATGAAGGGCTCCGGCTGCGTGGGGTGCCATGAAGCATTTGAACAAGAAAATTCCTGAAACCGCAGCTAAAAAGTCGCAGATGTACGCCTACCTTTTAGAGGAAGAAAAGTAAGCGATCAAATTCATTTCATTTAGTATCGTTGTAAATTGTATTCTCAATTATATACTTACCACTGTTGGGAATTTATGCAGGAGTTTGGACGTATTACCCGACCTGCCTGAGTTCGAGTTATCGTTAAAAGCAGACGAATATGAATTGCCGGATAAAGATGCAGCATGGGAGAGTGAAAAATGGATAATACCAAATCAAACACTTAAAACTCACTTAACAGATGATGAAGAAGATGACTAACTTGAAATATGTGCCTTGAAATGCTAGTGTTGGTTGTATTTTTTTTTACAAAGAATGCACATTTTTGTGTATAGAAAGAAAGATGATATTGTAAACCACATTAATAGTGTATGATTTGTATGGTTTTAATGTAATGGGCCTAATCTCTCTTTTTGGTCCAGTTAATGCCAGGCTTAAGTGTTTAACTTGCGCTTTCGTTTCAAGTTTTTTGAACTCAATTTGGTTATCAAAACTTATTCAACTAGGATGCTTGGAATTGTGTTTTGGAGAGCTTATTGAATATTGTGTTACTAAAATGTAAAATAATCAGAAAAAGAAAATGTTTGACAAAAAAAATGATTACTTGCATTTTGCTAGAAATAAAACACAGTTTTAAAAAAGCACCTTTGTTTAAGGTCGTGTTTTCTAACTCATAGCTCTAAAAGCGAATATTATGTACTAGGAAATAGGAATTGAGGCGTTTCTGATGCTACGTCACTTTATAATTGAGCGAAATATCGTTTTGCGTGGATTAGCACATCCATCGTTTGTTAACAAGTTGAAAGAAGGAAGAATATTGCCTGAATTGGCAACGTACGATTTAATTTTAAGAATTATGGGTGCAGTTCCTGTCTCAGCATCTAATATGTACAAACTATTTTCTATCAAGTCCCATGTACTGCTGTATCCAGGAGGTATGCGTGAGGTTTGTCATAGAAAGGTAAGTCTTATTAATATCTTTCTTATCTGACATTACCTCAATCTTTAGACAATGTAAGGCTACAAAAGGAAACTAGATATATTAGTAAAACAAATGTACCTAAATTCCGCAATGTGCACAACAAACTTTCAAATTTTGTATCGAAGTGTGCAACTTGCAACCGGTAAAGCATAGAGTACAAACAAGGTATGTATGTTTGTCTGTTATTTTATGAACATGTAATTTACAGTTGGGTGAGTTAAATTCGTCGCGTGGTGGTAGAACTGATGCTAAACGAGACATTGTAAATAAAGAGATATACTTTCCAGGGTTGTTGCCCAAAGTTCCAGGACGATACTATTACATTTTCGGATAGCCCATTGAAATGCAAGTATGCATGCATGTTTTCCTTTGTTCTATTGTACAAACAGTTGAAATCAACGTCTTTCAGAACACCAACGAGTATGTGAAATGTTCACGGTTCATTGCTTTATGCAAAGTTGTGAAAGCAACGAATTTTGTCGCAGTTATAAGTTCATAAATCATTCAAGTGTACAAGTGTTGGGGAAAGTTCCAACTAAAAGTAATTGGTCCACACAATAAGTTTGGAGTTTTAAACAGATTCTATATTTTTTGTAAGTTTGAAAAAATAAAAGCAATTTTGTAGCTCACTGATCGAGGAGAGACTCATGTTCAAATTCTACACATATCAAGTTTGTGAAAATGCCCAAAAATGTAAGTAGAATTGAGTGAGTGAGTTGTTGTAATAGTACAATAGTGTGTTGATGTTAATTTGTATTGTTAGGGATGGAGGGGGAATTGAGGAAGAGGGTGTTGGGTTATAATAATAGATTAGTACTATCAAGCAATTTAAGAGTTAGTACTGCTATTTAAAGTTTCTACTGCTCCTTTTTCTTAGTACTGCTACAATTGTTTCTACTGTCAGTTCACTTCCAGAGTTAGTACTGCTGGTATGATTTCCAAGATTAGTACTGCTAGAAGAGTTTCCACAGTTAGTGCTGCTAGACCAGTTTCCATAGTTTCTACTGCTGGCTTTGTCCAATGAATATACGGCGCACGTGGGTCTACAGTTACCTAATCTTGACAAAGCATGAGCGACAAAGCATAGGACACTTTACGGCTACAAACCATGCTTGGATAGTTTGACTTCTATGCATTAATTACTATAACGTGTAATTGGAACTCTACAATCTATAAGTAGAGTTCCATACCTTAGAAACATGTGTATGCATTGTATGTTTGTGTATAACTACAGTCTTAGACTTTCAAAGAAAGTGTGTGTAAGTGTGTAACTTCTGTACCTCATCATAGATATAAAAACATAGTTAGCTTCAAGGTTCTTGTAACCCCAATACAATTAAGTGTATTCGTATTATTTTATAAATAATATTGGAGCTTTTGTTATACAATCTATTGTACTCTGTTTATTATATTCATATTACAAACCATTATACAATTTACACATCTATATCTTCCAAACTTAACAAGTATTATTCCGCAAATTTCTTGTTAAGAAGTTCATAGCATTAGTAAAGTGTAATCTTGATAGTGATCAAGTCGATCCTGACAAGTGGTATCAGAGCATTAGGTTGCTTTGAACTTTTGGAAGTCAAAATTTGGTTTGTTTAAAAGTTATTTTCAAAACTTTTTTAAAATGTCTTCTGATGAAACTCAAGCAAACAAAATCCCCATACTCAGGCCATATGAGTATGATATGTGGAAAAATAGGATGAATCAGTACATGTTGCTTACAGACTATCAATTATGGGATATTTGTGTAAATGGTTCTAAGTATTCTGTTAATGGTGAGGGTGTCAGGATTTCAAGGGCACCACTAAATACTGATGCTGAAAGAAAGGAAAGAGCTACAGAATTTAAAGCTCTTAGTATTCTGTTGATATCCATTCCTAATGAATATCAAAGAAAGTTTAAAAATTGTGAGGATGCAAAGGTTCTTTTGGAAGCAATAGAGAAAAGATGTGATAGCAATGAAAGCACCAAGAAAAATAAAAGATCTTTGTTAAAACAACAATTTGAAAACTTTAATTTTATCAGATCTGAAATATTAACACAAGTTTTTGACAGATTTTCTAAACTTGTGGGTGATCTTGAAAACTACAATGTTAAGATTGACAAAGATGATCTTAACAGAAAGTTTCTAAGATCACTTGGAGATGAATGGACCATGTATACTGTTACTTTGAGGCAGGGCAGTAATTTGAATGATAAGGAGCTTGATGATCTATACAATGATCTAAGATCATTTGAGCCAGAAGTAGAGAGCAAGAAGCAAGCCACTGGATACACTCCAAATATGCAGAATGCTGCATTTATGTCATCAGGAGGAAAACTTGTGTCTTGGCAATGCAAAAAGCAAACTACTGTTTCCACATCTACAGCAGAAGCAGAATATGTTGCAGCATCAAGTTGCTTTGCTCAAGTGCTTTGGATTCTAAATCAGATGTTGGATTATGGTTTGACTTTTTTAAATACTCCTATGTTTATTGATAATAACTCTGCTATCAGTATTATAAATAACCCTGTGGAACATTCTAAAACCAAGCACATTGAAATTCGATATCATTTTATAAGAGACTGCAATGAGAAAAGATTAATTCAGATTTTTAAAGTTCATACTGATAACCAATTTGCAAATCTGTTCACAGAAGCATTTGATGTGGGTAGATTTACCTTTCTGGTTACTAGTATTGTAATGATAAATTCTTCATAAATCTCTTCTTAAAATAATGTTTTCTGTAAAATCTTAAGTGCTTGAAAATGGGTTAATACTGATATACTAATTAATGATAAGAGTATTTTAATACTGTTAGTATTAATACTGCTAGTTACTTTTAGTACTGCTAGTGTTAATACTGCTAAGTGTTTTTAATACTGCTGTCATCAATTAGTACTGCTATAAATACTTCGCATGATTAATACTGCTTAGTATATCTAATATAAGATAGTACTGCTTTCACAAGTTAGTATTGTAACTTATATTAGTCTGTGTTACAACTGCTGGTTGTAATAAAAGGTTTCTGCTACTAGCATAACATTAGTACTGGACGTATTTTTAATACTGCTAGTACAAAATTCCACATTTAATACTGCTAGTGCAATTTGTGTTGTTATAAAATTAGGGCATTTAATGCTGCTCTTTTTCAAATAGTATAAATAGTCAACCTTTTCACTTTTCGCTTTTTCACCTATTATTACCTCGAACTACCAAAAGCGATCAAAAACCAACTCTTCAAGTTTTCAAAAAGCAAAATTTCAAGTTTTAATTTCTAAAATGGCTTCTCCTTCATCTTCAAACATCGTTTTACCAATAACAGACAAGCATAATTTGCTTGCCTATCTACTGAAACCCAAAGGGGGAGAAGATTTCTTTGAAATTGTAAACTTTTTGAAAAACAACAACCTAAATTTTGCTCTTTCAGTTAACCCTATCATTTACATTTCACATTTAAACGATTTCTGGACTTCTGCTGAAAAAGCAGAAGTCGATGGGGTGACTACCATTATCGGCAAGGTTGCAGGGCAAAACATCAGAGTAACAAAGGCATCTGTTCGTGCTCATCTTCAACTTCAGGATGAAGAAGGTATCGAATGCCTACATGTTCCTCAAATTTATGAAAACTTATTATTGCTAGGGTATGAGGGGGAGTTGAACAAACTAACATTTTTGAAATCAATGTTCTCCCCTCAATGGAAATTTTTGATTCATACCCTGCAACAATGTATTTCACAAAAGAGAACTGCATGGGATCAGTAGTAACATTGCTTCTACATTGATCTGCTTAGCTAATAACATGAAGTTCAATTTTTCTAAAATGATTTTTGCTGGAATGTTGTATAACCTGGAGTATACTGACTCAAAAATTTTGATGTATCCAAGGTTTCTACAACATATTTTTGAAAAAGAATTGACTGACCTACCAAGAGTTGGTGGTAAAATTGTTCTCCTCTCCCATACACAAAAACTATTTTCAAATATGAGGAGAACAGGGTCAGTCAAAGGCATCATGTTTTCAGGGAGGGTCACAAACTTAACTGCACATATGCTTAGTGTACCCTCCACAGCAGGTGAAGAAGTAGCCACACTCACTACTTCTCAACCCACATCTGCTGTATCTAAAACCAAGAAAACAAGGGACCCCAAGCCTTTCAAATCTAAAGCCAAAAGGGCTAAGAAACATGCATCTGAGGCTCCTCTTCCTCAGATGTATCAGTCAATTGATTCGAATGAGGTAGTCAATGAAGAAGAAGGTGACCATATGGATAGGGCTGCCACTACTGATTCTGCCCCATTGGGAGAACAGGACAGTGGTACTGGAACTAGGACCCAATCCATGGCAACACAGGATGCAGAGATACCATTGGATTCTTCTATTGCAGAGGATCCAATAGATATCAATGTGTCCAGTGGCCAAGAACAAGGGGGCTTCTGTTGATCATGCAAGGCATGATACAGAAGATATTTTTAATGATCCACCAATAGAGGTTAACACTTCTGGCAGTAGTGAGGATAGCTTATCACTAAATGAATTGACGATTTTAAGTACTAATTTGTCAGAAGAGGTGGCTAGGCAGAAGGAAATGCTAGCATCTCAAGGTGATGAGATAGCAAAACTAAATGGGTTGGTGAAGATGCTGCTAGAAAAGATGTATACTGCTCCAGTTACTACTGTTAGTATTGGAGTTAGTACTGCTGATGAAGATGAAGTTAATATTGCTGGGCTTGGTGAGCCAGTTAGTACTGCCAGTGCAGATCTAGTTTGTACTGCTGGGCTAGATGATCCAATTAGTACTGCTGCAGTTAATGAGGAGTTTGCTGCTGCTGAAGTATTGTTGAGGGTGTCTGAGAGCCCTAAGGAGAAGGAGAAATCAAAAGAGAAGGGTGTAAGCATTCAAGAACCATTAGAAAAGCCACCCACAGCAAAAGCAAAACAGATTGGAGCCAAGGATAAAGGAAAGGATATTCTAATTGAAGAAGAAAGACCTCTGAAAAGAAAACATCAAATAGAGGCAGATGAAGAATTGGCTAGAAAATTGCAAGAGGAAGAAAGAATGAGGTATACAGAGGAAGAGAGAGAAGCTGAGCTACAGAGATTATTGAATGAGAAGAAGAGGAGAGAGTCTGAGGCTAGGTACATAAAGCAAAAGGCAAAGCCAAATACCAAAGCTCAATTGAAGAAAGATTATGTGGTACTTTTAAGAAATGTTTTGGGCACAAATGTGAAGATCTTACAAGCCATGTCTATTGATGCTCTAAAGAAGATGTATGACAGAGAACAAAGAATTCTGAAAGAAGGATCAGTAGAATATAAGGATGGAGAAGAAGAAAAGGATGAAGGGTATGCATGATACACCTGTAGAAAAGGGTATCAAGACATTTGAGAGAAAGAAAAATGTTGCCCAGAGCACACAAAGTGAAGGATACTTTGATAAAGTGCAGAAGAAGCAGAAAACAGAACAAGATGTGCATAATGAGGTGCCATCTACTGTTGAAGATAAGGATGAGAGTAAGATGGAAGATGATAGTAGTTTGGTGGTTATTGATACAGCTGACTGTGAGCCCTTGAAGGTGGATTATCCAATCATAGATTGGTATCAAACACTGGATAGTTCAAACAGAAGACATTTTAAGATTGTTAGAGCAGGAGGGTCAACTGAAATATATAGAAGCTTCTTCTCTATGCTTAAAGTTTTCAGAAGAAAGACTTAGATGAAATGTATGAAGCTGGGTTAAAGAGGTTTGGAGGAGTAAGAGGATATGATGATGATCATCAACTCTTTGAGTACTTGAAGCAAATGTACACTCCTGAAGCAACAATGAGGATTTTCATGAAGAAGTATTCACCTGTCAACTACTGGTACTGCTTTGATAGCTGTGAAGTGCACATGTACAGCCAGGTAGATGGAGGTGTAGGATACTTTCTGATTGGTAAGAGCTATCCTTGGAATCCTGCTGTTGTAGTGAGTATGTTGGAGAATAAAGTCAAATGTACAAATCTTGAGGTAGCATCATCTCTAGTAAGAGAGCTAAAGAAATATCTGAAGAGAACAAATAAGCAGAAGAAATGATCCCCAAAATATTCAAAGAGCAAATCAGAAAAAACTTAATGTTGTTGGGTAGAAAGCATAAGTTTAGGGGGAGATTGTTAGGTTATAATAGATTAGTACTGCCAAGCAATTCAAGAGTTAATACTGCTATTCAAAGTTTCTACTGCTCCTTTTTCTTAGTACTGCTACAATTGTTTCTACTGTCAGTTCACTTCCAGAGTTAGTACTGCTGGTATGATTTCCAAGATTAGTACTGCTAGAAGAGTTTCCACAGTTAGTGCTGCTAGACCAGTTTCCATAGTTTCTACTGCTGGCTTTGTCCAATGAATATACGGCGCACGTGGGTCTACAGTTACCTAATCTTGACAAAGCATGAGCGACAAAGCATAGGACACTTTACGGCTACAAACCATGCTTGGATAGTTTGACTTCTATGCATTAATTACTATAACGTGTAATTGGAACTCTACAATCTATAAGTAGAGTTCCATACCTTAGAAACATGTGTATGCATTGTATGTTTGTGTATAACTACAGTCTTAGACTTTCAAAGAAAGTGTGTGTAAGTGTGTAACTTCTGTACCTCATCATAGATATAAAAACATAGTTAGCTTCAAGGTTCTTGTAACTCCAATACAATTAAGTGTATTCGTATTATTTCATAAATAATATTGGAGCTTTTGTTATACAATCTATTGTACTCTGTTTATTATATTCATATTACAAACCATTATACAATTTACACATCTATATCTTCCAAACTTAACAAGTATTATTCCGCAAATTTCTTGTTAAGAAGTTCATAGCATTAGTAAAGTGTAATCTTGATAGTGATCAAGTCGATCGTGACAGAAGGAGACAGCAGGAGAAATGTATTTACAAGTGAAGAGTGAGGTCGAAAAATGTCTTGCTTACCGCAAAAAAAAGAAGAGTAGAGGACCCTTACAGAAATATAATACCGCGGTTCATGTACCAGGCTACTCATGGTTCTTTACTTATTCGGCTATTCCGACATAATTAATTTGAGTTTTGTCAATTGTGCATCCACATAGAGACTTGGCTTATCACATACATGTTTTATAATATAATCTTATCATTCGGACTGGATATGACCAATTATAATTTCCCAGATATAGGTGTTCCAAACATTATCTGTATGACGATCATCGTTGCTTGATTAAGACTTCAAAACTGTTTTCATATTAAATTAGTTTAAAATTGTTTGTGTCAATTTTCACTTTTCTATGTTCCATGTCAAATGACCATTTAAGCTTTACCTATTTTGATATGGACTGCCAAGAAAGTTAGTGTATGTCGACTAGTAGAACGACAGATAACGATATAAGTAGCAAATTGGGTACTGACATACAGTGTGAAAGAGTTGTAGTGGCTTGATATATGTGAAAACAAAATTGGTGCTAATTGCAAAGAAGAATCCTTTTCAATTTTCGTTGTTACTTAAATGTATGGAAAACTTTCAGGAACACGACTGAAAGCAGAAGTGGAAGTGCAAATAGAAGTAGAAATGCACAAGTTGATGTTAGCGTAAGCCTTCTTATTTGGTGGAGAAATATCTCAATTCTTGATAAATAATAGAGCTGAATGTCCAATGAAATATATGGATAAGTACGAAGTTCTCGATAAAGAGACAGAATCGGGAGAGTCGCCTAATAGAAAAAGAAGATCATAACTGAAATGTTGTAATGTTGGTGGGTTTGTTTAGAAGTCATGCACATTTTTGTGTGTAGAAAGAAAGAGTATTGTGAACAATGTGAATAGAAACATTTCTAATTGGTTCCAAATCTTAGTATACTGATCGAACCCAACTTATTCAACTAAACTGAACCATATCGATCAGCTTTAACGATTATTTTGGTCTATTTAACTAATATAAACTAAAACTTATCAATTTCTATGAAGATTAAAATAGAAACATTATGCGTCATAATATAATAGTATCATAGCAATCAAGACAGTCTCGAGAAGTTCGTCTGTTACAGATGTACTGCGCCTCTGAGCAACAAATGGCTTTGACTTAAAAAGGATAGTACCACAAGCAATTTAGGTTCTTCTCTTACAAATAGTCACACTTACATATAATGATTAATACTAGTAAAATTAATGTAGCTGGTGATTGAGTTATGAGACTAAACATAAAAGTTAACAGGGGATGTGACATCTTGTAAGGAATTTGAACAAATCATGGTAACTTGCAATGATTATAATATATTTGTGCATGTTGCCTTTTCTTCAACATTTCTTAAACTTCACCTCCCTTCAATTTTAATCTTGGCTATTTCGCATATGATATTGATAGCAGGCTAACAGCTGCATATATAGTTAAACTGCATGTACTATCAACATAGATGATACGTTACGATACCAACAAAAGGGTGGGTTGGATTCAATGGATATGGAATGTTGGGACTTCAGAATCAAAACCACCATGAGTAGCCTGATACATGAACCGATGTATTATATTCCTGTAGGGGTCCTCTTCTCTTCTTTTTTTGCAGTAAGCAAGACATTTTTCAATCTCACTCTTCACTTGCAAATACAGTTCCTCTGCTTTCTCCCTCTTCCTCAGTTCCTGTTTCCTTCCTAAAAATAAATATTAACACCATAAGATCGACATGTTACATGGCCGAGAAATAGGAAAACCATAGATTGCAACTATTTGTATGCCATGAACAATGTGCCTACCCTTTGTTTCAATTGGCTTTCCGAATAAGTAGTAATATCGACCTGGAATTTTGGGTAGCAATACTGGAACATGCATGTCTTGATTTGAATTCTCTCCTTTAACATCAGTTCTATCACCACACACACTGAATCAACTCACTAACTAAGAGTTGTGTGCTAATAAAATAAAACTCGAACTTACATACATACCTTAGCTTCACAGACTCATTTGTTAATGCGTCCACGTAAGCTGACAAAAATGGAATCTTCATTTGGTCATTGTAATCAAGTACCAACTGGTGAAATAGGGAAGCGAGAAGAGAGTCAATTATAGAAGCTGTTGAAATGAAAAAGAAAAAATAAAAAATAATAATTACAGAGGCTGTAGGAATAAGATAGTGTTAATGGATCACTTGAGAAAAATCATCTTCGCCAACAACACCGAAAGGTATTATTTTGGCTCCAAAAGTAGCAGCCATTCTAACAAACTCAGTCTGCTCAGGCCAGAATAGCTTGTACTCCTCACCCTAAACAGAATAAGAGTTACTGACCCTATTTA
Source organism: Gnaphalium uliginosum (assembly GCA_963930675.1). NCBI lineage: Eukaryota > Viridiplantae > Streptophyta > Magnoliopsida > Asterales > Asteraceae > Gnaphalium > Gnaphalium uliginosum. The sequence continues at coordinate 33,803,537 of OZ005685.1, forward strand.
AAATACTTAAAAAGTTCTGTGAATTCAAAAGAGGTATTTTAAAAAAATAAAAAAGTACGATTTATGAAAGAGTTATAGTAAGTGAACAAAAAAATATGATTTTTTTATATCAGTAAAGGACGGAAGGAATATACCATTAAACCTTACCTTTCTATGTAACGCCTCACGTATGCCTCCGGGATACAAGAGGACATGTGACTTCATTGACCATAGATTATACAAGTTAAATGCTGAAACAGGAACTGCACCCATAGCTCTAGCTATATCATATGTTGTCAAATCATGCATTTTTAGTTCCATGGACTTTTTGATTAGAAATGGATGTGATAACCCTCGCACAATAATACTACGCTCAATTATAAAGCGACGTATCATTTGAAATGATTCAAGTGCTAGCATATTGTGGTATCCAACAAATAGGACAGGGCCGTCAGAAGGGATTCCATCAAGACCCCTCACAATCTTGCCGGTTTCCAAAGTTGAAAGCATCACAGGAGAAGTAACCACATCCAACCATCTGAAAGAAGAAAAAAAATTATATAAGATTGAGCATCAATTAGTCTCAATTAATCCCACCACTGATTTAACACTATTTTAGACATAAGGGTAAAATGGTCATTAACAGTTATTAAAGCCGTTCATTCAGCCTAAAAAAGAAATAACATTTGTTAATGCAGGTTTTATCCAGAAACAGGGGAAAATAGCCCCTTAGAGTCATATAGAAAGGGAAAATCTTAAAACATGCATTAGCTAGGCGTCCTTATATCCTCTCAAGTTCTAACCTCCCAAGAAAATACTTTGGGGTGGCCGAAAGGGTCGGAAATGGTATCAGGGACAAAATTCCTCTTTTTAAGCATTAAGCGTTTCATGTTCATCTTTGTAATCTTGATAATGAAAACAATCTAATCATATTGTTGAAAATTTATTTGCATGTACATCAACTCCTAGTAGTTGAGATAAAATTTTATGAAATTCCGTTAAGTTACCTTGATGATTCAACAAAATTTCTACTTTCATAAGGAGTTGGAGGCAAGAGGTCTGAAGCATAATCCGTGGGTTTTGCACGAGGATAAAAATCGGCATCTTTAACGACTGTTACCAGATCAAAACCTTCTTCCTGTTAAAAGTGAATGGTAAATTAGTATATAACACTCGAGTAACTGAAAAGGATAACATGAATAATTAAATTACATTAAGTTGATGGTGTTTGGATACCCTATGAGGTTGCACGTTGGTGATCGCAGAATATGTAGCAGGGAAGGTGGTGCGGTTAATCTTCGGCAAGAGATAGGAAGGAAGAAGGGCTGACATGATCACGATAGTTATTTTGATTTCAAGTTATGTAAGATGGCAGAATGATATACATAATTGGTGTTAATTAGCACACTATATATTTAATCTGTTGTTCAACGTGCGAACTAGGAATAAATAAATGAATGAACGATAGTTAAGGGGCCGTTTTAGAGTTTTTGACGAGAAAAAAAAAAGAGAAAAAAGGAAATAATATGGTAAGAAGAATAAAGAAATACCTTTAATACTAATTTTGTGTTCTCGAGTCAGGATAAATGAAAGGATATAGCAATTTTATAAGTGTGTAGATTTCTCTTCACGTCTTCACAATTTCGAGATAAGATTATGAAAGAAAGCATTAGATAATTTGTTGTTATGCAAACTCATGCCTCACATCGAAATTTAAAAGAAAATGTATATATATAAGCTTGAGGGCTACTCTCTATATCACCAATTGATTTTAAAGTGAAACCTCAGAGCTTATATAGTTGATATATTGTTGTGCTAAGTATTGGTCCCAACATAATTCCGATTTAAACTTTAAGTACATAAATAATTAGGTGACAATCATGCTTACAAACACGAGTTTTGAGAGATTGTGACTAAAAAATGTTTTCCACGATTTCAAGATTTCTTTTGTACTTTAGTAACCTGTCTACGAGACATAAATTGAACATTGGAAGTTCAAATAATTCAACAATCTCTAAATATACCCTACTGTAGTATCTTATATGACTAGATGTTACCTCGCCCATCATAAAGTATCCTGTAAAAATGTGTCACTGAAAATGTATCGATGGAAATAACGAAGGTAACCGGCTAGAAACCTGTTATACCCGGTTAAGTACATTAAATATATATTTTTGAAAGTTAAGTAAATAAAATAGAGACGATGAAAAGTGAGTGTATACGATAGAGATTCGTCACATACTAGCCCTTTTGGTAATTGGCGTCTTACGATTATTGATTATTGACTTCTTTTTTTCTTTTTAGAAAAAGAAAAAAAATTACATGCTTGTTATCAACTTTGGATAAACTTTTTATAATCACAAGTTAGTAGTCAAATATTTGCTATTATTTATACTTTTGTTAATAATAGCTTATTATTATTCTTATCGGTAGCACTACGATTATTGTTTATCAACTCCGATATTTTTAATTGGGTTACTTTATAAACTTTTTATAACTTGTTCCGTTCGTTCTTTCTTTCTTTCTGCCATCAGCAACTTGCAAATTTTTTGTCTTTTACAAATTGCAAATTTTTTTGTTTTCTTTAGTTAATAACGGATATTGATCGGTACCCACGTCATACAACCACTAGTTACTTAAATACATCCGTCTCAAAATAAATGTGCACATTACTATTTTTATATGTTCCAAAACAATTATTCACTTGTAAAAAAGAAAAAAAAAACTATTAGAAGTCATTAAACTCCTCACTTTACCTTCATTTATTCTTCTAAATCATTTATTTTCTTGAATAAATTCAGTTAAACTTGCTTTGAATATAAGGGCAAAACTGACATTTATTCATCCTATCTTAATTCAAACAAAATTTATCGAGAGACATTTTTTTTAACACGGAGGAAGTAATTAATTATACAACTATAACACTCAACAACAACCACAATCCACTTATTACGAAGGATATGATCCATATCTCCCATATGTCCATGTGGACCCCTGTTGACGAAGTTGTGATACTAGAAGAGTAGAAAGTATTGGTATTGATCAAATTAGCGACAGTTTTTGACCATCGACGAGTTCGATGCGTACTGACAAAATACTTGGTGTGGAGGAAGGTTGTCAATATCTAAGAAGTTCAAGGCATGGCACTACACTGACCAAAAAAGTAATTGTGAAGAATTTGAAACTTAAAAGTAACACTTGGGTAAAGACGGTGGATTTCGTATTAAAGGTAGGTTGGCTGTGCTGTGCTTGGGTCTCCTTTTCTTGTTGTGTTAACTTAGAAAAAGAGGAAGAGGAAGAACTTTGCAATTTGTCAGGTTGAGTTTGAAAACATTATTGAAAAAGTTGGGAACTACAATGAGGATAAGAAAACGCATCGATGTGCTTGTTTCTACTATACTATGGCTGAACAAAAGTTTAGTTGAAGGGTTGATAGCATCACATATTTACTACTATCAGTGGTCAAATAGGAAACAAAATTATCCAACCCATGATTTGTTAAACAACTTTTTATGTTCTCGTCAGTGATACGCACAAACCCAACTCTCAGTAACTTATAAATTAACTAAGAAAACAACAATTGGTATGTCACTGGTAACCAAGAGTTGGATGAAATACCAGAAAATGTGTCAAAGATTATGTTCTGTTAGATGTTAGATATGGAATACGAAACTACTACTGGTGAACTAAATAGAAGAAAATCTCACGACAAAAATCCATAATATTTAGGTGCTTTAAGCTTGCATTGAATATGCCATTGGTATTTACAGGTGTCTACTGAAGACCAAGAACAAAAAGCAGTAACCTAAAAGAATATGCTTAGCCAACAATCTGGAAATCAGCTTCAACCTGCACCCACAGAATTAAAATTGAGAACTTGAAGCCAAGTGTTGCAATTTCTTAAAAACTATGTCGCAATGTGAGTCAAATGTTCTACGTTAAACTCATCCTACTTTATGCAGGTTTAACAGACATTGAGACAAGATCAAATTCCTCGGAGTACAAAACACTACTGTATCTTAATAAGAAGAAAGGAAAAAATCGTTTGATATCAGAAATTGCCAGATGGGTGGCTCGGGTCATGGGTTGAAACTGGCCACATCAGGTTAGGTTGACGCCCAAACACTTAATTACCCATTTTTTTTAGTTATGTACAAATTAGTATCCCGACAATTCTGATTACTATACAAGTATACTAATACATTAGTAATATAAATCTTTGAATACAAGGATTTTGGAGGCTCTATGTGTAAAAATTACTTGCCACCCGTTTGACCAGGTCGACTCATTTGATCTGTACCCCTTTTATCTAATTCTTTTGATTTGACCCTTTTAAGATAAAACACAACCAAACTTAACCCATCTACAAGTAAATGGGACCAAAAAGACGTGTACTTGATATAAATAGCAAATAGGGCTCTGAAAAGTACCTTTACTGGGACCTACATGAGAGGCTACTTCTAAAACTGTTGATATCGGCTTGATATCTGAAAGAGACATAGGTGTGAGTCACTAAGAAGCCTCTTCTTCAGGTCTCACTGTTACTTGAGGGTATAGAAAAACTTTTAGGAACTGAAGGTGGAAGCGGAAGAGGAGATGCACAAATTGATGTAAGCATAGCCCGTTTATTTGGTGGAGAAATCTCTTGATTTTTGGACAACGATGGTGCTGAATGTCCAATCAAACCACTAGAAATAGCAATGGGTTTCGAGAAGGCTAAACTATTAGGAGGCCTAGGAAGCTCATGAAGCTCACTTATTTTAGGTGAAGATACAGGAGGCGGTGAAACACTACGCGACACGTTTGATGTCAAATTTGGCTGAGAAACCGGTCCTCGCGAAGGTGGCTGAGGAAGTTCAGTAGAGGTAATAGGCCCGCTATTATTAGACGTAATTTTAAAAGAGAATTGTTTGCTTGGTGGTAACGGACCAGAATAAGATTGTCGTTTGGCTGCTTTACTATCGGTTCTGCTATAATTATCCCGTTGTGAGAATGACAATCTTCCGGTAGGAGCGGGTAGCTGGATGGGAGAATTGATGGCGTTACCATCTTTTATTGTTGACTGTACCTTTGAGGTTAAAGCAGATGTCGATGTGTTAGCATCGCTAATACGTCTTAAATGCTTCTCATGGTCAACTGGCAACGGGTGTTGCAAGTTTTGAAATGAATTGGAATGAGAAATGGATGAAGGAGGTCTTGAATTAGGATTTCGGGTATCCACAATGGGAGGAGGTAATACATAAGAATAAAACTTTCGTGGGGGTTGCGTTTCTTTTGACCTTTCAGATGTATCCATCTTTTCTGGAAAAAGTGGGGCAGAATAGCTGCTCACTCTAGTTTGCCTACCATAAAGCTGCTCCCCTTTAGGTTTAATCAGATTTATCTGCAAAAATAAAGTTGGTACAATATAAATAAGTTAAAACATTAGAGTAAGTGTTGAATCATGTATTAATTAGGTATTTTAAATGTGAATAATTGGCAATGGATGAATCTCTTTGTACATGAAATGGTACAAAGTAAATTGAAAGTTCATCATTATCTTACCACTGAATCTTCTAAATTTGAAGTTCGAAGATATGGAGCATCTGCTTGGTCCAACTGAAAAAAAAAATACAGGTCAAAATTAAAATTACTACTACAAAATAAATAAACCAGAAGGATGACATGATTATATTGAAAAGCCAGAGATGCAGAGAACTTAATCCCTTACATATTTAACACTATTAAGACTGACATATTATATTATAAAACTTTTTTACATTTGGACCTAACTAGAACCATATTGCTGTTTCAAATATTGTGAATGTAAATGTAAATGTTGTTTTTTATATCTGAATCTTACATCGATAAAACAGTAAATAAACTGCAATTCCGAAAGGCATATCATCACCTAGTGGTTTTGATATCACGGTATTAGTCAAACCGCAACTTAAATATATTAATAATAATAATAATAACAATAATGATAACAGTAATAATTAATAATTATAATAATAACAGTAATAATTGTAATAATAATAATAGTAGTAGTAGTAGTAGTAGTAGTAATAATAATAATACTGATAATAATTATAATGACACTAACAATAGCAACCGTTGGCTACATTCCACACATAGAGAATAGCAACTTGTTTAACAGATATAAAAATATCAAGAACATATACTAAAGAGGGGTACAAGTAGATTAGACATCATCACACATGTATAAGTCAAATCTGATGCGTGAAGGTGTGGCTGATTTATGCACAAAAATTACCTCCATTGGATTTGTTGAGGTGCCATCATCATCAAGCCCTTGTTTCTTTTGTTTATAATCAAAACTCAATTCTCCATCATCGGTACTTTCATAGCCACTCACTGGTTCACCTTCATGGGACTTCCGATTAGGTAGTTCACTAAGTTGGTAATCAATGCGATGCTTTTCTGCAGCATTTCTTATGAAAGGTTCAACTGCTTCAAGAGCTTTAAGCCCCTCGCGAAAGAAATTCAACTGCTTCCAATGATTAAAAAGGAAACAAGATCAAAATTTTGTAATCTCTAGAGAAGCACAAAATTCTCCCACTGGTTCCTCTAAGCAAGGTCATGGGTTTTTTCTAGTTTTTGTTCCCGCCTTCTACAAACAGGCCTAATCTATGGCCCAATGGTCCTAAACCTCTGAACAGGACCTAATTTGTAAAATTCATCTGTATCACTCTTTGGCTATATTTTGGGCCATTCTTCTTACTGAGTAGCAGTTTAAATAAAGAAATTACATTATAAAGTAATTTTATTTCATTGGCCAAGACAACAATAATACGACCCTGATAGACCTAGACTCAATGATTGATGAAAACAGTGGGGGGGTGAGGGGGTCCGCATCTTTTCATTCGTTTGAAAAGGATTTTTTTTTGGCTAGGGTAACGCTTATGTTTAATATTTTGAACTAACGAGTTTGTTTATCACTTGGGCTAACAAGTTTAGGGAGTGGAGAGTTTAAGGGTTTGGGAATGAAGAAATGAGTTTCACTTTTAATACAAGTGTTTGGTTAATAATTTAGGCTTTAATATAAAAAATCAACCATTCTCTAAACCCATAAAGCGGGGTGGTTCACACATCTTTTCACATTCTCATTCCCATTTCCACATCCAACAAGCTAACTCATAGCGATTAGCGACTCCCAGTTTAGACCTAGGTTTGGAACTAACATAGGGCCTAAGGCCCATTTTTGTATCTCTAAGGAGGAGGGTCAAAACTAGTGATATATAAACTGGCCACTAGGGGAAAAGGTGTAACCTGTGCAGCATGATGGCGAGCACCTTGTGTTAAAAGACTGCGGCATTGTCCCTCCTTAAGTGATTTCACCCGAAATACACATAATCTTGTCACTTCATCATATTCATCTTGAGCTTCTTGTAGTTTTTGTGCAATTGAGCTTTCAACTTTTCCATTTCTCAATTTTCCCTTCTCTCTGTGTTGCGCCACCATGTCCTCATACACCTCTCTGGATATTTATACTCAGTCAATAAACCTTTACCTCAATGACTACGAATCCAATACAACAAATATATAGTCTACCTTTTTTCATCACATTGAAGTTTCATCTCCTGCAACAGTTGCAGATTAAACAAGATAAGTGTGCAGACTTATATTACTAAATGCCGATAAACCCAAATAGTTGGACAATTATAATAATTTACGTAAAAGACATATAAATATGCAAATGCGTAAACAGAAAGACGGACCTCCACTTTTCGTAGCTCACTGAGGAGAGACTCGGATGGGTTGGTAATCGTCACAATCACATAAGAACGCTGAATAACAAGAGAGAAATACATGACTGCTCCTTATTACATAAACTTATGAAGTTACACCAAGGCAAAAGATGCTTACATAAGTATCAGCAATTTTCTGAAGTTCCAATTGCATATTCCCCAAAGTTGATAGTACTTTTCCTGCGTCGAATGAAAATGCCTCCATAACGTTCACACTCAAAAAAATCCAAAAGCCCAAAAAGTAATTACGGAGTATCAAAAAAATGACACCCGCGCTTCGACAAGAAAGAACAAAAAGACTGTGGTGGTAATGGGGAGATACTAGAATGTAATACATCATGCAACAAGCAAATAAACAATCAAAGAATTCTTATTACCACTCTCAGTATCAGCATCAGCAGCGGTTTTCCCCAGCAAACAGTTCCCCATTTCACTTAGCGACTCCGAAAATTCTGAGAAACAAGAATAAGTTGATGATAATTATTTTCTTCAGACCTAACTTCATGAAAGATCATCATAAATGCAGTTATACGTATTGAGTTGATAGTACAATAGAAATTATACAATGTAGGATGCTGCAAGATGGATGACCGTCGCAAACATAGATTTATCATGCATATATTCATCATCAATAAGACAATAACAATTTTTTTTCGCAGATATTATGTATCATTGTATTTAAAAACCTGCAACGGAACTACCAAGCAGGGGCAAAAATATGACAAGTAGATGCCTCACCATGCTACATGAATTATTAGAAAATTTTCATCTCTATAAAACAGAAGGCAAAGCCTCTGAATTCTGAAAGGTTAACGTGCAATTTCAATTGTAAATCCAATAAGAGACGTGTCCAATCATCAACATTGAGACTAAAGATATGGTATATTAATTTAAAACCTTATTACGTCACCCGGATCTGAACTTCCCACTTTTATGTTTAACAATTCCTACAACAGCATACGTGTCCATTCTCTGCTGAGGGTTAACTATCTTGTGACGTCAATAATAAGACTACTGTGTGACGTCAATAATAAGATTATCGCGTGACGTCAATAACAAGGCTAGTCTACACCCGCAACTCATTATGGTCACATTAATGGAGGCAACTATAAATATTAACCACAACCGGAATTCACATGAAAGTCAATTAACCAATTATTGGTTCTCAATTGCATCACATTATAGAAGGAAGTTTACAAGTTAACGCAAATAACTCCAAACAACATTATATTTCACTTCATTAAACCCAATCTTGATGCAGCAAATAATGGCATTTCAACAGAAAACAAATCAAACGCTTACCATATATACTATTAGCCGTTGCCGCAGCTGCAGATAATAAGCCATCATAGCAGTTTCTCATATCTTGCATATGCTACACAAAAAATCAATAATAAATATAACATAAAAAATGTTTATCCGCAATCAGATTCTAAGAAACTAATACAACTCATAACTTAATTGAGGTGTTTATTTGTGTAGATTAGGTTTTATAACAACAATAATACAGTGCAAAGCACATTGCACAGTTATAGTACAGAGTAAAGCTACTACAGAGTTAATGAAAATCAAACCCTAACTTACACTGACAAAATTAAAGTTAAAAAACTGAAAAATACAACATTAAGAATCAAAAACCCTACCTTAGATGCCTGAGCAAGTTCATCAATATGAGCAGAAGGCTGATGATCTCTCATCTCCTTCACATCGCTCTTCTGCATCGATAATCTGCGCCCTAACTTTCCTAATGACGACTTCATTTTCTAAATTAAATCAAACACTAAATCGATACAATATATATACACACAATTAGATGAAACGATAATTAAATTGTAAGCAAATTGAGATTAAAACGGATGTTGATTTCAATGTTCAAGTGAAGAAGAGGAAGCAAAAGTTGAATGAAGATTTGATTTAAGGAGGTTGTTGTTGTTGAATTTGGTAAAGAAAGAAATAAAGGAAGTCGTGATTAATTAATATTTATATTTTAATAAATAATAAATATTTGCGGGTTGAAGTTTGACTATGAATATCAGTTCCTTCAACAAAATGGCAATTCTTAAATCTGTGATCCAGATACATTTGATTTTGACTAAGAATATAATATAATAATGATAGCTGCAGCTTAAAATATCAAAACTTGCCGTTTTCGTCATTACATGTTATTCATGGTCTTTGGTTTGCCTTTTTACGTTGATCACGATTTTAATTTTATTAATTTACCACGTTGATTGGGTAACAATTAGTGTGTTTCTTAAGTTGGTGGATTCTTATTTGAACAACTTTTTTTTCGTCAAATAACTTACATTATAATTATAATATACTAGAAGAATACCCGCACATTGCAGCAGATATTATAGCTGTGATAATTTCCGACACGAATCAAAACCTGACACAAAATTAACTTGAAAATAAGCAGGTTAGGTCCAGATTTTTGGACTCGCAAACCCGTCAACCGTAAACCCGCTAACCTGCTTTTTTTTGTCGGGTTTGGGTCACCCGATGAGTTTTTAGGGTCGGCCGGGTTTAACTTTCATTCGACGATGTGTTGTATCAAGCATCATTTTAGTTTTTTTGATTTACACAAAAAGTTGATAATATAATTTTTGAAAATCGAAAGCTAGAACATGATGAACGGTAAAGATGAAAAATGCAGTTTTATTTCAAACATTTGATGTTTCACAACTTCGAGTTCCACATTCATCTTTTTAATTTGTGAGTCAAACGTACTTTTAGTGTTGTTTATATTAGGTGTAATATGTTACAAAGTATAAGTGTAATCAGCTACACAACTTGTTTCATTTTAGTTAGTGTTGGTTATATAATTAAATATCTTTTTTAGTAATTGACATTTTTATATTCATTAATATTGCTAAGTTAGTTACATAAGTTATAAAATAAATATGGTGTTAAATGTCTTGTAGCTTTAATGATTTAATTAATTGAATTGAATTCAATTATTTAAAGACTATTTAATATATTAAAATGGTACATTTGTCATTTGTATTGTCCATTTTTTAAGGAATTAAGATGGATGGTGGAATTGCTTTATTAAGTAGTATAAATAGATATATATATATATATATATACATATATATGTATATACATATATATACATATATATGTATATACATATATATACATATATATATATATACATATATATATATATAAATGTTTAGCCGTCATCGGACGGGTTTAAAAACTATGTGTATATATATATATACATATATATACATATATATACTATACATATAGTTTTTAAACCCGTCCGATGACGGCTAAACATTTATATATATATATATATATGTATATATATATATATATATATAATATTGTTTTAGATGATATATGAAACAATGTAGTCAAGATTATTATTTTTGTCAATGGATATATCAAAAGTTATCTAAAGTTTCTTCTTATTAAAATGTAAATGTAGTGTCTCGGTCAAAATGTACATTTTACTTTTCACAAATCAAATATCATCTATATGCATTAAAGTTTTCTTTTTGATTGATTAAAAATCAAAGTAGACACTTATAATGGGACAACCTGAAATAATAACCCGCCACCCGTGTGATACACGGTGAGAACTTAAAAGAAAACATAGTTTTTTTTAGTAGAGTGTTACAAAGAAAATAAATGACTATCGATTTATATTGTTTTTGAGTGAATAATAGGTACATACCTTTTTAAATACATATTTATTTTGCATTTATGAATGCTTAAGAAATTTCATGATAACACAATCTAGATACTATATGATTCTAATATACATATAAAATGATTATTTTTATATATTTCGGATTGATATTCAATGACATTAAAAATACATAAGAAACCACAACCTATTAAAATTGAGAAAAAATGTATTATTGTAATTAGAGGTGCAAAAAAATCGGTTTTTTCGGTTTTTAAAAAAATGGTTAGTCGAAAAATCGGTTTCGGTTAAAAGCGGTTTTCTCGGAATCGATTTTTTTTTAAATGTTCGGAATCTGTTTTTTTCGGTTTTGAACCGTTTTAATCGGTTATTTTTTCGATTTCTTTCGAATTCGAATTCGGTATAAGTGTATAACAAAATTTAAATAATACAAATGAAAATATAAAATACAAACATAACTTTTATTTAAACAATGCAATTACAACTAAAAATATAAAATACAAACATAACTTTTTAGTTAAACAATACAATTACAATTAAAAATATAAAATAAAATACGAATACATTTCGAGCTTCGGCATGGCCATCACCCGGAAACGTAATCGTGTAGTAAAGTATATCGAGCTTCGGCATTGCCATCATCCGGATACACTTAACTAGTTATGTCGTTCCAAACTTCAGCTTCATCCACGGATTCAACTTCAAGTTCTTCAAATTCACATTCATCTAATACGGTCGTTGGAGGTGATATCCCTAATTTGACTTCTTCATCTTCGATAATTTCTTCAACGTTACCTAATAGTGGGCCTTCCAACGTTGTTACATTTTGTATCCTATCTACTCCGTCCAAGTAATGTTTCAAACATACACATACTTCCACGGATTGAGCGGTCAGTCTTGACCTTCTTTCCGATATTATTCTACCGCTAGTAGAAAAGGCCGATTCGGAAGCTACTTGGACGGATAATAAATCCCAAGCCATAGCGGATAAAATGGAAAATTGTACTTCTCTTTCTTTCCACCAACTCAAAATGTCAAAATTACGAAACTCCTCAACACTTAAAGTGGTTAAAAAGTTTGTAGACATATATTGTCCCAACTCGTTTGTTGGAGCCGATGTTCGTTGACGCTTTGTAACGTCTTCAAGTAAAGCATTATAAAGGTTTATATTTATATCGTAGGATGATGCTCGAGATGTTCCCGCCCGCATTGAGTCAACAATTGGGTTATGTTGTTGACCATATTTTGTTGCATAAATCCCAAATAATTGTGTAAAATGTTTTTCAAATTTAGAAAGTTCATTTGCTATATAGTTCGGGTCGTCGGTTAAGTATAAGTCTAAATTTTCCATAATTGTTGAGATTATACGTTGTACGCCGCCAACAATTAAAGTTGAATTTAGTGCGGCGGAACAAGTAAAAAACCAAAGGCAAACTACCAAAATATTTTAAAATTTTCCTTTTTATAGCTCTAACCATTTTTCTAAACATTGGATATATCGAGGTTTCAAATTCTTTTAATTTTTTGGTCATTATAAAAATTTGGTTTAGAACTAACGAGCTAGTTAGGTAATATACACCCGATAATATAGCAGTAGCCTCTTTAAAAACTACTAAAAACGAAGTTAAATCATTTAGTCGATCCCATTCATAATCGGTTATAGCTACGGACTTATTTTTAGCAACAAACTGTCGCACCCCCAAAACACGTCGCAGCGGAAGGTAGGATGTTGGGTTTGGGGCTTCGACTGAATCAAATATCACAACACAAGAGTTACAACAAACGACCTCTATATGAGACGTTTTCAAAAATCATTACATTCCCATAATTTCATTGTTTACAAAAGTCTACATAATTATTAAGTTTCGAGTCAACAGTCTAGAGATTTCCACTACCATCCTAATAATAGTTACAAAATGTAGTAATGCATTCAAATCTCCAGTTGATTGTGAAAACATGTGACTCGAGCTAATGCTTCTGAAAGCATCTTACTGCGGCTGGTCCCCTGAGAAATACATACTTAAAAGGTCAACATAAAGTTGGTGAGTTCATAGGTTTGTAAGCAGTTGATATAACATCGTATGGAACACAAGATTTCTGTTTGTATCATTCAACAATGATAAGTAATGTATTGCAAAAAGCAAAAATAGGGTATATTGTTGCCATGAGCTCATAGTTCGAGCTTAACTGTGGTGTCGGGTCACAATCAAGTGCCACGATCGGGGTGCCTCCCAACGAGTGCCTAATCCAACACTCGCAAGAACAAATGATAATGCGTCCGTTTGACCAGTTAGCGCGATTAACCCGGACCGGGGGAGTCAATCCCAAATAGTACTATTCATTAACATTCACGCTATATCGATAATAACAAACTATGATGTGGAGGACTTTCAGGATTAGTCAAATGACTCATGCAATCAATATATCGAGTTTAGTACTTGTATTCACATAAAAATAGCGGTATAAAAGCAGTTGTATGTATTCTCAACCCAGTTAGAAAACAGTAAAAAGGGGCTATGAAACTCACATGAGATTAGTATGCAAATAGCAAATAGCAAATAGCAAGCAATGTGTGATTTCAAATGCAACCTTCTAACACCCTAAACGTATAAAGTTGTGTAAGTAGATGTCTCAAAAGATTATCTATATAAGTGGAGGGTTAATGTCCACTTAAGCCTATTGTGTAGGTGGAGGGTTAATGTCCACCTAAGCAAATCATGTAGGTGGAGGGTCAATGTCCACCTATGCTAGTTCACTCAATTAGAAATGTCAAGTTGTTCGGTTATCGTTTGTGTTTAGAAAACATGTACGACCCGTTGGTAACGGTTTGTAATAATAATCCCATAGTATTATTATTATGTTTCGTTTTAATGTATACCCCTATATGTTTACGTATTTCGTGTACTCGTTGTATCGTATGAGATTCAGTTGTAACGTGAGCCCAACACTTGATCGTTAAGCATTTTCTACTTTTCGGATATGGGTAACTGGTCAGTGCGACAAGGGGACGAAGCCCATGAATGACGGGGGTCCGGGGGCAGAGCCCCTGGTATTGGGGTCCAAGAGGTGGCAACCCCTGGCGGGGTCCAAGGGGCAGAGCCCGTGGCTGGGGTCGAGCTGGGTTTTTAAAAACGTATAGATTCTGTGTTTTAGCGACACTGGGTTAGTGTCGCTATATGCGACACTAAGGTATTATGCGACACTAAGGCTTGTGTCGCTAAAGGTTTGTGTCGCAGGTTTGGTGCGTCAGTAGGACCCATTGCGACACTAAAGCTTGTGTCGCAAAAGGTGCCGATTGGGAAACTCTTGCGACACAGAGGCTAGTGTCGCTAATGTGACAATTCGTTCCCCTCCTGCGACACAAAGACTTATGTCGCAAAAGGTGCCGATTGGGAAGCTATGGCGACACAGAGGCTTGTGTCGCAGACGATTGGGCTTCTTCAGCGACACTAAGGCCTGGAACAGGAAGTTTTTGCACGTCTAATTTCGTGATCTAAATGTTCGAACTAAAATTCAAGAAAAATCTGAGTGGTTCCTTAGTATCTTGGCTACTTAAAATAATTTTTCCAGAATTTTTGGGTATACCTAAGTACTTTTAAAAATTCATTTTGTTACCTAAGGTCAGAAAATGACCAATCTGGACACATGCAACAAGATCTAATTTCTGGGCAAAATCTAAACATTTTCAGAAAAATTTATCTAAACGAAATTTGTACCTAACAAAATTTGTGAGATTTTGGTGGTAGTTTCAAGTTATTTGGAGATGTATAGCTCCAGTTATGACTCGAAAAAGAAGGGTGAATTTTCTGACTTTCTGGACAGTACGTATACATGTTTTTGTAAAAATCATTTCGAGTATCAAACGAGCTCCAAAAATTATGAAACCACTTGAAAATGAAAGCTAACTTATTAAACTTAATTTTTGCCTTTTGAATCGTCTATTTTGGTCAAGTTTTGAGGGAGAAACTTCTCCTTCAAGTTGAACTATTTTTCTGGTCAGAATTGCATGTGACGTTTTTGAACATTTTAAGCCATGAAAAACGTTTTTGTGTTATGTTTTGGACATTTCCTTGTTATGTGAACATTATAACATGTTTATAGAAGTGTTTCAAGTGTTTTAGAAAAGTTTTGAATTTCTTACAATGTTTGTACAACCGAGCAAGAGGAGAAGATGATGTGAAGAGCTTTATCTTGTGTTTTGGCTTGATTTCTTTTTGAAAATGTGATGAATGATGATGGTGGTTGATGGTGGCAGGTGGTGGTTGATAGTGGTGGTGTTCTTTGGCAGCCAAAGTAGATGGCGGGAGAAGAGAAAGAGATGAGAGAGTTTGTGTGTGAAAAAGTTGTGTGAAAATGAGAAAAAGAAGGAAATGGGGAAATAAAAAGGGTGGGCTTGGGCCGGTTTTTGGGATTCATGGGCTGAGCCTTGGGCTCAGTTGGGGCGGCCCAATTGGAGCCTTGGGCTTGTACATTTGTATCTCAAACCCGTGTTACATTATTTGATCGGTTAAACGTTATTCGCGCGCGTTATAATTAAATCGTTCACGTTTAATTTTTGTGTTTTATTTTTGATACGAAATCGTTATTTCAATTTGACCAATATCTTTAAAATACTTTATTGAACCTTCTCAAAATATTTGTTGGTTTCGTTCAGGTGTCGGGCGCGATTCGCGCGTTTTCGTTGGGTTTTTTACGTTTTAAGCAAAACGTCTAGGTTTTTCGTATATTATTATTTAATAATAATAGTATAGGGTAAATAACTACTATTTAAACTATAAGATACGTTTACATTATTTATGAAAAGTTATCACCAACGCCGTATAGATTGTCGGACTCCGTCCGGTTGTTTCACGTAATTACAAATAATCACGAATGTGTATATAATCATATACAAGTAGTTACAAGTATTTAGCCTAATCAAATACTAAATACACGTAATTATGGTTCTAGCTTAAGGTAATCATTACCCTAAAGTGTCGGGTGTCACACTAACATATCATTAAAAGCATTTAAAGTAATACGTTGTCGTAAAATATTTTCAAACATAGTGTGAGTAGAATTCCACCTAGTATTATTATCGTAGCAAGATCCTAGGGGAGTTTCAACACATTGTGCATGAAAACGTCTATAATTAGCTTGTCGTTCGTTACTCGAACTATATATAGTTACTAATAAACTCTTAAATTTTTCATGTAAATTAAGACATATTTGTAATGCCGCTTGCACGGACAAATTTATAAATGAGCAACACAACGAGAATGAACAAGGCGCCATCTAAAATTGGTTTTATAGGTAATTTTAGTAAATTCATAGCTCTAGTATTATTTAACGCATTATCTAGGGAAATTGTAAAAACTTTATCATCTAAATTATATTCAATTAAAGTGTCATTTAAAACTTTTCGCAAATTACATCTCGTATGCGAATAACCAAACAATTTAAAATCAATTGTACGTTTCATCAATAACCAAGACTCGGGATGAAACCAATGGGTCGTAACGGCTAAATAAGAATTTGTCGTACCATGTGGTGCGGTCCAAACATTACAAGTAATAGAAACGCCATATTTGTAGTTTTGAAAACCATCAATTATATCTTTTTAGCGGTTTTCCATAATTTATACGCATCGTTCTAAGGGTAGTACGACTTACTTGTCGGTATCGTGGTTGTAGTCTCTTTTTTATGATATTCATAAGCCTTTGGTTGTCGAAGTGGTTGAATAGAAGCGCCTCTTGGATGACAAACTTCGTAAAATCTTCTCGAAGCGCATCATTATCGTATATAAGTACCCCACCATCCGAACCAAGTGTCGATTGTGACGCATCTTGACTAACCGCTCTACAAGACCCGTTTTTGTGACTTCTTAATGTTGAGTTTAATGTGGGGTTATAAAACTTCCCACATGTCTTGCAACGGGTCTTTTCCACCCCATCATTCATAACGCACATAACGTAATTTGACCAAATTTTCGGGTTCCGGTTCTTTGATTTAACTTGCACTACATCAGTGTTTGTGTAAACTTTGTTTCGTACATTGCTACCAACGGAACCGGAAGCTTGTGATTGTATGTTTTCCATTTTCGCAAACACAGAGTATATATATATATATATATATATATATATATATATATATATATATATATATATATATATATATCGAGATTCAAAGTGATTTTTGAGAGAAGAATAGAATGTTGTTGGTGTGTTTTGAACCCAAACTAACTAGGACTATTTATAGGGAGTTTAGAGGTGCCAAAAGACAAAAAAAACCCCCCAAAAATCGGCTCCCAACGGCTTTTTTTTTTTAAAAAAAAACTGGTTTTTTCAATAAACCAATTAAAACCGGTTAAAAAACCAGAAAAAAACTGATTTTCGGGAAATCCTATAACCGGTCTAATCGGTTTCGGTTATATAAAAACCGGTTCGATTTTTTTAAAACCGGTTTTCCAAATAACCGGTTTCGGTTATTGAGCCGGTTAAAAAATGGTTTTTTATTTTCACCTCTAATTGTAATAACATTTTCTCAATAACTGATCTTTACAACTTTCTCATTCTCATCTTACATAAACTACAAAATAAACAGTTAACCATTGATAAATTATTTTGAACCAAACAATGAAGGGTTTATTATTTGAAAGTGCGGCATACTTTACACGTTTTACTATTGTATGCACTCATATTTCAAAAGTTCTATTGTATGTATTGAAACTTGTTAAATCGTCTATTGTATGTACAATGTCACCTGTTGCTGACGTGGAACATGTATAAGCTGATTTGGCATGTTATTATATGATGTGAAAGAAGAAGGAAGAAATCGTCAACCGGCCTTTCAGGTCACTTTGTACATACGATAGACGAATTATCCGGGTTTATTACATACGATAGAATTTCTGAAATGTGACCACATACAATAGTAAAACGTTTAAAGTATGTTGCACTTTCAAACAATAAACCCAACAATGAATAGGAGGGTGTGAAATGAAAATAAATTTGAAAATAGAGTATGTAATGTATGTAGTAACGAATTTACGATTGATAGTCAATAATTTTGGAATTGAAAATTTTATTAGCTAAAAAATAGGTGGATTTAAACTTTTATCAATTTGAATGACACATGAGATTTTTTAGGAAGATAGGGTAATGACACCTAAATTTTTTGAATAGTTGTTAAAAGAATAAAGGTGCCACATAGGAAAGAAACTATCCTCTATTAGTTATATATGTAGATATATTGGGGAATGTTCAAATATGAATACTTCTTATGGTGGGAACGTAAGAACGTATATATATATATTTTTTTAATTTTATAATTACCTATTTTTTTTATAAAAAAATATATATAAAAAATATTAGAATTTTGTGATGTTTAAGTTGAGATAATTTTTTTTAAAATATGATTCACATTATAAAAACTTTAATGTGTATTATAATATCACACCAAAAACTTTAAGTTGAGAATTTTTTTTTAAAATGTGATACGTTGTAAAGAAATTACAAGTTCGTTACATACAATGAAAGCCTAAATAGTTCGCTGCATACTACGAATGTCAGATTATAGTTTGATATATTAGCACGCACTAAACCCTTATATAAATTATTGTTTTATCGTATTTTATTGCGTTATAATATATAGATTTGAGATCAGATGAACATGGGCTTAGAGAGAGAAGGAGGGGCAGAAAATCTCAGCCCTTGATTTTTTTTATTTCGGTTCAAATTTACTGCATAATAAGTACACCGAATCATAATTGTACACAACATTATAACCACACTGCATCATAAATTTTGACTACATCTTGCCCCTCTGAACTGTACACTAAGATCTCTCCCAACGCATCCTTCGATTTGGGCTTCACTTTGCATCACTTAGTGATGCCGTTGGCACATATACTTCACTTGGCGCATTACTCACTTTCACTTTGCTTTGTCGTCGGTGAAGTGAAGAAAAACGTGGGCCCACGCGAATAAAACAATGTTTTTTATAGAAATAAGTGTATATTAGTAAATGTGTAGCCCTAAAAAACTGATTGATGTGTCAGTGTTGACAGTGTTCAGTCGGTTGTTAGTTTTAAAAAGTGCTGCTATGCCGTTGATTTACAACCAACGGATGCATCAATTTGCATTGGTGGTTGAGAGTGATCTATTATATAATATATGATTTTCTATGCAATCACAATGTTATACATATTGTTTACGGTGAATCGATAATCAGAACATACAACATCTTTATTGCTGGCCGAGTGATTTATAATGACTTTAGAGTAAATTATATATTTCATCTTTGAGTTCAATCATTTTGTTGATTTTGTTTCGGGTCTTTTTCGCTTTTTCTTTGTTCATGAACTTATTACTTCCTTCATTCTAAAATAAGTATCCACATTATTTGTGACACTTCTCCAATTACGGTATAATCTCGTACTGTAATCACATGCATGTCTTAGGCAAATTCCCTGTTTAGTGAATTCAAAACTATTTTTATGAGATAAGTCTAGCACGCCCATTATTTTAACACGCGAAGTATTACGAGTTTCGTAATTGTTTATAATTACGCGCAAAATTTATCGAATTAAATCCGACACAAACAAATACGATCATTGGTGATACGAAATTTATAAATAACGTAAAACTATTTTTATAGTAATTATTTACTTGAAAATATTATGCTAACGAATAAAGCATAACGATTAAACGAAAACATATATACGTTTTATATAAAACGTAACGTACGCAACAAAAACACGTAAAACGAACCCGACAACCAAACGAAGCAAATTTTATAATTTGTAAACTCGAAATAAAATATTTAAAATAATACTTCGAAAAATATTAACGTTTTTAAACCGTTAACGAATTTAACGAATAAACGTATTAAAACGTATACGCGATTAACGGGTAAACGACCACGGGACTTAACGTAAAATTTGAAACAATATTTAACCATCCCATAATGGTGGGACCCATTAAAAATTCTGCCTCAAAGAGGCCATACTCCTCACCACCTTACCCATGATCTTGTTTGATCATTTCAACACACAAACACACCAAACACTCAACCAATTTCTTCCATTTTTCTTTCAACTCCTCACCCATTTTTCCCTTCCCTTCTCCACGACAAGAACCAGCAGAAAATCAGCAACAACAACATCATCATTCACCAAAATGATCATCATCTTCAAGGGTGCAAAGAAAAGAGGAGAACAAGCTTCAAGCATCACCATCACCTTTTTTCATTCTCCATCTTCAAGCTTGTAAGGATCACTTCCTTTTAACTATTCTTTCATGTATTCAAGTGTTCTAACATGTTAGAAGTTCATCTTGTAAAAGATCATGTCGCACTCCCAAATTTATTGTGCAGCGGAAGTCGGGTCGGGGCGCGACTAATCATGGATCATTACCTGAGATTACATTGAACGACCACTATATGCATTGTTTGAAAACCGTACAAAGTAATTTACATTGATAAACCAAATGTTTACAATAACCTGTGAGTTCGCGAATAATCATAGAGATTCTAACACATAACTAATGATACAAAATAGTAATGCAAGAAAAATCTCGGATGTTTGTAAGTCATGCGACTCGAACTTGAATTTCCTGTAGGCCATCCTACTGTTGTTGTGAACCTGAGAATACATACTAAAATGGTCAACAATAATGTTGGTGAGTTCATAGGTTTAGATATCAAAGTATAAATGTGAACCACGAGATTTCAAAGCGTTCCACGTATGCAAAATATGTATACTACTGCCATGAGCTCATAGTCCGAAGCTTAACCGATATGAGTTTGCCTCCTGCAAATGCCTAATCCAGAACATCCGTATAAACAAATAATAATGCGTCCGTTTGACCAGTTAGTGCTACTAACCCGGATGGGGATGGTCAATCCCAAATAGATCTATTCATTAATACTCGCGTAAGATCCATACTAACGAAGCTATTATGTGTAGAGGACTTTTGTGTTGATTATGAAAGTAACACTCATGCAATCCGTATATGTGTTTTCTGTACTCATGTTCATGAAAAACAGTGTATGTATTCTCACCCCAATAGTTAAAAACAGTAAAAGTGGGGCTATGAGACTCGCATGAGTCTTGAAAGCGTGTGTTTAAATCAATAAACGTATATCCAAAATGTAACCTTCTAGCGCCCTAAACGCATAAGATTATGAGTAAGTGAATGTCTCAAAAGATCATTCATGCTAATTGTCCACTCAACTAGTTATGTCCAAATGTTTGAGTATCGTTTGTGTTTAGAAAACATGTACGGCCCGTTGGTGACGTTTTGTAATAATATTCCCCGAAGACATATTTATTATGTTGTGTTTCGTTGTATACTTATAGTAGTATATGCGTTGCGTGTTACGAGTAGTGTCGTATATAGTATAATTGTTGCTTCGCGAAAAAGACCCTTAGTGACAAAGATGTTTTAAATCAGTCTGTGTTATGCGACACAGGGGTTGTGTCGCTGCGTAGTGTTGCGACACAGATGTAGTGTCGCAGGGTGTGAGTTTCAGATAATTGTGCGACATAAGAAATGGTGTCGCAGGTTGAGATTTTAAATAGGTATGCGACATAGTGGTTTGTGTCGCAGGGTAGTACTGTTCGATATAAAATGTTGCGACAGAAGTTAATACTGCTTGCTTAGCGACAATAGGCTTGTGTCGCAGGTTGCGACACAAGTTAGTACTGATGCTTTATAAATGTTGCGACACAGGGATTTGTGTCGCAGGGGTATTTCGAAAATTAGTAGTGCGACACAGGGCTTGTGTCGCAATGGTTTTGGGCCATCTGCGACACAGAGGACCTGTTGTGCTTCGGGTTCGGGATTTTGGTCGAATGTGCTCGGTTTGACCCGAAACTTTTAGAGAAGCCTTAAATATGTTTTTAAAGCTTAGGAAAATTATCGTTACGTTTTGTGGTTAACCCGAAAGTTTCGTTTTTAAACTTTTACGAAAACAGTCCCTGTGGTCATTTTTCTAGAAATTTGGATTATTTTTGTGGCTCGTTTTGACTAGTCAAAGTGTCGAGATAAAATCCAAGAAAAATACTAGTTGTTCATATATGTCTTAAATATTTTCAGTAACTTTTCTACAATTTTTAGATAAGTCTAAGTATTTTTAATAATTCCATTTGTCCTCTGAGGTCCAATTTTGACCAATCTGGACACATGTTCATAGATTGAATTACTGAGAAAAATATACAAAACTTCACGAGACGTAATTATACAACTTTTAAAGCTAACGAAATTTGTGAGATTTAGGCGAAAACTCATATCGTTTGGAGTTGTGTAGCTCAAGTTATGGACCCGAGAAGTTGGCACAAAAATCTGCCATCCGAGACAGATTAGCGACACATTTTTGTAAAATCATTTTCGGGTATCAAACGGTATCGAAAAATTATGAAACCACTTGGATATGAAAGCTAACTTCTTAAACTTAATTTTTGTCTTTTGATTCGTCCATTTTCATTAAGTTTTGAGCACGAAACTTTCCCTTGAAGTCGGGCCAAGTTTCTGCCCGGAAACTGTTGGCATTGTTATGTTCTCAAAAACGTTTTTCGACTTTGTTTTTGGATATGATCTTGTTAGATGGACATTTTATCATGTTTATATGTATGTTTCCAGTAAAATAAAATGGATATGGAGTTTTTTACAAAGTAGATGATGAAAGCACGAAGAAATGGACGTCGAGAGCTCGTTTTCTTGCTTTTTCTTGCAAACCGACGAGGTGGTGCTATGGTGGTTTATGGTGATGATCTTGGTGGTTTGTGGTGGTGTTGGAGCAGCTTGGGATGGCTGAAAAATGCATAGAAATGGGAGGGACAGAAAGAGAGAGTTGAGAGAAAATGGTTGTGTGTTTGTGTGAGATTGTGTTTGAGTGTGGAAAGGAGAAAGGAAAAGAGAGTATGGGGGTGATATGGTATGGTGATGATGTTAGGTGTGGGGCCCGGCTAGGGGCCCACTAGGGGTGTGGGAGTGTTAAATTTTGTTCCCCAAGTTTACGTTACGCGCGGTGCCCGTTTACCCGTTCGTTTCATCGTTCGTTTAAACGTTAAACGTTTATTATTCAAGTTTTTCGTTAACGATTTATTCGCGTAATTTTTGATTAAATTTTAGTTTTTTGTTAACGATTTAGTTTTGTTCGGTTGTCGGGCGCGATTCGCGCGTTTTCTTCGCGTACGGTGCGTTTTTCACGAATCGTATAACGTTTAATATATTATCGTGATAATATAAGTTAAATAACGATTATTTAATATAGTTACGTTAATTAAGAAAATGTTTTTCACCAACGTCCGTATTTATTGTGCCTGATTCTATCCGATCGAATTTGCGTAATTAAAATTAATTATGTACGTGTATATATATTTACATATATACAAAATGTTATTGTACTTAGTCCTATTTCATACTAAATACGGGTAATAATGATCTATGATTAAACACAAATGACGGCCTAAATTGCCGGGTGTCACAGATCAAGCTAAGAATCTTAACAAAAACAAAGAAAACTTAAACTTTCAGAAAAATCGTTTTCTGGACAGATTTTTAGACGATGCTTCATAAATCATAACAAATCGTGTGAGTAACGAAAATGTAAGGGAACACTTGGAAAATCTTGATAATTTTGTTAGCTTCAACTTTTGTTTAGAACTCATCTCCTGAAAAATACTCCGAAATCGATTTACAAACTGAGTTATAAACATATGTCGAAAATAGTCGTTCCTGGACACACCCTTGGTCACGAATTTATTTAGCGAGTTTCACTTAGCTAAAAATTATGGAAAAAAAATACAGAAAGTAGTTAAGATATGTGGGAATGTTGTCTAAAAATTTCGAAATTTTTCATGAACAAGTGACTAGTGAAATCGAGCTCGGAAACGAACCTATTTTTTTGAAAACATGGTTTAGGGAATGTTTTGGTGCGTTTTAAATAACGACACTTTCGGGTTAAACACAAAACGTAACGACAATTTTCCTGAGCTCTATAAACGTATTTAGGACATTCCTAAAAGTTTCGGGTCAAACCGAACATGTTTGACCAAGTCAACCGAAAACGAGCCTCGGTACGAAAAACGTAAACCAAACCATAAAATGTTAGGTTATAGTTCGAAACGAACATTTTAAATATTTTACTATGAAACTCGAACAAAAATATTGGCAATATGTGAGAAACCAAAGACGACATTTTTGCAATTACAAATAAATGAAAACGAAACTTATATATAATATATATATATATATATATATATATATATATATATATATATATATATATATATATACGCGAATAACAAAAACGACACCTATATATATATACAAAATTACTCAAAAAATTACTCAAACGTAAACTATATATATATAATGAACAAACTATATATAAATATATAACAAACTAAATATATATATATACATATATACAACGAATAAGTCATATATATATATATATATATATATATATATATATATATATATATACACACGACAAACTACTATATAATATTCGTATATAATATTATGCACAAACACAAATCGTAACATGATAATTATATTTTGGGAAATACTATTATTCTGAAACATCACCAACGAATCGTACACATATTTTTAAACAACAAGGATCTTTTAACGAGTGAACAAATAACATAGTTGGCCGTTAGCCAGCTACTTATACAAACTATCTCTTGCGTTTAGGGCGTTAAGGGACACTATTTGGGCAACACTTTTACTACTACACGCTAGCTCTCACTACTTAGCTCACGAGGTGAGTTCACAACCCCTACTTTTACTGTTTTACTGCTTTTAAACTAGGGGTGAAAAACATATAAATTGCTTTGATTGAAAATTGTTTACTTATAAACTGATTTTCATACTATACTTGGAAACATGACAACGAATCCTGGTACGAACCTAGTCTTACATGTTGTAGTGCATAGAAGTCCTCGTGCTTACAAACTATAACCATTAGCTAGGTGACTCTAGACACTGAATATACGGATAGTACTATCGGGATGACGTCCCTTCAACTAAGAGCGGAGCGTATATTTACATGTCCTATTAGGCAACAACGAATTGTGTCGTGGTTTGGTTATAGGGTTAGGTGTCGTGACTTTAACTCAAAAGGTCTAGCTAACTTTTGGGGGATCACCGTCTATGCTTTTCCAACGAATAACAACGAAAGATAACGAAAGACAACGATTTATACAATTTGATTTCCTGCGGGTTTTCAAAGGATAACGATTTACATATTAGAACACATGTGGGTCTTCTAACGATTACATATTGGAAATGCGTTTCCAACGATTTATATTTGATTGTATATCAACGATTAATACATAACTTGGTTTTCCGTTTGTATACAAAACCTGTGAATTCACTCAACAATTTTGTTGATAAAATTTTAATATGTTTTTCAGGGAATTAGCAGCCAAGTATGAATGCATGCATTTTGGGACAACGACTTACCCGTGACGAATTAGGATGTCACTTTCAAAACAATGGGATTTCTTTTGTATAACTATAAATCTTTTTGGTCATATTTACGAAATCTCAACTTTTTACTGTACTCGCAACGACATTGTTATTTTGATAACACTACTACTACTACTACGACTTGATAAGTCGTAGCTTTTGTAATAACTATTAAATTATGGCATCTTAATATTATATATTCTGCAATAATCATATGCTTGCTGATCCTCTCTTACCGCACCCCGCCACGTCACATGCTTCCGCATTAAATTAACTTAACTGCTGTTTACTGTTTTGGCGGGGTGTGACATTATTATTTGTATTTGTCCTAATATAATTGTCCAGTTACAAAATCAATTAACTTCCAACTTTACTCTCATTTATTATTCTCAATCATTTATTTTTAAAATAAATTTAGTCAAACATGTCCTGAATATAAGGGGAAAACTGACATTTACTCAACTTATCTTAAATCAAACAAAAATTATTAAAGGACAATTTTTGTGGGACGGATGGAGTAATGTTTATCAATGTTTCCTTTCAGTAAACTTATCAAATGAACCGTTAAGTTATGATAAACGGATAAAAATACCTTTTATTTTTACCTATATACTAGCTGGGTTTCCCCCGAGATTAGGCGTTGATTTATGAAGCCATCAACTTATAGTCAATCCTACGTTTCTTTGTATAAGCAACTTTGATTTTTGCGAAATTGCTTTGTTGCACAAAATGTAATCTATGTGTTGCTTTAAAAATCAAACAACCTACATTTCTAGGTTAATAGCTTAAACTGAAACTTACATATTGATATATTTTACTTCTCTTTTTAAAGTCGATGGATCATAGTTCATTTCACTTATCTTTTTATAAGACTCCTGCCAACCGTGACAAAAATCAACGGGTCACGTCAGCGCAACGTCAGCTTTTTCACAAAACTGACAGAAAATGACAGGCCCCTACCATCAGTGCTCCGTCAGTTTTTTTTTTCAAGGACCCACAACTAATAAATTAAATATTTAAAACACAATAATTAAAATAAAACACATTTCATTAAAATAAAAAACATTACAATTAAATAAAAAAACATTACAATAATTTAAAAAAAACATTACATTAATTGAAAAAAAAAATGATTACACTAATTAACAACTACGGAAATTTGGTGGGAGTTGCGAAATGTGATCGATTAGAGCATTGCGAAGTTGGTGATGAACCTCCCGATCGCGTAATTCCCTGTCCATACGCAATTGAGTTTCAACCCTTTCTTGCCACGAATGTCTTGGTGGGATTTCCGAATATTCCTCCTCTAATTGACACATATTTCGTCCATTGTCCTCGGTTATCATGTTGTGTAGAATCACACAGGCATACATGATTTTTGCTATTTTGTTGGTGCTATATGGTCTTGCCGGGTTCTTGATGATTTGCCAACAACCCTGAAGCACACCGAATGCTCGTTCCACATCATTTTTTGTAGCTTCTTGATATCTCTTGAAGCGCATCTCTTGTTGTGTTAGTAGATGCTTAAACGACTTTACAATAGTGGACGATTCCGGATAAATCCCATCGCCTAGATAATAGCCTTTGGTGAATTCCTTGCCGGCAATCGTAAAACTTACTTGGGGAGCTCTATCTTGTAGTAAATCGCTGAACAAATCCAATTGATTTAATACGTTGATGTCGTTGCTCGAACCCGCTGGACCAAAGAAAGCGTGTCAAATCCACAAATCGTAAGAGGCAACCGCTTCGAGCATGATCGTTGGACAACCTTGATCACCTCTAGTGTATTGACCTTGTCATGCTACTATGCAATTTCTCCAAGGCCAATGCATACAATCGATGCTTCCGAGCATACCCGAAAAACCATGCAACTCGGCATGATGCTGATGTAAAGGTTGCACATCTTGTAGTGTTGGTTTTCTTAAATACTCGGTAGAGTATAGATGAAAAACACATTTACAAAAGTTATCCAAACAATCGTACGATGTTTGTTCACCCATATGTAAATACTCATCAAACGCATCGGCGGCACAACCGTACGCAAATTGGCGTACGGCGGAAGTGCATTGTTGCCAAACGTTAAAATCAGGTCTACCGGTTGCGTCAGGCCGTTGAATAAAATATGTAAAGTAGTCAGGTACCGGAAATTGAGAAAACGATATAATACCTTGACATATACGGAGAAATAATGACTTGCTCATCCGATAACGTCGTCGGAAGATATCCGCCGGAAATGTTGGATCCTCGGCAAAGTAGTCTAGATACAAACGTTCACCCATTGCTTCACGATCTCTAGGAAAATATCGTCGGGGTGCTCGTGGTATCGGGATCGGATTATCCTCTCTGTCGGACGACTCGGAGTCTATCGAGTTAATTATATCGATAGCAGCCATCGGATCGTAAACCGCCGTGATAAATTGCAAATCTTCAAGATCGGAATCGGTAGACATGGTGGAAATATTGTATAAATATAGATGTGATAATGAAAAAGTGTGTGAATTGTTTGGAAATGAGAGTGTGTATTTATAGAGTAAAAATGAGAAGTTTTTTAAAAAAAAAACAAAAAGCAACGGCTAGTTTTCAATCTTATTTTATTTTATTTTATTTTTTTGCTTTTTTTTCCTATTCGCGCGCCCGGGCCCCACGAAAACAAACCGACCCATCGTCGGATAACCGAAGGTTAAAACCGACGAACCGAACCGACGGGCTCGTGCCATCGGTGTCGTTTCCGTCAGTTTCAACCGACGGTTTCCGATGGCTTTCGTTGAGAGCGAACTAAATACAATTTTTTCTATAATATATTTTGCGATGTTTAACACTAGTTCCTCATAAAACTAACATTTCTCTCATTTTTGTCAAACCCTATTTACTCTTACATGTCAAACCCAAAATAACTAAAAGCCTAATCATTTTCATATATCAAAATCAATGAATCACAAAATCAAGCAATTATATCACCTACAAGTCCATATATCAATATCTATATCACAAACACACATATACATGCATATACATCGAAAAAAAGGGAATAACAAGCACAACCACGAAGTAAAACATTTATTCAGTTGATCTCTTTCTTCAAATCACTAACTGAATTAAAACCTTGCCACCGTCAATATGTTAGGGATCGACTCCGCTATCATACCGCTCGTTGGGATCGATCATCACCACATCAAATCACACAACAATGTGTAAGCCAATAATAAATACGTACAAAACAGAAAAAATACGACACACACACTTTTTACGTGGAAAACCTCTCAAGTGAGAGTAAAAATTACGGGACTCGTAGGCCACTTAACATCCACTATATGAAAGATATTACAAAATTGGAGACGCTCAACTCTCGACACTTTTGAATATCCTCACACCACTCTCAACGGTTAATTACAATAACGGAATTCACGCAATCGTTATTGAATCACCGAGACCACCACACGGGACAGAGGGAGACTCACATACATGATTCGAGTAACCCATTTACATAAACATGTCAAACATGTTGGTGTGTTGTACAATGATTTTTCAAAAATATAGTACTACATATATGAAGTTCAAATTGTTCCAGACATATATCCTAAATCGTCTTTTGTTCAAAACCAACCGTCCGAACGAACTAAAACTCAATATTAAATAATGCACATTTGAAGTTCAAAACATGATGTTGGTATTCTTATTAAAGAAAGAGGTATCATTAAAAGGATATTTTAGTTTGGTGAGTTGTTCTTTATACCCAAGTTCTAATGAACACGCTTCGAACAATTAAGCGAGTTGGAATGTCAGAATCATCTAACCCTAACCCGAAAACAATGTTATCGGGTCAGTTCAATTTTCATTTAATTCGAGTCATACTTTCAATAGTTTAATTAAGTTTCGAAAGAGGCTAACGTTGTTAATTTAATAATCAATTCCTTAAGGTCTACGATTAAGCATTTAACCTATTTAATGAACTCCTACCTCTTATGTTGATGATGAATCTCGCACATAATTTCATTATGATTGTCACCATTTATAGAATGCATTCATTGCAAATATGGAAGGCATGAGTTCATTAAAAGTCAATCATATCCTAATTTAACCGTTGCTTAGTACAAGTTATAATCATTTGCTTTGACTTATTATAATATTGTATTTCCAATATTAAACTACTTTACACACATTTAAGTTATTTGTTTTTATTTATTATTTTGTTTTATCCATTTGAGATATAGGGTCACTATCCAATAGTACCAAATATAAATAAAAGAATATATAACTGATGAACAAAAAAAGAGATTCTGAACTTGTAAATCAATTTTTAAATTATTTCGAATTCCTTTTTCGGGGCAGAAGCTATTTGTACAGCATGATAATCCTTATCAGTGATCATGAATCATGATGCTAAATTAATCTCTCTCCCCCTTTTTCTTGTGCTGTTGAAGATCCAAGAAATCACACATGGAACTCCACCACTATCTCAGTATCCTAACCAAACTCAACTCCCCCACGTAGCCTTGCCCTTATAGTTTACAATTAGTTGAAGAACAAAAAAGAACAGGGCACAAATTAGTTTACAAATGGACTACCGAAACGAATGTACGTGATTTCAATGCTGAATCACTTGTGAAACCAAGTTCAGAAGAAATGACAATTCGATCTTGTCGGTTCTCTCTTTCATCTTTAATCCTCCTTCCTCTCCTTCCAATGCCTTTGTCTTCTCACTTTCACAATATGCCTTCACGGCAATAGTGATTTCTTGTACTAAATCAACGATAACACCTTCAACGCCCATAAGATATTGAACATGCACGGCTTCAGGGACATTACTGTTCATATATAATCAAAATACAATATATTAAAATCATATAATAAAAAGGCAACAGGTTGATATTATAGGCGTGTTTGAGATTTCTTTTTTTTAAGTGTTTATCTACTTATTGCTTATTTTATAGAGCAGATACGCAAAACCAAACATTCTTTTGAAAACTGTTTCTCTGCTTATTTTAAAAAGAATAAACACATAGAAATAAGTTGATTGTTGCATATATTTTAAGTAATTAAGTGCTATGTAACAAGCAATCCAAACACACCCGTAAACCGTGGAAACAAACTTACTTTAATCTGCCATAAGTGAGGAGGGAGAGATTTGATTCACTAATCTCTCTTACAACCGAAGGATTTCTAAAAATACCCTTCACTTCAGAAACGATGCCATCCAATCCACCTTCCAAGGCCAGCTTTTTGGCTTCTTCTAATGAATTCATTCTCACATCATCGAATATCTCGTTTCCTCCATTTGTCAAGAAGTACACCTGCACGTTTGTATTCAGTTAATTAAATTCATAAGCTAATTAAGTCGTATAGGTAGAAAACAAACGGGTCGGTCTTGAAACATCATTTCGTATCTTGTTAATAATTTCTAATATGATTGCGACAGCTACATCACTTGATATGATGGCAAAAGCTACCTTACTGATATAGTAAATAATATGTATTTGAATACAAATTATGCGACTTTTAACACATATACTTTTTCATTAATTAGATAGTTTTCTACATTATACCTGTTTGACCCGTTATACTAACCAAACTCAAAGTCAATGACAAAGAGAAACAGAGAAACGACTAACAGGGTATGTATGCTGAAGTTTCTTCATAAGCAAGGCCACATCAGGCTGGAAAGTTGAAAAAATTACAGGTCTTTCTTGGGCGTTTTCGTATACCACCTAAAACATAGATCACAAACGATTACAGACAATCAAAATTAGCACAAGAGTTTGATAATTAACAAAAAGATGGCTACTTTAAGCTAAATTAAGTTACCTTTAAGATGACTTGAAGAACATGAATGAGGTACTCTTGTTCATACACAACGTAATCATCGAATTTCAACTCAATGTTGAATCCCAAGCAAGGGTTTACCTTTTGGAATGTTTCTTGTAGAGTACAGAAATGATCATCCGTCTCAACGTCCCATCCGACGATGTTTCCATTTGTTTTTCTCAGCAAGGATTTGCCCATTTGACCTGTTTCTCTTTGAGGACCATAACTAAAGAACTCATCCAAAGTCAGCTCTGTGATCCTCTTCTCAATTACGGCACCCTAAAAAAATTTTCAATCAAACAATTTAATTCCAAAGAGAATTCGGTATTTCAAGAGAGCGCAAAGGACTTGTTTTTGAAACCAATTACCAATTAATCAATGCAACTAAGTCGATTTTGACCAATTACCACCATGTTTCAACTTGATACCAAATATTTGGCGAAAAAGTAAAACTTGGCCAACACTAGTGTATAAATTAGTAATAAAAAGACTTAGTTGCATTGATCCGTAAAATATTGTTTCTCACAAAATTGGAACGATACATAGAAGACCACGGTAATATATAAAAAAATGTACAATAAAGGTAAGCAACTTACATTTTCTTCGGAGAGGATGAAATCATCGTGAAAAATGACTGGCGTGTCGTCTTTTGTCACCTACAAAAACGATCACAGTTCTTGTGTTCACTTTCCACCTCTTGTTTCACATCCAAGAATATTGCATTTCGTTTTCTAAATTTTTTAACATACAAAACATACAATTTTCGACCGCAATGAAAGAAACAAAAAACAGGTAAACGTAATCAGATTCATTGCCCAAATCGTCAAATCTTGTACTTCTTAAACTTCTATAACAAAAAAGATTATTTTTTTTTAAATAAAAAAATTGGATAAACAAAATATGCGGCAAATAGACAACGAAAGTAATCATGAAAAAGTAAAAAAAAATAAAATAAAATAAAAAATAATAATAATAATAGGAATTACCTGAACGTCAAATTCAATGTAATCAAGTGGGTGATTAGCAGCGTTATTGAAAGAAAGAATTGAATTCTCTTTATAAGCTTTCATTCTTTTATCGGTTGACTGTAACACGTTCATCCCATGACCACGATGACCCACCACCATAAATTTCGGTAATACTTTTTGGCCATGGCTCATATCCAATCCTGTTCCATCAAATCAAAAATTAATCATAGATGTTTAGGGCTCTCTATATTTTCAGAAATTTTCTAAGAACTGAAATTAAAGAAAGGCGTTCAAATTGTGGTTTTCCGCAAAAGTTTTCCGAGAAATGAATGATTTCAGAAAATGAAAACTCCATCATCCTACTCCATCACCCTACACATTTGAACGTGTTCTCCAACGTACATTTTAACCACCCTGCACATTTGAACGTGTTCTCGGGGTATACATTTTAACGTATTCTCCAAATTTGTTATGGACTTTTTGAAAAAAAGACTCCAAAAAAGAAAAAAGAAAAAATGGAATATTTTTCGACAACTGAACGTGTCCTTAAAATCGCTTTACAAAACTCCATTTACGTTTTCAAAATAATCAGATGATACAAAATAATACATAACTCTAATAAAGTTTCAAAAAACATATTACTTATTACAAAAACGATTTTTTAAAAATTCTAATAAGCCAGTAACTTAATAAAATCACTTAACAAAACATCCCGTTAAATTGTTATAAAGATTCGACGAAATCATTTGTACGGTTAAACCGCACAAAATCTTGCATGCACCAACATGTTCCACCGCGTGTCGTCGGTGTGGTTGAGACACGTTGCTGTATGCAGAAATCTGTATAATTAATTGCACAACTTCTTTCATTTCAAAAACATGATAACATAAAAAAAAAAAAAAAAAAAAAAACATTTAAATCATACCGGCGGGAAGACGGGTGGCGTAAAGCGACAACGAAGCGGCAGCGCTGTCATTGACCTGGTCAAAATGTGGTCCGTCGGAGACATGAATAGCAGCCTTGACAGCAGCCATTTGCAATTATAAAGATTATTAATTTAAAAAAAGAGAGAAAGGAAGGAGAATAAATCGATTAAATTTGGTGGGAAATAAATGGGGTTTGGAGAGGGTATTTATTTGAGTAAATGGGATTCCGATCTCGTTCCTAATCCGGTCACCGTCACCGTCACCGTGACAGCGACAGGAAGGTAGGATCTCCTCTTGGAATATTCGTTTTCTTTTCTGACTAGATTAATTGCGTTAATATCTTTTTGTCCTTTTATGCGTTGGGGTTTGAATTATTTACGGGAGAGGTGTCTTTTGACCCGATTAAACCGGTTCTTGTTTTACGCTTTATTGTACAAAAAATAATACGTCGGTCAATGATTTCTTTGAGTTTTTCCAATTTTCTAACTTGCAACAACTTTACTCGTTTGTTTGAATTTCAGTTTTTTTTTAATGTTTGATTCATTCACGGGGATTCTCACCGCAAGAACAGTAAGAACGATTTTTTTCATTTTTAATTTTAACGTATCTACATTTTTTGCAAAATAAATAATATCAAAATTATTAAAACTTTATCCTCTTTAATATTGGATCGATTTAAAAAAAATAAAAAATATATTATACAAAAATTAAAGTTGTGTATCGCATAGCTTTTATGTGTAATATTGTGATACACACTAAATTTTTTATTATGTGTATCACATGTTTTTAAAATTTTTTATCTCATGTTAAAGAGCATAAAATTATAATAATTTTCATATAATTTTTTAATCAAAAAAGTTAGTTAATCTTAAAGTTAAAAATTAAAATATCCGTTCCTACCGTTCCCACCATAAAAAGTGTTCTTATTTTAACCTTCTTCGTTCACACCATAATATTTTTAATTGACTCGTGTTGTATAGCATGAATATTACTAGATGTCTAGATGGCAAGATTGGACATAATATTGTACGCTGACGAGATGATCCGATCTCGTTTGACATTTTTTATTACCATATAAATTGAAAAAATACATTTTGCCACGTTTAATATGTTACTCCCTCCGCCTCCAAATAAATATTCACATTACTATTTATATCAAATTAATACCTGCGAGATTCACGGATTTTAACTATAAATTCTTTTGTAATTGCATTACAAGTTAACACGGATAAAATATAAAAATTGATGGATGTCTACTACGAAATTATAAGTCGAACTTGATTAGTCCTATTCAGAGTTTAGTATGTAATTTTAGGTGAATTATGTTAAACGTTAAAGATTGTTGGTGATTTGTTCATGTTTAATTACATTAACGTACATTAGTAATTGTGATGTGGTTTACCTGGCATAAAAAATGTTCAAGTGAACCCAACTTTTCTATGGTCATAGACATTTGACCCATGTAATTGCCAATATCAGATGAGCTAGTTTGTACGACAGCTGCTTCATTCTTCAAAGTTTCAAACAAAGATCGTTGCATTGCATATAGTTATTGAGATATCTCTTCCTCAGTCTGCAGTGTTGTTTGATTTAAATTGTTAAGAAGTTTCAATTGTTCTGTCGTCAATGTGTCTGGAGTATTTATACTCATCAAATACGAAGATTTATATTCAAAATTTGACTATATGCGTGGGAAATTTTGAAATTTAAAGAATCTAATTTGATCATGATTGTATGATATAATTATATTGATTGATTGACGATTGTGATCTTATCAAGCAAAATACATTTTCTGAATGTGATTATGTCTCAATACGTTTTCTGAATTGTGATATTAGCTGGCAATTAATGGTGATAAATTAATATTTACCATTATGTCTTATCGTTTAGTTTCAATAAAATTTCAATTATTTTCTAATATAAAAATATAAATATATTCATGAATGTTAGAAGGGAAAGTCGTATGCGTTCCTACTATTTAAGGGTAGTATCTATCTTATGTAAATAGATGGCATGAAATGATACACAATTTGATTGTATTTATTTTATTTGATAAATAGAAGATTACCTAAAATATATGAAATCGTTGGGTAAATAAGTGTAATTTCCAAATTTGTTTCAAGAGTATTTACTACTTTATATTTGGGATGAATACATATACTTCATTACTTGCTACGTACTAATGGATATGTGACATTGTAATAAATTTAAGTGTTAAAATGAA
Source organism: Gnaphalium uliginosum (assembly GCA_963930675.1). Classification (NCBI taxonomy): domain Eukaryota; kingdom Viridiplantae; phylum Streptophyta; class Magnoliopsida; order Asterales; family Asteraceae; genus Gnaphalium; species Gnaphalium uliginosum. Next base: position 33,839,310 of record OZ005685.1, read on the forward strand.
TACAATTTATCACAGGCTTATTAGTATTAAACTAATTATGTTTGAATAGTATTTTAATATGTTATTTAAATTTAATAGTTCGTGTGAGTACACTGGTCTATATGTCACTTATATATATATATATATATATATATATATATATATATATATATATATATATGTATGTATATGTATATGTGTGTGTGTGTGTATATGTGTGTGTGTGTGTATTATATCTTACTATGGTTTACTATTTTAGTATATGTAAAGTGATTATGATAATATATAAACAAAAAGTATATGTCAATGAAACAAATAAATCGTTGTTTTGATTAAATTTTAATAAAACCCCTGTATATTTACGATATGGTTTTAGCTATATATAAGAAACGTAACATGTATTTAGGTTATATAATACATGGGGTTAATGCGATAGAATCAGCAATAATATAGGACATGTGGGAACATTGTTAGAGACATAAGATGTCACTAAAAGGATTAATGGTGGGATTAATCAAGTTGCTATTTTATCCAATGGCCATCTCTAATTCAAGGTTTTTCTTTTAAGGAATAAGATAGATTTGTCCCAAAATAATTGTCCAGTTACAAAATAAATACTATTACTTTCAATTTTACCCTCATTTATTACTCTTAGTCATTTATTTTTTAAATAAATTCAGTCAAACTTACCTTGAACATAAGGATACAACTGATTTTTAATCCACCTATTTTAGTTTTCATAAAAATTGTTGGGGGATAATTTTTGTGGGACGAATGGAGTAGAAAATAAAACAGTAACAAGGATAACTATGGAAGTGAACCAAAAAAGGAAAGTTATTACTCGATTTATAAGTAGACCTAACTATTCTATCTTATCTTATATACCTTAAAACAAAGTATCAAATAAAATGGGTCTCAAACTATATATATATATATATATATATATATATATATATATATATATATATATATATATATATTATAATATTATAAAATATCGATTGCTTATAAAGATTTTATCAGAGAATTTTTTAAAGAAATACAGTTATAATAAATAACGAAAAGGGTTTTGTTATATTTGTAAGAAAAATGATATCATTTTTTTATTGCTATATTACTTGAAGGTTTTAAACTATTATTAAAATGTTCTATATATGTTGAAGTGTTTTTCTCTTAGGACTTAATTTGTGATATCGCAAGGGCCTCTGAACTTTAGTGTCTGGCCTATTACATAAGCTTATACTCCATTTAGTCATTTAGTAATAATAAAAATATATATATAGAATGAAATCGTTTTATAACAAAAAAAATTTTAAATAACTTTTGTAAAAAAGGTTAAGGTTTACAGGGGAGTTAACAGAAAGTGTAGGGGGTTGAACTGTAACAAAAGAAAAAGTGGATAAGGGTGCCTGGTACACAACTACGTACACATGACGTGTAACCACGAAGCAATCACAACACCACGAAACAAAACAATGTCAATCCACCGTTTCAGGATAATTTTGTATTCCAACTATCCATCAAATACATTATCTGCACATTCATAATGGATTGGGAAATTCACATTTTTGCCTTTTTTTTCTAAAAAAATTTTTTTGGAAAAAAAAATATATCAAAATGATACGAGCAAGTATTTAAATTTGATTTTTTTTTTTTCAGAGAGTGCATAGAACTTTACATGTTATTAATATTATATGACGGGAAGTTTGAAACTTATTGTACGTATTTAAGTTTCAAAAACGTGTAGTTATTTTTTGCTACATAAAAAGATTTTATTTTATTTTTAAGTTCTATTTTATGCATTCAATAGTGAGTTACATGAATATAATAAACGTTTTTATAACTTAAATACATAAACAAGAATTTTTAATATTCGTCTCATACAATAGTAAAAGTTTAATACATTTAATTTGAAACAATAAACCCTTTAAAATGTCTCTAATGTTCGAATTTGTAGGTTACGAACTGGGGGCTTGTTGCGTGGTCCGTTCTCTCGACAACATGACTGACACGACTAGGGGTTGCGAACTTGTAGACCAGCTACGTTGTCTATGTTGCCTAGTCCGGCGTTTCCTTGCTAACGATCTAGTCGTTGGCCGGGTTGCGTAGTTGTGAAGTGTGGAATTGCGAGTTGCGTAGCATGGTCGTTATATGAAAACATTTTTTTAAGACTCGAAAAGCTCTATGGCAACTCGAGCTCGATTCGAACTTGAGCTTGATCGAGTCGAGATTTTATAGAGTATGAGCTTAAAAAACTAGCTCAAAATATATATCGAGCCGAGCTAATTGGGCTTTTAAAAATTAACTCGAGATCTTACGATCCTTTCGAGCCTTAATTAGTATGTATATGTGTATACAAATATATCTATAATCTTGGATCTGTAAATAATATTATTATTATATTTTGAAATTATTATACACTTTTACAAAGTTTATATTTTTTTTCACAGTTTATTTTAATTTTATACATACATATTTGGAATGATTATTTATATTGATTTTTATTTTTAAATGAATGATTATTATTTAGTTTGAGCAATAAAAAATATTTTTATATAAAAATTGGAGCTTTTCGAGCCAATTTCAAGTCGTTTTGAATAATTTTCGAGTTGAGTTTAAGCTTGAATTAATGTGAAAGCTCGTCAAGATATCGAGCTGAGCTCGTGCTTACCCTAAATGATCGATTCTAGCCGAATTCGAACCTTGTCGAGCTTGAAATTGACTCGACTCGATAACACAACCTGACAGTTAGGTATTGTTTAGTTTGTTTACAGTAATAGAAAGGTGAAACTGAAAATATTGAAAAAATTATTGGCAAAATATAATATAAAACGTCGACAGTCATAGAGGGTTGGCAAAGACCTTATTCTCCTTTTGCTGGAATTGTTAATTGCCAAAAGGGTATCCAAGTCATCCTGATGTGGATCCACGAGAAGAAATTAGTTGTCAAGGTATCCAAGTATATTTTTGATTATATTATATAAAAACGTTTGCATTATTGGATATGATAAACGGAGTATATTCACAAACATTATAAAATTTGTCATGAAACGTGAAAGATAACGATTGATGAATGAAATAGGACATAATGATTGCTTTAAGCATGCTTTAAAGATGTAGAAACAAGTTTCCGCAACCTAAAAAACAACCAAAGTATATCTCCCCGTGTAGGGGCGGAGTTAGAATTTATTAATTGGTGGGGTAAAAGAATTTTTTGATTATTTATTTAGTTTTGAGAGGGCAAAACTTATAAAATATCATAAATACACTTATAAAAATTTATTTTTATATTATTTAAAAGAATTTTAGGAGGCAGCTGCCCTCTGCCCCCTCTACGTCCGCCCCTATCCTCGTGCTACCTTGGTTAACTTTCGCATGTCTTTTACTTTTAGCATTTTTATAGATCACCTCCAAAATTGTTAAGTATCTTTATAGAGCAAACAAAAAAAAAACATTTCGAAAACATATTTATTCTCAGTTAGAAGGTGAAATGTACTGGAATACCGATGTGTGTGTTAGAAGTCGTGGGAAGATATAAGCCAAAATTTCTAGTTACATGCAAAAGGTTTTGATTATGAAGCAATAGAGTTAAAGATGTACATTAGCTCAAAATGGACAAAACTAAAAAGTACCCCTACGTAGTGGTTTTAGGTAGGGGTGTTCACAGTTCGGATATAACCGGATTATTCAAATGGTATATTCAGATTGGATCGTTCGGATTGAGAAATTTGGTTTACTGGATCGGATCGGACAAAAACCAAATTAGTATTTCGATTTTTGGATTGGTTTTGGTTATTATTATCGGAACCGGATAGTCGAATAAACCGAATAGTAATAATAGTATATGTGATACTCTTGTTTATCTATCAAAATAGATGTTAAATAGTTTCATGATTATTTTTTTTATATATAAAACCTTATTATATAAGGTATTGTTAATATATATCATTATATATAACTTAAAATCCTAAGTTTGATATAAAAAACTAACTCCACATTTTTATAAACTCTCAACACAACATGACCGTATGTAGTCGTTAATATCGCTCATGAGATTTACCCTTTCACGAGTCAAAATGATACCCACATGCAGTCAACGGATAACCAAATGGTTAAAACCAATCCATCCAAATAGTAATATGGTTTGGTTCGTTTCGGATTCGATATTTATTTGGATGGATCGAATTCACATTTTGAGAACCAAAATCCAAATGGATTCATGTTAATGGATTGGATTTGATCCGATCCATCCAAACGAAAACCCCTAGTTTTAGGCGCTAACTTTCAATATGTACACAATCTACCCTATACTTCTATATTTACATGTTGACTTGAATTTTCATCATTTATATTGAGACCCTTAAACTTTTGTTGACCTTCACTTTGACACTTCCCTTCAAGATGAGAGTGAGAAGGTACTGCAACTCCTATCTTAGGATAAAAGATTGTTGTGCTAATCAACTGGAATTATCTTGATAAACACTTTAGCTACTTGAGATTTAGTGTTGACATAGAATAGTTTTATAGCTTCTGCTTTCAATTGATCTCTAACATAATGAAAATCAACCTCTATACGTTTGATACGATACGAGTATGAAGTACAAAATTGGTTGCAGTATGAAGAGTGTTAGATGACTAGGTAAATTGGACCCTAAATTTAAATTGAATTTTAGGGTCCAACTAACCTAGTCATCTAACAAAGAGCAGCTTGGTTATCACACCCCAAAGCTACTCGACTCAAATCACTCAAGCCTAAATCTTTTAGTAATGAAACAAGCCAAGTTATTTCACAACAAGTTAGCTAACCTCTTAGTTGATGGACTCCTCTTATACCGCTAGATTAAGGGTGTGTTTGACGCAAGAGATTCTAAGGGATTGAAATTCTAGTTTTTATAATCCCTAATCCTTGAAAATTAGAAGCCTTGTTTGTTAACATGAAAAAGACGGGGATCGTTGAAAAAAGAATCTTCTAAAATGCCTTCTAATATAAGCTTTTTCAATTGGATTCTAAAATAATCCACAGTCGCAATCTTCAGCTCCAGTCACAAATTCCTAACTCCAACTCCAGCTAGTTTGTTGGCCAACACCCCTCTCGTGTTAAACTCCAGCTAGTTTGTTGGCCAACACCCCTCTCGTGTTAAAAGTCTTATTACTATTAATAATTTAATACTCTAAGTGGAGCCTTGAGAAAACTTTTTCGTCCGTATTAAGTGACATATGTATTGCTTATTCTTTTAGTTCTATAATTTTGCGCCCAGTCATTTTAATATAATTTCAAGCCTCTATCACCCTTTCGACCATCCATTCTTTTGGTTTCTGAATAAACAAAATTTTATCTAGAGTCTTTTGAGAACCCTCTTACATTCTTGTAATATACTTATAAAATAAAATATTCGAAAGAAAAATTATATCAGCAAAAAAGGACGGATTTTAACAAAATCCATTTAAACATGTAAAAGTTAAAAGAGTATACGTTTAAAAACCATTATATATATATGTATTCATTCTATCACCCTTCTAATCTCTTTTGGTTACCTCTGAGGAGTTTCTTTTAGCAAATTAAACTTATAAAATACTCCTTCCGTCCCAATTATATTCTCCTCCAACAAAAGTTGTTTGATTTAAGATAGAGTAATTAAATGTCATTTTTGCCTATATATTCAAAGCAAGTTTGACTTGAAATATTTAAGAAATGAATTATTTATTTAAGAAATAAATTATTGAAAGTAATAAATAAGGGTATAACTGAGAGTTTAACGATTTTTTATAATTATTTTTATAAGTTGACAATCTTTTTAGAACAACAAAAATGAGGTGAACAATAAAGTATCAAAAGAGTAACATCCTTAACAAAAATGGAAATATCAACAAATTTAGAAAAAGTAAAAGTAAAAGAAAGCTACTATATTTGTTACCATAATTTTTGCTTCTTTTATGTGTATACGTTTGGAAAAATATGATTATGCTTTTATACAAACGGCAAATAGAGAATGCCCCGAGAATCATAAAAGAAGCGTTTAATTTGTGCGGTTGACACAAGAAAAGTTATGCGATGCTGAGCAATCAACTATTAAATAACACCATTTTTCACCGCTTAACTTTTTTATGCATGTACTCAATCTTCTTCGTAGCCTAACAACATTTGACCGTGTTATTAATAATGCGGAGATACCCCACCATTATTAAATGTTTATATTTTCATTTTAAGATGTCTCAGACTAGTGTCCATTTCAAAAGTAGATTCTTAAATTTCCATCTCATCTCACCATTACCGAGTGTTTATATTTTCATTTTAAGATGTCTCAAAATACGTGTCCATTTCAAGAGTAGATTTTTAAATTTCCATTCACACCATTGTTTAACATTATTTTCCGAAAAGGTCCACTAAATTTTTTTAGTAAAACAGACATTCGACTCTTAACATGTGTAATCATGGTATTTTACTAAGATTGCGTGCCACTTGTATAATGTACCGATGGACACTTATTTCGAGAGAAAAAAAATAAAATTTATGCGTTTGAACATGCAATTGATGTCGTTAAACAATCAGCTATCATACAAACACGTTTCTTTCAAGAGCTATGGAAAAGGCCTTTATTTGAATCCATTTTGATAATTAAGGGTCAAACCGGAAAAACAGCTATAAAGAAAACAAATCAGGATTTTAAAGGAAAATAATGTACAAACTACAAAGACAATTCCTCCAATAAACTGGCACAATAACAAAATAACAACAATTAGAGGATCTCTATCCAGGCGTAGGAATTTGGATCATGCATACACAGTGAGAGTAGTAGAAGAGACAGAAAAACCGAATACCACCAACTAATTTTACAAATTATCCGGCAATGAAGTAAAACTATCTTTGAAAACCACACCACAACAGTCTAACCGACACATAATCAACCCAAACATCAATATCCCGATAGAATTCATACTCACACCCCACCGAGATCACCAACTCCTATCTACCACGCTCTATTAATCGCCCTATCACGATCTGGTTTCTGCAAGCCGTGAGCTTGCTGCAGCTGCACCACTGCTGCTACCACCACCGCCCACTCTTGAAGCTAAAGCGAGAACTTCAGGTGACATTTCCCAGCTCCCACTTTTCCTACCCCAACTGGACCTCCTTGCGTGTATAATATTAGCGCGGTCGCCTTCATCCACTGTTGTTCTTATCTCTGGTGACATTTCACCTATTCCAATTTCTTTAGTGTTCAACCCTTCATTGTCGCTCAGTTGTCCTTCACGGTGATCTAAACCCGCTCCACCATCACCCCAGACCGCCTTCCTTCCCATTTCAATGTCCTCCACAGCCTTCCCCATGTTTGGACTCACAAACCCACCACCAACCGATCGACCTCCAATCCCAGGTTCTCTTGGCACATAATCCCTAAAATTGTTCTTCGAGTCAGGGATTCTGGTGCAAAATATCTCCCCAAAATTCTGTAGGACTCCTTTGTTGTAGGGATTGGCTCGCCTATCGTACCTATATCTAAAGTTCTCATATGTAGTCTGTTAAGGAAACACATAACATATCAGATGTAGATGACTAGATGTTTGGCTATAGTGGCAATATGGGTGACTTGGGTAACAGCTCAAAGCTGGAGGTTTAGGGTACCAGCTGAAACAGGTGGGGCTTATAACTAGTGCGCCAAACATAATACAAGTATTATATTATTTCAACAATAAGCTAATTGATTAAATAATAAGATTTGGGAGGTTTTATGCATTACAAGTACACTTTGGTCAACTTTCAAGTTTCAACACATGTACGTTTAAGCCAACTATTTATTTTACTCGACGAGAGAGCGTAACCTGAATCAGCCCATTCATAAGTAAATGGGTTGAAGTTGCCACCTCAGTTTAGTTGTGAAGATCAAATATAACTTAACTATCATAAAAAATTTAAAATTTTAATCAGGTAATAAATAAGGAAAATAAATATAACCTGATTTGTACTGATGAGATATAAATGGAAAGAGGTAAGGCCACCCACAAACCACACTGATATGAAGGTGTAGACAATTAACACAATGGATGCAGGCGTCTTGAGCATTGCTCTCCATAATGTTATGTCCTCTGAATCCATGATCCTCTTTATGTAGATCCAGCAGAAACTAAAAACATATATACAGAGAAGAGTCGTGGAGAACACAAACATGAAGAAGAATCGATAATTTCTCTGCAACCACATTAGTCTGATATCAGATAAACCACGTCTCACTATATGCAAGGTATTGTGTAAGCCCGTAAAACTTTGAAAAAATGGAACATAAACAAAGGAACTACTAGGTAATATAATTCGCACAATTCATGCTTACATTATAGTTCATGTAAGATAAATAACAGAAATCAGATGCAACTGGCTGAGATAAGTTGTAGAGAGAAAGCAAATCTTACCAGACCTATACATTGTCCAACCCAAGGGCAATGGTGATCAAATCGTTCAACACAATTATTGCAGATTGAACAGTGAGAGCAGCGGGGAGGTCTATAAAGCATGCAGGTATCACAATATTTGATCTTCACAGTTACGCCATTAACTTCAACTTCCTTGATACGAGGCAGCCGTAATTGTGGGGTTTGGGCACTACCTTCAGTATTTCCATCAAAGTTCTCGGGTTCTGGAGGATGTACATTACGTGGAATGATACCGGGATCTCTCCCGGACGTTAATAGGAGAAGCACTAAAACCTGCAATATTCATGTTTACACACTTAATATTCATATAAAGAACAAATAGCTGATCAAACTCATATCACACAAATGACAGATAAGATTGCATAATTGAATTGACATTGACCTAAAAAATACGCTTAAAATCAAAGAGTGGATCACTTGCAAAATAAGCTTGCAAATGATGAATTACAGAATGAAGTAGTACTAAGCAACTCATGATGCAATTCAATCAAGCAAAATAGCTAATAAATAAGCATTTTGTAAGTAAACTAGACGTTCAAGGTTCTCTCTTATAGCTGATAAGTAAGCAACAAAATGAAGATCTTATACCGCATTCTACATTAAATAACGTATCCTTGCCTTTTGCTGCTAAACTAACAGAAGTTCAACAAATAGTACACAAAAAGTAATGTGTAAGGACTTCTAGCTATTTTGTTATCAGACAAAGAGAGAATGATTTCCAACTAGGGTTTTCAAAAATGTTGATACCACAGAGTGTTTGTTTAAGAGAGACAGAGAGAGAGGAGGGCCGGAGGAGATACCAGAGTAAACTCGATTATTACTTCACATTATGAAGGGGAAAACATCCAACAATGAAAACTGATATAAGAAAGATGTACAAGTAGTATACATGAGCTGGTGATACTACATCAGAAAAATGACACGATATCCCTGTTATATTTATTATCTCATGAAAACATCCACATGTCAGAAACTTACACTTAGATGTGGCAATTTCCACCCAGTTATATGAGAATAGGTCAACTCAAGTGGTATCTTACTGAAAATGGGTCAAACAAGTCAAATATGATATTTTAGCTATATATGGAACAAACCCAACAGGACAAAGCTCACCTGAAGTGTATTTTAGTTCTTGCAACCTCATAGATCGTTTTATATGAATAATTAGATTAGATTACTATTTCAAGAATTCAGTTTCTGTAATTGAAGTTAATACAATGATTATTTATACAAACATAAATGATGGACAAAACATGTTGGTGGATCAGGTCGACCTGACCCGAATTGACCCATACTAAAAAATTTCCCCTCTTTACCTGAGACGACACCCACCTATTATTTTCATCACTACCCACAATCAACAAGGTAACAAGTATACACCTCTTTTTCCTGAGGGAAAAATATACTAAAGAAGTTTGGGCAACTACAAGGATGTTACGGGAGCGATTGAACTCATAGAAGTCTAGAGGTGTAAGGAATAAAATGTCGGTTCCTCTCACTACACAGCCATAAAAGTCATCATTATTGTATATTTGTTCAAAAATGAAAATATCAATTTTTCTAAGAGTTTGTTCCTATACTACATTCTTATTTAAGTTCTTATATGTCCTGTCAGCAGATGTATAGTAAAGACATAAACCCCAAGAAAGCTAGTTTATAAACTCTCTCAATAGGCATCAATAGGGAGAAAACATGCAGTAACCTTGTAAATCCATAATAGGGTTAACAAATGATACGAATCATGATCCAATCTGTATAATACAAGTAATAATATCTAACAAAAAAGCTCCAAATATGCTAGCTCAATATTATTTATACCATACCGGAGAATGTGCTAGCCAGTTCAATATGGGAGAACCATACACATGTAACGCCCAAACGATTTGATAATAAGTTACTAAAACTGCTTTTACAATCACACTTATCCCAGGAAACAAGATAACAATAAGGGAAAACTCATCCTCTCAATAAAAAAGAACTCAGATTATTATATTCAGTAACAGAGGAGAGGAACTTACGTGAATTGTGAATAGAACAGCCACAACCATAACTGATATACCCCAGTTATCTTCGAAGTCATACATCAGTTTTCTAGCAACGAAAACACAAAAAACTGATACAGGAGCTACCACAAGGAATATGGTCAGCACCAGTGATCTTACATCCGGTCCAAATACAAACCTACCCTGAAGGAAAAATATCTGCGAAGCAATATAGCATACAAGAGTAAGGACAAAGCCCCATTGTCAACCATAAACATCCCTCAGAATAGATGATTACTCCTTAAATACTTAACTACACTTAAAAATGTTACAGAAGTTTCAATGAGTCAATAAAATATTCATTCACAACAAAATTTTCAGAGCATTGCAGTTTGATACAACAAAGTTAAAGGACGGCTCATTTGTAAACGCATGCCTGTAAAACAAACTTTATAACATTCGATAAAAAACATAAACCTCGTTATACGTTCAAGTACTTTTGAACTTCTAACGAACTCAAATTTGAGTGCAAGTAGTCCTGGTTCAGTCCACTGGATACACATAAGTGGCTATTTTTCTTAACTCAATTTGGTCTATACAAGAAAAAAAATGTTTTCTTCTGTGAACTATTGTTGTTCTCCGCAGTTACTATACAGTATACTCTGCATATCATATTTCCATAAAGCCAACAAATATATACAAATCTCAATCTAATACCTTTACAGAAACGAAAAAAGAACAACAACAATAATAAACCCATACAAATGTAAAATTAATTAAGTCTAGAAATTAGGGCACTCACATGACAAGTAAACACATAAATTAGAAACTATAAAATCAAAAAAACCTAAATTGATCCATTAAGAATCAAGTAATAACACAAACGCTTACATTGCTTCCTTTCCATGCCTGATAAATTCTCAAGTTATCCGGCCCGTTATTGGATCCGGTTAAAGGATCCGAGCGCTTCGGCGGAGGGACCACGTACATCCTTATTTTTATTTTTTTATTTTAACTTTTTCACCTTTTTCTCAAATCTGAACTATAGATCTTCAATTAAACGTGAAAATACACACAGTAAATGCGAATGTATATGTATATGCGCTCGAGATACAATATACTTTCACTAATTCCAACAAGCAACTGGATAAATTAAAAAAAAATTGAAAAAATGAAAAACAACAGGTAGTCGGAAAAAGTGGAAAGAGTACGATTCCGGCGAGTGCAAGTCCGGTGAACGGAAAAGGCGGTTTGCAGTTGTTGGTCTCAGGGTTTGATTGGCCGACAGGCCATGAGAGTGAAGAAAAGAAAAAGGGGGAAAGAAAAAAGGGTTTTTGTGAGTGTAGGGTGAGGGGGGAGTGTGTGTTAGTGGGGTGTACTTTTATTAATTTTTTTGTATGTATATTATCTCAAAAAATTTTTGTAGCTTTACAGGATAGTCAAAAAGAAATGATGACGTGGCGTTATGTTAGTGGCCACGTCATAATTTTGTGTTTTGGGCCGGTGTGGATGTAATCCGTTTAATTGGATGTTACATTTAATGTGATGATTTATTAAACCAAATAAATTGATTTTTTTATCACTTTCATAAATCATTTCATTTAGTTGGTTACTTTAAATATATATACATGTGCTACTAGTCTAAAAGTGTCGTTTAAACTTTAAACTATAGTAGAACTTTGTACACAAAGGATTACATTTAATAAACGCCATGGAGATCCTTGAGAAATGGGTGCGAATATTCAGGCAAAGGGATGATTATCTTTTCTGAATCTCATAATTAGGATAGTCTGATTATTTTAATTTCAAAAAAATTCAAAGAAAGTTTGTTCTTCTTTTAAAAAAAAGAGATTACAAATTATTCTTTTTCTTACATACTTTTCATGCAAGTGAATATGAATATGACTTTTTTTTTCTCCGTAACCAATCTTTTCACTTACAATCAGCATCTTTGTTCAAAGTAAAAATAATATATTGTTTTTGACACGCCATAGATGCTGAAAAAATTATGACAAAAAGTGTATTTTTCTCAAACTTTGAATCTGATTATCTATATGTAAATATAGTAATCATATGTATATTATTTATGGTTGCATGGCTTTTGACAAGAACTTCGTAATGGCATATTATATGTCCAAAGTTGATAAGAGATGAATGAGATATCAAAGCTGGAAATGAGGTGTATGAGAAGTTGATGGGTATTTGGATTGTCCCGGGAAAAAAATTAGGTGTTTACATGTCTAAGGGTGGGGGGCAAATCCCCTTCATGGTGCGATATGCGGAGAGTAATGCAGCTTGAAAAAACCCAAGCTTGCGCAAGGAGGCTTTTGCTGCAACCCGACCCGTGTCCTATCGGTTTGACCCGTTTTTACTGCAACTCGACCCGTGACCCAACAGCTTGACCCGTTTAACCCATTACAATTTCTGTTATGAAAACAGAAGCCTTACAACACCACTTCACTATCAAAATGATTTGATTTCTTGATAACAATGATCTGATAACCCCTATATAAAGTCATCATTCTTATTGAGACACACCGAAAAAACTCATTCTCTTCCAACCTAACTCACGAACATTCTTTCAATCTCTGTTGCGATTTCAGACAAGTGTTTAAACTAGGACAGTATGTTGCTTGCGCCGTCATACCCTAGAAAACCTACTTGGAATCCGTTTTAAGAGAATTGTATCTAACACAAGCTCCGGCCCATTACCATTTTACTTGTTTATTTTTTAATCTTTTAATTTTTTATGTTTACAGTTTCGTTTGGATTACTACTTCATACAATAGATATTTTACAATGGAAGGTGATTTGTATATTTTTTTTATGTGTATACCACAAATGTGATCCGTTTGACTCGAATTAAAAGATGGCTCACTCGACATGTACCTGTTTTAACCCGAAACCCCTTTAATCAACCTTACCTTACCCGCCCATTTTTCAAAAATACATCTCATCTCAAAATTAATAAAGAAAACTTTCCTACCAGCAATCAAACTATTATTAACCAATCAAATTCTTTAGTTTCATTCAAACTTTAGTTAAACAAACAAATTTCAGTGTTTTACTCAGAAGTTTATGTAAATAAAATATCGTAAATAAATGTAAATGTCGGTTGACGATGTCGTGAATTTAAAATGTTTCTATTAAGGTTCATGTATTTACTTAGTTAATAATAAAACCCGAAAATAAATAATATACATTTATAATGTCATACAAAGTTTAATTTAACGTATTATTCAACAATTTTATAACACCAATCATGATAACATAATAAAATAACTAATAAATATTGTATACTGTTAACAGACTCCAAAATAGGTTTAAAAGGATTGTTCCTTATGCATTAAAATACGTATATTTTGAATATCTACATGTATATATGAATTTAGACACTAGTATTGCCATATCTAATCTGATCTAAATCAGGAGTTGGGATCATTAGAGTATGACTTATAACTTGAGAATGGGATAACCAATCATATTCCTCCATTCTCTGTCAAGGTGGAGAGGCATTTTAGTCATTTGAAAAATATCTTAACAAAAAAAATACAGACATAAAATATGCCACAGAGAAACCACGCTCATGGGTAACCTCCTGTAGCTATTGCGATCGAATAAATCAAGATTTAACATATAAAATCGCTACAACCAACAATTAAACAACCGATTGAACAAAAATAGACCAAAATTAGCAAACAGAAGCATCAATTAAACCTATGAATGTTGCATTAACCCACCGACAACAATTGCGATCAAAGAACTAGGGTTTTTGATTTCAAAATCGATGAAAACCTGCAGTTAAACGTTCGATTGAAGAAACGGCAAGTGAAAGTAGCAAACAAAAACAATGATTCAACCTATGAACGTTGCATTAGAGGTGATTTGATTTTTAGAATACATATAATCTTCCAAAAAAGACTGCGGACAATCAGACGGAGCAGATGAGATTTTGTTAAAAAAGCTCATACTCGATTTAATGTAACTGAACACTTGATTTCGGCGATAAAAGGTTGTTGTACACATAATTGAACATGTAATTTCAACTAATTGAAGCTTCGAATTTATGTGATGTCACATGATTTTATATTATTGAAGACCCGACTTTGAAATTGATTGTTCATATGTGATTTCACTGATATCTACTATTTTTTAAAATGACATAATTATAATGAATATGATTTATAGTATCTGGAAATTATTGATTATATGTTCATTATTGAGTTGGTTTTAGTTGATATAGCATAATAAATGCGATTTCATGTGTTTTTAACACATGCTTTCATAACACACTAGATATTCATGCACGTGCTCTGCACGGGTCTTAAACTTTATCGAGTCAACAATCAATCTTTATTCTTCTTACATAATTATTTTATTGAATTTTTCAAATAATTCTACATGAGACTTAAACTTACAATCATTTTATTGGGAAGAAATTAAATATACACATCTTGTTTGTCTCTTTCGTTTACTTATATCTTACATCTCGTAGTTGCATTTATATTATCTCACAGTCTAATACATATTGACGAATAATAAAAGTATCCGTAAAATATGCCAACGTAATCTTCAAAGATAATTGGTATCTTGTGTCGTTTAGGTAACATGTAAAAACACGTCATTCTTGTTTTTCGCCTCGGAGACCTTCGCGAAAAAATAGGCCACCTTTAGCCGTCAATTATATGTTGCACGTCATTGATATAGAGTTATAGCACAGGAATTTCGTCATTATCAATTTACCATTGTTGATAATAAGTATCAAGAAAAACTGAGTTAAAGTTGACAATAAAAAAATATTATTTTAAACGTTATAAATTCATGCATATTTTCATATAGAGTTATAGCTAGAGCATGTGGCTACATAGTGTTGTAAACATGTATACTTATTGACGTCAACTAACAGGTAAATGTGACAACTATGAGATTCATTTTGTAGTAAATCATTCTTTAAACTTCCCCATAATCTTACGTCCCTACAATAAAAAGAAACTTACGTAGTCAATTCTCAATACATGTAGCAATATATAAGAAGAGAATGTACCTTTGGTTGCTATGATTGAAATCAAGTGTCTTTGAGCATATTCTTTGCAACGTCAACTTGTCAACATCTGTAACATGATTTAATCTATTGGTGTTTTTAGTCATTAGGGGATTTAGTTCGCTTTCACGATATTGTGTTGTAGAAAAAGAAAGAGAAGTATTTAAGGACAACAAACATATGTTTAATGCAATGAAGATGAATCGAATGGATTTACTGAAATAATAAATATGTATGGTCATGAGTTATTGATTTATTTTATGGCAATCAATGTATAAAATTGATGATCGATATTCCCACTCTATTAGTATACCATCATTTATAGTCATCAATGAAATCATTATTTCTAACAAAACTGAATCTCATAGGGTTCTTGTAGCAATATATCTAGTTTTTCCATTAGTTTTTTTTTATGGTTAATAACTTAAATATTAAATATTAAAACTCAAGGTAAAAAAAACGGGTAATTGAGCCACCTATTGGAGCCGTTCCCTATTTCAATGGAGCACAACCGAACCCCCCACAAGGTCCAACATCGCCGAACAAATCATCTCCATCACATATACCACAACGTCCGAGCCAGAACTCGCACGGATTAAGTCTTAACGTTGTGTGTCATGTGCTTCATTGATGATAGGTACATTTATGATAAATAATACCCATGACAAAATTCGAACTCATGACCTGAAGGAAGTTATGGACTGGCCTTACCGCTGAACTATTTAGTCATTCATATTAAAACTCAAGGTACTTAGTGTATCGTTGGTAAATCAAACCTCATATAATAAAATAAGATATTATAACCCTTATATTAGAAAGAGAAGCATATCCTTAGTAGGTACTATTACTATTTCAAAGTAGTCATATATATGTTCTCTCTCTCTCTCTATATATATATATATATATATATATATATATATATATATATATATATATATATATATAATTTGTTATGAGATTTTTATAATAATAATTCGTTCATAAGATCAGATACAAATTTGGATGCTTAAAGTATAAATTGTTCATATCATTGATCTTTTATTTTTAAGAAAGTTTTTCTCTCTACTATCATTGTATTAAATGTTTTTTTTTATTATCATTTAATCAAATTTTACTCTTTACTATTATTTATTATAAAGCTAAGGTTAAAAAGTTATTGTATTCATCATGTATATCTTATCTTTTTACCATTATTTATTAGAGTGGTTAATTAATCATTATTACACTAAGACTCAAAATTTAGAGTATTGTAGATGTGTTATGTTGTGTTGTGTTTTTAACACATGCTTTCTTAACAGATGTGTTACACACGTGTTCTGTTATTAACATATGTGTTTTGTTGTTAACACATCTTTTAAATAAAGAAGATGGCACGAAAAAAGAACAAGCAAAAGCCAAAGCAAAGAAAAGGAAAACGAAAAAGCATGTGACTATTTAACAAAAACACATGTGATTGTGAATTTATGAGAACACATGTATTAGTTATAATAACACATATGTTATTATTACTAACTATCATATGTAACACAAACACATTATGTTAGTAACAATAACACATGTGTTATATAGTATGTCGCTAGTATTTATTAATAGTTTTATATTTTATTTACTTCTTTTACAGGTTCTCAACCTACACCAACACCAAAAAGTGTTCCATATGTTTTAAATCATATTGAAACTCTTGGCGGAACACCATTATAGATACGTCACACATATGATGCTAATAATTCATTTGTGGAACAAATACTTCTATCGCTTGACAGTGCATACGACTGTTGTCAAAGATATAGAGCTATTGGTGAATTTGGTGTAAGGAGATATATGTAGAAAAATAAGGGTTGATAGAGATAAATTAATATTTGAAAAACACTATGTGTTTAATAAGGCGAGAGAACCTAGAAAAATAATGTCGACACGATGGACGCAGAGAAAAGTCAAATATCTTAAAGGAGCTCAAACTTGACAATCACAAGTTGAATGATTGCACATTTGATTACACTTTTGTATCACATGCGTTAAGCTACTGTAATAGAGTGTATATTTAATTCCACCTTTGTATCACATGGGTTAAGCTAAGACATGTGTTAAGGTACTGTAACATATGTATTAAGTCACTTTATCACATGTGTTAAGACACTGGAACACATGTGTTATGTTATTTTATCACATGTGATTTATAAAAAAATGTTGAACAAAATCGTTTTAGGAGTAAGGTTCAAATGAGTACAACTTTAGGTGAAAATCGAGGAACCAATAAGAACGCGCCACGTGTCACAAAACCCACTTCCCCCACGTTTTTAAAAATTAAATATCTCTCAAACGGTAAGTTGAAAAATCATAAAAATTGCACCATAAAAATCAGCGTTTTTTTCTCTTTGATTAGAGATCTCACAAGGTATACTTTCGACAATTTTTTTTTTCGTTTTCGTTGGGTTTTGCCATCGAGTAACACATGTGTTACCAGCAGGTAACTCATGTGTTACCAGCAAGTAACACATGTGTTACCAACGAGTACCACATATGTTACTAATATTGTACAATCATAAAAAAAAAGTCGTCGAAAGTATATCATGTAAGATGTCTAATCGAAGAGAAAAAAAAACGGTGATTCCCATGGTGTAATTTTTATAATTTTTCAATGAGTCATTCTTGAGCTATTTTATTTTTAAAAACGTGGGGAGAAATTGGTTTTGTGACACATGGCCCATTCCTATTGGTTCCCCTATTCTCAACACTTTTGTCATTCTCATTTGAACCTCACTCATCGTTTTAGACTTGTAAATTTGTGTTATTATTGTATCACATGTGCTAATTTGATTCCACCTCTGCATCACATGTGTTAAACTAAAGTATCACAGGTGTTAAGGCACTGTAACACAAGTCACTGTATCACATGTGTTAAGGCACTATAACACACGTGTTATGTTATTGTATCACATGTAATTTACAAAAATTGTTGAATAAAATTATTTTATATGAAAATGACAGTTGAATACATTGATATTGCTACTGTGTTGCATGTGATTATTAGGTAGATTGAAAGTAGACGATACACAAACAAACCTTAGAATTGATATTACTTTATCATTTAAATTGTGCTTCTTAAACATATGTTGTGTTGATAGCACATGAATTTTGTTAGTAGTACATGTGTTGTGTTATTAACACATATGTTCTCAAACACATGACTTTTCAACATATGTTTTCTCAACACATGTGTTTTCAACACACACATTCAAAACACACGAGTTCATTCTCGACACATATATTCTTAGCATGTGTGTTCTTACAGCATGTGTTGTGTATTTAATGCATTTGATGTGTAGTAGCCACGTGCTTTATGTTGATCACATATGTTATCTTACAGACGTTTCTTAACACATTATTTCTAAGAATTATGTTGTATAGTTAACATCTTAACACGTTATTTTTAAGAATTGTGTTGTATAGTTAACACAATACGTGTGTTATTGTTGGCAACATATGTGTTGTACTGTTAACACATGTGTTGTTAACATATAACATATGTGGTGGACAATAAAATATTTTAAAAAGATATTTGTTAAAAAACCTACAAATCAAATATATGCAAAAGAATAATCAAAACAACATATGTGCTAGTTACAAAACAAAGTTATCAACATAGACCTACTAAAAGTAGCCACAAACTAGTCTCCAAAAACTTGTCAAACTTGATCTTTTTCATATCATCATAACAGACTCTGACACCACGTATAATCACCTTTCTAACTTCATTCTTATCATACCATTTTTCAAACTCCTCAGAAAGATCATGAACCTTATTACAATACATATTGGCATCGTGCAACAACGTCTTGACAGCATACTTAATTTTCGGGCGGATGAGCTGCTTGTCTTGAAGTGGACCTTCAACAACTAATCCACAATCCCAGTTAGTGACCCATGTAGCTTTTCATGTGCAACATAGCAAAAATTCAACATTCATTATTTTTATTTTTGGTCTTCGACTTGATATTCATCATTGTTGCTTTTTCAATTTTCATCAAATCGGGCTACACGGGATGAGGCTATGTCTTCAAGTGTGCACGAAACAAACACATCTAAAAACAAATCTCGAGTACATAAAAGAATTTTAATATCTCAAGAAATACACATTATACACAACAAAAACATTATAATAACACTTGTTGTAATTCTTTTTGCTACTATTGTCTATCACATGAAAGATTGTTTTTTTTCCAAGTTGAACACTAACAAGAACAAGTGACGATCTACCATGACCGCAAAGAAGACATGTTGATAAAGAGATATATACATATAGCTGAGTTAAAAATATGAACTAACACTAGCGTTGTGTAACCCATCTATTAACCATACAAATCACGCGTCATTGAATAATTACAATTTGTTTATACAATTTAAAAGTGATTATAACACCTTCAAGTAACAACTCATCTCATAAAACAACATGTTTCACGCGCATATAATAATATACTGTAAACAAGAAAATATATAAATAAAATTAAGCATAATCTTACCAAGAGGAATCTATTTCAAAAGCATCGCTGGAATAGGAGCACCAACGGCCTTCTCAAAGTATTTCCACTCATAATATCCGTATTTAACGCTTCAAATCGTATAAAATCGAAGAATCTAGGGTACAATCGGATTTAGGAAAAAACTAAATGAAAAATCCTATTTCACGGATCAAATCGACCGTAGGATTGAGAAGATAATAGAAATCGAACTTTTATTTGTTAAACCGAAAGATTATATACGAATTACATACGGAATTGATGAATCTCGGTTAGGGTTTATGTGTGAGAGAAGAAGGAGAGCGATGTTTTTTTCTTCAATTTGAGAATGAACTGAGCAAATGAGTTAGGATTTTATGTTTTTTTAAAATGACCTATTTGCCCCTCCGCCCAAAATAATATATACTTTGATCTTTTTTATAAAAATGCTAGAAATATTTTGTGCCATTGATCTTTCATGATCTATTGGCTAGCATGAATTCTCCTGTACTCTTAAAAAATTATTTACTCCAATGAACTTTTCTCTCTAAATCTAATCTAAATATTAATGGAAGAAAACTTCTCCTCTATGCAAAATTGAACCCTATTAACCAATCAATTTTTTTTAATTTCATCAAACATTCAATTGACCAATCAAATCAATTAATTTTTCTAAAAAATCTAATCAATTAATCTTCCTAAAAAATCTAATTTAAAGAAAATCATGTCAAAAATAATTCCCCATAAAAATAACAAGCTTATATATCTTATCAAACATATTATTATTTGCTATACATCAGTCGAAGCATGCAATTGAGTACGTGTTTAGTTACGTATTTACAATGGACGAAATACACATTTTACAATAATCGTGTGCATACATGTGTTTAAAACTCCATATTAATAATAATTAAAAAAAGGCTTAAGTTTCATTTTTACATTAGCCGTGTCATGTGTATACACGTGTTTAAAAATTTATATATTAATCACAATGAACGGATGAAGTATTCATTTAGCAGTTTTCATAGTTTAAACACTGTATTAATAAAAGAAAAATTATGCTTAGTTTCATTATACGTTAACTGTATATATACACGGGTTTAAACTCTATATTGATCAAAGAAAAGCTATACTTAGTACAATCAAAAACTGAAATATGTATTCATTTTTACATAAATCCGTATTTACACACGGGTCTAAACACTAGTTTTAAATTGAATTAACCAAACATATCATTTTATTTTATTAAAAAAAAAGAAAAAGAAAATAAAACCTCAATGTGTTTATAATAAAAAACTAAATATAAATCATTATTGTCAAAATTTCAAATTGTGAGAACATGTCTTCTTTTCTTCTTTTTTCTTTAATGCAAATTTTGTGTGCTTAGATTAAAGTTGTAATTCGTATTTACAAGGTCAATGTTTTCATTCTCTAGTTAAATTTGCCCAAACTAGTATTTTGTACAGAAACAGCTCTAAGAATGGAATGAAATAATGAAGCATCTGATACAAGAAGAAAAGTTCCTATTAAAACAGAATCTTCAAGTTGCTTTTGGTTCGTGAAATTTAACGGAATTCAATGAATTGGAATTTTAATTCAGTTTTAGAAAGGTCTTTGGTTCATGAATGAGTTGATTTGTAAGTCATCAAATTCTTCCTTGAAATTCTATTTTGTTTGGTGAATTCCAATTCAATCAAAAATATTTCGCGAGCCAAACACACCGTTCAGGGTTATGAATACATCCATCCGTATAATAGATAAATATTAAAAGATTGAACTCAAGACAGATTAACCAAAATATCATTAAACAATCAAACAAGCTAAAATCGATGATAGCACAAAGAAAGAATAACATAAGTCAATTAGATACATGATCAACGTATAATCCATCTTGATATATAGCTCATTAACAGTTTGCGTTCTTACTAATTATCTATCTCTTTTTGCTTGATTGAGCTGTACTCCCATCAAACAGCTCTTCAATACATGTTTCTATATCTTCTGGCTGATACTTTATATACTTCTCCGTTTGCCTTCCTGGAGTAAAAACTTGACTAAACCTCCCCATAAATGACCTATAAGCCGGTATCACAATAGCCGATATCGAAACCCTAAGTTCCGATTGAAGCTGCTCGTCGCTCACCACCCAAGTTGTTTGCGTTCGATGTATCTCATCAAACATCGCGTTAAAACTCTTGAACCGCTCTTTCAAAACCGGCTTCATTACCTTCCCGTTCACGCTCAGTCCCTCGTGACTCAAACAATTCAACAATTTCGTCCACGTTTCTCGCTTGTAATTCGTATGATAACTTCTTATATCCGAAGACCGTCTCCTAACCCACGGATCCCCCATTAAAGTCCTCATTTCGCCTGTACCTTTTGTTTTCTGCAATATGTATCTTCCATTATTCATCATGAAAATCAAACTCAATGAGTTATCTCTATACAGTCTGGATTTCGCTTCTAGATTCGCGTCCAACAGATCCATAATTTTGACTAATTGCGACTGAAACGGCGTTTCATTTTCCTGAAAACTCGGATCAGACTCTGAACCTGTAGCTGAATCTGCTCGATCGATTTTCCTATGCTCTTTAAACACTTGCTCCAACGTGTCACTATACTCGCACGCGTACTTTAGATAATTCATTGTGTAACGAGTTAACGGATGTACCGCTCCACCAGGAACCGGTGTTCTCGCTGAATCAGCTTTTATCGAGTTTTCAAGTTCTATAAAAATGTTGTATATAGACTCACCAAGCATTGTACTAATCAACGAAACTGCAGATTTAACCGGATTCAAATACTCATCAGGTAACAATTTCTCAACCTCAGGGATGCTATCTCGTAACGTCTCGTAAATATCTAGAAACTTAAACAGCTTCTCAGCTGATCGTTTCGTCATCATAACCGCTTCTGCAAAACCGAGAAAATAAAAAAGTACGATTCTCACTAACTTGCCAAACAAGTTATCAGCAATAGGAGAGTGATGAGAGAACACAGCGTCTACAAGCTTCCGTTCGCTAGGTAATAACGAATTACAAAAGCATTTAAACATATTCATCCATGAACCAACCTCTTTCTCAATCGGCTCCCATTGCATCTTCTGCATTTCGTCTATTGAGAATTTTTCAAAAGAAAGTACCTTCAAGTTTTGTTCAATCGCGTTTCGTCGAACAAATAAATAAATTTCACTACACTCTGTTTCGTGACCTCCTAGAATCAATCCGTTAGCTAATTTATTCAGATTCGATATCATCTCATCTGAATAACCTAAAAACTCGTCTTTCTCGGTTTGCGATTGTTCAGATTGATCCTGTAATTCCGTTTCAGGCGACGCTTCTCCAACGTTACTTACAGAAACCGAAAGCTGTTTCGTTTTCGCTTCTTCGATTTTATTCGCCCGATCTCTATCGTATGACGTTTGATAATCGTCAAGGATCGATTTATATTCGTCTTCGATTATCGACATTGCACGTTGCTGAATACTGCTAATCCTGTTAACCGCAGCGGCGTAATTTTCATCAGAATGAAATTTAGATAACGATTTCAAAAGCTTCGATGTTCGATCAACGGATTCGATAAACAAAAACGAAGATGATTCATCTTCTTCAAGCTGAATCCATTTCTTCGAACCGGATTCGTATTCGACGATCTTAACATCTAGAAGATCGGCGAAATTCTGAACGGAATCAACGATTTCAGGCGGTGGTGATTGATCATCGGAGTCTAACAGAGAAATGAATTGATCAATTTTTTCGTGAAGTTTACCGTCGAGAGAGGTAACGGACGTCGGTTCGTTTTCGATTTGTGGTATCTGATCATCGCCAGTTTGATTGGTGGTGGTGTCTGGAGGTGGCAGATCTTGATCCTCCATTTGAATTTGAAGGAAGAATGAATGTGATTTGGGGAAAATGGAATGAAAGGAAAAGATGGCGGGGAGAGAAAGAAAGAAGAAGGTGATGGACGTATGATTTTTGGAAGTGGAGAAGACGAGCGAAAATGATGGAGAATGGTTAGTATTTCCTTTTTTATGTAATGGCGTATTTTACATTAATTTAATTTTAATTATTAATATTAATTAAGAAAAAGATTTACATGCTATACTTATTTAATGACGTTATGTTCTGTTATAATCCGTATACGAGAGTAGGATTCTTGTAATAACATAACATTATTATTATTTTATTTATCAAAATATAAGAGTAAGAAAACTCGAATTTTTCGGTTGATAAAATCTGATTTATACAAGTAGACAAACTTACGAACGTTTATAAATAAATCACATAAATAAATAGATAAATAAATTTTTGAGAAAATTACGCAAATCATCTTTTAAGTTTATCAAAAATTTTAATAGCAATTTTTTACAAACTTTAATTACACCAATCATCTTTTTTTTTTAATCTTGTTATGTCAATAGTCTTTTAGACATAGATCGTTATCTATTTCGTTAAGAGGACTATGTGTGAGATATATTTTGTTTCTTTTAATTTAGTTTCTTTGAATTAAAAATAAATTATAAATTCTAAAATATACATATCATCGTTGTTAGGTGTATAGAATATCATTTTCATTTTCACATTTAACTTAGACAACTTCCTCGTCAAATTCTGTTTGAATGTGAAATCATCAACTATCATTAATTACTTTTCATTTTAATTCTTTAATTAACTTTATAGATAGAATTGCAAAGACCAATGATTTTAATTATTTATTTGATTGAACTTTCTTGCATCCAACATGAACTTAGTGAAATAATATCAAAAAATTGGTCCAAGAAAAATAAAATAATAATAAAAGTCAAAACAACACCTGATACACTTACGAAGGTTGGTGGTGAATACTAATCGTTTTGATTTGTGAATGTATGGACGACCATAATCAGAGGATAGATTTAATCGTTTTGATTTGGTATTGTATTTTACGAATGGTGCTGCCCACGTCTTTTGTTCTACCAAACACATATTCCATTGTTTATTTCCTTAATATCTTATTCTTAAGTATTAATATTAATTTAACTGCAACCTATCAGCATGTTTGTATTTTTTTATGAACCCTATGAAATGAACCATCAAGCAATCGATAATCGGTTTGTTTTTATGAAACAGCTCGCTTGGAATATTAGGTGAAATAATATACTCGTAGTACTTTTAGAGTTTTTGATACCACTTCGAACATAGTATTCTAAATCTTCAACTAAAAATAAGTAGATATGGTATTCAAGTTGTATCTTTAAAACAATTAGATCACAGGACATTAAAGAAATAAGAAAAATGAACAAGTTAGTAAGTTTTCAAAAAGACTGAACAAAAACTGAGCACCATCTACAAAAACTAAACGACTGAACTTTTCTATATCTCACTGCTTAATTTATATTTTTCTTTTAAAGAACACAAATACATACTAATATTTTTAAAGCATACATTTAAATAAAATGCATTCATTAATTAAATGGAAAATATTACGTTTAAAAATAAAAATACATGAATTAAAAAATGTTACATTTAACCCAATATCTTTTTAATTGGGTCGAGGCCAATAAAAATATATTTTTACTAATAAAGCCTTTTATTTTCAGTGGGAAAATAACTCAAAAATGTAATGTAAGGTCTAAAATTTCTCAATCAAGGTAATATCACTGTTTTCGCGTCCAAAAATGACCCTTATTTTTAATTTTTGCTAGAAACCGATTTTTTTTTGTTAAAAAAACACCTCAAATTTCATAAGTATAAATTTTATATTTGATGAGCTATTTATATTATTATTTGTTGTTGGTATAATACAATTAATGAGTTTGGAGTCAAAATATAAAAGAGAAATAAGTTGTTGGCTAGAGTGTGAGTTTTAAAGTCTTAGGGAACTAAGATGTAAAAAGAAAATGTTAGGAGGGATTATGTGTTAAATGAGAGAGTATTGGAGACTAAATAATAAATAAAATAAAGTTTTATTCCTTTTAATTAAAGAAAAGAAAAGAGAGAAGAATGCACAAATTAGTGTGTGTGTGTGTGTGTGTTTTGAGCGTGAAGGAAAAGAGAAACAGAAGAAGAGGAAATCAAAAATTGAGTTAAGTTCTTGTTGAATTGAAGTTTCTAAACTGTAATTCATCATCAATAAGGTATGAACAACTAATATAATCCTTTAATTTGATCTTTATAAAATGGGTTGTATAAATCCTAGCTTTTGAGATTTGGGAAAAAGGAGGTGCATGGGTGTGGGAATAGAGATTTTAATATGATTCTAATCATTTAATATGATTTTGGTTAAAATAGAGATTTTAATAAATGAGATGATGATGATGATGATGAGTTGTTGTTGTTTTTAGAGATAATCTATATAACTATATGCATGAGAATTTTTATGAGAAAAGTATGTTAATTACTAGTTGAAGTAAATTGAGTTAGAGATGTAAACACTTGAGTTGATTAAGAAATTGGCGTCATTGAGTTATAAATTAACATGGTTGATTAGATGTTTAATCTTGTTAGAAAGCAGTCTTAATGTGTTGGTTAAGTAAGAGTTTATTAAGAAAAGTGTTGTAGATGTATATGAATTGATTTGACACATTTTTGGTGAAAATTCAAAATTTGGACAGCAAGTTGTTTAGAAAATAGACCGTTTTCGAAAAATCATTATAAATTAACCATAACTCGTATTATAACGTGGTTGGAGTCGTTGGAAAGGTGTATCAGTCTATTTTTCAGTAAAATTTGTTTCAAGATCTGAAACTGACTTAAAGTGGGTTAAATAATTAAAATGCTACAAGTTGTCTAGAATTGAGAATAAATTTTTAAGTAATTGATGATTTTGCTAAAAACGGAGGTTTTGATGAAAAGGTGAATGATGATGAGTAGTTTTTGTTGAGTTATTTTGTTAAAAGAGGATCATATAAAGTATATGCATATGAATTCCATGAGAAAGAGGTTAAATTGCTAGTTGAAATAATTGTTGTGTTAGGAGATATAACACTTGAGTTTGATTGAAATATTGATTACATTGAGTTGATAAACATGAGATTAATTAGAAAATGTTATTGAGTTAGTAATGAGTTAAATGAGTTGTATATGTGAATTTATGTGTATGATATTAATTATAGGTCCATAGAGTGTTGGAGACATTGCGTGACTTTAACAAACCGACTTATTTGCAAGGTAAGTAATGGGGGAGAGAATAATATGATGACAATGCTTTGATTACGTGAGTAGTAGTGGAGTGTGTGTCATCATGAGGTTGGTGGTATGGTGGTGCTATTGAGACACATGAGATTTTTCAATGTGCACACCTAAATGATGGAGAGCAAGGGTGACATTGAGGCTTGAGAAATCTCAATTGTTATGCCTTCACACCATAAGATTATACTCCTTTGAGTATGAGTCAATATGAGATTATACTCCTTTGAGTATGAGTCAATATGAATCGTACATTAAGGATCCTTAATCATGCTCTACTAATGTTGAAAGCCCCTTTTGAGTAAACATTGATCATTTGAGTATGATTATCTTTTGTTGATAAAACTTGATTCTTGTTGAAATGGGTCAAATTGTGGTAAAATGAGTTTTGGGAGTATTTGCAATTCAAATATTTGGTAAATTATTGTGGTTGATGTTGGTAATGAGGTTTTGAGAATGCTATAATGTAAATATTAATCAAATGCAAAGTTGGTTTGTTTTGTTAAATCGAGTTTTGGGAGGTGTTGAAATTGAGTTGGAAATACATGTTTTATATCTTATTATTGAGTTGTGTAATTAGGTTGAATATTTGTAAAATTTGTTGAAATAAGGTGTTTATATTGGTCTTCAAAGTTTGATGTTTGTTTGTACCGCATGTAAGACGTAATCTCATTTATCAACTCTCATCATTCAAGTGCATTAAAATACAATCTGCTTACTTGATGGCTATTTTTTGCAATCGTACAGTTTCATTGGGTTAAGTATTGATGGGACTAAGTACAAAAAAGAGGGAACAAAGAGTGAGATATTCTCTCCTGAATGAAAGAAAGTGAAATTCACCCTAATTAATTTAGGAGTATTCTAGACAATTTGAGACTTCCAAGTATACATTAATAGCTAGTTATTAGTCCTAATCAAACAATGATTCTAATTAAATTGGGTAAATCATTTAATGGTAATGATTAGCTTAGAAGGATTAGATTCATTTTGATTACCTATTTTTTACTCTCTTAAAAATAAAAAATATATTTATTTTTTCATAACAAAGCGCATATCTTTCTTTTCCACTCTTCAAATACTCATTTTGTTTGGCATGCACTCGTGAGCTTTAGTATTTAGCTTGGGGAGCTATTATGTTTCTTTAGAAATTCTCATTTCAACACCGCTATAAATTTATTCAGATCCTTGACTAAGGTCGAAAAGACATCAAAATCAGAATTGGCGAAACCTATCGTGAAAATGAGTGCTATATTTGTGTAACGAGATATCTTTTAATTATAACATTCTATTTTTATTTAATTTTAAAAGTTTGTCTACGAAAGTTGCCTTTTTAATTAAATGTATTTATAGCGTCCGAAGATAATATTCTAATGCAAATTCAAAATTTATCACAAAAGCAAATTGTAGAATTAGAGCACAAGGAGTGGTTGCCTTTATACTCAGTTCCTGAACACTGAAAAGAACTTTGTGCTCATTGTGCAGTTTTTTTTAATGCAAATACTATTAAAAAAATAACATAAGTAAAATAAAACAAAATACATTGAATAAACTTCTGAAATTTAGGAGGTGCAATAAATAAAAGTTCATAAAAATTAAAAAGGACATTAAACGAAAGACATAAGTAAAGAAGCACAAGATCGGATAGGAGGTTGTCGTGCATGTCTCTATCGCGCAGTTCCTTGGTTCTCTGCATGTATGTATCACATTTTTCTATCTAAGTACGTTGCATATTCGCAACAGGAACATAATACTCATCGTTTTCGAAGATATTGAAACCGTTGTCTTCTTGAATCATGTTATGCAATACTATACATGTGTACATTATTCTTTTAATATGATTTACGTTATAAACTCTTACCGGTTGTTGTAGTATATGCCATCGGCCTTGTAGCACACCAAATGTCCTTTCAACATATTTTCAGGCAGACGCTTGTGCTCGCGTAAACTTGACTCTCTTTGCATTGACTTCACTAGAAAACCCTTTAACGAACAATGACCATTGCGGGTATATCCCGTCAGTAAGATAGTACCCTCTTTGGTACTCGACGTCATCGAGAAGCTTAAACGGGCATACAGGAGTAGTGTCATTTAGCATGTCGTCGAACAACAAGGAAGAATTAAGAACAATTAAGTCATTGTTGGCCCCTGCAATGCCGAAAGATGCAAGCCAAATCCACATGTCGTACGAGACGACGACTTAAAGCATGATAGTTGGATACCCGTGATCGCCTCGTGTGTATTGTCCTTTTCATGTGTTAGGGCATTTTGTCCATGCCCAGTGCATATAATCTATGCTACCAAACATTCCCGGAATATCATGTTTCTCTGCATGTTTCTTATACAACCGATGTATGTCATCGGTCGTTGGTTTTCTCATGTAGACATTTGCATAGATATCAATCATGCACTTTGTAAAATTAAACAAACATTCACGTGAAGTTCTTTCCACTATTTATATATATTCGTCAAAGGTATCCTGTGATGTACAGTATGCCAATTGACGTAGGGCGAGAGTAACTTTTTGAATAGTGGTAAACACCGGAACACGTGCATCGTTTTTTTGACGAAAATATGAAACATAATTGGGTACATGTGTTTCAGAGTAATTAGAAATACCTTCTACTATTCGAAGGAATAGTAGCTTGCTCAAATGAAATCGATGTTTGAAATACTCGTGCGGGTACTTCTCACCGTCGACAAGGTAATCGTTCATTAGACTTTCATTTGCCGTAAACCGATCACGATATATGTCGCGACGTTTAAATTGACGGTTGGAACTTTCGGCCTCTTCTCGAGGAATTATAACTTCGTTACGATATTGACGAAGAAGTTGTAAAACTTCAACGGCGTCGTCGATTGAAGGCGAATCAAAATCACTCATTTTTTAAGCCAATTGACGTAGCCGTTAGGGATTAATAAAAAAACAAAAACTCATTGAACGCAACGTTTCTGTCGAAAACATTGGAGTTGAATGCCGGATATATGGTGAATGTTGGAATCCGACGTTCAAGTTGCTGAACACCTCCGCCTTTGACATCTTATGGCCATTACAAAGGACTGTTAGTACGAGTTTCAATAGTAAACACGATCAGGTAATTATGTTTTAGGCAGACAGGTGAAATTTTGCGTAAACAATAAGGACTATTTTTGTAAGTTTTACTATATATTCAAAACTCTCAGTTCAACCTCTTCCCCTATGTTTTACCTTCTCCTGTTCAGTCCGATACAAGTCTTCCTCCACGTTCGCACGCACCAATTTCATGTACAATAAACGGCTCCTTTGATTCAACTTCCCCAATTTCACCTAAATGCTCCATCAATTCGACGCTGCTTCACCAACATCCGTATTTTTTCTTTAATCAGGTCGGTCCTTTTCTTGTATTCTCGCATTTCAAATTAATTGTTATTATTGTGTTCCTCATACTCACTCTTCAGTTAGGGCTTTAGTATGCTGTACTGTGACAATTATGCCGAAGCATATATACTTTTTTTTCGCTCTCATTAGGTTTTTGTTTTCTACCGATTAGTAATTGTTTATTATGCATCTAAATTGCAAGAATAAATCAATATTTATTTTGATAGTGTTTTTCTTTTCGTCTTCCAGAACTGTTGTTAGGTGGAAGTAGGCCTGATAGTAAAAAAATGGGGAGTGCATTCAATTCACAAATTTTGGTGGAGAAGCTGGCCAAGCTCAATAGTTCACAGCAGAGTATTGAGAGTATCCTATTTCCTAAATGTTGATACTTTTTTTGCAATTATACTTGTTTTAATTTACATAACTGTTATGAATATAGTTTTTTGAGATATCTATAGGTAAAACTTTTGTAGTGAACATGTTCTTTTGTTTTTCCTATTGTTTTATCAAATTTTGTAATATTCATAATGCTTTGTACTACAGCAGTATATTAGTAGCATGATGTCTGTGCAATGTGGCGGTTACAAAACACTTACGTGATAGTATGTCCGCTCAACAACATGTCGTACAAGTGGTCCTTGTACAAACGTTGAGAAGATAGTGGTATAACTTTTTTTTTTTTAAGATCATATTTCAGTTGTTTTTAATAATTCAAAGTTAAAAAGCATACTGTGCTAATAATTCATGTAACTGTTAAATTAGTTAAATAGATGATGGTTACAAAGAGATGGTAAACCATTGCTTCAAGTGCTTTTTATGTTTTCATTACCATGCGATTATATGTAGATAGTTTGCGGCCGATGACTGTTAAGTTAAACCAATTTAATTGGGAAAGTGAGGGGGTAGTTTTTAATTTAGTACAAGATTCTGGAAACGAATTCAGTTCAAGCCGGTTATATAAGGAAAATAAAGGGAAATAATTACATGCCGCATAGCACTGGTATCCTGCTAGTATTAATATGTTGAAGCGGGATTGTTTCGGAGGGAATGCACTATCTTGCTTATCATGATCACCAAAACAAACAATATATTGGTGGCACTGTAGGAAGCTTGCTCATTGAGGGCCTGGGGAAGATTCTGAAAACGTATAAAGAAATCCCTTTTACCTATTTTTCTACAACCACACTAAAATCATCTTAATTCTCCGGAACCAATCAGAACATTTAAGGAACAATTTTTTACAACGTTTTATTCTTTTCTAACAGTAAATGATGGTGCTGGCTATTTATGTTTCTGAAAGGCCCTCTTTTTTATTCTTTTGTAGATGTTTTCTTATGGCTTGTATGTCACCAACAGAAACGAACAGAATACATATTTTGCTCAACCCTGTCGTTGAGCTAGATACAAATTAACCACAAATGTATTTTAGTGTCTGCAACAGGTCTTCATATGTTACAGACATGACGAATATGGCGTGATAGCTGTAAACAGAGCTAATATAAAATGTTAAGCTAATTTGTGGTATAACTGGTAGCCCGTGGCTACACAAAAGTTGTGTTCTGGTGTTCTTTGCTACATTATTTATTTTAGAATCACATTAGCTTGATGATGTGCACTGCAAGGAACGAAACTGTAATGCTTTCCTTAATGAGATATGTTATAGCTCTATCACACTGGTGTATTTTTCATATGAATAACGCAAAACAAGTGGTTGAAACATGGGCTAGGCAATTCCACTGTTCGCCACGTGATCAACGTCTAGCTTTTCTCTATCTTGCAAATGATATACTGCAGAATAGTAGGCGAAAGGGTTCGGAGTTTGTTGATGAATTCTGGAAGGTTCTTTCTGACGCACTTCATGATGTAATTGATAGTACGGATGAATCTGGAAGAAAGGCTGCATTACGCTTGGTATGCTGGTTTAACTTAATGCCCATGTTGAATGAACTTTGAATTAAATTTTTCTATGTGTATGTATGATCATATCATTAATTAATGCTTACTGAAAACATTTCTTTTTTCTTCTTTTTTCTTTTTTCTTTTTTATGTTATAACTTTTATGAAGCCGTTTTGTTTTTCCTCTCCAGTGATGAAAAGTTATTACAAAACCTCCTTTCTTTACTTTAATAGTTGAACATGTGTGTGTGTATTGATTTTCTATATTTTTATGCATACTTTTAAATCTGTCCATTTATGAATAAGAATAAATACTTGGAAAATCAGCTCTCATCATTAATTATTGGATATAATATGCGTCAATGTTCTCAGAAACAACCTGCTGTTGAAGATACAGTGTGTACGATGGCACTCTTACTTTGTTAGTCAAAATGTAATGTAACTAGAGAAGTTATACCTTCTAGCTCAAATTATTGATGTGGGATATCATTATAAAAAATGAAGAAAGAAATGCAATATTCTTGATATCATTTTAGAGTGGAATCCAAATTCTGTCTCCTGTGGCTTCTCTCGAGACAGCCCATTTCCTTCTAGATTTTTATTAGTATACTTAAAATCTAATTCTTTTATTTTGTCTAGCATATTTTTTGTTTAAAATTACTGTTTTTGTAAACATCTCTTCTTAGCATGTTATCTCATTCGTTGTTCCAATCTCTAATAAGCAATCTACAAACGCACACAGTAAAAGTTGCTAATAATTGCTTTAGTTAGATTCTCATTTGCCTACATGCAGGTCAATATTTGGGAAGAAAGAAAAGTTTTTGGCTCTCAGGGCGAGATTCTTAAGAAAGAACTTGTTGGAAGGCATGTAGAAACAAGTAACGGGAATGAGAAGCATTCAGGGTTAAAATTGGTAGATCACATTCCTCTCCTCGGTTTTTGTGGAACTATTGTTCTCTCTAATTTTTGAAGTTGAATGTTGCTATTATATCTGTTAGCAGCAGTCTGCTGGAAATGCATTGGACAAGATAGTTTCAGGATATCATGCTATATATGGTGGTCAACATGATGAAGATGTTATGATCAACAAATGCAAAAACACTATTAGCTGCATTGAAAAAGTGGAGAAGGAAATTGGTGGGGATATTAAATCTGGTACGTACATGGTTACCGTTTCTTGTATATATGATTATCAGTATTGTTGATCCAGTAGCATAGTAGCATTTCTCTAGTTCCTTTGCTTTCTCCTTGATATATTTGTATCATTTATTACTTTTAAAATTTTGTGACCCTCGGTCCCCTTATTTGCATCTTGTTAACAAACTATGGGTAGAAAAAGCATACCCATTTCTATTTTTTCTCTTCATAACAAAAAATAAAAAATTTAAAATCTCAATGTTATTAACTTGGTATCCGTACCTAAGGGCCTTTGGCGTAGCGGTATGTGAGTTTACCCCTCAACCTAGAGATTGTGGGTTTAAGCCTCATGGGTGGCAATGTGTAAATATATGTGCTTGTATATATACAATGTGTGAGACTGAGGTACTTGTATGTTTGCCTTTCTAAAAAAAAAAAATTAACTTGGTATCCGTGTTTATGTATCTTTTTTCATCTATGTTCATGCATGCATGCATGCATGCTCGATCGGAGCCTGTGACCATTCATATATAACCTATTTATATCTCTTGAGATATTAATATCCTTTGTTAGATTTTTGTTTATAAGTTAGAAGTAACAAAGGGTAGTTTCATGTTTTTGTTTTCCCCTTCCAACGGAAATATTCAGCACAAGTGAATGGATCGGGTATCATGGAAGAGCTCAAGGGGCATCATGCTACATTAAGGGATTGTATTGAGCAACTTTCAGCTGCAGAATCATCAAGAATAAATCTGGTTTGTTATCTACGGGAAGCTCTTCAAGAGCAGGTTTGTTGGTAATCCCAAATCTGTGTGCCATTGTAGTGTAATACGGAGTATTTAACATTATTTGGTACTTTTTACATTTATGCTGCTTTTGAAAGAGGAATGTTTTTGTTGTCAGGAAGTGAAGCTTGATCAAGTCCGTAATGAACTTAAGGTACGTCGTATTATCTGCATGGAAATTCTTTTGGTAATTAATGAGTTTAGCTAAAGATGCATAAACAGTTAAGGCATGGGCCTGGCCCGTAACAGGTCTCAAAACACTCAGTGAAGATAGGACTAGTCATGTAACTGGTTAGGCCCACCAGTCTGTCTTGGGTCCGCATATTTTAAACCGTAACTTGTTAAGGCCCAGTTAAAAGAAGGATTATCTTGGTCAAAACCTGATTAAAAAGTGGGATCACTGGATTTCAAAGCAAGTATGCTATATTGTTAAAGAACTTATAACACATCAAAGTATTATTATAATATGTTTTATCTTTATCTATTATTTATCTATATATTCAGTTAATTATTTTTTTAAAAAGAGCCTATCCTTTTTTGCTTATAATCACATTATCTCAAACTCATGATTGAAAATGTCACTATTAATAGTGCAAATATATGTGTAGGGTATGTGTATATAAACGTCACTACTTAGTTTTAAAATAATAACTAAAACTTGGGGAAAAAAAAGAAATTGGACTGGGCCTTATAGAACTGGGACTTAAACGGTAGAATTTTCAGGCCTAAATGGGCCCACAGTTTCGGGTGTTGGGTCGGTTATTATCAGACCGCATTTACTAATAGAAGGACCGGGCTATCAGATTCTACAGCCATAACCAGTAATGCAAGGACTGGGCCTTGGACTGGTCCAAGTTCATCTCTAAGTTCAGGGATCAAATATCTTATTCAATGGGCAAAACCGTCAAAACCGTCAATTCCCAGCTAGTTTTGGATGTATGCTGCTGGTATTGTTGACAGTGTCATAAACCCGCTGGACGGGTCAATCAAGTGCCTGCTGTTTAATCAATAGTGGCGATTAAACATACACATATAGAGGTCCAGATTTGATGTATATTAATATGCAGTTTAGCACGTATAGTGATCCATGTTTGATGTACAATGACACACGTGCTGACATGTAAGACCAAATACGTCACCTACTTGCCAAGCACTGCAGGAAAATTAAACCCAAATCTGAGTATCGGCTTTTTCTTTTTGTGAAGTTCAAACGGTGTTGTGTAATCAACTGGTCATTAATCGAGTTACTCATTTAATCGTTCCGTCATTGTTTTAATGTTCTCAGGACGCACATACCCAATCAGAAAAGGCTGATACTTTATGCAGGCAATTGGTAAATCCTGGTAGCTCCATCAACACCTCCAAAGCGCATAATTATGTTCCTGGAATTGGAGACCTATCTGCACCAGCAATGTACACACGACTGGTTCCTATTTCCAATCAGCCCAATGAAAATACTAAATCTGCTGCAGCTGCAGTGGCAGAAAAGCTCACTGCATCCACGTCTTCAGCTGAAATGCTCTCGTATGTCCTCTCATCACTAGCATCCGAGGGCGTTATTGGCAACAATTCAGTTAATCAATCGTCCTCAAATATTTCCTACCCTCCTGAAAAGAGAGCTAAGATTGAGAATGATCAAAATCCTCAACCCCCAGAGTCATCCCATGATCAACAACCATCAATGCCCCCGATGCAAGCATACTTGGTGCCCCCTTTCATGCAGACTGCTGGGACAATACCATATGGCTACATTACAAACCAACAACCCCCAGCGCCTTTCGTGGGCCATCCCAATGTCCTCCCACCAATCAACAGCGGCGGTTCATATGCACCCACAACTACACCAATTGCTTATCAGAGTTATCAAATGGAAGGTGGGTTCTCTAGCCAACCAATGGCACCTACGTCTAGACAGTGAAATGACTAAAAAGTCCACTTAACATGTACCGTTAGATGATTTATGAAAGATGCTTAGAAGGTAGTTTTTTGCACATTTGATGTTGGTACAAATGTTGTATCCTTGAAATTGAGATTAGCCCAAGTAGATTGGAATTGATAATTTTGTAACAATAGATTTTGCTATTATATTTTGGTGGTAACAAAATGTGGTCAAAGCTTTAAAGTTGCAAAGTCAAAACGTTATGAAACTTGGAAATACACTATGATGGGTTTAATCATTTATTAGCTGGTTTTGGTACAATAGTTTTTAGTTTCAAAGAGTTTGCTAACATAAGTACTACTGTATATCCTTTATTAAAAGTACTTTTGGTCTAAAGAAAATATTAATTAATTATTAATTAATGTAATTAAAAGGTGTGGTAAAAGGAGAGCATGGTGTTTAGTTACTTTTTACCCGTGACATGAACAGCCAAATACACAGATTTAAACTAAAGGACAAAGAAAATAAGTAAATAGGAAGTCGACCATACCTTTTGACCACCGCCGGCCAACGACTTGTTACTTTTAACATGCCAATCTCACTAACAAAATAACAACAACAAATACAAAAAACAGTTTGACCACAACGCCTAGATTTTTGTCTAAAACAAAACACAACCCACCATCAACTAAACACTCAAACTCAAAACAAATGTTCTGAATTCAAATCCCATGCTTAGGATTTGTTTAAGGGATAATTAGTGAAGATTTTAGTACACGGTAGTGTGATTTCTGACCCGTAAAATGTTACTCAACTTTAACAATCAATATTCTATTCAATATTATGATTATCATAAAGTAAATAAAAGACATAATCGTTGTTTTATGTAAACCAGCACAATGCTTATGTAATAAGGCAGAAAATAGTTTCCATTCGGCAATGTATTCATCCATAAGATAGTTATATTCAAGGGCGGGTTTAGAAGGGGTAGAGGAACAGTCGTCCGCTCAAAAAAGTTCAAACTACGTAAAAAAAATTAATTGTATTAATGATTTTGCCCCCTCATAAATGAAAAAAAGTGATTATTTTTTCTTTGCACCTCGATATTTTTATCCTAGCTCCGCCCCTTATTATATTTGATTGTTGTCACGTCTTAAAAACATTAAAAGCCCAGAGCCAAGTCAGTATCTTTTACCTCATGATTTGAATAATTTTCAACTTCTAGTTCAATAATCACGATAGCAATCTTTATAGCAGTCGTCACATTAGTTTGCGAGTCCATTGTAGGTTAGAGTGATATGACTAGATTAGATGTCAATATGGTCATGTATATAGAAGACTTGCACAAATGATCAATCAGTTATTTTACATTTAGGTATACTGATGATACGTAGATTTGCAGGTTCGGGTTACGGATCATGATCACTGAAAAACTAGACCTGTTTTATGCTTGTACCACTCAAGTAAGTAGAGATATAGTATTAGAACGTACAAGGGGCGAAAGAGGTTTATTGTCTCGGGTGGCGGTTCCCATTTCGGTAACTCACATTCTATTGGATGAATGCAGTTTTACGCCACTATCTCCATAGTTGGAGCCGAGTTAGTGTATCTATGAGAATGATACCGAGGGGATCGTTTAGCTAGAGTAATTCCGAATGAAATGAAGCTATACTCGTAAGGAATACATGATGAACGAGATGGTTTAAGTAGTGTTGTACTTAATGAGATTCATGTTGTTAATGTGTAAAAATGGATGATCCTTTCAGTATTGTAAAGTGTACAATTTATAGAGATTACGTTGTACTATATGTGCATGAACCCTTCATGGTAGTGTGCTTGAGCTACTTAGATGTGTGCCTGAGGAGCATGGGTGTACTCACCCTTCCCTACATGCATATGCAAATATATATGGTCAAACATTGTAGGTTATTATTTACATAACATATTTACTAGCAATCCCTATTATTATATACCATTATAAATGAATATCAGTTAAACAAAGTGTATTGATCAAAGGGTGTTAATAAGTCGAACGATTATATATTGAGAATGGATTATGTCGGCAGTAAAGGCTATGAATATTAGAGACATTTATCAGATTCAAAGTTTCCTTAATAATTAAAAATCAAGAAAAAATTTAGTGTATTAAATATGATTTTGAATTAAAAAGAAAAGATTAACATTCATTAATACACCCGATTTACATTTGATGTTTTCTTAGACAACTCCCTATGGCATGTTCTTGTCGCGTTGCTATAGGCAGTGAGCATGCGTCCTCCGTCCTTTTGATGCTTGGATCGTGCGAGAGACGAAGCAAAACGGAAGATAAGTGGCCCCGTCTTTTTCTTCTCTTTTGTGTATATAATAAAGATATCATGGTATGTGACATAAGAAAAGATCAGTTCTTCAGTTATCATAGGTAGTGTTCAGTTATTGCGAGTTATTTTTTGTGTTGTATGAAGTGACGTTGAGATGACAATTCGGTTCTTCAGTTCTTGGGGTCATGATAGTAAGTTTTCTTATTGACAACCATTAGACCACTCCCAACCCGGGTGTCGATTGGCAACCGACGTGCGTTGACTAAACCGACGCCGTTGGCACGCCACTTTGGGCGCGTCGGTTGAAAGCGTCAGATAAGCGACGAAATGGTAGGACCCAACAACAGTGAAAAAACGTTTTTTTTTTTTCTTCTTGGTTTTCAACTGAAGATTTAAGAGAAAAGGTGTGTTTA
Organism: Gnaphalium uliginosum; assembly: GCA_963930675.1. NCBI lineage: Eukaryota > Viridiplantae > Streptophyta > Magnoliopsida > Asterales > Asteraceae > Gnaphalium > Gnaphalium uliginosum. The sequence continues at coordinate 33,878,184 of OZ005685.1, forward strand.
TGTGTATCTCTATGTGTGTTTTCAGTTACAACGGGATGAAGAAGATGATTTAGTTTTAGGGTTTGGGTAATTTTTAATGGATCTAATAGTTGGAGATTGAGCTTATTAATTGGGCTTATTAATTAGTTAGGGATTGACTTAATTAAAGTTGTGAAAGTATATTAAGACAAATTATTATCTCTTTATTTTTAAAGTGTGAGGTCCAAACGAGTATAGCAATTTTTTGTGACAATGAAGTAACCAATAAGAATGCGTCACGTGTCACAAAACTTACTTTACCCACATTTTTAAAAATTAAATATCTCCCAAACGGTAAGTCGAAAAATCATAAAAATTGCACAATAAAAATCAACGTTTGTTTCTCTTCGATTAGTGATTTCACAAGGTATACTTTCGACGAATTTTTTTTCATTTTTTTGTTGGATTTTGTAATCGACTATCACATGTGATACCAGCGGGTAACACATGTCATACCATCGAGTAACACATGTGATACTAATATTTATACAATTTGTAAAACCCATAAAAATTTTCGTCGGAAGTATACCTTGTGAGATGTCTAATCGAAAATAAGAAAATGCTGATTTTTATGGTGCAATTTTTATAATTTTTCAATGAGTCATTTATGAAATATTTAATTTTAAAAACGTGAGGGAAACTGACTTTGTGACACATGACGCATTATTATTGATTCTTCCATTCTCACCAAAACTCTCATTCTCATTTGAACCTCACTCTATTTTAATTAATGTGTTTTATTTTTTTAATTATTGTATTTTTTAATTAATGTAATATTTTAAATTTTAATGAAATTATTTTATTTAAATTTGTGTTTTAAATGTATAAATTAAATAATGTGTGCTGCGAGAAAATTAAGGTGACTAGTCAGGATTAACAGTTGTTAGTCAAATTGTAAAAGAATTAATTTGACGCTGAATTGTAACAAACTGACCAATCAGTTTCAGTTAGCAATTCTCGAGGATCCCTTATTTATTATATACACCTCATATTTTTATGGTACAAAAATTACAAAATCACACTTTTCTTTCCATATAGAAGGTGATATTTACATTAAAAAATCAATTGAAATATAAAATGTGTAAAACTTAAAATTTATAATACAAAGTACAACGCAACATGGTTGTATTGAAGGAATTTTTTAATTGTAAACACCACTTCCTTTTCTGTTGGTGAAAACTGAATGCATGTTTAGTTAATTAAGGAAAGTAAAAAAGAATGGGCAGTCAACGGGGAACAAAACGTCAGGGAGCAGGAAACAAAAGCTGAGACGGGTTTGTGGTGATGTCTGCCCCATTTCTACACTATACTAAATACACGTACTACCCAAATTGACCATTATTCTTTTCGGTTTTCATTTTAATTTGTCACAAAATAAGTATTCAATTTCAAAAATAATATATTAATTTTACTATTTTACTCTCAATATACTTTTTTTTAAAAATAATATATGAGGGTTTGTACAAAAAGTAAAAGTAATAGTGTTATCTTTACTGCCAGACAATGTAATTTTTTAAACTTTATAAAAAAGTAAAAGTAATAGTGTTATCTTTACTGCCAGACAATGTAATTTTTTAAACTTTATAAAAAATTGATTGCGTAAGAGTGGAATGAGTATATTTCATCCTCTCTTTTTCTTTACAAAAAGCTATCTCTTGTCTCCCTTCAATTGCATCTCTTCACAACTCAATGAGTCAACGACTCCCAACAAAATTCATACGTATGTATTCACATTCACAATCGTGTTAAAAATAAGGCCAAAATGATTATGATATAGTCAAAATCAACCTTGTTTCTAAAATATAATGAATAATTAACAATGAACGTTTATTTATGTGTTATTATTTAGTTTTTAAATGATTAGTAATTAACGAATGGTTAATTCAATTACAACATATAAAAATCAAAATGTATAATAAGTTTACCAACAAAAACTGTCGTCTAAAATGTCATTTTGTTTTGAGATTTTTTAATGTAGTTTTGATATATCCGAAACAATAGAATATAGCTCTACACATGACAATCATATATTCACTTTTTCCGTAAATAAGTGCTCATACTTACCGTCTAACAACAAGATCATAACTTCAATCAGCGGTGAAATTACACAACGAACACACGAATTTGAGTAATCTAACGTACATTTTATTACTCTTACGAATTCGTTACACTTTCTTAATTACTTACAAAATGAATCATTACACTGTATATACACAACTAACATAATCTAGGGCTGTAAATGAGTCGAGCTTTTCTCGAGCAACTCGAGTTCGGCTCGAGCTTGAGCTCGTTCGAGTCGAGCTTTTATCGAGTTCGAGCCTGATCTCGTGCTTAAAAGTAAAGCTTGAAATATATATCGAGCCGAGCTCGAGCCTTTAAGAGCTCGGCTCGAGCTGTTATCGAGTTTTTCGAGCTTTAATTAATATGTATATTTATATATAATTGTATATGTAATTTTGAATCTATAAATGATATTATTATTATACTTTAAGTATTGTTATACAATTTTACATATTTTTAACTAATTTTCACACTTTATTTGTATATTCTATATATTTGAAATGATTTTTGATATATATTTTTATTTTTAATCTAATATAAAATAAGTTTGGTATTAAAAATAATTTTTTATAAGAATAGTCGAGCTTTTCGAGCCGAGCTCGAGTAATCCTGAAACATTTTCGAGTCAAGCTCGAACATTTATCGTGAAAGCTCGTCGGCTCGACTCGATTACAGCACTAACATAACCGATTAACCGGTCTAACAAACTATTTATATTTCAACTACCTTAAAGATTATATTTTGTCCAAATTAGTTCCTGTAACTTTCAGGTATTGACAAACTATCGATTAAGCTTCAACTTAGCCTAAGCCCTAAAGTCGTAAAACCGAACTCAAACACTATCAAACTCAAACTCTGACTCAGCTGATTTACGTCCCCACTTTCAATTCATGATTTTAAATTTAATACACATGCATAAAGAAATATAAATATATTGTACATAAAAAGACTTCGAAATTAAAGACCACGCCGCCCTACCAGGCTACCTTTGCCTACTACTTTAAACCCCCTTCTCTCTCTGCAAAAGCTTGCGTTCCTTGTCTCTTTGTCCTTTCCATTCCTTTTACTGAATTTTTATTCGGTCAATTGGTTTAATTAAAGAAAGAAAAACCCATGAGGTACGAGTAGAAAATGGACGGTCGATCATTTGAAAGAAAAAAAAATCAAAAATTGATAACGTTTAAAGCATGTCAATCGATGGAGCTGCAATAGGGTCGAACCGAGCTGAGCTCGAGTTTTACAGGGTTCGAGTTTAGGTCTACTCATTCAGAATAAGCTCGAGCTCGGATAGAATATATATACATCGTTTTCTTTAAACCAGCGATCACATGAACGTAAAACCATATTAATGAATTTTGTCAACATGCATAAGTTTGTGTGATATGATAAATTTCATGATAACTGTATAAAGTTGAGTGTAATGACAAATTTGGTGGTAAAATTGTATGAGTTTCAGTTTTTAAGATAAATTTGATGGTAATGAAGTGAGTGAGGATCAGAAAATAGCTGTATTGCATTGCATGGTAATCATAAAGTGGGTGGGGCATGATGGCATGGGCGTATGTATCCGGTGTTTGACCTGTTTTAATTCTTCTTCTCTCTCTCTGGCATGCGCTCTTTACTTTACCAGACACAAACCATTTCTTTTTAAAGCAATTTACTACTAGAGCTTTTCAGGGAATCTTCAATGTACTCTGAAAATACGTTTCTATATCCAACAAGAGTAAATAACAATTTCAATAATTTCTAGAAATTTTTGGAAAAAGTTTACATCGCGGGGAATTACAGCGGAAATACTCAATGATATCCGTTGTTAGTAATTAATCAATCCAAATAACATACATGTAAACGTGATTATACATACAAAAAATGAACTGATAAACATAAAGCAACAAGATAAACGAATACAATTAATACAACACGTAGTCATGTCCGATCTCCAATCTTAGACGTCGGTTTAATCCACGGAACAAAACTAGAGAGTTTCTTAATTTCGTTAATTTTGTGGCTCCAAGCTAGGCTTAGGGTTACAATTACATGTGAGTTACTCCCTCCTTCTCAATTTAATTGTTCGGTATTTCATTTCGGGATGTCCTAAAATTATTGTCCAATTTTGATTTCGACCGATCAGAAAGTGTTTTAGTGAACATATATTAAATCATATTGGTTGATACAGTAATCAATGTACTTTCCTAAAACTGCATGCATCTTAATAGTGGACAATTAAATTGGGACGGAGGAAGTAATATATGTAGGGAAGAAGAAACTTGACCAACAAGCCAAAACGGATAGTTCTTTATGCTCCCCTTTAGACCGGCCATTTGCAATGGTAACCTTAGTGGTGGAGGTTGTGGATGTCACGTCACCACAACAACCTTGTGTTATCTCACAACCTTTGCAATAGTAACACAAGATCGTAAAGTCTAGGCCCCACACAAAATCCTACCAACTATTTTCTTTTTCTTTAAAATAAATACACAATTTAAATAAAACACATAATATAAAAGATTAGTTCATTAATAATAAAAAAAACATTATACAATCCTTAAAAAAAACGTTACAATCCTAAAAAAAAGTTATAATAATTAAAAGTTCGCGATTTAATCCTAAAAATTAATAAGTACAAGTAATAAATAATGAGTCTAGTCGTCATCTTCATCTTCGTCTTTAGCTTCAATGAACTCCTTAAACTCTTTCTGAACAAACTTCTTCTTTGAGTTGACAGCCGCAATATCCGTAGGATCCGTAACGTGTGCAGAATTTACTATAAGAAATTGAACACCTTGCAAAGCGCTTCGAATGTATTTCATTTCGGATGAACCCATTATTTTATCGGGTCCGGTAGAGACCAAAGATCTTGAGTGTGGTGTCAGCTAGCTTTTATTTCCGGAAGCTGCTGAAGCGTCTTGGAAGCTCAAAGGCGATGACTAGTAGATTTGGGGTACCTATAAAGCGAACATTGGCATAAAAAAGTAGGAATAGATAAAGGTGTCAACGGTCTTTTTCCTAGCCCATAACAGTTCATTTTTGTAGTTGCCCATACCCTTCATCATCTTATCCATTTTGTATTTCGGTTCGGATGTACGTTATGAAGTTGCCGCGTCAGAAAATCGGAACTTCTAGCTGCTTTCCTTGCTTGATTTCGTCCGTGGAAACGGGTCATCCCCAAAAAGCTCATCCAATTGAATAGCCGGGTTGTCTTCGGAGAGATCAATTGACTCGTTCTCATCAAAAAGGTCCTCGAGATCATATTGTGAACGGGGTCCACATACTGGCGGTGGGGCATATCACTTTGGATGGTCCTTTACAACCAACCAAACTCTTTCATATTAAAGCTCTATTTGTTGTTGTGTTGAAGATATAATGTATATCTATATATAGGTGTTGAAAAGGTTTTCAAAAATAATTTTTTTACCCAACCGTTGGGCCAATGGTAAAAAAAAAATTTAATATTTTTTTGTGTGCAACGGAAATATTACCGTTTGATTTTTTTTTACGTTAGGAACAAGCGAAAGTAAATGAAAAAAAAACCCTCGATGGGTCCACATTTGGCGTTTTATTGCTCGTTTTTCCAATCACAACGCCTACCCACCACAACTCCATTATGGGCTTGTGGCGTTCTCAGAGCACAACATCGTCCAAAACGAACGCGTTGCAAATGGTCTTACGGAGGGGAAGCGCCAAAAAGATTCATCAAAACATAACCACATTAACGTATATGTTAAAACATCTTAGTGTATATATATATATATTTTTTGAGATATACATATTTTTTTCTATGTACAACTTAACTCAAGAAATTTTTTGTCTAAAATATATAGATATAAATCACTTTCACATATAAAATCATACACGATGTAATTAATTAAAGTAAACTAATATTATATATGTATCTACATGCATGCGAGATCAGGAAATTCATTAAAAGTTACATATGCATGAGGTATGTCTAGGCCTCAACATGGTCCCACAAATCCTTTCTATAAATACCCCACATCCCAACTCATCAAATAACCTCCAAATCATATTACTCATCATTTCTCTCTCATTTCCTTGGTGAACAAAAAGTATGCATTACCAAACCGAATCATGGGGTACCTACTTGCCACCACCACCCACAACCACCGTTAACGACCCGTTGCACCGTATGGAACGACTCGCTGCTGAGAACGCTGTCGTTATATTCAGCCTCAATGGTTGTTGCATGTGTCATGCCATCAAAAGGCTCTTTTGTGGCATGGGAGTCAACCCAACTGTCTATGAGCTTGACCAACAACCTTTAGGAAAAGAAATGGAGAAAGCATTGATGAGGCTGCTTGGTACCAATTCTCCGGTGCCGGTGGTCTTCATCGGCGGGAAGCTTGTTGGAGGAATGGATAGAGTTATGGCTTCTCATATTAATGGTACACTTGTTCCTCTTTTAAAAGAGGCAGGTGCACTTTGGCTTTAAATGTTTCATTAAAAATGTTACATTTACGAAAATTTTACAAAAAAAATTTATACAAAATGATAGTGACCAATCACGTTTAATTAATATGTGATTGGTATACGTACATCATTTTATATACAGATTTTTGTGAAATTATTAATAAGTGTGACATTACTTTTTAAGAGTTATAGATGCTTTTCCTTCTTTGTTTTGGTAAGAAAGAAAAGATGGGGTTACTTTTTTATTATAAGTTTTTATTTTATTTTTATTATATGGTTTTTAGAAAGAAATTATGATATGAAAAAATATATATGAAATTAGGAAATTTAGTGGAAGAGATAGAGGAAGAGGAGGATTTTGTGGGGTAGGTTAATTAGCTTGGTGTTGTTTTAGTAATCCGAGAAATGTAATCTCCCTCCTCTCACTAATGATAATTAGTAATCTAACTCTTGTTATTTAATTATTTTGCATGTTTAATTTATAATACGGGTATTGATTAACAAGTTTTATTGTTTTTGTTACAATGCAAACACTTTTCTGTCGTGTATACAACCTATTAATTAAGTTAAGAGTTGTTAAAAAAGAAAAAACGTTTACCTAAACTGTAATCTATCTATCCATAACAAATCAAACTAAAGTTGCTAGCTTGAAAATTAATAGAAAGGTTTAGTGTATGTGAGAAAGAGATAAATAGCTGTACATGTGTTAAATATTGTATAAACTCAAAATATATTTTTATACGTTTTGATTATCATTCATCGTGCACGAATGTTAACAAATAATTTTTTTAAAAACTGATAATATCCACTTCGGTTAATATTCATTAATGATAAATGTTAGAAAATTATCATAATACTCATCATATGATATTATAAGTTATAAAAAAATAGTTTATCTATGAATATTAGTAGGTATAACATCGGTTTTAATTAATATTTCTTGTTAAAATGGTGATGACTGATAATCAAATATAAAAAAACATATTTTTACCAAAAATATTAATTAAAACTGACAGCCCCGTCTCCAAACTTTCAAAGGCCCTGTACAAAATTACAAAACGAAGCCTACAAATAATAATAATAATCTTAAGTCTTTATTAACTCGTGCCACCGGACGAATGAGGTACCTATACAATATATTTTTTTTCATGTAAGACGATTTGATACAATGAAAACAAAGATTCTTCATGTTTTATAGAAAAAAAAGTTAGAAGTATAATTTCTTGCTCACTTAGTTAACGAGTAGGCTACCTATCATCCTCCACATAATAATTTATCATAATCTATATTTCATTTCTTTGAGACTTATCCCTCTAACAAAGTAGACAATCGCACATGTGACAAGCATGTTAAAACTGAGAGCACAATGTTTGTTTGTGATTTTTTTGATATTTTTTTGTTTATTTTTCATGGGTTATCTTGGGAAGATTTTTTTTTTTCTTGTTGGGGCCTTAGACATTGACCATCATAACACCCATCACACTGCTACTAGGTGTCATATCAGGGTCGCATCACCATCACTTACCTGCAACTAAAACACCTAGAAACACTATGTATGGTAACTATTCACCACTAAACCACTGATCTATCTATGTTTATTTACTAACATTGTTTTAGACACAAAAAGAAAAAGATAACAGTTGTTGTGTACTACACGATCCCTACCACTACTATTTCACCACAGGAGTATGCTTATCATAGTGTGTGTGGTATGCCTATGTGAACGAGAAGCAGAACCGTGATTATACGGAGTATTCTAAAGACGTTTAGAATTAGTGTTTAACAAATGTATTTTGTTTTTAATTTTCTACAACAAGGTTCAATCTAATATATACAAACTTTAGTTGAAATTTTTTAAAATCATTTGGAGACCTAACAAATATATCTGTAAATATTTTTACAAATGCAATTAATATTAAATATAGATATACACAATATATAAATTTTTTTGAGGCCCCTAAGTGTAGGAGGCCATGTGCGGTGGCATCACTTGTACACCCTCAAGGATGACACTGAAAACTGATATTATACCTACTAATATTCATAGAAAAACTACTTTTTATAACTTATAATATCATATAATGAGTATTAAGAGAAATTTTTAATATTCATCATTAATGAATGTTAATCGAGGTGAATATTATAAGTTTCTTTGAAAATTATTCGTTAACATTCATCCACGATTAATGATAATCAAAACGTAAAACACACATTTTCATCAAAAAATATTATCAAAATCGATGTTATAACTACTAATATATATCAATAAACTATTCTTTATAACTTATTATATCATACGATGAATATTAATGCAATTCGATAACATTCATCGATGATAAATTCCCTACTTTTTCAGAAAATAGTGTTTTCCTCTGGATCCGGCCCGTCATACATACATATATATATATATATATATATATATATATATATATATATATATATATAGATAGATAGATAGATGATGGTTCAAATGAGAACCAATTAAATATTAAGAACCAACTTTAACAAACATAATGATAGGGGTATATTAGTCTTTTTCAATATACTATTTAGTTATTAAAATCATGACTATCAATTAAATCCCTATAAACACTCAATCAGTTACCACTCTTCCGATGCAAATACGTGACCTCACATATCACCTTATCTCTCATCTCTCTTTACCCAGTCTTCAATTATCACATCTCCTTTATCTCTCTAAACTCAGCTCCATACTTCCAAGACCACCATTTTTTCCGGCCTTCAACAATAACAAATATTCTGGTCGTCCATTAAAAAGAATTTGAACAAATTTATGTGTGCACATGTGAACACGATACCATTTCACGAAAAACTTTTTAGAGTCGCAGTGTGCATCATTTCACAAGTCGTTTTGTTTTATCACTGGTTTGTTCACCGTCTAAATATCAATATTCAAAGAACATTATCGAGAGAGAAAATTGATATGCACATGTGAACAGTTCATTAGAAAAATATATTGAAAGATGAATTTGATGTGCACATGTAAATATATTGTGTTCTTCTTGTGTAGTTATCTCTAATTTGTACTATAATAACAAGAACTTTGTGTGCATATATGAACATCTAGTTTTATTGCTTGTACGGTACGAGCTATTTTTATGTGCACTTGTGAACATCTCTTTTTATATGCACTTGTGAACATGATATTAAATGTTTCACTTCTATGTACATTAATAAGAAGTTTTCAAATGGATCCCCATCAACAAACGCAAATACTCCGTGTATTAATAGGCACAAATTTTCATATAGCAACCCAGATACTCGATAAGTTATAACCATTAGAAATTCCAACCAAACAAACTGAAATATAAACTATTTCTTTGTCACAAAAAAAAGAGGATGGTTTGGAAATATTGACACATGGATTTCTTTGTTATCTAAAGATTGGATCGAAAAGATATACAAAATGCAAGAACAAGAAAACATCAACTACAATTAAAAATGAAAATGACGGGATTACTAGACCCAATAATCATGTAGATCTCGTTTATTTTCCCCTAGAATCATCGTCATATTCGTTAGCGATGATAATTAAGAAACACCAACTTTGTATTATGTTCATTTTCATTTTCGGTGGAATCATTTGTTAAAATGAGTGGTGGTGGTCCATTGATCGAAAAGGAAGATAACTAGAAGAGAGAGATATGAACTGTGAAGTGTGGTTTTCAGAAATTGCGTACGAATTGTTAAATGCTAGCTGTTTCTTTTGATAATGATTCCAAGAAAATTACTAAATTATCCCTTTGCTATTTCTAAAATGTTACCTCATTGTCTATTTAATTACCAGGCCACTAACAATTATGACCGTAGATCAACTATTCAATGGTCCACATTTGGTTCCCTCAGTTCTCTATATTCAATTGGTTCTCATTTGAACCTACCACTATATATATATATATATATATATATATATATATATATATATATATATACGGGCCGGATCTAGAGGGAAACGCTCTTTTTCGGGGAATATTAGTAGTTATAACATCGATTTTGATTATATTTATTGGTAAAAATATATTTTTTACATTTTAATTATCATTCATCGTGAAGGAATGTTAATGAATAATTTTCTAAAAAATAAATCATGAACTGATAATATCCACTTTGGTTAACGTTCATCAATGATGAATGTTAGTGGATTCCCTTAATATTCATCATATGATAATATAAGTTATAAACAAATAGTTTATAGATGAATATTAGAATTTACAACATCAGTTTTGATTAATATTTATTGATAAAATTATGTTTTTTTAAGTTTGATTATCATTCATTGTAAATTAATGTGTAATTTTCCTACTTTCCTCTTTTTTTTGCTTCTCTCTTGATCCTCACTATATATATAAATGCGGTTTGAATCGTGTGCACACAAGAAATGCAAGTAGTTAAGTTTTTCTTAGGGTACATTATTTCTTACTAGTAGAAAATCCGCACTATGCAACAATAATAAATAAAAATTGTAGTAGTTGATAATGATATTTGTTGTAGCGATAACGGTTATATTAAAAAGATTGTTATTTATTTTTATTTTGTATTTTTGCATTTGTGTCAATTTTATTTAATCTTTTTGTTATCATAATAATTATAATAATATTGACGATAGAAAGACAAAAAATTATTATATGTTCGAACACTTTAAATTATTAAATTATAAATTAAAGTCTGGTCGATCAATTTTAGTTAAATAATTGAATTTTATTTATTATTTATTATTTATTTTAAATTAATTAATATAAATATAAATATAGATATGATATAAATGTTAGAGTGTAGTGTATAAGTTAAAGGAATCAAAGTAGTATAAATTGATTCGATTTTATTAGTTACTATATAATTAGTTAGAAGGGTATAAACGTAATTTGTGATCTTCCAATCTATAAACATTAAGCCAAATGGCTAATTACTTTATGAGGGTTAGCATAACATCGTTTCTAGTACGTACAAACTGAATAATGTGTAGTTGTGTACACATATCACTTGAGATATGTGAGTAAATGCAGTTATAAAAGTAAATATGTAATAATACGTTTTTTACGGTTGTGTTTGAAGTAAAAATCTATCTATATAATTAATTGAGGATAATTTATTTCTTATGTGTCACCCTTATTTTATTGACAAATAAGCAAAAATCCTATGTGTCATTATCTTAACTTCCTAAAAAATCCTACATGTCATTGATATTGAAAATGTTTTTGTATCTATCTAATTCTTAGCTAAAAATTCTCGCATTAAAATTATCTCTTAAAAATTCTACAAAGGATAATTTATTTCCTATGTGTCACTCCTATTTTGTTGACAAATAAACGAAAATCCTATGTGTCATCATCTTAAATTCCTAAAAAATCCTACATGTCATTGATATTGAAAATACTTTTGAATCCATCTAATTCTTAGCTAAAAATTCTCACATTAAAATTATCTCTTAAAAATTCTACAAATCGTATTGAAAAAACTCAAAAAGTGCGACATATTACATATCCAAAATGAAAAGTTACAAAGATCTAGACTTTTAAACTCAATTTTTCACATGACACTTTATTATAATTAATTAATTAATCATCTTTCAAAAAAATTTGTACTATATTTTATTATTGTGCCCATTTAATTAAAGTTCTAATAGAATTATTCATTATTATTATTAATATTAGTAATAATATAATTGTAATATATTAATGTAAAATTTGAGTATATATTTATGCTTTGATTCGTATTTATGAGCATTATCAGGTGAAAATAATAAATTACAAAAAACATTCATGTGGTGACACTTTCTTAGAAATCATCTTCGAATTTCAATAATATCAACAACCATTCTCATGAATGATAATTTTTTATAAATTACATCATTCAACCATTTAAAAAGACAACATTATTTCAATTGTTACTCAAGTACATATACTACAACAATTTACATAATAATATTCTGTATGGAGACATATGTATTGTCAACACCACAGTAATTAGATGATGTTGATCAATCATGATTAACTTATTATGCATTTTAAACCTATAATATTTTCATATATACAAGTTAACCCGTATTTTACACTAACAACATATAGGTTAAGTGTTGTTAACAAAAAATAACATTTTCGCATTATATATTCGTAAAATCGTTACTTTTTTACATTTATCATTTTTCAATGTATTTATGTTTACGCTAGCCGTGCATCGTACACGCATAAAACCTGCTATGTAATATGTAATTAAATAATGAACTGCCTTAATTAAGTGGTTATTAATGTCATTTGTTTTTTGTTCTTTTACAATCAACATGCACGTCAGCTGTTCGAATTCATCTCCTAGTGTAGCCTTTTGAGTTTCTTTCTTTTTTGGTTTTGCCCAAATTACAAACAGCCCTGAAACCTTTTGTCAAATTACAAGATAACCACTTTTTTCTATTAACTAGTACGTATTTATTACTCCGTATATTTAATATTTTAGAAAAGGATTACTGTTATTAATTTTTATCATCCTCATTTCATTGCGAATATGATGCAATAAATCTACTAGCTAGATATATATAATACTTCTCATATTTATCTAATTATAGATTATTTTGACATCATAAGAAGCATTGATCTTGTTTAGTATAGATTTGCATTTTTAACGATAGAGTAATTAAAGATTAATTTGCGTAACAAAAATTAGTGATCATTTGTTGTAGTGTAATATTTTGAAACATATGATACTAATAATGATACACTTGAAGAAGAATTTTTGGTGTACGAAATCTCATCGGGAATAATATAATTCTATAGATGCGTGTTTAATTTGTATTGAAAACACGACCCGCCCCCATTCGACCGATCCATCCGACTAGTTCCTTTTTGTCATCCGAGCTAGGTTAGTAATGAACCACGTGGTTTTTAGTTCCGGATCAGCCACTAGACGTGATACCTGATATCTGATATCGAGTATGTATGAATAGAATGACAATGAACTGTGAAAAATGGGAATATAAAAGAAAAGAGTTTTGTTAACGACATGCTGTCATTAATAAGTTTGAACATGCTTAAAATAATTATACTTCGACCAATTTTCAAAATATCAATCAAAACTAAAAAAGTACTCCTCCTAAATTTGTTAAAGCACACGGAGTAGAGCCGTTCTCGTCGCTATTCAAGACCGAGAGCGTCGCCTGACGGCATTCCACCACTCCCGACGGTGTTTTCGTCGGAGTTTTTCGAACGATATCTGGCTCGGAATACTGAGAAGTTAGGTTTTTCTTTTTCTTTCAAACATTAATATTGATGATTGATTAAATTCTTTTTCTTGCGAACACTGAGTTTTCAGTGCAACTTCAATGTACTCTAGAGAACGCTGAGTTATCTTTGTCAACTACCGCTCCTGGTGCTCTTACGATTATAAGTATAATTAGTGGTGATTTTTTAAAGTCTTATAGATTAACAGCTCTAAAAATAGCTGGTGTTATCATTTTAAAAGTAATCAAAAACAGAATAAGGAACGTGGAAGGTTTTATACAAATTCACTCATTGTCATTCATCTACAACACAAAAAATTCCTTTCAGAAACATAGGTTGTGTTCATATACATTTCTTTTCAATTATCTTCTCACTTTTGGTTATTTTTAAATTCTATACACAAACCTGCTGTAAAAATTCCTTATACACCGATTTTTTTCCGTACAATCGAAAGTTACTCGTCTAATTTCATTGCTTAATTAGATTTATTGTTATCATTATTACATTTTACTTTGTTCTTGTTGCGGTTGTTGATGATGATGTTTTGCCTTATTTTAGTTTTTATTTTGTATTGTATAGGTTTTGAATTGGACCAGTGTGATCGTTAGGGTTTTAAACTTTAGCTGATATTTTGATAGGTTGTTGCAAATGCCAGAAGTAGAAGAAGAAGATATATTAGAACTAAAATTTTGATTATTTGATGGATCCAAAATCGGTCCTTTTCGATACACTCTGTCTTCCACTGTTGCCATACTCAAGGACAGAAGAGTCACTCGTGTCTGAGTGGAGGTTAGCTTGACGATTTCCATATATTTGATTTGATTATTATTTATATTTATATTTACTCAGCTGTATAGTTAATTAGTTATTTGTATATAGGAGTAATTACCAGTAAGGCATATGTTAACGAATAGAAGTAAAGAATATGTTTCAACTGTATGCATGTTTAATAAATTGTTGAAATAAGTACCTTCTATTACTTGCAACTCTTTTTCACTTGAAAATCAAATTGTTAGCTTAGCACTAAAACTTGTTATTGAACATAGAGTAAATAGAAAATGGATTTCGTCGTCAATATGCTAATCCGTTTTTGTTTGTATGTGTTTATTTATGGTCATATATAATTTTCTCTTTTTGCTAAGTTGCATTTCCTATATATGATTAGCTTTGAGCCATGGAAGATTGGATTGGAGGTGGTTTGGCCCTTAAGACTATGATGATGTTGGTAGATTGATTTCGCTCTTCCATGTGTTAAAGCGAGACTAGTAGTTGAAGTTATTTTGTTTTCCCATCATATCTGAACGTCATTCACTTGCTTACATCCATCTGTATGCGTAGTGAGTGTATACTTTCTTTAAATTGCTTACTATTTTTATTTATCGCTTCCTGCAAGTGTCTCGGATAAAAAAAGATGGACCCAAATCAGTGTAGACTGTTGGTCAGTGTAGAACACCATTGTGCAGGTGTCTTTAGCAAAAGCAAAAACAGGTTGGATGCTATTCTTTCTTTCTGGCCATGTACTGCTCTATAGTTTCCTTTTTATCTTTCTTTTCTAGTTAGATTCTTAAAAATGATGATGGATCAGATTCTTTATTTTACATGAGAATCTTAGACGGTCTCCTGGCTTAAAAATTGAAAGTTTGAGTCTTTGTCATGGACTAACTTGGTTGAGTTTGATCTCACATCTGTACTTTTGCTGGGACCTATCTGAGCTACTTGATGATTGATCAAAAGATGGTAGATGCAATAACCATGATTTTAGATAAGTTCAACCTGTAAAACATCATATATGCCTCTATTTAGAAAATAACCTGTTTGAGTTCCCAGAGTCATTTACGTAGATCCATCTTGTTGGAAAATAAGGGGGTTTATACTAATGAGTTGAATTCTACCTTCAGTCTTCGAACATAAAGGCCTCTGGTTTTATTTTTCAGTTTTGCTGGAAATGGGTTCTTGAAGCAGATGAAAAGTTGCTTTGCTTCGGTGAAACTTCCGATTTCTCCTATGGACTAAGGTGTAACTGAATTATAGTATTACATCTTTAACTTCCAAGACATCATCATATAGTAATATAATTACATTTATATCATATACAAAATCTGAAAGCCCTCATAAGCTTTAGCCCGTAAAGGACTGGGTGTGAAGACTACCTTTTCACCAAGTACCGTGTCAGTTGTTGTATTATTTCCTCTTTAATTAAATGAAATACTATAGGTTTATATTCATAGTGCTCCATGAGATGTGCTAGAGTTTATCTTGTAAGTGTACAATAGTCCTTCACTGTAATTTACGCCGTTTTAGTAGTAGAATGATACAAAAGAACGGTTCAAGTCTTGAAGACGCAACCTCTTTCATAAACCTTAACACCTTAATCACTCAACTACTTCTCTTCATGATTAATAGGTTATGGACAGTTTAATTACCTTCCGATAATTGTTATACTCTAAATTGTAAATTTCTAAATATTGTTTGCATACATTGTCTAAATGTATTAACCCGCCTTATTTGTACATGAAGCTTTGAAGTTTGATTCTTATCTACTGCTTGATCTAGTTTTGGGAATGCTTAGGCTGCTATAGCTAGTTTAACCATGATCATATACGGAGTACAATTTACGTTATCATACGTTTTAGCACTCTGTTATAGCTCTTAGCTAAGAAAAACAGCGAAAAGCGCTGTAGTAACGTAGTGTATAATCCAAAACCCGACTGAAGTTTTTGCCTTTTCTTATACGTGATATCTGTGATAAATACACTAACTTGTCATAGCTTGCATGTTCTTATTTCTATTGCGTTTAGAAAGTCATTCGTTCTCTTCAAGGTGTTGATGTACTTGTTGTAGATGAACCTTTTGTTTGCTGAATAAGAATATAGTATAGGATTTTCACTGTTTTTGTGTACAATGATTGACGTGCCTAAAAATATAGGTCTAAATCTACGTCAAAGATTTGATTGGTGCATATGATAAATTGATTGGTGAAATAGATGAGAGATATAAGTGGAATCCATGTGTCGTACATTGTATGGATTAGACACGTTTTTAGGCCTATTTATTACGCACATTTAGCATTACTCTTCTTTTATTTTATATTATGTTTTATCTTTTAAAATTACCAGTTGAATGATTTGCCATAAAGTGCTGAGGTCTTTTACCAAAAAGTTTCATTTAACTGAAGTTTTGCAAGGTACATATATTATACTTTTTTGGTGGGTGTATCCATATGTTATATTATCTGATTTATGTATTATGGAAATAAGATATGATCTTTATCTCGAACTAGATGTGTCAGGGTTGTATAGACGTATAGTTATGTTTTCATATGTGTAGTTTTGCTGCCTCACCCAATTAGAAAATAGAGTTGATTTTTGGCAATGTTCTAATGTTTCAATGGAAAAAAAGTCGGTAGCTTCCTAAGTTTTCTTGACTTCTCTCACTATCTGTCTTGACTTCCTCAGTCTCAACACTCAGATTATTCTTTTCATTCAAGTTTCTGATAGATGATTCATATTTTAGAGGTTATGCATCAATGAAATGCATGTCTGTCTTAAATTGACGTATTTGTCATTTTGAATCTTCCGAGAATACTGCTTATTTTGCTTTCTATTACATAGACAGAAAAGAAAATGAGGCTCCAAAGAAATTCATATGTGCATGTACCATTTTGAAAGAGAGAAAATATTAATTCAGATTCAACCTGGTGGTTCGTGATTGGGATTCCTGTCGGGGGCTTTAGAATCGTAAGTATATACTGGAGAAAATAATATGTAAAAAGCTTCATACAACACATTGTTACATGTTCTTGCTGGAGAAGAAATCTGGTCTAAACATTACATCCTTGTTATTTTGTTACATGTGCTTTATATATATATATATATATATATATATATATATATATATATATATATATATATATATATATATAATGTTGCTTTATATCATACATTTGTAGCTTCAGCTGCAATGAACAAATATCCTTGTGATCTGTTTTCACTAACATAATCTTATGTTGTACATTAATAATCCCTTATTTTCAAGATGATAATTTGGTGCAAATCCTGAAGCTAACTAAGCTACTGACTACCTTGTTTGATGGTGGATTGCCAGAGTGTGAATACTGAATTGGGTTAGGGGTGGGAGAAATACAGGAGTTTCTTCTTTTAGAAGATGAGTTTATATTTTCAATCCATTTACTAGTTAATAGGTCGATTTGGGATGTTTTCAACTGCAAACGGGTTAATATAGACATCTAGCTATAAAGGAAACAGGCCAAAGGAGTGGAACAAGTTTTACCCACACTGTAAATGCTTTTATAACTTTTAGATTATATTTATACTAGTAATATTCTTTTGCTTACATTCAATGTGTTCACTCTTTTAATGAAAACTTTTAAAATGGACAACAATGTGTTTAGGGGTCAACCCATCCCAGTATTTAACGTATACTTAAATTGACCTGTTTGATCCTGAACCCATTTTAACCCCTTAACGGCGGCTTAACTATCATATAACATATCTACGATGTAGATTAACCCTCCTATAGGATTAATTTTAAAATCCTTATTTTGAGAATTTTGTCTTATAAATGTTAGTATTCTGTAGAAACTGAAAGAAGTAGAGTGGTCTTTAATATGAAACTTGAATCCAACCGTTACAGGTTTAAACTGCTACTTCCCACAAAGTGCAAGATCTTTCTTGGAAGGTCTAAAACTCAAAGCATAAAGACTGTAGATACAAAGATTTGCTTGTTTTGATTTAACAGAGAATTCATTAGAAGTTGTTGTGAAGGCAGGAATATTGCATGCCGGAGAAGTGCTTCTAATCAAGGTAGCTCTACAGTTGTTGAGAAATTCTGCTTCTTTTGCACAATTAATCCCATCAACAGAAGGTATATCCAGCTTGTAAACTCCATATCTGTTGGTAGTCCTGTTGACCGAAAACGATATCTGCTCTACAGTTCTTGGAGAAGCTACTTTAAACTTGCAATCTATCGTTACCTCTGCTCCTGTATGTATTAACACATTAGTACTTTAAAAGATAAACAAAATATACACAATTTGTGTGTGTGTGTGTGGGTTAGTTAGGTGTCAGGGATGCAAACGAGTTGGTCTTTTATCAAGTTATCAGCTTAAGCAAAAAAAATTAGCTTGATCTTATAATGCCGTCGAACTTTTCGATTCTTATGAGTATACTAGGAAAGATAATCCACAAGAAGTGATATTTTGGAGGGAATATTATCGATGAATATTTCACTGAACATTCTGTTTACTCAATATTCGTCGGATGATATTATTATGTATTATTCCCGATGAATACTATAAGCAAAAAAAGGGTTTCTCTAAAAAGAAAAACATGTTTCCCAATGGATCCTTCCTCGGTATACTATATATATTTTCAAAATATATATTTAATCTTTTTAATGTGTTTGGTTGTTGGATATGTTGCAACCTGGTAAGAAGTAGCTGTGAGTGGAGAAAGAGTTGTTGGAACAGGCGTCACAGTAGACAACACCAACGACCGAGATACGGGGATTCGGGTGTTTTGAAGCATCAACTTGTAAAGAGATTGAGATTGTGATTGTGATTAGCAATGAAAAGACAACGAAAAGCGTTGGTGATTCCATGGAAGTAAGTTATGTTAATTGGTAAGCAAATGGCAGCAAATGTTTGTGGTGGTGGTGATGATGGTTGTGAATTAAGAATGACATTGAAGAGTTATGGATAGACAGTGAAGTGTTGAAAACAAACACATGTGAATGTATTTTGGCTTGATGTGCAGAAGTAACAAAGGCTCGTTGCTTGTTATTCTTGGTTAAAAGTTCTGCCTGCTTTCTGTCACTGATGGATTTTTAGTTTTTTTTTTTTTTTTTGCTTTTACTTGACAGATAAAAAAACTATTTGTAGGTCAATTTAGCATGCCCCTAGTCACACTTACAAATTACAGTACCATGAGATTGGTTCTTTTGGTAAGAAAACAATTATCGTGAAGTTTGCTTCATATGAATTAACACTTGATTCAATAATGAGCATGTTATTGTCCAGTTGAACAGAAGCTTGATTTCAATGAGCATATTAATGTCCAATTGAACAAAAGCTTGATCTTAATGAGGATGTTATTGTCTAACACAATCAATCTTGGTCCGAAAGAGTCTATTGAATATGTCAAAAAGAAAAAAAGATATTGATCCCAACGTGTATTGTATATTTTAGTGCATTATTAGATTAGTGGATACGAGTTAGGTGATGCGAGATGCATACGCTGCTAAGTTATTGTTTCTTGATTCAACCAAAATTGCGGGGTACCGAGGGGTAGCGCCCCTAGCAGGTCCAAAGGGCAAAGTTCCTGGCTGCCGTCCGATACAACGACAAAAATGACCAAGTTCAATGAACTTGGGAATAGCAGTTTCGGACATAACTGTTTTCTAACCGCAAATCTAGTTTACACTTAATTTGCATTTATTTAAACACATTTCACATACACAAAAACATTCGGATTACTTTGCAATCTCTTGAATGATCTCGGGACGATTCGTGCAACCAGACAATCTAAGGATCGACATATTGTCTTTGGAAAGTGACTTTCATACACGATTCACATAGATATATGCGGTCATTCAATCATTTACCCTGTTTACGATCCAATTTTCCAACAATGTGATTATGTGCATGTTATCCTCTACTTGAACAAGGGGAAGTGATACATCATGCATCAAGGTACTATGTGCTTTAGTGGTATAATATATTGGTGTGTGCATCGGAAAAATGATAGATGTATCACCTCCCAAGTTAGTTGACAATGAGCATGTCTGTTATCCAATTGAACAAGGGTTCTTTCTTGCATTTGAAAGTCCATTATTGTAGCCATATGTTCCAATATTTTTTTGTGTTAACCGATGACCTTTGCTGCTGCTTTACGTAGCAATATATTGATTCCATCGGTTATGTGCTACATATACCTCATGCATACCTTATAAATGGGAAGGGTTAAGATTATATATCTAAATAATCTTGTTATCAATGAAGCTCAAAGTATTCTCTTCTTGATTTTTTTTCTTCTTCTTCAGGATTTTCATCTATCTTCTTTGGTAAAACTTCAATGATATTTTAACCATGAGTGAATACTTCAAGCTTGAGAAATTTCATTGTTTTGCCGACTCCACGGTGAAAAATACACATCCCTTTCAACTAATTTTATTGACTAGCGTCTCAGCTTGATGCAGATAATCAGAAAACTTTGACAATCCACAATAGCCTACCCAAAATAATAAATTACATTGTTCAAGATGTTGCTCAAATAATCACTTTATTAAAAAGTTATACTGTTGTAAAAATATATTTTTTTATAAATAATATATTTAAGTAAACTATCTATTAAGATAGACATTAAAGTGTTGGCGGGTAACCCCAACCCGACAAACTCATTTAGTCCAGTACATACATGTTACCTGTTGGGCAACGCGTTTGTTTTGTCACCTCTACTAAGAAGCCTCTCGTAGTGAACTATGTCTTGAATCATATCACCTACCTACCTTCCGAGCACATCTATGCTTTTACTCAGTGTCTAAGACCGTTGTTTCCCCGTCTAGTTCTTGCCTGGAAGAAATAAATCCACCAACACCTAAGGAAAACCCCGAACATGAGAGTTTATCAACTTGGTACCTAGAAAATCATCATAAGGATAAACAATAAAGACGGAAGCAAAAATCATTCATTGACTAAAGGGAACAACAGAAGATAAGTAGATAAATAAGATATTACGGTATTACCAACAAATCTTTCTTGGTTTATCCTTTTGGGAAGAGTCTTTAAGACTACATGATTCTGCTGGAGGGACTCAATCACTTGAACTAACTCTAAAATCGGCTGTAGTTTTGATGAAGATGAAAGTGATATCAAAAGTTTAGCATGAAGCTCATGCAACATTGGAGGTGACATTTCCGCAACCTTCTTCATGTGGTCAATAGCAACATTAATCTCTCCAGCATCAGCAAGAAATTTTAGCAAAATGATATTTGACTCTGAATTTCCAATTGTAGATGTGTAATCATAAACCAAGTTCAACGCAGCACTAAATTGACCTGCAACCAAATAATTACTTTAGATCGACAGTACCCTTTATATAGAAGGCGTCAATTTATTTCGACCATTTACTTATAGATGTATCCATTTGGGTTGCGGTTCATCTCTAACGTGTCAAATAGAAGTTTCTAGCTATAAGAGAAAAGGGAGTCAAACAAGCCAAACAGGCTTTAATCTGCCCCAAAGAATAGTTTTTCTGACTTTAATTCTTACATTCTCCTGAGTCGCTTTATTTTAGAAGGCTAGATTATTATCACAGTAACATTGTTTCCGTAATCAAATTTAAAGAGTTACTACCTTATTGAGAAATGTCCAAAAAAATGTTTTGGGTCAACCTAACATGACCCATCCAAAAACAGCCCCTTACCCTTACCCAACCCATTCGTTTTACCAACTCTACTTTCTATGATGTTTTTTACACAAGGAAGTTTGTTACTGCTGCATAAGCTCGTGAATTCAAAACATACCTTCTCTACATAGATAAAGAATGAATTTTCCCATTATAGTCTGTGCGATCTTTGCATCTTGTTCAAAAGACTTTTTGAAGACTTCAAGAGCAGTTTCAACTTGTTTTTCTTGACAAAGTGCTTTAAGTAGAAACACATATGTCGATGATTCGGGTTCTACCCCTCTCTCCAACATGTGACAGAATATCGTGTGAGCCTCTTTCAACTGACCAATTTCTGAGAATTTTGATATTAAAATGCTGTATGTCTTCAGATTGGCTTCACACCCATTTGCAAACATCTCATCCCACAACCGTTTAGCAGGACGGATCATATCTTCTCTACAACAAGCCTCCATTACAGAATTATAAGATTCAATGTCCGGACCCAACCCTTTCTTCTTCATCTCCTGAAGCATCTCATAAGCTTCTTTCACTTTCCCTGCCTTGCAAAAGAACGCAACCATTACATTATATCTTTCAATATCTACAAAATACTCTTTGGCAGATAGAAGCTCGAAAACTTCTAGCAATTTATCATGTTTTCCATGCCTACACAAATTTCTACTCAAATTGTTCAACGTAAGAAGAGTGGGAAATCTCTCTTTAGCAACCAAGAATTTGAAGAACATCAATGCAGAACAAGGATCCTCTGCAGAAACCGATCCTATCAATGCATTGAGAACATCGTCCTCAATCGGGAAATTCCCACTCACAATAACTTCACCCAAATCTTTAGCTTCGGACATTAATCTCTTCGAAATCAACTGAAATATGAAATCTCTATAATCACTAGCTCTCGGTGCCACTCCACGCTTTCTCTTCATTTTCAATACTTTCTCCACATCAACCACGTTTCCATTTTCTCTTAATGCTTCCGCAACAATTCTATACGCCATAAAATCAGGTTTACAATCTCTTTTCCTCAAATCGTCCAACATATACATACCGTCCTGCACCCTACCCGCCAAACACAACCCGTGAACAACCAAAATCGCAACAACCGACCCATTCACACCCCAATCTCGCCTTTTCACATCATCTATCATTCTCAAAATACTATCCAACTCATCCGTCCTGCAAATCCTCCACAAAAACACACCAAACCCAAGTGTACTTAACCGCACACCTCTTGCAATCATTTCATCAAACATCTGGTGTGCATAACTAATATTCCCAGCAGACGACAACGCAGCAAGTAAGGCATTACAAGTATCGCCACCAATATCACAAATCAAAAATCTAACATCAATAAACACATAAAACGCATTAACCACCTTTCGACTCGCTAAATACGACGTGATAATTAAACGATAAACGGAAGGATCAAGTTGAATTCTATGAGTTTTGATTTGTTTCATGAGTAAACCAACAGATGTGAATTGGCTGGCAATGGAAAGAGATTTGAGTATGGATTGATACGAAAATGAAGTGTGAGTAAAACCTGGTTGTTGTGAGGCCCAATTGAAGAAACCGAGTGCGAGTGAGTGGTGATGAATGAGAAACGGGTCGATAACTCGGGAAACGAGTTGTGAGTTGAGCGAGTTGCGACAAACGATTCCGTGGAGGGTTTGTTCGAGTACCGGAGTCCATGTTAGTGGTGGGAGGGATTGATTTGATGCGGTGATTAATGCTCTGCTTATTCGATTTGCTAATTCGAGTGCCGAGTATTGTTTCATACTCCAACCGGATCACATGACAGTGAGCAAGTTATGCGTGTATTGTATCGTATGTACATGTATAAAACCCAAAACGACGTCGTTTCTGATTGAGATGTGGTACTAGACAATACCAACTTGTAAATCACATTATTAAAAGTTTCGTTGTTCTTACGTTTTAGTATTCAGCCTTTTTTAATGTATTGGTCGATAGATTCCTCAAGTACAGACAACTTACAGCTGAGCCAAAGGCCCTGGTTTTATCGTATGTTAGGAATTTAGAAAACCACAAGCCTGCGTGTGCTGATAAGTGATAATGATTTCTTCCTGAATAATATCGAGAAAATTCACAAGAGATGATCGGTGCTTACAACATGATCGGTATATTCATATTCACATAAACTTGTATATATACAAACCACTCTTTAAACAGTATATGTGGAAACCTGCACCATATCTATGTACATACTAATATCTTACTCTATTATTTACAGCATCAACAGTTGGTTTATAGATAACTGCACTTGAGGGAAGGAAGGCGGTATAACTGTCCGTCTATTTACAATGACCCCCAATCCCTTTGTATGTATACCTTCTTCTACCTTGCGTAAATACTAAAATGTACTAGTATCTTTTTCCATATTTTCAATCAGCTATATACGGATGATGATATCAGGAGTAGGACCTGACCAATTTCAAAGTCTGGAATGATCTGCCTTTGAACAAATTTCCAAAAAGAAAGCTCATTGTTGTTTCTTCAGGTGGTGGCTCTGGTGACTGACTAGAGTTCCATTTAACATGCAGTGCTGCGTGTTGCCCGATTTGTCTTTGGATAGAATCTATCGTCTTGGGTTCCACAGGGCTATTACCCGTCATAGCAGTCACATAAAACTTGTCTTTGGCTCTTCCACCTTCAGTTGAAATCTCTGCTCTTTTTATACATAAACTATTTTCTCTAAAAATCCTGGTTATATCAGAAAGAAGTCCCACACGATCTGCTGTGCACAATTCTAGCTCTAGTGCCTGCATAAGAATAGTATTGTGATCTTCAAACAGCTTTCAAATGAACCCATAGAAATCTATATGAATATATTTTTGCAGAATTACTTGTACCTCAGACGTCCTCCGCTCAATTGCCGCTTCAAGACATTGCATCACACGCTCTCGCTCTGCCTCTGAGCTTACTGGACTCCCATCAACATGCCGAATATAATATTCCTGCATCCATTGAAGAAAAAAAACTCTACTTTCAAAACCTAATGAAAGACATGACTCACAAAGGAACATTGGATAATCTGTCTTTTTTTCATTCCATTGATCAGAGCACGATGTTTGGAGATTAAAAAAAAAAAAATTTGAGCACTTCAGCGCATTTGATTTTGATAAGGTATTATTATAGGTGAGAAAACGGTTGGTTCATAAAAGTTGGGTTGGCTCACAAACATCTTCGTCTCTATCAATTGAATTTTATAAATAACTAGCGTATTTTATATGATTAGAAAAAACTATGTTATTGAATTCTGATATACATTTTTCAATAAAGTGAATTAGGAGGCGGTAAGCATTCAAGTACACATCGGGTCTCTTAGAATCCCTGCAACCCATTTGATCCATTTAAGTTGAGATATCAACCCATTTCTAGGTAAATGGGTTGAGCACAAAGATAACAAAACAAACTCAGCATCTTAAATTCCAATACGAAACTAGCGTACCTGAAAAGCCTCCATTTTCCCTGTGTGAACCACGCCATGGAAGACTACATATTGCATGTCAGTTAGAGTGCAGATAATATCAAACAATAGCTTTGGTCGGTCCCTACATCGCATAGTAATAACCGTGTAATCTTTCTCAACACAATCCAACACAGTAACTTTCGGCCTTGATCTATTTTCCTTTTCCTCTTGTTCCGCCTTTTCATAGTCCCGCTCAGCAAACATAATTTGATGCAATCTTCTCTGTCTGTGCGTCAACCCGGGGGTTGAAAGTGTCATTTTAGCAGTCTTTAAATCATCGTTTCCCTTGAGAATATTACAAAGCAGTTTTTTGATGGTTGAGAGCCTCTTTGGATCTTCAACTGCACAACCAGTTTTCTCATCTGTGACGTGTACCACAGCTGCAGCTCTGGCATTATGGGTCCATATTTCAGCATTGACCACATTACAACCAAGATCTGTTAGAACTGCAGATACCTCAGATAATAATCCAGGTCTATCTGTTCCAACAAGTTCGATTGCCGTGTAATCTTCAGAAGGCTTCAGTCCAACTGAACCACTCAACGATGGTACATAAAATGCATCATTTTCGAGTACCTGTCAATACACCATTAAGTTTACCTAAATGAGAATATGAACATTAACAAACAAACGAGGAAAAGCAAAACAAAACAAATTAGGTAGGCACTACAGAATCATAACAAATAAACCAAAACTAGAGGTTGCAATGTCAACCCATTCACTTATTTATGGGCTGACTTTTATCATTCTTAAATCAATCTGGGAAAATGGACCAATTATGAAAAATTAGCTATACAAGGAATGGGTCAAATTGGCCACAAACAAGTTTGTTCAAATAATTTAAAATTATTATTTTTGAAGTCATATCTAATGGATAAGGTACTTATAAGAATATTAAATAAATAAGTAACAGTCTTTTGGTTCAACCATACCAGACCTGACCCGTAAAAATGACTGCTTGGAGCCAACCCACCTCTAATTTAAGCTTAACCTCTTCCTAAATTTAACAAAACGATGTACACCAAAACAAACGTATCTTCAGCTACCTATTAGTATAACTATAACCAGTAAGAGTAGGTATCCATCAACCTTGAAAAAAATCCAAATAACTCGAATTTGGGCTTTACAACAAAAGAACGTCTCGTACCGGTTTTATATAACTGACCAACTCTTGATCCATAACCTTGCCTCCATCACGGTAAATAACATTAAACACTGTCAAAATCAAGAAAATAGGATCAGATATTGTTAGCAGAAGGACAATACAAAAAGGTAAGAAGGTAACTTAAAACAGCATATACCATCCATGAACCATCCCCCATCTGACGAAATATACGCTTTTGTGATCACGAGGTCTAGATCCGCAAGAACTTGAACAACTTCCAGTAATATACCATGCTTATTTACACTTTCAACCTAACAAACAAACCATGAATCTTATGAAAAACGAATAATATCAACGACTCGAAACACATGATAACTGAATTTACATAACACACCTGAATTATAGTTGCATCTGGGGAAGATTTGTTGTCAATTGTAACTCTGCAACAAACAATACATAAAACTTAAATTACACCCAAAAAAAAAAAGTGCACACAAACACACAGTCACGATCTAAGGCAAATATTATACCAAGGAAAACAAACCCTAATTGAAATACAGTTTCAGAGCATAGTAAGAAATATCAACTTATTAAGCATAAATTACAAGATATTAAAACTGAAGAACAGAAAGATTACCTAGGTGGATTCATCCTCCTGATGAGTTTTGCATATTCATCTTCCATGTTTACTCTAGAGATATCAACAATTGAATTGACTGAATATACAAGTATGTAACAGAAATGAAATAAAATTGAGAGAATTTAATTTTATATATACAGGAAAAGAAAAGATAAGATTGGAATCAGGTCTCCCCCCAATTGGTAAGGGATTGGAATCAAATCATCCAAAATAATATTAACGATTTTGATTTTAATTTGATGATAAAATGAAAAGGGAAGGAAGGAAGAAAGGAGCAGTGGGTGGGTCACTAGTTGCTACAACCAAAAGTAAAAAAGTGCTTGCTAAATGCCAATGCACCTGTTTATTTCTATTTAATTTAATTAGAATTAAATTAGATTAATTGCGTTATTATTTATTTATTTAATTTAATAATAATTAATTAACCCACGCGCACCAACAGTCATGAAATCGGCGTTACTTGTTCACAGGACGGATTCTCATTGGCTGACAGAAACGGTTATTGTCTGACCATCTGCCAGAAAAAGAAATTTATTTTAACGACCTCATTTTTTTTATTATTTTTTCTGCTATGAAAAGTAACAATAATGTTTTATAAATATCCTAAAGTTTTTTCCAATTTTTTTAATAACACTAGCATTGTTTTATCTGGAAATATAAATTCCCGTGATGAATAAACAATAATTATAAAATGTTTAAGATGGTTATGATCTTGCATACGTGAATTTATTCTACTCAATTTTAGCCTTACCAATTTTAATGAAATGCATATCATGCAAAACGAAAGACATTAGGTATTGATCTATGCATAACCAAAACGAAAGACATCAGGTATCGATCTATGCATAACGAACAAGGTGTATTTGTTTTGAAGATTTGAAGGATTGAAATGGGAATAGAAATGGGATTGACACCCATCAATTTGTTTGATTGTTAGGTTAGGAATAAAAATGTAAAACTAAGCCCGTAGATTCATACATATCATAGGAGTGAGTTTTATAATTTAGTTTTATTCTCATACTAATTTTCTATCAATCTCATACTTATAGTGTTTTCTACTTTCAATTTAAGCACTCCATGAGGTGTATCAATTCTTTTGATCTGATAGAACTTAATATTTTATAGATAAAAGCAATTTAACATCGGAAAAATAATTCATATGAAATATATAACCTTTTCGAATTTATTGTTCAGAGAAAAAAATACAGTTTGAAAAAACCCTGCGATAATTATATTTTGCACCACTAAAATTGTATCGTTACAATCTAGAAAGACTTTTTAATTAGTTTAATTTAGAAGTTAAGAAAGGAAATTAAAAATGTGTCGTAATTTACGGGCATATATAACAATTTGCCCTAAAAATACGGATTTGCCTTATCCGGTCGCAACACGAAAATTGCGACTTGCGAGCCCCCATTTGCAAGTTGTGAGTCTGGGAATTACGAGTCCGAGCCGTGTTTGCGTGCGACAAACTACCAGGTTACGTGTTAGGTTGATTCGGATTTTTTCTATCACATATATACTAAAAAAATTAATCAAATACAAACCCTCCCCCTAAACCCGTTAATACCTAACCCAAAACCACCCACCTTCCGCCGCCACAACTCACAAAACCCCCGTCGCCACAACCCGCAAACCCCCCGCCACCAACACTTCTAACCACCACCACCACCTGTAACCACCGCCACGCAAACCACCACCACCGCAAGTCGCAATCCACAACTAATAACAAACCACAAGCCTACCATCACCAACGTGCAAGATCCATTATGTTTTCATACAGTTGTAAGTTAACAACGAATAATTATCAGGTACACACACATTTCAAGTTCAAATCTTTGATTTAATTTTGAATTTTCAATTCGGCATTTCATCGAACACTTAGTGTACATGTTATATTTCTGTGTTTTTGGCCTGTGTTTGTTTCTTTGATTATATTTGATGTAAATGTATTGTTGTAGTTGATTCGTCATGAAAATACATAGAACTCACACAGATCCGGTCATGGAATTGTTCTTGGTCACGGCTAGCAAATCTCGATTATGGCCGAGATTTGCGAGTCGTTCTGATGGGTTTTCTATTCCCTTACTAGATTAACGTACAATGCGGAAATAACAATTAAATAAGGGTATGAAGGAAACTAAACCCTAAAGGATCTTAACTTAATAATAATAAGCTACAAAACAAAATAAATAGATAAATAAGAAAATACTAACCTTTGAGAAAATCGAATTTCTCACACACGGACCACCTTAACAGACTTTCCTGACTTGGAGGCGAATACTCAAACCAGAGTACCTCTAATGGTTCACACCCACGAACCTAAGAGAAAATTCCAACTCCTAGGGTCCCGAATTTAATCGTGTAAACTCTTACAAGGAGAGGAATGAGAAAGAGAGAATTGTGTACCTTGAAACCATGGCATGCCCCCTATTTATATAGGGAGAGGGAAGCCTAAGTTTTATCCCTTGGCCGATGTGGGATAATCTGATTCGGCCATCCAACCGCCAGTTGGATTATTCAGCCGGCGGTTGGGCTTACTTCCTGCCCAAGTATCTGAACCACGATCCGCGTGCTCCACCGACTAGCTCCAGCCGCCGGTTGAACATTTTAACCGCTGGTTGGATTTGGCTTCCAAAATTTCTTTTAGTTTCTAATTAATTCATCAACTATGATGATTAATAAACCAAATAATTAACCAAAATATTAATTCCAATTAATATTATCTCTCATTTATTTCTCTTAACTGTTCGTTGAGGGCGACCCAAAAAGGACTCTACTTTTAATGATATACTTACCAATTAGTTATGAACTTGGACACTATATCCAATAGTCTCCCACTTGGACAAGTCATCAACTATTATTGGTCTAAGTTTATCCCATTAACTAAGCAGATAGTGCCATCCAACGCTACTGCCGAACTCTGAATCATATCTAGAGACGACCCTTAGATAAGTGATCAAATATTCCTTTGTTCTACTGATATCGTATGAAACTGAGACATGGATTTTAATCAATCTCAAGATTCAAGATTATGTTTTTTGATTTCCGATTATTTTGACTATATGAGACCACTGAATTGTATACATCAACTTAGTCTCGGCTAGGCCTAGCACTTTAGAGTCAACTTTTAATCATCAGAGGGCCCATGATATCGCTTTTCCATTTTGGCAAAAGGAACAAATAAATTTCGACTACATAGTACTAGTCAACTCTGATTGGTTTTCTATTTCCTTACTAGATTAACATACAATGCGGAAATAATAATTAATCTAGGGCATGAAGGAAACTAAACCCTAAAGGATCTTAACTTAATAATAATACGCAACAAAACAAAATAAATAGATAAACAAGAAATACTAACCTTTGAGAAAATCGGATTTCTCACACGCAAACCAACTAAGCAGACCTTCTTGACTTGGAGGCGAGTACTCAAACCAGAGCACCTCTAATGGTTCACACCCACGAACCAAAGAGAAAGTTCCAACTCCTAAGGTCCCGATTAAATCGTGTAAACTCTTACAAGGAGAGGAATAAGAAAGAGAGAATTGAATTGAACACTTGTAGCCAAGGTGTAAACCTCTATTTATATAGGGAGAATACTCTATAAGTTTAATATGTCAGCCGATGTGGGGTATACTGATTTCGGGTTCCAACCGCCGGTTGGACTTGTGCGTTCCACCGACTCACTTTAATTTGACTCCAGCCGCCGGCTGGACTTTCCAACCGGCGGTTGGATCAGGCTTCCAGAATATTTCTTTAGTTTCTCGTCAATTCATCAACTATTAACAAACTAAAGAATCAACCATAATATTAATTCCAATTAATATTATCTCTCATTTATTTCTCTTTAATTGTTCGTTGAGGGCGACCCAAAAAGGACTCTACTTTTAATGATATACTTACCAATTAGTTATGCACTTGGACACTATATCCAACAAACTCATCATGTTACACCTAGCATACCCTTTATAACTGCCATTTACGCGCAGCGTTTGAATAAACTAAAGTATAACAGATTTGGAAAACTAGAAACTCAATGTATCTCCATTTTGAGAATAGAGGATATTATCATCTAGTGATTTTAATCCATGAAGTGATCTCTTTAAGTACGGGTCTCTCCTATACTTAAATCCCCATCAAGTACTCATGAGTGTTGCAGCATTCTCCATGCTTATGTCTAATCTCCATAGACAATTTACTAACACTCCATGAAAGTCTTAAATCAACACTAACTTCCTGTAGTATGAACGACTGAGGAGGTTTGAGTAAAACTAATTACTCGGGAAGTGAATTCTAAACATGCAAAACGAAACACAATGACAAACAATAGTAAATGGTAGAACTCTTTCAAATAAATAAATCTCCATTATTTAATCACCAAATCTATTACATTTCAATCATTGCTATAATGTTTCAAATTCATACTAACAACTCAAACTTTATATTATCTCTTAAACCTATGCTCCTAGCATGTTCATCGTGTTTGGACCTTGCCAGTGCCTTTGTGAATGGATCAGCCGGATTATCCTCCGATCGTACATGCTTCACAATCATGTGTCCTTCTTCTACCTTTCTTCGAACAAAATGGTATTTCCTTTCTATATGCTTTGACTTCCCATGATCCTTGGGTTCTTTAGTCAAAGCGACTGCACTTTCATTGTCGCGGAATATATCGATGGGGTCTTGAATTGTTGGAACAACTCCAAGATCTCCAATGAAATTCCTCATCCATATGGCTTCCTTTGAAGCTTCACAAGCTGCAATATACTCAGACTCGCATGTGGAGTCTGCTACTGTATTTTGCTTTGAACTTTTTTATGTCACCGCTCCCCCATTCAGTAAGAATACCCAACCAGACTGTGACCGACTATCATCTCTATCTGTTTGGAAACTTGCGTCACTATAACCTGTTACTCTGAGCTCTTCTTCTCCACCATAAACCAAGAACCTGTTTTTAGTATTTCTTAAATACTTGAGAATATTCTTTACAGCTGTCCAATGACCTTCACCAGGATTTTGCTGATGTCGACTCACCATGCTCAAAACAAATGAGACATCAGGCCTTGTACACGTCATGGCATACATGATCGATCCTATAGCCAAAGCATATGGGACTCGACTCATTCTGTCCGATTCTTCCACAGATTTCGGACGTAGATCTTTACAAATCTTTATGCCATGATGTAAGGGTAGATTCCCTTTCTTAGAATTTTCCATTTTAAACTTTTTCAAAATTTTATCTAAGTACGTGTCCTGGCTGAGTCCAATGAGACGTTTCGACCTATCTCTGTAAATCCTTATACCAAGAATATATGCTGCATCTCCCAAGTCTTTCATAGCGAAACATTTTCCCAACCAATCTTTTACACTTTGTAATGTTGGGATATCATTTCCTATGAGTAGTATATCATCTACATATAATACTAGGAAGACAACAACACTCCCACTGACTTTGACATATATATAGGACTCATCTTCGCTTCTAGAAAATCCAAACTGTATGACTTTCTCATGGAAGCAGAGATTCCAGCTACGAGAAGCTTGTTTAAGTCCATAAACGGCCTTTTCAAGCTTGCACACTCTTTTAGAATACTTTGCACTTTTAAAACCCTCTGGTTGTCCCATAAACACATCCTCTGTAAGTTTTCCGTTAAGGAAAGCGGTTTTGACATCCATCTGCCATATTTCATAATCATGAAATGCAGCTATAGCAAGCATTATCCTAATCGACTTTATCTTAGCTACTGGTGAGAAGGTTTTCTTATAATCAATCCCAAGGGTTTGAGTATAGCCCTTCGCTACCAACCTAGCTTTATAAGTGTGTACCTTCCCATTCATGTCTGTCTTCTTTTTGAAGATCCACTTACAACCCACCGTCTTAAGACCGGGTGTAGTGTCAACCAAATTCCAAACTTGGTTGTCATACATAGACTGAATCTCGCTTTTCATAGCTTCCTTCCACTTGGCAGCCTCAGGGCCTGCCATCGCTTCCTTGTAGTTAGCAGGTTCGTTCAAATCAACTAGTGTACTATCACTAACCTTGTCCTCTTCTTCAATATGGAAACCATAATAGAACTGAGGAGGATTGCTAACTCTACTTGTTCTGCGAACGGGTAAGGATATGTCTTCAGGTTCAACAGGTGTCACCACCTCTTGTTGAGTGTTTACTATAGGTTCTTCATCGGTCGATTCTTGAATTTCTTCAAGATCTATCTTACTCCCACTGTCCTCTTTAGATATCATTTCTCTCTCAAGGAACACTCCTCTTCGAGCTACAAACACGACATTTTCCGTGGGTCTGTAAAATAGATATCCAAACGACTCTTGTGGATAACCGACGAAAAGACACTTTTTAGATCTGGACTCTAGCTTGTCTTGAGTTTCTCGTCTAACGAAAACCTCGCAACCCCAGATCTTGATGTGACCAAGAGAAGGACGTTTTCCCTTCCACATCTTATAAGGTGTCTTTGAAACCTTCTTAGTGGGTATTTGATTTAAGATATGTGCGGTTGTCTCTAATGCGTAACCATAGAAGCTTATTGGAAGTGTTGCCCGACTCATCATAGATCGAACCATTTCTAACAGAGTTCTATTTCTCCTCTCCGCAACTCCATTTAGTTGTGGTGTTCTAGGAGGAGTCAATTGTGAAACTATTCCACAGTTTCTAAGATGATCAAGAAACTCGATACTAAGGTATTCTCCTCCCCTATCGGATCATAGTACCTTTATCTTTCTGCCCAGTTGAGTCTCTACTTCGTTTTGATATCTTTTGATTATTTCAAAAGTATCGGACTTATGTTTAATCAGATAAACATATCCATATCTACTGAAGTCATCAGTAAACGTAACGTAGTAGCGATTTCCATCTTTTGTGACGCATCGGAATGGTCCACATACATCTGTGTGTATCAAGTCCAATAGTCCTTCACCTCTTTCACATGATCCAGTGAATGGTGATTTTGTCATCTTGCCCAGTAAATAAAATTCGCATACATCATCCGATTTGATGTCGAATGATTCCAACACTCCATCCTTTTGGAGTTGGGCGATGCGTTTCCTGTTTATGTGCCCAAGACGATAATGCCACAATTTGGATTTATCAAGATCATCACACGAATCAACATTTAAAATCACATTGCTAACACATTCAACATTTTCATATATGCCTTTGTAAGGAGAAGCTTTAAAAATAAAACTTCCATTTAGATAAACCAAAATATCTCCATTCTCATTATCAAATGAAAATCGATAAACATCATTGAACAATGCATAAAATGAAATTATGTTTCTAGTCATTTCTGACGAATAACAGCAATTATTTAAATCTATCCTAACTCCAGACTTCAGCATGAGCTCGATTTTTCCAATCTTGATCACGGGTGTGAATTTCCTGTTTCCCATGATTAAATTGAGCTCTCCATGCCTCAAACTTCTACTTTCCTTTAGACCCTGTAATACAGTTCAAATGTGAGTACCACACCCTGTATCCAGAACCCACGAATCAGAAGTTGTAGTATTATGGAGTTCGATCATAAACATACCTGAGTGACTACTCTTTTCGACCTTTCCGTCTTTAAGGTCATTCAGATATTTTGGGCAGCTACGCTTCCAGTGCCCCTTTGTGTTGTAGTAAAAGCACACTGCTTCCTTTGGATCATTTGTAGCTGCAATCTCAGATTCAAACTTTCTGTTTGAACTACGACTAGATTTTCCAGTCTTTCCTTTCCAAGTTTTTCTTTTCTTTGCATTTTGACCAATAGCCAACACAGGAACTGCTGAAGTAGAGGGCACATCAATCTTCTTGATCCCTTGCGCAGAGGTTTGCAGCAAGTTATGGAGTTCCATTATTGAGGTTTCTTTCTCATTTAAATTCATTTGATATGAGATTATAAACTGATTGTAGACAGCTGGTAGGTGAGACAGAATTATGTTTATCGAGAGCTCAGTATCAAACATCATGTTCAATGATTCCAACCTATCAAAGTACCCTTTCATCTCCAAGACGAAAGCACAAATAGAGGCTCCAGGTTTAAGTTTACAAGCCATGAGCGATTTAACCACATCAAGACGTTCTTTGCTTGCCTTTGCCTGAAACATTTTCTTTAGTTGTTGGTTCATTTCATAAGCCCATATATTCTCAAAAGTCTTTTGCAATTCAGGGCTCATGGAAGATGCCATGATGCAAGACACTTTGTTTGCATCATCATAATGTTTTCGGTGAGCTTCAATCTCCTCTTGGGTTGAATCATTATCAAT
This sequence comes from Gnaphalium uliginosum, assembly GCA_963930675.1. Classification (NCBI taxonomy): domain Eukaryota; kingdom Viridiplantae; phylum Streptophyta; class Magnoliopsida; order Asterales; family Asteraceae; genus Gnaphalium; species Gnaphalium uliginosum. The sequence goes on from OZ005685.1 coordinate 33,913,834, forward strand.
AGTGGGAATCTGTTCATCGAGAACATACTCCTTGTTCTCGTACCTTAGGGTAAACCTAAGGTTTCACATCCAGTCCATATAGTTTGGACCGGTAAGTCTTTCCCTCCCAAGAATTGAGAGTAGTGAGAAGTTCGAGTTATTTGCGAAACTGGGAACGGGAGGAATAATACCATTTTCAGTAGACATCTATAATATAAAACAGTTTTAGTTAGTATAAATATTCCTTAATTGTTTAATTACCCAATTCTAAATTAAGGCTAGGATCCATATTTTCGATTCGTTTTATGAAGAGGTTTGACGTAATCATATCACGAATTTATTTTAGGTAGACAATGCTTTTGTCAATTTCATTTTCTATGAAATTCCTATTTCTTTTGAGATTCATTGATTCAATCAATGACATGTTAATCTCGGATATGCTTATCTACCATTCATGATTGGGATGCCGAGGATCATGAATAAGATAGTGAACTTAACCATGCAAAACCCGCGTGGTCCCCGGCCCAAGTACGCTCGAGAATCGCGAGTCTCACATCACCTCTCACTTATGTCCTCTCATTAATGTGCCGGTAAATCACACACGCTCCATTAATAGTCCATATGAGAGATCTGCGGTTTTCATTGGCTAGCATGCAATTCACATTTGTTATACATAAAACGGGATTTTGTTTTAGTACTTTAAGTCAATACTTTTGATTTTGACATCATCCTATCAAAAGTCCTCGGTAGCTCCATTGAACGTACAAAGAAGCGGAGAAGTAGGTCAGCGCAAAGCATATTAAAAACCCACTTCTTTAGGAAAGTAAAGTGTCCCGTCTTATACCTCTCTTATAGTTTGTTCACAATGGGTGAGCCGGTTTATCAATTGACTGACAACGTATTTAGATTTTAAATGATACATATATATTTATCATAATATATATAGATCTCTTTAAACTTTTAAAGTTAGGGATTCTATTTTAAACATTTTAAAATTTTAGGGGATCATTTAAACAATTCAAATATTAGTATTTAATCTAGATCCATATTAACATTTAATGATCATACAAATTTATCTATGGATTACTATTTACGATTAACCATTAACTAAGCAGTAATTCCATGTTAAGTGCCTATATTATTAAGCTAAGGCTCTGATACCACTAATGGGTTTTTCTATTCCCTTACTAGATTAACATACAATGCGAAAATAACAATTAATCGTCTACAAGGGGACAAGTTAAATCATCTACATCCGAATTCAATAATTCTCATTCATAATTCTCATCCAACTGAAAACATCATTGGAAATTTGAATAATGGTGTTCAAAACAAGGGGACAAGTTAAATCATCTACATCCGAACAGCTTGACTGCCTAGTAGCTCAAATAGAGTCATGTCATCTTTCTCAAATTGAACAAAGAAGGTCCAAGACGCGCTGCAAGATTCTCATTGGATCAATGCTATGCAAGAAGAGCTTCAACAGTTTGAGAAGCTACAAGTGTGGTCACTGGTTGAGGTGCCAAAGGGTGTTCATCCTATTGGTACTCGATGGGTTTTTCGTGTAAAGAAAGATGATCGTGGCGTAATTGTGAAGAATAAAGTTAGGCTTGTGGTACAAGGATTCACACAGATCAAAGGGCTGGATTATGATGAAGTCTTTGCTCCAGTTGCGCGATTGGAATCAATTCGCTTATTTCTTGCTTACGCCGCGTACAAGAGATTTCAGGTGTTTTAACTGGATGTGAAAACTGCGTTTTTATATGGGAAGATAAATGAGGAGATCTATGTCCGACAGCCTCCTGGTTTTGAAGATTCAGTTCATCATGACTCTGTCTACAAGTTGAACAAAGCGCTATATGGTCTTCATTAGGCTCCGAGGGCATGGTATGAAACGTTGTCATAACATCTGCTGCAAAATGGTTTCACTCGAGGACAGATTGACAGCACCCTCTTTATCAAGAAGTCTGGAAAGGATTTGCTTCTTGTGCAGGTTTACGTGGATGACATCATTTTCAAGTCTACAAATGAAAAACTGTGTAGAGACTTCGAGTCCATCATGAAGTCCAAGTTTGAAATGAGCTCCATGGGAGAACTTACTTTCTTCTTAGGTCTGCAAATTGAGCAGACTGATCATGGAACCTTCATACATCAGTCAAAATATGTCAATAACATTCTGATAAAGTTTCAGCTGCTAAACTGCAAAACCTTTGCAACTCCCATCGAAGTTAATCACAAACTTGGACCAGCCGAAGAGGAGGATGATACAAATCAGCAGGACTATCGATCAATGATAGGATCGCTTATGAATCTCACCGCCTCGAGGCCCGACATCATGTTTGCTGTGTCTATCTGCTCAAGGTTTCAAGCAAAGCCAACGATATCTCATGACAAAGCGGTCAAGCGAATCTTCAGTTATCTGAAATACAAACCATCTCTTGGTTTATGGTACTCAAATGAGGATAGGTTCGTTTTGACTACCTACTCAGATTCAGATTACAGCGATTACAATGTGGATAAAAAGTCAACTACAGGTGGATGTCAGTTTCTGGGTAATCGGTTGGTCTCATGGCAGTGTGAGAAGCAAATGACGGTTTATACCACAACAACTGAAGCTGAATACATCGCTGCTGCTAGCTGCTGTTCTCAGGTTCTCTGGATTCAGCATCAAATGCGTGACTACGCAATCCCGTACAGCTGCTATCTCAATCACATTGATAATACTGCTATTCACATTGATAATACAGCTGCTATCTCAATCACACGCAATCCTGTACAGCATTCTAAAACAAAACATATTGAAATACATTTTCACTTTATACGGGATTGCTATGAGAATCATTTAATAGACTTGATTCAAATCGACACTTAAAAACAAAATGCGGACATTTTCACAAAGGCTTTTTCGCGTACTCGATTTGAAGAGCTTGTCTCTATGATCGGAATTAAAAATTCTGATCATAATTGATTTGTGACTTGAAAGTGTTTGTATATTATTTGTTTAACTTTGTCTTTGATTAAAAAAATGGATGTTGGATTGTGTCTGGAAACAATCTGGGATATGATAGTACATCAGGGGACATGCACAAAAATGGAAGTTTTAAGCTTTATGTTTGATATGTCAGTAGGTTTATCTAACATACTTAAAACATCTTTTCTAAAAATTGTCTTCATCACATGATGTATTGGTAGGCATTTATGCTTAAGTTTCTAAAACCTCTAAAAAGCCTAATTTTAAAATTGCATATTGCTTTATATAAAACATATTATTATGTATGACATTATGTTAACATTTGGACATTTACGTCTTATATTAGACATGTCTTAATATTTGAATGATAAACATGTTTTAATCTTAAGGTTTAGAGTTTTAATATGGTTTTATCTGAGGAACTATATTGATTGACTCCTCTATTGTACGAAAGTACAGACCTGGTTTCAATTGATATATTTTTGAAAAGGACATAGGTGAGCAGTCTGTATCAAGTTATGGACACACATTGCACACCCGTGGTAATCTTGGTCTTACATACTGTACTATGTCCAAGAAAACATTTCATAAAAAGATTACCTAGTATTGGTTTGTGTTAAACTATGATACTTTGTTGTACAATGTATCCTCTAGTTTAATTGTTCAAACTAGTGTATGTTCAACCAGATTCAAAGTTCATGCGACTCTGTTGTACGTTGTACAGACCTGTCACCGCTGGCTTGCTTTTAAAGATAATTTCATATTCTTGCTCTAGCATGTTTTGATTTCAAATGTATATCTTAATATGCATTATATATTGTAATATGCATACCAATAATAACGATTCGTGGTTTAGGTACTTAAGTATAAAATGTTTAAGTGGTAAAACAATACCAATAATCATTTTGAAATAATTTTTCTAAACGATGTTTTAAATATGTTAAGAAAACTTAAAGTGGACAAATATATTGGCAATCGAAATAAAACTCACTATTTCCCAATACGTGCATGTTAGCCTGATATGATCCCTAACAAGACACGCAACAATCCCGTCACCAAAAATAATGTGCTTGGTTTGTATATTTTCGTTTTTAATTCTTGCATTCTTTAAGTTATGTTATTTTCTCCAAGTCACATATCATTGTCAAATTCGAGATCCGAAATCAAAACGTAAACGTTCGAAATCGCATCTTGCGACACTAGGCAAGTGCCGCCAATTTTGATTTCAGTGTCGCTAGTCAGTGTCGCTTCTAGGGTTTGGGTATAAATACCCTACCTCTGCGGCACTCAGTCTTCATCACTATTCAAAATTGCTAGCGACACTTAACTCGAACCAGCAACACTTGAAAAACTGTTGGTTTTTGATTAATCTGTGAATTTGGACCACTTTCTCTGTGATTCACGCACATACTATTGTTCTACTCGTGTTCTCGCATCGATTGGTACGTGTTTCGACTATTTTCACCGTGTATTTACAGTTTAATTTGAGTTTATAGTCACGGTTTTTAGGGTTTGACATGATTGATCGATTAAACGCTTGTTTAGTTGTTCTTTCTGGTAGAGTTTAATAACTCTGATTTCTGCATGTTTTCCGAAACTCATGGTTTGGTTATTTCGCAAAACCCCCAAAATTCAAGTTCATGTTTTCTGGGTTACTTGTTCGTGTTCTTGACTGCGACACTCGCTTGCGACACTCAACCGAGTGTCGCACCTTCCTTAATTTTACATGTCCAGTGACACTTGAATAAGTTGAATAAGTGTCGCTTAATTGAAATTAATTGTCTAGCGACACTCGTTTCATTGCCGCATACAATACGCTTTGATTTGGAACTGACGCTCGACGGAGTGTCGCATGATCGGTTTGACTTCAAGCGACACTTTACTAAGTGCCGCTTCTTGATTCTGAATTAATACAAGTTTTCCCAGCGACACTTTGTTAAGTGACGCCAGTAAACTACGCGACACTAGTCAAGTGTCGCTTTCTTATACTCGTTAATTCTAATACGAAGTTTTTCGGGATACTGTTGAGCTTGTTTCTACAACAATATCGTATGTGCTTGTTTTTCTGTTTTCTTCAGTTTTACAGATGGCTGATATGGCAATTAATGCTCGACGTACTCATCCACGGCACAACATTGTGGCCTTTTTGGATGACACCAACGAGAAGTTCATTCTGTTTCATCAAATGATCAACTTCTTACGGCGATCAAGGATTTATCATGCCATTTCTGCAAACCCGCCTGTGTTTCTAAATCAAATCCGACCGTTCTGGGAAAATGCGGTCGTAAATACCGAGAATGATCAATGCAGGATTTTGACTACTATTTTCGGTCATCGGATTTCTGTTACAGAGGATACGATACGTCAAGCTCTTCACTTTGCCGACGCTCCGGACATGCCAACGCAGTTCGATAAATTTTTATCTTCGGTGGCCTTCTTCGCATGGGTTATCCTCAGATACCTCCAGATCAGTACCGCAAACAACACTTGAGTAAGCAGTGGAGGTATCTGGCTCACATTATGATCGTTTGTCTGTCTCCTCGAAAGGCAGGTTTTGACGGCATGAGCTACGCAACAGCATCTCCTATGTTAGCTCTTATTTACAACAAGCCGTACAATTTCTCTGGCTACATCCTCGGAAATATGGTTGAGAATATTCAAGCAGGCGAAGACAGGTGGTTTATGTATCCACGGTTTGTTCAGATAATTCTTAATTCCCTGAATCTAGAGATCCCACCTAATGCTGAATCGATTCTTCGCCCCACGCTGATGCTATTACGGATATTTGGGGATTGTGCCAGTGTTCCAAGAGGCCAACAACCAATTCCCGATGTACCTCTTTTTGGGCACATCATTGATGAACATTATGTCCCGCCGCTAAACGACGGTTATTAGGATCCGGTCGTGGCAGAGGAACAAATCCATGATGATGAGTTCGTTGAAATTCCGGTTCAAAATCAACCGATAGATGACGTGGTTAATATGAACATGTTTGATGCATTTGCGGATGAGCATTAGGATTTTGAGCATCAGAATGCGGGGGAGCCTGAGACTGATGAGAATGTGGAAAACACTGCAAGTTCTGACGATGAAGAGGATGATGGTGGTTCAACTCCAAGTGATCCGGATGGCGCAGTACCCCGACAAGCTGAAATGGAGAATATTTGTCACTTCTATCCACAGAGGTACAAGCGCATTCAGAGGAGAATTCCTGAAGGTCGGGTTCATGTGCCTGATAATCGGGGTAAACAGAAGAGGATTAGAGAAGATCCTGACTTCGACTATGAACTGGATCCCAGGAAAGGGAAACGTTCACAATAGAGAATTAACGAGCCGGTCTCGACTCGTCCTGAGTCTATGGCTCGTCAACCATCTGTTGCTCCTGATATTTCACAAGTTCCTGACTTTATGCAGCAGCTTATGGAAGCTTTTATCACTCTGGAAGCTCGAGTTTTTGATCAGGGCGACGTCATTCAAGCTCAAGCTTTGAGGATTCAGGAATTGGAGCAAAAAGCTGCTCAAGTTGCTGTATTGGAGCGCCGAGTCTTAGAGTTAGAATCCCTGTCTGTCGTTCCAGGGAAGTAAGCCATCTGGCATCAGAAACAACAACCAGGGCTCCCATTTAGACTAAAAATGTAAATCCTGATAATGTAATTGATTCGAACGTTAATGGAAATATTTCTTTGGACTATTATGCTTCTTCTGATTATACTCCAGGTCAACCGGTACCATTGAATGTTGACTATTCTGAGGCTAACTTGTCATATCTACAAAGTTTGATATTTGGAAATGGGTCTTCGGTGCATGAAACTGTCCATGATAATGATGACGTTGAAAATGATAATGACATTGAGGTTGAGCAGGAGACTGTTAATGAAGAGGGAGTGAATATAGATGAAGTTGAGTTGGGTGCTGAAATGGAAGTATCTGATACGGAAGAAGTTGAAGAAGCAGGGCCGTCTACTGCTACTGAATCAACAAGGTTCCTACTGCTGCTAAACCGTCAAAGACCTGCAAGATCTACAAAGTTAAATCTACTTGCAAAGGTAAAATTATCAGCTGGAAATACGACGAGATCAACAAGCTTATCATTGTCAAAAGAAAAGATGGTCTTCAGTACTTCAGAAGGAATTTTAAGGAGCTGAGTACACTTCCTATGTGTGAGATGAATCATCTAGCGTAAATCAATATCATAAATAGATCTGGAGATGAAATGGGAGATCATGTCCAAAGGATTGTGAGAAAAAAGATTAACAGCAAAATCTTTTATTTGATCCAGTGACATTCAGGCCCTGAGTGAAGATTGTTTATAAATCTCCTAAAACGTTAAAAAGAATACCTCTGGAGGAGTTACCATTGAACTTTCTTAGAAGATTGAGATATTGGCATTATGATAATATCACGGGGGAAGCTGAGATTGTGTTCATTCCTGAAGGTGAGCCTGATGATGCATGGATAGCGAAATCTAAAAGGATAAGAGTCTATGATCCATTAAGCCTAATCAACTTGAAAAAGTATGATCTTGAAGCTCTGCATTCAAACAAGATTGATGTTATCAAAAATTTCAAGGAAGATGCTTTGCAGTTTCAAAGGGTTGTTGATCTATGTGTAGCAAAGGAAATACATGTAGGAGGAAACTTCCCAGCATACTTGAACTGATTCGAAGAACTTTGAAGACCAAGCTGATGACACGGGGGAGTTTGTTGGTACATGTTATTGTGTCAGTCAGTTGGTCAAGAGTCTGTAATAGGGTTGGTTAGAAGTTACTTTTGTTCTAGTGTTGTAAGGCGACACTTGGCAAGTGTCGCTTGAGCGACACTAGGCTAGTGTCGTTGTGGCGGCAGGTAGTGTCGCCCATCAGTTTGAGTTTAGTATAAATACAAGCATTAGGGTTAATTGTAAAGGTTGCAAAACCCTAGCTTGATATTATTGACTGGTAAGAGTTCTGTAAAAGCTATAAACATTCTGATCAATATTATATACTAAAGCTTTTGATATTCGTGTGTTTTGTGATTCGTTTAATACGTTCAAGACTTGATTATTTGTGATATATACGTTTGATTGAGTGACGATCCATTAGATCCTAGGAACAGGACCTACATATACTGAAAGCGAAAAAAGAGGGTTAATGGTTGGAAGGGCTGTGTATATCTTGGAAATTTCGGTAAGTGATGTGCAATTAACCATGTGATAGTTGATAAATTTATATGTTGATGAAAAGATGAGTTGAAAAGCTAAAATAATGATGGTTTATCTGTTTTACAGAAAGGACATTTTAAAATTTTTATCTTTGTAAGTTTAAATTAAACTAATACGTATTTTGTTGATTAAACGCAGAAAAGTATCCATAAAGACCATCGCCCGGAGAGGACGCTGAAGCGGACTAAGATTGAGGCATCGTGATCCTAGTGGATTGATAGTTGTCAATTCTTTGACGAGTAGATAGGTGACGATGATGTCGAGAGGCCTACGAAGAAGGCACAAAACAGTAAAAAAGATGATGCTTAGCCCTCTGCTCCCACCTCATCTCATGACGAGCCAGTTGATGATTTTGATTTTTCACCACCTCATGACGATCATCCGATTAGTCATACTCCGAGTATAGTGAGTACTCGTCGTCACACCTCTCAGCTGACATTAGCGAGGGAGGAGGTGCCCACCTTACACACCAAAATGTATATTTCCTTATTGTGAGTGAAAGTTAAGTGCAGCCTGTATCAAAGATAGTAACAATTTCCAAGTTAGGAAGTTAAATGACATTCTCACATGTTCTCGTACTCAAATCATGTTGAATAACCGTCATGTAAACAAGAAAGTGATTGATAACATCTTAAAAGAATTGATGACTTTGGAAGGATGAGTATACAGAGGCAAAGAAATCACACTTAATATGACAAAAAGCTTTAAAATCAGCCTTTCATACAACTAAACCTGGAGAGCAAAGTGTTATGCTATTGAGTTGTTGAGAGGTATTATAAATAATCATTTCCAATGCTTCCCATTTACCTGCAGAACCTAAAGCTCATAACCCGAGGAGCATAACGAATGTGCTTACAGATGAGAAAGATAAATTTATAATATGTTACATGTCCATTGTTGCAGCTGTAAATATAAATAATTGATTTTCATCTATGTTCACATACGTATATTATATTATAATTGATATTTATTTTATATGTCCTTGTAGATACATACATTTGTTAACCATGCACGCCTAATAAATATCGTAGATGTGGCCCAATTGAGGGGGGTTTACTTGGGGACTAACTTAATTGTTATGACGATGGATGGTAATAATGGTATATTTCCATTAGCCTATGGAATTCAAGCAGGAGACACGACCGACATTTTGACGTGGTTCTTTGAAAACTTACGTGACGCCCTTCAATTTGCTGGTGGGATTAACAACCTAAATTTCGTTTCTGATAGGGCTCCTTCCTTTGCAGTCGGTATTTCAACTATCTTCCAGAGGCATTTCATGCCCTATGCTGTCGTCATTTGTTGATGAACTTGAGAAGAAAATCTTCAAAAGTCAGATACTTTGAATGGCATTACTGGAAAATGTGTAAGGCATACCGTAAGAAGATTTCGATCACCGTTTTGATGTCATTTCTAGACGTTTACTAGCATCATCTAAGGTTCTTACCGATGTTGGGAAAGAAAGACGGTCAAGGCATCATGCCACACGTAAACGATATGCTTACCTCACAACTAACAATGTGGAGTCCATTAACGCCATGGCCAAGCATGCAAGAAAACTCTCAGTCACAATGCTGTTGGAGTTTTTTTGATCTTCAGTACAATAGTGGTATTTCAAGCATCAAAACCATGCACACGGAGTTAAAACACATGTCATACCATATGTCGAGCACAAAAGTGGGAAGGGCAATGGGAAATTTCTAGGCTGGAATGTCATCCACAAATATGATATGTGAGGTGGTGAATGGGAAAAAGAATGGGACAATCAACTTAGAACGACGAAAATGCACTTGCAAGCAATGGCAGTTATCTAGTTTACCTTGCGGACACGTTATGACAGTGACATGTTACTTCAAACGCGACGACGTAAGTTGTTATGCTGAGAGGTTTTTCACGTCAGAAACATATCGAGTGGCCTACAGTGAGACTGTAGAACCAATGACTCATCTTTCAGAATGGGTCGATCCAGGTAATCTACAGATTGTGTTGCCACCGATACTTGTGAAGAGGAAATCTGGTTGCCCACCTGGTCATGCTCGTATTCCTTCTAAAGGAGAGGAGAAAATGAAAACAAAAAAAAACAATGTAGTCGTTGTAAGGCATACGGTCATGGTCGATCTACTTGTACGGCTCCTTACGATAGAACAGATGACGAGCCAAGCCTATCAAGTATCAAATCAAGATCCATCTTAAGGTCAAAATCAAGATCTAAATCATGATCTAAAAGAGTATGTTGCTACCTTTATTCATATATAAAGTAAAAGAGTAATGCTACATAGGTCTAATTACATAGACCTAATTATCTCATTGGTTGGATTTTTTCCCTCCCTTTTTCTTATACATTGGATTTGACATGTGTCATGATTTCCTTGTTAGGTATAGATTTAGGTTTGTGTAAGTAGGTCTATCTACCATATTTCGAACTACAATATTACATTCTATTATTAATATCATCTTGAACATTTGAAATCCACTAAATCAAAGGTAAAGGCGGAAGCGGAAGCGTCTCAGCCGACTCAGTGTTTTTCAAGTGTACATTTGAGTCATCCTTGAAATTATTTTAATGAAAGAATCTATGTTATGTTCTAGTTAACAATGTTATCTATGTTTTATTATTGTGGTTTATTTGATTCAATAATTTTTCTTGATATTCATTTTGTTGTATTTGACGAACACTAAAACATTTCATTAGATAGAGATTAAAAACATTAAATAAACAATACAACATACTAAATGAAATACATAATGTGACAATTATCTAATTGATTAAAAAGATAAATACAAATTACAATAATTGACTACTAAAATCGAATAACCGTGTTACACTTGAGGAGCCAGTCATAATCTTAGAAATTGGTAATGGCATCATAGTTTTAAAATTTGTCATATTTGTCAAATCATTGCATGTAACATAGACCTCAATTTCTCTATGTATTTTCGCGTAGTTAGTAATTTGCTTAAGTTGCTCGACACCATCCATTATCAGTTGTAAACCAGTATCTAGGTCTTTATCATGCTTTTTAAAGTAGCACTCCCACTTATCTACAGCCCAAAAACCTAGCTCTTCCAAAGCGTAATGGAGAAATTTTGTTGAAAATGCATCAACATCTATGCAGTCAATAAACGTCAATAAACGTCAACAAACCTTTCGTGTACATTCTTTTTGCGCCCTGAAAATATCCAGCATGACGAAACGCGATGCTAAACAACTCAGGAACTATTACGTAGAATTAATCAGTTATTGGTTCTGTATTTGAACTTCGAAAATGTCAAAAATATTGGTGTAAATCATTTCGGGAACGATTTTTTTTTTCAACCCACAAAAAGTGAGTATTTTTATGAGAATTTGTAAAAGAATCTGATAATCATCTTATCTAAGGGGCACATAATTTATAGAAAATTTTAAATTCCAAGAATCTCAAAAAATGTTATCCAAAACGAATAAAGGATATGACATTTAGTCAAAAAGTTATCCAAACAGCAAATCATGTCACGACACTGCGTACCCGGACACGTAAGTTGCAACCAAGCCACAACCCGGACACACAAGTTGCAAACTGCGACTCGCAATTCGCAATTTGTAACTTGCGTCCGGGTAGGACATTTCGTCAATTTTTTACGCGAAAATTATATATATATATTCGTAAATGTGTTCCCGAAAAAGAATCAATTAGAATATCCTAAAATGAAAACGTGAATAAAAAATCGGAACGGACAAAGTAATATTTAAGGATCTGATTAACCATAGTATGTCAATTATATCAATAGCAAATAATTAAATAAAATATTTTCAATCCACGTGTATATCAAATTATGTCATGTTTTTCGGGTCAAAAACTAATCTGAAAATGAAGGCTTTGTTAAATTATTGCCGATAAAATTGACACGAGTTGTTACAATTATTAAACATACAAATAGAAATAGAAATTAGGAATTAAAAATAGAAAGAAATTCAATGAAGCAACCTATCTTATATCCAGGTACTTTACTCAATAATTGCACCATATAAAATAAAATCATTTTGAAAATGAAATTATCAACAAATAATTCTCGCATTTAATATAAAAAAAAATCTAAAAGTTTCAATTAAAATGACATCTTTAATCTTTAATTTCAATTAAAATAAAAGGAAAATATATCACTTTAATTTGAAGGAATTAATGTAACATCAGAATTCTGAATTTAATATTTGCATGTTAATCACAAGTTCAATGGTGTACATAAAATATGCAAAAAAAAATTAAAAGTGACAATGATACATTTTAATTTATAAAACTTTATAACATAAATAAATATAATGAAAAAAGAAGCATATTTTAGTTGTTCTTCCTTTTCTTGATTATTCAAATTCAATATTATTATAGCCACCGCGAATTATCCCTTTATTAATTCATTCTTAGTGCAATAAACAAACATACAATAGTAATAAACACAAACAGTTATATAGTTGTTTATCGATATAATATATAATATTAAACTACCATGGACTTGAATTATTTTCTATAACATTTTAGTCATAACGTATCATATGTTAGTAATATATACACACACACACACATATATATATATATATACTAGGTTTTATGCCCGTGCGATACACGGTTAGTGTAAACATAAATACATTGAAAAATGATAAATGTAAAAAAATAACGATTTTACGAATACATAATGCGAAAATGTTATTTTTTTTAACACCACCTAATTTATATGTTGTTAGTGTAAAATACGGGTTAACTTTTATACATGAAAATATTAAGGGTTTAAAATGCATAATAAGTTAATCATGATTGATCAACATCATATAATTAATGTGGTATTGTTTATACATATGTCTTCATACCGAATATTATTGTGTAAATTGTTGTAGTATATTTACTTGAATAACAATTGAAATAATGTTATTTTTTTAAATGGCTGAATGATGTAATTTGTAAGAAAATAAATGTTTCGACTTGCATATTTTCACCTCATAATATTCATAAATACGAATCAAAGCATAAATATATACTCAATTTTTACATTAATATATTACAAGTATATTATTATTAATATTAATAATAATAATGAATAATCCTATTAGAACTTTAATTAAATGGGCACAATAATAAAATATAGTACAAAACTTTTTGAAAGATAGATAGATTAATTAATTAGTTATAATAAAGTGTCATGTGAAAAATTGAGTTTAAAAGTCTGGATCTCCGTAACTTTTCATTTTGGATATATAATATGTCACACTTTTTGAGTTTTTTCAATACGATTTGTAGAATTTTTAAGAGATAATTTTAATGTGAGAATTTTTAGTTAAGAATTAGATAAATTCAAAAGCATTTTCCATATCAATGACATGTAGAATTTTTTGAGAAGTTAAGGTAATGACACATAAGATTTTTGCTTATTGGTCAACAAAATAGGGGTGACACATAGGAAATAAATTATTCTCAATTAGTTATATAGATATATTATATATATATATATATACTAGTTTGTATACCCGTGCGATGCACGGTAATCTATCGTGATTATTTTAAATATCATGTGATTAAATGATAATTGTAGTATATACAAATGTTTTATTAAATAAGCATATACGATAGTACTTTGAAGTGCTAAAGAGTGGGGAAAAAGATTTAGTTAAAATAAAAATATGTAAAAGAATTGCATTTGAACAAATTTAACTCAAATAAATCGTTTGAGTTTATTTTCATTAAATCATCATGATATTAAAAGTGTAATGATCTAACTAATATTTACATTAAAATAATAATAAACTCATGACTTAGAAAGAACCATTCTCTTCTACGAATTAGAATTTGTATCTACTCATTATTTATTATTTATTATTTATTTATTTATTTATTTAAATGTATATTTATCCAAATTATTCAAACTCAATTAATAAATTATTTTTAAAATATTGAGAGATTGCCACGTGGCATTGAAACTTAAATTATGAGACAATTTGTTATACTCCTTTAGTATATATATATATATATATATATATATATATATATATATATATATATATATATTATATTTAATTAATTTAATATTTAATTTAATAGATTAGGAACATAGGAGTGACAACTAACAACTACTAGTAAAATAACACAACTTGTATTCAAACGGGATAAGGATCGTACAAAACCTTCTTTTTGGAATAAACAAAGTTGGACACCTTTACGAGAAATGAGCGTATTTGATTTCTTATACAATTTGTCTCACTTATTATATATAGTTATATAATATAATATATTTTTAGTGCTAGATCAAATACATATTTATGAGCTCTATTTATGAGCTTAACCTACTATTGTCAAAGCGTTCGTTAAAAATATATTTTTAACAAATATTTATGTCATTATTATTAGTTTAGGTGTCATCTCGACATAGTTTTTCATATTATTATTATTATTATTATTATTATTATTATTATTATTATTATTATTATTATTATTATTATTATTATTATTATTATTATTATTATTATTATATTTAGGCAATAGTGTCTCTTGTCTTGGTACCCCTCCTTGTTAAGAAAATAAATGGATAAACACTATCCAATAAAAAAGACAGGCATTGAGGTTTGATACACTAAAGATTCAAAGAAAGCTACGTAAGTCTTAAATTTATAAAATTTGTACCATATATATTACAAAATAAAGGATTAGTATATTATCCGGTTCATTCAGGGATTTTACAACGTTAAAGAGCCTGATTATAAGTTTATTTTTTAACAAAAAGCAGGGCCGTCTTCGAAGGTGGACGAGATGGTCGACTGCTCAGTGCCTCCGAATTATAGGGGCCTCAATATGGTGTGTTTGTGAATATATATGTGTGTATATACATATACATATAATATGATTGTTAGTTGCTAGAAGAAAATAATGTTATACTTGTTTCAAAGTTGATTGCACTGCAACAAAAAGAAAATAAGAAAAATATTTTTTAACTCGATATAAGATCTCATTTCGGTGATCATTCATGTTTTTGCCCAGTGTCTCCGAAAACTCAGAGACAACCCAGTTAAAAAGTTAAATCCCATATACCTAGAGTTTATATTAACACGAATCATTAGAAAACTATCATCAATGTGGTTTAGTGATAAAGCGTTGATGTTCTCACAAGATGTATCAATTCTAATTTCGATAGATAAACATTTTGAAGGTAGTCATAGAAAGAGTCAAAACGAACTATGTGTAGATAATAAAACTATAAATTATGTATATATGAAGAAAGAAAGTTCAAAACTTACCATTTTGCAAATTGATTATTAAGTCATTAAAAAATAAGGGACCAAATAAATTGTAATCTATATGACAAAGTGGAAAAGGGAAGAATAAGAGTCCTATAAGGTGGGTTGATTAATTGTTAGTACACATAATAATTACAAATTTATATGGTGGGCATATTTTCCCTTATTTGGAAAATCTTTTTGAGATCTCATCGTGCATGACGTACTTGAGAGTTGAGATTCTTACTCCATTGAAATATAGAATTTTCAACGAAATACAACACGTGTGTATACTATACTTCTGATTTTAATTACTTAATTATAATATTTAAAAGAATAATCAGTTTCAAACCTTTCATAGCAAAATGATTATCTATGGGTAAAATAAAATCTTTTATTAACATAACATCTTTAGCCAAACAATTTATTACCACTTTCATTTAGCAAATCATCTTGGTGTATTTCACAAATGTTCAATGAAAAATGAAAAATGACAAACGTAGAGGTGTCGTTGCTGTCTTTTACACATTCATCGATATTTTTTATTCAAATCATAACAAACTCGTTGGTGTCTTTTACACATTCATCGATATTTTTTACTCATATCATAACAAACTCAATGTCCATTAATATTGGTTGAGTACCGGTTGAAGTATAACAATTTACGTGTTCATATTTATTAAAGGATAGTCATTGATAAAATTCCATTTTAATTACTACTCCATGCCTATTAATTTCAAATACAGGCAATATTTATCGACAAATTCGGATATTTTTGATTTTATCAAACAACTTGAAGCAAGAAACATTCAAATGATGAAATATAAAGCCCCAACATGCAATATTGATTGAGATGGAACCCTTATGAAATGTGGACACAGTTAAATTAGTCTCAGATAATAATCAATTACTGAATGAAAACAGAAAGTGAGATTATATTTACATACACATAAATCTCAACAGCCTTTTTCAGTCTAAAATACATGATATCACCTGCCCTGCTTTTCACGAACTCACTGCCGGTCCAAAGTACATACAGATCGGCGGATCAACCTTTAAAATGGAGAGAATTGCAGAAGGAATTGTCCATATCCCATCACCACATATCAAACCCGAAGCAACTGCTCCTGCATAATCTTCAGCATCCTTCTTGTTAATTCGTTCCCACACAAAAAGTATCACCGTTCCAACAAACATATCGATAGCAAAATAAGCCCCAATATAAAACGGCACTGCCATAGCCATTGGAATGGGAACGAACTGAGCAACCTTTGAAGGAGCCCAATCCCTAATCATGTTTAAAATCAAGGCTGCAATAAAGAACCCGCAACATAAGGCCAAACAATGTTGTGGGAGCTCAGAAAACCCTTCTACACCAAGAATAGCCATTTCACGGTATATGACTGCATATGGTGCCTTATAAGGACTGTCAGGGGTTCCAATCTCGAATGCACACCAAAACATCCAAAATGTGAGTGGCGCGATTATGCATCCCATTGCTGTTCCTACTAACTGACTCACAAACATAGATTTGGCGGATGATAAAGTAAGATAACCAGTTTTGAAATCTTGCATTAAATCAGCAGCAGTTGCAACAATTGACATCATGACTCCACATGCTGCTAACCCGGCGATGACTCCTCCGTCGGACCCGACTAACGATGCGATGATAAATAGACCGATTTTGCCATACGTTGAGGCTAGACTCCAGTCGGTGAGACCGCATCCATAAGAGTTGCAGAAGGCTAGGGCGGGGGCTATGATGTATGAGCATAGAACAAGATACCATTTTAGTGGTGGGAAAATGAGTGGCATCGTAGCCATGGATATCGCCACTAGGAGTACGTATCCGGATGCTGCAACCCATGTTGGTATACTGTCTTTCATGAAAACAGCATCACGTTTTCGTTCCTCGAGTTGTAATTTGGATGCCTCGGAATCTGCAAAGTATGAAAAGAAAAGAAAAATAAGAGAGCACTTCTTTTTCATTTTGGCAAAAAAGAAAAATGGCGTAACGGGTTTGTATCAAAATGAAAAACTTTATTGGGTCGAAACGAGTAAGATTAGGTTGACCCATAACACTTTGTACCAAAAACTTGTTGAATAAAATGATTTAGGAAGTTGTATGCATTAAAAATACACGTTGAACAACTTTTGACCCACTTTACACCTTTCTTTTTGAGTTAGATATCACCCATTTGAAAAAGATACAAAAGTCAAATCGACCCTTTCGTTAAGGTCAAAGCCTGCACTCATTAAACATGTTAAGTGACATGTTATATGACCACCACAAGTGTAATGGAAGGTTCATCTCACCTAAAATCTCTTTGATTACAGGGAGATTTTGTTGTTTAGTGGAGTTGTTCAACACTGTCTTAACGGAGATGACTACTATCTTCACCAGATTGTAGAGACCATCTCCAAGAATAAGTGCAATGGAAATAAAAACCTGCAACAGGCAACAATGGTTAATAACATTATCATTGCAGAAGCAGCAATGAATTTAAAGTAATGGAACACAAAAGATGACGAAAAACATATACCTTGTACCCGTAGAGACCTTTGAAGTCATTGCTGCCAAGATCAGCTGGATACCAATCCCCTGCACGTGTAGTAATGAAGGGCCAAAGAAAGCCAAATGATATAATAGCTCCAAATAGAACCGAACAGTTGACTATGTGAGGGCAAATAAGACCACATCCCACATACGTTGGACTGAAGTCGAAGTAAAATCTGCAAGAAATAGTAAAACCCATGTCTATCATATATACAATATGAATGAAACGGTTGGTAATCCAATTTGTCCTTAAGTTTCGCACATTTTTAGACAGGACATAAGAAGACGGTAACACCGGTGTGACTTTATAGTTTACAATATTTCACTCTTAAAATTCTTATTATTGAAAACTTACAAAGTACATACGCAACTTACGTGTTCTTGTAGAGCATCAAGCCAAAGCTAGGAAAATTGTCAAAACCACATGCATCCCCAACACCACTGAAGAACCACTTAAAGCAACTCCAAACAAAACTTATGCTCAAATACTTTCCAAGAGAGTTTACTTGCTTCCTGTCACAAGATATCATAAATCATAATGTTATACAAGTTCATGGAGTTAGTATCGACATAATAAAAAAATTCTAAAAGAGTGTTCACTCATTGAGTGATATAAGCATTTGCCATTTTGGCCCAACATCAGTGCCAAATACCATCACTGGGGCTCCAAATTCAGTTCCCCGGTTCTCCCCCAAGTTTTAAGATTTTTACAATTTGAAATTTCCCTATTTTCTGGAGCATTTTGAATTTATGGCACCACAACAATCTATGAAGGACCCATTTGTATGCCTAGAAAACATTCTAAAATATATATAGTTTCTTCTCTCAAGCGTCTAGTGTGTGTTTGCCTATCATTTGCTAGAAGGTATATAGTATACTTCTGTCCAGTGTCAATTGCAAAGTTGTTTTTATATCCCTATGTAGTATCGTCACTATTCTAGCTGTTTAGAAAGTTAAATGGCCTAGGAAGCATGATAAAGTGAGTGATCCTCTAAGTATGCACGCATATTACCTTGCGAGCTCTGCACCTGTAGTCGTGTGAAAACTATTTATCAACATCGCTGTGGCAGTTCCGCTAGGGTATGTAAGCTTATAATCCATTACCATTACCTGAAATCACAAACTCAAGTAAAAATAAGAAACTGTTGAAAGATGATGGGACTTGCGTTTTAACGGGGAAAAAAACTCTCATATTATGATTAAAAAGAATCCAAAGCAACCCAAATTTAAGAAGCATAACCCAAATAAAATTGGAACGTAAACTACAATCCTAGTTGAGGTGACAAAGTGGAGGTGGCAATTTCACCCCATTTACTTACTAATGGGTTAAATTATATGTCTAACCGGTCAATGGGTATAACTTAAAAACACAGTTAAAAATGGAACGGGTCGAGAGGATCAAATAGGTTGAAAGTCTCACAAAATGTTATTCAAATGTTTCCAACCTTCTAAGTTTAATAGATTTATTATTTATAAAATTAAAAAATAAATGTGGATGGGTCAAGACTCAAGACATCTGAGTTTAACGGGCATTTTGAGAATTATCCATTTTGACCCATTATCCAGCCCGGACTCACTCATTTTGCCACCCTAAGAGAAGGTACAGATGAACATTTAAAAGATTTTCAAATTGCATACTACATTTGCCAAAAATGGTACAACATCATAGCAGGAATATACTACATTACCTTGCGAAGTGGAACAAGACTGAAAAGGCCAAGAAAACTGACAACAGAAATGAAACCCATCATCCACAATAACCCTGGGTTCTTAACATCTTCTGCCCGATTACCAGGGTAATCAGCACCAATCAAATTGTACGTTCTCTCATCCATTGAAAGCAAATATGACCCAAATCCTCCTGCAGACATTTAATAATTAGCGTAATGCGTAATGCTTCAGAAAATAAGAATATGACAACGTGATAATATTTATACAAGTGGACATTACAGATGATGTCTCATGTATTAGTATTCAGTGTAGTTACCAGATTGAAGAAAAATATGATTCTAATGCTAAAAGTGGAGCAAAAGCACAAGATCTAATCACAACAATGATCATAATCATGATTCGGTCTAACAGATACAAAAACTAGTTCAAATAAACTACAAGATTAAGTAGATTAAAATAGTTTTGTATGACAACCTTATCCCATATCAGTTGTGAATGTGAATTATAATTTCTAAGCTCATTTGGTAGTAGGCTACTAATAACTCCACCAAAACTTCAGTTGATTTGGAGATATTAAGTCAGTCTTCTACTGCTGACTGGAGCATTATAAATGCAGTGAGAAGCCCTGCATCTGAAGCTAAGTTGAATTGCCCTCATGGAATTTCTTACGGATAATCATCATGGGATTTTGTTAGGCACGGGAAAGAATATTGGTGGCAATTTCCACCCATTTGGGTTGTGTTTTATTTAATACAAGCCACATCAACAAAAATTGGCTAAAAGATAAACGCGTCAAATGGGTTGAAAGTCTCTCAAATAACGCATACAACCTCCTAATTCATAATTTTACATATTTTAGACTATGATTCAAATAATACGGAGTACAACCCGAATCATGATTAACACATTAATTATTGACATTTTCTGAAGTCTAGTCACCAATTCTAAAATTAACAAATGAGATAAAGTGCATTATCATATATTGCAATTTGCAAAGGCTAACAATCAACTTATTAATCTCAAGATTAACAATCCATATCAGATGTAAAGATCTACCTATTACTACAAATAACAAATATCATGCTAATCATTGTAGAATCCAAAATTACACAAGTTAGTTACCTCTGAAACTAACCTGAATATAATTTCTATCGCTATCAATGTCAATATAAATAGATTTAATAATATAAAAATAGAAAATTACCGCTGAAAGCAAGGCCATAGCAAGCAACAACACAAGTCTGAATAACAGTATTCTCTTGTTTAGTAAAAGGCTTAACAAAAAACCCTAATTTCTCATTAAAAGTAGTCCACGTTTTAACAAAGAAAAACCCTAGCAAACCAGCTGCAACATTTAACGACGGAATAATTCCAACAGTCAGATTCAACTTATGAGTAATGATGCAAAACAGAGTTCCTAATAAAGCACTGACAATTAATCCTCTTAACGTGATCTGATCTTTCCATTCGGGTATAGATTCTAATTCTGTATCTATTGTTTTTTGTTGACTAGATTCATCGAGTAACGGTTCCGTTATTTCGACAGTTGATCTGTTAGTTTCTGTTCCCATTTTTCTGAGATCAGATGAAAGGTATGAAGATAATTTGAGATTTTTTTTTCTTGTTTTGATGGGAAGGAAGAAAAGGGTTGACAAAAAAGGGTGGAGTTGGAGTGAATGAGTGTTGCTGAAAACAGGTTGATTGCTTGGTGTGATGAAATTATTTATCTAGATTTTTGGTGCCTGTTTTGTAGGGATTCCCATTTTCCTGACATTGTACTTATCTAAACTGAAAATTGACAAATATGGTTGAAAAACAGATTTTTTTGCAGTTGGGGCTATTTTCACGGGATCAAATTGTTTTTATTCTGTATATTTTTTTCAAAAAAAAAAAAGTTGGTTTGGATTAATTTTAACTTTTAAAAAAAGTAAAGATATTATAATAAGTAAAAACTACCATAAATATACAAGAAGTATACTGGTTTGGATTAAAATTGGCTTATTATGGTTGATGAAGTGATAATATGGTTTAACTGAAAGTGCCTACTTTCATCAAATTATACGATAAATGCTAGAATTGAACACACACACACACACACATATATATATATATATATATATATATATATATATATATATATTTTGTGGATGTGTATGTTATTGTTTTTCTAGAAATAAAATGATTTTTATGTTCTGTTTCAAAAGTTAGGTTATTATTATCATTTTTGAATTAATTCAATCGATATTATAAGAACGGTCACTACTTAATTATGTAATCAGTAATCAATACCACATAAACTTTACACGTATCAAATTCAAATAAAAATCATGTAGAAATTATCAATTTAAACATAACACATGTATCGAAAACTCACACATAAAATAGAACTGAAAAATCCAAATCATTAGCAATTCATATCAGCAAAACTTAATTTTATTTCAATTTTAATTATATTATATGGTAAACTCGGATAAAATAAGTGCATATAGTTGGTATTCAGCTAGTATAACTAAAGTCATTATGAAAAATCCATTTTTTTTAAATTAAAAGCCATACCAACTTTCAGTGTAAACTCATCTCCAATGTAAGCATTTTTACACTAAATTTAGTATTTTAGTGTAAAAGTTGAACTCCAATCAACTCATCGAATATAGTACAAATTTTATTGTACACTAAATTTTTGAAGATTTTGCACCAAATTTGATGTAACACTAAACTTTGCACCAAATTTATAATGTTTCATTTTAGTCCCTATGTTTGAAATATTGTTATTATTTAAGTACAAAATTGGGAAAAACTTATTTATTTGTATGATTCTTTTAATAAGTACATTATACATTAAATTAGATAATATAATTATTGAAATGATAAAATATAATTTTCAAACAAATTATGATAATTAAAACATTAATTATGCAAAGAACTTATGTAATTGAAACTTTACGAAAGTAAATAAATAAAATTTACATTTAAATTAATAGTTTGGAAGGTTAATTGATCATAAAAATAATGAATCAAAATAAAGTATAATGTAATAATAGTTTAGGGGCAATGTGTAAATGCTGAAAATCATTTTAGTGCATAAGTTGTAGATGAAACACATTTAGTGCAAGCATATTCCTGAAAGATTCATTTATTACACCAAATTTATTGTAATGTTTAATGCATACGTTGAAGATACCTTAAAGTCATCTTCAATGTTCCCTATAAAACATCTCCTTTATCTCTATATATAGAGGCACATAGGAAAAATACACTTTAAGAATTACTCTATATTTAGAGAATTTTTTAAGAAAGTTAAGTTTCCTGTATATATAGCGGAAAACTATTAATTATCTAAAAATTTAATAAGTGTTTTTTTTGTTAAATATTAATCAAATTTCAATATTGTTAAACTCTTGATAATAACAATTATTGGTTATTAATTATTATTAATAAATAAATAAAACAAAATTAATCGAAAAATAATATATAAAAAATTTAATATAATACAATATTATACCATAATGATTACAAGCAAATAAAAGTTATAACTAAATGAACTTAAACTTCATAAACTTTTAACATATCGTGTAAATATGAATTAACTAGGATATTGTATAGACTTTTGTTTTTAACTTAGATGGTTGGAGCAGATGTTTTTTATAGATGGAATATGTTGAAAAGGTTTCTTATTTGCTATCTTACACTCTTACTTTAATAGAGGATCTCCTAATCCACGTGGTAATTATATCGTATGAAATAAATGAAAATTCTATTTGGCAATCTCATAATTATTCTTCTATTATTTCTTGCCATGTCATAAGATAACGTGTATAGTATGACCTTTTGACCATTGGTTATGGAATATGGCGAGTTTGATTGATAGTAATGATATTAAATAGATCATTAGTAATAATTTGAATATAATAAGTACAACTCTTGGTTCTTAATTACAAACTTCATTTGGATTTAATAGATCTTTTGGTCTTAAAAGATAATAATTTATTTTTGACATTTGTTTAAGTTTAAAACTTGCGTTCAAGTTGTTATTTGTGTCAATCAAGTGTTTTCATCAAATATCAAAATGATATAAAGAGACTTATAACACTTCTAGATTTCTTTATTCATATTAGAAAACACGTAAGATTGACTTTTTAATTCTATTAAATTTGAAACATCATACACTACTTGGTGTAAATTTCATGAAAAATTATTGCACTTTTAACAAAGTTTATTTACACATCCTTTCTATCTTAATGTTACAAGCATATGTAAAATTTATTTTTTATTTTTGCTTTAATATATATAGAACTGTTTATTGACATTAAATTTTTTTTTCAATTATTTACTAAACTTCTAGAGAAATTCACTTATCTATACCATATATACTAGCATTCAATTTTAAATATTCAGCTATAGGTACAAATTTAGTTGTTGTAAAGAAATTTGAGCTCAATAACTCCATATGTACTAATCGAGAGGTCTTTTTGTTGGATCTAACAATTACTATAAGTCTATTATTGAAAGTTTACTAAACCTTCTGAATTTTGTGAGCATTATCATAAAAGTATTATTTATAACTTTTAACTTATTCTATATTTTACATCTTATTAAAGTGCCGATTCTTTGCGGTTGGTATAGACAAATCTTTATATTTGATCGTCACAATTGCATTCATTTGTAACTCATAAGTTTTTTACTTCACATTTGATTTTTCAATACCGTCCATCGGACGGGATATACACCAGTATTTAGATATACAGATAGAGTTATAGTTAGAGAGAACCTAATAATAAATATATTACCAAAAGTGTTTTGTCCTAGAAGTATGAAAGTAAGATGTACATTAATAATACTACCTCCGTCTCAATTTATTTGTCTACCTTTCTATTTTAGTATGTCCCAAAATAATTGTCTTCTTTTAAATTTAACCAATCAAAATGTTTGAAAATGGTAAAGATGGAATTTTATTGGTAGTCAAGAGTAATAAATGCAATTTCTTAAACTGTGTGTTTCTTATCTGGTGACAATAATTTTAAGACGGAGGAAGTAATAAATACATTGATTAGGTTGTAAAATTTTCTTTCTTAAACAAATAAATGCATTTAATGAACATAAAAACAAATTATAACTAGCATGTATTGATTAGTATGAAGTGAAATGTTAAGCGTAACTAGTTCTACAATAAAATCTGCAGTCAGATGTTTAATTTATAAACCCATTTATAGTTTAATCTTTATTTATTTATTTAGATTATAAGATAATATTACAGAAAATAGCATATTTGAGATCCTAAAATATGTGTAACCATGTATGAAATACACCACTCTCGATCAGTATCCGAAACTAACTGGTCAGTTTGTGCCACTCAACGTCAAATCAGCACTTTTCCAAACGGACTAACAACTCTAAACCGTGTCAATAGTGACACCGTCACTTCAATTTTTAAACGTCACATTTGCCAATATACATTTATTTATATACACTAAACAAAAAAAAGAATAAAAAAAAAATAAACCAACGCCCCCATTTTTCATTGCCAAACCGACGGATGCTCAAGTGACACATCAACTGACTCAGTGTCAATGGCGTCAGTTTGTGATGCACGTCACTTTCCCAACCAACTGATGGGTTGGAAGTACGTGGTCTTAGACATCTCCTAACAGTGACACAAATTGACGCATCAGTTGACAATTTCTGCCACATCAGCGTCACGTCAGCATTTTTCAAAACCGACACAAAACTGACAGAACACTAGCAACGGTAGCACATCACTCAGTTTTTTGGGACCCCATACAGCCACACACTATCTACTTTAAATATTTAAAATACAAAACTAAAACAAACATTTTCATTAAATTATATACATTACATTAATTAAAAGAAAAAACATTACAATTACTAAAAAAAATAGATTTATTGACGGCAATATTTTTTCTTGCCATTCGTACTTAAAAGAAAAAACATTACAATAACTAAAAAACATTATAATCCAGCGGGACTTGCATATCATAAGGAATTCGAACAACTGGATTTTTTTTTTCTTTTTTTTATTTATAAAAAAATGGAATCTAACTGGGGTTCGCAGTGGTGGAGGGACTGGATCGGAATGTTGGGCGCTCGGCAAAGTAGTCTTGAAACAAACGTTCGCAGGCACCTTCTCGATCACTAGGTAAATATCGTCTTGGTGCTCTTGGCGGCCGTATTGAAACTTTCGGCTTCATCGTCCGAATCTGTGTCTTCCGCGTCAAGCTTATGAGCCTAGCGATCGCATCGAAACAGTAGTGATGGTCAAAAAATCATCCTTATTGGAATCAGAATTCATTTATATTTCGATAAATTTGGTAGAATTATATAGATGATGAATGTAGTACTAAATTGTTGAAAATATATGAAAATTATAGTAAAAAGATGATGAAAAGTGTCTGTTACTTGATTTAATTTGTATGTGTATTTATAGTGTGTTTGGAATAGGAAAAGGGGGTTAAAAAATAAAAATAAAAATATTTTTGTAAGCATTAACGGCTATATTACCGTTTCAACTTTTATTTTTATTTTATTTTCCAACGGTAAAATTAAAAGAAAAAATAAAAAAATATTTAAATAATGCGTCTGGCCCACCTACTTCGTCCCTTCCTCGTCCGACGTACCACTACCAACGGCGCCGGTGGCGCGGGTTGCCACTGACGCATCGATTTGTGGGTCTTACAATCCCTTCTCAGGCCTCGGCCTAATTGGTTGAATAACCTACAACCTACTATAAACTTTGGTCTCAAGACTTTTTCTGCCTATTTTGATGATCTCCTTTGTATATGTTTCTTACTTTTGAAAGCCCTTAAAAAAAAAAACATTATCCTTTGGGCTGTTCCGACAACCCAATATCGACAAATAACCCATGACGTTATTTAATGTTTATCTCGAATGGTGTGCCACTTATGCCATGAATGCGTTCGTGTTAGATATTGTCGTTGATCTGAAGTTTTTACCATCATGTTTCTATCTACAATATAGAAACAATTTGTGCCGTACCTCATGACAAATAAAATATTTTTAAATAATAAAGACTCGAAGAGTTTCTACAAAACCAAATCAATCCAATTAAATGACATTATTAAAAAGGAAAGAAAACTAGTCAAATGCTCTTAACGTAGAAAGGCAGACATTAAAAGAAAAAGGAAAAAAAAAAGTCAAATGTGCTTTGTGGTCTAAGTTGTTGTTGGTTGTCAACGAAAGATAGTCAGTTTTTACTTGTTTCCTTACTCTTAGTTGGGTGATCGCCCCTTGGGATATTAGGTTCATTTACTTTGAAATTGAGTTTTAGAGTCGTTTCGGGTAGAAGTAATGTTCAGAATTGATGTATTGGAGTGTAACTTTTAGGGTCACTTTATTTGTTGAAGTTGAGTTTTTAGAGTCGTTTTGAGTGGACAAGAGTTTTAAAATCGATGTAGTTGTAGGGTCATTTGGGAGTAGTTGTGTTTTTCGATGGTTGTACTTCTTAACATCTTGCTAGTTTTCTTATAATAAATTTGTCTGCTTCTTTCAAAAAATTAATCTGTATGACCTATAAATTTATAATATAGTCAACATTGACATAATATCTTATTCTTTCTTACACAACAAATCTCATCTATAAAATAATTATAATTATTTCTCTTAAGTAATTGACAATTTATTAAAATAAAATTAATAAGAAAATGCTTTGAAGAAGTTTGCACAACTCTAACACCACTTGCAATTATAACATTATGGAGCGTTTGTGAGCGTCACGTTAGCATAATATAGTATTATCCAATAGCATCCGCAATGGTAAAATAAAGTTGTGGTGTGTTGTGTTGTGGAGGTAGAAATTACTAATTAATTTTTGTTTAGGTTAGAAAAGGAAGACAAGAAATTAAAAAAGAAAAAAAACAAGCATTAGCGCCTCACTTTTAGCGTTCTCTTCTCCGTTCTCACAATCACAACGTCCTAACCAACTCAATCACTGGTGATAAAATCACTGAAAATGATGATGTCAATGAAGAAAAAGATCATTGTTAAAATTTGGTTTCTTACAAGTGTTTAGCAGAGGGATTGAATCTCAACTTTGTGTATCGCAGGTCATCCTCGTGATAGCGAGAGATTCAAGTCACTCATTCTACCCAATAAAGGAAGCAGTCGTTGTTCCTGAATAAAAGGCAGTCACTGAAAGATAGACGAATCATTCTACAAGAGCATGTTAGCTCGTGGTGAGTACTCGCTGCATGGTGGTCCCTGATCAAGAAACGTGAACAACATCTAAGAGAATACAAGTGAAGAGTTGCATGACATCAAGGTTGATTGTGATTGGAGGATTTTCAAGTCACACAATTCACATGATCAGAAATGGGGTCCACTAACCGTTTTCAGTTAGAGTGGAGTCAATCAAACAGCGGTACATGTCATTTTATATTCCGAATTTGTAGTAGATATGTACGTGCATATCTTGCCTATACATAGAATGACAGTTGAAGTTTTCATATTAATCATCTACTGGTCGGTGATTAAATTTGTCTAAGTACGAATACGAGTCAGCGAGTGTTATTTAACTTGTGTGTTCAGTTAAAATCACTTCATCGATTGTAATACTTGGTTTGAATTACTGATTTGATCTTAGCTTAGTCTAGATCATTCCGCAATCAGTTTAAGTGTAATTTGTAACTATTGCATTTTGCATCTTTACTTATAAGCTTTTCATCTTACAATTATACTCTGCTTTCGGTTTATAAACTGTTAATCAATCAATTAAAAGTTGAATTTAAACAAGAAATTATATTCACCCCTACAGTTACAAAGTGTTAATTGTGACTTCAAACTCTACAAGTGTATTTGGGATCAACAAGCTTCTCATATACACAGAATGGAGATTCCTATGAATACAGATCGGTCACACTACTGGTCTTTTGGAACACTATAAATGACCTTTTTCTTCTTTTAGGTAGTTTAAGAATTCTATCCTAAATACATAAAAAAAACAAAGGTTAAAGGAAAAAGATCATTAGATATGATCAGGCAATAGATAAAGTAATAAAAGAAATGGAGGTGAAAAATATAACTTCCACTTAGAAAAAAAAAAAAAAAAAAAGTAGACAATTATATTTAACGTTGAAAATGCGAAAAGGAAAATGGTCTTTAACACATACGAGCAGATACCATTTGCAGTGTACTTTCCAGAAAACCATTCACATGAAGGCCAAAGGCCAACCAGTCAACCATAACTGGAGATACCTCATTGTACTATTCTGTACATTACATACCTCAAATCCAGAATTGTGTATAACTATCAATTGAAAAAAAAGCCACAAAATCACTGCAAGAAGCTACTGTTAGACGCTGGGAAGACAAATATGCACATTAGACGATGGAGGTGAGAACTAGACCTATAGAGAAACAGGTCAGAAACTGGTCAAAGAGATTTTAAGTCATCGAAAGTGTATAAAACCCTCCTAATTGGATTTGTTAAATATAGTTGGATCGTTTTAGGGCATATAGTGTTGCAAATTAATTACTTATAACATAGTGGGTTGTCCCACTCTGACCCAGCCCCTTTTGACCAGCACTAAATGTTTAAGCATATAACAAGAACCATGACCAGCCCATTTTACAGCTTGATATTCACATTATTATCCACTTGGAATAAGATGATAACATGACCAACAAAGCTGTACTACCTGCTATGGTCCATCTCTCCAATAGAGCAATGATGGTTGTCTAGCAAATTGGAGGTTCTTCTTCTATATAAACTTTTTTTATTGGCAAATAATTGCCACTTTTCATGATCAGAACCACCTCAACACACTTTTAACGTAGTTTTAGTTATTCTAGGACAACCTCAGAGCCCACATAGGTTTTGCTTTAAGGACTGTTGTAATCAATCATACAATCTGTAGGCCATCCATCCAGATATTAAATCAAAGCCAATAATATAGGCATTCATGTATTGTGATTGTAGTTTATTCAGCCATTTTGGACCCGTGTACCTGAAAAGATATCCGGCTGCTGTATGTTAGATATAACCACGTGGGCCATAAGCAATTACACTGCACCAGTATGATCTTTCAGACATCCATATATGGATAATGATATACAATGTTCCAATATAGACTATATTGGTTATTATTAACACAAATATAACAAAATAAGGATACAACTTCCTATAAAAGTTGCAAGGGCTTGCAAAATTCTCTCTTCTCGAGTTTACTCTAGTTGTCCTCTAAAAGTATATTAGTCAAATGAAACCATCCTTAAAACATGTCATCTTTAAAGCTAGTTAGTTATGTCTTTTAACAAACTTTCCTTTATGGGTATGCTGCAACTATTATCTCACCTTGGCCATGAAAAGAACATGCAGCTAAGTATTACTTTCCCAATATAATTTCCTTGAATCCAATAAGAGTGGATACATGTTTCAGGCTAGGCACTACAAATAACTAGTGTTGAGAGGGTGCTTGGATGTGTACTTTGAATATGTGATACCAAATACAGACAGTCAGACAATCAACTGTAATAAAACATGTTGCAAGAATACTGATTGGATGTGCTTCAATTTTTCAATGTTGTAAGCAGATACTCAGTTGTTTGAGTGTTAGGAAAATTATGATTGCCAAAATGGACATTTTATATAATGCAAAATATTTATAATCATAATATGACATTTTATTTTTATCAACTTTATAACAATTTATTTGTTAGCAAATTTACATCTTTTTTATATAATTTGAATAAACATAACTTTTTAATAATATTTTTAACAATGACAACGCTTAAGAAAAAGAGGGGTACATAAGCCCATTAATAGTTTTATAATGCACACCCAAACACTGCCTTAATAGGGTCAATACAAAAATTAACGTACCTCTGGGTTCCAGCTTCTTAATTACAAGTTTGCATTTGATAGACCATAGAGACCCCCTTCTTCTTGACCAAGCTTTGTTGATGTAAACAACATACATTTTAAGCTGCAAGATGGTGATACACTCAGATCCTTTACTGTTTCGATGCTGCAGTAACCGAAGCATTGTCCTAAACAAACATACGGACAGAACTAGAACGATTCCCAGTTAGAAATATTTTACTCAGACATTCTCCAAGGATCCCAGTTAAAAAAATATACGCATTACATCAGAATGACTAAAATAACTCTTAACAGTTATTTTTCGCCCTGCCGACAACATTAATTTTCAATCATCAAGTTAGATATTTCTTTCCCTTCAAGAAGGGTCCTGTTCATTGATCCAGTTAAATCCAACAGAATATGTCCAAACATCTGTAGTTTGCTGTTCAAAAGTAATGTACCAAAACCATGCTTACATTGCACAAGTCCTCAAAACGACCTAAATAGTACCTCAAGATGACTGGCTTCAGACAACATTACGCGTGTACATAATGGGCACCCATCACCAAAATTTCACTATGTACCAGGTATAGTAATGTGATGCATACCATATTCAATACATCAACATTTTCGGAGGAAAAAACCAAGCATGACATTAGAGAGAAAATGCAGAAGGTATCCAACATTCTTGCAGATCAGGACAACCAAAAGAGCATTGGAGCAAGTTGCAAAGATAGAGACTGTTCATTGCTGCAAAAGTAATACTAAATGTTAATGTCAATCAGAGTCCATAAAAAAAATCCATCTTATTTTTGATCTTACATACGTTACAAAGTGCAACGCTGTGTAGAGAATTATCATCTTTTTCGATACCAAATAAACTCCTATCCAAAATACTGAAAAGTAGTTATTCAAAAAATACTACCTTCTATCAGAGAGGAATCTCTCGTCCAACACATCGTCTCCTACACTGAACACATTAAGTATTAATATGTTATGTCATGGATTCAAAGCTACATTAGCTTATTCATGTATACAAACACATTGAACAAGGAGTGCATAATAAATTAATAATAGTATAATATACATGGTTAAAAGAAGCTCAACTACGTTTTAAATTCAGAAAGTCATATTTATAATGGTTTTATGATACAGTTGTTTGTTTTCTAGAATGTGTCCTCAGCTCCGCTCTAATTTCAGGTATCAGTTTACGATAGCTATAGTTAGGTATCTTTACATGTCCATAACTAAAGCAATTAATATAAGAGCCACTGACTAGACGCTAATACTTACACTGATCATTAATAAAAGGGAAACATAATCCGATCAACATCCTTCAACAATTGTGATTATGTTCAATCAAGTTGGCAAGCATTGTAAGAATTTTATACTTCATAAAAGGCCCACATGGCCACATTACTTCCTATCCTATGATATGATTTGTCTAGACCTTTAGCATTATGAGTAAACTTGTTAGTTCTTATGTAATAAAATTGAATTAACCTACTTATAATATAGGGTCATCTTTATAAGGGATATCTAAAGTTTATAGCAATACTAGTTGATCCCAAAGATACACACCCATTATTATCTTTCCACATACTATCATATCCAACAATTATAGAGTTCTATATCAACCCCCAACACTACTGATATAAAGAAAATCATCAAAAGAATCCATCGTTGTTCCGTAAATTATTTTGAAAATAAGTTTTTGATTCTTATACAAGATGCATACATTATGACTTATGTTCAGCTTATTAGCCACCTTCATACATTATTTTCCCCCTTGTGCAGCTACACATAGCCTACAAGATGTCGTCTTTGCATGAAGTAGAAAGAGACAGCTAACCATATTTTTGTGTGTTTCTCTATGTTTTTCTGCAGCATCTTAAATATTCTAACAGATAGGTTCTAATTTTTACCCACAATCGTTATAAATAGCTACGTTTTTGCATCCATTTCCTTGTACAAACAAGTCAAGCTATCATCTACAACTTATTAGAAACTTCAAGATGAAAGTAAGTGCATATATCACAAATTTTAGAGTAAATGTGAAGATCTCTTCTTAACCTGATCATTCTTTATTATTTTCAGACACTAGCTTGGATGCAAAGAACATTTAGGCAAAACAACGATGAACAAAGCAGAAATGTTTCAACAAGTACTTCCTCTACCCTCTCTAATGTGATAATCTCTTAATGTCATTTACATCTTTACATGGTTGAGCACGTTTCTAAAAAGCCAATTTTCATACGACTTCTGCATATGTTTAGAGGTTAAGAGAAATAGTCTTGGTTATGACACCTAACTACATGTAAGCACTCTCGTGCACACTTAGCGTTATAGCGTTAAGATTTACTGACATATTTAATGTATTACGGTAATTTTAAATGTTAAACTTTAATTGTAGGGAAATCCTATTCTTGTTTCTCAGCACTAAGGGAGCTTGATGGGCAACAATGCTGTACTGAAGTAAATAATAATTCTACACACTGCAGGCAGCCCAGGGTATGTCCAGAATCATCCACATCACTACATGGAGTGAAAGAATTAAATGAAGAAGAAACAGTTGAAATGAGCCCTGAGTTCTTTCACGGACTTCTTGCAATTGGGACTCTTGGTTTTGTATCAACTATTTCTAATGAGGCCATAGCACCAAAAGATGCAATGCCAGATGAAATTGCAACTGCGAAAGAAATCAGTGCAGCAGAGAATGAGTCACAGTGTTTGAACAAGAAGTCAAAGAAGCTAATTGAAAAGGAAGAACATGAGGTTACCAAAGAAAATAAAATTATTGTGGAGTATTCACTGAATGATCATGCTGAATTGCCAGCAACCAACGAAGAGGCAAAGGAACAAAAAACTATGTCTGACAACCATTTCAAGAAAGATGCCACATGGCCCATGTCCCACAAGAGATCAAGAAAATTAAACGGGATAAAGGGGGGAACTCAAGTCTTGCCTTTTATGAAGAAAATGCTGAAAAAACTTGATCTTACATCATGCTGCAGCCCATCTTCTGCTGGGGGTAATGCTACTATTTGCGATTCAACTGAAAAAATATCCTCCAAGGCAGGTCATCTAACTAGCTTCATTTATTAGTAAACAAACCATTCAACAACAGTTCTACCTAGCTTCTATTCTCGCAAGACATTACTCATTGCTACTTAGTTCCAACCTAAACTTCTACCTCATAAATTATCAACAAACATCACAACTCAGCATTTTAATAGACACCTCCAAGTATATCAATAAAGTTGGCTCATGACCCGTGTATTTAGAGTAGTACTATAATACTTATAATGTCTTTTACAGGTCTTTAGAAAGTCAAGAAAAATCCACCCTGTAGCAGCTGATCTTCAAGTCCCTAAGTCACACAACTATGAAGTCAAGAAGGTGTGTTATGCTAAAGACTATGATAGAGAAGTGACATTAGAGGAGGAAGACAAAGAAACAGTTAGCAGCAACATGTTTGCCAACAGGCCTATCAACAGCCAGCCAGATGGAAAAAAGGCACACTGGATTAAATCTGATGCAGATTGTAAGTACAATTACATATAACTGTTATCATCTGAGTTTGTTTATAGATAACTCATCTATCTTATAATTTTCTACCATTCACGTGCAGATTTTGTGCTGGAGTTTTAGAGGAAGGAGAAGATTGGTGTTCTAAACTCCTCAATTTTTATCTCATCCTTCCGAAAAAGGAGTTTGGTTGTGTTTTGGTTTGGTAGTACCAAGTAAGGTAAAACTAGTAATGGTCTTAAAATAAAAATGGCATTAAATACAAATAAGAAATTTCGTCTGAGTAATACATGTATGATGAATGTTCCATAATTATTACATAATAATGTTTGTGCAATCTAACCTGCATGCTGTATATCAAGACGGATGAAACCTGAAATATTCTTAAACTAAGGTAATTGGATGGTTTTAATTTCCAAGTAGGAAGAGGAACAGAACTAAATGGGCAATTTTTTGTTACAATTTCTGTACTTAGCAGGAAACAAGCAGTATGTGTACATAATAGTGTATTAAACACATTAGACTAATGTCTTCAAATTATGCTTGGATTTACTTTAAACAACATTTTGTTTTTCGTGGCATTTAATACCAACTATATATCATGGAAAACTAGTTTTTAAACCCGTGTATACACACGGATCCATTTAATATTAATATTTGTAATGTATTAAGAATGTCTTTTAAATTTGGATATAGAATATAGATACATTCTTTTTCTATATAAGTTATTTATTTGAATTTAATTGATTTATAACTAATGATTTATAATGTCATCATCTCCTTAATTTTAGTCAATTTAACAAAATCAAAAATTTTATCGGTCAATTGAATTTTTGATGACATCATCAACCGCTTCCTATATTATATTTAATTTAATAAGATGCTTTAGTTTCTAATGTAGAAGATTAAAAGGAAATAAGAATCAGAAGAGTAATTAGCATTTCAAACCATTGTACTTGGCACATGGGTATTGGTTGTATAATCAGGAAGAATCAAGTACAATGGTCAGATTAGGATGAAACGAGAAAGACACTATGTAACCTTATTACACTAGAAAAGAGTAGCGTAGTTAAATGCTTTATATAAACATTTTGGGTTTTTCTGAGTTCTTCAACTTCATTTTAGATTACTTGTTTTATTGATCATTTTCCATAAATTGAAAATAAAAAATAATAAAAAGAAGAACGAGAATGATGCTATGATTTCAGGAAAAAATTATTTTTGTATCTCCATGTTCTAATCCTATCTATTAACAACATGATTCATCTGACTTTTTTTTAGGGTGGAAACAGGGGAAGTCTTTCCTACAAAAAGACAATAACCAAAAGTGAAAGTCCAAGTACCCTCTCTTTAGTTTTACAATATATAGATATAACATTTGTGAGTGATCAGTGTGAATTACATGGAGGAGCTAGTGAGATCAACAGTGTACTCAGTAATGAATTTGTTAAGTACGGACACTTGATATGCAAACAATCCTTGTTTTGGGTCTGAAGGGGAGCGCTATAGTAATTATATATACGTAAATGAGAGCCACATAAAAGTTGAGAACTTGTGAGAACTACTAGATTACATATTTGTTCACATTTGATTTAACATCATTCTGATACGAATCAAGATAGATCCGTATTTAATTAACACGAAACTAAAAACAAAACACCAAGATAGTTTCTACAATTCGAGAAGTAGAGATCTCCCAACAGTCTAAGACACAACCAATTCATTCGTAATCATAAACCATAGCCCTAATGACCTATAAATACTGATACCCTAACTTGCTTACCAAGTCTTTACAATAAAAGGAAACTAATGATAGAAGGAAACTAGTAATTATTAGACTCTAAACACCCGATGCTTTAAATGAATTACCCAGACACCCCTGAACTATTTGATTCGTATCATTACTCCCCTCCCAAAAACACACCTTGTCCTCAAGGTGTGGCGTTGTAACTTCATCTCAATCGAATTTCAGTCCAGGATCCCATGGTTTCACTTGCAGATCCATCTTGTCTGACTCATCGCCCTCATTGACCAACAACACTTGCAAAGCATGACTCAGACACCTATGACCTGGAATGAATTTTTCATCACATCGGAAACATAATCCTTTAGCTTTCTTATCTTGTAGTTCCAAGTCAGTCAACCTTCGATACTGCCCTCCTTTAGTAGCAGCTTGTCGTCCTTGTTGTTGGGCCTCATAGTACTTCCCATCACTCATCCTTGTGACGCCCTCAAATAGTTGGTTGTCTTCAATGGTAATTGCTAGTTCCATCGCATGCGTCAAACTTTCAGGCCTTTAGATCAGGTTTGAGCCCCTTTATGAAAGTTGCTTCCATCACAGAATCCGGAACTCCAACTAACTGCCAAGCCAATTTTTCAAATAAAGCGACGTACTCTCGTACCAATCCGTCTTGCTTTATAGACTGCTCGTAGAGATTCCTTCCTTGTGACTGTTTGAATCTTATTAACAGCCGTCTTTTAAACCCGTCCCACGAATAGAATGGAGTACGATCCTCGCTCCAGCGGTACCATGATAACGCCTCCCCCTCCATGCAAACTGCAGCTGCTCGTAATTGCTCTTGTGGTGGAATAGCTTAAACTTCAAAGTAACGCTCAACACGGTAAATCCATCCATAGGCATCTTCACCATCGAACACAGGCATCTTCAACTTCTTCATTCGATGATCATACACTCCTGTTGGATGTGAACCTGTCCCAAAACCCATCTTGAACCTCGGTTGATGTTTATATCCCCTTGTATGCTGCTGCTCGTCACCCTCCCCATGTAAATCAAGAATATTTGAATCATGTACCTCAACATATTCAACACTCTTTTTCCTTCCTCCTGCATCACTAGTCTCACCATAATAACGCGGCATCTCAAACCCTTGATCATCATAACGAGGCTCGTAATTAGTCGTCTGGTTATGTTTCTTTGGTGGTACAGCGTTCTGCTGTTTTGGTGGTATACTAGTCTCCCCCGTTTGCTTCTTCATCCCTTCCATAAAAGTGGCCAACTCTTTCAGCATTAAAGCTGCTGTATCCTTCCGTTGTTGTTCCATTGCAGTCGTAAGATGTTGCTGGATGGAAACCGTGACCTCAGTCTGAATACTAACTTTCTGCTCTTCCAGTAACTTCTTGATTGACTCAACTTCAGCCTCCAAGCTATCGAGTCTCTTGTTTGCAGTCATTGATCCTGGTGTTTTTTTTTTTTTTATGAACAGTAATTCAGGCAGGAACAGTAAATCCGTAAGAACCCTAATTCCAGAACCGACTGCTCTGATACCAATTGATACGAATTAAGATAGATCCGTATTTAATTAACACGAAACCAAAAACAAAACACCACGATAGTTCCTACAATTCGAGAAGTAGGGATCTCCCAACAGTCTAAGAATCAACCAATTCATTCATAATCATAAACCATAGCCCTAATGACCTATAAATACTGATACCCTAACTTGCTTACCAAGTCTTTACAATAAAAGGAAACTAATGATAGAAGGAAACTAATAATTATTAGACTCTAAACACCCAATGCTTTAAATGAATTACCCAGACACCCCTGAACTATTTGATTCGTATCACATTCATATGTGAACATTGTTGTACATTTGATGGAAAAGGAAAGAAAAATAAAAAAATCCTAAAATTATGTGTAAAAACACAAAAAGATATATATTTGTTCACATGTGAACGATCATATGAACAAATCGGTTAGAATGTATTTTAAGACGTCATTTTTAGCGTTTTTGGCATTTTTTTCTTTCTCAATCGAACGTATATCAATGTTCACATATGAATGAAGTGAATCACATGTGAACAAATACATTATCTAATATATATATATCTAATATATATATATATATATATATAGAGAGAGAGAGAGAGATACATTTATGTTTACTTTTATATTTATACTTATACTTATACATAAGTAGTAGGTATAAGTACGTGTGTGTCTATGCCTCTTCAAGTGAATAGCCAGGGATACAGTCGTTCTTGATTCGAAAAAAGATAGGGTGGGGAAATAAGTTTGACAGCACACAAAAAGCATTAAAGGTACCTCTGGCAGACATCAAAGTCATAAGGTAGTAATAACTTAGTGAGAAAATTATATCGGTAGCGGCTTCTCCGTCAGCGTTCCACCCGCATCCATCTTCCATGATTTATCAACCAGAGGTGCTAACTCTCTACAATTACGCCAAATATGTTTTACATAAGAAAGCAAACTCAATAAAGGAAGACGTTTTGTATATAAGCAGGATCAGTACAAAGAATTTGCAACATCATTATAATAACACGCAGCACAATTATAAACTGGTTTCCACTATCATTTATATATCATAAATCTGAACTTCACAAAACATAACCGTAAGTAACCAATGTGACTGCATCAGTTAACTCTGATCACCAACAGATATTACAATGAGAAAGGATCAACTTGAGACGGAAGTACCATAACTATTAAGGAGCTCAGCACAAGTAAATAAATTCAAATACTACTCCCTATGTCCGAACTGTAACGATTTGGTTTTAAAAAACCAAACTTTCTACTCTGAACTGAACTTGACATAGATGTTTTATTTTTTAGTTCCAAGATGTTCATTGTGATAACTCTGTCAGTTTAATAAACCATATCATTTTAACTCTATAGCCCTCAAAAGTTCCTATTAGACTTTTAAGCTTTAAATACAATCCGTTGAACATTTAAGTTTTAGAAACAATCCACAACAATAGCATCTGATGATCTGAGAAGCCAACATAATTCAAAAGTGACTTGTAGAAGGTAGGTTTTCAAATTAAAAATATGCTAATGATACGATCCTGATTAGTAATAGGAAATTATATAAGTTTTATTATTTAATATATTAATTAGGAATTTATAATTGACAGATTTTATTAGTATTAGGAAAGTATTATTATAATAATATTATTTAAATGGGGATAATCTTAGAGAGCAAGTTAGAGTTTATTTATATATAGGGCCTATGATTGTAATTCTGGTTATGCTGAATATTATGAGTTGATTTGGTTATCAATTAGGAGAGTTGGTTTGCCTCTCGAAAGTAGACCGTGGGAGAGTTGATCGATCTCTCGAATATCGATTATCTATCTTTATTATTGTTTTATTATTTTTATCACGATACGAGCATTAGGTTCGTATCAGCTAAACATGTCAATATCAGTATCAAAATTGATGAAACACCAATCACAGCAAAACATCATGCTATCACACATCAAATGGTTGTTAGAATACCAGTATGTTACTTGTTATCTACATCAAGAAGTTCACATTCAGGAAGCCGTCATGATTGATTATAGAAACAGATAAAAAAAAAAACACTAAGATTCAAGAAAATTGTTACGATCCCACATCGGCCAAGTATGGGATTGGTTGGTGGCTTATAAGTCTAGGTGTCCCCTCCTCCTACAAGCTAGCTTTTGGGAGTGAGTTCTACACTTGGGCTTATGGCTTGATATGAGCCTAGTATGGGCTAGGTCCGTATCAAAAACATTGAACATGAGGGATGTATATTATTATTCTGTTCTCAAACAAATCCTACATTGTATTATCACCACGAATAAACGTAAAGCAAAAATCTTTAGTACTTCCACCAAATAATTAAAAATAATAAAATAACAACAACAACAACAACAATAATAATAATAATAACAAATCACCAACTGTAAGATGGACAAATGACTAGAATGCTTTAAAAAAATATAAAAATTACTTACTTAAGGTCATGGCTTACAACCAGTATAGTCAGTTCTTTTTTTAAATCCTTAAGTAGCTTGACAACATCAGCACGCGCTTTCCAATCTATAGTATGAATGTATAATAGTTCTCATTAGTACATATACTTGTAACGATACTCAAAAAGTGCAAAATTAAGCAAAACTAATGAGGTCTCAATCATCAGCATCTACAATGCTTTTGAAGATATATAACAGTCCATGACGATTTGAACTTCAAGTTAACTATAAATAATATATGTACTCGAAGCTTCTATTTAACCACTACCTGTACCATACCCTAAATAATGTTTCATATCGTGATACACTGATACTCTCTGAATATAAATATTGCGACAACAATATTAGGAAAAAAGATCAATAAGGCATGTTCCTTACCAAGACCAGCTAGAGGCTCATCAAGTACTAGTAATTCTGGAGTTTGTACCTGCATGAGACCGACATATATTATATATAAAGAGGGCAAATTCAATAATATTATACATACATCACATATAGTTAAAACATCCAAAATAGTAGGTCTCCTACCAGCTGAATAGCAAGAGCAAGGCGACGTTTGTAGCCACCACTAAGGGAGTTCGGATTTTTATCCAAGGAAATACCATTTAGACCAACCTAACAGTTTGAAATGCATAGCCACATTGATGTTGTGCTTGTTGAAGTCAATTGATGTGACACAAGATATATATTCTAAACACAAACATAAAAACTTGTTATAACTGATGGGGTACAATACCGAAGTGATAGCTCTTTCAAGTCTTTTAGCAATAAGTTCTCTAGCATTTTGGTCACTTTTCTGTCGAGGCAACCCAAATGTAACTTCGTCAAATACATTATCTGCCACAAAGTACCTATTCCACAAAAAATCACATCAGAGAACATCTTATATGTCCACATAAAATATTGAATTGAAATTTGATAAACACGTTGCTCATTGACAATTGAGAATGAATTGACCAAGTACGATAATAAAGGCATGAGATCGAAAGGGAACAGGGAAACATCCTCCACAAAAATAAAGTAATCAATGCTGCTTAGCACTTTAGCAGTCACCTAGCAAAAAAAAATTACCTTCATTACACCGTAGAAACAAGTTTTCAGATGACATTATGTGTTGTATTAAAATGCAAGACTTCCCGATGATATGGTGAGTGAGAGTGCATGTTTGTGTTTTTGGGTCTGGTTTTCTTTCCCCATTTGTCTCCATGTTTCCTAGCCTTACTGCTGGCCTTGTTCGCATTTTGCGGGTGGATCTTTTGATTATCCTCTCAGAATAAAGTACCTTAAACTGTTCAGGCTAGCATTGCTTCCTTTTCTTGCGCTAAACTTCACTTTAGCCATAATTAAAATAGAACCATCAAAACTATAACAAAGAACCTTGTATTTCATTTGTGGGGTCATCCATAACTAGAAAAAAGAAAAGATCAAAGCCTGATAATTTGGTGCAGTGCCATACTTACACGGAAGGCCCTAAGAGAGTCTCATCAGATTTCTACTGGGCTACTGGCATATCATTAATAGCATCAACAAACTTTCTATGGAACTCCAATGCCTCAAGGTTCTACCGCATGACTTCACATGCCTATCCTAGGTCAAATACTCAAATGAATCTCAGAGTATATCTTATTTCTGTACTTGTCCCTGTCTATTGATGAAGATTTTGACCGGATACGAAATCACTGGTGCTCGATCTAGTGGTATTTTTGTCTAAGATAATATGCTTCTATTGTCTATCTCAAGGTATATAACCAAAATCATTTTGAATCTCCTAGTTATATGATCAACTCAATTTCTAACAAATTTCACTATCCTCACCTGACAGTAAGATAAAATCAATCCAACAACATGACTGTGATGGTATTCATATAATTTTTAAGCAACAGGAAAGCCGATTAAAGAGAATCTCTGATACAACTTAGAAAAGATAGCGAATACCTTTCAGGAAACTGGAAAACAATACCAACTCTTTCTGGAGATAATAGCACAGGAGGCTGATTAATGCGGCCATCGTCGCCGTATCTTTGTATACAAATGGAGCCTGATGTTGGTTTAGTTAAGCCTGCAATAAGCTGTAAGCAGGATTATGAGAAAATGCACTGACAAAATCTGATAAAGCATAGAAGGGTGAACAAGAAGATACGAAAAATAAAAGACATACACATCTAAAAGAACAAACTTGGAAGCTAACCTGCAAGAGGGTAGTCTTCCCACTTCCACTCCGTCCAAAGATCAAGCCAAAACTGTAACAAGTGGAGATGGTCGCAAAGCTAAAAAATCATGTACCTTTTTGAAATTTTAAAGTGGAATACAAGATGAGAAAAACAAATACAGCTGTTAGGTTGCAGCGACCCAAAATAAATCATAGAACCCCTATATCGTGGTATATCCCAGCTGAAACCATGGAGCCAGGTCTGACTTTTCAAACCCCATTCACGGGTCAACTAAGTTGATTAATTGAACATCATAACTACTTCATGAAAAATAATACTCTGTAATATGTAAGAAAAAGAACTCGATATATTACAGGTATAAAACTTGTAGTTCTATAATCGGATTCTCAAATCAAAAGCAAGCGCCAAGTACCAACCTTGAATTGCAAAGGGTATAGTCAAGCCAAAATATATACATGACATCTTGCTAAACCCACCGAATATTTGTTAAACTTATATATTTGGTGATAGTCATCCATAACAGGAAACAAACGTGTAAATTAATCCCAACTGGTTAATAAGTGTTGAGAATAAAAGAATAAAATGGTACCTTTTCTCTGGAAGGGTTAAACTGACGTCATTTAGAAGGTTGAGCTGAGTCCCAGGCGGTCTGTATCTAATATCCCTTATCTATCAGACAAACAACTGTGAAGTTTCAGGAACTGATTTTACTCATATTAAAAGATTTAATAGAAAGGTAAACTCGAGATTTGAGAGCAACATCGTATACTAGATTACTATCAAAAAGATAAAATGTAAATCACCTCACTAAGCAGAAAAAGGTTGGTGTAAAACAAGTAAATTGACTGATATAGCAACGAACTTTCACTTTGTAGTCAATTTGGGGAACACTGTAAGGTTTGTAACAAACGACTTTTTTTTTGGTCAAGAATGAAGAAGGTACCTAAAATAACATTTTGCTGCTAAATAGCTCCTTAAACTTACAGTTTGTTGTTATTCAAATTTTAAAGCATTCGCATTACTGCTTACCAGTTAAGCATACTCAAGATAAATGTCACTAATATAGTGACATGATTGGCAACAAAGTGAAATTCTTTTGATGTAGCAAGTTAGCAACAATATTTAGCAACCTGGCTGAAAAAAAAATAATGTAGGTTTTAGAAGTTGAAACTTTGTTACTTGTTATCCAAACTCCTAGTTACCAAGTGATTTGGATATCCAGTTTCCCCTACATCTAGTGAATTGACCTTATACGTAAAACTGTCAAAATCATTGTCATCCACGGTAATGTAATTTATCTACTTGCATCAATTATCCAACACAGAATTCAAACATGATAATCGAGTATTTTACATTATGAAATTGATACCGGAAATTACTAATTCATAATTTGTAGTGAAGTTAGGCATACTATTACTGCCCTATACATTAGCAATGGAGGAACCCGATTTGTGATCGATCTCCACAAACGCACGCTCAGTATTAGGTCATTCTTATAGAATTCTGATTATTAACAATATAATAACGCAGACATTTAACAAATCAAAACGAAAACTAGCTGTTCGATAAACCTAATTGCACCTGTTTCTTTTTTTCTTTTTCTTTTTTTCTAAAAAGGATATTAAGTGATATATCATGTCATTATCAATTTATCAGTTTATCATTACTCGAACAAAAGACGGGTACTCACCGCTCATTCGCTCAATCAAATTAAATTAAAATATACTTTATATATAACCGTTTAATTTGATGAATACAACAATGATAAAATCGAACAGTTGAAAGATAGAATTACGACTTACTTCGAAACAGGCGTGGTGGCATGAGACCTCGAATGCTCGATTCTTCTTGAGCCTCACACTGAAGTAAAAAAAAAAAAAAAAGAATTGAATAGAAGTGAACGAGTGAAAATGCAAATAATTAACCTAGAAATGGGAATTGGTTTGCCTGTGGGAATTAGGTGAAGTGAGTTTGACGGGAAGTGCCGAGGGCACGACGGAACACGCGGGAATCGGAAAACTCGACATCTATCTTTTCTTCGCTATGACTCCGATTATTCGGTTCAGTTACAAAGGAACAAAAGTTGATGGAATTGTTGGACTCGGTTACAAACTGAGAGGCCCAATATGTTTTTTGTACCACTTTCTTTTTTCTCTGTTCTCCTGTAATTTCGACATCCACCGGGACTAAAGTTAGGGTTGTTAAAAAATATTCGTATTCGATTACGCAACCCGAATATACAAAAATTCGAGCCGAAAATTTGGATATTCAAAAGTTCGGTAGGGGCGTTTAAAAACATACGTATCGTAATCTAAATCCGTAATCCAAATACCCAAAAACCCGATCAGAATTCTGAAATTTCGGATACCCGATTTTTGGATTCGGATTCAAATTCCGATATCGTTTTTCATAAACTTCGGACAATTCGGATATCCGTTATCCGGAAAAACAAAAAAAAATTATATATATTTTCTAATATTATGAAAAATATATAAGATAAATAGATTATAGTTATTGAATATTGATTAATGATTAATAAGCACTCTATATATTTCAGCTTCGAATTGCTTATAGAGTGTCTGAAAATAATTCTAAGTAAAATTTAAATTCTTAATAATTTACGGTAATTTCGTAGAAGCGATTTGGTTATTTTTTTCTTCTAAGTTAAAAAGAATTAAATCTATTTATCATGATTCATTTATGGTATTACTTTACTTCTATTAACAATAAAAAGATATTGAAATTGATGAAATAAACTTGTATAGATGAACTAAATATAACAAAACAAATATGGAAAGGTGGTTGTGGATTCATTCGAATAGTTCATCTGAAAGCGTGTTTGGTTTGCGAATCGGTTTTCGATAAAATTGAAATTTATCAAAGGAATTGAAATATCAAGAAATATGACTTCGTT
This sequence comes from Gnaphalium uliginosum, assembly GCA_963930675.1. NCBI lineage: Eukaryota > Viridiplantae > Streptophyta > Magnoliopsida > Asterales > Asteraceae > Gnaphalium > Gnaphalium uliginosum. The sequence continues at coordinate 33,958,649 of OZ005685.1, forward strand.
TGAGCGAAGAAAGTAAATGGGTTCATATTCAATTCATTTTTTAATAAGCACCTTTACTGAATGGTATTGAAATTCAAATTGCATCAAATTCCATTGAATTCTACAAACCAAAAATAGCGTAAGTTGATTTCGAAACCAGAAAAAATGGATCATTTGATTTTGCTTGATTTGGTTACACTTTTAGACTTTTAGTCGGATTGGGGTGTGGAACAAGAAGACAGCAGAAATCATTTGGTCTCAAAGGCTATATGCCTCCAGGTGATACTAGCTTGGGGTTCAACATCAAAGCTTTCGGTACGTATTTCATTTTTGTAGTATTTGGGAACATGGTCTTGCAATAATACGAGCAAAAGATAACCAATATCAGTTGTAGACTTTGAGTAGTAATTACCCGTTCAGACTTCCAAACACATCGAGTAACGCGTTGATATGAATATTAAATTATTCAAATTTGTAACTACGATACTTGTAAGGAAGGTAAGTAGCATTTTATTGATGTTTAAACTATTGAACATAAAACCATCAGATAGCATGACAATCTAGAATAACATCAAATAGAAATCGTAAATCACAGCCTTCAAAACGTTGAGGTGAAACACAAAACCATTAACAATATACTTGGATGTTGCATCATTAATGTTTTATTTAAAGCTCTGATAAAAACAAACCATGAACGTTGGTTATGCATTAGTGACATCCTATATGAATGATATACTACAACTAAGATCTCAAACCTCTTGCATATAATTTCTGCAAACACATTATAACATCTATAGAGACACCCCAAATACACACACACACACACCTTGTATCGAAAACATCATCCTAAACTACCTAGGCAAGGGCGAACACCACCAAAAGCTACCAAATCCAACATTCAAAACAAGCTTAGAAAGCTTCATTGAGGGCGAAAACCACCAAAACACCTTGTGATCCAAAACATTATCCTAAACCTTGTTGACGTGTTGACTCAGCTACTAACCGAACACCAAAAAACAAAACCCTGCTAGAGAAATGTGAAAATATAGCAATGTTCTTTTTTCCTATATTCTTAACAATATATTTAAAGGCTTGATAGAACACATTCACTTAAGGCCCTAGGATGGGACTTCAAACCTAGATATTACCAGAGGTAACTTTTATAGAACACAATTCCATAAATAGCCAAACACTTCAGAAATGAAGTCTTTCAACAAATTAAAAACTACGTCTGCAACATACAAATTCAATACTCCGTACTATTTACCTTATCAAATTTTACGCACCTAACATTTCGGCAAGGCAAGTTACAGATGATGACAAGGTTCGCGAAGTAAACGGCCTAGCCAAAACTGCTAGCCGAATAATAAACTCCTCATTGAACTATCCTAATGGCTTCCCTATAAAAGATAGTTTCAGACAATGAACTCTACTCAGCAGTCAGCACCTTTACAAAAGAACTACACAATCTAATCGTTCTGATCTTCCAATATTGAGCAAACCTAAAAACAATGAAGATATTATCTTGAATACTAACATATAGAAGTTTTACTAGTTTACAACCAAGCCATTCAGGCTCCCAACAGTAATTATTAATTATAATCATTCATCATAAATCATAAATAGATAAAGCAAACCCTATAAACATATTTCCAAACTGATTGACTTTATTAAAAAGTCAAAGAGACGAGAGCAGGCAGAAATCTGTAAGCATGGTATGGTAGCATGCATCTTGTTATAAAAAGCTAACAAGTTAATAACCTCTGGCTTATCCCTAACTAAAATAACTCATAAGCTCAAGTTAATAAATTCAAATTTATATAAGCCGATACGCCAATTAAATAAGTTAAGACTTAAATAATTTCACATTTGATTAATAATTCTCCATTCAAAATCTGATTAAAGTCAAACAAGTGAACAACAGCCAACATTTAACATTACCGAAAATTGCACTCAAACAAGTCTCAAAAACGAGTCTAACAAGGTACAAAATTCATTTCATTATAGATATAAATCAACAAAAGGTTTAAATCAACGCAACCTTCTGGCCTCCCTCTCAGATTCGAGCAAAGTAAGAACATCACCTTCTCTAACTGGACCCTTAACATTTCTCATGATAAAACGGTTTTGGTCATCGAGAAACTTGACTCTCACTTGCGTCACTTGACCTCTTGATCCAGTTCTACCCATCACTTTCACCACCACTGCGTGTTTGATCGCTGACTCCATTCTATTTCAATTTCGCTACCTGATAATAATTTCACTAATATTTAATTACATAAATAACACAATAGATGTTGTTGATATAGATATATTTAGGTATAATGAAACGAAATTGGAATGATTTTTGAGAAGCAGAATTACCTTTAGATCGATAGAGTGTCTGCAGCTGCTTGCTTGCGAGCTTTTGGAATGAGTAGAGGTTGACGCCGGATGAACCCTAATTTGTCTATATAGGTGGGTGAGTTGTGAGGCCTGCTCCGTGTTGGTGGGCTTTAAGATAATATATAGAATTAATAGTTTATTTGTGGCCCATTTATTGGGCCTTAGTTTTTCGTCATCTTGTTATTTATTGGATCTATAAAGAAAACTTTTGGTGTCTTATACATGGGTATTGGATTTAACTTATTAGAGTTTTATTTCAGTCGAAATGCATTTTAGTACCTGAATTTTAATTTATTGTGATAACTTTTAAAGGTTCACTATGGTACCTCAACTTGGAAACATTCTTAATTTACTACCCTGAATGAGTTGACTCGATTATGTGCAAAACATGTGACCCGTTTCAATTAAAAAATTAACAGAAAATGAAAATTTATTATATTGTGGACAAACAAAAATGATCCAATCGATCTAGCTATGAGAAATTTTAATTATATTATTACTAGAAGGCACCAACTAAAAACACACTTAAAAAAATACACTTAACTAAATGGTCCAATCATTATAATACCCGTTTAATTGAAGACACCAACTTGGAGCCTTGGAGGGATGCATACTACATGTTTTGCCTTATAAATACATGTCCAAACGAAACAATGAAGGCAACCAATTCACTTATAAACACTCTTCCTATTATTACTTAAAACATGTTACTAATAATATGATGGTTCAACATTTGAACTGTACTTAGCTTCACATATGTAACACATCAAAGAGCTTACTTTGCAAGATAATCCTACTCACTGAAGTGTCCTAGTCTAAGTTGTCATGTCCTCCTGTTTGCAATTGTTCGGTCCAGCTATGGATCTGTGGCGTAAAATCAATTATATGAATATGTAATACGGGTTACCAACAGGGTATTGCCACCCGATACAATAATCCTCCCATAAACCTTCGTATAATCCTAACAATAAAACCCCATTTTGTGAGTGATACCCATAAGCAAGTACACGTATATGGTGATCATGAACCGTATTCTTGACTTAGTAATTTTAAGTATCATCACACTAGAAGGAGAAGCTTTGCAAATGATTAATTGCGAACTCAAGTTAATGTGATTTTTATTTTCTGTTAATTTTTTAATTGAAACGGGTCACATGTTTTGTACATATCGATTCAACTGAGTTAGGGTAGTAAATCAAGCATGTTTTCAAGTTGAGGGTACTAGAGTGTACCTTTAAAAATTCAGGGTAGTAGAGCATTCGGTTAGCCAAATTCTGAATACTAGAATGCATTTTGGCATTTTCCTATTTCCTAATTAATTAATATTAATACTAAAATATTGAGACAATTGGCAATACAATATATGAGACATCTAGTTTACTAATCCTTTTTGTTTCTATTCATCAATCATTTTTTCAATTCAATCAATCACATTTTTAGGTCTATATTTTTAGGTTTACTAGCAATTTCTCTATTTATTATGGAAAAATAATAAGTAGAAAAAAAAATCAGATTATGCATGTCTTATACTCCATTCGTCTGAATAAAGTGTTAACAATCAGAAGGCACAAGTGTGACACTCCTCAAAATTCGATATATTTACGTAAACTGAACACGTGCATGTCTTAGTCTAATTCCCTACTTAAGTAAATTCAAACTATTTTTATGAGATAAGTCTAGCAAAGCCCAACAATTTTAATACGTAAAGCATTACTATTTTCGTAGTTAGTTATAATTACGCGCGAAACAATCGGAACGAGTCCGACAAAAACATACGTACGTTGGTGATACGAATTTTATAAATAATGTAAAACTATTCTAATAGTAGTTATTTACTTGAAAATATTATGCTATAACGATAAAACATAGCGATTTAACGAACGGGTAAACAAGCACCGCGCGTAACGTAAATTTGAGAAACAAAATTTAAATCCCCCACACCTTGTGGGGCCCACAAGAAGGCAGTCATACCCATGGCCATGCCTCCTCCCTCACCTTACACCATACTTCCCTCACCTCTTTGTTTCACTTCACACAATCATACATCATCATCATAATCATTCACCAAGTTTTGCAAGGAAACAAGAAAGAAAAACTAGCAACAACATCAACATCATCATCTCTTTCGTTCTTCATCTTTTCAAGCATCGTAAGGGATCATCATCTCTCTACTTTCTTTTATGTATTAAGTGTATTAACATGTTATATGTTCATCTCATGGAAGATCTTGCACTAAAACATAACGAAAACTAAAGAACACAAAACTTTGGTGAAACTATTTTCTGGACATAATTTTTATCGTTGGTAGAAAAATCATAATAAATCATGTGAGTAACAAAAACGTGTGAAACCACTTGAAAAAGTTTGGTAATTTTGTTGGCTACAACTTTTGTTTAGACTTCATCCTCTGGAAATACACCGATTTTGATTTATAAACTGATTTGTGTGCATATGTCGATAGAAGTAGCTGTTGTACACAGTTGTCCTCACGAATTTTTATGACCCACCTTTACTTATCTAAAAATCATGAAAAAAATATAGGAAGTAGCCAACTTATGTGGGAACATTGTATAATTTTTTTGGAATTTTTCGATAAGGTATGCTTAGTCAAATAAAAATCCCAAAATGGTAGTGACTTTAACTTCGAAAGTTTGACTTTCAGAAAAAGGTTTGACTTTTGGATTTTAGTGGAAGCTTCGGATTTTGACTCCGAAAGTCAACTTTCGGAGTTGACTTTCGGAAAAACAGCATTTTTGGCTCAAAGTTTCGGATATTTACACTTTCGGACCTCAAACTTTCGAATGAACAGTATTTGGTCCTAACTTTCGGATGGACAATGTTTATTCGATTATTTTCGCATCAAACATTCTCGAGGGACATTATATACTAAATATAATACGAATCAACAATAATAACATTGTGAAATATTAAGTATTAATGCGAAACAAAACAATAATAAATATATTTTTCGAGAAATATTATTATTACAAACATCACCAATGGAACGTACGAAACTTTAAACAACAAAGATCTTTCAAACGAATGAACGATTAACATGGTTGGACGTGTAGTCAACTACTTATATTACTATCTCTCACGTTTAGGACGTTAGAGACTTTATTTGGGCATACGCTTTGCTAGCTCTCACTACTTAACTCACGAGGTGAGTTCACAGCCCCTACTTTTACTGTTTTACTGTTTTCAAACTAAGGGGTGAAAAACATAGCAACTGTTTTACTATTATATGCAATAACTTTATATAACTGCTTTCATGCCTTTATACAAACTGTATATGAATGATTTTCATACTATTATACTTGAAATGTTTATTTACGAAATAACATTTTCATACTATTTTGGGGAATTTTGACAACGAATCCTGGTACAGACCAAGACTTACAATGTATGCTTAAAAGACCTTATGTCATGCAGACTATAACCATTAGCTAGGTGACTCTAGTCACTGAGTATACGGATAGTACTATCGCCGTGACGATCCTCCCACAGTTTTGGAGCGTATAATTACATGTCCTTAGGCAAACAACGAAACTTAGTCGTGGTTTGGTTATAGGTTAGGCTGCGTGACTTTAACCCGTAAGGTTTAGCTCACCTTCGGGGGATCACCGTCAATGTTTACCCACAAACGACAACGAAACTATATTTTTGGGTAACATCCCAACGAAACTATATTTTTGGGTAACATCCCAACGAATCGATATTTTTGGATAGCATTCCAACGAAACTATATTTTTGGGTAACATCCCAACGAATCGATATTTTTGGATAGCATTCCAACGAAACTATATTTTTGGGTAACATCCCAACGAATCGATATTTTTAGATAACATTCCAACAAAACGAAACTTATTTGACTTTTATGTCAACGACTTAAAAAAAGAACTTGGTATAACAAACCATACTTATAAAACCTGTGAATTCACTCAACAATCTTTGTTGACTTTTTACTATATTTTTCAGGGAATTAGCGCTCATGTAAGACTGCATGCATTTGGAAGTAAGCTACCCACGACGAATTAGGAAATCTCTGTTTAAATTATGTATTCACTAAATGGATGTATTTTACAATACTATTTCTACAACATGGATAAGTTGTAGCTTTTGTAACAAACAATTTATCTATGGCATCTTAAAATCACTTTGTTCCGCGATAATCATATGCTCTGTGAATGTAAGGTCCAATGCTTACGTCACGCCCCCCACCTCCGTACACAATTGCTTCCGCTGACCAACGTTGACCGTTTTTGAGGGTGTGACAACAAGTTTATGAAAATGCATGATGATTATATTTTTTAATATAAACATGACAATTTTACCATTGTTTTTTGCACATTTTATATAAATCAGTATTGTGAAAAAATACATACTAGATAAAATGATAAAACTAAGATATAGTGAACATTTATTTTAAAATAACATAAAGTAGAAATGTAAATAATTATTTTGAAACGAATGGAGATCAAATTTTAAACAAATTAACTTTGTTGTTTTTTAGTAAAACAAACAAAAAAAACTCAGGATATATGTTTAAATTGGCAAGAGAACAAATTACTCAAACTATATTTTTGTCTTATCTATGTCACGATAAAAATATATATATATATATATATATATATATATATATATATATATACACTCCATTTTTCACATATCAAATGTTCACGATATTATTTTGTGATGTTTCAAAATAAATATTAATTTTCATATTACAACCACTCAAAATTATTTTTAAAAAGTTACTGATAACAATGTGATTATTAAGTATTTTTAAAATTGTGTGAATTTTATAAGTTCACACTTAAATAGTAAGTAGGTTGTAATAACAAGAACATTAAACTAGCATCGTGTTCGCATGATGCGACGAGATAATGACGGCAAAACATCACCCTAGTTCCATATTACGCAGTACTTCATTTTCTCTTAGTTGACAACTACTTTATTCCTTCATCAAATTGTGAGTAATGAATTTTATTACCTATTTTCTTTCTACACAACTGTAACTAGGAGTGATGTTCTGGAAATAAGTTAATTGGGGTTATTATTTTTCACGGTAGCGGACTTAAAAAATTTAATTACCGGTAGCAAAAAAAATTTTAGTTCATTCAATTGGTAATTTATTAAGTTTATTTAAATTGTGAGGTGCACCGCCTAAATATAATATGATTGGTAGCACTCTTAAAGAAACAATAAATTTTCAAGTAATTTTAAACTTAGTCAACTTAATTGACTAGTGTCACGTACCACCATTGTCTATAACGTGAGTCTGCCCCTAATTTTCAACCTTCTAAACATGAACTTTGCAACCCTTTTAATTTTCAAGTTGGATTCGGGTTGATATATATATATATATATATATATATATATATATATATATATATATATATATATATATATATATATGTGAGTAGTGTTCAAATGAGTACAACAATTTTGTGTGAGAATAGAGGAATCAATCTCAACCATTCATTTTCATCAAATACTCATTTCCCCCATCTTTTTAAAAACTAAATATCTCACAAACGACAAGTCGAAAAATTATAAAAATTGTACCATATTTTTCAGCGTTTTCTCCTCTTCGATTTAAGAATCTCACAAGCTATACTTTCGACGAGTTTTTTTTTTTCATTTTTTGGTGGGTTTTACAAATTAGTAACACATGTGTTACGGATTTGTTGTACATTTGATTTGCAGTTAGGGTTTAGGGTTTAGGTTTTGGCAAGGGTTAAGATTTAGAGTTTAGTAGGATTTAAGGTTTAGGGTTTTGTAAAGCGTTTAGGGTTTAAGGTTTAGTGTTTAGGGGTTAGGGTTTAGGGTTTGGGGTTTAGGGTTTCGGGTGCCGAAACCCTAAATCTCAAACCCTAAACGCTAAACCCTAAACCCTAACCCCTAAACCCTAAACCTTAAACCCTAAACCTTAAACCCTAAACGCAACACTAACACATGTGTTACTAATTTGTAAAACCCAACAAAAAATGAAGAAAAAAACTCGTCGAAAGTATAGCTTGTGAGATCTTAAATCGAAGAGGAGAAAACGCTGAATTTTATGGTGCAATTTTCATAATTTTTCGACTTGTCGTTTATGAGATATTTAGTTTTTAAAAAGATGAGGGAAAGTGGGTTTTGTGACACGTGGCACATTCCTATTACTAGGTGACCAATATATATATATATATATATATATATATATATATATATATATATATATATATATATATATATATATATATATATATATATATTAGGTGGAAGACCCGTGCAATGCATGGTAATTTATTATAATTATTTTAGATATTACGTGATAAAATGATAATTGTAGTACATATTTTATAAAATAATATTAATTTAATAATTTATAGGACTTTGTTTTCGTATGTGACTCATCTTTCCATATTATTATAATATATGTAGCATTTATATTTATTAATTATTAATTATTATAAAATAATAATATAATATTAATTAAATAATTTGTTAACTGAAGTTAAGAGATTGACACGTACCATTAATGCTTATGTGGTAAATTCTGGAGTTTTCTTTTATACTCCTTTAGTGTATATATATATATATATATATATATATATATATATATATATATATATATATATATATATATATATATATATATGAATTATAAGGATAAAATTTAAACTCTAATAAACCTAGCTCATCTTTACAATCGAGTTAGGTCATCAAAGAATGCAATTAGAAAAAACAAGTTCAAAAACTATCACAAGACTTAACCAAGAAGTGTAGTCACAAGTCGCAACATATATATGAAGGTTTGCACGCACACGTAATCCATGTTCCTCCACAAGATATTGATATATTTCAAGTTAAAAGTATATATGAACGAACTTTAACTTTTGCCGCATTTGGTGTCCTATTTGATGCAAGTAGTTTGGTGTTTCACTTACATATTTCTAAAGAAACAGCTGAGATTCTTTTGATTGCTAGAAGTTGGGTTGTCTTGAGTCGGAATAAGTAACACTTTGTTGCTATTATATACTAAATAAATTTCTTTAGTATCAAGAATCTCATACACGATAACTGGTCCAACAAAGATAGATGCCGATGGATTCTTACACGAGAAAGACTTCAATTCATGTCACCTTCTACATGAAGGTACGTAATCTTCAAATATCTTAGCCAACTTCCGAGAATATACCCACAGATCAAGATTAAGCTTATGATCCTCCGATCCATTGACGAATTTGTGTTAATTGAACACTTTCCGTCTTCAGATTTAAGCTTGACGTATACAAACAAGAAACTAAGGATATTCTTGGGGATTGATGGTCGATAGAAGACGAAATTAGATTGAATTTAGGACCACACGACAGAGAGACAATAATATGACCGTGACAAGTTGTTAACAACTAAATTTCATATTAACTAAATTCCTGTTTTTCAGTTATACTAGCTAATTAAATGGGTATTTTCAATAGTCACGTTGTGTGTGTGAAAAATTAAAAAGTGATTAGTAATTTATTCTAAACGTTTTTATTTTCTTTTTATTTATTTTTTCTAAAGGTAAACTTACATTTTAACACATATACTAATACTAATATTAGTATTAAATACAGACAAAAGAAAAAACAAAAAACTTAGGATGTTAACTATAGCTATCAGAGCTATTACCATTGTCCAAGAAGTAATAGGTTAAAGATGCTTTTATATTTGTTAAACTTTTGATTTAAAAGTATATGTGATATACAAGTATTTATGAACTTGAACAAACTAATATAATCGACGAATCAATATAAATTGACATCTTAATAAACGTTCACGAGCAATGAACGAGCCATATCCCTATTCATGTTCATTTCATTTAACTAAATGAACGGACATTTTTGTTCATGTTCGTTCGAATAAGATATGAACAATTATTAATCAACTTTCCCCAAAACAATTAACTTAACGAACTGTCCAAAACATTTGACTTGTTTACAGACCCAGATATACGTGGTGAGCACCACATGATGCCCACTACGGTACCATTACAAAGGCTCTAATGATATTAACGTTTAGAGGGCCACGTTTACAGACTCAGATATACATGGTGAGCACCACAAGATGCCCACTACGGTACCATTGCAAAGGCTCTAATGATTGTAACGTTTAGAGGGCCACCGGTAGAGAATCGATCGATAGGTGAGTTACCATTAGGTGTAGAATATATCATCTACGAAGTAGTCATGTGCAATGAGACCAAATTTACTCATGTCCTGTTTTTGTCAGAATAAAGCGGCTTTTCCCGTTTTGGACTACATGACCAAACTTTCGATTTGGATGGGTTGTTCATGTTATTAAGCTTTCAAATATTTGACTAGATAACTAGATAATAGACAATCTAAAGGAAATCTAAGTCATTAGTTTAAGACACGAAGTACACTTTTTGGAACAAATAGCATTTATTTGAAGGGTTTCAGTTTCTCGCGTCAATTAAATCATGCCCAAAGAATTACAAAAACAATTAGCAAAACTAGAACAACTTCGTACACCCTAACATATATATTCAGTCTCGAAACACAACTCCCATAAACGTCAACTAATGGAAAAAAAAAAAAAAAAAATCAACAAAACACTACGACATCGAACGCTCCGTTGGCATCTGAATGTGAATATCCGCGCTAACGGTATTCTTTGAATTCTCTATTGATTTACCCACAAACTGAACATGTTCGTTCTTAGTCAACATCCTATATAGCTTGTGGAGTTTTTCATCTTAATTCATACGGAGTATTTGTAGCTTTTAAAATTATGCTATATATATGTGTTTTCTTTCAATGATATTAAATTTTGTAATCAAGTAATAACTTTCTATTCTTGTGGAGTTTTACTTATTGTTTACGCACACTTTCTATTTCACTTATCCTACTTCTTTTATCATTAGATCAATTAGGCATGTTCTCGGTATCAAGGATAGAGAGACAAAAGGATAGCTTCGAAAGTCAAATCATTTGTGCTATTAGCAGTTGTTGACCGATAGAAAACATATAAAATATTTACATTTTACATATTTAACCTTCTAACTTTCATAAATATACATAATCAGTCCTTGAAATTTTACTAACAGCATATTTGAATCCGTGCAATTTACAACACGGAGTATTTTTTCCTTCCTCCACCCTGCTTTATCCATTCCCATTCTTTATGGGGAAAAAACCAAATACAATTAGTGGTATTATGGATGAAATTAAAACGATGTGTATGTTGTATGCATGTGGATGTGGAAGAGATTCCTTTTGTATATTTGCTTTAGTTATTCTTTTTTCTCATACACATAGAGCCAAAGTCGCATTCTTCATGGTTCTATAACTTTTTATTCAAAGGGCATCCAACTTAATTCCCTTGATCGAAACTTATCAAACTAGTATGTTCTTATGAATATCTTGCATACCTTTTTATCGTTTAGAATTGTGTATGGTCTTGAATAGTTCCAGCCGAATCATGCATCTTAAACAAAGCATAGTCGTCTTGTTGTTTACGAGCAATTTGGTAGGGAGTCCTTTTCAGTGCATAAATTTCATGCAGACTCTTGAGACTAGACTGAAAAATGAAAGGGTAAATTTTAGTTTTCATACATGTGGTCTTTTCAATTCATCGATTATGTGCTTAAATTATTTTTCTTTCAATGCCCGTCTTTCAATTTTTGATTTTCACAAATTTTGTCAATTTCAATTTTCTGATTCAATAAAACAACGAGTTTTTGTTTTTGATAAAGGGGACTAGAGTTTAAAAATTAGGGAGTATATTGGTCATTTAGTTGGATTTAACGGAAATCTAAGTGAAATTTGACGGAATTCGGACAAGAATTGCAAAAACTACATAAATAAAGGATGTTTGGAGAAAAAAACTTCCAAGAGCAAATTGGCGAGTTGAAAAGACATAAGGGACATTAATGCAATTTATCCTAAATGTTAACTTACAAAGTACGCGACAACTAATTAACGGACATTAGCTAACGATAATATATAATTCCGGGGGAATGTTCAAGCAGAAATACTTTTATGGTAGGAATGGTAGAAACGGACATTTTTATTTTAATCTTTAAGAATAACTAACTTTTTGATTAAAAAATTATATCATAATTTTTAGAATTTTATGCTCTTTAATATAAGATAATTTTTTTAAAAAATATGTAATACACATCATAAAAAATTTAGTGTGTATCACAGTATCACACATAAAAATTGTGATACACATCTTTAATTTGTGTATCATATATATATTTTTTTAAATCGATCAAATAAAAAAAGAATAAAATTTTATATATTTTGACATTTTTTTTTTGAAAGTGTACATATTTTTTTCAAGATTAGGCATCACATTATTAACATGCTAACATTTATCAAAAGTAAATGACTATTCTTAACCTATTTACTATTCCAACTCACATTTTCAATATAAAATTACTTTTTTTTCACTTTTCTCATCCCCTTTTATTTAAGCTACTACATTCAAAGTTTTGATAAATAACACTATTTTTAACATATTCAAACTCACAAGTATTTTATACCAATACCAACTCATTAATAACAAGTTAATGAATGAACAACACACTCATCTCTTTTAATTTTTGACCATTTTTTCACTTCACATTTAATTTCAAGTTTCATATTTTAACTACATAATATTTAAAGTTTGTAATAGTTCACATCTTTTTCATCCCATTAAAAATGATAATTTTTTTAAATTGATGTAATTGAAAACTATATATGAAGTTTAAATTTTATGCATGCTACATAAAAAATAATATTAAATAAAAATATTTTTTAACTACATAAAAAATATTACATCACATCTTTTTCATCCCATCAAAAATTATAATTTTTTTAAATTGGTAAAAATCTGAAAACTTTTTATGAATTTTAATTTTTATGCAAGCTACACAAAAAATTAAAAATATTTAAAGAATTAATATAATTCTTAAAGTGAAATATATTTCATTTTAACTTAAATATAAATAAGGTGTTATATTAAATAAATACGTGTTATATGTATATATTACTTATTTGTTATTGTATAATGTATTACGTAAAAATTGAAGATAGTAATCCAAAATACAAATAAACTTAACTATTTTTTCATATAAGTTGTAATTATTACCTAAAGAAACTATCAATATTAAACTTACTAATGTTATAGTTGTTCTATTATATAAGTATTGTGGTGGTATAAATATAACTAGTTTAAGACCCGCGACAACGCGGGAAATTTAAATTGAATTTATAAAATGATTTGTTTTTTTTAATGTATGTTAATGTTAACCTTAAGCTAATATTAATGAAAATTTCAAATTAAAATTCTTCTGGTTATGGAGACCATGGATTTTTGGGAACTACAGTTTGAAGTTTTGTGACTGTTCTTGTGAATTTGATTTTTTGTTTTACATGGGTGAGAGATTTTAGACATATCTTCTTACTTTTAGGAAACAAAATATTAGGATTAGTTATGAAATGATTTTTTATTTCTTTCTTTTTAGTTATATCCGAAAAAAATTTTACTTTTAGGAAATAAATATTAGTATTAGTTATGAAAGGTTTTTTTTTTCTTTTTAATTATATCTGAAAATTTTAATTTTAATTAAAATAATTAAGTATTAGGAATTAATCTAGGTGGTCGGATCGATTTGGGAAAACACAATTAAAGACCATGATTCCTCCATTGTATTCTGGTTTAAATATATATTTTATTGCTGTAAAATTATCTTGATAGTAAAATTTGTTTTACACATTATTGCAAGATGTCCATCATTATTAATGAATTAGACTTAAGATAAATTAAAAATCGCAAACCTCAGAACATACACTTTTTCAATTATATATTTTTTCCTGATCTTACCAAACATTATTTCGAGTGTCCAATGTAAGTATGTAATTCTAAGTGTCATACTGAACTTGAATAAATCGTCGTTTCAATATCTACCTTAATGTGTTAGGTTATACTACGTATGTTATATGCATTACTATTAGGATGAATATGCATTGTATAGTTTCTAATAGTTGAATAAATTTACGATAGTTTCTATTTTACTTTAGTATATTACGAGTAATATATTACACGACTTTTATATTTTTACTTTTTTCCAATTTATACAACGAGATAATGTTGGTACATTTCATGTGTGACAAGATTGTTCTAGAAGGTTATTGACGAAGACATCTTGAAGATTAACGAAGACATCTAGAAGACCACAAGAAGTTATCTAGAAGCTATTGTCAATGGAGAATCTGTTGGTGCATTTTGTGTGACAACACCTTCTATATAGTTAGATAGTTAAGTAGTCGTTAAAGTTCAATTGTAATCGTTATAATATGTAGGTTAGCAAATGTATTTGTCTAGCAAACATACTAAACATGTCTGGCGAACATGGGCCAAGTTCGTGGGCCAGCGAACTTGGTGTATTAGGTTCGTTCAGTTTAGGTTTAGGGTTGACGATATTAGTTCTTCAGTTGTAGAGAGACGAATATATTGATGGGTTTTCTATTCCCTTACTAGATTAACATACAATGCGGAAAAAACAATTAATAAAGGGTATGAAGGAAATTAAACCCTAAAGGATCTTAACCTAATAATAATAAGCAACAAAACAAAATAAATAAATAAATAAATAAATAAGAAATATTAACCTTTGAGAAAATCGGATTTCTCACACACAGACCACCTTGACTTGGAGGCGAGTACTCAAACCAGAGCACCTCTAATGGTTCACACTCACGAACCAAAGAGAAAATTCCAACTCCTAAAGTCCCGAATCTAATTGAGTAAACTCTTACAAAGAGTAGGAATGAGAAGAGAGAATTGTGTACATTGAAACCATGGCATATTCTCTATTTATATAGGGAGAGAGAAGCTAGGGTTTGTTATGTTGGCCGATGTGGGACAACCTGATTCGCCCATCCAACCGCCGGTTGGATTATCCGCTTGCGGTTGGGCTTGCTTTCTGCCCAACTATCTGAGCCACGACCCGCATGCTCCACCGCCTTACATTTTGGGCTCCACCACCGGTTGAACATTCCAACCGATGGTTAGATTTGGCTTCCAGAATTTTTCTTTATTTTCTTTTAGTTTCTAATTAATTCATTAACTATGATAATTAATAAACCAAATAATTGACCATAATAATAATTCTAATTAATATTATCTCTCATTTATTTCTCTTTAACTGTTTTTTGAGGGCGACCCAAAAAGGACTCTACTTTTAATGATATACTTACTAATTAGTTATGAACTTGGACACTATATCCAACAGTCTCCCACTTGGACAAGTCATCAACTATTATTGATCTTAGTCTATTCCATTAACTACGCAGAGAGTGCCATCTAACGCAACTGCCAAACTTTGAATCATATCAAGAGACAGCCCTTAGATAAGTGATCAAATATTCCTTTGTTCTACTGATATCGTATGAAACTGAGACATGAATTTTAATCAACCTCAAGATTCAAGATTATGTTTTCTGATTTTTGATCATTTTGACTATATGAGAGTACTGAATTGTGCACATCAACCTAGTCTCGGCTAGGCCTAGCACTTTAGAGTCAACACTTAATCATCATAGGGCCCATGATATCGCTTTTACATTTTGGCAAAAGAAACAAATAAATTTCGACTACATAGTACTAGTCAACTCATCATGTTACACATAGCATACCCTTTATAACTGGCATTTACGTGCAGCGTTTAAATAAACTAAAGTATAACAGATTTGAAAAACTAGAAACTCAATGTATCTCCATTTTAAGAATAGAGGATATTATCATCTTAAAGTCACTCGTGATTTTAACCCATCAAGTATTCATGAGTGTTGCAGCATTCTCCATGCTATGTCTAAACTCCATAGACAATCTACTAACACTCCATGACAGTCTTAAATCAACACTAACTTCCTGTAGTACGAACGACTGAGAAGGTTCGAGTAAAATTAATTACTCAGGAAGTGATTTCCAAACATACAAAACGAAACACAATGACAAACAATAGTAAATGGTATAACTCTTTCAAATAAATAAATCTCCATTATTTAATCGCCAAATCTATTACATTTCAATCATTACTATAATGTTTCAGATTCAATATGGTAGAACTCTTCTTCAATATGGTAACCATAATAGAATTGAGGAGGATTGCTAACTCTACTACTTGTTCTGGGAACGGGTAAGGATATGTCATCAGGTTCAACATGTGTCACCACCTCTTGTTGAGTGTCAGTGTTTACTATAGGTTCTTCATCGGTCGATTCTTGAATCTCTTCAAGATCTATCTTACTCCCACTGTCCTCTTTAGATATCATTTCTCTCTCAAGGAACACTCCTCTTTGAGTTACAAACACCACATTTTCCTTGGGTCTATAAAATAGATATTCAAACGACTCTTGTGGATAACCGACGAAAAGACACTTCTCAGATCTGGATTCTAGCTTGTCCTAAGTTTCTCGTCTAACGAAAACCTCGCAACCCCAGATCTTGATGTGACCAAGAGAATGACGTTTTCCTTTCCACATTTCATAAGGTGTCTTTGAAACCTTCTTAGTGGGTATTTGATTTAAGATATGCGTGGCTGTCTCTAATGCGTAACCCCAGAAGCTTATTGGAAGTGTTGCCCGACTCATCATAGATCGAACCATGTCTAACAGGGTTCTATTTCTCCTCTCTGCAACTCCATTAAGTTGTGGTGTTCTAGGAGGAGTCAATTGTGAAAATATTCCACAGTTTATATAATGATCAAGAAACTCGATACTAAGGTATTCTCCTCCCCTATCGGATCGGAGTACTTTTATCTTTCTGTCCAGTTGATTCTCTACTTCGTTTTGATATCTTTTGAATATATCAAAAGTATCAGACTTATGTTTAATCAGATAAACATATCCAAATCTACTGAAGTCATCAATAAACATAACGTAATAGCGATTTCCATATTTTGTGGCGCATCGGAATGGTCCACATACATCTGTGTCTACCAAGTCCAATAATCCTTCTCCTCTTTCACATGATCCAGTGAATGATGATTTAGTCATCTTGCCCAGTAAGCAAGATTCGCATACATCATCCGATTTGATGTCGAATGATTCCAACACTCCATCCTTTTGGAGTTGGGTGATGTGTTTCCTGTTTATGTGCCCAAGACGATAATGTCACAATTTGGATTTATCAAGCTCATTACACGATTCAACATTTAAAATCACATTGCTAACACATTCAACATTTTCATATATGCCTTTGCAAGGAGAAACTTTAAAAATAAAACTACCATTTAAATAAACCAAAATATCTCCATTCTCATTGTCAAATGAAAATTGATAACCATCCTTGAACAATGCATGAAATGAAATTATGTTTTTTGTCATTTCTGACGAATAACAGCAATTATTTAAATCTATCCTGACTCCAGACTTCAGCATGAGCTCGAACTTTCCAATCTTGGTCACGGGCGTGATTTTCCTGTTTCCCAAGATTAAGTTGAGCTCTTCATGCTTCAAACTTCTACTTTCCTTTAGACCCTGTAATACAGTACAAATGTGAGTACCACAGCCTGTATCCAGAACCCACGAATCAGAAGTTGTATTATTATGGAGTTCGATTATAAACATACTTGAGTGACTACTCTTTTCGAGCTTTCCGTCTTTAAGGTCATTCAGATATTTTGGGCAGCTACGCTTCCTGTGCCCCTTTGTGTTGCAGTAAAAACACACTGCTTCCTTTGGATCATTTGTAGGTGCAATCTCAGATCAACCTTTCTCTTAGAACTACGACTAGACTTTCTAGTCTTTTCTTTCCAGGTTTTTCTTTTCTTTGCATTGTGACAAATAGTCAACACATGAGTTGTTGAGGTAGAGGGCACATCAGCTTTCTTGATCCTTTGCTCAGCGGTTTGCAGCAAGTTATGGAGTTCCATTATTGAGGTTTCTTTCTCATTCAAATTCATTTGATATGAGATTATAAACTGATTGTAGACAGCTGGTAGGTGAGATAGAATTATGTTTATCGAGAGTTCAGTATCAAACATCATGCTCAAAGATTCCAACCTATCAAAGTACCCTTTCATCTCCAAGACGAAAGCACGAATAGAGGCTCCAGGTTTGGGCTTGCAAGCCATGAGGGATTTAACCACATCAAGGCTTTTTTTGCTTGCCTTTGCCTGAAACATTTCCTATAGCTGTTGGTTCATTTCATAAGCTCAAGTATTTTCAAAAGTCTTTTACAATTCAGGGCTCATGGAAGATGCATGATACAAGACACTTTGTTTGCATCATCATAAAGTTTTCGGTGAGCTTCAATCTCCTCTTGGGTTGAATTATCATCAATAGTGGGAATCTGCTCATCGAGAACATACTCCTTGTTCTCGTACCTTAGGATAAACCTAAAGTTTCGGGTCCAGTCCATATAGTTTGGACCGGTAAGTCTTTCCCTCCCTAGTACTGAGAGTAGTGAGAAGTTCGAGTTATTTGCGGAACTGGGAACGGGTGGATTTTTACCATTTTCAGTAGACATCTATAATATAAAACAGTTTTAGTTAGTATGAATATTCCTTAATTGTTTAATTACCCAATTCTAAATTAAGGCTAGGATCCATATTTTCGATTCGTTTTATGAAGAGGTTTGCCGTAATCATATCACGAATTTATTTTAGGTAGACAATGTTTTTGTCAATTTCATTCTCTATGAAATTCCTAGTTCTTTTGAGATTCATTGATTCAATCAATGGCATGTTAATCTCGGATGTGCTTATCTACCATTCATGACTGGGATGCCGGGGATCATGAATAAGATAGTGAACTTAACCATGCAAAAACCCGCGTGGTCCCCGACCTGAGTACGCTCGAGAATTGCGAGTCTCACATCACCTCTCACTTATGTCCTCTCATTAATGTGCCGGTAAACCACACACGCTCCATTAATAGTCCATATGAGAGATCTGCGGTTTTTATGGGCTAGCATACAATTCATATTTGTTATACTTAAAACGGGATTTTGTTTTAGTACTTTAAGTCAATACTTTTGATCTTGACATCATCCTATCAAAGGTCCTTGGTAGCTCCATTGAACGCACAAAGAAGCGGAGAAGTAGGTAAGCGCGAAGCATTTTAAAAACCCACTTCTTTAGGGAAGTAAAGCGTCCCGCCTTATACCTCTCTTATAGTTTTTTCACTATGGGTGAGCCGATTTATCAATTGACTGACAACGTATTTAGACTTTAAATGATACATTTATATTTATCATAATATATATAGGTCTCTTTAAACTTTTAAAGTTTAGGGTTCTATTTTAAACATTTTAAAATTTAGGGGTATCATTTAAACAATTTAAATATTAGTATTTACTCTTGATCCATATTAACATTTAACGATCATACAAATTTATCTATGGATTACTATTTACAATTAACCATTAACTAAACGGTAACTCCATGTTAAGTGCCTATATTATTAAGCTAAGGCTCTGATACCACTGATGGGTTTTCTATTCCCTTAGTAGATTAACATACAATGCAGAAATAACAATTAATCTAGGGTATGAAGGAAACTAAACCCTAAAGGATCTTAACTTAATAATAATAAGCAACAAAATAAAATAAATAAATAAATAAGAAATACTAACCTTTGAGAAAATCGGATTTCTCACACGTAGACCACCTTGACTTGGAGGCGAGTACTCAAACCAGAACACCTCTAATGGTTCACACCCACGAACCAAAGAGAAAATTTCAACTCCTAAAGTCCCGAATCTAATTGAGTAAACTCTTACAAAGAGTAGGAATGAGAAGAGAGAATTGTGTACATTGAAGCCATGGCATACCCTCTATTTATATAGGAAGAGGGAAGTTAGGGTTTGTTATGTTGGCCGATGTGGGACAACCTGATTCGCCCATCCAACCGCCGGTTGGATTATCCAGCTGGCGGTTGGGCTTGCTTTCTGCCCAGTATCCGAGCCACGACCCGCGTGCTCCACCGCCTTACATTTTGGACTCCAGCCGCCGGTTGAACATTCCAACCGGCGGTTAGATTTGGCTTCCAGAATTTTCCTTTAATTTTCTTTTAGTTTCTAATTAATTTATCAACTATGATAATTAATAAACCAAATAATTAACCATAATGTTAATTCCAATTAATATTATCTCTCATTTATTTCTCTTTAACTGTTCTTTGAGGGCGACCCAAAAAGGACTATACTTTTAATGATATACTTACCAATTAGTTATGAAGTTGGACACTATATCCAACATATACATAGAGTATAGGTCTTAGGTTTGATTGTAATCATCGTTATAATCAATATAAGAATTGTTTGAAAGTGATTCGTTGTTTTTAATATACTCGTTTGTGTTTGATTAATCTACTCAGGAATTCCGCACCTGATTAGGTTAGTTAACCTCGTTATCGATCCGTGTCTAAGGGACTTACAGATAACCCGCCGCAACGTACACGTTAAAGAATCCCGTGATTAACAAGAAACAAAAATTATGTTGGTGAAACTAGGGGAGGATGCATTATATATTAGTTGAGGGGGAAATTTTTTTTTTTTCTATTTTCGAAAAAACAAAGTTATAAAATATTATTAATACTATTAAAACAATTTCTTTTATATATAATTTTAAATTGAATTTGAAAGTTATTGAGGAGGCAACCGCCCCTTATCCCTTTCTACATCCGCCTCGAATTCAGGCCTGTTTATTAATGGCTTAATAGGCTGAGGTGAATGAGGGACTTATTCGGTCAACAATTCCTCCTGTTTTGATATATAGCGACATGTTACTTTTCGGATGGTTGTTAGATTATATTCCTCATAGTTTTACTGGCTGTTTATTTTATTTTTCATTAAGTCCTATATGAGTATATATGACACTATGAATAATGAATAACTAAAAGCAATAAGTCCTGAATGTATATTGTTGTCTACTTTTTTGTTGAATAAATAGTCTGAAGAACACTAAATGACTATTTCCTTGTGATAGAATTAGTAATTAGATTTTTCTTAGATGTTGGAAAAAAAGTGGTTCAATTATTTCAATTAACTTGAGTTTACAAATAGAGTTTTACAAACAATGAAACTTTTCTCTCTGTAAACCAGTGCCATGGGGCATAATCCCCAAAATCTTTGTTTGCAAATCCTAAAAGAGCAAAAACCAAGAATGATTGAATCCATCTGACCTCTTCATCCTTCAAAATTGAAAAATCTTGCATAAATCCTTAAATCTTATATTCTTCTTCTTTAGTATATATCAATTTTGAAGAACACATATTATTTCTTATTCAATCTCTGACCCGAGTTTGTATTTAATAGATTTATTAGATTATGTAAAATAACTTCAAGTTAATTAACTTTTTTTCACGATGGCTGTAACGAGGTTTACGATCAATAGGCTGTAGCGGCGGTGGTAGCTGATCAAGAGGCTGTGGTGGTGGCGGCGGTGACCGGTGACTCAGAAGTGACGGTGGTCGGTACACCCAGAAAAGGCACGTTAGCAGCGGCTATGGGTGGAGTAGGATTGATTGTGATATTCGAATGGAGAAGATATAGTCGTCGGAGACGCAGGTGGTGGTCGCCGGAGCAGCCAGTGGTGGTGATGGTTGATGCTAGGTTGAAGTGATATACAGTCTTGATTTTGGTAGAGATAAACGAAAGGGTATTGCTAAATATACCAGTTTTGTTGATTTTTTTTCTTAATTTACCATGTTAATTAATTATGTTTATCAATTCTAAGAACAAATTCATTCTCTCTATTTAATGATATCAAATATATTTATTATGTTTATAATTCTCAAGAAAAACTCATTTAACGGTATCATATTTTCCAAACAACAATTTATTTATTTATTTGTTTGTATCCAGTAAGAATATACTACGTACTTAGTATTTCATAGCTTTTGCTACTTATTTTTGTTTATTTACTTTTTTCATATTTTTTGTTTTAAACGTAATCTTTTGTTACAAATTTTTGTTTATTTATTTTTGAAATCAGCATTAAAATACTTAAGTTCGAAATGCGATGTAGTATGTACAATAGGGATTTATATATCTTTCAGATTAGATGATTCATTAACGGGATTAGAATTTAAAAGTGCAAACCACTTTGACCTTATCTTGACTTTTTATTTGTAAAAGTAGTTATTTCAAACATTCAAACTTATATTTAATATAGTTTTTATTTGTAAACCAATATTTAAATGGAATATTTATTTTGACATATTAAAATAATAAGGGGTTTAGTTTTTTAAATATAACAAATACAGTAATACTTTGTTAAATAAACAGTATCACACGAAAGAAAAAGTTTGCATGTTTAAAAAGACAGCTTATGATTATAATAAAAAATTATAAAGATGTGAGAACAAAAAAGATCTAGTAGAATGAAAATAAACAAAACAAATAGAAAGAAAAATAGAAAAAGATAAAAATGAACTTAACAATTACCTAGAAATCAGTTTGAAGAGAGAGAAATTATAAACTTCAATGATTTTTCAGTAATTAATGTATGATTAGTCAAAAGTGATATGTTAAGTAATTTTAATGATACATTTTTAGCATGAGCTTAAACGAAATAAGAAATGAAGGGTAGTATTGGAAAT
The DNA here is from genome assembly GCA_963930675.1 of Gnaphalium uliginosum. Classification (NCBI taxonomy): domain Eukaryota; kingdom Viridiplantae; phylum Streptophyta; class Magnoliopsida; order Asterales; family Asteraceae; genus Gnaphalium; species Gnaphalium uliginosum. The sequence continues at coordinate 33,981,601 of OZ005685.1, forward strand.
AACATGGCCATATGGGGAGGAGTGTGGTTTTTTAACTTTCTGAAAAAGACACTCGGTCAGTCCAGATTAATAAATAAGGTGTTAATCTACGGTATCTCTTGTATATGTTATTCTCTTGCATTAATTAATTTTGTTTAACTTACTAATATCTTAATTGCATATCTATTGTTATATTTACGTTTGCTACACACCAACTTTGTTGTTAGGTTCTTTATTTATTTTTATTTTTTTCTAATAAAGATAAGTACTCACGTCCTATCAACTCGAATATATACATTAATCTACGAATATATACAAATTGTCTCATCTACAGGACTTGATCCTCTAACTTCAAGATTGGAATGACCACCTCAATACTGCTAGGGCAATGACCCCTTGATCCTTTACTGTTAGATTTACATTTATCTTATTCGAAACTGAAAAACTCATTAATCAATAGATTCTAGCTATCAAGTCTCGTAAGTTGTTGTCCGTCCATTAATTAAATCGATATAGCGATTTCTTGAGCATACAAGTGTCATTAAATATCCCTAAAATGAGAAAAAATTGATGGGATTCATGTGTTATTATGAGTTAAATATTAAATATATATATTTAGGCCTATATTTTAGGCAGATATTTAACTCTTTAGAAAATGAAAAAAATAAAAGAAGAAGAAAAGTGTTAGTGGATCGGAGTCCTATTTAGATAATAACACCTCTTAAGCATCTAGGCAATTAGAGTCAATAATATAATTAAGAAGATACGATCTAGTGCTCGTTGGAGCAAAGGGCTATCAGTGCATTGGTGTCGTGGACCGTGTGGTGATTTGTAAATCTTTAGCTTGTTTAATTAAACACGTGAACCAATGAACTCATTCAATTTTTTTTTAGTAGTGAGAATCGTCTTTTTTACTTTATTTGAAAGATACTCACCACTTCTCAAATTTATAGTATATATTTCTTTTGTATTTTTATCGTTGGATGTTCCATTTTAATTGTCTACGTTCAAAATTAGATGTATATAAATAACTAAAATTACTTTATTGCCCATGATCTATGCAGATGACACAAAAAAGTGTGTAAAAAATTGAGGGTAACAATGTTTATTTTCTTATCAAAAAGTAGAGTGTAATAATTATATTTCTTAAACTACGTATTTATTGTATGTAGACAATAAATTTTGAGACGGAGAAATTATATGTTAGTTATTGATCAAGTTATTTCTAATTAACAAATACTAGCTATGTCACATAAAAATTGTCCCTAAACAATTTTTGTTTGGATTAAGATATGTTGTTTAAATGTCAGTTTTGCTCATATATTAAAAGCAAGTTTGACTAAATTTATTTAAAAAATAAATGAGGATAATATTGAAAGTTTAATGATTTTTAATATATAATTTTTACAAGTGAACAATTATTTTGGTCATATATATAATAATAATGAACATTTATTTCGAGACAGAGGGAGTACATGTTCTTTTAGAAGGATGAATACTTAACACAATCTAACCTTACATATTATTTATAAATATCACACATCATTATGTGTATATATATATATATATATATATAACGCATCTTAATTACCACTCTATTTTTGGAAATCTTAAAAATTAAGACTAAACATTTCTAAACTTAAAGTTTAATTTCACATTATAGTAACTTTATCACTTTCATATTTTATTTAATTTTACTGTTAACCCTCTCAATATTCTGAATCTCTAACTCTACAAACAAAGTTATCGAGTTGAATTTAGAGCACCAAGAGTTGAACCTGATCGACGTCATGAATGGATCTTCCACGGGGGAAGTTCTACTCTCCTTCGACCATGTTAGTCAGTTTGTGGTATTGTTGGGTCTGACGTTGACCGGTCAGTGGTATTGTTGGGTCTGACATTGACCGGTCAATGATCTGCTAATGATATTATTGTTATTTTATTTTTTCAAAAAAAGTCGTTAAATATTCAAATATGTTTTCTTTTTTAATTAGCTTTTTTTAACTAAAGAAATTATTAAATATTAGTTTAGGGGAAGGTTCAAATATGAACACTTCTTATGGTGGGAACGGTAGGAACGTATATTTTTATTTTTAATTTTAAGATTACCTATTTTTTTTTTTATAAAAGAATTATATCAAAATTATTAGAATTTATGTTGTTTAAGATGAAATAATTTTTTTAAAATAAATGTGATGCACATTTTAAAAAATTTAATGTGTATCACACAAAAAAGTTGTGATACACAACTTTAAATTGTGTATCATATATATGTTTTTTATATATAAATCAATTTCATATTTAAGAGAATAAAATTATAATAATATTTATATTATTTATATTACAAAAAGTGTACATATGATGAAATTAAAAATGAGATCGTTCTTACGGTTCCTACCATAATAAATGATTCTACAATAACACTCACCTATTAATTTAATCAGATTAATCTATACGGTTTTCGTTTATAAATTACTTTTAATTGAACTACTGAACTACGAAAAATAAAATAAAATCTTAACCACGAGTTCACACCGTGGGTTACTAGCCTACGGTGTAAAACACATTAGCACTAAAAGTATTCAAATACCCTTCATTATACATATAAATTAAATATATTTTGAAAAGAAAATTACAAGAAATTAGAATCCGAAATACTCCATCTACTTCAGATTTCAGCATACTTGTAGAAGTATTAATAGTTATTCAAGTGACACAATTAAAATGTTTATTTAGATAAAAATTTAAATAACAAGCAAACGCTATGTAATTATTAACAATATTCGTTTTCTAAGTTCGACAAATCTTATGGATTCTAAATCACTTTAACATGTTCCTTTCTTTATGGTTGTTCAAAAGATCTTGAAATGCTATTTTAAAAATGCGCATGAGAACGACAAGACTATCATGAGAATGATTCGGCCCTCTAGGAAGAGGACCCACAACTTAAATTATTTGGGTTCATGCCTATCTTAAAATAGATGGACCATTAATCACATTATAAATAACCACACAAAGACTCCAAACCATAACACTTCAATTAACCCACACAGAAGCTCTTAATTGTGAACTTATGGACTCAAACACAAAAATACGTAAAGGCTTCATGAAAGGGAAACTAGTCATGTCTTTCATTAGAGCCTCTAAGCCTTCAACCAACACGCAACCATACACCACCACCACCACAACGAAAATGGCTAAAACAAGTAACCACACTCCTTCTCACATCAAACCCACTATCGCTAGTCAAAAGACCGCTCCTCAACCCTCGTCGTTTATCATGAACCAAGAGAAGGTGAACCCTCAACCTAAGCACAAGGTCTCCTATGTCATCCCACCAGTCACGGGTACATATGGCGTGTTTGACAATCCCTATGGTGTTGTGGCCGACGAAGGTGTTGATGCTAAAGCTGCCACTTATATCTCATGTGTTCAAGAACGGTTTAAACTTGAGCACCTAAATACCGAATGGATTGAGCCGGCAAGCTAGCCAATAGTAATCTACGTTTTCCTTTTAAGTCGAGTACTACAAGTAGTGTTTCTTTAGTTCTTCACGTTAAGTTTGATGTATGGTGTGATAAGAAGTTAATATAGAACCTTATGTAATAAAAATGACAAGAAAAATGAGAACTCATTGCTATGAATTTGTGTGTCCGTAGGATAAATATAGGAAACAAGGAGTGTTGTTCGATTATTTGGTTTTCATCGTTATGTAGTACTATCTCTGTATCAAATTAAATGTCTACATTTCTATAATGTTTTGTTTCAAAATAAATGTCGATTTTAAACTTTTAACCAATTAAAATACTTTTAAAATGTCAAACTTAAATTTTATTGGTATAGAATGTGATGGTCCTCACTTTTCTCAAACTGTGTACAAACTAAAAGTGAACATTTAATTTTGGACGAGGTATGTAAGTTGGCTTTCATTTTTAGGGTATGTTTCGTAAGGTTGTTGTAAACTAGAAGTAGAAAGCTAAAACTAAAACTGTTATTCTGAAGCTGAGACAAAATAACTAAAAGAGTTGAAAAGTATAAAAGAACATACCAAAAAAAATAAAAATAAAAATGGCAAGAATAGCATGGTATAAACTTCAATTCACAAAAGTTTGTGGTTTTTTTTTTTTTTTTTTTTTTTATATTCAAGCAAAAGACTTCTCTAAAATGTGGTCTCATTGAATATTTTACAAAAAAAATTCATCATGCACGAATTTCACCCAAATAGGTTGTAAGGATTGGGATTTTACCTTAAATCGTTTTTATATTTGAAAGATGATCATCATACGAGATTGTATGATCCTACTTTTATAACAATGGAAAACAATTTGCATGAACACTTAATTGAAAAACAAAAACGATCATACCAAATTACCAACTTACTTACAAGCTTATAGTAACAAATTTTAAGATCTTGTCAGTATCTAATTTTGAACAAAGACAGGAGCGAGCCGAGTAATTTGCTCTAATGTGCTCCATATAAGAGATGAATAGGTTTGATGGAAAATAAAATAATGCAATATATTTTTAGAAATATAACAATGTACAATCCATCTAATAAGGAAATAGAGAACATTTGCTCGGTTTTTGAATCGAACAAACAGGTGAACCGATAGAACTGTTAGTTCGATAGTCGATTCAGTTACAAAATCTTGCTGGAGACTGTCGCGAAAAGTAAGATTCCGGTTAAGTGAGTTATCAACAAGATATTTTGGTCAAAACTCATATTGTGTTTATCATGAGGGTTCAAGTATAAAGTAATTGTTGTTGTTGTTGTTTCTAGTATGAATTGGTATGGCAACTTAATGAATGGGAGGATCCATCTAAAATATACTACTAAAATATACTAAAGTATCTTAAAAAAAGTCCTCCAATAATTTTTATTTAAATCAAAATAATTTTAGTAAATGTCAGTTTTGATCTTATATGCAAGTCAAGTTTGATTGAATTTATTTTAAAAATAAATTATTAACGGTAGTAAATGAGTGTAAAATTGAGAATTCAATAATTTTTTATAATTATTTTTTTCCAAGTGGACAATTATGTTGAGACATATATAAATAGTAATGTGAACATGTAATGGAGGGGTATATTTTGAAAACCCATTATTTCTTAATTTTCATTTCATATATTTCTCTATGTATTAAAGTCGACCACATTAACTTTTTTTTTTTGAAAAGCAATAAAACACGTATCTCACACATTATATAAACAACATGACTTGAACTCACAACTTCTAAATTAATAGATTACTCACATACCGATTCTAGACCATGTGTCATTTAGTATCTAGTTTATATTTTAAAGTAGTATTGTTTTTAGATTAAAAAATAAACATATCTTTTAAACCAATTCTTATACGTTATATCAAATATTTTTCTTTCAAATCTATAATCGTTCTCGATTCCTTTTCAAACGAAACACCATACTTATGAAATTAAATTCTCATTTTAATTTAATTTGTTGTTCATAGAAATGGTAAAGTGTTTAAAAATAGTTATGAGATGGTTCCGGATCCTTTTAAAGAGATTCAAGTGCGTTCTTACGGATGGTTTACGGTTAGGGATAAAAAGGCAAAAGTTTCGTGGAATGATTGAAAAAATTCTAATTTTACTCAAAATTAAGTATTTGGATGATAGTGCTTCTGTCCTAATCGTCTTGGCTGATGAAGTTTATGATCAGATGGTCCCAAGTCTACAGTATACGATGTTCTCATTGTTTACTCATTTTGATGTGTGCTGCGAAGTAGTTCCATGTGTGCAGGTGATAGAGTCGTTGGGTGATCATTCTGTTTTGTTCCCCGGTGACAAGTTGGTCAAAAGAAGCTTGGTCATTATTTGTCCTAATTTGGTCTATTATTTTGGTCTATTTGTGATTGTGTATTGGTAGTTTATTTGAGTTTTGTTGTTGTCTCAGTCTATATCTTATAGCTTGGGTGTTCAGTAACTCTTGTATGAAACATTGTTAATTTTAATGGTAGTCTGCTTTTTTCAGAAAAAAAAAAATCTTATACAGTAAAATGGATGGATGAGTCAACAAACTCATTAGCAAATTAACTTGAACACTACGAATTTATTATATACTAAACACTCTTTAACCGTCGACTTTTTTAAACTCTAGGTATAACTAATTTATTTTCGTGACGTGTCAATCTATTATAGCCCTCTAATCATAATACTAATACTTTTCTTTTTAGTATGTAAATAAACAAGTAAAGAAACTATATACGGATAAAATTGACCTAAAAATCAGTTAGTCTTTAATAAATAAATAGGTCTTAGAGCCCAAATAAACCGTATTATATCTTTAAAAATGTTAATTCATATAAAAAGAGGAATATGTAATTTCATATACCAACTTAAAAAGTAATTTGATGAAATTTTGTTATTGGACTCTCTACGAAGTTAGTAGTCAACTCTGGGTCATATGCTGTACAACCCACCACTAGCCAGTAACAAGTAGCCCACGGACCGAAAAACACGTGCCTTAAAATCCTCTAATTTGTCGACACTGGCTCTCGGATTTAAAGCAACTTAACCCATGAAATTAATGTCAATTAATCTGTATTTAATAAAGATAATGCATTAACCCTTCGTACGGTACGGTACGATACTTGTGGAAACAATTTCATCTAAATGCGCTCTATTAATTACAATAGAATAATAGTAAGATTATGAGGGGTAAGTATGTTTTGAGAGGAAAAAGAATATGACGATCTTAGTCGTTACTTTCTGTAAATTTTTCTTAAATAAAAGGCTGAAATCAAATAACTTTATTTATAACGGTAGTTACACTTTAATATTGAGGTACATTCAAGTTAAAAATAAATTCACGGATAACAATAGTTACTAAAATACCAAATGATCAATTCAAACAAAATATACAAAATATAGTCACAAACACCATTTCTTTGTCAATTTCCAGATCTAGTTGCAAGAGACTTTTGAACAACCTAACTGATAAAGAGATTGGATCCATAAATTGATGATTTCCGGATCTAAAACTTTGAAACTGTAATCTATCTTTTTCAAAAATTCAACAAGAAAAATCGTCATAGATCTTTGAATGGAAAGAAGAACCACACTCACCAAGGGGAGGAAAACCAACTAAAGTAGAAATTGATCTCTACCATTAATGGAGAGAAGAAAGATCACAGCAAAGACAACAAGACGAAGAGAATTTTTCAAGCCGTCATAGCGTGATGGAGAGACTCTTATAGGAAAATCTAGAGAGAGAAACCCTTGAGGCCGGTGGCTAGGGTCTTTTATTATCTCCACAAAAAAGTTGATTTATGTGATCAACGGTCCAGATTTGCAGCATTGCATTTTACATGCACACTGAATTTTACCTAAAATTTAGTGTCATTAAGATGCGGCTAATATGAACCGTTAATCACATAAATCAACGGTTGAGATCGTTTGCCCCTTCTTCCCTTAAAATGCAGTCACACCTTTGATCCCACATCATAAAAATAATAAATAAATAATAAATGAGTATTTGATGAAGTTTTGACAAAATCTCTTGAACTATTATTTTAATAGCACATAAATGTGAAAGAGTGAAAACCTTGTTTTCGTAGTGTTTTGAAGTTTCTATTTTTCTATTTAGAAATTCAAATAATTTAATAAATATAAATCAAATAACAAAAAATATATGTTTAATAATCTACCATCTCAAAATATAATAAAACCACTTTTATGATAAAAGGTTTAAAGTTGTCAAATGTATAACTTTTTTGGTTTATTTTGAAAGCCAAAATAAAAGGTTAAAAAACAATGTGTTAACACTTTAAACTCTAGGGTGGAAGTGAAAATATATTTATATCATCTTCTTCTTCTTTCCCTCCTTATGCCTGTACATTGTGACTTTTTGTTCCATCTTTCTCTTTTTGACCATCTTCAAATTAAATCGAACAACTCATTTATAATCTTATTAATTTGTAGCAATTGTAAGAAAAAGGAGGAAAAGAGAAAAGGAATAAAAACCAAAAAGCGTCATTTCCCATCGTTCGACGTCGAACGCTTTCCCAAAACGTCGATGGGGTGTGGGTGAACGCCTATGAATGGCGTACTCATCTGAGAACGACGACAAATTTGCTTCCACTCCGTATGCTCTAGAAAGACTAAAATAGTTAACTTTCTCCTTAATATTAGACCATATCTTGATTTTTAAAATAAATATTACGTATGAGACGTTGGATCAACAAGATGAAGAAGATGCTGCCGAAACTTGTAGTCGACCGCTAAGAGCACCAAGAAGATACTTAGAAAGAAATCGTCACGCAACCGGCGAATGTTTGTGGCAAGATTACTTTGCCCCAAACCCCACACTTCCGCCGGATTACTTTAGAAGACGATTTCGGATGAGTCGGCCATTGTTTCTCCGTTTATGTCAATGTATAACATCTTACGCTCAACTACCAATACCTCCTTATTTTACTTATTTCCGTCAAGGCCATGACGCTACCGGTAAATTTGGTTTCAACATTTATCAAAAGGTAACGTCCGTCGTACGCCAACTGGCATACGGTATCGCGACCAATGCTTTTGATGAATATTTACATATGGGTCAACAAACATCATACGATCGTTTGAATAAATTTTGCAAGTGTATACTTCATCTATTCTCGAGCGAATACCTTAGAAAACCAACACTCCAAGATGTTCAGCGGTTACAAGCCAAACATCAAGAGTTGCATGGTTTTTCGGGTATGCTCGGAAGCATCGATTGTATGCATTGGCCGTGAAAAAATTGTCCGGTAGCTTGAAAAGGTCAATACACACGAGGTGATCATGGGCATCCAACCATCATGCTCGAAACGGTTGCCTCTTATGATTTGTGGATTTGGCACGCTTATTTTGGTGCGTCCAGTTCAAACAACGACATCAATGTCCTAATGAATCGGATTTGTTTAATGATCTACTACAAGATCGAGCGCCCACAGAACCGTTACTATTGCCGGCCAAACCTTGACAAAAGGATATTACCTCGCCGACAGAATTTATCCGGAATGGGCGACTCTTGTTAAGTCGTTTAAATGTCCGATAGAGGAAAAGAATCTGAAGTTCAAGAGGTACCTAAAATCAGCACGAAAAGATGTAGAACGCGCATTCGGAGTGCTTCAAGGACGTTAGGCAATTATTAAAAATCCTACAAGGCCATATAGCGTCAACAAAATTAAACGAATCATGTACACTTGTGTTGTCTTACACAACATGATCACCGAGGACAACGGACGCAATATATGTCAACTTGAGGAAGATTATCCGTCGGACCTGATAAACAGACCAAGATGTACGTGGGACAAGAGGATTGCAACACAAATGCGCATGGACAAAGAACTACGCGACCAAATGGTTCATCATCAACTTCGCAATGCTCTTATCAAACACATTTGGCACCTCCCACGTCGCTTTCGTCGTCAAAACTGTGCTTATTTTATATAAAATTTTTTTCAATAAAATGTATTTTTTTAAATTATTGTAATGTTTTTTTATTATTGTAATGTTTTTATTTTAATTAATGTAATATTTTTATTTTAATGAAAGAGTTTTTATTTAATTTGTGTTTTAAAAAATAAATTAATAGTCAATAGGTCCCAAAAAATGAAACTGAAGAAATGACTATTGGCAGTGTTTAGTCAATCTTTCATCAGTTTTGATTGTGCTAATGTGTAACATCCACTTTAAGGGCCTAGTGGTATTCCGGTAATTTCCCTAAACTTTAAATTATTATTTAATGTGTTAGGAATATTTGAGCATTATTATGTTTGATAATATTAGTCAAAAGGATAAATGAATTATTGTGACTAATAAATAATTCATTGTTTTAAACCGAACTAGTTGACGGTAAAATAAAATAGTTGGTTTCGCAAAATGGTTTTAGGTTCCCGACAATGGATTAAGAAGGGAACTAAAATTGTATTGGTATTGGGTTAGATTAATATATATACATACCGTACGTTCTCAAAACTTCTACACTTCTCAAATTGTCCCTGCGAACCGAGCCGAGAGCCCATTTCAAAACGAGAAGAAACCTTCTGTGAATTCGTGAATCATTTCGTATTATCATCTTCTTGTTTCAAAGAAAACGAATTCCAGTAACATAATCAAGTCGCCATCTTGTTTCTGTAAGTATTTAGTTTATAATTGTGTTTTTTTATGAAAATTGGTTAAATTCACGAATTGATATAAAAATTAAGCTTAAAAGGCGTTATATGATGTTATTTGATGCATATAAACTGTTAGAAAGCTTAATTGAATGATAGGAAGTCGAATTCGTGAGTTTTGAAAGATTTCAGTTCGAAGTTTCTGGGTTCAGCGATGAACTTCGCAACATTGAAGATGAACTCAGTTCGCAGAGCTTGATTGCGAAGCGAACCGAGTTATCTTGCGAGGTGAGTGATCTTGCGAAGTGAGTTGTCCTGCGAACCGAGTGGTTTTGCGAACCGAGTTACGCTGCGAACTGAACCCTGCGAAGCGAACTGAGTTCCTGCGAACCGAGTTAGGCTGCGAACTGAGTTTGCTGCGAAGTGAACTGAGATTCGCGAACCGAGTTCTTGCGAACTGAGACTTATTGCGAAGCGAACCGAGATCCTGCGAACTGAGATTTTAAAATTTTGTTTTGCAAATTTTGAAATTGCGTAAGTGTTTTCAGGGTCGCGACTGAGTGACAATTTCACTAACTCGGATTGGGTTGAAATTCGCATGGTCACTCGAAAACGACCCAATAATCAAGGCTCTATTTTAAGAGCCTAGGCAGTTTTTGGCCTTTCGGGGTCATCTTGGGGTCGAAAATGGCATTTTTCAGTTTTAAGCATCGTTTCGGGACTTTCTGGTTTCGCTTCGGATTGAGCGCTTGTTTTCTTAGACTTCAGGAATTTACCTGCTTGTTTAAATATGTTATATGATTATGGAATGAGTTACTAACTCATTATTTGTTGTATTCTCAGATCAGCAGAAGACTCAGTAACATTAGACTTCTGAGTTGTTGGGCTGAGACTGGCAGGTGAGTGGATCTAGAACTCACAAGTTTGATTTGGTTGTAACGGTTTGGTTGCAACAAGTAAACGTAGATATAATTGATAGACTGATTAGTCTGATTTGCTGATTATGAATCTACGTGCAATGTGGCCTTCGGGCATTGGTTGCTTCTAAAGAGGTCAACAGATTGTTAGACTTGATTATTACAGGATTACAAATACAGGGTTTGTACATGTGTTGTATTAAAACCTGTATTGTGAAATGGTAATACTAAGTTATCGGTATATTCTGTATAGGCCAATACAGATTGTGATAAGCGTTTCTTGAGGGCCACCGCGGCAGTAGGGTTCCTCAAAAACCACCGATCCTCTTTGATATTGACAATATGTGTTTACGATTATTTGATGTAAACAGATTGTTAAGCTAAGTTGAACTGTTAGTTTCATGTTCACTTACTTAGCTTCGTGCTAATTCTCCACTTAATCCCTGCTGGTCATGATTGAATGGGCGGGCAGGCAGGTTTTGTTCAAGGAATGTTTGATCGGCTGGCAACTCTGATATATTTTGATAAATAATGAAAGTTGAATTTTGTAACCCCGTCTTTGTACGATGTTTTGAACATTATATGTATTTACCTTTTTGTAAATATTGTTAATATAATATATTTTGACCTACGCTTCCGAATTAAAGAGTATTTTATAATATACTAAGAGAGGGGCGTTACATAATGTGGCACTAAACTGACAAAATTGAAAAAGCAACGACTGAGAATGATCTTAGATACCCTTTGAATTGCAAATCCATTCTATCCGATTACTATTTGACATCTTCTCCCTGCTAGAAATCCAAGTCAAAGAACTGATGTTAATATATTTATTTAGAACATCCTTCCTTCACTTTTTGAGTGAAAGTGAGCCCAATCATATAACACTATGAAATCTATATTACATCAACTTTTGTAAAATTTTCCTCAACTTTTGTAAAATTTTCCTTTGGAATTTGGATATAATCCGACCAGGTGATCACATCTTGAATAGTGATAGAATGTATTCATCTAAAGATCATGAGACAAAAATAACTTTTTATATTTTTTTTCAAGACACTCGATTTTTTTTTCAAAAGACAGATGTCATTCCTTAAACACATCTTGAATATTGGTGACGTATCATCATATGAAAATATTTTTTTCATTCGATATTTTTCAAAAAGACAGATTCCATTTCTTAAACGTAATCACAAATATAACATTTAGTAGAATTTAACATCGATACCTTTTTTGTCAATATTTATTACCTAATATGAACCTCTATGAACTCCTTAATTGTATTCCGAATCACATGAAAACACACTATTAACCTTATATTGGAGCAAAACATTTTATTTCGAACTTATTTCAAAGCCTCAATTTTGATTATTTTGATGTCTTGAAAAGTTCTTGGTTGGATTTTTGACTTTTTTCTTTTATTTAAGAATATTTTCACTGTTGATTTATCTTAAGGTTACGGCACTTTGTTATTTTGTTTATATAGAATATCAATCTTTGTTTTTACAATAAAATAAACCCTAATTAGCTTAATATTACATCTCCGCACCCGTTCAAACAACTCTTGCTACTAATACATCGTATACAATTTCATTAAAGTATCCTTTTACAATCTCATTGAAAGTGTCAACTAAACATTTAAAAAATAAAATATCATCTTTATTATTATGAAAAATTAAAAATTAGATTATAACTTGCGAATTCACGGGCTATCATATGATTTTAATACAAAGTTTATATTATATTTTTATTTTACTATGTAAATTTCAAATGACATACTTAGCGGTTAATATCACACAATTTTCAAATGACATACTTGCGCAAAAACATTTTATGTTTTTACCATCACATTATTTATATTTATCTTTCTTTTTTATTTTTTGAAATGTTATTATCACAAAGTTTATAATTCAAAAAAAAAAAAAAAAAAATCTTTCAATGGGGCTAGATCAAGACTATAATTTGATATCACATTATTATTGTAAGGTATCCAATTAATCAACAAAACTAAAGGTAACATAACCACAAAAAGAAAATTAACAGCAAGTTAATATATTTTGATCATGTTTTTTTTATGTTTAGTGTGAAATGCAAAATTTATTTATGGTCTGATAGCTTTTTGAGATGAATGGAAAGATAGTTGTTAGCAAGCCTCTATATATTGCGTTTGCACAACACAAGGAAGATATAATGGCAAGGTTGCAGACATAGTTCTCACAGATGTGTCCAATTGCTATGGCACACCTGTAGCACCTCGTAAATGTACCCACCTGGTGGTCCAAGTCTAGGGCAACAAATATTTTATGGTCAACAGCCTACATTCCTTTCTCCTTAGGTAATCTTACTCATTATACTTGTATTGTATAATCTTCATAAATGACTATTCACTCCATATATGAAGTATATTCTAGGGTTGTTTTGCATCATCATACCATAGTTATAAGTAAATTTTATAATGTGTAGCGATCTAGCAATGCAGTATATTGCTTTCTAATCCTTGAAACTGGATGTTAAGCAGTAGAATGGATTATACGTCACCTTTAGTTTATTTTAAATGCAATGAACCTCCTAATTTATTTAAAGAAAATGTAATAGTTATTATTGTATCAATATTGCTATATAATTGCTATCTATATATTACATATGTATATATATATTTTCTAAGGGCAAATTATCGAAAATTGAACCAATGAACTTTCTTGAATTTTGTGGTATCAACTAACTTTTTATGTTTAAAACGAATTACTAATTTAAAACAATACATTAAAGGGTATATGCTCAATTTATGCACATTTATTTCTTCAAATAACTACACATAAAGATTGAAAAATGATATTTAGCCTAACATTATAAGTTTTTTGTACATTAAAATTGGTTGGTAGCCTTAGATTACGAATCATAATCGGTAAGATATACCCTTTAATGTGCATTTTTAAATTAGTAATCCCCTTTAAACACAAAAAGTTAATCGATACCCCAAAATTCAAAAAAGTAAATTAGTTGTTCATTTTTCAGCAATTTACCCTATTTTCTAACAATGGATAAAAAATTGTTTATGGGTCAACCCACCAAACGGCACTAAAATGACACGTTTTGAATCCAACTTGTTTTGACCTATTACTTACCTGCCTGGCCTACCTTACTTACCAACTTTACTTGAAACTTCATGCTATCTTGCTTGTCTTTTATAAAGCTCCTACTAAATAATTTTCAAGTGGAGTGAAAAATAATTCTCAACTTTTAAAATTTACAGCAAATTGAAAACCGATTGAAATAAGATGTGAATGATTATTATAACTGAATGTAATTGATTCTTTATTAATTTTGTTTGTTAAGTATTGAGTATTTGATTGTTAACTAAATAAGATGCGAATATACACAACTAATCTAAATACATTCACAAATCAATGTCTAGGAGAGTTTTAACCAAATGTATGTGTGGTACAAACATAATTATTAAATACAAGTGTCGTTGAAAATATATACCTAGCTAAAGTATTTTTAAAATTTTATATTTTAACTCATGCAAAATACTACGAAATAAAAATGTATCTACTTCGTCATTGTCAGTATGCGTCATCCACTTCTTTCCATGCCGACTTCACGAATTCATTTACTCCACTAATTTTAGATGTCTTTCAATTCAATTTTGGTTAATGTGATCATTGATTTTGTGCTTATTCACGATTAATATTTTAATTTATTTTAATTTTTGTTGATTTCTTTTCTGGTACTAAATGCAGAACTCAAAAGTCACTTTTGATTGATAAACAAATGTGTAACTACATTCAACTATTAGAAATTGATTGAATATGTTTGAAATTTTCTATTAAAATCGGGTTACGACTTAAAAAAGTGTTTTGTTTACAAATAAAACTCATATTGCTTAAAGCAATATTACTCCATAATAGTTGTGATATTTTTAATTCTTAAATGTACATATAGGTAGTTAATTTAAGTGATGGTATGGATAAAAAAGAATCACTATAAAAAAAGCTACATTTAATGACTATAAAACGTAAAAGTTAAATAGAAAAATATGAGATCGGTATATATTTTAAAAAACACATGTATTTGGCAATTATATTATATTATACATATATATTTGGTTAATAATTATATTTAGGGGTAATTTAGATATTTGGTTAACGCCTCTCCACTATTTAGATAATCATTATTTACAAGCTAAGATCAATGGTCTAAATTAAAAGTTCTAATTTATTAATGGTGGAGATTAACTTATGGACTACTAAAAATAAAATAACTACCTAAATGTGATTTTATTTTAATATATAAGAGAGATGTTATTTGTAACCCTAAGGGCTATGAATAACAACTACTTATAATCAAAATAACCCCTAACTCCCTTTAATCGTCATAAAACCATAAATCACATTTAAATTAAATAGCAAACATTAACAATATTAGTTATTTTTTAATCATAATTTATCAACCATCAATAAAAAGTTGATTGTTATTCATAACCCTTAGGGTTATGTTTAGCAAATACTCTTATTTTAAAATATATTTTAACTGATTATTATATAAAATAGACATTTATTTTCAGATAACCGATATAAACACACTAAGACGAACGAAGTACAACAAGGGTAAAATTGCAATATCATCGAGTTGATCAAGTATATAAATTAACTTTATGTTAAAAGCTTCAAAAGAATTTGTGCGGTACAAAAAACACAAACGCGTGTAGGTCGTCGCCCGAATTTAGAAAAGCATCGTTAAAAATGGAAAGTAGTCGACGTCGATACACTTCGACCGTAAGTAAACGATTGTAGAGACAGAGTGTAGACTAAACTAGTGGGGTGGTGGGCCAATGGCCCAAATACGTAAATACCCTTTTAACAGCTACCAGCCTACCACCTTACCGAAAGATATTTATTTTGAAATCCACACTACTTGACCCGATCCACCAATTCACAAAAAAATATCTCCTCATTTACACGTTTCTCAAATTTTAATTTAATTTTTCTTTTTAATTTGTTTTTATCTCTCCCACCTCCAAACGGCCGGTATGACACGTGGCACGTCAATAAACCTTGTTTTACACATGCTAACTGGACCGGATGTTTATTCCGTGACCACGAGCAAGATGCTCTTACTTCATTTACAAAAAAATCACTCTCGCATCCGTACAAAACGTATATTTTAGGGTTTTTGATTTTAATTTTGAGTCTCCGATGGGGAGAGGTAAGGTTGAACTGAAACGGATCGAAGATAAAAGTAGCCGGCAAGTGTCCTTCTCTAAACGCCTGAATGGATTGATGAAGAAAGCTGACGAGCTCGCCGTTCTCTGCGACGTCGATGTCGCACTTTTCGTTTTCTCCGGGAAGAATCGTCTGTTTGAGTATTCCTCCGGTGAAAGGTACACAGCCGAAGCAAAATTATACTAAATTACTTCGTGTATATATATTGAACGTATATATATGTTTAGTTAATCAGTAAATTACGGATTTAAAATCAGTTTATTCACAAGATTCGCTTTTGTGTTTATCGTCAACTAGAGGCTTTCTGATTCAATTCAGCAACAAAAATTAATTCGACAGTAGCTTCGGTTGTACGTGGACATGGAGTCTGGATTCTCTCTCTCTCTCTCTCCATGTGTACTTTTTAAAATTAGAACTTTGTGTATCTTAGGGTTTTGACACCATACTTCATCAAATCTACCGCTATTTTATTCTATTGTTTATTCATATGATGATGATTGATTTAGCTTCCTCTCTTAACTGGATCTGTGGACTGAGATGCTAAATTTACATCTACTTATTGTGTATTTGTTATAATTTGATGTGGTTATATTTGCTGTTACCAATTTATCAAGTATCTATTTATCTGTGAAATGGAAAATACAACAAACATAATTAATTAACACGTTTCTGGCTTGGTCTCCTGCAACCATATCTACCTATGAAATCATCTGTCAGATTGAGTGTTGGATAGATCATATTTATTTTCCTCCCCAAATCTCTTAACAAAAGAGATCTACATGATATAATCATAGTTTTCTTAAGAAAATAAGTATGTATCAGTATCTATATATAATCGTAATTTGTGTATGCAAAATAGATATGTATTACATATTCCGTTAAGAGACATGCATGTGTTGGTGTATTTTTTTAATTATAAACCTGTGCTGTTCCTCCTGGAAGTGTTGATCTTTGTGAAAAATTATTCTTTCAGATGTTTTTGGAAAATGCGTAACCAGTTGAAAATGAGAGCCATCGACTCTCTCTCATATGACAACGTGAGATCATAATGAGTATGCTTGATGTGTACGACATTCCACAATGCGTCACATAAGATCATTGTAAAGTCCCACAAATAATAAACCCCATTGCACATAAAAGCTCTATTTTGAGATATGAGAATTGTTCGTTGTTATGTTTGATCAAATAGACAAATCATGATTGTGTACACAAAGGAGTTCTCATTATGAAATGAAAAGCTCAAGAACCTTATTTTATGAAGAAAAAAAAACAAACAAACAATCGCCTATCATTCTAATCATCATGAGTTTTAAAAGACAACATGGTTGTATTGTTGCTTAAACGAATGAACATATACATATTATGTCTAGTTAGAAGTAATTACCACAATGGATTCTCTTTGATGCAATTTCCTTTCAACCAAGGGCCTCTCCTTATATTTAACTAAGAATCAGTTGTGACATAACTGAGATTCCTATTGAAAGAAATTGAGATTGTTGCCATTCACATTGAGTAACTATCGAAATTGGGATTGTTGCCATTCACTTTAGTGACCTTTCCTCGGGGCTTGCTAGTTCTTTTCCTCAAACATTCATGCAACTTGTGATGGCTTCGTGTTTCTGTTAACACCTTAAACAACCCACTAGGGTCCTAGTAGAGAAAATATGTAATTGTTATTTGTTGGTTACCTTCATTTGTACAAGTGTTTAACAAATTAGGTTCGAGATAACACCTTAAACAAACCTCTACGTGCGTAGTAGAAAATATATAATGAGATTCTTTTTTTAGTTACTTTCATTTAAGCATGTGTTTAACAAATTAGGTTTGTTTCATTAAGAAAACTTCGTCTTGAGCCAAGAAATTAGTGTTACGAGTGCCTACCTACCCAAAGAGCAAGAGAGTAAGCAAGAATGTTAGAAGATGAATCACCCTAAAACATATTAGCTATAGGATACATGAAGTAATAGTATAGTGTTAATGGATGTTCATGTCTTTTTGCAAGTGCAAACTCATAACCTCATGACAACTTTCACAACATTAGTTGAGACACTCTTAGTGTTCTATGATGTTCTCGACTTGCGTCGTTACTAGTCGACGTGGATGCAATTTTTTGAGGCACGTCCGTCTTTAAAAATATCGGTCAAACTCGATTAACGGTAAAAACTCACTCAAAAATTGGGTAGACTCGGCACTACTTCATCGAAATAGTATAACAATATTCGGAATTACTCGGACTCCTCGGTCAACCTGGTAACAGTCAAAATTTGTTGACTTTTTAATTTGATTTAAAATTTATCGGTCAAACTCGATTAACGGTAAAAACTCACTCAAAAATTGGGTAGACTCGACACTAGTTCATCGAAATAGTATAACAATATTCGGAATTACTCGGACTCCTCGGTCAACCTGTTAACCGTCAAAATTTGTTGACTTTTTAATTTGATTTAAAATTAGTGTTTTGACTCCATTTAATATTAGAGCTAATAGCCAAGAAAGGTAACCTAAAATTCTAAATTTCTCGAAAAAGGTAAACATCACTTTTACCTCCGCCCATAAAGGTCCCATAATTCAAATGTGCCGGTTAATATCCTCCTTTTCGGTAAATTTGGAACTTAATATTCCCTTTTTCGAAAAATTTAAAATTTTAAGTTACCTTTTTGGGCGACTTGCCCTAATTTAAATGACATATAAAAGCCACTTCAGATATAATATTACCGGTTACCGGAGTAAATGATAAATATTTCCCTAATTTACGCGATTTTGAATTATGGGTCCTTTCTGGGCGGAGGTAAAAGTTATATTTCCCTTTTCGGGAAATTTAAAATTTTAGGTTACCTTTCTGGGCTATTAGCCCTTAATATTATGTTGCAAGTTTATGAACAATTGAACGATTGTATTTATGTTTTTCAAATATGATTCTGGTCTATATCTAAACATATAATACTGTTATTTACATGCAAAAATATCTACTCCGGATACTCCCGAGTATCATCGGTCTAGGTCGAGGAGTCGCCGCAAAGTCCCGACCGCTTGAGTACCGCTTAACAAGTTTTATAACCTTAGTACTAAACTGGTTACTTCAATTTTTATTTTTAAAAAGGCAAATATACACCACCATTCTACATATTATATGCATCGACAGACACAATATATATGTATATATATATATATATAAATTGCCACACAAGAGACTTGAACCCACAACTAGGTTGATAGATTCCTCACCCTATATGTATTATTTATCACACTTGTTGGGTGCAAACCCATGTTTTACATTGAATAATAAAAGAAATAGATGTCCGCATATAAACGCATGACTACTCCCTCTATCACCAATTGATTGTATAGTGCAACCTTAGTGGGCTTATATGTTAGACAGGTTGTTGGGCTAATTATCAGTCCTAACAAGTGGTATCAGAGCTACGGTTGTAGTCCCGAATGTGGAAGGCGCAACATGACAACGCATTGGCGCATGCCCCCTCGGTTTGACCTCAACGAACGATGAGTCAATCCTGGAGCCTTGCATCGAAAGTCTCCCTGATGCGATACCAATCAGGTTAGAGTGCCGAGTTTGCGATGGTACTGAATAAGATTGGATCAGGACTATTGTTGGAGGGGAGGCCCAATGGACTTTGAGTTTGAGGGGAGAATTGTGGGTGCAAACCCATATCCCACGTAAAAAAATAAAAGAAATAGATGTCTGCTTATAACCTCATGGATATTCCCTCTATCACCAATTGGTTTTAGAGTGGAACCTCAGTGAACTTTACACGTTGAACATGTTGTTGGGCTAATTATCGGACCTAACAACAATAACATGTATTTTAATATTATAAAGGATACAAATCTAATCGCTAATGGACCTAGTCATTTTTTATTCTCAGTTTTTTGGTCATATAAATTTGCTAGGTGAAATCCCTTTACCCAAGAAAATGAAATAATAATAAAAATCAAACCCTTATGGACCATAACATGTCCATACTATCGGGTTGGTTTTTTTTTTTTTTAATTCAAAACCAACCTAGTTTACATTCCTTGATACTTCCCCATACTCGGAAAAGAGGCATAGAAATAATACATAAAAAGACATGCAGGACAAAAAAAATTTGAAGTGTACCACGGATCAACTTTGTTAGATGCTACGTACATATGCGCATACTTGTGTTCAATGGAGAAGGCACGATCACGGGGAACATTTAGATGCAATAATAAAAGAAAGCAATGGCGGGACTTTTGCAGCTAGATACATAACGACAAAGATGCAACGAAAAGGGAGGTGCGATGATCGGAGTGGCACAAGCGAAACCACTGTGACAACAAAATGCAACGATAAGACGCAGCAGCTAAACTATAATGATATAAGAAAAATATAAACGCTAATCTAACCTAAATTTACAATCTTTCCTGAGTAACGATGAGTTGCTAAAGAAAAGGAACATGTCACATAAAAGGGATACCGGGGAAGGAGAGTAGCTAAAAAAATTGCGTAAAAGAAGCTGTGTATTACATATCAAATTAACAATTATTACAAAACATACAAATCTAAGCCCTTATCAATCCTAACCTTTCTATACAACTGGCATGAACCAATACATTAAACCCTAATCTGGGTCTCGAAATGTATATTCATTGAACCCTAATTGTCTCATCTACCATCTGCTATAAAGATATAACATATATTCTCGGCATGACTTTACAAACCTTGAAGTCCCGAACAACTACCACGACTAAATCATGGCACAATAAATGTGCCTCCAACGGGTGTAGACTGTAGCCTAGCCAATTCCAGAGATCAGACATTTAGAAAAGAACGATATTCACTGCACACCAAACATACTCATTAAACTTGCATGCCAATCTCCACGGGGTTGACTTCAATATTCTTAATATGTTATGGTCTTGCACCAAGTGCTCATATCCTCTCTTTAATACTTGTTTTTTTCTTCTATTCATGAACTTGTGATGTGTACTTTAATACTTGTTTTTTTCTTCTATTCATGAACTTGTGATGTGTATGTGTAGACATTGATTTACATCAACGTACACTCTTAATACATCGATATACTTGTGGCCTATTTTCACAAGGTTGGCTTCCTCATTCATAACATGTTAACAATAATAGTCACACTAATTCCCCACATACTCTTTATGGATTGAATCGTCTTTTATCTTTATTTTCTTTCATTCAGAACTTCTTTTCTTCTATTCAAGAACTTGAGATATGTATAGGTAGACCTTGATTTACAACACAATACAATATCCGATTACAACACAGTACACTATTTGATTAAGATGGCGCGTATTCGATAAATTGCCCTTTTTCTATCAAGTTGTATAGGTATCCTTTGGAACTACCTAAAATTTTCCATGGTGGCAAAAGTCGGCCGACCAGGCCGCTAGTCGACGACTAGTCGGTTTACAGAGGTCCTCCGACTCGACCAGCCCTAAGTCGGTCAAATAGGCCGGTCAACGTCGGTCAAAAGGTCAGAATCGTCCGTTCTATAACTTAGATGTGTTTCTCCATTGCTTTTTGTTGCTAAATATGAGAGAAAATAGAGGAAAATGTGGTAAAATGAAGAGAGAGATGATGAAAATGAGATGTAGAAGATGAAATGATAACGAAGGAGAAAGGAGAAGATGAAGATAAAATCGGATCTGGAAATAGGGGAATAGGGGAGAGAGAAAGTTGTCATTTTCAAGAAAAAGTTAAAGAAATTTACATTTTAGTCCTTTATCTTTAAAATATATAAAATTCTCATCTATATTTACATATAATTTTAAAATTATTATTTAAATGTATAGTCAACAAAAGTCAAAACCCGACTAGTACCGACTTGGCCGACTAGTCATTCCAAGGTCCCGACCGACTCGACCCCGACTAGCGACTTTTGCAACCTTGAAATTTTCCGACATTTGACACATAAACTCAATGAATCGCCTAAAGGGCGACTCAAATTGGTTTTGTGCGAGGCAAAGATGGTGAGGGGAATTAGACTTGTGATGGTGTCATGCAACTCCAATAACTCATTTGGAATTATAGGTTCTTTCCAAGTGTGCAATCTTTTCCACTACAAGGAAGGATCATACTTGCAATGAATCCATTGAGAAACATATATGAGTGCAAACTCATCGGGAGATTCTTAAGGACATAAGATAGCACTGTTGGGACCAAGTAGGTAGAGTTGTCATTGAAGTTGTTTAAACCGTGCAAACTACTCCTTTTACAATTCTGCTTTCATTGTACTTATGTGCTTTAGCCCACACAATATGCTCGCTACACCAAACCAGTAAGTCGCCCTATTTTACAACTTCCCAAATCATGCACTTCAAAATTCAAGAAAGAGGTTAGCTCGACTCACTGACTTATATTCAAGAAAGAGGTTGCATATTCTTCGCATGATTTAATTAGATCAATAGAAAGTCGATCCACCACAAAGATATATAGGAAACTCAGAGTGCTTTCATTTTACAACTTGACAAGATAAAAGTGGCGTGGGCCCTAAATAGTAAATGGCCCATTGATATAAGTATCGGGTATTGTGGGTTTGCAGGATCCAAGTAGACATACAATGGGAATCTAGGCAATTTTGTCATCGCTTTGCTTGCCTACCATTGCATATTCTTCCCATGATTTAATTTGATCAATAGAAACTTTTAGATAAAACAATTTCTTCATTCCAATTTCAGTTTACGTGCATAGCTATCTCCTTGCTCCACAAGGAGCCAACTAGAAGAAGTGTTAACTTGCCATGTTAACTTGCCAAGTTTCAGTTGAAAGGGAACATAGCCTACATTCCATACGTGTTTGTATTCATTGCTTGGTTGGCTTATGGAAATGTTAGGCATGCCTAGCTTCATTTGAAAGAGAACATAGCCTACCTCCCATCTTATTTGTATCCATGGTCCAACAATATTGGCAAGAGTAAGCCCTTTTTTCTCATTCAGCCAACCCTCATGGATTTAACATCATATATGTTAGCACTATGATGAGCGCCATATGCCCATTAATCCAATTCCAGTCACCAAAAACATGCCCAAGAGATCCCGGGGGTTTCTAGCATTTTTCCAAAAGTCCCTGATCTATCTAGATCTCTCTAACGTGGATAGAGACAAACGATTCTAGTTTGGCATCCCACCGAACCCAACCCATTGTGTGGTCAAACCTGTATATAGGCCTAATACACATCCTCCACTAGCGATATTGACCTAGGCACAAAGACTAATTAACCTACATTTTCCATCTACTTCACATCAGTGCATATTGGACACACCTGATAACTAAGGATACTCTGAACTGGTCCATAAAGGATAGGCTAAACTCAACAGCCAGATACATACCTCTAAGACTAGTACAACTCTTTCACCCCACCTTCATTTGCTTTCCCTACTTGCATGATCTATTCCCTATCTAAAATCTTCTGACCATATAAGTACTACTTCTGTATTTACTAGTTCTATGTAAACGCTTGTCAGTATTGAACTTGATAATTAACCTCTAATGTCCACATCTATGAACTTGTGAAACAGTATGCTAAAGATCCTCACTCGCTACCAGGACTACAGGAATGCAGATGAGATTGTCCGCAGAACAGTACGCGAGGTACGTGAATTAAGTATTAGCTACACCTTACTTATCTACCAATTTATACTTTGCTGACTACATACAATGTTGCTCTGTTGCAATAGCGCTCGTACTCAAAATTCATGCCAATTTATTTGGACACCAAAATCTTGCATTCAACACTCCTAGCAAACTTATTCAGAAGTAGTTAGTATGAAACTATTATATTTTATCCGTTACGTTATATGGGTTCTTCACATCCTGCAAAGTGCTTGCCACGTTTATTCTGTCACTAATTTTTCACAGTCATGTAAATGTCATGATATAAACCCAGTTCTGCCTAATATGCAAGATTAGGGTCACCCTGACAGAACTAGTAACAGCACATACATATTTCTATACACAAGAACAAAGCTTAACATTGCGCTCTCTGATATCTGCTTGTTAAAAATCAACAAGTCTCTTCACTTCGTTTGCATTGAAAAGGAACTGGAAACATAGAGAGGCAGATATTTCAACCAATTTACTAAACAATGGGTTGATCCAGGTTGCGTTTTATCTTCAACGGGTCAGTTGGGTAAAACAAAGTGACAAAAGCTTAAAAGAGGAGCATTAAAAGGGTCAAAAGCTGCACAAGTTTCTTTTCAACGCTTGAACCTCGAAAATCATTTAACAAAAACTAGTCGAACTAACACAGATTAATAACCGTATTTGACACACTATAATATAAGAATTTTAACTTTTTAGATAAAATGTGTCGCAGTCAGACCAACCCGACCAGTTCTGAACAGCACAAAATTAACTGCTTTAGACCCCCTTCAAACCCCCACTCAGCCCCGCCCAATCTTGCTGGCTATAGTTTTTATGAACATATCAACATCACACACATTTTAGTGAAGTTCTCTAGGTCATTTTGGTATACTTAACTAGATCCTGATGAGTGCAAACCTCTGTGGTTGCTTCTGACAGAATCTCGCGTTAGAGTATAGGGATGTATGGACTGCTGATGAGTTAACGCAGTTGATTCAACGGTAATTATACTTGATCAGCATATCCTACTCACTTTACTTCACTAGCTGAACTGGAACTAAATCAGCCTTTCTCCCCTGTATGCCTGGCAGCTACCTCGAAGAGCAGAAGGTTCAGCAGGCTGATGTCACCAAGCTCTGTGAGTTGGAGAAAGAAATTGAAAGTACTCTCCAACAAGTCAGATACAGAAAGGTCAGCTTAACCTTTACAACCTTAATAAATGTGACACTACAATTGCAATTATTACATTTTAAAGTAATGCTGATGACCTGCAAAAATATCTAACAAGAGCACAACCCAGGAGAAAAAAACAGATATGCAAGCACACAATAATACTGGGAGTCACTGTGATTTCCTTATGCTGGTCGGTTGTCACCTTTTTATTTAAGGCTTGTCTCATGTCCAACATTGATGATATTTACTGAAGCTGCACGGTCCTCTATTTGTTGTCTGGAAAGATAACTTAAAATAACAAGAGCACAACCCAGGAGAAAAAAACAGATATGCAAGCACACAATAATACTGGGAGTCACTGTGATTTCCTTATGCTGGTCGGTTGTCAACTTTTTATTTAAGGCTTGTCTCATGTCCAACATTGACGATATTTACTGAAGCTGCACGGTCCTCTATTTGCTGTCTGGAAAGATAACTTAAAATAAAGGTAGAAGCTAGTTAGAACACTAGTTATCCATTGGAGTTAAAACCCGCCTTGATTTCAAAAAGTGACACAGACTAGGCAATCTCAATATTAATATAAATTCTCATCCTTTTCCGCATAATTATGTTCTAGCATCTCTCGATGAATTGCGTCTGTCATGATTTAATGGTTAACCTCCTTGCCTAGAACAAGAATAACTTGCTGACCGCACAAAGTAATCAGTTTAAAGGTTAAAGTTTAACAAACCAAATAGGAGTATATGGCTTCTCTCCTGGATATCCCTAGGATTTTTCTGCCCACGTATATAAGATAATATTCCAAGGGCATGAAACAAATAAACCAATACAAGTATGCAGGCTTGATATGTATTCAAGATGTTGATGCTCAGATCATCTCTATTCCAAGGGATTTGAACAGCACCTACCCAAAACACTACGTGTCATAAACTAATTAGTATGCATACACTTACATGTGTAATGGCTTCAAAATTCTGATGTGCAGAATCAGTTGATGCTGGAAGCTGAGAAGGCCCTGCAAGAGAAGGTAGGCTATAATCTCAGAACTGAATCTTTTTTAACCACATCTGCAGTTAATCATGTAAATTTAGTCAGCTAACTTGCATAAAACATAAAAACTGTGCCACACTGCCACCATCCCTTAAAGTCATGCAGTTTTAACTCACAAAATTAAAACAATGCAACCGTGATCCCCCCTTGTGTTCCCACCATTTTGACATCACAGGATGGTATAGGATAGAAAACTTAAGCCTCCAACACTCCTGGTCAAATTGAAGTATGTATTTCACTATTCAAGTGCCTCTCCAACTAGATATCGTGTCAAGATGATATCCCCTCATTGAAATGCCAGAATCCTGAAATATTAACCCAGACCAAGTGTTTCGTGCTACACACATGAATGCAGAACATATACCCTTAGGAGGTAGTCATGACTTCATCTTGGCAGCTAATTACATACCCCATTTAACTGCATTTCAGTTTTTAATTCCGGTATTAATAATACATAGATGCATGAAATACATATAACATGCAGATGGCATCATATACTAATATATGTAGCTGGCTAGCTGCCAGTTTCTTCTCTATTCTACAACATGCATCTAATATTAAGTTACTAAATTACTTTGATGTCTCAAAGGGAAGCCTATGACATACCAGCAATATAAAACAAGTCCCTTTAAAGTTTAAACTACAACCCAACTTTTAGGAACTTGAAATTGAAACGCAATGTAATCTGCAGTGAGAGAAGAGTTTTATAGGGTCACCAGAGAGAGGTGACATGATTGTTTCCCTTTTTGCCAGTACTATTCGCCAAACCAAGTTATATCGTAGAGTAATTGATCATTTCGAATCCCCTTTTATGTCAATGCTGTCTTGTGTTGGTACAACTTTCAAGTCTATTTTCATCTGATTTACTTATTTTCGCAGTTGTTATACATGTAACTAATAACTTCCTGACCTCTACATATGAACAGAAAAATCAGCTAAACAAAGAGAAGCAGTTTATGGTAGGAGAGGTAAAGACGATTAGCTATATGCAAAGTCACTGACTGGAACTTGCAGATTAGACAGTGGTTCACGAGTGCTGCTATTAATGTATTTCTCTTGTGATATGCACACAGATAATGGCAGCAAGGATGAATGATAGCGATGCTGATGACTGAGACGCCAAGAAAACTTACCAATGTATTATATTACAGTTTGTTCCGTGAATCCTCTATTTTGTTCCTGTAAGGCAAGAAGAGCGAGTATTCCCCCAAGATATAAGCTGTTTGTTGCATATAATGAAATGTGGTTCTTCCACAGTCTTCTATGTATAATAATAATGTAATCCATCTCCAAAAAGCCCTTATGTCATGTAACATGTCCTTGGCAATGGATTCCTCGTTTCTAGCCTTGACATTTCTTTGCCTTTTTTTATTCCAACAGTACCCGTTCTCTTTTAGTACCTCTGGAAAAACATAAAGGATGTAAATGCGAAATGTCGGCTTCCAGACACAGCACCAACTTACACTCTTCTTTTAATATACAGAACATTTCTAGTAGAACCATCACTATATACAACCATCAATCACTGGAAATGTGCTGGATGGCACGCAAGGCCTGGACATCAATTTGGTCTCTTGGGTTGCTTTTATATATACATAACCCAAATGAATGCAAGACAAGTGGTGCATTGACCTATCTTTGTGCTGACGAGTCTGAGCTTACTTATCGACTTGTCACCCTATATCGCTGACATAGGGAGTACTACTCAGATTTTGGGGTTCTTGCAATAAATATAAATCCATGATTTCGCAAGTGCCTACAGTAAATTTAAAGTTGGATCTACAGCGATATAAGTACCTACAAGCTATTATTATTATCGTCTAGTACCGATCTTTAAATTCAATTTTTGTTACAACTATCCCCTAAGATATTCTAGTATCATTCTCTCATACACTATTATCTTCTTGGTACCATTCTCATCATAATTTTTTTCTTCTTTTTCCAGATATTTTAGCCTACAGGCTCGAAGAAACTTACATCACCAACAGGAACTAGTGTCACATTATGCGTGGTCCTTCCCACACACACCATTATAACCTTTCGCGTAACATAAAAATGCCTAATTAAGTCGCATTTCCAATAGCAATATAAGATATTATACGGTCTATCGATCCATGAAACTTTATCAAACTAAAAACACTTAATTGTTCGTCGAATCACATACATTCAAAACCCTTAGTAATGTAACCGAAAAAAAAAAAGAGATTTATTTTACCACAAAAATCCTTCCAACACGTGAACACAACATGTCAAGTGAATGAAAGAACATCATCATCCTGTTAGCTTTTTACTTAATGTCGCCCAAATGTTTCCTGTCAGAAAAGCAAGTAGAAACAAATGCATAAACAAATAAATAAATAACCAAATATTCCTCTTGGGGTATTTTTTTTTTTTTTTTTTGCTTTTGTAATTTATATAATAGTAATAGCAATAATGGTTACTTATGTATGCCCCCCTACTACAAGGGCAAAAAACCTAAAATATGGTGATCATATCTAAACAATTACAGATCGAAAAATGATATGCTGCTGCCTAAATCAAAATCTTCAGTGGTGTTTGTTACCAAGAACACAGATCTCTGGAGCGGATGGCCATAAACAGATGCATCTCTTCAGTCGTCCTGATGATTGATGAATTAATTGTCTGTTTGTTTGATGGCCGGCGAACAAGAGAAGTGGGTTTTTTTGGCGTGGTGTGGCGGTTGCCGGCAACCGTGGCGGTGGCACCGTGTCATGACACGTGTTTTGTGACTAAGTCTGCATGGCAGATGTGTAAATATGGGCTCTCTCTCTAGGTTCTTTTCTCTACCCCTTTGTATACCTTCAATTTCAAATTCATTTACAAACCTTGTGTCCTACAAAATTAATACTCCCTCCATTCACTGATACCCTCAGCCTACTTTAACTTTAAATATTTTTATTTGTGTTATATAATACTTGATTAAAAATTATATCAATAAACATACATTTAAAATACAATACATTCATATATTTTATATCAAGTATTATATAACACAAACAAAAATATTTAAGGTCAAAGTTGAAAAGGAAAGACTTTAAAAAGTCAAAACAGAACACTTATAACGGAACGGAGGGAGTATGTAATGTTAAATTTGTGACATTATTATGTTACAGGGCCGGACCTACTTACAAAGTAAGGCAAATACGTGTATATCCTTATCCTAAAAATATTAGTATTAATCTTTCTTTTCTTTTTTATACAATATTATAACAGAGAATGCACATCTTAAATTATGTGTGAACTAGGTGAAGGATCCGCGATAATGCGGGCTTTAACATTTAACTTTGTAAAATTCAATTAAAATTTTGAACTTTAAGATAAAAAATATTTATCAATTGTTGTGTGAAATGTATTTTCATATGCCAAATAATTTATTTATGGAACCACGACTACGGTATTATACATTTTTTTCTCTTACCAGGTTTAAACCACATTTATATATTGTAAGAAGAATGCTATGTCACTATCATTATTGAATATGTTCTGAGATAAAAAAATATGAAGGATGTTAATCAAGTACTTAATACACAATTTTGGTTGATTTATCAAAACAAATGATAAAAATCTCATCACCCTCTGTGTAATACTCCATAAGTAAAATATGAGTAAAAAGAAAGTTGAGCTTTATTATTATCACATAGACATGAAGTTTCCAACATACATTAGACTTGGAGCTATTGTAGCTATTTTGCAACTATAATAAAGTAGACACGAAGTTCCCAATTTACAGTAGGCATGTAAAACTGCTACCAAATTCACATGACCAACTCAATTCAATTATACATGATTTAGAAAATTAAATAAGTTACAAAATATTATAACTATAATGTAAACATCAAGTTGCCAAATAATTGACATTTATTAATGTGGCCATATTTATTAGGTCAAAGCTGACAATATCTAACAACTAATGAAAGCTTTTCTTATATATGAAGTAGGTGTTGACTTGTTCCCTATAAGCGACAATAACCCTGCCCGTGTTAGAACTGGGGAGGCACCATCAGTTTTCGGGACATAATACATTTTTTAAGCAGACCCGCACTTTAAACTTGATCAGCCTAAATTTCCAAATTTGCTCAGATGAGTGGGCGAAGATGGAGAATGCCTCAAATTCCCATTGACTATGAACTTGTAGTAATACCTAAATGTACCAAACATTAGTAGCAAGAGAAAACATCTCAATTTGCATGCTTTGGTAAAATTGGTCAATATAATGGATCAAGTATGAGTACCAAATAGTTTTGGATATATATCAAATTGTCTCTGAAAAATGAAAATAACTTACTTTCCCTGCGCAAGTCGAACTTCAGCTTTATTCCTAGGGCCGCCCTTGTGGGATGCTTTAATATATTTTTTCCAACCAGTTAAATCTCCAATCAGTTCTACATAGCAGACCAAAATTTGTATGGCAGATATAACAAATGTAATTCAAAGAGATCAATGCTTATATAACTAAGGAACCTCATGTTCATTCCACACAAATGTCAAAGAGTGGGTTGCAGGTCCATCATGCTTCCCATTCTCAAGCATAGCTATCAGATCTCATGTTGCCCACCCAATTGATGGTATGCATTAGACATTGGATACAAGCACATCAAAATTCATTTATAAACTAAAAGAAAATTAAAGACTCGGCCCAGAAAACTGCACTTTTGAATAAACAAAAATTGGAAACGTATCAGCAACCGTCAAGCAACTCATAAGACAAATCAAAACCTTGCATCATGGATGCAAAAATAAGAAACAAATCAGAAAAGGAAAAGTTAATTAGCATATGAAAAGAAAGAAACCTCTATATCCAACTTTGACATTTTTGGACAATTGCTTAGATCTTCTGGCAAGCTGGTGAGGTGATAGTTTGATGCCTAGAATGAAACACTAACAGGTTAAAATATAAAACTACAGCATTCCAAACCAGGTGCATAGCAATAAAAATAAAATACAAAATAAACACACTAACAATTATCTTTATGTACATCAAATCACAATTCATAAGCGTAGGTTTCAATACATATGGTGTCCTACAGTCACCTTGAGGTCTGCTAGGACCAGGCAATTTCCAAGGGAGCCTGGAAGATCTTTAAGTTGGTTGCCCGAACAATCAAACCTGTAAAACCGTGTGCCGATGAAAATACTCAGCTAGATTTCACAACAACAACTTTTCATAAAATTATATGCTTTATTGCAATAACAGTCTATGCATAAATGATATTCATACAAACTGATATACAATAAAGGCTCAAGTTCCGTAATTTACTCTCAATAAACCTACTTGATCAGAGAAGTCGCTGATCCAACAGATTCCGGTATCTCAAGTAGCAAATTATTCGACACGTCTAACGACTAAAGTGATTTAAGCCTGACAATAAACATAAAGAAAACACTTGAAAACCAACAACAAAAAATGAAATAGTTTAAATCAAAAGGCTAAAGAGTATCTTACTCTCCAATAGCAACTGGAAGGTGGGAAAGCTTGTTATGGCTAACATTCAACACAGACAATAAGGGTAAGATTTTTATTTTTGCTTTATCAATTCAATTTCATTATGAACATTAGTTTTTGTGACTCTACTGCCAGCATCATTAAGGCAACAAAACTAACAAATCTACTTTAAGAAAAAACAAATTGTATAAGTAGTAAAGTACATGTATATGAAATATACCTCCCACCAATTTTCACCTTCACCAACTGCATCCAAACTTTTATATACCTCATCTGGCACTTCTTTGATACAAAAAGATCAAATCTTGAAGTAGCCCATCGTGCATAAAATAATAATAAAAAAATAATTTATTCAATGAAATGAATTATGAAAGTTTAGAAATAATCTAGAATTGAGAAATGTGATTACTTGATAGATCGATTTGACAGATTGAGAGAACCAGAAGCTCTTGCGTCCTTTAACAGGAACATAAGAAAATTCATATGTGTACAAAATACGGACCAAAAACTAATCGAAAGAGCAATTTTAATGCAAATGAAGCATCTAGCCATTTCAATTCTCTCATGTACAATTTGCTCATGATTTTTGAGAAAATATATGACGAGTAAGCAGAATAATGCATACCGTAAACTTCAAATCACACTAAATTGCATCTAGAAAGCAACTTCTTCAAGCCCAATCTTTGTAAAACAACTTTCATCCGTAATCGACGTTAAAACCTTTAGAGAGAAAGAGCCTTTCGCAACAACTACTTTATTATAAGAGAACAACTACTAATGAAATTGACATAACAGCCCACAAAATTAAAACATACTTGATCATATTAATCCATGCCTCTGTTCCCTCTATAGCACAGATTAAATCAATTTGTCACTAAAAGATAAGTCGTAGAATATGTAATTTGTCAAATGTATATTAAGGTAATTCTAATTAGTAATTACTTGGCAAAAAGATCATACCTGGTCGTTATATACATTAACGTTTACTTGTTTTGACAAAAGCTCATCAACCTGAAAAATCATTTAGATTGAAACATACTAATCTGATGAAAAGTTTTAATCAACGAAATAAGTAGACCTTATATTCATAGGGTTTGATGCATAGTATCACTATTTTTGTTATTATAATAGATTCATACACATTTTTATGTTTATCAAATACAAATTTTCAAGGTTTACCTCTGCAATTCTTGGTTTCGTGAGGTCTCCTTCCATGGCTCCAAACACATTGTTAGCTAGTCATCCCCATCCACTAATGATCGTTAATGGTTAATACCATACATATAGCAATACAACTCGTCACAGAAAACATTGTTGCTTTAAGGAGCTTAAGTTAACGATCAAATCAAAACAGAAATTCGTTTTAAATTATATAAGGCCAATTGAGCCAAAATAAAACTATATGAAACTACTATCTGTTGCTACTATATTCTTGCATTAAAGCGAATCAAACTCGATCAAAATAAAATGGAAAACCTCTTATATACAACATTTACACTATCTATCGATTGTAACGGGTAAATGAGAAATCTTTAAACTAACTCCTATTAGCAGTGTACTTTAATAAAGTACATATAAAACAACTAAAACTGAAATGGGTCAAATGCTTTATAAATAAAAAAAGGCTTTTTATATATCACAATTGAGATGAATAGAGGTCAATATAAAAAGTGCATAATTTTAAAAGAGGGTTGTAAGATACAATAATCATGATAGTAAAAGTGCTTTATACCTTATACATACTTGCTCAACCGTTTGATCCATTGATCCAATTTAACTAATAAGTTAACAGCATTTGAATAGTCGCAAAATTATAAACTCTCATTGTTACCATAACACTTGAACATATTATCTCAGCTTATTTTAAAAAGATAAAATAAACACTCCCTTAAACATATTGTTAAAAGCAATTATAGAACACTTACAAGTATTGAATAGAAGGAATTAAGACAAGAGAAGCTCAGAATTAAAACCTTCAAGATCAATCAATACCTGAAATCAAACAATTGCAGAAGAAAACAGTAATTATTAAGACTAGAACCCTAGAATCTGGATCGATCAACTAATTGACGGATCGAACAACGAACAACGAACAACGTATCGATCTTAAGCAAATGAAATCTGGAAGAAGATTAATTATCAATTAAATTATCAAACCCTAGAAATTGGATTTAATCACGTATTGAAGATGAACGTAGGCGGATTTTGGGGGTTTGTTAAAAAGAGCGGAACAAAATCCTAATATGGTGAAACAAAGTCGGATGAGTTTTTTTATTGTTATTTAATAGTTATTTCAATATTAGCCGAATATTTGTATTAAATTATTTAGATTTACACATTATAATAAAATAACAATTAACATTATTATTATTATTATTATTATTATTATTATATATTACTATTATATTATATTAGGGCTGTTAAGTGTAATAATGAAAAACTATCGCTAATTAGTGAGCCTGATCAAAGTACAAACTTCTTAATGGTACATATATATATATATATATATATATATATATATATATATATATATATATATATATATATATATATATATAAAAGAAGAAGATATCCTTAACTGAATAAGCCCAATCTATTAGGTAAACTATTTTAGTCAAATCCAAAATTAAGTCCAAACTAAAAATCTATAAAAATCTAACCACAAAAGAACCACTAAAAATCTGTAAAATTCTATTAAGTATCAAATTAAAATGGGAAAATTAACCCTAATCTAATCCAGATATCAAATATTGAGCCAATTTTAAAATTCAACGTACCAAGTTGACTCAAAGATCCATCTCAGTAGTTCTCAATTCTTTATCTTTAACTTATTATATTTTTCAATCTTGTTTCTGATTTCTGTATGCTGATCTGGACTCCAGTGAAGTTGAGTCTTGAGAAGTTGAGACAATGAAAGAACAAAGTGTGCTATTTTACTTCAATTTATACTCACAAAGTGGAGATAGTTGGGGTAAGCATCTAATTATTTTTATAATTGTAAAGAATTATTGTATAATAACTTTCTCTGTTAACTTTGGATTAAAGAATGTGAATAAATACATCCACCAATGCAATTGTCTATTAGTTTTTATATCATTTAAAGTTGTTTTTTGTTAGTCTATGTGGCTATTATGATTTTGTTTGGTTTCCTACTTTTTGTTTACTTATTGGAGTTTTAAAAGGCAAAGTATTTATAAATTATAGTATTTATAAATTATAGTAATAACAATAGTAAATGTCTTAGTTTGACATATTTATATGACTATCTAACTGTTTAAGTATCTCAAGTTGATAAATATACAGAAAATGACATTGAAGTTTCTAATATGCAAGGCTTGTATGCTCCCCGAGGAAGAAAAAGACGAGGCAACTAAATATCACAAATGATCATCAGTTTCGAGTTGAAGTATTTTATATGATCATTGATTTACAACTTCAAGAACTCAACAACCGATTTGACGAGATAAGTACAAACTTACTTGTTTGTACAGCTAGCTTGAGTCTTGTTAATGCTTTTTGTTCGTTTGATAAACAAAAGTTACTTACACTTGCTGAATTTTATCCTCATGAATTTTCGAGTGTGGAATTGTTAGCTCTTGATTAGCAACTTGACAACCACATTCACGAGATGATGAAAGATGATAGATTCATGAGATTGAAGAATATTGGAGAACTCTTTAAGAAGCTGGTTGAATCGAACAAACATAAAGACTTTGGTCTTGTCTACTTACTGATCAAGTTGGTGTTAATTCTTCCGGTGGCAACAACTAGTGTTGAAAGAGGTTTTTCGGCAATAACTTTTGTGAAGAATAAGTTACGAAATAGTAGTACTTTTATAGAGAAGGATGTTTTCTCGAAAGTTAGTGATGATGACATTATGAATTGCTTTCAAAGGTGCAAGAATGACGAGGACAATTGTAGCTTCAAAATTATTAATATATGGGTATTTTT
Organism: Gnaphalium uliginosum; assembly: GCA_963930675.1. NCBI lineage: Eukaryota > Viridiplantae > Streptophyta > Magnoliopsida > Asterales > Asteraceae > Gnaphalium > Gnaphalium uliginosum. The sequence goes on from OZ005685.1 coordinate 34,017,056, forward strand.
TTGGCTACTTAAATCATTTTACTTTTTATCTTGTCAACTTATTGATCATGTTATTGAAAATCGAACCGCAAATAGGAACTAATAACCCGAATATATATATGGGTATGTTTTTTGCTACTTAAATCATTTTACTTTTGATCTTGTCAACTTACTGATTATGTTATCGAAAACCCGAACCATAAATAAGAACTAATAACCAGAAAATTATCGAATCAAATTGTATAATATTTTTTTTATCACATTGTGCATACTCTAATACGAATTCTTAGATCCACTACTAGTTACATATGTGGATGACGTCTTATGATCACGATTGTATCAAACTAGAAAGCGACATAAGACTCCTCCCAACCGTAGACAGAAATTGACAGAAACCGACAGACCACGCCAGCTTTTTCACAAAATTGACAGACCCCTGCCATCAGTGCTCCTTCAGTTTTTTTCAGGGACCCACAACTAATAAATTAAATATTTAAAACACCACAATTAAAAAAAACACATTTCATTAAAATAAAAAATATTACAATTAAATAAAAAAAACATTACAATAATTAAATAAAAAAAAGAACATTACAATAATTAAAATAAAGTGGTCTAATCCGAGCTCAATTCGTCATCTTCGTTCGTGTCTTTGGCCTCGGCCTCGTCTTCGTCTTCGTCCGAGTCTTGTCCTCCATACATGTTTTGATATTGTTCCACCACTTCTTTTCGAGCCGTTTTGATTATTTTTGAGTTTCTTTTTTAGGCAAACTTTGGAATTTTATTACAAAGAAAGCTCAACGCCTTATAAGCCGTTTTTTCATATTTTTTTCGGTAATTGTTGTTATTGCTTTTTGTGACATTAAGGCGGAATTATTGACTACGGAAAGGGTTTCAAGTTTTTCGGAATGTATACTACTTCTTGAAGAGGAACCGGCGTCCGATGAAGCCTAACTTTTGGCGGACTTTCGTCCCGGTGGACGGCATATTGGGTCGTCTTGGAACAACATTCTCATATTTGCTTCAAGAGACGAAGACATCGGGAAGTCGTTCGCGTGAAGATCGGTGGCTTCGGGTTCGGGTTGGAATGGACGTTTATTGCCCATTACGCCCAGTTCGGCAATGAATTTTGGGTAATGTTTTAGTACATCCCAACATGACTCATAAATAAATTTATGGTTGTCCATTTGTTGCTTAAAAGCTTTTCGGGTCGCATTTAAAACGTCTTCGTCTCCGGCACCGCTTTGAGGGAAAATCTCGATAATTTTTTTGTATATGCCTTGGAATACTTTTGTGTCGTGGGAAACTTTATTCCATTTTCCCGTAAGTGAATTAAGGTTACGTTTAATCCTTGCAACGGAATTGTAGCCCAAGTGGACTTTTTCCAAAAACTCTCGTTTGATTGAGAGTTTCCTTAAACGCTATTTTCAGAACAATGTATCCACCGTTCCGCCGATATTCTTGCCTTCTCGTCGGTCCGAACCTCGTCCGAACTTTCTATTAAATGTTGGGTTTCGGGTACGGAGAAATTAGCGGGTTGAAAGTTCGGGTTTTGTGTGTTTCGTGAACAATGTGAAAATTCAAAGTTCGGGTTCGGGTTGGATGTGGATCCACTAAACTGTGTGGTTGGTGAAAATTGTGAGTTTTGGTACCATCCTTGATATTGGTAGTTGTTTCGAGGGTCGTCGGGTGAAAGTTGGTAAGGATTTGTAATTGGTGCGAAACTTGCAAATCCCGTAGGTTGAGACGAGGATGCGTAGTTTGATTGAGATGAGAACAATCCCGTAGGCGGATGTTGGTTTGTTATCGAATTGTTTAACAAATTTTGCCACATATCTTTATCAACATTTTGTTGTTCATTTTTTTTTGGATTTAGATTTGTTATTTTTAGACATAGTGTAGTGTATGAATTGTAGTGTTTTTGTGTTTGAAATGGAGGTGTATGAAATGTGTAAAAGTTGTGTGAATTGTAGTGTATGAAATTGTTGAAAGAAGTGAGAATTGTGGTGTGTGGAATATGTAAAAGATATAAGAATTGTAGTAAATTGTAGTGTGAATAATGGGTGAAAGATAATGTTTATTTATAGTGAAAAGTAGTATTTAAAGAAAATAAAAAAAAGGTCAAATAGCCGTTATTTTCAATTTTTTATTTATTTATTCGTTCAAACGGCTAGCGGACCCGGACTCACGAAAAAGAGCGTCGGATAACCGACGGCTCTGTGCCATCGGTGTCGGTTCCGACAGGGGAAGAAGCCTAATTAGTTAACCATTGTGAAATTTTAGTTCTGGTAGATTAGAAAATACAGATACGTAGCTTATCATATTATTCTTACAAAAACTATGGTTGAGTCGATCATGGTGATCTGGTTTATGTATAGATTGAGTTATATAATTTTCATTGTTTTGTATTAGAGTTGCATACGTTTGAGGATGGCTCATCAATCGAGTATGTATTTCTTTATCAATTGAATCAATCTATTATGGAATAGATTAAGTTGGTTGAATTGTTGTTTTGATTATTTTTTTTTACATAAAATGGTAACGATAGCCCGAGCAACTATCAATACATGCATCAGTACTTGTCGTCAACGAAACCCTAATAAAATATACTACGGAGTACTAACATAATAATGTAGTCAGAATAAAACAATATTAAGAAAATTATTGTTGAAATTTGAACAATTTTTGTATACGTTTTAGTATTAACTGAAAACTTTTGATCCACTTGAGTTGCCCATTGAAAATAAATTATGGCTCTGCCCGACCTATTAGGCTATTAGTGTTTAAATTAGCTGAAATTTGTCGTCTCATAAATAGAGGCTTTGGGCTCAAGTTGATGGTAGCCATGGTAGCACTGTCCTAGAGCCCGACTAGCAACAGGGCTATAATCAAGTTGAGTTCGAGCTCGGCTTGAAAATGTTTACAAATGGTTTGAGATTCAGTTCAAAAAAACTCGAATTTTTATAGAAGACATGATCATATGATCGAGTAGGAGGCATGATACATATAATTGGCTGATGGTATAAGATATCTAATTGACATCAGAAGTATTTATGTAATTTTATATCAATACTTTTATAGAACATCCAGTTTATATCTTCTGTATTTGTATGGTTGCAGACCTTTTGTCAACAAGTAAACTGGAATCAACATATGTCGATCGAGAACATTCTAACTCAACCGCTTCCTCAATAAAGCAGTTAAAACCTAAAGGCATTTTTGCTCATTCACCCCCAAAAAATACAAATGCGATGTTCACCACATATAAACGACATATTTTGGATTTTTCATTGCAGAAGAATTTGAATATCCATGAAAAATGATTGCTTAATCAATTGAGTGTTCAAGCAGTAAGAGGAAACAAGCACCACGCATATGTCGGTCGATACTCTGATAAATTTATATATAGTATTTTAATGATCATATGTAATATGTAATACTAAGATGGCGTTTGAGATTGGGTTTCGAAGAGATTATATGATTATCGTGTTTGCAAAACACGAATAATCAAAAATAATGTTTGGCAAAAGATTGATTATTGACGTGTTTGTAGTGAGAAAATACAATTTTGAAAAAACAGGTTGGGACATTCTTTTTCAAAACGCCATTCCAAAAACACAAATTTTATTTTCAAGATACAATCCCAAACACACTCTAAGTTACCACCATACTTTGTGAGGGTCATATAAGTACACATAATCCGAGTGTATTAACAAAAATAAATTTCAAAAGGAAAGTCAAGCAGCAAGTTTAAGATATGCAGCAGAAACGTTTTGTCCAAAAACGTAATCAAGATTCAAGAGAAAAGCTATATTCGTGTAGACTATCTACAACTCAAGAAAGAAAACAGTGATATGAACAGAAACAAAAGGAGGAATGATCAAGTATGTATATGGATACCGATAGTTACAACCAAAATGGTATAGATACAAAAATACAGAACAGCGTGAATTAGAATCGCTATGGCACTTGTGTACATGTTCCCAAACTCTATCACCCTGGTTCTTGCAGGCATCTGAAATAGCAGCCCAGGCGACAATAGTATGAACATAGCCACGGCTACAACCGCTGGACCCAAATCTATATGCATCATATTCATTTTTTATTAACCAATTAAACCACTTGAAAGTGAGCAGTAAACAGAAGGGAGCTGAGTGATGTAGAAGATTTACTTAGTGAGTAAGGGAGTTGAAGGCATGATTTATGGGGTGTGGTGGGAGACATTAGCTAAAAAGCTTTATCTAAGTAGCAACCTTCTTTTTTTCATCATCAGATTACAATAACATATGTTTCTTTTTTCCATTGCTTTTGGAGTACAAAAGAATGTGGTAGAGATTTGTTATTGAAATCAAAGTAACAAAGGGACATCCAAGTGCTCTATCCTGTATAGTTTACATTTTTTTTTTCTCTTTATGGGATATGATTAATTAATTAAGCTTTAATCAATCATTGGCCAACTTTACGATAATGTACGACGTTTCTAATGTTTTGTTTTCGTCATCTAATGTTGTTGGATTTTGGCGTTAATTTGGCCTTTGGGGCACTTGGTTAGCTTCCTATTCTATATCATAGTTGATGGCGCTTCGTTGATTTTAAATTATGATAAGCGAATTACCCAAATGGGAGATTAGGCACAAGTGGAGTCTCTGTTTGTGTACACACCATCATCTTCTTGGGAGCCTTTGCCTTCATGCTTATTGCAATTGGTATCAGTATTATCATAGGCCTGGATACCTTTAGGAGAAAGAAAATCATGGTAGATATTGTGTTTTATATATCTTCTACTTTGTTTTCTTGTTATGCTATTTCGCATCTATGATATTACACTTACCAAACAATTAGATTGTACTCTATACTTGGTATGTGATTACTTCATTAGAGTGTGATGAATCTTGTTTGAAGGACGTTGAATAGAGCAATGCTAAATGCGCATAAGAATACAAATCTTGTTAGCCTATTCTTTTATAATTATGGTTAACGAAATTTACGATATGACAATAGGAAAAGTCATTAAAGACTTTTGGTTATAGGGGATGCTCTAAAAGAACGGACTAAAAATGAGTTTAATCCATACGATGAATACCAAATGAATTTCTCTTAGAGTGCGTTTGGTTCATAGAATGTTTTTGAAGAAATTGGAATTCATTAAAAGAAAATGAACTTCAATTCCTTTAGCCAAATGAATTTAATGGATTCTAATTTCATCAATTACTCAACCAAACACGCTAACAAAAGGTAAAAATAAACGTACTGTTTTGAAAATGGTTCGATCGGATAATTTTTGTCACTAGACTTCATCATAAGCTAATTAACTGTTAAGCCAAAATTGTAAGTAGCAAGAGTACTGAGATATATAGATTTATGCGAACAACTTTTTCTTATCAAAAGTGGATTGCATATGTTGATATGTATTAATCCTAAATACGTTCTTTAGTTGTTTATTTTAGCCTTGTTTTCAAATACCTTTTTTAGTCAATTATCTAGCATCATCTTTTTAAAAGTCATAAATATAAATTTGATAGTATGTAGCGGAATGAGAGCAACCTTTCAACCGTATATAATATTCGTGATAATTGTATGTGTAACCGTATATAATATTCGTGATAATTGTATGTGTATTATATGTTAGATTGTACGATTGTCGTTTTAAAAAATTGATAAATACAAAGTTTGATATAGTATATATTTGTATGTTTTCGGATATGCCCGCCAAAAAAATCATGGGTATTTTAACCATTAATATGGCTGGTCATGTTTTTTCTCTTTGATAAATAAATTTCAATCAGATTAAAGGGGTGTTTTGCTTTATTTTAGGGAGCTTTTTAATTTATTGTATTTAAGTAATGCATGGAGTTTCTAGCTTTTTAATTGGTAAAAAGTTCATTTTTGAGAAGTTGAGGCTCGTAGAAAATAGCTTTTTAAGCTCATAAGTTAAAAAAGGCTTAAACCCTACTCCATAAACTAAGCCAAACACCCGCTAAGTGATTAAATGAGTTCACTTAGATAATAAGAGGATGTTTATTGTTTCAAAATGTATTATACATTAGCTCTTTTATGAAGTGTAGTTTTAGAACTTTTATTGTATCTATTAAACTTGTCAATTCCATCTATTGTATATATACTTTCCTTCTTTACAAGGCTGAAAAAGGAAAGTTCTTTTTTTGTCGAGGTAAAAAAAATGTACATACAATATACGTAATTGACAGGTTGAATACATACAACAAATTAAATGAATGTACGTCTTATACATTAGAAAAATATACAAAGTATAATGCATTTTGAAACAATAAATCATACGATAAGGATATAAAGGCAAGTTTAGCTCGGTTATATTGGAGTAATTCTATATTTACTCAAGTAAAGTTAGGCAATATCATATTCTTTCTATACATGTTTGAAAAACATTGTACTCTATGAATTAAACACTTACACACTTACATTTCGAAGCATACGATATCATGCAAGGAGAATAACCTTGAGACTGTTACAGAGTATTTTACATCGTTTCGATTAGTCTTTCAATGTTGGAATTGGCATGTGTAACTAAAATAACACCATTTGTGGATGAGCTCTCATTGAGTTTCATGTAGGATCGAGTTGCATTTTAAACACTCTTCATAGCTTATATTTGTTGATTATTTGATAAATAATAATATTAAACTTTGTAGTTCATTAATTAAGTTTTAGTACAACTGAGATATTGAGTATTTATTTGTTTTACATAATCTATATTACATGGCTGATCCTAAAGCTTTTTGGTCTATTTATGCATAAAGAGAATGAGCATTGCTTTATGTAAGAAAATACAACACAAAAATTCTTTATTATATGTTTTACAATTGGTTTCTCATTATATAGCACGGGTGATATGCTAGTCAAATTAACAAAGCCTCCAGTTACATTATATCTTATATTTTTTGCCATTAATCGCAATCAGATTACAGGGACCTACTCATATTAGTACAGCATACTCGGGTCCCTGGCCAGAACCACACATGCAAGTTTCCCTCCATGTGGCTCGTCCGTGCTTTTCTATTCCGCTTTGCTGCCTATTATATTAAGACAATAGATCTTGTTCAAACGGTCCGCCTTTATTCATCTATATCAGCTGCCACACACGAGCGCATAGAAAGGATTTAAGCGCCCCTCTCTAGATAAGAAGCAAAACACTCCATCTCCTACAACCCTTTCCTCTACCAGGCGAAATGAAAATAGGCGGCATCATTATATAAAGTTGAAAAATTCGTAAACGATCCTAATATAAGGAGTAACTTTATACCCTTATTTTTATTTTTATAACTTTCTATCAACCATTCATTTAAACGATGAATGTATATATAGAATGACTCAAGAATAATTAAATTAATATGCACTTTTGAATATTAAAAAGTTATTAAGAGAATGCATTAAAATCGTCTCAAGTTACAAAGTACGAAGTCATGAAAAAGATGAAAAAAGGTATTATAGTTAGTCTTGGCCTAGACGTGCAAATTGGGTTACTGCATATAGTTCAATATTTTCTTGGGCCCAAAATTAGTCACTTGTATTGTTTATAGACTACTTAAATTTAAATTACTTATCAAAAGGAAATATTTTTGGTGTTGTGTGGTCTTGGTATTCCTTTTAATTTTTTTTATTTGTTGTTTTAAATATTTCTTCAATAATAACAAGTTGTTTGTTGGGCTATAATCAAACCGAGCTCGAGCTCGACATGAGTGACTCATTTAAGATAAGTTTGGTTTTACGATACATGCTTGAGCTCGACTCGAAAATGTGTCGGGGCAACTGGGTTCAAAAAGCTCGAATTTTTGTATAAAAACTTATTTTTTAATATTCAAACTTTTTTAATATTCATTTAAAAATGTAAAAATATTAAAATAAAAATCATTTTAAAGATCTTTAAAATTAAAATAAATAATGAAAACTAGTCAAAAACTTTATAAAATTATCGAACAATTATAAAATATAGTAATATCATTTACGAATCAAAAATCATACATATATAATATATATCTATATATAAACATATACATATTAGTTAAGGCTCGAAAAACTCAATAACAACTAGAGTCGCGCTCTTTAAAGAGCAAGTTCGGCTCGATATATATTTCGAGCTCGACTTTTAAGCTCGGGTCGATTGATCTCAAGCTCAAGCCGAGCTTGAGTTGCTCTATAAAAGTTCGACTCGTTTACAACCCTAGATGGTAGTATAATAAACATTGTTAGTGTTATTTTCTGCCCTTTTCATTTGTTTCCGCCATTTTTCTTTTCTCTTTACAATCGTCTTTCACTATTCTACTTTATTATGGAGTATTACCCAATTGGGCATTGCCCAAGTGGTATCGCCACCACAAACGTCCGGACCCCACATGTGTAACCGACATGTCAGGGTTCGAATTCGTGCCTCAGCATATGTGGGTGATTTGTGAACAAGTGATTTGCCCGGCGTTGATGCTCCTTTCGAGTGAGGTGGACGCGTATCATTGAAATATAATACGGGGATCATGAGTACTCTCCAAACTACCCTTTTATTACGGAGTATTACTTTTCTTTTGTTATTTTCAATATTATATAACTACTTTTTCATCATCAAAAGTTATTACTAAAACAAAATATGACATGAATCATCGAAAAGACTTTGAGTAATCGTTAAGTTAAGATCTCGTCAATAAGTTCCCCTTGTGACACTATATAAGTAAAATATAGTGACATCAAAAACATCTCATATAAAGCAATTATCCAATAAAATCATTATTTAAATTGATCATAAGAAGTCAACTTTAATTATAGCCCCTGTACTTTAGCTAATGTGACACTTCAGCCCTCCAACTCTCGTATTCTAGCCTGAAGCTTCCAAATTAACTTTGAGAATAAAGTTAACTGTTAATAAGACTAGACACACTACAATTAATATTTCAAACTGAGATTGTCTTCTATATTTTTAACATTTTCAAACTGAAGATTAACCAATAGAGTGAAACCTCATGTTGGCTTATATGTTTGGACTTGACGAAGATATATTACTATAAAATTCTCAACAACCGGTATCAGAGCTATATTTGAGCCTAATTATAATGTGGATGATGTGCCCTCGGTTTGCCAATGATAATGGATATCAGTGTGTGCCTTATATCGAAAGTCTTCCTGATTTGGTGAGTTAGTCAGGCAACGTGTGTGACAACCGTCACCAAATCATAATAGTTAACTGTCGTTGACTCTCACTTTTAACCTGTAAATTGAATCTACGATCTCGGGCTTGATCTCATATGAATTATGTGAACTTATTCGAATTGTGTAAACTTATATGATATTTCGTGAATGTCAACTCCCAAAAACTCATAAAGATTTTGTGTCGTTTCTATGGCACTTGATCATTCATACTCGAAAACTATTGAGCGAAAGACGTATACAAACGAATGATAATAAGATCGTAAGTCTACAAACATAAGTAATAAGAATATTAGCTCATACAATAATATTTATATAATAATCTAAGTGAAAATCTATAACATATAATTAACAAAGACATAATACGTTAAGAATATAAAAGCTGAGTTTTCTGCGAGGCTGCACCGTTTGGGCCGTAAAAGCAAAACTCTTTCATCCGGACTCCGATTGAGTCGATTCAACTGCCCAGACGACCGGAACTCAGAGGGCTACGACATATCCAAAATTCAGAGCATTTGGACTTTTTAAGCCCAACCGCCGGTTGGAGAAAGCCCAACCGCCGGTTGGATAGGCGTGGGCCAAAAACGGATCAACCCAACCGCCGGTTGAGCAATCCATCCGCCGGTTGGATGTCCGCAGTTATAAATTCGCAAGTTTTTAACCTTAAACGACTTATACAAACCCCAAACGAATTCCAGCCGCACCTAACCCCCTTCTCAGTCGAATTTCTCTCCAAATCACTTCAAACTAAAGGGTTTTAATCCCCTAATCACTTCTAGTAATCGAGATCATTTTTATACGCATTCATTGATCATTTTACGGACTAATTTGGGAACGCTACTTGCTTTGCTTTTGAGGTGAGTTTCGTTGCCCCATTTTCTTTTACTTTTAATTTGGGGAAAAAGAATGCTCAACTTATTTTCAACTGTTTTCATGCTGTGAATTTATTATTTTCATTTTTGGACATGATGAATGATTTGTGCATTGTGAATTAATGTGTCATACAAATGTCTTACACATGTGGGATTTAGTTCCACCGTTGAGGTAAGATAAGTCAATTCGGTTATACAAATGTCTTGCACATGTGGGGTATAGTCCCACTGCCGAGGCAATGATAACGTTCAGTCATACAATTGGTCGTTGCACATGTGGGGTATAGTCTCACCGCTGAGGCAATGACTATGATCAGTCAATCAATATATCAGTAGTACTATTGGGCTGCGGCCTAGCTCACTTTTGGGTAATCCATCCGTGAGTGAATATAATCAATCAGTCAATCAAACAAGCGTTGTGACACAACGGTAGTCATGGGAATCATACTGCATTAATTTCATTTATGTGTACTATTTTATTTCATTTGTCCTACTACTATCATACTTACTGCAGATCAACTATTTATGTGTGTCAAAACTAAACCTGCGAAATTCACCAACCTTTGTGTTGACCTTTCGAGCATCTCTTTTCAGGAAATACTAGCAATTCAGTAGTTGAGACTTGGAGGACTTAGCGAGACCGTTAAGTTGCATTTGAGACTTGATTTCCATGAGACTTTTATCTATTTTATTGTGTTATTATGTTGAGAAGGCGTGTTTGCCTAGACTAGTTAGGTTTTGTAAAACGATTATTTGATCTTTTGACTATGTTTATTGTGGAAGTGAAAGTCCACGGCACAAGTCACAAGTTGTGTCGGGCAACGTCATAACACATTATTGGTTTTATTTAGTGTTTCTCTTGTTGTATCGATGTGTTGTGATCTAGTCGTTCGTCGCACCTCGTTGTTTCCGCTTTAGACGGGGTGTGACAGCGTGTCTTGGTGATGAGAACAACGGTATAAGATGAATGGATCTTGTCCGAAGTATCGTTGAAGGGGAGGCCCGGTGATGTGGTCTTTGGACTACAAAAAGTAAAAATAAACTCTCTGATTTGGTCCCGTGAACTAAACTAATTTTCAATTTGGAGATTGGACATAACCGCATTAAATCCATGTGTTCGTATTGTTCGTTTATCTTGTTTGCTTTTTTTTTTTTTTTATCTTTTTATTGTTTGTGGGTGTAATGCGAGAGTGATCAACTAATAGTTGTTGGTCGTTTATTTCCGCGTACAATACTTAACACATCCCAATAGTAATTCGGATTGATTGATTCGATATTTTAAATTTGTTTAGACAGATCGGAATCATATTTTTAAAACTAAAATTCACTTGAATTCACGCATACGGATCGATCGAATTTAAACCGATTTATCGAGGCATATTCACTCACCGCCTTCCACCGTCCATTATTTATTAGTAATTATTCGATTCCATAGCAATAACCACTTGTACCACATGCATCGCATATTTCAACTCAACTTGCAACAACAAAACCAGATCTATCTAGCTACATAAAGGGGGAGAAAAAACAGCAATGAATAAGAAACATTTTATTGATAAAACATAAAACTTACATTACAGATCTGTAGCTGATAACTTGAGTTGTGTGTTAGCCGGTGTAGATGTGGACATGAACGGCGAGAATAAGGATGGAATAAATAGTGAAGAAAATCAGAGTGTGAACAGCGATGGCTTTACCGTTGGTTTTCATGCTCCCGAACTCCACTTGTTTACCGTTTCCGGGTAACTGAAAAAGGAGGCCTGGCTGCAACAGCACGAACAGCACTACGCCTATTAGTACGGGTCCCCAATCTGCCATTTTTTTTTTTAATATTTATTATTGAGAAGCTATGGCTCGGTGGAATTAATTAGTTAAGAAGGTTGGAGAGAATGAAAGATTGATTTTTGGTTTGGTTGTACAAAGGAAGTGGAGCGGTGGGACCTGACCAGGTTTTAGCCCGTTTCGAGATGTGTCTCGTAATAAAGATGTTATTCCTTTATTCGTGAAAGTCTAGAAAATAAACTTTTATAAAAAGTAAAGTACGTATAAGAATTTCGTGTATCAAAACTGCAAATTTCGTGTTATCGTGGATATTTGTGTACATATATAAAAAAGTTAAAGGTTAAAATTGTAGAATTTTATTAGTCTTTGAGTTGACTAACAGCGCACAAATGTTCTGTTAGTCAACAATATAGATTATAAGCTCTTTTGGGATAATATCGTGCAACAAAACTGCACAAACGATTTCGTGTAATTAAATATAAATGAGGGGTTAGTTATGTGGTTTTTATGAATGTAACAATAAAAGGTTAATTTATTTATTTTGACAAACTAAGGAAATCAATCTTATTGTGATTTTTGAGAAATTTATCTCTATTTTATTATTTATTTAGATTTAGAAGATAATGGTTCGGTAAGTTTTTTGAAAACGGGTTAGTAAAAATTTAACGAGAACGGATGTTTAACAATATTTGACGGTAACTTAACTGCTTATCGTCAACTAATTTGAGATGACTATATTTAACATACAATTATCTAATCTATGTCTATGTATATCGTTTTGTCTTAGCGGTTAGCAACATTCTATAAGATTTTCGTTAACAATCCGTATCATTGAAGAATCTATTGTTCACTGACATTTTGCCAGTTCAATTCTACCTCCACAATAGTTGTCGATTATACTGATTATACTACAATAGTATTATCGTATCACACTAAAATCTCATCCCTTTCTGTTAGGCGAAGCCCGGACATATTAGTTGAGGGTGAAAAAAACTATTTTTTTTTCCAGTTTTGAAAGGCAAAATTTATAAAATATTATTAATACCTTATTTTTTCTTTTTTCATTTTAACATATTTGAAAATTTCTGAAGGGCGAACTATACCTTACCCCCTTTTACATATGCCTTTGCATTTTTCAACACCTCCCATCCAGTCATTTTCACCAAATCAAATCCACATTTTATTTCATTCGTCACCATATGTCTATGTTGTTTAAACTCATCCATGGATTCCCCTAGACGCTATAGTGTTTCGAAAATAATTAAAGTCTCCGATTAAAATAGACATGTCAATTTTCTACTTTCAAGTTAGCTTATCAAGTTTTGAACCCAAATAAAATTAAACATGTCTTATATACAAACTCTAGTTATCGTTAGCTTTCTATATACCATCAAATTCTTTTAACTCAGAAAAAAAAGACAAAATCTTAAATTTACCAAGTTATCGCACACCCAAAACTTAATCTATATATCTATATATATTATGATAAGAGATCAAAAGAGCAGAGCTATTTTAGAGAGCAAGGAGAGCAACAAATCTTCACCTTCTATTGTAATAATCAATAGTTCATAATTTTCCAGAATTTTAAAGGGTGTATTTTGACAAAACTTGAAACTTTAAAAACTAAATAATATTAGTTGATCACCTACACCTCCTCTAGTATTTCTACTTTTCCTTTTAATCCCTCCACTTTCTTCTTATCTCCTTTATCCTTATTACTTTCTCACCCCCACTCCCACACACCCCCACCCCTACCACCACCACCAGCAACCGCCGCCTGCCGCCACCGTCCGCCACCAGCCGGATTCCAGCGGTCGGAATTTTTAAATAATATTTTTTTTGAAATTTTTTTCGGAATTTTTTTTTCGAATTTTTAAATATATTATCATTTTACTGCATTTTGACATATTATTTTTTATAGCATTGCATTTTAAGCATATTGTTGTTTTTACTGCATTTTGTATATACAATTTTTTAGTACTGCATTTTATATAATATATTATCCTTTTTGCAATTCATTTTATGTAAATTAAAACTACATATTGTAGTTTTTGTTGCATTTTATAAATACAAATTTTAGTAAATATTGTTTATTATGTACTGCATTTTGTATTATTATCTTTTTTGTACTGTATTTTGCTGACAACTTATATATAAGATGCAGTAGAAATATAATATTATATAAGATGCAGTTAAAAAAGGCTAACACGTATACAAAATAAAGTACAAAAGTTATAACACGTATACAAAATTAATAAGTAACAATGAATAAATAAACATAAACGATTCAACACAAAACTACAATATGCACAAGATGCAGTACAAAAGGACAACATACATCCAAAAAGTATGATGTAGTAAAAATGAATTTATAAAGAGACAAGATGCAGTACAAAATAGCAACATTAATGCTGAAAAAATATATAAAATGCAGTAAAATATACTTTTATTTTGAAGTAATATGCAGTGCCCTCTTAAGAGAAAAGAGTTTCCAAAAAAAAAAAACTCAAAAAAAAATTTTGAAAACTTTTTTTTGAAAAATAAAAATCGTCAGAATCCAGCGGCTGGCGGTGGAGGCGGCGGCCGGTGACAGGAGGTGGGAGTGGGTGGTTGGTGGTGGTGGGAGTGGATGGTTGGTGGTGGTGGGAGTGGGTGGTTGGTGGTAGGCATGACAATTCTCATCCGATCCGATGGACATCCACCCGCCCCGATCTATTTGTGATGGATATGGATGGACTAAATGGATGAATATTGGATATGGATACGGATATGGATGTTTAGTGGATCGGATATGAATGACAATTTGTGATCTACGGATTCACCCGTTTTCACCTGAAATACTTATATATATATATATATTGTAAGTATAAAATGATTGTTTATATAGGAGAATATAAAATTAATATAGGATTAACAAAATTATATCTTATTATATGACCTTATGCATAATGAATAAACATATCTTCTTAATATGAAACATATCGTTTAGTAATGTACGATAACATATAATATTAATTTTTAAAATGTATATTTCCAAAGTAAATAAAAAGATATTAAGTTATATACTGAAGATACTTCCGTTGAACAATTATAAAGATTAAAACATTATAGGTGTTTTATAATGATCAGGTTATATGTTGTGGTGTTTTGTATAATTGTATTTTCCTATATGTTATTATAGGTGTCTGGTTTATATTTTTTGGTCTTGTTCCTTTGGGCCTTACATTACTACTTGAATTTCTAGTTGTGATGTTTTATATTTATAGCAGTGTCATTTAGTATGGAATTAAAATTTAGTATGTACTTTAAAAAAAATGTTAATTGATATCCAATGGATATCCATTAACCTGCTTGATCCAGCGGATATGGATATGGACGGATGAATTGAAATTAAACGGATATGGATATGGATATGGATTATTTTTTTTAATGGATATGGATGTGGATATGGCATCATCCGATCCATATCCGATCCATTGCCATTCCTAGTTGGTGATGGTGGGGGTGGGGGAGGGTTAATTAAAAAAGATGGGCAAAGAAAATAAAATTTAGGTATAATGGAAGGGGTCAAAATGAAAATTTTTGTTAGACACATGATGCTTCCTGAATGGTTCAAAAAACTGCCATCTTTTCTCTCCAAATGAAGACTGCCATCATAAACCTTACGCATATATTATTGTGATACAAGATATATAGAATTGTTGCATCAAGCAATGTCCAACAATAACCTACTAATTCCATGATACGAAATTTAAAGAGCTAAAACCCGACCATATGTCTCAAGTCAAATTAAAAGGGTAGTAATATTTTTATCACGTTTTTTGATAAATTCATCACAATCGTGCATTAAGAATTTATATTGTACAAGTAAGCTATACACAAATTTGGTGGATTTATCAATATATGTGGCGAAGATATCACCATCTATACTAAAAAGTCACTGATCTTTTTAGTCGTGGCTCGGTCATTGAACACATATGTTAGGGTAAATACATACATTAATCTATCATTACAGTAAAATTTAGAAACGAAATCATAAAACTCAACTGCCAAACAAAGCCAAACAAAATGTTAACCACAATTATGATTTATCAACATAGCCCATGCTAAATTGACACACCATCTCACCCATGTGCACCCATGTGTGTGGATTGTTTGATTTCCAATCAATTGTATCATCATGAGTTAAGGATAACGGTCATTAAAAACAATTTTAATGCTTAAGTTTGTTAACTTTATAGTTAGAATTTTTTAAGCATTATTGGTTATTTATTTATTTATTTAGTTGTTAAGGAATCAGTTTTGATACTTAATATATGGGAGGTGGTAAATACAAATAATAAGTTAATTTATACATCAAAAAATTATGTTATTATATCTATCTATATATATACTATAGGAGTATAAAGACTGCTCCAGAATTTGCTACGTAATCGAACGTAGGTGAATAAGTAGCTTTACAATTTGTCACGTTTCAAACTTTTAAAAAATTTCAATTTTATAAATTTATTAATTATTAGTTGCATTATTATTTATTATTATTATTATTATACAAACAATCGTAGCAAAAATAGTCTCCTGCTTATCGATGATAAAAATAATTGTATTAGAAAACCATCAACTTAAATAAATATTTGAATAATATGATATTATTACTGTGCATCGTATATATATATATATACTATGAGCTTTATCTATTGTATAGTTTGATGTATAAAATCAATTGATTATTTTATCTATCCCATTAGTTTATATTCTTTTTCATATTTTTAACCGTATATAATTATTTAATTATAATTATAGACCATGATGTGTTTTGTGACATTGTCCCATAATAGAAACATCCTTGCAACAAATCACTCAAAACCCATGCTCTTTGTGCCTTATCCTACTAGCAACAAGAGATTATATATCTGCAACTTCACTTGGGCCTAATTTTAAGTTTCATTAAGAGTTCACATATTTTTCTTTCTTTTTTCTTCTCATCCTAAATTATTGTTCTTTAATTCAAGATGCATGATTGGGCTGCTCCGATCATCGCTTCAGCGTTGTTTGCGTTTATAGCACCGGGACTCGTAGTCCAAATGCCGGGAAAAGAATCACCTATTGGTTTTATGAACATGAAGACTAGCATAGTCGCCATGTTTATACATACAATTCTTTATGGTTTGCTTCTTATTCTGTTTCTTGTTGTACTCGACATACACATGTATGCTTAGTCGTATCAATAAGTGTTGGTTTCTACTTCTCAAATACATGTCGTAAATCGTAACTATTTAAGGGTGACTTCCTTTTCTTTTTAGTAATTGAGTCCGTGATGTTTTGCACCCCTTATTTTATAGCATAAGTATGTGTAATTTACATGTATTCGCGAGTTTGGGATGGAAACATAGGCAGGTAAAAAGATTACTTGATTCAATATTCTTTTGTAATTAAAAAATTTTTTTTTCAAGAATTTTATATGGTTTTAATATTTTAATTGTATAAGTTTCTAGTATAGCACAACAATAATTGGGTAACTTTCGGTGGTCGTTTGGCCTGTACCCGATAGAATTGAAGTAGTTGGAATTTAAGTCGGTAGTCAACTTTACAGCCGAAAAATGTTGTCTGTAGCCCGGGAATCAGGACGCGGTTGGTTCCAATTTAAATTCAATCCTAAGAATATTTCTGCTATATTTTATTTTATTAAGGTTGAAAACAACACACATCTATCTGGTTTGGTCTCAAATTACTAAAAAAGGAAACAAAATGTAGCTGCCATTTAGGAATGTATCCTCTAACAGGTATGCTTGTGCAAAACTCTACAGTTGATAAATCTGACTATTTTTCAACTCGGTTTGGTCCAATCCAACCCAAGGGCGGAGTTAACTTATAAATAGAGGTAGCCTAGTTACGGGTTCATTTGGTTTAGTATAATAATTTAATTTACGTAGCGTAACAATGTTAATAAGTAATCGTCTCCTTTGTAAGTGCCATCCGTTACTAAAATTTGGATATCGGTCACTCTCAATTCTGAATGCGCCACTGATCCAATCCAAACGTAGATATTTGTTATACATCTTTTAATACACTTGTGTCTTTATATTTGAACTCAAAACCTATCGAGGAGTTCAAAACCTATCGAGGAATAAGCCACTCGAATCCTACTAATGGTTCTTCTTATTGTTTTTAGTTTATTGTACTAAATAATTTCCCTCTACAAATTGATAACATGGCTTTTTGATCACACTGAAAAAGAAAAAACAAATAATCGGACAATGATCCTTAAAAGTTGAAAGTCACAAACATTTGTTCTACCAAAATCCATATTGACTCGCCTTAAATTTACATCGCCTTTCACCCTTGCATTCCTCGATATTCAATTACAAAGACAGTTAAAACCCGATAATATGTTCAGTTGATCTGTTCATATTGACTGGTGACTTATGTTTATCATAAAAACATATGTTGATAAAATGGTCCTTGACAAAATTCAATCAGCCGAAAATCGCTATAAAATTTCCAAAAATGCCACAGACATCATCCTTGTTAAATGGAGGAAATGGATCCTACCAGGTTACCACAGAAACATCGACACCAATGATTACACTATTATGACAAGCCAACTCATAATCCTCTTTAGTCTTTACATGTCTTGTCAGATGATGTATACAGGGACAATATTTCATCATCGACACGTGTTGGAGCCTTCCAGGTCGCGATCATCTTCGCTGTCACACATTCTACCTTCATCACATATATATATATATATATATATATATATATATATATATATATATATATATATATATATTTGTTTACGTTTGCATCAACTTCCAACTCAACTTGAAACTATGGTGGAAATTTGATGTGTTCACTTGTGGATTGTTGGAAATTGGATTTCAAAATTACCACTCAAAACTCACGTATAAGAAAAGTGATATATGAATCAATGGCAGAAAAGAAAATGACTTGTTTATTCATATGAAATAGGAGGCATATATAGCCTTTACACACACCAACGTGTGTACGGTCAAAACAATAAACTACTAGTTTTAATCCTAAAGAACGGCACATGGAATGACCACTCTTCCAACCCAACGTGCATCCATGAGAATCGGTCAAACTAGGACTACTACTTCTAAATAATAAACTATTAACTATGACATAATAATATCATAACTACTCGTTGTAACAAAACTTCCAGCCATGCATACTTCAAGCCATTCATTTTAATCACGTGACTAACGAACCGATTAACCCAACAATCACCCTCTTAATCGGTTTGTTCATACGACTCGTTCACAGCAATGCCGGCTCCTCCTCGATTAGGTTTGCTTCTTCCTTCTCCCACTTCGGACACTCGTTGTTGTAATGACCAAATTCACCGCATTTGTAACATTTAACGTGACTCTTACCATTACCATCCCGATTTGAACCTCCATAGCCACAATGATTACGACTGTGCGATCCTTCTTGTCTAACCAACAACAACCCACCTTGAGTGTCTTCCATTTTCTCGGTTCCTTTTATACGCTCTTCATATGCCTTCAATCTACCAACGGCTTCATCGAATAGCATTGAGTCTAACTCAAAACATTGCTCAATTGAGGCCACGATTTGGAGAAACGACTTAGGCATTGAGTCAAGTAGTCTTTTCACCAAGTCCACTTCTTCAAGCTCGTACCCGAGACTCCTTGCCTTTGAAGCTAACCCGGATAATTTTGTTGCAAAATCATCAACAGTTTCGCCCTCCTTCATTCGCAAACTTTCAAGCTCCCTTTTCAGTGTTGCAACTCGAGCCGTCCTCACCCGATACACTCCCAAGTAACGTGTTTTCAAACCATCACACACTTGTTTTGGGTCGGTGTAACTCGCCATTTGCAATACCAACGTGTGTACGGTCAAATAATAACACCACTATATTACCATGGGTAAACTAAGTTAAATACAAGGATTGGAGCTAGGAATCATTCACCAAGAAATCAAGTTCTCATCTTGGTCAAATCTCATCCTAAAAGCTTTGTAATGAGACTTTTTCTCTAGTATTTAACTTCATATATATGTTTATGCTAAAAATGTTCACTCATACTAAAATATGTTTTTAAACTAGTTACTTTGTCTTTTAAAAATATTAACTAATAAGTTTAACAAATAAAAAGTCTATAAACAAGTTTAGAGACTTTAAAAATGTAAAATATATGTTCTACACTTTAAACTCTTCATTTATATGTAATAAACTCTTATTTATATTAAAATAGTTATTTTGAACTAAATAACACAATAAAGTTATAATGACATCAACTTTGTAGTTTAAAAGCTAACTAAACACACTTTTGGGTGAAAAATACCAAAAAGAAGACTTAAAGGACTAAATATGTAAAATATGAATTTTTGAGGACTATAATGTTAAAAACAGTTTATTTAGTGTCTATAATGTTAATTTATGGATTAAAGTGTAAAAGACCAAACCCTTGTAGTTAAAAACCAAGAAAACGAAACTATGCGGTTAAAAGTGGAAAAATGAGAACTAGAGGGACTATACATGTAAAAACAGAAACTCTTGGACCTTGGCTGTGAAAATAAGTAACTTGTATATATTATAGTATAAACCATGATTTAAGACAATATCCATGTAGTTAAACACTAACAAACCAATATATTGTGCAAGAAATGAAATAAATGAAACTAGAGGGACTAAAAGTGTAAAATCTGTAAGTTATGGGCTGAGATGGTAAAATAAGTAAGTAAAATGATATTAAAGTTTACTCTATAGTTTAGAGTGTTAAAACCAATACTTGTGTGGTTAAAAATCGACGAACCAAAAGTTTGAGCTAAAAATGAGATAATTGGAAACTTTAAGGACTAATAGTGTAAAATCAGAAAGTTCAGGGACTTAAGACCTAAAAACAGTAACCTAAGTGTCCACAAGTGAAACCCTAAGAAAAGATGTCAAGAATCTAACTTATACATTAAAAATCAAAGAAACCGAACGATTCAACCTTAAATAACAAAATAGAAACTACAAGGACTAAAACCGTCACTTAGAAACTTTGAGGGCTGTTAAGGACCCTCTGTAAATCAGGGTACTTTATGATAAAAATATATACATTAAGTCATGATTAGTGTATAGACCGAGAAATCGTGAAAATCGAGTTATAACAAGTTAAAACGTACGTTAACGATAAAGGTTACAAAAATGAGTTATAAAACTTATAACGTTATTGAAAATGTATATTATATCTAAGCAACATGGTTATATTATAATAACGTACGGCACACAATTAAATGTCGATTAAACGAAATCATTAACTTCGAATCAAATACGGTCGAAACGATACATATAACGAATCAATAATCAACGCTATGAATATATTATGAATAATAGTAAATTATAAGGTTGACATAAACGATTGTAGTATTTTGAAAACTATAACGGATCACAACGTGTCGCATACGCCTATGAGGGCACATAAAACCCTAGTTGAGTGAATAACTAGCATAGACGAACTATTAAGTCGTCTACATTTATTAACTCGACCTCATGCGTTTAGGGCGCTAAGAAGATTATTTGGGCTCATTTACTTAAACTCATTTTGCTAGCACGCTCGGACTCAGGTGAGTTCACAACCCATATTTTACTGTTTTACTGCTTTTAAACTAGGGGTGGAAAACATATGAACTGCTTTTCATACGATGATTGAAAACTTATTTACTTATGAACGAATTTCATACTATACTTGGAAACATGACAACGAATCCTTGTACGAATCTATGTTTACAGTTGTAGTGCATAGAAGTACACTTGCTTACAAACTATAACCATTAGCTAGGTGACTCTAGCCACTGAATATACGGATAGTACTATCGAGATGACATCCCTCCCACTATTTGTTGGTCATGCCAACCCCCGACTTTATGTCACACAACGAGGAGCGTATATTTAACCGGTCCGAGGCAAACAACACAACAGGTCATGGTTTGGTTATAGGACTAAAGGTCGTACTTTAACTCATTAGGCCTAGCTAGCCTTTAGGGGATCATCGTCTTTGTTTCAAACTTTAAATAATCGTATTCTAGGCATTCAATGCCATACTTTGATTTACTGATGAACTTTACTAAATGATGGTTTACGATTGAGTCTTAAACCTGTGAATTCACTCAACGATTATGTTGACGTTTTAAATATGTTTTTCAGGGAATTAGCCATGCCGCAAGACCTCATGCATATTGGGACCATACTCGCCATGATAATTAGGATGCCATCTTTTGAACAATGTATCTTTTGTAAAACAATGTATTTGATAACATTGCTATTTTGAAGGCTTGATAACCCGTAACGTTTGTAAAACTATTATTGACATCTTAACATTATAGATGTTCTGCGATAATCATACGCTCTCGATTATTGTCAATTGATCGAGTCACGCCCCGAACTTCCGTCTTAATTATTATTATTCTAATTTTGAGGGTGTGACACTTCCGTCTTAACTATTAAGTCGTCTCCCATATGCCCTATGCATCCATAATTGCCTTAACCTTGACCGCCCACACCGGATAATTCGTTGGGGTCAAGACTGGAACTTGATATGACATCAAACCCTCTTTAGCCGGTACCAACGCCATTCTTCCTTCTTTTTGACAGCCCCAACCGCTTTTAATCAAACTTGTTCCGAGAGAACTCTTCCACCGACCAAGAAAACAAGGTCACAACCACCTTTCCCGTCTTTCGTCACCCACAAAACGAACCGAATCAAAACTTCCTGTTTTGATGTCTTCTTGTTCGTTTATCACGTAGCTTCGGTTAATCTCTCAAGCCCGATCAAGAGAACTCGGGGCTGCTATCAAAAACTATTTACATCCTCCTCAAACGAACGAGGCTCTGATACCAAGCGTTGGAAATTGGATTTCAAAATTACCACTCAAAACTCACGTATAAGAAAAGAGATATATGAATCAATGGCAGAAAAGAAAATGACTTGTTTATTCATATGAAATAGGAGGCATATATAGCCTTTACACACACCAACGTGTGTACGGTCAAAACAATAAACTACTAGTTTTAATCCTAAAGAACGGCACATGGAATGACCACTCTTCCAACCCAACGTGCATCCATGAGAATCGGTCAAACTAGGACTACTACTTCTAAATAATAAACTATTAACTATGACATAATAATATCATAACTACTCGTTGTAACAAAACTTCCAGCCATGCATACTTCAAGCCATTCATTTTAATCACGTGACTAACGAACCGATTAACCCAACAATCACCCTCTTAATCGGTTTGTTCATACGACTCGTTCACAGCAATGCCGGCTCCTCCTCGATTAGGTTTGCTTCTTCCTTCTCCCACTTCGGACACTCGTTGTTGTAATGACCAAATTCACCGCATTTGTAACATTTAACGTGACTCTTACCATTACCATCCCGATTTGAACCTCCATAGCCACAATGATTACGACTGTGCGATCCTTCTTGTCTAACCAACAACAACCCACCTTGAGTGTCTTCCATTTTCTCGGTTCCTTTTATACGCTCTTCATATGCCTTCAATCTACCAACGGCTTCATCGAATAGCATTGAGTCTAACTCAAAACATTGCTCAATTGAGGCCACGATTTGGAGAAACGACTTAGGCATTGAGTCAAGTAGTCTTTTCACCAAGTCCACTTCTTCAAGCTCATACCCGAGACTCCTTGCCTTTGAAGCTAACCCGGATAATTTTGTTGCAAAATCATCAACAGTTTCGCCCTCCTTCATTCGCAAACTTTCAAGCTCCCTTTTCAGTGTTGCAACTCGAGCCGTCCTCACCCGATACACTCCCAAGTAACGTGTTTTCAAACCATCACACACTTGTTTTGGGTCGGTGTAACTTGCCATTTGCAATACCAACGTGTGTACGGTCAAAACAATAAACTACTAGTTTTAATCCTAAAGAACCGGCACGTGGAATGACCACTCTTCCAACCCAACGTGCATCCATGAGAATCGGTCGAACTAGGACTACTACTTCTAAATAATAAACTATTAACTATGATATAATAATATCATAACTACTCGCTATAACAAAACTTCCAGCCATGCATACTTCAAGCCATTCATTTTAATCACGTGACTAATGAACCGATTAACCCAACATGGATTGGAGGTTATGTTTTTCTTTAACAGGTCAAGCTAATGGATAAATAAGCTAAAGCAAAACAAGGACCAATGGGTCAAACAGTTCAAATATCATCCAAAATTCATGTTATTATAATGAAAAAAAGTTCTCCTAAATCCTTTATTCAAAAACTGTATCACTATATAAATAACATAATTTTTTTTTTTTAATATATTTGACAATAACTGCTAGAAAATGTGAAACTTTGAACAGAAGATTGTGATGGAATTAAAGCCACAAAACTCACACTTAAAACTCTCGGATGTAAATTGGAAAAGTTACAGAAAAAAAACAAATATGTAAATAAGAAAGATGAAAAGATTGCATAGAAAAACTGCTTTTATTCATAACAGAGGAAAGCTATATAAATAGCAATTCTGGTTGCAACGTGACCACCTAAAGAATCGGTACAACCTACTTGACCCACTCTCCCCACACACACTTTCTCAACGTACAAATGCATGGATTTCGGTCAAACTACCAATTCAAACTAATAAACAATTAATTAAAACATAACATATTAAATCATAAATACTTATTAAATCTAAGTTTCCAGCCATGCGTATGATTTACGTGAGACTAACAAACCGATTAACCCAACAGATTGTGTCAATTCAACCCAACTACTTTTGACCATTATCCACCTGTCTGACCCATCCATATTGCCACACTAACTTGTAATACACCTAGGTTGCTAACATAAAAAACTCTTGGTGCATATATACAACGTTTGGGTGAGAGGGGTTAGGAGAGGGAGTACTGCATAGTGCATGCCATCGTAAACTGGTAAACGGATGAGGTTTTCCCTGTTTAGGTTACCCGGGAAGGACGAGTTTTTGTACTCGTATGTACGTCATTGTGACCCCTCTAACTCAAATATTTCACTCATTGATTCGATGACAATTGACAGATAGCAATCAAGACATGAGAGAAGAAATAAGTTACACATCAACAATAACAAAAAGAAAAGAAAAGAATAGAAACAACATATTGTTTTCAACTTTTCATGTTTTAAAATAAGGCACAAAAGCCAAGCAGCAGTAGATTGATTTATCATCTTAACACCAAGTATAGTAAATTTGCCAAGAAATTTTGGAAAATATTCAATATCTAGAACACAATTGGATTCTAGAATGACACCTTGTCACATGCATAGTTTAAGCGACATATGATGTTGTATACATAAAAGCTTCCGTGTGGTGTCGACATAAGATGGAACATCTGCAATTAAAGCAGTTAAACAAGGAGAAACCATAAGTAGAACAAAGTAACTGTACAACACATACTGCTTTCAAACATCAAACATGTAAGCAGAAGTATATGCTAAATCGTTCTATAAAGGGAAGCCATCTAATTGACTTTTTCTTCTCTTATCAACTTCTGATAAAAGGTTGAACAACACAGAGATATTCACATAAAGCTTATTGACTTATTATACAACTTAAAACTTCTGGTAACCGCACAAGCTTTAAGAAAACGCAAGCAAAATGGTAGTCATTGATGTCTGCTTAAGTATCCTATGTAAAAAATGATAAATCAAAAACTCAATTAACTGTATCCTGGAAGATCTTCGGCAATGCGGTATCCCGTTCAGCGTGACTAGTCACTAGATGTTCAAGCATACTTGCCTTACAAATTTGCATTCAACTGCACTATTCTCGTGATATACAGAGACAACTTCTGAGGTCTCAAACTAAGCATAATTGTCCCTTTGAAGTAAGTTATTTTTCTAATAATGAAAGAAGAGAATGAGCAATAAATCATGATTAAGTATTTAAGCAAACATTAAACACAGATGCTTTAGGTACGTAATGGACATTTTTCCATTCATTTCTATAACACTCTCCTACCAACGTGATCCATCACGCATCCGTCCTCCACTCTTTTAGAAGAATCAGAGCCTTTCCTGGTATTTTTGAATATTTTAATCTTTTAACAGTTTCCTCTTCGTTTATTAGCATAACAAGTTCCTCATCCTTAACATATTATCTTCATTTTTGTTCCAATATAGGTTACAAATCAATTTTATTACCAACATATTTGTAAAAATGTCTCGATGCAGGTAATATGATCTATAAGTACATTACCTACATTGAAAAAAATTATGTAAAGTATACTGCTAATCTATAGCACTTTTTACCGGTATATTAACTACATTGGTAATAAAATCGTTTCGTTACCTATATTGGAACAAAAGTAAAAGTACGTTGTCAATCTATGACTTTAATCTTAATATTAATAAAAGACAGATTACAAAATTGGACTATAATAATGCGACTAGAATTTCAAAGTTGTTCCCATTGTATTTCAACGTAGCATCATCAATCAAGCATGCACATCGTGGAGGCATGAATGAAAAGTTATTATGTAGAGTCAATAATGACTAGTGTATTAGTGTTACATGGCATTCTAATCCGTAATATTCGACAAAATCAAATTTTAGAAGATATGATGCACTTCAAATAATCAACAAATTAATATCTTTCCAGTAGTGATAACGTAAAATAAGGAGAGCTGGTCAGTCAAATACCTTTCTTGTAAGAAAATTTGTTTAAAGGTGTTCATCGTAAATGGCTCAAGTAGAGAAGTAAGGAATCTATAAATATAAGGTGTACCCATCCATCCTTTGTCAAAATTCGAAAAGCACATTTGATGTAGATTACAATTGAACGAACATGAATTAAACCTGTTGATTCCTCGAATATCAGGATTGATCCCTTCTAACGCACGTTGATTCAAAAGAATATTGCAGTCAGGATAAAGTTCAACTCAAATGTTCAACACAATTTGAGAGAAAAGTCAAACTTCATAACAATCAAAAACTAATTTTCTGTCTCAAACATGAACCTTACAATAAGATGCAGAAATTCGAAATGGGCCTAAAAACATAACGGGCCAAATATAAAAGTTCAAAATAAAAATAAAAACATAAAATAGCTCATAACTTATTCTAGGAGCTTTTCTTGGGCCTCGTCCCAAGTTTCGAATCGCCAGCTCATGGGCCTGAAAAGGAGCCCTATAGCCCAAGTTACGGCCTTTTCCGTGAAACCCCTTTAGTTACGCGGTCATGGGCCTCCAGAAACACAAGGGCCCGATCCATAAACTTGGGACCGCATCAACATTTGATTGAGCTACCAGGCCACAAAGACGATCGATGGTGACCTTCTTAGAAAAGGTTCGTACATCAAAGAATTGGTGAGACCCTCAATCCTAATATGTTCAACCAATATATAGATTAGACCGTCAAACCAGTCGGCAACTATCTTAAATCTTAATGACACTTGGTAAAACTCATGACAGTCAACTAGGAGTTTACCTGCATACAACCTCCTATTTGGCCTTGATAATTCAACATACATATTTAGACCGACCGTCATGCTGGTCATAAGGTGGTTATAAAGAAAAAGAATATACCTGCACAAACAACTTCACTCATGAAGCAGGATGAGAAAAGAACAAGTTTTAGATGTATGAGAGGGTAAGGTGTAACACCTCAAAACATATTATGGTAAGTATCAGTTCAAGTCTTATTAACTTTATAAAATGATGTTTGAATTATTGACTTTAAGTTAGACCAAGTTGAGTCAGAGTGACCACAAAAGTCAAACTATCGTAGGATTGTGGTAGAATGCTAAAATATAAAATTAGAGGGGTTGAAAGTGTAAATTGTGGCTGGCTTTATGGTAGGCATAATAGGAATCATTTTATCATTTTTAGCCCTTTTCATCCATAATGATTAAGTGTTAGTGTGTTTTATCATTTTTAGCCCTTTTCATCCATAATGATTAAGTGTTAGTGTGTGTTTTATGTGGAGCTCAAGAACAAAGGAAAAAAAGTGATTTTGTTGCAAGTTAGAAATTAAATTTAGAAGGGAGAAGCCTAACATTAGTGTCATCTACGATCTAAGGAGCTAAGGTAATGATTCTTAATTCAAAATTCAAAATCTAGGGTTTATGTAATTTGGGAAAATTTTGATAAAAGTGATGGAATATGTTAGATGATATGAAACCTTGATTATAAAATGAAATTAGAACAAATGACAACAAGATTTTGTCGTATTGAAGATTGATTATATCATATAGGTCATGCATGTTGGAGAAATTGATTCACACAAGTCAAACTTTAGTTATTGTGTGTAATTTAAGTTCAAGGGAGATGAAATAAAGCAGTTAGAACTATATGATGTTAAATGGTCAACTATTAGTTAAAAAGTGTACATTTTAATGTGGAATAATGGAATAAAATTCTGGAAATGGCAAAATGGGTAATGGGGCGAAATTGCCACCGATAGTCGAAAATGGACAGACTTTTGGCCTGTTTTTCTAAAATCACTATAAATCAATAGTAAGTTGGATTAAGACGTGCCATATATCATTTTAAAGCTTGAAGAGTCTAATGTAACCTGGAACTAATGAAAAGTTTCAGGTGGTCAGATTGTTGAAATGCTACAGGGTGTCAATGTTGGACATAAAAGTTGAGTCCTAATTGTTACATAGAGTGATTATGCGATTAGGAGACTACATGAATGATAACCTAAGGTGTTTTTAAGTGGTCTCTAGATATTATGGTGATCATGTTTATTAGTTGTGCTTATTTTATATTTATCAAAATATATTGCTTGAATTCGTCATAGGTGGGCAAGACTATTGGATGAAAGTTTGATGACGAATGTTGTTTAAATATTTATTGCTTATTCACTTGATCGTGTGAAAGAGATTAGTTTACAATTATAGCAAGGGAACAAGGTGAGTACATTGTTTTTTCCTAAAACTAGGGGCACACACAAAATAGTTGTTTTTATATCATTCCTTGAACTACTAATGTGCTACAAAATAGTAAGGTGTTAAGCCCTTTTTGGGCAAGGGTGTTAAATGGGTCAATGACCCATAATATAGCTTGGATCCAATGTTAGCAATAGTGCAGGTGGCACAAGGGTGTTAAAAAGGGGTTGTATGTACTTAGTATTTCATTCCCTTGTTTCGTTGTGGCACACCCCTCCATCATTATTTTTTTGACTCGAACAGGAGTCGTAAGGTGTGAAGTTTCATATTTCATTGTCGATTTCTTATTCTTGTTTGAAGTTGTTTTAATTTAATTGCTTATTTTAAGGTGTCGAAACCTTGTACTCACTAAGCTTTAAGCTTATGCGTTAGTTGTGGTTGTGTGTCTGTGTCCTTAGGTGATCAAGGTAAGGTGGCAGACCAAAAGGTCAAAGGCATAGCTCATGGATAATTGGACGCGGGTTCGAGGGCACTTAGGGACCAAATGGGCATGATATAACTTGTTACTTATTTTGAAAATGTTTTGGATAACTTGATGTAATTATGTAAACATTTGAAACTTATCATTTTAAAACGTTAGTTGACCCGTCTTTTGGATCAATATTGACTCTTTTGTAACTTTGACCCGTTTGGTCAATTGTAATGGGCCAACATTATGCAAGAGTTTTAAAGTAATGTTATTATTATGTAAGACTTTTCAAATTGTTTGACTCTAATCCTATTGGGTTGAAAATGAAAACAGGTGTAACATAAGGATGGAATTCCTGTAAACGTTACATAATCTAATTTTTATGAGTGATTGTTGGGATTGAGTGGATATTAAGGGGGACATGATCAAAGTTCGGGCCTGCCTTTGGAAGCTGTTTATGTGATCAAATATGAATTTGTTCACAGGTTTGTGTATGATGTCAGAGGTTCTCATGGTATATGCTTTTTTCGAGTAAAGTTTTTGTATATGATGTGGTAACTAGTAAGAATGTTGTTTACATGCACGACACTATTAAAAGCGCAGTGATTGCTTGTGATAAATTTTACAAATGGTATCTGTGACACCCGACACTTTAGGTTAATTGTTAAACCTAGCTAGAAACCCTAATTACTTGTATTTAGTTGGTATTAGACTAAATATCTGTAATTACTTGTATATTTGAATATACACTTACGTGATTATGTGTTTATCTGTAATTACGCGAAACAACCGGACGAGGTCCGACAATCTATACGGCGTTGGTGATAACTTTTCATAAATAATGCAAACCTATCTCATAAATTAAATAGTAATTATTTACCCTATATTATTGTTATTAAATAATAATATACGAAAAACCTAGACGTTTTGCTTAAAACGTAACAAACGCAACGAAAATGCGCGAATCGCGCCCGACACCCGAATGAAACCGACAAATATTTTAAGAAGAATCAATAGAGTATTTTTGAATATATTGGTCAAATTAAAATAGTGATTTTGTATCAAAAATAAAACACAAAATTTTAACGTTAACGATTTAATTTTTACACACGCGATTAACGTCTAACCGAACAAGTAAAATAACACGAAATCGAGGAGCAAGTCACGAGTCCAAAAATCACATTGGGCCAGGCCCAACCTTTCGGCCCAACCCAGCTCAAGGACCGGCCCAATGGACCCTCTCCTCCTCTCCCTTTTTAAACCATTCCACACTTACAAACTCTCATTTTACACACTCAAACTTCACACACCAACACTCTCATCTTCTCTCTACTCTCCTCCTCCCTCCCAAAAACCTGCCCAAGAACACCACCACCACCACCAAAATCAGCCACCATCATCACCATAGTGTTCATCACATCTCCAAGAAGAAAATCAAGCTAAAGACTCAAGATTCAAGCTCTTTCAACAACTTCTCTTCAAAAATCACCAACCTATTTGTAAGAAAAATTATTCTCTATCCAAATATCTTTAAAAACATGTTAAAAAGGTTCACATAACAAAGAAATGTCCAAAATATAACATAAAAACATTTTTCATGGCTTAAAATGTTCAAGAACAACACATGCATTTCCGTGCAGAAAAATAGCTCGACTTTGAGAGGCTGTTTCTCCCTCAAAACTTGACCAAAATGGACGATTCAAAAGGCAAAAAGTAAGTTTAGGAAGTTAGCTTTCATTTCCAAGTGGTTTCATAATTTTTGGAGTTCGTTTGATACCCGAAATGATTTTTACAAAAACATGTATACGGGCTGTCGAAAATCACAGAAATTTCACCTTTCTTGTTTTAATCATAACTAGAGATATACACCTCCAAATGACATGAAACCGCCGCCAAAAGTTCACAAATTTTGTTAGGAACAAATGTCGTTTATATAACTTTTTCTGAAAATGCGTAGATTTTTCCCAGAAATCCGATCTTGTTGCATGTGTCCGGATTGGTCACTTTCTGACCTTAGGGAACAAACGGAATTTTTAAAAATACTTAGGAATATCCAAAAATTCCGGAAAAATTATTTTAAGGAGCTAACATACTAAGGAACAACATAGATTTTTCTTGGATTTTTATTTGAACATTTGGAACACGAAATAAAATGTACAAAAACTGACCTGTTACAGGCCTCTGTGTCGCAGAAGCCCAGTAGTCTGCGACACAAGCCTTTGTGTCGCCATAGCACCCGAATCTTCACATTAGCGACACAACCCTTTGTGTCGTCATAGCACCCGAATCGTCACATTAGCGACACAACCCTTTGTGTCGCCATAGCACCCGAATCGTCACATTAGCGACACAACCCTTTGTGTCGCCATAGCACCCGAATCGTCACATTAGCGACACAACCCTTTGTGTCGCCATAGCACCCGAATCGACACATTAGCGACACAAGCCTTAGTGTCGCATAATACCTTAGTGTCGCATATAGCGACACTAACCCAATGTCGCTAAAAACACAAATCCATACGTGTTTGGTTAAAGCAATCCAGCCAGGGGCTCTGCCCCTTGGACCTCGCCAGGGGTTGCCACCCCTTAGACCCCGCTACCAGGGGCGCAGCCCCCGGACCCCCGTTATTAATGGGCTTCGCCCCCTTGCCACACTGATCGATTTCCCATAACTGGAAAGTAGAAATACGCATAACATAATTAATCAAATTTGTGTTTTCACAAAATATCACCAACGGCCCGTACATGTTTTATAAGCACAAACGATAACTGAACAATTGGACATTTCTAATTGTGTGAACTTATTTAGGTTGGCATTAACCCTCCACCTACACGATTAACTTAGGTGGACATTAACCCTCCACCTACATGATTGGCTTAAGTGGACATTAACCCCCACTTATACAATCACTATAGATGGTTTTTTGAGACATCTACTTACACAGCCTTATACGTTTAGGACGTTAGAAGGTTGCATTCGGAAAACACGCTTTGCTTACCATTTGCTACTTACTTGCTAATATCAGGTGAGTTTCATAGCCCCTTTTTACTGTTTCTAACTGGGGTGAGAATACATACAACTTCTTTTATACCGCTACTTTTATGTGAACACAAGTACTAAACTCGATATATTGGTTGCATGAGTTATTTTACTAATCCTGAAAGTCCCCCACATCATAGTTTGTTAGTATCGTTATAGCGTGAATGTTAATGAATAGTACTATTTGGGATTGACTCCCCCCGTCCGGGTTAGTCGCGCTAACTGGTCAAACGGACGCATTATCATTTGTTCCTTACGAGTGTTGGATTAGGCACTTGCTGGGAGGCACCCCGATCGTGGCACTTGATTGTGACCCGACACCATAGTTAAGCTCGAACTATGAGCTCATGGCAACAATATACACTATTTTTGCATTTTTGTAATACATTACCTATCATTGTTGAATGATACAAACAGGAAATCTTATGTTCCATACGATGTTATATCAACTGTTTATAAACCTATGAACTCACCGACTTTATGTTGACCTTTTAGTATGTATCTCTCAGGAGACCAACCGCAGTAGGGTTGCTTTGGAAGGAGATAGCTCGAGTCGCATATTTTTCACAAACAACAGAGATTAGCTTGCATTATGATATGTTGTAATCTTGTACTAGATGCGTACTCTACTTTTGGCAAAATATATGTAAACATTGTAACTACGAAATGTAATGATTTTTGAAACGTCTCATATAGAGGTCGTTTGTTGTAATTCTTGTGTTGTGATATTTGATTTGGTCGGCGCCCCCAACGCAACACCCTACCTCCGCTGCCACGTGTCTTGGGGTGCGACAGATTGGTATCAGAGCCAAGGTTATAGCGAACTAGGTTGCATTAGTGGACCTAGACTATAACCGTTAAGCTAGTATATGATGTGGTAACTAGTAAGAATGTTGTTTACATGCACGACACTATTAAAAGCGCAGTGATTGCTTGTGATAAATTTTACAAATAGTATCAATTTTATCATATCACATTATCATTCACACCAAAAATATACATTTTTTCAATATGTATGGTTGGTATAGAAGATAAAGATAATTGCACTTCGCAATTTAACAATAAAGACAAGTGTAGGTTTCCTGAACTCGAAGAAAGGAGAACACTTATTTTTCTTTTTTTCCCTCAAATTTCATATCTCTGGCTCTTTTTAATTTGGGTTTGAGAAAAAATTCTGAAAGATTTGTTTTTGTGAATGGTATCAATGGAAATCTAACTAAAGTTTGGACGCTAAAACAAGTGTCCGGTCATGCTATTTTGATACTTGTTGCACCTAATGCTCACGTTTCTTATAAGTTTAGTGGCAGTGGAGGAGCTACACTAGAGCTACACTGTTAGCAAGATGGGTCGTGACCCATCCCAAAGTTTTTCTGGTATACATAATTTCATTGTAAGTAGTGTTGAATTGTAGAAAATACTATCTAGGCCCATTCAAGAAATTCAGTTTACTTAAAACAATGTTGTGTTTGGCTCACTGATAATTATTTTACAACCTAAAAATTCTATAATGTCTCTGAAATTTCAAATTATCAATTTATTATCATTCAAATTCATAACTAATTACATTTAATCTAAATTCATCAGGTCATTT
This sequence comes from Gnaphalium uliginosum, assembly GCA_963930675.1. Taxonomy (NCBI): domain Eukaryota; kingdom Viridiplantae; phylum Streptophyta; class Magnoliopsida; order Asterales; family Asteraceae; genus Gnaphalium; species Gnaphalium uliginosum. Next base: position 34,050,825 of record OZ005685.1, read on the forward strand.
AAATTGTTGTCCCGTCTATGTGTCTATATTTTGTTGAGATTCCTAGAACTATGTCATAATTTCATTTATTTAATGTCTTTTATATACCGTTAAATAACAGTTTATTTTTAACTACCGATTTATTTATAATCTAATTTAGTTTTATCTATAACAAATTATGCATCACTTTAGAGTTGACATATTATTGATAGTCTCCTTAAGCTATGAAATATATCGTTGAAAATATTAGTTTTAAATTGATTTTAGATTAAAAAGTTTTACCTTCTTAATTTTTATTATCTTTTAAAAAGAAGTATCCATTAATATATATTTGGCCACCCTAGCGTATGTTTCTGGCTACGCCACTGTTTAGTGGTACAGGAAACATTGTAACTCATCTGCATCCCTACAAGAAAAAGTGCTACAGTTGAGGAATGAAGAGTTTACAGTGGAGGTCTTATTCATTAAAAGTAGCTTTTGGCGACTTGTGATCCGTTATAACCAATTGACTATTTCCTTTTCCGCCTGTTTGATATTATCCATTCAATAGAAATTGGGTTAAAATGGTCATCTCTACTAAAAACAAACTGTCATGTTTACTTGGTTGTGTTGATTATTTTTATATGAAGTAGAGTTGGCCCTGTAGAATGGTTGAAATCCTACACTGATCGGATAATCATTGAACTTGAGGAGAAAGGTGTCAAAAATCTTCTAGTCGTACCCGCCAGGTAGTTGAAACTTCGTACCAATGAACACATGAAGCCTCTTTCTTTAATGTTTGCTTATTATTTTATTGTAGTTTTGCTAGTGAACATATTGAAACATTGAAGGAAATCGAATTTGAGTACAAGGAATTAGATCGAAATTAAATCTGATATAGAGAAATGGGGTTGTGTTCCTTCACCAATGAGATCATCATTCTTAAACATTATATGATAAAAAAAGGAATTGTATCAAACATTTCTTTTTCTTTTGAATAGAGCAGTTTTTGCAATGGGTCATAACGGGTTACCTCTTGTCTTTTGAAACAAAAGAGCATGGAATCGAGTAGTAAAAAGTTTAAAGTTGTTTGTATTCCAAGTGTTACTGTATGAGATTGTGCCATCATGAAGGAAAAAGAGACTTTGAATTGCTTTCTTTGGCAGCTTCAAAGAGTACGTTTACATGCTTGACGACCTGACCATTTTGAGTGTTGTATACTCCCAGGAACTCGAATAGCTGCAGACAATTCATTATTGAAAGTAAATGTTCTCGTGCTATGGCCTTAAAAGATTATTTTCTTCATTGTAAACGACATACATCTTCCACATACTAATCAATAACACATAATACCTATTTATTAATTTACGTAACAAAAGTCATGTAGTTCCTATAGTTTCATCATATTACATTATCTTGATTAAAACATGCGTAAAAATATGTCCTTCAATTCAATACATTTATGCGATGTGTAACACCCCAAAAATTTGTAAGTTTTATATTATATAAATGCATGTTATTTAAATACAAATATAGTTTATGGGTTAAAAATATAAATGAAATATAAGTTGAGGGGCTGAAAATGTTAAGAGTATAAGTGGAGGGTAGAAAATGAAAATATGCAAATATATCTCCCTTCTAAAATCTGGAAGAATCAAGCTCAAATTGTGTGTGTGTGTGTGTGTGTGTGTGTATGTACGTACGAACAAGGGAGAGAACCAAAGAGAGAAACGAAATTGAAGCTAGGTGTTGTGAAACTAAGTCTCTAATCATCCAATTCAACTCAACTAAGGTATGAACAACACCCCTCAATCCTCTAATTTGATTCCTTTGATGATTTGGTATGAACCCTAGAATTTAATTAAGGAGAAAAGGGTTAAATTGAGGTGGTTATTGGGTGTGCAATGAATATATAAGTGTTTTGAGTTGTATGAAATTATAGAGGTGATGTTATTGTGAAAAGAAGTTAAATTGATGAAATTATAGATGATTTTTAAACTTCATCTAATGTGTATGTAAGTGTGTAATTTAGATGATGATGGTAATTATAAGTTGTTAAATGATAACTTGGTCACCTCTAAGTATGTGTAATGTTATGAATTGAGAGTATGAGTAAGTAGTTAAAGATTTTGGGTATGGGAGGTAGCATACTTGAATCCTAGCTAATTAGATGTTAATGAGTTTAAGTCTGATTCAAATGAGTTGTAAATAACTCATTTGTGTGTATGGTTATGTATAGGTGATTGAAGAGCAAAAGAGTGCTTGTGCTTATTTGATTACTATTGTAAGGTAAGTAATGAGATAGTATTTAATTAAGTGGTAACACTTGGATTGCAATGAGTAGTCAAGTGTGTACCCTTTTAATTGTTGTGAATGAAGTGTTGTCATCGAGATACAAGAGTATTCAATGATTATACTAAATGGTGGAATTCAAGGGTGGTGATTGAGATATAAGAGTATTCAATCAACCATGTTCTTGACACCATGGTATGGACTCTTTGAGTCAAAATGTATGGAGTTGAGGATCCTTAATTCGGATTATGTTCTTATGTATTGTTAATGTTAATGTCATGTTTTTCCTTACTTAATAAGCATGTTTGCTTACCGTTATGTTATTGATGTATGTAGGTGAGCAAAGTGGGTTAAGGGGTGAATTGGGTAAAAAGCCCAAACGAGAATAGCGGTGGACTTGCTACAAGCTAGTAGTAAGTAATCCTTTTGATCATGCTCTTGATATGTAGAAACGCCTAGCTTGTAAGGTTGTTGATCATTTAAATATGATCGTCTTTTGTAACTAAATTTGTGATGTATGAAATCTTTGTGAGTATTATGTTGGAAGTCGTTTTTGGGTTGAAATTACCCCTTGTGAATGTTAAATTGATGTTGCTTATGTTAAGTTGTTGAAGGTTTCCAAATGGGTCAAAATGAGTTGCCCAATTGGATCGTATGGTTGGACTAGTCGAACAATGATTTTGGTGAATAGGGTTACTTGTTATTATGTCCAAAATGTGGTTGTCAATAGTGAGTTACAAAATGGCAAAGTTTTGACCAAGAGTCCAAAACCATTGAAAATGCAAAATTTTGGAAAAATGCCAATTGGGAAACTTTCGTTTAGTCACAACAAGTATGTCTGTAAAATTTCACGTCTTGATCTTAATCGAGTAAAAAATTATGCGTATGTGAATTTGAGTTAAAGCTTGAGTTGTGCAGAATATTTATTTCAGAACCCAGTATGCGATCGCGTAAGGGTCACGCGATCGCGTACCTAGTGAAGAAAATGAACCAGAAACTTTTACGTTGTAGGTACGCGATCGCGTACCCTTCCCGAGATCGCGTACCTTGTACTAAAACTCGAACATAAACTTTCCATGTACTGAGTACGCGATCGCGTACCCTTTGGTAGGATCGCGTACTCTCAGTTTGTATCAAGTACGGGATCGCGTACCTGTACCAGGATCGCGTACTACATGTGTAAAAATAAATAAATAAATAAATTTAGGGGCGTTTCAAGTTGGTATCAGAGACATGGTTTAAGGGATTCGGGTATCCACAGTTAGGAGGTATTTGAACTTAAACCATCTATATTGTTGATTGAGCATGATTTAGGATTGTTAGACGTAAAATGTTATGATTGTGTAGTTAACGAGTTGTCGAAATTTATGAATCGAGATGTTAAGTGGTAACCTTAGAGACATACGAATATGATGTGATAAGTATTACGCCTGGCCAACGTAATAGTTATCACATGACATTGTACGGAACTAAGGAAGTCACCAAACGTCGAGAGGATTAAGTTAAAACGATTCTTAACTAGTAGATGGTAAAGGATAGTGATACAATAGACATGTAAAAATGTTAAATTGAGTATGAATTAATGCGCTGTGTTTATTTCAGCGCCATAATGAGTGAACGAGAAATGGGAACGATAGAGGGGCCGAGTCATCAAGACAAGGCCTGTTAGGTCTTAAAGGTCCCAAAACATAGATACAGATTAAGTAACAAGTATTTAATATATTAGTTTATATCTAAGTTATATCAAACAGGTTAATTAATCAAGGCGGAAAACAAGATTAATTAAAGCACAAAATATATTATGAATTAAAGTTTTATTCACAATAAATGGTTTGTCTCATAAGGAAGGCAGAATATTCAAACACACGGATTGTTTGAATACGATCCAAGTAGTATATTAAGATACAATTTCCACTACAAACTTAACAGTAAGTATGGTAATGCTTTTAGCCTAAGCTTAAAGGTCTTGTATACTATTTTTCTTGGATGCCAACTTTGAGGTGCTTTTGAGCTGCTATTTATAGAGTTGAGTATCAACTCTATATTATCCAGCTCAGTTAGTTGTCCAAGGGATAACAATTACATCTTGGGCAACTTTGCACTCTTTTCTTTTTGCATTTCTTGGAAATAGAAAAAGCAAAAGGTAAAAGGTTTCTTTGCTGAGAAGAAAACCTTTCTTCGATGTTTGACCTTACTCAAACATCTCTTCAGTTGTATCGTAGCCTAAGGGATGAAGAACTTCTTTTGTAGCTTCTGTCTTCAATCTTCATTCTTCTGATGATGAATTCATAAGTCTTCAAATAGAGCACGACTTTCAGTCTGTGAGAATTCTTCAGTCTGTGTAGCACAGACTCAGAAACACAGACTCAGGAAATCACTAAGTTTTTCCCGAATACAACTGAGTTAGATTTTGACTCCTCAGATTTATAACTTGAGTTTGATCATTGTTTTTCCCAACAATCTCCCTCTATCTGATGATGTCAAAATCTATTTACAAAAGATAATAGAGAAATAATAAATACTAAAGTGAAACATAACATATGGATCAGGACTTATATACATAAAGTCAAAATCATAGTCAGTTCACAAAAATATTACAGTTATTACATGAGATTGTAAATAGCATAAATTTAACAATCTTTAATCTTTTCTCTGAGCCCTGATCTCCTTGATCTTTTCCACTTTCCTCTTCAACAATACTTCCATTTCCTTATCAGATTTTTTTTCAAATTCTTGATATTCCAGGATGATCTTCTTGCGAATGTCTTCAAACCCAATCATCATCCTGATCTTGGAAAGGTTGTTGAATAACCAGCTAATCAGCCTTCTTCTAAATGGCTTGGCTTGAGAATGTTTGCATTCCTTCAGCAGGGCAATACAATGTAGCAGAGATTCTCCATACAGTCTATTTTGATCCTGGAAGCACTCTATCCCATTGATATCTCTGTAGCACAGACCTTCAACATTGTCAGTCTGGACATAGGATCTATCGATAAAAACGATACCTTTTGGTAGAGGATGCTCCATTCTCTGCTCATTCTCTGTAGATAACCCAGCTGACTTCTTCTTTATTACAAAGTTGTTTGCTATGCAGAACAACTTGTATTCTTCTTCTGAAATGAGCCCCAAACTGAGAACTAACTCAATCAGGTAAGATAGCTCATCCAGAACTTCTTTCTTCAATTCTTTTGTCAGCTGCACTCTTCAAAAGATTAGCAATGGATTGCCATTCTTTAAGCCCTAGAGTGTACAGGTCATCCACCCATACCATTTTCTTGCTCTTGGTTAAAGTCAACTCTAGCTTCAAATTCTGTCCAATCTTATTCAGATGACAGTCTTTAATCTTCTGCTTGAGCTTTGACTTTCTGAAAGTGGATTGTAGCTTAGCTTTTAGGCTCTCTATCTTCTGTAATTTTATTGACAACTCTTCATCTTCTTTGATATGTTGCTCAACTTGACTCCTTCTGGTTTGAGTCTGTGAACAACCTTCATCTTCTAATTCTTTGGAGAGCATGTCAACAAATCTTGCTTCTTTCAGTTTCTGCTCTTCTTCAGATATTACATTTAAGTATTCAGTTAGAGTCATACCTTGAGCAGTAGCTTCTTGTTGCAAGAGTTCATCCTGTAGATTTGATAGTTCAGGATTTCTTGTACCAGCAGCATGATCATCCACCATCTTCTTGATCTTGCTCAACCTCTCCTGCTTGGATAATGCAACCTCCTTGCCCTTACCCTTAACCATATCTTCTTCCATAGTAGAACTCGACCCAGGATATTTGCTTATCAGATGAGCATTTCTCCATTGCATTCTGTCTTTAAGTTCACTTCTATCAGGAGGCAGTATTCTGGTTGTTGTGGTTGGTCTAGCAGGATTGGCTTCAGCTTGGATGGCTTCAGCACTGATGATTGGAGCATCAATGCTTGCTGCTTGTTGCTTTGAGCTCTGAGTCTGTGATGGATGCTGTGTCTCAGTCTGTGCAGGTTCAGAGGGCATAGACTTAGACTCTCTAGTCTTGACTTTTGAGGCACCTTCATCTACACCTTCAAAAGTAGCATCATCTTCATCGTCATCTGATCTTCTAAATACTTCAGACTCAGAACTACAATCAGGATTGATGGCATCATCATCTTCATCATTAATTTCCTGTTCTTCTGCCAGTTTCTCAAATTGATCCCAGGTTTTGATTCCCTTCATTTTTGATTGGTAATCAAAGATATCCCTTTCGGGAATCTTCCTGGCCATTCTCTTTATTTTCCTGGCTCTTTTGATTCGCAGAGGTTAAACATCTTCATCTTCTTCTTCCCTTGGTCTTTTCAACTCCATCTGACCTAGGCCTGAGATAGTTGCTATTGGGTCTATGTGTAAGACAATAGTTGACTCCCCCTGAGTCTGTGCAACCATCTCAGTGTGTTCACCTGCCTGCAATCCTTCTGGCTCCCCCTCAGTTTGTGCACTCATATTTTCAGTCTGTGGCACAGACTGAGCTTCAATCTGAGACTTCACCCTAGCACTTTCGGGTCCATCATCTCCATCATCTCCCTCACTGCTATCTCCCCATAAATCTAAGGATTTATTATTTAGTAAATTATCTTTTGGGGTTTTAGCTTCTACAGACCCGGACTTCATCTTCTCCCCCTTTTTGACATCAGCAGCTAAGCTTGAGAGGGTGGTCTGCATTTCATCTAACCTATTGGATACCTTGTGCTCCAGCATATCCACTTTATCCACCATGGTAGAGACTAGATGCTTCATCTTCTCTAGCTCTTTCTTATTATTATCGAACTCAGTTTGTACCCATTCAGACAACTTGGTGATGGCAGAAAGCACATCATTAAGTGTACTAGAAGGCACAGACTGGGTCTGGTTGGAAGGGTTAGAACTGGGTGATGGAATATGTTCCTCACTTGACTCATGTTGAAACTGAGCAAGATCACTAGAATCTTTTGGTGTTGCACTCTTTGCCTCACTCTGTATCCTGTGCATGGAAAAGCGATCATAGGCATTGAGTGGTGTAGTTGTGTTTCCCTCAGATCGAGTCCGGTGATAGGATAAGACATCACTGGAAAATAATTGTGTTGCATCTGTTGCCTCAAATAGTCCCTGGTGTAAAGGAACAGTATCACTGGCAACAAATGTGGAGGTTGGTATGCCTTCACTAACCATCTGGTGATAAGATGGTAGATCATCAAGCAAAGAAGTGGAGATCTGTGCCTCAGTCTGTGACATGACTGGGGCATTGGCGATCTGTGCAGAGGGGTGTAAGGAAAGACTCACTGGAATGTGAACTAGTACAGGACTAGTGGTAAATATGGGTTCAGCCATTGTGAGTGGGGTAAGGAGGGGGGTGGTAGTGCTCAGGATTGGAGCATCTTCTTCAATGCATACTACAGGGGTTAGTGTAGCAGCAGTAATGTGGGTATCCAAGCTGACTAATCTAGGTTCAGGTTGGGTCAGTTGGGTAGCCATTGGTATCACAGACTCTAGTAGAGCTGTAATAGAATGGTCTACAGCACTAGAAGGTGTTCTATTGACATCCAATTCCATGGATGATGATTCCATTTGTGCTATACTTTTGGGGGTTGAGTCTGGTGATTCCTCCAGAGTGAGTGGTGACTCACCTGGGTTGGTTTGTTTGTGACTCTCTTTTGTGGGTGATGATGGGCTAGGATAAGAAGGTTTATCTATATCCATCTCCTTAGTTGAAGAAGAATTACTACCTGTATCTTCTGTTGAAGATGGAACAGACTCAGCAATGTTTGAGTCTGACTCCAAGTGCACAAACTGAGTTGAGTCTGTGTTAATGGAGTCTGTGTGCTCTGCTTCAGCCACACGATCTTCAACAGTCTGGGTCTCAGTACCCTCGCTATCACCTAAATCATCACCTTCCATAGATGCAGAAGCAACATATGGATAATCAATCCATTGCTGCATAGCAGCAGTGATAGGTGCTCCAGTAAGTGGAACCGGATGGTTAAACACTTTATAGGTGAGCACAAGTACGTGTATATCTGCAATTTTATTGTTAAAGGACATATATACAGACCCAGATAATCTTGATTGGATGCACAAGGAGAGTAGCCTTATAAAAGGTACATTAAAAATTTTGTTAGACTCATTCACCAGTTTCAAAATTTCTTGAAAATACAACTCTGTAAAGTTGATGTTTAAACCAGTGATGAATGAGCTCAAATGTTGAGTTTCAAACTCATTTAGCTCCCCTGTGCTACCAGATTTACCTCCTAGACTTCTAATGATGCCAGAGATTAAAAATTTCCATCTAGGGGTGAATCCTGACATTAAGATGGTGCCTTTTTCTTTGGTATATTCAACCAAAGTAAGAGAAGCCCTTGCTGCTTCTTTGGTTGGAATAGGTTCAAAATTATTTCCCAAAGGCAAGTCTAAGACATTCCTAATTAGCTCCTGATCAATGGTAACTGCCCGTTTACCATGATCAATAGTACCAGTAATTGCAGTATTGGTACTATTTGCAGAGCAAGTATACCACCATTCCATAAAAAAATAGGATATATTAGAGGAAGAGTATTGAAAAATGCTCTCCTTAAAGGATGAGCAGACATAAAGTTTGTAAATTCCTCAAATCCTTGGTTCTTTTTTGAATCAGGAATGGAAATGGTAGCAACTTGGTTATTTATACAGAGTTTTACCTGTTTACCCTGTTTAAAAGGTTTATCCGCGGCGATGTTTCCAGGAGCAGTGTAAGCCCATTGGTCGGCCATTTTTAATGATGATTTCGTGAGATTGATTTCGAAAATGGTTGAGCGATTTAGGTTAGGGTTTACAATCTCTGTGTATTTTTGGTGTGCAAGTACAAGTGAAGAAAAAGGGGGAAATCAGAAATGGGTATTTAACGAAATTAAATTTCCCTTAAATGGGACCCACTTGACGGTTTATCCCTTTTTCTGTAACAGTAAAGCTAAGGCACGTGCACTTTTTGTATTGAGCAGATAAATAGACAACAAGCGTCAAAACTTTTAGTTATTATTACCATAAAAATGGTATAAGCATTAAATGCAAAGATATTGTTGTGTATTTATTTTTATTAATAAAATAAAAATAAAAATAAAATAAAATAATAAAAATAAATAAATAAATAAATAAAAATAAATAGAACCCAGTCTGAGTGTATATTGTTAGTCTGTGCAGTGAGTCTGGATGACGTCACACCGACTGAACCATATAACAGACAGACTGAGAGAAAATAATAGAATTGTAAAATCTTTTTGGTATTTTCTTAAAGTTATTTACAAAGATCTCTGAGTCTGTGCCATTTGATTGTATGTAACTGAAAGTACAGACATACAGATTGAAAAGCATGCACAGACTGAGAGTTGAATCACACAGATTCAAAAGTTTTACTAGGGGTTGAGCATTCCTAGTTGAGCAAGTAGATATAAGAATCTATCTTCATTAAGAGGTTTAGTAAAGATATCTGCTAGTTGGTCATTTGTGGGCACATATTTGAGAATCACTTTACCTTTCTCAGCACAATCTCTGATGAAGTGATGACTGATCTCAATATGCTTTGTCCTGGAGTGAAATACAGGATTCTCAATGATGGCAATGGCACTTTGGTTATCACACATGATTGGAGTTCTTGTAAACTCCAAATCATAGTCTGCTAGTTGATGTTGCATCCACAACAATTGGGCACAGTAACTACCAGCAGCTACATATTCTGCTTCTGCAGTAGATGTAGCAACAGAATTCTGTTTCTTGCTTTGACCAACTGACTAGTTTTCCACCTAGTAGTTGACATCCACCAGAAGTGCTTTTCCTGTCTAATTTGCAACCTGCATAATCTGCATCTGTATAACCAATTAGATCAAAACCAGAGTCTTTGAGATACCTAAGATCCAGGTTAGGAGTACCTTTTAGGTACCTAAAAATCCTTTTTACAGCTTTGAGATGTGATTCTTTAGGTTCAGATTGATATCTAGCACATAAACATGTTGAGAACATGATATATGGTCTACTGGCAGTGAGATATAGTAGGGATCCTATCATACCTCTATAAGTGATTTGACAGACTGACTTGCCAGACTGATCATTATCCAACTTATCTGCAGTGCTCATTGGTGTTTTCATTGTTAAACAGTCTTTTAAAGAATATTTAGTGAGTAGGTCATTAACATACTTGCCTTGGTTGATGAAAATTCCATCAGGTTTCTGATGTACTTGCAGACCAAGAAAGTATGTTAATTCACCCATCATACTCATTTGGTACTGTTTTGACATTAAATTTGAAAACAATTTGCATAATTTTACATCAGTAGACCCAAATATGATATCATCAACATATATTTGGACTAGTATGACATCTGCCTTGTTCCTTTTGAAGAACAAAGTTTTATCAATTGATCCTCTAGTAAAGTTATTACTCAGAAGATAAGACGATAAAGTGTCATACCAAGCTCTTGGAGCTTGTTTTAATCCATACAGTGCTTTCTTCAATTTGTAGACATGATTTGGAAAAGTTGAACTTACAAAACCTGGAGGTTGTTTCACATAGACTTCCTCCTGTAAGTTACCATTCAGAAATGCACTCTTGACATCCATTTGATAAACTTTGAAGTCCTTAAATGCAGCATATGCTAAGAATAACCTTATTGCTTCAATTCTGGCTACAAGGGCAAACGTTTCATCATAATCAATGTCTTCTTCCTGCTTGTAACTTTGAGCAACTAGCCTTGCCTTGTTTCTGATTATCACTCCATCCTTGTCCATTTTGTTTCTGTAAATCCATTTAGTTCCAATAATGGTTTTGCCCTTTGGAGCAGAAATAGGGTCCAAACATTGTTTCTTTCAAATTCTGTTAACTCTTCCTGCATTGCTTCAACCCAATCATCATCTTTCAATGCTTCTTCAGCTTTCTTTGGTTCAATGATTGACAGGAAGTTTGTCTAGAAACAGAAATTTGCAGTAGATAAGTTTGACACTTGAGCTCTTGTTTGTACACCAGAAACATAATCTCCAATTATTTCTTCAATTGGATGATACCTGTGTTCTTTGACGCCTAGAGATGATTCACTATTGGATGATAAATCATTTTCATTTAGAGGAAGAATAACAGGACTGAGTTCTGTATTATCTTCAACAGGGGGCAAGTCTGAGTCTGTAGAGTTCTCAGACTGAAGACTACCAGACTGAACACTTGTTTCAGAAGAACTTGAATCTCTGGACACATATTCATCTTCAGTTGATGAAGGTACTGTCATTAATTGAGCAGGTTGAGCATCTTCATTATCACTTTCAGAGACCTGTTGTTGGTGAGCAACAAATGGGATTTGAGATTCAGATCCCACAACAGATAATTCTTCTAATGAATGAACATCAGACTGAGATACATGTTCATTATTAGCAGAGGAAACATCAAAGGTAACATTGATGGTTTCTTCAATTTTATTCCTTCTGTTGTTGTAGACTCTGTAAGACTTTGAGATAGATGAATAGCCAACAAAAATTCCTTCATCAGACTTAGGTTCCATCTTTCCTAATTGATCCCTTTGATTGAGAATATAGCATTTACTTCCAAAGGTCTAGAAATAATGGATGGTTGGAACCTTCTTATGATACAACTCATATGCAGTTTTGCCATGTCTTTTGACCAAAATAGATCTATTTTGGGTATAACAGGCAGTATTAACTGCTTCTGCCCAAAAATAAATTTTCATTTGACCATGGCATAATATGGTTCTTGCAGTTTTTATGAGTGTACGATTTCTTCTCTCAGCAACACCATTTTGTTGAGGAGTTCTGACAGAGACAAAATTTTGAATAATGCCTTTGTCAGTATAGAATTCAATGAGAGTAGAATTCTTAAATTCTGTACCATGATCACTCTTGAATTGCTTGACAGGTGCATCTTTCTGCAATTCTTCCCTCTTGATTAGATTAATAATTTCATCAGGAGCATCACTTTTTGCCTTAAGAAAGATGACCCAAGTATACCTTGTGTATTCATCCACAATCACAAGTGTATACATCTTTCCACCCAAACTGCCAATGCTCATGGGTCCAAATAGATCTATATGGAACATATGCAGTGGTTGATCAATTGTAACTAACAATTTTGATGGAAAATAGTTCTTGGTCTGTTTCCCTAGTGTACATGCAGGACAAAGTTTGTCTTTTGCAAATGTAACATCAGGCAGACCTAAAACCAGTTTCTTCTTTGACAGGAGGTTAATATTTTTGAAGTTCAAGTGGGATAACCTCCTATGCCATAGCCAGCTTAGTTCTGGCACAGACTGAATATAGAGACATGTCTCTACATTGATGTCTGCAGAAGAAAGATCCAAGAGATAAATATCTCTTTCTCTTTTGGCAACTAGCACAGGTTTGCCTTTGAAATTATAGATAACAGCAGCCTTCTTTCTGATTCCGATTTCACTGTCAACATCACAAATTTGGCTTGCACTAAGCAGGTTATGCTTTAATCCCTCAACATAGGCTACCTTTGATATTCTGATGTTGTCAGCCTTCACCACACCATAACCTTTTGTCTTGGCAATAGAATTGTCACCATATTTGATAGAAGGTCCATCTTTTTCTACAAACTCTGACAAATTCTCCAAAGAACCTGTCATGTGTTTTGAGCATCCACTGTCTAGGTACCACTTTTTGTTACCCTGCACAAGACAAACAAAATCAATCAGTTACTTTTGGGAACCTATCTTTTGATGGGTTCTTTAGAGTTGATTGAAGTCAATTTTTTAGCAGCTTTGTTGTAACTAAGCATGTAAAGTTGACTTTTAACCTCTCTAGTTTTGACTTTGTCGTTTGTAGATGACATTTGTTTAGTCAAAGCAACCTTTGGTTGTTTAAAAATGGACTTTGTGCATTTAATACCCTCATGTCCCAGATTTCCACAGTTGTGACATTTCCTGTCCAACATAATGGTCCTTTTGGATTTTGGGTTATTACTTGCACTAAATCCTCCGTTAAAATCCTTCTTTGTCTCAACAAAGGTTTTGAAATATGTGGTTAACTTCATTAGGTTTTCACTAAGCAACTTAATAGTCTCAGTATGGTTGTTAAAAGTAGACTTCTGAGAGTCAGACTGAGAGTTAACACTCACAGATTTGTAGTTAAGTTTATCAGACTGAAAATTGATTTTTCTAGACTGACAGTTGTATCTCACAAACTGAGATCTTTTTAACTCCCTTGTTGCTGGTTTTATGCCTTTAAATTTGTCCTTTGGCATATTTTTATCTGGACCAACTACAGACTGAGATGTGGAAGGTTCAAACATATTGCAACCTTTCTGTTTATCCTTAATTCCTTTTACCTCTTTTTGTCTATTTGAAGATTGTACTGTGGGAATAGTAACTTTGCCTTTTACAAATCTTTTCTTTTCAAGTTCTATAGTTTCTAAAGATTCATTAGTGATTATAAGTTCAGGCAATTCAGATTGAGAAGTTTCACAGACTGAGATTTCTGAGTCTGTGTCTTCAGAGTCTGGCTATGTCTCATATACTAGTTCTTTAGCAACTATTTTTGGTCTTACAAAGGCATTTGTCAATATAACTTTATCTCCCACAGTATGACTAAAAGTATGAGGTAAAATTTCAGGTACAAATATAGTAGGTTTTGAGTTTATTTCTGAAAGTAAATGGCTTTTAAGATCAAACTCATCACCTATGACCGCTTGTATCTGAGTTGGAATCTATTTGGATAAACAGTCCACATTTTTAAGTGATGAAATACACCAAGATCTACAGATCTTCTCATAATGATCAGCTTTGTTTTTATAAGCTTCTTTTTCCAGACTGATCCTTTTGAAAATATCATATTGAGCATCAAGCTCATGTTTATACTGTTTATTTTGGCTTATTTCATTCACTTTTGACTGTAGATCTTTTTGAACTTGACTGAGTTTAGTTTTTAAATCTTGTATTTCCTCAAGTCTTTTCAAAAAGTCCACATAGATGTGTTCAAACATTTTTTATTTTTCTGCATCACTATAGTAAATTTGAAATGATTTACATTGTAAGCAGCTCCTCTGTCCCAATCTGAATGAACACATGTTCTTTCTGCAAATTTGACATCTTTGTCAAACTGGCTCTCTGTGATAGCCATTAAGCACATATCCTCATCATCCTCAGATGATGAAGATTCTTCATCAACCCACTGTTCAACAATCAAAACTTTCTCTAGTTTCTTTGGTTGCTGTTTCTCTCCAATTTTCTTGGAGTTGAAGTACTTTCTTTTGTACTTCTTGGCCTTTTCTTCCCACTTATCAGCACTTGAAGATTCTGCAATCTTCACTCTGTAGTCAGCAGAAATATAACCAATTTGCCCACATTTATAGCAAGTAGCTTTCTTAGGATCAAAAGTTGGCATTCTTTTTGAACCTTTGAATCTTGCCTATTCTAACCTTTGGGCTAGTAATGCCATTTCAGCTTCTAGAGACTCAGTTTCATCATCTGATTCTGAGTCTGTAAGAGTTAGATGATAATCTACTCTAGAGAAAAGTTCTCTATTTTTCCTTGTTGTTGCAACAAGGGCAGAAGATGGATCTTTTGCAATTCTTTTGGCATTTAGATCCTTTCTTGCTTTGGTTTCTTCAAAATTTAATAAAAGTCCAAACAAACCAGATAGATCATATGTCTCCAATTTTTCACTTACAACTAATGAAGTAATAACTTCAGAAAAAGTGTTTGGAATGACATCAACAAATTTTGCACAGATTTCAAACTGTCCTTTGATGATATCATACCTTTCAAGATCATTTATTAGGATCTGAAATATGGTATGAATATCAGTTAATGACTCATTTTGACCAGCAGAGAAGTTCTCATAATTTCTTATGAGATTCTTCTTCTTTTGGGATTGTACTAAACTTACACCATCATATTGGTCAGTTAACATATCCCATATGGCTTTAGCAGTTTTACAGCCAGATATCTTAGCAAAGATAGACTCAGTAACTGCATTGCCGAGAATGGATTTGGCCTTAAAGTCTAGTGCATATAGTTGTCTGTCCAGATCAGTCCAGGTATTTTTGGCAGTCTCAACAAATTTTTCAGGTGTCAAAATAATACCATTTGCATCTAAAGTTGCAGGAACTATTCTGCCAGGAATAATGGGTCCTTCCTGAATGACTCTAAGCATTTCATCATGAATGCTAGCAAGAAACCATTCAGCTTTCAGTTTTCAGTGGGTAAAATTTACACCATTGAAGATTGGAATTTCCTTCCCAGCCATAGCAATAGAAGAAGTCATTTTTCAAAGAAGAAAATGTAGAGAAAATGGGTTTTGAAAATGGTTTGATAAAACCGGGTTCCTTTTGATCGTTAAAGATATAATTAATAATTAAATCTTTATTTGCTCTGATACCAGTTGTTAGGTCTTAAAGGTCCCAAAACTTAGATACAGATTAAATAACAAGTATTTAATATATTAGTTTATATCTAAGTTATATCAAACAGGTTAATTAATCAATGCGGAAAACAAGATTAATTAAAGCACAGAATATATTATGAATTAAAGTTTTATTCACAATAAATGGTTTGTCTCACAAGGAAGGCAGAGTATTCAAACACACGGATTATTTGAATACGATCCAAGTAGTATATTAAGATACAATTTCCACTACAAACTTAACAGTAAGTATGGTAATGCTTTTAGCCTAAGCTTAAAGGTCTTGTATACTATTTTTCTTGGATGCCAACTTTGAGGTGTTTTTGAGCTGCTATTTATAGAGTTGAGTATCAACTCTATATTATCCAGCTCAGTTAGTTGTCCAAAGGATAACAATTACATCTTGGGCAATTTTGCACTCTTTCCTTTTTGCTTTTCTTGGAAATAGAAAAAGCAAAAGGTAAAAGGTTTCTTTGCTGAGAAGAAAACCTTTCTTCGATGTTTGACCTTACTCAAACATCTCTTCAGTTGTATCGTAGCCTAAGGGATGAAGAACTTCTTTTGTACGATTATACTATTGTTCTTTAATCTGTGCTCTTTAATCTGTGCTCATCAGTCCGTGATCTTCAATCTGTGATCATCAGTTTGTGATCTTCAGTCTGTGATCTTCAATCTGTGATCATCAGTCTGTGATCTTCAGTCTGTGAAGCCTTCTGTCTTCAATCTTCATTCTTCTGATGATGAATTCATAAGTCTTCAAATAGAGCACGACTTTCAGTCTGTGAGAATTCTTCAGTCTGTGTAGCACAGACTCAGAAACACAGAGTCAGGAAATCACTAAGTTTTTCTCGAATACAACTGAGTTAGATTTTGACTCCTCAGATTTATAACTTGAGTTTGATCATTGTTTTTCCCAACAAGGCCAAGAATACTAACACTGAAAGCGATATGGATAGATCTGAGACTCCTCCTCGTGTGTCTAGGACTTCTACATCAGAATTAAGAGACTTGATAACTAAAGAGGTCGCTATTGCTCAAGAGAGGTCTCTTCCTCTCCTGTTGAGTAGAATTAATGAGACAATTAGAAATGTTGTTACTGAAGAATTTCAGAAACGTAGTTAAGAAACTGTTGCTGAATTGTCACCCTGTGAAAATGTAATTCAAGTGGAACGACCAAAGTTTACCTATAAAGACTTTTCCGCTTGTAAACCACCAGAACATCATGGGGAGTCTGATCCCATCAAATGTCATAGGTGGATTTCTGAGGTTGAAGGGGCATTCGAAATTTGTGAGTGCCCAAACAGATTGAAAGTTGTTTATGCTACAAGTTTGTTTAAGGCTCGTGCAAAGGAATGGTGGGACGTTCAACGTCAAACCATGGGAACTGAGGCAGTTAGTAACCTTACTTGGAAAGATTTTAAAAAGATGTTTGGAACGGCTTTCTCTCCGGAAGCTGAATTAATAAAGATTCGTCGTGAGTTTCTTTATATGAAACAAACAAACGAGACAGTAAATGAATTAGCTAAAAATTTTTCTTGATAGGGCACGTTTTTGCCCAGAATATACATAGATTCCAAGACGACTTATGAAACATTTTCATGAAGTGTTAAAGAAAGATATTCGTCAGTTTGTTGATCCGGATAGATGGACGAAGTTTGAAGATTTTGGGAATGAAGCCTGTAAAAGAGAAATTGAAACGAAGAGAGAGGATGATAGTACTCTAAAAAGAAAGGTTGAACAAACTGTGGGTTCGTCCAAAAAGTTTAAGCCGAGTGGGAGTGGTAGAAGAGAGGAAAGGCGGGAGCCACCTGAATGTCGAAAGTGCCATAAGAAGCACTATGGAGAATGCTTAGCAGGAACAATATCTTGCTACCAATGCGGTAGAGAGGGTCATCTAGGGCGTGATTGCCCTGAACCGATTCGCGTTTGTTTTGAATTGCCTTGAGCCAGGACACATAAAGTCTGAGTGTCCTAGATTGAAGAATCCCGCCACTCTCCCCACTTCATGTAAAAATATTGATAAAAAAAAACGGTGTTGCCGCCAAATCCAAAAAGACTTGCTTTTCAACTCACCGCTGATGAAGCTAAAGATGCCCCTGATGTTGTGACAGGTACCTTTCTTGTAAACTCTAAATCTGCGCACATATTGTTTGATTCGGGAGCTTCTCGATCCTTTGTGTCTGAAAAGTTTTGTCAAGATTTTTCTTTCCCCCTTAGTGAGTTGGACACCCCATTAGATGTTGAGGTAGCGGATGATCGAGTAATATATGTGAAGATTGTATTTCGTGGGTGTCGGATAGAGATTAGTAATGTAGTTTTTGTAATTAATCTTATTCCCATGAAAATGGGTGAGTTTGATATTGTGGTAGGAATGGATTGGCTCGGAAAGCATGGAGCCATAATTCAATGTGAAAAGAAAATTATCCGGATCACTTCACCAAGTGGGGGAGTGATTGATATTCATGGAGAGAAGAAAAATCCCTCCATATCCATTTGTATGTATGCTCGAGCTAAACGACATCTGTCACATGGTTGTCAAGCATTCTTAGCCCATGTGGTTGACATTCAAAAGTCCTCGCCGAAGCTTGAGGAAATTTCTATCGTAAAAGAGTTTTCTGATGTATTTATCGATGAGTTACAGGGGATTCCGCCTGATAGGGAAGTTGAATTTCGTATCGATCTTGTACCGGGAGCGACCCCAATCGCAAAGACTCCATATAGAATTGCACCGTCTGAAATGCAAGAGTTAATGAAGCAATTGCAGAAACTGTTGGACAAGGGTTTCATCCGTCCAAGTAGTTCACCCTGGGGAGCTCCAGTTTTATTTGTTAAAAAGAAGGATGACACTATGCGAATGTGCATTGATTATCGAGAGTTGAACAAGGTTACCATCAAGAATAGGTATCTCTTGCCTAGAATTGATGACTTGTTTGATCAACTCCAAGGTGGTAGCTACGTTTCTAAAATTGATCTCCGTTCGGGTTATCATCAACTGAAAGTTCGAGAAGAAGATGTACATAAAACTGGCTTTAGAACTCGATATGGTCACTATGAATTTGTGGTGATGCCTTTCAGGTTAACGAACGCTCCAGCTGCTTTCATGGATCTTATGAATCGAGTATGCCGACCAATGCTCGACAAGTTCGTAATTGTTTTTATTGATGATATTCTTATCTATTCAAAATCTACAAAAGAACATGAATCTCATTTGAGACAGGTAATGCAAATGTTGCAAGTTGAGAAACTTTATGCCAAATTCTCAAAATGTGAATTTTGGCTTCGTGAGGTGCAATTTCTCGGTCATGTTGTAAATGACCAAGGTATTAAGGTTGATCCTTCAAAGGTTGAGGCGGTTATGAAATGGGATTCTCCGAAGAATCCAACTGAAGTTAGAAGTTTTCTCGGTCTTGCAGGTTATTATCGACATTTTATTCAAGACTTTTCAAAAATGGCAACTCCTCTTACCAAGCTTACTCGTAAAGACGTTAAATTCGAACGGAATGATCAATGGGTAAAAGCTTTCCTTACTCTTAAGGAGATGCTAAGTCGAGCGGCTATTCTTGTACTTCCTAATGGCACTAAGGATATGGTGGTTTATTGTGACGCTTCTTTTAATGGTCTAGGTTGTGTGTTGATGCAGCGGGGCAAAGTTATTGCCTACGCATCACGACAACTAAAAGAGCACGAAAAGAATTATCTAACTCATGACTTGGAGTTGGCGACGGTTGTTTTTGCCCTCAAAATCTGGAGGCATTATCTTTATGGTATGAAATGCACAATTTACACCGACCATAAAAGTCTCAAATATTTCTTTGACCAACGAGATTTATTAATGAGGTAAAGACGTTGGTTAGATTTAGTGAAGGATTATGATTGTGAAATCCTTTATCATCCGGATAAAGCAAATGTGGTGGCGGATGCTCTTAGCATGAAGGCGTCTCATAATGTCTTATACATTAAATCTCTCTGAATGACTGTTACTCCAAATTTACTCAATTACATTAAAGAAGTACAACAACGAATATGACAAGAAGGTGATGTAAGCGCTAAATGCATTAAGGGTCAAATTTCAAATTTCGTTGATGATTCACGTGGGTTAAAAACTCGTTATAGTAGAATCTGGATACCGAATTCAGCAAAGCTTAAGAAGTTGTTATTGGACGAGGCACATAAGTCTAAATATTCTATCCATCCTGGTGCCACCAAGATGTATCATGACTTGAAGTCTGATTATTGGTGGCCAGGTATGAAACGCGAAATTGTTAAGTATGTAGAGCAATGCTTAACTTGTTTGCAGGTAAAGGCGGAACAGCAGAAACCTTACGGTAAAATCCAACCTTTGGATATACTCGTTTGGAAGTGGGAACACATTACTATGGATCTTATCACCAAATTACCGAAAACTCCACGCCATCATGATACAATTTGGGTGATAGTTGATCGATTAACGAAAAATGCTCTATTTCTGCCTATAAAGGAAACATCATCTTCGGAAGTGCTAGCAGGTTTGTATATGCGTGAGGTTGTGGCAAGGCATGGTGTGTCGGTTACTATTGTTTCCGATAGAGATAGTAGATTCACTTCAAGATTTTGGTCAAAATTCCAAGAAAGTATGGGCACACATCTTAACTTGAGTACGACATATCATCCTCAAACTGATGGTCAAAGCGAGCGAACGATTCAAACCATGGAGGATATGTTAAGAGCGTGTTCTATTGATTTTGGTGGTAGTTGGGATTCTCATTTGCCATTAGCTGAATTTTCTTATAACAATAGTTATCACGCGAGTATTAGTATACCTCCGTATGAGATGTTGTATGGAAGAAAATGTAGAACTCCCATTTGTTGGGGCGAAATTGGTCAAAGAGAATTAGCTAGTACGGATGTAGTGCAAAGGACCACTGAAAAGATAAATCAAATCCGTGATCGATTGAATGCGGCACAAGATAGACAAAAGTCTTAAGCGGATAAGAGAAGACGCCCAATTGAGTTTCAAGAAGGGGATCGTGTTATGTTGAAAGTGTCTCCGTGGAAAGGAATCATCCGATTCCGAAAACGTGGCAAGTTAAGTCCTCGTTTTATTGGCCCGTTTAAAATCTTGGCGAGAGTGGGAAAAGTAGCTTATCGACTTGAGTTACCCAATGAATTGCAAGGAATTCACAATACTTTCCATGTTTCTTATTTAAGAAAGTGTTTGGTGGATGAGACGACCTATGTACCTTTGGAAGAGATAGAGATAAATGATAAGTTAGGTTACGTTAAAGAACCAATCATGATTTTTGATGTTAAAATTAAAAAGTTAAGAAACAAAGAAATAAGATTGTTGAAGGTGCAATGCAAGCATAGAAAGGGGTCCGAATTTACTTGGGAACCCGAGGAAGAAATTATCCGGTATTATCCGGCATTGCATCAAAATATGGATTGTGGGGACACAATCCCGATAAGAGGGGGAGAATTGTAACACCCTAAAAATTTGTAAGCTTAATGTTATATAAATGCATGTTATTTAAATACAAATATAGTTTATGGGTTAAAAATATAAATGAAATATAAGTTGAGGGGATGAAAATGTTAAGAGTGTAAGTGGAGGGTAGAAAATGAAAATATGCAAATATATCTCCTTTCTTCTAAAATCTGGAAGAATCAAGCTCAAATTGTGTGTGTGTGTGTGTGTGTATGTACGTACGAACAAGATAGAGAACCAAAGAGAGAAACGAAATTGAAGCTAGGTGTTGTGAAACTAAGTCTCTAATCATCCAATTCAACTCAACTAAGGTATGAATAACACCCCTCAATCCTCTAATTTGATTCCTTTGATGATTTGGTATGCACCCTAGAATTTAATTAAGGAGAAAAAGGTTAAATTGAGGTGGTTATTGGGTGTGCAATGAATATATAAGTGTTTTGAGTTGTATGAAATTATAGAGGTGATATTATAGTGAAAAGAAGTTAAATTGATGAAATAATGGATGATTTTTAAACTTCATCTAGTGTGTATGTAAGTGTGTAATTTAGATGATGATGGTAATTATAAGTTGTTAAATGATAACTTGGTCACCTCTAAGTATGTGTAATGTTATGAATTGAGAGTATGAGTAAGTAGTTAAAGATTTTGGGTATAGGAGGTAGCATACTTGAATCCTAGCTAATTAGATATTAATGAGTTTAAGTCTGGTTCAAATGAGTAGTAAATAACTCATTTATGTGTATGGTTATGTATAGGTGATTGAAGAGCAAAAGAGTGCTTGTGCTTATTTGATTACCATTGTAAGGTAAGTAATGAGATAGTATGTAATTAAGTGGTAACACTTAGATTGCAATGAGTAGTCAAGTGTGTACCCTTTTAATTGTTGTGAATGAAGTGTTGTCATCGAGATACAAGAGTATTCAATGATTATACTAAATGGTGGAATTCAAGGGTGGTGATTGAGATATAAGAGTATTCAATCAACCATGTTCTTGACACCATGGAATGGACTCTTTGAGTCAAGATGTATGGAGTTGAGGATCCTTAATTCGGATTATGTTCTTATGTATTGTTAATGTTAATGTCATGTTTTTCCTTACTTGATAAGCATGTTTGCTTACCGTTATGTTATTGATGTATGTAAGTGAGCAAAGTGGGTTAAGGGGTGAATTGGGTAAAAAGCCCAAACGAGAATAGCAGTGGACTTGCTACAAGCTAGTAGTAAGTAATCCTTTTGATCATGCTCTTCCTATTTAGAAACGCCCAGCTTGTAAGGTTGTTGATCATTTAAATATGATCGTCTTTTGTAACTAAATTTGTGATGTATGAAATCTTTGTGAGTATTTTGTTGGAAGTTATTTTTGGGTTGAAATTACCCTTTGTGTATGTTAAATTGGTGTTGCTTATGTTAAGTTGTTGAAGGTTTTCAAATGGGTCAAAATGAGTTCCCCAATTGGGTCGTATGATTGGAACTAGTCGAACAATGGTTTTGGTGAATAGAGTTACTTGTTATTATGTCCAAAATGTGGTTTTCAATAGTGAGTTAGTATTATGCTTATTTGATTGTAAAAGTGTCCAAAATGGCAAAGTGTTGACTAAGAGTCCAAAACCAATTGGGAAATTGTCAATTGGGAAACTTTCGTTTAGTCACAGCAAGTATGTCTGCAAAATTTCACGTCTTGATCTAAATCGAGTCAAAAATTATGCGTATGTGAATTTGAGTTAAAGCTTGAGTTGTGCATAATGTTTATTTCAGAACCTAGTACGCGATCGCGTAAGAGTCACGCGATCGCGTACTTAGTGAAAAAAATGAACCAGAAACTTTTACGTTGTAGGTACGGGATCGCGTACCCTTCCCGGGATCCCGTACCTTGTACTAAAACTCGAACATAAACTTTTCATGTTCTGAGTATGCGATCGCGTACCCTTTGGTAGGATCGCGTACTCTCAGTTTGTATCAAGCACGGGATCGCGTACTCGTACCAGAATCGCGTACTACATGTGTAAAAAAAAAATTTAGGAGCGTTTCACAATGTTATTATAAAAAATATGTCGAATTAAACGTTATCCTCTAAAATAAAAGTAGAATATAATCATTTCTCTTAAAATCATGAAGTAGTCTTTAGATTATCAATACGTATAAATCTATCATTTGGTTCCATAATAATTATGCAATACGAAACTCCAAAACAAGGTCAACACAAACCGTACACACTAAAAATAAAATATAATATAAACTTTTGTATTAAAATTATAATGTAGTGTGCAGATTTTATGGCTTATAATCTAGTATAATAATTATATTTTGAATAATACAGAGAAAGAATATGGGGATTGAACTTTCAAAAAAGAGTTGTAAGAAGTTAATTAGGGTCTGTTTGGCGTCGAGCTTTTTGAAGCTTTTTAAAGCTTTAAGCTTTTTATTTTTAAATTTAAAAGCTCGTACCAATAAAAGTTGTGTTTGGAAGATAGGGCTAGAAGCTTGTAAATATATTCCAAAAGCTCTTAAAAGCTAAAAATGAAAACGCTCCTCCAAGTAGCATTGGAAAAAGTTACGGAAGCTTTTGATATTTTGTGATGATAATTTCTCAAATGCCCCTCATAAAATTAAAAGGGATGATGACCGATATATCATTTTACCACGAGGCTTTTTCAACTTGTTGCATTTTAGTTTCATCTTAATATTTTAATAATAAATTTTGATATTTTATCTTATATAAACAAAACAAACATAATAGATACGATATTCGATTATTAGTTCATATTATTAAATAGTTTAATATCTTTTTCAAAATATTTAAAATTGGTATTTTATCTTAAAAAAATAAATCATGCTAATAACAATGATATATTGTTTTTTATTAATTATGTTTATCACTTTAACCTTTTTAATATCCTTTTACGTCCTTTTATATTTTTTAAATACATCTACAGCTACCAAATCATACACGTTTAGAAAAATAAAAGCTACAACTTTCAACTCGAAACAAAAGCTTCATCTTACAGCTACAGCTTCTAAGCCTACAGCTACAACCTACAGTTTATAGCTACAGTTTGCAGTTAGTTTGCCAAACAGACCCTTAATTGAGAAAGTCGGTTGTTGTTCTCAATATATTAACTTTCTAATAATTCATAGTTTATAATATAACTAGCATTTACCCGCGCAATGCAGCAGACACTAAAATTTACATACGTTAATTTATTCGTTCAACAACACATCGTCCTTAAATGGAAATGAGAAAAACCTAGAGAAAGGTTCTGTGACATGGACGCCCAACCCAACTCGGTCGGTCGGTTAGCCTAAGATATTAAAAAATTATCTTCACAGGGTCAAGGAGGAAAAGCTCCCCCGCGTCAAGTCTACAGGCCAACGGGCAAGACCATCCAATCACTCCAGTGTATTTGATTAACACATATAGTTTCTTAATGTTAGCCTCACATGTGTTTCGCAAATCGTTACTGCGCTGCCAGAGAGCGTATTGAGGATTTGGAGATCACTACCTTCTTGTGTAAGAGACTAGACAGACCCTGCTATATAGGGGAGAGCTCCTCCTTTACTATGCTAACGGTGGCCTTCCTGTACGAGTAGTGAAGAACTAAACGAGAACTTTTGTTGGTTGTTGACCAACGGAAAGAAATGGGATACATCATGTTTCTTAATACAGTTCGAAACAACTGAATTCAATTTGTGGTTAAGATCGGGTGAATGTTATGGTTAACGGATCGATCAATGAAGTTGTAAAAAAGATTAAGTTTTATTTTGAGAGAAAATTTTTAACCCGAAACCAACCTATAAATCGCAAATGGTAAGTTGAAATCAATTGCAAACCTATCAACCCATTTACATAAGTGAGTTACTTGGATCATGTTTAGATTAATTACTATTGGCCAGTCAACCCGTTAATAAAAATAATTTGAGTTTGGGTTGAGAATTAACTTTTGACTTGCTAATATGAACATGCTAACCCGACACTACTCAAATGGTCTTCCATAATTCTAATAATTGAAAGTTGTAAAAATTAAGTTACAAATATTTAATGTACATATTAAATTAAAATATTAAAATATGACGGTTATGAAGAAGTTATAGTTAATTGCATTAACTTATTGTTATCTATTTGAAAGATTGTAGGATGGTAGAAATGTAATTTGTCTTGTCCCATTTTTTAAGGTTTAAGATTTTTGGTGAAAATGTTTTATATAATAGTATAGATATAATAATAATAATAATAATAATAATAATAAGTAGCACATTAGTTGATGTTGGATTATTTATGATTTATACTCAGTAATGATTATGTACATACGCCATTAAATGGAGGGTGAACCATTTTATATTGGGTTCACTAAACAGCTTACTGGCTGTGGCCCGTGGGCCTATATTGGGGTCACTAAATCATGTTTATATCCAAAGTGGTCCAGGAGTCCAGCCTGATATTGTTCATAAAAGGTTTAAGGCAACAACTTGAGTACTCTGCTGGTGTTTGACTATTTGTCTATTTGGGGTTGGGGGTGCCAAATTTGATATGATGGGGTATCATCAGTCGTATCACCATATTCTTGTAAATCAAACATGCCCAAATATATCATATCATACTTTAAATAAAATTTTCCTTGTACTGAATTCTGTATTCCTGCATGAAATTAAGAACCATGCAATTACTACCGCTAAACGGAAAATTCAAATATTTTTTTAAAAAAGAATTATACTAAAAAAATTGAAAAGTTAGAAAATATGTTCAAGTTAGAGTTTAATGGAGAAATTTTTGTAAGAAAATTGAAATCTATGATTTATGTTTTTTCAGATTTCTTATTCTGAAAAATGAGAACTTCATGCATCCTTAGTAAAACAGAGGAAAATGAAAACTCTATTCATTAAATTTGAACACGTCCGTAACATAAACGAAAACGAAAAATGATATATATTTTCGTAATTAAACGTGTTGTTAGTATTTTACAACATTTAAATAGCTACGTGATACTTGTTCTTTAAATATATTATTATTCGAGTGCTGATATTTTTTTATCTTTTCAATAAATTAAAACGACATGTAGGCATACGTGAAAACATGAAAATATCCGGTCCACTTGAACTTGTGACTAGGCCGATATTATCCCCTTCAGAATTGAATATACGACAATGATAGAATTAAACCTATTCTTTTCCTAGATGTCACTCTCATGCGTTTATTCTGAGCAACACCAATGCATAAAAAAACCATGTGAAATTAATGTGGAATTAAAAAATCAAAAATCAAAAATCACCTATCATCATAAATACGTTTATTAAAGTTTGAACGGATTGATGTTAAAATAACACACGCTACACAATGAAATAAATGAACAAATGTAAGTGCTTAAAGCGTCTACTTTATTGTTCAATGATTAAATGATTATATTCCCATCTTGTAATAATTGTCCCTGAATTATGATTTAAAATATATTAACCATGAGGGTGCGTCTGATTCGTTTAAATGAATCACTATGGTATAAAAATGATAGTGTAGTGAAATTGGAATGTGTATCAACTACAAAATCATCACTAGATGAGTTTGAAAAAAAGGTTTTTATTCCCAATTTTTGAAATCTACACCTTTTAACCAAACACCTTCTATTATTCTTATTCATTCTCATTACCATCCCACCTACTAAAACCCTCGATCCAAACACACCATAATTATGTTTTTCTATTTTAAACAAGTTTAAGTGAAATTAAATACTCGAAGTAATAAATAAAAGTAAAATGAAGAATTTAATAATTTTTAAAAGTTATTTATTTACAAGTTGACAATTAAAATGGTAAGGATGAAATAATTGATTTTTAGATTCGATGTGGACTGTAGTTCTATCATAATATGTTGATTGTCATGAATATGTTTGTATTATGTTTTTTAAGGTTAAATAACAAAAAAAATTTAGGATTATCGATCGATTAAGAATAAATGTTGGTTACTGGTAACGAATTCATCAAAAAACCATAGTTAAGTTGATTGGTAACTATGGTTCACAAAACCATTTTGCATACCATATCAATTTTGTCTTCTTTTAAGTTTGTCGAAAATGGGAACGCCTTTATTTAACTCCCACAAGATCATTTTGTGGATTTCACATTTTTATAGTCAATGTAAATTCATGCAAGCAGGGGCGGAGGTGTATGAATGAGGTGATTTAAGCTGTCGAAAAAATAACTTTTCATTAAAAAAAAAAAGGAAATGAAAAGTTGGTTATTTGAAATTTTGAAATACTAACACAAACGCAGTCGTTTGTATTTTGTCAACATATATATCTAGTTAGTCTTTTTGTAAATTAAACACAAGGACAAAAGTTGTGGGCCGGTGGAGTAGAGCCGTGGCCCCGTCGAGGTGGCCGTCCGCCGCCCTTACATAGGAGTACTTGTACGATGTCATTTCTTAATCCCCCGTGTTTAATAACTAATTACGTATTACGTATTATTATTATTATAGGGTGAGGTTCAAATGAGAATGGCAAAAGTGTTGAAAATAGGGAACCAAAACTCACTTTCACCCATCTTTTTAAAAATTAAATATCTCACAAACAACAAGTCAAAAAATTATGAAAATTGCAATATAAAATTCAGCGTTTTCTCCTCTTCGATTTAAGATCTCACAAGCTATACTTTCGAAAAGTTTTTGTTTTTTTTCATTTTTTGTTGGGTTTTACAAATTAGTAACACATGTGTTAGTGTTGCGTTTAGGGTTTAGGGTTTGGGGTTTAGGGTTTCGATTACCACTCTGTTGGGCAGAGTTGGGTGACAGACAAATTTCCGGCCCTGAGATTGTCCAAGAAACAACGGACAAGATATCCCAAGTACTTAACCGATTAAAAGCAGCACGAGACCGACATAAGAGTTATGCTGATAACCGCTAGAAACCACTTGAATTTCAAGTAGGAGACAAAGTCCTACTCAAAGTATTGCCCTGGAAGGGGGTAGCTCGATTTGGAAAACGAGGAAAACTAAACCCACGATATATAAGACCTTTCGAGATCCCTCATGTGGCTTACAAACTTAAACTACCTCAAGAACTGAGTGATATTCACGACACGTTCCACGTATGCAATTTGAAGAAGTGTCTTTCCGACGAAACGCTAATTATCCCTCCTGACGAAGCTTTTGTTGATAACCGACTCAATTTTGTGGAGGAACCAATCGAAGTGTCGGACTGGAAGGTCCAAAAGCTCTGACGTAGTCGGATTAAACTGCTCAAAGATCGTTGGGACTCGAAACGTGGCCCAGAGTTTACCTGTGAGCGCGAAGATGAAATGCAAAGAAAATATCCTCAACTTTTTGAGAACACACAAGTCACTCGGGACACTACTTAAATTTCGGGACGAAACTTCTTTAACAAGGGGAGAATGTGACACCCCTCGAAATCAGGTGAAATTCCATACACCCTAATCATGCATTCTTACGTTAATTCCCTCATAATCGAAAATAACTTGACTTAAGTGAGATAATTCTAGCACAAGCCCACAATGCATATTTCTAATGCACACGATTTAATGCACGCTGCATTACACATACGTAAATTTTTAAGAATTTTGCAAAACTATCGGAATGATCCGATGATTACAAACGTTGGTGACAATCTTTCAGAAAATAAATCGAAGCTATTTGATAAGAAATAGTAGTTATTAACATCATATTATTATGTTAGAGATATGAGCATAACTATTATGTACGCTTAATTAACACTCATATACTTTAAATACGTACAACGACAACTATGCATACGCGATTTACTAAACGAGGTAACAACAAACATTCGAATAATATCAAATTAACTATTAATGTCCTAATACAATTAATTTACCATAATTACCTCTAATTAGCCCTTATCACATACTTAGTGCTTAATTAGCCTAGCTTAAACTAAATGGCCTAAATATCTAAGTGATCTTGTGCTAGAAGAAAACAAAAAGGGCCCCCCTTTAACCCTTGCAAAAATCAGCCCTAGGGGCCCCTTTGGACCCCCATTTCTCCTTTGCCTCCTCCCATTCTCACCATTCTAAGGTTGATTGGTATGGCACAAGTCTTAAGCACATTAAATAATAGAAACAAGAACACATTCACACTCTAAAAATCTGCACACACTCTCCCTTTACCTCTTCCCTTTCCATCACCATTTTCATCATCATCATCCTCTCATCTTTCTTCAAACAACCATCATAAACTACCACCATGAACCACCACTTTTACACTACCTTTACACCATTATTACACACTTCTTGAGCTCATAAACACATCCTTTGATCTTTAGAAGTCTCATACTCTCAAACTTATGAATCACAAGGGAAAAAGCTAGAAAACGGTTTATTGGAAGATTTGGGTTGAAGATCAAGTTCTCTTCTTTTCTTTCTTTTTTTCAAACCGATAGCATTGAAAGGAAAACTCCTCTTGATCTCACCATTGTATAGATTTTATGTATTTGTATGCTAGATGTTCACTCACATGAAAAATCGACTAAATACTAGTTAAAACTTTGATTTGAACGTTTAAACGGTTAAAAACCAACTAAACAAACACATAAACGAAAAACACAAAAGCTAGCAGATTCTTTGGACTAAAATTAAGACATCATAACCTGAACATAACATAACCAAATTGAGTGATTCTTAAGACAAAAATTAAGTTTAAGAATTTAGGTTTCCAACCCAAGTGGTTTCATACAATTTGGACAAACCGATTTTATAAAAACATGTGTCCAATCTGTCTTCAGGAGACAGAATTTGGTCTTACTTTGTGAGACCATAACTTTTTCCTCACAGATCCAAATAACATGATTTTTTTCCTAAATGTCACATTTTGTCTAAGGTTTAAAAGTAGTATCTGCACATTTCGTGAGGAGAAGCCTAAGTTAGTCAACGAATGTTTTTTCCAACGACTATCCAGAAAAATAGCTGCTGGACCTTTGTGTACTAATAAATAACTTTGAACCCCTTAAACATATCCAAAAATTATGAATCTTACTTTTAATTAAACGTAAGACATGTAAGAATATGTGATAAAAATTTCATAGCAAAATACATCCATTTGACTAGTCAAAATGACGTCACACGGAAGGTCAAAATCTGACAGAAGTCTATTAAGAAAAAGAACAATGAATTAAAAGGATTTTTTAAGTGTTTAACTACTAAAACTCTAATGCAAACTATATGTGATGACTTATAAACATATTGGTATATATATATAACATCCATAAACAATTTTTAAAATAATATATAGTTTAAACAAACAAACGAAAACCGTGTTTTATCAAAAAGCAAAACGTATGGTTTAAAACGAACGAAAGATATAACCGAGAGACTAAAAATGAAAGTATTTGAATAATAGTTTTATATCTTGGACAAATAAAAACACTTGCTTAACAACACCTTTTAGACAAAACGAGATCGATTGCACGGTTTAAAAGTGCGTTTTCACAAATAATACGCATTTTAAAAGTATAAACATTTAACGTATGCTTTGATAACGAAATAGCTATGTTCTCGAGAAACATAAGTATAAGTATGAAACGATACGAGGATACTAATATTTTTACGAATTTTACCTATAAAAATATCACCAACGGGTCGTACATATTTTTGAAAACGATATACACATAATCCTACTAATTGAGTGAACAACTAGTAGAGATGGGCAGTTAGCCATCTACTTATACGAACGACCTCATGCGTTTAGGGCGCTAGGAGGCTATTTTGGGCAAACAAATTCGCTTTTAAACGTTAGCACTCACGCAACTCACAAGGTGAGTTCACAGCCCTATTTTACTGTTTTACTGCATTTAAAACTGAGGTGAAAAACATATGAATGACTTTCATACTATACTTGGAAACATGACAACGAATCTGCGACACCTGACAATTTAGGAAAACTTTTGTACCTAAGCTAGATCATTATTACTTGTATTTGGTTTGAAATAGGGCTAAGTACAGTAACGTTTTGTGTGTGTGTGTGTGTGTGTGTGTGTGTATATATATATACACTGACGCAATTGTTTTAATTGCGCGATAACCATCGGATGGAATCCGACACTTAGACGGACGTTGGTGAAATTTTTTTCATAAATAACGTAAATCTATTTTTATAATTAAATAGTAGTTATTTACATTGTATTATTATTGTACAATAATATACAAACGCTTTATGTTTTATATAAAACATACCGAACGCAAAGATAACGCGCGAATCGCGCCCGACAACCAAACGAAACTCGATGTATATTTCAAAAACTTAAAATGAAGTATTTTAAATAAAACTACAATAAAAAATTTACGCGATTAAATCGTTAACGAAAAACATAACTAATAAACGTTTAATGTTTAAACGAACGACGAAACGAACAGGTAAACGACCACAACGCGTAACGTAAATTGGGGAACAAAATTTAAACCCTCTACACCATGTGCCCCCCCCCACCCCCCCCCACCCCCCAAATGCAGCCATGCCCCATACCCATATCCCCTCCCCATCCCCTTAACACCTTATTCTTTCATACATTTCCACACATAAACCCACACTACACTCAAACTCACCATCCCTCTCCTCTCCCTCCCCCCTCTCTCACGGTTTTTCAAGCCACCACCACCAGCCACCATCTTCACCATCCTTATTCAACACCATTTTAAGAAGAAATCAAGACAAAAGGCAAGATCAAGCACTCTTCATCATCTTTCCCTTCTAGATCTTCGATTTCACTTGTAAGAACCCTCACTTTTCGTTTTTTTACTTGGATAACATGTAGAAATATGCTAAAGGTTCACTCATACGAAATCTTGTCCAAAATTCATGTCAAAAACGTTTTTAAAACACTAAACAAACACAAAACACCAACAGTTATTCTGACCAGAAACTTAATCCGTTTTCAAGGAGACTTTTCGTGCTCAAAACAAAACCAAAAACGTCAAAGTGAGTCTAAAATGAAGTTCAAGAAGTTATCTTTCACACCCAACTAATTTCGCAATTTTTGGTTTAAGATTTGATACCTCAAAACAATTTTTGAAGTTTATATGTCAAATCTGTCGTTGGGGACAGAATTTTGGTCCGATTTTTGAGAGATCATATTTCTTTGTACACGAATCCAAATGATATGAGGCTTTTTCCTGAAGATCGCAAATCTTGTTAGCTTTGGAAGTTGTACAATTTCATTTTGTGAAGTTTTGTAAAACTCGTACAGTGATTTAATCTTTGAACGTGTATCCGGATTTGTCACAACTGGACATCAGGGGACTTAACAATTTATTTGGACCCCTTAAACTTAGCCAAAAATTATGAAAAATACATTTCTGGAAAGCTAACACATGTGGGAATATCATGTAAAAATTTTGTAATTTTTCTTGAAGTTTTGACCAGCTAAATCGAGCTCACAAAACGTGTTAAAAATCTAGAACTTTGGACCGGGGACTGTTTTGAAACACAAATAAAAACGAGCCCCTTCGGGTTTACCAAAAATTATAAAACTTACTTTTTATTAGTCCTAAAACATATTTAAGGGTTGGGTAAAAGTTTCGGGTCAAACCGAGTTGGTTTGACCAAAGTCAACAAATACGGTTCGTACGTTAAACGCGAACCGACATATTCAAAATTTAGTTTTAAAACCCTAGCACGAACTCCCGGTAATTTAACTTGAAACTTAAACAAAAACGACACGTATAAACTCAAACCGAGATGAAAAACGACACCTAAAGCACTTAGAACGAAAACGCAGAACCAACAGACTCTTAGTGTCGCAGGCCTCCTGAATTGACTGGACACTAACCCTTGTACACTAAACAATTCGAATGTCGCAAATTGCGACATTAAACCTAGTGTCGCATTAATTCCAACTTTCGAAATAATTGCGACACTGACCTAGTGTCGCAATCCATCCTAGTGTCGCACCTAGTGTCGCATAAAACAGTCTGATTTAATACATGTTTTCAATAAGTATTAAATTCGCGTAACAACAAATGAGTACATATGAAAACAACTCAGAAACACGTGGCATTTATACTTATGCAAAGTATACATCGAAACGAAACGTAATAACAATGTCGTTAAGAATTATTATTACAAAAATTCACCAACGGGTCGTACACGTTTTCGAAAACATTAAACATAATTGGACATACTAGTTGAGTGAACGACTAGCATAAGTGGACATTAACCCTCCACTTGCATGCATAAGTGGACATTAACCCCACCCCACTTACACACAATCATATGTGTTTAGGGCGCTAGAAGGTTGCATCTTGGGACACGAACACCCATTATTTGATATACTTACTTACAAGACTCAGGTGAGTCTCATAGCCCCACTTTTACTGCTTTTACTGAAAACACTTATACGGATTACATGGGTAATGAAACTAATCCACTTAAGACCTCTTAAATATAATTATTTGTTAATCTTGGTGAGCGCGAACATTATGGATAGATCTATCGGGTACTGACAATTCCCCCGTCCGGGCTAGTAGCACTAGCAACCCACGGACGCATAATATTTCGTAATTTCAAGTGTTCTGGATTAGGCACTTCGGAGGCAACAACAACAATGTTAAGCTCGAACTTTGAGCCCATGACAATAGTATACCTATTTTGGCATTCGTGCAACGCATTAAATCTTGTGATACATACTGATACATTTAAATTTACTTTAAACCTATGAACTCACCAACATTATTGTTGACCGTTTAAGTATGTATTCTCAGGTTCACCAACGCAGTAGGATTGCTTGAGGAAGCAATAGTTCGAATCGCATGTTTTACAATAACTCCCAAATGGAGATTTCCTTTCATTACTATATTTTGTATAAATTAGTTATGTATTAGAATATTCAGACTAGATGCGAACTCTAGGAACTTGTATTATATTGTAAACATCTTATCATGGTAATGTATTACCACTTTTGAAATGTATTTTCAAAACGACTCATATAGAGGTCGTTCGTTGTAACTTTGTGTAATGATTTCTGATTAGTCGCGCCCCGACCCGACTTCCGCTACAAATTAAATTTGTGGGTGCGACAGAATCTCTGTGCGAACCTACGTTTACAGTTGTAGTGCATAGAAGTCCTCTTGCTTGCAAACTATAATCATTAACTAGGTGACTCTAGCCACTGAATATACGGATAGTACTATCGGGATGACATCCCTCCCACATTTGTTAGTCATGCTAACTGCCGACAATGTGTCGAGACGAGGAGCGTTTATTTAACCGGTCCCAGGCAAAAACAATACACAACAGGTCGTAGTTTGGTTATAGGGCTAGGTGTCGGCACTTTAATTCGTAGGGCCTAGCTAGCCTTCGGGGGATCACCGTCATTGTTTAATTTCTACTTGATTTCTACAAACTGCTTTTGTACGATATTGCAAAGGTTTATGTTTGCAACGATTGATTTATAAATTTGTTTAATGATAGAGTCTTAAACCTGTGGATTCACTCAACAATTTTGTTGACGTTTTAACTATGTTTTCATGGAATTAGCATCGATGTAAGAATTTGCATGCATTTTGGGACCCCGCTCATAACAAAGATAGGATGCCATTACTTTTGAAAAATATTGAATCTCTTTTATATGACAAAAATGTTAGTCATATTCGTTATATTTGAACATTATCGTTTTGTTGACTTGATGATTTGTAACTATTTGATTTAAACAAATTATGGCATCTTAATATTAATGTTCTGTGATAATCATACGCTCATTGATTCACCTGTTGATCGCGTCACGCCCCGTGCTTCCGCTTTAATCGTACTTTATTATTTTGGCGGGGTGTGACATACCCGAAACCCTAAACCCCAAACCCTAAACCTTAACCCCTAACCCCTAACCCCTAAACCCTAAACCCTAAACGTTTTACAAAACCTTAAACCCTAAATCATACTAAACCCTAAACTATGCTAAAACTTAAACCCTAAACTCTAAATCATGCTAAACCCTAAACCCTAAACCCTAACCTTAACTCTAACCGCAAATCAAATATACAACTAATCAGTAACAAATGTGTTACTAATTTGTAAAACCCACCAAAAAATGAAAAAAAAACTCATCGAAAGTATAGTTTGTGAGATCTTAAATCGAAGAGGAGAAAACGCTAAATTTTATGGTGCAATTTTTATAATTTTTTTGACTTGTCATTTGTGAGATATTTAATTTTTAAAAAGATGGGGGAAATGAGTATTTGATGAAAATGAGTGGTTGAGATTGATTCATCTATTCTTACACAAAGTTATTGTACTCATTTGAACCCTACTCTATTATTATATATGTATTATATTCAACTTTAATATTAATATTTAATTGAGATTTTGAAGAAACAAACGTGCAACTTAATTACTGTATTCCTTTATTGTTCAAATAGCATATCAATCAACGTTAACGTCTTAAAATGTACTACAAAGTTAGGAAACCGTTTGTAACATACTAATCATCGTGTTCCAACGATTAATATTATGCTTCTTTTAGTGTTGTGTTGTAAAAAAAAATTCTTTCCAAAATCGACCATATGTCTGTCAAAAAAACGTGTTTCATCTTCAAGTTCACGAAATATCATCAAACAACCCTATATTTACTATTTTTGTTCACCAATCGTCCACCTCATTAAGTTTGTTAACATTCTCCATTAAATCATAATAAAATGATCAAAATGCCCTCATCTTCAACATCGCATTTTTCTCTACACATCCTCTTAATCATATAGACTTGCAACCAAACTGAGAAATAATCAAAATCACTACCAACGTACACAAAAAAAGTTAAAAAAATAACATATCAAATTATTACAAAATGATTATAAAAATACAATTAAAGTGTTTTGAAACACAAGTGCGATTTGGGTAATTTTCTCTAAAAAGTTAGTGAGAAAAATTAAAAATTGTCGAAAAACATATTTAAAAGGTTATAGTTTCAATTACTTTCTAATATGATCCAGAAAAAATGATTAATAATAAAATTAAGTGTTTTGAAATTTAACGAAATAAAATCTAATAAAACTATTAAAGTTTTCATTGTGTGTAATAAAACGTTCAATTTATTCTTGTTGTATTTATTTTGTGAAAGTGACAATTTATAAAGATATTATGTTAACACATTATATTAATGACACGTCGTAAATAACAGTAAATAAGAGTTTATTACACACAATCGTACTATTTCATTAGACGCTATAAATGTCAAATTCTAGTTCAATATATTCTAGTGCTTTTAAAAGACTTTTATAGTTTTGTCTTAAAACAAGTACGATGACTTGTTTTATTTTTTCAGTTGATTTTTTTATTCTTTTTATGTGTGTGTGTGTATAAGCTCAATATTCCAAATTAATGTCCATTGAGCTTTCTATGTTTTACAATCATATGGAAGTCAAATTAAATTTTAATATATCACGCTTTTGTGATAACAGTTGACCATTTGGCCTTCATTGTTGGATGATGATTTATTAGTTTTATAGAATATATATATATATATATATATATATATATATATATATATATATATATATATATATATTAGGAGGTTCAAATGAGAACCACATAAAAGTTGAGAACTTGTGAGAACTACTAGATAACATATTTGTTCACATGTGATTTGCTCAATTCATATGTGAACATTGATATATGATAGATTTAGAATGAAAAAATTGCTAAAAACTCTAAAAATTACGTCGTATAACACATTTGAACCGATTTGTTCACATGTGAGCACATATTTGTATTTTTGTATTTTTCGATATAATTTTAGGATTTTTTTAACTTTTTTATTTATGAATTAAACGTACATCAATGTTCACATATGAATGAAGTTAATCACATGTGAACAAATACGTAAACTAGTAGTTCTCACAAATTTTTAACTTTTTAGTTGGTTCTCATATTCCATATATAAATAAATAAATATATATATATATATATATATATATATATATATATATATATATACACATATATACATACATACATATATACATATATATACTAGCAGGTTCAAATAAAAGAACTCACGAGAACTACATGATTACGTGTTTGTTTACATGTGATTAACTTAAATCATATGTGAACATTGATTTAGGTTAGATTTAGAAAGAAAAAAAGTCAAAAAAAATCCTAAAAATACGTTTTAAAATACATTTTAATCGATTTGTTCACATTATCGTTCAAATGTGAACATATATTTGTTTTTTTCGATATAATTTTAGAATTTTTGACTTTTTTTTCTAATTCAATTAAACATACATGAGTGTTCATATATAAATGAAGTTAATCACATGTGAACAAATACGTAAACCAGTAGTTCTCATAAGTTTCTAACTTATAGTTGTTTCTCATTTGAAGTTTACCCATTAAATTAAATATAAATATAGATAGATATAGGCATAGATTCATGGTGATTTTGTACAGTTTTACCGTAATTATTTAATATTATTAACACTAACATTGGAATAATATAAAAATACGAGATCTACAACAGGTCATGCAGAAAAATACAAGAAAATCCATGTGAGACATTTTGTCCTCATTATCAGAAAGTAAACAAATCTCTGGCTATATGAATTACAAAATTATATTTGTTAAAATAATAAGTGATCACATGAATGGAGTGGTCGGGGAAACTTACATCACGATGACAGGCTTCGCAAGTCGCAACATTTGATTGAAGTAATGTCGTATGTTCATACTATATATCACCCACGATTCGAATCTTTATCTTTACTTTTAGTGTCAAATTTCATTTCAAAATAAAATCAAGTCCAATAATACAAACGAATAAATAATTACAATTTGATGGCTGAATCCCCTGAAAATCATTTCAGAGAAGTAAAAGTGAAAGTGAAAGAGAGCTTGCAGATTAACAACCTACATCATAAGTAAATTAGGAGTAACGTTGTGGCTCTTGAGATTAAAGTGGCTTAGCTCGAAACTTAAGGTAGTCGATAATTCGATCCATTACACCCTAAATCCAAATTAGTTTTAATATGATTATTGTTATTGACCACAACAAGTATTCCAAGTCACACGTTCATGTATCGATTGACTTTTCATACTATTCATCTAACCTTCGAAAGTGGCTTAGCTCGAAACTTAAGGTAATCAACAATCCGATTCATTACACCCTAAATCCAAATTATTTATAATATAATTATCGAACCCAAAAATATTCCAAAAATTATTTATAAAATGGACGATGTGTTTTCTGTTCATATTTTGTGGGGAGTGCAACTTTTTTTCTTTTTTCTGGATTCGTTTTGTATGTACGTAATTAAGTTTATTGGTGAGTAAGAACTAAATTGTCCGTTATCTATTGGTTGATTGGGAAGAACCCCTTTTGCATGAGACCATTATCTTACGCCCTACGCAACGAATGCCGTACAATGAAAACATATAACCAAACTTTAATCGCGATGATGTTATGCATTTATATCCTTACTTCAATAAGCACATGTCGACATCCACAAATTAAATCCTACTACCTCAATAAAAACATGTTGTTCCAATGATTCCATTAAGTTTTGTAACAAAATAAACATTATACGGATCGATTACTATATAACATTTTTGTAACATATGTCATAGTACCGATGTTCGTTATTCCATTAACAAATAAGGGTTTAATCTTGGATAATTGTACATTAGCATTATAAACATGGTACACGAACATGAACATAGCTACGAGTATCATGCGTATACTGTTGTTTCTTAACTACCGTCTAGCGTCCAAAAAGTAAGAAATACAAATCTAGTCATTTGTTTGACTTTTGGGTGTTAGGTACCACACACACATGTGTTAGACGTTTCTTTTGAAAATTGTGTGGTAGGTAGAAATTAGGCTAATGAACCATTAAATATCCGTTTGCTTTGTTTTTGGAAAGGGTAATTTGGAGTATCTAACCCCGTACCACATTCCAATGGTACGTGTCAGTTCCACTTGTAAGAAGTATCAATGTCGAACAAATCATCTGTTTACAAATCACCTATATATGCCGATGCACGAATTTGAACCTCTGACATGTCGATCACACATGTAGGGTCTGAGCGTTTGCTTTATTTTTGACGTTATATATAAAACTTAGCCGATTATGACATATGGAATTTTGGGATATTGAATTAAAATTAAAATTCCTTTTTTGTCACCCATTTATAACAAAACAATTCAACTTGAATTATAACCCAAGTTAGATATATTTTCTTCGTATATATAATAGTATTCCTAGTCGATACAAGCGTATACTAATGGATTCACATATCAACATCTTATATTCTATACATGTAAAGAAACGTAAAACTACTCCAATCAATAAATGTACACACAACCGTTGTTGGTGACTGAATGAATCTCTCAAAGATACTCGCAGAACATAATTAGAAAAGATTACCCGTTAGACAATATAAAGCCTCATATTTGACTTGCACAGTTTCACTCAAGTCCTCAATCTTTAGCTTCCAACACTTATGCTCCATATCTTTTGACTTCACCAGCTTTAGTCCTTGTACTTGTTGCTATGCACTTCCAGTAAATCCAAGTTCATCCTTACAAACTTGTTAGTCTATTAATTCATAACAACATTTCAAAAAAGTACAAAAGACTAAAAACAATATTATTCAACACTAAGATTGTAGCATTATATATTTTAACTATACAACTTTAACATTTTTAACACATACATCTAGTAAAGTTCCATAAGTTGATGCCCACTTTCATATGATAAATTAAAATTGTATAAAATAAGTTATGTTTCAATTGATAAATCCACATAAGTAATATACATTTTTTTAATGTCTCACTACAAATCTCCAATGGCTATTTCAAGTATTAGTCAAATCTTTTGTGGGTCGTTTGACCCCTTTAAGTGTACCCCTTTAACTTTTAAGAATTTAGGGTCAAACAAAATCTTAATGAAAATATAATTTTTTGGTATTCAATTAGTTTTAGGATTAACATTTGAATAATTTATTCAAAGTAAAGCATAGAAAGGGAATCTCAACTTTCTAAACTATGTCAATTTGACCCAATCTGACTAAACTTATCACAACATATAAAATACTCGAGTTAAAACTTTTAATAAAAGGTTATATTTGATTTCTCTAATTTCATTATTTCATTTCATTTCATTTATTATTAAAGGATAATTATCTCAAAACATATTTAACTATGACTTAATTGTGTGTATTAAAATTCATTTTAGTCTATATTATGAACATGATGTATATGTATATGTATATAGAATTATAGATAGATGGTTTTATCCTGTAAATATATTTGTGTTCTATATAAAATTACTTTTTTCTAAAACAAATTTAGTCTATATTATATGATCTTATTTAATTTGTAGCCGTAAAAATGACACCCATTTTTAATAACACGGTGATGACATGTCATATTATATGAAGACTTATATGTTCGTTGCATGATCAGAAAATAACGGCTACAACGTAAATAAATAGATCAAATAGGTTAGAAGCATTAGATCATAATCGCATATATTAGAAGAAGATATATTATCCCTATTATTAGAAACCAAGTCTTACTTAAAAAGTAAAAAAACAACCATTGTTGATATTGTTTCATAAAATATTGAATGAATGCGAATTTATTTATTTAATAAATACTCGAAACATATAACTTAAAAAATTAGAAAAAAACAGTGTAGACAGCAAAGCAAATAGACATCCTAAAGCTTTACCACAAAAATATAAAATCGATTTTGGTCTTGCAGATCTTCTCTGGCCTATATCTGCATAAATACAACACCACCACCCACAAAAACCAATTCCATCTTCTTCAATTCTTTAATAAATTTATTTATTTTTCTCTGAAATATAGAAAAATGTTTAAGTTCAAAGATTTGATCATAACATTTTTGAACAACAGATGGCTTGTTTTTGTAGCTGCAATGTGGATTCAATCATGTGCTGGAATTGGGTATTTATTTGGAAGTATATCACCGGTGATTAAAAGTTCATTAAATTATAATCAAAAACAAGTAGCAAGATTAGGTGTTGCTAAAGATCTTGGCGATAGTGTTGGGTTTTTGGCCGGAAGTATGTCGGAAATATTACCGTTATGGGCTCTTTTACTTGTTGGTGCTATTCAAAATTTTGTTGGTTATGGTTGGGTTTGGCTTGTTGTCACCGGTAAAGCTCCGGTCTTACCATTGTGGGTTGTAAGTATTATTGTTATTTAATTATTAATTATTAATTATTAATTATTAATTATTGTTATTGTTATTGTTACTATTCCGATCATTATTATGGGTTTTAGTCAACTAAACGTGTGTCAATGGATAGTTAGTTACTCTTAATCCTGTCCGTTGATTTGGTTTTTTGATATTATTTTCTCTCTCCACAAGTTTGCTTAATTTGGTTTGATTTTAATCTGTGTTTTATGATGTAGAAAATAATAATTGAATAGTTTGAGTTTTGATATAATGAAGTTTGTGTTGAGTAATCAATAGATAAACTAGTATAGAATTAAGATGATAGGATTTAAGTGGTTCGGACTACCAGTGTGATTGGCTTACATGCAGAGTGTGAATCTTATTATCGATGAGTTAGAGTTAGAATTATGAGCTGAAAACTCGGCCAAATGGCACCATTGACTCGTGCACTATAGTGGGGGGTGGACCATCTGACGACAATCAGTCTCCAC
This sequence comes from Gnaphalium uliginosum, assembly GCA_963930675.1. NCBI lineage: Eukaryota > Viridiplantae > Streptophyta > Magnoliopsida > Asterales > Asteraceae > Gnaphalium > Gnaphalium uliginosum. The sequence continues at coordinate 34,092,565 of OZ005685.1, forward strand.
AACTTAAGAGTTCCCTTGGGGCGCATTCGATTTCATCCGTTTTGAAGTAGTTGTGCGTTTAGTTGTAGAAAATTGTGTCTGATTTAGAATATACCGTTTTCTAGCAAATGTGAGGTGTTTTTCTATATCTAGAAAAGTTTTAAATTTTTTGAGAATATGTTTGAAAATTTTCAGGTCGGTAAGTAGAATGAGTTCTTTCTGCAACTAAACACACCCTTAGCTTTTGCATTTCCTGGGTTATACTGTACAAGCTTAGACTGTAAAAAATGATCATGTCATATGATTGGTTAACACTACTCCAAATTGTCTAAGCTAAAAACTAATCTCTTTTAACTACTTTGAATAAGATTTGAAACTAATGTCCAAGTTCATTACTTTTTATTTATTTTTGATGTTCTAAAGTTTCTTGTGTTATTGATATGCAGATGTGCCTTCTCATATTCATTGGAACCAATGGTGAAACATACTTCAACACAGTGGCATTGGTTTCGTGTGTTCAAAACTTCCCAAAGAGCCGTGGGCCTGTGGTAGGAATACTAAAGGGATTTGCAGGGCTAGGTGGTGCGATCTTGACACAGATATACGCATTGATTAATTCACCTGATAAGGCCTCTCTTATATTCATGGTTGCTGTCGGGCCTTCTATGGTGGTCATTGCTCTTATGTTCATTGTTAGACCTGTTGGTGGTCACAGACAACTTAGACTATCAGACGCATCAAGTTTCTCGTTAATCTACTGTGTATGTCTTATTTTGGCCGCTTATCTGATGGGAGTTATGCTTGTGGAGGATTTGATTGATATTAACCAAACCATAGTCCAAATTTTCACAGCTATTTTGTTTGTGCTTTTAGTGGTTCCAATTGGGATCCCATTATGGTTGACTTTTTCTTCTGACCCGAGAACCCCGGAACAAGAAGCTCTTTTATCCGAGCCACAAAACAAAGAAGCCGAAAGCTCACATGATCCACACGAGATTATATTTAGTGAGGTGGAAGATGAGCAGTCTAGTAGTGAAGCAGATTTGCTTACGGCTTCAGAAAGGCAAAAAAGAATTTTGCAATTACAATCCAAGTTAGCTCAAGCAGCTGCAGAAGGAGCAGTGAGGATTAAGAGAACAAGACGCCCACATAGAGGCGAAGACTTTGACCTTACACAGGCTTTGATCAAGGCTGATTTTTGGCTCCTCTTTTGGACTCTTCTATTAGGATCTGGTTCGGGTTTGACAGTGATCGACAATTTAGGGCAGATGAGTGAGTCTTTAGGATATGAAAATGCGCACATATTTGTTTCCATGATCAGCATTTGGAACTTCTTGGGCCGTGTTGGTGGGGGCTATTTCTCCGAGATCGTTGTCAGGTATACAACTTACTAAATGTGGCAAAATGAATGCGCTAAGTAACTAGTCAAAACGGGTTACTTTTAAATGTGAGGTGGCAAAATGGGTGGGTCAAGCAGGTTCTGATCAAAACAGGTCGGGGTTGAAACAGTTAATTTTATGTTGGCAGGCCAGGTTGACCCAAAACCATTTTTGTCCAAAAAGTCTTAAATGTTTATACATGCTTAGTGTATCAATATGATTACAAGAATTAGTTTTATCTTAAAATAAATTCTGTTTTTAGGTTTTATGCATTAAAAATACAATTTGGGTGACTTTTGACAATTCTCTCGTTTCCTTTTATTGTAAACGAACAATTAGACATAAAACAACTTGATTCCTCCTGTTCATAAGTAAATCGGTCAACCTCTATATAATAATGTTAGTCAAAACGGGTCGGGTCATGTTGACTGGTCTATGCTTAATTGTTATTTGTTTATTTACTTTCAATAATGTATTTAACATTTTTACAAAAACCCTGCAATTATATGAGTTTCTATATATAAGGTGATGTGATAGGTTCTAAGCATTTGTATTTCCACCTGTCCGACCCATTTCAGTTTTCACTAATAAGATCCTTAGTATTAAAATATAACCCAACTCAACAAATTTCTAGATAAATGGGGACAAAATAGCCACCTCTACAAGTTAAGCATTAACAAAATGTTTTGACATGTTGATTTTTTCTATAATATTTGCAATTTTTATTGCTTCACAGGGACTACGCTTACCCACGGCCAGTAGCTTTGGCTATTGCGCAGGGAATAATGGCAATTGGGCATTTGTTCTTTGCTTGGGGTTGGCCTGGTGCAATGTACATCGGTACCCTTTTGATCGGGCTAGGGTACGGGGCTCACTGGGCTATCATACCAGCTACTGCCTCTGAGTTATTTGGAGTAAAAAAGTTTGGAGCTTTGTACAATTTCCTCACCCTGGCGAACCCTGCAGGCTCACTAGTCTTCTCTGGGGTCATTGCTAGCTATATATATGATTCAGAAGCAGAAAAACAAGCCCAACAACACAATCAAATCATCACACATTCAGCTTCTTTTTTAACAAAGCTTTTTGAAACGGATGATGCCCCAAAGTGTACAGGTTCAGTATGCTTTTTTACGACTTACATGATAATGTCGGGACTTTGTATCATAGCGGTTATCCTAAGTTCGATACTCGTACACCGAACTAAAATCGTCTACCAGAACCTATATGGGAAAAACCGAAATTAAATCTTCTCTTTTTATTAGTGTATCTCCTTGTTTCCTACAATTCATTATGTTTAATTTTGGAATCATGAATTCTGTTTGTATATTGTTATTTGTTACATTGTTTGGATTGAAGTTTTGATTTTATTCAATTCAGTTGTATTGTAATATTGCAAGAATTTATTGTAATGCTGTGTAAACAATAATACATCAATCATTTATTTGTTAATTAAAAGATGTGCAGTCTCTTCTAATTTCTCCTTGGTTGCCCGTTTTGACAGCCGTCTGCCCGAGCTTCCTCATAGCAGTTATAAAAGCAGCGCTAAAATCTCCAGGATTGTTAGCGAAATCGTTGACCATTGGCTGAGACCTTGAATCCCCGAAGAGAACTTGATCCGATGTAAACAAACCCTTGCCTGCTACTAAATTCTGGTAATAAACATTGTCGAAAGTGTTTGGAGTTTGTGGGTCCATGTCTATCGCTATATTAGGATCTACATTTTGTGGGCAAGCAGCCATTAGTTGTTGAGCGTAGGCTGGATCCAACGATGGGTCAACCGCAGAGGCTGGTGAAAATGAGTACAGACGGTTAGCAAAGCGGTTGCAGTGAGAAAACCCGAGTGTGTGGGCTCCTGAAAGCGCGATCATGTCAAGTTCTGTGAGGTTGTTTTTTGCAAAAATGGTGTTAAGTTGAACGAGATTGAAGGTGGGATCTGGTAGGTTTCCAGCAACCCGTGATGCTTGTGAAATTCGTCCATCTCGCCTGCCTAATTGCACATTAAACAAAGGTCCACCAGCCTGCATAGAAAGATACTAGTTTATAACCAATCTTGCAAAAATTTGCTTAGAGGATAAACCAATGTGCTTCTCAATTTTGGATACTTTTGTCTGTTTAAAAATAAATAAATTAGTTATGGACGGGTTGGATAACACGTCAAAATTGGTCGGGTCGGTCTAAAATTATTTTTGCCTAGTTATAAATAAACAGCTAATTATGCATCAAGTGTGACTTTTTCATGAAGTTACGTCTTAAAAGTGTAGTTTAGGCGACTACCATGCTTGGCCCGCTTAGACCTTTTCGCTTGTTCTCTTAAGTCAATTCTATCATTTGACCTGTTTGAGGTTAAAAGGGTAACCCAAATTGACAGATAAGGTAGACTTTTTCCAGCCAACGCATTTTGACCCGTTATAACCACTAATTTGAGGTTATAAATGTAACCCAAATTGACAGATAAGGTAGACTCCCTAACCCAACTCATTTTGACCCATTATCAAACCACCCATTTAACATAAAATGTTGTCTTACCGAGGCCACAACATCACGGGCAGCAATTGTTAAAATATCAGCACATGAGACGACACCAGGGCAAACAGACTCGACTGCTTGTTTAGCTTTGATAACAGTGTCAAAGCCATCACCAGCGAGCGACAGATTATCCTGTGCATCCTTTTCAGCATCCCCATTCGGTGATGCAATCATCACTGAAGCATCACATCCCTGCATATTTTGCATTACAAATAGCTTAGAAAGTAGCAACTTACATCAAGACCGGGAAAAACACCAAAATTCAGCAAACTGCACATAAGCTTAGGTGGGCCAAATGTAATTTAAGGGACTACCAATTATCATTGAGAATAAATAAGAGGAAGTTGAGATACATTAAGTAGATATTTAACAGAATTTTATTTTTGTTGCACATATCTTACATGCAGCTAACATCATAGATGTTAATCCCAATAAAGGCTAAAAACACGAACCTCAACAAAGCAATCATGGAAAAAGAGACGAAGAGTAGCTGGAATAGTTGTGAACGTCTGGCTGACCTTCGTGTCCACTGTCTGTTTCACGATGGTTTCAACCAATGGACAAGTGGCGGCGTAGAAATTCTCAACAAGTTGACTTTTTCCTTTTCCGGTAAGAACCACCACCACCATCAACCAGTATAATACGCTTCTCCACCGTGCCACCACCATCGTGCTTTCTGAAAACACACTCACAAATGACAATCAGCAAACTGTAAATGATCCACCAATGGAAATATTGTGGTTGTTATAAAGTGTGCATAAGTTGACAAGTTAATATTCAAGTTTGTAAATGTTAATAGAAAAAATGACGTTATAAGAAACCTACCCCAGACATGCTGAGATATATAATAATATGATTATTGGTAATACTTATAGTCTAATCTAATAAGTCATATATCAAGCCCAAATTGCACAAAGCCGTATAAAACACGAACCTTTGACTGTTATTTAAAGCATAATTAGGGCCAAGTCAGATCGTGTCTCTAATTTTTTACATAGTATTAGTGCTTACATGTATAATTTATGTGTTTAATTGATAACATACAAAATCTAACATCTCGTTTTACCATAATCATAATGTTGTTCGTACTGTTTTTTCTTTTGGCAACCACACGAGTACCTCCCAATGGTTATAGTTTTTTTTTTGATGATCGCCCATCCCTGACTATTTCCGACTAAGCACCCTATAAAGTTCTCGTGAAATCTGTTGTACTTGTGACCCCAAAACGTAAGGGTTTTTAGAAAAAAAAGGCTAAAACATAACCAAATAATTAACAACTCTAATATCTTACGTACTAAACTAATAATTTAGAGATACTAATATAATATTGATTGATAAATTATTTTTTTTCATAAATTAATGAAAGTTCATTTGAATAAAAGAAATTAGTAAATTGCGTAACCAAATGGGGAAGACATTTTATTCTTTTACAGTTTATACAAAAATAGATGACCCAACGAGATGGCGTTTGTTACGATTTCACTTTCACGCGTGACAAAATAGATACGTCTCTATTAAAGCTTAAAAAAAAAGTAAACAATTTTACTAAATGCCCCCCTATCATATGTGATTCATATACGTGTTGTCGTAAAATCAACTTTTGATAGCATATGTTATTATCAAGTTATCATTTTTTTTTATTTGTGTCATTTTGATGATCATGTTGGAAATGGAATAAGAGAGTTGCCGTTTTTTTTATTAATTAATAATTAATTAAATTAAGGGTTTGACAATTCTCATATACACGTTAAATATCATTAATTAATTGATTAATTATTAATTAAAGACACCATGTTCATAAACATCGAACCTTGTGACACAACTCAAATCCAAAAATGTCGTGTGTGTGTGTGTTTTATGAAGTCATTAACCCGGCCACATCTATCTATCTATATGCTAATTATAATAAATAATAATAATTTTTATTTATTTATTATTTATTATTATTACTCCTATTTTCAGTTTTTCTGTTTTTTATGTCATTACAGTGAATGGTCTAACCTTTCTTTCAACTGGAGTGCTTTTAGGCTTCTGGTTTTTGCCCATGTAATAAGGCCAACTATGCGAGCATTAAAAAAAAGTGTCAGTAGGAGGTTCTGGCAATTTGCGGTAGCTGCGCGCCTGCGCAAACACAAATTTGCGGGAATTTATACTTCCTTGAAACATACCTCATTCTCCTAGTTACGTGACGTTGTAAATTATTCACTCTGATATCTACTCGAACATTTACAAAAGAAACCATTAAACTTTGGTCGAAAGATGCAACAACTTTGACTTTATTACTCCATTTGACATTTATATACCAAAAAGTAACGTATTCTACTTTCTACATACATACATTTCCTTATGATAATTTCATATACGTTAAATAGAAAGATTAAATTTATTTCTCAAATGCAATAAGAGAAAGTTGTTATCATCATTCACAAATATGGTTGCTCAAATGAATTTAACTTCAACTGTTAAAGATGTTATTTGTTTCCAATGATTTTGATATTATTTCATTTATTTAGAATGTCACAATACGTTTAAGTTCTTGGTTAAATGAAAATTGGTCCACATTGGTCAATTAAGAGCTATGATCCAAACTTTTGCAATGCTGCAATTCAATTAGTGAAAAACCGAGTTAACCGCAATACAAACTGAAAAATACATATAATCTTGCATTTGTGGGCCGTTGGAGCCCATAAAAAACTACTCGTAAAGAAAAGTGGAAAAATAAAAATTTAATGTCGAGAGTGGGATTTGAACCCACGCCCTTTCGGACCAGAACCTTAATCTGGCGCCTTAGACCAACTCGGCCATCTCGACTTTGTTGTTTAATTCTTCATGCGAAAAGCTAATAACTCTTGATACCACAAACCAAAAGGTTTTTTTTGTTTTCTTTTTTACTTCAATTAAACTCGTACTTTATTTATTTATATTTAGACGAAAAATGAAAATAAAAACAGCTCCAAACAAAAATATTAGGTAAAAAAAACTTATTTAATAAATCAGAGAGACGATGTATCAAATTCTTATTAATACGGAGTTACGGACCATATAATTTTTGTCTAAAAAATACAGGGTTACAGACTTGTAGCCTTAAAAGTCCGTACAAATAAAGTTGTGTTGCACAATTGTATACTGCCTTCCAAATTTCAACAATGAGTTTATACAGGTCTTTAATATGCTCTTGTTTGAACAATCTCCTGGATTTCATCCACCGAAAATAGTGACGCTTCGCTTTCAAAATCTTCCTTTTCCATCTGCTGTCGTAGCTGCAAATGACATAACACCAATGACCAAACTATGAAATAAAGGTAACATGCATACACCCAAAACAAAAAAGATGAGCAACTCATCAAGATATGACTGCAAGTCCTATTTACTTGATACGCGAGTATAAACAAAAACTTTGCTACAACTGATTGTATAACCGCCATAATGAGAGATTGGAAACTGGATGTACCTTGTCTAGGATAGCGGATTGATCATCTACACCATAATTACGCATGTGTTTCAACATCTCCAGTTGCTGCCATAAAAGCAGATTCCAGCTAAAATTTTCCACCAACTAAAAGCAACAATAAAAAAAAGCATTGTGCCAACGACAAAAGCTATTCTACCTGTTGGTGTAAATCGTGTTGCATTTGCAATCTCTCACTAAATACGTCTGGTCCAAGCTCTGCTTCTTCACATGCCATCTCTTCCCTGTTGTTTCCATAAAAACCAATTTACTAAAGCATTTATCATATCCAAAAATGACATGACATGTTTTTCTCTAGGGAAAATGATGTAGATCGGCAACCTACTCTTCGTTTTGTCACGAGGTATGCAACTTACCAATTTTATTATACATGTAAGTAATGGCGTTTCAATTTTGTGTCTACGCGTGCAACTTACAATCGCTAAAGCATAGAGTACAAGTGGTAGAAAATTTTTACTACGCTTTACCTTGCTTGAACTCTTATGCTTTACAAGTTGCACACATCGACACAAAAATTGAAAGTTCATTACATACATCTCTATCTCTATCTCTACTATCTATAAAGCATTTCTATATTGTTTTAAAAGTGGACTCAACAAAAAGAAATGACAATATTGTCCCTACAATAATCTATTACTATCAATTAACTATTTACTATATAAATCCAATTTATCATTATTACCCTATATAATTAATTACTCCGTATATAATCAACATTAAGCACATATAACAATATTAAAACATGCATCCATAGCCTATCATCTTTTCGTCATTCTTACACCACCATTACCACCACATGTACCGTAGCATCGCACGGGTATTATGCTTGTTGTTAATAAAATGGGTAAACTGAACACATCGGGACAAAACGAAGAGTAGGTTGCTGACTACAACATTTATCCTTTTCTCTAAAATATGAGTTCAAATGAAACATTTTCTATAAGTACTCTATGGAAGCATCAGAATGATATGATTCATACGCTTAATCTTGTTTCTCAATAATTGAAACATAAAGAGGAGCAACATACAAATTAATTTCATTCCTTGGATGGTAAAAAAGCTGTCTCATTTTTTTATGATTTTGCACTAAACTGCAAGTAATAAGAACTTCACAAAGCTGAAACTTAAAAAAACCTGTGAGCTAAACAATGAGTCCCTGCAGAACAATGAAAATTTATGCTACGACTGTTCAAGGGCTCAAACTAAGAGCAGCATTCTGCTAAAAAGTGTAGATTAAAAATGAAAGAAAAAAAAAGAACTTGCATGTTAAAAGTGCAGTAGATTAGGAGAAAAACAAAATGCTTAAAAACACACTGCAGGTGAACATGAGAGAAAGAAAGAGATTACTTTGCTACAAATCCATAAAAGCGAACCATCAAATCTTGATCATTTTCGTATTCCATGTTTATTTTCCCCAAGCAAGCAAGACCATAAGCTGGATCTGAAAAGATTCATCACATGCAATGTCAGCATGTTGGTAATGCTACAAGAATTTCATATTAGGAGACATATCTATGTAACATGTAGAGAAGAAAAGGTTTGCAACTCAATGCAATTTATGAAAAATACATATCTTACCAACTCCCATCTCATTAAGTATTTCCTCCTGGATAGCAGTTGTCACAGCTACAGCTTCCTGTTTTTAATTATTAGCATCATTTAGTTATAATCATTCTTAATAAGATGGTTAATTACAAGGATGAAATTACACACACACTTCTTTTTCAGCATTGTCATCTTTCAGATGTTTATTTCAAGAGAACTATATCATTTATATGACATTTATCAAATTCAAGATAGTTCCTCTGATTTACCAGAATATCAAATCCCCTGGTTAAGCCAAAGGAACAAATAGATACTCCCTATCAGAGAGCCAAAAACCTCCTAAACGCATTTCACTACTGAAAGTTTGCATGAAATTAGAGACTATCACTATGAGTTAAGAAAGAAACCGAAGGAACTAACGCCACCAAAAGAACCAGCGAGGCAGCAACTAACCAATTTTACTGTGGTGTGAAACAGAGTATCAAAAAGTTGTGATTTAGGGTTTTATGAATTATGATTAGTCGGTATCTTATTAATATCTTTACTCCAATTTTGTAATATCTTTTTATCCAACACCGTTGGTTATTTAAGAGTGAGGATGCACCTAAATAAGGTACCCTTGGTCTTTACAGAATCCTTTACAGTTCAGCAATGATACTAATCAGGAATGTTTGGCAATTTGGGGTAAACAACTATACTTTTCAATAATTATGTGTGGAGTTCATGAATCACTTTTCCATGTATCGGATACCAATTTACACAAAGTGTTGCAAAATCCAGACTGGCTCAGTGAACCATTGGCCCTATTCAGCTCTTCATTTCAAAAATAAAACTTCCTATTTTCAAAACCACTGCTTATTTCAAGAAATGTTGGTGATTTTTACACCTTATCACCTACAACAGTTGTCGTAACTTTTTTAATTAAGCTAAATAATAAATAAATATATAGTAAGTAACAAAGACAGATTTCAGATACCTGATTATCGTTGACAGCATCTGCAATGCGTTTCTTTACATCTGACAACATTCATAAAACCTCAAACTGTTACTAAATCTTTTACCCAATTTATAACCTTGTGTTTGTGTGTAGAAAAAATAATCAAAATAAGAAGCAAAAAAAAAAAAAAAAAACAGAAATTGATACCAGGCTGAGAAGTGAGACTAGAGAATCGATCAAAAAGATGAACCAATTGCTCTCTTGATAGCATTTTCAAGCCCTCTGTGTGGTAATGTTATTATTCAAAACCCTAAATTCAAAATACATAATACATAAATTAATACATAAATTAAAATAAAAGAAATATTGTATTTTGAGGTTATTGTTATTATCCAGACAAAACGGCACCGTTCTGCAAAAAAGGCTTTGAAAGGTCCACATAGAAAAATAGTACAGTAAGAAACAAAAACAACACACTTTTTCATCAATCTTTCAATAAATTTGCAAAGAAACACAGTTTGTTAAAGAAGAAACACATTTAGTACATAAATAAAAATAACAACACTTACTAATACTAGTAATAATAGTTGCAGATAACCCTAACAAATAACATTAAAATTCATAAAACTAAAAAATACAAAATAAAAAATAAAAACCTAAAAATCTTCATCCATATTGAAAACATGAGACTCTCCACCATTCATGACAGAAGCTTTCTGATACTCCCCAACTCTCTTCTCAAAAAAATTAGTTTTCCCCTGTAACGATATTAGTTCCATCCAATCAAACGGATTCGAAGCATTATACATTTTATCAAACCCTAATTCGATCAACAATCGATCGGCCACAAACTCGATGTACTTGCTCATCAAATCGCTGTTCATTCCAACTAACGCGCACGGTAACGCATCACAAACGAATTCACGTTCAATCTCAACAGCTTCAGTTACAATTCCTTTCACACGTTCTTCACTAACTTTATTCTTCAACAATTTATACAACAAGCACGCGAAATCGCAGTGTAATCCTTCATCTCGTGAGATTAATTCGTTTGAGTATGTTAATCCAGGCATTAATCCGCGTTTTTTTAACCAGAAAATTGAACAGAAGCTTCCGGAAAAGAATATACCTTCGACGCACGCGAACGCGATGATCCGTTCCGCGAATGAATCTGAGCCGTCGATCCATTTCATCGCCCAATTCGCTTTTTTCTGGACACACGGAATTGTTTCGATTGCGCGAAATAAGTTGTTTTTTTCTGCAGAGTTTTTGATGTAAGAGTCGAGTAATAAACTGTACATTTCGGAATGAATGTTTTCGATTGCGATTTGGAATCCGTAAAACGCACGTGCTTCGGAAACTTGTACTTCTTTCATGAAACGTGAAGCTAGGTTTTCTAAAACGATGCCGTCTGAAGACGCGAAGAATGCGAGAACGTGAGTAATGAAATGGCGTTCGTTATCAGTTAGTGATTCCCAGTGGTAATGATCTTGTGATAAATCGACTTCTTCTGCGGTCCAGAATGAGGCTTCGGCTTTTTTGTACATTTCCCAAATTTGGGGGTATTGGATTGGGAACATGCAGAAGCGGTCGGTGTTTGGGGAGAGGAGTGGCTCTTCGGGAACGGGAGGCATTCCTGGATATTTGGGAATGGTTAGGGTTTGTTTGGATGTGAATCAGGGAATGAATGAATAGGAGGTGTTGTAGTGAAGGTGTTTTTATAGGGAGAGTATTTGAAGAGCGGGTGATTTGAATTTGAAGGTAAAGCTTGCGGGAGAAACTTTGCACGTTTTTTTAAATGTTTATTGAAAATAAAAATCTGAATTATTTATTTTTGGAAATTAGTCAGAACTATTCAAAAAAACCTTTGATTTCGCAATACCTTTTTGCGAAACAAACCTTTTCTCCTTTTCTCGAGGAAATTCCAACAAATATAAAATCCGTAATACGTACATAACTTATTTATATTGAAAGGACATATTTGTACCTTCAATATATTTTGATGGTATACCGTATATGTATCAATATTGTCAGCTACTCGAAAAAATACATTTATAAATCTCTCTTGTTACCGAAGGTCTATTTTTGCATTTATTGCAAGTTTGGTAATGTTTTGTGGCTATTTGAAGTTTGAATTTGAATAGGAGGTGATTACACGTTACGAAGCTTGAGAGGGAAGTTTTGGATAAGGGTGGTTTCTTGAGTTGTACATATTATATATATATTATTATCCTTAAAATCCGTGTACATATACGGTCTGATAAATTTATAATTATTTTTTAAAATTATTGAAATAGTCTATATTGAAATTGATGTTATAGATCGTAAATTTTTAATAGCGATAAGCATTTTATGTAAGTCAAAATAAATTTAATTGTAAAGTTATCTAGTTATACATAAACAAATGAATAGTTTGAAGTAATAATGATATGTTGCAATTATAAACGATTACGTTGAATAAGGATCCTCTTTATAAACCACATTTGTCGTCTTATTTGTTTTGTGTCTATTCTTCTACAAAGAAATTATTTACTGCGTTTGAAATTATGTGTTTCAATTTTCATTCTAAGAAAGGAACCTCCTTTGAAAAAGAAAAAATTATTTTTGTATGTTATGGACCCAAACCGATATTGTGTTATTTGATTGAGTTGCTAAATAATTAATATTTTTAAGAAAAGAATTTAAGATTATATCGAATTCAGTTCTATAATAGAGTTAAGGAGAAACACAATTTATTAAGTAAATATCTTAACAAATAGCGAATCAGTCGGTTATTTTTGCATTCAAGTGTAAGTCTTATTAAGGTGATTAATAAAGTGAACAATCCCAACTATATAATAAAAGCTTTTGGTCAAACCATATTTGTGTCCTTGGTTTAATGTTAAAATTACTTATTTCTCATTTTACCCAGAAATCCTTATATTAAAAATTGATATTTTTAAAGGGTTTTATTTGTAAAATTAGATGAAAATTGAGGGATTTAATTAAATAATTGAAAATTTATAAATTGATAACATCATAGAGGTGTTTACTATATTATAATTAAGATAACAGTGACGAAGCTTGAATTTTTATATTGGGGGGCCATATCTCGACTCTAATGATACGTAATATTATTATGAAGTTGATGTATATGAGTAATCTTGCTTTCTAATTTATTCTCAACTATTTTCTAATTGAAACGAAATAACCAAACTAAACTATGGGACACCCTTAAATTTATTAAAAATCTTCTCATCAATCAAATTGAGACAAAAGTCTTCTACTAAAAAAAATCCATTAATAATTACAAAGTAGATTGACCATTGATACATCAAAAAACAAAAACTGATCATAAAAGTGTTTGCAATATAATATTCTAACATTCAAACAAATTAGCAATATAAATTTCACCTACACATAATCAAGCTACTAACAAAAATAGAAATGAAAAAGAAAATACAACAAAACAATTTAAACCTTAAATTTCTTAGAGAGAAAATAGATTTTTTTAGAGATATATAGAAGCAACAGTTACAACATGGTGTTTTATTTTTTTGTTTGACGTCAAGTATTAGTAAAATTTATAACAGACGATTGAGTCCTCTAGTTTCTTGAAGGCCCGGCCCATATATAATTAATATTTATTATGATTGACACAAATATTATTTATGTATATATATGGACTTGTGGCCCAAAATATCCTTCGTCCCTGCATCATACATGTGTGATAATATTAAAAATTAAATTAAAATCGTCAAACGGGTAAACGGAGTAAGTTATTCTCTCTTCAGGTTATTTGGGGCGGACAAATTTTTTTACGCAAATGTACGCCGTCTAATCAGCGTATAGTGTGACCATTTTTAACCCTTTCACTGGACACTCTCAAGATGTTTACCTGGTGAGATTCGAACATGTAATCTTTTGTGAGAAAACAGGACGCTTATCACTAAGCGATGTCGGTGATTGTTTTAAACTCCTGTATATGTTTAACGTCAAACAATAGATACAAAAAGTAGCGCAACCTTCATAACTCAGAAGGAAGCTTTTGCCATGTCACTGGGCCCAACCGCTATTTCTGGGTTGTACATTTGGTTAAATGAATAACAGTTTATGGGTTTGTACTTTGTAGGCCAACTTATTTGTTACTCGTACTTAAATCCAAAATAATAATTAATCAATGAAATTCAAATGGAAAGTGATGTTATAACTATAGAAATGATTATGTTTATTTAATGTTTAATTATTGTTTAATTTATATATGGTATATACTTTATCTATTGGGCACTATTCATTAACTGAAAAAATTACCACAATAAACACCGGTCAAAGAATTCTTTACTTTAGATAAATGGTCACATTTTTCGCCTAAATAGAATGGTGAACCCGGTGAATTCTAATTGATCACTAGGAAAACGCCACTTGTAATAATAATATATTTATTTTTTTAAGAGTAAAAGCATAAAATTTAATTAACATTAATCTTTAACATCACATTGAAGTTTAATATATGCGTCAATGGTTGTTGACCAAGAAAGTTGTTTTCTTATAAAAATTTTGAAGTTTTTAAAATGAAGTGGTAAACATGAGAAAGAACCTTCAGTTTAGTAGAATAAATAGATGTAATTTACAGTTATCAAGAGTCAAATTTTTATACTTTCATCAAGACACATCCTGTTTCAAAACATGATCATGCATTAGGTGATGAGGCCAACGAATAATTAGTTAATTGGTGAATTCTATGGTATGTCTTAATAAAGGCCATCAACGCAAAATATTTCTTGTTAATGGCGTTTAACATGTAGCTTACATGGTACACATTAAATTCCTAGTTTTGTCAAGAAGATAATCAGCAACTATGTGGAGATAAATAAATGAATGAAGACCAGATATTAACATGTATATCACTACAAAAAGGTGAAGAAGACCAGATATGTAACTATTTAAATGATCATTTTTTCTCAAATTAAAGAAATCAAATAAGTTTCAGCATTGAGCCTGGATCATCGTGGTATTGATATAGACTTTCATAGCACCTTAATTTAAAACTCCGGCTTTATGCTCTAAGCTCTAAGACGCACCATCTTTCATCCAAGACTACCTCAAACCAATTCTTTGACAACAACATTGTTATGGATATGTGTCTCATATATTGTATTAAACCATTAAAACATCTCTCTCTATCTGCCTAGTTTCAACATTTTTCAAGTGGTGTTATCAAATTTGTTGGCAGCTCTGAAAGCATTTACCTGTCAGTCCCAGTAAACCAAATCAAAATTAACCTGAACAACAAATCACATAATACAACTTAAGAACTAAGAATACAACAGAGAGTAAAAAGAATTTCTTCGAAAAGACTTCACAATATAACATGGTTACCATCCCGTTATTCATCAATATGGCTACAATATAATCAACTGAAGCTCTCATATGCACCTTTTATCAAACACATAGTTTGCATGATAAACATGCGACTTGCTCAAGTTTAAATCTACACAAATAAAATTAGTTCTGATCTGATAGAAAGAAAGATCATACTTCAACCCGAATTAACTTGAAAAAGATGTAAATTTCAACAAAACAAAAAAAAAAAGAACTGTGCAAAGATTTTAATGGTTAACAACCTTCTTTATTGAACCCAATTATTAATTTTAATAAAACCGAGATCAATAACTGGCGATGAAAAAGAGAAACAATTCATACTTATTGGGGATTGGTGAATTTCTTAACTCGAGAGTAACATTGAAGTCTTGTCATTATAAGCAGATGATGAAGAGGTGATAATTATCACCACTTGTAAATTAAGACCCACATCAACATTCTACAGTTATTTTAACTATAATTAATGAATGTATTCAACTGATAACATAAGTATAACAGCAGGTAAGGAAGAGGTTAGGGAAAAACAAATGTAGTTGAATTAATTTAGTTAATTGCATCTGATTTTAATATGGCTAGCAAGGACGATATTATGTGGACGCTTTTTAATAGCTAAATCATTATAACAATGACAAATAAAAATTTGTTAAGGTGTAACAATGACACATCAGAATTTGTTCAAGTTGATAGTCTATGAGGTTTCCACCTAATATTAAGGATATCCAATTAGTATAAAGGGATGATGTAAGGTGAACCCGGCGAAAATTCCATGACTTTTTAGCCCCAAGCTTGTTTGTTTGTACGGCAAACAAACTTACATCAATTTTGCTATTTGTATTAAAAGTAAATTGATGCTATTTGTATTAAAAGTTTTACATTTTTTATGTTGTTTACAAGACTTGTATTTTAGACATAAAACTTTGTACATTTACTTTTCATCTTCTATTTCATTAATCTCAAAAACAACCACCATGTTCCTTTCCCCATCTTTCTCTCTCTCTCTCTCACTATATATCTATCTCCATCTCTAGTTCTTCAATCTTTCTATAACTAAAGTTTTGATCTTTAATGAAAAATCTAAACTACCTAAGGGTATTCCGGCGAAGAATAGCTGCCCTCTGATCGCACCATTTTCAGGATTTCAAATAAATTCACTGGTTCGTCAGGTTTTGAAATTCTATTTCGGCGAACTTTTTAGTCTAGGTGGCGAGTTTTAAGTGGCTGGCGAAGTTTTCATTGACCTGGCGAGGAATTGAGTTGAAGGGAAAGAAACCGGCTACACGTGGCATCTTTATATTGGCCGTTAGGAGTTCTCGCCGAGTTGGCCTTTCTATTTAGGCAAAAAATGTGACCATTTACCTAAAAAGATTTCTGACATTTTAGGGCAAGAGTCCACTTTCAAAATACATTGAGCAATAATCACCTACAAAATTGCAACTATAAGTACAAAAATTGCGCCAAAAACTTGCATTCCTGAATATTAAATGTTTTCTTTTTTGTATAAAACAGCAATTGGTTAGATAAAATTAAGACGCTAACTATTTTGCTGAAAACTCAACACTCACACTCTATTGATAATATTCAGATATCAGATTTCTTAAATGAATTCACAACAGTAGTAAAATATAGAAAACAAGATATATCTTCTCAACCAATCTTGTACGGTGTCAACTCACTACTCTGAGTCAAAACTAAATTAACATCCTCCAACCAAGCAACTTCCAAGTTCCTAATCTTTTGCACACTGCATGATGTATCATATCTACTCCTTTGAACCATTAGACATAGCCAGAAACAAGTTTATCGAGGAGGTGGTGAAGGTACATTTGCTTTGGAGAAGCCAACCCAGGCCACAATAGTTACAGCAAGAATAACCCATCCAAATATGTCATACTTCAGATCACTACTCTTTTGTGCCTTGGGACCCTGCAGTGACTCTGTTAGAACTTTTAAAATGAAAAACAAAGGTATATGCTTAAGCAGCAACAATAGGAAGGACTGATGATTGTTGGAGCTAGAGGTGACATAAAGGATAGGGTAGACGGGTTGGTCAACCCATAAAACCGGTTCGGGTCAAACGAGTCGCGTTGGGTTGACACTTTCTGTCCCCAGATTTTATTATTCTGAAAAATAATTAATGTGTAGTCTTCTTTTTATTGGCTAAAATGTTTTAGGAGGTCTTCTGGGTATACATTTTGGGCGACTTTCAACTTGCTAGACCCGTCACTTTTGTAAATTTTTGACAGTTTAACCCAAATCAACCTGTTCATATGTTAATGAGTCAAGTTGCCACATGTAGCTGGAGATGTGATCTAAAATTATCGGATGGGATAGGAGACACAACCCAAAGTATCTAGTTCTGATAACTTCAGTTTCGTCCACGAAATGTTAATGAACATTAAAATAAAATCCCTTGTATCACAACCAATAGCAACAAAAAGGGGAATCCGTTTACCTTGACACTCGAAGAAGTTGAAGGACCTCCACTAGCTGCTGGTCCCATAGCTTGTTGACTAAAGCCCTGTTTATGGAGCTCTGAGTGTAGTTCCGGAGCCTGATATGACAATAATCATTAATCAGCAATCTATTCAGCTGCTTCAGAAACTAATAGAATTTTAGAACACAGATAAAATAATGGACAGCATGTGCGGCTCATACGGCATCAGGTTACTTTATAGTGAAAGTATGCTGAGAGAATGACTAGATGGGAACTGCCAACGACAAGGAAATTATAAACAAGTTGTCTCATGTAACAGGACGTAAGATCTGTACAACAAGGATTCTTTGTATGTTTCCCGTAAAAAAAGTTCCAGGGGCCAATTTATTTATACAGATGTATACAAAACCTTACTTCACAGCTCACGGATTTCCACATATCGAATTTAAACTGAGATTGCTGAACGTATAGAAAATGTATTTGAGTCTCACCTAAGGTTCCATAATAGAGTACAGATAGTATTTCCCATGTTAATACTTCTCTTAAAGTATGATAAGACCACACTATAATTCCCAATAAACTATCCTTATGCTACCTGAAATGCGTATTGCATTGGTTTCAGGCAATAACAAACGGAAAAAGGTGGACTCCATAGACCTATTTCTGATAAGACAAGAGTAGCTTCCTTAGAAGCAATAAAATACAAAGAGCTTCAAAACTAGCAACAAAAAAGTTGTCACTGATATGTTAAAAAAAGAAAAGGTCATCATCAGTGAGAAGTGAAAAGTGAAAACTGATATTATACACTCGTAAATTTAATTCCGTTTTGCAACTTTCACCATCCAAATCAAGAGTTGTGAAACATTTCTGTTCGGCGGTCCTTTCTATTACTTAATTGCCTTTACTAGCATCTCCTAACTGGTTTAGCTATGAAACGAGTATCTTTTGTACATCAAATAACTCTCACACAAACTTCTGATGATCCCTCAATTCAGAATAATTATATAAGTATTTTCCCTCATGTCCAAAATGGGGTAACATATCCTACAATAGAAAACAAGCGAAAATTTTATACTCTCAACACATGTCACGACCATTGTGGCAGCAGTAGCATAATCAATGACTGTAACAACAAAACACTTTACAATACGGAAAGTATTTGCCTAAAAAGGTAAATCAGCAGAATAACCTCATTTATAAGCATTCAGCAGACAGTGTCGTTTCAACATGAATAGCTGCTTTATACCGGGTCAAGACTCAAGAGCTACTCAATTGACAAGCATAACTTCGAGAACTAATAATACTGGGATTCAGTGAGAAGACGTCTTATTGAGGGAAAACTAAAGGTTTGTGTACAAAAAAAGGGAGGAAACCTTTAATAGGTGGCTTTAAAATAAAACAGAGAAGCATTCAATAGCATATACCATTTGAACAAAGATAGCTGCTTTACAAAAGGGGTCAAGAACTAATCAATTGACAAACATATCTACGGGAACTACTAATACTGGGATCAGTGAAAAGACTTCTTATGGAGAGAAAACTGGAGGTCAATATCAATTACAAAAGAAAGGGAGATAACCGTTAACAAATGTCATAAAAATAAAAATGCAAAGCTAGAGGAACACATTACTGGCGAATGGACACAACTGCATGTCTGCACCTACCTGATAGGATTATAATTTTTGCAAGTGCATAATCAAATCTCTCTCCGGTATAATTCTTCCAATAACAAAATAGAGCATGCTAAGATAGGTCATTCTTCAGTATCATGATAGCTTTTCTCCATGTATAGATCATCTTCCTTAAATCCAAAGGCATAGACAAATCCACGATGAAAATGTGCCCCACATATCACTTATTTTACATGTGATACAGGTTGCCATCTTTTTTAAAGATGATATATAACATGAGTTCTAATTACGTAACATATGCCTCTTACATCAGAAGCAGCCACATTAATTGAACCATAAAAGTTGACGGCTACTTTTTTTCTTATAATAACTACATAACATATCCTAAAAGCATGATATGCAATAATCACGCATATACACAACTTTCTAACTAAAATTCCTTCGTGTAACGTATTCTCCCATGTTTGCAAAGTGATCACTTGAGTAAATCTGTGGTACTTGATGTAAAGCAAACAACGGAAAAACAAAATTAACGTAATTGTACCTTTATAGACACTTCGAAAGATTTGCGGTAAAGTTCATTCCCTGGCTCCTGAAAGACATACATTAGATTAAATTCCTAACACCGATTCAACGGACTTATGCTCAACCAGTTTAAACCCACCACAAACATGAAATTTCAATTACCTCATCAAGAGCCTGCTGAAAGTAAGTATAAGCAGAATCAAAATAGCCCTTAGCTTCATCTTTATCAGGAGTCAAAAAAGCATAAGAAGTTTGTGCATTCCCCATACACCACAAGGCGTCATGTTTCTTCGGATCAATGGATAATGCTTCATCCAATTTCGATATAGCATCTACATAATAACCCAATTGATTAATTGAAAAAAAAAACTTAATTCACCTCTATTCCAACAAAAAATAATTCACTCAAAATTAACACATTTGAATGTATATGAATTAGGTTATACCTTTAATCATAGCTTTTGATTCCTGAACACTTTGAAAAGTCGACAATTCAAGCAACGCCCCTCCCCATCTAGTCAAATTCTGGGCCAAACAAACAAATCAATATCGAAAACCTAAATATATATATATATATATATATATATATATATATATATATAGAAATGTATAAATGAAACCCTAACCTCGGTATCGAGAGGGTTTTTGGCGTAAGTGACTTCGGCACTGCGGCGAGCATGTTCGAAGAACAAAAGGCGATCGAAATCGTTTTGCATTTCCATTTCTGAATTTTGATTTGTAAGTTGTCCGATGAATTTAGGGCGACGTTACCGTCTTTTGTTTTTGCTGACTTAATAGCAGGGAATTAAAACAAGGCGTGTATGGCGGTGTGGGGGCTACTTTTGTGGTTGTGGTGTGTTGCACGCGCAAAGGTATGTTTCATAGGTGGCAACCACGCGCTGTTGTGGTGATTGATTTCGGTTTTTCTTGTCTCCAAGTTAAGTATTGTTGACACGTTGGACTATTGATAGATTGGCACGTAAAGAGTGGATAATGAGGTCTACTTTTACAAAGAAAAAAAGTTGAAATATTTATGCGGATAACGGTGACAGATGATCTGTGCGAGTTGCATTGGGTTTTGAGCATCCATATATAACTTCACCTTTGAACTTGTCTGTAACACTGTCACGTCAACTTTCTATAAACCTCTATTTTCTATAAATTTATTCTTCTACTCCCATAAACTTGAACAAATCAATAGCTAGGTCTCATCCATTTTTTTATTATTGAAATAATACTTTTTATTATGAAAGTATTTTTCTTATATATATTTTAACATTTATTTAAAGAAGAATGGGTTGATGTAGCCCATAATACTTTGTCCATGCACATATATCAGGTTAAAAAGTTCTGAGTTTTTTTGGTTTAAAAATGTTTGGACTTAGAAAAGTCCGGGCCAGACTAAATCCGGACCTTGATAAAATAACTAGGCATACTAAGCTTCAAACGGGCCTAACGGGTTTAGTCCGGACTTTTAAAAGTCTGAATCGAGCTTTTTTCTATTTTAATTTTGTTACATACGAATTGTTTATTGGGTTTATTAGTACTATATAAATATCATGTTTTTATATCAATTGGGTAAAAATGAAGTTATTGTCGTATTTTATAACATACAAGTATAATGTATATACGATATTGTCGTAGTTATTTAAGTATCTATCGATAAAATTTAATATATACCTTATACGTAGGTGATGAATAAATAACTTTACATATTTAAAAGATATATGATACATAATACAAAGTATAATTTGTGTAAACACAATATATATGCTATATACATATTATATAAGTAAATATATATATATATATATATATATATATATATATATATATATATATATATATATATATAGGATTAGGATCATGTGAAAACAAGAGGATAAAATAAAAACAGTGAAAACAGATCACAACCCTTGGATCAATATATATATACAAAAAAGGATGAAGATAAAATAAAAACGGTGAAAACAGTAGACCTTCACAATTTTATAAAGTGTGAAGTTGATTTGTTTTTGCTTCACACTTAATTTTTAAATGTGAAGCTTATTTTTTTTGCTTTACATAAAATTTACGAAGTGTGAAGGTTGAAAATTAAGCTTCACACATTTATAAATTTATGTGAAGCTAAAAAAATTAAGCTTCACAGTTAAAAAAATTCTAACTTTTTGTGAAGCAAAAAAAAAATTAAAGGTTCACAACGAAATTTTTTTAGAAAATAAACAAATGTAAGGGTTCACAATAAAAAAAACGTATATGAAGCGAAAAAAAATAAAAGTTCACAACTAAAAAACATCGTGAATACAAATTGAGATCGTTTTCACCGTTTTTATTTTATCTCTTTGTTTTCACCAGAATTCAGCCCTATATATATATACATACATATATATATATATATACATACATATATATATATATACATACATATATATATATATATACATACATATATATATATACATACATATATATATATATACATACATATATATATATATATATATATATAGGAAGGATCAAGAGGTAAGCTCTAAATTTGAGGGAAAGAGAGAAGCAAACCTCAACCACACATTTCCTTGTATCTTCTCCAACTCATATACAATACCCATTTTATCAATTTTATTTTAAAATTCAAAATTAAAGCACGTAAATCAATCAAAATATTATAAATTTCAAATTCATCAAAGACATTCATACATATCTTCAATTCGTCATAATTCATATTCATCAAATATTAAGAATTTTGAGCATAACTTTTGGGTTTTTATGAAAATTTTGATTCACCAATGAATACAATAAAATTAAACGAATTTCAACATACAAAACTTATAAACAAGTAATTAATTTAATTATAGTCGTCATTAACCATCAAATTTCACAAAAAAAAAATTAGAACATTAACATTCATTTGGATTGAATGTTGATCAAAATTACAATTAATATTCATAAATAATAATTTATGATGAATATTATCTTATATACGTTTTTATACATTGTTGAACGAGATAACTTAACATTCATCAGTGTATAATAATGTATATGAGTTAACATTCATCGTAAAAGAATGTTTAAAACTATTAAGTTGTAATTTTGATTAACATTCTTTCCAAATGAATATTAATATTCTGAATTTTTTTTTTGTTATTTACATTTTTACCATCGCGTTGACTTTTGAGTTGACCAGAATATATGGCTAGAAATAGCTTCCCTCCTTCCCCATTTTTTTACTTCCCTCTTGATCTCCACCTTATATATATATATATATATATATATGATGGGTTTTCTATTTCCTTACTAGATTAACATACAATGCGGAAATAACAATTAATCTAGGGCATGAAGGAAACTAAACCCTAAAGGATCTTAACTTAATAATAATACGCAACAAAACAAAATAAATAAGAAAATACTAACCTTTGAGAAAATCGGATTTCTCACACGCAGACCACCTTAGTATAGCTTCCTAGCTTGGAGGCGAGTACTCAAACCAGAGCACCTCTAATGGTTCACACCTACGAACCAAAGAGAAAATTCCAACTCCTAAGGTCTCGATTAAATCGTGTAAACTCTTACAAGGAGAGGAATGAGAAAGAGAGAATTGAACTGAACACCTTGAAGCCAAGGTGTAACCCCCTATTTATATAGGGAGAATTCCTCATAGGTTTATTATGTCAGCCGATGTGGGGTATACTTATTTCGGGTTCCAACCGCCGGTTGGAATATCCAGCCGCCGGTTGGACTTGTGCGTTCCACCAACTCACTTTAATTTGACTCCAGCCGCCGGCTGAACTTAACTTTCAACCGGCTGTTTGATTTGGCTTCCAGAATTTCTTTTAGTTTCTAATTAATTCATCAACTTTGATAATTAATAAACTAAATAATTAACTATAATATTAATTCCAATTAATATTATCTCTCATTTATTTCTCTTTAACTGTTCGTCGAGGGCGACCCAAAAAGGACTCTACTTTTAATGATATACTTACCAATTAGTTATGCACTTGGACACTATATCCAACAATATATATATATATATATATATATATATATATATATATATTAAAAACATGTAATTTAAAATGGGATCGAGCTTTTTTCTTGAAAAAGCTCGGGCTTTATCTTAAAAAAGTCCGGGCTTTCGGGCTTTATTTTCAAAAAACTCGGGTTTTTTCGGGTTCTGGTTTAAGCCCGGCCTGACCTGGGCCCGGGCTGCACCGGCTTTTATGAATAATTTCAAGCCTCTTTATGACATTCGGGTCAGGTCGGGCTTCAAGCTGGACTTTTCAGACTTGGCTTTTTGGACTTTTTCAAAACTCGGGCTCGGGCTAAAGCCGATATGTGCCCCACTAATATGAAGTTTTAGAAAGATGAGTATGTTTTCTTTTCTGGGAACAATGTAAATTAAATTAAATTGATTAAATTAAAAGATTTATTTTAAATTATATTTGAGAATCGTAAGATGTTAATTTAAATTACAATATTTGATAATTAATCAGATCCACACATGTTAATTTAAATTACAATATTTGATAATTAATCAGGTCCACACATTTTTATGAATTTATCTCCTTAGTCTTCGGATCCACACGTTTTTATCACTTTCAAAAAGTATTATCACTTTCAAAAAGTAAAAACACATATATTTCTCCATTATACTCCTCCTCCCTATGGCAGATGGAATTGACAGAAAACTGACGGGTCATGTCAGCTTTTTCACAAAACTAACAGAAATTAACAGACTCATGTCATCAGTGCTCCGTCAGTTTTTTTAGGGACTCACAACTAATAAATTAAATATTTAAAACACAATAATTAAAATAAAACACATTTCATTAAAATAAAAAACATTACAATTAAATAAAAAAAATAAAAAAAACAAAAAAAAACATTACATTCATTAGAAGAAAAAAAACGATTACACTAATTAACGACTATGGAAATTTTGTGGGAGTTGCGAAATGTGATCGATTAGAGCATTGCGAAGTTGATGATGAACCTCCCGATCGCGTAATTTCTAGTCCATACGCAATTGAGTTTTTACCCTTTCTTGCCACGAACGTCTTGGTGGGATTTTGGATATTCCTCCTCTAATTGACAAATATTTCGTCCCTTGTCCTCGGTTATCATGTTGTATTGAATCACACAAGTATACATGATTCTTGATATTTTGTTAGTGCTATATGGTCTTGACGGGTTCTTGATGATTTGCCAATGGCCCTAAAGCACACCGAATGCTCGTTCCACATCTTTTCTTGCAGCTTCTTGATATCTCTTGAAATGCATCTCTTGTTGTGTTAGTGGATGCTTAAATGACTTTACAATAGTGGATCATTCCGGATAAATCTCATCGCCTAGATAATAGCCTTTGGTGAATTCCTGGCCTGCAATCGTGAAATTACTTGGGGAGCTCTATCTTGTAGTAAATCGTTGAACAAATCCGATTGATTTAGTACGTTGATGTCGTTGCTCGAACCCGCTGGACCAAAGAAAGCGTGTCAAATCCACAAATCATAAGAGGCAAATGCTTTGAGCATAATCGTTGGACAACCTTGATCACCTCTAGTGTATTGACCTTGCCATGCTACTGGGAAATTTCTCCAAGGCCAATGCATACAATCGACGCTTCCGAGCATACCCGAAAAACCAACTCGGCATGATGCCGATGTAAACGTTGCACATCTTGTAGTGTTGGTTTTCTTAAATACTCGGTAGAGTATAGATGGAAAACACATTTATAAAAGTTATCCAAACAATCGTATGATGTTTGTTCATCCATATATAAGTACTCATCAAACGCATTGGCGGTACAAACGTACGCCAATTGGCGTACGACAAAAGTGCATTTTTGTCAAACGTTAAAACTAGGTCAACCTGTTGCATCAGGCCGTTGAATAAAATATGTAAAGTAGTCAGGTACCGAAAATTGGGAAAACAATATAATACCTTGACATATACGGAGAAATAATGACTTGCTCATCCGATAACGTCGTCGGAAGATATCCGCCGGAAATGTTGGACGCTCGGCAAAGTAATTTAGATACAAACGTTCGCCCATTGCTTCACGATCTCTAGGAAAGTACCGTCGTGGTGCTCGTGATATCGGGATCAGAGTATCCTCTCCGTCGGACGAATTTGAGTCTATCGAATTAATTATATCGATAGCAGCCGTCGGATCGAAAATCGCCGTGATAGATTGCAAATCTTCAAGATCGGAATCGGAAGACATAGTGGAAAAATTGTATTAATATAGATGTGATAGTGAAGAAATGTGTGAATTGTTTGGAAATGAGAGTGTGTATTTATAGTATAAAATGAGAGTTTAAAAAAAAAAAAAAACTACCAACGGCTATATTTGAAACCGTCTTTTTTTTAATAGAAGCACGTCTGTGCGACCTATACAAACAAACCGATCGACCGTCGGATAACCGACAGCTAAAACTGACGGACCGAACCGACAGCTCCGTGCCATCAGTATCGGTTCCGTCGGTTTTAATCGACGGCAACCGACGGGGTGCGTCGGGAGCGGCCTTAATAAGAGTTTTTTCTTTCATCTAATGTCAAATAGGGTTTATAGTTTCACCTAAGAAATTAGAATTTTCACTACACCGTATTTTCGGATTACATCATCACAGTCGTGTTACCGGTTCAACGAACCACCAATATATCAACGAAAACAACATCAATATGAGTCGGTTAGAGTTTTTTCAAATTCTTATGGAAGTTATTTTTATTTGTAAAAATATATTATCGCGAAAGGAAAAAGATGGAGATGAGTCGGTTGGTGTCATGGTGGTGCAATGGGTTTTGATTTTACTTTTGTATAAATAAATAAATTAACAGACAATAAACAATACGAGTAGTATAGGTCCTCAAATATTTGTCTAATGTTAATCTGGTGTATATAATTAATTAGTTTTTTAATTCGTGCGATTCACGGCTATATTATATTACAAAATTTTAATATAAAAACCGTTTAGAAACAACTAAATACGATGATAAATGAAGCAATACATAGTAATAGTCGAAGATGCTTAAGTATGACATCTAATCTCTTACGAGTAAAGTAACGATATTTTCAATATATGAATCAAAAGTTTAACATGAAAATTAATGAAATCTTTAATGTTGATATGATGATGAAATACATATCTAAGATCTTATGATAATTGTTTGTCCCGATCTCAAAATATAGTTACAGGTCTCAACCTGTCAAATGTAACACCTGTTTAATTTTTATTGAAGCATTTTCTCTTAGATAAAAAAATATTATAAAGTCCCATTAATATTCGTGACTAATGAAAGCAAACATGCAGATGTGAAACTCTAGCAACAACAGTATAACACCCGTCCCTTTGTATGCTACAAATCTCATTTATTTAATAGCACAAAGGTGGGGCGGAGTCTCAATCAAGTTTGATGAACTCGTGGAACAGAACAAAATGCATCACATAACCATTATAAGGTTTATTACAACTTATTGAACTGGAAACGAAGGAAATACATGAACGAGTACATTACACAAGTTACACTTAGCAAAGTTATTAATTAAAGTACATTATGAGCAACTTATATTTTTAGCTATTCGAAGACACCATCATTTTCGCTAGTTGTCCCTGCTTGATAACCTGAGTATGAAAGTGTAAGGGTGAGCGACAACGCCCAGCAAGTTTCTATATACAAGGGTGGAGATATTTTATGCAGGTGGGTTTAAGGGGTCATTTAGTAGACTATGTAGTAAATAATACGTTCGGTTACGAACTAAAAAATGGAGTTAAGATAGTACAAAGATAACTCCCTATAAGCCTGGAATTTCTGTAAAAATATATATATACTCTTGAATACATTCCTTTAAAATTCTTGATCATTATACGGGTGTGTTCATAATAGGGACAGACTCCTTAATCATCATTCATCTTAGTCCTTCTAATTTAATAGAAATAACTCATAACTCATTCCTTATCATTCATAACATTTTAACTTCAACTATGCATGCTCAAACGTTCAGATTATCAAAGAAAATAAATGCACAATAAATATAATCGCTCAATATAAAATCTTGGTGCTACTGGATCACAACGAATGCATTTAGCAGTAAAATTAGCTAATGACAGAATAAAAGTGAAACATAATTGATCCAGCATAAAGAAATGAACAATAGGCTCAAAGTGAAAGGCATATAGAAACTTACTTTGATTTAGGAATGACAACTTTACGAACAGACTTGATTTCCTTAATTCTCTAACTAGAATATTTTTCTCTAAATTATAGTCGTGAAATTTTATTATAGTAATTTAGGTAAGATAGAAAGTATCCATATGATTGATGTGTTCTTTCTCAGTAACATTTGTAAGCTATTTATATACGAGTTTTCGACATAGGTGCGTAATTTACGCCGTAAGCTTTGCATTTCACAATTCAGATTCATGAATGCTACCGCGGAAAATTATTTGAGTTACTATGGCTTTCACTACCTTCACTATTGCTTTGTTTCCATAATTTGGTGAGTGAACTTCCATTCACCTTTTTCAACACCGACACTTTCTTTTATCTATGAGATATCCATACATCCTTTTACCATTTTACCTATATGTATATATTAATTAAATGTTTTGTAGCCTCTTGACAATTTGATGATACACATTTACATTTAACTACCATATGTTATTTATTGAAAAATAAACATCTATCAACTAATTAGATATAAATTGGCTATTAAAATACATGTACCTAGACATTTATAATATTCACAACTCATTTATTTATTTATAAGCCTCATTAAAACGACATCTTATATTGTGGGGTGTTACAAACAGCATATATATAAATACTATATGTTATACATGAATCAAAAGATGATGACATAAATATAAGTTGTAATACATACCTAGAATATTTGGTCACTAATTATGAGATTGAAAAAAAAAATAACAATGCATACCTGTTGGTTGTGAGAATTGACGAATTGACGAATTGCAAATCACCAAGTGTTGTGATAATAGATGATATTTCGTATGGATAATCATGTCTATATTTTTAGGAATGCATGTAAGTATTATTATTATTATTATTATTATATAAAACTATATTTTAGTGGAAGGGATTTATCCTGTAAATATATTATGAAGTATTATTATTAATTACATTATATTTTTATATTATATTATAATTACATTTTATTTTTATTATATTTATTTATTTATAGTTATATTTTAGTAGCTATATGTAGGATTTTATACGAAGCTATAGTGAAGACACATTGGATTTTCGCTTATTTGTTAAATAAATAGGGCGTCCAAGTAGAAAACATGTTATCCTCAACTAGTTAAATAGATAGATAATTTTAGTTGCAATACTCCGCTACTTCTGGATCATAGCAATCGTCATTTTATTTTAATGATTTCAAATTGTTATAAGATTTAAAATTGTGATAATGACTTTGAAATGTCATTTAATTTTAATTTTATAAAATAATATAAAGGGTAAGGTTCAGAGGGGCAACCAATTCTCTATCTCACTTCTTACATTTTTCCAATCAACGGTCCAGATCACTGCATTTTAAACCACTGCATTTTAAAATCATAAAATACAGTGAATTTAAAATGCAGTGAATCTGAACCGTTGAGCGAAAAATCTAAGGGCTGAGACTAATTCTGCCACTTATATAGAGGTTGTTCCTCTAATCCCAAATCTAGTATTTATAAGAGAAAAACCGATTTAATTTTTTTTTTTTTTATTTTGGTCAGTCATTGGTTTTAAATGGTAACTTTTTAATTTTGATTTTTTATTTTTCTATTCAATGGTCATATCAGTATATTTTTTTTTAAGAAATTTTTTTTATCATTTTTACTCGAAAAAGAAATGGAATAGAAAAAAAATGACAAGCACCACAATTCTCCCACCCCGCCCCTTTAAACCCACCACAATGTCGCCTCACCGTTCAGGGCATTGCTAGTCCTGTGCATCGTGTACGCCATTCCACCCTGTCCCACTTCAAGTGATCTAATTTGAGATTTAGGTGGTATTCAAAATTTATTCGATATATAGAGTGATGTTCCTCTATTAAAAAAATTAAAAAATATGAAAGAAGTTAATCAAATAGTGTTCACGTGATTTGTGTATGATAAAACTAGTTTTAAATCTGTGTATACATATGGACCGCTTCGAATCATTAAAATTTTTTTTGTTAAAATTGAGAATCGTAAGGGGTTTAATTTTAAAAATTAAGTAAAAAGTACCTAATTGATTAATTGAAATTTTTTATTTGATGACATTATAAATGTGTTTCCTATATTATATTTAAGATAAGATAATTCATGCTTTTATAAATTAGTGAGTTATACGATCAAGGTTGTCATAAAATAAAGAAAATAATTATTTAGTCTTGGGGTAAAATAGTAATTTTTATTATTCAGCACAAAACGTAAACAATATTATTCATTCACTGATTACTGCATATAGCCGTTCTATACTCATACTGCCTTACGAATCCCAAACATCAAAGCTACTCGAGAAGTTTGAAACTACAATAGAAACTAACACGCCCAGAGACCTCAAGAGGTCAAAACCTCAACGAAAAAAAAGATCACATGAGTTTATGGAATCAATGTAGAAGGAAAACGAATCGACCGAGCAAGAGGACCCTTACCAGAGAAAATGCGGGAGTCGAGATGTAACACCCTGAAATTGAGGTAATTTTATAATATACGTATATGCTTTATTTTATAAGTTGTTGTATAAAAGTTCATATATTGTTAGTAGTCAAGAAATATTTAAGTCGCCTAAATATTAAGTCGGGAACAACTATTTAAGTGGTGTATCTTTAAATAAATGAGACTTGAGGGACTAGGGGTATAAATACCCGTTTAAAACATTCTAACTTGAAAATTTATACAAATACCCACATATACACATACGTAAATGTATCTTTCACCGGGAGGTTCTAGAGAGAGGTAGAGAACGTAGGAGAGAAAGAGAGAAGAAGAGAATCCGCTGGAAAACATCAAATTAAGTTTGTGTAAATCGAATTCAAGTAGTAATTCTCATCCCTAAGCTAAGGTAAGTATGTATCCTTATTATTTTGACCTAGAAATTTAGATAAGTGATGATTTTGGGTGGGGGTGATGAATTGAATGAAATTAAGGGTGGATTATGTTTAATTGATGCTAGTTGAGTATAGAAATCATTGTTATTAATCATTAGTTTTATCAAGAAGTGAAATGAGTCAAGTGTTCATTATAGTAATTTTGGGATTATGATGAATTATTGTAAATTGAAGATAACACACTAAATTGTTAGTTTAAGGGAGTTGTTTTTATGTTACTTGGGGTAATTAAAGTGGTGTTAAGATTAATTAAACAATAGATTGAATTATGGATTTCATTCGTAAAGTTGGAATTAATTTGACCTTAAAAGTCAAACTAGTCTTATAAGGTTAAGGGTGATAAGAGGAGTAAGAAAAGTCATATATGATGTTATTTGATAATTAGTTTGTTAGTTGCAATATGTGTGGTGGCTATATTGCAAATTCGGGTCGTTGGGTAAATTAGGCGAAAAGTTGAAATAAATTGTTTTTGGCGATCTTTGAGGGGCTGTAACTTTGTGTGTATATTGTTTTGGAAAAAAATCTGAAAGTAGATAATGAAATTATGGTTGAAGGTCTTTAAATCACTGTAAAGTTTGTTGAAAAATGGATGTGTCTAGATACTTCAAAAGTGGGTTGCAAATCAGCCCCTTGGTGCCGTTTGCTGAAATTCCAGCAGCATAAATGACTATTTGCTGTTTTTAAAAGAATATAACTTGGCATGTATTATGTTTTATAATAAGGTCAAAGTTTTACGTTAGAGTATGTTGGAACACCTTCGTAATGGTATAATATATGTTTGTTTTGGAAATGTTTAAAAGGTCCAAAAGTGGTGTCCAAAATAGCTAATTGGGGCTGCAGTAATATGTTTAAGTTTGGAGTTAAAAGTGTAATCAATTTAAATTTATCGAGAACATGAGTACTTTTATATATGTGAATGTTTATATGATATGTTATGATTGTTTAGGTGCAAAAAGAAAGTGGTGCTTATATATCCCAAGCTTTCGAGTAGTCGAGGCAAAGGTAAGTGTTATGGGGGTTAAATGGATTAAAGGATTATGTAATTTCGGATTACATCCGTGTAAGAGGTTTCACATAATCAAACAATGATGTTAATTATAAGTTATTATCTATTAAATTTTAAATTGTTTTGTGAAGTTGAAAGTTGATGCAGTGGTATGCACAATCCCTTAGTGCATAAGTTGGTACAGTGGTATGCACAATCTCTTAGTGCATAAGTTGATACAGTGGTACGCGCAATCCCCTTGCGCATAAGTTGATACAGTGGTACGCGCAATCCCCTTGCTTGTGCATAAGTTGATAAAGTGGTACGCGCAATCCCCTTGCTTGTGCATAAGTTGATACAGTGGTACGCGCAATCCCCTTGTGCGTAAGTTGTTAAAGTGGTATGCATAATTCTTATGTGCATAAGTTGTTAAAGTGGTGTGCACAATCTCCTTGTGCATAAGTTGTTAAAGTGGTGTGCACCATCCGTGCGTGCACAAGTTGTTTAAGTTGCTAAATTGATCAAGTTGCTAAGTGGTTAAGTTGTCCAAGTTGTTAAGTGGATTAAGTAGTTAAAGTTGAATTTGTTGTTTAAATTGTTAAAGTTGATTAGTTGTCTGATTGTTGCTTGTTTAATTGCTCATAAACCCACTTAGCTTTAATGCTTACTTTTTAGTTGTTACATATTGTAGGTGCAAGTGGGTCAAGTGCTAAAGGTGAATCTAGAGGCGACAAAAAGAATTATGAAGAATGAATGTGGATTTTACTTGCAAAAATGTTTGACAAGTGTACTTTTAAATTGCCGAGTTGCTATTAGCTTGTTACAAATCGCCCAAATTGTTATTTGGTTTAAAGTCTAAAGTTTTAAAATGGGTCATTTTGGTGAAATAGTCAAAATGGTAGTTTTGGTCAAGTTTATGAGGATAAACAAGTTAATTAATGTTGATGTGAGTTTAGTAAAGGGGATGTGGTCATGATATTGCTTGAATGATGTTTACAAAAGTTGGTAAATTGAATGTTAATGAGTTAAATGTTTTGCAAGTGTTTGGTTGGTTCAAACTGAGTTTACTACACTTTACAGAAATTCGGCATAGTTACGGGATCGCGTACCCTTACCGGGATCGCGTATCATGTACTAAAACTTGATTAGAAAACTTTCATATGGTAAGTACGCGATCACGTACCATTCGGTAGCATCGTGTACTCCCTTTTTCGGTCTGGTACGTGATCGCGTACCCTCACCGGGACACGTAGCTTGTACTTAAATTTGAACAGGGAATTTCCACGTAGTGAGTACGCGATACGTATCCTTTTGCAGGAACGCGTACTCCCTTCTTGTGTCCACTACGCGATCGCGTAACCTTGTGCCCGGATCGCGTATGTCAAAAAAAAAATTTTGAGCGTTTCACGAGACCAATTGCGGATGTAAATGAGATCAGTGGCAACGACACAATATGGACGGGTGGTGGTTCAACGAGATATGAGAAGGATTAACGAAATAGGTACTAACATTATTAGGTGATCACTCTGAAAAGTCCAATACGACGAAAGATGAGGGTTGTGTTTGTAATAAATGGATTGAAACTTCAAGCCATTGATCGAGATAATTAGGGTCCTTTAGGAGCCCTCTGAACCTCCGACGTGAGGTTGGCGTTCGGAGGTGGCGGTTGATCTAGGGTTTTAACGAAAAGAGGGGGAGCGTCTATTTTAGAAAGAGAAAAAATTAAAGTTAACAAAAATTCATATTTATACGACGGTTTCTAGTTATTAATTAGAGGTGTAAATGAGCCGAGTTACTCGAGTTCGACTTAATGAAAGCTTGATTTTGAGCCGAGCTTAAGCGAGGTCGAGCCCGATCTTGAACACATTTTGGAGCTCATTTAATAAACGAGTTCAATCTCGAGTTTCTTATATTGAACTCGAACAAGCTCGCGTGCCTAAACAAGTATTTCATTTACATGCTTTAACTTATTTTTTATATAATAATAATAATATAAGATATAATTACATTATATACTTAAAATAATAATAGCAAATATTATTATATATGGTTAAAAATTACAAAAAAATCATAATTAAATTATATAATAACAAACTAAATACTTCGTAATATTATGTAATAAAATAGTTGACCTCGAGTTGAGCTTGAATTTGTATAATATTAAACGAGCCGAGACCAAACTTTATTTTAAGCTTCAAACGAGTCAAGCTCGAACACGAGCTCTTTGAAATTTAAACAAGCTGAGCTCGAGGCTTGCCGAGCTCGAGCCTAACCGAGCTCGGGCTCGTATACACTCCCGATATCAATGTTTTTAGAACATTTCCAATGGATAAGTTTTTAAAATAAAGTTTTCTTTGATAATTTATCATTTAATTAACTTTGTTTTATAAACTCTCAAGTTTGAAAAAAAAGACTTTCAAAACCTTATACATCTAACTAGACCGTAAACCCGTGTATACACACGGACCATTGAATTTGTATTTATTTTTTTAAAATATTCATAACTAAAATAGATGGAAAACGTTTACTCCTTCGACGTAGTTGACAATGAGAAGCGATCAATGTTGATGAAACAATAGTGAATGAAGAGAATGTGAGCCCGATCTTTTATTTTTTAATATCTTTTTATTGGTTAAATATTTATTCGTGAGTTACTTCTCACAATTTGTTCCACACTAAACACGACCATATATTGTTTGAATATTTTGAATTAGGTTATTTGGATTTACTTTGATTTTTGAGTGATACCAGCTAAGGAATCAGTTTAATGGTTCAATTTTGGTTTGAATATTTTCAGTTCCCACTCGAAAAATCAAATAAGCATCGGTTGTTAATACTTATCTTTGATAATTCAATTTCGATAGCTGACATTCAACTCTAATTACTCATGTAACTCAATTACCTCAAATAAAAATTCATTTATCCAAATGACCCAATATGAACAATTAAAATGTTTTTATTTAGTATTTGGGCAATTTATCTTAATAATCTAAATCATAATTTAAGACTTTTATTTGGCTAAATTGAAATCCGGCCGAATAACCCGAACTCTTAATAGGTTGGTTTGGATTGAGTGACATATAGTTTGAATTGAGTCTTAATTGGATTAAGAGTTGACCAAAATCTAAATAAGTCAAATCATATAACTCTATTAACCCAAAACACGACCGATTAAACACCCCTAGTCGTTGGAATATCCATATACCTACTTTCGATGGATAATATCACTAATTTAAAAAATAAAATAAAATTTTAATTAGTAATTATCATTTTGATTATGAAAAACATATATATTAAAGATATTGTATTATGAAATATTAAAGTCTTGAATATCAGCTCATTACTTTCACTAAATTTAAAAATGTTTATGGTTTTAAAATTTATTAAGTGTTACACCTTTTACAGTTAACTATTGGCGAACTTTAAAATTTTATATTGCGGTTATTTAAGTTCTAAAAAACATATATTGAATGCATTTTAGACATATTTTGCTACATAAATAGACATTTTTTTAGTAAGTTTTATACATACAGGAAGTTAAGTATATATAAATAGATGTTTTTAGAATTTATAAACATACGATAGACATTTTCAAAACTCGTCTCATGCAATAGTATAAGTGTATAGTTTAATACATTTTAAACAATAAACCCATGTATATATGTTATTATTATTATTATTATTATTATTATTATTATTATTGTTTTTAGAATTGTTGTCCATTCAATATTTCTTGGCCCACTATCGGTTACCGTCTTAAGTTCTTTTTCATTCTTATATTTTTTATTGTAGATTAGTAATTGTTATTAAATTTATTACCTTAAACTTTTA
The DNA here is from genome assembly GCA_963930675.1 of Gnaphalium uliginosum. NCBI lineage: Eukaryota > Viridiplantae > Streptophyta > Magnoliopsida > Asterales > Asteraceae > Gnaphalium > Gnaphalium uliginosum. Next base: position 34,128,268 of record OZ005685.1, read on the forward strand.
TTTAGAAGTATTAATGCGATTAATTTTAGATAATTGTTAGATTAATAGTTTGTAATAAATGTTTGATATTTCTGAGAACTTCCTAGATGAGTATTATTATTCTGCTAGCATATTTTTGTTTTAGATAATTGTTTTATGTTATACTGTATTTCATTACAACAATTAGCATATTGATATAATTTTTAATTGATTAATAATATATATCTATGTATTCTAAATAATTTTTTTTAATAATACATGTTTATATTACAAATACATGGACGTTGTATAACGTCCGAAATATTTTATTATTGTTTTCTTTATATATTTTCGTATTACTTACAAATACAACACAACTTTTATAAACCTTCAAATAACAAAAAAGATAAGTAAATAGAGGGACCTAATTGCTGAATTAGAATTTAACTTTAAATGATGACATTATAAAGGTGAATCATATATTATATTTAAGATTTGTAGAAAGAAAATAAATTTAAATACGATACTAGTTTCTTTACCGAAGGTTCTGCATTAAAATAGACATAAATGGTCAACTCAATTTTGACCCACACTAGTTGACCTTATTGCAAGACGTAATTGAAAATCTTCAACTGTAAAAGCAGCCATGATTAATTATATAAATCGAGTTGAGTATTTTAACACAACTTAAAACCTGCACCCCATTCAAATAACCCATTTATCTAATCAGTTCAATATACTTCCGGCGTAGTTTAAATTAACACAATATACTTCCGGCTTAGTTTAAATTACCAAATATTCCATCTATCACATTATTATTGTTTACCATACTATTTTTGTTGGCCCCACAAGATTATCTAATTGCATACAATTACTATAAAAAGTCATTAAATTCTTAATTCTACCCTCATTTATTATTCTTATTCATCTATTTTTTAAAAAAAAATTAGTCAAATTATTTTTTTGAATATAAAGACAAAATAGACTTTATTCTGCCTAGGGATGTTAATGGTCCAGTTTGAGCGGTTTAAGTAAAAAATTTCAATCAAACCGGTTAATACAATTTGACATCTTTTCAAACCAAATCGCCCAATTTAATGTGTCAAACTAAACCAATTAACGTAATTATCTGAAATTCAAGTTACATAATACAATCTAAAGATATAAATACATAATGTAATACTCCGTAAATTATAGTTCAACAATATCATTCAATAATAGTTAACTTTGATAATATTGTTACATAATTAGAAGTTTTCTTTACTATCTTTGATTTGAATTTAATTAATTGCATATTGGTCTTTTGGTTGCATAATTTAAACACTTTGAATAACAAAAAAAAAAAAACAAATATAAAATTTGTTTCTTAAAGATATACACTTTAAGAAAAATGATTGGTAGACCTGACCATGTAGACCTAAAAATTTGATTGGTAGATGTGAAAAATTGATTGGATGAGATTAAGATAGAGAAAAAATTCAACCAATGAGAGAAGTATGTCTACTTTTAGGTCTATGTAATTAGGCATTTATAGCATTACTCCACGTTTAAATTAACCATATATACCTAACGATTTATATAAGAACATACAATTATTCCGGTTTGGTTTACACGACCGGTTTTGAGTCTTGAAACCGCAAACCTAACCATATATGATGGTTTTAAAAATCCAAACCACTACATCAATTATGAAAAATGAACCCACTCAACCAACCAAATCACTTCGATTTGACCAGTTTAAACGGTTTCGGCCAAACCAATAACATCCCCAATTCTATCTATTTTAAGGTAAAAAGAAAAATGTTGCAAGTAGGACTGCTTGACGGAGGCAGTAACACTAACAATTAACAAGAGTAATAAAATTAAAAAAGAAAAGGAAAAAAATTATGGGGCGTTTTGGGAGCTCATTTGATGTATTGTTATACTGCAAAAAAGCTATTTTAAAGGTGTTTGAGTGATGAAACGCCCCCAATTTTTTTTATACTATACGTGATCCTGGTAGATATACGCGATCGCGTACTTTGACTCAACCTGAGAGTACGCGATCCTACCATAGGGTACGTGATCGCGTACTCTGTACATGAAAAGCTTCTTTTCAAATTTTAGTACAAGGTACGCGATCACGTAAGGGGTACGCGATCGCGAATCCACAACGTAAAAGCTTCTGTTTCATTTTCTTTACTAGGTACACGATCGCGTGACCCTTACGCGATCGCGTACTGGGTCCTGTACAAAACATTCTGCACACTTCAAGTTTGTGATCCAATTTGTTACGCGCATAACTTTTGACTCGTTTATAATCAAGACATGAAATTCTGTAGACATGTTTCATACGACATAATAAAGGTTTCCCAATTGGCACTTTTTCAAAATTCACACAAATGACGGTTTTGAACTAATTCTTGGCATCAATTTGATTCAATTATTACTATCACTTTACAATAACTCTTTTTGCATATCTCAACATAACTATACATGCCAAAATATCCAAACCATCACTTCGGATAGTTTTAACAACATGACCCGTTTTGACCCTTTTAAAGAATTTCAACCATTTAACATGATCAACATTTAGAAAGTGGTTTTATCAACCCAAATATACTTCCAACATCATTCTTTACATAGTGTATATCATTACAAAAGTCGACCATATACAATAAGTAACAACTACACGATTTGGGCGTTTCTATGCATCAAGAGCATGATTCAAAAGGATTACTTACTACAAGATGTAGCAAGTCCACCACTACTCTCGCTTAGGCTTCTTTCCCAAATCACCCCTTGCCCCACTTTGCTCACCTACATACATAAATAACATAACTATATGCAACATACTTAGTAAGTAAAGGAAAGCATACATTAACATTAACATTAGCATAACAACATAACATGAATTAAGGATCCTCAATTCTTTACATGTTGACTCAAGGAGTCCATACCATGGTGTCAAGGCATAACATTTGAGGTTTCTCAAGTCTCAAGTCACCCTCGAATTCCACCATTTAGTGTGATCATTGAATACTCTTGTATCTCAATGATCACACTTCATCCACAACATACCAAAGAGCAAATACTTGACTACTCAATGTAATCCAAGCATTGCAATATAAATCATACTTATCCATTACTTACATTTAGCTTGATGATCAATTGGGCACAAATAAATCTTTCACTCTTTAACCACCTATACATATCAATACACATACATGAGTTACTTACAATTCATTTAAGCTAGACTTAGCTCACTAACATTTAATTAGCTAGGATTTAAGTATGCTACACCACACACTCAAATCACCAACTAATTACCCATACACTTTGCTTATAGATGATTAAGTTGTTATTCATCAACAATAACAAACTATATTCACCATCATCAACTAATTTACCTATCTACATACTTGGTGAAATTCCAATAATCACACTTAACTTATTTGATCACTTTTAACAATGAAAATCACCATTTTAAACTCATAACAACTCAACAATGATCATACAACCTCCCCATACCCTTAAATTCACCATTCCCTAAACTTTCATATTTAGGGTTCATACTTAACTTAATCATATCATGAAATCAAAGGTTAGGAGGTGTTATTCGTACCTTAATAAGCTTGAATTAGAGTTTAACATCTTCAATTTATCAAAACCTAGCTTGAATTTCGAATTCCTCTTGCCCCCTCCCTCTTGTTCGTACGGTTTAAGACACACACACATATACTTCTAACATTTTCCAGATTTTAGAAAAAGGAATGAGTTATATTTGCATATTTTCACTTTCTACCCTCCACTTACACTCTTAACACTTTTAGCCCCTCAACTAGTAACTCTTTTATATATCTCACTCATAAACTATATTTGTATTTAACACCAAATACAATTTAAATTACTTCATAACATACTTTTATATAATTATAAAACTTACAAATTTTTGGGGTGTTACAGGTGAGGTGGGCTTATCAAAAGTTTTTGGGAGTAAAAAGTCAAAACCCTCAGATCCTTGACTTTTAGATAACTCGTAAACTAAAAAAATAAAAAGCTTAAGCTAAGCCAAACACCCCTAATCAAATTCAGTTGGGGTTAATCAACAAAATCGACTATGAAATGCCACTTATCGTTGCAAGTATGCAATCTACCCATTTAATTGTTCGAGTACGTAACAAACCGGATGCTTTCGTACTCTGATCTTGCAAAGTGGAGTTTTACCGTTTGATCATTGCAAAAGCTGAGCTGGCATACATGTCACCTGCCAGATTGATTTTTTTTTGCCACGTAATCTGTACAGCTGGCATCCACGTCATTTTTAATTGTTATTAACTGGGGCTTTACCCTTTATTCTTATCCACCACTCAAACCATTTATGACCATCTGAAAATCATCGACGTTCACCACTGTTTCTATCAATTCGAATCGCATGGGTGAATTTCCAACACATTGCAATTGTAATCCCCCTCTTATGTTGAAGAAACGTACATCGTTGACCCGAACAAATCCTACACGTCGTTTTTTAACTTGTCCCAATTCATTGGTGAGTTTTTTAGCAATATGAAACGGATTGTTGTTTTGTTGTAACGTTTCATGTTTTTTTGTGTATAGTGTGCTACTAAAAGGTGTAAGGCGTATTGGTTCATTGATAAAGAGCTAACAAACGAATGGTTCAAACTAAATTTGTTTGAACTGTCCCATTATTTGAATTGAGATCAAAGGGAAATGTTTACTGAAAGCATGAAGAACAGAGAAAGGTTAGCAAATAAAAACGATGAATTTGAAGTCTACAAGTCAATAAAGGAAGAAGAAATCTTTTTGTTGCACATGGAGATGGATACAATGAAGGGAAATTATGGGTTGTTGAAGAAATTTGTAATGTGTTTGTTGTTTCTTGTTGTTATGTTAGTCATTTGTAAGTAGTTACAAGAAGAGTGTATTGTAGTTGTAGTATTGAAGAAAGTGCAGTAATTGTGGCACACTAGTATGTAGTTGATGAAGTTGATACAAGTGAAATTTGTGCCAAAATTTGATCAAAAATTATGGTGTCTGGCATTTGAATTTGAATTTGTGCCAAAATTGACTTCAAACAATTTGAAAATATCACACATTGACAACAAAGCATATAAATTAAAAGAGTAGACTACATAAAGTCTGCTTAATCTTTGTTTAGTACAACCCATGTTATTACCATCCAAAGTACCTAATATTTTACATAAATGAAGCCAAAAGATGGGGTATAGGACTGCCAAAAGATGGGGTATAGGACCACCAAAAGTGCAAACTTCACATTAGTTTGTCTCCTTGACCAAATTAAAGTTGCATACAGACTAAAATAATGGAGCACCGGGACCAATGATGCACATGATAAGGTTCATACTTTACATAAAGTGATTGACCAATCCAAGTTAAATATCCCTACTCCACTGCTTACCACCATACCTGATTACTCACAATCTTCATCTTGCAAGGTAAATGGCTTCTCAATTGATGTTCCAGTTCCATCTTTTGGGAGATTGGCTATCCAAATGTTACTAATCCTCTCAGATCTCTTTTTGGGCTTGAGATATGTTTGGTGTTTCTTCCGGTTAAAGTAGCTTTCAACCTCATCCACCACTTCATCAGTTTTTTGTTCATAATCCTTAAACAGCTTTCTTTGAAGAGGTGGTTATTCCATCTGTAACTCTTCATCAACCACTTCAATAACATAGCCATCTCCTGTTTCATTTGTTTCTTGAGCATCAACCACTTTTAGAACCCCTTCTTCCACCCCTAGTCACAGTTGGTGGTTTTGGCCTAGTTTCATTTTTGCAAAACTTTTGGTTGTGACCCTTATCCCAGCAGTTCTGGCATGTCATAACCCTACCAACTCTGCTCATTCTTTGAACTATGTCTTATCCTATTCTTTTTGGGTCTGCCTGGCATCCTTCTATCGATAGGAGACACCACTGAAGGTAAGTTAGTCTTAACCTAATTTGCACTACCTTTAACTGGTCTAATAGAATAAGCATATGTATTCTGCCAGTGCTCTTTATGTAACCATGGACTAACCCCCTGTGCTGGTTCCTTATGACAATGGATGTATGTTACTATAGCATGAACAAAAGGAATTCCACTCAAATCCCACAACCTACACTCACAAGTCCTATTCTCTAAGTTTTCCACATATGATTCATATGCACTTCTAACTTCAAACACTTGAAACTCACTCTGGTACACAACCCAATCCCTAATATAAACAACAAACCAACAGTTAAACAATCCAATAATAAGAGTTTATAGCTTATAATAATATTGATTTTAATTACCTTTGTTTCACTTTCTGCTCTTCAATGTACTTCCTAATGGAAGGACATATTGAATCTTCTAGTTCCTTTGCCTTTTGCTTCATACAGTAAAGCCTTTGATCATCCGATATTATGCTGACATAGAATCCATTGTATAGCTGGAGGTCATCAGACAATGAAGCTAGAAACCAACACCAGTTTTCTTTGTTTTTTACATTCACTACAGCAGCCCAGGCAATATGGTACATTTGGTTGTTAGCATCCCTTCCCATAGCAGTCAGCAACTCACCCTTAACTTGGCCCTTAAGAAAAAATCCATCAAGTCCAATTACCCTCCTACAACCATCTTGCCAGCCATTTTTGACACCCTTAAAACACAGATACATTCTTTTAAAATACTGATCTGAACAATTTCCTTTCTCTTCAGTTCCTAACTTAACAGTTGACCCAGGGTTTGTGTCTAATAATGCTTGTCTATAGTCCCACAACCTAGCATAATGCTCCTTTAGACCCCCTCATGATCATATATGGACCTCTGGTTAGCTTTCCTACATACACTCAAACTAATATTAATTAAAAACTTCTGCTTAATGTTTGCCCTCATCTCTCTATAAGTCAACTTCTTATTCTTCCTGTAACACCCCAAAATCTGAAGTAATATTATAATATACGTAAATGTCTTATTTTATAAGTTGTTGTATAAATTACGTGTACTATACGTAGTCGTGAAGTATTTAAATTACCTAAATAATAAGTGAGAGTAACCAATTCAATGATGTGTTATAAAATGACTGGAACTAGAGGCACTAGGGGTGTAAATATCTAATTAAAACACTAAATAAATCAATATATACTCCCATATGTACGTACATACAAAGAAACTTCGAGAGAGATCACGAGAGAGAAAGAGAGGAGAAGGAGACTAGCCAGAAACATCAAATTGAACCTCGTTAACTCGAATTCAAGCTTCCTAAACTATCCTAATCAATGTATGATTATGTGTTCTTGTATAATTTAACCTAAAAATGGGTTCTTGATGGGGTTTGAGGGTATGATCATGTACAAAAAGAAATTAAGGTGGATTATGATTGATTAGTGATGTATAAGCATGGAAATCATTGTGGTTAACATCAATTCAATTCAAAAGTTGATAAATCGATTTGGTGTTCTTACTAGAAAACGAGGTTTAGGTTGATTCTTACAAATTGTTGTTAACTCACCCTATGGTTAGTTTAATTGAGTTGAATTGAGGTCACTAATGATGCTTAGAGTAGTAGCAAGAGTAGTTAACCCATAAATTGAATTATGCTTAAATTGGTAATTGTGCTCGGTTTGACTTTAAAGGTCACACCGATCATACGAAGTTAAAAGAGGTAAACGAAGTAAGAAAAGTTGTAAATGATGTTATTTGATCATATGTATGTTAGTTGGAACATATGTGTTGGTTCCAATTTCGGTTGTCGGTAATTTGGGCGAAAAGTGGAAATAAAGTGTTTTTGGCAAACTTTGAGAGGCTGTAACTTCCTGTGTATAATGTTTTAGAAAAATCAGAAAGTAGGGAATGAAAGTATGGTCGAAGAGCTTTAAATTGATATAAAGTTTGCTGAAAACGGATATGTCTAGGTGGTTCAAAAATAGATTGCAAAACCTAAAACTGTTTGATGAGATTTCAGCATTTAAAAAATGACTTTTCGCTGTTTTCAAATGACTGTAACTTGGTATGTATTATGTTTTCTAAAAAGGTCCAAAGTATGTTCATTTTGGAAAAGTATGTTCATTTTGGAAAAGTTGTATATTGAAGCTGTATATTGAAGTATGCTATAATACCTTCGTAATGGTATAAAGTATGTTCATTTTGGAAAAGTTTAGAAGGTCCAAAAGTGGTGTCCAAAATAGCTAGTTGGAGCTGTGATAAAGTGTCCAAATTGGAGTCAAAGTTGTAATTAATATAAAGAAACCGAGAGCATGCGTATTTCTATATATGTGAATGTTTATATGATGTGTTATGATTGTTTAGGTGCTAAAGGAAGTGGTGCTTATGTGTATCTCATATTTTCGGGTAATCGACATAAAGGTGAGTGATATGGGGGTTATTTGGGTAATGGTTGTGTGTTCCGGATTGCATACGTGCAAGAAGTTCACATGACCGAGTGGATTGTTATTATATGTTTATGTTGCTATGTGTTGTTGATTTGACATTGTAGAGATTAGCTAACTTATGTTAGCTTCAGTGTTGCACATTGTGCTAGCTGTTACAGTTGTTGCACATTGTGCTTGTTGTTGCACTTGTGCTAGTTATTGACAGTTGACAGATGGCCGCGGATTCGCATGGTGAAAGAATAATCTCTACAATTGCCCGGTGGTTAAGTGTTTAATTGCTTCTTGCACAGTTGTTGTGATTCAACGGTTATTGTTGATTTGAGTTGTTATTGTGGTTCAGCTGTTGCTTGCTACTTATTGTTGTGAATTACTCATATGATTGCTCGTATGCTCACTAAGCTTAAAGCTTACCGTTTAGTTGTTTAATGTTGTAGGTACCTATAGGTCAAATGCTAAATGGTCAATCTAGAGGTGGCAAAGGATTATGCTTAATGAGCGTGGATTTCACTTGTAAAAGAGGTTTAACAAGTGTACTTTTAAATTGCCGAGTTGCTATTAGCTTGTTATAATTCGCCCAAGTTGCATTTTGATTAACGAATCAAAATGGGTCATTTTAGTGAAGTAATTGAAATGGTGGTTTTGGTTATGATTTTGGACATGGGATAGTCGATATGTTGTTGGTTTAGAAGCCTAATAGTTCAAAATGTTATTGACTTTCAAACGGGTCATTTGGTGCCTAAATGGGTCATCAACGAGTCTATATGCCCAAATAGACTATAAGAGAAATGTAATGCTTTTGTTATTGGTCTAGGAATCAAAATGGATGGTTGTATTTGTGGGAAAAATTTATAAGCCATTAGGCATGTGAATTGTAAAATGAGTTGGTCTCAAAAATGGTCATATTTTGGTGATACGTCCGAATCCTTCGTTCTTGCAAAATTTGAAAAAGTGTAAAAAGCGAAACCTTCATTTTTATATAGTGGAGGTGTCTGCAAAATTTCAGGTCTTAACTCTAAACGAGTCAAAAGTTATGCGCGTCCGAAGTTCGAGTTTTGGGCTGTTCTGCAGGTGGTTGCCGGGCGATGGGGGTGGTCGCCGGGCGAAATCTCTTCTGTCCAGAATTTCGTCGGGCGATGGGGGGTGGTCGCCGGACGAAATTCCTTCTGTCCATAATTTGATTGTTTCGATCCAAATCGTTTCCCGTTGCGTTTTTAAGCGTTTGAACCTCATATTTTAGTATGTATGGGTAAATGTAATGTGGTTTTCAAAAAAAAAAAAAAAAAATTTCGAGCGTAACACTTCAATATCTCTTTAGCATAGTGCTTGGCAATCCACTTAAAAGTAACAAGTAAACCCAAATCAAAGTTTCTATTGCACTTATGTGTTGAAATTAGAGATTTGATTTGAAAAGATCTTTCAGTAAACATCCATGTAGCCCATAGCCTAAATGGACACACTGCCTTTGAGCTATTAGTGTTTCTCTTTACTGGGGTGTTACCCTTCTTACCCCTACCCTTACCTTTCTTTGGTGTTGCAACTTTCTTACCCTTAGCTCTAGTTGTCATTGAACTTTCATTAGTAATTCTCTCAGCCTCTTCCCTCTCAGTTTGCTCCCTCTTTTCTCTATTTTTCTTCCTATTCCCACCGGCACACCTTCCCTCATCAACATTTACCATATTTGACCAATAAACTCCTTCACTTATTCCTTCTATACTAAAGTTGATACCCATGTGATATCCCATAGTTTGTCTTACAGAACTTCAGTTGCCCAGGATTTGCAAACCTCATTCCTAACACTGGTTTCATGGCTTTCTAGTCTTGATCTGGGTTATGAATGGGATAAGTGACTCCAACTTATACCTTGAATCCAGGATCTATCTCTAAATCTTCCAGTATTTCAGGGTTTATACTTGCATTTAGTCTATGGGGATTCACATGATCATAACACACATTGTTATTAAAACTGCTAATAAACTTGTTAGTGCACAATTTAGTTAGGAAGGGCTCAGCTATGTCTTTGTGTGGAATAACAACTTGGTCATCACGCTCATTGTGCATTTGCACATATGGCAACACATTATCCTCAATCTCAATTTCAGAGTCATCATCCTCTGAGTCATCATCATTATTAGACAACCAAGATATAATGTCATAGTCAAAGTATTTTACATAAATATCAACTTTACCCCTCTTGTCATGACCAGTTCTATGACATTCTTTCATGTGAGCATCATTAAGAATTTCCCTTATCCCCATGTTTAAACTAAAATCTGGAATGAAGTAATACCTTTTGACTGCACTATAACAACCACCACCAAGGTACTCCTTAAGCCTCTCCAATGGCAATTTACTAAAATCTTGATCAGCGATTGTATCTGCATCTCCATTTTTATACCTTAACGGCTTTCCACAAAATAACCCGTCGTGGTGTATAGTTATCTCCAAAAGTAATACCTATTCCTCCTACAAAACGTTTGAAAACATGATTTTAATCATTAATAATTAAACCTTAAAATTAACCTCACATTTCATCATTTCATCATTATTCAACAACATGTAACATGTTCTTCAGTTAATAGGCAAAACTAAAAAAAAAAGAAAAGAAAAAACTCTAATTTTTAAATTTTGAACTTCAAAATTAGGATTTTCAGTAAGTGAGAGCGTGAACAGGAAATATGTAAATTAAACGGATGAATGTGTTAATTACTTACATATCTTACTATATTTACGCGAAATAGGGCATGAATGGTTGGATCTTGGTCGAATCAGTGTGTACTTGCATGAACAGTATATGCGACGAGCGGGAACGATAGAGTGAAAATAAGTGTGTGAAAATTGAAACTTGAATCTAACTTTTATTACCACATTTATTCAGATATATCATTTAATCAGAAAAGCCACGTATATATATTTATTCATGTCACATATTTAAAGAAAATAAAAATACTTTAATATTCAAGTTTACCGGCTCAATCGGTGTCTGATTACCATGTTATTTACATGAGTACGAAAGCATCCGGTTTATTACGTACTCGAACACGATAAGTGGCGGTTCATAGCCGATTTTGTTGATTATCCCATTCATTTGGTCAAGAGAAAAAACAAGTGGCGGCAAATACTCAGTCATGGGTACGGCTGTGAACGAAACACATACACACACACCAGACACCAGTTTATGTAAAACGACCCACCGGAACCAAACGATCAAACTTACCCTAATAATAATCCCCAATTTCTTTTTTGTGTTTCTAATCTGTAATTAAAATTAATGGCGGTTACTTCCCTCCCTTGGTTCAATTTGACCATTAAATCTGTTCCCTTTTGTTCCGGATTTCATTTCGCCGGCAGCAAACCTTTGTGTACCTCATCTTATGGTAAGTTTGAATCAATAAGCAAAAATCGAGATAGAAGAATACAAATATCTGTTTGTAAAGCAGCATCTTCTTCTTCGTTATCATTTCGTGATCTTGACGCCGACGACTTCAGACATCCCCTTGACAAACAGGTATTCAATTATTAATCTTCTACTGAATTGTGATTTACAATTAGAGGTTTATTATTGTTGTCCACCTTTTGATTTATACAATTGAAATTAATGTTTCAGAATACGTTGCTTTTGAGGGCTATTCCAGGTCTGAATGAGATTGGCAAAGCTCTATTAGGTACTAAAATTAACTTTTTGATTAGCTTAAAATGAATGTTTTATTTATGTAGTATATTATTTAATCGGTAAGTATTTAAGTTTGTTAATGGCATGCTTTTTTATCCTGCAAGCCTTGCAAATGAAAGTGTTTTATGTTAATTTATCGTATTAATTATTAATTATAAATATAAAATTGCAGGGAGCATAGCAGAACAAGTGATGGTACTTGAAAACATCGGGACCTCCGTTCTTGTATCTGAAAATCAGGTCAATCTTACTTGCATCATCATATGGTATCCGTTAAAACACATATTTATATACTAGGTAGTGTATATATACATATACACAGGAGCTGGTTCAAGTAAGATAAACCTTATGGTAAAATAAGTAAGACAGAATGAGAGGGCGTCATGTGTCAATTTGTGCATATATTGCATACCTGTGCATCAAAAAAGGTGATGCATACTCATGTTGTGATGCACACCGCCCAAAAGATTGCCCTGTGTCGCCGCCTCATTCTCTCTTACAGAGTATTTGTTTTACCAAAAGGTTTGTTTTACAATAATCAATCGTTTTGAACTTCCTGATTTCACTCAATTGCATGTGATTTACAAGTATGTTAACAGTTTATCGTCGGGTATTATTAAAGTATATCGAGTTTGATATTTGTTTTCAGCTTTCAGAACTTCATCAGTTAATGATTCAATCAGCAGAAGCACTTCAAATCGAAGCTCCTGATCTTTATGTTCGTCAAAGTCCAATACCTAATGCATATACTCTAGCAATCAACGGTAAAAAGCCATTTGTTGTTGTGCATACTAGCCTTGTGGAGCTGCTAACAAGAAAGGAATTGCAGGTAAGTGGTACTTGTGCTATTATCTTCTCATAAATATTTACTTGATTGATATTCATTAATTAGTGGTTTTAGCGATATATTGAATGGTGTTTTGTTATCATGTATTGACAGGCTGTTTTGGCTCATGAGCTAGGACACCTTAAATGTGATCATGGTGTGTGGCTGACAGTCGCAAATATTCTTACTGTTGGAGCCTACACTATACCTGGTAGGTGGTAGTGTGGTACCTGTTATTCTTTGAGAACCCGAAACATGATAGCTATATATCATACGGAATACATGTTTAGTTTTTAATTGTGAATAAAAGGTAGCAGTTCAAAACAGATAATATTTTATTACTTGCTGAAACTGATTGGACTGGGTTGGGTTGACCCGTACACAATTTTTCATTATGTTTTCTAGAAGATTATATGTAATTGCATTTAATAGGATTTCAAAAGCTATATCTTAAATTATATATAGGAAACCCATTGATGATGTCATCAATTAATAATTTTCAATTAGTCAATTAGGTCCTTCAATTTTGAAATTTTTTTAAAATAAAACCCCTTAAAATTTTCATTTTTAATTTAAATAACAATAACTGTTATTATTATATTAAAAAAATTAAAACTAACAAAAAGTAAACATAAAACAAAAAGTGGTTAATAGAAATTCAACAAGCATACTAAATTGACGTTTTGAATTGTTTTATTTCTTCTTTTCGTTACTATAATAATAATATATAACTATAACTATTACTTTCCCATATCATTTCAAAAACGTCGCTTACTTACAATTTGAATACAATCACATTACAATAAGATTTAAACGAAAGCAAATAACATTAAATAAATTAAACTACAACTAGAAAATTTGATTTATGAAAACTTATACTACTAAAAATGTTCTAATTTATCACATATTATACAAGGATTCTATCAATTTTTATAAAAAATAAATACAAATCCATTGGGCCGTATGTAGACACGGGTTTTAGGACTAGTTATTACTACAGTAATCTAGTTATGTACATAAAGTGAAATTGGCTATCTCAACACATAATTGAAGGAAATGCCAACATTACAGACATACTACATTTTAAAACGGAATGAGTTGAAAACGCAAACATTTAGTAAATTAGGAGCAAGTCGAAAATGTAAATGGTGAATTTTGGGTCCATTGACTGGTAAAACTAATGTAGCCATATGCCACGGCCTGCACATTGTCTACTTGTCTAGACCTTCTGGTTGACCAGTCACAGGCCTCATAAATTCACTCGGTTTTAAAAGTACAGAGTATTTTGTTTCTCATATAGTTGTCATGTTTGTTTTCCGTCTGTTTCATAAATGAAAAGGCCAACTTATATAATTTTCCACATCAATACATGCGTTAAGCTTTACATTCACCAAATCATGCTCAGGGATTGGTAGTATGATAGCCCAGAATTTAGAAGAACAACTATTTCGTTGGCTACGAGCTGCAGAGCTTACGTGTGATCGCGCTGCCCTTCTTGTTGTTCAAGACCCCAAGGTATACAAATATTCAAAATTTTCCCCGTTTTGTGTATTTTGCTCGTGTGTAATTATTCTTTCGTGGTCCTACAAGAGGTGGTCATTTCTGTTCTAATGAAACTCGCTGGAGGATGCCCATCTTTGGCCGATCAACTAAATGTGGATGCTTTTTTAGAACAAGCCCGATCTTATGACAGAGCATCTGCAAGTCCAGTTGGATGGTATATAAGGTAATACTGAGCTTAGAAGTTGCAGAATGGGGGTGGGTTTTATAAGTCAAGACGCTTGATTTCTTATATGGGTCGAATCAGGTGGGGTTGGGTTTTCTTGAAGAAGGTTAAATCTCTTCTAAATAGTGATTGTGTCAAATATAATTACAAAACTTGAATTATTTCATTAATGCAGTTTCATGCATAAAAAATGCACTTTGGGCAACTGTCATCACTTGACCCATTTTCTTACAAGCAATTTTTATTTCTTATTTTATCCGTTTGACCATATGAGATATAAAATTAACTCGACATAACTCATCCATAAGTAAATTGGTTTAAATTACCATCTCCAAAAGTGAGTATCGACTCCGCACTGTGACATGCATTCATATCCGGTTTTTCTTCTCTGCAGAAATGCACAAACGAGACAACTTTCACATCCCCTTCCTGTACTAAGAGCTCGTGAGATTGACGAGTGGTCAAGAAGTCCAGATTTTAAATCCCTTATGAAACGTGCACTTAGTACAAAGCCTTTGCAAGAAGTCTAGAAGATTGGAGAACGATCAAATACTACTCCGTATAAAATACTAATGAGGTAAAGCCTATGTGCTCTGCCCTTCTTATTATTATGACATAGTTTGATAAGCTATGGATTCTTGCCACTGAGGTGTTGACTGTTGATTGGATAAGCTTTCATCTGCTACAACTTTACCTGGTTCTTTCGAAGACCATCGCTACCACCTCATAAGGTTATACACAGTTAAATATACACAACATTACTTGTGTACAAATTCAAATATCGTGTTTCAAAAACTCATTACCTCCTGGTTTATACATGTTAATATAATTCATGGTTAAGCGTTACATGTGGACATATATACACATTCACCATTAACCATTCACTGATTCGGATCTATAATCTTTTAATTGGGTATGCGAGATTACTATGGGTTATATTGTATCACGAATATAAACTTTCTGCCATTATTATGCAACAAAAAGGATTTTGGACATGCATTTAGATACTCTGTTGGGACTGTAAATCCGTCCCTGTGTTCAATGTCAAGAATACGGTTGCTTTTAAAATTCAAGTTAAAAGTCATTTAACAGGGCTATATGAAGCCATACTGTTTCGTGCTCACCAAAGGCATTCGTCAAACTAGCTAGACTGCTGCTAACTCTTATGATGCATTTGACTCGTTTCATTGACTTGTGTAAGCCTTTACTTCTACGAATTGATGTAAAACGGTGCCACATAAACCTTTACTTTGACTCTTTTCACATGAGACAATTATAATGTTATTTTGGGAGGTGATCGAGTTTTTCAGCACAAATAAATTCCAAAGTGTTGTACCATATTCATTGATTAAAGAATGATATCTTTGTACTGTCCCAATTCTTCACTGTTGAATTTTATTTTACACTTCATTGTGCGGCTATTTTGCTACTCAAATATAAGTTGATTAAACTTAGTTATTTATTGCTCATTTCATCATCAAGCTTTCATGAAATAGATCCAGGATCGAATACTGAACTTACCTCATAAACCCTAATTTTCTAAGTATAAACTTATCTGTTACTTTCATTTTACTTTATTTCATATTATTTTGTAACTAAATTCTAGCCATCGATTCTTCTATTTAAAAGTCGGTACGTCGCCCGCCTTACCTTCTCTCCTTCCTTCATTTTAATTGTCCATGATGGACATAATGCTACGAAATAGTACTGTCACGTCATGTCATAACACATTAGCTTTGTATAAAGCACACATTAGCTTTGTATAAAGCACTCATGGTTATAAAGTTATTTCTTTAGTCCTGTAAACCTTTTCAATTATTATGTAATATTGTTTAACTTCATATTAAAGGGAAATATGGTGCAAAGTACATGGGTGGACCTACATACATTTCTCTTTGGTGCATCCATTTGTGTGGACTTTCAGAGGATTGCTATAAACTTTCAGCATGGACACGATATTGTAATGGAGGGTTTAGTTTATACCATGAACTCCACTAGTCCACATCATTACAAATAGTCTCAATATAATATAAACAAGTGACACACATGCCACCTCAAATACACGTCATCATGGACCAATTTGACAAGTAGCTGTACTTAATATAGAAACCTATAGCTTCTATTCTAAAGACACATATTTGACAAAGGTAGCTTAGGTTTAAATACATGCATTTGAGTAATTATATCTTAAAAAGTCTCAAGTGGATCTAATTAACTTTAACTATAGCTGTTTAAACTTTAAATAACAAGATACCACCAAAACCCATGCATACATAAAATCATATCAAATCAAATATAAAATATTCGAATAGATTCTTGCTATAAAGTGTCCATTTCATTTTATGCCAAATTCTTTTGGCATAATGGAAACACCACTCTTTTTTTTCATCACTCTATCCTTTCTTTTTACAGCAATTACTTACTTTTATTTCTTTTCTAATGCATCCCTATTCCACAAACTCCGATCACTCTTGTTAGTTCCCTCCGGCAACCACCATTCGCCTCCGACTTACGCTGTCATTGGCTGCTTGATTTCCTTCTACAACAACCGCCACCGTCTGTTGTCATGGTACACGGATCTACTATCCAAATCACCAACACAGACGGTGGTTATTCGTCGTTTGGGGGCTCGAAAGACCATCATTACAGCTAACCCGAAAAATGTTGAGTACATGCTTAAAACAAATTTTGTTAATTTCCCTAAAGGAAAACCTTTTACTGAGATTCTTAATGATTTTCTTGGTTGTGGGATTTTTAATGTTGATGGGGAGTTATGGCATGCTCAACGTAAGTTAGCAAGTCACCAGTTTACTTCAAGATCGTTGAAACAACACGTCGAAATTATCGTTAAAGAAGCTGTTAATGAAAAGCTTTTTCCGTTACTAGATTCATTGGCCGCCGCAGCTGATTCGGATAATGCCAGGTATACCGCTGGTTCTTTTTTTATTTATAGTTTTTATAACTTGATGTGTTATAAACAATCTAATACTGATTTAGAGAAACAATATACACACGTATTAAATATCATAATTTCATTCGGTATTGGTGTTTTTTTTGGCAAAAAGGTTGATAGCCGATAACCCAGACCGGCCCACAATTGTCTACCTATCCATAATGTTTACCTGACTCACTCATCGGTTGTGGCTAAGAGGGTGTAAGGGATTGAACCCCTGATCTTCTGCTTTTTCTGGCAAAGATGCCCCCATCCATTACCAACTGAGCTACGCACCATTGACAATATTGATGTTTTTAACATTATGGATTGATCTCACGTGATATCTAGCATATTTTTAGGGATATGTAGTACTCCGTATTATTTTCATTTAATTATTATAAAAATAGGTGTAATTGACTAGATTATATGCAGGCTTGTGGAGATAGACTTACAAGAGGTGTTGAGAAGGCTAGGATTTGACATTGTGTGTAAATTGTCATTAGGGTTTGATCCTTGTTGTTTGGGCAATGAAGATTATTTATCGGACCTAATTCCCATTTTGAAGGCGTTTGATACCGCGGCGGAGATAAGTGCCAAAAGAGCGGCGACACCCATCTCCGCCACGTGGAAATTTAAAAGAATGTTGGGAATCGGGTCGGAGAAAATGCTAAAAGACTCTATTAAACAAATACATGAATATATAGAAAAAATAGTTCATGAAAGAAAGAAAAACATGATTAAATCATGTGATACAAACCAAGATTTATTGAGTAAGTTGATAATGGATGGTGTGAATGAAGAGTTGATAAGAGATATGGTTATAAGTTTCATTATGGCAGGAAGAGATACCACGTCAGCAGCAATGACGTGGCTTTTTTACGCACTTTCTAGAAATGTCGACGTGGAAAAAGAACTTGTAAACGAAATAATGTTTGGATTCAAAGAGGGTGAATTTGAAAACTTAAAAGAAATGAAGTATTTACAAGCTTGTATTTGTGAAACCATGAGATTATACCCACCGGTTTCTTGGGACTCTAAGCATGCCGTAGACGATGACGTGTTACCGGATGGAACTCTGGTCAGGGCCGGTGATAGGGTGACGTATTTTCCCTATGGTATGGGAAGAATGGAGAGTTTATGGGGGGTGGACCGGTTGGATTTTAGACCGGACCGGTGGTTTGATTTTGAACCGGGTGAACCGGATGAGAATAGAGAGATGTTGTTGAAGTTGAAGGAAGTGTCGCCGTATAAGTACCCGGTTTTTCATGCCGGTCCGAGGGTTTGCCTTGGGAAAGGGTTGGCTAATGTTCAAATGAGTTATGTGGTGGCTTCGATAATGGATCGATTTGAGATTAAACCAATAGGGCCGGTTCAGGAGGCAGTGTACTTGCCATTGTTGACAGCTCATATGGATGGCGGATTTAAAGTGTCTATACGACGGAGACGGATGAATAGTGGTGCCACGTGTCCAGATAAGTAGATGAAGATTCTGATTTAAAGTACAAGTAGAATATATTAATTTTGTTCTTTAACTTTTATCGTAGTTTATACGGTCCTTGATGTAATCGCGTTCATAACTGTTAACTCGTAATTTGACTCATGACGTTCATCTCATGACTCGAATTTTAAATTTTGACTCACAACTCGTAACTCAACTGAACTTGTAAGAATTACTATTTTACAACAAATATATATACATATATGTATATTAATATTGTTGTTTAAGATTTTTATTATTAAGATAGATAAACATGATGAGAGTCGATAGGAAAGTCGTTGACCGTTAATTAATATAAAAGATAATTATTTATCTATTTTCTCCTTTTATTATTTGTATTACATTACACTAAAAGTTTGTCTGATTTTTTGACTCGTAAAAATTGCACAAAACTCGGAAGAGTCACACACGACTCAGAAGAGTCAATAAACGACTCGTAAGAGTCAAAATTATTTACGAATAAAAAATCCGAGTCACCTTATTTTTTGAATTTTTGACTCGACCGATAACTCGTAAGAATTTAACGACTATGAATCTATTCACGTTACATCGCCTATCTATCAAATATACTGAGTGTTATTTTATATTTTTCTTTTCTAGTTTTAAGTAGAAACGAAGGTCAACCACATAGTTGTTACTTGTTAGTAGTTCACGATTCGATTCGTGACTCCGAGTCATAACTTTCAGCTAGCGACTTGTTTCATTCATGACAACTAGTATTAACCTATCTTAGTAATCATAATTCTTCAAAGTTAATAGAGAAGTGTACATATTCTAAAAATCATAAGAATTTAATTAGATTTAATTTATAAAATCTAAGTAAATTATAATATCAATAAGAATATATTTTATTCATTATTTATATTTTAAAAGTTGTTTTTTTGAGATTAAGCTTGATAATCAAGTAGGTGATATTGTTGTAAAAACCTGACTACTATATTAGTTATTAACTTCCAATAATTTCTTTAATCACAATTTGTCATAGTCTCTAGAAAGTCTTTAAATACTATTTAAAAGGACAATCAATGTATAAAATTTTTATTCTCAAAAGAAGTAGAACATAATGGTCGATATTGAAATTGTCAACTCACAACAACTACAACCGCTTAATTCAATACAAACTCTTGTCATTCATTTTTCTATTTTTTTAATTTTTATTTGTTGATATTACACTAAAAGTTTGCATGATTTATGACTCGTAAGAATTACAAGTCTTTTTATATTTTTAATTGTAAAAGAGTAAGAGACAAAGCCTTCTTATTTCATATTATATTGTCAGTTGTCAATGTTGTCATCGATCTCTTTGCATTTATGTATTTGAGTCAGTATAAAAGAGTTAAATATAATTGGGTGGGTGAAAGTATGTGGCCATCCATGATCCATCCATTCACATTTTTTATTTTTTCGTCTATTAAATTACTTCTCAAGGAGGCTGCTCAAGATGAGAACGTGCATATTCCATTTTTTTTTTATAGTTAAAAATAGTATAGTATATCATCGGCATTATTATTTATTAGTGACAAAGAAAAGTTTGGTTTAAGAACGATATAAAGTACAATCTAGTATAAGTTAATATTCTTTAGTTATTGAATAACATGTGCTATTCTATTAAAAAATGAATGGTATCTTCAAGTTTTTATACATAGTAATAATAACTATAAACTAAGGGTGTACCTAATTTTGTCTCCAAAATTTTAAATTTAGACCCTATAAACACAATTTTTTTGCTATGTTTTACCAAGTACTGAATTTGTTGAATTGTGGCCTTTATCATACCAACAACTACTTGTGATAAAATAATAAAAGGGAAGTTAAATTAGTTGATATAGAGAGATTGAGTCAGTTTTGGTTGATTTGACCTAGTTAGTTTTACGCAACACGAATTTAGGATTGAAACTAAGGTGGGTCCATGAAAACATAGCTTTGCTAGATTGGCAAAATAAATGTTCACATATACCGAATTGAATGGTTCGAGTCATTAATTCAAAACATGGAACAAAAATTTAACAATAATATTAAAAAGTTTGATTTAATACAAATCTCCTCGATGAGGTTTCATACCTTAAAAATAGTTCATAAGAGACTCGTTACTAATACCATCTAAAACATCTTTTTCAATATACGATATCAAACAGTCATTTATAAATTCATCACTCATTTTGTTTCACGAATCACTCTTTAACGACTTCATTGCTGAAAAGCACGTTCCACATTGACTTGGATGATAAAGATCAATACTTGATCGTTGTCACAGATCACTACTAAACGCATTTAGATCAACTTTTACATACTTGGATGAATTGCTTGGTTGCTCCTTGTCTCTCAATATATTTCATGAGCACGTGGTTGTTCTTTTATTATGTTTCTTATTTCTTATGTTTCTTATTTCGGGGACAACAAAACTAGTTCCTACATCTTTGGAAAGAACGCGTCCATTACACCTGAAACGAACATAATTGTTACAATCAATAAATGACCACACTTTTATAATTCTATTTACAATCCACTACCCAATACCCTAGATTACAATATCATATAATTGGGGATTAGCTACTTTTATTGACATTGAGAATTCACCACGTTTTAGCAAACAATACATACAAGTATTTAAGATAGTTATAATTTCGTTACACATATCAACCAAAACAAAACCCTACAATTCATCATAGTTCACAAAATAATTACCAATACCTCATATAGAGAGGCTGTCGTTAACAACAAGTGACGCCGATGACCGAAAATCGCAAACGATAATTGGGGAAGGTATGTTGTCCGATGAATCGATGATTTGAGTCCGATGATTGAAAGTAAGTCGCCAATTTCGTAATGAAAAAGAAACTGGAATTCATGTGAGTTTCAATTTGAAAGAATTGGACTTCATTTATCAAGTAATTGGGTGAACTTATTTTACTTTCTAAAAGTTATTCAGTCTAAGGTGGGTCCAAATCCAATTTCAAGAGGGGTCCATTAAAAAAATATATGGGCTCTCCAGCAAAAAAAAATTTTTTAACTGTGGTCCAAATCCAATGACCCACCCTTGTAAGTTGTAGGTTCGCTACTGGTTTTACGGGCAAAGACAAATTGAATCAAACTATCCGGTTAAACCTGAGACCAAAAACCAAACGATCAGTTTTTGCTTTTGGCTGAATCATTCTAGCTATGTTGATTAGTTGGATTAATTGAGTTTGTGATTAAGTCCTTGCTCGCCCCGGCCCTAGCTAGGGGCACATGTGTAACTGAAATCTCTACAATAATCGCGTCTTTGGGGACCAACTTAAACTAGAAACTAGAAAGACACGCATATCTGTGCACTACTACATGGACCAACACCATACTAATAGCAGCAACCAAGCTACACCAACAACTCTTGACATTTCAATTATGCCATCAAAACAAATTCAAAAAACTCTAGATTGCCTCGTACTTATCTCGGCCCGACCTCCAATTAGTGTGTCGAGTTGACTTGTATAAAATCAAAATGATTCATCGAAATACATTCAATCTTAGTTTTCATAACTTGAATAGAAACAAAGAGGTTTGTGTAACTGAACCTGATTGCTAATTGCATGTGGTATGTTGTTTTATAGTATTAATTAATGGATAAATTACAATTCGTTTGACTAAGTAAACAAATTAAAATGTACCATATTAGCTAGTAGCATGTACATTTAGCTTATTAGATTATTACTGTTTCTTAGTACTAAATTTATATATTCGATTAAAATGATAACATTACTTTAATGAACTCGCAGATACATTGAAAAATGTCAATTTTAGCCCTCCAACAACAACTAGGTTACAAGTCCCCTAAGCCAACGAAGACGCTGTAAATCGAGTGAGTTATATGCATATATGAATCATTCATCGCGGTGGCCCGATAAAGGAAATGATGGTCATGAACTGTGAAGGAAAATTAAACAAATTTGTTCAAAAGCTCTTTATGCTAATGATCAATTATCTGATTATGTTTTGGTTTTTTAGGCAAACAAGGATAAAAAAATAATAATAATAAATAAAAGTGGTATATAAAGGCCCAGATACGTGAGTCCACAATATTTGTATACCTAGTACTTAACTTACCAACAAAGGGCCGAATAAAGCTATTGGGCTTTGTGCAGTTGACAAAATGGGCCGATTAAACAAGCTAAAGTATATACTTCGGTTTCTTTTCTTTTTTCTAATTTTTTTTTCTATTGAAATTTAACTCTAATCTAAGTATGAACTGACCAACTGTTATTATTAAAAGAATAAATAAGAAGTAATTTTATTTTAAAAATGTACGAAAAAATTAATCGATAAACATATTAGCAAAACTTTTCCTTTGTTTTAAGATGTAAAAACATATAGCTGTTATATAACTTGATTATCAAACGTAATTCGAAGAAAAGTTACTTAATGAGCTTTACATAATCTGATGGTTACATTGAGATCAAGCACGCTAACAATCCGTAGGCTAACTTAAGAGCCAACGACTGGGCTCGAGATTGGTCCTCTCTTCTTTTGCCTTCCAGTACTACGTACAGAAAGTAAAGTCGAAAAGCACCCATGCATAGAACCAACAGGCCTCTGAGTACTCTTCTGTTTGAATCCATCTTTGTTAGAGCCCATTTCATCATCTTTCTTGGATGGTTCAACAACTTCTAGATTGTTGTTTCTTAGGCTTTCTTTAAAAAGATCCATAAGTCTCTTCTTTTTCTCTGTTGAAGTTGGAGATGGTTGAGTAATTTTGGAACCCATCATCAAGCTAGGGTGCACCGGTGTACTGCCTCTTGATGGAGTGAATTCTGCATATAAATGATAACAAGACTTATGCCAAAGGTTCAAATGAGAACCACAAAAAGGTACAGAACTGCGAGAACTTTTAAATTATAGGGATTTTAACATGTTTAACGATTCAATCACACGTGAACATTGATGTAGATTAAGGTTAAAAGCAAAATAGTTTGAGAAAACATCACAATAACCTTTAAAATCAAATTTATATTTTTTGTTCACATGTGCACATTTGATATGTGCACATGTGAATACTTCATATATTTTATAGTTTAACATGTATTTTGTTGTTTTTAACTTTTGTTTGTCAATAATATGAACATTAAATAACATTTCTATGTAATTTGTTGCGTTTACATGTATAAAAACAATGTAATTTAAAAGTTCTCGCAGTTTTATATCTTTTGTGGTTCTCGTTTGAACCTATCCCCAAGACTTATAAGCACATATATAGTGTGTGTCGTAATTGCAATTATTACTAAAATATAATAAAAATCTAACAAAGACAACCAAAGAGCTTACGTGCTTGTGAGGAACTCTTCAACCTGAAGGTTGTGGTTCCAAGCCTTGTAAGAGGCAGTATGTATGTATATAATATGTGTGATTGTATATAAAATACGTTAGATAGGTGTTGATAAAATTATAAAAAAAGCGATAAGTGATTGTGCTTATTACCGCCATTAACGCTCATAAAATCGTCTTCACAGTCTGAATCTAACCATGCTTGTGAATCAAAAAACGTCTCCTCCTTACTACCTGTAACATCAAAGAAAACTTGTATTAGTATTTCTTTACGGAGTAATAACCAAGATTTTTATAAGATAAAAGACAACATACACAAACTGAATCCACAATTATCAACCATCTAAAGAAACAGAGATACAGTCAAGAATCAATCTGATGGCCCTTCAATGTGTTCAACTACATGACATTTTGTTTATAGGCAAAGTCAACAAACAGATGCATTAATAAAATATGCCTGGAATATAAACTATTATTAAGATATTATTCAGTACTTAAAATTGGTTTGTGGGTCATTATGCAAATTAATGATCATAAATAGTTGCTGTCAATCAAAATTCCCAGCCAATTTGTTTGGTAGCAATGCATTTGAATACTAACAAACAAAACCAGCAAAGCATGACAAACCTACCCATTTGTGTTCTAGACGAAAACAAAACAGAGGATTAAACAAATAAACTGGCACAAACACATGAAGACCATGCCGTTCGTTACAAATTTTACTGATTAATAAACGAATCAAATAACAATAATTTCATTAAAATATTGTATCAAAGAAGGATATTGAGGTGACACAAGAACTGTAGCCATTTTGATCATATTTTCAACTTTAAAGATGATAAAGTAGGTTCATCAGTCCACAAGCAGCGCATAAGATGTTTGGATGTCCTTTTCAGTATTAAGACTTTAATAACTTTAAAGTAAAATATTCAAATAATTGATCATTATAACCAATTTTCTTATGAAAACTGCTTAACTAATCAAAATCTACCATGATCATCATTTGATTTCGAACCTTAAACACAAATTTCGATACCAAGAAAGACCCTCTTTGGTAAAAGTTCAAATCAAACACAAACTCTGTCACATCATACACAATTTATAAATAAATTACAAGAAATGAAAATCGTACCATAATCGGAAAACGTAGACTGTGATTGAGAGGGAGGCAGTTGAGGTTTAACAGCAATATGACCATCCATGACTACTGTAATAAGTTTCCCGTTGCTAGAAGTACTAGAACCAAACGCCAGTTTTTGATGATCAACTTTACTCGTGTTATTGGTATCAAAACACACTTGTTGTACCTTCATTGAAGAACCTTTAATATGATTATTTTGATTTTGATGTGAAACACAAGCACCCATCCGACAACGATTCGACTTGAATTCCCACCCAAAAAATAGTAAAAACTAGTGGATTCTTGATGATAAATAGATACAAAATTCAGAGAAAAAATGGTTCAAGTGGGGAAGCAGAATATGAAGAGATAGAATTAAAAGTGGGGAATTATTAGTGTTTGCAATTTGCTGTATATCAAGACTCTAAATTTGGAAGGTTTTTCTTGGTTTGATCAATATTTGAAACTTAAATATTGTGAATTTCTAGAGTCAAATTGTAACTACTACAATCAATTAAAATTTAAGTAGTTGAATGTTAATGCATGGCACATCTTTTTTATTTTTATTTAGTTATTATGTTTAGATTATTATTAACACAATTATAAAACGTGTGAATGAATGAACGAATAATACGAATAATTAATTGTCCGTGTAACAATAAATCCACCAACAAAATATCCCTCTACCCAACAATAAATTATGGAGGTGTTTGATAAAAGGTACAGTTCTGCGAAGCATGGGGCATTAAAGGAGAGACTAATTTGTAATTTTAATAAAGTTGTGGATCTGTCCGAAATTTTGTCCAAAAAAGTACTCAAAAATTATCCAAAAATTTATTTAATCGGAAAACTTTTTAATATGCAAGATTTAGTAAAAAATGATAAAGAACATAAGATGCAGTAAAAAAATATACAGGATGCAGTAAACAAATAATATTAGTTTTTTAAATTCAAAAATAAAACTAATATTTATAAACACATAAAAATGCTAAAAAAGCATAAGATGCAGTAAATAAGTACTATTAGTTTTTTATTTCAACATATAAAATGCTAAAAATCATAAAATGCAGTAACAATATACAAGATGCAGTAAACAAGTACTAGCACAAATATACATTAATCGCATTTAAGATGCAATAATATAAGATGCAGAGAAAAAATGTACGATACAGTTGATTTTTTTCAGATTTAAAAAGTAGATTTAAATCTAAAAAGTAGATCTACTTTTCAGATCTTTTTTGTAGATCTAGATCTACGAGTCTTCAGATCTAGATCTATATAGTGGTGGTGGTGGTTGTAAAGATGATGACGAAAGTGGTGGTAACGGTGGAGCGGCTGTGGTGGCGGTGGAGCGGCGAGAGAAGATGGAGAAACGGTCATGGTTGGTTACGTCCGATGGAGGCCGGTTCACCAACGGTAGTGGTTCGCATCTCAACTCTCCGGCCACAAATCCGCCGTCGTTTCTCCGGTGACTGTGGTGGTGACGGTGACGGAGATGGTGGTGATGGACAGTGACGGAGGTGGTGGTGGACGGCGACGGAGGTGTTGGACGGTGGTGGTGGTAGGTTAGTGTGTAAGTGTTTGTGTGTGAAAACTAGAGAGTTTGTGTATGTTTGTGTGTGTTTTGTGAAGAGAGATAGAGAGGGTTGCCCTATTGACTCCTTACATATTGAATTCACCTAAATTGTAATTCAATCACTCTGTTAAAAAATTATTGCAAATGAGCCCCTGTGACATGTTTTAATCCGGACCATTGATGGAGGAATGGATGGTCCGGATTCCCTGCCCCTCCTTGCCCTCGCTAACCTCCTTTCCCCTTTGATCTGAAACCTTGATAAAACTGACTACAGTTGATTGAAGATAGAGATGTAGCTTTTCTTTTTTAATAAGTGTTTTGAAAATTTTTTGGAACTAAAACTTATTAATGTAAAATAACACAAAAAATATGATGTTTTATAATTCTAATTTTTTTTAATAATTATAAAAAGGGTAATTTAATAATTTAATAATAAAGTGATAAAGATTCTTTAGAGAAACTAGTTTTAGGATTTTTTATTTGAGGGGATTGTTTTCTTAAAGACGACTTATTCCATTTTTTATACCAAACAAGGATTGTGAATTTATAAGGGATGAGGTTGCTTAAAATTAGAAGATCCTGTATATTGTCCTTTTTGTTCCGTGTTGTAACAGAAACTTAACTACTTAACTTATTATTATTATTAGTTATTATTAGACGCCTCAAAATGGGGTTGCCAAACACACCCTATATATATAAAATAATATTATAAAATATATAAACCAACATAACAATTTGACACACGTTCTTTTTAATGATTTAACCATTTTTTATAATATATAATTTTATCAAATGAAGCGTTCAGAGAGGGCTTATGCGGTACTGAGGTGATATATGGACCACTTCGGGGTGAACATTCCTACTTCGATGTGACACCCGGCAAATTAGGCCGTCATTTGTGTTTAATCATAGATCATTATTACTTGTATTTAGTATGAAATAGGACTAAGTACAGTAACAATTTGTATATATGTAAATATATATGCACGTACGTAATTAATTTAAATTACGCGAATTCGATCGGATGGAATCCGACACAATAAATACGGACGTTGGTGAAAACATTTTCTTAAATAGCGTGATAATATTAAACAATCGTTATTTAAATTATATTATTACGATAATATATAAAACATTTTACGTTTCGTATAAAACGTACCGTACGCGATGAAAACGCGCAAATCGCGCCCCACAACCGAACGAAACTCGAATTATATTTTAATAATTTAAAATGAAGTATTTTAAATAAAACTTCAATCAAAATATACGCGAATAAATCATTAACGAAAACTTGAATAATAAACATTTAACGTTTAAACGAACGACGAAGCGAACGGGTAACGGGCACCGCGCGTAATGTAAACTTGGGGAACAATTTTAATCAACCCACACCTCAAGTGGGGCCTCCAAATCTGCTGCCATACATGCCCATACTCCCCCCCATGCCAAGACTTTCAACACCCAAACCATACCCCCATACCCTCATTCTTCACACTTCACTCGACCACACTTTTCTCTCTTCTCTCCCTCTCCCCTTGTTACCTGCGATTTTCCCAGCCCCCAAACACCTCCCCAACACCACCACAAACCACCACAAGCACCACCATAAACCACCATAACACCACTTCTTCGGTTTGCAAGAAAACGCAAGGAAACGAGCTCTCGACGTCCATTTCTTCGTGTTTTCATCACCTTTCTTGTAAGAAACCTCATCTCTCTTTTATATTACTTGAAACACACATATAAACATGTTATAAGGTCCATATAACAAGATTATATCCAAAAGAAATGTCGAAAAACGTTTTCGAAAATATAAAAACGCCTACAGTTTCTGCCCAGAAACTTGACCCGACTTCAAGGGAAAGTTTCGTGCTCAAAACTTAACGAAAATGACTAATCAAAAGGCAAAAATTAAGTTTAAAGAGTTATCTTTCATTTCCAAGTGCTTTCGTAATTTTTCGATACAGTTTGATACCCGAAAACAATTTTACAAAAACGTGTCGCAAATTTGTCTCGGATGGCAGATTTTTGTGCCACCTTCTCGGGTCCATAACTCGAGCCACACAACTCCAAACGACATGAGGTTTTCGCCTAAATCTTACAAATTTTGTTAACTTTAAAAGTTGCATGATTACACTCTCTGAAGTTTTGTAAATTTTTCTCAGTAATTCAATCTTTGAACATGTGTCCAGATTGGTCAAAATTGGACCTCAGAGAACAAAGGGAATTATTAAAAATACTTAGACTCATCCAAAAATTCTAGAAAAGTTACTGAAAGTAGCCAAGACATAGGGGAACAACTGGTATTTTTCTTGAATTTTATCTCGACACTTTAATTAGCCAAAACGAGCCACGAAAAACATATAATTTTAAGAAAAAATGACCCGTGGACTGATTTTTGTATAAACTTTGAAATGACACTTTCGGGTTAATCACAAAACGTAACGGTAATTTTTCTAAGCTCTAAAAACATATTTAAGACTTCCCTAAAAGTTTCGGGTCAAACCGAGCACGTTTGACCAAGTTCCCGAACTCGAACACACAACAGACCCTTAGTGTCGCAGCAGGCCCAACCCGTGTGCGACACTAAGCATGTGTCGCTAAATCATAAAACAGTACTAATTAGTGTCGCAATACCCCGCGACACTAACGCTTGTGTCGTTAAAACAAAATCAAAATCACAACTTGCGACACTAATCCCAGTGTCGCATAAATCTCAACTTTCGAGATAATTGCGACACTGAACTAGTGTCGCAATCCATTCTAGTGTCGCACATAGTGTCGCGTAAAATAGATTTGAAACATGTTTCACAAAGTATTAAACACGCGTAACAACGAATAACAACGAATATTTATATACGACACTACCCGTACACGCAATACATATACTCTTACAAGTAATCAACGAAACAAACATAATAATAATGTCTTCGAGAATTATTATTACAAAACGTCACAACGGGCCGTACATGTTTTCTAAACACAAACGATAAACAAACATTTGGACATAACTAGTTGAGTGGACAACTAGCATGAATGATCTTTTGAGACATTCACTTACTCATAACCTTATGCGTCTAGGGCGCTAGAAGGTTACATTTGGGAAACATTTATTTGCTATTTGCAAACGCTTACTTCAAGACTCGTGTGAGTCTCATAGCCCCACTTTTACTGTTTTATACTATGAGGTGAGATTACATACACTGTTTTATAATCACAAGTACTGAAACAACTCTTATACGGATTGCATGAGACCTTTAATCCATTAAAAGTCTTCACTTTATCATAGTTCGTTAATTGTATGAACGCGAGTATTATTGGATAGATCTATCGGGGATTGACATCCCCGTCCGGGCTAGTCGCTCTAACCGACCCACGGACGCATTAATATTTGACTGTTACGGGTGTATTGGATTATGCACCTGCCCGAGGCACAAACCAGGTTAAGCGTCGAACTGTGAGACTCATGGCAATAGTATACACTTATTTTGCATTCGTGCAACACTGATTAAATCTTGTGATTATTACCAACTTTTGATAACTGTTTCAAACCTATGAACTCACCAACATTATGTTGACCGTTTTAGTATGTAATCTCAGGTTCGCAGACACAGTAGGATGGCCTACAAGGAACCCTAGCACGAGTCGCATGCATTTTAAACAAACAAAGATATTTTTCTGCATTACTGTTTTGTAATAGTAGTTATGTACTAGAATCTCTAGGCTATCTAGTGAACTCGTGGATTAATACAGATGAATTTTGTAAACAGTATATTTTTCGGAATGTAATTTACAAACGTCTCATTTAGAAGTCGTTTGCTTGAAACTTTGTGTAATGATCCATGATTAGTCGCGCTCGACCCGACTTCCGCTGCACTGTAAATTTGGGGGTGCCACATTCGAGGTGGTCTCCAATGTGGTAGCGACGTGGTGTGGACCATTGTGAGAATTGTGGGTACGATTGCAAGTTTTTAAGGTCTTATACTCTCTTGACCGCTTGAGGAACGACTTTATGAAGAAAAATAATAATAATAAAAATTTCTTGATGCTTTTTGGTAAAAAAGTAAAAATAGTAAGATTAAACGTAAAAATAAGTAAGATTTTGTATTTTTTTTACGCTTAAAAGTAAAAATAAAAGCATCCGATATCAATAAACTAGCAATAGGCTTCTATACACATTGTTTTACGTGTTAGAATTTATACGTAATTTGAAATCATCGTTGGAATCAATGGATCTTGCTTAAGTAAAACAATATATATATATATATATATATATATATATATATATATATATATATATATGTGTGTGTGTGTGTGTGTGTGTGTGTGTGTGTGTGTGTGTGTGTGTGTATGTGGAATAAAGGGGGAAAGATTTTTACGGAGAGAAGAAAGAGAAGGATTTTTTGTTACTATAATTTAGTATTTTTATTCTAAGATTCAATTTTTTATTACTATAAACTTTTGAATCACAGCAACAAAAGACTAAATCTTATTAATAAAATATTGAACCAAAGCAATCAAATATAGAATTATATTAATAAAATTTTTGAATCATATCAATAAAGTATTGAATAATAGTAATAAAAAATTCATCTCTCTCTTTTCTCCCTAAATTTCATTCGTTTTTGATCCTGTTACTATATATATATATATATATATATATATATATATATATATAGTCCGGATCCAAATAGTAGCAGATTAGCTGCACATTCATCAACGATGAATATTAACGAATTCTTTTAATATTCATCATATGATCATATGATATTACATGTTAAAAAAAATAGTTTATTGATGAATATTAGTAGTTATAACAACGGTTTTGATAATATTTATTGGTAAAAATATGTTTTTATATGTTTTTATTATCATTCATCGTGGACTAATGTTCACGAATAATTATTCAAAGAAACTGATAATATCCACTTCAGTTAACATTCATTAATGATGAATGTTAGAAAATTCTCTTAATATTCATCATATGATACTATAAGTTATAAAAATAGTTTATCTATGAATATCAGTAAGTATAACATCGGTTTTAATTAATATTTTTTAGTAAAAATATTTTTTTTTATGTTTGATTATTATTCATCTTGAATGAATACCTAGCTTCCATACTTTTCTCAAACAATTGATTCCTTCCTAATCCCATCATATTTTATATATATATATAGGTGGGTTCAAATAAGAAGATTAATTTTTGTGAGAACGTAGAAAACACTTCAAAATCACTTTTTAACTATCCAAAATACATTTTTCCTCAAAACTTTTTCAATAATTACTAATAAAATAACTTTTGAAAGCTATGATATAGGCTTATTATGATTGCACCCCCTACGATAATGATTTGACCCCTCAATATTTTATTACCTTTTTCTTCAATTATTTATCTTCTATTACCTTTTAATTTTATCATTTTTGTTGCTTATTTAATTTGATACTTCTAATTATATATAAGTACAAGTTCTTTTACGAATAATTATTAAATATGTTAAATTTTTATAAATATTAATATTTTTAAACACATAAAAGAAATTAATATCAAAATTAAGTAAGAACGCTTTTTAGATATTGGGTTATAACACTTCTTACAAATTTTGCAACAATAATAATTAAATTAAGTAAGAACACTTTTTATAAAATAAAATTTTAGTACACGTGTATTTTTTTTACTGAGAATAAAATAAATTAAAATGTAAAGATTTTTTATAGTTAAAGTAACAATATATATAATTTTATTTTTAATCTTATTTGTAAAAAAGTTAATTTAATGGATAGAATAATAAAAAATAAAATGATTAGATTGTTTATTGACTGATTTTGACATAAACAGTGTGGGTCCAAGGCTAAGGGGGTGAGCTCATTAGCACCCATGATATAAATATAAATAAAAAATGTTAACTTTTTTTTTAAACTTCTTTTACGGTCGTTAGTATTGTGATTAACTAACA
The DNA here is from genome assembly GCA_963930675.1 of Gnaphalium uliginosum. Lineage (NCBI taxonomy): Eukaryota > Viridiplantae > Streptophyta > Magnoliopsida > Asterales > Asteraceae > Gnaphalium > Gnaphalium uliginosum. Next base: position 34,161,201 of record OZ005685.1, read on the forward strand.
TAATCACAAAATATAATATGATAATCACATGTGATTATTATCTAATATAATGTGATTATCATGTGTTCGAGATAATCACAAAATATGATATGATAATCACATATTATTCATGTGATTATTAAGTTATAATATGTGATTATTATAAATAAAAAATTTAATAAAAAATAATTAAAAAAAATAAAAAAAGGTCAAAAAATAAATTATTTGAAAAATAGCTTTTAAAAGTTATTTGAGTAAGGAGTTACGAATAAAATTTTGTGAAATAATGTGTTTTAGATAGTTAAAAAGTGATTTTGAAGTGTTTCCTACGTTCTAACGAAAATTGCTCTTCTTATTTGAACTCACGAATATATATATATATATATATACACACACACACACACATATATACATATACACATATATATATATATACATATATATATACACGTATACATATACATATATATATATACACACATACACACACACACACATATATATATATATATACATATCATATATATATATATACATATACATATATATATATACATATACATATATATATATACATATACATATATATATATATATACATATATATATATATATACATATATATATATATATATAGGGTGGGAATCAAGAGGGAAGTAAAAAAATGGGGGAAGGAGGGAAGCTGTAGCCATACAATCTGGTCAACTCAAAAGTCAACGCGGTGGCAAAATTGTAAATAACTCAAAAAAATTTTAAGATATTAATATTCATTTAGAAAGAATGTTAATCAAAATTACAACTTAATGTTTTTAAACATTCTTTTACGATTAATGTTAACTCATATACATTATTATACACTGATAAATGTTAAATTATCTCGTTCAACAATGTATAAAAACATATATAAGTTAATATTCATCATAATTATTGTTTATGAATATTAATTGTAATTTTGATCAACATTCATTCCAAATGAATGTTAATGTTCTAAATTTTTTTTTTGTGAAATTCGATGGTTAATGATGACTATAATTAAATTAATTACTTGTTTATAAGTTTTGTATGTTGAAATTCGTTTAATTTTATTGTATTCATTGGTGAATTAAAATTTTCACAAAAACTCAAAAGTTATACCCAAAATTCTTAATATTTGATAAATATGAATTACGACGAATTGAAGATATGTATGAATGTCTTTGATGAATTTGAAATTTATAATGTTTTGATTGATTTACATGCTTTAATTTTGAGTTTTAAACAAAAATTGATGAAATGGGTATTGTATATGAGTTGGAGAAGATACAATAAAATATGTGGTTGAGGTTTGCTTCCCTCCTTCCCTCAAATTTAAAGGGAACTTGATCCTTCCCATATATATATATATATATATATATATATATATATATATATATATATATATATATATATATATATATATTACATTTGTAAAATGGATGTTACATATCATAAATCATATTTATAAAATTAACGACATCACTATAATTTACCGGCTCGATCTATTGAGGGACAATGCAAATATCACCCAAACTTATATAAAAGTCAACATTTAGTGGCTACATATAACATAAAATAATATAATGGTTCAAAAGAAGAATTGAAAAACAAAATTCCACTGCAGGAGCGCCCAAATTGGAGTCAACACTCCTTCAACCCAAAATACAGACACAAAAACCTTTTGCTAAATGATAAAAGCTCTCGTATACTTATACGATGATTCAATACAATTTCTTAAATACTATAATTATGTACAGTTTCTTTTTATAAATATATATTTATCTAAAACAGTTAATACTTTTGATAACTAGCCACTGTAAACTAAATAATTTCTAATTATAGCTCAATTACTTGAAAGGATCGTTGATCCCAAATTATTTAAAAGAATAATAGCAATTGTAGCCTATTTTATTTTTAAAATCACATTTTTATATTTATTTTTAAGCTTTATATAAGTGTAATAAAATAGTACGATGATGTGTTAGTGCAAAAAATCTGTAAAGTTCAATACATTGTGAAGTTTTTTTGTTAAAAGATAAAATGTTAATGTGACAGTGCTTTGAATTTTGAAGAGGTCTAAGAGTTATAATTAGTATATTCCTTTCTTTTCCCTTTTTCGTTTAAATCAAACCGACTTATAATTTCCCATATTTCTCAAAATGTACCCCTCAATTGCATGTGCATGTGGGTAGCAAGGCTCCGAAATTCTTTATCAATTTTCAAGTTCTCAAAACGTTACTAACATTTTCACCTTCCCCAATAATTATGTTCGTCACTCTCCCCTGCATACATACCTTACCATCAACACATACTTAATACTTCTTGGAGATGTCGTACGTCAATGGCGCATCTTGTTCCTCCGTTGAATCCTTGCTTCCTTGACTTGTTGATTTTAGGCTTTTAGCGACCCAAAAAACTTCCTCCATAACTAAAGCGTCAGTAGATTGAAATGTTTTTGCAATAAAAACTTCGGGCCTCAATATGGGGAACTTAAATTGATCATTGCTATCCAGAAGGCAACACTCCATTACCTTTCCACAAATGGAGTTACCTAGTTAGCTAACTAGCTTAGTAAAGCATAGGTTAGTTGCTTGAATTCGCAGTCAACAAATTTGGTAACCTTTTAATGCATATTTAATTTCTTATTCTAATTAATAAATACTCCTTTTATTATGAAATAAATACGGGGACAACATATGTAATGCTAATATTACCTAACTTGGGTATTTTAATACGACAAATTTGCGTAACAGACCGTTTCCCTTCATTTTAATTAGGACAAATTTGAGATATAAAAGTAAGCAATCGAAGGGGGGAGGGGGGGGGGGGGGGGGGGGTGCTCTTAGCTAGTGAATATCGCCTATTATGATGTTTATCAGTGGTGATATACTATTTACGAACCAATGAAGACAGGAGGACAATAGTTGAATACGTATGAGGCTTCCGTGTCTTTTTTTTTCCTAACTTTCAAATACAGAGTTATCTAGACAAAATCAAATTCACGTCAGCTCTCAAAATATTTCTTTTCGGCCTTAACAAAATCTCGTTTCCCATTTATACTACACTGATTTTTTGTTAAATACTCGTAATATATTACTCCTGATTTTTGTACTGTAGGAATTTGTGTTGGGTCTGTGGTCCTGTGGTTTGCAGCTTCTACTTTATGTCTTTGGGCTCACTTTAGTTGAGGCCCACTGGCCTCCAAACGTTCAAAATACGTAATAGAAAGAGAGAGCGTTCAAAATAAATTCGGTTGAGCTTAATTAACTACTTTTTTCTCCATTTTGCTAATCTTTTAAATAAATATTAAAATTAAATTAAAAATTAAGTAACAAAAACTATTATTAAAATAATGATCAAATCTTTTTTCTTTTTTTCTTATATAAAAAGTAGGTGGGGATAATAGGAGATGATGACTTAAGGAGGGTAGGAGGGGTAGACGATCTCAGCCGTGAATTTCTGTGATCTACGACCCATTTCGCTAAAAAATAAACACTGCATTATAAGTACACTACATCATAACAACATCGCATTTTACGTGCGTCATAACTACACTCTATCATAACAATCTCTTCCCCTTAAAATCTCTATGCCCTTCAGAACTGACCCTAAAACCTAAGTAAATAAATACCGATCATATTTAACTAACCTATCTCTATTGCAGTATTGTGCTAATTCTTTTTTAATTCTGCAACGTTTTAGCAATTAAATACCCTGTGCATAAGGTCACCTTAGCTAGTAGTTTTCAGGCTAGAAAGCTAGTCATATCGAAACAGGGAAAACGCATGCAGGACACTAATAGTATATTAGTAGGGACTATATAACCGAAAATTTCGATTCATTTTGGTATAAACATGTTGATATAGGTCATGTTACATCTTTTTTGGGTCAATAAGTAAAGTTATCGAAAGATTTTATAGAAGAATAAAAGGTGTCAAATTAACCGAAAATTGCTCATACAGATGCATATAAAACCTCATAAAAAGTACTACTATATCAAAATTAATATTGGAAATGGTAGAGTATCTTCACTGCCCCCAAAAAGTTTACAACTTTATTAATCATATCCTAGTCTGTCTTATTGTTAATCTAAGTTTGTTTATAGTTCTCACATGTACTTGTTTTTGGGATCTGTTCGCTTTAAGCCAAATCAATGTGTAGCATGTGTAGTCACGTGCAGATTCATTCCCTTGCACCCTTGGATGTTTGTTCATTCACAAATTTATGTTGTTAAATAACGAGCAACATTTGTATGTTCCCATTGGTTTAAGTGGTTACTAAACTTGTTTACATCTTCATTTTAAATTAGGGTAAATTGCAGAAAACGGCAACGGAACTATTGTGTGATTATTGATTCTAGAAATCAACTATCAAATGCATCGTTAACAGACACTACTAAGTTAGTCGTACTAACAATTTCTTTATAATTCTATCAATATGTTACTTAAAAATTGAGAAGAAAATATGGTATCTCAAGTCAAATATTACTAGAATATGAAGAAATTGAGAGCTAATTTCTATTACTGATAATTTTGATGGCTGCTTTCTATGATCGATAATTGGACAATTTTGTAATTTGCCCTTTAAAATTCATATATAGTAAAACTGTTCTAGTTTAGTTCATACTCAATTGTACTTGTGTTTGACACAACGAAGACGTGAAGTATAGTCCTCTAATTTGATCCCAAACTCTAACTTTTTATCTGGATTCCACTCATCAACATGAAATGCTATGCATGTGGACTGTTCATCACCTTTTATCAAATTGCTAGGTTTCACTAAATACTCCTTGATCCCCCTTTATAATTTATTCATGTTATTTTATCTTTCATAAATCATTATAGAAAAGGACACCCAAGATTCTTGGCCTTTTTTAAAACTTGGGATTAGAAATTTGCTACACTATATTACTACACAACTAAACTAGCAACATTGCAAATGTAAACCTTAAAAACCTTGTCCTTAAACTTACTCATCTTTAAGCAGATCCAAAGTTCCACCGTTTGAAATAACTCGGTTGTATTTCGAGCCACTTGTATTTCGATGAAGTCTTCCAAAGAGAAAATGAGGGAAGTTCGGGTTTATATTTCTGTAAGTGTGGTTGCTTTTGCTATATGCATTGCGGTTGCAGCATCAGTGGTTTATGTGATTGTATGCAGAAAAAGAAGAAAGGGGATGAACAACCACATTTCATCATGCAACAAAAGTGTCGATTTGGAGTTTCAAAAATTAAATTTGAGTGTGAGAACTGCAAGCGAGAAGAAAGTTTCTTTTGAATCTTCACAAATGGAATCTTTAGATGATCACTTACTCCCCAGCACCCCACGTAAACTGGTGGTGGAGAGTTACTCCGTGGAGGAGCTCAGCGTAGCAACCGCCGAATTTTCCTCCACTAACCTTATCGAGGGATCTGTGTATCATGGTCGCCTCAAAGGAAAAAACGTGGCGATCAAGTGCACAGATCACGATACGATTTCCAAGATCAAGTTTGAGCTCTTTAATGGCCCGGCCCGTTTTCACCCCAATATAATTAGACTATTGGGGTTTTGTAGGGGTGCGGAAAGTCATGACACAATGTCTCCAATCCGTGATGAATTCTTGGTATTCGAGTACGCGACAAATGGATCTTTAAAAGATTGGATTCATGGGGGTTTAGCAATGAAAAGCCATTTCATCGCCTCATGTTCTTGTTTCTTGACATGGAACCAAAGGCTAAAGATCTGTTTAGATGTAGCCACCGCCTTACAATACATGCATCAAATAGTTAATCCAAGTTACATTCATCGAAACATCAAGAGTCGGAATATATTCTTAGACGAAGACTTTCACGCCAAAGTTGGTAACTTTGGCATGGATGAGTACGTGAAAGACGAAAATGATCCCGAAGAAATACCTTCTTCAGGATATTTGTACTCATGTTTTCCCACTACTTGGGATAAAGGGTACATGGCACCTGAATACTCAATTTCAGGTGTTATTTCTCCAAATATAGATATTTATGCTTTTGGAGTTGTTTTGCTTGAAATATTATCCGGAAAACCGCCAATTAAGTGGGTTAAAATGGATACTATTGACGATGGGTCACGGTTATCAGAAAAAATTAAAGTTATACTCGATTCCGGTAATCCTGCAGATATGCGGGAATGGATGGATCATGCATTGAGTGAGAATTATCCGTTTGATAAGGCGATGGTGTTAGCAAAACTAGCTAGAAAGTGTGTGGATGACGATCCGTTGATGCGACCGAGTGCCGGAGAACTTGTGCTTAAGTTGTCGGAATTGATGGTGGAAAAGGAAGATCAACCGATTGTTCGAGAAAGTTCTTGGAGACCTCTTGTGACACAACCGTTTGGAGCCAAGAATGTAAATTAGCGAATTTTAGTTATATTGTTTGTAACATTTAATTGCTTGTTGCATAAATCTTAATTGTAATAGTGCCGGAGAACTTTTCCAGGATTATTACATGCTTTCAAAAGTTCTAAAATTTTATGTTACAAAGTGGTGTGTGAAATTTTTTTAATGATGTATAAATCAACATCTTTTATAAAAAAAAACAACGAAATATATTTCAACTAATTTTTAATCAAACTGTTCCATGCCTTACTAATCAACTAACTACATAAAAAAATCTAAGTAAATTAAGACGAAAGTATTAACTTACGGGTATAACTTCGTAAAAGTGTTATACTCTCTTCTCTCCCTTGGCCAAGTCAAGTACAAAAATATAAAAATTATGGCGCGTTTAATTACGAAACTCTTTTTTTCACTAAATAAAATTCAGAAAATGCGATAAAGTTTTCATTTTTCAAAAAATGAAACATGAAAAATTATAAGTCATAGATTTCATATTCTTAGAATTTTTTTTTTAGAAAATCCTAACATGAACACGTTTTCTAATTATGCAGTTTTTTTATAAAGTTTTATGAAAATCTGAAAGAGTTTTTTCGTAACTAAACACACCAATCTTTCTCTTTTTTCATATCTCGAAAACATTATATGTAAAATCATGTTTTATTCTCTTCTCTTTGTTTCTATATATTTGTATTCTTCTCTATTCGTTTTTCTTCTTCTTTTGTTATGAGAACTCAAAAACACCCTCCCAAGTATAATGGGATAGTGATCTCATATCCTGATGCAGAAATGATTATATATATTCATACTGTACTTTTCTTTCGTAATCTTACAAGACGGCGGGCCAGCCGGAAACTTCTATTTTGGAATGGCATCGTAACTTCGTCGATTAACGACTTTTTTAGACTATTTCCGTCTTTTAGTCATATTCATTAATTAAAATGACGCCGTTTACACTTTTAAACTTTAACTACTCTTTTCTTTTTGACACCATCAATATATTTATTCAATTCCCTGAAAATTTACAATATAAATACTATGAATGAAACCAATAATAATATATATATTAACAACGAAATATAAAAAAGAATTGAATGTCCCGACTCAAAAGAATGCTATACCAAAGAATGAATCGATCTAATATATACAAGCACCAGAATCATGCCATCATTTCCCTAAACTCATCGAAATTAAGAACACCATCACCATTAACATCAAACTTAGCAATCATCACCTTACAATCATCAACGGTTCTCGATTCTCCCAATTTGCTAAGAGTCCTTCTCAAGCTTTTCGGTGTTATGCATCCACTCCCTCCCATTTCTTCATACATCTTAAACGCCATTTTCAAATCGTTCATTTTCTCATCTTCATTCGCGCTCTCCACCACTTTCACTAAATCCTCCATGCTTAACAAACCGTCTCCATCTGAATCCAACAATGCGGCCGCCATCTCGGCCTCCTCTAATGACAACTCGCCACCTACTTTTCCAATGCAAATTTGGAGCTCGGGTGCCGATAACTTACCATCTCCATCTTTGTCCATGTGTCCAAACACGCGTTTGTATTGTTGTTCTTTGTCCATATATGATCAAAAATACACAAGTAACTAATTGTATGTGTATGTGTTTTGTAGAGAGAAAGAAGTGCTAAGAAGTGAAAAAACCAAGTAGATTATTCGAGTAGAATTTGCATCAAAGAAAATCATATTTATAGCGATGTGTAGCTCACCCCACGTAATTCACGCGGGGTGTGTATTGACTAAACACGAGAAGTTTAAGGGGGGTGTAAGCCATGAGAATTTTCAAAGTTTTTCAAGGAAACATCTACGAAATGCACCCTGATTAGTTTTACTTTACTACGTTCACCTTTTGAGAATGTTCAATATTTACCCTTATTTGTAATTATTCGTGGTCCTTGTCTTTTAAGCATATTTTAATTTGACACCGTCATCAAATCGAAGTACAAGTGTACAACTCGTAAATATATGAATAAAAAACAGACAACGTGTGTAAATCATCCTCAGTTTTTTAATATTTTCTAGTTGTATACTCAAACTTGATTATTCATTATTAAATAATCATGTTAAATTCTTGTTTAAGATAACAAACGAAAAAAATATATGAAATAAAGTAGTTTCATTTTATGTTAATTTAAAAGGTTGAATTGTAAAATATACATTTATATCATTTACTTGACACTATCATACACCTAACTTGCATCCACTAAATAAAATATAAGATTATAACTTATTACCATATACAAAACCTTGATATAAGATTGAGTTCAGTTTAGAGGGAGTCAATATTTTAAGGATAAGATACAGTGTTTTTATGAAGTTGTATACATTTATGATATAGTGAATCTGTGCCGTAAATAAAAAAAATCAAGCACTAAGATTGTTAGGCTTCATTATCTCTCTAAGTCATCTGCTACTTTTGATCTCAAACCATAAAATCATTTCACCGTATATGAAAAATCTTAATTAGTATTTACTCGATCTCTACATAGTACGTACAAGTATCTTTCTTAAGGTTAAAAGCTAAAGAATGCGACTTACATTTTGATTTTGAATATAATATTTTAATATTTTTCTATTTTTGCAATGTCCAAACTTCAAAGTTCAAACTACCACAAACCAATTCTTAACGACTAAATGTCCCACGTGTGCAATCCCACCTACAGAGAAAACTGCAACGCGTAATAATACCCCCTTTTCAATTTCATGCATCTTCCTCTAACAACTCTATTTTCCTTTGTATTTTATGGAAACTAAGCCATCTTAAGGTTTTTAAAAGGTACTATATCTCTTACTATAAAGATATACGAGAAGATATTTACTCCACCGACGGCTCCTCTTATAACTAGAGATTTAGAAAATTTCGATTTCCTCTATATATAGAGAAGAACAGTACTATTTCACCTCTAAAAACTATAATCAATACTTTTGGTCGTTAGAGCATATTCAAGGGAGTATGAGAAACAATTCCGAATATGATCAATTCAAATTTATTGTTGTTGGAGTTTGCTTGGAAAATTGAGAGTTGGGACGAACGATGATGAGCATGTCAACGTCTCGATCAGATTTTGATCCCGGCTCCATCACTGTTAGATATTAAGGCTCTCTAGAGGTTTAATTTACGCGTAATGATGAATATATGTACCTAGCTAAAAGTTTACGTACGCCATTTATCGGTTGACATATCATTTAGTGGCCCTTGGGTGGTTGTCGAGTCTCTAGCTAGCTTTCTAGATTCGGGTGGTGGGATTTTTTTTTCTTTTGGGTTTATAAAAATTTCTAGCTTGGACCAGTTTTTAAATAGATACTATAAATTTTATTTGACCTTAAAAATAGAAAAACAACTTGTTAGGACACGTTTTTCAACCAAACTCGTTCAAAACCTATGTATATAAGTCCAGATGAGATTACATTCTAAAACTAATTGGTGATAGAGGGAGTAGCTTATGAAAATTATAGACATGTTTTAATTTCTTTATTTTTTCGATGTGAGATATGAGTTTGAACTCAACAATCCTTTTCTCAAACCCAAATTCCGCATTGTGCCTCCCTTTCAATATGAAGAGATCCCCCTAGATCAAGCATTATTATTCTCGTGGGGGATCCGGGCGAGACCAGGCGATCACATGGATCATTGACCAGAGCTCCTTTTCGATGATGTTATTTTCCCCAAGATCAAATCTTATTATTCTCAGGTGGAGGCAAGACCAGGCGATCGACTGAGATCATCGACTGGAGTTGAGAGTTTCCAAGGATTCCATCGACATCAACACAGGGCTACAACCGTACTCTGATACCACTTGTTAGGACATATTTTCAGCCCAACTCGTCCAAAATCCATGTATATAGGTCCATATGAGGTTTCACTCTAAAATCAATTGAATTTTATTAGAAGTAGAAAATCAACACAACAAGAAAAGGAGACCCAAGCATAGCCAACCTACCTTTAATAAGAAATCCACCACACTTTGAAAGTGTTTAGATTCTATTAGTGTGGAGTGAGTGAATAGCTAAAAGAATAGAGTGACCATCTTTGAATATCTAATATTAAGTGGTATAGTAAGATAACATGGATATGACAAATATCTGGCTTTGGTCGAACTAGAAGATCTTCGAAGGCAATTCCTCCCAGTTTTACTCGAGCTTCAGATATGAGACGTGTAAGAAAGTCTATTACTAGTACCCAGAGTTAGTCTCCCATTAATACTTGACCGTGAATCACCTTCTCTCTATGATCCTCACTGCTTACTGCTTATGCTTATTTGTTATTTCAATTGTTGTGCATACCTATGATCCATCATCAGTTATATGATTATCTTTTCTTTTCTTTTCTTTTGTAAGTCGAGCGTTAAAATTGTGGTAGTTTGAAGTTTGGACGAGTATGGGAAAGGTAGAATGTGCACAATCATACCATATACAAGAGTAGAAAGACTTCCTACGGGAGAAATTTCAGCATAAAAAAAACAATATAATTAATTATAACAAGAATTATATATGTATATTACGTACAAGGAAATCGGTTGTTTGTGTTTCTGATTCGATAACCTGAAAATTAATTTGGATTATTCTAGGGAATGTACGTGATACGTACGTTAATACCATATCAAGAATGTAGTCTACTAGTTTTTGTAAATTGCATCCCTTCTATATATGCATGAACGACATGAACCCAACTATCATATTATTTAGAAGATACATGTTATATATTTACAAGTTAAACATCATTGCAACTGTCAAAGGTTGACCTATAAAACTAGTACTTTTACTTAGGCGTTTAGGCCATCTCTTATGCGGTTTGTGTATACGAATTAGATTTATAGGAGTATATGAAAGTTGGCATGGGATATTCGTCAATCGTCAACCCTAGGTTATTTTTCTCAACTATGTCATTTATTTTCTCTAGTTACTTTAGATCGTTACGGATTACATAAGTATAAAAATGAAGGATGATCATCCTTTACTTGACGGTTTCGTAACATTCCACCTTATCACGATCACAATATTGTCCGCTTCGCCTGGAGGCGCACGACCTTTTCTCGTTGACCACACGAGTACCTCCCAGGATGTTACTCATCTTGATCTCGCATACTATGATCACAATATTGTTCACTTCGCCTGGAGACACACGACTTTTTCTTGTCGACGAAGACGTCCCAGAAGGTCATTCATCCCAAGGACTTCATAGGAGGTCAATCATACTAGTACTACTTCTGCTTGAGCACACTTAACTGCATAATCTTCACGATATTTGATGTGAATTAAATTTTTTTGGTGTTCTCGTTTGTACACGCAAGCGTACTCCTTAATTGGTTCTGGGACCGTTTGTGGCCCCACATTATGTCTAGTAAGGAGGAGATTTACCTCATAAAATCAAGATCGATCTCTTATATCCACAATTGATGTGGCTAAGGTGTTACAAAACCCATCCTCAGAACTAATTGTCATCGATGAGGTTTAAACATGGTCTAAATATTGATTTGCAAGATTTGGTATTTGAATTCTAAAGATTTAAAACGGCTATACAATTGATCCAATAGTAGGTCGGTCGATTCACGGTACGAAATTTTACGGAGTACGTACATTATAAAACTATCAGTCTAAAAATTTAAACCTACTATCATTAATCTAGATTCTTTAATGATTAATAGTAGATTACTCGCACTAATGCAGCGGAGAAATTTTAAAAATTGACTATAAATGATGTGATTGGTTGTAATAGAAGTAGCAAGAGAATCACCCGTGTTGTTGTTTTCCAAATTTATTTTTAAGAGTTTTATGTGTAAGTGTAATGTTGGAATTGAAGGTCTAACTTTAAATGCGGCATTGTTTTTTACTAAGAAATATTTGGTAATCATCGTGAAGTTAATTGTTATTAAAAAGTAAATATCAAATACCAAAGTATATGTAAAATAATACGTAATAATAAGAAATAAAATAGTATCGCGGTCAACTTTAATAGAAGTGTTAAAATCAATTATTATCGCAAATTGACATCGAGACTCTAAGTTATATTATACTCAGAGTACATTACTTAAAAAAGTTTCTTCGAACAATCTGTTTGTTGCCTTTTAATTTTAGGGATTAGATATAATACAAAAGGCATTTTAGGTAGAAAGATAGGAAGATGGGAAGTCAATAGAGGAGTGAGAAGTGTCCTCCCTCCTCCCTCCTTTCTCTTCTCCCCTTTCTCTTTCACTCTTCTTCTATTCTACTTTTTCACATATTTTTCTTTCTTTTTTATTATCTTATTTTTTTAATATATTTTTTAACTTTTTTATTAAAGTTTTTTTTTTAATTTTTTTAACACGTTTTTAACTTAATGCATTTTGTTTACTTTTTTAATTGTTCTTGTTTTGTTTTAAATATATAATAACTAATTGACTTTACATTTTTTATTTTTTCCAAAAAAAAAACATTTTTATTGCGTTTTGACTTTTAATATTGTGCATTTGACTTTTAATGATAATTCATTTCACATTTAAATATCATTCACTTGACTTTTAACTATGACGTGATGTTTATATTATTATGATGCACTTGACGTTTAACTATGATGCACTTGACACTTAACTATCATGCAGTTGACTTATAATTATGATGCAACTGACTTTTAAATATCATGCATATTATTATGATACATGACGTTTAACTAGGATGCACTTGACGTTTAACTATGATGCACTTGACATTTAATGATGATGCATTTGACAATTAACTATCACGCACTTGACTTTTAATTATGACGTGGTGTATATATTATTATGATGCACTTGACGTTTAACTATGATGCACTTGACGTTTACTGATGATGAATTTGACATTTAACTATCACGCACTTGACTTTTAACTATGATTTGACGTTTAACTATGATGCACTTGACGTTTAACTATCATGCACTTGACTTAAGATTATGATGCACATGTATTATTATGAAGCAATTAACGTTTAATTATGATGCACTTGACGTTTAACTATGATGCACTTGACGTTTAACTATGATGCACTTGACATTTAATTATGATACACCCGACTTTTAACTATCATACACCTGACTTTTAATTATCATGCACTTGACTTTTAATTATGAATACAATCATTACCGTGATGGATAATTAGTTAAAAATAAGTAGACTACGATGCACCAAAAATTAAAATTTAATGCACCGTCATTGTATAGTTAAGATACACTATAATTCTAACTTTAATGCACTAAAATTATTACTATTTAAATTACTATGATGCACTGTACATTTAACTATGATGCATTATACAATTTTAAAATCCGGTGCACTACATTATTACGACAATGCATCATTAGACTATACACATGATGCACTAGATTTTTAACTACGATGCAATTGACGTAGTGTATTTTTATTATGATACATTTAACTTTTAACTATGATGCATTGTATTATTTATTAGCATGATACATTATGCTTATACTTAAAAAACTAGTGCATCGTACTTCAACTAGACGATACCACATTTTTTTTCATAAATACACTACATTACATTTACATAAAGGTATAATAAGTGAATTAAACGTTTCAAATCAGTACAAAAATAAAATAAAATTAAGTTTAAATATCTTAAATGCATTAAAGAAGAAAAAATACAGAGAAAAAATATTGAAAATATTAAAAATAAGTTTAAACTGTTATATTAAAGGTTAAAGAAATATTAATAAAAATATACAAAAAGTGAATTTAATTTTTTTTAAATAAAGGTTCTTAAAAAAGAAAAAGTAAAAAAAAAAAAGTAACAAACTTGTAAAATAAAAAGAGGATTGAAGAGGAAAGAAAATGCATGGGAGATGGAAGTGAAAGGGTCACAAGTCACTCTCCTATTGTCTTTTTATGTTCCTAAATAACTTTCTCTTTTCTCAAGAATCACACCCTTAATTTTATCATAAACACAATGACAATCACATATATAGAGTTTAATATATATCTCTACTACTATCTATCTATTATATCTATATTAATAAAAGAAAAGTTTGCAATTGAAATTTGTCAAAAATTAAAAACATATTAACCAATCAAATCTCTTCATTCTATCAAAGTTCCAATAATTTCTCCAATACTTTAAAGTAGTTAAAGGGGTGTATTACGATGATCGATTCATTTTCACTGTAAATTTATTGAAAAATAATATAACGACATAATACTATCACGATTTTTCACAGTTAAAAAATTAATTTTCAATGCATTGCGCGGCTATTTTACTAATATATAGAAATATTATAGTTACCATACTATTATGATTGAGGGGTGAGGTTCAAATGAGAATGAAATTTTTTTGTGAGAATGGAAGAACCAATAGGAATGTGTCACGTGTCACAAAACTCATTTTCCCTCACGTTTTAAAAAATTAAATATCTCAAGAATGCCTCATTGAAAAATTATAAAAATTGCACCATAAAAATCATTATTTTTTTCTCTTCGATTAGACATCTCACATGATATACTTTGAACAACTTTTTTTTTATGATCGTACAATATTAGTAACACATGTGGTACATGCTGGTAACACATGTGGTACCTGCTGGTAACACATGTGTTAATCGTTTACAAAACCCAATGAAAACGAAAAAAAAAAGTTGTCGAAAGTAAACCTTGTGAAATCTTTAATCGAAGATAAATAAATGTTGATTTTTATGGTGCAATTTTTATGATTTTTCGACTTACCGTTTGGGAGATATTTAATTTTTAAAACGTGGAGGAAAGTGGGTTTTGTGACACGTTGCATGTTCTTATTGTTTCTTGTTATTGTTTTCTTTATTCTCACATAAAGTTGATGTACTCATTTGAACCTTACTCTGTGATTGAGTAATTAACGATTAAAGTTGTATATTAATTAGTTAGTCAATTAAATGAAAGGGATAAATTGGTATTTTTCATATTCCACCAAGTTTTTAAGAGTCGGACATATAGATATTGTGTTAATTCGTGACCATATCTAGAAACCAATAACAAACACCCACGTCATCATTAAGTTTAGAATTCAAAGTCGCATGTTGAATTTGAAGGAGTGGACCATAAAATTGATTTCTCAATTATTTAATAAACTTGCAATAATTCAAGCTGCCAGTGGTACGTGAGGAGCGAAATTGAGAGGAAACAAGCCTAAAAATAATCTCAAACGTTTGAAAATATACGTGATGTACGTGTCTGGCACACGTTTACGTGACGGCAATACAACGATTAAAATCTCTGGATTTGCTAAAAAGGATCAAAATCTTTAAATATGTTACTTTCTGATTAGAGTAAATTACATTCCTCGTTATACATTTCACACCTCGTTTTCGAGTTAGATTTTTTGCGAGTTTACTCCTTTAACTCTTATTTTTATTTTACTCTTAGTCCTTCATCCCTCATAAATTGACTAAAATACTCTTAAAATTCTAAGACTTTTTTACTCTTCTAGGGACGGAGAGTGAAACGAAAACCCGTGTCAAGAGACTGAACTCGTAAAAGACTCGACCCGGAAAGAAGAAATGAAATATATGGCAAACATTAAGTACGAGAAATGTAATATATTTTTATGATTAATACGAGTTCTACACATTGTTCCTATTAAACGTTAATTAATAACTACACTGGTTATTAAGGTCGTCATAAACCACCTGAATGATTTTAAAGTGCCTTATCTTATCTTTTGTTGCTTTTTCAATTTTCAATTTTCTTTTTCCTTTTTCTACATTTTTTTATATTGTTTTTTATGACAAAATATATCTGTTATAGTGAATAGCCCGTTCATTTTTTTTTTATTTTTTTTGTGTTAAATATTTAACACCGAATTTAACATTGATCCACTCATCGCGCTCTTAATTCTAACTTAGTTATCAAAAGTTAAAAACAACTACCAAATTATCAAACGTGTCTTACAACAATCTGCAACTATATATAGATAGTAGTGGATCGAATATGGATTCGATGGAGTTACATCCATGTTCATATTCATTTATTTTTCTTAATACATATCCACTAAAATCAGTAAACATTACGAAAATCTTAACACAATTTGTTATATATACAGATAAAATATAGTTTTCGAATAAGTAAGCTACTTATATATATTTTTTTCTTAGATACACATTTTGGTCATTCTTTATCACAGTTAGTGACCTCCTCAATATAGTGGGAATCAAAATTTACCTTCACGATGTTTTACTATAAACTAGCAGAATGTCCGCGCAATGCAGCGGGTAATATATATAAGTTTAATTTCTATTTGATATGTATTGTGTAAATTATAATCAAAATTTATATGACCAGCACTACGATATGTCATTTTATAAAATAAAAAATCACCTACTTTCCCTTTTAATAAAAAAATTAAAACAAAATACCCAAACAAAGATATATAAGAAATGTCCATATAAACTCGATGCTCAAGATGCGGACTGAGACTATCAAACTGCATGTTCATATTGGACATGTGCAACTTGCGATGTCTGAAATCGTTTATTGGGTCGATAGTTTTACCATCAAAATGCTTTTTTTACTTGAGCATTAGATACTATGCATTATATAAATGAAATTAAAATCATAAAAACTAATCAAAAATTTAAATTCTCAAATATAGGAATTGAATCTATAAACATAAAATTAAAAATGTAAATAAAGACGTAAATTTATAATTTAATAAAAAAACACTATCGAGAGTTTGTTTCTAATTTTTTTAAAACACATAAAAATGAGGGAAATTGGGAGAAATTGATTTTGGAGGCTTTAGAGATGGAATTTGACTACAAAAGATGGACAAACTGCCTTTGGCAGTTTGCTAAAACGATCGTCTCATTCCAACCTTTTCGTCGATAATTGACACATCCCGTAACTCTTTACAGTTAAAAAGTTATGTCATTTACTTATTTTCTTAAGTTTTAATGATTGTATTATAAATGATACTTTAATATATGTAGGTATATTTTTTCAAATAATAAAAATAATGTAAGGGGTAAATTAGTAAATTTACTCATAAAAAAAATAATTACAAATGTATTATTATATATTAGTATATATATATATAGATAGATATATATAAAAGTTTTAATTAATAAGAATTAAATGTCATATGTTTAATACTTGAAAGCTTAATAACGATGGTATTAATGAGATTTTAATACATGTAGGGGGTATGTTTGTAATTTCAAGTGGTTTTTTCAAATATTATTAGTAATGTAAGAGGCATATTGGTAATTTTCCTCTTAAAAAAACATTCAAAATGTGTTATATATTAGTAATAGATAGCAATGTAAGAACTTTAATTTACTGAAAACAAATGATGAAAAATGACGAGAGAAAAGCAAATACTTATTTGGGATCTTAAGGTATAAGAACGATCCACTTATAATAATTATAATTTTATACCAAAGTTTATAGTATAGGTATATGTACACATTTATTTCGGGTGATAATTAATAAATCCGATCCACTAATCATCCTCGTATATATATTCATTTAGATCATCCATATCTATCGTCAGTGAATCGGATCAGCTGGATATCTACTTAATTGAATGATCATTGCCATCGCTACGTGGAACTCGTTATAACGTTGACCATCAAACTCATTATTGTGATTTTTATAAAATCAATGGAAATAAGAATGATTTGCTTGAGAATAAGTTTTTTTTTACTTTAAATTGTAATAGAATAATAGAATAGAATAGAATAGAATAGATGTATGAATATGAATGTATGATTGGTTGAGCTAATCAATTATAAAAAACAGCCGCTAGAACCGACTTTTTGGTCAAGGTCAACTTGATTGTGATTTTCATAAGAAAGTAGTATTTTGGATTTGATCAAAGCCGTACCACATGACTTCACAATACATTTTTCAAATGCAAATAATTTATATGGGGAAGAATTCACGAGGAAGTATGTATTTTGATGAAAGTAGGGAAGCAATAAATAAATAAAATAATTATATTAAAATCACTACTTCTCTGAAATTTTATTCTGATACCACATTAGAAATTATCCGTTAAAAAATATGTCTTGAACATAAACATGATTCAAACAGAGGTCACATACACAGGCCGGAAAACGAATAATAGCAATGGTTGTTGATATTTACATTTCCGGCAGCTTAAGTGTCTGCATTGTAAGTTATAACATGATCGCTAATCGCTATTCATCCACAACTCCTTAAGAAGTTGATACCTAATAATATTGCTGTCTTTCAATGTCCAAACGGGCTTTTTTGAAGCACCGACTATTGGAGACGAGTCAATGATTGAAGTCAGGGGTGAATCCAAATCATCTAGTTCATCATCGCTTGTATTTGACTTACGTAGGATTGAAGATCCATTGCGTGACAACTTAGCTCGGTTTCCATCATCTCCTAAGATGCATCCTATTAAAGACGCAGAAGGAGGGTGATATATGATGGGAGCTGCTGCGCAAGGGACGCTAATGATACAATCTTCACTACTCTCAATTAAATCCTGATAAATGATGCATAACAAAATGAAGAGTTAAGTTAGCTAAGACGTTATACAAGGACAATGTATGTAACTTTTGAACTGGAAGAGTTACGGAGGACACAACCAATCCGACAAAAAGGTCTCGACGAGCACAAATTTCATCATTTTAAGCTCCGGTTTCACGTTCCTCTGAATTTAGATGTTTCTGCAATTTTCTTTTATTTGTATTGTATGCATAGAGATGGCAAGAGGAACGGGCTGAAACTCTCTCAGAGTGTTTTTTAATTATTCACGTGACAGTACAGCCTAATTAATCGCTTCATCAAATAATATTAGATTACTAGTGTAGTAACATGTTTTTCATAATCATATTCAACAAAGACACATTACTGATAACAAAATTTTGGACAAAAAGTGTTTGAGGTCGATTTTACTGACCTGACCCATTTCTACCTGTACCCATAAACTAAAGCGTTTTTAGCGTGCTTCCATCCTTGGTAAGCAACATTCAATAATGAGAAACAAGAAAAAGAATGTGGAGAAACTGACCTCTGAAGCAAGAGCTTCAAGAACCACCTCAGGTATCACGTCTGGGAAAAATTCATCCGGGACAAAACTATCAAGAATCCTTTTTATTAGTGGGATACCAAAAGTAGGACAAACCTTCAAAATCAACAATATTTACATTTGTTAGATAAATTAAATATATTGATCAACAAAACAGTAGATTTACTGTAAAAGAATAGTTTTTGGTTTTCTAAAGATAGAAACCTCTTTTCGAATTGTACTGCTTAAGAGCATATCCTTTGGCATCATCATGAGTTCGCTCAGTGCAGTGAGGAGATGAAAAGTGATCGGTGAGCCAAATAGATCCGTTAGCCAACTGGACCAGTTTCCTATCTGTCCTTGACCAAACCAAAACAACACACATTAGTGGTCTTGAAAGATGAATTGCAATGCCGAAAAGATAACAATAACTATTTATTGTCTTAACATGCTTTATCTTTGCTCATTTTGCTTAACTTTTGAGAATAAAGTTGTTAAACATTGAGTTCATATTGTCTATAACTATATCATTATGCATTTCTGGCTTTTACCTACAATCTGGTTTGTTTGTATTAGATTTCTTCTCTGACAGTCAGATTGAAGGGAAAATGTCAACCAAAAAAAAAAAAACATGTGACTGTATATAAAACAGATGGACAGTAAGTGTTAGCAGGTCCACCCGAGCAATGTGGCCTGTTTGACCCAAACACAAAACCCGTTATACAAAATGGCCTAGTAGTAGGTGTATTCAAGGTCTCTGAAAGGACCTAGGTTCAAACCCTGCTGGGTATACATCTTGGGATTGCCAGGGAAAAAGTCCGGAGATGGTCATCGGCATACCGGTTATGCCGCATACATATGAGCCAAGGCTCGACTTTCCCCAAGTAGCATGAGCAGGGATCCCTATACGTTTACCCGTTTTGACATGTAATCCAACACGTCTATTTTCCCATCTCTGTTTATTATCATGCTACATTTCAGAAACACTAAATGAAAACTAGTAGGGTGTCTTTCTTTTCAAAAATAATGATGAAGAGAATGAAAATTTAAACAGATTGAAAGCGAATTGGAAGGTCAGTTAACCTTTACTCACCGTCTTTTTTAGTTGTGCACCAGCTCCAAAGCTTGCTTTCCCTGATGGAATAGGAAGAACCCTAGCATCACCAATAGGGTCTGATACAGGGTCAGTTGGACCCTCATCTTCTGATTCACGAAGAATGGCGTTCAACATAGCTACGTCTAATCTAGCCATGCATTGCTCCATTATCTACACAGTAAAGATGGTTTAAAAAACGTTTACAGCGGATCTTTATGGATGTACAGTTTTAACAAGCATAGCAAAAAAATGTTACCAACATAGACAGCACACTCAAGCAACCACAATTACGTCCTGCAGCTCGAACAGGACAAATTCTTTCACAAGCATCCATGAAAGCTGTTTTCCAAAGCTCCAGAGAAGTGTTCACTTGCTTGTGATCATGTGTTGTTTGACAAGATGTATTAGATTCTGAATCTATGATTCTAATAATTCCCTTTGCAGCTGTGGTTTGCATATAAGGAGCAAGAGTCTAAAATTTTCAAAAAGAGGTTAGTTAACTATAAAATTGTATAAATCTTTTCCAAACGAAAAGGTAATTCAGATGGAAATTTCGACTAATTTACTTATGAATGGGTTGATTCGGGCTATCTTATATCTTTAACAGGCCATAAAGGTGAACTCAAAAACATTAGCTTATAAAAAACAGATAAAATAAATGGGTTAAAATTTGCTGAAGGTGAAGTTTTAGTGAATAAAACCTCCTATATCATTTTATCAAATAATTAGTTCAATATTGATTATTAAACATATTATAACTTTTGTTGTCATATTTCAACACTGCTTAGTTATCAAGTCAAAATGTGGACAAAAAGTGTTTCCAGCCAACCCGATTCGTTTTACCGATTGCCCAGCCCGTTGAACCAACCTGTTTTGACCTGTTACAAGACCCACCCAATTTGCCCCTCTAACAACATTTGAGTACCTGCCACCAGATGGACTCAATAATGCGTGAGAAGATCCAAGATTCTACTTTTTCAAGAACTGAAGTAACCATACAAGGGTCCTCCCAATCATTGTTTAAACTGCTTCTGCTGTCGTTTAAAGACAAAGATATGGTCTCATTGTTTCCTTTCTCAGAAGATTTGTGTATTATCGCTCTTAGCACAATGGAATTTGACAACCAGAAAGTCAACCTGTTTTGAGAAACAGAAACAGAATCATGAATAATTTTTGTTGAAAATGAGTGAACTCATGTTGTACCTTGGAACATCGTTTCCGCAAGCTTTTGTGACCGAAATCAATCCCGACACCAGACTTCTTGCAGAAGTTGCTCTCCTTGAAGAATTCTCTTTGCATGCATGTAGGTACAGCCTAGAGAGGCGTCGTGCAGGAGCATGTACTCTATTAATGGAGCTCCCGTGCTCTGCAACTACCGAATAAAGACTCACCTCAATAGCTGCAGCTTCTCTCAGTTCGTATTCAAGATTTCGTACTCTCTGTTCTAAGTGTTGTAATTTGCTTACATCTTTTTTTTCCTCAACGTCAACATTTCTGAATTTCTCTACAATTTTGCTAGTCCTTAAATAACCGTTGCTAATGCCTGAATCTAATAAACAACCAATAGATTTCGCATTCTTTAATCTATCAGCATCAAATCCAAAATCTCCAATGGTTTGACTTTCTTGTCCACTTCGACTTGCATCGAAAAGCTGAAATAGTTTACAAGATTGTTCATTTGTTCCATCATTTGCAATAGACGACTTTGATAGTTTAACGTTTTGAGAATCAGCCATTTGTGAGAGCATAGTGAATCTTGAGTTACGGATATTTGATAAAGTGGTACGAGCATTTTCTAGCTCGGAATATAAATCTTTTGATGATGAGATACGTTCTTCATAGGCTGCTCTCTTATTCTTAACCGAGAATTCTTGATCACTAACCTTTCCTGAACTCCCAGATATGGATTGGGATCCATTCTGCAATTGATGGTCATCAGGTTAATGAATTATTCAAAACTCCCACAAACTTATAAGTGTGGCTTGCTGACCATGTCAATGAGTAACTAGCTGAGACATTTATGGAACACTGCAAACGTTTGGGAAGACACGCATAAGTTTGGTTTATGGGTGACTAGAGGTGGAAATATGGGCGGGTCAGGCAGTTTTGGCGATGGAATAAAATGGTTAACTTTCGGGTATGAGTCAAAACGGGTTGGGTTGGCACTAAAACTTTTTTTATCAGATAAATTAGTGTCAAATATGATTACAGAAGTTATAGTAATTTAATAATAGGCTAACTTTTTTAATAACATGATTTAGGAGGTTTCATGCATTCAAGAATCAAGATGCACTTTGGACAACTTCGGCCCGTCTGATCCATTGAAACATTCGAACCCGTTACCTTCTAAACGGTTAAATTTTATGGTATGGGTCAAAACGGGGTAGGTTTATACTAAAAAAGTTAGATTTTAAATTGACAATCTGTGTCAAATATGATTACAAAAGTTATATAATTTCAATAACAGACTAATTAACATGATTTAGGAGGTTTCATGCATTCAAGATGCACTTGGGCAACTTCGGCCCATCTGATCCATTGAAACATTCGAAACTATTACCTTCTAAATGGTTAAATTTTATCGTACGGGTCAAAACGGGGTAGGTTTATACTAAGAAAGTTAGATTTTAAATTGACAATCTGTGTCAAATATGATTACAAAAATTATAAAATTTCAATAACAGACTAATTTTTTTAATAACATGATTTAGGAGGTTTCATGCATTCAAGATACACTTTGAGCAACTTCGGCCCATCTGATCCATTGAAACATTCGAACCCGTTACCTTCTAAACGGTTAAATTTTATGGTATGGGTCGAACCGGGGTAGGTTTCTACTAAATAATTTAGATTAAAAATTGACAATCTGTGTCAAATATGATTAAAAAAGTTATAAAATTTCAATAACAGACTAATTTTTTTAATAACATGATTGGAAGTTTCATGCATTCAAAATGCAGTTTGGGCAACTTTTAACCCATTTAATCCGTTGAAACCTTTGAACCCGTTACCTTTTAAACTGAATAGTTTTTGTTTTACAGGGTATAACATAACCCAAACCAACTTATTCACCGAAATGGGTCAAAATTCCATGTAAATGGGTCAACCCATGAAAAGGTCTCGAATTTTGACACACCAAACTCCTAAGCCCAATTGTCAGTACAAAATTCCATCATTTGGGGGTCCAGTTTTGATTCTTCACCATATTTAGAGAACTTTTTTTTTTCAATCACATGCTATTGCAAGAAGAGAATTTCAATATTTCAAGCATTTTCTTTATTTTTTATTTTGAGTTAAACCTGCAAAAAAGAGCAATGCCCTATGTAAAGAACCAATAGCATTACTCAAAAGTCAAAACGGTCGAAAATAATTTAATTTCCTCTCAAAAGTGTTCCCCTATTTGCGTCAATAGCATATACAGCATGCTTCCCTCCTGGATCACTCAACACATAAAAAAGATAACATGAGAAAGCACATTTTAAGTACCTCTCTTTGTGGATTTAAAATCCCATTGGGTCCAAAAGTCACATGCGAACCAGCAGCAGTCATCGATGCCTGAGAGGAAATATCATCATCATCCGTACTGGAATCAGTCTCAGCTTCCTCAGCATACTCTTCATTCATCAAAACCGAAACAGATCCTTGACTGATTAAACTCTCCCTCAATAATGATGACCTCAAATGATTATTTCTCTCAACCATTTGGATTTTAACAAATAGCATAGGTTGAGTTGTACTACCAAAAGTTCTCTTGCAACTCATAGGCACAGTAATCATCAAACTCTCTTGAACAATACCATATTCTGCAAAATCTACAACTGCAATAGCCAACAACTGCCCTTTTACTGTTTTGTCCCTTCGAGGTTCATACAAATTAAACTCTATACAATTCTTCACAAAAGTTTCATTCTCCCTAGATAATGTCACGTGAATCTTAAAAGATTCGTTAAACTCTATTTTACCATCACCAACACCAAAACCAGAAACATATGAAGGAGCAACTGGTTTAGTAGATCCGGAATTCTTGTCACCATGTTCCCATTGTATCAATGCAGATCGAAGTGATATCAAGGACTTAGATGGAGGCCATGGCTTAATTTCTACAACATTGATAACATAATCAAGTTGGACACATGTATTCTTTTTGTTTTTCGCCTTCGTTCCCACTACCATTTTCACGTTAGGAATCTTTATATCTGTAAATAAAAGTAAATATCAGTGTCTCAACTTGGTATGGAATTGAATGGCAAGAATTCCTAAAATATAAAGTTGTTCGGATGTGCGTTTAAATTGATTTTTGCAACTTCAAGTCGTGATAATTAGTCTTTTTTTCTAAGTGTGTGTAAAAGTGACTATGATTATGATAGTTTGATTATCCTGAGGGCGTTTGGGATTGATTATTAAGCAAATCCAAGTACCCTGACGAAAACTGTTTATCTGCTTATTTTAAAAGGATTAAACACTCAAAATAAGCACATTGACACCTACCTTTTTAAGCAGATAATAGCTTTGAACTAATTAAGCAAATAATCAATATTGAGAAACACACATCCATCCAAACACTCCTAATATGCATAAAAACTTACAAAAGGAAGACCTAAACAAACAACAAACTTTGCTATCTCAAAGTAATATTAAAGGTTAAATATGAGTGAAGATAGCTTCAATGATCAAAGAGAGCAAATTTCTATACCTGAGATTGGCTTAAAAAATGCAGAAACTATACTGATATCATTTTAAGTAAACATATCACATTGCTATGATCAGGTGAAGAAGAACCTCATGGATTTTAACAATGACACTTACAGATATTATAAATGAATGAGTGAAATCAAATATGGACAAAATGTAAAACTGAAAAAGGTTGTTTTGTGCATGTGAGATGCTTTCTCAGTTACCAATACAAACCCCCAAAGGAGTATTTTTCTGAACTTGATTATTTTTAATTTAACGGGAATAACTGTGTTTATTTTTACTTTCAGTCCCTTAGGTTATTATACTTGTTTCTATAGACCCTTGTAAGTTAAAAGTGTATTCAATTCATTATAGCGTAGTAGGGTATATATTTCCAGAATCATGTTGTGTTTGTCACATGGAATAAATGCAGCCGGTGATTAGGGGGTGTTTGGTTTAAAACTGGAAATCAATGTGGAAATAGGTTTTGAAAGAGAATGAGAATGAAATTCACTTGCATTCTTACTTGGGTTTGGAATATGGCTAAGTTGGTGGATTTGATTCCTAATTTTGAGAACCATGCTCATTAACCAAACACTTCTAATGGGAATGATAACCGATAGGCATGGTTATGTAGTCAAAGCCACTTCGTCACTTTCATGTTTTTAGTTTCTTTCCGGCCTTTGTGATTTCATACACTATTCCCATATGACATATCTTTTATCCAGTCTTCTATACGTCCAATCTCTCTCCCATCCTTCTCATTTCCATTAATAAAAAAAAATACAATACTTACTTAAGAAAATTGAATGGCCAGCATCATCAGTATTAAGAGATTTTGATGCCATATAAAGTACAACCACTACTTACTTCAGTCAACATCTACTACAGTAAATAAAATGGTTACACCAAATAATGCAAACAACAGGAAACTGTTTGTTATGACAAATGAAAAATGTATCTAAGAAAACATTTCATCTATTTTTGCATCACGTGTGGACTTCTTTTCTGTAATGGTGAAATGTTGTTTATGCAATATCTGTTGAGGTATGCCAATTCATCATGAATGTCTTTAGTATTAATGGTCCATGACACTAGGGCTGCGATTGATTTGAGCCGAGTTGTTTGACAGGATACAAGTTCGGCTCAACTCAATTAAGATAAATTCAAACTTGACAAGTTTTCATGATGCATGCTTAAACTTGGCTAAAAATGTTTCAACATGACTCGAGTTCGGGGAGCAAAACTCAAATTCTTATATAAAAGAAATTTTCAATATATAAATTTACACACAGATCCATATTAATCAAGGCTCGAGCTAAATATGTTTCAATATGACTCGAGCTCGGGTAGCAAAACTCAAATTCTTACATAAAAGAAATTTTCAATATATAAATTTATACACAGATCCATATTAATCAAGGCTCGATAACTGGCTCGAGCTACGCTCGATTTTTTCCATTCTCATTCAATTTTCTAATGATGCTGGACATTATATTTTAGGCTCAGAATCCGACTCAAACTTGATAAAAGTTCGACTCGATCAGTCTCAAACTCCATCCGAACTTGAGTTGCTTGATAAAAGCTCGACTCTTTTGAACCCTACACGCCACATTAAAGAGAATCACATAGTATATCTTAAAAGGTTGAATTTAGTATAATAGAAAAGGAAATCCAATAATCATAACACACTTTTTCTATACTAGAGAAAAGTTCAATGTAGAATACTAAAAACTGTAGAATAGATGAACTAATATGATTGCTCTATTTCAATTACTTGTTTTCACCTTTTTTTCTAAATTTAAATATCTCACAAAACGTATATCTATAAATTATAAAAATTACATCGTTAAAATCAACGTCTTTTTATCTTTAATTAGAGATCTCACATGACATACTTCCGACGAACTTTTTTTTCGTTTTATAATTGGCATGTGAAATTCATAATGTTAAATCACATATGATTTAACACTCACATGTGAATATATTTACAATCAAATTATAAGTTTTAAATCACTAGATATAATCACATGTGAATAATCAAAGTTACAAATTATAAGTTTAAAATCACATAAAAATAATTTATTTGATAATTTAATAAACTTTTTTAAAAAAAATTAGTTATAATCACATGTGATTAAACATTAAATTAGTAATCACATGTGAATAAAATGTAAATAAATACGAATTTCAAATAATTTTTTATAATTATACATGTAAATAAATATAAAGGTGAAATCACATATGGTTTTGGCCGTAAACGAATGCAATTCCTAAAATCTTATTTATAGTTATTTATGTGAATGAATATTAAGTCGTAATCATGTGTGAGTTAACATCCACCATTGATAAATAATTGTGTACCAATATTATATTTTTATCACAAATCACATGTGATTATACATAAAATCACATGTGATTATATAAATCGCATTTTTTAAGACCTGAGGAAAAAAAAGCAAAGAGAATCATACCAAACTCTTGATGAACTATGGTGGAGTTCATCTCGTTAATGATACTAGCATATACAGAGATACATAGAGTGCATGAACATCACGTAGTTTACTCTCCTTATGACCTCTTTTAGGACGGACGCCAATATGGCAATATGGTGAAGGTCTACACATGAAGTGAGGATCCGAGTTATATGGTGATGAAATACATAACTAATCCTGAGATTTGTAGAGGTTGATGCGAGTCCTAATCATGTATAGATTATCGCTGATCACCTACAACCATTTATTACTCTAGAGCTTCTCTAATGTAAAGCATCCATACAAACATTGTCTTATTGCTTGTGTTTTTTAGCATATTTATAGTTATTTTCATTGTATATCTATCAAAGACAGAGAGCAGTTGTTATAGACGATTGTTCATATGTATTGCAAAAAGCACTAGCCAAAACAATGTACAAGATGCGATTAAGGGGTCACATGAAGTATGAAAACAACATCATAAAGGATCCACATTCAAGTGAAACACAATGCAAACTATTTACCTAGAGCAATACCGAAAAACGTAAACAACTATCTCATGATAAGTTCAACCAGAACAAATTGTACAATGCGTAAAACATACATAGAGTATAAAATGCATGCTAGCATAGGAATTAGAGATAAAACTAAACCTTAATTAATTGTATAAATGCACCCTGGTACAATTGTCAACTTCAGATTACGAGAAATCTCAACATTTTTAGATAAAGGTGTTCCTCCTACAATGTCATATACCAAAAGTTTGTTGTTGCCAACAAGCAGAATTTTGCCATTGTCATAAAAATCATAGGTTGAAATGACGTATGATATTCATCGAGTCCATGAAGTGTAATCTTAGTCCAAGATTCTTTAATCCCATACTCATTCATCAACCAAACCTCACCTTTCGATTTTGAATTCTCGAATATCCCAAGCTTTCCACCAAGATCAACAAGTTTAACATTATCATTCTTAGACACAATATCAACATCGGGTAATAACACTTCATTAAATATCTCATTTGATAAACTAAACGCAATAATTTTGGCTAAATGCCCAGAACCTTTTATCGTAAACCAATGAAGAAACCCGTTAACAAAAACTCCTTTCGACTTCGTTGGACAATAAGAATCTTGATAATAAGGAGAATCAATCACGCACGTCCAAGTATTAGTTCTAAGACTATAAACAAGAGCACACATATTAAGAGTAGGATGATCCAAGTAGTAAAATGTTACAGCCTTGTAATCATCAGTTACAGAATCATAACCAAATCCGTACACAATGTAACCTTTTAGGTTATCTATCATCTCAAGACCCGAGTCATAACAGACAACATAAGGTAAGACCGTGTATTCACTAGTTGTTAGGTTTCTAATGACGAGCTTGCATCGGATGTCAGCTGTAATATTAGTTGCAGTAAAATAAACAGATGTCCCAAAAACAAGACCATTGCAACAACCATGGAGAGTGAAGGAACCGTCAAGAGGATATTTCGGGGGAATTTGTGTTGGTGTTTTTTCATGGTGATCAAGTGGGAGTGAATAGAATGAATGGTGATCGTAGGAGTCAAATATGAGGTGATTTCGGTTGAGTGTATTTTGATGGGTTTTGATGAATTCTGGTGACGAAAGTAGAGATAGCCAATCTTTAGAAACGCACCTGAAACGACCAACCGAGGAAGACGATATAGAATCTCGGTGATGATATCCGTTGGAATTGTGAAGTTGCATACCTTTGTTTTCTTCTTTTTCAACGCCGTTGTTTTGTTAGGTCGTTTGTTTGAAAGAGGTTTTTTATTAATTGTTTTCTTCTTTTTCAACGACATTGTTCTGTTAGGCGGCCGGTCTTCGGGTTTGAGGTATGGTTTTTACTAACGTGGAGATCAACAGGGGAGAACTTTCAAGTTTCAAGTGTTATAATATGTAGTTCATGGCCCATAATATAGTATTTATTCTTTTGGGGCCCTTCTAAATCGCAATGTATAGGAAAGTCTTGGCAAGTTGATGATCCATTTGATTTTGGACTTCTGTAAACCCAAAACTAAAAGTGACTAGGCCCATTTAAGTATAACTAATGGCAGAGTGGACTCCGTACTCCCAGTGATTTCGTTCTATGAACACATTGAATTTTGGAACTTTTAATTCTTTTTTACCAGAGTTTTGAACTTTTAATAATAAACGAATTATGCATAAATTAAAAATATTGTAAAGTGACCTAAACTGTTTTAAAACCCTTAAATGACTTGAGTACTATGTTAATATAAAGATTAAAGTACACCTCGTTTCAAAATAAGTGAACCTTTTCATTTTTGTTTGTCCCAAAATAAATGTCTATTTTTCTAAAAGTAATATACTAACTTTATCAATTTACATTAATCTACTTTTTCACAATACTGATTAATAGAAGACTGTGCAAAAAGTAAGAGTAAGACTGTTATTTTTCTCGTATACCATATACATTTTATTAAACTTTGTGTAATCAGATTGTGAACACATTATTATGAGACGAAGAGAGTAGATTACAGTTATTTCAATACAATTTTTCAATTTCGGTATAAGTATTCGAAAAACAAAAAAATATTTGAATTCTCCCTTATTTTATTAGCTGTATTATCATTATAATATATATATATATATATATATATATATATATATATATATATATATATATATATATTAGAAGGATAAAAAAAGAAGGAAAGTTAGAGAGAGAGAGAGGAGAAAGAAGAAATATGATTCAATATTTTACTACTATGATTTAAATTTTTATTAATATAATTCTACAATTTATTGTTTTGGTTCAATATTTTATTAATAAGATTTAGTCTTTTGTTTCTATGATTCAAAAGTTATAGTTAATAAAAATTTGAATCATAGTACTAAAATACTGAATCAGATTGTTTCTCCCTAAATTTTCTTCTTCCTGGAACCGACTTATATATATATATTACTAATATATAACACATTTTAGATTTTTTTAAGAGGAAAATTACCAATATGCCCATAACCTTATTAATAATATTTGAAAAAATCCACTTGAAATTTACATACAAGTATTGAAATCTCATTAATACCATCACTATTAAACTTTAAAGTATTAAACATGTGACATTTAATTTTAATTAATAAAAACTTTTATATATATCTATCTATACTAATATATTATATATTTGTAATATTTTTTTAAGAGTGAATTTACTAATTTATAGCTTACATTATTTTTATTATTTGAAAAACATACTTGAAAAATATACCTACATATATTAAAGCATCATTTATAATACAATCATTAAAACTTAAGAAAATAAGAAAATGACATAACTTTTTAACCGTAAAGAGTTATGAGACGTGTCAATCATCGACGGAAAGGTCGGAACGAGACGATCGTGTTGGCAAACTGTATTTTTTATGCTTTTCAAGCTATTCTACCCGTTTTCACTTTAGTCCATCCGTCACATTTACACCGTTCACGCAAAAAAATACACAATTTTAAATACGTTTAATGGAGTCAGCTTTTGATCAATGTACACTCCATCTTCCTTTTTTCATTTTTAAAAATTTGCATTAAAAAATTATTAACTTGCAATATCATTCTATTAACTAAATAATAAAAATCAACATAAATAATAATAATAATAAGATTGCTAATCTTATTTGTTTAATTATACAATTAAACAAATCAAATGTGAAATCAAGTTATTCATATTTCTACATCTATTACCTATTACTAATATATAACACATTTTGTATTTTTTTTAAGAGGGAAATTACCAATATGCCAAAGGCAGTTTGTCCATCTTTTGTAGTCAAATTCCATCTTTAAAGCCTCCAAAATTAATTTCTCTTAATTTCACACATTTTTATGTGTTTTAAAAAAAATTAGAAACAAAATTTCGATAGTGTTTTTTTATTAAATTATAAATTTACGTGTTTATTTACATTTTTAATTTCGTATTTATACATTCAATTCCTATATTCGAGAATTTTAATTTTTGATCAGTTTTTACGATTTCAATTTCACGTAAATAATGAATAGTATCTAATGCTCAAGGAAAAAAAATGTTTTGATGGTTAAACTATCGACTCAACCAATGATTTCAGACATCGCAACTTGCACCTGTCCAATATGAATATGCAATTTGATAGTCTCAGCCCGCATCCCCAGCATCGAATTCCTAAGGACATTTCTTATATATCTTTTTGGATATCGTGTTTTAATTTTTTTTGTTAAAAGGGTAAATATGTGATTTTTTATTTTATAAAATAACATATCGTAGTGTCAGTCATGTAGATTTCGATTATAATTTTCATAATACATATCAAATAGACCTGAAGCTTATATATATTTTCCTGCATCGCCCGGGCATTCTGCTAGTATATATATATATATTCAAATATTAAAAGAACAGGGGACCAAGATTGACGAAAGTAATACGTACTAGTATATAATAGTAGTTTTTTCAAAATTGAATTGAATATATATAAGTTTGTGGAGGTTTAGCTTGAATAAGGTCACCCCACCACATTCAGGGATCCATCATTTATGGATTTAAACTAAAGCATCAATGTCTTCGATTTTTCGTACATGATGTTTCTCCTAAGAGTTTCCACAATTAGATGATGTGAACTGTTTTGATTTTGATTTTATTAGTTTTTACTGTTGAAATTTAACTTTATATCCTCACATTTACTAAAAAGGAATTTTAATCAATATAATATGATGCGTTGTGTATAAAAGATAAATGATCAAAAAAATAAGGGTTAATAATGGTTTAATCATCTTTTTTTCGTTTTAAAACTTAAAGTTTTTTTTCACAATTTAATCCTTAAAACTTCAAAATTTTAATAATTTAACCTTTTACGAGGATATCTACTATTTATACTTCAAAAGTTTGATAGTTCCTTAAATTTATCTAAACGTTAAAACATTAAAATTTAAAGAATTAAATCATTATTAACCGAAAAATAAAGATGGTGTGGGTTGAAGCCACTTGCATGGAAAGTTTAGGAAATAAGCAAATTCAAATGTATTCGTTGGGGACAGTTATTATGGCTCAAAAACTAGTGCAATATTATTAACCACTTTACCAAGATTCCTTTATTGGCCACAATTGTATGATTATGTTGTTAAAATCATATTCTAAAGCAAATGAAGACGTCTCTTTTGCATTCAAATAAAAGGCAATCATTTTGTGAGATTGTATAGTAATCGATCACCTATTTTTATTTATTAAAGAATTCATTGCGTCTATGTTTGTGCCAATCACGGTCGACATAATCATCCATGTTCATAAAATATATAGGATGCTGATAAATACACTGGATTTTTTGATAAACGAACTAAATTTTGGAAGTCTTCTTACACATCGTACAAGACACTTAATAGTAGGGTCGACAAATGAATTTGAGACGCCCCGTACGATTATATATACGAGGCCTCATGATAAACATTAATAATTCGATAAAAGAAATTAAAAGATGTCTTAAATGTAAAAGTTTTATGATGTCATTTAATTTCTTACATATTTCAATAAATAACTATGGAGTATTTGTATTCTACACATAGTCATTTTTCGAGTATTCATTAAATAATTTGTTGATCAAATCTTTATAATCAATTAATGCTATCTAGTATAGTAAAATTTGAGTTCTACGTATTGAATACTTTATTTTTTTTTCGACTTCAAAACTGGAGTTGTAATAAGTATTCTTAAACAATCGGATGCCCTAAAAATCGGTAACCATATGCGCTGCCACATACTGCACTTGCCAATATCCTCCACTGCCTAATACAATCTTTAATGATGATATAGAGTACTAAATTATATTACTTACACGATATATATATTCACTTCCAGTAATATTGTTTTTGCAATTAATGTCCTAACATTTTTTAGAACAATAATTCTACGGTCTATTTCACAAATATATACAATCCCCACATCCCCACACATCCTTCCTATATTACCTATATACTATTTGCTAATTCCATAAGTTTATATTTTTTGTAAGTTAGAATATAACGTGGCATTATTAAATGAACTCTTTAAAGTTAAATGTGCCATGTAAAGTATTTATACTCCGTCTTTAGAATATAACTTTCATATAGAACCATAATTAAATACTCTTACGGTTTCACTTATCATTCATAATCTCCTATTCAATCATCTTATTCTTCTTTTCTTTTTTAAGTTGAATAGCAATACGAACATTCATATTTTTTTCTTACAAAGTCAGTAAATTCTTAATCTTTATTTCCTTATCTTATCTATTTTAGTTTCATCAAAATTCATCCAATTAAAATTACGTTATTTCCATCATCATGCATGATCTATGACCACTTATTTGTCCATTTAATTTTACATTTAGGGAATAAATGGTGATCTATTTAAAACTAATTATTAAACTTATTATTCAATAGATATTTTCATTTATCAATATTTGATGATATTTTAGTTTACTCATTGTTGTTTCAATATTACTCCGTATTATTATTAGGTTTTGAATACAATTTGTTTTCTATATCACCAGTTATATTTTAATACTAAAATGGTAATTTTGTGTAATTGGTGTTGGTTCAATATTTTTTACTTTTATTGTTGGGGTTGTTTTAACATCATTTAAGATGCGTAACAAGTGTTCAATGAAATAACACAAACAAATAAAATTATGTTAAGAAAACTCTCTCAAAAACTGGTTTAGTGTAAAAACTAATAGAAGTTTCTATATATTCATCTTTTCATGTTACTATAAATTATTTAAATTATGATACTTTCTATACATTAATATGTCAAGAAAACCATCCCGAAATTGTTTGTATTTTTCAATATTTTCTACATTAATATGCGATGATGTTTATAATACCGTGCATCGTGCGAGTTTAACACTAGTATATACTAATAGAGTTTTCCCCAAATTATGTGGAAGAATTTTATAGTTCCACGTAAACACAAATCCAATGTGGCAATTTATGGTCTAGTTCTATTTGATAATTGTCAATCCCCCTAACTTATGTGTATGTTCTTTTTAAGTCAGAATATGATGTGGTATTATTAGATAAACTCTTTAAAGTTAGATGGTCAGAAATTCTCAGTTTTCTCATTATTATTATTATTATTAAATAAACCATGTAAAGTATTTATATTTGTCTTTAAAATATAACTTTTCATATGGAACCATAATTAAATACTCTTACGGTTGTTCTTATCTTTCATAATCTCCTATTCAATCATCTTATTCTTCTTTTTTCCTTTTTAAATTGAATAGCAATACGAACATTCATATTTATTTTCTTACAAAGTCAGTAAATTCTTAACCTTTTTTTCTTGGTCTTATCTATTTTAGTTTCATCAAAATTCATCCAATCAAAATTACGTTTATTCCCATCATCATGCATGATCTATTACCACTTATTTGTCCATTTAATTATACATTTTAGGGAATAAATGGTGATCTAACTAAAACTAATTATTAAACTAAATTTAAACTTATTATTCAATAGATATTTTCATTTATCTTTGATGATATTTTAGTTTACTCATTGTTATTTCAATATAACTCCGTATTATTATTAGGCTTTGAATACAAATTTTTTTCTATATCACCAGTTATATTTTAATACTAAAATGGTAATTTTGTGTAATTGGTGTTGGTTCAATATTTTTTACTTTTGTTGTTGGTGTTGTTTTAACATCATTTAAGATGCATAACAAGTGTTCAATGAAATAACATAAACAAATGAACGAATTGTGACTTATAAAGTTAAATTTTTCATTGAAAAGGTATATATAATTTTTAATGAATGCTAACCTAATGTACATTTTCTTATTCTACATTCAACATGGTTTTTTCATGGTTAGATATTATGTTATACATTTAAGATATAAAAAATATAGAGATCAAAATATATCAATACTTGACATGAAGTCTTTGTTAGCTATTTTTAAGGACATAATCTTTCGGTATACAATATAAACTATGTTCATATATATATATATATATATATATATATATATATATATATATATATATATATATATATTCGTTCATTATTCATCTTATTTAACCTTTTAATTATTATTCTCATTGTGAAGAACATAATCCGTAACAATACTAACAAGGAAATTAAATTATGTCAAGAAAACTCTCTCAAAAACTGGTTTAGTGTAAAAACTAATAGAAGTTTCTATATATTCATCTTTTCATGTTACTATAAATTATTTAAATTATGATACTTTCTAGACATTAATATGTCAAGAAAACCATCCTGAAATTGCTTGTATTTTTCAATATTTTCTACATTAATATCCGACGATGTTTATAATACCGTGCATCGTTCGGGTTTAACACTAGTATATACTAATAGAGTTTTTTCCAAATTATGTGGATGAATTTTATAGTTCCATGTAAACAAAAATTCAATGTGGCAATTTATGGTGTAGATCTATTTGACAATTGCCAATCCTCCTAACTTATGTGTATGTTTTTTATAAGTTAGAATATCATGTGACATTATTAGATGAACTCTTCAAAGTTAGATGTGCAGAAATTCTCAATTTTCTCATTATTATTATTATTAAATAAACCAAGTAAAATATTTATATTTGTCTTTAAAATATAACTTTTCATATGGAACCATAATTAAATACTCTTACGTTTTTACTTATCTTTCATAATCTCCTGTTCAATAATCTTATTCTTCTTTTTTCTTTTTTAAGTTGAATAGTAATACGAACATTCATACTTTTTAATCTTTTTTCGTTGTCTTATCTATTTTAGTTTCATCAAAATTCATCCGATCAAAATTATATTTATTCTCATCATCATGCATGATCTATTACCATTTATTAGTCCATTTAATTATAAAATTGAGAGAATATTAATTTTGAAGGTTTTAGAGATGGAATTTGACACCTAAAATAAGAATAATGACATAAATATTTGTTAAAAACATATTTTTAACGAACGCTTTGGCAATAGTAAGTTAAGCTCATAAATAGGTATTTGATCTAGCGGTATTAAAAATCAAAAATATATTATATAACTATATATAATAAGTGAGACAAATTGTATAAGAAATCAAATACGCTCATTTCTCGTAAAAGTGTCCAACTTTTTTTATTCCAAAAAGAAAGTTTTGTACGATCCTTATCCCGTTTGAATACAAGTTGTGTTATTTTACTAGTAGTTGTTAGACCACCCTCAATCATTGTTTTTTCAGTTTTGTCAGTTCAGCGTCACGTCAGCACAACTAAAACTGATGAAAGACTGACTAAACACTACCAACAGTCCTTTCTTCGGTTTCATTTCTGAGATCCACTGACTATTAGTTAAATTTTTTAAACACAAATTAAATAAAAACTGTTTAATAAAATAAAAAATATTACATTATTTAAAATAAAAACCGTGCCGACGAAGCAACTGACGAAACCGTGCCAACGGCGTCGATTCGCCGACTTTCGTCGGTTGCCAGCCGAAGAGAGCCACTGGCACCGGTCTTACTAAATTTTTCATATATATATATATATATATATATATATATATATATATATATATATTGCCTTTTCCTAGAGTTGAACCAACAATCACTCTTAGTTAATGGGCTTTTCACATACCCTAAGGCAAACTTTGGTACTAATGTTTTAACTTCTAATGGTAGATTTAACTGGTAGAATTAAACACAGGAAGGAGACTCACGTGAGAGTGTGAGACTCAATATTGTTGGCATGGAGTAAGGATCTAAACACGTACCTCCACTTCACTAAATTACAAATCATTTTAATACTCCAACTAATTAATATTATTAATCATCATCAATTAAATAATAGGAGTAATCCATAATATTATATTGCAAGTCAGCCTAATTTGACATTTTACACCCATGTAAATGTTTAAGATTTACGTGGATAATTTTATATCCTATTTAATTATCACCCGTGAACAACAAGGTGATGTTATTCGACTTTAAACTTATGATAATAAGAGTACGGAGTGTGGGGGGTTTTCGTCACCGTTTAGCGTTCCCGACGGCGTTCTCGTCCAATTTCCGGTTCGCCGTCTCCTTCCGAACGTTGTGACACGGCAACTTTTTTTTTTTCTTCCTTGTTTGTGTGTGCTGCGTGTTGTGTGCGTTGCCTGTTGTGTGTGCGCAGGTTCAAGAAGAAGAAGGAAGTTAGGAACGTACAAATACAACTATACAAGTAATTGTAGGGTTTAATATTAAAGTTGGTCAAAGCCCATTTAAAGGGTTTAATATAAATAATATTGTAGGCCAAAGCCCATTTAAGATGGGCAATTATTTTTTTTTATTTTTTTTATTTTTTTTTGTGAATTAAAGTTATAATATTAAATAATATTTTTTTGTTAATTAACTAATTATAGATAAGTTTTATATTTAGTTATTAATTAGTTTATTGTGTTATATATTAATTTATACAATTATCACCATTAAAAAAACAAATAAAACAAATAATAAAAAACTCCAGAACACTGTCCAGAACATTGTTACCACACCACAAAATCCTCAATTACAAAATTCTCCAGAACACTGTGGTGACAGTGTCACCACACCCCGTGCTCTAAGACCACTCCTAATCGTTGTTTTGTCAGTTACGTCATCTTAAACTCCTCCCAACCGTGACAGAAACTGACGGGTCGCGTCAATGTCACGTCAGCGTCACGTCAGTCTTTTTCAAAACTGACTGAAACTGATGGACCCCTGCCATCAGTGGCACCGTCACTTTAATTTTTGGGTCCCACATTTACCAATTTACCTTTATTTATATATACACGCGAAAATACAAAAAACAAAAAAAAAACTGATCGAACGTCGGAAAACCGACGGACCAAACCGACGGACCGGTGCCATCGGTGTCGGTTCCGTCGGTTGGAACCGACGAAGAACCGACTATAGCGTTGGGAGAGGCCTTAGCGCCACATCAGTACTTCTCAAACTGACACACAACCGACACAACGGTACCAACAATGACCGTGTCACTTCAATTGTTGCGCCCCACATTTATCAATATACCTTAATTTACATACATTAAATAAAAAATAAAAAAAAATAAAATTGAGCTGACCCCACTTGATGCATCGCTTTCTTCGTATCCCAACCGACGCGGTCAACCGACACGGACGTGCCAATGACGTCGGTCGGCCAACGCGTGTTGATTTGGGAAACCAACGAACCGTTGGCACTCGACTAAGTGTGTTTGAAAATTGAGGGCGCTCCTTTAAAAATCCGTGGTCATGAGAGCACAGGGTGTGGACACCGTTCCAACAAAATTCTTCATCCAGAACACTGTAACACAATGTTCTCCCACACCCTAACAGTGTTTTCATCAGTGTTCTCGCGCAACGTCCATTTTCAAACGCCGACAACCTACAACGTTTTCAGTTTCTATGTTTTGTCTTCGCTTAATTTAATAAAAAAAAAGAATGAGCACTGTCCAGATTTTTTTTTCCGACTACCTATTTGTTTTTTTTTTCGGCCATATTTTAAAAAAAAAGTTTTTTATATATTACCTATTACCTACTTTTGTATTTTAAATTTTTAGAACTTTTTAAAGTATGTATTTTAATTTTAGGACTTGCAATTCTTTTTATGTCTTTTTAATGAATTAAATCTTGTTTTATTTGTTTTATTTATTTTTTATATATTAATTTATACAATTATCACCATTAAAAAAACAAATAAAACAAATAATAAAAAACTCCAGAACACTGTGATAACACCACAAAATCCTCAATTACAACATTCTTCAAAACATTGTCCAGAACACTGTGGTGACAGTGTCATCACACCCCGTGCTCTGAGTACTCACACATATTTTACTTATCGATATCATCTATTGTAGTGGTCTATACATCATGTTTTTCTAAAAGTTGGATGCTCATTCACTCATTAGATCTATTTGTCATTTCAACGGAAGGTAATGTGTGTGTATCGGATAACGCAATAAATAAACATATATCTATCTCAATAAAAATATATGTACAACAACAATATCTAATCCCGCATATGTAAGATATGGGGAAGGTAAGATGTAGACAGTCGTTTCCTTATTCAATGATACAATGGGTCGTTCCAGAGTATGGGGAAGGTAAGATGTAGACAGTCGTTTTTCTACTGAATGATACAGAGGGTCTTCCTCTACCCAAGGTAAAATAAACGTATGTGTCTCTCAGTAAATAAATAATCATTTATTTCATATTTACTTTTTGGGAAGTGAATTGTGTACCATGATCATATTATTGATCATATTACTGATATACCATTGGTCTATATTGCAATTTCTATTTGTCTTATCACCGGAAAAAATGATGAAAAGTGCGAACTCATGTATGAATGAATTGAAGAGAGTGATCTACAAATTACCTTTCTTGCCTTTTTCATATTATTATAGTATTAATTGATTTTCGAAAATGAAGGCTTTCGATATTATCTGATGTTGTACGTCCATAGGAGTCATGGAGGAACTTAATTTGTTAACTATTATCTTAATAGATGTGGATCATTTGATTGAGTCACTATTCGAATAAACTCTGTTAGGTACGCTTGATTACCTTGCAGGTAATAAAATTAGGTCGTTCTGGTTTGAACCGAATAGGGTCAACAGAACATCAACGTACCTTTGGGAAATAACCCTTTTTATTCTTTAGTGATCATGTTTTCTTTCTACGATCATATTCAAGTTATAAAAATACAAAATTCAAAAAATTTAAAATGTTCTTCTAATAAAATGCTAAAGTGAACCTACACATTCAACAAGATAATGAAAGTTATTGAACAATATATCTGTAGTTTTGACTCTGATATAATGTAAAACAACGAAAACATCGATTGAAAGCATAACAATATCTCTTATTTATAGTTAATGAAGCTTAGAAATAAATCATAACAATATCTACTATTTGAAAAATTAGGTTAGACAATATTAACTTAAAGTAAAATATCGAACTCAGTAATTACCATATAGTAATACAAAGAAATGCATTCAACAATAATCAACATTGTATTGTGTCTGTCATTTAATTGGATGGGTCTTTTGTGTGTATAAAATATAAATATCGTGGTACGCTGTATCATGACCAAAATCACGTAAAGATCACGTGACGAAAGTAAATAAGGGCAGGAAAGCGGGTATGGTACGGGGTACCATTACATTGGCACTGTGGCTGGTCAAAAGTTTGACTGTTTGACTATTTGACTATTTGAACTGAGCACCTTAAGAGATTATGGCAGATCATAGATCTGAAATAGGATCCTGGTCTATTTGAGATTGTTCAAGTGAGATTGGTCGAGTGGTCTCGGTTGGAGATGGGATTGCACGTATTTATTGTGGCTTTGTTAACAACTTACAAACAGTCTTCAAACAAACAGTTGGCTTTCGATATGTTCAAAATTTCAAATAGCATATCATTTGTCCTTTTTGTCTTCCTCAATATATGAACAAAAGGCAAGTAAATAAATGGCGCCAAATCTTGTTTAAGGAATTGTCAAACAAAACACAAATGATATTGTTTGAATTATATATTATTACTAGCTCTTAAACCCGTGTATACATACGGGCCGGTAATATTAGTATGATATTATAATACATATACATTTGATAAATATGTGAAACTTGATTAATAAAAATTTTAATAAAGAGGTTCCTTCAGCGATAAGATGATATCATATTTATATTAAGTATTGATAAGAATGCCCGTACATGAAAATTGTTGCAAGTATTAGCTTTATGATAGCACTTTTCATCATGTCCTAAATTTTAACTAATTTAACAAAATTACGTAATTCTATTGGCTAAAACCCGTGTATATACACGGGCCGTTGAATTCGTATTTACTTTTTATAAGTATATAAATATTGTATATGGTAAAAATCTATGATTTATATAAATTAAAAAAATATGCAATGAGACTTTACATTACCTTTTTGGGTTATTTTCCCTAAACGAAAAGGTGAAAGAAGATGGTAAAAATAAATAATAAGCAATTCTATATTATACGATGATTCAAATTTAATTTAATATTATATATCGATTTTTTAATGATTAATATGGATCGTCGAAAGAATAATATTAATTAGTATATTTTGTTTTAAATAATATTTAAAATTAAATAGATCTACTCCATTCCTAAAGGAGGATTGGATC
Organism: Gnaphalium uliginosum; assembly: GCA_963930675.1. Taxonomy (NCBI): domain Eukaryota; kingdom Viridiplantae; phylum Streptophyta; class Magnoliopsida; order Asterales; family Asteraceae; genus Gnaphalium; species Gnaphalium uliginosum. Next base: position 34,202,952 of record OZ005685.1, read on the forward strand.
GATCGTCGAAAGAATAATATTAATTAGTATATTCTGTTCTAAATTGAGGGACTAAATTATAGTGTTTCATAATTATATATTAATAAATTAAGGGACTAAATTGATTAATTGAAAATTTTAATTGATGACATTATTATAGGATCTCATATTTATAATTTAAGATATGTTTATTTGCCGGAGGTCTTTCTGAAAGCAATCTATTTACCTTATGATAGAGTTACGACTGTCAGATCTTGAATAACCCTTAGAATAATAGACGTACGTTTATCTGTTCCATGTATTTGTATTATATGCATATTAACTACCGAATGGTTCGAGTTTGTTATTTTTGTGTCATATTGACATTTTATTGTTATTCATATTTTTATGTTGTTTATAGTTAAAAATTTTTTTTTTATACATTTACATTCTTTGTAGTGTTTCGAAATTTCAACATAACAATCATATTTGACAATCAAACTATAATAGACGTTTTAAACGAAATTGTTCATAACAATCATATTTCAATAATACGCGTTCGCCTCACTCGTAAAGAGCATCAACACCGGGTAATTACATGTTCACAAATCAACCACATATGCCGATGAACGTATTCGAACCTGGCCTATAGGTCACACATGTAGAGTCTGGACGTTTGCTGTAGCGGTATCACTTGAGCTATGTTCAATCTTATAAATATAATATAAAATTTACCTTAATGACATCATCATTTAAAATTAAAGTTCAATTGATCAATTAAGTCCTTTTATTTTACTTAATTTTAAAATAAAACCTTCTACTTTAAATTATTAAAACATAATTTTTACAATAACTATATTTAATCAATGGGTCGTAATCTTGGATTTAGAAAAAAAAAACTTCTTCTTACATACCCTATCTAATACATACTGATTTATAACATATATATATATATATATATATATATATATATATATATATATATATATATATCTGTTAAACTACAATTATAAATATTATACATTTTATTATAATAATAATAATTTATTTTTCAAAATAACATTCTAATAAATAAAATGATATCAAATACTTTAACGTGTATCTAATCCACAAGTAAAATACAACATTTAAATTAACAAATTATTATTTAAATTTTATCTATTTTCTTAAGTAATACTGTAGTGTATTATAATACTCCGTATAATATTTACAAGGTATATTTCACGAGTCTCTAGTTGGTCAATATAACAATGTATATTTACAAATTGCAAATGAATACAATGATTTGCCCTCCAGAATTACTTTTTTGACAATTTGTCCTATCCGGAAACGAGTCGCAAGCTTGCAACTTGCGACCGGATGTTTGTGACTTGCAACACGGACATAAACTAGTCGTGACTGAGATCAAAATTAGATGAACGGGTACTCGGAAGCAAGTCACAAGCTTGCGACTTGCGACCAGATGTTTGTGACTTGCGACCCGGACCTAAACTAGCCGTGACCGAGATCGAATAGCTGGCGGACGCAAGTCGCAAGAGCCCAGTCGCAAGTCGCAAGATTGTGACTTGCTTCCGGATACCCTTTCACCTAATTTCAATCTCGGTCACGGTTAGTTTATGTCCGGGTCGCAAGTCACAAACATCCGGTCGCAAGTCGTAAGTTTGCGACTTGCTTCCGGGTAGGACAAATTGTCAAGTTTTTTTCCGAAGGATAAATCGTTATATACATTCGAAAATTGTGGCAAATTATTCAACTTCCCATTATTATTTCTTCAAGAGGTTTGACTTGACCTTCGACATGATCACCTATATTTCGCAATTTATACCAATACTAGCTAATTGGTATAGACTATATGCTTTGCGACAATCTATCTAACACTAGAGTATTCAATGGGATCTTTTAATCAATGATTCACATCAAGTCCTAGGTTTGAATATTATTATTTTTCATGTTAGATGTTAGGTTAAAACAAAAGTTCTTTGCATTTGAACGGCGTACACAAAAGTTACCACATCGAGACCTACCACTACAAGATCGCGACAAGACCGGTTTAGTCACCTCTACACATTGAAAAACCATTTCCACACCCATGCTTTTAAGGTGATGAAGTATCGATTTGAAGTAGTTTTGAACTAACTGATACTTTACGTAACATGGTACTCCATTTTATAATCTCTAAAAAATTGGAAATAAAAAATATTTTTCTATAATTAAAAACATCATAAATCTCATTTGGGGGAGTTTCACACAGGGCGAATGTCAACCAATACTACCTGCAAAAAGTTTACTTAAAATTAAAAGCATGCCTAACCTACGTATGTTACATCATTGTAACAAATACTTGCTCTGTTTCAGTATAATTGTCCATCTATTCTTTTTAAGTTATCTTAAACTAATTGTCCACTATGAAAAATAAATAAGAAAGTTTGATCGAGATTACCATATTACCCTTACTTGAATTTATTACTACAAACTTTAAATAAATCAGTAACTAATTAGTTAAGGGTAATAGTGTCATTCTGCAAAAAGTAAGAAAGAGAAAAACAATAATGATTATGTTTTTTATTAAACTGCGTTTTCTTGGTCGGATGACAATTATTTTGAGACGGAGGGAGTATAACGTTTCATATTTTGAAAGGTTAATGTTACTCGGCAGTTTACATTATCTTATTCGAATTCATGATACAAAAAATGTCCACATTCTATACGCCATCAGTTTTGTCATTGTATTTAAGAAAAGTTTGACTCAATTTAATTATTTATTTGATCACAAATTGAGATCACTAGAAATAATTTTGACTCGTTAAACTATAAAGTCAGTTAGTGAAAGTTGAAGAGGTAGGAGAGTGACACAATCCGGGTTATTAAATACATTACCATGTGTAACAACTTTTATGTCATAGCATATGTGTTACGTAAGGTAATACTTCCTCATCGTTAAATAAGTGTCTATATTTCAATTTTAATTCAATTCAAATTTAATGTTCATTCCGAAAGTAATATTATTAATGTTACTATTTCACCCTCAATTTAAACTTTTTCTCGAAAAAGTTACACGAGAATCTGCGAAAAAAAACAAAAATAATAGTATCATCTTTACTACGAGACAATATAATTTTATAAACTTTATAAAAATTTATTGTGAAGACTTGTTGTAAGAGAGAAAGAGTATTAATTTAAGAATCGATTTAATAATTAATTTGCTAAACCAATAAGTAAAGTCAATAGGGTCTTCAAAGCATTACAACATGACCATATTCTAAATATAACTAATACTATTATAAGTTTTTCTATAACAAATATAAAACACATACTAGTAGTATACAACACATTAAAGTTACTGCACAAAAGCTTAAAAGAGACTATTTGACGAAACAGATCAATACGTTATTAATACTAGAGTATTACCATTGAAATATTGTACGAGGCTTAGAGATACCCTCTAAATTACCTAAACACATTAGTAAAAGTCAAATATTAAACATTAATTTTATAATACAGATTTTCGAAAGTATGAAGTGTTACTCTTTAAATATGAATTTTATCCTTTAAAAGAAACAAATAGATTCTTAAAATAGATAAAGACAAATGCTTTATAACCGTGGTTAAAGTTAATCACACCACCTCTCCCCCAATACCTTCTTCGTCCTCTGCTCTTATTGTCTCTGGCGCTCACATTATTCAATTTTTCTAGAAACAGAATTAAAATTTAAATTAAATTAAAAATTAAATATTTTTTTATATTTTTTAACCCCTCAATAAATAACACACCACTCACACTCATTGTGTGAGTTTCTTACTTCACCGGAAATGATGGTTTTCTGTCACTCAACCACCGCGAAACAACAAGTTTTTCCGGTCGATTACGAAGCAGACGTCTCTCAACGGCTTCTAGAAGCTTCGTTCTCCGGCGATCTCAAATCGGCGTTTGACTGCATTGACGATCGTTACGTTGACATTAACTTTATCGGCGCTATTTCGTTGAAGATTCGAATAGCAGAGGTTCATTGCAGCGGTGAATCGGAAAATGTGGTGCGATTTGAGTATCACGAGTTCAAATCTGACGTCACTGCTTTGTTTGTTGCTGTTCATACCGGAAATGTGACACTCGTGAAGAAATTACTGGTATGAAATTTTGAAATTACGTCTTGTTAATGTATTTAATTTAATTTATTGACTCTCTCTCTGGTGTTTAAGTTTTTGAATTAAGTCAGTGCGTTCAAAAAATTTTCAACTCCACATTAAATGCTCGTTAATGATTAATTACTCTATTATTTGATTTACTCGATGCAGCTTTTGAATTTTGATTAGCATTAAACATTTTATAATAGTATATGAGTAAAATTACACGTTGCGTTGGTCAGCTAATATTCTTGTATTAGTTAAAAAATTTGAATTAAGTGAACATCTTCAGTGTGATGCACTTATTTTTCACTGTTGACTTTCATATAATCCGTACAGCTAACTTGTTCTTGCTTAACTTTTGCATTATGCTTTGTTTTCTTAACTACTGTATGTGTTAACTTACGGCCTAATCCACGCACTCAATGTAGAACTTGTATTTTCATAATTTGGAGTTCGTAGTAAACGTTGAAGCTTGCGTTGATTCAAATAATAATAATTGTTATATGTGTTTAACGGAAAATCTCACTTGAAACATTTGTTGAAAAGTGGAGCATTATATATTGTACAAAATATGCTCATTCTGTGGATGATGGTGATAGTAGGAAAGTTTTATTAGCAGTTTAGCACACCTCACTTTCAGGAATAAGTGCAGGATACCACTTGCAAAAAGAAATTGCTATAAAATAAGTATAAAAAAATCGATTTATGTTCCCAATACCAACAAATACCCAAAGCTTTAGGGCAAATCAAGTCTTTCCTGTTGATTATGTATACACATGTGATATATTATTGTTATATATTTCCTTTGAGAGGAAGTCCTAGATCTGGTCCAATTTATGGTAATGTAGTAGGTGGATTTGAGTATTTGACGTGCATCTTGATAACACACATATATGCAAGCTAACACTGATCGCACTCTGTTTTCTGATTCAAACTAGTAACTAAGGAGTACATATATTACTCGTAGTACTTAATTACAGAAAACTAGTAACTGATTGCACTCTGTTTTCTAGTAAATGGTTATTTTAATCAAACCATACATGCATCTTTCAGCAAGTTTTTTTTGGTCAATTTCTATGATTGATTTTCGATCCACTGCCCTGTTCCCGTAATCAATCAACAATATAGAGTTGGGATGGGGAATGGTTTGACTCTATTTATTTAGTTTACACGTGTCCACAAGATCTATCTTCTTCATGGAAATCCATGTGATTTGTAAACCTGAATATTTATATCAATAATTGCTCTTTGCCAAAGATGTGGACGTGCATGTATTTTATTACATTGATGCCCATTCTATGCGGTCTATTCTTTCTAACTACTGATCAGTATATGAAATAGTAAAACACCAACACCTTTCATGGGCTCACATGAAACCCCATGCTATACTGTCCATCACATCAGTAATTTGGTTCCCATCTTTTGTCTCTGTGTGTTACCATGTCCAGGTGCACTCAAAGAAGCATCCAAATGCCAAGTCCACATGTTCATGTTATATACTATTCTACTAATTAATCAACTAATGATCTTTTTTTATTATTATTTTATTATTATTTAAATAACTAAAAGAATACTATGCTCCCAAAGTCCCAAGTGGGATTTTATTTGTCCTTTATGCAAAGTGAAAATGGTTTTTTGTTATTTTGGTGAATGATAGAGCCATGGAGCAGACGTAAATCAGAAACTATTTAGAGGCTTTTCGATGACAGCGGCTGTAAGGGAGGGCCACCTTGAGATCTTTGAGATCTTACTCAAAGCCGGTGCCTCTCAACCATCTTGCGAGGAAGCTTTACTAGAGGCCAGCTGTCATGGACGCAGTGGAAAATTTATCGAGTTGTTGATGGATTCTGATCTGATCCGGCCCCATATTGCTGTACATGCTCTTGTCACTGCATGCTGCAGAGGATTTATAGATGTGGTGGATATTCTATTGAAGGTAAACATCAGTTTGTCGGTGGCTTATTACTCATTATCAACAAGTTGAAAAATTCTCATTGCAATTATTGCGAAATACTCCGTATGCAATGATACTAAACTTTAAATACCTCAGCTTTGTTTTACTATAAACAAGGTGTAATTAACATAGTCAACCACTATTTCAATAGTAATGTTACATTCGATATTTAATATGATTCTTATTTGTAATGACAGTGTGGTGTAGATGTAAATGCATCTGCCAGAGTGTTACTTTGCTCATCTAAGCCATCTCTCCATACAAATATCAATTGCACAGCCCTCTTGGCAGCCGTTGTTAGTAGACAGGTTGCTGTTGTTCGTCTGCTGTTGCAGGTAACCTATCAATCCAATTCTCATTATAACTTAAAACAGAATCTACCATAATAATTAGTATCGGTTATATGATTCATACCTTAATAAATTGACATCACATCCAAAGTTGCAGTAACTTCAATTTAGATTATTGAGCAAAAGAGAGTGATCTGTACTTTAGTGTTAGATACAACTCCTGTTGTAAAGATTCTGGAGGGCCTTTAGTATCTTTGTTACAACAACTGTTCAACAGCTGGATTTTTGTATCCATTGATGTTTATATGACACTTGGTGAATCATAATGGTTCACCATATACCGTCAGAAACTGTATTTGTCGGGTAGTTGGTTGTTCAGAGGTGTTAATACATCCTTTACCATGGTAGATAGTACTTCACTTCACTACAAACCGGCTTGTAAAATCGTAGTCCAAAACAGATCACCACGTACATACAGAGTTAATGAGTTATTCCTGAAAGTAATTACTGAATTCTGTACGTCCCTAGATATAATAATAACTAAATACGGAATGTACAAACCCATTTCCAGCTGGCATGGACATAAATAATTGTATTTGAGATACTATGGAGTACTATTAAAGAAATTAATTTTGTTTGTCTTTTTCTGCTACAAGCATGGAACTAAAAAAACCTGTCCTTTTTTCTTCTTTAGGAGGGGGCTGATGTCAACATCAAGGTTCAGTTAGGAGCATGGTCATGGGATTTGGCTTCAGGGGACGAGTTTCGGGTTGGTGCTGGACTAGCCGAGCCGTATGCTATTACTTGGTGTGCAGTAGAGTATTTTGAAGCGAGTGGTGCCATATTACAAATGTTGCTACAACACATATCCCTCGAGACATGTCACAATGGTAGAACTCTCCTGCATCACGCTGTACTTTGCGGTAACTTAGGAGCCGTAAACACACTATTAAAATGTGGGTCCGACATGGAATATCCAGTCAAGACCACACAAAAGAATGAAACTCGGGCAATACACATTTCTGCACGGCATGGATTTCCAATGATTCTTCAGCAATTGATAGACTCTGGCTGTGATAGTAATGCAATAATTAAAAGCACTGGTGAAACTGCTCAAATGATATGTGCTCGATTTAAACGTGAAGAGTGTCTCCGAGTCTTGACCAAGGCTGGTGCTGACCTTGGTTTGGTCAATTTGTCAGGTCAATCGGCCCAGTCTATTGCGGAATCTAATAGATGGTCTCTTAGCTTTCAACAAGCAGTGTTGGACATCATTAGAGCCGGAAAAATACCCATCTCTAGTAACACTACCATCTTTTCGCCTCTAATGTTTGTAGCTCATTCAGGAGATGTAATAGCTTTGAAAACTCTGATTGCTCACGAAGAAATTAATCTCGATGATCAAGACGACAAGGGTTTTTCAGCAGTTATGGTGACTGCTATGAAAGGTCATATTGAAGCTTTTAGGCTTCTTGTTTATGCGGGATCTGATGTAAAGCTAATAAATAAAGCTGGAGAGACCGCCATTTCTCTATCAAAATTAAACGCGGATTCTGATATGTTTGAGAAGGTTATGATCGAATTCACCCTAGACAAAGGTAACAAAAACGCGAAAGGGTTTTATCCTCTACACTATGCTGCTCGTCATGGTGACATAAATGCAGTCAAACTATTGGTCAACAGAGGATATGATGTAAACATTCCCGATGGGGACGGATACACACCCCTCATGTTAGCTGCAAGAGAAAACAACGGACTAATGTGCGAGCTATTAATCTCATGTGGGTCTCTTTGCGGTTTCAAGAACTCAAAAGGGGAAACCGCACTCTCACTTGCACGGAAACACACGGAGAACATTGCAGAGTGTGTGATATTGGACGAGCTTGCGAGAGTATTAGTTCTTGGTGGTGGCAACGTGTTGAAGCATACAAAGGGAGGGAGAGGAGTCTCACATAAGAAAGATTTGATAATGATTAGGGGTGAAGGAGTTTTAAGATGGGGGAATTCGAGTAGTCGAAATGTGGTTTGTCAGGATGCAGAGGTGGGACCAAGCGTCAGTTTTGAGAAGTGCAGGAGGAAGAAGGGTGATGCTGACGTGGCAGGGGTTTTCCGGGTGGTGACAGTGAAGAACAAAGAAGTGCATTTTGTTTGCCAGGGCGGGTTTGAAATGGCGGAGTTGTGGGTGAGGGGGATAAAGCTTGTTACGAGAGAAGCTCAAAGTGGGAAAGTATGAACGGAAAATTGAATAGAGAGGTAGCGTCTCGTTATCTAGGATGGCTCTAAACCTTTTTGTATGTATAGATATTGTACCATGAAATTATGAAATACTTCATCTTGAAATATTGTTTTATCATCAAATAAACTTAGTTTTCCTATATGTACTTGTAAGGCAAGAATGGCCAAAAATGAGAGTAAAAATATTTTAAGACAAATTTGCAGTCCTCTAACAATGAAGTTCTCCAGCAATTACAAGCTGAATGTGAATAACTTCAATCCTCCTTACTTGTTGGAAAGACAAAATTTAAGCATAAACTAATTCAGCCAATAGTATGGCATAGAAGAATAACAACCTGCTATTTTCGGTGTAGAGCCAATTCAGACAATTTAATGCCTTCTGATTAACAAATCAACATTGCTACATTTAAGTGTTTAACAAGATAATGGTCGATTCTATACCTCCACGGCTCCACGCATCCCTCAAAACATAAGCTGATGAACTTGGTGTGTCGATTTATACTGTTCCCATTCACGTGACGTAATGCTGAATCTAAGAATGCGGTGAAGAGAAAAACACTGGTGCAAACTGGCAACTATAGATGTTTCCGCACAGCCTTGAATGGAGGACAGAATATAACTAGTCACAAAGTTGTCGAGTTGAAGCATATAAATCACACCCTTGTTTCCAACAAGTTCACATTTGACTTTTCAAAGTCAAAGTGTAACTTCTTATTGAACTCAAAAGATCAGTAAGATGTAAGAACTTTTGAATAAAAAAACCTAATTATGATAATATAATGAGATATTTCGAGATTATAACGGTAAATATACACGTTGATACATTTAATCTCCAAGAATGGTCGAAGGGGCTTTTGTTCACGAACGATAGTACCAAAATAGCATTGGAGAAGTATGTAACCTGTAACTGGTCGCCTTGTGCTCTTTGGTCATGCTGTTTGCAGAAGCTTGCAACAGATATATCAGCCAAAGATATACAGTTAGAAAACTTTGTGCTGAAACAAAGGACACCCTTGGTGCAACATGATTAAATATGTTTTCAAATTTCTAGGTGTTGCTGCAATATGAATTCTTTATTACTCAAGAAGGGTAACAGACTGACTGTGAGAAAGTATATGTCATCTGGCTTACGATTCAAACGAAATGGTGTTCACATTATACTTAAGTGGAAAATTACTAAAAGCTGGATGTGTACGTATGATACGAGCACATTGTTCAGAATTACATTTGAGATTATATGGAGTTACTAGATATATTGTATTCCAACATAAGCAGAACACCGACAGAGGAACAAGATTATACAGATTGAAAACGAACCTTACAAGATTCAAATAGCATGGAGCCCTCACTATCTTAACGACATCTGAAGGGGCTGCGAGGTGAGAATTTCTGAGTGAAGGTGACATGTTGCAAATAACTGGAATTTGTCACTGCGTTCTATCTGCACAGATTTCATTTCTGCAGCTAGCGTTCTACTAACCCTTGTGGCTCATAATATGAGCCAAAAGAAACATGAAAAGAAAAACATTGTCTCAGAGGTCGTTTGGGATGTATCTTCCTTCAATTTAAATTGAATTGAAACAAATCATAGATTGCCAAGAATTAGAGATGCCATGTAATCAATATGATTGTAAAACTTTTAAGAGATTAATACGTATTTCTAATTTTGTTTTAATTGAGAATACAAGAAAAAATATAAATTAAAAAGAAGTACATAGTAGGAAGGCACTTGCAGACAGAACAATAAATAAGACCAAGCAAATAGAAAGCAGACAAACAGAAGCAAAACTCGAGTCGTTACTAACCACAACCTATGATTCAACATAACAAAAAGAAAAAAAGACCATGATTCTAGTCACTTGAAGATCCATCGTCATCGTTTTCATGACGTGTTATCACTTTCTCAATAAACCTCTTCCTCACTCCTTCAATGACAGCTTCTCTAGAAGCTTCACCTACACTCTGGCCATCGTTAAGAACTGGATCTGATTGACAGAGTATCAAAGCAACACCTACACATGTAACCAGTAGTTAGCAGACAGTGGAAGAAACTTGTAGGGTCTTTATATTTTTCAAGTTTCCCATTTTTTAAGATCCATAAAGGAGAGTCTATTCCATCTTACAACATTAATATCCATTCTATTTTAAAATGAAGTATCACATAGGCAAAGTTTCATGTTTCTGATCATGCAGTATTTAGAATACAAGCAAAATCTTGCAAACTCTTGTATTTTAATCAATGATAGAATGTAAGTTGGAAAGAAAGAGCTCCGTGCACCATCTAGCAGCAAAGAGATTATAGACATATATCGAAACATTTTCCAAGAAATTATTTGGTTCTGTTATACGTTTAACAGCCAAAAACACATCTAGAGTGATGTTCTGAAGGACGATACATAGACGTAACAATATGGGCGGGATGAGTAACAATTTAGAACGGGTCATCTTTTGAATCAAGTCAAAACTTTTGATTTAACACGACCCAGATTGAACCATTCACAGATAAATGGGTCAAAATGATAAGACAACCTAACGATCAACTTAAAACGAGTTATGAAGCAGCAAGGACTAGTAGAGGATATAATTAAGTTTACCTTCTGGAGTGCATCTCCTACCAAAAGTAGATAAACCCACATAATTTGCCTTGACAGCACCATTATTGTACACCAACACAGTGGGAAGATTACAATCTGGATAATTAGGAATGCATTCGGTTGATACAATTTTGACAAATTTTGTCGCTGAATACATTGTTGCCAGTTCTTCCAAACATTGCATTAGTACTCCACATGCAGGGTACCTATTCATAAATCACTACCTGTTATTATTACCACAGATATACACATAGCATGCTACACACTACTAATGCATATCAATTGCTGATAACTAACAAAATAAACAACAGTTAGAGTACGGTTGTAGTAGTAATTACCCATCTTTGTACAAGATAACAACAACCCATACATCTGATGGAGCTTGTGATACCTCACGCACAAAATCTGATCCAGAAATGGGAATCACTGACCCAAACTTTGCAATTTTTACAACTTGCTTCATCTCTGCTAGCCTCTTTCTCCTTCAAAAAAGCAGCAACGAAAAATAACAGTAAGTCCCGCTTCAAATCCAACAGTTTAAGCTCAAATGGCATACATGCTTTCCTTGAGAGGAAATCAATCCAATGCGCAACTTCCACTTGTCCAAATATTGTTTGCCTCCAGTTTGAATTTTTATCTAGTGCTAAATCAACCCACAATACTGAATACAATTATATGTATCTTAATGTGTATAATTGACAATTCCTAGTAATTCGTTCTGACTTTCCAAGACCAAGATGCTATTTTTTCAGAAATTAAAAAACTTATTTTCTATTTATTTTAGCCCAAGTGTAATATCATATATCCCTAACTTAGATCAAAATGTGACTACAAGACATATCAAACATGCCCCCTTAACTTCCATGTGCACTAATTGAAAATCATTATGCAAGAAAACCTGGATTTGTTATAAGAGAATCAAACTTGATTAGGGTTTCAAGACTTGAAAATATATCTATCAAGCTTTAAATTTGACCTAAATAAGCCAGGATCACTCACACTACACAATCCGACTTCCCAGAAATGCCAATTCAGTTAATATTTGCAGATAAATTTCTTTTTTAAAAAAAGGTACAATAACTAGATCAGAGTTGAATGATTCCTATTACCTGTATTCTTGAAGGAATCGATCGTCATCTAGATCATCCTCTAGATCTTCGAGTTCCTCTTCGGTCTTGTGATCGATCCAATTGGCGTCTTTGGGTAAAGAATCTTCATCTTGAGCAGGAGTAAAAGGATCTGGTTTCCAGACAGGTTCTTTGGGAGGTAAATTACCAAGTTTTCTTTGAATATCATCCCATTGTGTTGATGCTCCATCAACATCTTTATACACAAAATGGTTATTTAATGCCATTATTATTATTTATTGTCTTCCCAATCTTTGTCTTCTGATATCAACCAACGCACTGTTCAAAAACCCAAATTAAAAATATTAGTATCATTTAATAATTACACAATCAAATTTTTTATACTAGTTTAATATATAATTTAATAATTCCGATTACTTTGAGCCTAAATATTGATATCTTGATTGGTAAAATATTCAAATTATATAAAGAGATTCTTAATTGGTTGATTATCTCAGTTCTTGACCCAGTACTTTAATCCTTTCTGTTTTAATTTCATTTCTGATTTAGATTACCTTTCAGTCGTTTTGATTTCTGCTATTAAATCAGAATTCAAGTAAATTCAACGAAATTAAAAGTTCAATAAGACGAAATGGTACCAGTTATACGTGATTGTGTTTAAAAAGGTGAATCAAGATCGATTAAACAGTACGCCAACGACTGCAATTCAAGTAATTCTTCGCAATTTGGGTAGAATTCGTTTAACATAGAATATGAGCCCTAATTGTCGATGCGGAAATGTATTTGGTCGATCTGATTTTTCAGATCAGATCAGATCAGATCTTGAAAGTGGGTTTGGATCCGGGTCAATCTTCATTAGGTCTCAACCTTTGGGCTAAGGAAGTGTAAATGTATATTGGGTCACCTGACGTTGAGCTTAATGATCTACCATATAAATAATAAACTTAACCAACTTATATTATAGGTTTAGTGTATCTATCCTATTTCTAATATCCATCTCAAAATAAGTATTCATCTTTTCATTTTAGTGTGTCTTAAAATAAGTGTTTACTTATAAAGATCATCAATTAATTTTACCATCTTATCCTCAATATATTTTTTCTCAAAATTAATACATGGGAGCCTGTGCAAAAAGCAAACGTAAAAGTATCATATTCAATATCAGACAATATAATTTATTAAACTCCGTAAAAACTGATTGTGGACACTTATTTTGGGATGGAGAGAGTATATGATTGGTTGAATAGAAAGTCCTTCATAGGTAGGAGTGTCGCAAGTCAATTTAAATCATTCGATAAAAAATAGAATTTTGCAAAATGTAGCCCTAAGGGTTATGTTTAAGAATTAAAATCATGGATAAAGTGGTGATACATTAAGTTGGTTGAGAGAAGTTAGAGAAAATTACACAAATCGTCATTTAGGTTTACCTCAAATTTCACTGGCAGCCCTTGACAAAATTTAATTACACCGGTGATCATTTTTTTTGAAACTTGTTAAGCTAACAGTCATTTAGACTAACGATTGTTAACTCTCCGTTAAAAAGGACCACACGTGATATTTTTTTTATTCATTTAATTTTTAGTGTAAAGTATAAATTAGAAAAACTAAAATATGTGCAGATATATTATTAGCTGCAAAGAACATCATTTTCATTTTTTACCACTGAAACATCAAATTTTATAGTCTACCACTACCACTAAAGTATCGACCGTATATCGACCACTAAAGTAGGGTTGATATACGGACGGGCCGTATATCGACCGTGAGACCAACAAATTTATTTTGAAGTCTTTGAAACTTTGACTATAACCAACTCATTTCCAACTTTAAACTCATCCTCTTTAGCTTAAAATTTTCAGAATACAACTAAAGTGTGATCTTATGCTCATATTATTTACACTAAGTGTGTTTGAGAAATTAAAGCTTGTAAGTAAATATTATTTACACTAAGTGTGTTTGAGAAATTAAAGCTTGTAAGTAAAGAGTTGATTTGTAGTGAGGTATTATATTGTAATATTCTTTATTCAGTACTTATATTGTAATTTGTTGTAAATAACCTCTAGAGTGAAAGTGAGATTAGTGATTGTAGTGATACTCTTCCAAGTGTGTAAAGGAAGATAGTTTTGGTGGTTAATAGTCTTCTACTTGTTAGGAGAAAATTTTAGTTGTGTTAGTAATTTTCTTAGTGAAAGGAGAAGCGTTTGTGATTGTGATTAGGTTTCTTTTGGTAAAAGTTAGCTTAAAGTCTTTCATATTGTGGTGGGAGCAATTAGTGATCTTCTTTGTGGTAAAGAAGAGTGACGTTGTGTTCTTAGTGAAGGAGAAACAACATCTTGAACGGTTTTCATTCCTGCCGGTGAAAAGGATTGAATCTTAGTGGACAAATTTTGATATCGCGTAATCAGAGAGTGGATTAAGGTGGACTAGTTAACGGCCACCCCAACCACTATAAATTTTGGTGTCGTCTTTATGGTTATATATTTCTAACTTTATCTCTTCACTTGATTACATCTACTTTGAAATTATTATTAATTAAGTAATCATCCAAATGTCAAACAAAAGATTTAAAAATCGATTAATAATCATAGTTAAGTGATCCCTCCCCCCATCCCTCACTAACTTATAATTGGTATTAGAGCACGTTGCTCTTACTTTTGTTAAAATTAAACTAAAATTTGTTTTGAGGTTTATCCTTCAAAAGTTTTCTTGAAAAGTAAATTTTACAAAAGGTTGAGTTTGATCCATGCATGAATTTTCAAAATGATAATTATAGAGAGGGGTGTTCTATGGTTAGGCCACCATTTCTTGAAATCGAAGGATTTTGTTATTGAAAATAAAGATGTAAAACCTTTATTAGATCAAAGATCATGATTTGTGGGATATTATTGAAAATGGTGATCATGTTATAAGTAGATATGGAAGATTTGAACAAAAATGTTGTTATTAAAAAGGAAGATTTGACAGAAGAAAAGAAACATCTTGATAATAACTTTGAATAAATTTTTTTTTATATAACTCCTTACCTAGAAACGAGTATGAAAGAATTTTTTTTGTGTGAATCGGCAATTGAAATTTATAAAAGTTTACTCATTACTCACTAAGGTACCCCACAAGTCATGGATAACAAAATTGAATTGTTAGTTCAAGAGTACGAACAATTCAAAATCCTTGATGATGAAAAAGTTGAAAGAGGCTTTTATAGGTTTAACACTATTGTTACAAGTTTGAAAGCTTTAGTTACATCATATCCTAGCAAGAACTATGTTAGAAAGTTCTTGAGAGCTCTACCGTCAAGATGGAGAGCAAAGGTGACGGCAATTGAAGAATCAAAAGACTTGAATGTGCTACAAATGGATGAGGTCACTGGAAACCTCAAAGTCTATGAAACAATCATGGAGAAAGATGAAGAAGCCACTAGTATGATGAAGGAAAAGATCAAGTCCATTGTCTTAAAAGAAAATTTATCAAAAGAGTTATCAAGCGACTCTAGTGATAATAAAGATGTCTCATTAAATGGAGATGATGAAGAATTGCCTTGACAGTAAGGCATCTAAAAAATTTCTTCAAAAGAAGAAGAAACTTTGTAAAACAACCATATGATCCAAAGAAGAAATACAACAATTACAACAAAGACAATAAGACTCAAAGGAAGTGCTTCAAATGTGGTGACTCAAAGGAATGAATTTTCACAAGCATTAGTAGAAAAGAAAAAACAACTCAAAGCATTCATGAGTAGAGCTTGGAGCGATAGTGATGATGAGCAAGGAGAAGAACCTAAGAAAGTGAAATGCTTCATGGCCCTCAAAAATGAGGAGGTAAGTTCTCAATCAATCATCTCGTATTGATTATGATCCTTCATCAAATAATTATAATGATTCAATTGAACAATATGAAAGATTGGCAACTATTAGCTCTAAAGTGATTGATGAAAACGGTGCTTTAAAAATTGAAGCTAAACAAGTAATTAGAAAAACAATGAGCTTAAAAAACTCATTGATGATTTGGTAAAACAAAAATAAGAAATTTCTCAAAACATTCCTTGTTAAGAATATGAAAAGTCGAATAAAAAAATTGATATTTTAAAAGAAAATTTGAGTGTGTCACTGGCAAAACATACTCAAAGTGTTATAAAAGCAATGACTTATTGAAAGATTTAATTAATGCACAAAAGTCATCAAATGACAAGATAGGGATTAGTTTTTATCAAAATAGTGAAATACCATCAAGCACCATGTCACACCCAGCCTCGGCGGAAAGTTGCGAGGTGCGACGTTCATGAATCACAAACATGAATTATAATGAACGGCCTCTATACGAGTCATTTAAACAAACTTCATTCAAATTCCATTGTTTCAAATATAAAAACATCCATTTTTAAAAGTCTTAAAATTATAATCCCAAATTAAACGAGATACTGGTTTAAGGTTTAAAATGATAAAGTTCATGCAAAAATCTCTTTACAGGGAATGCAAATCCTAACTTCAAAAGGGCGACTTATCGGCACAACTACAAAGCATCTTAGTTACCTGAGAATAACATGTTAAAATATATCAACATAAAGTTGGTGAGCTCATAGGTTTTAATAGTTGTAAAAGTAGTACCATGGATCACAAGATTTCAAGTCATATTGCTATACCACAATATCAAAAAAATATTACTATTGTCATAAGCTCATGAAATCTAAACCTTAACAAATAGTTGCCTCACAAGTGTCCTATTCCAAACACTCGTAGTTCTCAAATGATTATGCGTCCGTTTGACTTGTATTTAAGTTGGCACTACCAACTCAGCGGGGGTGTCAACCCAATAAATATATTCACAACATTCATGTTTAAGTCTATAATTAACAATTCATATAGAGGTCCAAAGGAGGAATAGTAGTAACTTATGCAATACATAACGGTTCATAGGTACTTGTGTCCACAAAAGAAAAAACATGTATTCTCACTCCAAAACATATCAATGCATGTAAAAGTAGTGGCCATGAGACTTACCTTAGCACGCAAAGGTAGAGAGATCAACGAAGTAAAACATGTGGTAACGATATGACCTTAACGCGTCAGCGACCTAAATCAATTAAGACGCGTTAAGGTCACAATGATATGCTCTACATGCTTACGAGTTTTGAAAAATTCAATCACCCAAATAAACTTGTGTATAAGTTTTTAAGTTCTACAAATAAAACATACTTAGAATATAAGTTTATAATAGTACTTTCTTGTATAGTTTATAACCAACATTCTACCAGAAAACAAAACCCGACTTTGAAAGGCCATAGCTCTTTCAATTCTTAACTAAATTGAGTGAAACCTATTCTGAAATTTATTTTTATGTGTTAGCTTTCAAACCCAAGTGGTCTCACTTAAAAACTCAAATTTTTAATCCTCCAAACAGTCGTCAAAAGACACGGGTGTCAGCAACTATACTTGTTGGACACTTGGTCGCATAAATTTGTTTTAAAATACCAAACCATAACCAAAAATTATGATTTTTATGTCAAAAGCTTCCTAAGTCAGTAGAGTAACTTTTGATTAAAAGAGATTGGTCTAAAGAGTTGGGTAAGATATGTAAAAGTTGCTTTGAAGTGACTACAAATAATGGACAGAAAACCTTAAAAGTGTTTCATTACTTATACTAGCATTTTTTACAACAAATCTTATTGGGTGATGAAAAATCTATGCATAATATGAAGGACTAATGATATATAAGATCTTAGAATACTTAGCCAATGCAAGAAGTGAGCTAGATGAGGGTAGAGTAAACTTGGATGCACACCTGAACTAGTAAATCTTGAAGAACACTTTTTAAATTTGATATACTTAAAGAAATGATGAGAGATTTAGTGTGTGTGTGTGTGTGTGTGTGTGTGTGTGGTGTTGTTATCAGCCGAATACCAAGGGAGGGGGAAGTGAGTTTTTGTTGTGTGAATGAAAATGAGGTCTCATATGCTAGTATATGTAGTGGAGGGTTGTGTTTGAGGTTGGTTAGCCAAGCTAGTTGGAATGAAATAAAATTCTTGATGATATTTGAGCTAGTTATCATCTAGGGAAGACCATGAAAGTATCAAGTACCCATGGGGAAGAGAAATGGCTTCTTGAGCCATGTGTTAGGGAGAAGAAAAATAGAGAAGTTAACTTTGCTAGATGCTTTTCTAAGGTTCATGGGTTAAGGGCTTTACTCAATGTGTAGTAGAGAAGATGAGGAAACAAAGAATGATGGCTTGAAGTACCATGGGGGTTGGGGGGGGGGGGGGGGGGGGGTCTTTGGGGATGGTTTTTGGAGGGGGAAAAGAGGGGGAAAACTTTGTTATTTTGCTTAAGTAGTCATCTTGATCCCATGCAAGGTGGTGGCATGTGTTGTTTAATATTTATATGCATCCAAGTATACTTGTAAGTGTGATTTGTACAATAGAATATAAGTTAACTAGGCCATTCATGGGAGTAAGTTAATAAGATTTAGTTGTTATCAACTAAACTTTAGTCTATCGTTTAATTAAAAAAATAAAATGCTTATGGAAAAATCTAGTTATATATGAAACGATCTAACGATTTATGTTTATGGTCTAGTATACACTAGTTACGTAAGTGGACATTAACCTGAAATTTGTCGGTTGTCACACACCATCAAGTCAACCACTTTTATTAGAGC
The DNA here is from genome assembly GCA_963930675.1 of Gnaphalium uliginosum. NCBI lineage: Eukaryota > Viridiplantae > Streptophyta > Magnoliopsida > Asterales > Asteraceae > Gnaphalium > Gnaphalium uliginosum. The sequence goes on from OZ005685.1 coordinate 34,221,844, forward strand.
TAAAAATCAAGAAGTGTAAATAGGGAAAATACGGTCTACTCATGGCCTGACCGTGCATTGACCATATACCCCTATCCAAAATCGGAAGTTTCTAAACCGGTTATAACTCCACTACAATAAATTAGGATGCTTAACAACACTAATCCAATTGCAAATAAAGAAGATTTCAAGAGGTTCTACACACCCAAACCTCCAAAGTTTGGTATTAGATTTTCTAAAGCAATGTCAAACAAAAAGTTTTAGAACAAACCTAAGGGTAAGTTCAATCATTCAATAATAACAAAGGAGAAGAAGTTTTTACAATTATTCTCAATGATTTTCAAACATGAGGATAAATTGTCAAAATCTATATTCCTCTCAAGGACACACTTCTAGAAGAGAAAAGTTTTACAACCAAAACCAATTTCATAACTATACTCCAATAAAAAGAAACTTCTTTAGTTATGACGACTTTCAAAGAAACGACGCATACCATCAATTCCCTCAAGGACCACTGAGAATTATTCCAAGATAGATCAAGGTGGGCATGTTTGATACTAACAACCCCAGACCCATGAAACATTGGGTACCAAGTGTGAGTTCAACTAACCATTTATAGGTTAGAAGAATTGTTGATCTTAATGGCAATTATTGGGAATTATTATTACAAAACGTCACCAACGAGCCGTACATGTTTTTCTAAACACAAACGATAACCGAACAAATGGACATTTCTAATTGAGTGAACTAGCATAGGTGGATATTGACCCTCCACCTACATGATTTACTTAGGTGGACATTAACCCTCCACCTACATGATTGGCTTAAGTGGACATAAACCATCCACTTACATAGATGGTCTTTTGAGACATCTACTTACACAACCTTATACGTTTAGGGCGTTAGAAGGTTGCAACTTGGAACACATTGCTTGCTATTTGATTATTGTTTGCTACTTGCTAAACTCAGGTGAGTTTCATAGCCCTTTTTTACTGTTTTCTAACTGGGGTGAGAATACATACAACTGCTTTTATACCGCTATTTTCATGTGAACACAAGTACCAAACTGGATATATTGGTTGCATGAGTTATTTTACTAATCCTGAAAGTCCCCCACATCATAGTTTGTTACTATCGTTATAGCGTGAATGTTAATGAATAGTACTATTTGGGATTGACTCCCCCCGTCCGGATTAGTCGCGCTAACTGGTCAAACGGACGCATTATCATTTGTTCTTACGAGTGTTGAATTAGGCACTCGCTGGGAGGCACCCCGATCGTGGCACTTGATTGTGACCCGACACCACAGTTAAGCTCGAACTATGAGCTCATGGCAACAATATACACTATTTTACATTTTTGTAATACATAACCTATCATTGTTGAATGATACAAACAGGAAATCTTGTGTTCCATACAATGTTATATCAACTGTTTAAAAACCTATGAACTCACCAACTTTATGTTGACCTTTTAGTATGTATCTCTCAGGTAACCCGCAACAGTAGGACGCCTTTGGATAGCGTAGCTCGAGTCGCATATATTTTCGAACAGCAAGAGATTACATTGCATTTAATATATTTTGTATTATCATTACTTATGTATCTCTATAAATCGGATGCGAACTCCGTGGAATTTATAAAACTATGGTAAACAATTATGTTTTGTGAATATAAACATTTTTCAAACGTCTCATTTAGAGGTCGTTTGCCGTAATCTTGTGTTATGATATTTGATTTGGTTGGCGCCCCCAACGCAACACCCTACCTTCCGCTGCCACGTGTCTTGGGGGTGCGACAGTAGATGTCTCAAAAGATCATCCATGCTAGTTGTCCACTCAACTAGTTATGTCCAAAGTTTGTTTATCGTTTGTGTTTAGAAAACATGTACGGCCCGTTGGTGACATTTTGTAATAATAATTCCCGAAGACATTATTATTATGTTTGTTTCATTGTATACTTATAAGAGTATATGTATTGCATGTAACGTCGTATATAAATACTCGTTGTTATTTGTGGTTACGCGTGTTTAATGCTTTGTGAAAACATAGACTTGATCAAATTGTTTTAAGAGACACAGAGGGTTAGTGTCGCAGGTTACTGCGACACTTGCAATGGTTGTGACACTGGCTTAGTGTCGCAAGTAGTGATTTCAAATAGATGTGCGACACAGGGTTAGTGTCGCACTCGATTTGGGCCTGGTGTGACACTAAGGGTCTGATGTGTTTTCGGGTTCGGGAACTTAATCAAACGTGCTCGGTTTGGCCCGAGACTTTTACATGAATCTCAAATATGTTTCTAGGACTTAAAAAAATTAGAGTTACGTTTTATGGTTAACCCGAAAGTGTCGTTTACAAAAGTAATTCAAAACAGTCCCTAGAGTTGTTTCTTCAAAATTTATACGTTTTTCGTGGCTCGTTTTGAATAGTCAAAGCTTCGAGATAAAATCCGAGAAAATTTTCAGACATTCCCCTATGTCTTAGCTACTTAACATAATTTTTCCATAATTAGGCAAGTCCCCTGACGTCTAAAAATGATGAATCCGGATACAGGTGTGATCTTTTAATAACTGAGAAAAATCTACAAAACTTCACGAGATGTAATTATACAACTTTTAAATCTAACAAAATTTGTGAGCTTTAGGCGAAAACATCATGTCGTTTGAAGTTGTATAGCTCGAGTTATGAACTCGAGAAGATGGCACAAAAATCTGACCATCAGGTCAGTCCGGTACAACGTTTTTGTAAATTCGTTTTCGGGTACCAAACGGTATCGAAAAATTACGAAACCTCTTGAAAATGAAAGCTAACATCTTGAACTTAAGTTTTGTCTTTTGAATCGTCCATTATCGTTAAGTTTTGTGTACGAAAAGTCTCCTTGAAGTCGGGTTAAATTTCTGCCCAGCAAACTGTTGATGTTTTGTGATTTCAAAAATGTTTTTCGACTTTGTTTTTCAACATGATCTTGTTAGATGGACATTATAACATGAAAATAAACATGTTCCAAGTAAAATAGAAAGGAGACGAAGTTCCTTACAAAGAAGATGATGAAAACACGAAGAAATGGAAGTCGGGAGTTAGTTTTCTTGCGTTTTCTTGCAAACCGAAATGGAGGCGCTATGGTGGTTTGTGGTGGTGATTGTGGTGGTGTTGGGGCTGCTGGATCTGCTGGAAATAAAGGGAGAGAGGAGAGATTAAGAGAAGAGGAGAGAAAAGAGATTGTGTGTTTGTGTGTGAAATGAATTTGAGTGTGGAAAGGAGAAGGAGGTATGGGTTTAAGGGGATGGGAGGGGAGGTATGGGGCTGATTTCCTGCAGATTTCAGGTGGGTCCCACCCCCATGTGGGTATGTTAAATTAATTCCCCAATTTGCGTTACGCGCGGTGCTCGTTTACCCGTTCGTTTCGTCGTTCGTTTTGTCGTTCGTTTAAAGTTAAACGTTTATTAGTTATGTTTTTCGTTAACGATTTATTTGCGTAAATTCTTGATTGAAGTTTTATTTAAATACTTCATTTTAAGTTGTTGAAATACAAATCGAGTTTCGTTCGGTTGTTGGGCGCGATTCGCGCGTTTTCGTCGCGTACGGTACCTTTTACATAAAACGTAAAGCGTTTGTATATTATTGTACAATAATAATATAATGTAAATAACTACTATTTAATTATAAAATAGATTTACGTTATTTATGAAAAAGTTTTCACCAACGTCTGTTTTTATAGTGTCGGAATTCTTCTGATCGTTTAGCGTCATTTCAATTAATTACGTGCGTGTGTATACATAAATATACCAAATGTTACTGTACTTAGCTCTAATTCAAACTAAATACAAGTAATGATAATCAAGCTTAGGGTAATTAATACGCGTAAGTGCCGGTTGTCACAACTCATCTACGAATTCTATGGAAACTTTGTTTATAACCCAAAGAATGAACATACTCCCATTTCCTTCATCATCAAAGATAAACCATACATGTGGTGCTTAGAAGAGTTTGGTGATGCACTTGATGTCCCATCCACAGGTGAAGAATTCTATAATACACACCATTTGCTCAAACATCTTCTTTTCTTTGTATCGCCCGACACTATCATCTCAACTCTGTCACAATAAGGTAAAATCGGATGTAATCATGGCTAAGGGTATTTTCGGTCATGATCTTCTTCCACAATTCAACATGTGGAACAAGGCATTGGTCACAATATTATTGTAAAGACGGAACCACTCAACCATTATTGCCACTCAAGCCATTTTGCTTTACTGTCTCATCATGGGTAGAAAGACAACATGGGTCATTTCACAGCCAAACGAGTGGAAAATCTTCTTCAACACACAAACCATTCCCTTCCTTATGGTATGTTTCTCACCAACTTATTCACTTATATTAATGTTTCTTTCGATCCCAAAGCTCCTCATCAACAACCCATCAACATCATTACTCTTGAGAAAATGGGTATTTCTTTTAAACGTCAACGTGATGAGTAAAGCTCTCATACCACCCATGAAGCTCCTTCATCCGAAACCTCAAGTCCTCCTCAACAAAGTGAACTTCCTTTTGAATGGTTGATGTTGAGCGAGAAGAAGTTGATAAAGATGAAAGTGGTGAATTTTACAAGATGTCCGTGGATGAAAAACTACACTCTCTTTATAGAAGAAGCAGGAAAATGTACTCCATGCTTAAAGAAATTTGTGAGTGCACCAAAAAGGATGTGGGCGAGCCAAGCAACTCTAGACGTTCCCGTCTGTCTTAATGAATAGTGTCTCCAAAAACTTTAAACTAAAAATAGTACCTTAATTAATATATGTGTACTTGGAATGCTCATAAGGGCAAATTTTGGTTGATGTATGTTGTCATGTCTTGGCAATTCGACTACTATTAGGACTGTTTGGTTTGATGCATGGTTTGGCATTGTGGACATTTCAAGATGAATATGTAGTATTAATTATGTTTGTCTCGTGCATGAAATGTTGGTAAGTCTAAATGGTATACTTGAATGTTTTTGTTGTATGACATATGAAAGTTATATAAGTAACTTAGATGGATAAAATGGCTATGGAAGAAAACATAAACCTTTAATACCTTGCATTTAGGATTAGGAATAAAGAAGAAAATTAATTAAAAATGGAAACAGAAGATATACGGTTGACACACGGTCAAGCCATATATCGACCGTATGTAGTCTGAAAATTTTTGTCTCCTCCTTTTATCAAGTCTTTCTTTGCTATGTCTTGCAATGCTATGTGTGATTTGCTTTTTTGATTTGCATGATAATATGAAAAACTTGACTTTAGGTTACATGCTACATGGATGCCATGATGAACTTGGTTGATATGCATGATTGAATTAGCTACATTACTATTGCTAACCCTTGTCACACACAAAAATTGCTATGCTTGGTTGATATAATTATACGTGTGTGTGCAAGTGCATATTTGGTTTTGTAAATGCCTTGTTTTGTAGGGATTATATACATTTTGGAAAGGCTAATAATTTGAGGGGGAGCTTTTCAAGTCTCTTTTAATATTCGAAGTGTAGCGGTGACAAAATGACAATACTTAAAGCCTACACGTGTCAAAGGTGCCTTCTAAAATTCATTCCCTCATCAAGCATGTGATACAAATGGCTAAAGAAATGACAAAATCAAGATTTCACATGACACGGGTGCCTCCAAATCTTCCCAGTTTCAAGACAACAAGGGGGAGCTTAAGGGGAAGCTTCCTTTTTTATTTGGCAAAAGGGGGAGAAGCATAACGATATGGGAGATGATATGGAGAAGTTTTAGGGGAAAGCTTTGCATCTTTACGATGTTTATGTAACTATCGTTAACATAATTTCTATTAATTAATGAACACATATCATTATATTAATCCATGTTTGCCATCATCAAAAAAGGGGAGATTGTTAGTGCAAATTTGATTTAACTTAATCATAGATGACGTGGTAATGCACACAATCCTGTTTTGATGATTGCAAGCATGAGATTAACCTAAGGTTATGTTAATTATTAGAAATTATATACTTGCATTAACATCACGTAAAAGATATAGACCAAACCGACAAGAAAAAGAATACAAAAAGATACAGCCTGAACTTCGGGCTATATACGGTCGGACCGTATATCGACCGTATTCTTGCTGGATATTTTACACTTTGTAGGGTCAATGTTCAAATCAACCTATGAAACACTCGTATCTTCGAATGATCATTTGAGTCAATTTGAACAAGGTTAGTTAATTCCTTGGTACTTAAATAATATGAGTTTGATCACATATATTTTTCATATATTTAACACTTTAAAAAAATAAAGATATTTTATAAACTTAGTAAAATGTTATAAAGTGTTTTTCATCTTATAAAAAGTGTTTATAAAACCAAGGAATGGCTGGAAAATTGTTTTACAAAATTAAGGAATGGCTGAAAAAGTGTTTTATAAATGTCAATTTAAGCATACGGTTGTTTATAAATGTTTATTCATCTTATAAAAAGTGATTTACATAGAAAAGTTTCATAGCTCTTTATTTAAATAACTTTTAAAAGCTATTTTTTAAATAATAAAAAATCGACATTATTTCATTTCTTTTAATTATTTTTAATTATTTTTTTATTAATAATAATCACATTTTATAATTTAATAATCACATGAATAATATGTGATTATCAAGTCATATTTTGTGATTATGTCGAACACATGATAATCACATTATACTAGAGAATAATCACATATGATTATCATGTTATATTTTGTGATTATCTTAAATAATCACAACAGTAGCGATTGTAAAAAATTCGACAAAAAAAATAATATTTCTTATTTATATTTATATCATAGCTTTCAAAAGTTATTTAATAATAATCATTGATAAAGTTATGAAGAAAAATATGTTTCGGGTAGTTAAAACGTGTGTTTGAAGTTATTCCAACGTTTCTACGAAAATTAGCCTACATATGGAGTAATTAGTAATTATATGTAGTATATAAGATGCACAATTATAACAATGATACAACATTTGTGTACCCATATTTTGATAATTTTATGATTTAAAGTAAACCTTTCAAAAAGTCATCTTGTTGTAGTCGAGGTTGAAGGATTTGAAGATGAACATGTTGCTCAATCTATTTACTATAGGCATGATGATATCATGTTCTCATATCTGAGCCTTCTGTTTGGTAGGGATTTCACTAAAAGTGAAAACTATCGATGTCTATTGAAATCTTTATCTTCGGATCTCATCATGGAAGGTTAAAATGAAAAATCTTGGAGGAAAGTTAAGTCTATTTAAATTTGTGCTTAGGAGTATAGCTCTATACTACCTCTTTATATTACGGACTCTAATTGAAGTTGCTAATCAAAAAGATAGAATTTGCTGATGTTTCTTTTTGAAGTTAAAAGAGAGCGAAGATAGTACGTGTTGGGTTGATTAGGATAAGGTATTCTTTCTCCCTAAAATATAGTTGTCTTGGGAATAAGGAGTATCCTTTCTAAACTTGATTCTTATGGTGGTGAAATGGTGACAAATGATGCATATAAAGTCATTTATAGTTTATATGGGTTGAATGGAGTTGCATTCAAGTACAGGTGATGGTCTTAAGAAAAAGTGTTTGGGGGAGTGTAAATTATTTTGAAAAATTATAGATGATATAGGTGTTCCATTATCTCAAACATTTATTTGAAAGTTAGGTAATTGAGATCAAATGTGTTTTTGGTTTGATAATTGGCTTGAGTTGTGTATCACCTTGAAAGACTGCTTCCCTCGTCTTTTTTCTCTTGAATAGAAAAGTTTTATTGTGTAAAAGAGTGATGGATCGGGCATAATGACACTTCTAAAGGAGCTTGGTGATGGCTCACGGCCCTTGTGGGTCGAACGATTGATGATTTAGTTTGTTTGAACTAGATTACAACTAATGTTGTTTTATCTTGTCATTCTTGATGGGTGAAAATTAACTTTAAACCCGATGAATATATTTTTGTTAAAAGGTTTTCCCCGATTATTATTGTTAAATTTTCAGTGTGTTGGTGTGTTGAAACCTCTTTCGAATCTATCCCTCGAAAAGTAAATATCATAGTATGGTGTGCGGCTCAAGATCACTTACCATATCTTGTGGACCGTGTAAATATCATGTGCGTGTTACGTCAAAATTCTTCTAAATTAGTGGACCATGTTATATTCAAATCGGATTGTGTGAGGTCGCTATATTTTTAGATTTTCATCTGGTGGCAAGTCAATATCCCTATTTACCTCTCAGTTCTCGAGTTAATCGGTGCTTCTTTCTTTGACTGAGACCAAAGAAAGGTTTTGAAAATCTTTCAATGTGTCTACGATGCTGCTTTATGACAGATATAGAGATAGAGAAAATCTTATTCATTAAGCGACGGAGTCCATGAAATCAATTAGAAGAAAACAACTAGATTTTCATGGAAGAACTGGTTGAGAAAGACCTTTGGATTTTGTAGATGTCGAATTACTTTTGATATAGTGGTTACACTACTAGTAACCTGACGAATTTCCACGGCACAATCAATGGGAAGTTCTTGAAAAACAGATGTTTCTCATGAATTTTTCACGGAAGATATACTTTTTAATGCCAATAAATTTTCATCGAATTTTTAACATTCCATTTTGATGATAAATAAAGTTTTAAAACAATATTTTCAAACATATTTATGAAATTTCGCCAGAATTTCAACGAATACTTGCCACATATTTGCTTTTCTCGCGAATATATAATGACGTTTCATCGGGTGATTACCATGAATTTTCTACAACAATAAGTTTCAACGGATCTTCAATAAAAAGAAGTTCCTACAGTTTGTACTGATCATATATTCAACAGCTTTGTATCCCAAAGTTCCCACGAAATTGACAAGTAGAGGTTTTGTATCAATGGAAGTTTTCAATGGATTTACATCAACTTTTTCTCACGTATTTTGAACGATATGAGTTTTTATCGACTATTGCTTCCCATGGATTATCAATGACCATTGTGTTATATACTTAAATAATGGAAATTCAATTTTGTATCATCAGATTTATCACGGATTTGTGTCGTGGCAAATTCATTGTAAATTCGTCATAAATTGTATCTTAAATATTGCTTTCCTATTACTGATCCAAAATACTCCGTATGAGAAACGTTTTTTCATTTATATAATGCAAGCATGCGTATTTAACTATGTTTTGAATAGAGGTGATTAGTAATAACCTTTGAGTTAGTACAAATTATAAATTAAAAATATAAATCATCAATAATCTAGTATTTTTTTTCTTCCAATTTTGGTATAGATTTTTTGGCTTCCACGGTTAGGTAGCAAAATTAAATAACAACCTTTTTATTTTATGGCAATATAATTTGTGCTATTGACGGCATCATCATTTAAATATTCAGCTAACTAATTAGATATTACATATAATATTTTATTTTACATCTTTTACCTTTAACTTTTTAAAAAATCAAATTTAATTCCTAATATTTACAAACAGCACATGTAGTAAACATCATCATGTATTTTTTCTTTTTATTTTATATTTACGACTAAATCAAAAACACAATCAAACACATCATACTTTTTTTTCCGATTATGTTGACGAATAATAATAATAATTCAATACTAAACATTAAATAAACGTAAACCAATTTTTAAGCTGTATACTGACCGCCCAGAGCCCCAGAGAGTCAAGAAATGATTCCTGCAACCTAATTGGTGCTTGCTCTGTTCATCTACCCCACAATTACATCCATCCCATTGGTCACACCCAATCTCACGCGCCTAATGCGCACGTCATAAAACAAAAGGAATTCAAATATTAACACATAGGACACGCGTCTCAATTGCTGACAAAGAACCACTCCCCCACTTTAATTTAAAAAAAGAAAGTACATACGTGTCCTCTTTATCGGAAGTGCTTCAAGAAATGATAAGAATATTTATGTGGGTCCCAACTAATCTCAATCAACCAATCACATTTTTTTTATGCTCTTGATTTTATTGCGTTGCCTAGACACGTGTCCCATTCACCGGCGACCAGTTTTTTTTTATCACTCTCTCTTTCTAAAAAACCTATCATGCTTATCAATTACTATCATCTTCAACAATTTCGTTTGTTTCCGATTACCTTTAGAGATACAAACAGAAAAATTCTATGTATTTATAGAAATATATCAAATTAGGTATGAGATCAAGTGGAAAGAAGCGTGTTGAAACTGGAGATCTGAACGATAAGATGATAATTAACGAAATCATGTTGAAATATCGTCCGATCGCTCCGAGACCGGTGACCATAACGAGCTTGGTTTCGATGCCGTTGAAGGAGAAAAGAGCTAAAAGGAAATATGTTCGAGTTAAAAAGAAGAAAGTAAATGAGGATAACAAATGGATGTTGAAGGTTTGTAACGGGTCAAGTGACGACTTTGTTGTAACCAAAACAGATTCTGTTAGAACAGATCCGGTACGAAAAGTACCGGTTGAGTGGTTAAGTTTTGATTCATCTACAAAAAATAATAATAATAATAATAACAATAATAGTAATAGTAATATCGCAACAGCACTGATAGATCTGCATGAAGTAGATCTATCAATGAAGGTGAAAAGAGTACACGTGGTTGAGTCATGGATCACGGTGGAATCAGTTACAGGAGCGTGTGAGGATTGGAGAAGAAGGTGTACGGACGAGGAGATATGGAAAGATCTAGAAATGGACAACTGCCCAGGTTTTATATCGAACGGTTGCTATGAGGTTAAGTGGGTGAACCTAGCGTATCGAAAGATGGTGGATCTGAATAACGATAGAGAAATCACGCGACTTGAAGTTGTGGTGGTGTTGGAGGTAAAAATGGAAAAAATATGTATGGTTGAATATTGGCCAGCTTTTTCATGCAGGGTTAGAGTTGTGTATCGATTATCGGAGAAAACAAAGCAGATGACTGTACCGTGTGATGTTTGGAAGATGGATTCGGGTGGGTATGCATGGCGGCTCGATGTGAAAGCTGCTTTGAGCTTGGGCAGGTTGGATTAATCGATCATAATAATCGGTTTTTCTAATTAAACAGGTAAATTTGATTATCTTGAAGAACTTATATATATATATATATATATATATATATATATATATATATATATATATGTGTGATTATGTATATATAGCTCGCATGGTTAAGAAGTAAGTACTTTGATTATTAGAACACCTACTGTATGGTATATGTTTATTTTGTGTTCAGAAGAAGTACCTTATGGTGTTCATAGCAAGCCATAGATGACTTGTAATTAAGTTTTAAATAATAGTGTTGGGTGATCTTCAACGAGATTGGGTGTTGTTAAAAATCAACATACTTTCTTGTAGTCTATTTAATGTGTGTCTAGAGAATTATAAAAATGAGATGAGATAAGTACGTAATTAATTGATGTAAATCATATCGTTTTCTAGTTATTAATATAAGTAGTAGTTTGCAAGATGCATACGATTATATATGTTCCAAATTATTGGACTTTATTTGTGTGTATAGTCTTGTCAATGAAAGTGAGATTTGTACATTAACTAGGAGATGGTGTTAAAGAATTACGAGTTTTAATTTGCTTTACAAGACTGATTCTTTAAAACACTCACTTGCACAATTATGGTGATTGTCATAGAATTATATATATTTTGCATTTGCGTATGCAATCTGCAGGGGCGGAGCTAGAATAATAATATATACGAGAGAGAAGTGCAGTGATTCTGTTTATGTAATTTGTTCAAGGTATTTGAAGGTTTCATTTTGCAGGTTTTGTTGATGTTGGGTGAAACCCGAAAACGGAGAAACTAATACGTAGTATATATAATGCTATCAACCTTACAATATCTTCTATTAAGTTTCCAAGTTTATTTTTGTGGGTTTGGTTTAACCCTATGAAATAGAGATAATGAACAGATTGATTACCCAAAAATGGAAAACATAAGATGGAAACTGGAAGTAACAAAAGGCTAATTAAGATTAGAGTGCAAGAAGAATCTATTTTAATGACTAAAAGTGGACATAGTATAAATTTAACCATTAGTAGAAATAACTATATTATATAGCTTTCTACATCAATAATAACTCTAATTTGTTCTTATTTTTTTATTGTAAAACTGGATACTAATATCTACTTGGTGCAGGATCTCCATATGGTAAATGTAGTTTTTTAGTCGTGACCGTAATTTGGGGTGGCACGTTTTCTTTTAAAATACACAAGATGAATGGGACCCGTACCTACATTTTAGTCTTCGTAACCAAATATTTTGTTTCACAGGTAATAATACGAGGAAGTCGTCGTCTTTTTTGACTTAAAATGGCTTTTAAAAATGACTTAACAAAAATATTGTTAGGCCACCAGTTAAAAGGAAAGATTGCCTCAGGGTTTAGGTCCAAATTCAGCTAACATTAAGAAATTATCGTCTTATTCATTCAGATTCGTTTATTAAGTAATCGAAGGTAATACATATGTAGTTGCAAATAGTAGTATGAACATAAGATATCATGTTGCTGATGTCGTCATTGTTATATGAAGAATATGGAAACCTATGTAATCCTTGACCGATAGTTGTTATTACTTCGTTTTCATTTACTATAATGTGTAATGCTGACTAGATTAAATAAGTTACCGATCTTGGTTCGCGCTTTATGGCATTTTCAAAAAGAAAAAAATCCAATCCCGCAAAGGATTATTCATAGAACTACTATCGAGATTCTTCGGACCATATTTCCTAGTAACATCCCGATGTTCATTGCTATACCATCATTTGCTCTCTTTTACTCAATGGATGAGGTAGTAGCAAATCCAGCCATTACTATCAAAGCTATTCGACATCAATGGTATCGCGCGGACTGCGCTCTCATTCAAAATATATTCATTTTAAAAATGTATACAGTTTTAAAAATGTCCAGTAACTATACTTTTTACCAATCAAGTATCATATCTACCCACTAAAACCTTTTTGATTGGTTGAAAGACAAAATAACAATTATTGTGAAAGATACCAAAATATAAACATGAGCACTTCAAATTGAGACGAAAGAAGTATTAAACCCATTTTGTTCCTTTTCGATTTACTCAAATACATGCAACTAAATCATCACCCAAAACATGTCACCACTGTCACCATATCTCTTCCGTAACTTTTTCCTCCACCACCATTTACATTGTTAGGTCACGTTATGTGTTTAATCAACTTAGTTATCAATTACAAAGAAATTGATTCAAACTTTTAATACTAAATTGATTTAACAATAATAAGTTTTAGTTGAAGTACGGAATTAAATCAACAAGAACAATCAATCAATAACTTCGTTTGTATTGATATGTAATTCGTATAGGGTTTTAGCAACTCAAGCATTAGGTTTTTCTAAACCTAGAATTCCCTATTTATACAACTATTAGAGATAGAAAACACAATCATTCCGTATCTCTAATATATCGATTGTAACAAACAAAACCGATAACTATAAAAACAAGATAAAACTTTAAATAATAATATCTTCTAAGTCTTTGAGTTTATCTTCGAATCTTTCAGACGTCAATCTCATCTTCAAAAGTTGTCTGCATTTGAAACTCTAAGTCTGCAATCTTCATTGTCTGAAATCCTCTAAAGCTTGTCAGGTTTGAAACAATGTGTCAGAGTCTGAAACTTCAGACTCAGTCGCGAAATCCTTTCTTTCATACTGTAATTCTATACTTAGCATAACTTACAAGATTTAGATATTTTGATTAATCAGATTCATAAAATAGGTTAGATCAATTATTTTTTCAACAATCTCCCTCTATCTGATGATGTCAAAACTTACAAAAATTTCTAATTATTTAAATGAAAATAAACTAGACTAATATAAATAAAAAGTCATTACATAGTCCTAGTCTATTACATTAAATATCTAACTGAGAATGACTTGTGAATCTGAGGTAGCCATTCTTCTCTTTCTCCTCTTTCATTTTCAACCAATTTAATGACCTTCATTTTTTTCAAATCATCTTTGCAATTCTTCCCGTGTTCTTTTAAAATCCTATCACATTTGAGTGTCATCTCTGGCTTCTTTTTGATCTCTCTCAAATGATAGAACAAACACCTAACCATTCTTTTTCAGAATGGCAGACTCTGATCTCCTTTGCATAGATCTAGTAGAGCAAACAAGTGATAGTATTCACAACCATGAAGTTCATTTATAGACTGGAAGCACTCAACGTCACTATTATCTTCATACATAAACCCTCATGTTTATCAGTCTTGATGTAAGTGTTCTTCAAAAATTCTATTCCTTCTGGAACTAGATGAGTCATGTTCTTTATGTCTTCAACAATCAACCCAACTGATTTCTTACTCTTTTTGATGTTATAGGCTACACAAAAGTACTTGTAATCAGAATCACTCATATACCCCATATCATGTGATACTTCAACCAAAGAAATCACTTATGCCATCACTTCTTCTTTAAGAATCCCATCCTCTTGATATTTAATTTAAGTAGCAATAACCTTTCACTCTTCAAATCCAAACATGTACATTTTTTCCAGTTCAATCTTTGATTTGATCCATGTTGATAGCTTTACTTCAAATATCACCTTCCCACTTTGATCTCTGTAAGGGTGTTGCTAGTTAACTTACATGGTAATCTCTAATTGATGTACTTATATATATCCTTCAATTTGTAAGATAGTACATACTGTCTGCTTGTTCTCTCAGTCAACTTCTTGTCTAATTCAAGTTTCTTTTTTTTTTCTTTCACCATAGCCAAGTAGTCCTCTGAAGATATACCAATTTCAGCTGCTTGTTCATCGTTGTTCATTTGAAATATAGGATCATCCAGTACATCAGCCTGTGCAGGTTCTTGTGTCTACTGCTTTTTTCTATTTTTCAGACTGAGTAGATTACTTAGACCTTTGTTTCTTCTTCTCCTTCCCACTAGCACATGTATCATCTTCTCTATTTCTTTTCATCTTCTCCTCCCTTTTGGACATCATCATCACCCTGGTTGTAATCAGGAGGAAAAACAAACTTCAATTCATCAAAAATGGCTTCTTGCCAGACTCTTACCATTGTGAAAATCAGTATGCAAGCCATTGATACAAGATTGCATATCATCCACCTTATTCATCTCAACCTCTACACCTGCTAATCTATTTTTCAGACACTTCAATTGCATGTTTGATCTGTAAGTGTCTTGAGTCTGAAAATTCATGTTACTCCTTATCTATCCTATCAGTGTAGTCATCAACTCCTTTACCTCCTCCAGCTCATTCCTATTACACATACTATTCTTTAAATTAATTAACTCAGACTGCACACCACCAAGCTTGCCATCAAGCTTGTTGTTCATCTGTATCATAACATCATGAATGCTCAATGATAAGTTCTTAATATATATACTTTTTATATATAATTCTCTACATTTTCTCTGTAAATGGGCTTAACTAACAAGTAATATTTCTGCTTTCGTTTAATAAGATGGATTACTGATTAATGTTAATACTTTGTTAATATTGAGTTTTAAGGGATTAAAATGCCTCACACATATTGATTATATTGTAGGACTAAAAGATGAAGACCAAATATGACAAAAGCTTGGAACTTGAAGGACTTATGTGCTTTATGATAACAAATAAAAGGGAAACAAACTCTGGGATTTTAGTGCTGTATTTTGAGCAGAGGATCAATATCAGGACTCCAAATTAATCACAATTAAAGAGAAAGAAGTAGAAACGGGTTAGGATAATTGTTGGCTCCAAATTGCTCGCACTCGAAGTCTACAAAAGGGGCTGTTGCTGGACGGAAAAAAAGAGGACACGGAAGAATACATCAGCGAATACAAATCAGCTGCTATAGCCAAAAAAAAAAATATCTTAGAATGTGATTTTTTGCTGGTCCAGATTCGCTATTCATCACCATTGCAATCTACAAATTCGTTGGTTGTGTTCTTCTCTATAGCCATGTCTGGCTAATTCGTTTTTTACTTTCTAGCTAGAGGTTAATTTAGGGTTGAATCCGATTGGGTTATGAGATAATTGAATCTTTGTTTTGAATGCTTTTGAATATTTACATATTCTCTGAATAAATTGAATGCTTCTATTTTGATTAATCGAGTCTAATTCTTGTTATTTGATTATCAGAATAGTTTATTGCTATTTAGGAATTGAAACCCGTATTTGTTTCTTTGTTCTAATGTTAGTAGCAATTAACAATAACAATTGTGGTCAAGCTTTTGATTATTGTTAAGGGAACGTGTAATATGAGTTAGATAAATCGAGCTTATAAGTTTATCATTCAAAGTTGGTGTTTCTTTAGAATCTAATGCTATCGAAAATCAAGTCTTAAGAGCTTGTTTAGGACTGATTGTTTGGTAAGAGAAGTAATCAAAGAGCTTATTTTGTTTATCAAAACCGTAAGAAGAGACAATTTGTTAGAGCTTATTAACAACTATAGCCAATTTATTCTTACGTGTTTGAGATATTTTGTTGTCGATGATTGACCCGGATTCAATACTGAATTATACCCTTTAGCTAAATCGTATCTTTTAATCTATATATTTGTCTTTCACTTGTTTATTGCTTACTTTTAGTTAGTACTTTAATTTCTGGTAGTTACTTGCTTAAAATCAAAACCCCCCTTTCGTTCACTAGAAGAAATAATCTATACCAATCTCTGTGGAATCGACCTTACTTTTGCTATCTACAAATAATTAGAAGTAGTATTTATTTTTGTTGGTTTCGACACCCACCACTCAATAGGGTAACTGGTGTGTCATACTGAGGTGGAATGCCAGAAGATATAGGTTTGGTTGATGTTCTCTCTCTTTCTTACGTGCAGTGCTGGCATTATGTTAACACTGGTATGATTTCCTTCTAATCCTTATGAAATACTAACATATGGTACCACTATAGAAGTTCTGACTAACTCACTTAGACTTGCAATAGATATGAGTGTCCTATATGTTTTTTTTATTGGCTCTAGACTCAATTGTGCAATCAACAAAGTTGAGGACTGGAGCTGAACTCATACAGATTAAATACTAATATTTATCCGAATGAGAAGTCAATAAAATAACTAGTATATCTTCATGAAATTGATAAAAGATAACCTTTTATTGAAAGGAACTGAGTAGCTTGGTTGGATTTGTGCATGTTTACCTGGTTCCATGACGTCTTGTACAATACTAGATATCAATGTATGAAATCTAAAACGTGATTTAAAATGTTGTCAACTTTTTAAAATTGTCCTATATTTTTACCTCCAAATTTTAAGCATGATTTATCACATGAATTTAGACTTTTCAAGTTTTTCAATAATTACTTTCTTGGTATGATTGAACGAAAATACTTTCGTCTGATAAGAAATGAAATTGCAAAATTCCTGAGTAACGCTTATAACATCAAGTGGAGTTGTTGAAAATTTTATATTTAGTTACCTATTTATACATTATCCTCGTTGTTTATAAACTACCTCATTACTCGTGCGATGCACGGTCGTGCAAAGTGTTTTTTAAACGTTAAAAAATATAGAGAAAAAATGTCATAAATATAGTAAGCACTGCCATTCACAAAAAAGAAGCAAAGCTATTAAAAGTTTCATTTCTTGCAATCACACCACATTATTATGAGTTTAAATTTTAAGACTAAGTAGACGTCATCAAATGAAAACTGAAACTTATATAAGCTAGTATTCATAATTTAACTATATTTGCATGATAACGTTGAATACCATGTTAATTTATCTTCTACATTAAATTCTTGAGAATGAGTGAAAGTCCAACGACAGTGTTATTTCAATGCAAGTCAATTTATCAAAAATTCAATAAAGACTTTATAATTTAATCCGTGATTATATATAAAACATAGACGTATAGAAGTATAATAATTGAAAGATTATGAAAGATTGCAAAAGGACGAGGTATGCTTTTTCTACAACAAAGTAATTAACTTCAATTAAAAGTCACGAAAAGAAAAAACTGAAAAAGAAAAATAACAATGAAGTTCCAAAATAAAAAACATGAAAACAACGTGTTTGACATAGCAGGTTTAAATAACTATCAATTCTGTCGTCTCATCGTGGAGACACCCATAGGTAAATTAAACGACCTAAGACTTCGAAATCTTGTTAGTGTATGAGGCGAAAGGAAGGGATAACTAAAAAAGGCTCAATGTCATAGTTTTTGAATAATAGATCTTTTACATATAATTACACCTTGATTTGAAGATTTTACCAACTACAAATTTGGGCTTTATAGATGTTTTGTTTCATTGTAATCTGGCATGACATATCAAACTCCATCTAAATAACCACATGGATAAGAAAGAAAGATGAATTTATGTTTAAATATCAAACAATAATATGTCATTATGAAAGAGACCATAAAGTTATTGTTGTGAAAGTATAAGTTGCATGAGACTCATATAAAGAATATGTAATGTTTCATATACCATATCAGATTTGATATCAACAAAGTTGATCATCAAGTCAATGATATAGTACTGGTAGTTGTTTCCCGACAGGGGCGTAGTGAGAAATTTGGATTAGGGGGGCTTACTTTATAGCTTAAAACATTAACGATGATTTTTTTTTCACACATCATATCATAATAAAGTATTATTATTAACAACATAAAAGAACTACGATAACTGTTATAAATAGAGTAAAATTACACGTTAAATTAATATTGTGTCAAAAGTAATATCTTTTTTTTTCATGTCGGTTCACTTTCTCATGAAGTAATCTGTAAATGTTAATTAAAATATTTAAAATACTCGTACTAAGTCGAATGTTGATAGGCCATATACTAATAAGATAATTATACTTACGTATTGTATGTTACACATCTAAAGTTTGCCCATAATGTAATCTAAGATTATATAAACACATTAATTAAGAAAACATTTTTTAAATAAATTAAAGAATAATTATCAATTGATACATAATTTTTTCTTATATATCTAGATATTAGAAAGAATAGTTGTACATGAAGATTTAGTAAATACACAAACTATACCCACCTTGAATAAATGAAATAAGATCATCAACAATTAGAATTCACAAAATATGTCATTCTTCTCTAATTGGAAAAAGATTAACGCAACAACAATTTATAGATAGTCAATAGAATAATGTGAAAAAGATTTATTTGAATTTTAATTTACGGAGGTTATGGGGATGTGATTTCGCAATTGTAGTGAAATTCAAACTTTGAGAAAAGTAGGTGAGAAATTTGATCCACGATTAGGGTAATATAAACCAAAAAATAATAGGCGGTTAATAATGTATTTTTTAATTTTTATATTGTATATTTTTCATTGTAAATGTAACCGATATCATGATTAGAGAATAACTGCTTATAGAAATAGAAAGAAATCGATTCATATTTTTGACGGGAAATAGCGACGTGGCAGCATAATTTTTCTTCATTTAAGAGGCTAATATTCCATTTTTATTGTTTGGATAGAAAGGTATTGAACGCGATCACAATTCCAATGGGTTAAAAATTATTGAAATAAAATATCATATAAGTTAAGAATGATAGAAGACCCTTTAAGTAAGTAGTGATTTACATAAAAGTTTGTCTATCTTTAGTTTGCATGAATACAATGGTAACTCTTATCATATTTTTAACGATATTTTCCCTTTTCACTTATTTTCTTATTTATTAGAGATTAATTATATATTTAATTTCTTTTTGTATGAATCTTATTCTAACTTTGTAATTGACTAATATAGTTTTCTGTTTGGTAGTTGACTAATATATATATTGGATGATGATCTTTGTTTGATAACCTTTGTAAATCTTTATATAGCCAAACTAAAAAAAATAATTAAAGAAATATAAAAGTCATAAATATGTATTTGTAAAGATAGATCATAGTTATATAGGTATTACCTTGTAAAAAAATTGTGAAGAGAAATATTAAAGAGAGATAAATTAGAAAATAATTTAATAATAATATCATAGAAACTTAAATCTCATGTCTTTATGATAAATTAGAAATGAATTATTTTGAATTTCATAATAAATAAATCAAAGATATAATTTGCCATTTGTATATAATGAGTAATATAACTATCCCTAATATATAATCAAAGAACTTTAATATTTGCGGTTTATGATCTATCTTTACGAATACACAAGGAGTAATATTTTGTATTTTTGTGTTTTATATTAGTTAACTTCAATTTTATCACAAAAAACTTATATATTTTATTGCATACATTGAACTTTTCATTTTATGTTTAGGTTCTCATGGGAGGTTTTATTGAAACTTTCGTTACCTCTTTGAGATTTGTTCATATTTAATAGATAAAGTTTCTACATAGTGCAACGTGTAATCAAAGTATTGATGAATTTTTCTGTAGTTTTAATAGTTTTCAAAGTATATTTCTTCATAGATTTTTTTACTGAGTATCATAGAGTAAGTAATAACATCAAAAATCCCCTAAATCGAAAATCAACCTTAAAGTTAGTAACATAGACACCTGACAACTGCTGATGAAAAGTCGTTGAGAACTTGAGCGTGCACACAATAAGTGAGGGAAAGAGAAAGTCTCTATCTATCTATATCTATATCTATATTAATATATATATGAAAAACTCTTAAAGAATCCCCCCTTAATTTGAAGATAATCCTTCTTTAATTAACCCTTATATTAAAACATGACATACTTTTATTTATTAACTGTGTAGTAAAATACTAATATGCCCTTGATTATTTTTAACTTACCATCCTTAAATCTCTTTTATTTGTCATAATTAACCCTTCAAGGTTTGACTAAATTTGTCTTCCATATATAAATATAGATATAATTCACGTTTTGACTTAAAGTTTGTCTTCCATATACAAAAATAGATTTAACTAATTTTATATTGATGAAAAACAATATCATATAATTGAATGGGCAGTGGAAGAGAGGTGTTGAATAACAAATCTATATTAACAATAAACCATCATTTTCTTTCTTCCTATTGAAACCACGATTGGTGTGGCTGGTTTCCTCGCCTCTGCAATTCAGAAACCGCGTCGTACGCCCAAGACAGCAAAAAAAATGACGGTCTCGCCACTCTCCACCGGAACGTCGCCAATATAATACTCTAATGATCTCTGGTTGCTCCCCACTAGAATGTTGCCGAAATAACATTCTAATGATCTCCGATTAGTTTATTTGTCTTTCAATTAAATTATATTTTAAAATTTAAATAAATTTATTATCACTTCAATTGGTTACATTACCTTATAATTGGCAAGTTAATGGATGTATAAGATTTAAATTTTAAATCAACTTAAATCAATTTATTATCATTTTCAAGTTGCATTTATAATTGGTAACTAAATACCAATAATTAAGAAAGGGATTTAAATACCAATTTCAATTAAATAGGTGTATGTATCGTAATTTAAATCAATTTATTATCATTTTCAAGTTGCATATATAATTGGTAATTGAATACCAATAATTAAGGAAGGGATTCAAGAGGATTAACACTAGGGTTAATGCCACTCAGATACCGGACAAGAGGATACAATAATACCACCGACGGTTATGCCAATTGTTATGCGCTTGCCACCTCAACTGTCCTCCGCATCCGATTGGTCCACGTCAGCAGAAAGGACTCCACCCTGCAGGGATCGTCGCCATGGTCCCTGCTGTCACCACTCAATTGGTCCACGTGGCCAAACTTACTCTCCAAGTTTTGAGAGCATGACATCTCTATATATATAAGGAACGAATCCACACTTCTTTCCTCAAGCATCTTCACTCAAAAAACACACACAAAATCCTAGAAAAATAATCATCTTTATCTTTCTCAAGTCGATTCCTACCACCCTTAGCACCCTTCGAAACGGGCTCGAGGGTTACCCACGTAATCCACGAAGAGTAACGAATTGAGCCGAACCCAACCCATACACAAGCCTAAATGCTTGATCACATGACTATTTTTAAAACACGCTAACTACAGTAAAACATTGAAGAGTCCCGTAAATTTTGCGGGTTCTAAACTAGTTGTTTATATGGATTTAAAACTTATGTGAAATTATAGAAAGTGAAAAGGTTAACCAAATATCATCGTGCAAGTATAAATTGTAATGTGAAAGATTCACAGATAAGCTTGAGTTTAAGCAAATGGCGCAATTTGATTTATGTTATTCAATGTAGTTCGGTCTTTTCGATCATTTTTTGAATTGAAATAAAAATCGCATCACAAAAATCAATTTTGTAAAAATTAAAATTCAATGGTTACCGATAGGGGTGAGCAATATTTGGTTTCAAAACTGTTTAAAATCAAATCGATTCTTAAAACAGTTTTCCGTTTAGATTTTAACCGAAACCGAATATATTAACTGGTTTTCAGTTTGGTGATTGGTTTGAACATTGTTAATTTGGTTAAATCAAACCCGATTATAGTACTTACTATTTAACTTTTTATAAAATTTTTAATTAGATAATCATATTCAGTTAGATGTATATCTCAAAATTTTCGATTTCAAAACAAACGTTTCATTTCTCCCGTTAGCTCTCACTCTTTTATTTAATTTTTGATATCATTGTGATGCGTAACTCTTCATAGTTCTCCATTTTATAAGTAGCTAACAACAAGAAGTGCAATATTGTATTGTAATTCAGATTTTTTGGTTTAAACCAGAAATCAAACCAAATTGTATTATGGTCTTCAGTTTGGTGTTTTCACATTTTTAAATGGTTCGATTCGGTCTTTGGTTAGCGTCTGAAAATATTTTAAACTGAAAAAATCGAACCGGTTAAATCAATAACATCAAAAATTAAACCGATGAACACTCATAATAATTACCGATATGTATTGGTTTTTTCGGTTATTTTCCATTTTATTTTACGGTTATTTTATATTTTTGGGTGGTATATTTGTTAGTGAAACCGACAAAAGGATTAGGGTTGAAGTTGTGATGTTAATAAAGGTAAGGGGCTAAACATGGAACTAAATCGTACTTTCAGGACCAAGTCACCGCCTTTATTACACGTGATCTACATCTTATGTGCTATCTCTAGATCTAAAAGACTTAAAACACGCTCCATGCCGTTGATTCCAAAGACGGCGTAAACTCAACGGCCGAGATTTATAAGAAGTCGGCTCCCACTCACAAACACCAAAATATATTTAAAAAAAAAATATCGTCACTCTTTTCATCAATCACCCCCTAAAAAACCGCTTACAATATCTGCCGTACGATCAATTTCTCAATTTTTAGTTTCCGATCCTCACGAACTTTCTACGCCTCCGTCGTTTTATTTTCTAGGGTTTCGATCCATCACATTCTTTCAGCTTCCTTAGCTTCAATTTACTACAGATCTATCGGTTATTGTATGTCACTGTTGGTGATTTCGGTTGATTTGCGTTGAATAAAGCGTGTTTACGAATTGAATTGGAACAAAATCGGCGTTTTCTAAGGTAAGATTAGGTTATTTCTCATTTCATTTGTTTAATTTTTGAAAGTACGTTTTAATTCAGGGTTTCGTTGGAGAAATTGGTAAAGATAACGTTTGGTTTGATTATTTTGTAAATCGTGGACGAAATTAATTGATCACACGTATTGAATTTGTAGATTTTGTACATGTTTAGGTAGTAGTAATATATATGGATTGAAATATCAATTATGAAAACCCTAATTTTAGATAGGGTAAATATATAAGGATGAGGAAAGAGGGACATGATAATGGATTTTTTGTGTGAGTAAAATTGGATTGTTATGAATATCCAGGGGCGTTTGGGGTGCCTTGGGTTGGATATACAACGTTCTGATTGGGTGTAAGATTGTTGTTAACGATATGGCGAAGAAGGATATGTTTCCTGATGCGTATTCTGGTGGATTTCCTCCGAATGAAGATTCGGAAGGATCTGGTTGCTCTGGACGTGACGATATGGATGTATCTGTTTATGAGGATTCAAGTGCACATAGGAAAAAATGGGTAAAGTTAAGTTCTGCATTTCATGATGGTTTTGGTGTACCTGTACATGTTGTTCCTTTGTCAAAGATGTCACCTACCGAGAAAAAGAAGTGGTTAATTCGATTGAGAGGCGAACTTGATCAGCTTAGGACGTTTCAGAAGAGAGTGGATGTGGATAAGCCTCATATTGTCACAATGTCATCGTCTAATGATATTTTTAGCTCTAATAATGTTCAAGTTGCACGCCAAGCAAACGTAAAGAGATCTTCTGGCCCGGGGAAAAGAATTGATCAGCATGGCCAGAAGTCAAAGGGATTTACTCGTGGTGTTATGGGAAGGTTTCAATCTACAAAAGAGTCTGCACCAGCAGGGACTTTCAGTGCGATATTGAAGAAACAGTGTGAGAGTTTGTTGAAGAAGTTGATGACTCATCCGCATGGTTGGGTGTTCAATAAACCTGTTGATGTTGTGGCTTTGAAAATACCTGATTACTTCAATGTTATTAAGAATCCCATGGATTTAGGGACAATAAAAGAAAAACTCGGTTCAGGAAAATATTCAAGTCCACTCGATTTTCATGCTGATGTCAGACTTACCTTCTCCAACGCCATGACATATAATCCGCCAGGCAATGATGTTCATGTCATGGCAGATGTTCTTAATAATTTTTTTGAGCTAAGATGGAAGCCTATTGAAAAGAAACTTCCTGCGACTGGTTCTCAACAATATTCGCTTCATGAAGAGATTGATCTGAGTAAGCCAGCTCCTCCTTCAAAGAAGAGAAAAATTACGTCAATACAACAAGAACCATTGTCAGAGTCGGTTAGAATGGTGATGACCAATGAAGAAAAGCATAAGTTAAGTAGGGAGTTGGAAGCTCACCTGGGTGATTTGCCGGATAATATAATTGACTTTTTGAAGCAACACAGCTCAAGTGGGAATGAAGCTGGAGAGGATGAAATAGAAATTGATATTGATGATCTCAACAATGATACATTGTTCAAACTACGCACAATGCTTGATGACCATGTGCGTGAGCTTCAAAATCATGCAAAAGCAGAACCTTGTGTCATTGAGGTATTTTGTGCTTCACCCTTTAATTTTTGGTAAGAGATATTGCTCATGTGATGACGCTGAAATCTAATATCGTCCCTTCTTCAATCACAGCTGTTACATGAATCAGGGCTTAGCAACTCAACTATGCAACTATATAGAGGTTAATATCCTTTTACTTAGTCATCAAATACCCATATATATGTGTGTGTGTGTGTATGGGTATCTGATGACTTCTAATTAATAGCTCAACGTGGATTTTCTTGACCTAGCCACTGTTGGTGTGTTCTGTTTACATATTACAGGAAATGATCCTGTGGACGAGGATGTAGATATTGGTGGGAATGAACCCCCTGTTTCAAGCTATACTCCTGTTGGACAAGAAAAAGGAACAAACAAGAAAAGTGACATGGGCATGACATCAAGAACCTCAAGTGGTAATTACATTACTGACATAATACTAAGATTAGAAATAATATCACATACCTGTATTGTGCTGTTAGGGTTACAAGTTGCACACAAACTCTTTATATCCTTACCATCTTTAAGATGAAATTTACTCTATACTGAAATTAGATGCTTGAGAACCAGTGTGAGAACTAAGATAGGTGTTTAAAGTGATATATTTTGGATGGTTACAATGTTTTGCTTTGGACAATCTTACTTCGAATCTTCGATGCATATACTGGGAATAATAGTGCAGCATTTAGTGCAAGAGAAGGGAGATCTGGAAGATTTCATTAGAACATACGACAGCTTAGTGATGATTATTGTACTTAAACGCTAGTTATCTGTTCAATTTAACACCTTTGTTTTGTAGTTAGCAAAAGAAACTTTAGAGTACAATAACATTTTCTAACAGTGATTTCTAGTAAAGGAGGCAGAGATTTTGCTGAATTTCTATGGATAAGTGAAAGTGTTAAAAAGGGTCTAATACAGTGATTTCTAGTGACATTTTTCTATTAAGGTTTCTTCTCATTATTTATTTATTGTATATATGCCTTAATCAAACTGGGGGAATGGCAGTCTAGGATTGGGAGCAACAGGCTGCTTGAATTACTAAACCAGGTTCTGTGGTATCGATTTTTCATTTCAGCCTTCTAACTAAGGGAATTTTTAATTAAGTCTGCGTATAAGTCTATTTAAGTCACTGTGATGTTTCGGGGGTAGGTTATTCAGATACTCACCTGTTTACCACCTTCTTATTCAGGGTTAGGGGGTGCCAAAATGTTTAATTTCAATCAATACCAGTGCGGAAGCACCTCTGAATGAATTGTGTGGCTCATTCTTGTATATGTTATCCAACTGTCCAAGTTTGGATTCCCAAAGTTGCATGATGCTAAAATATACGAGTAAAAATAGCACCACAGACAGAAGAATACCCGGTGAATAAATTACCACTAGAGAACTTATGAACGTAAATTTTGTGAAATAAAAGAAAAACAATATACGAGTTTCATTTTTCCTGCCATCAACTTCACTGCTACTGTACTTATTATTATTTCGGGTCACAATAATAAGAGAATTTTTTTTGACAGTAAGATGGTTAGTGATGATATATGTTTTGTGCCTTCTATAAGTTATGGAGTTCTATTATCTTTTCAATCTTTTTGGTCAAGATTCTTCTTACAACTTGTAAATTCATTTGAAGTTGCTTCTTAACTCTAAATACTCTCAAGGGCCAAGGCACTCTCTTAAATGCTGTAAATAATAAAGGTTACAAGAAACTGGCTGGACTTCGTGTCTATCAGGAGATCTGTTACTTTGAGATGAAATTCTCCGTTTCTCTTTGGTTGCCTAGATGCTTGTCACGTTTGGTGTATTTATGTGTTTGGAGTTGCTTTGGTCTTGTCTGTATGGTTTGGATAAGGAGAGATTATCAAAGGTTGCAAGATGAATGTGTGGGGTAAGTTGGGTAACTGGTCAAAAGAGTATGGACCAATTGGGATAGATTGACCCACTCACACTTTCTTCTTTAGTTTTTGAATAAATTTAATGCAGCCCTAGAGTAACTTCTATTCATTGAGTGACAACCCTTCCACTCGGTACCGTTGGACCACTAAGGCCTATTTTCGTCTCTTCTTGACGAGTGGGGTTCTTATGTTAACGTTGTTCATAGAGTAAAAGATATTCTTAAGTCAACATGGGCAAATAAATCTAAATCTTGGAATAATGCGACACAGTTGTATGTCATAAATATTGACTTTATGTGACTTCCGAGTTCCAACCCTTCGGCTCCTTCCCCTTTGCTGAATTCTTTCATTCGACTTGTTTGATCTGTTTAAAATAAAATCTTAAGGCACCGCCAAACTAACTCATGCATTGGTGAATGGGTCAAAATTTCCTACTAAGATCAAGGGACCACGATGGTACTTGT
Source organism: Gnaphalium uliginosum (assembly GCA_963930675.1). Taxonomy (NCBI): domain Eukaryota; kingdom Viridiplantae; phylum Streptophyta; class Magnoliopsida; order Asterales; family Asteraceae; genus Gnaphalium; species Gnaphalium uliginosum. The sequence goes on from OZ005685.1 coordinate 34,249,148, forward strand.
GGTTGAAGGCAGCAACTTTTGGTGCTTTAAATATGTTTTGGGGGAGGCTGACATAATTTAGTCACACATTGCTCTATATTTAAGTACAATTATGTATATATAGTCAAGGCCAACTTAGCTTACCTCGATAGTGAGACTAACAACATGTAGAGATGGGCATGCCTCATAGATGCTTACTTCAGATGCTTTTGCTGCTAAAGTATTTGAAACTCTCTGGTTTTTGTCATCCGGTGTCCTGGGACCATCTGTGTTAGTTGTTACTGTCGATGATTCTCTTTTCTCTTGAGCTGTGCCCTTTGCGTGATAAGGATAGATGTCAATTTGAATTGGTTGTCCTGATATTAGAGTGGGATTTTTTTTAATACCACCTAACCTTTTAGTTCTTTAACCTGATAATTTGAAATTTTACAGTGTCACGCTTGTCATGCAACTTAGATGAAATTTATGTCGTAATTTGCTTCTGTTCCTAAATTGATTGATATTAGTACAGTTTATTTTACCAAGTAGTCGAGTGCTTCGGTTTCTGATGAGTTCTGTATGCATGTACTTTGGCTTTTTGTTGGCTATATTTTATATTGGATAGTTAGCAATTTTATGGTTTCTGCAGATACTCATTCTAGAAATGCCTCTGAAAATGGACAAACTGATGATGTTAAAGCTTCCAGCCCTGCAAAGGTGTCTCAGGTAATTAATTCTTTCTACATAATTCTTTGTATATTGAAATAATTTGGGACATTGGCGCTGTGTTTCTATTTTTTGTGGGCCAATAGGTTACACATATATCTGTAATACTTTTTGTAGGCTGTAATAGGTTATACATACATCTGTAATATTTTTTGTAGGCTGTAATAGGTTATACATATATCTGTAATATTCTTTTTGTAAATTCAATATACAGAACGATAATGCTGGAGCAGATTTGGAGGACAAGGCGCCCACGAGCGATTTAATTGATAATCGTAAGTTTCTCTTTCTTCTTTTGGTTGTTTGGGTTGGCTCGATAAAAATAGCTTATGCATTGGCTAGAAGCCATCTCGGGGGAGTTCTTTGTCAAAAGCGCCTAATTGAAGGGTTAAAATCATGATACCCACTTTCTTAACAATTGTTTTGGTGAAGCTTATTGCGTTTTGACAACACTATCAGCTGATAAGCTGCCTTAATAAGCTAACCAAAGCATGCCCTTAGTTTATTGGGACGGATATATAAACTATTGAATACTGGCTAACGAAAAAGATTATTATGCATATATTTCAGAGTCAGTAAGCGGGTTGGACCAAGTTGAACATATTTCCCAGCAGAAGCCAAGCTCTGTTGAATCAGATAGCCAGAAGGATGATGGTGAGCATCATAATGAAAAATGGTTGTTTGATTGTTTCTAGTTCATATGGGGGTTGCTAACCGCCATTGATTTGCATAAATTAGGGGATAGTGCTCCGAATTCGAGACCTGTTTCGCCTGGAAAGTTGTACCGGGCTGCACTCTTAAAAAATCGATTTGCTGATACAATATTTAAAGCTCGAGAAAAGACACTCAACCAGGTTAGTTGCATCACCAACTTCTTATGTTTGTTACAATGGTTCAGAAATTTAGAGGTGGCATCTGGACCAGTTTATAGATAACACTGCTATGGTTATACGTCGTTATCTTTCTAATTCTCTAATGGTCAATAAACGTAAACATTTTAGAAGTGCTAAATGGGTCGAAAGTTTCGCCCAAAGTCTACCACTAACGCCTAAACTATCTCATACATCTTATTTTAAAAAATTATCCTTTAGTTTTTACCTCATATTTGAGATATTTACCTGATAGAGGATAAGAATGGAAGTGTTCCGGCTGACCCTACCTGATCTCTTATGACTTACCAGCTGTGACTTGCCTATTTTGCCACCTCTATCCAGAATAGTCTGTTCTAATATAAACAGGTATAATTGATAACTGATGAATCAGGTTGAAAAGGGGGATCCTGAGAAACTGCGCCGTGAGAAGGAGGCATTAGAAAATCAGAAAAGGAAAGGTTGGACATTTTCTTGACCTTGTTCGTTTTAATTGGACCTGTTTTTGTGGCTGTAATATTTGTCAATTGAGTTATGAATTGTTTTCCTAACAACCAGAAAAAGCTCGGTTACAAGCAGCAGCAGAGGCAGCAGAAAATGCTCGAAGGCGAGCGGAAGCAGAAGCTGCATTAGAAGCGAAACGGAAGAGAGACCTTGAGAGGGAAGCAGCTCGGCAGGCATTGTTGAAGGTATCCATCTGTCTATACCCTGATCAGAATACAATTAGGAAAATGGGAGTAACATAGTTTTCTATATATTCTGTATAGTACTGTGTCGACTACACGAAACCACAAATAAGGGGGACTCTTATGCGAACCATTCACTTTCTTTCATTATGTCAAATCTACTTGAGTATAGCATGGGATGCACATTATCGTATGCAGAACTTCATTTTACCCTTACCTTTTACACATGTGTATTAGACTTGTGAAAGTGGAACTATTGTATGTTTATGTGGAATAACTGGCGGGTGGGGTAATGTTCCAATACAGGTTTTGGTCGACAAGTTATTTTAAAACAGTTCAATCTGGCATTGGCTTGGTTGATTTTCATTAAGAACTTTAAGAATCTTTGTACAGAGGGCAGCCAAGTATTCTTAAAGTTGCACTAAGGCCACTTGTAATGTTGTTTTGTTATTTCAGTTGCCTTTGGTGCAACTGTTATGCTATAATATTTGAGTGGGCTTAGTGTAACCTTTTGAGTAATTGGATGGTCTATGTGTACATTTCTTAGTTATGGATATTAGTAAGCTCAAAAGTAAAATAGGTGATAAAAGTAAATACGTAACTTTTTCTTGAAAAACGTCGAAGAAAAGAGTTGCAGAGTATTTTAAACTTGAAATTGCAATCAGTGTCCATTTATAAAGTATTGTGACCAAGAAACACATGGATACAACAACTAGTTAGGTTGAGCTTACGTTTGACCCAAGAAACTGAAGTTGTGGTACTTGATCATAAAATATCAAAATTATAGTTTAAAGAACTTGTTTAAACTCTCCATTTGTTTGTGCAGATGGAAAAGACAGTTGAAATCGACGAGACTTCACGATTTATTGAGGACTTGGAAATGCTTCGGACTGTGAATCCTGAGCAGTTGGCGATTTCAGTAGACGAGACAAGTCCTGATCATGGCTCACTGGACGCGTTAGGCAGCTTCAAGTTTGGGGCTAGCAATCCGTTAGAACAACTTGGTTTATACATGAAGAGGGATGAACATGAAGAGGATGATGGTGAGCTTGAGTTTCCTACTGTTGTTACAGGTGGGATTAATATGGATGTGGAAGAAGGAGAAATTGATTGAAGTCTATATAGTTATGGAGTTAGAATGTTTAGTATGATCTTCTATGTATAGAATGAATGATTGCTGGCTATTCAGCATCTTCGAAAACTGAAAAAAAAAAACAAAAAGAAGTAAAATTAAATGAAAAAACAAGAAGCAATTTATAGAATGATGATAAACATTCATTTTCAGTTGTGGAATCTGTGTTTCTTTCTGCGTATGTGAATGGTCGTTTTGTAGTTGATTCTATTTTGATTGTTGCAACTACTGTGAGATGATATCTACTGTATTGTTTCATACTAACTAGCATTCTTTTCTTGCTTGGTTGTGTTTGTCTTATTCTGTTTATGCTAAATATGTTACGGGGGTGATAGGTACCCTTCAAATTATCATTTTATTTAAAATATGCTCGACCACAATTAGCCAAGTTTAGAACTTATATTTTAAAGTTACACTATTACTTTTTAGGGTGAAAGCTCAAGAAAACCATTGTACTTTTGGAAATGTATGCTATAGTTTGTAAATAAGTAATGTGTGAAACGAACTTTCAAATTTTGTTAATTTTGTTTACAACCAATAAAATATAAAGTACATGTAACATAAGATATGATGAAAAAGTAGAAATAATTGTACTCTATGCTTTAATGGTCGTACATTGTGTACCTTGAAGTGAAACGTGAAAGTATGTTGGACACTTTGAGTATTTACAAAGTACATTGTATACATGTACACAGTGTGTACATTTTGAAAGTGTAATGATTTTTCTTCTTCTTCAACACAAGTACACTAAATCCACGAGTATATATATTAAATCAACGAATATATATGATTGTTCTATTTTCAGGACTTAAACCCTAGATCTAATAAATCCTCAATCTAATTATTGAAAGGCTAACCTCAATACCACTAGACTAACGACCTTAGTTCTTACCCTACTTTTTATATTCGAACATTAGTTGAAACTTATTATAAAACTACAATTTGAACATTGTTTTCAAATGCACGTTATGCGAATTTCTTCTTTAAAACAATAAAATAGTTTATGAATATCTTCATTTATTTTTTTTGGGTGTGGTTAAGAGGAGCAGGGATTTTATGAGGGATAAGGAGAATAAGATTTCAACCAATCAAAGACTGACAAGTGTTACACGCGGTCCACACCTGTCAGGCCGCCGGGGGCTATTTTATAATTTTATAATTTTTTAGATCTATATCTACATTTTCAGATCTACATGTATAAAGATATAAGTTTTCGGATCTATTTTCATTTAGATCGAAATGTTTTATAAAGTGGTGGTGGTAGTCAAGATATGACGTAAGTGGTGGTGGTGGTGGTGGCGGTGGCGGTGGCGGTGGCGGTGGCGGTGGCGGTGGCGGTGGGTGAAACGGTAGGATAAGAGGTAGACAAAGCATGAAGAAATGATCATGGTTGGTTATGTACAGTAAGGCCAGTTCACCAACGGTGGTAGTTCGCATCTCAACTCTCCAGCCACAAATTCGTCGTCACCGTCGCTTTTTCGCCTCTTTTCTCGGTCACGACGAGGTGATGGTGGCGGTGGACGGTGACGGTTGTGTGAATTTAGTGTGTGTTAGTGGGTGTAAATTAGAGAGTGTTTGTGTGTTTTTGTGAAGAGAGAGAGAGAGGGATCCAAACATTGATGTGACCAAAAGTGTGCCCTAGTTCTAGTTTTACTCCCCTAATATAATTTCATATAAATTACAATTCAGTCCCTTTATCCAAAATAATTTCAAACTAGACCCTCACGTGACATGAAATGACATGATCTGCACAGTTAATAGATAGAATGAACGGATATGATCTTGATGCTCCTCTACCCTAATATGGGCACACCTCCTCTAATCCCCAATCTATTTTTTTTATTATTATTTATATGTTTTTTTTTGGCGAATATTACATACCTAATGTTTTGTGTTTTCTTGTGGGTTTACTTCTGGTATGTTATAACTTCCCACCCAACTTTGACCTCCCCTTTTGAGTTTTGAATTCTCGATTCATTCACGAGTAAATAACAAATCATTTTCTGAAGACACTGAATACCATAGTTTAAGAATTGCCTTTGAAAAAAATTATAAATAAAGAAAATAATAACATAAGAATTGTAAATGTTTTATTGGTACCATTACAATAAAGAGAACTCGATATATATATAAGTTCTAAAAGTTAACTATGTAGTAATAAAGCTTCTATAAAACGTATTCTTGGTCGCTTAACGGTTGGTAAGAAATAAGATTGTTTGTGTTTAGTTAATCTACTTTTTTATGTTCTTAATAAGTTTTAAATTGCTATTTTCATGTTAAACGTTACGTGTTTATGTGACAAATGTAGTCATTCTTTGAAAAAAGTCCACGTTAAAGATTACTAAAAGGATTAATTTTTACATTATATTGGTACTTTATCAGCTTATTCAATAATTTTTAATTTTTTATATATCTAAGCTAGTTTTGGTAATTTCAACTTTATTAGTTTTCATTTAACAAGGATAAATAAAATGTTAATTAAGTGACCTAACATATATTCTAGCATTTCCTATATCATTTACCAAAATAAAATATATAAGTGAAAGCACTTTAAAAAATGGTAGTTGTGTTAATAATTTATGTAGTCGATGTACCTACATAACTACTAATAACTTGGTACATTGATGATTTTGATATGTGTTACCCTCATATGGAACTAAATTGCATTATAAGGAAAATGTAATTATCAATGCTGATTTTGAGTGTGTATGCGTTTTCAATGCCGAAAAGATAAAGTTAAACTTTAGTTTTCAAACATTTTAAATCGAATTTTCGTTACCTGTTTTAGATCAAAGTTATAGAAGTGAATGGTTTTTTTTGTGTGTTTGAATTGTCAGTGAACCCATTTTATTAATCAACTCTATGTAGCTCAGTTAAGCTACATAAACCATAATAGATGTGTCAATTGCGACCTATGTTGCTAATTTGCATAAAATCACAAAAATAAAAATAAAAATATCAAATTGAATAAACCTTAACAACATATCCAATAATAATAATAATAATAATAGTAATAATAATAATAATTTGTTCGTTAAAATGTCAAACCGTTAAACGTGAAAATACATAGACATATACATATACATATATATATACACATATATATATATATATATATATATATATATATATATTGTATACAAGATAAGATAAAATAAAATGAAATGTGCGATTATTAGATTATCCAATAAGATATTATTCTTGTCATTTAAAACATTTTTATCGGTTAATTACTTAATTAGACATTTATTCAAACAGCCTTCAAATCTGACTTTCTTTTTTTGGCGGCGTTGACTTTATCAAGTCCCACCGGTCATCTATATATTTAAATTCATTCGCATTTCCTTCTTCTTCTTCATAAAAGCCTCCCTCCAATTTCGTCAGAAAAGCCTTCAGTTTTATCTCAATTCAACCTCAAAACAACAAAAATGGATTCTTTCACAAATCTAATTCCATCTTTATCATCATCTCTCCCACACTTTTGCACAATGTTTCTCACAATTTACATAACCGCACACTTGATCGTTTTCCGTAACTGGAGCCCTAAGATCCGACCCGAATCCGCCAGCTGTTTAATCTCACTTGCTCATGGCACCCCTGCTGTCTTCCTTGCAGCTCACGCAATCTATTCAAACCCTAACCCTGATAATTTCGCATCACTCAACACTCGATCACAAAACACTGTTCTTGAATACAGCATTGCTTACTTCTTAATGGATCTTTTTCACTTTCTAATTTATAATCCTACTGATTTTTTATTCATTGGTCATCATTTAGCCACACTTTTTGTTTTCACCACGTGTCGGTTTTTCGTGTTACATGGTGCTTATGAAGTTTTGATTTTGCTTGTGTTGGCGGAGGTTACAAGTTTTTTCCAGAACGTCTGGACGTTGGCCAATGCGAGAAAAGGGGATTCTGAATTTGCACGCCAGGTGTTTGATAAAATTTCTGTTCCGTTTTACGTGGTTTATTCTGTTGTTAGAGGTTTTCTTGCACCGGTTTTTGTTTATAAGATGGTTGGGTTTTATTCGAGTGGGGTTGCGGATAGTGTTTTGCCTAGGTGGCTTTGGGTTTCTTGGATTTGTGTTGTGGTTATGGCGATTTCGGTTAGTATTCTTTGGATTATTAATAACTGGATTCAGTTGTATAGAGAAAGAATGCTTAAGATTGAAACAGAGAAGAAAATTAGGTAAAAAAATAAGTTAATGACTTGTAATATATTACTGTAATTTTATCAATTATATATATAAACATATATCAAAGAGAATTGTATATCAAATTTCTTATTTTTATGTGAAATAAAACTGTGAATGTTACTTATGATGCTTTGTATCAGAATAGATACAAGAGTAGATATTGTATTATTGTTGAATATATGATGCAATTTAAACATAAACGGAAATAAAACGAGGAACGAATCAAATAAGACAAAAAACTCACAAAAAAATAGGGTACTAATGATATTTTACACGAAGAAACAGAGGGTATTTATCTTTGATCGATGATTTCCATAGTAGAGAAAACCCTTCATGGGTTCTTTATGCTGTTTTCTTTGTGGGAAGACGATTAATTATAGAACTTATAATTCTTGGCTTGCTTTATGATATTTTGCAGTCCTCCAATGGGAGATAGAATCATCAAACAGAGACCGAAAAAGATGCAAATCTGAAAATTAAATGTGGCGTTTAGTAATATTTTCTAGCTATAGATTAAAAGAATGAGATAGTGAAGACGATGTATGATAATTTTGAGATGAAACATAGTAACATACCCAATTAGTGCACCAGGAGAAACTGAACTTCTTTGGCTTGTAGATGGCGAGCCACATTATGCAAGGGAGCTAATGAAAACAAAGGGTTAGTGTAACAAGAAATTAGTAAGTGTTTAGAAACCTCTATAGACAGAACGTGTATAATGTTGAAGGTATGCTTACAAAATAAGTTGTAGGGGCAAATGCAAATCCTCCAAAGAAACCAAGTAGACCTCCAAAGAAAGGGAAGGTTATCCCAACAAACATTGTGAATGCTGAACCCAAATAAAATATCAGTCAATGACCCTCTAATAAAAATTACAAAATGTGTTTCCACAAACGTAGTGCTATAGTTAATCTAGGCAGTTACTAACCTACGTAAATATTGCGTGAGATAAAACGCAGGTACCAGGTTGGTTTGAATCTCAACTTCTTCACTAACAAGGTTTCGATCATATCAAAGACTGGCATTGCATAAATCTGTTAAAAGTCACAAAATAGTTAGCAGTATTTAGGAAAACTTACTAATGAAGAGTGTCGTCATGTAGAGATTATCGTATGCAGGATGAGACACTGGTAAATAATATGATTGAAAAAATTTACATGGGTATCTCTAGCATATCAACACCTTATAGTAGTACTGAATGGAAGGCATGTGCACGGGTCTGTAGACCAGTTAATGTGAAACAGGTTACAGAGTTAATCTGTTTATGGTTTCTATTGACATCCGTTAATTTCAACCAAATTGAACAATATAAACTAAAGTTGTCAACCAAGCTTTCCAAAATAGTCAAATCGGCCAGGTCCATAGATTTGGCAGGTTGGCATTGCTAACTTTTTAAACCGATCTTACGAGGTTGGTGAACATTTCAGGATGTAAACCAGCTAAACCGAACTGTGCATATCCCTACCGAATATAAGTTGAATCTATCAAAAAATCATTATACCTGATAGCTGCCAATGACATGGATGACCACAAACATGTTAGCAGCAGCAATAAGCCATTTAGGCCTCTCTAGTGAAATCAGAATGTTATCAGCAACTTCATTTCCAAACATATAATATCCAATTAAAGCAACTGGGAAATAACACAAGGCGACCACTATATAAGCCACAACCACACCCTTCCACATCGGTCCCTTGGAAGGCTTCTCGGGTGTCGAAGGGATTGTTGCCTGGATCTCCAAAACAACATTGTGGCCAGCGTATGCAAATGCCACATCACCCAAAGCCGTGAGAAAATTGAAGGTCGTTTGTGTTGGGGTCGTTGCTTTGTACCCATACTGTACATTCTGTTGCATCCCCTTGTGAATAGTAGCCGACCAAGCTATTGTGGAGTAACTGTTTAGTAAAAAACACTTCCATTAGTTGGATACTGTTTGATAGTAATTAATCATTAGAGGGATGTAGCAGGAGCTCACGTTAAAGACATGACAGCAGCGGCCAATGAGACCCCAGAAATGGAATTAAAGTTTGGAAGGTGAGAAAGTATGAAATGAACAGAAGCAAAGATCATAATGAAATAGGATGTTTTGATCTTTACACAATCATCACAAACAGTTTCGTGAAATTTTTTCAAAGATGTCCCTCCTGTGACCATGTAGACTATGTTGACACCAACTTCACAGATCAACTGTTGGGGAACCACGATGTATAAGCCGAGCTTTTCACCAAATGCTTCTTGGCCTAATTCATGGTACCTATCAAACCGCTTCCCAGGTACCATTTCGTGCATTTGAACCATCTGCCATAGTGTGTACAAGGTTATTACCCATGACAGAATAAGTATAACCACACCAGGTCCCCTGTATACAAAATCCATGATTTCTGTTAGTATAAATAGAAGAAATTTTGATACGATATGAAGAAAGATATATTATATTTATAGCAGCTATTGAAACTATTCTCTACACCGGGGCAGATCTACATGATCCTTGCGGTATGCACGCACACACGGCACACACCTTAAATGTTCATTGGTATCGTTTTGTAGTTTAAAGAATAAAGAATAAAGAACTTGAAAAATTATTCTAGACCAGGATAAAAAAGAATTTTAGGACAGTGCATATACCCTGATCGGAACTGTTGGATTTTGCCGACATTAGATTTTATGCTGATATGTGCTTTTTATTAGAAATTTTGTACTAGTAAATTTTGTGTTGATTTCAGAAGTAGTACCATCCGAGATTTGACATGGCGTAGGGAAGACTCAAGACTCCAGCTCCAACCATTGCGGTGACATTGTGAAAAGCAGCATAATACCATTTTGCGTTTCTTGATGAAGTGATTGGAAGCCAATCGTCTATTGCTTTCTGCTCCGCTGTCCTTTCATCCTGTTATCACATAATTAAGAAGACAAGAAAGGCAAATAAATATTATTGCCATCTTCTGTTTTATGTTATACTACCTGTATGTTGAATCTAATTATATATAGTTAAATACAACAAGTAGATATCCTTTCAAAATCACTTTCTGTATCTTTTTTAGTCGGTGCATGCCTTTTGTTCATAGAAATGTGTTTTGAATGATATTTTTCTAAGGAAAAAAATTATTTGATAGATTAGCTAAACTTTAAGGAGATGAATGAATATCCTCATAAGTCTTACAACATTGAAAGATTCTTCCTTTTGATCTTTTAGGACAACACTCGACTTCATGTCGTCTGTACTTTCCATTCTGTGCACAACGGAGTAGAGGCGAAACAGAAAATGGGAAGGGCAGGTGCGGCTATTTAACTACGGGTCATGTAGAAAAAATAAGAAACATCTGTCCATAAAAGACAATTTGCCGGCCGTTTATTCTGTATTTGGCAGGCCGTCTGTTCTAAAGTCTTAAGGATCTTAATCAATGAAGTATTTGGAAACTGCATTTTATGTCTTTTTTGTAAGCGCTAAATGTCACATTCGTATTTTCTGGAACTGAAAGTGAAAGATGAATACGATATTTTCTATCTTAACTACATTTTGTACCAATATTTTGATGCACACTATGCAAAATTGCTGTAATAGGCAACATAACACTTTATTGGGTCACCTTGGTAGAGCTGAAGTAAATTTCAGTAGCAGATGCTTCTTATGTGTAGCAACATATCCAGCCAATTCTTAAGTGGACCAAATTATATAAAATAGCAACCTGCAGCTTTTGTTTACGTTCCATTTTAAGTAATGAATTCTTGTTTTTAACAGAGAACAGCAACCTTCTTCTGACTTTTTACATTATAAATTTGGTAGATATGGGTAGCTATATCCTATAGAAATACAGAAGTAGGTTCCCTACACGTTGTAAATATGATCGATGAAGACAAGTTAAGAAAGATTGATTATATATTCTATTTGTTCATAACATTGAAACATATCACAAGTGAAGCTGGAAAAGACAGCTTTGCAGTATATAAATACCAAATATAATTCTAATTTGGGGGTAGAATTCACATCTAGAGATTCAAGTGTAAACTTTAATAGGTATGCACACACAATAACTTCAAAGTAAAAAAAAAAAGTTAAATGAAAAAAGAGGCTGAAATGTCTTCTGATAAGCACTTTAATTAATCTTGTGGCTGTAACTGCACTCATCTTCTTATAAACACTCTTTTCAACCATAACAATTCCCGAATAGCTTCCTGGACTTGTATTCAGGCTAAGTCAATGCTTATGAGAAAAACTCATAGGTTTTGGCTTGAACAATGATCGACCTTAAACCTCCGATAGGTGATAAGACCATCAATGAAACTCCAAATACGATACATATCTGAAATTTAATGAAGCGGTGTTAACATAATATAAATATAAATAATAATATGTACTGAGAACATAACTGTCTCTTTCGAATGTTAGATTATACATAATTACGTACCCAGTTAGTAATCCAAGATAAGCTCCACTTTTTGGGATTATAGATGGAAAGCCACATAATGCAAGGCAACTGAATGATCAAGATCAGCAAATTCAAGATTAAAACCATAAATCGAGTATAACATAACAACAAGAATCAAGAAGTGAAGAATTTGCTTACGAAGTATGTTGTTGGGGCGAATGCAAATCCTCCAAAGAAACCAAGTAGTCCACTAAAGAAAGGGAAGCAGATACCAATGAACATTGTTAATGCTGCAAATGTAGGAAAAAAATTAATCTGTTAAGTACGAGAAAACCCCACGAATATTCACAATGATCAGTCTATGCAATATAAGTTGTGTTTGCTTACCAACATAGGTATTTCTCGTAATAAACCGAAGAGTAAAACTAGGGGTGAAGTTCAACTTTTTTACCAACACAGTTTCGATCATATCGAATACCGGCATTGCATAGATCTACAGAACAAATATGCAAATTTCTATTAGATATTATTAGTAACGATAATGGCAACATGAGCTCCATTAGTACTTCTAGGTAGCAAGTTAGCCCAAAAACTTCTGAATCATTATTAATATTCACCTGGTAGCTACCAATGACGTGAACCACAACGAACAAATTAGCCATGACGATTAACCATGTGGGCTTACTTAAACTGATAAGAATGTTATCTGAGACTGCATTTCCGTACACGTAATACCCAATAAGAGCAACTGGAAAGTAGCATATGGCAACAACTATATAGGCAACGACCACTCCCTTCCACATAGGACCCTTTGAAGGCTTCTCGGGGGTCGATGGAATGGTGGCTTGAATTTCCAACACCACGTTGTGACCAGCGTATGCAAAAGCAACATCACCCAATGCACTAAAGAAGTTAAACACTGTCCCAATTGTACTCTTAGCTTTGTATCCATATTGTACGTCTGGTTGCACTCCCTTTTTCAAGGAAGCCGTCCATGCAATGGTCGAGTAACTACATCGCAATCATAGTTTTAGTTGTTAGAATGAGTTGTAGAATATAGTGTCTGGATATGTTTCTACCTTGTATAATCTGATAACTGGATATTTAAGTGTTTGGCAGATTATTATTATTATTATTATTTATTATCATTTATGAAAATAAGAGGCAAAATGATCAAAAAATGATTTCTTGTGAATTGGGAGTAAACGTCAATCTAATTAGCTTTGTAAATATCTAAAACTTGAAGGCTGGGTGCAAAATGTAAATTCTTGTTTAAAAAAAAAAAGACCCTTAATAGCACCTAAACGTATGTGCAGTCAATTGCACATGTGTTAGTTATGCCAATAACTAATTAGGGAACTTGCAGTATTCATATAACTTAAAATGTACAGTACCTGAGGGACATGACGGCAGCTGCCAACGACACTCCAGAGATGGAGTTCAGGTTGGGAAGATGGGAAAGAACGAAATGCACAGAGGCAAATATCATGATGAAATAGGTAAGCTTGATGTCTTTACAGTTATCTTCGCAAACCAAATCATGGACTTTCTTCAAAGATTTTCCTCCAGTAACCATATAAACAATGTTCACTCCAACTTCAACAATAAGTTGTTGTGGAACCACAATATAAAGACCAAGTTTCTCCCCGAAAGCATGTTGACCAAGCTCATGGTATCTATCAAATCGTTTCCCAGGTACCATTTCATGCATTTCAACCATTTGCCATAATGTGTATAGAGTCACAACCCATGATATCACTAAAACCGCAACGCCAGGACCCCTGTGTGTTTTTGGCAGGTATTAGCATTATTATTTTCAAATGTTACATGTTAATGTTTCAATGAAACAGTAGTGGTCAAAATAGGGATACTGACCATCCTAGTTCCGACATTGCATAAGGGAGACTGAGAACACCAGCTCCAACCATGGCTGTAACGTTGTGGAAGGCCGAGTACCACCATTTTGCATTCCTGGATGACGTAATTGGTAACCAGGCATCAATGGCTTTCTCCTTTTCGGTTCTGTTGTCAACCTGTTTATATCGTTGGAATTGTTCAACATTTAGTACTCCAAATTCAAATTTACAAATACAAGTTTATCTATTGCTAGAGACCGAGCTAGAAATTTTTCCTATCAAGTCCAAAACTAAAACTTGGTATATGGGTTCAAAAATAAATGGTACTAAAGTTTGCAAAAAAAAAATTCAAAGCATTTATTCCTAGTGGGGTCGAGTGAACCCCACTCGACAGTGTCTAGCTCTGTCCCTAAAAAGGGTATCACAGTTTGGTGGATCTTTGGCACCTCTACCTTGAAAAGGTGGAATTTTATGTGATTTAAGAATATAAATAAATGTGTAAACCTATATTTTCCTTTTGTTTTAAGTTCGGTTAATGCAACAAACACGGTATGCATTTTACTCTTTAATACGGAGTACTCGATTATGTAAGTGAATACTTTCTACTTATTATATGAAAATTAACATGTGAGTAAAAATACTCGTACTCTCCAAATAATCTGAACATGAAAGACCTTATCCGCTTTATCCGCTTTAGGAATATACTTGTTATATAAAACCTTTGAATCCAACACATTTTTCATACAACTCTTTTAGCAAAGCAGATTATATACAGAAGTCTATTTGTATTGTTGGTGCAACAAAACCTATCATTTATCAATTAACCCAAATAATTATGATTTTATTAAGTTTAAGTAATTATTTATCAGTTATAAAAAGGCAAAATGAAACCATAAAAAAGGCAAAACAGTTATAGAATCAACATGATAATTTAACAAATATGCAAAAAGTATGGTGACTCAACACAAATAAAGACAAAGAAAACAAAAAGACAATCATATTGTTCATTTTATCTTATTAGCACAGCAACTGATTAATATTTTATAAAACTTATGTTATTCGATATTCGGCATTTATAGCGAGGGAAGATACCTTGTTATCACCATATTGTTGATCTTGTGTGGCTATGGCGTTATCGCTAACCATTTTTGACACGTTAAACCAAAAAATGGGCGATATCGATGACCGCAAACAGAATATGAGTCGAAAAAAGAGTGAGATTTGAGTTTTTGTGTTTATTAAGATGCATATTTATAGAGGAAGTAGTACAGCCATCTTTCCCCAAAGAAAGTCAATTGAAGTTAGCTGTTTCCAGGAAGCCGTTGTTTAGATTCATGTGCTGTCTTTGGGTCAACGGTCTTAAAACCAATCATAATCATCAAAGTTGCAAATTTAGTATTATTTTAATATATCTATCTATATCTATATTAATATTAATTTAAGAAACAACTGTTGGTGATTGAGAAATATACGGCTATTTTTATGTAACATCTTATTTTGGTCACAAATGTTTAAAAACGTTTCACTTAAAAAGTATGAATTAATTTAACTGGTTGAAATTTATTTCACTTTGGTAGTACAAGAAACGACAACTACTACTTCCGTTTTACTTTTACTTTCAAAATTTGTTGAATTTAAGATAAGTTGAATGAATATCATTTTTACATCTATATTTAAGGCAAGCTTAACTGGAAATTTTTATAAAATAAATAATTATGAGTAACGGAGAGTTTAATGATTTTTAATAACTTTTTACAAGTAAACAATATTTTGAGAAAAACAAAAATAATAAAAGTGGACAATAAAAATGAAACGGATGGAGTAACTTTTATCGTACTCCTTCCATATCATTTTTGTTTGTTTTCAAAAAATTGTCTTTATAAATTTCTTTTTATTATTAAAAATCACTAAAATTTACGTTTTACCCTCATTTATTATTGTCAGTAAGCGAATCAAACGTTTAGCGAACAATTCACGAACCGTTCAGCGTTATATAGTCGTTGCCATGTGCTATTTTTATCCATAAAAAACATTATAATTCTATCCATAATAAATTTCAATTAAACATCACAACCCTCTCATGCCTTTCGATATATCTAATGTACGCAAACCTTGTAACATAGTACCACGTAATATTTCCCGTTTGTTTATTTATTTTTTCATTCGATTGTTAATTTAATTACGAGTTAAATGCTAATTACATGTCACATGTAAATTTCCGACCAAATTAAATATTTTAAAAAATAAAATTAATGAATGAAAGCTTAGACTTATTAAACTCTTTGCGATGCTATCGATGATCATGACACACAGTGAACACAAAAATTGTACCAATGAAAGATATTACTGAATATATAGTATTAAAATTAAAATGTCAAATGTTAAATGATGAGTAATTACAGGAGAATAATGGTAGCGGACCATATGCGTTACAACGTAACTTTCTATGAATTTGTCTATTGCAATAATTTAAAGGGTTTTACTGACGTGTGACCCGTGGTACACGTTAAGAAACATTTAATGAATTCATAATTTCCTTAAATATTAGAATTTGTAATTAATATATGCATAAAAAAGGTAATTATTAGATTGAATTAATGAGTATTAAATACAAATTATAATATTTAAGGAAGTTCCGACTTCATTAAACATACGTTATCGTGTGCCACAGGGCACACGTTAGAAAAACCCTAATTTAAAATCACATTTAATATTTTTTGATTTTATACATGAATGAAACCTTATTTAAATAAAATAACAAATAGCACCAGCCAAAATTGTACCAAAAAATCGCTCGTATCTTGTTAAAAATCCGCCAATATGGTAAAAAAACAAAAAATCACTCCTACCTTGTTAAAAATCCACCAATATGTTAAAAAAAAAAAGATTTTTCTAATCGTAGCCCTAAGGGCTATGTTTAAGAATCAAATTGATGCAAAAAATAGTGGTACATTAAATTGGTTGAGGAAAGTTATATTCAGGAGGTGAGTGGTTATTATCAAAGTACAAGCAAGTTATGCATGTCTTAATTTCTTAAAGATGGCCCTAAGAGTTATGTTTAGAATTTTCCTAAAAAAAACCAGCCAAATGGTTAACAAAAATCGCTATAAAAAGAAAAATAAAAACTGCTTCAAAACCAGTAAAAACCCGCCAATATGGTTACAAGTTATCCGCTCCATGTTGTATCGTAACCAATGATATAAGTAGTAGTTGGACCAGTCGTTGAACCGCTGTAAAAAGGGGTTCTATTTTTGTAGCGCCGGCATCAAAGACGGTCGAGTCGATCAGCGCTGTAGATAATGTTTTTCACCTCCACTAAAAGCTTTTATGCACTAGTGATAATGCAACGTGTGAAAAAGAGTTTGAAAAGGCAATACCATTAGAAGTTTAACTGATTATCAAAGAATAAGATATATGTGATAAAGAGTAAACGATCTTATCGATTGAGTTTGAAAAGTAATCTTAGTGTTTTTTTTGTTTTTTAATTAGAAAATTCAACCAAAAATAAGATAAATATCATAGGATTTAGACCGTTTGAATCATTACACGAGTAAAAATACAACCTATCACAAAAATACGATAAATTAAACCACCACAAAATGGCTTAGTGGTTGGAGTTTTAATATCCTCACAATAGATCTCAAGTTAAGTTCAAATCTCACTAACAGCACATCTTGATGTGGTAAGAGAAAGGGTCTAGAAACGGTCAATGGATAACCCGATTAGACCGCGTAAATCTAAATAAAAATATTCACTCTGCCCGAATAACCTAAATAGAAAAAACTTTATACATTTACTAAACGAATCATTAAACGAGTAGTATTTGCCACAAGATAATAATTGATATTACCACATTAAGTAGGTAAAGAAACTACCCAAAAGGATAAGGAATTATTAGTATACAAACAATTATTTCATTAATATCTAACTTTTCCATTTTAATATATGGTCTTAATATACACCCTAGTAGAGAGAGAGAGAGAGAGAGAGATATGTGTACGTATATAATGCGTGTAAATTGGTAATGTGTGCGCGACTTAATAGTCAACGGATTGAAACCTTATATTTGAACCATGTGAACACTTACCGACCCACAACTCGAATTGAATTAAAAAAAACAAAAACATCCCCCTTTTGAGTCCTAAAATTAAACCCCACTCTTTTGAATCTATTTGATTCCCTCCTACGCCACATGAATCTTGTAATAATTGATAAAACTTTCTCCTACTGCTTAAAAAATATGAAGATCTTTTTTTTTTTTTAAATGGCATTTTTAAACGGTGACATCTAAATTGTAATTTCAGCGTCACGTCATGTGAACTTACTTAAAATTTAAAACTTCGACATATATTATAACATACACAAAACTTAATAATTAGGACTCAAATTTATTATTAATACTATGGCCGTATACCAAAAAGAAAACAAACTAAAACTTGAACAAACCGTATAAGCCAAGTCACCCCTAGAACGACTTGGCCTAATGGTTTCGTGGGTATGGTAACGGACTGATTAGATGATGTGGACGAGAAGAGAAAGCTGCGTAGAGAGTGCTCCAAGAAGTTTATGTTTGAAATTTAAAAATTACATTTGAATTATAAGAGGTGATTTAAATATGAGTTTTTGAAATATGATTCATATTAACTGTTTTTTTATAAGACTTCTAAATTCAGTAACATAGAATTTTAAATTAAATATTAAGTACTCATCAAGTGCCTAATAAAAATGATCTTATTCTAGCTATTTTACACTAATAATATATACTCCATCACGAGTTCTTTTGAAGTGCAATGCGTGCAATTTTGAAAAAATCAATCTGGAGATTATATGGATACTTACACCATTTTTGCAATGGTAATACAAGGTTGTGAAGGGTTGTGGGTGCCACATCACCATAATCTTGTATTATCTCCACAACCATTATAATAGTAAAAACAAGGTTGTGAAGGTAGGCCCTAATAAAAAAGTTTTCTTTTATATATATTTTGAATTAAACATGCGAAGAAAAAAAATGATGCGGGCCCACCTTTCTCCGTTCTCGTCCGGTGATCCCATCCACAACGTCCCATCACCACGACCCCACTGCATCCGTGGTGGTAGACCGATGCCCACAACCCGCCCGTTGCAAGTGCTCTTAATTGTGTGCGTGTAGCGTAACATAATATTTTCTTTTACAATTTGTTATTTTCAAAAAACGAAATATGGACAACCCGAAATGAACAAATATATTGTTTAATTTAATTAACTATATAAATATAATATAATATAAATTCTAAATATTTATTATTTCGTAATCTGATCATCCAATGAAAGGAGTTGAATTATTTAAGACGCTATGTTTCACCACTCTTTGCTCCTATGATTTTGTTGATACGTGCTTTGGTATCATGTAACATGAAAAGGTCAAAATTATCTACTTTACTTTGAAATTACTAAATACTATCAACCCTTGTTGTAACATAAATCATTATTTAATTTAATTAACATTTACCCGATTCACTCCATTATTCATGGATATGAATAAAGTAAGAGTTAGCTTCAGAGAGGAAGGGTTTATGAGGGGGAAGATTCGAAGAAGAGTAGAATTTTTTTCACCGAATGCATCATAGTTTAATAAATCCATTGTCACTATTCAGAAAAATAACGGATACGAAAATAAAATCCTAAAATAAATTGTTAGCAATTGCTTGAAAAGTAAATGAAAAATAAGTAAATGTAAAAAGAAAAACGAAAAAGTTTTTTCTTAAAGATACAAAATTAAATATAATAATAATAATAATAATAATACTAAAAGTTAAAATTAAAGCTTAAAACAAAAATTACATACAAATACAAATTTTTATTATAGGAGAAATAGTAAATGACTATTTTACCCTTCACTTCTATCTCTGATAAAAAACATAATAATGAAGTCTTTAGGTGCTTTTACTCTCAAACAATACTCATTGTATCAAAATTAAAACCATTTCAGTTGTAATCACTAATTTTCATAACCATTCAAAATTCAAATTGTAACTCTATTGATTGTGAAGTTAAGGGAGAACCATTTCAAAAATAACATAATGTATCGTAACAAAATAAATGTCAGATATTTAAATAAATGAAAACACAATTTTAGTAACTCATCAATATAATGCATTTCAGAATTCATTCTCTAAAGATTTTTACCCGTTGTCGTTTGTTTATTTGCTCAAATAATACAACCGATCATTCTTTATTAAAATTTACTTTTAAAATCGTGATTTTCTAGCATACATGCGGTTGTCAAAATGATGAGAATGTAAGTGTATATATTTTCCTTGAGGATCAAGGTGGTGATTGTATATTTTCACACTTCGTTGAAGTTATAGTAGTTATTAACAAGTAATGTAGCCGTATAGGTTACATAATATTGTTTTACTATTCTTCGTTTAAACTTCAGGAGTGTTTTTATCAACATGTTCCGAGTCAAAGTATTATAGGCTTGATTCCTAATTTACTTGAATCTCAAAAGATGAGATCACGATATAACACGTTGCATGTTATTAGTTGCTTAATTTATCTGTAGACAAACTTTGTATAACATGCCTGTTAATAGGTAAGTTTTCAATGTCAAACAATTTATTTGCTTCATTGCTTGCTCGAGTGACGAGGTTCGTCATTAGATCAAAATCATATACATGTGTGTGTGTATATATATATATATATATATATATGTTTTTTATCGTCAAAAATTACTTAATTTGAACTTGCAACTAAGAGAGGTCAAATGGGTCCCACATACTTTATATAGGTTAGTGAAGAATTGAACACAACGATAAGAAACAACGAAACTATTAGAGACAATATAAAACTATAATCTAGGAAATAAGAATCAAACACCAACATGTTGGAGATTATTAAAACTATAATCTCAATCCCCTATAATCTCTAAAATTCCGTCGGCCAAACACACTCCAAATCTCCAATGGTAAAACTTTTTCATAATGTTTTTTAAAAAGAAATCTACTATTGGAGATACCCTAAGAGGGTGTTTGGCCTAGCTTTTCTAGGGGGCTTTTTAGCTTATTGCGTTATGATACAGCTAAAAAGCTCTTTTGATGGTGTTTGGATGAACTTTTGTTAGAGATCTTCTCAAAATTTGTGGAGTAAATAAGCTGAAAAGCCAAAAGCCCCAGTTTTCTGACTTTTAGATAACGCAGAAGCTAAAAAGCATAAGCTAACTCAAACACCCCCTAACAACCGTAAAGGGTGTGTGAATACAATTTTTTTTTAAATAATATTAAAATTTAAATTTTTTTTACACATAATTCAAATGGTTTGCATGATTAAATAAAGTATTATAGTTTTTAAATTATAAAACAATTAAGTAAAGAACATTCTTAGTATTTTTCAATAAATTGTTTATGAATTGAAATAATCAACAAGTTTAAGGACAATTGCATAATAGATTGGCCAATGCTTAGAATTGATCCAAGTTACAAAGAGATGCAAGTTACAACTTCAAGCACTCACTAACACAAAGTAATCACACAAAGTGACGACAAAATGGGTAAAGAATTGAAGTACAAATGATTTCAGTATTTATACTCTTTGATGCCAATTGGAACCCCTCTGATCATCTTCAATGTACGTAATTTTGCCTCAAATTTGATGTTTTGGTGTAAAATATCATCTTCAACCAATTCATTAAATTTGATGCAAAATTTGATGTACATTAAATTTTGAAAGATTGTGAATCAAATTTGGTACAACATCAACCATTACACCAAATTTTCAATATTTCATTTTAACCCTTATGTTTAAAATATCTTTATCATTTAAGTACAAATATTATTTACATTATTCATTGAAGTTCGTTATGCTCTACGTTTCATTATAAGATGATTAAAATAAAAATATATATAATTTTTAAAAACAAATTATGATAGTTAAGTCATTGATTTATGAAAAGAAGTTATGTAATTGAAACTATAGAAAAGTAAATAAAAAATATTTAGAATTAAATTAATAGTTTGTAAAGTTAAACTAACATAAAAATAATGAATAGAAGTAAAATTACATGTAAAAAATGTTTAGGGGGTAATATGTAAATGTTGAAAATCTTATGGTACATAAATTTGGTACATACATTGGAGATGAACCACGTTTAGTGTAAGTACATTTCTAAAAGATTCTTTTATTACACTAAATTTGATGCAGTGTGCATATGTTAGAGATGCTCAAAATGAATAAATTAAGTCATCTATGAATGATCTATTGTTAATTTAAGATGATATGTTTATAACCTAGAGAAACTCGATTACGTGATTCGTGCAAGTACTTACCGAATCCGTATATTGAAGGAAGATTATTCGTTCTAACTTAATTTTGTCGTTTTAAAAATTCTTCATCTCTACCACCAAATGACCAAAATGATGCCATTTTACATTTCTTTCTAAAGTTGCAAAAAGGTGGTCAAGCACGCAAACACGACCCATGATACGTTCCATTTACATGGGAATGGAACTGTCAATATTGCCTTTTACAAACTTTATTAAAAAGATATAAAGGATATTGTATCTTGAAGGAGG
Source organism: Gnaphalium uliginosum (assembly GCA_963930675.1). Taxonomy (NCBI): domain Eukaryota; kingdom Viridiplantae; phylum Streptophyta; class Magnoliopsida; order Asterales; family Asteraceae; genus Gnaphalium; species Gnaphalium uliginosum. The sequence continues at coordinate 34,271,490 of OZ005685.1, forward strand.
CACATTTGAGTTGGTAGAAAAACCTTTTAATTCTCTTTCTCTAGTTTTGACTCTAGAGGGCAATTTAGACATTTGATACTCGATTTACACAAAATTCATACCAATCAAATTGTGCATTTTGAAAATGTATGAAGTTTTTTTTGACATTTCACTGATTATTCTCTTTACAAGTAGTTTACCCAATAAAATCTCTTTTGATTGGTTGAAATATAAAATTGACACTTTGGGACAAAATAGAAATGTAGACACTTACAAGAGACGAAGGTAGTAAGAAAATAGGACAATAATAAAACTCGCTTAGCAATTTGTCACACACACAAAAGAAAAGTAAGTTTCTATTTCGACTTTGTCGATTTTATGTGACATTTTTGTGACGTTTGGGCTGAAAAATATCGAATGCGGGAGACTTTTTCATACCAGTTGGATTGAGTGTGGGACAACTTATCATTAAACCCCATCATCCAATAGTCAAACAACCACCACTCCAAATGTCGTTGGTTTGACAACCAAAATCTTGTGAATTCGTTTTAACACAAATGATAATTTAAAAAATGTGTTTTCATATATTGTAAGAAGAAAAAATTGAAATTTTTAACTATAAGATTTAGGTGAGTTTCAGAAGAGAAGGTCTCTTATAAAGGGAAGTGAGGAGAAAAAAATTAAACAACAAAAATACGCCACGTGTCACTATAATATTTTATTTCTATCCTCCCTCCAACTTTTTAATATTATATATCCTCTCCTCCTACTCTCCCCATTCACACTTCCCATCCCCACCACCACCCACCACCTTCTGCCACCACCAGTTGCCAGCCGATCGCTAGATTCTGGCGATATGAACGTAAAATGGAGTAGTGTAATAATTTTTTTTTTGCTTTGAATTTTTTTCCAATATATGAATTAAAATGTAGCAAAATTCACATAATTGCAATTAAAATGCAGCAAAATTCACATTAATTACAATTAAAATGCAGTAGTTTTTTTTTCTTTCAAAGTATATATTTCAACATATTAATGTAAAATGTAGCATAGTTCACATGAATTACAATTAAAATGCAGTAGTGTAAAATACAATATAATTTACTCTAAAAATACGTGTTATAATGTGAAAAACTATAAATTGCAATAAACTAACTGCATTTTACACTACTGCATCTTGTAAAATGCAGTAGATTTTTTCAGATCTATTATTTAGATATAATTTTCAGATCTACTTTTTAGATCTAGATCTACATTTTCAGATCTATATCCTCTTAGATCAACATTATCAAAGTGGTGTGGTGAGTGATACCAATTTGAAACGTCCCATTTTTTTTTTTTAAATACTCGATTTAATTTCTCGATAACATTTAATATATTATAAAGTAATATTCACATTGTTATCACAAAACATACATTTTGTCTTTACAAAATGTTACACGTTAATATAGAGCATGATTCTACGAGTCTCTCCTCTTACTATATTGCCATAGTAAGTCCATCACTAGCAGCCCTCGGGTCGCTTTCCCGGATCCCCACCCTTTATACCTCTTGATATACCTATCATACACAACAATCAACACGTAAGCATTTTGCTTAGCAAGCACAGGAAAGGTACAATCACATGTAAATAGTTAGCACAATTGATCACTCAGCAATTGGCAATTCAACTCATACAGCTAGGCACAATTGTTCACTCAGCAATAGGCCTTTATGGGTACAATTGATCACTCAGCAATTGACCGCTCAACTCATACAGCTAGGCACAATTGATCACTCAGCAATTGGCCGTTCAATTCATACAGCTAGACACATGTGATCACTCAGTAATAGGTCTCTTAACTCAATCTCATAGGCACAATTGTTCACTCAGCAATAGGCCTCTTAACTCAATTTCATAGGCACAATTGTTCACTCAGCAATAGGCCTCTTAACTCAATTTCATAGGCACAATTGTTCACTCAGCAATAGGCCTCTTAACTCAATCTCATATTTGTAATACAATCGGTATTCACATAATCAACCAATTAAATTATTTATATTCCTACTACTTACCTCGAAGGCGACGTTCAGATATTCACAACTCGCTATCCAAAATACCTGTCGAGACGTTCATATTAATCAACTTTTTATAAACCTCTGCGACACTACCCCCTTGTGTCGCTACACCTCCTGGCGACACTAACTTAGTGTCGCACATCACACTATTGCGACACAGCCTGCGACACAAGCTCTTAGTGTCGCTGTAGCAACAGTTATAACTAGCAGTAGAAACTTAGCGACACAAGTTGCGACATAAACTCTTTGTGTCGCTAAAGCAACAGTATTAATTGTGACACTACCACTGCGACACAAGCTGCGACACAAGCCTTGTGTCGCAATGACGAACAGAACAGCAGAACTCTTCTGCAAATACATGTTTTCCGGGTGATTTCAACACCCTAATTCCGAACCAGTTTCAATAGTTGATCATCATATACACCAAACCAGTTCAAAACACTTTCAAACTCATTTTAACCCACATAAACATTTTACCCCCAATTTACTCATTTTTAAACTCAATTAAACTCAATCTTTCATCTTTTATTACTTGAATTAAATCCCAATTTCAACAGGGGTTTAGGTTCCTTACCTGAATTTGCAAGCAAACATCTTCAACAATTACTTTCCAAACTCAATTCTTGATATCTTCTTGTTTCCTTTTCTTTTCTCTCACTAAAATCTCACACACACATACAGGAACGAATTGGAGGTGTTTACTGTTTTCTGGAATGTTTTGGAATATAATTTTCCATCAATTTCACGCCAAATTACACAATTAACCCCTCACAACCGCCTCTCAGCCCGACACAGCGACACAAGCCTTGTGTCGCACTGGGCTTTGTGTCGCTACCTGCGACACTAGCCCTTGTGTCGCATAACAGTACTCAGCTTTTAAATTTAACGAGTTTCGGGGTGTTACAACTCTCCCCCACTTACTCAGGATTGTGTCCTCACAATCCACTTCTGATACAACGAGGGATAATAACGAAGAACCTCACTCTATGGTTCCCATGTAAACTCTGATCCCTTTCGATGCTTCCACTGGACTTTAAATATTCGAATTTCTTTATTTCTTAACCTCTTTATTTTCTCATCCAATATCTCGATTGGTTCTTCAATATAATTCAACTTATCACTTACTTCAATTTCGTCCATTGGAATATAGGCTGTCTCATCAGCCAAACACTTTCTCAAATATGACACATGAAAAGTGTTATGAATATTTGCCAACTCATTTGGCAATTCTAAACGATATGCCACTTCACCTACTCTCGCTAAGATTTTAAAGGGTCCAATAAAACGAGGACTCAATTTCCCACGTTTTCTAAATCGAATGACACCCTTCCAAGGAGATACCTTTAACATAACATAATCTCCTTCGTTAAACTCAATTGGACGCCTTCTCTTATCTGCATACGACTTTTGTCGATCTTGTGCAGCTTTTAAACGAGCTCAAATTTGATCTATCCGTTCTGTAGATTTCAGCACAACTTCAGTACTAGCCAACTCACGTTGCCCAATTTCACCCCAACAGATCGGAGTTCTGCATTTTCTCCCATATAACACCAAGTGGTGGTGGTGGTGGTCGTAGTAGTGATGGCACTGGTGGAGCGGTGGTAGATGAAGGAGACGGAGCAAAGAGAGGAAGAAGACAATCGTTGTTGGTATCATACGGTGAAAGCCGGTTCACCAACGATAGTGGTTCAAGGTAAATGTGACGGTGGTGGTCACGTGTGGTGGTAGAGATGGTGGTGGTTGTTAGTTTTTGTAGAGAGAAGTTAAGAGTTGTAGAGAGAAGGTATATGAAATGTTGTAGAGAGAGAAAATGTTAATTGTAAATGTAAATGGTGATAAAATATAGAAAGTAAGATGAGAGGATATATAATATTAGAAAAGTGGAAGGGTAAAAATGAAATATTATAATGACACATGTCACGTTTTTATTGGCCAATTTTCTTCCTCTCACTTCTCCTCATAAAAGGCCTTCTCCTAATATTCTCCACCATAAAATTTATTATATTAAGTCTATATTTAACAAAATTAATTTTCAAATAACAGGTATGTCTGACGCAAATTTTTAAAAAATTTTAAGTAGACTAAACTTTTAATTTTAACAATTTTAATCGCTCTAAAGAAATAATCTTTCTTAGACAACAAAAAAATAAAAGAGAACTTTTTTAAATAAATATTTTTAAATATCTTTCAGAAAAATTAGTTATCGGCTATAATTCCTCAGCTCTAATAAATTATCAAACATTTAAGTTCTTTTTTAAGTAAAAAAAACGTTAAATGTTTGTGAGTAATATTAGTGGACCTATGAATTGCAAACTTAAGAATTTGATAAAATAATTAAGAAAAGCAAAAAGGAAGCCGGCTCGAAATTCTTGAATATATTTGAGAGACGACTTGGACTTTGTGGTTTACTATTTTTTGTTTTCTTCTGCGTTACCTTTTTAAATTCAATTTATCGACATTTTTGAATCTTGCCATGACCAAATGAAAACAACTAAGGATGTACACGATTCATGTTACGTAATCGATTATGATATTATCTATACAACAACATGGAATATTAGTGTGAATAGAAGAAAGTTTCATGTATCATTTTATAATTAAACCAAGTGACGGTGTATTGATTGACACCGTGACAAAGAGGTAGTATACAAAAATTAGATCGAATAATGTGTCATTTTCTCACCCTTAGAAAAATCTCAGCAATACGCCACGACTTTAAAAAGTTAGGGTTAACTAAGTCAATCGTTTTTGGCTTTCCCTCTTGGCGCTTATTAACGTTTGTCTCCGTACCACTCTTTCGAACCCACTTTAATCCACAGTTGTTTTCTTGAAAGGAGAGAAGAGAATCGAAAAGAAGAAAAATAAAAGAGATTTTTGACTTTTTGTATAAAGAGGAGCTTATGTCATTTCTTCTGTCATAACTTTGAGAAGATCCCGAAGGAATGAAAGTTAAATAAAGTTTAATTACAAAGTTACCCTTGGACCTAAGGGAAATTTTGTCAAACTACCAATTTTCTTTCTATTTATAACCCACTCACTAACAAAAAAAAAGGTTTAATTTTTTTTTTTCAATTAAAGAACACAAACATTAAATGTTATATATTGAGAGAATCATTGGTGGATAAGTTAGGTGCTATTAGATTATAACATGCACATATGATAAAGATGAAAGGGCATAAAGTTTAGAGTATGATGCATGTGATTGGTCAATAATACGTAGTATGATGCATGTGATTGGTCAATAATACGTAACTTTGATGTAATTCATGCTCTTTCTTTTCTTTTCTTTTTTTAGTTTTGTTCTCTCTTCTTTCCTTTTCTCTCTGTTCGAAACTCCGAAGCGGAACTACAAGAAAAACTGTCACTTAACCTAAAACTTAAAATAAAATAAAATAAAATAAAATAAAAAAATTGAAAAGTGCAAGGTGGTAAATTGGACCAAAATGAACCATAAAGTCCACAGTATGGTCTAGCCCATGACCTTGACCATACATTACATTACATATACATATAAATAACAAACCGAAACCGCTAGAGGTCACTAGTGGTCTAGTGGAATGTTGCAACAATTAAAAGTTCAACGGCACACAAGTTGTAATTTGTAAATGTCAAAGAGGCGAGCAGTTACACAATTGATTCAACAAAATGGACTTACTTGGATTTTGGAAATCAATTAGACATCTATATTTTTATGTTTTGTGCCGGGAAAATTGACCGGACAAGTTGGCTAAATAGTTTTGTGTTAAATACAATTACTTAAATTAAATAGTTTTACACGTTTTAAAATTGCAAATTTATGAGTATTAACTAGGAAAAGAAAGGCTAAGAAGATACGACCATTTAAATGATTAAACTTGAACCTTGAAACTGAAAAATAGTCACTGTTTTTATATTGTTTTTAGTTTATTACTTCGTACATACATACGTTACTTGAGTGCGGTTGAATGTCTTGTGATTTTTAGGGTTTTTTTTTGTGTTTTGGGTAATGGTTGCATAAGAGATGAATGTGAGAATTATCTCTTGTATGTATATGTGGTTAACCTTTATGGTTGATCCCCTTAAGACGGGTATGATCTTGACACGTAGACCAATGGAGACAGAGGATCAGGGATCACCCAGCAGTGGGTTCCATTGTCCTACGTGGACCAGTAAAAGATGTCGGACAATGATAATGGTGTGTACATATTGTGATGGTTGTATAGCCAGTCTACTATTTGTACTATGTTGCCAATGTTGCCCAATAGAGATGGTCAAAAAAATCGGGTTCGAAACCCAACCCGAAAAAAACCCGAAAACCCGACCCGGTCAAACCCGGGTTTGACCCAACCCGGTTCGGGTTTTCTGGAACCCGCCGGGTACAAACCGGTTTGGGAGTTATCCGTTACAAACCGGTTCCGAACCCGTTTTTTCCAACCTGGTTTCAAAAACCGGTTTTCAACCCGGTTTTTTATTTGACCGTTATTTGACCGTTTTTTGACCGTTTTTGACCGTTTTTGACCTTTTTTTTTTTTGTTTTTTTACCATTTTGCCATTCCAAGTTTACTATATATACAAACCTTGAGTTTAGGTTCAATCACAACATTCAAACACTCATACAAACTCAAAACGCTCTCAAAACGCATACAAAATTCTCATTTCTCAAATGGCAAATCAATCTTCTTCCTCTTCCTTCGGTGTTGGTTCTTCAAGTTCACCAACGATTGTTCAAAAATTGGTTAACAAAAGAAATCCGGAGGTGTGGGATTTATACGACAAAGTGTTGTTGTCGGATGGTACGACTAAGGCACATTGTAAACGATGTGGGAAATTTTTAAAAGCCGACTCCAACACAACGTTGAAACATCATAAAGAAAAGTATTGTGTGGGACTCAAAACCAATCCGGAAGCAAGTGGTCAAGCTTCTATGTCACGAGATGGAGCTATATTTTCATACGAAGCGGAACGGTGTCGAGAAGCTTTTGCGGGTTTTGTGATTCAAGAAGCTTTGCCGTTCAACCACTTCGACAACCCTCGACTTACTAGGGTGATTCAAAATACCCTTCAACCGCGATATAATCATGTAAGTCGTATTACTCTTAAACGTGATGCCCTTAAATTGTGGAAAGAAGCTAAAAAACAACTAATAATCGGTTTTGAAAACTTAAATACAAGTGTATCATTAACAACCGACGTTTGGTCGGCTCCTCATGGTTTGCCCGGTTCGTACCTTTGTGTTACCGCACATTGGGTTGATCCCGTAACTTGGCAAATGATGAAACGTACCATTGCTTTTGAAGACTTTGAGTATCCTCACACGGGTCAAAACTTATTTTACATGTTACGATATGTAATTAAAACGTTTAAATTACAAGAAAAGGTTTTTTCAATATCCTTTGATAACGCGAGTAATAATACACTTGCCGTTTCAAAATTAATACTAAAATACGGACCACCTTTGAAGGGCATCTTTTATCATAGTCGATGTGTTGCACACATCATTAACTTGATTGTGCAAGCGGGACTAGCGGTTGAAGAAATAGACGCCGTAAAATTGGCATATAAAACTATGTTACAAGACATATTTCAAAAGGGTAAAATTAGATACAAAGCTTATATGAGATTGTGTAAGGAAACGGATTCCATTTTTTTAACCCCTAATTGGGACATGCCTGTTAGATGGAATTCGACCTACTATATGTTTGTATGTGGTTTACGCCAACGTGATACATTACAAGTTTTTCATGATAACCTTGTTCAAAAAGGTCTCGCAACACCATTTCCCATAGAATTTTGGGAGGTTATTAAAAAGTTAACCGAATTGCTCAAAGTTTTCAAAATCGCGACTACTTTATTATCGGGTGTTTATTATCCCACTAGTCATTTGGTACTTAATCAAATTTGGTTGTTGACTTCAAAATTAAACGAATACGAATATGAAGGTGCTTTATTTGAAAAGATGGTGGCTCCCATGAAAGAAAAACTAAAAAAATATTTTCGAGAAATGCCACCGATAATTACTTGTTCCGCCGCAATGAACCCGTGTTTGAACACCACCGGGGTGGAAATGCTTATCGATAATATTTGTCACAATTTGGATTTGAATGAAGAGAACCCAATGTTTTCCGATAATACAAAAACGTTTTTTAAGAGTTCTTTACAAGATTTATTTGGCGTATATTTTCAAAAATATAGTTCAACAATAAATGTGCCGGTTAGTTCGATTTCCACAACGTTTAGTTCATCTTCTTCCAACAATGCAATGCTTAACTTATATAATAGCTTAAGACAAGAAAACCATAAACGGGCAAGGGGTGAAGGTAACCAAACGACTAGCGAATATGGGAGATATACCTCAACGGATTTTTTGTCCACTATTCTACCTAATGAGTTCGAACAATTTGATATTTTGGCTTGGTGGAAAGAGAGGAAATCTCAATTTCCCGTTCTAGCCATCATGGCCCGAGATTTACTAACCGTCCAAGCTTCTACGGTAGCTTCGGAATCCGCATTTTCTCTTAGTGGCAGGGTATTATCTATACGAAGAACAAGACTCACACCGGCCTCCTTAGAGATGTGTATTTGCTTGAAGGATCACTTAGACGCCGTTGAACGTATACAAAATGTTTCAAGTCTTGAAGGTGAAATGGAATACGAAGGAGATATACATAATATCGAGGTGGAAGAGGGCATGGTAATATCACTTTCCGACGAAGAAATTGCTCTCGATCAAGCTTCGCGCGAGGCTACCTCTGAAGAAGATTTCGACTTTTGAAGAATTGAAGATTAATATAAGTTGAAGATTATGAAGACTTATGAAGACTTATAAAGAATATGAAGAATTATGAAGAGTTTTTGGATTCGATAATATTTTTAAAAAGACTTAGAAGACCTTTGTTTAAGTTATTGTTCAATTATGTTTCCAATACTAATGTTTTATGAATTTAATGAAAAAAATTTGGCCCAAACGTTGTTTTTCCCTAAAACGCTTAACGCTCGAAAAAATTGAATTATATAGAGTTTTTGGATTCAATAATATTTTTAAGAAGATTTAGAAGCCTTTTGGTTAAGTTATTGATCAATTATGTTTCCATTACTAATGTTTTATGAATTCAATGAAAAAAATTTGGCCCAAACGTTGTTTTTCCTTAAAACGCTTAACGCTCGAAAAAATTGAATTATATAGAGTTTTTGGATTCAATAATATTTTTAAGAAGATTTAGAAGCCTTTTGGTTAAGTTATTGATCAATTATGTTTCCATTACTAATGTTTTATGAATTCAATGAAATTTTTTTGGCTCAAACGTTGTTTTCCCTAAAACGCTTAACGCTCGAAAAAAATTGAATTATATAGAGTTTTTGGATTCAATAATATTTTTAAGAAGACTTAGAAGACATTTGTTTAAGTTATTGTTCAATTATGTTTCCATTACTAATGTTTTACGAATTCAATGAAAAAAATTTGGCCCAAACGTTGTTTTTCCCTAAAACGCTTAACGCTCGAAAAAAATTGAATTATATAGAGTTTTTGGATTCAATAATATTTTTAAGAAGATTTAGAAGCCTTTTGGTTAAGTTATTGATCAATTATGTTTCCATTACTAATGTTTTAAGAATTCAATGAAAAAAATCAAAAAATACATTGTTTTTCCCTAAAACGCTCAACGATCGAAAAAATATACATTTTTATAAAAAACCGGGTTGGAACCGGGTTTTCAACCCGAACCGGTTTCAAACCGGTTTCAACCCGGTTTGGATCGGGTAGGGTTTTTTAGGTTTAAAATCGGGTCGGGTTCGGGTCGGGTTTGGTCAAAACCCGGTTTCTCTTTGTTGACTAGAACCCGGTTCGGGTTTCCGGGTCGGGTCGGGTTGGGGCCAACCCGGTTCTTGTTCATCTCTATTGCCCAACATAACCGTTGCTAGGGTTATTGTGGTTGGGCTTGCCCTAATCATATTCGTGGACCTTTCTCGGATTTGTGCTAGGTCCATTATGAGTGGTACACTGCTAGTTATTTTACCTAAAAGATATACTTGACATTTGACAAGGGTCAAGGGATAATCTTTTGGGCCGGGAACCAACAGTTGTTATTGAACTAGAATTATTTTGGGTCACAAAAACATAGGTGGGTGGATTTATATTTTATATTAGGGCACAAGACCTATAAGGAAGGAAGGAAGGGCAGGGCAACTATGTCTCAAGAAATTTCAACTTATAGCATATTTTCTTCAAGCCCGTATAATTAAATCTGGCCCAGTCAATGTCCAGCTTTGAGGATCACCTCTGATTTTAGGCTTCAGACCTTTTATCAATCCTACTTGAAAGTTGAAACCCACAAAACATAAAAGTCTTATATATCAATCCACTTTACACCCTAAGGCCCTAAATATTTGTTTAAATAATTAAAAAAATTAACCTCATGTTATAAATCTATATATGGTGTGGATGTCGATATCAACTATTATATAGATGAGATATGTTATATTAGGATATTATTATTTCTTAGAGAATACTCTACATATGTATTATATATATGCCTTATTATTCAATAAGATGGTAGAATTCTTTCTCTCTATTATTCTTTATTCTTTACTTTATAACACGTTATCAACACGAGTCTCTCCTTTTGAGATTAGAGTTTATAGGTTCGGTAGTTTTTTTTCTGAGGTACGACACTAATTTTTCCCGTTTGCTCAATATGCCTTCTTTTATAATTTGTTTTGAATAGCATATGATATATGAGTTATGATCTGCATGTATATATCTTAATAAGTATTCTAAGAAAACAAACGAATCTGACATCACACGTAGATCATATATTTAACGGTGAATTGTTTTAATTATTTTTATTTGATTCCTTCGTATTTATGATTAAAAACTTTTTAAACCAAGTGATTAGTTGGTAATATAGTTTTGTGATCTTTGATATCTAACGGATTAATTCAATTGTATTAAGTGATCAATAAGTTTTGATATTAAACTTATATGATTTTGATAAAATCATTATTAATACTTGAAGTGAATGATTTGGGGCACTAAGAAGTAAACAAGATTAAATTTCAATTCATGTCAATGTCAGTAATACATGTTAGTAAAATATTATGATGAAAAATACATGTGCCAAACATTTCAATTCCTACAGAAACTATTGTTCCAAATATAATTGATTTTGTACGTTGTCTCAATTGCGTTAATATGAGTTATATGAATTTGTGATTAATCTGTTAACCTTTATATCTTTTAAAATATAGTTTATCATGTGGAATCTTGCAAAGCTTGAGTTTTTAGCTTTAGACATTACGGGCAAAAACTATGTCGCACCCCCAAGACACGTGGCAGCGGAAAATATGAAGTGTCAAGGGGGCGCCGACCAAATCAAATATTACAACACAAGATTACGGCAAACGACCTCTAAATGAGACGTTTGAAAAATGTTTATATTCACAAAACATAATTGTTTACAATAGTTTTACAAATTCCATGGAGTTCGCATCCGATATGCAGAGATACATAAGTAATGATAATACAAATTATATTAAATGCAATGTAATCTCTTGTCAGAAAATGACTGCCCAGAAAAGTCAGAAAATGCAATGTTTACTATTTTAAATAATTTTTGTAAGAACATGGGTATAATCTGCCCAGAAAAGTCAGAAAATGACTCTTGGGGTTTTCACCATAACTCGAGATATACATCTCCAAATAACTTGAAACCACCGCCAAAATCTCACAAATTTTGTTAGATACAAATGTCGTTTAGATAACTTTCTCTGAAAATGCATAGATTTTGCCCATAAATTATATCTTGTTGCATGTATCCAGATTGGTCAATTTTGGACCTCAGAGGACAAATGTAATATTTAAAAATACTTAGACTTGCCTAAAAATTATAGAAAAATTACTGGAAGTATTCAAGACATAGAGGACATTTATGATTTTTTTTGTATTTTATTTCATTTATGATTTTTGAAATCGAGCCAACAAAAATGTACATTTTCTGGAAATATAAGAGGTGGACTGATTTTGCACAAAAAAATAAAAACCGACACTTGTGAACTTACAAAAAAATGGAAGAACTAAATTTTTACAACCCTTAGACATATTTACGAGTCATGTAAAGGTTTTCAGGTCAAACCGAGCATATTTGACCATTTTTCCAAAATTGAAAAACATGGCAGAACCTTAATGTCGCACCTGGCCCAAATTGGGTGCGACACTAACCTCTGTGTCGCTACCTTCAAACCAAACAGCATTAACTTGCGACACTAACCTTAGTGTCGCTACTCTTAAATAAACCGTATTAACCTGCGACATTGACCCCCTGTGTCGCTACAAACTTCAATGTCGCAACAACATTAAATCCGTGCCACGTGCGACACTAAGCCAATGTCGCAACCATTTTGAGTGTCGCAGTAGTCTGCGACACTAACCCTCCGTGTCGCCAAAAATTAGTTGAACAAAATTTATGTTTTCACAAAATATCACCAACGGGACGTACATGTTTTCTAAACACAAACGATAACCGAACAACTGGACATTTCTAATTGAGTGAACTAGCATAGGTGGACATTAACCCTCCACCTACATGATTACTTTAAGTGGACATTAACCCTCCACTTACATAGATGGTCTTTTAAGACATCTACTTATATACAACCTTATACGTTTAGGACGTTAGAAGGTTGCAACTTGGAACATATTGCTTGCTATTTGATTATTGCTTGCTACTTGCTAAACTCAGGTGAGTCTCATAGCCCATTTTTATTGTTTTTCAACTGGGATGAGAATACATACAACTGTTTTATAGAAAGTGCTTTTATGATCACAAGTACTGATAACAACTTTTTATACGAATTGCATGAGACCCGATCTAATCCATTAAAGTCCTCTACCCATCATAGTTCGTTAAAAATTATGCGTGAATATTATTGGATAGATCTATCGGGGGTTGAGAACCCCGTCCGGGCTAGTCGCGTTAGTCAACCCACGGACGCAATTTTATTTGTGAATTAGAAGTGTACCGTATTATACACTTACCGGAGGCAAACAACGTTAAGCTCGAACTATGAGACTCATGGCAAATGGTATACGCATATTGCATTCGTGCAATACTTTTATCTTTGTAGGTAATACTTTTTAAACTATCATTTTTGAATGATACAACTTGAAATCTTGTGGATCATACTAATAACAACTGTTTACAAACCTATGAACTCACCAACTTTATGTTGACCTTTTAGTGTGTATTTCTCAGGTAACCCGCAACAGTAGGACGCCTTTGGATAGCGTAGCTCGAGTCGCATATATTTTCGAACAACAAGAGATTACATTGCATTTAATATATTTTGTATTATCATTACTTATGTATCTCTACTTATCGGATGCGAACTCCATGGAATTGGTAAAACTATTGTAAACAATTATGTTTTGTGAATATAAACATTTTTCAAACGTCTCATTTAGAGGTCGTTTGCTGTAATCTTGTGTTGTGATATTTGATTTGGTCGGCGCCCCTTGACACCGCATACTTTACGCTGCCACGTGTCTTGGGGGTGCGACAGATTGCGTACCTCGGTTGGAGTGGTAGGTGCTTTCCAGCACTTGATTGCCTCGATCTTGGCTGGATCAACATGTATGCCTTGACTGTCAATGACATGCCCTAGGAAGTGTACTCTTTGCATCTAGAATTCACATTTGGAGAACTTGGCGTATAATTTCTCGTGTTTGAGTAGTTCCAATATAGTTTTTAAATGTTGACCATGTTCGGTTTCGTCGCGTGAGTAGATTTAAGATGTCGTCGATGAACACAATAACGAATTTATCTAGATATGGTTTGCACACACGATTCATAAGGTCCATGAATACCGCCGGTGCGTTGGTCAAGCCGAATGGCATCACTTGGAATTCGTAATGCCCGTAGCGAGTTCGGAAGGCTGTTTTGGGAAAGTCAGTGTCACGGACTTGAAGTTGATGATAACCTGACCATAGGTCGATCTTTGAGTAGTATCTTGACCCTTGAAGTTGGTCAAACAGGTCATCGATCATCGGGAGTGGGTATCGGTTCTTGATGGTTAGTTTATTTAATTCGCGGTAATCGATACACATTCGGAAAGATCCGTCCTTTTTTTCACGAAAAGGACCGGAGCTCCCCAATGTGAAGAACTCGGTCGAATGAATCCTTTGTCCAGGAGTTCCTGTAATTGGGTGGACAGCTCTTGCAACTCGGATGGGGCCAAACGGTATGGGGCTCGTGCCACGGGTGCAGGTCCGGGCACAAGGTCTATTTGGAATTCGACTTATTTAGGCGGGGGAAGGCCAGGCAAGTCTTCGGGAAAGACCTCAGGAAAGTCTCGGACAATGGGCACATCCTCGAGTTGCTTCTCCTCTGACTTCTTCTCTGATACGTGTGCGAGGATTGCCTGATACCCTTTTCTCTGGTATTTTCTAGTTTTCATACACGAGATGATGTTGAGGTTAGGTTTATCGGTCTCCCCTTGTACGACCAAGGTTCCACCGGTAATGAGGGGAATATGGACGATTTTATCGAAGCAAACAATTTCGGCATGATGTTTGGATAGCCAGTCCATGCCTATGATGATGTCAAAGCTTCCGATTTCGATGGGAATCAAGTTTATGGGAAAGAGTTCGTTTGCTAGATTTAAAGTGCAATTGTGAATTATACTGTCGGCCTCAATTAGTTTGTCGTTTGCTAATTCTATGATATACTTAGCATCTAAGGCAATGGGAGTGATATTGAGTAGTGGACAAAACTCATCAGATATGAAACTCTTATCAGCACCAGTATCAAATAAGACAGATGCAATTAAGTTGTTGAGGAGAAACGTACCCGTAACAACGTTAGGGTCCTGACGGGCTTCTCCAGCGTTGAATACAAAAGCTCTGTCGCGAGCATTGTTGTTATTGTTCCTGTTGTTGTTTTTCAATTTCGGACAGTCGTTTCGGAAATGCCCGGTATTACCACACTCGAAACAGGCTTTCAGTGCGTTAAGGTTAGCGTTTGGGTTAGGGGTTCTGCAGTCCTTGGTGATGTGTCCCTGCCGTTTGCACTTAGTACAAGTGCAAGGGCCATCGTGGTGTAGAGTACACTTGGAGCAATAGGGTTTGCTTCCTTGGTACTTTTTCTCCCCGGATCCTGATTTGTAGGCTTTAACAGACTCAGCCCTTTTGTTTTGCTGCTGTTGGTTGCTGTTGTTCCCGGACCATTTTCGTTTGTTGTCCCCGGTGATTTTCACAGTGGGTGTCCCATGGCGGACAATTTGGGCCATAAGTTCATGTATCATGCGGACGGCACTTTGGATGGTCCCGGGTTTTGAGGAGGTTACGTTTCCCTGAATCGTTTCTGGTAGCCCCCAAATGTATCTCTCGATACGTTTGTATTCAGGGTCCACCATGGATGGACAAAGAAGAGCAAGCTGGTGAAATCTGATGGTGTAGCTGGTGATATTATTCCCTTGAACAGTGAGGTGCCAGAATTCCTCCTCGAGCTGTTGGAGTTGCTCTCGAGGGCAGTATTCTTCCCTCAACATTTTCTTGAAGTCTTCCCATGGAAGTTGATAGGCAGCATCAATTCCCATGGTCTGAGCGTATGAATTCCACCATGTGAGTGCACTTTCGGAGAGAGTACAGGTAGAGAACTTAACCTTGTTTTCCTCCATGCAGTTGCATATTCGAAAGACAGATTCCATTTTCTCTATCCATCGCATGAGGCCGATGACTCCCTCGGTGCCTTTGAAACTGAGAGGTTTACAGTTCATGAAATCTTTGTAGGTGCAAGGCTTGGTCGCTGGTGGGTTGTTGACTGGGTTCTCAGGATTTTGTGGGTTAGGACCATTGTTCCTAGCCGCTTCTTGAGCATCCAAGGCGTCGGCTACTCCTTGAGCGACAAGTTGTGCTATTTCCGCAGTGGTGAAAGTCTATCGTCGTGGCGGCATGATTCTTAAATAGGGAAGGTAAAAGATACGTGAGATTTTGCACAAGGGTTATGATTATCACAGGTGTATGTATATAAGGAGGTAATATACAACAACACAAAGTGAGAATCAACAACACATGAGAATAAGATAATAAGATTAGTAATCATTAAGATGTGAGTTCAAAAGATTACAAGGTTCGAGGTTTACAAAAGGCGCCAGGAATTGTTACATCCGGACAAATTACGAGAGTTACAAAAGCTAAGTAATTGAGCAAATCGCGCCTCAATAGGTTTCTATTAGAGTACTAGACTGATTTTGGCGTGGATTTTACGGTGGGAGTAGTTGCCATTTTCTGTGCTAGAAGTACAGGGATAAGGACTAGCCCGAGGAGAGTCAACAGTCCTCCTAGCGGTGCGTATAACGCGTGATTCCAAAGTGGTGTGAATGGGCGAGGCTTGAGTTTCGCTTTCTAAGTCGGTTGGAGCTACGATAGGAAGGTCTGCCATTGTTGTGGCAAGAGTTTTAGTACGTGAGGTCAATATATATACGTATAGCATATAATAGTCTAATAAGTATAGCACGTATAATTTTTGGTCCTGTTTCAATCGTCATCAAAGTCTTCTAACGTATTCCCGTTTGCCATAACCATTTCAGACCTTGCATCGATTCTTCTTTAATTGTACATAGTTGATCAGGCTATGTTAAATTAAAGTCGAATGGTGAAATTCCTGAACCAGTTATACCTAATAAGGAATACTTACTTAACGGTTATAGTCTAGGCCCACTAATGCAACCTAGTTCGCTATAAGCTTAGGCTCTGATACCAATCTGTCGCACCCCCAAGACACGTGGCAGCGGAAAGTATGAGGTGTCAAGGGGCCGCCGACCAGATCAAATATCACAACACAAGATTACAGCAAACGACCTCTAAATGAGACGTTTGAAAAATGTTTATATTCACAAAACATAACTGTTTACAATAGTTTAACAAATTCCATGGAGTTCGCATCTGATATGCAGAGATACATAAGTAATGATAATACAAATTATATTAAATGCAATGTAATCTCTTGTTGTTCGAAAATATATGCGACTCGAGCTACGCTATCCAAAGGCGTCTTACTGCTGCGGGTTACCTGAGAAATACATACTAAAAGGTCAACATAAAGTTGGTGAGTTCATAGGTTTGTAAACAGTTGTTATCAGTATGATCCTCAAGATTTCAAGTTGCATCATTCAAAAATGATGGTTTAAAAAGTATCGCCTACAACGATAAAAGTATTGCACGAATGCAATATGTGTATACCATTTGCCATGAGTCTCATAGTTCGAGCTTAACTTTGTTTGCCTTCGGTAAGTGTATAATCGGGCACACTTCTAATTCACAAATAAAATTGCGCTCGTGGGTTGACTAGCGCGACTAGCTCGGACGGGGTTGTCAACCCCCGATAGATCTATCAAATAATATTCACGCACAAATTTTAACGAACTATGATGGGTAGAGGACTTTAGTGGATTGAATCGGGTCTCATGCAATCCGTATAAAAAGTTGTTATCAGTACTTGTGATCATAAAAGCAGTTTCTATAAAACAGTTGTATGTATTCTCACCCCAGTTGGAAAACAATAAAAAGGGGCTATGAGACTCACCTGAGTTTAGCAAGTAGCAAGCAATAATCAAATAGCAAGCAATGTGTTCCAAGTTGTAACCTTCTAACGTCCTAAACGTATAAGGTTGTATATAAGTAGATGTCTTAAAAGACCATCTATGTAAGTGGAGGGTTAATGTCCACTTAAAGTAATCATGTAGGTGGAGGGTTAATGTCCACCTATGCTAGTTCACTCAATTAGAAATGTCCAATTGTTCGGTTATCGTTTGTGTTTAGAAAACATGTACGGTCCGTTGGTGATATTTTGTGAAAACATAAATTTTGTTCAACTAAATTTTGGCAACACAGAGGGTTAGTGTCGCAGACTACTGCGACACTCAAAATGGTTGCGACATTGGCTTAGTGTCGTTGGTTTATACTGTTTGGTTTAGAGGTAGCGACACTGAGATTGGTGTCGCTAGTTTCCACTGTTTTATAGATAGCGACACAAGGGTTAGTGTCGCTAGTTTCCACTGATTGTTTAAGAGTAGCGACACTAAGGTTAGTGTCGCAGGTTACCATTGTTTAAAGATAGCGATACAGAGGTTAGTGTCGCACCCAATTTGGGCCAGGTGCGACACTAAGGTTCTGCTATGTTTTTCAAGTTCGGGAAAGTGGTCAAATGTGTTCGGTTTGACCCGAAACTTTTACATGACTCTTAAATATGTCTAAGGGTTGTAAAAATTTAGTTCTTCAATTTTTAGTAACTTCACAAGTGTCGATTTTTATTTTTATGCAAAATCAGTCCACCTTTTATATTTCTAGAAAATGTACATTTTTGTTGGCTCGATTTCAAAAATCATAAAATCGAAATAAAATACAAGAAAAATCATAGATGTTCCTCTATGTCTTGAATACTTCCAGTAATTTTTCTATAATTTTTAGGCAAGTCTAAGTATTTTTAAATATTATGTTTGTCCTCTGTGGTCCAAAATTGACCAATCTGGACACATGCAACAAGATCTAATTTCTGGGCAAAATCTACACATTTTCAGAGAAAGTTATCTAAACGTCATTTGTATTTTTGACTTTTCTGGAGTTATGGTTAAAACCCCAAGAGTCATTTTCTGACTTTTTTGGGCAGATTATACCTGTTTTCTTACAAAAATTATTTAAAATAGTAAACGAACTCCAAAAATTATGAAACCAGTTGGAAATGAAAGCTAACTTCTTGAACTTAAGTTTTCTCTTTTGAATCATCCGTTTTCATTAAATTTTGAGTGAGAAACACTCAAGTGAATTTCAGAGTATTTTCTGGACAGAAAATGCATGTTGAATTTCGGTGAAAAACGTTTTTAACATGGTTTTTGGACATGAATCTTTTGAGTGAACATTTTAATATGTTATTCAAGTATTTTAGAGGTAGAATAAGTTTTCTTACTAAGAAATGGAAGAAGGAAAAAGAAGGAGGTGTTGTAGAGCTTGAATCCTTGCGAAAATCTTGAACTTCCTTGCGAGATGATGAAGATTTTTGGTAGTATTCTTGATGAATTTAGGTGTGTTTGGAGATGTTGTAGCAGATTTTTAGTGAGAGAATGAAGGGGTTAGAGAATGGCTGGAGAAAGTTTAGAGAAATGAGAGAGAAATGCATGAAGTGTGAATGGAGGTTGTGGTACTCAAGGGAAAAGGTGATGGTTGAAATTTGCATGAGGGAGAGGATTGGAGGAGGGGGCCGGCCAGGTGGGGCCCATCTTTGTGGTTAATTTTTGATTTCCAGACTGTGTTACGAGTTGTGATCGTTTTCCCATTTTTCGTGTTAAATCGTTAAATCGCCTAACGTTTCTTTGAGTTGTTTTTAACTAACGATTGGATTGGGTTATTTTTCGATTGAAGTATAATTTAAAATACTTTATTTTGAGCTAATAAAAATATTTATTAACCTTTTTTTGGTTGCTGAATTCGATTCGCGTGGTTTCTTTGTGTTTGTTACGTTTTAAGCAAAACGTTTAGGTTTTTTTTTGCGTATTATTATTTGAAATAATAATATAGTGTAAATAACTAATAGATTTACGTTATATATGAAAAAGTTATCACCAATGCCGTATAAATTGTCGGACTCCGTCCGGTTGTTTCGCGTAATTACAAAAAAATCACGTATGTGTATATAACATATACAAGTAGTTAAGGTTCTAGTTTAAGGTAATCATTACCCTAAAGTGGCGGGTGTTACAAACTATGTGTCTTGGATACTGGATGCTGAAATACACTTGGATGCTAATGGTTTGGGCAATACGCTCAAAGTAGGAAACCAAACCACTACTCAAGAAAAAGCCAAGGCAATGATCTTTTTACGACATCACCTACATGAGGCATTGAAAACTGAATACCTCACTGTGAAAGATCCACTTGCTCTTTGGACTAATTTGAAAGACAGGTACGACCATCAAAGAACTTTGATATTACCAAGAGCTTGTTATGAGTGGACTCATTTGAGGTTTCAAGACTTTAAGTCAGTGAGTGAGTATAACTCGGCTATGTTTCGAATCACTTCTCAGTTGATTTTATGTTGAGAAAAAATTACCGATGTTGAAATGTTAGAAAAAACATTCTCCACCTTTCACGCATCAAACTTAGTATTGCAACAACAATATCGTGAAAGGGGTTTTAAGAAATACTGTGATTTGATTTCGTGTTTGCTTGTGGCCGAGCAAAATAATAAGCTCCTCATGAAAAACCATGAGACTCGTCCCACTGGTACTGCCCCATTCCCAGAAGCGAATGTGGCAACATATAATGATCAAGGTAGTACTCGCGGTCGTGGTAGTGACCGTGAGCGTGGACGTGGTCGTGGCCATGGCCGTGGTCGTGGTAATGGTAGAGGAATTTACCATGGAATTCAGTTTAAGAACACTTCTAACCAAAGGGGGAATAACAAGTATAAAAGAGGTGGGAAATGTAGAGGTGTTGTCTCTAATGGATGTCATCGTTGTGGAAGTGAAGATCATTGGGTGCGTACTTGGCGTACCTCTAAGCATCTAGTTGAACTTTACCAACAGTCCATAAAGGACAAAGGAAAAGGGGTAGAAGTGAATTATACTTATGAGGATGGTAAAATTAATAGCCCACGTGATATTCGTGATCATATTGAAACAACTCATTTGGAGGCTGGTGATTATTAGGCTTTGTCAATTATTATATCTTTATTAGTTATTGCTTTTGAACTTTGTCTTGCATGACATATCTTTATTATTAGTTATTTTTATTAAAATTTTGAAATACTATTTATGATAAACTTATTATGATATTTTAATTTGTGATACTATGTGTTTTCTTTTGAAGATTATGAATCGTATTGTTGCATTGGCTAATGAGAATGAAGATATGTGTCTAGTGGATAGTGCAACTACACATACAATTCTCAATAAAAGAAAATATATTTCTAGTTTAATGATACAAGAGGCAAATGTTAACACGATATCTAGTAGTGCAAAATTAATTGAAGGCTCCGGAAGAGCACATATAGTATTACCGGGAGGAACTAAATTTAAAATTGATAATGCACTATTTCCCCCAAGTCTCAAAGAAACTTATTAAGCTTTAAAGATATTAGTAAAAACAAATATCATATTGAGACTACAAGTGAAGGACATGATGAATATCTTCACATTACAAATATAATTTCGGGTAAAAAACATGTATTTGAGAAATTACCCGCATTTTCCTCCGATTTGTACTATACTATTATTAGTGCAATTGAATCAAATGTGGTCATAAATCATAAGTTTATGGACCGAGATAATTTTGTGTTATGGCATGACCGGTTGGGCCATCCCGGGTCAACGATGATGCGAAAAATCATTGAACAATCATGTGGGCATAATTTGAAGAACCAAAGAGTTCTTGAATCTAAAAATATTACATGTGTTGCTTGCTCAAAAGGGAAATTGATTACTCGCACATCACCGGCTAAAGTAGGGAATGAATCCCTTAATTTTCTAGAAATGATACAAGGAGATATATGTGGGCCTATACATCCTCCTTGTGGATCATTTAGGTATTTTATGGTTTTAATTGATGCATCTACTAGATGGTCACATGTGTGCTTATTGTCTAGTCGCAATCTGGCGTTTGCACGATTACTTGCCAATTAATAAGATTGAGAGCACATTTTCCAGATTATCCTATTAAGACAATTCGTCTAGACAACGCTGGTGAATTTACTTCCCAAACATTTAATGATTATTGTATGTCAATTGGGATAAGTGTTGAACATTCGGTAGCTCATGTTCATACACAAAATGGGCTTGCTGAATCGCTTATCAAGCGACTTCAAATGATTGTGAGACCAGTGATAATGAAAGCAAAACTACCAGTTTATGCTTGGGGTCATGCTATTCTACATGCAACAACACTAATCCGCATCAGGCCAACAAGTTATCATACTTCCTCCCAATTATGCTTGGTTTTTGGTCAGGAACCAAATATTTCCCATCTAAGAATTTTTGGTTGTGTAGTATATGTTCCAATAGCTCCACCACAACGCACAAAGATGGGGCCTTACAGGAGGTTAGGGATATATGTTGGATATGAATCAACATCTATTATCAAGTATTTAGAACCCTCAACGGGAGATTTATTTATGGATAGATTTGCTGATTGCCATTTTGATGATTCATTATTTCCAACATTAGGGGGAGAAACTAAACAGCTGGAAAGTGAAATAAGTTGGAAAGAATTATCATTATCTCATCTTGATCCTCGAACTAAACAATGTGATTTAGAAGTTCAAAGAATAATTTACTTACAAAGATTATTAAATCAGTTACCAGACGCATTCACTGACCCACAAAAGGTAACTAAGTCACATGTACCCGCTGTTAATGCTCCGATTAGAATTGATGTCCCAGATGGAAAAAATCACATTGGTAACGAGTCTAATACACGTATGAAGCGTGGTAGACCAATCGGTTCCAAAGATAAAATTCTTCGAAAGAAAAAAGGAGCAATTAATCAAGATGGTCGAATTGAGGAAAGAGATACGCCAGAAATATCTCTTGAGAAAACATTAGACATGATGGTTCAAGAAGAACCTCAGGTACCTGAAAATGAAGAGATCTCAATAAATTATATCATGTTTAGAAAAATGTGGAATCGAAATGAAATGGACGTCGATGATGCATTTGCATATAATGTAGCGCTAGAAGTAATGGATAGTGATGAGGATCAAGAACCAAGATCTGTCAAGGAATACATTCAAAGAAATGATTGGCCAAAATTGAAAGACGCAATTGAGGCAGAATTAAATTCTCTCGAGAAACGAGAGGTTTTCGGACAGGTAGTCCGTATACCTGAAGGTGTAAAACCTGTTGGGTATAAGTGGGTTTTTGTGCGAAAGAGAAACGAGAAAAATGTAATTGTGAGATATAAAGCTCGATTGGTAGCACAAGGTTTCTCACAAAGACCCGGAATTGATTATGAGGAGACATATTCTCCGGTGGTGGATGCAACGACATTTCGATATCTTATTAGTCTAGTAGTAAAAGAAGGGATTGATTTGCATCTGATGGATGTTGTGACAGACTATTTGTATGGCTCACTTGATATTGGAATTTACATGAAACTCCCTGAAGGGTTTAATCTGCCTAAATTATGTAAAGAAAATTCTCGAGAACATTATTCAATCAAATTAAATAAATCATTATATGGGCTAAAACAATCTGGACGTATGTGGTACAATCGTCTGAGTGAGTATCTATTGAAAGATGGCTATAAAAATGATTCTGTTTGCCCATGCATTTTTATTAAAAGATCTGGATCTGAATATGTTATAATTGCCGTTTATGTTGATGATTTGAATATCATAGGAACTCCTCGAGAGCTTCCTAAGGCAGTTGAGTACTTAAAAAGTGGATTTGAAATGAAGAACCTTGGAAAGACAAAATTTTGTCTTGGGTTACAAATTGAACATCTTAAAGATGGAATCCTTGTGCACCAAGAAGCTTACATAGACAAAGTGTTGAAAAGATTTTATATGGACAAATCACATCCACTGAGTACCCCGATGGTTGTTAGGTCACTTGATGTTGGGAAGGACCCTTTTCAGCCTCCGAAGGATAATGAAGAAATTCTTGGTTCAGAGATACCATATTTGAGTGCTATTGGGGCATTGATGTTTCTTGCTGGTCATACACGACCTGATATATCATTTTCTTTAAATTTATTAGCAAGATACACCTTGTGTCCTACAAGGAGGCATTGGAATGGAATAAAGCAAATATTCCGATATTTTCAAGGTACGAAAAATATGGGTTTATATTTTACTAATTCATGCAAAACAAGTTTAGTTGGTTTTGCAGATGCAGGGTATATGTCAGACCCTCATACGGGTCGATCTCAGACTGGATATGTATTCACAAGTGGAGGCACTGCAATTTCATGGTATTCTACAAAACAAACAATCACGGCTACTTCATCCAATCATGCAGAGATTTTAGCAATCCATGAAACAAGTCGAGAATGTGTTTGGTTAAGGAACGTGATACATCACATTCGTATTTCTTCTGGTATATCTTCTGGAAATGAATCAGCAACGGTTTTATATGAAGATAATGCGGCATGTATTGCTCAACTCAAGGAAGGATACATCAAAGGTGACAGGACCAAACATATTGCGTCAAAATTTTTCTTTACTCATGACTTGCAGAAATGTGGAGATATTATAGTACAACAAGTTCGTTCAAGCGAGAATCTGGCAGATTTATTCACCAAGGCACTTCCTACTTCAACATTTCAGAAACTTGTGCGCGGCATTGGGATGCGACGACTTGATGAACTCGCCTGATGTACTCATCAGGAAGAGAATATACGCGATGCACTCTTTTTCCCTTAGTTATGGTTTTATCCCACTGGGTTTTCCTAACAAGGTTTTTAATGAGGCAACATCATCCCCATGCGTATTAAAAGATTATGTACTCTTTTTCCTTACCAGGTTTTTGTCCCACAGGGTTTTACCTAGTAAAGTTTTAACGAGGCATACGTCTTATACAATAGACATCCAAGGAGGAGTGTTATAAATCTATATATGGAGTGGATGTCGATATCAACTATTACATAGATGAGATATATTATATTAGGATATTATTGTTTGTCAGAGAATACTCTACATATGTATTATATATATGCCTTATTATTCAGTAAGATGGTAGAATTCTTTCTCTCTATTATTCTTTACTTTATAACACCTCCGTGATAATAACATTGGTACCTTTTTTCTTCATATAAATCACATTTAACTAAAAAAGAAAAAAAAAAAAAATACTTCCGTACTTGCATAAATTTTCAGTCCTATTTTTTCATTTATATTATCAAAATCCTAATTGAAGCCATAACCCTAATCAATGTCAATCTCAGAGCAGCTATTATCGTCCCTCTGAGTCTCCTTTCCTTCATCTCCAGTTTAATCGTCATTTTCATTGAGGTATGTTGTACCATTGAGGCATATGATTTTGATTGTATCTGACTATTTACAAAAATTCTAATTTCCGTGATCCGTATATGGAAGCTTCCTAATTTTCAGTAATTTGAAATCGTTAGTAGAGATAGCATAATTTCTTGTTATCTACCCAATAGTTTCCTTCTTTCAAAATTGAAAGTTAGAAACCCTAATTTTTCATGGAATTAAACCACTACATAGCCTATATTCAATTTGTTTGTTCGTTCGTTAACAATGGCCTTGCAAATCATCAAATGTATCTTCACAATCACCGTTAGAAACCCTCTTCCGATTAATTGGTATCACTCCGACTACGCTACCGGTCTCAAAATCGCAACCTCCATCATACATGTCCATGGTTATGATGACATCTTGAAAAAGAGAGGAAGATGAATATTGTGATGATCATTTGTTAGGGTTTAATATAGCATTTTTTTTCCCAGATTCAGGTATGCAGTTGTGTATGATAGTTACATATATTTAGTTATAATTCTCAAGTAAATATTAAGTTTATTTATTTAATTATATTTACTTTTATATCAGTTTGATTAATTTTAATTTAAAATACACATTAACAAATAGTAGTTTTAATTCTTTTTTTGCTGACCCATTTGACATTATTTAATGTAAAACGAACTTTTGTTTTGATATGGGTTTTGGTGCTTTATGCAGGCTGGGTATTGTTGTGTCATGTTGTTACTGTAAGTTTTGACTGTTAGTTGAGTTACAGGTATGGCTTTTGATCTATAGTCTTATTTGATGCTTTTATTGTTTTTCATGGCAGTAGATTTTGATTGATTAAAAGTGACAATTCAGTTGCTTTTCACCAATTAGCTATTTGAGTTGTGGTTTTGTTTCGCCTAATATACCAAGTTGTTACTTCGTTAATATCATGCTCATTTTTGACGGTTTTAGAAGCTGTAATGTTGACCCATTTACTGATGAATGGGTCAATATGTATTATACTTTATTCTCTTAGGTTAAAAGCCAGAAATCGTAAGAGACGGAAAAGACGCGCAAAGTGTATTTTTAGAGCATGAAAGCTCCTAAATATTCATAAAATGAATTTGAGATATATTTTTTCTCTTACCATATCCTAACCCCATCTGTTTTCAGCACATATGAATAATGATATATATTAAGGAAAAACCCAAAAAATCTTTTGTTGATTGATGTATTTAAGTTAAAAAGTAACTGTTATGCCCCTTTATTTTTGTGTAGAACTCTACATGAAGTAGCCTATTTTGACCATTGTTTACTTATTGAGGTATATTGAGAGAATTTTGATTTTATTTATGTTCATTTACTTTTTTGGTTTGTTCCATTTAAATCCTAAATCATTTGTTTTTAAAATTCGATACCTTTAGTATATCCTTTATTTATGTTCAACTCATTCTTAGCTAAATTGATTTCACTCGCATGTTGTGGCATGTTCCTAGCAGTTATAAATACTTTTGAAGAACATGAAATAGTTTGGGTGAATTGCTTTGATGTTTTTGCGGCTGCAATTCCTTTTGTAGGGTATAAGATGAGTGGTGTTGGAAGGGAGAAGTGTATATCCAACCTTAACAACTATTTACAGGTGCAGGGTTGTTACCGTGTTGAAAAATCCAGCTTTGTTGCAGTTCTCTGCAGTGGTGCTATATGTACTATAGTACTTTTGATGGTGTAACGAAAATATGAAAAAGTTATTTCCTGGCAAAGTGACGAGGTTTAATGATTGATTTTGTTTGAATCAAAGATTTGCTTATTAATTTTTAGCATTAAATCATCATCAAAGGTAACATGGTATTGCCCCTGAACTTTGAGAAAATTAGTTGTTGGTTTTTAAATAAAATTTAGTTTATCATGTTTTCTGATTTTACACAACATTGATTGTTTTGTAATAGAACATTGCAAATCTTCATGAAATTCAGTTAATATCGCTGAATAAGTTTTTCATTTGATAAAGAATTGAAGTTCGTAAAATACATTCTCAACACTCTAAAATGACATATGAATAGCCTCTTTCATGTAAAGATATACATGAACCTTACAAGCATTCACAAACCTCTGTTCTGATAAAGGTAGTAATTTTGACCCATATACTTGTGATTGTGTTAATTTATTCCTATCATAGCACAAAAGATTGTATTACAAGTTTGGCTATTTTTTATAATGATTTAAGATATTTGCAAGCCTAATGATGTTAATGATGTCACATTATATGGTAAAGTATGAGGAAGAGGGACGATGTACTTCTTAACATGTATGTACTATCTATAAGTGATTGAGTTGTGAACACCCAGACATGATGAAGGTGGGCATGATGGCAGTAGTGTAGTTCAGATATTCCTTTGCTTAATTGTATGTTTCTGAATCCTATATCTTGGCCTCAATTTTTTTATTTGTTGCTATCATGTTATAGCAAAAGTCTAAAAGTTTGTTCATGGTTTGTTATTCTTAAAAGTTTGAGTTATATTTGGTTACATGAGGTACTTGGTAATGCTTTTGATTTTGCTTGATAAATGTCATTGTTATTTACTTCTTTTAATGCTTAATTCATGGAAATGGTTCAGTAGCTTTTGTAATACATATAAACTTTAGTTTTGTATCATTTAGTGGAGTTTTCTCTAAAAGTCTCATCTAATGGGCTGAAGTTGTCACCTATATCATATACTATAGTAGATCACATATACTACACATATATTAATGAGTTTTTGACGGGCATATCATTTTTTTACAGGTTACTTTCTGTTTGATAATCATAGCTGATGACATAGAAGTTTGCGCAGGTAAACAAATTACCTCAAGATCTCAACATATGCTTCTTCTTCCACTTTTTACTAATGAACAAAAGGATTATTAAGTCAAACTTTTCTTGATTAGTGTAGTATAAGTTTTAATGTTTAAAGTAGTTTTTCATATATGGGTTAATCATTGTAACTTGGTATATTGGTTGATAACCTTATAAACGCTCTTACTGTTAAATAGCTCTTAAAGAGCAACTCTTATTTGTGTACACTTCCTTAGAGTTGGATCACATCTCAATTGAATTAGTCATTTGATATGAGATCTTTCTTTAAATTGTTCTAATTTTTTCAACTCTGATGATATTTTATTGCATTTTTTTTTACCAAAAGTAAATAAAAAGTGTCCATACTGTCTTCTCTTATTGCAAGTGATTGTTCTTTATATATATATATATATATATATATATATTTTGATGTTTGTAGCTTTAATAAGGAATTGGTGCAGTTCGTTAGATCCAGTTGGTCTAGGATGTTTTTGTAGTGTCATTGTTTGTTTCTCATGTGTACAAAAGTCTATTGTCAAATTGTTAGTTGTAGCTTTTGTACCAAAAAATATATATGTAGCAATTGAAGTAAGCTATTTTGGAATGTATCTATTAAAACTCTTAGCGTGGAACACTATCTGTAATTGGCGTAGTCTTAGTTTCAGACGATTATGTACTTTATCAATTCCATTGTCATATGTCATGCCCTTTTCTATAGTGTTGTAAATAGGTGAATGTTGTCATGGCTTATGTATAAAAAGATTTTGGAAGTACATAATGATACAAACCTTCGATCTCTTTAGCACAATAGTAATAATAATAATAATGAATTTTGTTTTGCAAATAAGTTGGTTTTGGCATCCTAAATTATTAGCTTACTTTTATTTGACGGCGTTGATATCAGACGATTATGGTACTGTCACAAACACCACGAAGGTTGTAGTCTACAACGAAGTTCTACAACGAATCAAATATATTTGTTTACGATTAAAAATTGTTTACGACTATGGTTTAAGTAATTGTTATTTTGAATTCTTATAGCATTAGTGACTTTCTTTTCTCTTCTCTGGTATAATATCTTTTATTGTTACATTTACAAACAAAAATGACGCGGGCCATTCACCTAGTTAATAATAAATCTAAAATTAAGCGTAAAGATTTGATTGGTAAACATGTTAAAACGATTGATGAATATATAAAAAGATAAAATAACTAAAATTTATATGTCAAAAACTATAAGATGGGGTATAAGTATGTCATAATTATATTTTGCCTGATGATAGATTTGAGGATGTGAAAATACAGATGAAAGTATGCAACCCAGCATTGCATTAACACAAAGTTTAATGACATAAATAAATTAATTAAAATATGAAAGCTAATGATACTTGCATACATACTTTCACCACTAAATCAACACAAACATAGATTTTTGGAAAATTTAACAAGTTTAAAAGACTACCACATTAACTGAGCTGCTAAATCTTCTTCTTAAGCTGTTGATAAAACATAACGATCATAAATCTCATGTGGTTGCATTTCTTCACAACTTGCAGTTTCCATATGCAGCCTTGATCCACCAAAACAAAAGTACTGATTCACTGACTTCCTGCTACTATTCACAACCTCAACTTGTTCTTTATCATCAAACAAGTGGTTAGAATACGACGTGCCAGCAATGTCGAATTCTGTAAGCGAATTGTGTGAAGACACCGAAGATCTCGAAAAAGAATTAGACCGTGACCTTCTGTTTATATGTGGCATTGCTTGCATAACCCCATTAACCAAACCCGAAGCAAGTTTCTTTTTAGCAGTTGGACTAGGAAGATTACTTCTTGCAGCAAGTGTTCTTTTGTTGTTGGGTGGTTGTAAGGGTTTCGAGTACTGCTGCCTCAGTGGGACCGGGCACTCTACGTCCGTGTTTGTTGTTGAAATTGGATTCGGGCGCGATCCTGTTTTTCTCATTTTGGGCCAACGAAGGAACCGTTTTATTATACCTTTGTGTTTTTTCTTGTTAGGAATCTTGGAACCCGTGTTTGTACTTCGGGCCGGGCTGAGGGTCGGGCCTGCAGAATTCATCGTTGAGATTGGTGTCCCGTAAATTGTGGTGGGAATATTCTCCATACCTGAGTGCAAAAATATTTCGGAATCAGCGACACTGAAGGTGGTCCCTGGGCTTCCAC
This sequence comes from Gnaphalium uliginosum, assembly GCA_963930675.1. NCBI lineage: Eukaryota > Viridiplantae > Streptophyta > Magnoliopsida > Asterales > Asteraceae > Gnaphalium > Gnaphalium uliginosum. Next base: position 34,301,474 of record OZ005685.1, read on the forward strand.
CTGCACTACTGTTTCTCAAATGAGAAGCGAGAATTTTTCTAGTGGAGTAATCTTGATTACTGAGAATCGCACCAGCTGAAATGAGTTGTCTTCTGAGTACTTCTGATGAAGGTGAAACTGGTCGCTGTTTAATAAGATCAAGCGGGGTCATACCGTGATTGTCACGTTTATTTATATTAATGTAACGAACCGACATAAGTAACTGGACTAGATCACTGTCAATGCTCCCATGGATGGCTAAATGAAGAGGTGTTCTTCCTTCATTATCTGTATCATTTATGAGTTTTTCAATGTTGAATGATTTTGAAGAGACTAACTGTTTCATGAGGACTATCTGGTGGTCGAGTCTTCTGAATGTTGGAGTTTGGAAACCAGTTATGGCTGTGTGTAAAAACGTCTCACCTGCATTGTTTTTGGAATTTACCGAAGAAGGTGATGCTTTGATCAAAACGTCAACCACGGATATTTGGCCCATGTAAGCGGCTATATGCAGAGGTGTATTGCCTTGTTTGTCTGAGGAGTTTATGATTTTGTACGTGGAGATGAGATATTTGACTACCTGCAATCAACATGACAAATACAGTCACGTATCTGAACATTTTAGCATATCCAAATAACATAAGTGACCCTGTATGAACCTAAAAATGAACAGATAAAACAAGTGACCAATTCATATAGAATATGATAGTAAAGCAGGAATCATGCAGGAAAAGAAATGCAAATTTCTAACGGGAGCCAAATGGGTGGGTTGGGTAACAAATCAAAATGGGTAACTATAAACTTTCTCAATTACTTCTTTTTAAATAATAACCGATATGTTAACTATGATTGTATAAACTACACCATTACAGTACTATTCTAACATTATTACTAATCTATTCAAGAGGTAGTGTGCAATAAAAATACACTTTCAATAATTCGACCCACTCTCACATGTCCCATACTCCCATTTGACCCCCTTTGTTGCTTGTGATTCTACAATTTACTTTTACCCCTTGGAGCAGTTATATACAAGGCATAACTGAATTGAACCATATACAAGTAAATTGGTTAAAATTTTCACCTCTACAAACATCCATAATTTCTGATCCGAGTGGAGTTAATACGCTGCAGCCAACCCACAAAAGGTCTTGTGGGCTGCCTGCTGGTGATTTAGCCAAATTTCAACATTTTGGGTTCAAATTTTAGTTTCCCCCAATTTTCAAGATTTTAATATAGTTAATTTAAATCATCAAACGGGCAATCTAAAAGATTCATTGAACATAAATTAAAAAATCAACCCATACCTCTACTTGTCCTCGTCCTGCTGCAGTGTGCAAGATAGTTGAGCCCTGAATATCTCTATAACCCAAAACCGTACCATCAGAACAATCACCAAGAAGTTCCTTTAATATATTCAAATTACCACCTCTTGCCAACGCATGAACTGCTCTATTCTTCATTTCCTCCTTATAAGCAGACGGAATTTCCCCAATATTCTCTTCAGACTCTCTACACATAAATCTTGGACACATTGCAAAATCATAAATAAGCCTAAAAACCTCAGCATTCTTACTCCTTGCAGCAGCATATAAAATATCAGTCACGCCATATTCCCCTTCACCAAAAACCAAAAGGGGATCTTTATGCAACAATTCTTGAACAAACGAAAAGTCACCAGCTGATGCAGCAGTGTACAAAAGCCACCCACCATAACCTGACCCAATGAGCGAATTTTTACCCCTTTTGCTGTCACCTTCATGTAAAAGCTTTTGAGCGACTAAAGAACGATTCTTGGCAACATCATCAAATTGTTCTTCATCATCCCAAACAACCTCAAGGCGACGTATACGCCTAAGGGATGAAAGTTTGATTAAATGGTTGCTATCTAGACGTAAAAGCTCACGGACCAAATCATAGTGTCCATTTGCTGCTGCCCAATCGATTGGAGAAGCGTACCACCATTGATCTCCGGTACTTTCCCACCGAAGAGGAAAATAAGTTGGAGGCATTGATCAAAACTATTAGTAAAGTTCAACTGAAAAAGGCAACAAGAGTTTAGTTAGAAAGTTAAGAGTTGTATTAAAATAGAGCATATATGAGCAAATTCTTTCGTTTTATTGGTGGGATTCAACTACTTGCACACAAGCTTTAAAATAATAAGAACATTTAAGTTTAAGTATTAATAATATAAAGAAAGGCTAAACATGTTATCTACTACAAAAGGGGTTGATTTTATTAACTGTTTTATCTTTTACGTAGGGGGTGTCTGAAGTGCTTATTTTTAGCGCGTAATTGCTTAACGATAATTATAGATTGCTTTTCTGCTATAAAAATAAGAAATAAACATATAATTAACCAATACCACAGCCCCAAAACTTAAATACTTAACGTCGTCAAATAAAATTTTACGAATTCAGGAAATAGACAACGCGCTTAACTATAGTTTAATAATAAAACTCACATCCAAACACCCTTTAAAGTGAAATTAGTACAGACCCTACAGATATAAAAATACATAAATGAAACAAGGACACAAGGGAAAGCAAAGAACAAACAGCATGTGAGGCTAACCACCGGTCACCACCATATCAGAGAAATAAGCATGTCCAGTTAAAGAAACAATAATAATGACAATTAATAAAGTTAACCCCAAATCATACTCATAATTATAAATCAAAGATATGAACAGAAGACTCACATGACAAAGATTATGCAAATTAGAAACAGAAGGAATCAAAGAAAAAACAGATCAGTTTACAATCATGAATCTTGTAAAAGTGAAACAATGGCCTACTTTATATACATACCAAAGTTGGATATTTAACTTTTTTATGGATGTTAAAAGGTAAAAAAAAGCATCAAACTTTGATACAAAAAGTGAAAAAAGTTTGTTCTGCATGAATATATATGGATAGATTGAATTAGAAAATTTACCTTGATGGGGAAACTTTACAGCTGCAGAAGAAGTGCTGAGAAATGAGGATTTTTAGTTTGGGAAGTTTTTTAATAAATTAAAAACTGATGGCTTTTTATAAAAAAAAAGAAAGTTTCGATGATTTTGATAGAATTTCTTTGTGATATGATGATGATGATGATGATACGTGAGTTTCAATGGGTTGGAATTGGATCATGAGACTTGGTATTTGTTCTCGCGCCCTGTCGTTATCGTTGCACCGGGTGTATTTAATTTAATTAACTGTTTAAAATGTATTTAAATAGAGTATAAATTATGAATCGCATATTTTTATGGATATTATAACAATTATACCTGTCTAGTTTGTATCTTTAAAAACGTGTATAAAATATTCAACTTTTGATTAATGGTTATTATTTTTATTTTAGTTTTTTCACTTTTCTAGTTTACATTTTTAGTTTTATCATATACTATGTCATTACAATAGTATATTTTTATCATGATACGTTTCAGAATGTATGTGTTTTATTGATGTGAGAGTTCCCATATAATGCCATTTAAGTTTTGTGACGTATTTCAAAACGTTAAGCAAGAAGCAATCCATTTAATTTAATCAGTTCATGTTTGAAGGCAGCTTGTTAAGATCTAGATCATGATCTTACGACGATCTCGATTAAAATCATAGGATCTGTTTAGATCTTCGTCCTGCGTTTAGGATCTTAAGACCTCGATCTAATTCAATCTTATTTATCATTAGTTAATGAATTAAAAAGTACAAATATGTTAATTTTGTCTGATAAAAAGGTAGTAGACTAATGATTTAATCAATTAATAAAAGTAAAACTAAACAATTCTTCAACTACGATAATTCATTACGAAAAAGCTATATCATTAATAACAATTATAGTAATCTAGCATTTAAACTATAAAATTTTTATAATTTGTCACACATTTGGTATTTTATATCTATTATAACACACATAAATGAGATTAAAGTATCTAACTAAGATCTTGAGATGCCGATACGTTCTTAAGATCCCGAATTTATAGAGATGAAGAACGATCTTAGGTAAATCTCGAGATTTGGAAATCATTTTCCTTCTGGGGGATTATTTCTATTAATTCAATTCTATTAATTTTCTTACCACAAGAATATTTTTTTTCCATTTTTTAACTATTATAGTAATGAAACTAATATACAGAGACTGGCGTTATTCGACAGATAAGCTTTTGAAAGCGATCAAAAATTATTGTGATTAATTATTACATAGTTGATGAGAATAATATGTCTTATAGTAATTAAACAGAAGATAAAATATGAGACAAATAAATTACTAGTAATTAACAATACATATAAAAAGTAGTGTATCAAGCTTATAGTTAATTTTCCGTGCTAGTCAATTGTGTAGTTACCAAAAAGTAGGAGTAATTTTGTAAATCAGCAATTAGTTTCTAGCCCACATTTATTGTTTCTAAATTTGTCGAGTTAATGTAGGGGTAGTTTTGGCAATCGTATAGATAGCAGAGAACATATATTCTAATCTCCATAAAGCATCTTTATTTAATTGATACGGTTAAGGGGAAAGATTCTTAATATCAGTTATTCTACACCATTAACTATGTTTTATAGTGTTGTACAATGTAATATCACGAAGCACAGTTAATAATATACGGATAAAAATTGTTCGTGTATGATTAACCATTGCAACATTGTTACTCAGACTATATATATCGAGCTTTAAATCTTGTTTTTTCAATAGTAAGTTGAGAAATGGATTCTAGAATTAAAATTTTCCTGATTACCGTCCAAGTTCAACAACCTCGCTATACTGACTCGACCAACTTACCCACATGTTTAGCTAATCGTTAGTACAATTATTGGCGTCGCTAACCGACAATATCATGACGCATTCAACCCATTAAATAACTGTCTATAATCTTTAACAAACACATATACATAGTATATATAGTATATTTAGCAATAAATCACCAATCATGGTATAGATTTGATTCAACATGTACAAAAACACGAATTTTGAGACACTTATATACGACAATATATTTTTATGTACAAGACATATATACATGCATATATCATATATATGTATGCATACGTTTTCACTTGGTTGCTTGAGAGGTCACAGTCTTTGGTGGAGACAAGTGAAGCACAGATGGACCACGCCCACAAAAACAGACCTAAACACCACCATGTGATACCCTGCTTTATTCCAAGTACCACTCTTTATTCTACTACTCGTAGTAACTACCACGCCCGCAAACTTAACATAAACCTAAATCTCTTAAATAGTTAAATTCCTTTGATATTTTACTACTATAACACATCATTACAAGGTATGTCAAATTAAATATTAATATTACTTTTATACAAATAATAAAAAGTAATAAACTTAAAGCTACTTGACCTTGTTCAAGTAAATAGAATAATAATTTAAAGTTACAGATTGTTAGGTGGATCTATTAACCCGAATCTTGACTCAACCCAAAACTTTAAGCAGGTTGGCAGATTTCGGATTGATTGGCTGAGAATCTCAACCAAAACTCGTTTATTTTTTTGTCAAGTTTTTGATTACATCGATTACTTCACCCATAACGTAAAATATATATTTTCCTATTGTTTAGTTTTCTCGAAAATGGGTTTCCATGAACTATTAAAAATCACATATATAGATAAGATTGAATTTTATAAGGAAAGGTAATCGATCTGGGACTGGGAGATGTAGCTTTCATGTATATCCTGCTTTTGGCAACAATAATTCAGGTAATAATGTCATTCCCAATTAGTTTCTTCAAAATTATCCAACTTTTTTTCCTCCACTATGAAATGGTACTTGTAAAGCTACCTTTTCACATGGCCTTAAACACAAAAGGAAAGGCAATGTCACGTTGCTTCCCAACCCCTGTACTAAGAACTCTCTTAATAGTGACACAGACACAAGCTGACACAACAATTTCTGCGATATCAACGTCACATTAACACTCTTCAAAACTGACACAACACTGCCAACAGTAGCAAAACAATAGCGTCGGCAGCGGTCTAACTAGTAGTCCCAATCTCCTTTTATTGTTTAAAATAAAAAATGTCGTTTTTAAGTATATATAATATAACTAACTAGTCCTATGCCATCTAAGATAACTTATATAATTGTAATTTTGAATTCCTACTTGTTTCGTTGTGCTCATTTATCGAATTGGCCACGTTCTAGGCTCTAATCACTCTGTTACGGTTTTGTATGATCATACCTCATACATGCACATACTATTTTTAGCCTATTAATTGTCATTTTCGTTCAAAAATTTCTGAAGCTAAAGATTAGTGTACGATATATTTAGATGCACATAATGAATTAATTCCATAAGCTCCTAAGTGCTTCAACCCAAAAACACAATAAACACATATAGTTTCCAAATTCATTTGGTCTATTATATATACAACTACACAGGATCATGGCATTGAGGTCATAGTTTAATGTATCCACAACAATATAATCATTCAATGGGTCATTAATTTTTTATAGGTAGAACGGATCCAGTATATTCATATCTTTCGACCCGTAAGCCTTTTATTTGTCAAAAAAGGAAAAAAAAAATCCCCAGAAAAATTTAAACTAACAAAATGCTGAGTTGTAAACTTGATATACATGCATCATATATAGAAGATGGAAGCAGATCAAGGGGCAGATCGAGCGTATCAATATATGTAAACCGTGGTCAGAGTAAAATCAATTTGTGGTCAATCAATTACATTCACACTGTAACAATGACTACGATAAGGTGGCGATTTATATATTCAATATAGTTTATGAACACCATATAATTAGCATGTACGAATCATTACTCTTTTTACTTTCATATTAGCAAAACAAAAACAAGTATCATATGTTTCAAAATTGCATATGATGCAAAAGAGGGCTTTGTGTATTCACTTGCAGAGCAAAAACAAGCGAAAAGTTAAAAACTATTTTCAAATGCTTAAAGACGTGGCTGATCAAGCATAAAAGTTAGGCTTGAGTGGGGGGTTGTATTGGCTTGATTTTTTACACTCTGTGAATTACGTGGATAACCCTTGAGCCCGTAAAGAACGGTGCTAAGGGTGGTGTGAATCGTTAGAAAAAGATAAGTTGTTAACTTTTAGGGTTTTGTGTGTGATTTTGTAGAGAATGCTTGAGGAATGAAGTGTGGATTCATTCCTTGTATTTATAGAGATGTCATACTCTCAAAACATGGAGAGTAAGTTTGGCCACGTGGACCGATTGGGTGGTGACAGCAGGGATCATGGTGACGATCCCTGTAGGTGGGGTCTTTTCTGCTGACGTGGACCAATCAAATGTCGGGGACACTTGAGGTGGTATGCACATTACAATTGGCATAACCGGTTGGTGGTACTATTGTACCTTCTCGTCTGGTATCTGGGTGGCATTAACCCTAGTATTAATGGGCTTGCTGCTTGGGCCATACTTGCATGGGTCAACGGTCATGGGTTAGTGATGGTAGGCCAAAGCTATTGGGCCTGCTATCTGGTACATGATTAAGTCCCCCAAGTTTAGTTTGCTGACATGAGTGGTAGGGAACTAAACTCATATTGTGTTGCCCAGGGAATGATTACTTTTTGGAAAATATCAATGAACACTTCCCATCTTCTTCCTCTTTTTTCGGTGCGAAATTTATCTCCGTTGCATACACAATCAAGGTTCGTTTCTTGCCCTTTACACTTTGCTTGTTTGAGTTTTTTCTTCTTTCTTGTTTATATAAATGACGTTGTCATCCTCTAACGCCGTGGCTGCTCTTCCGGCGACCATTCCGACTACTACCGCCTCCTGATTTTCTGGTGGTAACGTTTTTGATGTTGAGAGTAAGGTCAGGAAGGAGGATAGTATTGCCTTAATAGGCAAGTTCTCTTGCCTGGATCATTTTGATACCATCGCTCATACCTCGTCACAACGTGCGCATGCGCTGCCTGCCGGGAAGATTACTGTATATACACAATGGTTTAAGTTGAGTAACTTTAGATGGCCTCCCACCCCTTTTTTGATTTCTCTCCTAGAAAATTACGGCATCGGGTTTTCCCTAGTGCATCCTTTAGGGCTTCAGAAAATTATGATGTTCAAAATATATTGTCGCCTGCACAAGAGGGAGGCAACCCCCTTGCTTTTTGTGCTCATATAACTATATCCAACTCTCCTGAGAGTTGGTTACAGTTGTGAAACGTCCAAATTCCAAGTTTTGTGGTAAACGATCTGACGGTTTGAAGAATTGGAAAGACCATTTCTTTTATGTAGATGATGAGATACTCCCTGAGGGTGAAGAAGGGTTGTTGTTGTGGGTGGACCTACAGTCCTGGGTAAAAGGCATTAGAGCGATATGAAATTTGCCGCCTGTTTTAGACACCCCTGAGCTTAGGATTGACATGAATTTTGCTAGACAACTACAAGGGGCTCAGGTGGTGATGAGGGCTTATCCAGATTCTTTTCTTGCCCTAATCAACCTTAGCTGGAATTGGAATAAGAAAGACAAGGTTCTAGTTTGCAGGAAGAATACAAAGGTACAAGGCAGGAGATTGGATGATGTTATTGATATCAATCGTTGTTTGTACTTATAAAGGATATGTCTTATGCTTTACTAATTCGTTCATATTGTTTGCAGTGATGATATTAACTTTGCTTTGGCTGACGAGGATCATACTGGAGTGGAGATTGGTCAGACTTATGTGAACAATCTTCCTGTGAACCCTGATGGCTCAGTGGCTGAAACGCTGCCTCTTGGTTATGATATCCTTGTCGACTTTATAGTGGTTAACCGTTTGTCTGGTAGTGCCAGTAAGAAGAGGGCGGCTACAGAGAATCAGCCTCCTAGGAAGAAACTCAAGAAGACCACCAAGGAACTGAAGGACATGGATACCTCGACTTTCTTATCCATGGATGACCAGGAAGCGAGCAATTAGGGTTGTTCTAATCAAGAGAATGCAAATGTTCATGAGCTGCCAGGTAAAACTACCATTTTACACTTGTGTTGATGTATTTGTTCCTGTTCTTGTTTGTCTTTTTGTTTATGTTTTTCACTGATCATTTACAGATGATGATGATGATGAGGGTTCAAATGCTCTGGAGGTTAGGAGGACCAGGGCTTCTGAAACTGAGTCGGCTGCTAAAAGGAAAGAAATGCAGTTGCAAGTTAGCAGGGAGGCGGCTGCTAAGAGAGCTGCTGAGAGCCAAGAGAAAACCCTGCTGCTTCATAAGGCCAGTTCTAGTCACCTGTCATGGGGTGACTGTGATTTAATGAAGATGAAGATGCCATCAACTTTTTGGGTAGAGTTAGGCGTTACTTGCCTAGCAATCCTCCTAGTAACCTGGAGGGTTCTCATGTGTTTGTTCCTTCATGGGGATTCTAGGTTGACAACATGGGTCATGACATTCGCTCCTGTAGGGATTTTGTTACCCATGCAATGCCCCATGCCATTCGCGAAAAGATGAAAGAGCTATCTGTGCGCCAGAGTATTAACCGTGGTTACAAGGCATTTTTTGATGATTTTATGTGGAAAAATAATACATTGATGGTGGCTGACCACGTGGATCGTTTGAATAGACAGTTAGGGGTAGCTCTTAAGGATATAAGGAAGCAGGTGGATGACTTGAAGGCTGAGCTGGAGCAGCACAAGGAGGACAGGGTGAAGTTGATCAGGATAGATGATCTAGAAAAAGCTAAAGAAGAAGTTGTAGAGGGAACAGGGAAGATTATGCAGCTGACTGAAGAGTCGAATTTTTTGAAAGAAGGCGCTGCTAATCATTCTCGCCAGATCCAGGAGATGGAGGCTGCCTTGCAACGCTCTAATGAAGAATTGAATGCCACCTTATTGGCTAGGGATCATGCCGATACTGCTAGGGATTTGGCCCTGGTAGAAAGAGACAACACTTCGCAACCTAAAAGGGAACTGCAAGCAGGTTTACCCTCTATCTATCTTATCTCCTATTTGTCCCGGTATAAAGGGTTCTTTTGCCAATATGGTGAGGTATGCTCATGCCCAAGGTCAGCACGAAGTGGTTGTACTTTCCTCCAAGCATCTGGACTTTCTCCCTCAGCCAATAGTAGCCAAGCTTGACCCTGCCATCAAGGATAAGAGTGTTGCTGCTGGTGCCGCCTTGGCCTCCATCACCACTATTGCATACTTGGAGAAATTGGTGGATGATCTGGACATGCCAGTGGAAGAGATTTTGGCTCTCAAACCTTAACTTTATTTTTGTAATTTTCATATTTGACTTGATTGTAACTTGCCTTCGGGTTTCTTTTATCAATACTATGACAACCATTGAGCCACTTTTTCTTATTTATTCTTTTTATGAGTTCAAAAGGGCAAGCGATAAAAAGGATAGTCCCTCGCGCGTTCGCGAGTTCCAACTTATTTTTTCATGTTTGACTTGTACTTGTGTTTGTATGTTAATTTTATCTTGTCTTGTTAGTCATGACTTCAAAAAATTCTAGTTTGCTTTGGCATAGGGAAATGGACGGCAAGCAAGCCTATTGGCGGATGCCTATTCCATTCATGTTTGTTTCTGATTCAACACTTTGCCAACTTATTAGTTGAGGTAAATCTCTGCCAGTATAGCGTTGGAAACACCCTCTGGTGGAGTACAAATACGTGGAAGCTAAGGAAATGTCGAAGGTCTATTTCATCGTGGAATACTTGGAAGTCACCCTTCTAGAACATGGTCTAGGAACCCTAAAGTTGTGAAAATACTATAGTATTGTACACCGTGAATATACCTAGGGTAAATATAGTTATGGAAATACTTAAAGTACTGTACACCGCGAATATACCTAGTGTTATAAAGATGTAGAAATACTTAAATGTCCTGTACACCGCGATACACCTAGGGATGAATGACTGATTGAAAAGGAGGGTCTAATTCATGACGGAAGTATTTGTGCTTACAATAATTGAATATGGAGTTATGAAAAGAAAGCAAAGACTCAGCTGTAGTCTAAGATGCTTAAACCCCTTAACTCCACTTAGCCGATAGTTTAGAATACAAAGTTAAAAATCAATACACAATTAGATAATAACATTTAGACAATAACATTTAGACTTAGGAGTTAAGAAAGGTCATACATAATTGCGGTATGTTGCCTCATTCCTGCACCCAGGATGTATCTATCCAAAAAGGGTCACTTGGTCTCTAAAGACAGTGAGGGGGGTTTAAAACAACATGGTCTGATCAGAATAAGCATAACCTAGGACTCAATGACATACTAATTTAGAACCGGACTAAAAAAGTAGGGTCCTAGTGTTTACACATATAGTTTATCTGTCTGTTAGCTTAATGTGTCCCCAGTAAACATCATCCCAACAATACATTATCCTAAATCATGGTTAACCACGTCTTCGTTATCCTTAAGTGTTATATATATGTTAGTTTCTAGGGCTGAAAACAAGCCGAGCCTAGTATGTAAAGATCGAGCTCGGCTCGTTTGATGTTATACAGGCTCGAGCTCAGCTCGGGCTCGACTCGTTTATTCCATAATATTCTTTATTTAAATAATTATATTATTAATCAATAATATATATATGTTCTTTGTCTAATTTTTAGCTACATATAATACGATTAACTACTATTATATTAAGTATTATATATGTAGACTTTTATTATCGTATAATTATATATTATATTATTATTATTATATAAAAATTTATTAATGTATATAATTGAAAAGCTCGTTTAGGCTCGGGAGCTTGTTCGAACTCGATATAAGAAGCTCGAGCTCCAAAATATGTTCAAGCTCAGGTTCGAGCTCGTTTAGGCTCGGCTCGAATCGAGCTTTTAACGAGTCGAACTCGAGTAGCTTGCGAGCTGACTCGACTCATTTACAGCCCTATTAGCTTCCCTTTAGGCTGCTCCCTATGGTTCTTCGGTTTGTGCATCGGTTTGGACCGACGGAACCGACGTCATAGGCACGGTCCGTCGGTTCCAAACCGTCGGTACACTTCTTCGGTTTGGCGACGGGAAATGGTTTGGTGTGGGGCCCGTGTCAGTGTGTAATAGTCAAGAAAAAAAAAGATACATATATCCATTGGGAGCTTTTAAAAAAAAATAAAAAAAAATTTCAACCTCATTTTTACACTATATATATAACATCTTCAGATAACATTTTTCATACATTCAAACACAACATCCATACACACATAAAACACAATTTTCATACATCCTAAACACAATTTCCATACATCCAAATTCAACTTCACAAAAATGAGGCGAAATCAAACAACTGGAAACGATATGTGGAACAATTTATTAAACAATCCCATTCTGACCCCAACCCATAATCCAAATTCACCAACGGCCACGTCTTCCGCTCAATCGAGCAACTCGTCACCAAGTCAACCGCCGGGGTTTTCACCATACGCAACACCGACTACACCGTATCAACCCTTTGGCGTCGGTTACCAAAATTACCACGGGTTTTCACCATACGTCCCATTCCAACAGACCCCCCCGTCGTTTGAAAACCTACAATTTTTAACCCAACAACCACCATCGGGCTTCTCTCCATTTCCACCAACTCCAATTAACTATCCACAATTCGGAAACATCAACACTCCACCCGAACCCGAACCCGAACCCGAACCCGAACCCGAGCCCGAGCCTGAACCCGTGCCAAGCCCGAACCCGAAGAAAGGAAAAGGAAAAAGGGTTCAAGTTAAATGGTCCGACGAGGAGGTGGTTATATTATCCGAACGTTGGATCCACCGTTCCGAAAAATCAAAGAAAGGGGTTTCACAAAGCTTCGAAGCTTTTTGGGACAAAGTTTTAAGAGATTATAATTCGGTGGCACCTCAAGAACGTACTTTGAGCCAACTTCAAGGAAAGTGGAATAAAATTCGTAGCGATTGCAAAATTTTCATTGCAATCCACAAACATCTTACGAATCCTCGTCAAAGCGGGGCAAGTGATGACAACATTGTTAAATCGTGTCGTGTTGCGTTTAGCTCGCAACAAAAACGCGCGTTCATTTATGATAAATGTTGGAATGTATTCAAACATTGTCCGAAGTTTATGGAAAATGATGGAGTCATGAGCAACCGACAACCAAGCCAACCCGATCTCGAACCGATAAATCTTGGTGACGAAATGCCTACTTCCGAGCCTCTTGCAACTAACATGGAACGGTTGTTCTAAAACGACACAATTCGTCGCCCGCCCGGTCGTACTACATCAAGGAAAAGTTAAAAAAGTTCGGGTTCAAGTGATGCGGCTAATTCTTCAAGTTCTTTGAAAGAACAAGAACGTCTTGCGAATATAAGAGCCGCGGAAGCACAACACAAAACGTTGTCCACGATCGACCAAAATTCGATCAAAAAGACTATCATGAAATCGTGGAAAATGTTATATAAAAAAATACCATCGGGTCTCAAAAGTGAGGAGAAAAAAAAATGCTCAAACAAGTACGAAAAACCGTGGTTGATAATTATGAGTCGGATTACAAAACGGTTTTTGGTCACGAACCGGGTTCGCGTTCCATCCAAGTATCCGATTCGGACGAAGACGAACACGAAAATGAAGACGAAGGTTCGGACGATTCGGAGTAGACGACTAGTTGTTTATTTATTTTCAATAAATGTAATTTTATTTTTATTTAATGTAATGTTTTTAATTTTAATGAATATGTTTTATTTTAAGTTTGTGTTTTAAATAAATAAAGAAATTAGTGTGTGGGGCCCAAAAAAAAGAGAAGTGACGTTAAATGATGTTCACTGTAGGCAGTGAAGCGTCAGTTTGTGTCAGTTTATGTCAGTTTTGAAAAAAAAACTAACGTAACGTTGATGTGGCACAAACTGATGCGTGAGTTTGTGTCACCTGTTGGGAGAGGTCTTACTTTTATGCTTTATTAGTTTTAGTAGTCTTAAATAGATAAAATCCAAAAACATATACCTATCCAATTATCCAAACCTAGCTTGATTACTAAGTTATCTGAACGAGCCCTGTTTCAATTCGACCGTCGTTAGGAACGACCCTGGATCATCCTTACCACATACTAGTATCAGGTATTCGTACCTAGTACCAGTAGGTAGTACGAAGGTTTAGGCCCCCGACAAAATATAAATTTAAAACTTACCCCACACGGGTGTGTGCCGGTTGGAAACACGACGACCGATCGGCAGTACATCAATACCAACGTTTGAAAACGATTCTCGTCAATGCAAGAGATAAAGTCAGACACCTTCTGAGATTCAGGGAGACCCGGGATTTTCAGGCATTCATCGGTGAATCTATCAATGAAGTCTTCCAGGGACTCTGTTGGGTATTGTTTTATCATGTGCGCCTCTACATGAGATCTGACATGCTTCTTCTTTTGGTGAAAATGACTGACAAACTTCATTATGATGTCATTAAAACAGGTAATGCATCGCTCAGGGAGGTCCCAAAACCAAGCCCTAGTGTATTTTTTTAAAACCGATGGGAACATTTGGCAGGCAATAGCATCCTCCCAGTGTTGTGTTTTTATTGCATGATCGTATGACTGGATAAAATCTTCAGGATCAGTGCTCCCATCGTAGGTGACGAGCGTGGTAGGAACTGTAGTTCCCAAAGGAAGGGGAACACATGTTATAGCTGGATGGAACTGAATATTTGAATCAAGGATAACATTTTACGATGTGGTCATTTTACCCTGCATGACGGCAACTAGATTTGCTATCATTAGTGGCAAGGTGGTGGCGGAGGAGGAATTATTTATGGCTGCATTAACTGAGCCAAAAGTTGCCCAAGCGCGTTAGCAGTGTCTTGCACAAAGTTTTGAGCTTGGAAAGTTCCATGTGAAATACTCTATTGAAATGGCTGCTGGAAAGCCTGTTGAAATTGCTGTTGCATGCTTGGCTGGAAAGGTTGCTGGAACACCTGTTGGAATGGTTGCAGGAGAATCTACTGGAAGGGTTGTTGAAAAACACTTTGGTATGTCATATGGGGTGTCTGCTAAAAGACATTCTGCAGTGGCTGCTGCCCACCACTTTGCTGAGTATTTTGACTCTCTGGTGGCCCCATACCGGCAAATGCTTGTTATCCCGCAAAGTGAGGTGTGACCAGCGCATTTTGTTGTTGGTTTTGTCCACCTAGAGTTAAGAATTCCAGTTGACGACGGGGTTGCTTCAGCATCTGCCGTCTCTCCCATTCTTGTTGTTCACCGGAGACGATTTCGGTATTTGGTGTTTGATTGGTTTGAGCAGAAAAGTGAAGTGCATTCTCTCTGGCGGTCGGTGTGATCCCGGAACTAGACACCATTGAAACAGCTGTGCGGAAACATGTGGAATGAACGTGTGAGTGATTGTAAGTGAGTTGAAACCGAAAAACTTTGCAGTTTTCGATTATTTATATGGCAGATTTGGGTGTTTAAACGGATGGCGCCATTTGATCAAGCATAAAAGTTAGGCTTGAGTGCGGGGTTGTATTGGCTCGATTCTTTACACTCCGTGAATTACGTGGATAACCCTTGAGCCCGTATAGAACGGCTAAGGGTGGTGTGAATCGTCGGAACCAGATAAGTTGTTATCTTTTATGTGTGATTTTGTGGAGAATGCTTGAGGAATGAAGTGTGGATTCATTCCTTGTATTTATAGAGATGTCATGCTCTGAAAACTTGAAGATTAAATTTGGCCACGTGGACCAATCAGATGCGGGGGACACTTGAGGTGGCATGCACATAACAATTGGCATAACCGTTGGTGGTACTATTATACCTTCTTGTCTGATATCTGGGTGGCATTACCCTAGTATTAATTGGCTCGCTGCTTGGGCCAAACTTGCATGGCCCAACTGGTCGTCGGTTAGTGATGACATGCCAAATGTATTGAGCCTGCTATATGGTACATGATTAACATGTACGAATCATGACTCTTTTACTTTCATATTTGCAAAACAAAAACAAGTATATTTGAAAATTGCATATGATGTGGATAAAGAGGGCTTTGTGTATTCACTTGCAGAGCAAAAACAAGTAAAAAGTCAAAAACTATTTTCAAATGCTTAAAGACGTGGCAAATGTGAATTACTTGGATTATTTTCCGACTTTACATAATCGTATTCAATAATTTTGAACTTTTTTGATCAATAGAGTAAATTGTGTTCAGGGATCAACCTGTTGAACTGGAGCCGTTTGACCCATAACTTGACCTGATTGACCTACCTATTTTTCCACATCTGCTATTCAGATATAGTGTAATAACTCTTTGGAAGTGACAATTTCGATTTCAAGTGTTTTTTTCCCTTTATTTGAATGAGAAAATATATTTAAAATATAAACTAAACTAGCAAGAAGTTAGGATATAAGTGATAAATATTAGAACTTTTCCTAAGAGACGATCTAAGAAAACGGCAAAGCACAACTACATTTCAATCCCGAAGAAAATAAACAACACCAAAACAGATACACTAAACCTAATTTAAAACCGATAGACCAACTAACACCTAAACGTCACCGAAAGAACACCACTCCACACGTCAACAAATTATAGCGCCATTTGATGAAAACTTTTAAGCGCATCTGATGATATTAGTAACGGTGAAGCCTTATTTAGTCTATTCATAGTTTTCTTGCAATTCTTTATTTAAATAAGTTCAAAGAATTTCATAGTTCTCATTTTTTTTCTTCAATGGCTTTGCTTATACTTCATCCGTTCTATTTTTATTATTTACCTTACTATTTTTGTCTGTTTCAAAAATATTGTTCACTTGTAAAAAATAACTATTAAAATTAATTAGACTCCTTATTCTATCATCATTTGTTACTCACGATTATTTATGTGTCAATAAAATTCACTTAAATTTACCTTGAATAAAAAAACAAAATAAATATTCATACGATTCGTTATAAATTTAATAAAAAAAATTGGGGAATAATAAAAGTGGGAGAATGGAGTATTTTTTTTTTCTATCCTTGATCTGTTTAAGTGAAACTTGAAAGAGTCGTAGTTGGTTGTTTGTTGCGTTTAAAACTAGGTGGACTGAAATAATTACCCAAAATAAGCCCATCACATATATTCTTCAATCGTTGCACTTGGACCAACCTCAATTTAATTGGGCCTATTTTTAATTGACTTGCGCAACAAGATAGACACGCCTGTAAAACCCTCGATCCACCTCTCTCTTTCTAAAACCCTAGTTTCTCTCTCTAATCTCCATAACTTTTCTTGCATATTCAACCGGGAAAAATGGCAAATAATCCAGCAGCCGTTAACTTCCTCACCAATCTAGCTCGCGCCGCTTTCGGTCTTGGAGCCGCCGCTACCGTCGCTAATTCGGCGCTCTACACCGTCGATGGTGGCCAACGCGCAGTTTTGTTTGATCGTTTCCGTGGAGTCATTGATGATACTGTCGGTGAAGGTACTCACTTCCTAATTCCATGGCTTCAAACACCGTACATTTTTGACATCCGTACAAGACCTCACACATTCTCTTCAATTTCGGGCACAAAAGATCTCCAAATGGTTAACCTAACCCTACGTGTTTTATCTCGTCCTGAGGTCAACAAATTACCGGCGATTTTTAAAACCCTAGGTACTGAATACGACGAAAAAGTACTTCCGTCCATCGGAAATGAAGTATTGAAAGCTGTTGTGGCTCAATTTAACGCTGATCAGTTACTTACTGAGCGTCCACAGGTTTCAGCCTTGGTTCGCGATAGTTTGGTTCGTAGGGCTAGGGATTTTAATATTTTGCTTGATGATGTTGCCATTACGCATTTATCGTATGGTGCGGAGTTTTCCAAGGCTGTGGAACAGAAGCAGGTGGCTCAACAGGAGGCTGAGAGGTCTAAGTTTGTCGTTGCGAAAGCAGAACAGGAACGTAGGGCTGCGATTATAAGGGCTGAAGGTGAGAGTGAGTCTGCTAAGTTGATTTCTGATGCTACTGCTGCTGCTGGTATGGGATTGATTGAACTGAGAAGGATTGAGGCGTCTAGGGAGATTGCGTCGACTTTGGCTAGGAGTAACAATGTCACTTATCTTCCAGGAAGCGGGAGTCAGATGCTTCTTGGGCTTAATGCTTCTCGCTAGACAGGTATGTTATGCAAAACTTTAATGTGTGTTAGATTTATTTTGATTTATGTATTTGGTAATTGTGTATTATGTTTTTGAGTTTAGTTGTATATGAATGTCTTATTTCATAGTTTGCTATAGTTATTTTGTAGTTTTGTAATACTTTAAGTGAAATTACTTGTTTGGGATTGGATTCTACCCTCATCTGTTAAGTTATTGAACGTGCTCTAACTGGACTTTTTAATAGTGGAAACACGAGGAACTGTTGCTTATAGTAGTATAAGATTATAATAGATAAGTAATTGTTGCTAACATGGGCTTCATATAAGTATCTGTTTGTACGGAATCTGAATTTTGATTCCGCAAAAAATTAAGTATCTTCTTGTGTGTTATTGTTTATTTGATTGTTAAATGTGACAGGATTGACAGCACGTTGTGTCCTTTGACTGTTTCGTTCATTTAATGATTCACCGTGATTTTGTTTCATAGGGGGTCTACTCTTTGAAGTTTTAAGTAGATAGTTCTTGGCACAATTACTTGAATGGAAAAGACCATACAGTGTCTATTTCTTTTTCATATTTTCGGCTAGGTGCATGCGATATTTTTTTGAAATGGTAAAAAACCTTTTTGATGGAATATATAATGCAAAGATGAGTGCTACTAGATGACTGCATATCTACAGTGAAATGCGAAACTAAGAAAGCAATGTTAGGCCTGCAAAACTTTGCCAAGCACTAAAGTCTAATGACTACATTGGTTTCTTGCCTACTATTTAATTTTATTACCTTGGTCTTGCAATCTCAACTTACAGACCAGAATCTTGCGTCACAAATTACATGCATAAAACCTAACATGTTGCTATAGAGAGCAAATTGCCACCACTGCTAAACAACTTTGCTTTCAAAGCTCTTTAGCCTTTCCTGAATCCATGATTCCATTAGTTGCCTTTATTCTCATAGAATCATTATATGACAGTTATATTACTTCAGGCACACACACGTAGATGCAGGTTTTGCAGAGATCTTAAGAGTACAATCATGATGTGTGTTTTAGTATGTGCTTGCCTGCACCAAACCAGGCTCTCTCTTTTTGTATCGAAAAACATAGGAGTTATTATTACACAAAGCGTTGAGAATAAAATTAAAAAATTGGGTTCTCTACTTTGAAGTAAAACACAAAGAGCATTCCACTTTAAGAAAAAAAATAGATAAACAGAAGTCATTATGAAAATAACATGACCTAGAACACATCAAAGCACATAGAGGAAATTGTATCTGCACCTGGCACTCCACTGATCTTCTTTGGCAATGAAAAAGAAAACAAAACCTCTTCCAGTTTGGTTTTGATTTTGAATACTCTGTTGTTGGCGTATTGTATCCCTTTCTTACAAAAGAGTGAGTGTGTATATACATACTAGCACAAACAAGGGTAACTGGTGGAGGTTGACTAACAATGACCGTTTGCATCTGAAGATCTTAAGTAGAAACGAGTGATCGTACTTAATGAACTTTTATTTATTATACATAATTTTATCAGCGATCATAAAAGGTAATGTAACACACCAATCTGATAGATTTGTGGATGAATAGCTGAGAAAACTTTGATTTCAGCAGCTACTGAAGGCTTTTTCCAACGAGGAAGATATTTCCAGTGAGACTGGGATGAACCAGATATTTTGTGGTGATGGTTACAAAGAGGAGCAATTGGTAATGATGAGCCTCTGAAAATAACAAAAGAAAAGCATTTTTGTAAAATGTTAGCCACCAAATGGGAGGACATACCTAATGTTTGACACGCCTTGAATTAACCTTATTTCCAAAATATTTTTTGTTTCTGTTTAATTGCCATTGTTATATGATGAGTTAGATAGATCGCACAATTTGGTAATATCTAACCCAGTTTATGTTGATTTTTAGTAGTTGTAATAATTAATAGGAAGAAGTACCTGATGTTACTTTTGACAAACAAAATTTTGTACACATCATTCGGCATCATTTTTCGTGTGCCAATTTCCTGACCCTTGTTTGTAAATGTTGTTGGTCCATGTCTAGTTATGTTTTCTGTTTAACCTTTGCATATTATGTTTTCTTATTTCTTGCTGCATCTCTATGCTCACAGGGCTGGTTAGCTTGAAGGCCAAATGCATTTCTATCCTCCATCTCCACATTTTAGTATTTTAGCTTTATCCTTTCAACATTTACAAGTTGGAAAACTTGAAGACATTGCTGTGTAATCTTTTGAGAGAATAACTGGAGCGACTTTTTTGAGTTGGGTTACTTGTCTGAGTTAGTATGGTATCTATTGGTGGATTTGTTTTTCTGTTTCACGCTTACAAGTTTATCTGGTATAGGAAACATTTATATTGCACTTCAGTTTCGTTATTCTAACAAAGGTGTTATGTCTATGTTTGTTGAATGCACTCGTTGTTTGAGAAATCACTTGAACTGGTGACTTGTTCTTGTGAGCATTATATATAATGATTAACTACGGAGTATTTATTATCCTCAGGAGGTTCCAATCTTGTTAGATAGATGGTAGAAGTGTTGCAGGTTTCGAATTCTTTGGTTATTCTTTATTTCATTGATTAGATAGTAGTAGTATTTATAGTTGGAGGATAGTGAGCTCTTATTAGTTTCATGTCCATGTAAGTTATAAGTTATACATGTAGGGTTGCAAACGATTGGAACCTAGCATGGGCTTGATAGGATTTATATGGCTTGGTACATGAAGTTGACAGTTAGGGTTGCAAACGAGTGTAGCCGAGCATGAAGTTGACATATGGGGTTGCTAACAAGTGGAGGTGACCACGAACTTGATAGGGCTTAAGCTCGGGTTAGTATCTGAACGAGCCTTCATTTGAAGTATTGCTCTTGACTCCTGAGGTCGGTCTGAGAAGAAATCAGGATGGTTCGAGTTAGCTTGAAATTTTATATATATTTAACATAGTAAAAGTTTATATATATTTAAAATATTAATATCCAATCGTTAACTTATTTTTAAATATATGGTTAAAGTATATTCCAATAGCAAAAGTCAAAAGGTATGTTGAAAGTTAAAATGATATTACAAGTTAAAAACACAAATGTAAAGTTTGTTGTTGCGAGCATAAAGATGTGCTCTGTTTACCAATTATCATGTAAATAAGTCATTTTCTTTTTACGCTTTCAACCTCTCAGTTTTCTTATATTACACTTTTTAACAAAGCTTTTTGTAAAGTTAACAACTAAAGTTATGTGATGTTAATAATTCAAAAGTTCTCCCAAAAGCGAAAGTAATTATCATTCGCAAAGTTTCAAATTTCACAAATATATTTACACCACTTCCAACAACATACTGAAACTTACTGGTCAGCTTGTGCCTTCTCAATGTTACATCAGTTTTTTTTATAAAGTTGACTGAAATTGACTAAAACTGACTGACTACTGCCAAAAGTGACTGATCACTTAATTTTTTCGGGTCGCACATATTATTTACTTTATATATTTATTAAATAAAATAATTTCATTAAAATAAGAAACGTTACATTAATTAGAAAAAAAACCATTACCATAATTAAAAAAAACATTACAATAAATACGGAGAAACAAATCTTTGCTCGTTCGAAAACGTGTCGAAAGTAATCTGCCGAGAATGTTGGGCACTCGGCAAAGTAGTCTTGAAATGAACGCTCGCTGGCATCGAGAGGATCTCTAGCTAAGTATCATCTTGGTGCTCTTGACGGCTGATTTGAACTTTCGGCTTCATCTTCCGAATCCGTGTCTATCGAATTAACAATATTGAGCATAGCGGCCGGATCGAAACAAGTTTTGATCGCCAAATTTTTTCCCATATCGGAATCGAAATCCATTTACGATTCGAGTTTAGTTGTATGTGTATTTATAGTGTTTTTGAAATAGGAAAAATGAGTTAAAAAATATTCATAGGATGTAGTAGAAAGATGAGAAAAAGTGTGTGAATTTGAGTTTAGTTGTATATGTATTTTTAGTGTGTTTAGGATAAGAAAATTTGATTATAAAAAATATTTTTTTAATATAAACGGTAATATTACCGTTTTTTTTAATTTTACTGTCAAAAGTAAAAAAAAAACAAAAAAGAAAGTTTTTAAATCATCACGGGCCCCACACCTCGTCCCTTCTCTTGTCTGGTATTCGACGGCAGAAACCGATAGCTCCATGGCGTCAGTTTCGTCAATTGGAACTGACGATCAGACCGACTAATCGTTGAGAGGAGTCTTATTTGCACGCTTATATATTACCTAATAAAGCTTGATACAAATTTTAAGCATCTCCTTTTACTTATTTGACTTGTAGTTTTTGCTTGTGTAACACAATTTATTTGGTAGATATTTTCAAAAACACACACCATGTCAAAGTTTCCTTAACAAAACATTTATATCTTTTAGATTTTACCTTCAATTCTTCATATATGCAGGAAGGATGAGCATGCTTTTGAAAATATTCTAGAACTGTCGATTCATATTTCCGGATAGGAGTCCACAATTCGTTATGTAAAGTGCTTTTTTTTTTGTTCAAATCACTGATAATTTCGAATATATACTCGAAATGTATATTTTGATATTTGTCATTTAGAATCTCTATTCCTAAATATTTGAATTTGAATAGATGAATCATTAATGTTGTTGAATTTAAACATGATGCATTCTAACATCCCTAAGGTGATCCAATGATAAGGCACTCTGATTGAGGTTTCAGGATATTGGGGTGGCAACTGGCAAGGAAAAGATCGGAAACACTCGCAGCCTCACAGGATACTCCGGAAACAGTCACTGGAAAATTGTGCCACACCATATTTCACTGGTCTCTCCATCTTAGGTGTGTTTCCAAATCCTCATTCTTCACATGTTTTTTCTAGAGTTATCACATTTGTGCGTTTTTAAAGTTCTTATTTAAGTTCTTGTGGCTTTTTTATTCGAATCAGTGTGTATTTGTGGGTGTTGTGTGTGTTTTCGAGGCTTCAATTTTAGGAGCTTTGTATTTGAAAGATAATGATTGGTGATGGTCGTGGTCAAACATGATTAATCTCAAAAAATATTCAGAGGAATTCAGTTTGATACATCTTTCACAAGCATCTCCACTTTCCACCACCACCTCCTTTACTCCGCAGCGACACCCAACCCGATAACACAATCAACCCATCACATCTCCTCCGTGTGGCCAACATCCCCTACCAACAACAAACTCGCCCCAATCAAGACTCCACACCTCTCTTTGAAAGAAGCCTGGTATTAATGTATGTCATGGTTTGATCAAGGGGCTTTTAAGGCTGAAAAGGGCAAACGAAGCATCAAATGTATTCAGGGAGCTGACAAAAAGAAGGTGTGATCCTACAATGCACACATATGTAATGTTGTTGCAAGGACATTTAGGGAAGAGAGGGAGAAAAGGAGACGACCCTTTAATCAATTTCGACACTTTCTGTGGGAGGTTTAGTTAAGGCGGGGAAGTCGTTAGAAGCAACCAAATATGTTGAGAGAGTGAATAAATTGAGGACTTGAAGTCTTGAAGTGCCTACTATAACAGATTCTTGCACTACTATTCGAACGAAGAAGGTGCTGCTATGTTTGAGTTAGTGTCGAAGAAACTGATAGAAGTTGGTTTGTTTGATTTAGGAGACATTTTTGAAAGATATGGCGAGAAAATGGCTACAAGAGAGAAGAAGGGATAGGTGAACTGTGACATTATGTAAATTTTAGCTTCTAATCTGTTAATTTGTCGTGAGTTTGTCGTATTTAACTATACATCCAATTAATCCAGAATTGGAAATTTTGCAGAGTCTGTGTTCTGTTTTTCTTTTCCTTACAACCGGGTGGACATGCTTTCGTCCTTCAAATCTTTGATCATCATACCAGAACAAATATATGGTTCAATTTGCTATGAAGAGAGAAATAAAACATTAAGACAATAATTCCCATAAAAATGTGAGCTTGTATTTACCTTTTTAGTGTTTTCTACATGCTCTGCAAGACTGCAACATTCCCCCTTTTCAGAAAATTACATACTAAATTATCAAGTTGCACTCGACAAAAATAAAACAATTTGAAACGCATCAATTTAATGAAGCTGCTTGTAACGAAAATGAATAACATACAAGTCATGTAGAACGTCTGCAAAACCTTATTGATCAAATGTAAGGGGGAGTGTATTTTACTCGAACTGTATATTTTAGAGTCCCTCGATGTTTGTTTCGCTTCAATATTTGAATAGATGAATTATGATGTTAAGAGGCTAAATAACAACCAACTTAAAGAATAAAGACATTACAGAAACCACTCTGATTGTAATCAAGCACCTCAACGTACTTGTACTTATTTACTGAAATATGATTAGCACAAATAATTATTATCACTCATTTATGAATTCAAATGATTAACTCCATTTTTTGTCCGTTAAGTCTTCATTTTTAAGATGTTAGTTTGGCAATACCATTATCAAAAATCCATAATCCATTCATAGGTACGGAATCAAAGCAATTGCATTTACTCAAAATTGTGAAATACGTGATGGTTTCACGATTACAAGATGTGAAAAACCAGATTACATTAACTCTAATTATTCCTCAAACAACTTCACAACCATGAAGCTGAATCAACTCAACCTGCATGTGACTGTAACTGGAATCCCAGAGTCCTCCAGTCACACAGCTACATAAACAGCTCAAGACTTGGACATATGACGGATCAAGTCAACAACACGGTTACTGCAACACATATTCAATAATCACCTTATGCCACATTATATACACACAACTTAACAAACCCAACATACAAAAAAAATTGTACCTGTATCCCCATTCGTTGTCATACCAAGAAACAACCTTCACAAAGTTGTTATTCAGAGCAATTCCAGCCTTCGCATCAAATATGCTAGACCTGTTGTAACAAAATATCAGTATATTTTCCACTCACACTTCTATTAAAATCAACGCTACTAATATAACAACACTTACCTGCAGTCACCCACGAAGTCTGTCGACACAACATCATCTTCAGTGTAACCCAAGATTCCCTTCAGACTTCCCTCAGACTCCGCCCTAGACAATCCCAACAAAAAAATAAAATAAAAATTGAATCAAATACTTAATGAGGGACGATATTAAAATGCTGATTATATTAAAAAAGCTATTACTTGATAGCAGCCTTGATCTCATCATAAGAGGCAGGCTTCTCAAGCCTAGCAGTAAGGTCCACGACAGAGACATCAACAGTAGGAACACGGAAGGCCATTCCTGTAAGTTTCCCATTAAGGGCAGGAAGAACTTTTCCAACAGCCTTCAAGAACAACATAAAAACAATTGATTCAACGGAAACTTATAATGCATTTTCAGATATAAGTTGAAAAACAGCACTTTATACCTTAGCAGCTCCAGTGCTGCTAGGAATAATGTTGAAAGAAGCAGCTCTTCCACCTCTCCAATCCTTCATCGATGGACCATCAACAGTCTTCTGAGTTGCTGAATCATACACAACTAATTAGCCACCATATAATATAAATTTAAATTAAATAATACGAAATTTGGAAAGCATGTGCTGCTGACCTGTGATGGAGTGAACAGTGGTCATAAGGCCTTCCGCAATACCAAATTTGTCATGAATAACCTGCATACAAAAAGCAAGAAAAATAAATTTCATCTATTTAAGATCCACAAACCTGTTCCAGGTAAAAAAAAAAACTTTAAAAAAATTAACCTTTGCTAATGGAGCAAGACAGTTAGTTGTGCAACTGGCGTTGGAGACAATGGTGATATCAGACTTGTATTCCTTCTCATTTACACCCATGACAAACATGGGGGCATTCGCACTTGGAGCCGAGATAACAACCTTCTTTGCACCTCCCTAATAAACCACCAAATTAACCATCACTAACTATATATATGTATATACATACACATAGGACCTAGTTCAAGTAAAACAAATTAAACTTATGGTAAAACGCAAAATAAATAATATGAAAGTGACACGTGTCAATTTGTGCATCAGTATGCATAAAAAAAATGATGCACAATGTTGCACATGATACATAAATTGCCAGATGTCACTTCCATATTGTTTAACCATTAGGTTTGTTATGCAATAATCAACCCCGTATACGTTTCAACCAAATTAACATTGACTATGCAGACCTTCAAGTGAGCTGCAGCCTTGTCCTTATCGGTGAACACGCCAGTCGACTCCACAACATATTCAGCTCCAGCTTCACCCCATGGGATCTCCTCTGGATTTCTACAATAATCAATTAACAGAATATAAATTACTTTCATGTTAATTAAGCTTGCAATGATACAAAATTAATTAATAATATAATATAATATTAATAACAGTAATAAAAACAGACATACTTCATGCCAAAAATGGTAACAGGCCTATCACCAAATAAAAGAGTCTTTTCATCCTTCACTTTAATTTCATCCTTTTTCCATTGTCCATGAACACTGTCGTATTTAAACATGTAAATCTGCACAATAAAAATACATAAATATCACATCATATTCAGTATAAACATATCAAATTCGGCAAAATAATTTCATATAAAATGTTAATGTTAATGTAAAATATGTACCATGTAATCTGTAGTAATGAAAGGATCATTAACAGCAACAAGTTCAACATCATCACTCTGTAAAGCAACTCTCGCTACCAATCTTCCGATTCTACCGAATCCTGTACGGATACAAAATATTAATTTTTTTTTGCACAGATCAATTCAAATTGTATAGATTACGATAATAAGCGACTGAGAATGTTGAAGGATTATTAAATATATTTACCGTTGATTCCGATCTTGATTTTGGCCATGCTTGATTAATGAAATTAGGGAAGTGTAAGGAGATTGAGTAGTAGTTATGGTGGAGATTAAGGTGATGTGAAATTAGGGCTAAATGTGTAGGGATATAGATATAGGGGGGGAAATATTGTTCAACGGTTGGTAGTGAAAGGCGGTAGTTTGAATCGAATGGAGACCGTGAATTTCGCTCAACGTGAAGATAACTCCGGCGTGCTTGCCGGAGATAAAGAATGTTTAGGTAGGCCCTCAACTTGGGCATTATAGCATTTGTAACCCCTCAAATATGACGGTTTTGTCATTCTTTTTAAAACAGATTGTGATATTAATAGAATAACGGGATGACGTCACTTGATCACCTGAACAACGTTACTCGATTATTTATCGTTAACATCATATCTTATGTTAAATATTTTGGCGGGAAAGGCGATTTATTAGGTGACGTGACATCATATAATTAAGTTACAATTAAGGGCTACTATCCTTTTTTATTTTGTTGGATAGATTAATTATGAATAAACCTCTTCCAAATTAAGTTGTTTACCATATAGTTTTTAATGGAAACTTTAAATACTGATTATAAAAGTTTTAAAAACATAATACATATAAACAATTTACTTAAGACCGAATGTTAGAAGACCTCAACGTACATTTTCATTCGGGAAATGTTTCTGATGCCATTGAAATACATCTAAAGAAAATGAAATCCAATTCTTTTAGCTAAAGATTAATAAGGTGGTTTCTAATTTATCAATTACTTAATCAAACAAGCTAATAAATGGAATCTCAAATTCCAATTTCATCAAATTTCTATCAATTTTGTGAACCAGACTAATGGGCTATTTGTGAGAGCTTACTTGAGTAAGTTACTGTTTATTGTTTATTAGTAAGTAAGTTAGAAATTTTGAACTTATTTTGAGTCCATTCACAAATAAGCAAATACGCTCTATAATATAAACTTATCCAAACACTAAAATGAGAGCAAGAAAAAAGAAAAGAAAAAGCAACTAAATTATCCACCCAAACACCCCGTAGTCTAATAATTACTCTTAGGGTATGTTTGGCAAAACGAGCTGTAGGCTGTAGCTGTAGGCTGTAGCTGTAGACTGTAGCTGTAAGCTGTAGCTTTTAATTGAAATTAGTAAAATGACGATAAAGGACAATGATAAAATAAAATAAAATTAAATGGTATATATATATATATATATATATATATATATATATATATATATATATTTAACGTATATAACTCATAATAATATAATATAAATAACTAAATTATTTATATTTTTGTTAACATATTCATTTTCTTATTATTAAGGTAACATAAAAAATATGTATAGTTAATAGTTATAATATGAAACTACTTTATAATAATAATATGAAATAATATCTATAGTATATGTGTATATGAATATAAAAATAATAATAAATATAACTAAATATAAATTTGACAAATAATATTTTAGTGTAAGAAAA
This sequence comes from Gnaphalium uliginosum, assembly GCA_963930675.1. Lineage (NCBI taxonomy): Eukaryota > Viridiplantae > Streptophyta > Magnoliopsida > Asterales > Asteraceae > Gnaphalium > Gnaphalium uliginosum. The sequence continues at coordinate 34,329,684 of OZ005685.1, forward strand.
ATGATAATGATTCAAATATCACCTCTTAATGTCAAATTTATATATATGTATTAAATGTTTGATTTGATACAAAAATGATTATGAATTAATGTATTACATACTATATTTCGTGTAGTACTAATATGAATATGTTCACCGTAATTTTAAAAAGTGTTTCTAATATTTTGAAGGACGTCAGGTCGTCAGTATTGTTAATAATTAACTATGTTTAATTCCTTATTAATTTATTGAAAACAAAAAGGACAATAACTTTGAAAAATCATTTGGAATACTAGTGCCGATAAACTAACTAGTCTCAAATTGTAAATATAAATGACGAGGGCAATCATGTAAATATATTCACTAAAAGCTCTTTTCAATTTTCAAAGCTTATAGGATTAGCTTTTCATTTACAAGCTTTTTGGAGCTTTAAAAAAAAATAAAAGCTCAAAGCTCTTTTATCCAAACGAAACTTTTAGAAATGAAGAGCATTTCAATTTAAAAACAAAAGGCTAAAGCTTCAAAAAGCTCTTAAAAACTCTTCGTCAAACATACCCTTAGTAACTGATCATATTAGATACTAAACTATCTTGAGATTTGCATTTGTTTTCTTACAAGCTATTTTTTTTGCATTTTGGTTCCTAGATCTATTGATTCTAGTTCAAATTTGTATCATAACTACTTGTGACAACTATGGCTTTTCAGTTTTTAAATTTCGTTTCAATTTAAACATCCACTATAAATTGTATATAGAATAGAGAGTAGGGTTCAAATGAGTACAACAACTTTGCGTGAGAATAGGTAAATCAATCTCAACCACTCATTTTCATCAAATACCCATTTCCCCATCTTTTTAAAAACTAAATATCTCACAAACGACAAGTCGAAAAATTATAAAATTTGCACTATAAAATTCAGCGTTTTCTCCTCTTCGATTTAAGATCTCATAAGCTATACTTTCGATAAGTTTTTTTTCTTCATTTTTTGGTGGGTTTTACAAATTAGTAACACATGTGTTACTGATTAGTTGTACATTTGATTTGCGGTTAGGGTTAGGGTTTAGGGTTTAGCATGATTTAGGATTTAGGGTTTAGGGTTTTGTAAAGCGTTTAGGGTTTATGGTTTAGAGTTTGGGGTTTAGGGTTTGGGGTTTGGGGTTTAGGGTTTCGGATGCAACACTAACACATGTGTTACTAATTTGTAAACCCACCAAAAAATGAAAAAAAAAAAAAAAACTCTTTGAAAGTATAGCTTGTGAGATCTTAAATCGAAGAGGAGAAAACGCTGAATTTTATGGTGCAATTTTTCATAATTTTTTGACTTGTCGTTTGTGAGATATTTAGTTTTTAAAAAGATGGGGAAAGTGAATTTTGTGACACGTAGCATTCCTATTTGTTCCCCTGTTCTCAACACTTTTGTAATTGTCATTTGAATTTCACCCGTAGAATATATTTAGAAAAGTGCAATGTTAACCAATAAATTTTTTACTTTGTCATATAAACATTTTCTGATCTGTTGAAAGTGAAATTGAGACAAAATATGGAGACTTAAAATGAAAGAGTTTTAAGATTAACCATAGCATATATACCAGTTGGCAAGGTGTCAAATATAAATAATGATAGTATTCAACATGTACTCTCAAGAGCATATTTACCTTTGAAAATAGTTTTTGTATCTTCATTGCTCTCGAGAGAAGCATGTTGAATATAAAAGAGGGTATTGTCTACTTGTACAATCTAAACCTTCATGTCATTCTAGTCATATTTGTATACAAAAACTTAAGCAGTCAAATAAGAATGTTGTAATACAACCAAATCAATAAAGCAACATAATTTTTTACATCAGAAGTATCCAAAAGACTACCTAGTTTTATGGTAGATAGAGCACACTCATGTCAAGCCATTAAGCTAACATAAAGTAATAAGCAAGCATCATCAAAGTACTTATATAGATGAAATTATTATTGAAGTACTACAAATATCTTTATGAGCATTTAGTGAATTGGAAAACGAGTACATGAATACAGTACATATATATATCGAATATGACTGCCACATTCCTCAAGTCTTGCATCAATCAACGATAGTGACGGGGCGTTTTCATTTCCATACTGTAAGTCCCTATTAAAACTATAGTAGATAAATGAAAATAATCCTCAACAAGTTACCAAGGATACAAAAAAACAACTAAAACGCCCCATACTTTATGCCCCCTTTCGTAGCTACTATCTGCAGGGGCCGAACAACCAATCTTGAAAATCAGCCTTCCTTTCAAGAATCAACCAAGGTAAATGGGAATAACTAACCAGCCAATATCTTCATCTGAAACTACTAGATACTTTTGAAGAATCATCCATCCACTCTTTCAATGAAAACTCGTGTGTCTGGTTTCCAGTTTATATAGTGAAAACTAGCGCACGAAAAAACCCCTTTGAAACCATAAACATCAGCTTACATCTAGCCATAGAGGCAAAAATGATAAGTTGCTTGTTGATGGGAACCAGAAGATACACTTTCTTCTTCTTCTTCTCCTCCATCTGGGAAACTTAAAATCTGCCTAACACTCCAAACAAAGGAAATCCAAACAGAAAGTTTCGATATAATCCTGTTCATTAAAGCAGCATCCACAATTAATGCATCGAGGAATACAGAACGTACAAGACCTACAATGCCCTTTACAACTCTCGGCCGGACAATCATAAACCTGCCTTAGGTAATGACACTTTGGACATGGCTCTATGTCAATTGGACGGTCATCATCTAAAGAAAGATACAAGTGCCCACCGTGATAGAACCGAGGTTTTGGGTTGGGCTGCTGCTGATTTATTGATAATATTTTCTTTAGCTCTTCAAAATGATCCGGTGTTATGCTATGTATCCCACCAATTCTTAGTCGCTTTATCCCACCTCCCTTAGAAACCTTCAATGATTTCAAGTTATTTAAGAGACCTTCCATACTTAGCCCATTACATCCCAGCACACTTAGCTGCATAAAAAGATGCATGTAGGTTTAGTTATCGAAGAAATTGGTAAAATTCAGTTGGAGTGTTTCAATGTGCATTTAAAAGTGTCTGTTTGATTTTGTGTGACCCACTTTAGCTTATGATTTTCCAATAAATTGTGTCATATAATCGGCATTGAGATACCAAATTTGTAATAGCTGCGAAGAAACTTATTATCAAAATGGTGGAGTGAAATTACTCACGCACCCTTATTTCACATATTATTTCCTTAGATAATCAACATTTTCCATGATCATTACAAGTTCAAGTAGCAGAAATACATCTAATCGTGTATCACATTTAGTAGGTCTTTGGATGTTTGGATATGAGATTTAAAAGTGAATAGGTGATATAGAGACTGGAGAGTTCAAATACAAATTCCAAGGTGCAATTAAACATTATGCATAAACTAGTGTTAGGATGAGATTCTATTGATTGATGTTGTAATAGTCAATTCTTAATGGCATTGAGGCTGTTCGGCAAGTTTTGACAGTTTAAGAAAGTAACAGATATAACAAGGGTATATAAAAAACTTTACTCTACAATTTGATAATCGATTATGTGGCTTGTTAGACTGAAACTGACCTCCCCTAAATAATCAAATACTCATAGTAAAGGCTAATTCTCACTAATACACTTTAAAACGTATATGTGTTACGATACTGACCTTTGTTAGCCGTGCATTTGTCTTGAAAACGTTCTCAAGACCAACATCCGTAATCTTCATACACTTTACAAGACTCAAGGATTGAAGACTACCATTGGCTCTGCTCGTAATCTTTAAGAGAGAATCATCACCAAACAATTCGCCTGATGGTTGATCAATGTGTATATTTCTCCAAAGCAACGGATCATTACGAACACCATCACGTAAAGATCTACAAACTCTTTCAACAGAAAGCAAATCTCTTGTTCCTAAATAACCAAGAGCATAAAACATAGCATCATGAGGTGCACCAACACCATCACCATCACCATCACCATCACCATTACAACAATTCACATTGGGATTGTTGACCGAATGCAAGACTTTTTTCGATTTCCCATCAAATAAAAACAACCCACTTGTATCATCTATCTTGATTTCAATTGTACACCCACCACCACTAATATTCATCTCAAAAGGATCAGAAGGCAACAAATCACTAACATCATCCTTCAATCCCCAATTCAAATAATCCTTATCACAACCATCAAATTTCATATCTTTATAATCATCCATACAATACCAATCACCAATCTTCATTGAAGAAAACAAATAATCTGAACTAGAAACTTTAGCATCACATATAACATCATCACCCATATTTCCTACAAATTGCTAGAAAGGAGAAATTGCTAGTGTTAGAGGAATAAAGATCAAAACTTTTTTTTTTTTGGATAATAAAGACTTATTATCAACCAAACAACTTGATAACAAAAAAATAAACCAATAGTTGAATGGAAATAGCTTAATTTTCTAGGGTTAGATTACTTGAAAAGAAAAGAAGAAAAAAGACATGAAATTTATACAATCGGAAAGAAAAAGAATTGGAATTGAATTGGGATTTGATTAAAGATGATTTTGGGAAGAAAAAAGAATAAATGGATCTGACCTCATTGAAGAATGATTTTAACTATATATGCATATACATATAGATATACATGTATGTATATGTGATATAAGTAAAAGGGGAAGGAAGGAAGGCATGAGCAGAAGAAAAAGTCAAAGGGCTCAATGGCGAACGGAAGGAAGCCATTGAAACCCTAATTTGGTCAAATTACAAGACTTGTTTGCTAGGTTTGCTTTCCTTCTTATCTGGGATTAATACTTAAAACCGATACTCATCTACAAGCTCTTTTGCAATTCATACCCATATAGGACTTGTTAATTAATCCATATAATATTTAATATTTCTTTAATAATGGTAAAATTGGAAAAATACGCTTGAAATAATCAATCAATTTTATCATTCCTTACATTTTTTTAATCAACGGTCTAATTTTACTGTATTTCTGCATTTTACATAGATTCACTGCATTTTACGTTTAAAAGACAGTAAATTTAAAATGCATTGATCTGAACCGTTAATCGAAAAAATTATGGGCTGAGATGAAGAACTATGTCAGCCTCTCATGCTCTTCATACATGTGATGTCCCTCTAAACCTTAACCTTTGTCATAAACTCTTAATTTTTGAATTTTTAAGTTTTATAATTTTTTATATGGAGTTACTCTTTAGTTTTTACATTTAGGTTTTGAATATTATTATTATTATTATTATTATTATTATTATTATTATTATTATTATTATTATTATTATTATTATTATTATTATTATTATTATTATTAATTTAAGTTTCCAATTTAAAAATTGAAAAGTTTATTATAAGTATAATACAGTTTTTGTTAACAAAAGTTTGTGAAGTTAAAATTCAAACAATTTATTGAAATTACACGGTACTTCTTATCTTTAAAAAAAGAAAGGAAATAATAATTATAACCCTTCATTAAATAAAAAAATATATTATGAAAATATTTATGTATTTTCAAGATTGGTATTCTTTAAGGAAAAAAAATCAAAATACTCACGCATTGTTTGCCAAGACAATAGACTGTATAAATACCGGAATAGTAATTTTTTAGTTAACTAGTGGAGAACCCGTGCGATGCACGGCAACTTAAATATCACGACATATTACATAGTTGATTGATTGATAAGCATGTAAAATAACAAAGAGAAACACTGATTAACAATTATACTGATTAAATAGATCAAAACTTGTCCAATGCTATGTCAATGCCTAAAACCAACTAATTAAGGGAGGATTCGATTTGATGAATATATTAGAGTTTGACATGCATATGTGGTAATTGATGATGAGCAGTGTACAACGAATTCCATCGTGGCTACAAACCTGAAAGTTGGTTGTAAAATAACCTTGAAGCAATCATCCTTGCATAGAATCATGAGAAACAAAATGAGTTGTCTTCAATAATTCAAAACAATGCCAAGACTTACATACTTATTTCCATCTATTTGTTCACATAAAGCTTTCACAACATAGAAATATTAAGACCATTGTCTCAATTTTATAACATTTATTGACAACTTTAACCATAACCATCTTTATCACCATCACCAAAATAAATTTACAATGCCATGCGACCAAATTAGAAATTAAATTTTAAAGTCCCAAAACAAAACATTAGCTCAAATAAGCAAAACATAATCAACATATATCGAAAAAATGAAATAATAAATTATACTTCATAACTACGTATTTTGAAACTATCAAGGAATATACACAAAAGCTCATATATTTTAATTATATGTTGATTGTAAAACTACCGATAATTAAACCTTCACGGTTGCTTGTGAGTCCATCCTGACAATCCCACAATGTACTCATTTTATAGTCATGTAGCATCCAACACAGAAAAATAGATACTCTATATAATTATCCAACAAAATACAAAAATATATATATGATCAACTTTATATATACCTCTATTTATACCACAACTTTAATTTAAGTGTAGTATATGTTTCTAGATGTGCATATTTTGCATCGTAGTGACTGATTCTTCAAACTAAAATTGAATTAAGTAATAGATAAGTTAGTGATGATCCCTAAAATGCCATACACAAGTTTAGGAATTTAAATGAACACTTGGTTTTTAGTCCCTTGGGCTCAAGAAAATCAAAGACTTCTGAGAGCTGCAAATTTAAACAAAAGATGGATCAAATAGTACGTTACCACTTTCACGTTCATGTACACTCTTTTCTAAAACAACAAAACACAAAACATGTTAGAACTGAATTCTTGAAATTACAATTATGAAAATAAAAATAAAGAGATGCAGAGTCACAATTAGATATACCAAGTATCAACTTTTACCTTATCTAGCCATAAGAGATTCAATATACAAATGATATAAGATAGAAAACTATATTAAACTATTGTAATCACTTAAACTCAACCGGTAATGTTATTAATTGATTGATGATCCATTAACTGATTTAACAAAGTCAAAGAAGTAAAAGAAGATCAAAAGACACATAATCTAAAAGACACATAATCTGCTGAGTTGGAACACGTAATAAGCTTAAATTTAATCAAAAAGATGCCACATCAGATTTTTGATTTTTGTTAATTGTTAAGTTATAATGACGCCACATAAGCAGAGGGGGCAAGCCTCTTAGTATATAAGAAAGATTAATAAATATTAAATAGTGTATATATTAATTATTAAAATACTCCTATCATTTTACAGAGAGTGTTAAATATTTATTAATTATTCAAATGCTTTATAATGCCGGGATATATCTTTTAATTAAAAAATATATATACCTTTAATTAAATAGAGGAAAGTTCAATGTAGAATGCTAAAACAATGTAGAACGGAGGAACCAATAGGATTGCTCCATTTCAATTACCCATTTTCACCTTTATTTCTAAATCTAAATATCTCACAAGCCGTATATATATAATTTATAAAAATTACACCGTTAAAATCATCGTCTTTTTATCTTTAATTAGAGATCTCACATGACATACTCCCGACGAATTTTTTTTTCGTTTTCTAATGGGCATGTGAAATTCGTAATGTTACATGTGAATATATATATATATATATATATATATATATATATATATATATATATATATTTACAATCAAATTATAAGTTTTAAATCACTTGCTATAATCACATCTGAATAATCAAAGTTACGAATTATAAGGTTAAAATCACATAAAAATAGTTTATTTGATAATTTAATAAACCTTCAGAAATTTTTTTAGTTATAATCACATGTGATTAAACATTAAATTAATAATCACGTGTGAATAAAGTATAAATAAATACGAATTTCAAATAACTTTTTATAATTATACATGTAAATAAATACAAAGGTGAAATCACATGTGAATTATCAGTTATTATCACATACTTTATTTGAAAAACACATGTGATTAAATGTCAAATCAATAATCCCATGTGATTTTGGCCGTAAACGAATGCAATTCTTAAAATCTTATTTATAGTTATTTATGTGAATGAATATTAAGTCGTAATCATGTGCGAGTTAACATCCATCATTGATAAATAATTGTGTACCAATATTATATTTTTATCATAAATCACATATGATTATACATAAAATCACATGTGATTATTTAAATCACATTTTTTAAGACCCGAAAAAAATGAAGAAAAAAAAAGTTTGTCGAAACTATAGTTTGTCAGATCTATAATCGAAGAGAAAAAAACGCTGATTTTGAATATGCAATTTTTATAATTTTTAGTCATGTCGTTTGTGAGATAGTTAATTTTAAAAATTCGAGTAGAAATTGGGTTTTAAAGAAAATGGAGCATTCCAATTAGTTCTTTCACTCTACATTTTTTTAGCATTCTACATTGAACTCATCTTTAATTAAATAACAATATTTTATAGTTTAAATTTTTATAAATCATTGTTTTATTTTTATTTTTATTTTATATCCGTATAAGTTAAGTTACTACTAGCTTTTTACCTATTTCAAGAAAAATGTTAGTTTTTAATATTATTAATAGTGGTTCTAAATGATAAATTCAAACTTTTTATTTATTTATTTATTTATTTATTTATCAACTAATATCATCTTATAAACCATCAAAAATCTAATCAACCAATAGGATCATTCAATTTTGTCCAATTAACTAAAATATATGATTTGATGACATCATAAATTATGAATTATTTTAAAAATAATCATAATAAAAATTAATTTGGAATCCAAATCCTATTCTAATTCTAATACTTTATAATTTGTTACATATAACATACACAATAATCATTAACGACCAAACAATTATTTTAAACTTATTATATTTGGAGCTCCAAAATCACGAAATAGTATTTATTAAATTACACAAAGAACAATTTAACTTTTAACAATTTCCTGTCAATTGAATGTACTCCACATAACAAATAAATAATCCAATAAATACGTTCAGTTACCGTATAATGCCCGAAATTGTATACAAAAAGTAACAATGATATAACATCAACTAATGTTAAATATCAAACTACCTTAATTTAATTTTAAACTTCATTGCATAATTTCTAGCACGTATGAAACGTTGAAACTTTACTACATACCCAGTTTATTAGAATTAAATACAAATTTAATAGCTCGTGTGTATACACCGGTTTAATATCTAGTTATCATGATATAGAAAATGCATGCAATTGGCCATTAAAAATGACTCGTGGTTTTCAACTTAATGATTCAAGATAGCCAATTATTAAGTTTTCGTTACGTTAAAGTTAGGTGTTTCGTGTTTCGACCTTATTTTACAAACAACTAGATTCTAAACTCGTATATATACATGGATCGTTGAATTTGTATTTGATTTTTTAAAATATATACATGATGTATATGATAAAATTTTAACGCTTTATATAAAAACAAAACATGCTTTAAAAATATGTTGTTTACACTCATATTTATTGAGTCTAAACTCAAGAGTATGAACACAAAATGAATAAGTGATGCTTGTTGGGGTTAAGCCAAAGTTTTCATTAATAACTAAACTTACCAAAAATGAACTGAATTTAGAGAAAAATTTGAATTAAGTAAAATTGAATTAACCCAAATATATGAACTTGTTAAAATTAAATCTTTATGATTTACTAAAAGTCCAAAATTTTATATCCTTAATAATTTACAGTGAAAAGTAAATAAATATTTTATTAAAGAAAAGTTATTTAATGAAAAACAATTATTAAAGAAAATAATAAATAAGAAAAAGGTGAGCTGCGTGTATATCAACACTTCAACAAACATAATAGTGAGAAGATAATCTTGAAATACTTATAAAGTAAATAAAACAAATAAGTAAATAAAATAAATAAGTAAAAAAAGAAGAAGTTGTGAGATATTAATGGGAACCAAAGATTTGAATTCGTTAAGGACAACTATTTATATTTTATTAACTTATTAATTAAATTATTGTGTACGATGTCATCGTCTCATCAATAGTAGTCAATTTGACAAAATTAAATAATATTATAGGGTAATTGAAAATTTGATGATGTCATCATATGATTCTTATAAAAATTCGAATCAAGTGAACAAGTGCCTATTTTAAATCATCCATCAAGTTATAATCGACCAATCCATCTTCTAGATAATTTGAGATAATATAAAGAGACTTGAGATACGAAAGTCATATATTTTTATTTCTCTGTTGAGCTAATATTTTTCAATAATTATAGGTTACGTTTTATCCATCTATATTGAATAACTATTTATCAAATGTTTTCATATGACCTACTTTATTATGTGCTCTTGGTTTATATAAACATATAGAATCTACAAATCATGCTATCATTGTAAATAAAACTATTATATAAAAATCATCATACAAAATTTAATACAAAGTTATTTGTACATTTATTATAGATAGAAAACATATTAATTGAATCGTATAGTTTTATTTTTGTCAAACCCGTGTAATCACGAATATATAATCTAGTTATTTTAGAAAACTCAAAAAAAAATCACAAAAATCCTTGCACCACAATGCTCCACATCATCAAAACAACTTCTTTACATTGGGTATGTCAGCGTAGTAATGTCATCCGTATCCACCAATTAGTAAATATAATAAAAATAACAGAAGTTTCCATTATTTAAAAATAAGTTAAATAATATGCATGACCTTTGAAGTTGAAAGCATGTAACTATATTTGAAGTTTGTTGGTGGGATATTAATGTTAGAAATTAGTGTTATGGCTCGTGCGATGCACGACATTATATAAATCATCTTATTGTAAATTGTTGATAAGTTATAATGGCAATGAAAATTAATTTTGATGATACATAGTAATAAGTTGTATGTAAACATAAAAAATAGTATAACATGTATATTGTTTATCTCGTAAAAATAATAACATCAATACTCATGAGTCATATATTGATTAAGCCAATATTACCTCTAAAGCATGAGGATATCGCTTTATAAAATATGTATATTCTAGGCGAATACTCAGGAGTCATATATTGCAATAACATGACTCTTTAACATTGATGACTCTTTAACGATCTCACATCTGTTCTATGCTAATGATGCTGTGTTTGTAGGCGAATGGGATACCTCAAATCTTCATACAATTGTTAAGGTTTTGAAGTGTTTATTCATGGCTTCGAGTCTTAAAATAAATATGCACAAAAGCAAGCTAATGGGGATTGGCGTTTCTTCTGATGAGGTAGAATCTGCTGCTCGTATTGTGGGATGTTCTACTTTCACTCCTCCTTTTAATTACCTTGGTGTTAAAGTGGGCGGTGTTATGTATCGAATTAAATCATGGGATGAGGTTACTTGCAAATTGTGTTCTCGTTTATCAAAATGGAAGATTAAAACTCTATCGATTGGTGGGAGGTTGACATTGCTTAAATCTGTCCTTAGCTCTATAACTCTATATCACATGTCTATTTTCATAGTTCCCATGAGAGTGCTTAAGAATATGGACTCGATTCGCAGAAACTTTTTTGATGGGGATGGGACTTCGAATAGGAAAATGGTGTGGGTTTGTTGGAATAAAGTTTTGGCTTCGAAGAAAAAGGGCGGTCTTGGAGTGTCTAGTTTCTTTGCATTAAACCGTGTTTTGTTGTTCAAATGGGTGTGGCGCTTTATTTCTCAAGGTTCTTCGTTATGGTCCAGACTCATTAAGGCTATTCATGGCGTTCGAGGTGCCCTTGATTGTTCCCATCTTTCATCCAGATCCTCTCCTTGGTTGGATATCATTCGAGAGTTAAACTCTCTTAAAGGTAAAGGAGTTGATCTTATGACTCTTGGTAGAAAAAAGGTAGGAAACGATGCAGATACTCTCTTTTGGGACGAAGTATGATTGGGAAATAAGGCTTTGATGTACCAATTTTCGAGATTATATGCTCTAGAAACTCATAAAAATATTTCTATTGATGAATCAGTTGTTTACTCTTTTCGTTGCTCTCCAAGGGGTGGGGTAGAAGAAGAGCAGCATAACGAATTACTTTCTTGTCTTGCTGATTTAATCTTACCTCAAATGCATGATCGTTGGTTCTGGTCTTTGGAGGCTACGAGATGGGTGAAAGTTATTCCCATTAAGGTGAATGTGTTCGCTTGGAGAGTTCGTTTGGATAGTCTTCCAACTCGGCTTAATCCTTCTCTTAGGGGCTTGGAAATTCCCTCTATTGTTTGTCCTTTATGTAACGCTGCAGTAGAGTTCACGTCTCATCTTTTGTTCTCGTGCTCTTTGGCTCGTCAAGTGAGGAGTAAGGTGATGCGTTGGTGGGAGCTTGATGATCCAGATATAAGCTCTTATGATGAATGACTTTCATGGTTCAATAGTATCCGTTTGCCTATGTCTTTGAAGAATGTTCTTGAAGGTATTTGCTACGTGAAGTGGTGGCTTGTGTGGAGATTCAGGAATCAGATGATCTTTGGCAATAGTCATCCCATAAGGGATGTTTAATTTAATGATAATGTTCGTTTTTCATTTACTTGGTGTTCTAGTCGTTGTAAATCTAAATTTAACTGGGTAACTTGGATGCAAAATCCTAGTCTTTTTAATTTGTAATTTTCTTTCTAGCTCCTTGCTAGTTTATAATAATATCGCCGTTCAAATATATATATATATATATATATATTGCAATAACTATAACTTTTATAGTTGAAGAAAAGAATTAATATTTTTTATAATAATAATAAGACTCTATTTAATGACAAACATTAAAAAAGAAAACACATATAATAATCCTATTGGTTTCTTGTGTCAAGTAAGAGATTGTTACGGGACTTCAAGTACAATCAATTAAGTGCAGTATCAACAAATATTGAGACATCGGTTGGGTCAACTAAATAAAAAAATTATGTACGGGACAAGTAGTAACATAAACTACGATGTAAGATCTCCGATTAGATATCTGAAAAATGATAAATTGTTCTGCCAATATAAACCGGCTCCAAATGGTCATAGGTTCATCAACTTTCCCAACAATTACCGGTAATAGTAGTCCATAACAAAATGGTATACAACTATTATTCATGAGCTTCCATAACCAAAGGCAATATTTTCTAACAGAAAATCAAACGTCATAAAATTAGAGCAATATAAAGAAACTCTAATGTAATAAACTAATACATACCAATATCATATATTTCTTTTGCTTGGATTCCTCTTTAAATCTTACCCTCTCAACCATGTTATTGTGGTTCATATAAAATACAATCAATTAATAAAACATATTGCCTAAACCTTGTTCATCCTTATCATCTTAACTTAAGCAAAAGAAATGAACATTCATAACCTACACAATTTAGTGAAGATGCATGCAATTAAAAATCACATATTCTATAAAAAAAAATAGAGATGAAAAAAACGGAGATGAAGAGTATCGGATAAAGATGATTGACACTCATAACTCATAACCTGTATAAGAAGCGGTGAAGCACGCTAATGTAAGAACTCCATATAAATCTTCCATTAAAGATAAACGATCAGAAGAATAAAAGTACTCATATAAATAAAAGAAACCAAGAATTGAAATCAATGCATATGCATTAATCAAGTATCATAAACATCAAAATACAGCGTAAACATTACTGACAATAAATAATATTAAACATAATAACTTATAAAGTTATTAGTAACAAACAAACAACTTGTTAGTCAATCTATAATTTAACCAAAAAAATATGAAAATCAAAACATAAAATCCTAAATAAAATACTAAGATTCCGTCACATGAAGATGATATGATCACTCCTGTTTTGTCACTTGCAAAATGATAATCATCAAAGAGTTGGCGGGCACCAAGTTTATCTTCAACTCCAAACAATATTACATCCTATAGAAGGAGAACAAATTGCTTAACAAAATAAGGATGAGATAATTACTACTTGACAGCAAAAATAAATTTCAAAATTAAATTATTTGTTATTCTAAGAAAAAAAGCCTCAAATTTATATGATGGTTACCATTATTGAGGGAAAAAGGACAGCCATTCATGGTTACCATTAACATTACTTATTATTAATGATGACACGTGATAAAATGACAAGGCATTTATATATTTTGAAAACTATAAAACCACAAATTGTCATATCAGATTTAGCTGATTTATCAAGGTTTAGAAGGTATGGGATGAATGGAAATGATGACAAACTAAGTAAGGGGATACTAAGCTAGTATATAGGAAATGTTATAAGTGATGCACCTCTATATATGAATTAAATGTGTATATTAATACAATACAATATAATATTTAATCATTAACTACAATCCTAGTATGATACAAGTTCTTTGGTCAACGTTTAAAAATAAAATAACACAGAGTATATAATTAGAATTTGAGTAATTTCGTAAATTTTTAAAGATAAAAGGACTTAATTGACAAATTAAAATTTTAATTAAATGATGACGTCACAAAGGTGATCCATATATTATATTTAAGATAAGATATTCTAGTAGTTATTAGTTGCTAGAGTATATCTCTAAACTCAAATACACAAAACATTTACGTAATTATAATAAATATCGAAAATTACACAAATTGTCCTTGACGAATTTTAATTACACCACTCATCATTTATTTCGAAATTTATTTTGACAATAGTCTTTTAAACTAACGATCGTTAACTATTCGTTAAAAAGTACCATGTGTGATTTTTTTTTTTTTAATTTTATAATTTATTTTCTTCGATTAAAATATAAATTTAAAATTTAAAATATGTATAGATACATTATTAGGTGCACGGAACATTATTTTAATCTTCTCCATTTAACTTAGCAAATTCATCACCAAATATGATCTCTTTTCCACTGAAACATCAACTATCTATAGTCCACCACTCAAATCCACAACCATCTTTCACCACCCAACAAACCTCCATTACTCAATCATCTTATCAGGTCACGATTTTGGTAGCCACCATTTAATTAATATTGATATTGATATTTAATATCTACATTAATAAAAAAAGTAATATTAATATCATTGAATGAGTTTAGCAAATAAGGAATGTTGGTGTTGTATATGAATTAGAAAAGTTTATTTCAATTGGTGTGATCTATTTTTAAAATATTATAAATTATTTAATTAATGTTAATGATGTTATCATGTCCTAAAAATTAGTCAATTTGATAAAATTAAATAATTTGATTGGGTAATTGAATATTTTACTAGACATTAAACCCGTGTATACACACTGCCCATTGAAGTCGTATTTTTTTTAATATAAATATTAAATGTATTTGATAAATTGAAACATTTTATTAAATAATATTAACTGTTTATATTTAAGAGTAAATAGCAGTCAGTTTATGCTAAAAAAGCCGTTTGAAAGAGCATTATTTAATTTTAAGGGTTGTTATTTCTAAAATTAAGTAAAATTAAAGGACTTAATTGATTAAGTGAAAATTATTATTAATGATGTCATAACCTCGCTTCCTATAGTATATTTAAAATTTAAGATAAGATAAAATGGCTCATAATTATTTTTTAAACATATTAATTATTCAATATGTAAAGGTTATTTTTCATAAGAAACGGATGCAAAAGTTATTTTATATCACAATAGTTATTGTTTTATCTTTAGAAAGTATCGATACTTGTTATGTATAATGTTTAGATTTATTTTATTTATATAGAAAAATTTGTTTTCTTGTTTGTTACATGGAGTTCTTTTACGACTTAAAATAATGCTATTCAAATATTTGTAGAGTAAAGATGAAATAAGTTGACCTCATTTCTATTAAGATATTAACCAGAACATAATCCGAGTTCAAGCAAACTTAATAACTCGCTGAAAAGTTCTTGAAGAAAACACTAGACATAGCCCTTAGCATATTTTATGGATCATGTAATCTTTAGATTTGTGTTACACAAATAAAAGACGTAATCATTCAATATATGAAATTAGATTTGGCAATTACCGACGCATTTTTCTATAATGTGTTAGACTTGGACTATATTTCAACCTCAAATGGACAAACAGGTACAGTTACAAATTTGACTATAAATGAAAGAGATTAGTTGGGGCGATAGAGACTTTGGTCGAGAACACGCTAACCAATAGGTTGTGGGTTCAGAGGTAAATGCATATACAGTATGTGTGTGGTTGTATATATTATCACCTTAACATAAATTAGTGCACATGAGCAACCAGCACATATGCAACTTTGTGGATCAAACTTTAGATTTATTGGCAATATGGGTCTATAACAACCTGTAGTTGATGGTACAAACCATGGTGTATACATTTCCCGAACCTGGTACATACATACAAAAAAAATCGCAAAGGCTACATACATATAACATTGTGAACATCCTGACATTCTTATTTCACAAAATAACACTCGTATAGGCACCAGGTTAGTTATACTGAGACTCTACAAAGTAGGAGGTATCCATATGTAGCCATGAGTTTGAACATAACCAGCTTTTTCGGCTAACTTGTCTGCTTCCTCAGGGCCCCTGCTGCCAGGTGTGTATGGCAGTGGTTTCATTTCACCTCTATCGATTTTGTGCAAAAGAGGCGTGAAGATCTCCCAAGCCGCCTGGTCATTCAATCACAAATATATTGTGAGCTTAGGTTTACATTAGGATTTTAAATGCAGAGGCGGAAGATCGGCGAGTTGGGTAACAAGTCAATATAGTTTTTTCTTTCTTTTTTTGTAAGGATAAAAACAAGTAGGGTGGACCCTAAAACACAATTTGTACAGTATTTATTATTAATAGTTAACACGTTGAATATGATTACGACATTATCTTAGTCTAATAATGATTTGATGTTTTTTTTTCTTCATGAAATGGTCAAGGAGGTTGTATGCATTTAGATACACTATGGGTAACATTCAACCTATAGAACCCATTTGACCCATTTCCTTTTAAACTTTTAATAACCTGAGTTGACCCATTCGTATGTAGGAATTACCACTTATAATTTTATAAATTCTTAAAAAGATAAGTTGATTGTTTTATGCATACATACCTTCAGCTCATCTCTGCGAACAAAATGCTGTTGGTCTCCCCTTATCCTGCAAATCAATAACCCAATATATTAAACTTAGTAATAAGTGCTATATGTAGCTTTCTAGTTGTATAGTTAATATTCTTCTAGCTAGATTTTTGTACAATGTTTAATTCCTTGAGGCGCCTATATCACATCATACATATTGCAGAAAGATTTAATATGCATGATTCAGAGAAGTTGCGCCGTTTGATTCTTGATTGAACACCGAATATTTGTGGAGTAATAGTACTTACGTGTCAAGAATTAGACGTTCATAGGCTTCTGGAATGATGGTTTGTTGATACCGCTGCCCATATGACAAGTCTAATTCACTCTGAACGGTGTTCATCTCAAGCCCAGGTTGCTTGACCTGCATCAGCAATCAGTTACGATACAACTCAACACTTGGATAAACATAATACAACTTTCTAAGACTATTTATGCTTCCTTCAAAATAGGGATTCAATTTAGTAACTCACACTCCCTATATTCCATGAATATCTTACAAAGACATAGTTAAGAAAATCTTTCACCTGCTGTCTAATTTCTACAAATACATTTAAGCATGGTCGTGAAATCAAAATCACAATTAGGGGTGGCAAGATGGACAAGTCGAGTGGCCTAGAATGCTCGATAATGTGTCAAAACCAGGTTGGGGTTGAAACAAGTCATTGTTAGTACAGGTGAATTGGCCTGCCATGGTTGGGTTGATCTGCAAACACTTTTTGTCTATTAAAAGAAATAATAAAAATTGAGGTGTTGATTACAGCTACAAGAAAAATACATAGTAAAACATATTACGAATAATCTAAATATTAAAATGATTTAGGTTTTATGAATTATAAATAGACATGGGGAGACTTTCAACTCATTTATCATTTCCTCTTTTAGTTAATTTCTTTATTTGACTCATCTGAGACAATACACAACCCAAATCGACCTATTTATGGTTCAAAATTTCAACCTCTAATTGACAATGAAGTAAGCATTGTAACTCAAAGCCTCCCAACGTAGAGATGTTGAGATCTGACGGGAGTTTGAATCGAGGGACTGGTTGCAAGTATAACAACGGAAATATAAGCAAACAATGGAGATAAAGAAACAAAATACATGTTATTTACTGACTTAAAAATATGATGTTATCTCTGGAGGTCAGGTAAAAACTAAATATGGTACACATAAAGGTAACTGTATTAGACACAATTGTGGCTAATATAGACAAGCTTGAATGTAGAAGAAACAAGTAGTTAGAATCACAAAACAGTAACGGAATTATTATGAGTGAAATCATTACTAATCGAGAAGATGGTGATGAGAAGGGATGGATACTTACTGTTAGCTTCATGTACATGGCCTCTGAAGGTTGCAGTCTAATGACAAACTCATTTCTGCCTTGCTTTTTACCTGAAAGGATATGGAGGTCCTAATTAATCTCAAGTTGCTAATACTAGCTAAAGATTAATAAAGTTCACTTCATATATGTAAACCATGAATAACATACATCTATATATGTCGCCGGGAACATCCTTAAATTGCACTCGAATTTCTGCCTTTCTGGAATTCAATGCCTTCCCTGCCTTGATGATAAAAGGGACACCTACAACAAGTAATAAATAATTCATCAGTGTCATCAGATTAAACGATGATATCACATAAAGGTTAATGTGTAAACAATGAAATGTTCAGTATGTGAGTCAAAAGAAGTAACTCCCTGACAAAATATCCTGAAATTGATGGAAGAATATACAACCTATTATGGGCATGTTTTAGAGATAGCAATTTCGATATATTGGGTCAAATGGTTATGTTTGTAATAATATAATTTGTGTAACCATGTTCTGTTTGACTATATATCAAAAAAGGAATTGGTCAACTGGGCCAAAAGACCTCCAAAGCGTATCTATTTTAATGCATAGAACCTCCTGAATCGCCTCTTTCAACACTTTCAGTTATGCTGGCAATAATATAATTTGTGTAATCATATTCTCATTGACTATATATAAAAAAAAAAAATTCTACAAAGTGGTTGCAGGTCCAACCCATTTCAGCACGTACTGAAATTACCAGTTTTGACACATTACCCAACCTACTCAACCTACCCATCTTGCCACCTCTAGTATGTATGATCCATTAAAGAATTAGAAATCTGAAAGCTAATAGATACATAGCATGAAGTTACTTAATATTTACTGACGGAATTATATAAGTAAAAACGAAAGAAATCAATATATTCTGTCATACCTTCCCATCTTTCATTGTGAATCCTAAGAACCATGGTTGCAAAGGTGGGAGTATTTGAGTTGTCAGGAACTGTGGGATCCTCGGTATAGCCATCATACTGTCCAAGCACAACTTCACTGTCCTCAATCGGAAGAACAGATTGGAGAACCTAAACATATAATAAGCATCATCCTTTAGTCAGTCAATATGTTATATGAAAATGAACTATGTATAGCACAAGGCAAACCAATGTAATCATTATTAACTGATGGTGAAGAGTATTGTTAAAGAGATAAAATACTAAAAAATGATTTACAAATTATACACCTTCACTTTCTCATCTCGGACATGCTCTGGCTTCAAAGAAACAGGCTTTTCCATAGCAACTAGGCAAAGCACCTGGATTGGCAACAATTTTTCTCATGGATGAATATTTGTAAGGGAATAAATTCTCAAGAACAAAAATGGCAAACGGAGATCCTTTGTCTGATCACAGTAGGATAGATATGGAAAACGCATAGTAGAGAATCATGAATGATTGCAACATTAATTATTTATGTGTTACCTGTAATAGATGATTCTGAATGATGTCTCTAATTATTCTGCCAAAAGAGAACACAAAAAAGTCGATAAAGTTTATTAGAAGCACAATGCACAGTTTGAACGACAATAAACATTGTCAAGTTACAATGTATGGATGATGATGATGATGATGATGATGATGATTACCATTATTATTAAGTACATAGAAAGGGCAAAAAGATTGTAACAATTAACTAATCAATAAACATTAATAAGTTGAGTAATATCAAAATTTATCAAGGTACCCATATTGATCGAAATATCCTCCACGGCCATCAGTTCCAAAATCCTCTCTGAACACAATCTGAAAGAAGAAATGAAAATATAAGCATCCAACGTATACTTTATCAAATGCCATAGCAAATAAATAATCAAAATGTATCTAAAAAACTAATAAAGGTTATATCATTAGGGAAATTCATGTTTACAAAAGTATTTAGAGGGGTAGGGGATAATGATAAGTAGTTGAATAAGAGGACAATAACTAACACATTTCAGCTCAAAGGGTAGTAAATTAAATGGGAATTTCGCAGGTGGTAGAGATCAGGTAAGAATTAAAAGTAAATCACTCAAGTAACAACTTTCAACAGGTGTCCTCCTCCTCACCTGTATATTCGAGATGTTGTCGCGGTTCCATAGTGGCAAGAAGAGGCGATTTGCAAAACGAAGTACCATCTACAAATTGAACATACAAGTTTAGGGAGAAACGAATAAAACAATACTTGAGGAGATCAAAAAAGAAAGCTTAGGTAGTTTCTGTGTTGTTATTACCAAGTTCTGCACCAACTCTTTTCCCAAATAATGATCAATACGGTAGATTTGTGGTTCATCAAACAGTTCTCCAATCTGAGAACTGAGTTCTTCAGCAGATTCCAAGTCCCTACCAAAAGGCTTCTCAACAACAATTCGAGTCCAACCACCAAGATCAGCTAGAAACAATACAACATCCAACTTTATAAATAAAATCCATTAATTAAATAGTATGTATGGAGTTCAAAATGGGATTAATAATCTGCATACATTTATTCATGCAATAACTCTTTATCATTTTGCAGACGGATGGATATACAGATGGAGGAAGAGCAAGGTAGAAAAGTCTCCTGGATGATCCTTCTGTTGTGTTTTTTGACAATTCGTACTCAGATATTGCCTTGTCCAATGACCGAAATCCCTCCTCAGTATCATAAGCACCAGATACATACTTGATCTATACAAGCAACCACAAGTAAGTATGTGGCATGTGACTATTGAAAAGTTTTAACCCAAAAGGAAGAATATCAAAACAGAAACAATAACAAATTCCCTTGGTCCAAAATTAAAGGGGTGTTTGTTTGAGCTTATTTTACAAGCTTATTTGCTTATGCTTATTAGCTAAATAAGCTACATTTTAGTGTTTGGGGGAGCTTATGAGCTCATTTTCATAAGCTACTCCTTACTAGCTTATTTGAGGTTATTGTCATATTTACTATAATACTCGTATCTTACCTTTTTTCTTTTCTTTATTTCTAAAATATGAAATATGATACCCCTTTAAGTCATTTTACCTTCATAAGCTAATAAGCTGATCCAAATAATATGTAGCTTATAAGCTTATGAAAATAAGCTATAAGCCAATAAAACGAAAAATATACACACACTAATTTCAGTTTTTCTGTAAAAGCCATCATACACAATCTTAAGATAAATTATGAAAACCTGAATTCAAATTCCCAAAAAAAATATTATTTTAGCACTGACATGTGATGATTCAAAGCTCGAATTTAAGTTGGTAAAGAAAAAGGTTTCGCCCAGTACTTACCAATTGCAAAAACTGGTTTACATCTTCCTCATGTGTGTCCTCACAACCTTTGCACGGTGTAAGGTACCTGAATTAACAAATAATTGAGCACACAGAAAGTTTACATCACAAATTTTACAATATAAGAGATCTCAAAATATCATATCATATATGCCAAACAAGATACTAAAACATTACTCGTATAACGGATAACAAAGTACTACAACAAGAGCATACATCAAATTGCAATGCAATTATCAAACTTGTAAAATCATGAAATATTAAAAGAAAGTAAAATCTCACCCACGAATGCGAGTGCGTAAATCGTCATCAGAAATCTTGGTTCTAGCATATCCGAAGATATGAACATCTTGTGACTGAATAAATCCTTGACGATACAAATGAAACAGAGCAGGAAAAGTCTTTTTCTTAGCAAGATCACCAGAAGCACCGAGTACAATTATCGAAAGACATCCGGTTTCAGGCACATACTCAGTCAATACAGATTCAGTCCTAATTGGAGCTCTATGTTCAACAGACCATTGACCTGATGATCCCATCTCTTTAAACCACCTTTTTATTTTATCTATATATAAATAAAAATTAATACACCTGAATATCAACATAATAATAAATCAATTAACAATAAACAGACCGATAGATACAGACACACATATATAAGCTGAAATGATCTGAAATTGAAATATATATTAGATCAAACCCTAGGTAAGGTATAAAGGATTAAAGAACAGATCGAAATCAAAGAATATTAGTAACAAAATTGAGTTATTACCTGATTACAGAGCGGTATAAACTAAGGATCACGGAATTGAATAAAAGATGGATTAAAATCGAGAAATTTGAAGTTTGTTTGACAAGTGTTAGTTATTAGACCAACTACCAGAATATGTATGTAGGTATGGAGTGGGGATTTGTTGAATATTATAGGTTTGGTCGTAATTTTGACCTTCCGTCAGCCGCCGTCGAGGTTGACGTGACACGTATATCTCGCTGTTTTTAAAAAATATTCTTTTTTTCCGGAACCTTTTTACTGATTTTCGAGTACGGGAGTATTTCCTTACGGCAGACAAAAAAGAATAATAATAAATAATAAATAATAAGTAATAAATAATATAATAATAATAGACAATTACGACGTTGTCCCTACGGTTATATAAAAAATTATTACTTACTTTAGAAACAAATTACGCCGATAGTCCTTTATTTTGAAATTTAATGTGTCAAACAATCTATTAGATTAATGATCAGTTTGTCAGTTAAATCAATCAAGTAATTTGCACGTGAGGAGAGATTAGTCATTTTACCTATTTTTTTAATTTATAATACTGAAGAGGTATCCGTTAAAGGCCCCAACCCAAGTATCCCAATAACAATCGAAGATTGAGAAAATGCATAATTGCTACAGGAAGAAACAGTGATCAGTCAACGTCATTTAATCAGCATAACATGTTAAAGAGAAAGAAATCATAAGGGATTGTGTAACACGTGGGATATGAAAAACACACCAAACCACATAAAATCAAATAGATGATCAAGATTGGTAATGACATTTCATCATGAAGCTATACTCGGTATTCAATAATTTAAAGAATAGAAGGTTTAGAAAGATAGACTGAACATGGTACTGTAACATGAAGGAAAGAAACTATGGAACATACACCACAAGAGTACAATCCATAAGTACTATAAATACCAACCAACAACCACGAGACAAAACTACTCATGCTATATTCATATTTCAGAGTTCACACTCATATTATTCCATATAACAAGATACTTATTATCCCGTCAAAGGCTAATCAAGAAGGGAACTCGACTTCTCCCTTTTGACAAGGCTAATGGTTTACTTTCTTGCAGTTTATTGGGTTTGGAACAAAATTCAGTAATACTGTCGATTTCACCGAAATTTCTGTCATGAACATAATAATAGAATTGATCGCAACAAGTAACAATAACAATAGAACACTGACCAAAGTTAAAAGAATACATAAACAAACCAGTGACCTTCTCTAATCTTTGGAATTTTGTAAGAATCTATAGCTCTATCAATATAGTTTCTTGACATTTTAACAAACAATTACTGGCGAATATATAAAATCTAACGATAACTAAAGAAACTACCCATATATTTTATACATAAAAGGTAATTAGTTGTATTTAGTAACAAATGATGCATGGAAAAATAACTTTATGGTCAATAAGTTTCGAAATTTAATTAACTTATTTAATACATAATATGCAGTCACGTTGCTTAAACAAATATATTTTCTTAGGTTATTCATTTTATCATTTCACAACGAGATATCGTAATTCTTCATTTTTCAGAATACAGACGATTCAATTGACAGATTTATGTAAAATTTGTTATTGTTGCGTACCTAACAAAACTTCAATTCAATACATTGGTACCATATATTAAGATTCATCATCACTACTCAAAGTATATGACATAAAATGAAAATTCATAATGTTATGATTTTTGGTTATACAGCCCTGGTCTATGATTAAACATAGAGAAACTTGTTGTATAGAATAAATAACAACCCTTAAAAATAATAATTACTGTCATGTACAACTATTTTATACGTGTTAATCATAGCCCTACGAGCTATGTTTAGAAAGTGTTTATCTATCTTGTGCCCTAAAGTCACAATTTAAGGTCATTAAATGCACTAAAACTTTCCAAATTAATAATAAAATTCATTAAATTAAATCTTCAATTTTCTTTTATATATGTTTTTTTATCATAACAATTAATACTTGTAGAGAATTATATTTTAATAAATGTTCCTTATGTTATATCTTAAGAGCATAAGTTAGCCGAATCACGTTTAGAAAAAGAAAAAAAGAACAAGATAAAATTCGTTTTTGTATGCTCCAATGACTATGGAAGCTTCGAATCTGATTCATTCTTATCTAGAAGG
This sequence comes from Gnaphalium uliginosum, assembly GCA_963930675.1. NCBI lineage: Eukaryota > Viridiplantae > Streptophyta > Magnoliopsida > Asterales > Asteraceae > Gnaphalium > Gnaphalium uliginosum. The sequence goes on from OZ005685.1 coordinate 34,354,214, forward strand.
CTAGAACTAGAAATAAAATATCATTCATTTACTCGGCTTTAATATTTCAAGTAGCAAAAAAGTCATATCAAATTAAAAAAATATAGGGCAAGGTTACATGCAATTAACCAATCAACAAACAGATAAATTTTAAATTTTATACTTATAGTGGAAGGTTCAAATAAGAGCGCTTTTTATGGTGGGAACGGTAAGAATATACATTTTAATTTTTAATTTTCAAATTAATTAATTTTTTAATAAAAAAATTATATCAAAATTATTAGAGTTTTATGCCCTTTGACTTTAGATAGTATTTAAAAAAATATGATACACATTATAAAATTTTTTAGTGTGTATCACAATATTAAACATAAAAGTTATGATACACAACTTTAAGTTGTATATCACATATATATATATATATATATATATATATATATATACACACACACACACACACATATATATAGGGTTAGGTTCAAACGAGAATCACAAAAAGGTACAGAACTGCGAACTGCGAGAACTTTTAAATTACATTATTTTTATACATGTAAACGCAACAAATTACATATAAATGTTGTTTAATGTTCATATTATTGACAAAATAAAGTTAAAAATCACTAAAAATATGTTAAATTATTGAATATATGAATTGTTCACATGTGCATAGGTCAAATGTGCACATGTGAACGAAAAATATAAATTTGATTTTAAAGGTTATTTTGAAGTTTTGTCAAACTATTTTGCTTTTAACATTAATCTATATCAATAATCACATGTAATTGAATCATTAAACATGTGAAAAGTCCTATAATTTAAAAGTTCTTACAGTTCTGTACCTTTTCTGGTTCTTATTTGAACCTTTAAATATATATATATATATATATATATATATATATATATATATATATATATATATATATATATATGTATATATATATATTATATGGGAATGTTCAAATGAGAACCACTATAAAGTTGAGAACTTTGCGAACTACAAAAAATACGTAAATGTTCATATGTAATTAACTTTATAGACATGTGAACATTAATATTTGCTCAAATGAGAAACAAAAAAAAACGTCAAAAATATAAAATTGTGTATAAAATTACATAAAAACACATATGTTCACAACTGAACAGTTCACATGTGAATAAATCGGTTAAAGTTAGTTAAAATAAGTTTTAACACATTATTTTTCAATTTTCAAGGTTTTATTGATTTTTAGTAACATTTTTATAAATATTTTGACAATATCACATGTAAACAATCACATATTCGAATGGTTCTTACAAGTTCTCAATTTCTTAATAGTTCTCATTTGAACCTCCACTATATATATAAATCAATCTTATATAAAAAGAATAAAATTCTAATAATTTTGATAGTATTTTTTTTTTATAAAAAGTGTACATATGTTGAATTAAAAAAAAAATTGTTCTTCCTATCGTAAGGAATTATTTTATAATAATCCTTCCCTATACTTATAATCTTTAATTATACAATTTATTTTTTGTTAATTATATTTTTTTTAAATGTTTCAACTATTACCTCGGTCATATCTAATTTACTGTAATTATAACTAACCATTGATGCTTAACCATTATTAAATTTATTATGTTGGATTTGTTAGCAAATTTAATATGAAATTAAATTATAAATGCTTATCCATAAATGTTCAATAAGTTTGAACAATATTGATGTCAAATTTTGCAGATTCAAAGAATAATATGTTCAAATGTGACAAAATTATTATGATTATGATATAATATGTTTGCTATAATTTGATCCTTAAAACTGACGTAAAGTGGTAAAGTAACATTTTGCTTTCGCTCTTTAGATTAAAAAATGGAAATAAATGAACAAACATTTTATGCGTTACTTTATTATTTATTTTAGCCGACACAATAATTTAATCGTTGGTATTTGCCTTTCTATATACTTTTGAATAGTTTAAACAAACAATTGGCATGTGTGTGTCGTTGATTTGACAATCGCGACTATTATTTTTTGAAGTTTTCAGAATTTAATCATACGTTTATCGGTATTCGTAATTAAAGACACTTTTTTAGGAAGACAATTCTATACGAATAATTACGTACCTTACCCTTTACATTAACAAATCCTTTTGTTACATGTTGATGACCAAAGTGAGAATCAATAAAAAAGATTTTACATTTCAATTAATTTAAGCGATTTAATTATAACTCCCAAAGAGTAAGATTAGTAAATCCCTTTTTTTTGTTTGTTTGTCTTTTTCCCTTCTATTTCAAAAATATACACATACAACAACAATTTTAGCAAGTCTTATATGTCGTTAAATGGTTACATTACATATCAAACATATTCTATTTCTTAAAAAAAAACATTAATAGCTGGCAATACTGATCGGCCATGCCCCCTCCAAAAGAGAATATCTAAAAGGCAATGTTAAACATAAATTCCAAACAGACACGACGAACAGATCTATTCGTCGTTTCCTTTATAGATGTTAGTTGCTTTTCATGTATAATTTGGACCAACAAAATATTGTTTTTCTAAAGTTAAATGTCTAACGACAATAAAAAAAGTTATTGAATAAAGATAATTGCCTTTCATGCAAATAGCTCTACTAAATGTCTAATGACAATAAAAAAAGTTATTGAATAAAGATAATTGCCTTTCATGCAAATAGCTCTACTAGTTACTCATTACTCACTAAATTCCACTAAATGTCATTCCTTACGTCAATTTTTATCATTATTAAATGGTATATTTTCTTTAATTTATATCAAGAAAAGCGATGCATCGCACTATACGTTTTTAATATTAAACTAATAAAATAATTATTACCGTACATGTCACTTGCAAATCTAGTCAACAAAGCGAAGTGTGCCTTAGCCACCAACTATGATGTTGACTTTGAGCATCAGTATAGCCTTTCGAAGAATCACTTTGCAAACAGCATACAACTTAGAATAGAACTAGCATTTATCATCACGACAATATTTTTCAAACGATTTTCCGTATTTTGTTGTTGTATCGTGCCATGACATACTGCGAATATGTTTCTCTATCTAAACTAATGGGAAAAACATTACCAGAAACAAGATTTACATGGTTACAACTCATTACAAACATGTGTTTTATTATTTAACTAGTTGTTACATTTTCAACCATTTGGGCTTCACCATCTTTTTATCAGCAGCAGGCTTTCGCTCTTGAACCGGTTGAGGGGCTGCAGCTACAACAGGTTTGGTGGTGGTATTTTGGTCCTCCTCGGGTTTCTCTTCAGCTATGAGTTCCAGACCTTTTAAGGACATGACATCGTCTTTAAGGAATGAACCTGATGCAGCAATATGACCCTCGCCTGCACCACCAAAACAGACCATGAAGTTCAAATTCTAAGTCACAAGGAGGTTTAGCTGTGCTTATGTTTAAAAGACAAAAATAGAGAGACAGAAGGCTTCTATATATAAATAATCAGTTTATGCGCTCACTGATAGCACCACCTATCCATGTTGGGGTGTTTAGAATTTGCTTATTTAGAGCTTATCACTTATAGAATAAGCAGATAAAACCGTTTTCAGTGTTTGGGATGGCTTATCTGCTGTGAAAATACACAAGAAACAGAATCTGTTGTAAAAAAGAAGCAATAAACAGTTATAAAAGTTTGCGAGGGTAACTCCTTTTACCCAAAAAAACCCCAATAAACTGTAATTAAGCAATCCCAAACACCTACAACTATATCTATCAACTCTCCTATCCTTAGGTCAACAAACACCAGTACTACAAAAGTTATATCCTCTTTATGCACATTAGTTTGAAGATAAATATTACAAACAAGCATTTGTGTTGCAGTTTTCATACCACAACCAAGTTTGCAGGACACTAGAGCTAGCACAATGTATCTGAGAATCTAATGGTGAATAGAAGTATATCAATTTCTTCATTTGTTCAATAGTAGCGTGCATAAGCTAGTCCTAAAGGGCTGAAGAAGTGTGATGAGTTCTGAATGCATTAAGTGAAGCTAGGCGCTCATCTGACCTTCTAGCTTGTATTCACCAAGTAAGATTAAACGAATGGCATATATAGTCATTATATACGTAACATGATTATTTTCTAATTATGTTAGCAAGAGTAAAATCCTCATGCTATATTTGTTTGAAAATTTTACATTTTTAATGGGTTTAACTGTGCCATTATTGAGATCAGTAAACATAGTAAGGTTCCTCTTTCAAGTAACTGAGTAAGCATAAAAAAAATTTACTTGCTAGTGAAAGTGGTCAATTCTAGGTGGCAAAATAAGCAGCCGAAGAAAGCGAAGTGATGTGAGCCACATAGGCAGTAGTATTTAAGTCGCATGTTGAAGCGTTTAAGCACCACAGAAGTAATTTATAGCTAAGGCAAACATTAAATATGAAGATGTAACTATTGTTCACAAATCTAAAAGACCAAGGAAAACTAATAAGAGACACCAAAATATAACTGGTAGGATTCGAGTTCTGTGCGGACAGTACGGACCTTTTGGTTGATCGTAGGAGAAGTAGACTATTGCACCGGGAGTAAAGCCAGCAGAATAGAAGTCCTGAGACATGTCTTTTATTTGCTTCTTTGGAGGAGTGGTATCTGCAGATAGATTCCCCAATACTCCATTTAAAATGACTACACAAACACCTTGGATTTGTGAATTACTTCCGTAGTTGCCTAGATCTAGATATGCCTTTATTTGTGTATCCCCATAAGATGTATATACTGAATAAGTAAAATCAGTGTTGTAAAAGTCGGCCGGGTCGGCCGCCTAGTCGGGGACTAGTCGGGCTGTAGGAGGGGACCGACTCGACTAGGCTCAAGACGGTCTAAAAAGTCGGGTCAACAGGTCAAAGTCGGGTTTAGGCAGTCAAAGTCGGGTTTAGTCGGATTTTTTGGTCAAAGTCGGGTTTAGTCGGATTTTTTGGTCAAAGTCGGATTTTGGTCAAAGTCAAATTTGGTCAATATTTTTAAGATAAATTAAAATTAGGGTTTTTGAACAATTGAACTATTATGTTTATATTTCAAGACAATTATTTTAGAGTCTGTGTTTATTTATGTTTATGTTTATGGTTCTCATCTATTTTTACACATATAATTTTGAAATTTATTATTTAAATGAAAAAAGTCAACAACAGTCAAAATCCGACTAGTCCCCGACTTGGCCGACTAGTCCTTCCGAGGTCCCGACCGACTCGACCCCGACTTCCGACTTTTACAACCTTGAGTAAAAGTATAAGGTATGCTCACATATATAAAAAGGGAGGTCTGGTTGAGCCACAACTTTCATGAGAAGATCAACTAAGCTTTGCATCGTCTCTGATGGATGGAACGTGGCTTCTAATGTGTGGTTATCTGGAAAACGGACACGTATCACTGCCTGTATAACGAAAAGTGAAGTTGTAATCAATAAAACAAGCTACAACACACCAACTTAATACTATTAAGCAGGAAAATCTACTGAAGTTCAAAGAAATCACTTTCCATTATAGCATTCAAACTTTACCTTGGTAATCCTTGACCTACGAGCAGCTTCTTCTGCTTCTCTGATTTTTCTTGTCTTCAAGAACTTATCTGCCAAAATTGCACAAACTATTATTCACATAACAATCTACAGTACAACAGCACAACATGCACTTGAATCTCAACAAAACAAGATGATTACAATTTATACTTCTTATTCAAGACAATCATTCCTAATAAAATACGGAATAGCAGGAAACATTCAGCCATAGTAAAGTTACCATATTCTGCTCAAAAAAAGTAAAGTTACCATATAAATAATCTCACCTTCCTTTTTAGTAGCCAGGATACGATAATAATCTTCGGCAGTGAATTCAAAAAACTCATCTGGTTCCTCTGCCAGATGAAACAAAAATCAATACAACTTAACAGGATACATACAAATATGACTTGCACATGCTCATTTAGTTACACCCTTGAAGAAGTAAGTGCATACCATCTTTGGTCGGCTCATTTGATGTTTGAGAGGATGTTGTTGTCTCAAATACTCGGATTTCTCGTCCATAATTTTGCTTTGCTGCGGTAAGCTTTTCCTGATTTTAATGATTTCGTTTGCAAAACGATATCATCATTACAAGCAATTATGCAAACAAAATATCCTTTCTCATGGACGGTAACAAAGGATTTTTTTAAGACTCAATCCCAACAAAACCAGAGGAAACCCTAAGCGACGGCCTTCTTGTTCCTTTTCGTTCTAGTGCAACTCATACAAAATTAACTTCCATTCTAATTTCGGTCACTAAACTCTAAAAATCGTTACTTAAGGCAAATATTATACCTTTGAAAATTATTTATTTCATTACTTTTACCAAAAAATCCTACAAAGATTGACTTGGTTCAATGATTTTTTCTAATGGGTTCCAAAGCTTGAATCAGTTCAATAGAAGTTATAAATATTTAAATGCTACTATAAAATTGAACGGTTTTAACAACTTTTTCAAAGTCAAGTTACAAAATTACAAATGAAGGTAGCTAAGATAAAGCACATTAATATTTACTTGTACATGCACATAGTCAATCCACAATATTATAGTTAATCCACAATATAGCAGTTCTCTAGCAAAACTGATCTTATATAGTCAATCCACAATATTATAGTTATGCATGTTATAAGTTAATTACTCAATGATTTGCTTGAATTTCAAACAAGAAATTCAATTGACAATTGAAATGAACAACAATAGCAATTCAATGAATCATACAGTTTAACACTAATCTATGTATAATCATGTACTGACACCACAGCATGCAACAATATTTCTGAACATTGGGGAAAAAAAACCCTAATTGTACAAATATCCTAGCAGAGAAGAATTAAAAAGTAAAAGATTAATAATGATAATAATACCTTTGTTAATTCAGGGTCCATGAGATCAGTAATCGTGAAAATGTATTCGGTTTAAAATCAGCTATTGAATTAATCGGTTAAAAAAAGCAAACACCCTTTCGATATTTGGATTTGCGTTTTCTTGCGCAAGAGGTTTCAGGCTTTCAGCAAAACTATGACTGATTGACTATTCTTCTTTCTTGGGTTATTGGGCATGGGTTTGTATTTGGGCTTGGCTATGCGTTTTATATATATAATATTAAGTACCAAATGAATATAAGGAAAAAAAATATATGGAGTTAATAGAAAACTTAGAGTTAATCTATTTTTTTTTTTATAAAAGTTGAGTTTCATATAAATAACGGTGACTCATAAGTAGCGTAGTTTAAAAGAATTTAGAGATAAATTCAATGTACAATGCTAAAAAAGTGAAGAATAAGAGAATCAATAGGAATTTAGAGATAAATTCAATGTAGAATGCTAAAAAAGTGAAGTATAAGAGAATCAATAGGATTGTTCCATTTCCTTTAAAACTCAATTTTCATTCATATCTTTAAAATAAAATATATCACAAACTTCATTATCAAAAATTATAAAAATTACACATTCGAAATCAATGTCTTTTTCTCTTTGATTAGAGATCTTACAAGCTATACTTTTGACAAAAAAAAATTTCATTTCTGTTGGGTTGTAGAAAATGTGACTTATATAATCACATGTGATTTTATATATAATCAATGTGATTTATGAGTAAATATAACTAGTACATGACTATTCATCAATTGTGGATGTTAACTCACACATGATTACAACTTATTATTCATTCATATAAACAAATATAAATAAGATTTTAGGAATTGTATTCGGACACATGATTACAACTTATTATTCATTCATATAAACAAATATAAATAAGATTTTAGGAATTGTATTCGGTTACGGTCAAAATCACATGTGATTATTAATTTGAGGTTTATTCATATGTGTTTTTCAAATGAATTATGTGATAATAACTGATAATTCACATGTGAATTCACATTTATATTTATTTACATGTATAATTATAAATAATTATTTAAAATTCGTATTTATTTACACTTTATTCACATGTGATTACTAATTTAATGTTTAATCACATTTGATTATAACTAAAAAAAATTTCGAAGGTTTATTAAGTTATCATATAAATTATTTTTATGTGATTTTTAAACTTATAATTTGTAAATTTAATTATTCACATGTGATTATAGATAGTGATTTAAAACTTATAATTTGATTGTAACTATATTCAAATGTGACTGTTAAATCACATGTGATTTATTGTTACGAATTTCACATACCCATTAGAAAATGAAAAAAAAAGTTCGTCGAAAGTATGTCATGTGAAATTTCTAATTAAAGATAAAAAGACACTGATTGTAACGGTGTAATTTTTGTAATTTATGAATATACGGTTTGTGAGATATTTAGATTAAAAAAAATATGTGGAAATGGGTAATTGGAATGAAGCAATTTTATTAGTTTTTTCATTTTACATTTTATGGGTAATTGTAATGAAGCAATCTTAATTTCATGTAATATGTGATTGCTACTTAACATAATTTTAAAAATAGATTCAATATATTCACGATAAACATTTTTTAACAAGAAAATAAAATCATAATAAATATGAGTTAAATATAAAGTGTGGTCATACAAAACACGTCAAAATTGTCCCAGAAGTTATCATGAAAATTTCATTTTCTCTCCTTATGTAAATATATCATGATAATATATTAAAAATATAATGATATTTTATCAATTCACTTGGTAAATTGATTACTAAATAGTTTTTAATAAACATAATTTCAACTCAAATAAATAGAATATTTTAAATTAAAATTAACGACTAGAATATATGTCGCACCCCCAAATTTACTGTGCAGCGGAAGTCGGGTCGGAGCGCGACTAATCATGGATCATTACATAAGATTACATTGAACGACCATTATATACATCGTTTGAAAAACAGTACAAAATAATACAAAGTCCTTAGAGTTTGCATCTAGACAGCGAGATTCTAATACATAACTAAATTATACAAAATATAGTAATGCAAGGAAATCTCCATTTGGAAGTTGTTGTAAAACATGCGACTCGAACTATTGCTTCCTCAAGCAATCCTACTGCGTTGGTGAACCTGAGAAATACACGCTAAAAGGTCAACAATAATGTTGGTGAGTTCATAGGTTTAAGCAATTGTATCGTTTTACCACAATATCGTTACTGTAATTCACAAGATTTAAATAGTCGTGTTGCTCTACCGCAATGTTTAATAGTAAATCACATGATTTGAAATAGTTGTGTTGCTCTACCACAATGTTTAATAGTAAATCACATGATTTGAAATAGTTGTGTTGCTCTACCGCAATGTTTAATAGTAAATCACATGATTTGAAATAGTTGTGTTGCTCTACCGCAATGTTCAAAAGTAAATCACAAGGTTCAAATGGTTGTGTTGCTCTACCGCAATACTGTAAAAGTGAATCACAAGGTTTAAGTGTTTGTATTGCTTTACCGCAATATTGTAATTGAGTTGTATTGCTTTATCGCAATATCGCATTCGTATTGCTTTACCGCAATATCGTGTTCGTATTGCTTTACCGCAATATCGTGTTCGTATTGCTTTACCGCAATATCGTGTTCGTATTGCTTTACCGCAATATCGTGTTCGTATTGCTTTACCGCAATATCGCTTTTGTATTGCTTTACCGCAATATCGCTTTTGTATTGCTTTACCGCAATATCGTAATCGTTTTGTATTGCTTTACCGCAATATCGTTTTTGTATTGCTTTTCCTAATAGTTCATGCGTTTGAAACTTAACCAGAAACACGTTTGTGAAACTTGCTAGTGCCTAAATCTAGCACACTAGTTATAAACAAATATTAAGTGTTTTCTATACTTGTATTCCTAAAACAAGGAAAGGAAACATGCATTCTCACCCCTATGTAAATCAAAACAGTTTAAAAGTGGGGCTATGAAACTCACCAGAGTCTTGAAAGCGAGCGTTTAAATCAATAAACGTATATCCAAATTGTAACCTTCTAGCGCTCTAAACGCATAAGGTTATGAGTAAGTGAATGTTTCAAAAGATCATTCATGCTAGTTGTCCACTCAATTAGCTATGTCCAAATGTTTGTTTATCGTTTGTGTTTAGAAAATATGTACGGCCCGTTGGTGACGTTTTGTGATAATAATTCCCGAAGACATTATTATTATGTTTGTTTCATTGTATACTTATAATAGTATATGTATTGCGTGTATTATCGTGTATAATTACTCGTTGTTATTTGTAATTACGCGTGTTTAATACTTTGTGAAAGCATAGGTTTGATCTAACTGTTTTATGCGACACAGAGGATTAGTGTCGCAGGTTACTCCGACACTTGAAACGGTTGCAACACTGGCTTAGTGTCGCAGGTGGTAAATATTAAATTTTTATTGCGACACTGAAGCTTGTGTCGAAGTCGAGAAAATCAAAAAGTGTGCGATACTCAGGCTTGTGTCGCGGGTCGTGATTTCAAATGGGTGAGCGACACAGAGGGTAGTGTCGCATATTAGTACTGCCAGTTATAAATGTTGCGACACAGGGGTAGTGTCGCAGGTTAGTACTGCTGATTTTAAAAGTAGCGACACAAGGCTAGTGTCGCACCCGATTTGGGCCTGGTGCGACACTAAGGGTCTGTTGCGTTTTCGGGTTCGGGAACTTGGTCATACGTGCTCGGTTTGACCCGAAACTTTTAGACAAGTCTTAAATAAGTTTATAGAGTCTAAGAAAATTGTCGTTGCGTTTTATAGTGGCCCGGAAGTGTCGTTTTCAACAAACAACCAAAACAGCCCCTAAGGGTGTGTTTTCCAGATTTTTAGGTCCGTTTTGTCTCTCGTTTTCGCCCAGTTGTGGTTCGCAATAAATTTCGAGAAAAATCGTGGTTATTCTACTATGTCTTAAGTATTTTATGAAATTTTTTCAAAACTTTTAGAGGTCATTTATTCAGTTAAATAAATTCACAAATCCCCTGAGGTCCAGTTTTGACTAATCCGGACACATGTTCATAAACCGATTTTTATAGGAAAATCAGTGTATTTTCAAGCAAAGCCATAGAATAACTTTTTGTACCCGACATATTTTGTGAGATTTTGGCACAAACCTCATGTGTTTTAAAGGTCTGGAACTCAAGATATAGTTGCGGAAAATTGGTGCAAAAATCTGTCACCCGAGACAGAATGGCGACACGTTTTTTTAAAATCGTTTTCGGGTATCAAACGGTGTCAAAAAATTACGAAACCACCTGGATCTGAAAACTAACTTCTTAAACTTAATTTTTGTCTTTTGAATCATCCATTTTCATTAAGTTTTGAGCACGAAAATGCTCCTTGAAATCGGGTCAAGTTTCTGCTTGGGAAAACTGTTGATGTTTTGTGTTTAAAAAAACGTTTTTCGACTTTATTTTTGGACATGATTTTGTTAAATGGACATTATAACATGAAAATAAACATGTTCCAAGTAAAATAAAAGGGAGATGAAGTCTCTTATAAAGGAGATGATGAAAACACGAAGAAATGGAAGTCGGGAGCTCGTTTTCTTGCAAACCGAAGAGGTGGTGCTATGGTGGTTTGTGGTGGTGATTGTGATGGTTTGTGGTGGTGTTGGGGTGGTCTTGGGGTGGTCTTGGGCTGCTAAAATTCGCAGAAAGAGAGAGGGAGGAAAGAGATGGAGAGAGTGATTGAGTGTAGGGAAGTTAGTGTGTGAAAAATGAGAAAGAAGTAAGGGAGGGATGGTGTAAGGAGAGGAAGAGGGGTATGGCCATGGGTATGGCTGCTCTCATGTGGGCCCCACAAGGTGTGGGTTGTCCAAACTTTTGTTTCCCAAGTTTACGTTATGTGTGGTGCTCGTTTACCCGTTCGTTTCGTCGTTCGTTTAAACGTTAAACGTTTATTAACCATGTTTTTCGTTAACAATTTCTTCGCGTATATTTTGATTGAAGTTTTATTTAAAATACTTCATTTTAAGTTAGTATAATATAATTCGAGTTTCGTTTGGTTGTCGGGCGCCATTCGCGCGCTTTCGACGCGTACGGTACGTTTTACTTAAAACGTAAAGTGTTTGTATATTATTGTACAATAATAATATAATGTAAATAATTACTATTTAATTATAAAATAGATTTACGTTATTTATGAAAAAGTTTTAACCAACGTCCGTATTTATAGTGTCGGAATCTTTCCGATCGAAATTGCGTAATTACAATTAATTGCGTACGTTTATCCGAAGTGTTTCCAGTATTTAGTCCTAATCACGAACTAAACATATGTAGTAGGTTTCTAGCTTAAGGTAATTAACTACTCTCCCTTAAGTACCGGTTGTCACAATATATATTAAAATCAAAAGGGAAAATAAGCCTGAACACAATATATTGAACATATTTTTCAAGCAAATAGAAACCAATATATTAGTGAAACAAAACACAAATATTAAAACACCAATAATTATAAGCAAAAAAAATCACCTAAAAGCTCATAACTTACACCTATTTTTTTGCATGTTATCATGACCATATAAGAAGATGGTTAGATACAAGTGATGAACGAGTGTTAATTTAGCAAGACCCGTATATTGCACGAGTCATGATTAATATTATTAATAGTTTTATAGTATAGTATAATATAGTATAATATACATACATAAATATTTAGTAATACATATTGACTAATTAATATAATTTAACATTGTATACATAAATGATTAATTAATTTATATAGTTTAACATTGTATATTGAATTTATGTAATAAATGTTGACTAATTAATATAATTTAGTAATTAGATTAAATATTTAGTATTTTCTTAATTTTTAAGAAATAAATTATGATTAATTAATACTCCAGTTTAAAAAATAGATGGTATTCAATGAGTTTATGTAATTGTATTTGCTAATTAATATAATTTAGTAAATAGATTAAATATTTAATAACTTTCTTATTTTTAATTATAAAATTTCATGTAAAATATTTAGTAATTTTTTATTGTTTATAAAATGTTGAATTTCATGTAAACATGATGGTTAATTAATACATTTTACTAAATACATTGAACATTCAATTGGTTTATGTATTAAATGTTCACTAATTAATATAATTTAGTAAATATATTAAATATTTAGTAATTTTCCTTTTTTTTATATATATAAAATATGAATCTCATGTAAAATTATGGCTACCGAATACATTTTAGTAAATACATTTAACATTTAATTAGTTTATATTTTTATATGTAATAAAAGTTGTCTTCTTGTGATACATTATTGCTAACAAATGTATTTTGTAATAAACTAAATAGATTAACTATATAAATAATCTAATAACTATTTGATTTTTTAATTATATCTTATTATGTGTTAAAAAGTTTAGCTTCATAATAAATAAACTTTATTTGAAAAGATGTAATTTAACAATCAAAATATTACATATTTTATGATTTTGTTAAGGATTGGAATCTTGTCTTAAGGGAAAATAATCCTGAATATAAGAGGATTAACATATTTTTCAAGCAATAGAAAACAATAAATTAAAGAACTAATGATGAGAAAAAATAATTAAAAAAGTTAAAACACCATCAATTAGAAGAAAAAAATACTATAAAAAATACCTGTAACTTGAACTATAAAAAAAGAAAATCCATTGAAATCAATTATAACGTGCGCGTTGACATTTTATTGGAGCGAAGGGTTAAGTTACCAAGACATGTGAATTGCACAGATCAAAATTACTAATTTAATTAAAACTATTGATAAATGATATCATTAATTAGTAAGTTGATTTAACTATAGTTAGACATAATCTAATAATAGCATCAATGTGATAGTATAACTTAAGGATTTTTGCCCAACAAAGTAACTCATTTATCCATAACTCATTTATCAATTGGTTGTGGTTATATTCGACTTTAATTAATATGTATATGTATATAACATGTGATTATATACAATAGTTTGTTTATAGTAAATTTAACTTGTCTTTTGTAAAAATCTACAATACTATAAATTTTGAGTCCTTGGCTTAATTATAATGCTTAATTATGATGATTAACCCTTACAATAAATGTTGATAAAAACAAAAAAAAAAAATTTTTGGAGCCCTTTGTTTAATTGTGATGACTAACCCTTATAATAAATGATGGTAAAAAGATAAAAAGTTTTGAGCTCTTTGTTTAATTGTCATGATTAACCATTATAAATGTTTTAAAACATGAAGAATAATCTATAATATAATACTATATTTTTTTCGAGTTTAATCATTATAAATAGAGGTAATAAATTGTGGAGTTAATTGTCATCATTTCACTCATATTAAAAGGCTCACGTACAAATGGATCCTTCATTTTCCAACTCTATTGAGGGAGGAAATATTCTCACCAAATAAATTGTTATATACCTTTTACTAGCCATATATAATTATGATTATAACCAAGAGATCACTTTTGTATTAATTGGTATGAATGCTTCGTCATATTATGGCCTTATATATGATGAGTTAGCACCTAATATATGAAGCATAGGCATCGCAAACACATATAATCTAAAACAATAATACCCACTATAGGGCAATACGAACACTAGTTTCGAAAATCTATGAATAGTAATCCCTAGCCAAATTAAACCCTTGACCAGTTGCTGGTTTACACAAATACTTTGCTAATCGTTGAATTTGTTGCGACATTTAATTAATTTTCACGACGTTGATCAAAAAACTAATCATTCAAAAGCCTAACACTTGCTCAAATGTGGTGTATATGAATTGAAGAATATCGTTCATAAGGCTGATCGGAGTTGGAGCTATTATTAATTGGTAATTGTTTCGATATACTTTATATAACAATCGTTTGTCTAAAATTTTTACCGTCTTTAATTTATAATCGAATAAAGGCGCATATCGTAAAAAAACGTATTAACCACTTTATCAGTTTATCAAATACTATGCTTTCTCATAATAAAATAATTTCTATTTTAAGTCCGATTCTAAACTATTAATTGTTCAATTGCTAACAGGAGGATGTATGCCTTGGCTAAGGAAGGTGATGACAATTCAAAAGTTTTCATGGGATGAAACAAAGGGTGTCATATCTAGAACAATAAGCGGTAATACGTAGTTTAATAATTGAGAAATAGATATTTCACTACTACAAAACTAAGCTAATGCAACACCCATAAAGTGTTGCTTTAAGCCTTAAAAGTGTTGCCTTAAGTCTAATGCGACACTTTAGAAAGTGATGCCTTATGTAACGCTGCCTTAGGCCTAAAACAACACTTTTTTTAGCATATGCAACACTTTTTTAAAGTGTTGCATGTATTTAAGAAATGAAACACTTTTAAAATGCAACACTTTGTACACGCTAACGCAACACTTTTTGAACTCAAATGCAACACCTTTTAGACACAAGTGCAACACTTTTTACGCTCAAATGCAACATTTTGTAGACAAAGGGCAACATTATTATACAATAATGCAACAGTTTTACACTTACATGCAACACATTTAGCATTCTAATGCAACACTTTTACACTCAATGCAACATTCCAAATTTGTTACCAGCTATCAAATGCCACACTTTTATTCAAAGAAACTAGAAATGAATTGTCGCTTGATTTTCTAAAAAGTCAAATATATTAATATTACCACTTCCAAAATAGCAGTAATTACATACCATAACTAGAGTATTAACAAATTAGTCCACAATCAAAATAACTACAATAAAATATAAAGTAACATAAAAGTTGCAAATTACAATCCTAGAAATATGAAATACTCCTTGAAAATCTTCAATCACAGCCTTTACGTACGTGAAACCAAAGTGTAGCCTGAAAATTATAGCAACAAAGAGCACTATTAGTTTTTCTTCTTATAATTGATAGAAAATGCTACAAACTCCAACTAGAATCATTAAATTATAAAGAGATGAGATCATAACATAAAAGCTTCTTTTCAAATATTATCCTAATTGACTAGGGTCAAAACGGGCCACATGTTGGGTTATATGCTAGTCTATTTGTAATTTTAAAATCTTTACAGTAACCTATTGTTAGGGGGAGCTAAAATCTTAGGTTAGAGGGGGGGTGTATGCTTAACGGTATGCTAACTCGTAAAACCCCCAAAAAAATGCAGAACAAAAAGCAAACAGGAAAAACTTACAATCAAACTAATACCAAAGCTTTGTTAAAATCAATATTTAAAATTTTTCTGGTGGCCAAAACCTTAAACCATTGTGATAAATCAGCTTACAATCAAACTAATACTCAAGATTTGTTAAAATCGATATTTAACGTATTTTTGGTGGCCAAAACAGTAAACCGTTGTCATTAATCGACTTGCAGTAATAGAAAACTAGTCAGAACATGGTAAACATTTAGAAATCCTTCAAATTTAGACTAATCGCTAGATATCCATCATATTAATGAATCGATAATTTGACTCATGTTCCTAAGGTTTGTATTGGTACCGAGGTTACTATCACACATTCAAAGAGACTAAATCACAAGTTATATACATTATCAGATTACAATACAAATATTATATTTTCCAAATCATAAGTAAAACATGATTAAATTAGAAACTAAGAAATGAGCATAAAGTATTTGTAGGTAATATACGTATGGAAAATTTAGTATAAAGTATTTGTAGGTAATATACGTATGGAAAATTTAGTATCAGTAGGTTTTCTAGTTTGGGTATTAATGAGGGCTAATACTAATGGGGATGCTCAATAAGCCCCTGGCCCTGCCGCTACCTATAGTCCAACAGCATCATATGTTTCATTATTGACATACTGTTGGGGAGTATACATAAGCCTAAAGAGAATAATATCATAAACTGTAAATACGAACTGTGTAAAGGTGACATTAAGATGGGCCATATAAGTACTTGTTAATCACATTATCAAATCCAAGTAGTAGTTAATCGGATAGATGTATAAATTGCCACATAATATTTATGGTTACAATACTTTCACCTATAAAATTTAGTTAGACTATGATTTGATATCAAAGAGATGATTAATGATGTCTTACGTTGTAAATAAGAAAGAGATGCCGAGTCATGATGCGTACCTTTTTCTAAAAGTTTCTGCACGGCTTCTTCAAGAAACTTATCTCGATTGTTTTCAAAATCTATTTTCATTGCTACTAGTTCAGCTTTCTTCTTTCCATGATCCTCTGCCAACTCGGCCTTCTTCCTTTCATGATCCTCTTCCAGCTCAGCCTTCTTCCTTTCCAGCTCAACCTTCTTCCTTTCATGATCCTCCTCTAGATCTTTTCGCATAAGCAACAAATTATTTTTTTCAGCTTCTAAATCAGCTTTATCACTGCCATTCACCTTTTAAGCAACTTATTAGTAACACCTCTACCATATAGAGTGTGATGTCCCTCTTTTGAATTGTAGTTCTCTATTTGGTTCTGCAAATTTATTCACAAAACATAACTTTAGTCAACATACAAGGAAGTAACAGTTAATATAAAATAAAAAAAATCATCATACGGTTGTGTTGCAGAGTTATCATGTGTATCAACATATCTATTTCCTTCTGTTCTTCGATGTGTACGCTCAAACATTTGGGCTAAATTAGGTGGTTCCTTGTTCGGATCTTCATTTTTCTGTATTAGGAAATAGGTAAATAAATTAATTAATTATAATAATAATAACACAATATTATAATTATCTGGGGATAACATAAAAACCAAACAAAGACCAATTACCATTTCCTCGCGAATTCTGGCAAAACTTTTCGGACCAGCTGTGTGCATATTTTTTTGAGACATGCGTATCTTTCTCGTGTGCTCGGAACGCTTCTGCAAACAGATTAATGGAGATATGCCACTATTGGAACAAAATAAATCAAAGTACTATTATTGATAAATAAAAGATATTAGTGAACTTACCATCACTTCTTTATTATTCCATATTTGTAACAACTTTGAGAAATCTTTTTTTGGAATGCATTCAGGCCGATTAGCCCATCTTGTTTTGTTATTCTTGTACGTATAGAAATGCTTTTTCTTGAGCCTACACTTATATCCCCTTCAATCAGCTCCGATAGACATTAGCACCCAACTTTTTGCATTCTCAGGCACATTGTATTTTTTCTAATAAAAAATTTTAGTATATCAGGTAAACAATATATATATAAAAAGAAAGATATACCATTGTAAGGACTTACCAATACATACTCCCAAATCTTATCCTTATGTGGCACTTTGTGCCATGAATCATAGGTCAGAGGTGCGTAACTGTTGTTACGAGATACAGTACCCAAGAACCGAGAGAATTCTCCAACTATATCTTTCTCCTTGGTTACAGGTCCAATGGGTTGTCCAAATGTATTACATATGATGACCTCAAGTTCGTGAACGTCACGCAGTTGTATACCGTACATCATTGTTGGCCCTCTTTTCTTCATGGTAGAAATACCTAAAACTAAAAATAAATTTATATAAAAATATATAAAGAACATAAAAATTAAAACAACAGAAAGGAAAAAACATGGATAAGTAAGCTAAATTAACCTTCCTCTTTTTTTGATTGAGACACACGATAATCATCCTCACTTTGTAAATCATCCTCATCATCCTCATTCCTTTGTATCTCATGTTCATTACTTTCGAACATCACCTGCTCTATGTCTTCATTGGCTTCAACATCATCTTGTTGTGGACCAAGTTCATTCACATCTATAACCATGAAGGAGAAAATATGAACACGGTATTTTAAAAGGGTACTTCTTTAGGAATATGTAAAAACTGTTGAGAATGGTGGTTGTTTATGACGTGATTAGACAGAAATGGGCGCGCCATGTGATAGCTGGACTGTGTCACTTAGTTTGAACTGAGGTTATATAAACAAAGATCTAACGCGGGTTTGGTATAATTTGGTGTCATGAATTATCAAAAATTAAATTTCATAATCCCGTGTCTATGACATTTTAATAATTTTCAAACCATGCATGCATACCTTCAGAACTCGCTTCATCCCATGCCATCTCATTTCGAATATTTTCAGACATCATATCCTCTATGTCTTCATCCTTATCAGCTTCAAAAATCATCATGTTCTATATTGGAAAAAAGTTTTACAAAAATGACTTTGTTATGACTTTGATAAAAAAAAAAACTTCTTAGAACAACATATATGTACCTTGAGATCTCAACTCACCGTACTCCTCATCATCATCATCGTTATCAACAAGAAATAGTTTTCTTCTAGGATTTGGTAAACACTCTTTGGACACACAATCTTGCCTTTGTGACCCTCTGTTGTTTTTAATCACTTCAGCCATCGTAATTTTTCCACTAGACTGATTTCTTTTTGTTGCCCTTGTATCAACAAATTGTCGATTTCGCACTTGGCCTTTCTCATATTGATGTAACGTAGTCTTTTTAGTGGCATTTGAATCGAAAAACTCTCCATTTTGCACATGGGAAACATCTGGAGCCATAACCCGCTTCTTTGCTTGGTTAGCATATTTATTGATAGACATCGGTGCAATATATTGTGGACGAAGTTGCTGTGATAAGTTAACTTTCTGTTATACGAGAACCACAAATAAATTTAAAAAAAATTAACTTGCTGATTTGATACCTTTTTGCGGACTTTAACACTACTAGTAACTTGCTCCTCGTGATTTCCATCACTATCGCCATCACCAAAATCAGGTATATACTCTTCATCTCTCGCTTTACTGACCACACGTTTATGTTTCCTTTTCTTCTCCTTTTTACTTTCTGCCAAACTTGTCAAAGAATTGACAATTTTTTTAACTCCCATTTCTCATAATCTTTTTTGATTTTCTTGAACCCTTATCATTATACTCTTTTCATAATCATTCATTTGAGGTTGTACACTCTGGTCCGGCTTGCCTTTTTTTCCCATAAGTGATCTGCTAATAATCAAATAAACAAGATTAGATTAAAGATCAATAAATATAAAAATTACCTACAAAACTATTGTTTAAATAACATATAAACAAATAACATAAAACAATATTCATGTAACTAAAATTCAGTAAGATATTGCTTATAATATAACGATCAAATCCCATATTTTATAAAAGACAATTAAGACAACAGAATATTAACAAGTTCATGTACATTTACAACCACATAAATCTTATAAGATATCATCAACATCATCTTCATCTGCTGGCATCCAATCCCATAATGTATCATCATCGTCGGAAGAGTCACTCTCATTTGTTCCTTATTAAGTTTATAATCAAATCAATGGATGTTTGTTCACGTTGAAAATCCGTATTTCTTTGTGTGCAGTATTTGGAAATGTGTCATGATCGAAAATTGGCATACACGTCCACACTAGCAAATTGGTTGAATGCTTGAATGAGTATTATTTGTTGTATATCGCAGATTGTTATGTTACTTTATTACTATGGTAAGATATATTGTCGTTCAATGATTTAGTTATATTATATATATATATATATATATATATATATATATATATATATATATATATACTAGATATGAAACCCGTGTATACACACGGGCCATTGAATTTGTATTTAATTCTAATAAAATGGGTATGTAATAAAGTTTCAACGTTTGATACGTGTTAGAAATTATGCAATGAAGTTTAAAATTAAATTAAGGTAGTTTGTATATTTAATATTAATTTGTGTTATATCATTGTCACTTTTTGTATACACTTCGGGCATGTATACGGTAATTGAACGTATTTATTGGATTATTTATTTGTCATGTGTATTACGTTCGATTGACATGAAATTGTTAAGAGTTAAATTGTTCTTTGTGTAGTTTAATAAATACTATTTTGTGATTTTGGAGCTCCAAATATAATAAGTTAAAAATAATTATTTGGTCGTTAATGATTATTGTGTATGTTATATGTAACAAATTATAAAATATTAGAATTAGAATAAGATTAGGATTCCAAATTAATTTTTAATATGATTATTTTAAAAATAATTCATAATTTATGATGTCATCAGATCCTATATTTTAGTTAATTGGACAAAATTGAATGATCCTATTGGTTGATTAGATTTTTGATGACATCACCAAGTGTTTACTATATTATATTTAAGATATATGTTAATAATATTTTAACAACTATGTTTTTTTGGATTAAGAGGGATGTTAATTTGATGGTTGGCAATGAAAGGTTACATGTATTAGAAGAGAAGTCTGAATAAGACTCCTACTGTATTAGCAATGTATTAACGATCCAAGTTCATCTATTTTTGAATATATGTACGTTTCTTTGAGAGTAGTTTATGAAAAAACTTATACTTTTTATTTGTTGCAGTCGTTGGAATTAAACTCATGGAAAGGAGTTAGAGGTTCAACATTAGAAAAAGATCTTATGCAGTCGTTAGTTTATTTATGTAAATATTTGATGGAATTTGTAAGTTGTTTAGGTTCAAACAATTGTAATGACTTATTTGAGTTCTAATGAAATTTGAGTTTGAGCTTAATTTACTAAATTTTGATATGTGTATGTTTAGGATGTGGTCTGTTATTTTTATTTGGGTTCTAACAAAACCTTTGTAGGTAGCATGCAATTTTTGTTAGGACGCTTTTTTTTAGGACACCTATTTGTGTTCTTACATGTAGTTTATGTAACAACATAAAGTGTTTTATTAGTACCTATTAGGACGCTTTAACCTATTACAACGCCTTTATATATGACGCTTATGGTCTTGGTCCTATAAAATAAAATGTCCTATAAAGTACCTTATTGGGACGTTTATGACGTCCTTATAAACCAAATTTGTTGTAGTGGCCGGAGACATTCGATAAATCTAAGAATGAAACATTTAGAATGCATGCAGCCTTAAATTGGACCATTAGTGATTTTCCGGGTTATTCAATGTTGTCAGATTGGAAAACAAAAGGAAAATTTGCATGTCCATGTTGTAACCATGAAATTAGTTCATTGTACTTGAAACATAGTAGAAAGATGTGCTATATGGATCACCGCAGATTCTTAGATGCACAACACCCATGGAGACGTAATAAGAGTGCTTTTAACGGTGAAGTTGAGGAGAGGCTATCTCCAAAACCCTTATGAGGATTTGAAGCTTTGATAGAGTTGTCAAGTTTTGAAAATTTATTTGGAAAGAGACAAAAGAAAAAAAAATGATAGCACTTGCCCATGGAAGAAAAGGTCGATATATTTTGAATTGCCATATTTATTGAAAAGGATTTTTGTGATAACTTGATAGGCACTTTGTTGGATATTAGTGGCAGGTCAAAGGATCACGCAAAAGCTAGATTTGATCTTGTAGAATTAGGCATCAAAGAAAGACTTCAACCTGAACTCTCGAATAACGGTAAGCATGTTTTCTTGCGTAAAGCATGTTTTTCTATGTCGTCAAAAGAGAAAGACATATTTTGTCGTGTGTTGAAGGAAACAAAATTACCTTATGGGTGTGCATCTAATATTGCACGTTGCGTACATTCTTCAGAAAGGAAAGTTTCAGGTTACAAGAGCCATGATGCTCATATCTTATTGCATTACTTGCTTCAAGTTGCTGTGAGAAAGTCATTGCCTAAGAATGTTGCAATTCCTTTGATTAAGTTGGGTGCTTTTTTCCGACGTTTGTGCAGAAAGGTAATTAAGCCCCAAGAGCTTGATGAGTTGCAATTAGAAATAACGGAAACATTGTGTGAACTCGAGAAAATATTCTTGCCAGCATTTTTTGAAATAATGGTGCACTTACCTATTCATTTAGTAAATGAAGTTAGGCTTGGTGGACCAGTGCACTATAGATGGATGTTTTTTATGGAAAGATACTTGTGCAAGTTAAAGTCATATGTGCAGAATAGGAGTCGACCAGAGGGATCAATAGCAGAAGGGTATCTGATTGAAGAATGTTTGACTTTTTGCTCACGGTATATGCATGAAGGAGTAAAAACAAGACTTAATAAGGAGGGTGAAAATATGGCTGTTTTGACCTGCTTAAATGAATCTGGTGGAGTAGTATTTGTGAATGTCGGTCATCCTCTGGGAGGTAAGAAACGAAAAAAAGGAAAAGTCTTCACTTTCGATGTGCTTTTAAGTGAACAAGCACATCGTTACGCATTATTCAATTCTGATTGCGTTGAGGTTGATGAGTATATCAAGTAAGAATTAATACATATTTGTTTCAATATAAATAATTTCAAAATTAATATATATTTGTTTGCTTAAATGATGTTTGCCTAATGCTGTGAACACAAGGTTTATACCGATAGCCAACCACGAAAAAGTAGATGGGCACAAGCACAAGACCATAGTCATCAGTTTGCAAACTGGTTAAAAGACAAAGCATTAAATGATAATGTCCCAAATCATATTTTTTGGCTAGCTAAAGGTCCAAATCCAACATGCAAAAGATATCACGGGTATTATGTCAAAGGGTATAGGTTTCACACCAAATCACGTGATTCCAGATGCAAGACTCAGGATAGCGGAGTTTCACTTTCAGCTTTAACTCCTAGTTTTGCAAGCTCTAGGGACAAAAATCCAATACTTGGAAATGTAGAATACTATGGTAGAATTTTAGAAATAATCGAACTTGACTATTCGTCAATGTTCAAAGTCGTGCTATTCCGCTGTGAATGGTACTAAGTTGAGAAAGATGATTATGGTCTAACTTGCATGAATTTCAACAGAACTTGTTGTTCAGATTATCCTTTTGTGATGCCTTCCCAAGTTCATCAAGTATTCTATGTGCCAGACCCAATAGAAGATGGTTTAAATTATGTTGTGAAGAGGGTACCTAGAGATTTCTATGATCTTAAGGAAGAAAGTGGCGAAGATGCTGGTGATTCCTACTGGAGTGAGCT
This sequence comes from Gnaphalium uliginosum, assembly GCA_963930675.1. NCBI lineage: Eukaryota > Viridiplantae > Streptophyta > Magnoliopsida > Asterales > Asteraceae > Gnaphalium > Gnaphalium uliginosum. The sequence continues at coordinate 34,377,942 of OZ005685.1, forward strand.
CAATGAAGATAATTTAGGTTCTTCAGCCCAACTTCATGACAATGAGATTCAGTCATCACGAAAGGATATGCCTCCTATAGTGGTTGATGCAAATAAAAGTTTAGACGATGTAGAGGAAGTTAATGAGTAAACACCTCGTTAATAACAGACTGAAAATCAGAAGGGAAATTTTTTGACAATAATTGATTATAAACTTGCAGCAATATATATGGTACCTTCTTGATCACCAATTTGACACTCAACACCTTGCATAAGGATTGCAAATTTTTTTATGGAACCAAACCCATTTTACCTATTTTGTCGCCGCTGGGGTTTCAATTTAGGTTTAAGTTATAAACCACAAATGTAATTACCGTATACACTTTATTTTAGATTGGGCCAAATAACTACTTGTAGTTATAACCCCTGAAATGTGAATTTTCTATCCTTAATGGTCCAGTATAATTTTTTTTATGCGATCCAATATATTATAAGCATACATATTAAATTGTCACATTATTAGTGGTTTAAATAATTTAGTTTTATGCTTGTCTTTATAATAATAACGATTAAGCTTAAAATACTTAATACCTAATTGGATTTTATTATTAAAAAACATAGGAAATTCATTACGTTGTCAATTTGGCTTAGCAGTGAACGGTACATCTTTATAACTACTTATAAAGAGTCTTGGTTGTTGAGTCTTAAACTACTTAAAATAATATGCCAACATTACCCCTCAACATCTCCAATTGTTCCTGTTTACAAATCGTTGGGCAAATCACAATTTAAAAGTCTATATATTACATTTCCAAAAATATATCTTTGCTCTTTGCTGTAAGATAACTTTAAGTGTTGAGCATTTCCAAAAATATCTCTTGCACCTAACACTTTTCATATATGTTCAGCTCTTAGAGTTGTCATCTTCAATAAATTTACTGTAATATATCAATTCCAATAATAATAAACAATTAACCTTTACACAATTTCAAATATACAACTTTTACATTCGATCATCATAAATGTATAAAATCATTACCATTAAAACAGAAAACTTCAACATTATAAATACTCACCTCAATATGAATCAAAACAGCCAAAACGATAACAATGCAGCAGATTTGTTAGCAACTCCAACGCATCTTCCAATCGATGTGAACACCGTAATCACTCCAACCCTTGAGGTTAGTGTTGACCCTTTGAATGTGGTGAATGACGACCTCATGAATATGGTGAATGATAACCTGAATGTCACTTCGACAAATCAAACTGTTGAGGTAAACACACCAATTCACAATTCTCATAACGTTTTTTTCTCTTAAATTGGGGAAGTAAGTTTGTGGTTCGGTGGAGGTTTTATTTGGTCAACATTATTTACGGTCATGATAAAGTTTTATATATTTTTATTTGATTTATTTGATTTGAAGGAAAAATAAATTAGTTACATGGATAATACATAAAAAAAAACTTATAATTCAAACTTAGCATAACGATTTAGTTGTAAGTGAGACAAAAAAAATCAAATTAAAAAGGAAACATAACTTAACCCACTTTCATAATTGTATGCTGTCAAATTTAATTATATTAACATTAAATACTTTTTGCTAAATAATTTTGTAGAACGATTTCTCTCATGACACCGTCGAACTCTTTTCGCGGCTAAATCAACATCACGTGTGGTTCAACTTTAAGGCGGCTCGAGTTGAGTTTATTTGGAGGACACCGAAAACGAAAAACTATATTTGTTTTTGCTAGATGCAAACGTAAGTTTCAAACCTTATACTAATTAAATTTTATAAAACATACAAGAACTAATGCCCCCCCCCCCCCCCCCCCCCCCCCCCCCCCCCCCCCACCAATTTCACAATATTTTAAATAGAGGGAGCGAATGACAGCGGTGGTATCAAGTAAATTGATGCATTGAAAATATGGAATTATTGGGCAATATCTTTAGGATTGGGCACTTTCAAGTTGAAGGTCGACCCCCGTGGATTGACTTCCCACGTTTTGAAGATTACTCTTTCAACCGCGATGAGTGGGAAATCATCATTAACAATAAGACAACGTTTGAACACATTAAACCAACTGGGTTTCCACTATACCCAAATGTGTCTTCTCTTCAAACTCATGCAGCGGATATATCAAAGAGAAGAATGCTGATTGGTAAAATTCAAATTGTGTTTTTTCCTAATTATACTTTGTTGAGTTCTACAATTAAGCAATCTAATAAGTTCATTCAATAATTATTTGTTTTTAGATGTAGTTGGGAAAATTTCCCAAGGACTTCTAAGAAGGTTCACATATCAAATTGGAGCATGTGAGATGTATATATACGACATAACGTAAGTGTATATTTTTATTATTACAATCTATCAATAATCATTTATGTTACATATTCAACAATTTCTAATACAAACAAATCCATCGTTTTGTACCCTAACGATAAACTATGCGGAGTAGTGGTCAACACATGAAGTTGGTACTATATCTTGGTCCCGACACACTTCCCGTCATGCTCGCGAGAGGAATAGCTGAGAATTGGATTGTATACGTTTCGAGGGTAAAACTTATCCGTCATGGAGGAAGTAAGATATAACTTTACGCGTTTATATTATTAGAATATAATAATATTTGAACGACAACTCAACTAATGTCTTCATATATGTATTACAGTTAGAGTTTTAGAGTCTACAAGTTTAACCAAGATTGTGTTCAAGCCAAATATGCCGGAAGCTAAATTTATTGAAGATATGTTTGCATAACAAATTTCGGGTGCATTGGGTTGCTTGAACTTTATATGACTTTTTATGTCACTCATTTTCATTTATTTTTTTTTATGTTTTTTGACATTTAATAAGTTGCTACATTATTAAGGTTGCTTTTATCTTATTATTATGATCGAATGATCGATTACATGGTCTTTATCTACATTTGTTGATTATATTAAGTCATACTATGAGAATATAGATACTACGTTATATGCATTTACAATTAAACAATTAAACAATTAAACAATTAAACAATTAAACAATTAAACAAACATATTACTTTTATTTAGTCTCAATATTCACTGCAAACAAACTGAAACAACCAGAATAATAATACTAATACCGAGCTAATAAAAATAATTAGCAACATACCAAAAACATCGTTGTTGTTGATGTCACTTTATTTAATAAATAATAAATCTACTTTAGATATTAAACAATGGTGCAACCTCTTACTTGGTCATCATATGATGGACCATATCATTCAAGTCGTGAATATGTTTAATGATCACGTTGATTTCAGCAAGCCGATTCTCGCACAACACAATGTTCTCATTTATGCTACGCAATAGTTCGTCAATTACCCTTCGATGCTTTTTTGGCGGTCAATTTCATACAACATTTTTGCACATTCATGAGCTGAAAAATCAAGAAAAATAAACCGTATTAACGTCTTATATGTTGTTCTGAAAAATCCAAATATCAAGTATCATGTATAACAAGAAAAGTAATACATAACAAGGTGTATATATATAAGAAGATACAATCAGGACAACATGTAAGTTGAACTTGCCGAATGTGTTTGTAGCCATAGAGATTGTGTTTTGATTTTGAACTTTAAAATTGTTAGAGGATGAGCCTTTGATAATTAGGAACGATCTACAACCAACTTTAGTTTTATAGGCCTATAGAGAAGTTTAACTTTGGTAACAATATTATGTTATTAAAATATAGTATTTTATTCATATCATTTAAATAAACATATTTTGTTTACTTAATTTTTCCTTGGAATAAGATCTTTGGTTAATTAAAGGTAATCGTCATGTATGGCCCATATTATAATGCTCATGTCACAATAAAATTGAAATTTTGCTTCATGCTCACTATTCTTTATATATATTGAATACTTTTCAACTTTACATAGAAAGTTCACATTTAAGAAATATACTAAAAAAAAAATACATAGAAAGTTCATTTAAGAAATATACTAAAAAAAAAATGGTCGTTTAGGCCGGTGAGTGAGATTTCTGCTCATTGCAGTCACAGGCGGGTGACTCACTCGTAGGTAGCACTATCCGATGCTTTGCCACCACGTGCGGGTTCAATCCCCGTTGTTCGCCCACGTAATGGATTTTCAATTTTATTGAGTAGTTATACTTTTAGATGTACTAAACTAATTAGTTATTGGTTTTAAGAAATGTTATTATATATTCTTTGGAATTGATAATATTTTCAATGTGATTCTAGCTTTGATATGTTTAACTTTCATTTTGAACTCCAATGGTGTTTAGAATTTATTATATTCTTTTAAATTACAATTAATTTCAATTTGTCTTTTAACCGACATCTATAATTGTAGTTTTCACTGACAGCTAGAGATGATACAACTATAAATGGCGATGTCAATAAATCTTACGAAGAGACGGTAAAAGGTACGTGTTCCTATAAATTTTATTTATTAATACAGACAAAATACTTTGCATTTATCATAAATCAATTGTTTTAGACAAACGTAGACAAAAGCAAAGAGAATGTTATGCAAGGAGAAAAGAAATTAACAAATTGAGAAAAGTTGTTGACGGTGATGTATCCCAAACACAAGTTGATTTACATAAAGGTATTGTTATATAATAATAATAATATATATATATATATATATATATATATATATATATATATATATATATATATATATAATTTCATATGTATGTTTGTATAATCAGTATTTTACATTTTATTAGTAGATCCACCTAATCATAGTACATGGTATACTACTAACATGCTTTGTAGAAAGACGAAAATCAGTCAATAAAGAATATTATGCACGGCAAAGGGAAAAGAACAAATTGAGACCATTAGTAAATGGTGAAGGAAATAGACGATGTTCACCCCTTAGGGAAAATCAAAGTGCGGTGGAATCGACTCAAATGAATATACAATCTCCTGAAATGGTGTTATCATATCGATCAGAAAATCGAAGAATAAACAACTCATCATATTACGCAAATATAGTGCCTGAAACAACCTCTAAAGAAAATCGGTCACCAAACTTGCGTGATAACGTAAGATGGAACAAAGAAAATATTCGTCCATGTGAAAGAAAATTGTCTCCCAAATTAAGTACCAAAAAAACCGTTACCGCTTCAAATGAAGTTGCTCAAAAGAGGAAGTTGTGGAACAGAGCTTATTATCAACGAAATTTGGAAAAAAAAACAAAGCCAGTACAAGTGCTACGAATCAACGGAGTGGTCACGGAATTACAAGTTCCATGGAAAATATTGAAAGCTTAGGTGGTAACATGCTCTTCTTCCTAATCAAAATGTTAAAAAAGTTGTATTATTGACAATTATATTTATTATTATACAGGCACTGAACGTGATGGTGGTATACTACTTCCTCTGTTTGAGATGGTCATTGGTGAATCATCGACAGGTTAGAATTTATAATAGTATTCCAAACAACTTTTCTAAAACATCTCTCTCAAAATATAATTTTTTTAATCTCATATAATGTAGGAGTTATTTCTGTAGCAGGTGTGAATCCAGCGCTCCAATCTGAAAACTTCCATGATGATCCGTATGATTTTGTTTACGATGGTGTCCCTAAAGAGCATCGTGTCTTGAAGAAACAAAAACCCTGTAGGCATTGTGGAGCATTTCGATTTCAGTTTGAATACCTTAGCTTTTGTTGCATGAACGGAAAGACCAAACTTGCAGACCCCGTGGTCCCGGAAGAACTTTATCATCTCTTCACTTTTGCAATCTGATGTAGGTGAAATGTGCAGGCACAACATACGTTCATACAATACCAATTTTTCGTTCGCGTCAATGGGTGTGAAGTTGGATGAAAGATATGCCAATTCAAAATCTGGGGTATATACCTTTCGTGCTATGGGAGGAATATATCATAGACTCGACCAGTTAGTTCCAAGGGATGGACAACCTAGGTACTTGCAGTTGTATTTTTATGACGCAGACACCGAGGTATCTCAAAGGCTAGAGTGGCCAAATCTTGATAGGAATGTCATTGGAAGACTGACACGTGTTCTTGCGACAAACCCCTATGTAAGAACATTTCGTAGCATGGCTGAGTTGGGACCGCTCGACAACTATAGAGTAACTTTAAATGCGTCGGTAAACCTTGACCAAAGGATGTACAACCGGCCTACTACATCTGAGGTTGGCAAATTAGTATATGACATTTTAATCTGTCAACATTATAGCATCATAAGTTACATCATACATGCATTTAATACATTATATTGTATTCTAACATATTACAGGTTGCTGGTATCTGGGTTGAAGGTAACGATAACATCACTTCATTTGAGAGAACTATTGTCATTTATGGGAGGTCTGAACACAGTCAAACGATTCAACCTCACTATGCCTGTTACGATCCATTATGTTATCCTTTATTTTTCCCTAACGGTGAGCCTGGATGGCATTCTAAAATACCAAGGAATGGAGTATCCGTTAATGCAATTGTTGATGGCGACGAAAATGCTGAGGAAAATGTAGAAGGTTCATCTGCCATTAGTGCATTCCAAATCTCTACATGTTTACAAATGCAATTAAATATGTATGTAATGTACTAATTATTAACGTTATACAGGATCTGAAACAAGAAATGGTAGAACGACAGTGACTATGCGAGAATACTATGCTTACAAGTTTCAAATTCGCCCTGCTAAAAATCTGATTATATTGGGAGGGAGATTATTACAACAATTTGCGGTAGATATCTACATAAAGATGGAGACTTCACGTTTACTTTTTTTGCAAGAAATCAGTCGAGGATAAGAGCGGATCTGTACCAAGGTATTGTGGATTGTGTCAATGCTGGTGAAGTTCATCCAGGAAGAGTCGGACAACGGGTCGTGTTGCCTGCATCTTTTATCGGTGGTCCACGTGATATGCGTAGACGCTTTCTAGATGCAATGACTTTAGTTCAAGATGATGGAAAACCTGGCGTGTTCCTTACAATGACGTGCAATCCACAATGGGATGAAATTAAAGAGAATTTGTTACCCGGTCAGACAGCACAAGATCGACCAGAGTTGGTTGCAAGGGCATTTCGTGCAAAATTAGAGGATCTTAAGGATCAACTCTTCAATAAACATATAATTGGGGAGGTCGGGGCACATGTTTATGTTATTGAGTTTCAGAAACGTGGTTTGCCGCATGCACATTTTCTTCTTATAATGAAACAAGGGCACAAGATGACCAGTCCAGACAACTACGACAAGATGGTATGCGCTGAAATTCCGGATCCAATAAAGCATCCAAAAATGCATGAGCTGGTTGTGAAGCATATGATTCACGGTCCGTGTGGCAATTTGGGTCCTAATTGCTCATGTATGCAGGGTGAGCCGAAGCAGTGTCGTTGGAAATATCCTAGGCAATTCAATGAAACCACTATACAAGGTGATGACTCATATCCATTGTATCGTAGGAGAGACAATGGAATCACGGTCAACGTACGGACTAAAACTGTTGATAACCGATGGGTGGTCCCGTATAACCCAAAGTTACTAATGATGTTTAAATGTCACATGAATGTTGAGGTTTGTTCAAGTATAAAATCGGTGAAATATGTCTTCAAATACGTTTACAAGGGTCATGATGGCTATCAATATCGATCCTGACAGAGAAAATGTGACAGTTAACGAGAAAAAGAGTTTTCAAGATGCACGTTACGTGTCACCTCCAGAGGCAATGTGGAGGATTTTTGGCTTTCCCCTTTCTCAAATTCACCCTTATGTCATGGCATTACATCTTCATCCCGAATAACCAGTTGGTTAGATTCAGAGATAACGATACGATATTGTTGACAGAGAGAGGGACGAAAGATCAATGTTGACTGCTTTTTTCGATATGAATAAAGTGAATGATGTTGCGAGGGAATGTTTATATAAAGATTTTCCAAAACAATTCACATGGGACGCTGGGAAACGTCATTGGCATCTTCGAAAAGGTCAAAAAATGAGGGGGCGCTTGGTTTCTGCAAAACCAGCTGAAGGAGAGCGGTACTACCTACGTGTACTTTTGTCACATGTTGAAGGGCCTACATGCTTTGAAGATCTTTACACAGTCAATGGAGTATTATACTCCGTTTCGAAAAGCAGCTCTTGAGAGAGGGTTAATAGAGAACGATGACAACATCTCATAGTGTCTAACGGATGCCGTTGTTTTCCAGTTTCCAAGTGCTCCAAGAAGTCTATTCGCGACTATACTAATTTTTTGCGAGCCCGGAGATGTCAGAAAGTTATGGAATGATCATTTCGATTCACTGTCAGAAGATTATATGCAGCATTGCGGTAGCCTTGAACGAGTTTGGAATATGGTACTTACGGACAACGGGGTATTTCTTCATTCTATGAGCAAGAGTCTTGATGATTTTGATCTTCCAAAAATAACCGCGGATATCAATTCATAATCTGCAGGTTATCGTGAGGTGCAAGAGGAGCACTCCATAGTTGTGGAAGAAGCTCACCTACGTGATCGAGATTACCTCAATCCTGATCAAAAAATGGCATATGATAGCATCATGAAACACGTCGACGAAAAATTGTCCAGGAGTTTTTTTCGTAGACGGTCCGGGTGGAATTGGGAAAACATTTTTGTATAAAGTTTTACTTGCAGTGGTACGTTCCCGTGGTCAAATTGCACTCGCCACCGCTTCGTCGGATGCTGCAGCAAATAACATGCCAGGAGGATGAACAGCTCACTCGCGATTCAAGATTCCCATCAATCTTGCTAATAACTATGTCTGCAACATTAGAAAACAAAGCGGGACTGCTCAACTACTTAGGTCGGCCAAATTAATCATTTGGGATGAAGTATCTATGGCTAAAATGCAAGGCGTGGAGGCAATAGATCGAACAATGCAAGATATTACAGGGGTAAGACTCCCATTCGGTGGGAAGATAATGGTATTGGGAGGTGATTTTAGACAGGCGCAGATTGTCGACTCTAGCTTACGGATGTCACCACTTTGGTCTATCATTAAAAAGATGCGTTTAACTATCAATATGAGAGCACGAACCAATCCATGGTTCTCAGATTATCTTTTGTGAGTCGGGGATGGAGATCAAGAGGCGATTGAAGAAAACTTTATACGCATACCTGATGGCATGGCCATTCCATATACTAAAGAGGATGAATCAAAAGATGCATTGATTAATGCAGTCTTTCCTTCTTTTCAAATTAGCACAAATTCTTCAGATTATATAACTTCCAGTGCAATATTGTCGACAAAAAATGAGAATGTAGCCCAGATTAATGATAAGATGATCGATAGATTTTGCGGATAGGGAAAGGTTTACTATAGTTTTGACGTAGAAGATGATCGAAACAATTTCTATCCTATGGAATTCCTAAACTCTCTAAATGTTAGTGGTTTACCTCCTCATTCCCTTCGACTGAAAATCGGATGTCCGATTATACTGTTACGGAATATCAATCCCTCAAATGGATTATGCAATGGCACAAGATTAATATGTCGAGCCTTTCAACCAGGCGCCATCGATGCGGAAATAGGCGTTGGTCAGCATTCTGGAAAAAGAGTGTTTTTGACGAGAATTCCACTATGTCCTTCGGAAGATGACATGTTCCCGTTCAAATTGAAGAGAAAACAGTTTCCCATTCGGCTTAGCTTTGCAATGACAATCAATAAAGCTCAAGGTCAAACAATCCCTAATGTTGGTGTTTATTTACCAGAATCGGTATTCTCACATGGGCAACTTTACGTCGCACTATCCAGAGGGACATCACGTGAAAATACAAAGGTATTGGTTAAGCCTACCCAAAATTTTACTCAAGAAGGAGTTTACACTTCAAATGTGGTGTATCGAGAAGTTTTACACGATGTATGAAGCGTAGAAATGTGATTGTATATGATTATTATTATTTTTTATAAGCTCGGATTTAACCTTCTCTTTTATGGTTTTCTATTTATGTCGTTACATAAATTATATTCGACCACACAGTGTGACAACTAAATCTATTATTATTGCACTTTCTTTTATGTCATTGTGTGTACGCTACTTTGACTTTCTAAGTGTAAGTGTTTTATTATAGTATATCTTTATATCGACGATAAACTTAAATACTTTGTTTGTAACTGATATCATATATGCCTTATCGGTTGACATGCTAACTCTATTATCGCCTTCATAAAATAACATCGTTTTATAAATTCAGTACCGCCGCATCGCGCAGGTACCCTACTAGTATTTTTTAAAGGAGGTTTCGAACTTGAATTACATGAGTTTCAAGTCCTTCTTGGCATTAAATCCAAAATAATGAAAATTTTAATACATTTTACATTTTATCTAGTTTTGTTTAAGAATTTTTCAAACGAATTTGTCAGCCCTGCCTATATATTTACATTTTAATCGGTCGAACTTGATATCACCAATGGCTTGTATATAAAACTTAATTTAATGGCACCTATATATAAAATGTCTAATTATATTAGATATATTAAGACATTATCAAATAAGTGTCCTGTTAAACTTAATTAATAGGACCTATACTTAAAGTGTTTGTTTGAGTTCTGAAATTATACAAGACACCAATGAATAGCGTCGTATAAAACTTACTGTAATAAGACATATATCAAGAGTGTCCTATTGAGTTTCTTAATAATACGACTCTTGTGAAAAAATGTCTCAAAAGGGGGATATAAAAGGACTAATATACTAGGTGTCCTATCAGGTTACACTACGATAGGAATTAAAAGTTAAGACGTCCTAATAAAATCATTTTTTGGGACGCTTATTGAAAAGTATCGTATGAAAAGGTCCTAATAGCTAGTTTTTGTTGTAGTGAGCCCATCAACCCATAGATCTTTAAGCTCCTCGATTAAAGGTTGCAAGAAAACATCAATATTATTCCCTGGCGATTTGGGTCCAGGAATTAACAAGGACAACATAAAGTATTCTGGTTTCATTGACATCCATGGAGGTAGATTGTAATTAACGAGAACGACAGGCCATGTGCTATGAGCAATGCTCATTGTTCGAAATGGGTTAAATCCGTCGCTGGACAACCCTAACCTCACGTTTCTAGGTTCTTTAGAAAATTGAGGATACAAAGAATCAAATTCCTTCCAGCTTTGCCCATCCGCCGGGTGTCTTAAATTTCCATCTTTGGGACGTTGTTCATCATGCCATGTCATTTGCTTAGCTGTTTCTAGATACATGTAAAGTCTTTGTAGCCTAGGTTTTAAAGGAAAATGCCACACCACCTTAGCTGGAACCTTTAAAGTCTTCTTTGAAGCTTCATTATTGTGTTCGTCCCCTTGTTTCTCTTCTATTTGTTTCCACTTAGAGGTATGACACGTGTGGCACACATCAACATGTTCATTCTCTTTCCAATATAGCATACAATCATTTGGGCAAGCTGGTATCTTTTTATAATCAAGCCCCAAATCCCTAATAATACTTCTAGCCTGAGTAAAATTAGCTGGAAGTTTTGCTTCCGGAACCATCTCCTTTAAAAGTTGTAAGAGATCATCAAATGCCACATTACTAAGACCGTGAAGTGTCTTGTAGAGAAAAAGTCTAATAATAAAAGACAGCTTCGAAAAACTTTTACAACCTGGATATAACTCTTGTTTCCCGCCTTCCACCAACCTATAAAACCTTTTGGCCTCATCATTAACACCTGTTTGTACCCTGTACATTATCTCCAAACCTATCGTTCAGTAATTCATCAAAATTATCCTCCATGACTACGTCATTATCATTTGTAATAGTTTCTGATCTTATTACCGCGGGATCTTCTCCATGAAAAACCCAAACATAGTAGTTGTCTACAAATCCTTGCCCTTTTAAATGACCGAAAACCTCATCTCTACGATACCAGAACCAGTTTTTACACCGTTTGCAAGGACAGCGAATTTGGCCTCCCTGTGCCGCCTTAGCAAACGAAACATTAAGGAAATCAATAACTCCCATTTCAAATTCTGGCAACCGTCTAGGTAAATACATCCAGTCTCTATCGCGCCTCATATCTCTGATATCACTCCTTTTGTACTGACCACTTATAGATTAAGACAATAGCATGGCACATTTTCACTAATGTGGATATCAAAATGTCATGAACCAAAATTATATATGATACCACAGTAGTTGAAAGTAAACAAACAATAGTGTGATTGTTATCATAGGCTTTCATGATGATTTTTATAAGTTTTCTATCATACATAGTTAATGAAATTCAAATACGTATTGCCCTCATATTATAGTGGTAATGTGTCAATGTGCTTTTAACTTACGTATCCTCTGTTCGAGTCCATCAGTCCACTTGTAGTAACTTATAGGAAAGCATATTAGTCCTATACATTTGAATTTACCAGTGTCAAAATTCCATTGCTGCGTTTTTACTAAACAAACTTAGCATTATTGATATAATCAATATAATCCACAAAGGGTGTTATATGGCACCTATTGGTATCTCTAAGTCGGTGGTGAAACTCATACAAAATGCAATTTAAATATAATGGTGGTTAGTAAAAGATGGCCTAACACATTGCATCCAAATTCCCTGAGTAAATTTACTCATTCACATTTCAAAGGCAATGAGCCAAAACTGTGTATATTATTAAAGGTAACTATCTATGTGCCAATTTATAACAAAAAAAAAAAAAAAAAAAAAAAAAAAAAAAAAAAAAAAAAAAAAAAAGAAAAAATTGAACATCAAAATCAAAACACATAAACTATGCTACTAAATTAAAACATAAGATTTAAAATTGAATCATAGCTCTAGTTAATGGTCATAATCATAGAATCTGGAAGAGAACTAAACCCTCATAATGGTGATGCCAACAAATAATTCAAGTTAGAAAATTTACGAAACCAACCAATTATCATATTCTTAATATTTCATGGAGTCAAAGGTATATCAAACTACACAATAAAAAAGTTTCATACAATTTATAGGTGCATATCCATCAACAAAAGAAATTCCTAATCACACAAATCAAAAGTAATACAAAACACAGTCAAGAGATAAGAGAATTTCATGGATTTACCAGTGATGTCGAAAGAGATAAGCCGAAGTCGGGAGATTTTCTCAATTGAGATATGGTTGGAGGTCTTCTGGTGCGAATGTGGATAGTAAAGATGAGACTAAGTTGGCAGTTATATCTTAATTTATACCTACAGTTCGACATAATTAATTCTCAAAGAGGATGGCGGGAATCAAGAAAATTTTGGTACAATTTAGGTGATTTGGGAAGAACTAGGGCACGAACGGTTATGCCTATTAATTTGATTTAGGCTATTTATTTGTTTAGTTGTTATCAGTATCCATATTTTTTTATTTTATATTTAAATATGACTATATATAATTATCAATTTGTTTCTTTAAACATATTTATTTATCTTTATTTAAAAAATAAAGCTAAAAAACGTATTCTAAATATAATATTATTAAAACATCTTAACATATTAATTTTACACACACATAAGAAAAAAAAAAGAAAATTGTTTACAAATAAAAAAAACAAAAGAAAATGAAACTTTTTAAAATATTTCTACATCGGTTTGATTTAGCTTTCTTATAACATCGGTTTGAAGATTAAATTTAAACCAAATTGGTAAATACGGTTTGACGTTTCATCAAATCGAACCGCTCAATTTAGTGTTTCAAAACAAACCAAATAAAGCAATTGAAACCGGTTTGATTCGGCCGATTTGACGATTTGAATCAACTCTTTTTGGTATTCAATTTTTAATAAACATTATGTTAACTAACATTCAAGTTACGTTTGTGTGTGTGTGTGAAAGAGAAGATTTTTTGCTGGAAAGGAATAGAGTGGAATTGAAAGTGAAAGGGGAAAGAGACTGAAGCGGAAAATTAGGCATCTAAATCATTTATAAAACCCAAGTTTACTTAATTTGTTGGTCATCCACGAGAGTTCAATTTTTAATTATTTAACACATAACTTCCTTTAGTTTTTTTCTTCCTAATACTTCTATTTCGTTTTTTTAATTACGTTTTAAAAATAGAAAGATTACCCATAAGTTTTTGATCAAAAACAAACATTCATATGATATTTATAAATTAAATTAAGACTTCAAAAACTTACGAGGTGTACTTTATTAAACTAATTCGGCCGTTTTCAATGACAACGATCGTAACTACATCTAACAGGCAACATTTGCAAAAAAATTCTAACTCTTTTATGATACTTGCAACATTAATGTTATATTATGCAACACTTTTTATACATGTTGCATTATCTCATATAATTTGTAACACTCTTACAAAGTGTTGCCTTAAAATATTGCCTTTCTGTATTAAATTCACAACACTCTCATAAAGTGTTGCCTTTAACCTTGATTAAATGCAACACTACTTCAAAATGTTGCATTTTCTTAGTAAAACTTGCAACACTTGAAAAAACATGTTGCATTAGGCATGTATATGCAACACTTATTTTTTAATGTTACTTTCAAACTAAAAATAATTAAAAAGAAACACTTTTTAAAAGTGTTGCATTAGACCCATTTTCTAGCAGTGTTTATAGCACTGACTTTACTTATCAGTTTAGTGTGTGTCTATTTTGGCAATGTCTCGAATTGACCATATATTAATGTGTCACGCAACGTTCCAACTGATTAGTTCGTTGATTCAAAGAATATGGTATATCCCGTATCCGTCAATAATGAGTGCAGCATGTGTATGTCTATGTATTTGATTCTCAAGGTGAATAAAGATTGATTATAGGAAACGTAAAAGAAAAAAAATAATAAAAGCAAAACGAGACTTGTGTTATCATTAACTTTCAAAATGAAAAAATCTCTTTAGTAGTGAAAGATATAGTTTTATGTTCATAAATGTATTGTTCTTATTTGCTATGTATTGATATGTTTATAATTTAATTTTAAACCTTGCAAAAATAAAAAACTAAAATAGAAGAAAATTGCAATGTAAGTTTACATGGAAATCAACAAGGATCCGAGACAATAAGTTAATGGTCTCAACATTGTGATGCCAAGAAGCGGTTAAAGCAATGAGAGATGGTTAGTAATGAGAGGGGGAAATAAGGTGTTTTCTTGAACGGATGAGATACTTCTAATGAGACAATTGATACGTGATCTTTTGGTTGTAATTCATGTAGGTAAAGAAGAGAAATAGATATGAATTTTATTTCATGACTACAATTAGATATATTTTACGTAAGCATTTTTATTACTTAACTTTTAAAATATTAAGGTGTCAAATATCATATGTATGATGTAACTACACATGATATATATTAAAAAGATTGAATTGCCAGACATTTTTATCTTAGATGTTTCTTAATAAAATAATTATACTTTCAATAAATCGATAAACTTTAAGACCCGTGCATCGCACGGGCATGAAAAATCTAGTTGAACAATTTAATAATTCACTTTGAAAGATTAAATACCGTTTATGATCATCATTAATTTATATAAATTCACATATGTTAGCTATTTTAAGCAAACAATATATTGATACCCATCTTGCCTAAATTTTGAGTGAATATTACAACGTAATAAGAATTTTGATAAACATGTTGACGCTAAGTATATAAGAAGAAGTTCAAATTAAGATGGACGTTAAAATAAGAGTGCAAAGTATTCCCAACCTGCCATGCGTTTTGTATCGCTTTCTCTTCCAGACTACAAACTGATACCCATCTATATCTTTGTTTTATAATCATCATCTCTCACTCTATGTATAATCCCGCCACCACCACCACCACCACCCCCACCACCACCCGCCGTCGATCCACCACCACCTATATTAGTGATGCCTCATCCAAGACATGGTTACACCACCACTTGAACCATTGTCAGCTTTTCAAATTGGATCTACCGATAGGACAACCGATCTTCCTATCAAAACCTCCAATTTTTGGAAAAATGCGAGCTTCAAGGTGAGATTTTTGTATTGTTCCAGCTGGCTATTTCTTTGACAATTTCTGCATGGTTTTCAGTTTTTAGATTTATCTCATTTAGGTGTGAGTTTCACTGGTATCTAACTTATGTAAAAGCAATGGTTTACATTTTAATTCGGAGTCTTGGAGCTCCAAAGTCATTGTTCAGGAGTTTGTATCTGTCTAATCTTTCATATCTAGCAACTGACTAGTCGTGTGTAAGTCTTTTGGTGTGTTTAATGTAAACTTTTTTCAATTTGAAAAAGATTCTGTGGAGTTCTTTTAGTTATTCTTATATTTTAGAAATTATAATTATAATGTTGGTCATTACGTCAAGTATATAATGTTGTGTATTAATTTCTAAATATGTTATGTGTAACCATCTTATGTATCAGATTCTGTTGTAATACTTACTAGATTATAGAAACTTGTTAAACGCAAATTTTTACTGTTATAAATCATGAAGTTATTTGATATTGATAAGTGTATAATTGCATATGTTTTTATGTACTTTTTTATGGTTAGTTGTGTAGTTAATTTAGTTAATTATTGTAGATTTTGTACTTAATTTGTATATTAAGGAGATATATGTAGGAGCTAGAATATTGAAGAATAAGATATCCAAGGACTAAAATAAAATTTCAGGAGATCCCGGTCAATAACCACCGAGTTACTTCCTGAACTCGCCTAGTCGAGTGAAGATAAAATATCCGAAGAATGAAGATATTATCCGAAGACTTATCTTAGAAAAACTATCATGTACAGAGACCACGAAGAACACTAGATACACTAGGAGATAGATGAGGGACCAGATCCGACTCTCAGCTAGTCGAGCCATTCTCGAAACTTGCCGATTTGAGCCTGCCAGTTTTTATCTATAAATTTAGTGATTGTATTTTTTAAGAATATCCCTTAAAAATATTCAGAATAAAATAATCTATAACTCCACCAATTATTATAAAGCATTCACAAACATTGTAAGAAGGATAAGGAGCATTCAATCATTTGTTTTAAGAAGTAATAGTATGGTTTACAAGTCTCTTGTTCCGTAGTTATAATTTCTTTATCTCATTTATCGTTAGTGCAATTAATATGTCTATGAGTTAGTTATAATATTCTATGTAGATTAATTGCTTGTATTGTAATAATGAAATATATTTTGTTGAAAGACTTAGGTTATGAGATTTCTCAATATCTCTTTTGAAAGTATTTATTATTTTATGATGACACAAAATTTATAATGTTTTTGATTGGAAAACGTTCCCATGAATCCCTCACCGGTAGGAGATGGATCAGTGATTAGGTAAATTAATTGTTTTAAAGTTTATTTGAATGAATTATGATTTTTGAATTGGAACTCGACGAGTATAAACTCGCCGAGTTGTCTATCTGGATTATATTAGCTTTAGATTTAATATTAGTATTGATTGTTAATTGATTAATAATAGATTGTTATTCATATTAAAGGATTTAAAATGTATTTTTAACCTCATATAAGTTGATTATATAATGTTACAATGATTGTTTTGTACTTTTAACATCCTTGAATTTAATTAATTAATTATTGCATCGCGATTTAATTCTAATTTTTACTAAATTCTTCCATTAAAGTAATTATACCTATATAAATACCTTATCTAAATTATATGTTTCGTCACTTGTGCTATTTTACTGGTTTATTAGATTAGGCGATTTGTAGTTAATTAGATTCTTAATGATTTATTATCCACTCACTTGTCACATCTTAGATAATCTTTGGACGATCTTGATTGATTTGCTATACTATATTATACGTAATGATAGGTACTCTTGCCTAATAAGTGTTAATTGGTCATAATAACTTAATCATGTTATAAATTTAAAATGAGAAGTTCGATTTATTGACACTTGGCCATCTAACCCGTTGTTTGTAAAGTGACAGTCACTTGGAAGTATATCATATACATGTTAAAATTTAACTTCTACCATTTAAAGAGATAATAAGTGTAAAAAAATGTGGCATAAAGTTAAAATCATGTTAAAGTATGCACTTATCGATAAGTCTATGCAAATAAGATGCAAGTTCCCTACAACCAGAGTTTCTATTCGACTTCCATAGAAGTTTAATATGTGGCGGAAGTGATCTCATAAGGAATTTTTTACTTCTTATATGGAAAAATATACTTTTCTTTTTTCATAAGAAATATTTTATTTTCCTTGTTTGTATGCTCTTTTAAAACAAAAATATATATAACGTAATTTACTATTTAACAAAATACTTTTTTGAATTGCTTAAAACTAGTAATGAAACTAAAAAATTATTATGACTATGAATCATACAAAATTTTAAAGATAGAGCATTCTAGCCCTTCATATTCTTTATCTACGGTCTAAATTGCTTGAAGGGCGCAAGGTTTATTTGTTATTTAACTCAAAATGTGTAGACTAAAATGTAACATGTTATAAAAAGTGAAAGTCACTTTTAACTTCACATTTTTTCTCTCCTAATGGAAGACACACACTTATAGATCTCAAAATCCCACAATTTGACTCTCCTTAAACAAGCTCGCTTTGTATTTTCACAAAATTCATCACAAAACATGAACAACAACTTGAAAGAAATCTAACCAGAGCGTGGAGTACGGAATGAAACAAGAAGAAACAATTGGATTTTGAAGATTCTATCATCGCCACTGTCGCTGCCGCCGCAGCTTCCGTAGTTACACTTTCGTCGAAATCTACTAATAGAGAGCGTTAAGAATAAGAGATCAATCCTTCCAAGCGTTTAATCAAAGGTATTTTAGCTCGTGATACTTTCGGCACCGTTTACCGTTGCGTTTACGACGGCATCAATGTCGCCGGTGAGTCTACCGGGACTATAGCGGAGAACGCAAAAGGAGACAACCAATTATCCATTTTTAGTGCATTTTATTTTCTGATTAGTCATCACTAACGAATCTTCATTTTTAGTGCATATTATATTTGATATTTTGATTATTGTTACTGCATTTTATTCGATACTACATTTTATTTCTGTTTAGTCATCGCTAGTGGATCTTCATTTTTACTACATTTTATATATTTGTTTTAATGCATGTTATGTTTGATATGTTATTATTGTTACTGCATTTTATGTTTTATTCGCTACTGCAATTTACTTTCTGTTTAGGCATCACTAGTGGATCTTAGTTTTTACTGCATTTTATATATTTGTTTTAATGCATTATGTTTGATATGTTATTATTATTACTGCATTTTATGTTTTTCGCTACTGCATTTTTATGAGTATTTTATCATCTTTTTAGTTCATTTTTACTTTGTTTACTTCATTTTATTTTTGTTGTGTTGTAATTTTTGATTTGTTACTGGAGTTTTATCTTGTCTGCATTTTTTTTAGTATTACCAAAGAAAAAGATTTGAAAAAAATTAAGAAAACAGTTTTTGCAAAAAACAAATAAAGAAAAAAATCGTCGAAATCCGCCGGTGACTGGTGGCGGCCGGTGGTGACCGGAAGCAAGTGGCAAGAGGTCGGAGTTGGTGGTGGGTGGTAGAGGTGAGTCAGTGTACGTAAATGAATAAATAGTTGGAAAGAAAAGATAATATAAATAAAGTTGAGGGATAAAAAATGAAAATATGAGATGAACATGGCAATTTTTGATTAGTCACAAAACCTGTCATTCCTTCCCTTTTTATGGGGGATACTCTCCAGAACCTCACTCAATTTTAAAATATCCAATTATAGGTTTCGTAGTCTCGTGTGAAATTTATGAATTTGTAAATAATTTTATAATTAAAAAAGTAATTCTTATATTATTACATTAGTGAAATAATAAATCAAATGATGAATAATTAATACAATATAAGAATTAAAATATTAAAGAATTAATTATTGTAATATACAACAATTTAATGAAGATTAAGTTCTTGTATGATAAATAATAGTAATAAATACTTTTTAAACATTTAATATATAAGTATTTAAAAGTTTGTAATTATATTATTACACAATCTACAATTTGAGTTAGTGTATCACAAATAATAGTACTAAATACTATTTTTAACAAGTAATAAATAGTTTCTTAAAAAATTATATTATTACATATTTATTATAGCTATAATTTAAATAATTGTAATTATATTATTATAATAGATAATAAATTATTGTAACGTAAAATAAAATTTTATTGTTAACAATAATTAAACACTTTTTAAGACAATTATAAATAGTTTTTTAAACAGATATATTAACATTATTACATAACTATTGTTACTTCAATATTTAGGCAATTTCAGTATTATTATTATAATAAATTATAGTGTAACATATATGTTTTTGAGTTTTATCATTATGATCTAATGAGTTTAATTATTTAATAATTAAATTTTCTAATTTACGTTAATTTAAAACTTTTTAAATAACTAAAGTTAATGTAACTTAAAAGTTTAATACTGTTCTATTATTATTATTATTATTATTATTATTATTATTATTATTATAACAGAAACCTATAATTCACATTGTATATATACACACCTCATACATACACAAGTGTCTCACACGAAATTCGGACCTACAACCTCCTGATAAAACCTACAACCTCCTGATAAATGAGCTTCTCAGATACTGCTTGGATAAAGCTTATTTGATTATAGTGTTTCATTCATTGTGTCATGTATATTCAAACTTTTAATAAAATGAAACAAAAGCCTCTCCAAAACTATGTGAATATTATTATTAATTATATCTTTGAAGGTATTCAATTTGATTTATGATACATTTTAAAATTACAACTTTTTTATACTTCATTACATAACTTATACTTTTTCATTATTCTATTTTTTAATATAATGTTAGAGACTTATTAGACATTACATAAACCACAAAATAAATATTTAACTATTGATTAATTATTTTGAACCAAACCACAAAATAAATAATTAACTATTGATAAATTATTTTGAACCAAACAATGAATAAGAGGGTGTGAAATGAAAATAAATTTAAAAATAGAGTTTGTAATGTATGTAGTAACGAATTTATGATTGATAGTCAATAATCTTGAAATTGAAAATTTTAGTAGTTAAAAAATAGATGAATTTTTTTTTCAATTTGAATGATACATGAGATTTTTTAGAAAGCTAGGGTAATGACACTTAAGATTTTTACTTAGTTGTCAAAAGAATAAAGGTGCATATTATGTAGAAAAGAACCTATCCTCCCCTATTAGTTATATATAGGTAGATTAATAATGGCCACATCTGCCCTGCTCATTCACGCTTTTACTCCTATTTATTTCCTTGAATTTCTATTACAAAAGTCATTAATTACATATATATCTTTATATAAAAGTTGGTGAATTTATTTCTGAGATAAATTCTATTACAAGGAATGATAATAATATGAGTAATATCTGAGGTGGATCCCACATAAAAATGTTGTAATATCAAAGTCAAAGACTGTTGTCTTCTTCTTCCCCGATTTTAATAAAAACCGAAGGAAACTCATGCTATTTACACACCTGCTCTCCTAATCTTCACCATCCATTTACGAACTCCGATCATCGAATCACCGCTAAGGCCGACTTCATTTCATCACCCAAAACAACTTGACAGTTAACACCATGCATCAGTTTCAACTCAGTGCATCAGACTGTTTTTATTTTTTTGTATATGGTACTTGTGGTTTTGGAATGTATTGTAGGTTCAATCACCTGAATCAAGCGAATGCTCATCTGGTATACTATCTTTATCTCTCGGTTTCACCTTCGTTTCAATCGCGATGAATTTAAATTTACGGTTATTTTTTTTTATAGAAAAGTTATGAACTATTGGCTTAGATTTACTTAAGATTTATATACATGTTTAATTTTATGCATTGTTTCTTTTATGTTGAAAGTTAACGTTTATTGATCTGTGTTTATCTTAATGTGAAGGCTAATCGACGTTCTTCCATCCCATGTCCGGTACGTATGATTGAATTGATTATATATATATTACAAATTTTGAGTACGTGTTTGGTGTTTATGATTTTTGGTTTTCATGAGTTTGTGAATTTGTTGGTAAATGATGACAAAGTACTGATTAATCTTGTTCTAAACCCCTATTTAATTACACCAAAGTTGATATAGTTAAAAAAAACAGTTAAAAGTGATATATATGGCATCGGGTTGATTGGAAATGGTGGATTTAGGGTTTTCACTCATGGATGTATGGATTGTAACCCAAATAAAAAAATTGAAAGGCTATACTTCCAAAAAGATATAAAATAATAATATGATAAATAAAAAGTATGACATGAAATAATTTCTACTCTTTCCTATGTAATAATTTTGTAAATATTAATACACATCTTTTTTTGAGAAAACTTGTTATAAATATTTTTGTAAATGTTGCATTACTCAATAAAATGATATCATTATTATGCCACAAAATGTTAAAAAATATAAATTTTTATAAGGTGTACAAGCACCCCAAAGTTTATTTTCTGTTGGTACGGGAAATGTTTTATATGAGTTTAATTTGTCCAAAATTAAATCTTTATTTATTTTATTTTTATCAGATCTTTGTGTTAATCAAAACCTTTTTCTTTTTGGTGATCTTTTAATTTCTTTTCCCCTCTATAATCCTTTCAAATTACATTTGACCAAAAACTAATTTAGCATTGATGACACTTATTAGTTATTTATTTATCTATATGAATAAATTAAATGTAAATCTTGTTTCTTTTAGATTATAAGGGAAATGCTAAGATTATTGTTACTTGTTGGTCTAGAATTAAGATTTAAAAGGGAAAAGGCCAATACTTCAAAGACTTCTATATCTCATATATATTAACAACATCAAGATGCTATATGACTACCTCAAGACAAATTTTGAGTATGTACTAATGTCGAATAAAATGTACCATTTATTTACGGTAGCGTTCCACGTACAAATGAGAAAAATCATAGTAATATTATCTATAGTAAATTTGTATTCGATTTTAAGCGTAACGTTTGTTGGCTTCCCATTCAAGAAGAAGCCAATAAAAGCAGCTTGAAAGGTATGAATATGTCAAAGTAAGCGAATCAGTGTGAAAATTATAAACTTGAGTAAAACAAGCTAGAAAAAACTAGTTTTCATTTGTTGTTGTTGTTGATATTGGCTAAAATTTAGCATATTGCTATGTATAATCCAGCTAGTCTTGTTTTCCTAACGTGAGTCTGTGACTGCTATTGGTACTGGTTCCCATCACAGATCTCCATTAACCATCTATTATTTTGGCATGTACATAATAGATAGATCGTATGGACAACTTTGTATTACCTTATTTATGTATATCTGTTTATAATCTCGTTCAGTAACGTTTGATACGCTACAACTGATATCATAATGATCATTTTGATTGTTACTTGATGCAGGCTTTTCTTGCGGGGTTTTGCAAATACGGAGCTAAATGCAGATTTTTTCACCCTCTGCTGATCGATCAATTGAACCCATGGCTACATTTTAATTCAATTGGGTTACCAAAGCGTTGGGTAATATCTCTCTTCATATGTTTTCTTTAGTATTAAGTCTAAAACCGGTAATTACTAGATTCAGGGATGTGATAATATAGTATACAACTGGATCAAAGACTATTGGTCTTTAAGACGTAAAATTCCACGTACTTGATTATATTATCTTCTTAACCAGGGGGAGTCAAATTGCATGCATTTTATGCGCACTGGAGAATGTGGTTATGGATTAGCTTGCAAGTTCAATCATCCTGAGCCTGATTTCTACTACCCTTATCAAGGGTATGGTCCATATGTCGGTGTTCAAGCTATAGGTTATCCAATTGGATTTTCAGGAGTGAATTATGGATGGACACGGAGACCTGTTGTTATAAGACAGCCAAATGTAACTCTGAATGTTGTTGGTCTGCCAGTGAGGCCTGTAAGTATTCAAATAATTAATATTGTCTGAACTTGATTTGCGTGTTATTTTTTCGTTTTCTTAACCATGTGCTGTTACGCCCTTATTTCCAAATCATCGTATATTTTAAATCGATACATTAAGAAGCTAAGATAGTATATGCTTCCTTGTTTTATATCTTTACAGGGAAAACGTACTTGCAATCTCTACCAAAATTTAGGATATTGCAAATATGGGCGTGGATGTATTTTTGACCATCCAGTGGCACCATCGTCAAATAAAGAAGGATCGTCCACCACCACCACCGAATAGAAAAAACAACATTGTCCAACATGATGCACCAGTCTCCCTAAATTTATGTCTAAACATCATATAACTTTGTCTTCTCTTACCCTGATGAAACTTTATGTGTTGATGTTATGTTTCTTTTAGATGTGTTTTATGTTTATGTTTGATGATATGAAGATGTTTCTTGTGTATATATTGCGTTGGTTGTTAAGAAGAAAAATGCGTAGTGTTTGCCCCACAGTTTCTGGTATGAAATGCCTCAAAGTAATGGGAAAACTTGCTCATAGTTTTTAATAAAACAATTGAATTTATGTATTTGATTCATTAAGGATTTTATCCAACAGTTAATAGTAATGCAACGTTCAATTGGCTTATGCGGATATGAACACATACTCTATCAGGCATTGAAGTAGCCTAACGAAAATAGGATATTCGTAAACACTGTCGCGTTGGCATAGCTTGCACGAGAGGTGGTATAGATAGTTTCCATGAATTGAGACCAATTTCAGATAGATAAAGTGAGCAAGGGAAACGTAAACCCGTTTCTAAGAGATTATGGTATCCACCATACATGACATTCACGATAATATGGCCACGTATACTTATGACGTTCTTAAACATATATATAGGGAAATCTTTTTAGTAGGAGAGTTTTCCTCTTCTCTTTCTCAACTCCAACTTTAGAGATGCGACGGAAAACTGCATGACCTAATGTGAGTTACCGATGGAGAATCACTCTCCATCGGAAATAATTATAACGTCCTCTTAAATATTTATATATATTTGAAAATCGGTCTTGTATTGAATCCAACGTCATCATTCATTTCTCGAGCGGTATAAATAAATAATTAAGTACACATTTACGTTGATTAAAGATTAGTAGTACGAACTTGATAATTGACATAGCATTAGTTGACAATACTGGTAAATTTACGAGTTCAAAGTTAAAACACATCGTTTTTTGCCATTAAAAGAGCTTGAGGTTTTGTAACGCTATTTTTATACTTTGATCACCGTTGTTATTTAGGTTGTTCAAATCAAGCTTTATTAATTGTATAACAATAAATGGTTTATCTTATTTAAAAATGATGAATGTACGTTCTCACCCCCTTCCTAACTCATTCACTGTGTTCCATTAATTTCTCTTTCTTGAATATTATTCAAGATCATTAATATTAATATATTTAATATAAAACAAGTAAAAGTTAAATATTAAATAAAAGTTGGTACATTTACTTTATATAAACATTCAATTAATACATAGAATGAGAATAAATTAAATGAATTTTGAGGTGGACGACCTATGTAAGATTGTTATACTACATCCGTCCCAATTTAGTTGTCTCCGTACAGAAAATACGCAGTTTAAGAAAAATATAATAATTACTACTTACTTTTTACATAATTCTTACCCTTAACCAATTAATTTGAACTTTCTTTCACATTTGTTATTTAATTTTTGAAGTAGGGACAATATGGTAAATGTGATCCAATTTCCTTTCTATATTTGATAGTGGACAATCAATTTGGAACAGTTCAAAATGAAAAAGTGGACTAATAAATCGGGACGGAGGGAGTAGTATTGAAGTCAAACACTATTGTCATATTCTTCCTATAACTGCAAATGAATAAATAAAGTTGAACTCAATGTCTTTCATAAACTTGCTATCATTCTAATCTTCATCGTAAAATCCGGTTTTTCGATCACCCAATTACCAGTATAATCAATGGAAAATTCTGCAACTAATGATGCCGGAATCGAAGATCCAAGCATGCAGACAAACCCAACACAAGATTCTTCTGCAAAAGAATGTGTCTTTTTTGTTCATCTTTGGGGATGTACTTTTGGCGAGGAGTGTAGATTTAATCACCCCGTTCTAGCGGATGCTAAAGTATCCTCTTAATCTTTTCGTGTCACCTTTTCAACTTTTTTTTTTCTTAGCTGTTACTTTCTATCGTTTATATGTAGGGGTGTAAACGATACGATACAACTCGCGAGCTACTCGATATTGACTCGAAATCGACTCGGTACAAGTCGAGTCGAGTTCGAGCTCGAGCTACTCGAGTAAACTTTCGAGTCGAGCTCGAGTATTAATAAACTCGGCTCGAGAGGCTCGCGAGCCTAATCAGCTTGCATGAATTTACATTTTTACCCTCCATTTATATAAATATTAACATATTTACCGTACTTTTTAATAAACTTCGAGTCGAGT
Organism: Gnaphalium uliginosum; assembly: GCA_963930675.1. NCBI lineage: Eukaryota > Viridiplantae > Streptophyta > Magnoliopsida > Asterales > Asteraceae > Gnaphalium > Gnaphalium uliginosum. The sequence goes on from OZ005685.1 coordinate 34,404,205, forward strand.
CGAGCATGAAACTACCGAGTCGAGTAGTGTTAATGTGATTTAACTTAATATTAATGTTGTAATACCAATAATCGAGTCGAGTCGAGCCGAGCTCGAAAGTGTCGGTTCATTAGTCGAGTCGAGCTCGAGCTTGGAAATGCAAGCTCGATCGAGTTCGAGTCGAGTTTTGAGCTTCGAGTTTTTTAATCGAGTCGAGCTCGAGCTTGGCACTGTATCGACTCGACTCGACTCGATTACACACCTATTTATACGTGTTCTTAATGTGAAGGTTGGTCAGGAAGGAAGCACTGAAAATGCACCTTCAAATAACACTCGGAAAAGCCCATGCAAGGTATATATATATATATATATATATATATATATATATATATACACACACACACATTAATTAATATTTATTCCGACGATAAATTGATTGCAACTGTTATAAGTGTGTACAAGAATAAAATTTATGATTGCGGAACTCTTTTCTATACACTTTTGAATGTGAAAATTACGATAGTTTTTTATATTTGTTTGCAGTAAAATTTAATGCATTTTTAGCAGTGTGTAAAAAATGAGGGGAAATAAGATCATAAATATTTGTCACGATTAAAAAAGAAAACCATAATTAAGTTTATAAAAGTGGGTTTTCATGGAGATCCCAAATGACCCCAAAAATTGTGTTCATGAGAGTATGTGGTATGGGGATGTTGTATATATGATAAAAAAGTTGAATTAATTTGTAATATCAATAATAATTATTACTCGTACACTATTATATACTCCGTATTTAATATTAATATTAATATTAGTGTTAATAGTAACCACATTTAATTTCGGTAATTAGTGTTTGGTTTGTGCTTGTTGCCATAGTTGTTAAAATCTGACGATTTACGAGTCGGCTCTTACGAATCAAGTCAAAAATTCAAAAAACGATGCGACTTGAACCTTGACTCTTACGAGTTGTTTATTGACTCTTACGAGTCTTGTGCGACTATTATAACCTAAACATTTATGTTGATTTAATTCACTTAATAACAAAAATCTTAAACAATAATATACATATCCATATAATTATATATATTTATTGTGAAATAGTGACTCTTACGAGTCAAGTCGAGTCACGAGTTAAAAATCAAGATTTCGAGTCACAAGTCGAGTCACGAGTTAACAACTATGTTTGTTTTTATGTTTGTTTTCATTTATGGTCCGAAACAAATACTGTAATATATTTCTTTGAGTGATGTAATATAACCCAAACCGTTTCCTTGAAGTTCCACGAATTTACATTATAAGTATTTACAATCACCTTGGGATGGATAGAGTGCAAATGCTGTTTTTTCTGTAGATTAAGCGCTATCGAATGTTGTAATAATTTTAAACTTGACTATTATATCACAATTTTGACGGCGATAGATACCCAATATATGCCGGGATGTACAGATTATCATTTATATGTTGACAATTATCAAATAGATCGATAGATACACCTATATATGTACTTCAGATTCCATATATGATTGTTTTATAGAATTACTCCGTATTAAAGTATGAATCTGTTACAGATGACATCAGAATGATAATTTATATACTCGTAATATAATACTTGCTGCAGTTATATCTAGTTGGAAAATGCAAGTATGGAGTATACTGCAAATTTGATCACCCGAAAACAGTAGTGCCAGATACCCTGCTGCAGTACAACTTTTGTGGACTTCCATTACGACCGGTAATTCATTTCTCCGTATGTTTTGTTTTTGTTATAACGCGTACTATCTTTCTATTTTTCTGAGCGCAATATACAAAGGGAGCTAGGATTTATTGATTGAAGGGGCAAAACAAAAATGGTTTTCTTTTCTACTACGTTTTGATGGGCCAGTGGCCCCTACCCCCTCTTTTTATCAAACATTCTTTGGATGTATAATGCAGTGTAGTTAATTATGTTATCATCTAACCAGGGTGAGCAAGAATGCTCATTCTTTATGCGTACGGGTACTTGTAAGTATGGACCATGGTGTAAATTCAACCACCCAGAGGGTCCAATTAACCCTCAGGTGTATGGTTCGCATGTTTATGGTGATGCTACGGAGAATTACAATCAATATTCAGGAATCACTGGCGAAGGATACTCCACGCAATTCCAAGACAGTAGCTATCAGAACATGGAGCATACTAATGGATGGAATGGAAACGAGGTATGAACATATATAAGCAATCTTCTAAATTGATTGGCGGAAATAAGTATTTTAAGTTCGCCTAGTTTTGGTACTACGTTCATTTATGATCGTTACTGTTTAGATTCTCAAAGTATCTATAATTATACTTGCATGTTTCATGGTTTATCTTCGTAGGGTACACCAAGATGCGTTAATTATGAGAGGACAGGTGTTTGTGCATATGGAAGTTCATGTTCATACGATCACCCACCAAAGTGGGATCCTAACGCTCAGGAAGCGTCCACTTCCCAGTCTGCTTTTGATGGTAATTAAATCCTGGATACCAAAATTCAGAAGAATATTTACCAATATCAAAACCTACCTTTTAGGCGATGTGTCTTGTGTTACCATCATGAAGTTTGTGATTTCAGTTATTCCCCTTTCGTATTGTCAGACTTACTCCTAAACTGTATGTTGAGTGTGTGCTTAGGTATGGATATGTTGACGTTCTGTTTAGATGTATTGACGTGTGTTGATGGATTGGAGATGTTTCTTTGTTTACGCGCTGCTTTAAATTCGTTGTTAATAGTGGAACGCATTGAGATTGTGCCCACAGTTTTAGGCATAAAATGCCTCGAACTAAAAGGAAAGTCTCCTCATATTGTTGAAAAGAGCAGGTGTATTCATCTGTGATATCCAATCAAGATTTTATTTAAGATTCTTGTTGGTATGCTTCGACAGGAGTATAATCTGATGTCCAATTGGCTAAACGATCATGATGAGCATTTGAACAAGTGGGTACTCCTGTTTGAAGTAATCCTGCTTAGATTACCTTTTTAGTTTACATAACTTTTATTGTGTTAATTTATCTGTGTTTACACACGGTTGATGGAAATATAGACGCAATATATATAAAACAGACATCCAAACATGCATGTGACCACTTGAATCAATACATATAAGGACTTTCGCGAGTTATTTTTTTTATAGAAAGGTGACTACTAACATATACAACTACTACGAATATATACATTTTAACTTATCCACAACCTCGTAAAGGAGCATTCTTCTTATAATTTTTTCACGAGTGATTTTTAGAGGTTTTCTTATAAAGGAGCATTCTTCTTATTCTTAGGAAAAACTTTAGCTCCTAACTTTCATATCTTTGTTTTCACTTTTCACCTACATATTAGGGGAAAAAATTCAGAAGAAAAATGTCTTACATATGTTTAAACTTTTTTAAGGTCAAAATTAATTTACTAATCATGGATATATGTGTATAGTAAACTTGCTTTTACTATGTTGATACTATGTTCACACTTTAGTAAATAAAATAAGTGTTGAAGTATAAATATGTGTTAATTTGATGGCCGTTCAGAAACAGAGTTGGATCAAACACTATTGGTTCTTTAAGTTGTAAACTGCACGCAATTGATTATACTATCATCTAACCAGGGTGAGCCAGAATGCTCGTACGTATGCTTACTCGTAATGGTTCTTATGGAGGACGCTGCTGATTTAACCATCAATAGAAGTACAATCCTGAAATGTATCAAATTGGTTCTGCAGAAACCATTATTGGAGGATACACTCTATGCAATTCCACAACAGCAGTATTCAGTACACGCAACCAAATTATGGAAGATCTTTTAAGCTTTCATCTCTAGATCTTACTCATGGAACTACCTATGTGTTATCTAGTTTCAATTCAATACGACAGTCGTATAATATATTCATTATGAACGTAATTTAGTTAGCTACTTATGTCACGTATACTCGTACCATCATTGAGTTCATGATCCATCTTCAAGTATCTACTTTTGGAGGTATGTGATTCTTTGGTGAAAAATAGTCCTTTATCATTTATGATAACATACATGGTTATAATTTTGTCATTCCATAACTGCTTCACCAAATACTTTGTCCAGCATAATTCCCCTACTCATAATATTGTTGGTAATATTTAATCCTATAAGAAGATAAAAGTGTATATATGATTTATGCTTCAACTTCACATGATAATATAGTATGCTGGCATTAAGAGAAGCTAATTTTTTGAAAGTTTGGGTGCAGCCGCTCAGGAAATCGAGTAAGGATATGTGCATTGATCAAAATATGATCTGGCTTTTCCCCAAAACTCAATTATTGTAGCCACAAACCGGTGTAAGGTAGCTAAACGCAAGAAAAAATGACATACTAGTTCACCAAACTTCGCAACTATTCACCATACTTCGATGTGCAGTGAACAGGACATGTGACCGATAAATTTGATGTTAATCAAGTGGAAACAACTATTGGCGGGGACAGTCACCAACCAATAAAACTGGAACTCATTACAGGTCTCCTCCATTAGGTGAGAGGCAGTCGGTTCATTTTATGTAGACTAGTATATTACCTTACATTTATCTTGTGATGTAATATTTTCTGGAGTCGCTTACACATTTAGGAACCAATCATGGTTTTAGCATTGTAATCTTGATAAAGATTTATGTATTTCCTGATACGGACATCATCAACGTATGACAAATTTCTTTAAGATTATACTAAACACAAACGCCGTAGTGTTGGGCAAATCATGTCATCTGAGATCTATATATAGATCCTTTACACTCCTTCCTAACTCTCAACTGCAATTCTAACCAAGATATTTATAGCTCTAAAATTGCTCGTTAGAAAGCCATGAAGTTGATACTAATAGCAATAGCTTTGATCTTGTTATGTTTTCAAGTTGGAGCGAGAAGAATACACTCGCCACTTGTAATCAATCCTCCACAGATCCAACCATCAGACTACTTTCTTGTTACAGGTGATGTCTAAGCTTTGACACTCGATCTTCAGTTTTATATTAGAGAGTATAGTTTGATTAGTTTTTAGTGAAAATTAACTGCCATAAGGTGTAACCTTCAACAAATCGTTACAATATTTGATTCTTTTGTTTAGTTGAAGCAGAATATAAACTGCTTTAATTACTAGTATATTTGATTAAAAGGGTGCAATATTTTTAATCTTTTAATAGGATGCAGCAGTAACTGTGATATATCGTGTTGCTACTGTGACATCAAGAAACAGCCACCAGTTTGCAATCAATGCTGCGAGGATGAAGAACCTTAAACTACTGCCGTATGGACGTAAAAAGTTAAAATATACAGTACACATAAAAATCTATATTTTCCGGCTAACCCGTTTCACATTCATGATGATCGCTCAGATAGACAGAAATGCTGCTACAGAAACTGAAGGTCAAACACAGAGCATCATGAATGATTTGTAATAGGGTGTGAACTTATGATTCTCAATTGATAATCTATGTTTGATTTTTTATTCATTAAGAATTTACTTATAGTCCTAAATCCTAATCTCACATAAACAATATTTAAATACAGAAAAAGAAGAAAAAACATAACATTCTATTATAGTGAATTGGAACACTGGAGCTTATGGGATATAGATGAGGTTACAAAAATGTTATTCATCATATGATTGATTAGTTGTTGTTCATATCTTATTACTCAATGCGTACTTTTGAAGGAGGCTATGAAGGAATGCTAACTAATAGTAAAACAACAATAATAAGGTGTAGCTGAAGGACAAAATGGTGATTCTATACGTCACTTGCAAACCTTTTTGTAAGTCCAAGAAAAACAGCAGCAGATGAGATTTGCACCTTAAGGTCTGCAACATCAAGATCATGACCACCTTCTACCAGACCCCACTTTTCGACCTAAAATGAATTTAAGAAAAGATCAGGTGCGAGTACAATAAAACTGGCTAATTCTGATTAATAAAGAAACCAAAAGAAAGAAGAATGCCCTAAAAAAAATGAGATAAAGAGCGAGAACCTGCATATCTTCTTCAAGTCTAATCAATTCAATTGCTTCCTCAATCCCTAGTCTCCCACGAAAAATCGCAATAGAAATTATTAACGAGTGGGATGCAGAAGCGAGTGCATCAATTGCTGCCAGTTCACAATCATTGGCTTTCTTGAGAACGTTTTCAACTGCATTTGCAAGACCCTCTTCCTGCTTACCCCCAAAAAAGCTGGAATATACAACAGGCTTAAACCCAAACTCTGATTCTACCCACTTAAGCAGAGGATCAATTTTCTTCACTTGTAGTTCTGCACATTTCAACAAATACAAATGTTAACGGAATAGCAGAAAATCTTGTTATTACAAGATCCCATAAGTAATTCATGAAAACATCATAATAAAGTTTATAAACTGAAAACTACTAAACTTTTTGTGAACCTAATATAATTTCTTGAACATCATACCTAAGAAGCTCAGCCTAACAAGGCCTAGTCTTTTTTATTTTGAAGATCATTAAGGCCGCCTTTGGTTGCGAACTACAGTTTTCTGGAGAAGTTTTCTAAGAAAACTGGAAAACGTGTTCAAGTTTGTGTTTTCCGGAAAAGTTTTCTAAGAAAAACTATAATCTATCCTGGAAAATGAAAACGACATGTTTCACATTTGAACATGTCTAAATTTTCATTGAATTCCTAGAGCCAAAGAACACTTCGAATTCTCTAGAAAAATAAAAATGGGGAAATTTTCTGTAACTAAACACACCCTAATATTTTACTTTTTCTTGTCATAAATTGCAGCAATAAAAAATCACCATATAACATTTGCTTAAAAAGTTGTCCATACAAAAAAAAGTATCATTCTCTATAACACACAAAGAGCAAAGATCCTAACTAAATGTTTACAGTTATTATGTTATATATACAACACATACCATGGACACCACTTGTCAAAACATTATCATCGGGGGCGCGACAAAAGACCAAATCTTGATGAAACCTGCTGATTAAATTATCGATAATCTTGGGTCGAGTAAGTGGAACTCTCTCCAAAGCAGTACATGCAAGTTTCATTAAAGGCATTGTAAATGGCCTGATTCCATCTGCAAGCTACATATTTTACAATAACACTAAGCACTCAAAAACATAACCAACTGCTATTACAACTACCATCTTAAACACACAAAACTATTTAACTTACTTTTCACTGTAGGGGTGTGCAAAAAAGAACCACCAAAAAAGTCAACCGAAATAACAGAACCAAAGCAAAACTGAAAAATTCAGTTCGGGTTTAGGTTTCACCCAAAAACCAGACCGAATTAACCAACTTCTATTTACGAGTATCATTTAACTTTTAATTTTTAATATAATTTATATAATTTTAGCATTTAGTAGTTTGATTGGTATATGAAAATGTATGCATTCCGACTAATTAAACGTTTGCCAAATGCAAAAGATGGTTTAGAACTATGTTTGTTGAGTCGATGTTTGTATGGGCCAAATCAAAGTTTTGGTTAGTAACAGAATCAACCAAAAGCTATCCGAATTAACCAAAATGGAACCGAATTGTAAAGGCAAAACTGACTTAGCCGAAACCTAATGGATCCAAATTCTGAAAAACCAAACTTTGTGGTTCGTTTTTACGTTAAACCGAACGGAATCACGAACACCCCTACTTTTCACCCTAAAGATATATATTTGTAACTAAATTTAATATTTTGAAAAGGAAGTGAAGTAACCTGATATTCCCATTCAGCAGCAATAGCTTGAGCAAGGAAAAGAGTAGGGCATTTAAGTGGTCTTTTAGAAGGGGTTTTAAGTGTTCTATAATCAAGCATTACTGACCAACCGTTTCCGTCGTCAGCAGGTCTGGTTGTTACTTGTTTATAAAACCTTTTTCCAACGATTGATCCAGTCATGAATGACATCGGCATCGTCACTGACGTGGCTGGCGCCGGTTTATGTGACTTGATGTATATTTCATCGCCGGTAACTTTTTCATTTTGATCTGAAAAGGTGAAGGAGGGTGTTGTGGCGTCGGGTTGCGGTTGGGCGGCGGCGGCGGCGACGGAAGATAAGGATCGGAGGATTATTGTGTTGTTAGGGTTTAATGAATTTAGGGGTTTTTTCAGAATTGCAGACGCCATTTGAGAGAGATGGAGGAATTGATCTGCGTGGTGCAGCTTGATAAATTAGATTGCTACAAGAAAGAAAGTTTTGAAATGATTGAATCGAAGGGTAAGATTTACAATTTACTACTACAATTCATAATTCCATATTTTTCCATCAACAGAAACCAATTATCATACTATTATAAGTTCTGTAGAAAATAACACTCTCTCTTAAATTTGTCTAAGCTAGAAAAAACTAAAATCAAATTAAAAAAATAACAACCAAATTAAAGTTCTCTTCTTAAGTGTAATTTTTATTTTTATTTTTATTTTATGTATTCGTACATTAAATTCATCCATCTCAAAATAACAATAAGTATCTCAAAATAAGTGTACACAAAATAAATTCTTTTTCTTTTCTTTTCTTGACGAACACAAAAATACAGAATAATAATACTCCATTGTTAATGAGATTAGAACATCACAAATGATACACTTGAAACGATGAACATACAAAAACTAAATGGATCATTGAAACATTTAACCAACTTATTGGCTAGAACATTTTGATAACGTATTAAATTTGAAATAGGCGACTCTTTTTGAAAACATGACTCTCGAACTTAATCAATTAAACTTAGAGTATGTTTGGCAAAACGAGCTGTAGGCTCTAGTGTAGTTGTAGGCTGTAGCTGTAAGCTGTAGCTTTTAATTGAAGCTGTAAACTGTAGATATATTTTTCTAAATATGTTTGATAAAGTAGATGTAGCTGTAATTGAAATGAGTAAAATGACAATAAAGGACAATGATAAAATAAAAATAAATAAATGGTATATATATATTTAACGTATATAACTCATAATAATATAATATAAATAACTAAATTATTTATATTTTTGTTAACATATTCATTTTCTTATAATTAAGGTAAGATTATAAAAAATATGTATAGTGAATAGTTATAATATGAAATAATATGTATAGTATATGTGTATATGAATATAAAAATAATAATAAATATAACTAAATATAAATATTAAATATGGGTGAGGTTCAAATAAGAATAACAAAAGTGTTGAGAATACGAGAACTAATAGGAATGTGCCACGTGTCACAAAACCCACTTTTCCCCATCTTTTTAAAAACTAAATATCTCACAAACGATAAGTCAAAAAATTATGAAAATTGCACCATTATATTCAACATTTTCTCCTCTTCGATTTAAGATCTCACAAGCTATACTTTCAAAGAGTTTTTTTTCATTTTTTTGTGGGTTTACAAATTAGTAACACATGTGTTACTGTTGCGTTTAGGGTTTAGGGTTTTGGGTTTAGGGTTTAGGGTTTAGGGTTTAGGGTTTAAGGTTTAGGGTTAGGGTTTAGGGTTTAGGGTTTAGGGTTTAAGGTTTAAGGTTTAAGGTTTGGGTTTAGGGTTTCGGGTGCAACCCTAAACCCCAAACCCTAAACCCTAACCCCTAAACCCTAAACCCTAAACGCTTTACAAAACCCAAAACCCTAAATCATAAACCCTAAACCCTAAACCCTAACCTAACCGCAAATCAAATGTACAACTAATCAGTAACACATGTGTTACTACATTGTAAAACCCACCAAAAAATGAAGAAAAAAATCATCGAAAGTATAGCTTGTGAGATCTTAAATCGAATGGGAGAAAACGCTGAATTTTGTGGTGCAATTTTTATAATTTTTCGACTTGTCGTTTGTGAGATATTTAGTTTATAAAAAGATAGGGGAAATGGGTATTTGATGAAAATGAGTGGTTGAGATTGATTCACCTATTATCACACAAAGTTGTTGTACTCATTTGAACCCTACTCAATAGTTATAATATGAAACTAATTTATAATAATAATATGAAATAATATGTATAGTATATGTGTATATGAATATAAAAATAATAATAAATATAACTAAATATAAATTTGACAAATAATATTTTACTATAAGAAAAATGATAATGATTCAAATATCACCTCTTAATGTCAAAATTTATGTATATGTATTAAATATTTGATTTGATACAAAAATGATTATGAGTTAATGTATTACATACTATATTTCGTGTAGTACTAATATGAATATGTCCACCGTTATTTTAAAAAGTGTTTCTAATATTTTGAGAGACGTCGGGTCGTCAGTATTGTTAATAATTAACTAGGTTTAATTCCTTACCAATTTATTGAAAACAAAAAGGACAATAACTTCGAAAATTCATTTGAAATATTAATGCCGATAAACTAACTAGTCTCAAATTGTAAATATAAATGACGAGGGCAATCATGTAAATATATTCATTAAAAGCTCTTTTCAATTTTCAAAGCTTGTAGGATTAGCTTTTCATTTACAAGCTTTTTGGAGCTTTTAAAAAAGAATAAAAGCTCAAAGCTCTTTTATCCAAACGAAGCTTTTATAAACGAAGAGCTTTTCAATTTGAAAACAAAAGGTTAAAGCTTCAAAAAGCTCTTAAAAGCTTTTCGCCAAACACAGCCTTAAGCATCTTGAATCCTTGAAAGCATTAAACTTGAACATGAAATTATCATTGTACAATTACTTCACCTTATAATTATCATTGTACAATTACTTCACCTTATAATGGGTAAATGTACGTTTTATCTTTCCTTTTACGTATAGAGTTTGCAGCAAAAAGTGTAAGCGACGGTAATAACGAAATATGAATCTGATATGAAAATACGAACATTTCTACGACACGATAAATCAATGACACGAGTCAACCCAACATAAAGCAAATTCAGATAAAGCACATTCGGTCATGGTGGTGCAATCTCACCCAAACCAAGTGAGGTCACCAAAACTCATGTTAAAATAAAAAATTTTCAAAATATATACGAAATTTTATCTATTTTAGATTAACAAACCCGACACTTCACTCTTCTTCTATTCGAAACCTTGAAAATCGGTCCATACTCTATACTCCTAGAAGTAAACCAAGCAACACGGAATGAACCGGTCCAACTAGAGACCCATAACAATTGGACTCAATCACGTACAAGATCATATTCAGTTGGGCCCAAAGGTCAGTTTCTCAATAACCGGCCCATGTGTACCTTTCATATTTGGAGTGCAAGTTGACTTATCTCAATCTTATCTTATCTTAATTATATATAATCTTAATTATATATAATGTATTTCTTCATTTGTCTTAAAACTATCTTAGTTTGTCTTAAAATTGTATTCAATATTCTTTGAATACCAAAATATCCTCTAAGAATTATTATTCTATGTACATGTAACCAATTGGGCATAGCTCAAGTGGTACCGTCACCGCAAACGTCGAGACTTCAATATGTGATCCGTTCCTCAGCATATGTGGGTGATTTGTGGACATGTAATTTGTCCGACGTTGATGCTCCTTACGAGTGGGGCGGACGCGTGACTCGACTCAACTCGTAAGAGTCACTATTTCACAATATATATATATATATATATATATATATATATATATATATATATATATATAGAGAGAGAGAGAGAGAGAGAGAGACCGGATCCGGAGGGAAGCACTATTTTCTGGGAAAGAGGGAAGCTACACATTCATCAATGATGAATATTAGCGAATTCCCTTAATATTCATCATATGATATTATAAGTTATAAAAAATAGTTTATTGATGAATATTAATAGTTATAACATCGTTTTTGATTAATATTTATTGGTAAAAATACGATTTTATACGTTTTGATTATCATTTATCATTGACGAATGTTAACGAATAATTTTTCAAAGAAAATGATAATATCCACTTTGGTTAACATTAATTAATGATGAATATAAGAAAATTCTCTTTATATTCGTCATATGATATTATAAGTTATAAAAAGTAGTTTATATATGAATATTAGTAGTTATAACATCGGTTTTGATTAATACTTCTTAGTAAAAATATATTTTTTTACGTTTGATTATCATTCATCGCGAATAAATGGTTAGCTTCCCTCCTTTCCTCAAAAAATTACTTCACTCTTGATCCCTGCCCTGTATATATATATATATATATATATATATATATATATATAGGGTAGAGTTCCAATGAGAACACTTTTAAAATAAGAACGGCTAAGAACACCTCAAATGCACACATATATAAAATAAAATTATTAGATTCACACTCATACATCTCAAATATGCAAAGAAAAATTGATACATATTTCTAAAAATGCACAAAAATAAAAAAAAACACTTAATGCACAATTATCTCTATAGATGTGCATCAATCGTTTTTTCGATTTGTTTTTTCGATTTTTGTGCATTTTTAGAAATATATATCAATTTTTCTTTGCATATTTAAGATGTATGAGTGTGAATCTAATGATTTTATTTTATATATATGTGCATTTGAGGTGTTCTTAGCCGTTCTTATTTTAGAAGTGTTCTTATTTGATCCAAACTCTCTCTCTCTCTCTCTCTCTCTATATATATATATATATATATATATATATATATATATATATATATATATATATATATATATATAGGAGTCGGTTCTTGAGAGAAATAAATTTAGATAGAGAAGAGAGATAAACAATCTGATTCGGTATTTTATTACTATGATTCAAATATAAAATACTGAATCATATTGTTTCTCCCTCTGTTCTCCCTAAATTTCCTTCTTCTTTCATCATCCTACTATATATATATATATATATATATATATATATATATGTATGTGTGTGTGTGTGTGTGTGTGTATTATTATTTAAGATTTTAGTTTTTAAGAAGTAAAATATGATGCTCGTCGATAATTAAGTTGTTAACCGACAACCAATACAAATGCTTAATTTAAAATAGATTATAGTCATTTCCTTCTCTATTTTGTCTTTTAATTTTTTGTATTGCATTACAATAAACGTTTGTTTGATTTTTTGACTCGTAAGAGGTGCACAAGCCTCGGAAGAGTAACACACGACTCGAAAGAGTCAATAAACGACTCATTCGAGTCAGAGTCATTTAAGAGTCGGGGTTTGAGTCGCCTCATTTTTTTGAACTTTTTACTCGACTCATAAGAGTCGACTCGTGACTCGTAAAAGTTTCACAACTATGTATTTATCTACCAAAGTTTAATAATTATATTTTATAATTTTGTTTTTAGAAGGGCAAACCTACACCTACATCACAATACATATTTATAACCACACAATATATACATATTGTCTCAAATGAAGCTTGAACCCATAACTATAGGTTAAAGGGGTTCGTCACATACCGCCAGAATAAAGGTCATTTAATAAATTTTATAATTTTAATTGTACGAATTCCATTGTATTTTATGTAATGTTTTAACAATAGTTGAATCCGGTTCGACCGGTTGCACTGGAAATAGTAGAGTTTCTGGTTAATTTTAAACCAGTTTTATTATTATTTTTGAGCCAGTGTGAACTTCTATTATTTTTTAACTTTATTAGTTTCAGTATTCAGTATTATTTTTTAGTAAAAATAAAATCAAACTTATTTGAAAAAACTATATTGAAACTTTTACTGAGTTTTATTGTATTTATTTGTATTTTTTCATTAGTTTTAAGTATTTAATAAAATTAATAATATAAACCGATTGGACCGGAACCGACCTCTAATCGATTTGATTGAAAAATCGGTTTTTAAAACATTAATTTTGTGACACGGGAAAAACAATTAAATTCAAGTACACCAAAAAAAAATCACTTATTATCCGTTAAGCTTATAGTATACGTAATGGAGGTGTTTATAACGTATTTGAAGTATTTTCTCATAAAAAAACAAAAAAGTTATGTTTGATTGTATTGTGTATGAAACCTGATGAAGTGACTAGTGAGTCAACGTAACATAGTTGAGAATTTTATATTATTTCGTGGTTTGTTAACATTTTGGTATTGAATACCTAAAGAGAAAAGTTTATGAAGAACGGGTTGGTCCAGATCCTGCTGATCAAAATCAGTATTAATCAGTATTTAATTGGGACTGTTGGATAAGGAATTGTTAGGAGTGTTAGACAAGGAAAAGGTTAAGAGTGTTCGCCAAGGAACAAATCTGTCAGGAGGATTAAATTAGGTTTTTATTTATTAATTAATTAGTTTTAGTTTCTTTATAATTAGTTTCCCAACTAAATTAGGATTAAGATTATATCTATTATAAATAGGGGTCTTAGGTATAGCTTTCATTGATGTTTTATGCTGTGTTTTCTGACTATTAATAAAAAAAAGTTGATTGCGTCTGGTAAACATTATTACTCTATTCGTTCATTGCACGATAAGTTGTCCAGTTCTTACGTCTGACAATACATATTTAAATTGTGTAAACTCGTTGCTGAGGAATTACCATCAACTTTATCGCCAATGCGAAATATTCAACATCAAATCGACTTTATTCTAGGAGCTAGTCTCCCCAACTTGCCACACTATCGCATGAGTCTGAAAGAAAAGTCTATTCTTCAAAAGCAAGTTGAAGATTTATTGAAGAAGGGATTGATTCGGGAAAGCATGAGTCCTTGCGCAGTGCTAATTCCTAAAAAGGACGGTAGTTGGCGAATATGCGTGAATAGTCGAGCAATTAACAAAATTAGTGTAGCATATAGTTTTCCTATTCCGCGGCTATTTAGACATGCTCGAAGGATCCAAGATATTCTTGAAAATCGATCATCGTAGCGGTTATTATCAAATTAGGGTTCGCCCCAGAGACGAGTAGAAAACTACTTTTAAGATAAAAGATGGTCCTTATGAATGGTTGGTCATGCCATTCGGTTTGTGAAATGCACCGAGTTGCTTCTCTCATTTATGAACCAAGTGTTGAAACCGTTCATCTGGACATTTGTTGTGGTATATTTTGACGATATTCTTATTTACAGCAAGTCTGGAAGTGAACACCTGAAGCATCTACGACAAGTCGTCGTTGCTTATCTGAAAACAAGCTTTATATTAATTTGAAAAAGTGTAGTTTTCTGACTGATCAACTGCTGTTTTTAGGTTTAATAGTTACAGCCGAAGGCATCTGAGTGTATGAAGAGAAGGTTCAAGCAATTAGAGAGGATGAAGAGAAGGTTCGAGCAATCAGAGAGCGGCCGGTGCCACAAATAATTAGTGAAGTTAGAAGTTTTCATGGGCTTGCAACATTTTATCGAAGGTTTGTACGGAATTTCAGCTCTATCATGGCACCAATCACCCAATGCATGAAGAAAGGGAAGTTTTAGTGGGGTGAAGAGGCAAATCGTAGCTTTGCTCAGATTAAAGAAAAGCTTACTACCGCACCTTTGCTAACCTTCCCAATTTTTGATAAGTTTTTCACATTGGAATGTGATGCCTAAATCATCGGAATTGGAGCAGTTTTATCACAAGAGAGAAAACCGATGCCTTCTTTAGTGAAAAATTAGGAGAAGCGAGGCAGAAGTGGTCAACTTATGAGCTGGAATTTTATGGTATATATCATTATGTGCATCATTGGGAACAATATTTGTTTCATCGAGAGTTTGTGTTGTATACGGATCACGAAGCCTTGAAATACTTCAACAATCAACGAAAGTTGAGTCATATGCATGGAAGGTGGATTTCTTATCTCCAACAATTTTCATTCGTTTTGAAACATAAATATGCCAACATAATACGGTGACAGACACATTGAGCCGTCGGGCAGAACTACTTGTAACAATGAAGAATGAAATCCTAGGGTTCGAGCATTTAAAAGATTTGTACGCCGAGGATGAAGATTTTAAAGGAATCTGGGAATATAATAAAACGGTACCTCCCAACCTCAAACTCGATGGGTACCTATTTTATAATAATCGTTTATGTATTTCTATCACTTCACTAAGAGAGAAGCTTATTAAATAATTGCATGAAGGCGGTAGGAGGACACTTTATCCGTGATAAAACTCTTGCTTTGGTCGAAGAGGTTACTATTGGCCACAACTAAAGTCTGATATAGGTCGATTTGTTGCTAAGTGCCTTGTGTTTCAAACGGCCAATGCCCTTCTCAAAATACCGGATTATACACCCCATTACACGTATCTGAAGGACCGTGGGAAGATATTTCGATGGATTTCATTTTCGGTCTTCCTCTAACCGCAAGAGGCATAGATTCGATATTCGTTGTGGTTGACAGCTTTTCCAAGATGGGATTTCGGTCTTCCTCTAACCGCAAGAGGCATGGATTCGATATTCGTTGTGGTTGACAGCTTTTCCAAGATGGCGCATTTAATCCGTGCAAGAAGACTGATGATGCTTCTAATGTCAGTTTTTTATTCTTTTGTGAAATTTTACGTTTGCATGGGATACCTTCTACGATCGTGACACCAAATTTCTCAGTCACTTTTGGCGAACTCTTTGGAGTTTTTTTTCAAACTGAATTGCAATATAGGACATCATTTCATCCTCAAACGGATGGGCAAACAGAAGTTGTTAACAAAACGCTTGGGAATTTAATATGGTGTCTTTGTGGGGACCGACCAAAACAATGGGATCAGTTTTGGGCCCGACAGAATTTGCATTCAATAATATGGTGAATAGATTGACGGGGAAATCACCATTTCAAATTGTCTACCAACGTCCACCGAAGCATGTTGTTGTTCTTATTCAGTTACCCAAATTACCAGGTCATAGTATTGCAGCCGGAAATATGGCCGGGAAACTGGAAGCTGTACAAGCTGAGGTCAAGCAAAAGCTCGAGCCATCTAATGTACGATACAAAGCCTAATAAACATCGTCGAGTCAAAAGTTTTGCTGTTGGGGATCTCGTTATGGTACACTTGCGAAAAAAAAGGTTTCCGGTTGGCACATACAACAAGCTAAAGATGAAGAAAATTGGTCCATGCAAAGTGATTCGGAAAATTAATGACAATGCTCATGTCATACATTTACCTGAACATCTCCCCCACTTTCAATGTGGCAGATTTATCAGAGTATGTCCCGGATGTTCCGTTGTATCCCGATAGAAACTCGATGTAGAGTTTTTTTCAAGAAGGGGAGATGATAAAGAACGTGTTGGTTCAGATCCTGCAGATCAAAATCAGTGTTTAGTTGGGAGTGTTGGACAAGGAATTGGTAGGAGTCTAGACAAGGAAAAGGTTAAGAGTGTTCGCCAAGGAACAATTCTGAAGGATTTAATTAAGATTTTATTTATTTCATTAATTAGTTTTAGTTTCCTTATAATTAGTTTTCCAATTAGATTAGGATTAAGTTTATATCTATTATAAATAGGGGTCTCAGGTATAGCTTTTATTGATGTTTTCTGTTGGGTTTTCTGACTATTAATAAAAAAGAGTCGAGAAAGAGTTTTTTATCGATCTTCATGTCTGGTAAATTATTACCCCGTTCGTTCATAGCACGATAAGTTGTCCCGTTCTTATGTCGGACAATACGTATTTAAATTGTCTAAACTCTGTAGCCTTGTACAGCATCAAAAACGAAGAAGAAACGTATGGCAAGATCATGTGTGAAGGGTTAATGAAGAAATTACGTAATTAGTTCAAGTGTTCATCACGAAACTGGTAAAATTGATTCTAAAACGTTCTATGCTGGGATCCAAGTACTACTATACATTGAATAATAGGAAGTATAATAGAAATCTACAATGGCTTGTAATAACAAAGTAGTAAAGTACTATTATGGTTGAGTGTCAAATACGATAAAACTTTGTTGTAAGTTATTAATGATCAATTAAGGTTAAGTTATCAAATTTTTCAATAATTAGAACATTAAGAAACAATTATATGTCGGATGAATGTGAATTTCACCTTTGAATCGAATTAAACAAACGTGCAGAATCCGTTCGTTAATTTTGTATATACGTGAAATATTAAATCGAACGTAAATGTAAATAATTTTCTAAGTTTATTGATATTAATCAAAGGTTAGAGAAAACACAGATAAGCTCCAAAGACACTCTCTCAGTCACTATTACAGAATACTCCAAGGTTCGCTCGCTCACACGTACATACAAACTGAAACAAGAAACTGCGTATTTATAGGTTCTGCTACAGTACCTGCGAACTTAAATTAAGTTCGCATGAACAGTACCTGCGAACTTAAAATAAGTTCTCACAAATTCGCGGTTTGTACAACGTTTATCAGACTAAGATTTCTACGCAAGCTTTTGTCAAACGGTGTTGATTTTGCATCAACAAACTCCCCCTTGACAATAGCTTGTAGAAAATCTTTGATCTTTAGTCTTCGCCACACATCCATTTCTTCTTATAATCCATATCAATCAACTCTCCCTTTGCCTTTGCCTCAACTTCACGATGTCTTCAAGAATCTGTCTGTTTACAATTCTGATCCCTATAAGCATAATCAGATACTCCCCCTGAACAGCAGATATCCTTCTTCTACTCTTGAAGATTCGTATGCAAAGAGAAATATGATACGTAAAAAATGTTACTGGATCATCCTTTTCTGTTCTCCTCTCTCTCCTCTTTCTCCTCTTTTCTCCCATATCTCCTCTTTCTCCCATTTCTCTTTTAATAAATATTGAAACTCGTGCTCAAAAGCTAACCAACAACTTTTGGAACCCATTTGAGCACAATTCCAATTGTTCTTGAAATCTTCGATAATCTCTTGTAAGATGCGACTATGTAATCTAAAGAGATTGGGTTCCACCGAAAATTGAAACGTGTAGTTTCATATCTATACTCGGTACGTGGAACCAATGACGAACGACATTCTTGAGGGGAGAAAAGAACAAAATCTTTCCGCCGCCTTTGCACCATATGATGACATCTTGGTGGTACCAAGCGCAAACATTTGTGTGCGAGTGTAACAAGATTTTGTTTGTATTGATTCTGGTCGTTGTTTCGGTTTGAAATCTTCATTTGGCTTTTGCAAAGAAACCGATCATTTAACATGTTGAGAGTAACCAGAATCACAGTAATCAACCGTTCGATGTTTAAGCTGTTTGGTTGATTGAGATTTCTCCGAATACTTCTTATTCTTTTGCAAAAAATAATTTGTAAACTGAGAAATCTTTTTCGTACTAACCATTCTCACCAATGGTTCAGAAGATTTATCCGTGTAAATCTTCTCCCTTGTCTTTTTCTTCACTGGCTGTGATTAAGAAGCTTTATCAATCTGCTCACGAAGAGCTTCCACCATTTTTATTGCAAGATCATGATCAACTTGAAGTTTGTTCATCACCGTTTGTTGATCTTCAAACTCTGCAATTTTCTTTTCTAGTCCGACAATTTGTACACGCATCTCTTGGCGTTCAGTCTCCATTTTGAGTATCCGGGATTGAAGTTCCTGAACCTCTTCTTCCTTCTTCAGCAATTTCTCCGTAATCCCATCGTCAGACCCTTTCAAACTCAATTTATCATTCTGTCCAAACATGATCGATAGGCCTTCCCATAAATCGTACGAAGTATCATACTTTGCACAACATGAAATGACCTGTTAGGATAAGTACTCAGTAAGTACTTCTTTTGCTCTCCTGTCTTTGAGATATCTCTTCCCTTCATCAGCTGACGCAAACTTTGGAGTACAATAACCGTTATATTTCGGCCCTTCATATCGCTCAGTAATTGGAATCAGCAAATCTGGATATTTTTGTTCCATGAAATCCTTAGACCCATTTTTCCAGAAATCAAAATCACGCCAGTGTAAGAATCCCATTTTGTTCAACACAAAAATCCAACTACGTGTAACCCGTGCGATTTTCCCTCCAAAAATGGTCCGGCAAAACGAAACTTTTCTCAAGCTAAAATTATGCAACTTTAAGCCTAAATTCAAAATTTGGTGATACAAAAATTTTTCTCGTTTTCCCTCCAAATAACTTTTTTTTTTAAATTCGTAGGAAGATAAGTTCACACAGATAATTACGCATGATCAATAAGTTCGCAGCCATCAAGTTCGCAGATATTAAGTTCGCTAAAGAACAAGTTCGCGAAAAACAGTTACTCTGATTAAGTTCGCAATCATCAAATAAGTTCGCATATCAAGAACACCAGGTGCGCAGTAAACCCAGAAATTTCGAAAATCATAAATCACCGTTGAATTTTCACAAATTTAGGTTCTTTTGATGCGTAATCAATTACTGAAACATAATCCGGTTTCAATTTGCTCTTAATTGCAACTTTTAACGTCGAATTGATTACGTGGGTTTCTTGACCGTAGCTTTAATCTTTTTCACGTAAATTCCGATTCAAATCACCTCTATTTCTTGAATAGAAGGCTCTGATACCACACGTAGATCCCGTTGACCTCGTCTTTGAATCGAATTAAACAAACGTGCGGAATCCATTCATTAATTTTGTTTATACGTGAAATATTAAACCGAACGCAAATGTAAATAATTTTATGAGTTTATTGATATTAATCAAAGGTTACAAAAAACACAGATAAGCTCCAAACACACTCTCTCAGTCACTATTACAGAATAGTCCAAGGTTCGCTCGCTCACACGTACATACAAACTGAAACCAGAAACTGCGTATTTATAGGTTCTGCTACAGTACATGCGAACTTAAATTAAGTTTGCATGAATATTACCTGCGATCTTAAAATAAGTTCACATGAACAGTAACTGCGAATGTAAAATAAGTTCCCACAAATTCGCAGTTTGTACAACGTTTATCAGACTAAGATTTCTACACAAGCTTTGGTCAAACGGTGTTGATTTTGCATCAAAAATATGTACTCCATTATTGAATTATATCTGAAATTCATATGACGATATGATTAAGTATTCAATCTGTTGTGATTAAAAATAATTTAATACTCTTATTTATTCAGATGTTTTATATTATCGATTCTTTATGGATGATAAATCAATTTTTTTAATTATTTTTTAATTAGCATGTGTTGATAATTTTATAAGTTTACTTTTATAGGAATTTTATACCTTATTAATGTTACACTAATTTTGTTTCCTCTATTAAAAAATAACAACTAAAATAGCAATGTATAAGTTTCTTTCATTATGTTATACTATATGGGTATAGTTGTTTTTTTCCTTTGTTTTGATTGAACTTTAACATAAATTATTCAAATACATTATAAGTAACTAGCAGCATACTCGCGCAATGCTGCGAAAAAAGTTAATTAAGTCTCATATGTAAGAAAGTATTAATTGATTTGCATCGATAGGTTTGACTCGTATACCACTTGATCTTCATGTACATAGTTCGTTATATTAAGTTCCTATAGTTTCATAAATATATGTAAGAAGATATTTATTATTGAGTGTATTATTTTGATTCACAAAATAAACTTTCAAAACAATTGTATCCATTGATGGCAAAGTTACGAGATTCGGGTTGCGAGTTGATAGGTGTGGAGTCGTTGACCGGATCACGAAGTTTACCTTCGTTGATATTTTTTTAATATTTTTGTCTATCATATTATAAAATTAAGCAACATAATACTGTAAATTGTATAAACGTAATATGTATTTTATAATACAATAAATTATAATTGTAAAATTTGATAAAAAAAAAAGAAATTAAAAGTATCTATTGTTGTAATTGGCAACATAAAAATTAAATACTAAAGTGTAAATTTATAATTTTATAAAAACAAACACATGTAAGGGTTCATTTTCTATTTTTGAAAAAGTTAAGTATGTGAAAATTTGAAGAAAGTTAAAATGAAATGTGCTAGAAGCATAATTTGACTAAAAAAGGTAGACAACTCGCCTTTGACAGTTTGCGTCTACATTTGTCTCGTTCCGACTTTTCCGTCCATAATTAACACGTTCCGTAACTCTCAACGGTTCAAAAGTTACGACATGTATTTATTAGTTAAAGGTTAAATTATGATATTAATACTAATAGTTTAATAAATGTAGGGGTATTTAGGAAAGATGTAATTTTTCATTTTTAGAATTTTAAGTTTTAAGAGAGTGTGAAATATTTTACAGGTAAGTATAAATAATAGATTCTCTTGCTAGTGAAATATCTTCCATTTTGATTTCTACACACGTCGATTCAATAGAAGCCCAAAGAGGTGAATAGGGTCCAAATAACGAGAGATATGTAACGATTGAGATTAATAAATAAAGGTAGAACAGTGACTTTTATTATTTTGATTAGTTAATATTTTGCAAGTTGACAATTATATTGTTACAAACAGAATAGCAATATGAACACTAAAAATAGGACGAATGGAGTAATTTCTTTTTGCTAAAAAGAGATCGGATTTTAATTTCAAGACAATCGGGGAAATGTTTGAAATTTGGTAAGTTAAGTTGTGTTTCCGGGCTATTTCCCCAAAACTTTACCCTCTACATTTATCTTCTTGTAAAAATAAAAATGATTATAAAACTATGATTAATATATATTTTATCTGTCTTTTAGACTTTTAATCAAATATATTGTAACCATAATATAAAAGTAAGATCATATACACGTAGAGTTATATAAATGGACAAAATATAATAATTCGAATCAGTAAAATAATGTACAAAGCATCATAGTTTGTCTTGCCTCAACACAAACCAAACAGAAAAATAACACAAAAACCATAAACACAACTTGATGATGACAAATAAGTTGAAAAAAAAACATTTTTGATCAAATTAAAAAAAAAAAAAAATACGTACAGCAACATAAGATGAATATTTTTTGTAGATTACGGTATCTGAAAATAGATACCAAATCAAATATGCCAAAATTATTGAATTATGGGCATGGATTTTATTCTTTTAAAATCATACAAATAGCATTACTCTATACAAATAAATCCGAATCGCTAAATAACATCTTGGATACAAATATACGTGCACATGCATATGTGAACAAACGACAAATATTGTGGGTTGTGTCAAACATCGATTTGGGTTTTTGTTTAAGCGTGCATCACTACAAGTTAATTACTAATAAGCATCACCTTTTTTATCTTCCTAATGTTTAGAGTTTACACACATTCAATCGCTTTACTATGTTTTCTACATGGTCACAACACAAATTTTGAATGTAGCTACGCGTTCAGTTCATTCTTCGTTATATTTAATAATTCAACTGTAAAATACATTGAAATAACCAAAATACTCTTACTTTTTATTTTTAACTCAATTTTAATTTCCTTTCCATTTTTATTTTCTAAATACATTTAAAAATAATAAGGGTATTTTTGTAATTTCAATGTATTTAACGGACGAAATGTTAAATTTAATGGAGAAACTAAACGCGAAACAACGTTTGTGTTTTTGGACTGTCATTGTAAAAGATAAAGTATCGAAACTGACGGTGCAAATGATAAAATATCGAAACTAACGGTGCGAATGTGTGTAATTTACAAAGACCAACCATGCAATTTAGGACTGACAATTTCCGACACGACACGAAAATAAGCAAGTTCGGGTTGGAGTTTTTGACCATCGAACCTGTCAATCCAAAACCCGCCAACCAGCAATTTTTTAGGGTTGAGTTTGGGTCACTCAATGAGTTTTTGGGTTGACTCGAGAACCCGAAATTTTTTTAAAAGTAGTTAAAACGTAAATGTTTTATTTTAATATAACAAATCAAATTGTTTAATAATGTGTTAGTATAAATTTGGATGAACATATCGGGTAATATGATCTTTTCAGAATTTTAAAAATATTTTTATGCTTATTATTAGTGAATTATAGATTTAGATATTGATACACGTGCCCATTTGATTTGAAATTGACCTGTTACTGAAATTGACACGAAAACCTGTTGACCGAATTAAATAAGCGGATTACTTGAGTCGGACCGAGGTTAACAGATTTTGGGTTGGATTGAAATACTTAACTCAATTAGAAAATCAAATCGGGTAGAATCGATTAGTTATGACCTGATAACTCGAGCGAGTCAACTCGACTCAATCCAAATTGCCACTCATGCAATTAACTCTAATAATGTTTATACTAACGAGTGACACTAAATGATAGTGACGGTGTACAAAAAAGATTATTAATTATAAATTAAAAATACAACTTTACAATTTGTTTGATGTGAAATCTTTCATTCTTTATCGTTTTTTTTTGTAAAATGGTTCAATTTATCAAATTCTATTTACACTCTTAAAAAGCTTTTTTTACACGGATCAAACGAACCTCGAAAGTGACGTGCGACATGATGGTAATGTAAGTAATGTTTAATATATTATATTTCTATATTTAATTTACAAAGTATTTTATTTTTCTCTAATAACTTTTTCTATATAATATTTTGAATAATTCTAAATATATATTTATGATCAGTGTAATTTTATCTACATTTCGACAACAATTTTATCACCATATGATATGTATTTAACGAAAGTATTTTTTAGTCTCAGAATTAACTTTTTTTTATATCAAAATGTAAATAAAAATAAACTGGTCATAGTGGTATATTTGAATTAATATTAAAGCATAATAAAAGAACGTATTAGAAAAAACACAATAATATGTTAATAAAACTATTGATATAATATAATATATATATATATATATATATATATATATATATATATATATATATATATATATATATATATATATATATAACTAAAGATGCATGAATGTAAGGAATCTTACATTGAAATATGTAATTTGTCAGACTATCTTTATCTCGAAAGTTCGAAAAACCCATGCTATGTTTAAATGTAAATGATTGATTGGATGATAATGGTACGTAGTGCAAATTCTTATATATACAAACTCTTCTGATACATTCTTCATTTCAGAAAAGAGTGGTAATATTCTTAGAATTCATCATCTTACGTAAACAATTTAAAATGAATTGGGGAGAATATATTCACTTTGATGATGATTCAACCAACGAGGTACTGTTAGTTAGTATTATTTTTTGTAAGATATATAATTTTTATTTCTTCTAAGTTTGTTATGTTTTTATTTAGGACTACAATATTGATATCGACGGAACAAGTGAATGGGATGAATGTGAAAGTGAAAGTGAAAATGAATCTTATCATAACGTTCACTGCTCATCGCAATTTGAAACTGACATGGTATGATATGAAATTACGTCAGATTTTAAAACGTTCATCGCAATATTTCGTAATGTTCTAATAGGTTTTAAAAGTTGCTTATAAATTAACTTTTATAGGTGTTTAGTTTTCATGAACAACTAATAAACTGGGTGCAAGCTAAGGGACGTTCAATCGGTAATGTAATTGTAATTAAAAGATCTAAAAATAATTCAGTTATCAACTTTCAGTGTGATCGTGGTGGTATTTACGTACGTAAAAAACCCAGCATAAGAAACACAGGGAGCAAAAAATTAATTCTCCATTTGAATTGGAAGGAAAATATTTTTCGGGAGATGATTGTTGGACGCTAAGGGTGATATGTGAAAGACATAATCACCCACCTGCAATATTTCTAGAAGCTCATCCATATGCTTCTCGATTATCTGAACAAGAAGCTCAACTAGTGAAAGATTTATCTGAAAAAAGTGTAAAACCACGACATATTTTATCTACAATAAAGAAGTAAAATCCAGAAAATGTGTCTACTTTAAAAACTATATACAATAAACGACAACAATTTCGGATGGAGGAAAAAGACGGAAAGACTCAAATGCAGGTTGTCTTATCCTTTTTAGAAAAAAACGACTATGTACATTCTCGCTAATGGCGCAACGAATGAGCTTCAGAATATATTTTTTGCTCATCCAATATCACTTGAGATATGGCGTGCATTTTCACATGTGTTGTTGATGGATGCCACATATAAAACCAACAGGTATGCATTGCCCTTACTCGAGATTGTTGGTGTAACTTCTACTAACAATACATTTTGCGTAACATTCGTGTTTTTACATAAGGAAAAGGAGTGTAACTGCACATGAGCATTGAATTGTTTGAAATCAACAATGGATGAATGCATGTTTCCACGTGCGATAGAAGAAATCAATAACAAAACAATCCGACATATGTTGAAGGCCGACAAAAGGAGATTGGTCTCAAAGAGTCAAGGACCATAAGATATGGGGAAAAAGGTTATGTTACCTCAAATTGTGAAACCATATGCAAATGTCTTTTGGACTATACCATTTTCGATTGATGAAAAAACATTCCTCGTGGTTTCATAACGAAGTATGTTTGTTTTATATTTTGGAGATTATTCTTTATTTTCACCGTGCTACAGGCAAAAATCAAAATATACTTGAGTCGAATAGAAATGATATTGTTTTCTATTTCAAGAAGTCGAGAAATGATACCATTGGAGATGACATTAATGGTGTTTTTGTTCTTCGGATTACTAATAGATCCCGTGATATGAATGTAAAATGGGTGGATAGGACTTGTGACCTAAGTTAATTTATACTTGTTTACCTTCGATTAAGATCCACGGATAAAAGAATGAGATAAAATCGATCAAAATTTACCAAGGTATGAAGGATTACACAATTATCAAAAGTTTAATTAGTACTTTTTGTTATTACTTAATGTCATAACTTTTGTAATTATATATATATATATTTATATATATATATATATATATATATATATATATATATATATATATATATATATATATATATATATGTATAATATCAATTAATATACAATTTCAACTTGTTTAAAATATACTAAAAACATTTCATAGGAAGAGTTGACGTTTTCCAACCAAAAATCCTGTATATATATATTTTTTTATGCAAGTGACCAAGTGGGGTCTAACTTGTTTGAAATGTACTTGGAGTGTGGAAATCATATTTTTTGAAAAGAAGTAGTTTTAAGCCTTTGAAAATAGAAATCTCTGCAAGTAACTTCCATAATACCTGTGAGTTTCTCCGGCTCTAGCGGATTGTTGTTAAACATACCTTACATTATTTTTTTCTATTGTTTTTTTTTTTGGTGTGTGTCTAAAAAGGTACTTTACAATATATTATGATTAGTAAATGAAGGCTTTGGAGTCGTTTTGCTAAAAAGTTTGTAGTTAGTGGGTTCAAGGTTTTCAGAGTTGCTTTCAAAAGGATTGTCGTTTAGAGTTGTAGCAATGATTGGCCTTTTGTAAACAATCAAAGTTTAGCCATATACCATCTAACTAATAATTTCACCAATTTAAGTCTTGTATTCACTTAAACTTTTGAATCAAACTCCAATTATTTTATTTTATTTACGAATTTGGTGTAGTTTCTTAGGGTTCAATCCATACCATTGTATCCAAGTTCTTCAATATTCTTGAAAATTTAAGTTAAATCGTCCTGTTTTAGCATTTATGAAATAATGAATACCCATTAGATCGATTCATACGTTAAGAATTGTCGCATCGTCTTTTAGAAAAAGAAAAGGTAACATGAATATGTTTGGAAGTTTGTGGATTAGATAATTCACACGAAAAAGGAATAAATGGATACACACATATATAAAAAAAAACTTTAGAATCTTATTTTAAGTTTAAAGGTATTCATTTACTTAAGACATTATAGACTTATTTGAGATTATTAGATTATTATTATCTCTATCTATTTAACACATGGTTTGATACCTTGTTGATCAAGCCTAAATCATCGGTCTTAAAAGCATATTTTGTCCCTTGTTGTGTTCTATGATTTATGTCATTATTCGATTTACTTTGATCTATCCTTTCGATCGTCGAATTTAGTTTTCGCATGTATTTTTGAAAATATTATGCATATGAAAGCATTTGTTTGTATGGTGCATGTCATATTAATTCATTTTGAAAAGATTTTACAAAAACCAAAAAAAGATAATACAAATTTGCAGAACATATGAAAGTAAAAGATGGTGAAATAGCTCTTGAATATTATCATTATTATTATTTTATTATATATAATAAAGTTTTGTAGAATGTGAAAATATCGGTAATGATTATTTATTTATTTATCTACACATATAATCTATGGTTTGGTCCCGCCAATTAAGCAACCCTCCAAGCCCAACCCATGTGCATTATTAACCTCTATCAATTAACATTAAAAATTGACAAAAGACAACTTACACCCATTGCATACTAGTACTACTCATATTTTTTTGTTAGGTACTCAAATTTTGTCGTTATTACATTGAACTTTAAGAGTAGTATATAACTACCAACTCCACACCTTTCCCTTTCACAAACATAAGAAAAAGAAGCAAATCACTTAACCAACAATGATGATAATGAAGTTTAGGTCAATGAAATTGTCTAGAAGTTTTTCCAAGTTGCGTTGCGGCAAGGCAAACGATAAAATGCTTAATAAGAACAATAGCGTTAACCTCCCGGTATGTGGTGCAACCATGGATGGAGAGATCAAATGGGAATTACGACCAGGTGGGATGCTTGTTCAAAAAAGAGAGCTCAAAGATGAGAGCATTGAAGAAGGAGTTATGGTGGTTCGAGTAGCAACTTGTTCACATTGGCATGATATATCCATACAATCCACCTCTACTTTTGGTAACTCATCTATTTATAACATTATCTTCCACATAATGTATTTGGGGTGAGGTGTGTAGGCCAGTTAGCCAGTTGATGGTTATCAATGTTTTTTTTTTGCTAAATAATAGTTAGTGAGATGGCCCAGTTTTCTAATCTAGTATTTGGTATATTTTTAAGGATCACAGTCTGTTCAACGAATTCTAATCGCCTTTTTTTGTTTTGTAATAGGAGAATTGAAGATGATATTATCAATGGTGACTAACTTGGAGCCAAAAGAGCAAAGATTATTGTTCAAAGGGAAAGAGAGAGAAGATGGTGAATATCTACATATGGTTGGGGTCGGAGACAAAGACAAGATTTTGATGTTACAAGATCCGGCCACAAAGGAGAGGAAACTCGCGGCAAATACCAGGGTAGCTCCTTATCGTACGATAACTGTATAAAATATTGGTGCTTATGTCGACGAGCATTAGAAGACTACCTTCTATTACTAGATACGACCTCTTAACTAAAGTATTGGTGTTAAATGTATATTTACTAGTGTTCTGTTTTATTTTTTCGATAGTACGCACTTTGATTAACCGGTAGAGATTTGAGGTTTTCGAACCCACAACATATGTAAATATTGTTATATCATGATGTGCAAACTTATTGCTAGTAAAACTTATTGCGACTATGATTTTGGTAGATAATTAAACTCATGTGTATGATAGATGAGTTTTTGATATAATAACTAAATTCACGTCTCTTTATTGTGTGTTGAAATTTATTTATATTGTTATCTCATGTACTTTTAATCTGATATTCTGATGTAACTCGTGATCACCTGAGTATGAATCACTTGCGAGAATACAATATGAAAGGTTTTATTAGGCAGAAATCAGAGTAAGATAGAACGATGTTTTGAGAATGAAATGTGTAGGATATTTACCAATGTTGTGTTCCATCAGTGGCGGATTCAAAATTGATAAGGACCGGTGTCTAGATTTCTTTAACCGTTAGCACTTAGAATAAGAATATTTATAAGTACCGGTATTCCAATGCATATGCTATTTTGTATAATGACAAGTTTTTCTTTTCCCTCTTGGTGCTCTTCAGTTTTGTTACAGCTAATTTGAATTGAGAGTAATATGAAAAATTTAACCAAATTATTCTGTTTGTAATTGAACAATTACTTTTGGACAAACTAAAATAATAAGGCGAATCATAATTTTATAATGAGAAGGTTAGTAATTTTTATTGTAAACGAATAAAAAAGAAAAAAAAAAGGAATAATACACATGAAAATTTTAGAGAGTATACCTCATAGACAAAAAGAGAGTTTGGTCCCAAATATTGAGTTGTCCCAAGGGTCCTATAACAATGAGAGGATTGCTTTCTTTGAGCATTCTTGGATTTAACCCGAGAATTTGGTAAAATGAAAAGAAGAGAAACGGAAGAAAGTGTTATTTTATAATTTTAATAATCGCCTCTCCTTCCGAATCTTTCCAATATTGGAGATAAATGATGTATAAATCCTCCCATCACTTCTCTTTTCTTCTCTCCATAAAATAGAACTCGGGAATACAATTTGATTTTTATTCTTTCTGCTTCTTTTCTCTTCTTTCAGGAAAACAACTCAGAAGCAGGGCCTTATAGTCGCATAAACAGGTCGTGGAGTTTTGTAACCGATTTGAATGCGTTTTTGGCAAAATGAATGTTTAAAGTGTGGTTTAAAACTTGTTTAGGACTTGGGTAAGGTTGTCTTGATCACTTAACATATTCTATACTATTATAATTTATACATAATTCAAAAAATATATCATTAATATTAAACATTTGTAATTTTAATATAGTTCGGTACAATTGAAGAATGGGGTTTACGTGGGGTAGGAGGGAAATGTAAGATCATCTATAGTGGTAAATACACCATGTTTCATCCCTCTTTGATACATCAGTGTTAATTCAGTTTCCACTAATTTACCTCCCTCACCGTCCTTTTCACCCCAATAAAACCCCTTACCCCTTTTGCTTTTTTATTTTTTAATTTTCTTTTCTAATACAACTAATTAAGAAACTAAATATAAATACATTTTGTTACGAAATTAAACTCATTTCAATAAGATTAAACATTACATAACTAAAACTTACTTTTAGTTATTTTATTTATAATTTAAAAGTATTATTTATTTGTATTTTAGTTAAAAAAAATAAGGTCCACTAAACCATTTCTTTACCCAAAAATAAACTAAAATAAGGCCAATATCATTTCATAAACCCTTCTTTCCATAAAAAAATATCTTCACCTGCAGCCATATTTTAAACCTGCAAAAGAAATTTTGTAAAAAAAAAAGCCAAAAAGAATGAAAACAGAAAAAAAAAAAAAAAATGCTTTGACATTCGTGGTGCCGACCAAAAAATCGATCAACCGACCCCAAAATTTAGGGATGTGCAAAGTTAACCGTTACAATCCATCACCAATTAATAGAAACAAATTAACCGACTCAAACTAATAACCGACACTTTGATTTTGAATTTTCAATTAACTGACTAATTTGGGTCTGTTACTGTTAACCGATCATAACCGATCCAAATTAAACGATATTAACTGACCACCCAATCGTATGTATATTTTAATTTTTCGTAAATATATATAGTTATATACACTTAAATACATAGTTTATAAATGCAATACAATTTAAACAAATACATACGAGGGCACGAAATATCATTTATTACAAAATTAAAATGTGTCTCTTTCTCTCAAACGTTGATAGCCTAATCATTCATCTTTTGTTTAACGTTTCGCACATACACATAAAATGTCGTTTTTCAGAAACGCTGATATTAACAATAGATAACGATCGATGTTTTACATGCAAAAGTGAGGTGTTTTATTTAGTTTCTAAGATTTTTCCTTTCACCGTCATGTTGCTTTTTTATAATTTCAGAAAAAGCAATGGTTAACCCTTAATCGATCCATAACCGACATATTAACCGATTAACGGCTAGTCGGTTAACCGATAATAGCCAGATAAAATTCAATATTAACCTACAAATCAGACCGACTCATTTTCACATCTACCGAAATGCACCCATCCCAACCCCGCTGCCCCATGGTGACTCAACCCCGAGGCGGCTAGGCTTCCCCATAGTGGCTGCTGATTCTCTAATGACTAATGATCATCCTTTAACGACAAATTTGTATTGAAAAATGGGAACAAGTGTAATGAAAAAAAATAGCAACATCAAGTCACAATCATAATAACTACTTCACGATTTAGGTCATAAACTCTTCATATCGTTTATTAACACATATAATAACAATATTTTTCATAAAACTCTTAAACTACATGCATGATGCATGTAAGGATTTTGGGTAAAATCTATGAAATAGGTCGTACCATTGAAATTAATCAAAAAGAAACATTGTAAGCTTCAAAATTCAGATTTGTTGATTCTCTTAGTACAATATATGGACGTTTTGTAGGCGATCTCTAACGTCAAATTAGACACTTCAAAATTACGATATACTTCTTCCCACCTCCTGATGTCGACCTAAATGGTGAATAATGGAGAATAATTGGGGTTTTATACCCTTTCCAAGTTTCATTTATTTTACTTTGACTACTAAATTTATTATACTTCACAAATATCTCCTTATCTAGTAATTTATTACAATTCAAGTCATATAACCTAACTTTTGTATCCCTATAATATTTCCTGGCATAAATAAAGAATATTCATATTCATTGTACAATTAAAATTTTTTATACCAAGTCAATAAAATCCTTAAATGTTTTTGACTTACAAAATAGAGTCGATGATATTTTTTTTTTATCAATATTCAAAGTATTACACAACGCATTCAAGTTTGTGAAGTATTTGACTTTAAGGGACCATTCATAGAATCCAACGTAAGTGTAGATATATCTTAGTGGCGATTGATTATGTGACTAAATAGGCGGAGGTGAAATTTTTGCCTACGATTAGCGATTGGGGTACATATTTTGCCAATTAACTCTCAAAGAATGTGCTTAGAAATATTATGCATTTTCTGTCCGAAATATAAAAATGACGAATGGAATTGGTCAAGTCGTCAATTAAATTCAAATCAAATTTAAATTAATAATCTTACAAAAATATAAATAATATGACCAATTAAACATATATAGGAAAAATAACCTATCAATTAATAGCATAATATAGTAAGTTAATCAAGATTATCTACAAAGTGAGTTGAACAATTAGTCAGTAAATATAATCAATTTAAGAATTTAAATTAAACATAAATAAAACAAAATAACAATAAACATAACAAGCATAAATCCAATAAGATATTAAATATAGATATGATATACTTTTCATGATTTTTCATGATTTAAAACTAGATTTAGATCATGTTACAATGAATAAATTTTCATATTATTAATAAGGTATATAAATAAATCATCCTATTATTAAATGAATGCTTATGACTCAAATGTGTCACAAAGTTTATATATAATCATCATTATTGTAATCTTTCAAAAATATATTCATGCTGATAAAAATTTAAAATTGACTTTTAATATGATTTGAGTAATTTATTGAAAAACTAATTAATTTGTAAGGAAAATTTTTAAAATGTGAACAAAATTTTGATTTTTTTAAGTCAAAGTGTTAAACAAATGATAAGTGTTTATAATACTTTCTCACACTTAGAGTTGAACATTGCCTTCAATGTTCCATTCTAGACTTAAACATAAGCATTAAAAACTTAAACGTTAAAAGAGCTAAATAAAAGAAAAACTCCCATGATATCTGCCGGTAGAATAAGCTCGAGGAGTATCTGTGATGCTAGCGAGTTTCAACGAACAATATTCTAAATATGCTCTTGCTTTTTCTACACTTAGAACTTAAGTGTCGTTTGTATTTATCAAGTCCAACCAATCTTTACTCCAAGCTAATTAAGAAAATAAGATAAAAAAATAGAACTGATTGTGAAAGACTCGTCGAGTCACTGAAGTACTCGGCGAGTTTCAGTGTGTCTAGTTAGTTAAACAGTTTAAATTTTATTACTAACATCAAATAGATTATAGATCAAGTCAACGTAAACTTCAACCATCCATATAAAATAAATAAAATCCTAAAAATTGTAATAAAATAAATCATCACTCATAATTTCAACAAACAAACATAATAATATAAGTCTTGGACTCGTAGCGGATGAAACTGACTCAATCCTATTAATGAAAAAACTAGAAATAAAATGAAATACTAGATCGATGGTGAGACTCGCTAAATGATATTGATGAAGCTTTTAGACTCATCGATCTCATTTCTTCTTTTCTTCCTCATATTATAGCCATCATTCTTCCTTGGAACCTTAGAAAAGACTTCCATACAATTCTCTATACGGTGGTTACACGTCATCTTTTTAAGTCCACTACGAATTAACACTATCCCTTTTGTAACATGAATTTCCACTCTAACATTGTTGAGCAACGGTCGCCCAAGTATCAATGGCGCTTCTTTATTCGTTTCAATATCAACTACCACAAAGTCAACCTAATAAGAAAATCTTCCAACCTTCAGTATAACATTATAAACATCTCTAACAGGTACAAAGTTATTCTGATTAGCCATCCTCAAATTCAGAGCATTATCCACCATTCTTGTCATCCCCACTGATATGTATAATTTAATAGGTAAAATGTTTATGCTAGCACTGAGATCCACCAGAGAGTTGTAGTTACAACCCTCCAAAAGTGACCATGGTAGTATAAAACCCCTGTATCTCCTTTCTTAGTATCATTTACAAAGTTACGAATAGACATTAGTGGACGCCCATCTGGTGCTCTTTTGTTTGTAATGCTAAAGCTCGCCGAGCCAATCAAGTTAACTCGACGAGTTCTTTTGGAAAGATTCTCTCCTTTAGAACTCGATATCATTTTGATTTCTTCGATTGACTGATTCTTTTTTGTGTTGCTATGCAGATTTGCAGCACTTCTCTAACCCAGTTTCTTGATGATCTGAGCTAGTTGTTCCTCTAAAGAATTCAAAATCGCTTGGTGGTTATGAACAATCTCTTCTATCTTATTATAACGGTTACCCATCTTCTCGTAATAGTTTTTCCTTATATCCTCCAGTGACTTCTTTGGTTCATATCCGCCTTGAAGGCGGTTCCCCCTAGTTACCTTGGGGTCGATTTCCATAAGTTGGTGGTCGGTATGGGGCATAGTTGTTGTTGTTGTTCCTCTAACCGGTATTTTGATAGTTTTCAGTTGACTTCTACGACTCGTTGGAGTTCATCTTTGGGACCACTATCAGTTTCATAGTTTCCAGGATCCACAGTTTGAGAATCTTTCACTTTTTCCTCCTGTTCTTTACACATTTTGGTTAGTCGCTCCAACTTTTTGGTTAGATTCTTTACGTCATGATTGGTATCCTGATCCCTCAGAGCCATGAGAGTTTCCCGTCGATCCTTGTCAGAATTTCATTCAAAGTTGTCCATGGCCATTCTTGAGATCAAGTCGAAGGCTTTCATTAATGTTAGCTCTTGCATCGTTCCTTGAGAAGAAGCATCAATGTTTTCCCGATTGGAATGTCCAAACCTTTGTAAAACATCTGGATTTTTCAATCAAGATTATATGTCAATCATAAAATAATAAATCATAAAAAAGTGATATTGAGAAATCTCATAAAAGAAATCCGTAAACAAATCATTTTCACTATTTCAATTCAAGCAATCAATCTATATTTAAATATTATAACTAATTCATAGGCAAATCAGTTGCAAAAAAAACAAATCATTATAAAAGCATAATTTAGAGTACAAAAGAATTACAAATCATACTATTACTTTCTCCAATTGAATGAATAAATGCTCGTTGTCTTCTCTACAATTACTAAACTAAACTACTCTAATATTCTAATTTTTCTATGATGTGATTCTCATTGTGTATATTTAAAATGAAAATAGAAGTGTTTATTTATAGTTGAAGTCTGACCATCCAGATAACTCGGCGAGCAGCTCTACAATTGCTAAAATATACCTTGTGTATATTCAATGAATCTAGTCTTCGTGTTTGTTAATATTCAAGAGATATTTTTTTTTCTAATCAGTTATGAAATTCCATCTTCATCTTTTTCTCTTCATTTTTTAATTGAGTTTGAGTTATCTCTTATTCCTTATTAAATTTGAAATAAATATCTTTTCAGCTGTTTTTGCCCGTGACATATGCTCGGCGAGTCTTTGGTCTGATAGTCTTTAATTTTGTATCTTAGTCCTTGAATTTCTTCATTTTTTTATTTCTGCTCCAAACTATAAACTCAACAAATATAACAAATAAATATCAAATTCTAACATAAATACACTAAATAACAAACAAAACGAACTTAAATACTACTTGAAAACATGTACAATTTCATACTTATCAAAATACTCGTATGAAATTATTGATCACTTTTCTACTTCTTATCATCCGCAAACTAGTGCACAAGTAGAAAACACTAATCGAGGTTTAAAAATGAATTCTTGAACGCACGGTGAAGAATAACTTGAAGATTTGGCAAAGGAGCAAGACTATACGTTATGGGCCTTAGAACCACATTTAAAACTCCCATTGATGTAACACCATTTAAGCTTATTTATGGGACAACGTGTCGTCTACCTGTAGAAATGGAGCATATGGCGTATTTGGCACTTATAAAGTGTGCAACATGGATCTTGAAGAAGCATGATAGAAATGATTGCTCGATGAGTTAAGGTTAGAAGCATATGAGAATTCACGCACGTACAAAGAGAAAACGAAGAAATGCCATGACGCTCGTTGAAAGAAGAAAGGAGTTTGAAGAAGGCGACAAAGTGTTAATCTTTCAATCTAATTTCAAGTTCACTCTGGCAAAGCTTAGAACATGATGGTCCGATCGATTCGTGGTAAAACGATCCCTCTTAACGGATACGTTGAATTATACAGCAAGGATGAAAGTACATTTAAGGTGAAGTGTCATCGATTGAGCACGAAAGCTTCAACATGACGGAGTGGGAAGACCTCACCTTTTATCCCAAGAACAAATAAAAGCGGGATCGAGTCTCTTCAATAAGCAAGCAAATTGTAATTGTATATTACAAGTTTTATATTTTTATGTTTCTTTGCGTTTTTGTTTAATTATTTTTCAGGTTTAAGACTTGGGTGAAATCTTGAAGTTCAAATTTATTGAAAAATTTGAAGGTAATGCAATGCATACATGTAAACTCGCGGCGTGATTCTCCACCTCACAATACTCGCCATTGCTACGTGATTTTATTCATAAATTTGATCGAAGCTTTTCATGTTTGCAATTGTAATAATTCGTGATGCGATAAATAATTAAACCATACAAAAAGTTTAATTTAATATTTATTTGATCAACCGGTCAAACATCAAACTCGCGGTGCGAGTTTAACATTTCGCGGTGATTGTATGGGTTTTAAACCCCCTGATGCGATTCAAACTCATTCACACACACTTTTTACTCTTTTTCCCTCTAATTGACGGACACCCTAGCCCATAGATTTCGATTTTTTTTTAAATAATGTTATTTTTTAATGTGTTTACGGTAATGGTGTGATCTCTCCACGTATAGTAAAAGTAGGTCTCACACATACTAATTCTCAAGGTTCGCAAAATGATTTTGCAAACCATCTTCCACACAATATCCGATGCATGAATAATTTGTTTGTAAAGATATGGATGGTTTGCAAAACCATTTTGCAAACCATGAGAACTATGGTACCCAAAATGATATTGCGAAAGACCTACTTTTACAACATCGATCACACCATTACCGTAAACACATTTAAAGATAGCATCATTCTTAAAAAAATTCCTCAAGTCCACTTTTCTTGCAATTCCATGGCTCCCAAGGTATAATTTCATGTTCTCTAACTCTAAATTGTGAATATTGACTGAATTACACCCGAATTGGGGTGTTCTTGGCCGAAAATTTGGTTTCCAAAACCATAGGTTCGAATTTTGGTTTCTAGAGGTGTTATTGGTTTTGTTATTGATTATTTGCTATCTTATGATACAACTTCTTGTTATTTGGTTTTAAAATATCCATTTATTAAATAGACAATGCTAAGTGGAAAATAATCTTAATTCACACTTGGTTTTAAGTTAACAAAAACCTTCCATCTTCACAATCGGCTAGTGTAATGTATTGCATAGGCATAGAAGAAAGTAGTATACCAAATTAATTAATTCAAGGTTGATGAAGTAGTATACCAAATTAATTAATTCAAGGTTGATGGCTTTCTCTACTCAAGATAATGAGAAAGAAGGTGAAGATGTTGATCAAGAAGATGAACAAAATGAAGATGGCAGAGATAGGAGGAAACATAACTCTAAAGGTAAGTCGGTAAATTACTACTTCACTAACTTTCCAAACGAGTGTAGTCAATCCTACTTACGGGATTTATTCACCAAGATTGGAGAGGTGAACGATGTGTATGTGGCTAGAATGGTAAACAAAGAAGGTAAAAGATTTGGGTTTGCTCGGTTTTCCAATGTCGAAAATACATTAGACTTGGAGAATCGTTTGAATCAAATTTGGATCGAAAAGTTTCATCTTATGGTGACTATCGTTAAGTATGAAAAACCAGTTACTAATCGAAACTTTAGATCTATCATAAAATTATCGTCACCCTACGGAAAAGACGGCCTCTTCCATTCCATTGAAATCAAGGTTGATGGAAAAAATGTCGAGTTCACACTCCCAACATCGGATTCAGATCATGAAGTTGTCATATGCTTCAAGAAAGTGAACGGACCAGAAAAGAATCGTAACAAACCAAAAAAGGATTACCAAAACATGTCTTATAATCTGGATGAAGCTAGCGGTACAAAGGTTAACGGAATTATGAACGGTGATAGGGAATTAACCAAGGAACTCGTTGCAAAGGATGACAATGAAATAGACGGTAATGAACACGGGAAATCAGCAGGAACGACGGATCATAAAGTCATGGCTGAATATTTGAATGTTATTGAAAATGATGGTGTGAAGGTTGACGGAGACGCAAGGTGAATCGGCATCTGATCACGTGAAGAGCAAGGCTGCCGCCCAAGAGGGAACTGAATCCGGTAAACCTGTAATACCGTCGGTTATGATCGGAAAACGAGAAGGGGAAATACATGGCGGATTCATCGATAAGAAAAAGGTTGACATTGACAGCACGAAAATTCTTGAAGTGGGTTTCAAAGTGACAAAGACCTCACAGGCTTTGACTTCTAATGTCTCGACATTTTGAAAAGCAATGTACAAATTGATTCTAATTTTCAAACTCAAATGGATAATATAATGGATTGGCATTGGGGCTCAAGTTTTGGTGGGCTTAATTCAATTGCCCAAGTTTCTAGTGGGCTTAACTTAATTGTTAAAGAGAAGCCCAAGTCTGCTTTACATGCGAAAAGAAAAAATTGCAAGACAAGAAAAACCTTAAAAGTAGAGAACGGAAAATGCAAGACTACGTCACACAATCATTTGGATTCGGTGAACGATGCTTCATATTCATTATCGCAACGTTCAAGAGCAAATGAGAATTTTCAATCGTCTTGGCTTCAACCCACAAGCAAATGAGAATTTTCAATCGTCTTGGCTTCAACCCACAAGGTATGGAAGAGAAAATTGGGCAAGCATTATTAAGGTATGGAGAAAATAAATCTCTGAAAACAACTTGATCGAAGAAAATTAACTGCATTATGAGTTTTGGTTTCTTGGTTGTCGGGTGTGTTTTTTAGGTTTTTGCTCAAGTCTTTCTAAGGTGATGTGATTGTTGGAGCTTTATATTTGGTCTTAGATGGGTCGTGTTTAGGTGATTGTAGGCTATTGTTTAAAAGTGATTCTCGGTTGATTGTTTGGTGTTTGTATCTTGTAGCATCTAGCTATTTTTCTTTTAGATAATAACTGCCGTTAAATTTTTTTTGCTATCTTATGATCACATGTTTCATGATTACATGATCATATTGCTTACTTTCAAGCTAATGAAATTAGGGTACATGCTAAAATTGGGGGTTCTTGAATTTTTCCATACTTGAATTGAGGGTTCTTGAATTTTTCCATACTTTTACATGCTCAATCATCCAGTACATAAGGCCAGAATTCATTTTCATGATGAAATGAAGCTTAATTATATTACATGTTTGACTAATGTGTTCATGCTAGTTTGGATTATTTTAACTTCTACTAATTGTTAGACTGGTTTACTAATTGTTACAGCAGAACCTAATAGTTTAAATTGTTCTTGTTGATTTTTGTTGCCAAGAGCATGCATACTTAGTTAAAAACCATGTTACATTTATGATTATGGTTTTCGCTTGAAAGTCAGATTCCAAACAGGTTATATAGCACTTTTTAAGAGAACGACGAGTGGTAACACTGTGTTATAGTGTTTAGTCAGATTCCAAACAGGTTATATAGCACTTTTTAAGAGAACGACGAGTGGTAACACTGTGTTATAGTGTTTTGGGAGAACACTGTAGACATAAAAAGTTGAGTGAAGACATTGTTTTTACATTGTTACGGAAATTTCTGAGTTTTTTTTAATTATAAATTCATGTAACTTAATAAATTGAAACAATTAACAAAATAAATTAAAAAAATGAATGCATTCATTAAGATAAAAAAAAATATAACAAGCCCAAAAAATAAAAAATACATATCGTGTGCCAAAATCCGATCACGTAAATATAGCAACGTCTCGATTGTGATTGGTTGGAACTTTCAGAATTTTTTTGAGGAATTAAAACTTCAATACGATATTTACGAGCTAGAATGAGGAGTTTGAATGTTGTTTTGTCGTTGGAGAAGAATCGAAAGACATAATTTTTTTTATATATATTTTTGAATGGGATTGAATAGAAAATGTAAAGATTGAGGTGTGATTTGTTGTATGAATTGGTGTGTATACATGAGTAAAAAGGATTTATAGAAGAAAAAAAAATTACATAGGTTGTCCTTGTGATTTGC
The DNA here is from genome assembly GCA_963930675.1 of Gnaphalium uliginosum. Classification (NCBI taxonomy): domain Eukaryota; kingdom Viridiplantae; phylum Streptophyta; class Magnoliopsida; order Asterales; family Asteraceae; genus Gnaphalium; species Gnaphalium uliginosum. The sequence continues at coordinate 34,444,517 of OZ005685.1, forward strand.
AATAAATTGTACTGGTCATCCCTACAAGTTTATTTAATACTTTTAATCCCTGTGGTTACATGATCTTGCACTGATAGTCCCTATCGCTAACGCCCGTTAGTTAGCTCCGTTAAATATTGACATATGTCATGCATGTGAGGATACAATAGTCATTTCAGTAAACCACATGGACTGCGAGTGTAATTGTAAACCACCGAGACCATCCGTGTAATATTTTTTTTTTCAAATTTTAAATTCATTTAAATTTAATATAATTTTTTATCTGTATATAGTTAATTTTTTTAATAATCTTTTCAATTTAATTTAATTATTTTTAATTAAATTGTTTTAGTAACGATTATTTTTATTTTTTGACAATTAAAATGATCAACTTAAATATTTGTATATTCTAATTTATGTAAGTGTCCTAATCTACATCAACCCACTAAGAATATCATAATTTTTTTTAAAATAATCAATACCAAAAACTGTTAGGGGCGATCCATATAATTTTTTCTACTAATTTACATAATTTAGTAGGTATTGGTTGTTTGAAGAAAAAATTACATAATGTTGAACATATGGAGTAAAATAAGACTATATGATATGTAGTTATTGTAAGTTAGTATTTTATTATTTCGTCTCGTATTATAACAAAACAAATGTTACATGTTGAAAATTTGCAATTTGTGTACGTTCACAATATACAAAGCTGTTAACAATATATATGTAGGCATGTATTTATACGGAGTAAATGAAATCGTCGATATGATATGTTACGCTAGTTGAGAGTATATCGAATCCGGAAAACCAACCTGCCAAGTTCGTTGCGATCCAGTAAAAAAATGAGTCTATCGATATTGATAACATGTTGCAATCAAATCTTAAAACTGTGTCGTTCCAGTTGTTCCCCCGATTATTATCTTCAATCAAATGTATATCTACTGTGAGTATTTGGCCATAATCCCAACTCACTATCTTACAAAAAAACTAAAGCCCTAATCATCAATAACCAATCTTGTTCATGTTTTCGTCCACCATCGTTCCCAATCGCTCAACCATGAGCTCTGATACCAGTTGTTAGAATTGCAGCGGACACATCCAACTAACAACAATCAATTGTTAGTAAAAACCAAACCAACAATACTCGTATAATTAAAGTTACACCCACAAACAATAAACGAATAAACCAAAACGCTAACGAAGCAATTGAACAAGCAAACAAGTTAAATAATGAACAATTCGACACAATGACTTAACGAGGTTATGTCCATCTTCAACTTTGAGATTGGTTTAGTCCACGAGTCCAAACCGAGAGATTTTCACTATTAAATTCGTACAACCAGAGTTTACAAGAGTAGAGGTTGTAATATATAGGTGTACCAAACTACTCTAACTATATAATATCCATCATAGGTTTCAGCTGATTTGCTTATTGATTTCAATATATGAGAATACACCTCATTCGTCTTCTGGCTCTGTGGCTCCTGACCTTGGAAAATGGGATTCCGAGACCAGTGTCGCCTTTGGGAGCGTTCGTCGGTAACCTTCACGACAACATAAAAAGGAAGGAATGAGGCCGATTGAATCCAATCCATAAACCCGGAAACAAAAATAAGTTCGTTCCCTTTCGTCAAGTAGGTAAAGTAGGCATATGAATTAAGCAATAAGAAACTACCAAAACAGACCTAACCAACCTAGTACCCGTCGGGTACACAACACTACCCGTCGCGTTGTCACCAAATTTCGTAAGTTCGCAGCGCGAAATTTTATCTCGTGCCGCGATTTCCATGGCCAAACTTCTTGTTCGTTGTTCCAGTAAGTATACCCGCCGAGTACAACTAGTACCCTTCGGGTACTTCTTCTGCATTACGTTCTATTCATTCATTTGATTTAATCTTCACCTCAACAAATGTTTTAAATGTGGAATCAGAGGAGCAACCCTTATATGAGGGGCAAGAGGGGCATAATTAATTTCACCCCTTGATTTTTTCGATCAATGATCAGATTCACTGCATTTTAAATTAACTGTTTTTTCGTTTAAAATGAAGTGATCTGGACCGTTGATCGAAAAAATTAAGAGCTGAGATGAAAAGTTGGTTGTCCCTCTGCCCCTCATAGAGGGGTTGCCCTCTAAACCTTATCCAATGTTTATCAAATTGTTTCTTTTTCAAAATGAAAATTTACAACAATAAATTTTCCAACCCGAATGAAGGGTTAGAAAACTTACATATATAATATTGTTGTACGTCTTCCATTTTCTAAGTCAACTTAAAGACTTACTATTTAAATGTGGAAAATCCTTCTTTAATTCTTAATTCTTTTTACCTGATTTTCTAATCCAAAGAAGTGCTAGAAGACTACTATAGTCTACTGTAAAGCTTTTGTAATTAAACATAACATAGATCGAAAATGATTAGTCCGATCATATGATCAGCTCTTGGGGTCAAAGCTTGTACTTCTAGATCCATGTCTTGACATACTACAAAACATAACGAAATTTATGATCCTCTAGTTATTTATACAGAATTTTACGCTTATATATTATACTTATACTAGCTATTTCTATATTTATTAGTGGAGTTAATTAGTGTTAATAGTTGGTGGCAATATTGGTGGAACCGTGGAAGTAGTGGGTTAGAATTTAGGTCATTATTCTAGTTTGACAAATGAGAAGAAAATTCAAAATTGTTTCAAAAAGTAGTATATATCTACGATATATTATATCTTCCCCATTAAAAAATTGTCCATAAACCTTCTTTAAGGATTGGAATTCATAGGACAATTTACGTCACCGCTGCGCGTAGTTTTTCAGATGCTTTAGTAAATTTATGGTTCATTATATAACTTATATCGATACTCTGGTCTATTGTTTTACAGTATTTTACAGTACAACATAATAAAACACTTTAATGGTGAATGTATAAAAAGATGTGAGGTACAGATCGTTACTCTTAAAAGAAAGCCTTAAAAGAAAGATGAAAATGTTTATGTTGAAATGTGTTGATGACATATCACATATATCATTGTAGCCAACTCTTGGTCATGTTATTAAGAAGTTAATGAATGGATTGGATTTAATTTGTTTCATATATATTTTGACTAACTGTGGGTCAACCACTAACATGATATGCAAAATATGAGGATAAAAGGCCAACAATGTAACTACATTTTGATCTTAATAATTAAGTTCAATTAGTTCCAAAAATGAATATCAGGCATCCAATAATTAGCTTATCATATTCCTCTTGTATTACTTTTTTCTTCTCTAGCTTTGTATTTCTTATTACCAACACCATCGTCTCTGATTCACATGGTGGAAATGAGACCGATCATCTGGCATTGTTATCGTTCAAATCAATGATCACCCATGATCCATATGGAACTCTAAGCTCATGGAACACATCCTTGAATTTCTGTGACTGGAGTGGCGTTTCATGTGGGAAGCGGCACAAAAGAGTCATTGGTTTACAGCTGAATTCACAAGGCCTAGAAGGTTCATTGTCCCCTCATATAGGGAACCTCAGCTTCCTTCGTGAGGTTTGGCTCAAGAACAACAGCTTTCAGAAAACCATACCTCATGAACTTGGTCGTTTGTCTAGGTTACGTGTACTCAATCTTATACGAAACAAATTTGACGGAGTCATTCCAACTAACTTATCAGGTTGTTCCAACCTTGAAAAGCTGGGGCTTGGTCATAATAAGCTAATTGGAAGCATACCCAAGGAGATCAGTTTCCTCTCGAAACTAATTCTCTTAATAGTTCATGAAAATCGCCTAACAGGTGGTATACCACCTTTCTTGGGAAATATCACATCCATAGAAGTATTCTCTGCTGCCGTTAATTCGTTTGATGGGAGCATTCCAAACACCTTAGGGCATTGGAAAAGCTTAACCGAATTTGATTGTGGTTACTGTAATTTATATGGTACCATCCCTCATTCCATTTATAACTTTTCACTCCTAACTAGATTTTCTTTGTCTAATAATCAGCTCACTGGTAGTTTGCCTCTAGCCATAGGTACAATGCTACCTCATTTGACTGGGCTTCAATTAAGGAACAATCAGTTGACTGGACCTCTTCCTCCCTCCATATCTAATTGTTCAAAATTAAAAACCCTTGAAATGAATGAAAACAGTTTTAGTGGGAAGTTGACAATCGACTTTTCAAAACTAAAAGAAATCTTTAGTTTAGCCTTAGGCGATAACCATTTCGGAAGTGCAGACGTAGATGAAATGAAGTTTGTTGATTCATTGAAAAACTGCAGCAAATTAGAGTGGTTGTATCTTTACAATTGCAGTTTCGAAGGAGTGCTGCCAGGGTCAATCGGTAATCTTTCAGATCAATTAAATTATTTAAATTTAGCAGGAAATAAATTGTATGGACACCTCCCCTCAAGTATAGGTAATCTAGTTGGCTTGAACATTCTACGCCTTTCAGATAACCTATTCACAGGAAATATTCCCTCTACCATTGGCAAGCTTCAAAAGTTACAACTTGCAACTTTTCATGAAAACCAATTTTCAGGGCCAATACCATATGCCTTTGGGAACTTGTCAGGGATCAATATCCTTGATTTACATTCCAACAAATTGGCAGGGGTTATTCCATCAAGCCTAGGGAATTGTCATCATCTAGAGGCATTAGACCTTCACAACAATGAACTAAGCGGCAAAATACCTACACAAATTCTTCAACTTTCATCTCTAACAATTGTATTAGATCTTTCTCAAAACAACCTTTTTGGTTCACTTCCAACAGAGGTTGAAGACCTCAAGATGTTGACTGCTTTGGGTTTATATAGTAATAATTTATCAGGTAACATTCCTAGTAGCCTTGGTGGTTGTTCTAGCCTTTCATTCTTATCCCTCAAAGATAACTTATTTCAGGGTGTTATACCACCATCATTAAGTGCTTTGAGAGGAATGGTATCTCTCGATCTTTCTAATAATAATCTATCGGGTCAAATTCCTACATTTTTAGAAAAAATTCCGTTAGAGTTTATGGAACTATCCTTTAATAATTTTGAGGGTGAAGTACCTGTGAAAGGAGTATTTGCTAATGCAAGTGCATTTTCGATTTTGGAGAATACTAAGCTTTGTGGTGGCTTAGTTTAACTTGGGTTACCTAAATGCAAGGAAAAGGAGAATAAGAAGAAGAAACATAAAAAAAGGTTTCATGTGTTCATAATAGTCATTTTGATTGCTTCCTTTCTTTTCGCACTACTATGTTTTGTGTATGTTTTGTACAAAAGGAAAAGAAATGTTCAACTCTCTCAGTCATCAACGAACGAACAATTTTTGAAAGTTTCCTACAATCAACTTCTCAAGGCTACCAATGGTTTCTCCGAATCCAATTTGATTGGTAATGGCGGGTCCAGCTCTGTTTATAAAGGACTTCTTGAAAATGTTGATAGATTTGTCGCTGTGAAAGTTTTACATCTTCAAAATCGAGTAGCTCAGAAAAGCTTTTTAAGAGAATGTGAAGCATTGAGGAGTATTCGACATCGGAATCTACTGAAGATAATAACTTCATGTTCAAGTGTTGATTTTCAAGGCAATGATTTTAAAGCTTTGGTTTATGAGTTCATGCCTAATGGGAGTTTACACGATTGGTTGCATTCGAGGTCACACACACCGAGACTGAACCTTCTGCAGAGAATAAATATTCTCATTGACGTCGCATCTGCAGTTGATTATCTTCACAATCACTGCCTCACAACCATTGTTCACTGTGACTTGAAGCCTAGCAACATTTTACTTGATAATGATATGGTGGCCCACGTTGGAGACTTTGGTTTAGCTCAATTTCTTGGAGCTGATTCAAACCTAAACAGCTCATCTGGGGTTAAAGGAACAATTGGTTATGCACCTCCAGAATATGGTATCGGGAGTGAGATGACGAGCTGCGGGGATGTCTACAGTTTTGGAATATTATTATTGGAGGTGATGACTGGAAAAATTCCGACAGACAACATCTTTAATGAAGGCCTTAGTCTACATAAATTTGCTTCAATGGCCTTGCTAGACCATGCCGTAACCGATGTTATTGATGGTGATGCAATCACTATGAAAACTACGGAAGCAAATGCAAAGAAAGTGGAGGAATGTTTGACTTCAATTGTCAAGATTGGATTGTCTTGCTCCGCGGATTCCCCACCACAACGGATGAATATTGCAAATGTTGTCCATGAGTTGCATCACATTCTGGAAGCGCTTCAAACTATTCGAAGTTAAGTTATCAGTATGATGGTTTGGTTTGCTCCATGGATGCACTCTTTCTGTTCTTAAACCAAGCTTGTATGGTAGATCTGAAGAATTGCAACAGGGGGTGGCCCATGTCAAGGAATAAAGTATGTGTTTTCAAACATGTTTGTTATTGTTGTTCAGTTTCACAAGTGTATGAATTCGGCGTCGAAATAATATAAGTAATAAATTTTATTTAGAAGAGCATGTAGCTTCCTTTACAGTTAAAATATATATATATATATATATATATATATATATATATATATATATATATATATATATATATATATATATATATTATATGAATATATATGTATAGTGTCTCTAATATGATTTGAGTTCACAAGATCTTAATTGATAGAATCCCGATACAACTAGACTAAACATCTTTTGGTTGCATACTCATTTTTCATTCGTACCCCCACTTATATGATGATTTTTTTTTGCATTTTTGTGCATATATTTAGAGTTTATTAATGATATATGATACTACTCCTCCATAAATAAATTATTTATTATATCTATTATATATGAGTATAAAGTAACCAATTTAAACAATATTGTTTACCCATGAATCAATAAATGGTAATTCATCATTATCTCGACAAAATTACACGGATGGTTTATGTGGTTTTCTCTAAATTTCACCTCGCGTCCTTCAAACTTGTTTTTGACGTAGGTCGTCCTTATAATTGAAATTTATTTTACAAACCGTCTTTTAAGCTAACACCGTTAGTTTAGTATGTTAAAGATGATCATGTGACTTACAAATGGGAGTAAAATGGTCATTGCATTTCGTTAAGGTAGCGCCAATGTAATATTATAATTCACAAGGACCATTAGTGTACTTTTTAATTTTTGATTTTTAAAATTTAAATTTTCTTAATATTCTTTTATAATAGTATTTAATTAATTAGTTTAGTTTTTGATAAACCTTTCAATTTAATTTAATTATTTTAATTGAATATATATTTTTTTAAATTTATTTTTTATTTGTCAATTGAAATGATCAACTTGTTTATTCTAGTTTGTGAAACTGTCTTCATCTTCTCTAACGGACTAACAACATTATAATTTTCTTCAAACAACCACAACCATTAAATGTCACATTTGACCACTATATATCGCCGACAAATACACATGTACAAACCATTTCATAATTTGACTGGATCTAAAAATTCGAAAATAATCGAACAAATATGATAAAAGGAACTGAAACTTTGAAGCAACAAGACCTATATCAAACAAAAAGAATAAAAAATTAAAACTTAAAATAGAACTTGTAAACATAAATAAGTATGTGATTAACCATATAGATAGATGTAAATGATTAACCATATAGATAGATGTAAATGCTGAAAATAAACACAAAATATGTAAAATTTTAATCCATGAAATATGTAAGTTGCAAGTGGGAAAAATGTGAAGGTTATTGTTACTGGTGGGTTGAAGACAATAACTTTTACAAAATAATCAATTAAAATAATTAAACTAAATTGAAAAGTTTATTAAAAAACTAAATTAATAAAATACAATTTATAAAGAATATTAAAATAATTTAAAAAAATGAAAAATAAAGCATTGGACGGATGGTCTTTGAGATTTTCCATACATTACATGCGTTGTACTTTAGTTGAAATGAAATGACCATTTTTCCACTCATATGCAGTCACATGATCATATTTAAGCGACTAAACTGACAGTGGTTAGTGTAAATTAGAGATGAATAAAGATCAGTTTAACGGTATTTTAGTCTAATTCAAAACAATATAACTTTTTAACGGTATTTTAGTCTAGTTCAAAACAATATAACTTTTTAACAGGAAATTATAAATTAGTCTTTTCAAAGACGGGACCAGTTTCAGACCACTTTTCTATCAGTTTTTCAGTATTCTTAGAATTTGAGTTCAGTCCCAAATCAGTTTCAGTCCATTCCATTCTTTTTTCTTCATGGTCGTTATTTTTTTCAATACTTACAGTTTGAACTTTTATTTATTTTTATCGACATTTATACTTACACCGAAGAGTCCTGATAAATGATGATTGCGACGAGATTCTGCATTTTTGAACCACGAAACACTCGGTTTCCATTTCGGTTGTAGGTGTATATGTATAGTTATTAATAACAAACTTTTGACCAATAATATAACTTCATATTTGGTGGTGCAATGGTTAAAATTTAAAAGAAGAAATCAATAGGTGTTTTAGACTGTTTTGTTCATCTCTGTTTTAAATTGTTTTGCTCAATATTTGGTGGTGTCTTTTCTAGGACTGGTACCAGTCAAGTTCAGAACCGATTTTAGTTTTAGACCGTTTTGCTCATCTCCAGTGTAAATGACGGTTTATGAAACAATTTCCAATCACTAGACGACCTATTGAAGTACAGACCATCAATGTAATTTTTTCTTAGTATTTCCCACGTTTCTAGAAGAATTGAAATTGGTTAAAGTCACATGTCTCTTGCTTACCGGGAAATATTATTTTTGTTTTCAATTGCTCAATGAGCCATGTTTATTTAGTTAATTGATTTAAACGTAAACTATTTATTAAATTTAGTCTTAAACTAATATCACACGTTCAATTGAGCTAATTTGGATAAAACCGTTTAGTCCTAACACTAAACCGATACTGTTTAATCTGTATCCGATTAATCCGTTTCTTATTTCGGGGTTAACTTGTGATTGTTTAAAATTCAATTAATTTGAACCGAATAATTCGTCAGAATAATGCCTCTCTATGTGATATTAATACACTATCTATCAAACAATTAAATTTACTTCTCACTAAAATACAATTTCACCTTGCTCCACCATATAAAAAAGGGTGACGGGTGTAAATAGTTAAATTGTCATTAAACTAAAACACGACCGTGTTACATCTAAAAATTGTACATGTGACTAATGATGTGGTAGTGAACCTCATTATAATTTAGTTCTCTCAGACTATCATGCCATTGTATACGTAAAAACATTAAAGTTAGTGTTTCGTGTAAAATTGTTTCTACAACCAACTCAACAAATTTAGTATAATTTTTGGTGTAAACTATATATTTAAAGATTTTACACAAAATTTTGTGAAACACCAAATTTTACAGCAAATTTATAATATTTCATTTAAACACTTTCGAATAAAATATTCTTATTAAAGTAAATTAGAACATATAAAAAATCTAGAGGGTAATATGTAAATGCTAGAAGTCTATTTGGTGCATACATTTGAGATAAACCACATTTGATGCAAATATATTTTTCAAATATTCTTTTGCTACATCAGCACATACGTTAGAAATGCCCTCGTAACGAAATATTAGACGGGATATATTTTTAGAGTTTAGTATGTATATCGTTAGCGTTTAATGGTAAATACCATAAACTCATTTACATCAAACCTTACCTTTGTAATTATTATTTTACAAAAATATGTAGGATTGTACACCAAATATAATCATATATATCTCATGTTTTATTAAATAAAGATGTAAACGATTTTACGTTTATTATCTTAATTTTCCAATACAAGATACACATGTGTACATTTTTTAAATGGCCTAACCTTAAAGTTGTTCCCCAAAACTAAAAAGAAGATAGATTATGCTCAATTTCTTTTCACAAACCTTCCCTGCAAATCAATACAAGAAGAAACAACTTATATTAAAACAAGATTGATAACATGAATCCTTTAAGCAAATCTAGAAATGGTAATATTACCTTAATACGAGGGCGTTTCTCGGCATTGAGCTTTCTTACTTCATAGCGAATGGTTTTAGCAAATAAACGATTACGTCTTTTCTCCTTGTACCTTTGAACACTTGCTTCTCTATTATGAGTCGTTGCACTCGATCCCATTGGTTGTAATCCTTCGTCTCCTTCACCTTCACCTACGCCAATGTTTTCGTTATGTGTCATTTCTGGAACCATCCACGACCCTCCATTGTCTCGCTCATCATGTGTTGCGCCCTATATATTTTGTAACGAATAGGAGAAATCAAACTCGATATTATAAGTATTTCGAGTCACGAAATAAAAACTTCTTAGTAACTCGAAAATGTATGTAGCAGATACCCTTAGTACATGTTTTTGTTATAACTTACAAATATGCCAACTAGAAAATACTACCAAGTTAACTTTCATAACTTGTGGGTCAATTTGCGCAAACTTAATTGTTTTTGGGGAATTGTACCGTACAAATTCGTAAAGCGGTAAAGTGCTAGTAGTCGTGGGTCAGAGACTCAGAGGTCATCAATAGCCACAGTTGTTTAAAGTTGGCCCCTTTTCCTGACCTCAAATTTGTAAAGTCAAGACAACATTTGGACACCAACTTAACAGTGTGCTTTTTAACATGTAGAATGCAATGTTTTGGAGTGGTTTTTGGCCTTTTTAATAAGTTTAATGCCCTCTTAACCCATTGATTTACACTCAAAAATGTCACCAGAATAATATCACCGACAACCCAATATTCACATTTAAATATCCAATCGAATATATTTACATGTTCTTATAGAGCATGCATTATGAATGTACATAAATACGGAAAGTGATTTGTACACTAATCATTTTTATATACATCCAAATAAATACGTACTATATATGTTTGATGCAATGATGTTATATACAGATCGATGAATAAAAAATGATGATGTATAAATCATTATATGCCCGGTAAATACGTGTGCACGTCAATCTTTGGAACCGACAACGCACGTACATGACTATTGTACAAATCTTTTATTTTTCTATAACATACAGTTTTGAGTTTTGCCTATACAAAAAAATTCAATCTTTTTTGTCTAATTATTATTTAATAAATTATAGTATTCTCAAAAGAGCCTTCAACCTCAATTTACTTTAATGTCGGATAGTAAATGTTATTTAAATGCTTAATAATTTGATTTTATGCTTAGTCAAAGAAAGAAATAGCAACCAAATTCCAGCATGATCTAGATGAGGTACACCAATAATTCATTGAAGTACCATGTACGACAATGACGTACATCCACTATAACTTATTGCAAGTAAAAAATTTTAGACAAATAAAAAATTACAAATTAAAAAGTAAAATATTTATAATATAATATTAGTTATGACATAGGTAACTATGCAAATTAAAGGGAAGATGATATATAACTCACATTGATAGAAGAAGGAAAAAAGAAATCATCTTTAAGTTCGGGTACGGTTTGTGGAGTATCCGGATCCGAATTATTATTATTATGAATATAAAGTGGACCTTTATTAACCCAAGAATTCATAATCTTCTCATAATCAAGCTTTAATACCAACTTACTCCTATTATTCTCATGATCATCAAAATAATTACGATGATAACATGATGTTGTTGATGATGATGATGATGACATCCCTCTAATCACATTTTTTCTCTCCACAACTTCCGAATAACAAACCCATTTTTCATGATCATTTTTATAATTTTTTCTCTTCATTGCCGTCCGCACAAGCTTAACTTCTTCATCGGCATAATTAACCGATGACGGAGAAGGTATATTTGAATTTTCATCATCATCATCGTCGTCATCGGAGCATAAGATTCCGGTGAGTGTAGTGGCATCATCACATGATGAAAAGATACAAGACATATCTAGTTTATCTTGTTCCATTAAGTTTTCGGGGTGTAATGGAAAAAGATTTATAAGTTGTTTGTTGTCATTGGTTGTTGGCATTGGTGGTTTTGGTGTTTTGGCAATGAGATGAAGTTTGAGACTTAGGAATTTTTGTTTATGTTTGGTTCTTTTTTTATGAGACGTTGGTTTAGTTCTAGGTTTAGATTTGGATTGTTTTGTGACCATAGTAGAAATTGGGAAAAAGGGTTGTGTTTTTTTGGTTTATTTAGTATGGATAGGGGTTGGATTGAGGTTTGAATAGTTTAGTGAAGAGGGTGTTTTTTGTATGGATTAAAAAAAGGGAGATGTGGGGTGATTTCATTGGATATTATGTAGATTGCATTTGGATGCTATAGATAAGAGTAGATGGGGGTGGGGTGAGAGATCACATAAATTATAAATATACAACACCCCTATCGCTTTTTATGATTATGAAACTTTTGGGTCACTTTTTCATGACTTGCACGTGGTAACACTAAATATTCTTTCTCTAGAGCCGTATAGCTAGGTCCTGTGTAAACAAAATCATGGAATTTTTGTTAAAACGATTTATTGATCTCTTTGTAAAACATTAAAGAGAAAGAGAGTGAGATTTACAAACTAGTGTTACTTACATTAAATATGGTTCATGTATCATGAAAATTAGTGAAGTATATTCTAATTTATATGCACCTCTAATTTATAAGATGCTAGGTAACACAAAAAGATTAATGTGCTAACATGTTTCATCAATAACATGTCATATTTGAATGAAAATTGAGGAAATAATGATATTTATTTTGTTACTTCATTTTATTCATAAGATTTTAAGTTATCATTTATTTGAACTTTAGACTTTTGTGTCTCGTTACAAAATACTTTCTTAACATAAAATATCACTTAATTAGACTTTTGTGTCTCGTTGCATCTTCGACGTATGTAATAAAAACTGTTCTAAATTTGATATAACAACTGCATCAAATGTGATTTATCTCCAACGTATACACTATATTTTTGCATCAAACTATTTTTACATTTTAATTTACTTCAGTTAATTACCTTTATGTTCAATCAACTTTCCAAACTATTAACTTGATTTAACTTTGATTTATTTATTTTGGTATAATTTCAGTTGTGTAAATTCTTTACATAAATTGATATTTTAATAATCGTATTTTGTGTGAAAAATTTGTTTAACTGTTTCAATCATCAATTATACAAAGTGAAGTATAACGTATTTAAATGAGCATGTTTTGAAGTTGGTTGATTATCCTTTTTGGTTATGGGGTCTTTGTATGCTTATTTTCTTCCTGTATTTTTTTTTTTTTTTTTGGTTTTCAAGTTCTATTCATGAGATCCTTCTGTTCTTGCAGTATGTTTGTCCTTCCCTTCTTTCGGGTTGGGTCAATTTTTTAATATAATTGTTGTTCCAAAAAAGTACAGAGTAACGTACTTAAACGAAGAATTACGAGCAGATAGTTTTTTTCAAATCAAATTAACAGGGTATCCCGTAATGTAAACAAACTTCGAGTAAATAAAATGCCTAAATGAAGATTAGATTTCAAAGGAATACTAAGATTCTCAAAATCTATAAAACAATCTAAAAGGAATATTGTATATTCCTTACAGCTTCTATACACAATCTAAAAGGAATATTATGAAATCCATATACAATCAAAAACGAATATTATATATTCTTACAGCTCATATCTTAGCATCAAAGAGAATCCATGAGATATCAAGTTGCATGCATTCCTTCACTATAAATAGAACCAAGGTGATGGTTCAAAGGGGGACTCAGACTCTCACGTTTAAAATTAGAAACATCGATAGATAGCATATGGGAAGGAAAAAACCTCAACACACTATTCCTTTCCCTCAAACCCCAAATTTACTCGGTCCTATATTGGGATTAGTGGCGTAAAACCGATTACCTTAAAAAGTAATATGAGTTACCAAATGGGGAATCGCCACCCGAGAAATTATTCCTCTCATCTTTGTTAAAAAACCCTACCTCGTTATTAAAATAATCCTCCCCATATTCAGTGATACCAGATTGTAAACCTATGGATACGGTGTCAACTCATCATTTCGGACCCACGTCTCGAACCTGCTAATCTACGTATCATCATCTGGCGCCATTCGTGGGACCCGAACATCTCTAGCCAAGAATCCATCACACTACCAAACCCACAGCAAAGATAATGGCTGATATCGATCCATCCCAAGGGCCTCATAAAATAGGAGCTGAAGATATTAGCGACCCAAATATCATACTCATCCCCACACCAACTGCAAACACAAACAAAGAACCCATTGGCACAACTTCTGAACCAAATCCCAATGATCCAGTAATGCAATTCATAGTTCATAATTTTGATCGAGTGAACGCCTTGTATACCGCATTTACTCAAAAACAAAAAGATCACTCCCACACCCCCTCACTCACGAAAGAGAACCCGACGACTGCAGAACCTTGAAATTCTGATTCAGAAGAAGTACCGCCTAGTAGAACCAAGGAAAACATCTCTATGGAAAGCGATAACCCGGTAAACAACCAGGCCCTTCGGGGGGCAACACTACTCGTCATAAATAACCCAAAAGGAAAGGCCCCCCAAAACACAGACTTCTATCATCAACCTTTTGTGTTCAAGGAGCCCACCATGGACGTTCGGGACCTTGTAGCATCTCCGTTTACCAAACGAATACGGGACTACGACGTGCCAGATGGACTGAAAGTTCCCACTAACTTAAAAACATATGATGGCACTCTGATCCCGATGATCACCTCACTATCTTTATGGGTACAATGGATGTGCACAAACTTCCCGAGCCAGTGTGGTGTCGTTTCTTTCACATTACGCTATGTGGGGTTGCGAGGTTTTGGTACAATAACCTCACACCAGGGAGCATAGATGGTTTTCATCAGTTGCGAGACAAATTTCGATTAAATTTCTTACAACAGAGGCGTTTCCAAAAGACTCAAGCCGAGATACTTGGCATCCGACAATGCCCGGATGAATCATTAAAAGATTATGTAGCTCGGTTCAGCAAAGAAACATTACACATGTCTGATCGGTCAGATATGATGGTATCCGGGGCTTTCATCAGTGGCCTGCGTCCGTGGCGGTTATTTAAAGACTTGATTGCAAGACCCCCAACGTCTTTAGAGGATTTGTTCACCCAAACGCACAACTTCATACGGGCAGAAGACGCCAACAACGAAAACCGACTTCGAGTCCCTCGACAAGGAAGTCGTGAGACGAAACAACATGCTACGTACAAAGACCTCCCAAGAAAACCACGAGACAAATTTGTACATCGTTCGGCTGCCCGATATAACGAACAGCTAAAAACACCACAACACCCTTTTACTGAAATACTTGCCACAAACGAAGCTAAGTCAATACTTCGACCACCGCCTAAGATGTTCACTCCAGCAAGCAAACGAGATAGGACAAAATATTGTAAATTTCAAGACGATCACGGTCACGACACTAATGACTGTATTGTAACGTCCCATTTTTTTTATAACACTTTATATATTAATATAAAGTAATAACCACATAATTCACAAAATATATACATTGTTTTCATAAAACATCAGATATTAATATAGAGCATGATCTATGAGTCCATCACTAACAGCTCTCGGGTCGCTTGCCCGAATTCCCGCCCTTCATCTCTTTAGGCATACCTATCAACACGGTAAACAACAATACGTAAGCACCTCGCTTAGTAAGTAAAGGGATAATCCAGTTACAGCAATACAATAAACCAGACATTTCATGTCTGTATTCTTTAATCATACATTTATCATCTACACAGTTGTCACAATTGATCACTCAGCAATTTGACTATTTAACTCACATGTACATAGGCACAATTGTTCACTCAGCAATTGCCCTTTTTCACTTAATCTCACAAGCATAATTGGTTACTCAGCAATTGTCCACTCAATTCGACTTCATAGGCGCAATTGATCACTCAGCAATAGGCCTCTCAACTCATCCTCATAGGCACAATTGATCACTCAGCAATAGGCCTCTCAACTCATCCTCATAGGCACAATTGATCACTCAGCAATAGGCCTCTCAACTCATCCTCATAGGCACAATTGATCACTCAGCAATAGGCCGTTTAACATATATATATACATGGGCACAATTGTTCACTCAGCAATTGGCCGTTCAACTCATTGATACACTCAGTTATTCAATACAACTTTATAACACTAGCATTATTGACAGATTAGTCAATTAATATTCTTTACTCTCCTATTACTTACCTCGAGGACGACGATCGGATATTTACGAACTGCTACTCGAAAAACCTGTCGAGGCGATCGTACCCAATTAACTCTAATAATAATTAATATTATTTAAAGCATCAATTAATCCTGCGATACTACCCTCTAGTGTCGCTACACCTTCTGGCGACATCAGATTAGTGTCGCTCAACACACTTTTGCGACACAACCTGCGACACTAGCTCTTAGTGTCGCTAAATCAACAATTCAATTAACAGGAGAAACTAGCGACACAAGCTGCGACACAAGCTCTTAGTGTCGCTAAAATAACAGTACTAATCAGCAGTAGAAACTAGCGACACAAATCTTTGTGTCGCTAAAGCAACAGTATTAACTCGCGACACCATCATTGCGACAAAAGCTGCGACACTACCCTTGTGTCGCAATGACGAACAGAACAGCAGCAGCTTTCGATTTTAACAATTTTCTGGGTAAAACTCACACTTTTAACCCAATAAATTTACTGAAGATGATAAAGCACGTAATAAGCTCAAACTCTTACCTGGAATTGGTTTCAAAACACACAAGAACACTTTCAAAGATCAAATCTTTAGCAAACTTAACCTTTTCTTGCTTTCTCTCTATAGAATTCTCGAAATCACCCACCTAAATGGTTCTGGAAGTGTAAATTTGTTTCTGGAGAATTTTGGAATGAAAAATGGGGTTTAACCCCTCTGTTTTACACTTTTAACCCTTACTAACCGCCTTTTGACCCAGCACTGCGACACAAGCCTTGTGTCGCACTCGGCTTTGTGTCGCTACCTGCGACACTAACCCTTGTGTCGCACAACAGTACACAACTTTCAATTTTAACGAATTTCGGGGTGTTACAATTTTAACCCTAGTGGGCGGCTAAGCCACTTGGCTGTAGGGGCAAAAATACACAACAATAGTCAAACCTCCTTTCCGCCAAGTCACCGAAGTAGCAGCAGACTGCAAATTGAATGGGGAAAGAAGGTAGAAATCGAAGCCAAACCAAAGAACGAGATACACATGACCCAACATGATCCTATGACTAAGACAAGGCAACGGTCTCCATACCCAAGCATAACCTTCTCAGAAGAAGACCCAATACCCGACAACTGCATGGGTGATAACCCAGTGATCATCACGGCTGACATCGGGAGTACCTAAATACACCGGGTCGACGTTGATACCGGTAGCTCGACAGAAATCATGTACGAACATTGTTTTGAACAACTGCCAACGAAGTATAAAAAATCAATAAAACCCCCAAATACTCCACTCATCGGATTCAATGGCCAAAAGTCATGGCCTGTAGGGATGGTTCTGTTGCCATTCACCCTATACAATTATCGCGGTCATATGAACAAAACGATTGTCACTGACTTCATGATTGTCAGAGCCCCATCACCCTATAATATCATCTTAGGGCGCCCAGGGATGAAGGAATTCGGTGCAATCGCTTCCACCTTGCACACTCTTGTGAAGTTCCCAACAAAGCAAGGAATCGCAATAGTAAAAGGAGAAATCCTCAAGCCAAAAATCTGCAATTAAATTTCCCGAAAGAGAGATCGTATGTTAGAAGAAGATTCGAAGCATGACAGGACGGAGAAAGGAGAAAGAATAGTTATCAATAAGGAATACCCGGACCAAAGGGTTACAATAGGCAGACATCTTCCAAGAATGCTGAAACAACATTTGTACGAGTTATTATGCTATAACGTCGACATTTTCGCATGGACTTCGGGAGACATGACTGGCATACCACATGAACTTGCAGAGCACAAGCTAAATGTCCATCCAAGAACCTTCCCCGTATGGCAGAAAAAACAGATGTTAGCAAAAGATCGCAATGACGCTATCAACGAAGAGGTCATGAAGTTGGTAGAAGAACGAATATTAAGACCGGTCTTCTTCCCTAGATGGGTGGCCAACCCAGTAATGGTACGAAAGTCGGACAACACATGGCGCATGTGCATTGACTTCACCAATCTGAACAAAGCATGCCCAAAAGACAGTTATCCACTGCCAGAAATAGATCAAAAAATAGAATATTTGGAAGGGTACAAGTTGAAGTGCTTTCTTGATGCATATAAGGGATATCATCAAATACGAATGGCCAAGGAAGACGAAGAGAAAACTTCGTTTCACACAGAGCATGGAACATTTTGTTACGAAAAAATGCCATTTGGTCTAAAGAACGAAGGTGCCACATATCAACGCCTGATGGACCAAACGTTTTCCAATCAACTTGGTCGAAACATTGAAATATATGTGGATGATATGGTGATAAAAAGCAGGAACGAAGGTTGCTTTATCTCCGATATAACTGAAACCTTTGAAACATTGAGAAGAACCAACATGAAGCTCAACCTGAAAAAATGCACATTTGGGGTAGAAGACGGACAATTCTTAGGATACATGATCACTAACGAAGGAATCAAGGCTAATCCTGAAAAAGTACAAGCAATAATCGACCTAGACTCCCCACGGACCATAAGGGACATCCAAGCATTGAACGGGAAGTTAGCAGCCTTAGAGCGTTTCTTATCCAAGTCTGCAGAGCGATCACTTGAATTCTTCAAAACCTTGATAGGTTGTCTTAATAAAAAAGATTTCAAATGGAGCGCTGAAGCAGAAACATCTTTCCAACAACTCAAAATCCACCTTCAATCTCTGCCTGCACTAACAACACCGAGGCCAGGAGAAGTTCTCACACTTTACCTTGCGACTGCAAAAGAAGCCATCACTGCAGTTTTGTTAGCTGAAAGGGGAAATATTGAGAAACCCATATATTTTGTTAGCCGAGCACTACAAGGGCCTGAGATCAATTACCCCAGTCTAGAAAAAAATAGTCCTTGCCCTCGTGCACGCAGCAGGACGACTTCGCCGCTATTTCCAAGCACACAACATCTGCGTTTTAACCGACCAACCAATCAGACAAGTCCTCCTAAAACCGGAGAACTCAGGACGATTAACTAAATGGGCGATCGAACTTGGTGAACACGACATCATATACAAACCTAGAACCGCAGTTAAAGGACAAATACTCGCAGATTTTCTTGCAGAATCTCCCTCAATCGAAAGGAAAATAGGAGACGAGTTGAATAATGGTAGCTCACATGAACTTACGCCACCCACATGGACTTTGTTCAACGATGGCGCATCAAGCACCGAGGGATGCGGAGCAGGACTGATATTGACCGATCCGAACGGATAAGAAGTAACTTATGCACTGCGTTTTGACTTTCAAACAACCAATAATGAAGCTGAATACGAGGCCCTAATCGTTGGGTTGGAACTAGCCATTCTGCTTGAAGTTCAACACTTACAAGTGTTCTGTGACTCCCTTCTCATCACAAACCAAATAAAGGGATTGTACGAAGCTAAAGAAGAAATAATGCGTAGGTACTTATTCAAAGCCCAGGGATTGCAGAAACTCTTCCAAAGCTTTTCAATTACACAGATTCCGAGGTCAAAAAATAAACGCGATGACGCCCTAAGTAAGTTAGCTTCCTCATCTTTCGCACACCTCACAAAGAATGTCTTGGTTGAAATTGTTCCATGCAGAAGCATAGACGTCAAAGTTATAAAAACTGTGGCAAGAAACGAAAAAACTTGGATGGATCCAATCATCCAATACCTAACAAAAGGGGATCTACCGGATGACTCGATGGAAGCTCGGAAAATAAGAATTAAAGCACCACAATATTCCATCAAAGAAAACGTTTTCTACCGAAAGGGATACCTAACCCCTTGGCTACGATGTGTCGGACCGGACGAAGCAGATTATGTATCAAAAGAGGCACATTTTGGGTCATGCGGCTCCCACGCAGGAGCAAGAAGCATCGCACAAAAAACAGCAAGGCTCGGATACTTTTGGCCTACCATGTACAATGATGCCAAAAAACTCGTAGAAACATGTCATAGCTGCCAACGGCACGCACCAATTGTACGTCAGCCACAGTATGAATTGACAAGCATCTCAAGCCCTTGGCCTTTCTATCAATGGGGAATCGACATTGTAGGACCTTTTCCAGAAGCTCCATGGCGAGTCAAGTTTCTTGTAGTCGCCATAGATTATTTTACTAAATGGGTAGAAGCGGAACCACTAGCTACAATCACAGGCCAGCGGATACTACAGTTAGTTTGTTTGGCGTAATATTGTTTCGTTTGGCGTAATATTGTTTGTCGTTTTGGTATCCCAGGAATCATCATAAGTGACAACGGAAAACAGTTCGCCAATAACCCGTTTAAAGAATGGTGTGAAGAACTCAAAATCAAACAAAATTTTACTTCTGTCGCACATCCACAGGCCAACGGACAAACTGAAGTAACTAACAGAATCTTACTACAGGGTTAAAAAACAAGGCTCGGCAAAGCCAAAGGAAATTGGGTAGAAGAATTACCAAATGTACTTTGGTCATATCGAACGACGGCCCGAACTGGAAATGGTTGTACGCCTTTCAGTTTAGTCTATGGATCTGAAGGAGTCCTACCCCCAGAAATAGGATTGCCAACTTATCGAATAACTACATTTGATCCATCACTAAACAATGAAAACCTTTGCTTGAACCTCGACTTACTAGAAGAACGACGAGAAATGGCTGCACTTCGTAACGCAAGATATAAGCTACAGACGGAAAAGTACCACAACCAAAAGGTTAAACACAACCACTTTAAAGTTGGTGATTTTGTCCTTCGAAAGAACGAGGCAAGCAGGCAAGAAGGATAGAGAAAGTTAGACCCAAATTGGGAAGGATCATACCAAATAACCAACATGAAACAAAAGGGGGCATACACCTTAGCCGACATGAAAGGACGCCCCATCCCACGCACATGGAACATTAGCAATCTCTGAAAGTTTCATTTCTAACCGTTATTGGGAACAAATAACCTCAAAAATAAATAATTCTAGAATAGATTGAGGTCAAGTGAAAGATGCACACTGATTTCTCTCGAAAGTATGCGCTTTTAAGTCTATCATGTATTGAATCTTAATGAAAGTTCATTTGGATTATATAAAAGTATATAAATAAACGATCCCGACATTAGAGGGATGATCCAGACACGTGTCACAAATACTCAGAACTTGCAAGAGCCCAATTACAATAACAACATACATTGATCGTGTGTATCCCTTTATCTCTATAAACTTGCGTATTTACAAATTAGCCAAAAGTAATCTAAAGTGGTCTTTGTAGTGACTTAACAAGATACTACTAACTTGGCTATGTTTCAAAATTTAGAGAAAGTACGAGCAACATAAATTCATCACTAAAAAAATACAAATTAAGCAAAATAATCGTAAGACCTATTCTGGAAGCTCAATTTGTGAACATTTTTCAATTGAAATAGATAATATCCAAATAGACCTCATCCAAATAAAAATTAGGCACACACCCAAATTTATCCAACACGAGATAACGTTGTCAGCTCAAACAAAATATTAATTGATATAAAAATAACTACAGATTGTACCACTTCATTTGGGTCCGAAACGAACGATCAACATAGTTGCAAGAATGAGGTAAACCTGTATTAATCCTTTGGGTATATAAACTCCCTACTTCAAAGTCTCAAAATTGGATCATTTATTAACTTAAATTATTCTTATGCTCCTGATACAAAGAAATGTTATGCAGAGTTGACCAACCACACTTCTATTTTTTGAAAGTACTACACCAAAAGTTTTCTTGCCTTAAACTAACCAATAAAATAACAAACCATAAAAAAAATGTTTGTGTCAAACAGCACACAAATAGTTATAATAAAACATACACAAACACATGTTGTATTCATATAATACATAACAAAAACTAGAATACAACTTATTCAACCTCCAAATGTAAGCTTACAAAATAAACGTTAAAAGCTTTGCTTACATGAAAGGAATCAAAACACGAACACAACACGAGTAAACTAGTCACTCAGTTACCTAGACCTCTACGTAAACCCGCTACCTCATGCTCTAACACCCCCAACCGCACTCTCATTTCTCCTCGTTCACATTGAAGTCACTTTATCTCTTCTTTATACATCGCGATATCACTATCCCGGGCCAACACCTTACCCCGTAACTCGTTACACCGATGCGTAATAGTGTACTCTTTCCTTATCAAATCATCAATACAAGCATGAAGTAGAGAAAGATATTGATTTTCTAACCATGACGGGCGTCTCACATCCTCACTCGAACAATCTCCAGTCACCCTTGGAACGTCGCTTGTTTGACCATCGAAACCACCACTTGGTAGCACACCGAAGTTCAAATAACCGTTCGTGTCTTCTCCCGGACCCAAAGGCTCCATTCCCACATTAGGTAAATCCTCAATTTCAGTCAAAACCTCTTCAAGTCTCACATTCGATTCTATGCTCCCATGACTCGGGAGGTAACCAACGGGATCGCTCAATATCGGGATGTTCAACGAAGTCATCATGTATTCAGTGTTCCCGGTCGTCATTCCCGTCAAACCGTTATCTACAACAAACAAAAAAAACATATAGTTTAACCTTACCTCAAATACTCACACCAATAATTCGAGAGAACTAAACACGTACACTCATAGGACGTATGATAGTATTCCTGTCTCCACAGGTAGTTTCCTCCATCATCATACGATGCACCATAACTGGTTTGATCGAACACATAACACGGTTCCAACGACTCCTATAAACATATACAAATTATATAAAAACAAAGAACTAACATAGCACAAGAATCGTTATATGATTCGATCTACTTACCGATGGCAGGAGTTCACTTCCGTTTGTATACTCCATAGGAACTGAGGAGCCACAGTAACTTTGCTGGGATCATTGTTTATATATACAAAATTGAAATACAAAATTGAAGAGATAAAATACTAGATGTAATGATGAACTATAGACTTTAGGATATGAGAGAACCTTCATACGTAAAACTTACTGTGCACTGTACATATTTAGAAAGTTACACATATCTTCAAGGGAATCTTCCGTGTCAACGTATTGTAAAAAAAAATACAAAATAATATATAAGGTTGGCACGTGATAAATATACCAATTCTAAATCATAGCATATTTAACCGTCATTTGCTATGTACACAAATAATAATAAATAAATAATTAACAATAATAATAAAACATATATATATGAATATATATATATATATATATATATATATATATATATATATATATATATATAATAAATGACAATTCACGAAGAAAGTGCCTAGTATCTAAATATATAAAAACTTGCAAAAGTCCGCGCATCTTCAAAATTATTCACATACACGGACTTGGAGGGCTTAATAGAGTATCCCGTAATCTAAACAAACTTCGAGTAAATAAAATGCCTAAATAAAGATCAGATTTCAAAGGAATATTAAGATTCTCAAAATTTAAGATTCTCAAAATCTATAAAACAATCAAAAAGGAATATTGTATATTCCTTACAGCTTCGATACACAATCTAAAAGGAATATTATGAAATCCATATACAACCAAAAACGAATATTATATATTCTTATAGCTCATATCTTAGCATCAAAGAGAATCCATGAGATATCAAGTTGCATTCATTCCTTCACTATAAATAGAACCAAGGTGATGGTTCAAAGGGGGACTCAGACTCTCACGTTTAAAATTAGAAACATCGATAGATAGCATATGGGAAGGAAAAAACCTCAACACACTATTCCTTTCCCTCAAACCCCAAATTTACTCGGTCCTATATTGGGATTAGTGGCGTAAAACCGATTACCTTAAAAAGTAATATGAGTTACCAAATGGGGAATCGCCACCCGAGAAATTATTCTTCTCATCTTTGTTAAAAAAACCCTACCTCGTTATTAAAATAATCCTCCCCATATTCAGTGATACCAGATTGCAAACCTATGGGTACGGTGCCAACTCATCATTCCGGACCCACGTCTCAAACCTGCTAATCTACGTATCATCACAAATAATCAAAATAAAGGACTCTTAGTGGTTGATTTTGAGCCAATCCCATTCAAAAATTTTAATTCTTGACTTTTACATGGCGATCTCAAATCAATCATAAAGGACATCGGTGTTCCGATACCTCTTCGCAACCAACTTACATCCATTTTGTTCATAAACGAGTTGAAAAATCTTAAAGTTCACATTAAAAATTGGAGAGACATCTAGTCACCAATGTCGTTGGAAACAATCTCAAAGAATTGAGGTCCACAATTGAATTAATTGACTCCAAAGTGGAATGTGGAACCATAAATGATAAAGATAAATTGAATTAATTGACTCCAAAGTGGAATGTGGAACCATAAATGATAAAGATAAAGAAGATCGAATTGCCTTCAAAAAGCAATTGTTGGAGTTGAAAACTTTAAAGATTAAAGATCTCAAACAAAATGCAAAAGTTAAATGGACGGTAAAGGCGACGAAAACTCCAAATTCTTTCATAGAATGTTTAATAATAATCTCAAGCGTTCTAGAAATTAAAGATGCGGTAAGTTGTGGTGGAGAGAAATCATCAGGTCCGGATGGTTTCACTTTCAAGTTTTTTTAATAAATAATTGGGATATTTTAGGCCAAGACATTATTTCTTACATCATGAAATTTCAATCTACGGGTTTTATTCCAAGGGGGTGCAACTCGTCTTTCATTGCTCTAATTGCAAAAGTTGATGAGCCTCTTGAAATTGATTATCATAGGCCCATTAGTCTTATTGGGAGCCAATATAAAATTATTGCAAAAATGCTCGCAAATAGACTTTTGCACATAATTCTTTTGGTGGTTAGTGAAGTTCAAACAACCCATATCAAAGGTAGGCAAATTCTTAGGGAAAAAAGAAGAAGAAATAATTGATTTTCTTTAAAGTGGATTTCCGAAAAGCCTTTGACACACTTAATCGTGGATGAAATAGTGAAGTGGGATTTCAAGTAACCGGAGGAGTTTGATTAAAGGTTGCTTTCAAAGGGTCTATGGGCCGGTTCTTGTCAATGGTTCCCGTACCTTGGAACTTCGGATACCTAAAGGCCTTAGGCAAGGCGATCCTCTATCACCTTTCATTTTCATTTTGGCGGAGGAGGCATTACATATTGTTCTCCTTGAAGCAAAAAAAAAATATATATATATCTTTCGCGGGCTTGAGGTGGGTAACAATAGAGTACCAATTTCTCACCTTCAATTTTTCGATGACGCTCTTGTCATGGGAGAATGGTCAGTCTCAAATGCTAGAAATCTTTGTAGAATTCTTCCTGCTTCTTCATGGCATCCGGATTGAAAGTCAACTTGGCAAAAAGCAAGATTTTTGGTATTGGATTGTAATATTCGGAGGTGTCCTTTTTAGCTTCTGTAATTGGTTGTCAAGCTTCTCAATTTCCTACCACACATCTTGGCCTTCCCATAGGGTGCAATATGAGAAAATGCTCAAGTTGGCTCCCAGTCATCATAAAATTCGAAACGAGATTATCTAATTGGAAATCCAAGATACTTTCTTTTGGTGGAAGACAAACAATCATCAAATCCGT
The DNA here is from genome assembly GCA_963930675.1 of Gnaphalium uliginosum. Lineage (NCBI taxonomy): Eukaryota > Viridiplantae > Streptophyta > Magnoliopsida > Asterales > Asteraceae > Gnaphalium > Gnaphalium uliginosum. The sequence goes on from OZ005685.1 coordinate 34,470,111, forward strand.
TCTCGGGAGTTTAGGGGTGTATTTTTTTCTCTTTATTCAAAGCTCCATCTACAATTCCTCGGAAACTAGAAGGGTTGAGAAGAAACTTGTTTTTGGGTGGTACAATGGAAGATCGAAAGATATCATGGATTGCTTGGAAAAAAGTACTAGCTCCTCTCAATAATGGAGGATTAGGCATTGGAAGTCTTCAAGCAAGTAACTACGCAATGATTGCTAAGTGGTGATGGAGATTTCAGGTGGAGCCCAACGTCTTGTGGAGTAAAGTAATAAAAATATATTTGTGGAGAAGATGGTGGCCTATCGAACAAATCGGTTTTTGGTAATTCTTCAACTCCAAAGAATAACATTATCAACTTAAAGAGAGAGAGAAAGAGCTTTTAAAAATAAATATTAACATGCAAATCTCTCTTATAAAGAAGAGAGGAGATGGTGACTCTACTAGCTTTTGGGAAGATGTTTGGGTAAGAAATACTCCCTTGAAATTCGACTATTCAAGATTATATGCTTCGGAGACAAATACTCAATGCAAGGTATATGAGAGTGAATTTTAATGGGCATGTTGGTGTTTGTTGTTGGAATTGGAGGAGACCTTTGATGTTGGGCCAATAGGTAAAACGATTGAAGGAGTTAGAAAGTATTTTGTCTCATCTTTCTTTTAATAATAAGCCCGATCGTAGGAAGTTTGTGATAGGATCCGCTAGACTTTATTCGGTCAATTTTTTGAAAAAGCTAATTGACCTTAGCTATTTGGTCATCGAATCTCAACAAGTTAGATGGAATAAACTAATTCCAAGGAAAGTGAATGTTACTTCTTGGAGATCCTGCAACGAAAGGCTTCCAACAAAGGTTAATTTCAACAAAGGACACATTGATATACATTCCACTAGATGTCCCATTTGCGATGAGGCTGAAGAAACGGAATTTCATATATTCGGGGAATGTAGGGTTGCTAAAGAAGTTTGGAAAAAGGTTTTTACATGGTGGTCATTGGAGGAACCTACCTTCTCCAACATTGATGATGTGATTACATCTTCGGATCACACATCTCTTCCGGTTAGGCTCCGTTCAATCTTTGATGCGGTGGTTCAATCTACCATTTGGATTCTACGGTGCTATCGAAATGAGACCACGTTTTCTATAACTAAGACGAGACGTGCTTTGTGACGATATCAAGCTTCTCTCCTTCACTTGGATTTCTAATAGGGAAAAGAAACTCGATATTAGATGGGTAGATTGCATTTGTAACCTAAAAAATTATTTTTCCTTGTAATATCTCTTTCTTCTAGCTTCTTACTAGATGACTTTTTTATTTAAAAATTCATTTGCTATTAAAAAAAACACTTTAAACAAAATGACTAAAATGTAACATTAAAAATTTGGTGAATATTTATTATTGTATAAAACTTAATGCAAATTTTTCAAAAATATGGTGCACATAAAAAGATACAGCAAATTTGGTGAATTTTTTGGAGGGTAATTTTTTCATTAAAATGTCAAATTTAATATTTTAATGCGTACTTTGAAAATTTTTCTTTTCTTTTTCTCCTTTTTGTGCATTTTTTATTATCTTAATGTTAACAACAAACTCTCCTACGAGTATGTAGAAATGAAATCAAATTTAGTTCAATGGTCATTCTTTCATTTGTTGTTTCATGTGGGCATTTAAGATAGTCATTTTCTTTTAGTCCATCAAGTTCACTATTCATATCTAGACATGTAAATGAACCGAACGAACACGAACGAAGACAGTTTGTGTTAGTTTATTAAGGTTTTATCGAACAAATGAACAAACACGAATAGATAAGCGAACGGATTTTGTTATTCATGTTCGTTCACCAAGAAATTCGGTTGTTCACGAACATAAACGAACGCAAATGAACGAATATGAGTGGAAAATGTGAGTGACCGGAAGTAATGGATGGAGAGAGGTCCAAGTGGAAGGTGTGTGGGAGTGGAGGAAAAATTTGAGAAAGAAATGTGAAATGTAAAAATATTAAAATGGTTAATACAATTATATTTAGAATAAATATCTAAATGTTGAATAGTAGTATAATATAATTTAGATGAGATAAAAATAAGATATACAAATATCTAGTAATTTAATTAAAGTATTAGTTAACAAACGAACATGTTAACGAACGTTCACGAACATGTTATGGAACGTTCACGAACGTAAATAAACGAACGAGACATATGTTCATGTTCGTTCATATAAATAAATGAGCGTAAAATTTGATTCATGTTCGTTTATATAACGAAACGAACGAACTTTCCGTCGAACGGTTCATGAATTGTTCGCTGAACGTTCAGTTCGCTTACATGTCTATTCATATCCATCCATTCATATTAACAAAAGACACTTGCAACCTTTTCCTTTTAAAAAATATGTTTTTTTTCTAATTAATGTGTGTGGAGTAATCAAGGCCCAATAATAATAAAAGAATATATTTTATTTATATAGTAGATTTGAGTCAAAGTTTTAAAAGGAACTAGTCAAATTACTGTTATATCGTTTTACATATAATATTCAACATTTAACCATCAATAATTTAAGACTAAATACAATTAATTAAAAGTTAATACATCATAACTAATTTCAATTACAAAGATATAACCTTATTATTATTTAATTCGTTTTATAATTGATGTAAGCACGTACTATAATGATGAATATTAAAATGTCGATTACCCGATTGATTTGATATAAATATCTGGAAAAATATAGTTGGGGTTTCGATTCACGGGCTAGAATTTTTATTACAAAAGCAAACTTAATTTTTTCCCTGGGATAACGGGTTGGACTAGTAACTCGAACCTTGACCTAACCTGACTAGAAAAGTTAAATGCATTGGTTGTTCTAACTTAGTAGGTTGACAGGCTAGCACTGCCACCCAACCAGTTTATTTACTTGCCGATTTCGTATCGAGTTGCAAGTCATGACGAGACCATCATTGTGAATTGTAAGAAAAATGATATACTACATACTACTATGTTCTCAACTATACGAAGATATATTAAATAAACATATAAAGGCTAGTTGTATATTATAGGGGTGTTCAATATTCGGTTTGAAACCATTTAAACCAAAAACCAAACTGAACCAAAACAAAAAAACTCGAATCGACTTCAAATTTGGTTTTCGGTTCATTTTCAGTTCCGTTTACACGTTTGAATTCAATGGTTCGGTTTCGGTTTTGAATTTTTGAATTTTTGAATTCGGTTAAACCGAAAACCGAATTCAAATTAATAATATATTAAATTTTTAATATTAATATATGTGTTATATATGTGATGTTTAAATTTTCTAAACAAGTTTATTTACATTTCAGCCCTAAATTAACTTCATGTCTTTCACTTTTCACACTAGTTAAACCTTAACACATTAACAATTACATACCGAAACTGATTTTTATGGTTATTTGGTTAAATTTAGATATTTTTCGGTTTTAACCGAAATCGAACTGACTTCGAATTCAGTTTTCGGTTCGATTTCGTTCGATGTACAACTTTAAATTCGATTTTCGGTTTTTCTCTCAAAAATTTCAAATTGAACAACCCGAACCGAATACACCAAAGAAACCGTAAATCGATAAACACCCTTACTATCTTATGTTGATAGTCTAAAGTCTAAACTAGGCCCATTGATGTATACATAGTCCTAGTATTTGTGTTAAGCCCATCATTTGTAATCGTTTATATTTATGTTATGATAATCGCCTAATCGGTAGTGATTTCAATGCGAAGTTGGGAGCACATGTATATCAGGATACAGAGCCTAATTAAGTTTTCCCTTTCCTTTAATCATTTTAGAACCCGTTTCACTTATTGCACTTAAATAAATATGGAGTTTAATTTGGTAAGTCATTTAGGGCGTGCTTGTTATTTAATTAATAAAAAGTGGTGATGATTTGTACACCATCAAAAATTATTCGTAAACCGTAATTGTATTTTACAATATTGTAATTTACAACACCATAAAACACAATTGGTGATACGGTGTAGAAATCAATCCCCATAAAAAAGATATGTATTAGTTATTAAAGTCCTGAAAATGTGAATTCTTATATCAAATTATGACTTTTTCAAAACATTTGACATAATTGCCATTTGAACTGCCTCATGTAAAGGGGGTTAAGTTATTAATTCTCAATTATTCGGTAAGTTTATTTAGCAAAACAAAACATAATTATGTATGTATTTGAATATTGATTAAAATTACCAAATAATGATGAAAACTATCTAATCAATCTCACTTGAAATATGATCAACAATTAGTTTGTAATTCACAAGAAAGGTTATTTCCACGTGAATCCCCGACTCGCTATTCTTTGAATCCAATGCGACTCTTACCAAAAAAACACATATAAGACAATGTTGTTCTGCTGTTTAGCGGCAAAGAGTTTGATCTTTTTATAGATGAGTTTCGGTGGCATATTTCTTCTTTACATGAAGTTTGATATGATAAAACGATAACATGAAAACAACACAACAAAGCAAGAAGACGAGGAAATATTGAAAAGAGCTCACCAGCAATGGCATTTGATGTTAACAGATATAGTGGGCCCCTCAAGTACATCATCAACGTATATAAGAACAATGAATGCCAAAATCAAATCCCAAAAAACACACATTCAAACCTACATGTGTTTTCTTTTATGTTAACCTTCAAATTCAATTCCATCAATCAAATCTCTTTTTGTTTAATCTAAAAAAACAAGTAACTAGCAACGGCTATCGCACCTGTCGCCGCGGAGCATTTTAAGCTGGCTCCGGACGACGGTGCGTCTGCTGGTGCCGCATCAGACACTGGAGCATCTGACGTGGGACTCACAGAGCCCGATGATGGAGCTGGTGGGGATGCCTTGTCCGACGGTGAGGATGACGATAATGGTGCATGGCCAGATTTGGAAGACTTTGGTGTAGCGGCTGGTGCTTTTGTCGATTTTGTTGGTGGTGCAGCTTTCGGGGCGGTTTTTGGAGCTGTTTTCGGGGCGCCTTTGGGAGCTGCTTTCGGTGCGGCTTTAGGAGATGGGTGCTTGGGCAATTTAGGCGCGGCGGCAGGGGAAGTAGTAGGAGCGGCGGCAGAAGCGATACCGATGAGGGCGATGGTGATTAGTACAAGAACAACCATTTGGCGTGCCATTTTTGTTATTTCAAAAAATGGGAAAAGCAAAATGGTTTTATTATTTGTGGAAGTATTCTAAAGAAGTGCAGTTGTACACTGTTAAATTTTCAATAATGATAGGATATGATGGTTAGGAAAGGTGGTAGTGAAATGTGTTTAAATAGTTGTTGTTTACACCTGAGATGGTGGAGATTGGTGGCAGAGCTACTTTTTATCACTAGTAACAGAAAACAATTATATGTGAGAATTAGATGTAAAATAGCCACAAATTCAGCAGTCCTAAATGGTTTTTTCGGTTTTGATCACATCTTCAGTTTGACCCATTACATTCTTCTCTTATTTTTATTTTTGTTACATCTTATCTGTTATTAATCTTAACAAAAATTCGGAAATACATGAGTTTTTTAAAAAACAAACTCATGTACAATTATTTAATTTAATAATAATAATAATAATAGTTGTTAATAGTAGCCATTATTGCTATTTTTTTAAAAGAGAAGAAAGTTAGGACATTCGAAAAGTAAAATGTATTACCACTACCTATAGGAGCGTCTTTCTTGCGAAGACGGAGCTTTCTCCGGAGGATATCATAGGCATATCATGTTCTTTCTCAGTCTTTCATGCTTTTGTTGTGGGAGAGACAGAAGTGGTGGGTCAATTTTTTTTTTTTTTAGTTATTTTTGGGTATATAATAAAGGTATATTTGTGAAGTTCAGTCTTTCATTACATCATAGACAGTATTCATTCTTTGTTCAGTTTTTTTAGGACTTGCTGACGGTCCGGTTTTTCATCTTTCACTTCACCGTATGGGGTACGTGGTCTTAAAAGTAAACTAGTACAATACCCATGTAATGCAGCGAGATCGTATATGTAAAAGACGTTATTAGTTTATGGCGGAGAGTAGAAAGATTGTTCTAAAGTTACGTTTGAAAATTAACATATTGTATAACTGGTATTAAAATTGTGATAGTTAAGTTGAAACATTGGTTGGAGTTATGATTAATATGAATACTTAAAATGACTTGGCATCTCACTATATATATGCACATTATAGATTATAGATGATAGTCTTATAGATAGTGTGGTCGAGGTCAACTATGAAAGAAGAAAAATGTACGACAATTAATTATAGGACCGTTGTATGACTACTTGACTAGTAACTGACGAAGCCTAATTGGGCTTAGTATGCCCAAAAAGTTAAAACTGGTTTTGGCCCAGGGTTATGAGCAATTCTGGGCTTACACCCATTAAAATTTGGGCTCTCTCTATATCAAAACAATTCTTATACTCATCTTACATTTGTCAGATTTCTCCCAACATACAAATGAGTGATCGACTTTAGCATTAGGTTTTCCAAGATATACAGTTACTAATTGTCGCATGAATTCATTAAAGCTAGAAAATAGTCTTAAAATAAAACATCCAAATGTATACCATCACCATCTTTCTCATTTCATGTAATAATGAATATCAAACAGATAGTAACATATGCCATACAACTTCAAACAATTGCATAGATTCAACATTTGTAGTTTAAGTACTCAATTGAAATCGAAAACTACACATTTCGTAGTCTATCTATCCGATCAACACTCTTTCTACCTCTTTCCGACTGTTGAAGATCAACGCTTTTTCTTGACTTTTCGACAACTACATCCACACTTCGTCTTGACCTCTCCATTTGATCAAATGACATCCTCATCTTTTCAAGCTTTTCAACTTTCATTTGTTTTTCAGTGCTTTTTCTTGGTTTCTCTCTTCTATCAGTGCTCTTTCTTGAAGCTTCAAACACATCGGTGCTCCTTCTTGGTGGTTCATAATGGTGGTCAGTACTTCTCCTTGAACTGCTGTGTCTGTGTGACGGTGATTTCTCGACTGTTGATATGAACTTCTTTAGATGCCGAATGTATTCTGGATAGAGCTCTAAATCACAATGGTTTCCCCCTTTGATCCAAAGTGGTTCGTATTTCTCTTTGCAAAGTTCCCAGAGTTGTTTCCCATGACTAAAATCAACAACTTCATCTGCAGTGCCCTGCACAACAGTTTGAACTTTGGATCTTTTTAGGCAAAAAAGATTTTTTTTATCATATTTAACTAATGGAATCCGAGGAATAATATTATGGCAATTTTGAAACTATGTATGAGTGTACAAATGGGTCAAATGGGTTACATTTGATTGATAACGGGTCAGATGGATACAATTAACAAATATAGTTATAAATCAAACATTTTGAACGATCTACAAGTCGCCCTAAACAAATTCAGTCGTTATTTTAATAACCGTTTCATAAGGATTCAGAAATCGGACAAGAAAGTTTGGCCGAACATATAAATTTACCTACACTCTTATTTAAATTACCCATTACCTGACCTACCTGCTTTTGACACTACTAAACATCATTAAGTCTCTTTAAGAATCTTCTTTAATAACTAATTATTACAAAGAGGAAGGTGGCAATCATTTAGAAATTAGTTGAGATATTAAATCAGGCCATAACATGATAAACAGAACATGGAGGTGGTAGGGGCCATCAACTACAAAACTCCAAAGACCAAATAATGGCAGTCAGTATGATATAAAGCAAAAATAATCATGAACCATCAAGAGATTGAGATAAGGATTTTGAGAAAAGGTCCATTTATGTGACTCTAGAATCTTTCCTTGCAACAAATTTGTATCCATATGTATAAGTGACAGAAACTCATCCTACTAACTTCTAACCAATAATGCAAGAAATACAAGATGGGTCCAACAGAATTTGCAGACTTACATGAATGATAAGAACAGGACAATCGATGAGTGGGATTTTATCGATATTCTGCGAAACAAGAAAAAAAATATATTGATTTAAGATAGTTATGCAGGGGGATAACATTCTTGTAGTTAACTACTTAATTGAACGGATATTAGGTGCTGTTAGGATTAGTTTTTATAAAAAGATCTACAATTATGATCTTTCGAGGTTTTAATATTTACACAATCAGTCTCTCCTTTTAACCTAACAGCACGTAAAGTTATGTTCTGCTAGCAGCATATAACATTTTCCGTTGTGTAAATGGGTTAGGATACTGAGTGAAACATGTAATAGTACCTTGTAAATATCGAACCAATATGTACGTTTAACAGGATACATGACTCTTAATCCAGAGAGTATAGGACTATGAAGAACAACAGCTCTTAAACGAGGAAGACGGACGGCTAAATCCAAAGTAGGCCCACTTCCAACGGACTGGCCATACAATACAACATCTTCCTGTTTAGTTCCATAACTCTCGTCAAGACACTTATAAACCGCTTCAATATCTGCATACGTATTGTTCTCACTTGGCTGCACCACACCAATTATATGCATGAGCTTGTAGATAGATAACTACTTTAATAAGGACCACTACAAAAAGGTGCTTAAATGTGCAATTTGAATATTCCAAAAAGTTCAAAACCAGAATAAGTTGATTAATTATTTTCACCTGTAAATATTCGGTAGGAAAATGATCCACATAGAAGTGAATTTTTTAAGGGAAGCAAGGAAACAACGATTCTTGTCAATATATTCGATAAGTATATAACTGAATACTATTGTATTCTTACTATTCACGAAAAGTTATTTTTTATGTAGAATTCATCAATAAATATTATAGGTGATTCCTGTTTTCTTAAAAATAAAAATAATCTTGGTGTTTGGTATGTATTCGCTTACCTTCCCTGAGGATTGTCCATACCCAGAATAGTCATAACTGCATAAAAGATTTAAAAAAAATTAATGTTGAAGTGATGATGGATTGTGGTATAATGTAACTATAACTATAATACAAACTATATATATATATGAACTAGAATTTATTAAAGTTGATAAAACAGTAACTTAATTACTCCATTATTTACCCCATGAGATTGACACGTAAGCGAATACTAAGTTCGATGAAGAGCTCATACATTTGACCTAAATCTGCAGCATTACCATGAGAATATAAAACAGTTGAAGTAGCCATTGGGTGTCTTACATAAACAGCAGCGAGCTCGGAACCTCGTCGAGTTGTAAGTTTAAGGATTTCAACGTTTTCGCGGTGAGGAAATGGTGTAAGAAGTAACAAACCAGTAAGATCATCTTTTACTAGCTTGTATGATGGTGGATTTGGCGGGAAGAATGCAAATTTTGCAGCCATTGATGACGTCATCCCACCCATAATGTATGTTTGTGTTTATGTAAGTAAAGAAGTTGAAGTGTGAATGAATGACTGAGTTAGTGGCAGAGAGTGTAATCCCCAGAAAACATTGGAGGAAAGGATGAAATAAAAAAAGGTGATTAATTAATTAATAAAATATTGTTGTATTTTTTTGTTTCTTGAAGAATTTTGTTCAAATGAGAATGAGAAATTTGAGTTGGGCGGCTGTTGGGATGGGGGCAATGGGCATGAAAAGAGGGTGGTGTGGGGCACCCCTTGTGCACATGGATGCTATTGATCACTTTCTTTTCATATTTATAGTTTTAATTTTAATTTAAGTTTTATTTTATATTTATATTTCAAATTAAATACTTTTTTGGTGATTAATTTGAATTTACTCTCGCTCCCTGATCACTTTTTACTAGTCCACTTTCCGTTTTTTTATTTTTTTAGCTTTTTTAGTAAGAACACGAGTTTAAAACTTTGATATATATTGTGTGAATACTACATGGTTGCACCTCACTAATTAAAACATTTTGTTTGCTTTTAATATAAGAGAAAATCAGGACCGGACCAACGTTATAGTTAGTGATGACACGTGATAACAGTCAATTAAGCTAAGTGTTAAATTAGTTTAAAAGTTATTAGTTTTACAAGAGTTCTACCACTCATATTTAGAAGGTGCACCTCACTGTTTAAATAAACTTAATAAAGTACCAAGTGGAGTGAACCTTAATTTTTTTGTGCCCGATGTTTAAATTTGTTGAGCCCGCCACTGGAGAAAATAATAACTCGTGACAACAACTATAGCTCAGAAGATCAACCCGTCTTTCATTTGGTCAGTGTTCTTATTCTCATTTTCATGAATCCATGAGTTATTGAGTTTAGTTATTAGAATATGGTAATCACTTTCTCACACAGACACACACACAGACACGCAAAAGTGGAAGGCTAATTAGATTACAAAATGTCAAATGGGTGATGTGTTCTTTGTGATACCAACTTACAAAGACATGCACTTGTGGATTACACGAGAAATTCATCATTGTACCGGCAAAAAGAGAGATTTAATCATGATTTAAATGCCATTCATTTGATGATGTGTCATTTTCTCTCCTTTCTTTATGGTTCAATTCAATAGCTAGTTTTCACTTTGTTGAAAACTTGTAGCACAAACCGTTAAACATAAGTAAAATTCAAATGATATGATGGAGCGTGAGACCTTGTTTTTTATGGTAGTGTAAAAGTAGATATAGGCATGAAAAGCCATAATAAGTACAGAGAATAGTGGGTTTGTTTTGACTTCCATCTAGTTTGTCATTGCACCATATACACGCAACCTTGCACCATATTTGAGCCTTCGTATCCATTGTAGTGTTTGATACTTTAAAATTGTTATTCTAATGAAAATATATGGATCTAATTGAACAGGCCTAAAAGTTAGTCTAACTACGTGGAACATGACACATGACAACTTCAATGAATAAAATTATGAGAAAAAAATGTAACGTACAGCTAATTAGTGAATTAGTCTTACTTTTAAATGTATTTGGTTAGGCCTATATATCATTACCCAATTAATTCTAATTCTTGAGAAAATGTTATGATTATGTATGATTCAGTTTCATCCATACATAACTATATGGTGCACCTACACAATACATTCATGTATAGCCATGTGGTGATTACATTATATGAGAGCAGTGCCTATGGGGTGTGTACTCACCTCGTTGGGAGGCAGACAACACACATAACCATATAGGCACAGGTGAGTAGCGGTGACGTTGTGGTCTGGATCGTCATGCAAACAACGCACCGTTTTATTTTTCTTTTTTCTTCTAGAAGGCTTAAATAGATAAGAATTTCATATGGTGAAAAGGATGAATTTCACCATCCAATTCTTGCAATTAGAAGAAGAAAGTCTCAATATTGATCTATAATGGGGTCATTGTTGAATTGGTTAAAGTGGTTCCCTCAATACTAAACAGAGGGCATATACAAGACCTAAATGATGGTCCTTTTCTTCCAAAAGCAAAATGGTTAATCCCAAAAAGACTATTATAAACTATAAAGTGAATGTGCCTCCCATGTGCAATACACCTAATGCACTACGGCGTTGATGGTACTAATTTACTACTACTACTACTCGTAACCTTGTAGCACAGACCACCGTTAAAAAAACAAAGTAGCGAATAAGTGTCAAAATTGTTCAACTCGATCATGCCTATTATTATTCAAGTAATCAAATGTATGCGTCACATTTACCATTTGCATTTCAGTAAAGATCAGAGCAAAAATGGTAGACGGAAACTATCATGAGTTTAGTACTAATTTATAAATCTATATATGCTCTGGTTTAAAGTAAAAGTAACATGCTTAATCGGATTTCTTCGGTTTGGAACCGACGAAGACCCACGAACCGATGTCGTTGACACGGTTTCGTCGGTTTACCCTCTTCGGTTTGGTCGCCAAAAGGAGGACGGGTCCAGTGGGGCCCACATGCATTTTTTATTTTATTTTTTTAAAATCAAGCCATTAAGTTTTTTTTAAAAAAAAATAAAAATAAAATATCGGTAATATATCTGTTATTTTGAATACTTCAAGCAACAAGTGGAAAGGAGCTTTATTTTCGAGTAAGCGTTCCACGTAGTCAAAGATGTCCCCAAGTTCTATGCCGATCACGGTATTACGTACAATAAACGCGCATTCCAAGAAGACGACGTACCAATAAATCTAGCCGAGGACGAAACCGACGATAATCCGAACCCCACCGACCTTGCGACCAATATGCAATGGCTATTCCAAAACGACAAGATTCGTCTTCCACCCGGTCGTGAAACAAGTCGGAAAAGTCAACGAAGTTCGGGTTCTTCGGATACAACATCTTCAGGAAATTCGAGCGACGCGACCCGTGAGGCCATTTTGGAATCGGCAAGAATCCAACAACAAACTCTGAAAACTATACAAGAAGCGACGCAACAAAAAATGGAGTTTGATAAACAAAAATTGGTGTTTAAACAGTGGGAATTTATCCAACGGCCTATACCATCACACTGGGGACAACACTAAGTCGCAATGTTCGAAGAAACTAGAAAAAATGTAATAAATAAGTATCAAGAAGATTTCAAAACGATGTTCAGAAAGGATACGCGGCAAAGTAGGTTCTCCGACAACGCCTAGATTCGTAATTAATGTTATTTTAATTATCGTAATGTTTTTTTTTAAATTATTGTAATGTTTATTTATTATTGTAATGTTTTTATTTTAAATAATGTAATATTTTTTATTTTAATGAAAGAGTTTTATTTAATTTGTGTTTAAAAAATTAAATTAATAGTCAGTGCCTCAGTGGGTCCCGAAAATGAAAATGAAAAAAAGACAATTGACGGTATTTAGTCAGTCTTTCATCAGTTTTGGTTGTGCTGACGTGGAACTGAACTGACAAAACTGAAGAAGCAACGATTGAGAGTGATCTAATAAGTCAAAAATGTGGGATCCAATAAATGCTAAGTCGTCGACTGATTGGTAAAATTGTAAAGTATCCTGATCACACCATATACTTGCTCAGCATGAGATTTATGCATTGTGTCCTATGTGGTCCTTTGTGTCCTAATATTTGAGACATTACAACAACAATCTAACTTTTTCTTCTTATAATATGTGTAGTTGAAAATGAAGGGTTAGACACATATGATACTTTCATGAACAAAACATGATAACATCACGACTAAAAAGCAGTAGACATCTGAGTTAATCTATCTCGGTCATGTTTCTCATTTCTCGAAATCAAATTAATTAACGATACGTCGAATAAAGATGAAATTCAATTTTTGTCGTCGACGACACACAAGTTTGGTGCAACATAGTGTGATATTTCAGTTCCTGTTAGAGTTTTTTGTCGAAAAATGAATCAATAGTTCTCTTTTTCGCATTTTTGGGTATCAACTAATTTCGTTTTTTAAAAATGAACCACTCATTTAAAATAGAACATTTTCGGGTATAAGTAACCATTTAAAACAGTAGCCGGTCCCAATAAAATTAGTTAATACCCGAAAATGCAAAAACGGAAACTATTGATTCATTTTGCGGCAAAAAATAAAATTAGTTGATACCCGAAAATGCAAAAACGAGAACTATTGATTCATTTTTCGGCAAAAAAAAACCTTTTTATCAACGAATGCAAAACTCAGTTACTTATACCCGAAAATGGCTACCGTTTTAAACGGTTACTTATACCGAAAATGTTCGATTTTAAATTAGTGGTTCATTTTAAAAAAACGAAATTAGTTGATATCCGAAAATGCAAAAACGGGAACTATTGATTCATTTTTCGGCAAAAAACCCTTCCTCTTATAAAATCAACCTTGCGTGTTTGAATGATTTTCTCAAAACTAAGAGTTCTCATTTTCTTCCTAAAATAACAATATACTAGCTACTCCTTTTGTCCTCATTGATTTGTCTTAGAAATATTATTTATTTACATCAAATTACAAATAAAACTGATTAAACTTCCAATTATAATCTTACTAGGCTTTGAGCCCATGCAATGTACGACCATTTATAAAATACAATTATATTGATTTATAAGTTTGATTTTGTTAATTAAAAGATGTAATTATCATTGAAAATAAAAATGATTAGTAAAATAAATCAAACATGGATGCACTTTTATTTATTTTTAGCAATTGATACATCAAATATGATGTAATATCCTCCTTTACTTATAAGCTATTGAAGTTTGGGCATGTGCTCACCTCTCATGGTAACACCTATCTTGTCACCATTTGAATGACAAAAGTAACAACCGTTTTAATATATTTGTTGAGCCCTTGCGATGCACGCTACTTCAAAAAATAAAATTAATCATGTGTTTTTTTAAGTTTTCAATTGTATTAATATTATTAAAAATTTATTATTGAAACTCAATAGTAACATATACCAAAAGGTAAAGAAAATAATCAATTTCATATAATCAAAACTAATTTTCTTAATACATTATAGTTGATGATGAGAATATTGGATAATTGCAATGTATGAGATATTAGTAAGAAAAATTAATTTATATTATATGTCGGAAAAAAATTTCGTTATTTATTAAATGTAATGCAAAAATTTTAAAAGCCTTTATAATAAAGTATAATAAAATTGAATTAAGGCTCTTCACAAAATATAATGTAATAGTTTGTTAGGAATTTACAATTTTGAAAACCTTTAAGATGTGAGTGTTAGGAATTATGAAGAATTTTAAGGAAAAACGAATTTGATAATGTGACATAATTAGGAGACTATTAGGAAAATGTAAGTAGATGATGTGGCATTGCTAATTTAAAATGCAAGTGAAAAAAACTAATTTAATGATGTGGCATAATTAGGAGGCTATTATGAAAAGGTAAGTAGATGATGTGGTATTGTTAAGATGTAAGGAAAATTCTTTGTTTTATATATATATATATATATATATATATATATATATATATATATATATATATATATATATATATAAATAGATAGATTGTACTATATTACAATTTAAAAGCAATAAGTTTAGAAAAACATGTTTTAATTATAAGGGTAAATAGGACATTTTAATATTCTGTCATAATTTTAACTTTTTTGTTAGAAGAGATTTTTTATAGGACGAAAGGAGTACTGTTTTGTGTTATTTAGAAATGAGAAAATTTTTGAGGTAGTCAGTCAACAAGGCAATTTACACTCTATGGTTATTGTCAGACATATTTTCGTGGACAGTAGACACAATTCCCGCAGAAAGAAGTCAGTGGCCCGCGGTAATTATTAGCCAATAACATTACGACACGTGTACAAGAATTCCCGCAGTCAACACAAATTCCCGCAGTCAACTTTGAAATCCCGCAGCTTTTAGAAAAATTCTAATACCCGCGGTATTTTAAAGGATCCCGCAGTTTTTCTTCGTATACCCGCAGTTTTTCATAGATCCCGCAGTTTATTTCAAAAAATACAGCGGATATTGCATATTTCAAATTAAAGTTGGGTTATCTTCGATTTCAAGCGGGAATTTTATTGTTTTTCACTCTAAAACGAAATTCCGAGATTTGTGTGCGATTTCCGGCAAGGGAGTGTGAATTTCGGCACCGGGTAATGCTTATTTTGTATTAAATTTCAATATCAGTGTTAGTTTGTAGTATATTTATTTATTTATATTTGTTTAGTTTCTATAGATATGGAAGTTGGTTTGAATTCCTATTATTTATTTAAAGATTCTATATAATTAAATGTAAAGATTGATCATTGTCTGCATATATTGATGAAGGAAAGTAGTTAAGGCCATAAGGAATGCTTTGAAAAAATCAATAATTAGATGTTAAGGTTGACTGATTATGGTATTGTAGAAAAATAATTAGATGTTAAGGTTGAGTGATATCTTCGAGCATAAATTAGGCCATACATAAACATAGGAAATAAAAAATAATTATTATAATTAGTATGGAAAAGTTCTATATGAGAAGCAAAACATAAAAGTAGATAATAATCATATGTTAAAATGTGTTACCATGTGTGTAGCGGCCCAAAATAACATTTTTGTGAAACGGGGGATAGGTATAGTGAAATGTGAGTATAATTTAATTATGGTGACTACGAGTCATAAGAATCAGATAATCAGTTTCAAATGGCAGATCCAATCAACTTGATTATGTTGTAGTTTTTAATTGATGTATATGATTCACATGTCAAATGCTTTAATTTCAATTGATTATGTTGTAGTTTGAAATGTTTTTGTTTTAGTTTTGTTCTCTGTTGCTGCCTTCATGCTACGACTAGTATCATTGGATTTTTTTTCTACTTTTGGGTGTTGTAGCTTTTGTGTAACTGTGAATCAGTTAATTTTGTTAAGGATTATGAAATTAACTTTTGATTTATTATGGTTCACTTAGATGTGATCTTCTACAAATAGTTTTGTGTAATAATTGTTGAGAGCTCTTACGAGACCACTCTGAGATGGAATCAACAATGAACATTGTAAGTTCGTTAAACCAATTTTGTGAAATTGTATTTATAATGACACTATATTAGTTAGTAAATTAGTTAATTTTGTGCAGGGTAAGTATTATTATGCGGATGTGATTGTGAAAATCAGTTTTGATGTTATCCAAGATATAGACAAGAAGTTGAAGGAAATGGGGAATTGTCATATACTATTTCGTAGAACTTGTTTTGGACAATGGTTTTGATACACCGGATTGTAGATTACAACCTGAGTTGTTGCATTTTATGCTATTAAACTTTGTTGGGGTTAATAAAGCTAAAGAGGAGTTGATTTTTGATTTCGCTGGTAAAAGACTACATTTTGGGCCAACGCGATTTTGTTTGATTTCTAGGATGAAGTTTGGTGTTCTACCGCAAATACCTGGAACTGGAGGGGGTTCGTTTAGAGAGGGTATTCGGGAACGGGAAGGTTGTGACACGAAACGTGTGTGTGCGTGATCTCCATCACACTTTTACATACCTACTTGATAGGTATACAAAGTTGGATGTTGTGCGAATTTGTTTATTAGAGCTTTTGCAAGTTGGATTTATTGATGGGAATAATTATACCGTTGTTGATGATGAGTTACTACGGTTGGTTGAAGATTTAAATGAGTGGGATAAATTTCCATGGGGTTCGTATGTTTGGCGTCCCACGTATGAGTCACTTAGTGAGGATATGAAGACCCGACTAACTAATAATCCAAAGGGTACAGAAAGACCTCCGAAGTATTCACTTAGAGGTTTCATGTTCGCTTTCAAGGTAGTTAATCTTTGCACTACTAATTTATTGATCGTTAATAGTTCCCATATAAGTGTGTGTAATAATTATGTATAGTTTGCACTAATAGATATGGATTTTAGAAGTGCTACCATGTTCCAGATTGTTTCATGAGAAGGTTAACATTTATTGCGCACCAAGAGGTATCGCTTGGACCCAAAAGAAAGTTTATGATTGGTCGGTTTCTGTGAAGTTCGATAAGAAGTCTAGGGAGGTATATGTTGAAAACAATTAGATCAAAGGTTAATATTTGTTCATTATTTCAATGTTTAGTTGGATTATTTTAATCTCAAATGGTTCATTTTATGTTTTAGGCGAAATATACACCGAAAGATATTAGGGCGACACCTTTTGAGAGTCAAAGGCCTTGGTATCAGGATACCATCCGGTTCCTTGAGGTGGATTCATTATTAGCTAAGTTTGAAAGGGGTTTCAATTTTGTTGAATCTATGCAACAAAAGAGGTGTTTCAATTTTGTAGAATATGGGTATAAAGAGAGGCGTTTTGCTAATATTGAGCAGTTACTTGAGGTATGTGATCTATCATATCCAATGAATATATTTATATTTAATGTTTTCACAATTTTTTGATATTGTTATATATAATAGGTGTTGTGGAAGAAAGCATATCTGAATTATAATATGTATGATTTTGAGCTTACCGAGGTAGAGTTTGAGCAATTCTTTGATGATGAACAACCGGTTATTGGTAATGAACAACCACTTATTAGTAATAAACAACCGGTTATTAGTATAGAAGAAATGGTGTTTAGTAAAGAACAACCAGTTATTACCACACAAGAATTGCTTAATAAACCTGATGACGAGTGGACTGACGAAGATCTGCTAAGGTGTCTTGAAAGTTGTGATGATGAAGTGAGTATATATTTACATATTTATTATTAGTTTTAGGTAAGTTGTGTTTTAACATCATTTATTGTGTTAACCCTAGCCAATGATGGATGAGGATGTCGATGCCAATGGGCATAAAGTAATACTACCATATACAACACCCATTCGTGAAAATGTTTTTGAAGTCACAGCACGTGAGTTCTACGAACGCGGGGTTCACAATGGAAATCCCATCGACCATCACTTATTTGTTACAGGTTACCCCTACCCCTTGAATTTGGACTTTTGGGGTAGGCTTCTCAACCTCTCTGGCGATGGTTGGCTAGAAAGTGAGGTATGATATTATGGGCTCATTTGTTGTTTTCCTTATTGTTTTATGCTTCAATTTTTGATATTAAGTTTTATTGTGTAGGTTTGTGTTACATCTTTTGCCTAGTATGTTATCGATATTTATAGTGTTCTATAACTATTAATAAGTGCCATTTCACAGCTCTTTTGCTATCGTTTTAATATGTTCATGTATTTGAATGAATACATACACATTTACCACACATTTATATAACTTTGAATTTTCTTTTATATATGTAATGTGTAGTAACTTATTTTGTGATCTCTTGTAGCACATTAACATTTGATCAAATATGGTCGCTTCATCACCCAACAAGGATCAACGGTGTGGCATCCTACCTGTTGATTTCCATTACATACTCCATGACTGTCAAAGGATATATGAGTTGGCTAATGGCACCGAAGGACCTTGTCCTCCATGGTGGACTCTTGATAGGGTAGGTAATAAATCAATAAAGTTGACTCTATTAATAATGTAAATGCTCATTAAATTAGTGACCTTTATTTGGTTTGCAAGTTCTTTTCCCATTGAATCAATCTAGTTTGCACTGAATGCTTGCGGAGTTAGATCTCACTTTTTGGAATGTGAGGATTTATGATAGCAAAATTTTGTTTGACCCAACAGTACCAACTCCGAGGATGAACTTCTTGCACGGGATCCACGATAAATTGCAACAACTCATTCCATTATTTTTGGACAACCTAGATTATTGGAGTAAAGCAAGTGTCGAACGAGTGCATAACTTACAAGTTAACATGCAGTATGTTGGGATCAAGGCCCCTCAACAAAGTGATAGTTCTAGTCGTGGGATTTATATTTGTCATTTTATTGAAAAATTAGCACATTGTCATCCTGTTCATATACAATGCTCTGAACAGGTCTTTGAAGTGAGTTATAGCGAGTATCTCGCTCAGACTATTTATGCCACTCGATGTGGTTAAAATTTAAATGTAATTTTATGATTATTTATGTGGTTGCGTATTAAAAATGGTATTATAAACATGTGAAGATATAACTAATACTTGATATTAGAAATACATAATGACAAATAGATAATACTGAAAGTGAAAAATACAATTAGTCCTTTTGAACCTATAGGTTCATAAAGATAAACGACCTACTACTTGATATCACATACACATTACACAATGACTTAATCAAACAACTTTCTTCTTGAACATGAAGGTTCACTTTTGCCAATTCCCGCGGGAAAGTAGAATTGTGTTGGGAAAAACAATGATCAAACCTAAATTATAAATCTGAGGAGTCAAAATCTAACTTAGTTGTATTCAGGAATCTTAGTGAAATTCCTGAGTCTGTGTTTCTGAGTCTGTGCTACACAGACTGAAGAATTGTTTCTGAGTCTGTGTTGCACAGACTGAAGAATCTTACAGACTGAAAGCCATGCTCTTCCTGAAGACTTATGAATTCATCATCTGAAGAATGAAGATTGAATACAGAAGGCTTCACAGACTGAAGTTCACAGACTGAAGATCACAGACTGATGAACACAGACTAAAGAGCACAGATTGAAGAATGAAAGTACAAATGTACAGAAGATATTCTTCTTTCCTTAGGCTAGATACAACTGATAAGATGTTTGAGAAAGGTCAAACATCGAATAAATGTTTTCTTCTCAGCAAAGAAACCTTTTTACCTTTTGCTTTTTCTGTTTCCAAGAAAAGCAAAAAGGGAGCATGCAAAGTTGGCCAAGATGAATCTGTTATCCCTTGGACAACTGCATGAACTGGATAATATAGAGTTACACCCAGCTCTATAAATAGCAGTTCAAAAAGCACTGCTATGTATCCAAGTAATCCAAGCACTCAAAGCAAAATAGTATACAAGACCTTTAAGCTTAGGCTTAAAGCATTACCACACTAACTGTTAAAGTTTGTAGTGATAATTGTATCTTAATATACTAATACTTGGATCGTATTCAAACCATCTGTGTGGGCTTGAATACTTTGTCATCTGTGTGAGACAAACACTTTATTGTGAATAATACTTTGATTCATAATAAACCCTGTGTCAAAATTAATCTTCTTTTCCGCCTAGATTAATTTAAACTTGTTTGATATAAACTTGGATATAAACTAACACGTCAAGATAACTGTTATTTAATCTGTATCTAAGTTTTGGGAACCTTGTGACCCAACAAATTGTCTTGTCACTTTTGCCAATTCCCGCGGGAAAGTAGAATGGTTTGTCACTGTACTTTGTTAATTAGTTAGATCTATGTTCTTAACTAATGGTTTGTCACTTTTACTAATTCCCGCTGGAAAGTTGTATGAATTCTCGCGGGAAAGTAGAATTGTCTTGTCACTTTTACTAATTTCCGCTTGATAGTTGAATTGTTTTGTCACTTTTGCTAATTCCCGCTGGAAAGTTGTACGAATTCCCGCTGGAAAATAGAATTGTCTTGTCACTTTTACTAATTCCCGCTTGATAGTTGAATTGTCGTGTCACTTTTACTAATTTCCGCTGGTTAGTTGTACGAAATATGCATTACCAATTACATAGTGACACGTGTCTACTATGATATTTTCCTTATCACCATATCACCTTTCACGTTTTGCTATATATTGATCTGTACGTATTTGAACTATTACTCAAATCTAAAAGATAAAATAACCAATCAAATAAATTTATGGCATCACAAAATGATAAAGTTAAAGTTGTTCTTGTATCTTCTACTACCAGACGTGGTATTTATTTGGCAACTGATATAAGTTACCTCAACTTGCTGAAAAAAGTTGGGAACAAGTTTGATTTAGATATGAATGTTGGATATAGTTTATCTTACAAACTATCACGCAACGATGATCTGTTGGAAATTACCGATGATGAAGAAGTCACCTTTTTTATAGAAGCCGCTCTTAATGTGAATGACAAACCACTAGAATTGTTAGTTCATCAGCATTCTACAAGCCATCAAAATGATCATATGCACTTTCCTACAACTTATCTTCCAATTTCTCAACATTCAAACCAACATCCATACTTGAATGATCATCCATCCCAGTACAACCATCCGTCCCAGTACAACCATCCGTCCCAGTACAATCATCCTTATCATACTGATCAACAATACGAAAACCCTTATGAACAACAAACGCGGAAGCAATATTTAAATGCACCTTTATTTTCGTCACCACCATCATATAAAAGCGCACCTTTTAATCCACAAATAAATCCTGCAATTTTTCACAACTTCTTTCTAAACCAGCATAACGAAACCCAACAATATGTTAGACACCCTTTTGAAGACATCCCTGATGTTCAACACCAAAGTCGTGTACCAGATACGTACGATGCAGGCACCTCACAAAGACGGTCACTAGAAGCAGGAAAAGGTGAGGAAGAAAACGTGGAGTCCGAATTGGAGGAAATAGTGGCAAAAATAGTGGAGCAAGTGAACAACATGGGTCAGATGTTGAGGAAGAAGTCATTAAAGCCAAATATATATACCCTCACGAATGGCAACAAAATACATTTTCTCATATGCCTGAGCAAATACCAACACCAACTTTTGATATCAAACAAAAACAAGCCAAAAGTAGCGGTGATACCACGTGTGTTTGGCAAGGTCAATGGTTCTTAAACAAAAATGAATGCAAGAAGACTATTTCTCGCAAATCCATGGATGACGGATATGAGTTCAAAGTTAGAAAATCGGACAATAAGTGGTACGATGTTATATGCATAAACAAAGAGTGTCAATAGAAAATACTCACACATCGGACGGTGGATGGCCTCGGATTTTACGTTAGTACTTTATGCGACACACACGTGTTCAAAAACACAAATAAAGCCCAGGCATCACAATGCAAGTAAAGAAGTACTTGGTGATATTCTTATGGAACAATTAAGAGATCCAAACCGAGTTTACAAGCCAAACGATATAGTTCATGATATTGGTGCAAAATTTCACGTCAATATTTCGTATCAACAAGCTTGGCGAGGCAGGGCTAATGCTTTGGAGAAGTTAAGGGGTAGTCATGAAGAGTCTTTTAGCAAATTGCCTTGTTATTTACACAATTTGAAGCTTAAAAATCCCAGAAGTTTCACCGATATCAAAACCGATCACTACGGACGTTTCGAGATGTGTTTTGTCGCCATAGGTGTTGTGGTAAGTTATGAAGTTTGATAGTATTATTATAAAAAATTTGCACAGGTCATTTTATATTAGTATTATATAACTAACTTACTTATGCTTTAATATATCTTCACAGATACGAACTTTCATCAATCATTGGAGACCTTTGATAATAGTTGATGGGGCACACTTAAAGGCGAAGTACATTGGATCTAATCTTCTAGCAGTAGCAATGGATGACAACAATAAGATTGTACCAATTGCCTACGGAGTGTCTCCAGGTGAGACAGGTGTTGCTTGGAGTTGGTTTTTTACCAAGTTGAAGGAATGTATAGGTGATATTCCAAATATGGTAGTCATTTCTGATAGGCATGCATCAATCGCGCTGGCTGTAAGACGTGTTTTCCCACGTGCGGTTCATTTGTTATGTTGTCGGCATATAGAAATGAACCTCGGCTTAACGAAGCCTGATATCAATTGGTTGTACTGGAGGATATGTAAAGCTCATCGAGTTGATGAGTTTGATCAATACATGAATGTGCTTCAGGGAGTTAAACCAAATGCGCATGAAGCCCTTACGAAAATTAGTGCTGACAGATGGTCAAGGGCTCATTGTCCTGTAGCTCGATACAATTATTCAACCTCAAATAGTGCAGAGTCCATGAATGCACTAACACAGGAAGCAAGAAAAATGCCAAATACAATGCTACTTGAGTTTTTTAGAGCTAAGCTACAAGCGTGGTACTACGAACGACGTTTACTTGCAGGTATGTCAACGTAACATATCGCTCCACCCCCCATTATTAGGATAATTATAATGATATTGCTTTCATGCATGCATCGATTTGCAGAAAATCTTCAACAACCACTTACGCCATGGGCGGTGGGTAAAGTTAAGAAGAGAATTAACAGATCAAAGAGGTGCAAGGTGTATGGGATGGACGCCACACGTTACCAGGTACGCGATCAGAAGAAGAACTTTCTTGTCAATTTGGAGACAAACGAGTGTTCGTATCTGAAACCATTTCAGTCGGGTTTACCTTGCAACCACGTAATCGCAGTTTTAGAGTGTCTTAAAATTACTGATTGTGCTTATCAAGCAAAACGATGGTTCACCATATTGACTTATAAGGAAACGTATGCGGAGCCAATTGAATTTGTAGGAGATGTATCTGACTGGGTCATTCCGGCCAACCTTCAAAGAGTTCTACCGCCCGTAATGGGTAAACGCGACTCAGGACGACCCAAAAAAAATGCAAATGCCCGCATACCTTCGAAGGGAGAGGTTCCGACGTGGAATGGTTGCTCTCGATGTGGTGGTGAGGATCATAAAAAGGGTACATGTTGTGCCCCGATGCATTCTTCACAGCCATTCGCTTTTGAAAATGACACCGTCGATTTAAATGAAATGTAATGCGTATTTGTGTAACGATTTCACTTATGTTATGTTCAAGTTTTATTTCATGTTATTGTAATGCTACTTTTTATACATTTTCTTAGTAAACAAATGTTGACATGTCTTTAAATAAACATCAGGTAGTTAACATGTTGTATTCATAAAAATGAAAACATTCAAAATCAATTGATTAAACATTTCATATTAACATAAAAATAGTTATATATGACACTACAAAACCAAATAGTCATAAAAAAGAGTAGCCAAACTCTCGCGATACCACAAGCCGGTTTGTCGAGCATCTCTATGCAAGGTCACTGGTAAGCCATTAGCAAGGCGATATAAAAACATACATACAAAAATCCCACAATCCCCGGATCCCCGAGCCTGCTGGGTAGTCTTATCTTTCGGATGAGTGGTAAATGTGATCTCATAAGTAGACATATCTATATGCTTGCGATGAAACGCACCGAAATGAAACACCCAAATTTTTTTTCTCGTCTTTTAGTGTACGCGATCCCGGTGATGGTACGCGATCGCGTACTAAATTAGTACGCGATCCCGGTAAGGATACGCGATCGCGTACCAACAACGTAGAAACCTTCTGATCTGATTTTACCACAACTTACGCGATCCTGGTAAGAGTACGCGATCGCGTACCTGTGCTGAATTTCTGAAAAGTGCAGGAAACTCAGTTTTTGGACTCAAATTCAAACACGCATATCTTTTGACTCGCTTACAATCAAGACCCGAAATTTTGCAAGCGTATTTCATATAACATAACAAAGGTTTCCCTTTTGGCACTTTTCCAAATTTCATAATAACGACGGTTTGGACCTTTGGTCAAAATGTGACCACTTGGACACTCGTGCAATAATTTCTTGCAACAAGTTCCTACATGATCTATTGAACACTTTCATAAACTCATACCAACACATTTTAATATAGTAACATATTCCAAAATCGTCCAAAACATCATTAGGCTAGTTTAGTAAAATGACCCGATTGAAAATATACAAAACGACCCATTTGATAGTCAACTATTCAAAATTAACCAACTCTACATGATCATTCATTTGACATCATAACCAACTACATATTTTCATCAAAAGACCTCAACGTGGGCGATTTACACAAATGGCAATCATAACGATAATTCAAAAGAACAGTAAACTTGCCAAACCTACATTTAGCAAGTCACAATCCACGCTAATCCTTTGCAATTGCCTTGCCCTCCCTGTGACCACCTTGGTCTTTCGCCCCACTTGCACCTACATTAACAACAACTTAAAGATTAAGCATTTAACTTAGTGAGCATATAGGCAATTAGAAAAAAAGGGCATCAAACAACAAGTAATCAATCATTAACAACTTGAGCAATGTAGATATTTTAAACCACATAGACGGATCCGCTATCAACTTACAACTTGCAACAACTTGCACAATTGATACCAACTTAGGCTAACATAAGTTAGTTAATCTCTACAATGCGTCAACAACAATAACAATCAAGTATAAATATGAAATAAATAACTCCACTTGATCATGTGAAACCTCTTGCACGTATGCAATCTGGAATTCACATGACCCATTACCCAATTAACCCCCATATCACTCACTTTGATGTTTTGGGCAATAAATGATTTATCGATCAATAGTGAATGCAAGTCTTTTAACCACCTATCACATAGCACAACAATATAGCAACATATTTAGCATCTAACAATCATTAAAATAAACTAATCATCATCATTCCCTTGGGTTGACCAGGTTTGACTTTTAGTCAAACAAAGAAAATTCTCACCTTTCATAATCATAATCATAATCAACTCAAGTGTTTAACTACTTTATCTACTACTTTAATTACTACTAATAGCATCCTAACAACCTCACTAACTAGTAATTAGGGTGGGAAATCAACAACTTACAAACATTTGAACAAAACCCACCATAATCACTAATGAGCACAATCAATTTATCAACTTTTAATATGAATTGAGGTTAGTAACAATACTTTTTAAGTTTAGTTAACCTCAATCAAACATTATCTATCTTAATTTTAGTTTACACATTACTTGAACTTAAAACCCCCATAAACTAATTTCTAGGGCAAAATAACAAGAATTCATACATACCTTATGCTAGAGATGATGATTTAGGATTGAATTAGATTCTTTGATTTTCAATTTGATGGCTTTCAATCAATTTTCTCCATTTCCTTTTTTCTTCTGTACGCTCTATTTCACTCTGGAAGTTTCAATGTATGTATGTATGTATCGGTGTGTATGTAGGTATATATATGAGTTTTATAATTTGGTCCCTGTATAATTAGACATCTATAATTTTAACCCCTTAAGTTTTATTATTTTATCATACAACACTTAACTACAACTTTCAACTCATAATTATTTAAAACAACTTTAAATACTTTATCATTATTAATACTTTATACAATTTATAATAAGTGTTTTATATCTAATAAAATAATACCTCAAATTTGGGGGTGTTACACCAAATGATCTAGATATAAAGGCATCTACCTCTTAAACGTCTCCTCCATTGTGGTCCATTGTTTCCCTCTAATAACTTCTTTAGTGTTCTCATCCTCATTTATCATGCTATCATAATATGTACAAACGCCAGTCTCAATATCAAAAACGATGAGGCGGAAATGGGAGTCAATCTCATTTGTCGTTATAAATACCTGAGAAAAAGTGTACCGATTACTTACTATACAATTATAGAAAGTAATATAACTTGATTACCAATAAAAGATTACTCCTGAATCATTTATTTAAAACCATACATTGTAAAAACTGTACAAAATAGCAACTAAATCCACATTTCCCTATGACACCCCATGATAATATAACTTGATATGCATTAAAAAGGTTAAAAGTACTAACCCGTCTAACGTATTTCCATTTGTCTATGGCATATCCTTCGCTCGGTAAACCCCTTGCATGACAATACATTCAAAAATACATGGTCAACTGCATCACAGTCTGCATCTTCTTGTCTAAATAGCTTAAGGTATTTTATCCAAAGTATAATATGATGTTCATATAACAAAAAAGGTCAGTACAATTAACAAAGATATTTAACCGTATTTAGACGTATTATAAACAGTACTTACTTCATCCATTAACCAACCATGTATCGGATTACACTTAAAGTTTCCTGCTTTCTTTAACAAAGTATACCAGAATTCTTCTACAACTTTAACTCCATCATCAAATGCCACGACACTAAGTTTTGATTCACCCGACTTTAGCCAGTTCCAAAACTCATCGCTCATTCTAGGAATGGGACCATCTCCATGCAGCCGTACATAATCCTACAAGCCCATCAAATATCTAAGTATGCTTTTAAAAACCAACAATGTAATATATTAACAAGACTAAAACCTGGGTTTCACAACAGTCATAGAAACAAGGTGTACCTCGACCCAACATCGCGGCTTATCTTCGAGTAGTGGCATTGAAAAATTTACCGCTGAAACGTTTCGTTCTATAAACTTCTTCTGCTGGGGTAAAACATCCTACAATACAACCAAATCATCAGACCCTTAAACTACAAAATATATCGCGAAAGTATAAATAGAGGAATTTGTACCTCGAGTTTGTTGTCAACACTATATTCGTCTTCCACCATTATAAGATTGAGAGGTGTTAGCGGATCGTGCTTCTTTTTTTCGAGTGTAAAATGAGGTGTCGTTTCAGGTAGCTCTGTCCATGGTGAACATAAATTTGGTCCTGGTTTCCTCAACCTCTTTTGAGGTGGCTCCTAATCCTATATTATTATCAATTAGAGCAGCTCATTTTAAGAAAAACAAGTGCATAACTGGTACACTTTTGGTTTCATCATTTAGACTAGGTTAACTATTTAATCAAGCAATACCTGCCTATATAACTAATTACCGCTTAAAGGAAACTTTAAGTGCATCACAATAACGGGCTCGATCAATTAATCCTATTTAGACGATTAATGCCATTTAAAAGTGTTTTCATGTTCATGTGGAAAGATACAATTCTAACCTCGAGACATCGACCCGCATCCTCCACCTTCTTTGCTAATGCATGAGTATTTTGTGACGCTTGGGTCTCACATGGCAACAATGTCTCGAGAGGCACGTTCTACTCAACTGAAGTCAACATGTAGGTCGTTATTGGGCCTGTTCAAGTCAGGCATAAACACATCATTTAGGTCCAAACAACCACGCAAAATCCCACCATTACGATCCTGTGAGATATAAAGGTGTATTAACTTACAATAATTGAAGTTTAAATTTTTTAATGTAAGATGAAAATACCATCAATTACCATATCAACAAACATGTCGGCGAGACAGTTCCCAATGCTCAGTTGGGTGCCAGTCTCTTCATTAGCACAATCCATCTATTAAGGAAATACAATAATTTAAATTACTAGTAGATATTAAACAAAAGTTGATAGGGATTAGAATATAAACGCACCTCAACATTTCTAAACAAAGTAGAAAATTGTCCAAAACCCAAACTCGGATTCACATTCTTTGCATTAGGTAAACCCTACGTTCAAATAAAAAACTATTAATTATATAAAGTAGTACTAACTGTGACGTCTATACAATCATTTAAATTACTAGTAACATATTAAACTAAAATTGCTAAGGATTAGAATACAAACGCACCTCAGCATTTCTCAATAAAGTAGAAAACTCTCCAAAACCAATATTCGGATTGATATTATAGCCGGGAATAAAAGCCTATGTTGAAACAATATAGGATTAATAATATAAAGTTCATTAAATGTAAAAAGAAATTTATAGTATTACCATTACCTTTTCTTCCAAGGATTTAAGACGATCAAGTAAATTTGTAACCGTTGATTGTAACTGTTAAAAATCATGTACAGAAACACGTGTGCAACTGGTGGATGGTTCGGCCATATGTATACCATTTCTACTCATGAATGGTGGTGGCCCAGGCGTAGGTATAGGGCATGACACAGTCGGAGGTCGAGGGCGTGAACCAGGAGGAGGTGGAGGAGGCAACTTACCATTTGAGTCAAAATAAGGAACGCTTGCAGTCCACCATGGCATGCAGGACTCTACATCAGTCATTTGACGCATTTTACCATCGACTTTACCAGGCACTAACTTCTCAGCAAACGGTGCATAAAAGTTATCATGATTCCTTTTGCTAAACCCAGTCCTCTTCGACCACGCAACGCCTCTCGGGTTCTTATCCAAATCAACTTTCCAAAAGTCTAGAGCAACGAGAAAAGTCTCAAAAATCCAAACCTACAACAAAGTTAAAAGAACAACAATATAGATGTATATATAACTATATAGATATAATAAAAGTATTAAAATTATTTAGTTATCTTACCTTAAAAGTGTGAGGAAATCCCATTATAGAGTAACTTGGTCCCTTCTTATTACCACGTTTTGCTAAATGAGCAGTTCTCTTTTTAGGGATAACGTCTTTAAGTGCCTTGAAAGTACTCTTCCACACGTAGCTTCCCATGAAAAAATGTCTCATTCATCCAAAAACTCAGCTAAATAGAGGATAATAGGATCCACCAACGAACTTTTATCACCACCAAGTCCAAGAAATATGTACACCACTATCAAAACCAAACACACGCGTACGGCATCTTCGTGTGATAGGGACGAAAATAAATCTTTCGTCTCAAAAACACGCCTCTCGTCATCTATGCAAACCTTGCCACCAATGTCGCCAAAAACACGTTGAAACGGGCGATCAAGTGATTTATATGCCTTCCAATCAATCGCGCCGAACCTAAGTCCAGTAATCAAGCAAAAATCTTTCGGCCCAAATTCTAAAATATTAGGGCCACCTACATCATATTTCAGGGGATCAATGTGTTCGCGATGTCCATCATCCAGAGGCAACTGTGCCTGCAATATCAAATGTACCACCTGACCATCTCCGTTATTTTCCTCGTAATCAAACCAATGTCCGAAACATGTACTCCTAAATATTGCTTCTCCCGGCGTATTTTGCAACTTCTTTCTAATATCATTCAACATATTAAACCTACTACGAATAGTAATATCCGCCTCATACCTCTACATTCATCAAAAATCGTAACATATTAGTAGCGTCAAAATTAAATATACAATTCCAATCAACATATATAAATCCACTATACATATATAATCTTTAAATTAGGACAGATGGTTTAAATTTATAACACTTTTAATTTAAATAGATACATACTTGACATCTAAATATAGATCAATATCGAATACAGTACAATTTAAACTAAACACAAAGACTTATATGCTTGACAAAGTTTAGTATGTGGATTTTACAAATTGACCAGCAGGTGGATTTTACAAACTCAACTTGCCTCTAGCAAAAGCACTTGCAGTATTTCTATATTTTTTCCATATCTTTGTGAAATGCTGACGTATCCAACAGCTACTACTATATTCAACTAATTTTACAAGTTTAACACATTTTTAAACTCATTTGTTTAGAACTGAATAAACAAGACATATTGCCAACAATATAAAATGGTGTAGCACATTTAGTAGTAGCTTTTATCTTTAACCCTTAAATTGACCAGCAGGAGAAGCCAAACCGAGGACAATTGTAAGCCAAATGTGCCCATTTTGGTCAGTGTTGGTCCATGAGAAATGTATATGTAAATGCATATGTTCGGAATAAATTACATATATATATATATATATATACATTCATATCAAGAATGGAAATAAGAATAAATTACTAAACGGTTACATACCACACTTCTACCGAAATTCAGCTCCTTTTGATTGACCATTACGAGATAATGCAAAAAAAAAAAAAAAACGGACTGCTCAGTACTCCACACTGCCACCACAATAAATCTCAACTATTAATCTATGTGGTAATCTTCTAAAACCATAATAAAACTAAAAGAAAGCCTAATCAACACCCACTAAGGAGTTATATTTCCAAGATAAAGAAGATTACATTTAAATCAGCTTGCTACAGTCTTATGTTCTTATTGTAAGTTGATTATGTGATCAGGAACCTAAAAATTCAGTTTGGACATTGCCTTCTGATTCTGATTATGAGCTATCTGAGCATGAAACGGCTCAACATCCAAATGAGGATGGTAATCTCAACTATTAAAATTGTGTACAGTACATAAGAATTAGTTAGTGTACCAATGCTTACCGTCAAATTTGGGCCGGAATTCGAAACCCTAATCAACACCAACAAATCAAAGCCACCACCGCCGCGAAATCCTCACAACCACCGCAAAACCCTAACCACACCCCAAGACACTAACTCCACCGCAATACCCTTACCCTCGTCGGATTTCTAAACCCTAACCACAACCAAAAATTGTAACCGCCAGAGGAAATCAGTAACAACCACCGCAACACCCTAACATCAACCGACAACACGAAAAGCCTAAAACTCGGCCCGACTTTTTTAACGGATGGCCGGAATTGTAAACGCCGGCGACTAGGGACCACTTTTCTCCGATTAGAGTTTCGTGTTGATGATAACCGCAGTATCTTTCAACAAAATCGCGGAAACACATGTGTGGGAGAGAAAAAAACTGCGGGTATAAGAAGAAAAACTGCGGGATCCTTTAAAATACCGCGGGTATTAAATGTTTTTAAAAGCTGTGGGTTTTCAAAGTTGACTGCGGGAATTTGTGTTAGACTGCAGGATTTCTTGTACACGTGTTGTAATGTTATTGGCTATTAATTACCGCGGGCCGCTAGTTTTTTTCTGCCGGAATTGTGTTTACTGTGAACGAAAATATGTCTGACAATGACCATAGAGTGTAAATTGCTTTGTTGAATGACTATCTCAAAAATTTTCTCTTTAGAAATTATAAGTTTATCGTCCAAATCATTATACAAAGATAGTAACTTGTCACAAGACCATTCAATTAACTAATCACTTAAGGTATGTTTGTCTCATGAGTTTAGAATGAAATGATACTCCAGTATTATTGTTTGATTTAAGGCTGAAACCCATATATGGGTTTACATCAATTCATTTTCTTGAATTTTCTTTTAAACAAATTTGATTTCAAATACAAAGACAAAACCAAACAATAGTACAGTAAATGATGTTCAAATTCATACTAATTTCCATTCCACTCAACATAGTTACTGTTTTTGACCTATTGGAAAAAGAAAGGATAAGAGACAAAATAAATAAATATATAAAAATGAAAATAGAAAATTTGCAATTTTTGGTGTTTGCGTTTTTCCGACTTTTATTCATGTTGTCTTGATCTTTTATCTAAATTTTGTTAGTTCCTTTGTTAACTCGTGTAAAATTATAAATCGACCATTGAAAAAAGGTTAGGTGTTTGAGGAAGAAAAGAAAGGGTATTTTAGTCATTTTATACAATTTAATGAAGGAAACTACAAAAGTCAGACAAAATGATAAAATTGACAAAACTCAATACAAGGATAGAAAAATGCAAAGATAACAAAAAGAATCCCCAATTGCTAAATTGGCAAAACGCAAAAATCACATGAACAAAAATTGCAAAATTTTCAATTTTTTTATTGTTGCTATTTCTGAAAAAAGAAAAAAAAAACTCAATAAATAATTGAAATACGAGTAGTATGGTTATATGAGTAAAAAATTATTTCGGGTTAAGAAATAGAACTAGTCCAGTAATAAATATCTATATGTCCAAACACCCCCAAAATCATGTTTGATTATGGAGAAATTTCAAACGGGAGCTGATTAATCATTAATTCATCATCCACCAGACGTCACTAGATTCGATTCATCATTATCCAACAATAAACTACCAAAAATTTTGCACGAAATCGATCATTCATTTAATCAAAACACATAATAAAATCTGTTGTTGCATAAGGAAATCAACCAATGCAATTTTAATGAAGATGAACCGACACATTTCTCTGGTTAGCTTCATGTTCTAATTTCTCAATGTTGTTCTTATTTTTTTTCTTTATTTAATTTTTTCCAATTTTATCATTCGGTACCTAGGGTTTATGTTTATATTTAGGTTAGGGTTTTATATTCGCTTTATAATGTATGTTCTTATGGTCACTGCTTCAGTGAAATAACGATCATAGGGTTTCGTGTTCGATATCTTGTATATATATATTCATATATAAATTTTTTGTATAGCAGAATGTTTGAAATAATAGCAAAATGTGATTCTTATGTGTGATGATTGAAACAGGAGTGTTGAATCTGTGTAATGTCTGAAATTTCAAGGATTACAACATCTGATGTGATGAATATTGGACCAGATTTATTTCAGTTTTATGTTCGTGGCATATCGGAGCTTCTCGCTGGAGACGATAATGTACCGTCTTCTTTAGAGACTTCTCGATTAGTTGGAGCAGGAAGTGGGAGTTTTAAGGATAAGGAGTATAGAGCTGGTTCTAGTTCTTTGTTCAGTAATGCTACAGGGGATGGACTTTCGAGTCACGAAAAAGCACGACTCATGACAATGCTACGCCAATGTGTCGTTGCTTTAAATCAGGAAGCTGATGAGGTACGCAAAATTGTTTTGTAATAAATTACCCTATGTAGGCTTATAATTATATCTCGTTCAAAATGTTGTTAATAGGATTGGATGTTTGAATGTCTGTAAATGCCTTTTATTCAACTGTTATTATTATGTATATAAATATAAATGTAAAAGCAGATGTTGGATCCTGTAATTTCTATGATTCGGTTAAGAGCTCTTATGGCACCCACACCCACAAAGAGTTGTGTGAGATATCAGGATGCAAATGGTAAGGATGGGACTGAAAATCGTGCACGGAAGAGGCTTAAGGTTTCGGTCGATGATGAACCTTTTAATATCAGTCCTTACAGCTGCAATCTCACTGGGGAGGTATGTCGTTTGTACAAATGTAAAATCATTTTATTTGACATGTACCACTACTTTATGAGGATTACTAATCGAATAGATAGAAAGATAAAAGAAATGCTGGATTGGTATATTAAGTGACTGAATTTTAACATTAGCTTTAGGCATTCACAGAATCATTTGTTTCTTACATTCTTAGCTGTTTTTAGTGATGTAAATGCTGAATCTAGAGAGTCAAATCATATCATGAACTGATATGGTCCTGTTATTTAGTATATGAAGTATATGTACCTTTTGAATTAATATTGGCTGAATCAGAAGTTGAATATATTGAACCGTTAAAATTATTATCCCTGTGTAAGATCTTTCTAGTTATTGGCTTGCATGTACTGATCTTCCTTAAAATCTGTAACCACCCTTCTTAAAGAGGGAAGCATCTGAAGCTGTTTTGTTGGTAATGTGCTTTTGGTTCTGTGGAATAATAGCAGCTCTGTTATAATTGGTCTTGGTATAAGAGCGTTTTTTTTCTCTAGTTAATTTGTGTTCCTGATGACTGTCACACCTTGTTTGTGTAGAGATGTAATTTAATTGACAGCAACAAATTTTGAAATAAACAGGGGTCATCAGAAGAACGGAAGGGTGTGGCTAAACCTTGTAAATCATTAACCAGGTGTAATAATAGGGGATGTGGGAAGTCTATGCTGAAAGGCAACCCTGATGAATCCAAGGTAACTGAAGTCTACATTCCTCATTAGATCCTCTTATATTAACTATTATTAACATTGGTCCTCATTAATGTAGTCCTTGTGCGGTGATTGTTCAAAACAAGCCATGAATAAGTCGTTTTTGGAATCAAGTTCAAGAGAAGATATAGGAAATGGAGAGGTAGATATTCCAACAATAAATTTATAATATCCATTAATCTCGATTTTGGAAAAGGCATCATTGATCTGACGTCATTTACATAATACTCTTAAACAAAAGGCATGATAAATAGTGGACATAAGTCGAGTCGGATGCATGTTCTTTGCCTCCACTCTTTCGGCTGTGTGCATTAACTATTAGAAATTATTGATAAGATCAATGCTATCGTGAAAGGTATAGAAGTATTAGTACATAGTTAAAAATCTGTGTATCGTTGTCATCTAAACCTTCCCTATAAAACCCTCCTTTCAGGTCAATGATGATTTGCAAATCCTTTTGGTAAACAAACCGAAGGTTGTAGAAAAGATGGAGAAACATTCTGCTGAATTATCTCTGACGGTACATATTATGAAGAATCACAAGTTCTTAAATGTTTTAAGTTTGAGCATATACTGGTTTTGCTTGAAATTATGATGTTTTGACATCATCAATAAGATTTGCATTGTTGGCTAATTCGATGCTTAATGTGCTTTTTTCAGCTTGGACGCATGAAGGATAAACTTGAAGAGCTTCTTGGTATTGTCATTTCCAGTTGCAGGTATATCCTCTACCATTGTATAAGTGGAAACTTTAAATGCTCATTATCTCATTAAATCTTACATGTAAATAGATGTTATTCTGGTTATAAGCTGGTTGGTCTAAAAAAGATTGAAATGCTTTATTAAGTTTAGTTTGTATAATTAGTCTTTATTAAATTTTGATCATTGTTATTCTGGTTATAAGTTAGTGCCAAATGTTGAAGTCATCTCATGCAAGCATGAGTTCTTTATTTTTTATCAAAGTTATGCTGCTCATAATGTTACTCAGTTCAATGGTCCAGATCTTATAGTAGACCAAGTTAATCAATGCATTAGTTTTATACTAACATTTTCTGTGCATGTTTTGTGGATTGAAAGTATTCTATTTCAGGGATGTAAAATGAGATTTTGTATTTTTATGAAAAGTTTATTCTAATGTTAATCTGATGATATCGGGTCTTAAAATCAAGGCCAATGACACTTTCAGAAAAGCATCAACTACGCAGATTGATTGAAAAGCTCCCTCCAAAGAACCTGGATCGTGTTGTGGAAATTATACAACGGGGAAAGCCTCCAGAAATGCGTTCTAGTCATGATATTGCTGTGGAACTGCAAAATGAGGCAATACAACATGTTTTCTGTTTAGTCAAACATTAAATTTCATCCTTTACTATGATCTTACTCATATTCTGTGCTTATTACCTTGCAGGACGACGTAACGCTCTGGAGAATCTACTTTTATGTTAAAGCTGTCGAAAATGCTGTGAAGCTTTTGTAGAACAAAGTCTTGCATGCTAAACAAAATCTTAAGAACCTAACTGCTAGAAGAGTTTTGTAGTGATGATCTAACATGTTCCTTTGAGGCCGTTATGGTCACAGTTGTATATACAATGAAGGAAAGCTGTACATACAACAGCGATGTATGATCCACATCGTTTAAAAATAGCGGATTTTAGATGAAGATGATGCATAACCATGGGTAATACAAGGCTTTTTGTTGTTGGGTATTTTGCCTCAAGGTAATTGTAGATGTTTTTTGGGATCACTTTTGAAATGTATGTTGCGTACAACATTATGTCATTAACATCTGTTTTAACTTTCAAGTGCTCACCACCAGAGGAGATCTAGGATCTTAATTGGTTTTTAATAGATAAATATGGTTGCCTAATACATAAACATAGGATAAGTGATGTATATAAGTACTTTCATTTTGGGATTATTGTTTGATTATGCGTTCAACTTTATACTGATTACTATTGTATGCGTTCAACTTTTATACATTATATTGTATGAGGTGAATCTTCTAAAAACCCTATTGTATGAAGTAAACATTCTAAAAACTCTAAATAATATGATATAAATTAGACATTATAAAAATTCTATTAGAAATGTTCATCTCATACAATAGAACGTATGAAAGTTGGAAGCATACAATAGAGTTTTTAGAAGGTTCACCGCATACAACAGTGGGTACGAAAGTTGAAAGCATACAATAGTAATTAGTGTAAAGTTGAGTGCGTAACAAAACAATAAATCATTATTTTTTCTGTAAAAGTTTACTCCATATATATATATTTTTTGATCTTTAACAACACTACTAAGTTCTGACTTCATCCACAAGCATTGAATGCGTGGTCCAAGATACAGTAGCATTGACATGCCAGAAAGGCAACAAGTTAAACATTTTTTTATATGTTGCATAAATCACTCCTCAATCATACAATTTATTTGATGTATCTATAAGTATAATATATCAATAATTAATTAGTTACGGGCTTATTTAAGCTAAAACACCGTTATGAAAACTACTTATCTACATATTTTTTAAAGAATAAAGGCTTAAAAATGTTGACAAATATGTACTTTTAAGCAGATAAATGTTTTAGAATAAGCAATTTTAAAACACCCTTTTCGTCTGTTAGTTTGAAATCACTTGCTCTACAATACATAGTTTATCTTCATATATATATAGACCGAAAACTGATATTTCGAAATACAATGAACGTGTTAGTTAACCGTCATATTATTAACAAACCCTTTGGGAAGACCTTAACTTCTTACACCATCTTCAATCCTCTTAATAGCTCCATGAATTGCATATGGTGATGGAGATTTAATAGAAGAAGGATTAACTTGCATGAACAAATAATTACCAGCAAATAAATCACCAAAATGAGATTGACTTTCTTTAAGTCTCTTGATAACTTTGGCCATTGAAACCATAACAACTCGAGTTCTTTTCCTCACGAACTTTCTTAAATTCGGAATCTTCATCTTAAACTTTTTCCTAATATGTACTCTTTGAAACCTTGAAGATCTTCGAATTCTTGACTTCATGTGTTCGATCGCTCTTTTCATTTCTTCTTCGTAGTCGTTTTCGCCTTCATTGCCTTCGTTTCGTAACTTTTGGTACGAAAATCGGGTGGCTAAACTCATTTTTGTGACGATCAAAATGTGAAGTTTGTGTGTGATTATTGATTTGGTATGAATGTATGATTGTTAGGTGTTTATAAGAAAGTTGAAGCTCAATGATGTTGGTTGCATTAAATGCTGAAATGAGGTGGTAGATGGAGAAATGAACCAAAATATGTTGTAAAGTAAATAAATTTATTTATATAAAATGATTGTTTGACCTAAATTATAGTAAGTTGTTAAGATGCCATATATGATTAATAATGATCTTAACTCATTAATTATTATATTCTACTATTGAGTTTTGACTTATGTGACAGTCTCAAGGGCAATTTAAGTAGTTCCTATAGAAATCTAACATCTCACATGCTAAACTCAAAGCTCTACATTTATCAAGTGTGCTTTAAAAATGTTTAAAAGTTTACTAATAGTTCATCTGTCTCAATTTTATTTTTCATTACAAATTTGCACACAGTTTTAGAAAAATACAATGATTGTACTATTGACCAATGAAAATTTATTAATCTCCACTTAAATACTTTCTAACTGGTTGAACTTGAAAATGAACAATTATTTTGGGACATCCTAAAAAATAATCATGAACAATAAACTTAGGATGGAGGTAGTATTATTTTTTCAAAATAGTTGTACAAAGTATTTTTAACCAATAAGATACATAAACTATTTGAAATTTGAATTAATTACTTAAAACAACTAAGTATTTTCATTTTTATTCGCATTATACAATTTTTACGTCTTGTCTTTTTTAAGCTTATAAGTTTAGATCTACCTATAGTTCTTCATTAACATTTTATCTCCCACAAATTACTCGATAAATTTTCAACTTTTGTCCATCTTGAACAATTATGTTACACAATGATCCAATTAATCCGCTGTTCAAGTTGTTAGGCAGTCTAGTAGATCAACAATACATCAACGAAAAACTCATCTATTAGACGTTGTGTGAACAATTTAAACACGTGTGACGTAGATGTAAGATTTAACAGTGCAAAAATTCTAACCAAATGAGAAATTTCCAGTTACAACGCAATAAAATATGTTTTCGGGTTCAATAATGGTTCAAAAAGTACAAAAATAAAAGTAGGTTACGACTTGGGACAAGAAAAAAGTAAATTGATTCATAAAGGATAAAAAGAATAAATAACATGTATTTAATGATTTTAAACCACTAACGCTTAAATTTATACACAATTTAACATAAATAAACCCATACATATAACTTAACTTAAAGTTACATAAAATTTTGTGGGATTTATATAAAAGAAAAAAGTGGGGATAAAAAAGGAAGGTGAGAATGTGGCACATGTGGATAGAGTTTGGTAAAGTGACAAAAGTGTTGAAATTTAGTATTGTCCCTAAGAAAATTTATTATATTTATAGTTGTGAGTTTTACCCTTATAATTAAGATTTATAATTTATAATTAAGGTTTATTTGATTGAATTTTTTTTTGTAAAATAAATAATTAATAGTAATAAATAAGGGTAAATTGAGAAGTTTAATAATTTTTAATAATTATTTTTATACAAGTAAATAAATTTTTTGAAATAAATGAGAATAATAAAGTGAACGGTAAAAATGAAACCAAATAATTAATAACATCACGCTTCACTTGAAAAGTACAACGAGTCATGTCCCCTTCATTAAACATGAAATTCACGTACACCACTCAATACATCTATTAAATTAACATGAAGTTGACTAATAACCGAATAAGGTAGCAATAGCTGTTTTTTCCAAATTAAAAAACCAAATCAATTACAAAATATTGCATTTCTATGATTTTCTAACGAAGGGATATACATCACGAACACTTCATTGTTAGGGGAAATCATTCTTACAACAAACTTACGAACCTACGGATATTATCTAGCAAAAGCAAAATGAGAGAACAATTTTGTAAATATTAGTTATCTTGAAGCACCTAACATTTATGAAGTCAAGATGCTATCCCCATTATTATTGATAAAGAACAATTTTTTTTTCAAAGTCAAAGGAAATTATATTAGAAAAATCAATCCTAAAATAGACGGATGCCAAGCTAAAAAGTAAGACAACAACGTCTTCAAGAAGGAGAGCAAAACTAAACACCAGAAAAAACGAAGAACTCCAACAACAAACACCTAACAAAAACAACAAAATTAAGAAAAAATGCTTAACGGATCAGTCACCCAACAACTCCAATTAGCAGACTTTAAGTGACTACGCGAAGAAATCCACCCTCTTGAAAACGATTGCAACCTTGGAAAAAGATCAGCCTCCTCAATTTTATTTCTAGAGTTGACCGAAGCATGAAGCAGATTGTTTCACCATTTTCAAATCATCCATAACTAGTTTAAGACCCGCAAAATTTGTGGGATAATACATTAATTTATCTTTTAGAAATATAATAAAAAAAAATTCTTGTGTAATGAGAGAATAATGTTTTTAACCGACGTAATAAGTAGTTGTTTCTTTGTGTTAATTGCGTGCATTTATAGCGTACAAATAAAGGACCGCACGTCTGTTTATATATGTGCGCACAAATGATTTGAGATTTGGATTATAAAGATTAAGATTTGAATTCAAGTTCGTGCAAAAGCAAAAATTGTCTGCTCACCAAT
Organism: Gnaphalium uliginosum; assembly: GCA_963930675.1. Taxonomy (NCBI): domain Eukaryota; kingdom Viridiplantae; phylum Streptophyta; class Magnoliopsida; order Asterales; family Asteraceae; genus Gnaphalium; species Gnaphalium uliginosum. The sequence goes on from OZ005685.1 coordinate 34,510,181, forward strand.
CAAATTCTCAAATATATGAAATTATGAGTGTGGGAAATAAGATGGAATAAGTATGTCAAGTTTCAACTTTAAATTAAAATCAAACAATCACAATCTTTCTGCAAACATAGATGTCCATGAATCTAAAAAATATAACTTATTGTCAGAAACTTCAACAAATAATCCTATAAACAGAAAATTATAAAGTAAGAAATTTAAACTTATAATCACGAAAAAACCCACAAACGTGCAAACGATGAGAATAGGTTACAATCGGAGACTTCCACGATATGGTTCAAGAGTGAATGATACATACCTATCACTCTAATGTTGTTTATACCCGGAAATCCAGAATCCCTCGAGATCATTAACAACTTTCTAACACCATTGATACTGATCAAAACCCTATACATTACCCATAAGAAAAAATAATCTTTAACATTTTATAGAAACATACATGTCATTCTTACTGATTAATGATATTTGGGTATGATCCAAGAAGGTAGGTACCTATCAAAGACATTACATCGAACACGTTACGTGCGTCCAAAAAACTTCCAAAATCACAATGTAGCCAAAACCTTTCTTCCTCCTATCAACCTTTAATTAACAAATAAAATAAATAGAAAACAAACCGATGAAACCAAATACTATGTTAGACAAAAATGCAGAATTTTTATAAAAATCTCACTTTGAGTATAGCTAAACCAACACTGCATTTACAAGAAGATTCTTTAAGTATATTGCTACTCCAAGACTCTTTACAAAATTTGGACATGACAATGATAAAGATGTATAACGATGATTTGAAAGATCAAAATAAGGGAAAGAGAAATTATATTATTTAGTAACATACATACATGGATGAAAGTATTGTATCGTAATCGTAATCGGTAAAAAGGAGAGAAAAAGGGAAGAATATGATAGCATGAACGGATTTGCAGAGATAAGTTCCGACATTTTTGAATGCATTGAAATTAATTTCCTTCCTCACTCTCATTTCCTTTTGTTGGAGATAATTATGGAGGAAATCATTGTTTTGATTTTATTAATTAAATTAATTGGATATCAATCTATTCATAAATACATGAAAAATCGGTTATAGGTCATACAATTCAAAAGTCATTTGTGACTATGTTTCTATGTGAGGATATTTTTGCCTTTTAACCCCCTATAAAATGATATTAAATGTGTCGTTAATTGGTTTAATGGTTGGATTATTAAAGTTGATCTGTCATCTAATGGCTCATATTCTTTGAGGATTTTTTTTTAATGTATAATCTTGAAGAGTTTATTATGATAAATAAAAGAGATTTGAGGATGGTAAGTTAAAATTAATCAAGGGCATATTAGTATTTTACTACACAGCTAATGAATTAAAGTATGTCATGTTTTAATCTAAGAGTTGATTAGAAAATGATTATCTTCAAATTAAGGGGAGAGATTATTTAAGGGTTTTTCTTATATATATTAATATAGATAGATAGATTATGATCAAGTGGCTAAAACCTAAGATGTTGTTGATTAAATCGAGAGTTGTGACTTGGTTTCTTTCTGTTTTGATTAGGGTTTGAGTTCGAAATGAGAATCACTTATGTAATATATAATATGTATAAATAATTATAATTATAATTTATAATAATAGTTTGAAAAAGATGTCTATTCAATTTTAAGTTGTAACTTGCCTTTAGTAATTTGGATGAACATAATCTGCCAATTCACATGATACATCGTTGATGCCCACATTTCATCAAAAATGGAAGGAAATTAATAAAAATATATAAATAGAATTAATTATGACTAAAAAAATCAATAATTAAATAAAAGGGTATTTCGGTCATTTTAGGTAACGAATGAATGAAGTTTGAAAAAAATTGACAACATTGAGGATGTAGACTCTATGATTGAAGTTGGGGATAATCTATGAGAAAGTGGACAACCACATAGATCTTTTATGTAATTTACCCTTAATTTAATTAAAGTTCATAAGAGACTGCTAGTGAAATTCGAAACAAACTTTAAAGACGATTCGTGTAATTTTCTCTAATAGAAATATTAACAGCCAGCCATAATAACAACGTCATTTATAACACAAAGTTATTAAAAATGTTAAAATCAAGATGCCACAGGAACCTTAACATAAGAATAAATGTTTTAGTTTTACTAAATTTTGTTATCATTGAATCGCTTAAGAATAAATAAACACACACAATTGAAGTGGATTAGTTACCATCACATCTAAGGGTGTGTTTGGCACAAAGCTTTTAAGGGCTTTTAGAAGCCTCAACCCATAAGCCTTGTTTGGAAGAAAAAAAAAATGGGACTTCTTGAAAAAAATAAGCCCAGAAGGCATTAAACAAGAAGCTTTTTGAAGTGGCTTTTGAATAGAAGTCCAAGTCCCAGCTCCAACCACAAACTTCAACCCGTTATTGCCAAACACACCCTAAATATCACAATGAAAATTTTTATCATAACTTCTAATCTAGTGTAATAAGGACAATTACTAACTAACATAAAGCTATAATTATGGACATATCATCCTAAATTATCAAATAATACAAGTGAATTTTGTTTTATTTTTTCTTTTTTAATTTTTATTTTTGGGACAAAGAAGACATCATCCTAAGAAAAATTATATTAATAAATAAAAATTAATGTACAAAGTACTATGGGTATGCCCAAAGGGATGTTTTAGTGAACATCCCAAATACTTACATCTAAAACTAATATTACTACAAAGATTTGACGTCGTAAATAAAAAAACTATGACAAATTAATGACAACTTGATAATAGAGTTATACTATACTATGACCGTCCAACTCTTCATGATTTATCTGATTGTAATCCAAAATTGCAAGCTGACTATGTGTAAGTTTTTAATATTCAAAATTCAGTGTGACTATGTGTACCACCATGGTCTTTTTCATATGAAAAATGAATATCACAATTTCTTTGTACATTCCCATTCAAAACTTTGTACTCCATTTTCTATTTAAGTTGCTTATCCAAATTTGCATCCAAAATACCCTCTTCATTTCCTGGAGCCTGCACAATTTGACTTTTTAAAATCAAAATGTCATCATTCCTTTGCAAACCATGATCTGTTAACCTCATAAAGTAAATCCATTTGTCTTATAGCTTTCTCACATTCTTATTTACAATATTAAAAAAAAAAGCATACACTATTCATAGATCCATGTCACAACCCTTTGTAATAATCAACAACCATTCTGTTTTTGGCCATCTTTCAAAATTCATACGGAAAGTTCTCTTACTTGATATATACTCGTACTTGGTATCTCACTTATGCTAGTAATAAAGGGATATAAAGTATTGCAGTTTTCATTCGATGAGTAACTAAGGGCAACTCAAAATGTATGAATGGAACACTTAAAAGGCTGATGAATACCTCTATCAGGGTTAATAAGATTTCATAATAGATTTAATAATATCTAGGTTAGGAGATTTTTTTGATCTGAGCTAAAATAAGAAAACTAAAAAACAACAGCTTCTTTGTTAATCGCCTCAAGGGCCACTGCCCTTATCATTGTTCTCCCATTCATCCGTTGATCCCATTTTCTAGCTTCAATCACGAACCATGATTATGTTAAGAGCTTGCCTGTCAGATATTGAACATAAAAAACATTTTGGTTTTTTGTGTTGGTACATATATCAAATTTGCAAACAAAAAGGAACTATAAATCAAATAATAGTGACTCGTCCAGTAAAGCGTCAATATCAATAGACATTATAGAACTGACGGGACTATAATACAACAACTGGGCTTAGCAATATTAGATAACAAACTTAGAGGTTATGTTGATAAAGTACCTTCTTATTAACTGCATCATGTTTGCAAGTGACTTTAAATATGACAATTTAACATCACCATTTGACTTCTTAGAGTCAAGTGCTTTCAGGCTTGGAACTTTGGAACCAATGTAATCACCAACCTTCTCATACTTAAACACTTGCTCTACAAAAATCAATACTTAATAAGAAAAAGTTTTTCCCATCCATAAAAGGTAGAGATAACAAACCGGAGAGATATTTCACAGATCAAAAGACAGATTCAAGTGATAACAGGAAATTTTCTCACTTTCTCGTACGTGTCAAACAGGTCGAGTAGGGGATCCAAAGTTGTAAAATAACTATAAATAAGATCATGCTCAAAGGCTTCTTGTTATCCTTCCGCCTACCATAACATATAATAACCAAAAAACACAAACATAAACATTTTAACAACCACCTGGAGTGCAATCAAACATATGTGTGATTCCATTGAATTAGCGCTTATATTTCTTCAACATTAAAATCTAAAGATAGACAACTAACAATAGTTGAGAATAAATTCTCCATTATTAACAGCTGAAATTGGTAGTCGTAGTAAAAGAATCCATGATGAGTACCTACCTTAGTCATCAAACAAAACACATTTGTACCAAAATGTATAAAAAATGTTCTTGCAAAAACTTACATAAGGATAGTGTAGCTTAACCACCTTTTAAATCATCAATTCACCTGAGAATCAAATAAAATCACACACAAAATTAAACCAATTAGAATTATAATATAGAAATTTCTTCAAAACTGTAAATGTCCTTCAACTTTTTCCGATTATTCGTCTTCTTAGCGATGTTTATGCCAACTGCTAACAAAGATCTTAATACAATTCACCAATAAACAACAAACATTTGATTAATAACACTTAGTAGAAGAAGTAAACATTAGATATAAACATATACTTTTTTTTTGTCTTTGGGCCGATTATACCTGCAATAATTTTGCGTACATTGCATCCTTGATTATTTTTAAGCTTCCCTCACATGCTTCCCTCGCTGCAAATTTTTTTGACAATCAGTTCTTTATATAGCAAGAAGTAGAGGATTCAAAATTGTAAGTAGGCGGGAAATTATTTGACTAAAGGCCTTCAAAATTTTATTTTCAGATTTCATCTATTAAGTATTGCAATTTTGCTACAACAAATCACTATCCCAATAACATAATCAACATACTTATTATGGCAAATTAAAATTCATGGGTATCATATAAATCCTTTTACCCTAAAGCTCCCTGGTATTCAAATTCTCTTGTTTTCATCTCAATCTTACCGAGGATTCTCTCTAAAGAAAAGGGATTCTAAGTAGAATTCGGAAAAAAAGAGAGAATTATATTCCTGTGACTATTGACAGGAAGTCCTTAAACTTAATGTGTCCATATGACAAAAGTTATATTGTGTTTGTTTCAATAACAATCTTACTTTTTCAAAACAAACATATGATGTTCTATGAATTCATGATTAGATAAGTCGAAATTGCGACTTCAAGAATATCAGGTACTCACATACAGATGAGGTTTTCAAGGTTTCCAAATGTCTCTGGAAGTAGTCCGTTATAACTGCAATTAACCAGTGAAAACGATCAATTTAAAATTGATGCAATGTTAGTACAAATATAGCCTATGAAAATGAAAGGTAAAGACCCGGTCGAACTTTTATTGTAAGATAGATCACTACATACATAAAAAGTCAAAAACAGAACCATAAAATATCGATCACAAAAATACCAACAAAATAACTATATCAATGAATAACTTATAGAATTTGCAAATCAGTTAACTGCCTTATATATACTGTAAGCGGGCCTATCGAATTCATGCTTGTCAAAGTTCTGAAATTCAAATATAAAGACACATACCAAAAGAAAACCTTACTTCTAACATGATTGTGATTGTTATTGTTAAAGATGATCGAAATTGAATTCAAATCACATTCGAAATTTAATCGAAACATATAATTGAAATCAAAATTCAATCAATCACATTCAGTGGAGAAACTGAGTAGATATCAATTACCTCCGATCTTAATCGTAAATTGAAATTGAAATATTGAAGATGCATAAATGATTGAAACATCTAAGGAACTAAAAAGCAGAATTTTTATTTCTGAAAAAGATATTTAGAGGAAATTTGTTGGCGTACCAATTTTTTTTGAAATTTGTATTTGGTTGACCGATTTAATTGACAATTAACCATATTAATTGGAAGACGTTAATATGGAAGTTTGTTACATTAATTAAATAGATATTAAGTCAAAATATGAAGGATTTATTATGACAAATAAAAGATATAAAAGGATGGTAAGTTTAAATTAATTAAGGGCATATTAGTATTTTCTTACACAAATAATTTATTAAATGATGTCATGATTTAATCCTAGGGTTGATTAGAGAAGGATTAGCTTAAAATTAATGGGGAGGATTCTTTAAGGGGTTTTCTTATATATATTAATATAGATAAACAAAAACAAACACCTTGAAGCACTTTACTCGCACAACTCTTATTTGAACCGATGATAGCTTTTTCGAGAACCTCATGGACAAAATCAACCGGAGAAAAATGCAAACTCCACCAACTCCAAAGCTTCCTCCATAAAGGAATTACCTTCGAACATGAGACCAAAACATGATTAACCGATTCTTCCCCGAGACCACATAAAACACAAGTCGAAGACTCTATAAAAATGCCCCCATCCAATAGATTAAGTCGAGATGGCAATCGATTAAAAACAGCCCTCCAAATACATATATTTATTTTCTTTGGCACCCAATTGTTCAAGCTGAAACCCGAGCTGAGCTCAAATGAACTAAGAATCTTTTTATCAATAAGCTTCGATAAACATTAGACTGTAAAATCCCCTTTGGTGTCAAGCTTCCATTTCCAAAGACCATGCTTATTAACAAGAACAATGCTATTTAAGAAGCTTGATAATCTGTCAATTTCCGAGATGGCACGACCCCGCGGAGTGGACCGCCAACTCCATTGGCCTTCCCAAAAACCGTTATTCAAGCCCCATCGATCTGCTACCATACACTCTGAGTTTGAATCCAAAGCAAAAAGACGTGGGAATGAGTCCATTAAGCGGACTCCATCATCAGTCCAAACATCCTTCCAGAATTTACATGCCTTCCCATCACCTATTTTTTGACAAAAGGACCGAGAAAAAGGAACATTGCATTTGTCAATCGCTAATCCTCCACTCACGATTCCATCCCATACACCTTTATGAAGACCCGGACCACTCTCTCTGTCAAAACTTCCATCAAACCATGGATAGACTTCATCACTTTTATCCAAAGCGCATCTGGCTTCAATTTCAAACGCCACCACCATTTACCTAATAAGCTCATGTTTTTAGCTTTCAGACTACCCATTCCAAGAACACCAACTTCTTTACATGCTAATATGCTTTCCCATTTAACCCATGAAATACCTTTCTTCTCATCTTTAAATCCCCAAAAGAATTTGCGACGAATACCTTCGATATTGTTAATAACCTTGCATGGAGCCCTAGACATAGATAAATAAAAAAGCGGAAGGCTGTCAAGAACTGCTTTTGTAAGGGTATGTCTCCCACCAATAGAAAGAAGCTTAGCTTTCCAAGAGGCAAGCTTGGATCTCACACGATCAACAACGATATTACAATTTGACACTTTCGTCATATCCATTCCCACCGGAAGACCCAGATAAAAGAACGGGAGCTTTTCAAACTTACAATTGATATTAGCCGCCACATATTCCACCTCCCCGATGTCCACTCCAATGCCAAAAATACGACTCTTTGCAATATTAATTTTAAGGCCTGATGCATCCTGAAATCAGTGAAGAACATCCAACAGATTACGAGCATTTGAAAGCGACCATTCTCCAAAAAATAACGCATCGTCTGCATCTGTCCCGTCCTTTGATAAGGACAACCCTTAAAAATACCTCTAGATGTAGCTTCTAAAATGGTAACTTGTAAAGCTTTTGTCACTATAAGAAACAAAAATGGCGAGAGCGGGTCTCCTTGCCTAAGGCCTTCTTCCATCTTAAATTCATTGGTAGGGGAACCATTAAAAAGAATGGAAATTGAAGCTGATCTTGAAAAACACCTGATCCATGAACGCCATTTATTTCCAAAATTCATCTTCTCCATAATATCCAGAAGAAACTCCCAATTCACGTTGTCAAAGGCTTTCTCGAAATCCACTTTGAAGGCCAGAAGGTTAATCCCATATTTTTTTGCAATGAGACAATCTCATTGGCAATCAACACATCATCTAGCATATTCCTTCGTGCAAGAAAAGCAGTTTGGTTAGGTGATATAATTTTATGAATCACACGAGCTAGACGGTTGGCCAGACACTTTGCAATGACTTTGTGAATGCATCCAATAAGGCTAATTGGGCGAAAGTCGGAAATATCAATCGGATCCTTAACTTTAGGAATAAGAACCATGAAAGAAGGATTCACTCCCCTTGCCAAATGACTGGTGGTTTCAAAATGTCAGAAACAGTTGATAAAATCTTGCTTAAACAGCTCCCAATGTCTTTTAATGAACTTAAAATTCAACCCGTCCGGACCCGGGGCTTTAGAACTCAAGCAATTCCAAACAGCGTCTTTAATCTCATTTTCAGTAAAGCATGACTCCAAAAAAGCAACATCAGATTCTTCCAGATTCCAAAATCTAGTGCTGTGAAAACGGGAAGCTCTTTAAATCGAGATTCAAAATGACCTGTTATATGATTTTTACTGAAATCAGGCTCTTCTGACCACACACCATTGCAAGAAAGCCCATGTATATAGTTTTTGCGAGCTTTAGATTTTATAAACAATGAAAAAATTTAGTGTTCTCATCCCCTTCAATTCCCCAACGAATTCTGCTCTTCTGTTTTAAATCTAGCAACTTGTTTAATTGAAATAACTGATCATATTTTTTTGTGCAATTATGTTTGTCGAGTTGATTAAATTTGAACTTAAATGAAATAGTTGTTCGTTAGTTCTTCACTAAAACATACAATCAGAGAATAATTAAGATCAGTAGTTTCCTCAAATTCTGTTAGAACTAATAATTGAGATTGTGTACATTGCTTAATCACTAAACATTATACTAGTCAAATGAGTATATATATGCTAGTCAGTGTTAGTTGTACTTAACACTTACATTGTAATATCTTAATTGAGCTTAATAGAAAACCATTAAAAAGTAATTCTCCTTCAACATTCATACATCTTCATACATATTCATACGAGATTCATCAATTCGTACATCGATATTGATAAAAGATCGTTTACAATTGGCTTTTGTAAAATGGCTTTTGTACATCTCACTACAAAACTCGTTCATAATCGAGATGGTTTTTGTACATTTCAGTACAAAACCTACTCTTCAATGTTTGAGCTCACATGAAAGATTCAACTTTTCGACAAAAAGTTTCATGTTTTGAAAAAAGACTTCAATGATCAAAATCGAGCTCCCATTATAAATCTTTTGAGAGAATCGAATGCTACGTTTGAGGGGGAGCTCGTACATCTTCAAAAGGCTCAGAAACTCATATTCATATGTAGTTTTTCTAAAGTACATGCATATGTCAAGGGGGAGTGTTGTTCAAAATCAAACTTCCAAGTGTCAAAATCTTTGATATATTCAAACACTTTGGATGTTTTTCAAATCATTTTTAATTATCATCATGGAGAAATCTCACCGAAGTTATTCAACCGAAGAACTTCACTCACAACAACATGAAGACACGATCAAATCAATGATCAAATTTGACAGATGCTGAAAATCTGCACAGAGTGTTATAAATTACAAATATCTTCTACGATCCACCAGAGCCTGTTGGATCTACCCCAGGAGCCACCTACTAAAATTTAAGACGCGAGGGTCTTATAAGTCTAGGTGAGCAAGATTATCACAGGATCTTGATCGGGAAGTAAATTAGATAAAATTTTGAGACGGGTGATGGAGAATGGGGTGCAGATCAACATAAAACATCAAAAATGCCAATATTGTTTAATAAAGATCATCAACGAAAAATATGAGGGATGAGTTGAAAAATATGTGAGGATGAGTGAGGAGTATGTGACAGGTTAAAAGAAAAAGAAAAACATTTTCTAAACAACTAAATCACCAGGTTTCCACATAATCTATTGGATTTCATTTGTTGATTTCTGGTATTGAATAAGACATCATGAACCCAATGATGCATTGCACATTACCCTCCTATCCACTCAAGTACTTATTAAAAGGTCCTTGTTTCATTTCTCACGGAGAATTAGCACATCATCTATCGAATTCTCATTTAGAGTTTGTCGATATTGAAATAGGAGAACAGTCAGCTCCAATCCCCGAATTCATTTCTTGCACCTATAGAGTCTAGATCCTAATGTGTTTAAAACACATATTTAGGACATAAGTGTACATTTACACTATATGTCTTTGTGATATCTTTGCAAGTCTATGTGACTTTGCGGGAACATTCATAGTTATATCTAAAATATATATTCCACAATGATTGAATGGAAATCCTACCAGTTCTATCATCAAAGCCAACATTGAAATTAGGTCACTCAATTGATTAATTTACATGATTCGATAGATGTGTTAACCGGCAATCTATGTGATCCGGAGTAAGTAATTTCATAAATGTGTTTTCAGAAATTACAAACAACCTTTTCTTGTTTACTCAAGCAAATGTTGTCTTACCCATTGGTTTCATATTTGATGTTTTCGATGAATATCTCGATCATCTTCCGCATCATTATCCTGAAATTTTGACTTGGTCGGGAAACTTTGAGAACTTAATGATTGTGAATCATGGTGCTTATTGAATATTCAACATTCAATGGAATGTTTTTGAAGGGTTGGTTGGTTTGTTAAAATGAGGATGATAGAATGTCATTTGGGGAAGATTGTTAGGATCGACTAGTCTTCAAACACCTTGGATTACACAAGATTCATGATGTTCACGATAAATCATAATCATCATGAGGGGGAGAAAGGATATAGTGTTTAAAGATAGTTGGGAGAAAGGATCCAAGTGGTTGAAGATGGTATTGATAAGTGAAAGATTAGAAATGAAGATAAAGATATTGGAAGAGGACAACAAAAGTAGTGTGCTGAAAGAGAAGAGTTGATAGTTGAAAATTAAGAATGAAGAACAAGATGTTGAAAAATGTTATAGAAGTGTACTGAAAGAGAAGAACTTTTAAGATCAAATGGAAATCAAGAGTTAATCAATGACGGTTGAAAAGTCCGAGATTTTAGGAAGGAGAAAAATGATTGATTAAGCAAGTAAGACGAAAAGATAAAATTTGCTCAACATATTTTGTCAAGTGTTTAAAGGAAGATAAAAAGCTTCAATGAAGATTTGTACTATCGTTCTACATGAGAGTTTTTGGTTTGAGGGGTACAGATTGAGAGGATAAAAAGATTTGATGATCAAACTCCAAGAGATGAATATTCGTTTGAGAGGGAGCTTGAGGATAAGGAGTTAAAAGATGTGTTCAACGGCAACAACATTTTTGGAATATATTTTCCAGGATAAAGTTCATTAAAAGAATGTGTTCAAAGTATGAGCTTCAAAGAATATTATTCCAACATTCGTTCAAGAACAAAAGTTGTTGTTGACGAACAAGAAAAAAATTCGTCTTCAAGAATCGGATCAAAGAGTAAAGCTGAGATGTCATTAAAGAATAATGCGCTTCAACGTTCTATCAGTTTACTAAAGATTCTCGGCATTTAAATTTTCAATGTTAAAGATTTGAATCGAAGACAATCCGAGCAATGTTCACAATCAGGGGGAGATTGTTAGGACTAATAACTGAGATTGTGTACATTGCGTAATCACTAAGCATTAGACTAGTCAAATGAGTATATGCTTGATCAAAACCCGCGAAATTCGCGGGGTACCGTAGAAAACTCTTACAACAAAAAATATTGTGATACTACAACGAAAATGATGTGATACTACAACGAAAATGATATGAATGTGGTCTTTATTGGAGTTTAAATGAAAGTGTATATGTACACCCTAATTAAGGGCTTAATTTTAGTCCATTTAAATTCAAAAAATTGATTACATTGACTAATTAAATTAGAGGGGTTAATATGGTCTTTTAGCCTCTTCATATTAGACATATTTGCTAAACATTCATGTTCATCTAGATTAGTGATTGTAATTAGTTTGACTAAACCAATTAAGGAGTCAGATTAAATTAGGGGAGGATAAACTCAATTTGTTTACACATTTTTGCTCCAAAAAATAATAGTAAACAAAGATAGGCTAGTCATTGTAAATGGTACTTAACAATTACTTTGTAATATCTTAATTGAGCTTAATAGAAAAACCATTAAAAAGTAATTCTCTCAACATTCATACATATTCATACTAGATTCCTCGATTCATCGATTCGTACATCGATATTGATAAAAGATCGTTTACAAATTCCACACTAATAAACAAAAGATTTTTTTCGACATTTTATCGACATATCAAAGCCAAAACATCTGTGTCATTTACAACATTTTTTTCGACTTTCTCTATCATTTACATGTTTTTTCGACTATCAAACAACTCCCACCAAAAAAAAAAAAAAAAAAATTTGTTCGTCCCAAAGAATCATCAAAGAATGTAGACTAGTAGCTACAACAAATCATATCATATAGATATACACAACAAAAACTTAAAAAACAAACCAATGTACGCTTAGTAGAGCTTTATTCTAGTTTGGATTGAACTCCTGCAAATAGGGCATAACTGAAGTGTTTCTCCACATGTGTAACATGTCTGCCAAATACCAAATGACCAACATATAACTTAAGTTTTGAACGAAACAAATTTAGATTTGTTTGAGGTAAACATGAAAAAAGGATAATAATATACCTGATGTCCACAACCAAAAGCCATGTCCTTGGGGTTAGTAAGGCAAATGGGGCATAGCTGCATAACATCAAAAAGGGAAATTAGCACTGCTTCCTAAGATCAATCTTATATAAAAATGAATTCAATCAAGAATCATGTTCTTGCAGAATTGAACAAAAACTTGTAGGTTATTCAGCATGAAATTAAATGTACAACTGAACATGTATAGAAGTCTTTCAATCTTCATTTGAACTATAGGTAGTAAATATGGGCTAGTTGGTTGATGAGTCTAAATGGGTTTGAGCCAATTTTGATAAAGTTTAGGATGGGTCAAACTGGGTTATGTTGGTCTCTGTTGACCCACTAACTTACTCACATAGATGGTTACAGTTGTCACCTCCTATATAAACAATGAGCCAACACTAAATAATGCTGCAGAAAATAGAAGAGAAAAAGAAAAATGAGTACCTGGTTGTCATAGGTAGATTTTGACATTCCTGCTGATGTGTAATCTGGACTAGTTTGACCATATAAAGGAGCAGAATGAACAGGACTGCTATGACCATAATAAGATTGCGAGCCCTTTTGAAAACTAGCCGAATGTGATGGTTTATAGGAAAAAGATGATCCACGTATTGGAGGAGGACGAGCAACCCTATGGGGTGAAATTCCTTTCCTACTACTGTAAATTCAAATTCAAATTCAAATTAAAAAAATTAAAAAAATAAATAAAAAAAAAAAACACAAACAATATAAGATATAAAGAAAATCAAGAATCAGCCTAACTTATGACCAAACAGTCTTAAATGTCGCATACCCGAGTAAATTGAGTTCGATTGTTGCTTTGTACTGAGATGGGATTTCCATTAATGCTGAAAGAGCAAATTCTGTCTCCTTTCGGATTAAAGGCACATTCTTTGACATTATATCTGTGAAATTCACAAACTAAGAAAAAAAAGAAAAAAAACATTAGCATCAGATCAGAATGTATACCCTTTAAGGTTATATTATAGAAGCTAAAGATATAACATTATTGTTTACTTACCTGGAAATTATCAAAGTCCCGATCGGGGATGTTGTCATCAAATTCTTTCATCATGTCCCATGGCCCGTCCCCTACTCCGACTAATACTATCGATAGTGGAAGCTTGCTGTTAGAAAAAAATTATTTCATAGTTTTAGAAGGAGCCCACAAAATTATTACGTCCATACGTAAAGCTTATATATACTTGATCAAGATCGTTGCAAAAAATCACCTTGCTTCGACTATGGCATCAACAGTTTTCTGTTCTTGTGGACTTAATTGACCACGTTCAGTATCCACACTTCTTGTTACCTACATTGATCACGAGTATATTATTATTCGACAACTTTCATGAAGAAACACGTATTGTGTTTAATATTAACAGAAACTCTATTGATCCGAAAGATAAACCTGTCCATCAGCAATGATTAAAAGGACATGGTATTGGCCCCCACTTTGTTCAACAATTGTCATAGCTTGTTCAATAACTGGAGCGAACGATGTTGGTCCTGCAAGACAAGTAGTACATATTAAAAATCAATAATAATGAGTATAATCATACTTGACAAATGAAAGGGTAGATTAAATAAGAACCTGAAAGCCTTAGATGAGGGACAATTTCTCTGTATCTACCCAAGACATCCTGAAATCCGTTACAGAACCTATCTTCTTCAGGATAAAAGCTGAAAACGTCTTGATCGTGTGTTGACGCTGCACATATAACCATTGAGGTCATAAACAAAAGAATATAGTAAAAGAATAATAAACACAAGCTAGTCCATTTATAAAAGTATACCATCTCCAAATCCATAACATGGAATCAAGTTATCCTCATCAAAAGCCGCTAACGTTTTCCCAATTATAGATATGGCTTGTTCATAGGGATTAAAACCATCTCCAGTATGATGCAGACTCTTTCTGTTGAAAGACCTCGAACCTGTCCATTCATTACTCTTAGTGAAGTCAATACCAACAATGAGGTTCGAAGACTCAAGTCCTGCACGTGCAAGAGCCTCGGTCACCTGCACACAAAGTATAATTATTAATGATTTCAAAACGAAGTCAGCATGCCAACTTAACAAGTAATTAGCTTTTGCAATGGTGTTCTTAATGTTATCATGTAAGATAGAATAATCAGAGAGACTCAGATAGACAATCTTTTCCGGAGTAACCAAACAAAACTCCTCTTGCTTTCACACATATCTTCTAAGAAAACTAGAAACTTTTCAAATTTCTGTTTTCTTTACAGGTTTTCTAATAGTAAAAAGAACACTTTTCCATCGTGTATAACGACTAACGTAAGACTACGATTTATGATTTTCTACATTTTATTTTCTGCAAAACGAAACCAACATGTTTTACATTTGAATTCACTTCTCATTGTCTATAAAAATTCAAATGAAAAGAAATTTACTGTAAATATCTACACACACACTTTCAAATCGCATAACCACGTTACATGCCTACGATGCAAAATTTTAATATTTGAATTTTATATATAAATCACCTGTTCCAAAGAAGTGTAAGTATCAGCAATTCTTGAATATCTCTTATCAAGCTTCTTCTGTGGTCTAAAAGGAGCAGAATATGGCTCCTGAACTACAGGTCCAGGGTAATTATTAACATTATTAATATTATCATGATCTCCTTGTCCCGAAAACGAATACGACGATTGATAAGCGTTATAACCAGCACTCTGATTTCCAGAAAACGAGGACGAATGCCTATATCTCGCACTTTCTTCCCTTGAATTCTTTCCACCCATCAATCAATCTTTGTATATAAACTTCAAATAGATATATCTTCTTGTTAAAAAAAAACAGTTTCTTCTCAAAAAACAGCTTATAGTGATTCAAACCTTTATTTATATCTGAAAATAAATATGACTTAATTGGCTGCACGATTTATATTTGAATACAAATAATCAACGCGGGGGCTGTTTGAACAAGGTTATTGCGTGGAAGGCTTCGTGGTGTAACGGTACACAAATATCTATATTTATTTATTTATTTATTATTAATGGAAAACTTGTGGTAACAGCAATTAAAATGTGTGGAAATTTGTTTGTTTCTATGATGGGAAGTAAGTTGGTCAACACACGTATCTTAAATACAGATACAACTTACTCCGTACAACAAAAAGGAAGCAAAGATGAAGAAACATTAAACCACAATGAATAAATTATTATGGTCAAATTAGCGTTTCCATTACATATTTACCAAAAAACTGTCGTAACATATAACTTCTGGTTTAAGAGTTTGATCAGTTTAAGAGTTTGATCAGTTTAAGGTTGACTATTGATGTTGGTAATTTCCTGGTTACATCATCAATGGAACATTCCGATTTACTTCAAAAAGTAATACAACCCTTTTCATTTACGGAATAATTTAATTATTACTCGCTCCGTCTCATTTTAAATATTCGGGGGAGGTTCAAATGAAAATGACAAAAGTGATGGGAATATGGGAACTAATAGGATTGCGTCACGTGTCACAAAACTCACTTTTTTGGTGGGTTTACAAATTAGTAACACATGTGTTAATGTTGCATTTAGGGTTTAGGGGTTAGGGTTTAGAGTTTAGGGTTTGGGGTTTAGGGTGTTAATCCTTCGAGTTTAATGTTAAATTATATATTTTTAATCGAGAACCTTGTGTGTTTGAGTTTTTTATTCAATTGATTTATCTTGTTGATGATTATTGTATGATCAATTTAGCAGGAGCTTTTTCATACTAGTAATTCGTTACAATTATTTGTCCATGAATGATTGTTGATTGATTGCGGACACGAATATTACATAGGATAATCATTTAAACTTGAATGTGTAAGTTAGTGAAGTTGACGGGAGTTATCCACTAGATTAAATCATAATTTATGAATCAAATTTAAGGTGTAGGAAAACTGAACGTTAATCCTGGCTTAACTAGATTCGCAAATACAACATAGATAAACTGGTTTTAACAAACACCCCGAAGTCATTAGTGAGCTAGTCCAAGTCTAATAGTTTTAATTGCAAAGTAACAATTCGGTTGCAAAATCCTCCAATTTACTTACTTGTTAGATTAATTGCACTTTTATATAACTCTTGAATACACATTCTTTGTGGATCGATCCGGACTTACTGCAGCTATACTATACACAATAGGGTATACTTACCTAGTTGTGTATAAGTTAATTGCGGTACTTTTGAGTTTATTTTATAACTAAATTTTACACATCAGCCATCGGGACCTTAAACCAAACAGTTCCCACCGTATAATCAAACTGAGGGGTGGTAATGTTAAACGTAGGGATATAAACTAAGATATCACCTTTGGCCGTAAGACTATGACCTGAAACTACTGCTTGAAACCTCCCGAACCGCTTGAAATCACAACAACCATTGACCAAAAACCACCTACCACCACTAAAAAACATCGAATGAAAATCCATAAACCGAAACCACTTAAAAATCATGAACGAATTCACTTGAAATCACCCATCGAAACTACTTTAAATCACTCAATACGCTAACTTGAAACCACGAATGGAACTACTAAAATCACCTCCTGAAACTACTGATTGGAACCATCTTCCAATACCCAAAACTGTCAACTGGAACCTCCGAAAACCACCTATCGTAACACATGTTCTCACCGTAAACACCGAGCTGAAACTACAAACGGAAACCACAACTTGAATCACCTAAACCACTCATCGCAACATCCAAAACCGCTTGAAACCTTGACCTGAAACCGCCAGCAACCCTCGACCAGAACTACATGAAACCAACTGCAAACAACGACCCGAACAGCTTGCTGAAACCACTTACACCTGCTGGCTGGAACCTCTTGAAAATTACGACTTAAAAGTGACCCTAAGAAAATTTTGCCAGAAAAACGAAAACTTAAACGAGGTGAAAGAATGTATATACAAACGAGAGTGTCGGGAGGGAGGGAACTACTTTTAACCGGCAGCCAAAGCCGACGGCCCGAGAGAGAACAAAAAGATGGTGTGGCGCTGTTTACTTTTTAGAGTTTTGAGGAGAGGGACTCTTTTATGTTTAAAAATTACTAATAAATGTCAGTTTAATGTTACAACCAATCAAAAATTTTGTTAGTGAAAAATAATCTTTTTTTTATTGGTGAACAGTAATACACGGTATAATGATTACTTTTTTAGAAAAAATATGTGCAATTCCACAGTACTTAAAGCACAGAGTGTGGTGACACTATTTTTACAGTATCCTGGTGAGAACATATTTGCTAAAAATCTAACGGTGTGGAAGACAATTTTCTGGATAATATTCTGAAATTTCCGGTTTTTTGTATTTTTACTTTTTTAAAAATTAATTTAAATAACAAATAAATTAGATAACACTTCTAATAGGACAAATAGAGTACTCAAGTAGGTTTACTTTTTCGAACCTCTGTCTTACTATCAATCAATTGTTTTTTTTTTCATTCTTTCTAGACTGAAAAAGTAACTTTTTTATTTTTCATTATCATTTTATTGATTTTGATAACGTTACTTCAATTATCAATTGTATCTTTATCTTTTCCTTTTACTTTTTCAAACCTACAACCATCGGTCGATTACCTATCTTTGTGACAAGCAAAACATTTTCTTTACGGTTGAAATTGTTAATGCATTGTGCCGAATCAAATTCTTATTGAGTCGGTTTTGATATTTAAAATAGGTATTTACTTTAAATTTTTATGAACTTTTGAGTTTTAGTTATTACTATTGGCAAATGATATATCCACCGTTAAATTTGATAAATATATCAAAGTATACATTAATAGATTGTATTGTACAACTTGTTAATATATATTTTGAGTGAATTTATTGGATGATGGATTTATCACCGCCCGTTATTATTTGGGTGTAACTTTGAACAGAATTTTATCAAGTCGTAAACTTGATTGATACAATAACATTATGGTCACATTATTTGGTAATTCATGTTCTATTCAAACCATTTTTATAACTAGGTAATTGGTTTAGTTTTGATTTGGAGTGTTTTTTTTTCCAGAGTTTATCTGCTAGAAGTATTTCTGAAAGCCCTCTCTCTACCTTCAGGAAGAGGTATGACTTTTTACATCTTACCTCACTCATATCTCACCCGCGACAGAATTCGATAGTACGTTGTTGTTGTGTATCTGCACTCATTAAGAAAACTCATAATTGCAAATCGGTTTCTTATTGAAATTAATTAATTATAAGATTAATTAACAGGGAACTCTTGATGATCTTTTGGGTTCCGACTTCTGATTAGTCTAAAAGCTTCTCTGAAAAATGAATTGAGAAATTTCAAATGGGCCTTAACAACAAAACCAAAATATAGTCTACTCCATATATACATCAGCATGATCTCAGCTTTCTTTTTTTAGGTGATTTGAATAGATCTATTTATCAATTTAACAATTTCAATATGTGAATCACATATCTTTTCTTTCATCATATTAATTCATTCAATTAGATAAGTGCTCAAATTACATTTTAAGTTTAAGATTACGACTATCAAGTTCATCCTCTTTTATCTTTCTTCTAAAAATGCACTAAATTAGACGTGTCACCACTAAATGTATAACACCGTAAAACATAACCCATAAGCATCCATCACAAATTTATGTGTAGGGTGTTGATTTATGATTCTAATTAACAAAAATATAATATATTAGTTTGGTAAATTTTCAAATTAATGACGATTCTTGCATAACAAGTTAACTTGGAGAAATAGTTAGAGTTTGCCTGTATATATAGGAGTCATTGTTGTAGGATTTTGCTGAGGAGGTTGAGAGAAATATAGAGCACATATGAGAGTCGTCTCTCTCCGTCCCGTGAGGTGGTCTCGGTGATTCAATAACGAGAGCGTGAATTCCGTTATTTTAATCAACCGTTGAGAGTGGTGTGAGGATATTCAAAAGTGTCAAGAGTTGATCGTCTCCATTTTGTAATATCTTTCATATAGTGAATGTTAAGTGACCTACGGCTCCCGTAGTTTTTACTCTCCCTTAAGAGGTTTTTCATACAAAATTTCGTGTGTTATGCGTTTTTCTATTTTGTGCATTTGTTTATTGACTTATACATGGTTGTGTGTTTCTTGATGTGGTAGTGATCAATCCCAACAAGCGATATGAGAGCGGGGTCGATCCCAACAACTGGTATGAGAGCGAGGTTCGTGGAGAAAAATCACATAACCGGGAGAAATCAATCCGAGAGAAAACATGGTGCGGTTCGTCATATTGTATGCGGTGTCGGAAGAATTGACGGTGTGAATTCGTTAACCGTCAGATCGTGGTAAAATTTGAAC
The DNA here is from genome assembly GCA_963930675.1 of Gnaphalium uliginosum. Lineage (NCBI taxonomy): Eukaryota > Viridiplantae > Streptophyta > Magnoliopsida > Asterales > Asteraceae > Gnaphalium > Gnaphalium uliginosum. The sequence goes on from OZ005685.1 coordinate 34,530,163, forward strand.
TAGGTTCTTAAGAGGGTGATCTACGATCTGACCATTGAGATTTGTGATTGGAGATACAGATAGAGATATGCGTCGTCGAAGTTTGCTACAGAATTCACGGGATTTTTGTGCAGCTGTGGAAAAGTAGGTTTGTTAACCGTTAAATCGTTTTGATTTTTTGACAGGGGGTTCAAGACATATAGATCCACATTGTGACCGAATTTCGTAGTGATCAGAGCATCCAAGTAGGAGATACACGTGTTTGAATTTTTGGTTGAAATCTGATGTGGTTGTAGGGTTGAATTTGGATTGAACTTTCATTTTTTGAGGAAAACGATCGGGATTGGTGATGCTAAAGGGGTGATATGGATGATGTGAGGCTCAGAGATGATGAGGCCCGATGATCGCGAGAATTGTTGGGCGGCGTGTTTCGGTGGAGAAAAAGTCGGCGGCAACAAGATGAAGATCACACTCATTATCGTTGAATAAGAGATCCGTTTCAGAGATGAAGATTTACGGAATTAGAATCAGGGGAGGATTTGTTAGGTTATGATTCTAATTACCTAAAATATAGTAGAATAGTTTGGTAAATTTCCAAATTAATGACGATTCTTGCGGAGCAAGTTAACTTGGAGAACAAGTTAGAGTTTGCCTATATATATAGGAGTCATTGTTGTATGGTTTTGGTGAGGAGATTGAGAGAAAGAGAGAGCACATACGAGAGTCGTCTCCCTTCGTCCCGTGAGGTGGTCTCGGTGATTCAATAACGACGGTGCAAATTGTGTTATTATAATCAACCGTTAAGAGTGGTGTGAGGATATTCGAAAGTATCGAGAGTTAAGCGTTTTCAATTTTTTAATATCTTTCATATAGTGGATGTTAAGTGGCCTACGAGTCCCGTGACTTTTACTCTCCATTGAGAGGTTTTCCTCGCAAAATATTGTGTGTTATACGTTTTTTTGTTTTGTACATTTATTTATTGACTTATACATGGTTGTGTGTTTCTTGACTTATACATTTATTTAAACATTTGATTACAAAGTTAGTACATATTGCAAAAGAAGCCATTAAGTATGTAATCTTGTAATTAATTAAGATTCTTATGCCTTCTCATTTGCTGCATGCTAGTTCATGTCTTATTGAGCCAGCCATGAGATACATGTAAATATACTAATAATTAGTCAAAGCTTAGTGAGCGAGTTCATGAATTTAAAAGCATACAATCGATAGCATAGAAAGCTTTAATTCATACTCTTCTAAAATATTTTATGATGAAACATGCAAAGCTATAATTTATAACTTTAAACGTACATTTCTAACAAATATAAATCTTTAACTCCAGATCTGTATGTAACTCTGTTATGTCCTACTGCGCATCTCTGATCCGTACTCTGATACAATAGCGTATCTCTGATCCGTACTTATCTATGGATGCCTCATAAAACAGTTTATATAATACTTAATTCATTCATGATTCCCCTTCTGGTACAATAAAATTAGCATGAACATAAATCGTAAACCATAATTTGTATCGCAAACTTAAAAGTATCATGAAACTCACACGAAAATCTTTGGAATAATAAGGTGTCTTTCGAACCGAATTTACCTACAACTTTAATGATCTATCAATCATCATATCTTACGGGGTGTTTGTGATTGTTTATTTTACCTACGTATCTGCTTATTGTTTAGTTTTAAGCAGAAATAAACACTCTTCAAAAAAATGTTTACCAATAAACAATCTTAAACACCCTCCTTACGTTGTAAATCTCTCATGTCTAATGACTGGTCGCGTAAAGTCAATCATTTCTCCATTAGTCCATCGTTTATTCAAAACATTTTGAAATGACATTTTTTACTTATCAAAAATGACTACAACAAGATTTTCATAATATTTTATGGCCAATAGCCAAAGTAGCTTCAAATACCATTTGCTTAAATTTGAGATTTTGACCTCTCTATTAATTTTCGTATTAAAATCATCATACAAGCAACGTACGTGGCCTCTTTATTAAAAACAAAAGGTTTTAACGGTTTATTTTGACTTTTGAGCATTTAAAAATCTGATTCAGTTGACATGAAAATCAGCCATTTATCTTTTTTTCTTTTCTTACCTCATCATAACCCGTAAAAGCAGCGATAATGTTTTTGGGGTTCGATCTCGTTCCATTTATAAAACATGCATGTGACTTTCAAACAACTAAGTATAAAATACATGATACAAACATATCACTATGGATCAACTATTGTTCTGGCATTTATAGACGCTATAAGTGTGTAGAAATATAATTATTTATAGTCTGACATTCATAATATGCAACAAAATATTCGATGTTATATTGTGTCATTGTGTGTGATGAACTTTCAATATATTACTATTGTATATATTTTAGTAACGTGTGAACTTATAATGATGTCATGTGTCACCTCATACATCAAGTAAAAGTACAAAAAAAAATACAATATAATAAACAACAAATTTTGTGCACACAATAGAAGCTTGAATAATTCGATACACATTATGAATGTCAGAACATAAATAATTATATTTCCGTGCACTTGAACCTTTAAAGATCACGTTAAAAAGTCGAACAACTCATAGATTAGACCTTAATCTTTATCCTTGATGGACTAACTTGATTGGACATCATCTTAAGACGTCAAAATAAAAAGCTATTCATACGGAGTAATAAACTTGAAGATTTGTTGAGAAATTATACCTCAATATCTGTTTAGGAGTGAAATATCACCTATCATTCCTATTTAAATTTAAGTCTCTGTAACTCTATGCTTTTAGTGAGATGTCTTTGTGTGTTTTTGTTCATCTGCCCAATTTCTAGATATACACGTAAACAATTCTTATTGATTTTTCTGTTGATATGGTAATTGTGTTTGTTTTATTGCTAGAAATTACTATATGGTTAATTTATTCTATCTACCATATGTTTTCAACTCTATAATAAAGAGGTTGCCAAAACAACCTCTTAATGAATTGATATGTTATACTCTCATACCTCTATGTTATTCCGTATTGTTTGTATACTGTAGGAATAAGAGACATGTACATGTAAAACATTTACATTACAAGGTTACTAATGATTATATACTGTAAAATCCAACCCTGTTTGTCAACGTTTTATATCGGCTTTTGCATATACTCCGTATTAGTTACGTGAGATGTCAACAGATTGTTGTGAAACTTGACCTGATTTGATTGAACAAACACAAGAACAAACGCAATAAACCTTAATGAAAGCAATTAAAGAACACGCGGAATTAACGTGGTTGTATCCAATCGATGTGATTGGTTTAATCCATAGGCAAAAACCGAGTAGTCTTTTTTTATTGACAATGACACCAAGAAATTTCGTAGCTTAGGGTTACAGTGAATCAGTGATTAAATATATATAGGATCGCCTAATTATGGTAACTAAATGAAAACACATTCTGCTGAATCGCGCGAATTCGCATCACGAACTAATTTCATCGTGTCACCAACCCCGACTTCGCGTTGCCAACTATTCCCATAGCATCGCGAGCTGCAACTTTGCGTTGCCACTGAATTCCATCGCACTGCGAACTGCTCTCTGATTAAAACGTTAAAATGTTACTCCATGATCGCATTGATCTAATTCCTTCGGTTGCGATCTTTCGTTTCCAGCAATCCAACATTTAATCACCAAGCCATTCAAGTCACATCTCAACAAATCTCCACCTTGATTTGAAGTTCCCTTAACTTGTCAAAGCCCAAGACTTCGAAATTAACTCCACCATTATTTTACAAACTCAATCATTCTCGTTCTTGACCACTCACACCCTCGGGGCCTACCTCACACGAATATATACCGAGTCCAAGCACATTTGGAACTTGGCTCTTGGTAACACTTTAGTTAACGTGTCTGTCGGATTCTCCTCGTTATCAATCTTCTGAATCAAGAATTTTCTACTTTCCAATATATCTCGAATGAAGTTCAACCGAATGAAAAGGTTCTATCGGTATCGAGGTGACTTTTAAACTATAAAACTGTACAAGGTTAAAGTTCGTGGGAATAAACAAATGTATATATATTCTTGATAAATGTATATATTCATGTGTTGTGTGAATAGTTGTATTTTTTTTTTTTAAAGTACAATAAAATTATACTTATAACGTAAGTAATTACCAATATAGCTAAGCATATTACTCTGAAGCATTTGTGTTCACATACGTGATAAAAGAAATACTCCTAAAATGATCAATACAATATCATATTCGTATCTACATTATACGGCTTTGAATTATAAAAATATTAAAAAAGGTTGGTGAAAGTAGAGAAGTTAAGGTGACATTTAAGCAAAGGTATATACAAAAAAGGACCATTGAAAGAGTTGCTTTGAGTTCTTGTATTCATCATGACAACCATTCTCATTTTCTTCTTGTTGGCTGCCCGAGTAGCCACCGGTCAGGCATCTCGATCACATTCTTCGACATGCAACATACCAGCAATATACAATTTTGGTGACTCAAATTCCGATACTGGTGGCATAGCTGCAGCGTTTTATCCTCCAGGACCGCCTTGTGGTGAAACCTTCTTCAAAAGGCCCGTTGGAAGAGGCAGTGACGGCCGCCTCATCATAGACTTCATCGGTAAAAAGACTTATCTACATTTGAAAAATATTAAATAATATATTATCGATCATAACTGTATACTTGTTCCATGATTAATAATTTTTTTTCCGTTTGGTGTTACGATACATGGTTAATTAGCTGAGAAACTCGGGTTGCTGTACTTAAGTGCGTATTTGGATTCTATTAAAGCCAATTACACACATGGTGCGAATTTTGCAACGGGTGGTGCAACCATTAGGCGTGTGAATGAATCGTGGTTCTTAAATGGTGTTAGTCCATTTTCACTTGACATCCAAGTTGAGCATTTTAATCAGCTTAAAGATAGAACAACTTATCTATATAATCAAGGTAACATTTTTTAAACTTTAAACGTACACATATATTATTATTATTATATATTTATAAGAGAAAGTTACGTTGATATGATATCAATATGAGAGTAACTTATCAAAAGTAACATTGTTTCCGGTAGCCAAGGATGAATCTCAAAGAGTAAATTTACCTAGACCCGACGATTTCATGAAAGCTATATACACGATCGATATAGGCCAAAATGATCTTGCATACGTTTTTCGAACCTTGGGCGTTGAATCAAGTAGAGTTGCAATCCCTGATATTGTCAATCAAGTTGCCACCTCTATCCAAGTACGTTTGTTTTAAAGTTTTTCGTTTGTTTTCTTTTCATTCATAACGAGTATTAATTTCTTTTCTGTATATAAAAAATGACATATCATATACGTTGTCAGCAACATATTGCTTGTAATGACTCGTTTACCTTATATTTATTTTATTGTTTTTATTTTGAAATCAAAACTCAACTAAATAATTTTCTAAGTCCACCATGACCCATCATTCTTTCAATCTTAGAATTAAAACTACTACCAATAATAGACAAAACCTAACTAGTTAAATCATCCTAATGTATCATCTATGGTAGAATCACGCTCATGTCGGACCTATTAAAAGGAATATATCTAATAAAATCGAGACCCACCTGAATAAATGAAAAAAATAGGTAGACACAAGTTAGTGTATCAAGTTGGTAACAAAGTTTTGTCTACCCTATATTTGGCAAATGGGCTCAAAGTTAACTCGTAAGACCTGTCCCAAGTGACATCATTGGCGGCCCAAATCAGTTTGGGGTGTCAGTTTTTCGCTTCGATTTTTCGACAGCGGTCACTTTTTTATTTTGTTTTTGTTTATTTGTTTATTGTATAGAAATAAAGGTATATTGGTAAATGTGTGGTCCATGAAAAACTGAAGTGATATTACTGTTGGCAGTGTAGTATCAATTTTGAAAAGTGCTGACGTGACGCTGATTTGACACAAAATGACGTGTAAATTTTTGTCAACATTGGAAGTGCTCTAAGTACTCCACACAGTTGAATGTTTAAAAGGTGTGTTTGGCCTAAAACTTGGTTATTAAAGGCATCATCCCACGTGGATTTGGATATGGTAAAATTCATGGGTTTAAGCCAATCAGACCCATTCCCGCCTTCGGATACTCACCAAATAACCCACCCCCGTCCCCGACCCACCATTTAAATAATAATCTATAAATGATTTCACTTTCGGAACATGTAGCGATATAGCAAACTCTGTTATATTTGGTACATTTAATTGGCTAAATTTGTTAATGTGTAGCAATTGTACTGGAAAGGTGCAAGGGCATTTTGGATACATAACACAGGGCCTATAGGTTGCTTGCCTGTGACATACGCAAAGATTCTGGACCCACCCTCGGGTTACCTTGACGATATTGGGTGTGTCAAAGGCCAAAACGCTATAGCAATTGAGTTCAATCAGAAACTTAAAGCCAAAGTTGTTGAACTAAGATCAAATCTCACAGAAGCTACATTGACATACGTAGATATGTACTCCGCAAAGTATGAACTAATTAGCAACGCAAAGAACCTAGGTACGTCACCAAGAGCTCAATTTTAGTAAATCGTCACAATAAGTTATCTTTACATAACATTTAGTATATTTGTTTTTAGGATTCAAGGAATGGTTCACGATATGCTGTGGGTATCATAATCTTGACGAGGACATTTACTGTGGGAACAAAGGAAAGATCAATGGAACAGAAGTGTTCGCTGGATCGTGTAAAGACCCAGCAAAGGTCATAAGTTGGGATGGTGTACACTACTCTGAAGCTGCAAACCATTGGATTGCGACCCAAATTACTAACGGGTCGTTTTCAGATCCACCAGTATCGATTACTAAAACATGTCCTAGACACATATCAGTGATTTAAAACAGCGTTATTGTCAGAACTGAATCATTGATACTAATTGAAATAAGCACACGAGTTTAGTTTGTCATATGTTATTTTTGGTCCTACAGTGTTGTTGTCATATTTGCGTGTTTGATATTTATTAAATCTATATTTTTGCATATCTAAAACTGAACTGATATAACAAAACATCTATCATGTTACTTAGTTTATTTACCAATTCAGAGAAATTCAGAGATTAGTTTGTTATGTGTTATTTTCGGTATAAATGCCTTTTTTGCAAATAGTTTTCTATATTACATACATATAAAATATTTATTTTTAAAGATTTTATTATTTGTAGTTTTAAAGGCTATGATTAACAAACTAATATTTATAGGATGGTCATTTATTAATGGTTAAAAAACTGATTTTATTATTAAAATTCACAATATAACTATAAATGTTTTACGGTTGGTTTTCTAATGAAAGTTAGGTCATTGTTTATGGGTTGTGGGGAGGGTTATTATAGTTTATAAAAGTTTATTAAGGTGGTAATGGTGGGAATTTATCTGAACCATTGATTAAAAATTAATATAAAATTATAGCGGCTAGATTGTTAAAATCACAAATTTAAGTGAAGTCTAATGAAAGAAATTAAAACTCATTCACGGAAGGAGCGTGTAAGTCACAGAGTTTGTTTTATCCATCTGAATTTTTTACCCCAATATTTTTCAACTTAGAGCAATTTTTTCATTATCGGGTTTTCAACAAAAATAATTTCACAGTAAAATCACTCTTTTCATTCTCTATAATTTGATACCCACTTTCAATTTTTTGTTATTGATACACAAAAATATATTTGTGAAATAACGAACTGATACACAACAAATTTATTAACATACTGATACACATATATAATTACGAACTCATACACAACAATCTGATTACAATAAAGAAACAAACTCCATGAATTACGGCATATCAACTCCGCCCATACATCGTAACTTTCAGATCTGATGAAAAAAAGAGTTAATTGCATCATTGGTCCCTGTGGTTTACACACAGTAACACATCTAGTCCATGTACTTCACTTTTTACATCTGGAGTCCAAAAATATAAAAATCGCTGCACACTCGGTCCTCACTCAATCGAATGAATAAAATACCCTTATCTTTTTTTTCATTTATTAATTCTTAATTCATTTTATGAAAGACAAAATACAAAAAAAAAAATACGTACATTCTTATAAATAAATACGGAGTAATCACCATTTTGTCATCTTTTACCCCTTTCCTTTCAAAACCCTAACCCCGATATCACAACCCCTTAACTCCACATTCACCTGCTTTTCGGCTACCACCATCACCGAACTTTTCAACCATAACATCCACTAACACCGCCACTACAAACACCCACTACCAGCTACCACCACCAACGCTTGTTCTTTACGGCCAGGAAGCACATCGAAATCCGGCCAGCAACCACCATGAAATCCGGCCGTAATGGCTGCCCGAAAACAGCAGGAAACTCTGGTGTCAGATCCGAGTTGGGGTTCTGAATTTTGGCACATTAACCTAAGGTTTCTTTGTTTGTTTATCCAGATCTTCGCTTTCATTTCTTCAGATCTACAATTTTCGTTTTTTCAGATTGATGGTTTTCTTTTTGAAGCCATCATGTTGTGTTTTAAAGATCGTCGTTTTATAGTGGTGTAGGTGCTGTATGGCGGGGATATAGTGGTCATAAGTGGTGGTTGATAAGCCTTCAAAGGTGAGTTGGGTAATAAAAAGATGGTGACTTCATATTTGCAGGTGGAAGGTGATTGGTGATAGTGTGATGCTAATGTTAGGGTTTCAAAAGGGGAAGATGGAAGAGATGAGATAAGGTTGATATTTAGTCAAAATAATATAGATACTACGTATATTTTACTTATTTGGGTACTTTTTGTGATTTAAAATGTAAAAAACAATAAAAAAAAAAAAAAGATAAAAAAAAATCTGAAATTAAGGGTAATTTAGTCATTTAAGTTGTAGAGGGATCGTTTATGCAACGATTTTTATGTTTTTGGACTTCTACTGCAAAAATAAGGTGTGTTACTATATGTAAACTACGAGGACCAACTATGCAATTAACTCTTAAAAATAAGATTGCAACTTTAGATCTAGCAAAGTAAACCAAAAAATTTTAAGTTTCCGTAACCATGGAATTTCCGGCGACATATCAGTTTAGAACATCGATTTGCTGCTTATTCGGTCAGATCCGTCGGTGTTCATATTTACAGAGTTAAATGAAGAATTTTTGGACGAACAAAGTACCGATTATCGCCGAAAAACACAAGTTTACCAGAAAATACAACTTCGCCGAAAAATAGAATTTCGCCGGAAGACATCACTTAGTCGCTGATCTTTTTCAACTATTACGGGTGTGCCGCGGAAGTAGTAGATCTGACCACCAGAGTTATTTTGAGAGGAAAGAAAGAGTGGGAAGAGATTGAGAGAAATTTTAGATCTGGAATTGAAAGGGTAATTAATAGAGTGAACACGTGGCAGCGTATGATTTGGATCCTACCATTACCAGCTTAAGAAGTTATTCTACTTGAACCTTCCCCATGGGTTGTGATATTGACACCCTTATTTTTAATAAATCCATCAAAGTTATTCATTAATAACTTGTATTGTACACATAAATAATGTACAACTCTAGTGGATTTATAAAAAATAATGGTTGAAATATTATCACCTATTATCAATAGCCTTAAGAGCTACAAATAGCAAAAACGATTTTTATAAACAAAATTTTAAAATATAAAAATGATTTTTGTAACACCCCCACTTTCTGGATATCATTTTATATTCGAATATCGGAAGTGTTTGGTCAAAACATACTTTTTACAAAATATGCTAAAGTTATATCGTTTAAAAACATAAAACATACATCAGTTTGGGTGTTATACAGCACAAATCTCATCATTATGTATCAAAACAAAATCAGAGTAGCTGGTCGTCAAACATCCCATTAAACCAAAAGCTTCTTGCCCAACCCCTAATCAAACATTAACCTGCAAGAAGTAGGGTGGTGGGATTAGCACACGGCTAAGTGAGAAGAACTGTAACCAACAATCTAACTCAGAAATAACAAATCTGTTTACAGCGAATAATCGTAAACACACAACGTCAAAGAGGACCGGTGGTTCCTGAGGTATCCTCCAAGGAACACTTAAAATCAACTGCAGGCCAATACAGTGATTAACCGATAGCTTGTTACTATCTTCACCAACAACAGTTCCTATCAACTATGTGTATAAGGAACCCCTGTTTGGCCAAACAATAGTAACTAAGCCCAACCAGTGTTGACCTCTGAATATACATATCACATATGCCCAATGGCCAAATATCACATAATCCATAATCATCATGGATAATATAAACAACCCAGACTAAACAGTCTACCAACAGTAGTATTACATCACCCGTTGTAACCAAATATGTTATAACTAAATCACACTGAGGATCACAGATCCACTCACCTGTCGGTCTCAGTCAATCAACTCAGAAGTCTAATATTACTGAGTCTTCTGTTTATCTGAGAATACAACAAATAATGAGTTAGTAACTCATTTCATAATTCGTATAACATATTTAAACAAGCAGGTAAATTCCTGAAGTCTAAGAAAACAAACGTTCAATCCGAAGCGACATCAGAAAGTCCCGAAACGATGTTTAAAAACCGAAAAATGCCATTTTCGACCCTTAGATGACCCCGAAAGGCCAAAAACTGCCTAGGCTCTTAGGATAGAGCCTTGATTATTGGGTCGTTTTCTAAGTGACCATGCGAATTTCAACCCAATCCGAGTTAGTGAAATTTGTCACTCAGTCGCGACCCTGAAAACACTTGCGCAATTTCAAAATTTGCAAAACAAAATTTTAAAATCTCAGTTCGCAGGATCTCGGTTCGCTTCGCAATAAGTCTCAGTTCGCTTCGCAACTCGGTTCGCAGGGCAAGAACTCAGTTCGCTTCGCAGCAAACTCAGTTCGCAGCCCAGCTCAGTTCGCAAGGTTTAGTTCGCAGCACAACATCTCAGTTCGCAGGTCAACTCAGTTCGCAGGTCAAGCATTGCGAACTGAGTTCATCTTCTGCAAACTGCGAACCGAGCCTGCTGTAACCGAAAAAACCGAGCTTTTCTCTTCCAAAACTCACAAATTCGACTTCCTAACATCCTAACAAGCTTTCTAACTACTCATATACATCAAATATCAACATATAACATCTTTCAAGCCATTATTTCACAACAAATCATGATTTGGCTAATTTTTATAAAAATGAGTTTATAACTCTAAATTCTCACCTGTTAAGTAATAGCAAGATGATACTGATGATGGAATTCGATTTTTGAATCAAGAAGATGATGATAAAATGAAATTCGATTTCACAGAGAGTTTCCTTCTCAATTTCGGTTCTCAGTTCGCAGGGTGTAGAAACTTTGAGAACGTATATGTGTAGAACATTTGAGAATGTATGAGTATATATATATTAATCTAATCCAATACCAATACAATTTTAGTTCCCTTCTTAACCTATTGTTTGGAACCCAAAATCATTTTGCGAAACCAACTATTTTATTTTACCGTCAACTAGATTAATTTAAAACAATGAATTATGTATTAGTCACAATAATTCATTTAATCTCTTGACTAATATTATCAAATAAACATAACATATCAAAATATTCCTAACACATTAAATAATAAATTTAAAGTTAAAAATTTACCCAGATTACTAGGCCCTTAGGGTGGATGTTACAATTTTGCAATTTTAAACTTGTAAAATTTTACTTAAAATTTTATGCTATTTCATTATGAAAGTGATTCGTATTTCATTATTTTATGCTATTTTATGCTATTTCATTATGAAAGCGATATCATGGGCCCTCTGATGATTAAAAGTTGACTCTAAAGTGCTAAGCCTAGTCGAGACTTAGTTGATGTGCACAATTCAGTAGTCTCATATAGTCAAAATAATCGGAAATCGGAAAACATAATCTTGAATCTTGAGATTGATTAAAATCCATATCTCAGTTTCATACGATATCAGTAGAACAAAGGAATATTTGATCAATTATGTAAGGGCTGTCTCTCGATATGATTCAGAGTTCGGCAGTTGCGTTGGATGACACTCTCTGCTTAGTTAATGGGATAGACTTAGACCAATAATAGTTGATAACGTGTCCAAGTGGGAGACTGTTGGATATAGTGTCCAAGTTCATAACTAATTGGTAAATATATCATTAAAAGTAGAGTCCTTTTTGGGTCGTCCTCAACGAATAATTAAAGAGAAATAAATGAGAGATAATATTAATTGGAATTAATATTATGGTTAATTATTTGGTTTATTAATTATCGTAGTTGATGAATTAATTAGAAACTAAAAGAAACGAATGGAAAATTCTGAAAGCCAAATCCAACCGCCGGTTGGAAAGTTCAACCGGCGGCTGGAGTCCAAGGAAGTATGGCAGTGGAACGCGCGAGTCCAACCGGCGGCTGGATAATCCAACCGGCGGTTGGAAGGCCGAATCAGCTTGTCACACATCGGTTTCTAGAATAAACCCTAGCTTCCCTCTCCCTATATAAATAGGGGCATGGCATGGCTTCAAAATACACAATTCTCTCTTTCTCATTCCTCTCCTTGTAAGAGTTTACTCGATTAGATTCGGGACCTTAGGAGTTGGAATTTTCTCTTTGGTTCGTGGGTATGAATCATTAGAGGTGCTCTGGTTGGAGTACTCGCCTCCAAGTCAAGAAGGTCTGCTAAAATGGTCTGCTAAAATGGTTTGCGTGTGAGAAATCCGATTTTCTCGAAGGTTAGTGTTTTTCTTATTTATCTATTTATTTTGTTTTGTTGCTTATTATTATTAAGTTAAGATCCTTAAGGGTTTAGTTTCCTTCATGCCCTAGATTAATTGTTATTTCCGTATTGCATGTTAATCTAGTAAGGATATAGAAAACCCATCAGTAGTATTAGAGCCTTAGCTTAATATTATAGGTACTTAACATTGAGTTGCTGCTTAGTTAATAGTTAATTGTAAATAGTAATCCATAGATAAATTTGTATGATCATTAAATGTTAATATGGATCTAGAGTAAATACTAATATTTAAATTGTTTAAATAATAATTCTAAATTTTAAAATGTTTAAAATAGAACCCTAAACTTTAAAAGTTTAAAGAGACCTATATATATTATGATCAATATATATGTATCATTTAAAGTCTAAATACGTTGTCATTCAATTGATAAATCGGCTCATCCATAGTGAACAAACTATAAGAGAGGTATAAGGCGGGGCGCTTTACTTCCCTAAAGAAGTGGGTTTTTAATATGCTTCGTGTTGACCTACTTCTCCGCTTCTTTGTGCATTCAATGGAGCTACCGAGGACTTTTGATAGGATGATGTCAAGATCAAAAGTATTGACTTAAAGTACTAAAACAAAATCCCGTTTTATGTATAACAAATGTGAATTGCATGCTAGCCCATGAAAACCGCAGATCTCTTATATGGACTATTAATGGAGCGTGTGTGGTTTACCGGTACATTAATGAGAGGACATAAGTGAGAGGTTATGTGAGACTCGCGATTCTCGAGCGTACTCGGGCCGGAGACCACGCGGGTTTTGCATGGTTAAGTTCACTATCTCATTCATTATCCTCGGCATCCCAGTCATGAATGGTAGATAAGCATATCCGAGATTAAGATGTCGTTGATTGAATCAATGAATCTCAAAAGAACTAGGAATTTCATAGGGAATGAAATTGACAAAAGCATTGTCTACCTAAAATAAATTCGTGATATGATTACGGCAAACCTTTTCATAAAACGAATCGAAAATATGGATCATAGACATAATTTAGAATTGGGTAATTAAACAATTAAGGAATATTCATACTAACTAAAACTGTTTTATATTATAGATGTCTATTGAAAATGGTACTAATCCACCCGTTCCCAGTTCCGCAAATAACTCGAACTTCTCACTACTCTCAGTTCTTGGGAGGGAACGACTTACCGGTCCAAACTATATGGACTGGATGCGAAACCTTAGGTTTACCCTAAGGTACAAGAACAAGGAGTATGTTCTCGATGAGCAAATTCCCACTATTGATGATGATTCAACCCTAGAGGAAATTGAAGCTCACTGAAAACATTATGATGATGCACACAAAGTGTCTTGTATCATGGCATCTTCCATGAGCCCTGAATTGCAAAAGACTTTTGAAAATACTTGGGCTTATGAAATGAACCAACAGCTAAAGGAAATGTTTCAGGCAAAGGCAAGCAAAGAATGCCTTGATGTGGTTAAATCCCTCATGGCTTGCAAACCCAAACCTGGAGCCTCTATTTGTGCTTTCGTCTTGGAGATGAAATGGTACTTTGATAGGTTGGAATCTTTGAACATGATGTTTGATACTGAGCTCTCGATAAACATAATTCTATCTCACCTACCAGCTGTCTACAATCAGTTTATAATCTCATATCAAATGAATTTGAATGAGAAAGAAACCTCAATAATGAAAATCCATAACTTGCTGCAAACCGCTGAGCAAAGAATCAAAAAGGCTGATGTGCCCTCTACCTCAGCAGCTCCTGTGTTGGCTATTGGTCACAATGCAAAGAAAAGAAAAACTTGGAAAGGAAAGACTGGAAAGTCTAGTCGTGGTTCCAAGAGAAAGTTTGAATCTGAGATTGCACCTACAAATAATCCAAAGGAAGCAGTTTGGTTTTATTGCAACACAAAGGGGCACTGGAAGTGTAGCTGCCCAAAATATCTGAAAGACCTTAAAGGCGGAAAGGTCAAAAAGAGTAGTCACTCAGGTATGTTTAAGATCGAACTCCACAATACTATAACTTCTGATTCGTGGGTCCTAGATACAGGGTATGGTACTCACATTTGCATTGTATTACAAGGACTAAAGGAAAGTAGAAGGTTGAAGCATGGAGAGCTTAACTTAATCAAGGGAAACAGAAAAATAATGCCAGTGACCAAGATTGGAAAGTTCGAGCTCATGCTGAAGTCTGGAGTTAGGATAGATTTAAATAATTGCTGTTATTCGTCAGAAATGACAAAAAACATAATTTCATTTTATGCATTGCTCAAGGATGGTTATCGATTTTCATTTGATAATGAGAATGGAGATATTTTGGTTTATTTAAATGGCAGTTTTATTTTTAAAGCTTCTCCTTACAAAGGCATATATGAAAATGTTGAATGTGTTAGCAATGTGATTTTAAATGTTGATTCATGTAATGAGCTTGATAAATTCAAATTGTGGCATTATCGTCTTGGACACATAAACAGGAAACGCATCGCCCAACTCCAAAAGGATGGAGTGTTAGAATCATTTGACATCAAATCGGATGAAGTATGCGAATCTTGCTTACTGGGCAAGATGATTAAATCACCATTCACTGGATCATGTGAAAGAGGAGTAGAATTATTGGACTTGGTACACACAGATGTATGCGCACCATTCCGATGCATCACAAAAGATGGAAATCGCTACTACGTTACGTTTACTGATGACTTCAGTAGATTTGGATATGTTTATCTGATTAAATATAAGTCCGATACTTTTGAAATATTCAAAAGATATCAAAACGAAGTAGAGAATCAACTGGGCAGAAAGATAAAGGTACTTCGATCCGATAGGGGAGGAGAATACCTAAGTATGGAGTTTCTCGATCATCTTAGAAACTGTGGAATAGTTTCACAGTTGACTCCTCCTAGAACACCATAACTTAATGGAGTTGCGGAGAGGAGAAATAGAACCCTGTTACATATGGTTCGATCTATGATGAGTCGGGCAACACTTCCAATAAGCTTCTGGGGTCACGCATTAGAGACAACCGCACATCTCTTAAATCAAATATCCACTAAGAAGGTTTCAAAGACACCTTATGAGATGTGGAAGGGAAAACGTCCTTCTCTTGGTCACATCAACATCTGGGGTTGCGAGGTTTTCGTTAGACGAGAAACTCAGGACAAGCTAGAGTCCAGATCTGAAAAGTGTCTATTCGTCGGTTATCCACAAGAGTCGTTTGGATATCTATTTTACAGACCCAAAGAAAATGTGGTGTTTGTAGCTCGAAGAGGAGTGTTCCTTGAGAGTGAAATGATATCTAAAGAGGACAGTGGGAATAAGATAGATCTTGAAGAGATTCAAGAATCGACCGTTGAAGAACCTGTAGTAAACACTGACACTCAACAAGAGGTGGTGACACCTGCTGAACCTGAGGAGATATCCTTACCCGTTCGCAGAACAAGTAGTAGAGTTAGCAATCCTCCTCAGTTCTATTATGGTTTCCATATTGAAGAAGGGGACAAGATTAGTGATGGTGCACTAGTTGATTTGGATGAGCCTGTTAACTACAAGGAAGCGATGGCAGACCCTGAGGCTGCCAAGAGGAAGGAAGCTATGAAAAACGAGATTCAGTCTATGTATGACAACCAAATTTGGAATTTGGTTGACACTACACCCGGTCTTAAGACGGTGGGTTGTAAGTGGATCTTCAAAAAGAAGACAGACATGGATGGGAAGGTATACACTTATAAAGCTAGGTTGGTAGCGAAGGGCTATACTCAAACCCTTGGGATTGATTATGAGGAAACCTTCTCACCAGTAGCTAAGATAAAGTCAATTAGGATAATGCTTGCGATATCTACATTTCATGATTATGAAATATGGCAGATGGATGTCAAAACCGCTTTCCTTAACGGATTACTTACAGAGGATGTGTTTATGGCACAACCAGAGGGTTTTGAAAGTGCAAAGTATCCTAAAAGAGTGTGCAAGCTTGAAAAGGCCATTTATGGACTTAAACAGGCTTCTCGTAGCTGGAATCTGTGCTTCCATGAGAAAGTCATACAGTTTGGATTTTCCAGAAGTGAAGATGAGTCATGTATATATGTCAAAGTCAGTGGGAGCGTTGTAGTCTTCCTAGTACTATATGTGGATGATATACTACTCATAGGAAATGATATCCCAACATTACAAGGTGTAAAAGATTGGTTGGGAAAATATTTCGCTATGAAATATTTGAGAGATGCAATATATATTCTTGGTATAAAGATTTATAGAGATAGGTCGAAACGTCTCATAGGACTCAGCCAGGACACGTACTTAGATAAAATTTTGTAAAGGTTTAAAATGGAAAATTCTAAGAAAGGGAATCTACCCTTACATCATGGCATAAAGATTAGTAAAGATCTATGTCCGAAATCTAAGGATGAACTGAACAAAATGAGTCGAATCCCATATGCTTCGGCTATAGGATCGATCATGTATGCCATGACGTGTACAAGGCCTGATGTCTCATTTGCTTTAAGCATGTGAGTCGACATCAGCAGAATCCTGGTGAAGGTCATTGGACAGCTTTAAAGAATATTCTCAAGTATTTACGAAATACTAAAGACATGTTCTTAGTTTATGGCGGAGAAGAAGAACTCAGAGTAACGGGTTATAGTGACGCAAGTTTCCAAACAGATAGAGATGATAGTCGGTCACAGTCTGGTTGGGTATTCTTACTGAATGGGGGAGCGGTGACATGGAAAAGTTTAAAGCAAGATACAGTAGCAGACTCCACATGCGAGTCTGAGTATATTGCAGCTTGCGAAGCTTCAAAGGAAGCCATATGGATGAGGACTTTCATTGGAGATCTTAGAGTTGTTCCAACAGTACAAGACCCCATCGATATATTCTGCGACAATGAAAGTGCAGTCGCTTTGACTAAAGAACCCAAAGATCATGGGAAGTCAAAGCACATAGAAAGGAAATACCATTTTGTTCGAAGAAAGGTAGAAGAAGGACACGTGATTGTGAAGCATGTACGATCAGAGGATAATCCGGCTGATCCATTTACAAAGGCACTGGCAAGGTCCAAACACGATGAACATGCTAGGAGCATAGGTTTAAGGGATAATATAAAGTTTTAGTTGTTAGTTTGAATCTGAAACATTATAGCAATGATTGAAATGTAATAGATTTGGTGATTAAATAATGGAGATTTATTTATTTGAAAGAGTTCTACCATTTACTATTGTTTGTCACTGTGTTTCGTTTTGCATGTTTTGAATTCACTTCTCGAGTAATTAGTTTTACTCGAACCTCCTCAGTCGTTCATACTACAGGAAGTTAGTGTTGATTTAAGACAGTCATGGAGTGTTAGTAGATTGTCTATAGAGATTAGACATAGCATGGAGAATGCTGCAACACTCATTAGTACTTGATGGGGATTTAAGTATAGGAGAGACCCGTACTTAAAGAGATCACTTCATGGATTAAAATCACGAGTGATTTTAGGATGATAATATCCTCTATTCTTAAAATGGAGATACATTGAGTTTCTAGTTTTTCAAATCTGTTATACTTTAGTTTATTCAAACGTTGCGCGTAAATGCCAATTATAAAGGGTATGCTAGGTGTAACATGATGAGTTGACTAGTACTATGTAGTCGAAATTTATTTGTTCATTTTGCCAAAATGGAAAGGCGATATCATGGGCCCTCTGATGATTAAAAGTTGACTATAAAGTGCTAAGCCTAGTCGAGACTTAGTTGATGTGCACAATTCAGTAGTCTCATATAGTCAAAATAATCGGAAATCGGAAAACATAATCTTGAATCTTGAGATTGATTAAAATCCATATCTCAGTTTCATACGATATCAGTAGAACAAAGGAATATTTGATCAATTATGTAAGGGATGTCTCTCGATATGATTCAGAGTTCGGCAGTTGCGTTGGATGACACTCTCTGCTTAGTTAATGGGATAGACTTAGACCAATAATAGTTGATAACGTGTCCAAGTGGGAGACTGTTGGATATAGTGTCCAAGTTCATAACTAATTGGTAAGTATATCATTAAAAGTAGAGTCCTTTTTGGGTCGTCCTCAACGAATAATTAAAGAGAAATAAATGAGAGATAATATTAATTGGAATTAATATTATGATTAGTTATTTGGTTTATTAATTATCGTAGTTGATGAATTAATTAGAAACTAAAAGAAACGAATGGAAAATTCTGAAAGCCAAATCCAACCGCCGGTTGGAAAGTTCAACCCGCGGCTGGAGTCCAAGGAAGTATGGCAGTGGAACGCGCGAGTCCAACTGGCGGCTGGATAATCCAACCGGCGGTTGAAATGCCGAATCAGCTTGTCCCACATCGGTTTCTAGAAGAAACCCTAGCTTCCCTCTCCGTATATAAATAGAGGGCATGCCATGGCTTCAAAATACACAATTCTCTCTTTCTCATTCCTGTCCTTGTAAGAGTTTACTCGATTAGATTCGGGACCTTAGGAGTTGGAATTTTCTCTTTGGTTCGTGGGTATGAATTATTAGAGGTGCTCTGGTTTGAGTACTCGCCTCCAAGTCAAGAAGGTCTGCTAAAGTGGTCTGCGTGTGAGAAATTCGATTTTCTCGAAGGTTAGTGTTTTTCTTATTTATCTATTTATTTTGTTTTGTTGCTTATTATTATTAAGTTAAGATCCTTTAGGGTTTAGTTTCCTTCATGCCCTAAATTAATTGTTATTTCCGCATTGCATGTTAATCTAGTAAGGGAATAGAAAACCCATCAGTATTAACCAATTTTGTAAAACTCGTTTCGCGCTAGTCGAGCGGTTGGGGGACCTTGTAGCTTGTACTCAGTCTATGTGGGAACTAGTCAGAGACTCGGAGAGTAGTCGGATTGCGAATTTTCATATATAATTAAAGGGTGTGATTCTAGAGAAAAATATAAGTTATATATAAAGAAAGAAAGTTAATAGAAGAGTGACATGTGTCCACCTCCAACTTCCTTCTCCATTACATTTTCTTTCATCTTCTCTTCCCCTCATTTGTTATTACAAAAAAATTATTTATCATTTTTTTATTTTTCTTTTCTTCCGACCTTTAAATAATAAATTTTAAATTTATTTTTGTATATTTTCATTTAAATTTTTTTAACCTTTAAAAATTAAACATTTATTTTAATTTTTAAACGTTTTGTTGTCTGTCCTTTTTTCTTCTTTAATGCATTTAAGTTTTTCTAAACTCGATTTAATATATTTTTTTGTACTGCTTTGTTTAAAATTTTTTAGAATTATGCAAATATTTATTTCACTTAGTTTACCTTTATTTATATAATAATGTAGTATTTTTATCTATAAATATTGTACCATTTGGTTGAAGTACGGTGTAATTATTTTTTTAAAGTATAAACATAGTGCATCATTGTAATAAATACCACACTAATGATTGTATGCATTATAGTTAAAAGTCAAGTGCATCGTAACTATACTATAATAGTACACTAAATTTAGTTTTTGGTGCATCATAATCCATGTTTTTTATGCATCATGATGTATATTATAGTTTCAGACTATCAAATTGTTTCAATTTTAATGCTTTCAATATCAAAATCTAGTATATGATAGTTATAATGTTGTACATTAATTATATACGACAAAATGCAATGAAAATAAAAGTAAAATAAAACCTAAAACTGGTTGCTAATATATTTAAAAAAAAAGTAAAGTCAATTAGTTACTAAAATCTTAAAACAAAGTAAAAATAATAAAAAAAGAAAAAAATACATTAAATTAAAAAAAGTTAAAGACGTGTTAAAAAGATTAAAACAAAACTTTAACAAAAAAAAGTTAAAAAAGAAATATTAAAAAATAATAATAATTTTTTAGAAAAAAAATGAGCGGAAAATAGGAGATAAGATGGGGAGGAGAGAAAAATGAGGGGAATGATGTGAGACACTTGTCACTTCCAATTAGTTTTCTATCTTTCTATATAATATTTCTTTTGTATTAGATCTAATCTCATAAATAAATATTTTCAAAATTATATGTTTAGAAACATAAAAATTATAGACTCCAAAAATAAACATATTATTTAAAAATATAATATAAACGTTCAAATACTTCACACAAATAAATACTCCATTTGTCCCAATTTAATTGTTCTGTTTTGACTTTTGGAGTCTTTTTTTTCAACTTTGACCTTGAATATATTTGTTTGTGCTATATAATATTTGATATAAAATATATGAATGGATTGAGTTTTAAATGTATTTTCATTGGTATAATTTTAATCAAAGATCATATAACACAAACAAAAATATTTAAGGTCAAAGTTGAAAAAGAAAGACTCCAAAAGTCAAAACAGGACAATTAAATTGAGACAGCGGGAGTATTAGTTATTAGCTTCACGTTCATCCAATCGGTTTAAAAAAAATAAAACAAAATTAAATTGTGTGTGTAATAAAAGTAATGGCCAAAAAGGTTTAAAAAATTATATTTCTAAAGAAAAATAAAAAAGTTTGACCAATTTTTATCGACTTTCACCGTTTACCGACTAGCCAGCCCAACTATATATTACACGTCGAACTACTTTTTACTCCGATTTTTAACAACAATGGTATTAACCCCTTCCCGAATTACCCCGTCCGCCGGGACTATTTTTATTTAGAAAAATGCGAAAAGCGGGAAAGGTTTTCAACTCATCATCCGTCCTTACACGTGGACCAAAACGGAAACTACTTGACCGTCGATCTGACACAAAACAAAGTCATAAAAATTAAAAAATTAAAAAAAATTACAGAGTGGAGCACCACACGGTCTCTCCCCCGACAATTCTCCACGCTCTCCCAACTAAACTAAATAATTAAAATAAAATTCATAAAAAAAATTATCAAAAGGAATTTTGTCTGTGTTCAACTTCAAAGATTCTTTTGGAGTTCTGCATATTCACAAATCACTTTGAACTACTAATTTAGGGTTTTTTCTATTATGCTCCAGGTTTGTTGAGTTAATTCAAATTTACTTATTTTTGTTTTTCCCCCCTACTTATTGTATTGCAATTGGACTATGATCTAGGTTTAGTTGACCTAGATAGTAATATGATTTTGTGTTCTTCTTGATTATTTGTGAATATACTGTGCAAATGTGAATTTATAATTGTCGGTTGGGGTATTTATCAGGGAAATTTAATCAATGCAGGTACATATAATTGAAATACATACATGTGCAATGTTTAGATTCAATGACTATATGCAGCAGTTTGATTTTAATTACTGTACTACTTATAGTGTTTTGATATAAATTTAGATTTATTTTTTTGATATAAACTTTTTTTTTAATCAAGGGAGATATAAACTGCTTATAACTATTTATTGTGTTTCGATAAGTATAATCAGTTCCTAGTTTTTGGATAGCAACGTTTACGATAACCTGATCCATTTTATAGCTAATTAAGGTATTCCAAATAAGTATTTTGGTAGTTGCTCATTTGATTATCACGTTTTCGTTACTGAAGAAGCAACGTGCATATTGTGATAATTGCTCACCATATTTCCGGTTGCATTTTATATTGCTTTATAATATTTGATATCAATATATTGTGTATCGTTTTACTTCAAGGTTGGACAATTTGTATCACAAAAGTCGACCTCAAATTTGACTGTATAGATAAGTTAATTTGCGATATTTGAGGCATCCAGTTTTGTTACTATTTGAAGATAGCCAATTCAGAATAAGATGGGAACAAATACTCGCAGGTTCTGAACTCATTTCCTTTGATTACAAAGCAATTGAGAACCCCCGCTAGTAAATATTTTTTGTTAACTACTTATCATTTATCATTGTTTTGGTGCAGTGCAAGAACACCGAACGAGACAATGAGGCTAATAGTAACAACTTTCATCAGTGTCGTGTTTGGATTATTTCTAGGAGTATCTTTTCCAACAATATCGTTGACCCAGGCATGCTTCAACAATTATAAATATTTTTCTTAACCCGTTTAATATTTTCAAGACGAGTTGAAAAAAAGGAATAAGAATAAAAAATTATTTCGTTTTTGAAACAGTTGAACCTGACTTCTAATCTACTTCCCTCCATTGATCTTGGTTACATAGAGGATAAGTACTCAGGTCTCACATCACAAGCACTCTTGAATGTTTGGTCTTCCCTTAGGCGTAATAAGGGAATACATGAACCTGAGGATACAAAGGTAATTCTATATAAATACACATATGCATACAGTTCCATTACACATAATTACATATCAGTAGTCTAAATATTGGTAATGCAGATTTGGATTCCAACAAATCCTCGAGGTGCTGAACGGCTACCCCCAGATATAGTTTCACCCGAGTCTGATCTGTACCTCCGCAGATTGTACGGTAGGCCCAGTGAGGTATCTTAGCTAATTAGGCATAGTTTATAGTAGTTAATATTAAATTTGTGTTAGGTAATTATTTAATAGGGTGAAACTTGCAGGACTTGATTATCAAACCAAGGTACCTTGTAACCTTTACAGTGGGTTATGAACAAAAGGACAATATTGATAGAGCAGTGAAGAAGGTTTGTTTGTTTATTCAGTTTATTTATGTACGTGTGAACTGTGAATCAATCTAATTGTCGCATAACAGTTCTCAGAAAATTTCTCCATTCTGCTGTTTCACTATGATGGCCGGGCAAGTGAATGGAATGAATTTGAATGGTCAAAGAGGGCGATACACGTCAGTGTTGTCAAGCAAACTAAATGGTAACGTTTCCAATTATTGCTTTATCTGTCAAGGCAGCAGATCTTATATTGGATATTCTTGTGAATTTATTCAATTTAAAAAGAAAAAAAAAAAAGAACATTTGATAGATGAAAAACATTGTTGGTTTTAGGTGGTATGCCAAACGTTTTTTGCATCCGGATATTTTGGCACCCTATGACTATATATTCATCTGGGATGAGGATCTTGGATTGGAGGACTTTGATGCTGAAAGGTATATATATTTTCAAAATCTTTGTTTACCTGCTGCTTGTAACTGGAATATATTAGATACTCTTAATACGATATGATACACGTGCAGGTATATAAACCTGGTCAAGAAGCACAATTTAGAAATTTCCCAGCCAGGTTTGTCAGCTAATAGTGGACTAACATGGCAAATGACAAGGAAACGAGATGATAGCGAAGTGCATAAGTAAGCAACAAAACTCCTGCTCAATGGTTTAGACTTGGGTGTTATTAGATTCATACATCTGCTTCAGTTGATTACTCTTTTATCTTGTTGCACTCCCAGAGATGCCGAAGAAAGAGATGGCTGGTGCACTGATCCACATTTGCCACCTTGTGCAGCGTATGTTTACTACTCTCTCAAATCTTAATAAATAGGTAGGCTTTACAGAGGTGGCAATAATTTCGATCTAATTACTTACGAATGGGCTCTATTGGGTTTTGCTTCCATCTCAAATGGGTCAGATAATATATATATATATTTATACCTTAAAGGTCAAATTGGTTGAAAGTCTCTTAAAGTCTACTTTCTATGCATACAATCCTGTAATGTTTTTATAGACTGCTATTATAATAGTAGTAGTTAGTGTCCTATGAATTTATTGTGTTAAGAATGTGCAAAAAAAGTGTGTATGGGTCAACCCGTTTTGACACTTGCTGTAAAATGGGCTGTTTCAAGCAGAAACTGTTATAAGCTAATTGCTGATTCGTCCATCTTGCCACCTCTTATATACATTATCTACACATAATAAACTACACTTCTCTTATGAAAGAATTATGACACAGATTTGTTGAGATAATGGCTCCCGTTTTCTCCCGGAATGCTTGGCGTTGTGTTTGGCACATGATCCAGGTCAATGTCTCTTAAGCTTGGATATACATTAGAAATGGTACATTGTGTTAGATCTTTTTTGCGCTGATCCTCGTGTCATTCATTATCTGCAGAATGACCTGGTCCATGGTTGGGGACTTGATTTTGCTCTAAGGAGATGCGTGGAGGTGAGGGCTTGGATCCCTATGTTAACAAGATTTTGCTTTGCAGTAATTCAGGAGTTAGTGCTCTTACAGTTTTGAACAAATCGCATGACTTTATATGATCATGATATTCCTTGAACACTTTTAAAGGATGTAGATTTGGCATCCATACAACTGTAACAATTAGTTGTTTCTTGAAACAGCCTGCTCACGAAAAGATAGGGGTTGTAGATGCTCAGTGGATTGTTCATCAAACGGTTCCTTCGCTTGGGAACCAGGTGAGTCTTTTACTTAGAGGTGGCAAAATGGACACGTCAGGCGGTTTGGGTAATGGGTGGGGTCAACACTTTCTGTCTATTTTTAATTTAGTTTATATAAACAAATGTCCTAAATATGATTGCATTAAACGTTTTGAAAGCTTGTGTGCATTACAAATATACTTTTCGACGTTCATTTTTCAACTTGGTCTTTTAATTTAGCCCGTTAGAGAAAAAAAAAATTAAACGAGTCAAAATTGCCAACTCTACTTTTGCATGTTCTCATATATCAAATGTCTTACCATGACACCATGAATCTGTAATTGTCATTATTCGTTTCATTTTTGTCAGGGCAAGGCTGAGAATGGAAAGGCAGCATGGGAAGGGGTATGATCAATAATGCGTGTCTCTTTTCCCATGTTATATTTGCTTACCCGTCTACTATTTGATCAACATTTCAATTGTATTATTATCAGGTGAGGGAGAGGTGTAATAAAGAGTGGGCGATATTTCAAACACGAATGACGTTGGCAGAACGAGAATACATCAAAGCCAGTGGAGTACATTAAATTAGTCTGCAAACAGTTGGGGGAACTACTATTTCGTCAAAAATGTTGTATGTAACCTAAAAAAATCAATCGTTAAACAGTATTAGAAGTAAATTTCGAAAACTAAGTACAAGTATCTTATCCCATAAATCATGTTGGGCGGACGCCTCACAATTTAGAATGTGCACATATAAGTTATGACATCTATAATACAGTAAATTTGACAATAAGTTTATTTAGTTAGCTACTTTCACTATGTTTTAAAGTTGCATATACATCAATTGTGCAATTGCTTCTTGGTGTCCAAAAATCTTGTTACACCTTTGTAAGTAGTAAAATTGTTTAACTCGTGAAACAACTTAAGAATCTTAGCAGTCAATTTGCACATGATGAAAATAGATCTAAGAAGATGAATAATTTTAGGATCTGCTTAGTTGGTTACTTGGTCCCTAAATCATATCAAAAGTTAAGTAAATATGTTTAAGAAATTTCTCAGTGTCAAATAAGGTAATTTTGCAATGAACATGGTAGACAGGGGAAGGAGGAGGGGTGGCTCATGGCGTCTATGCAAAAGTATTTGATGATGATAGAGTTTTGATATCAATTTCATTGAGAAGTGACGGTACAACTTTGACGGGTTCAATGGAGAAACCGGCCTTCTTACAAGCATTCTCTAGAAGCTCAACTTGTGATGGTCCATCAGGGCAAAAGGCAACCACCGCCCCTCCACTGCCCGTAAACTTTGAAGCTGCTCCTACTCTTCTAGCCACTTCCACCATCTCTATGTTTAAAGCACCAAGAGCCGCATCACCAAACATCCGCCTGAAATAGAATCCGGATTATTTCTCTATGGATATACAAATGCCCTAAAACATAATATCCCAATTTGAAGGATCAAGACGTTTTACCTTCGCAGATCAAAGTTCTGATTCATAAGGGTTGCAAGTTTAGCATAGTCCTTTTGAAGTAATGCTGTTTTGCCTTCAAGGGCTAAGTTGGCCACTTCTTCCATCGATGATATTATCAAGTTATCACCATCTAGCCATTTTTGTCGAACCGTACTATGTACCTATAATATGATGGAATAGTTCAACTAGAACAGTATTGAATTTTGCATGTAGCTCCTACTTCAATTAGAACAGTATCAAATTGTTGCACCTATTTTCAACTATCTAAAGTATTTGTATGTATGGTGCTAACCTTCCCAGAATCACTTGGATTTTCAGCATAAATGAGATGAAGAGGTGGGAGAAGACTTGTATCCAACTTTATGTAATTGCCATGACCATGTTTGCTCATGCTTTCCTTGTTGAAATCCTGCAAATGAAAGTAATATTTACTTATGTTACGCGCTGAAAAATAATATCATAACTCGATACAAACGCATGCATAAGTCATATATGTAGCACACCCACCATGTATAGAAGTCCCCCGTAAACTTGTGCTACTCTATCTTGTAGACCAGCAACAATTCCAAGTTCCTTTTCTGCATTTAAGATAAGTTGTGGCCTTATCTCCACACCTATTTTATCTCTGACATTGTAGAAGTCAAGAAGGCAGCTAAAGGTAGCACATACAATAGCACTTGAACCAGATAGCCCTGTCTGAAAAAAAAAAAAAAAAAAAAAAAAAAGGTAATTCAAAAGTCTGCTTAAAATGGTAATATATGAAGAGCATATAAGAAAAAAGGCAAGGCAAACTACATAAAATTGTATCCACCTATTGCTATACCTATTTTCCTGTAGTATGCATAATTGTAGTAAGCTTCCAAAAATTCTTTATAACGGCAAACACTAACACATCCTAACGCACACATATAATATGTACAAACCACACGTTATACACATATTCTTATCAAGTGAGACTTGGACCCCTAACCTCTTGGTTGATGCATGACCCTCTTACAATTATGAATTTTGATGTAAAGAACTTTCAACTCTCTTCTATTCTATGTATGTGGTGACAGTAAATTTTCAATTTGGCTGACATGACAGTCATATGAGGTGCCATGTCATCAGAATGTGAGATCAAGCCATCAATTTACGAGTTATAAAATGTCATATACATAAAATTTCAATTTGCCTGGTATTATATGTATGTGACAGTCAATCAGTCATATAAGGTAGCATGCCATCAAAACTGGACACCACGTCAACGGTTTAATAAATCAAACAGAGGTATTCTGACATACAAATTACACATCGAGTAAAGAACAAACGTAACAACACATATGTACATCTCCAGAGCTTTACCTGTCGAGGGATGTTTGTGTCATATGAAAGCGAAAAGTTTTTGCTATGAAGACGAATCCCCTGTTCTTTACAGTATTTAGTAAATACTTTACATATTGCCATTAGCAACCTCACACCTCCATAATATCCTTCATTTTCCAACCGGTTTACCTGTAAAACAAACATGTGTATTCAATAAAGAAAGGTATTCACATTTACTAAATAATATACTGTACTCAAAAGTATTATTGTAATTATTATATTTAATTAACTTATATACTGTATTATAAATAAATACTTATACTAATACTAATACTAATAATAATAGATATTAAAATGGGATAAGTCATAGTGTACCACAGTGTATTGACCTAATTTCTGACATTCATAATGTAACGAACTATTAATACTTTCATTGTGTGACAGACTTGATATTAGATACACACTATAAATGTCAGATCTTAATTTGACACAGTTTCGAAACACTTAAGCCTCGAAACACTTAAGCCTGTTTAAACGTTTCCATCAAATTTACAGATTCCGACAGAATCCGAACTCCTTAATCTCCATTAATCTAAAACCATATAAAAAAGTAGCAAATTGTAGTAGGGCACAAAAAGACAAAAGAAAATATAATCTAATACTATAATTCAAACACATAAACTACATTAATTATATAATAATATTATAATAATATAGTATATAAACAAAAATAAGTGCATGCAGAATTGAAGAATGTAACAGTTAATATAATTAAATTAAAACAAATGCAAAGATAATAAATAAAAATCCAACCAGATGAGAGAGTGAAGTGAATTGAACAAGATCATGAATAGGATGAGGAATGATCCGGAGATCTGAAGAAGGTTCTAGACGAACACGAGCCCAGAAATTCTGAATGTTTAAAGAAATCGTACGACCGTAATAAACGTCGCTAGGATTACCAACAAGTCCGATTCGAGCATACGCTTTGTGTTCGATTATACCCGGTGACGATGATCCGTTTCGTTCCATTTGTTTTAAAATTAGATTAAATAAATAAAATTTGGAGTGATTTTAGGGAGTAAATAGAATTAGAAAATGATCGAGAGAGATATATGGGATTGTAGATTTGGAGACGTAACCGTCTCGATTTCGCGTGGAATGTACCGCCCCAAATACAATCCATTATTCATTAAAATGGACGATCATAAATTTGGATTTGCAAGAAGAACGTGATGTTGCTTTTGATTGATCAAAATCAATTGTCGTCACATGTTGACGTGTCGATGTCTCTACTTAGTTGATTTTGTCTTTTAAGCTGATGTTTACGTCTCCATGACGTGGCGCTCTTTCACAGGTTATTTAATTTAATTTTTAGTTAGTATACTAGAAAAAGGAAATTTGAGCAGTTGCTCTCAGTATTAAATTGACGCATGGAGTATTAATTAGAGCAGTTGCTCTCAGTATTACATTAAGTTTAAAACTGAATACAACTTCGTATTAAATTTGAGGTTGCTCTCGGTATTAAGTTCAACATTGAGTCTAAAATCGAGTATGATTTTTACGTTAACGTAGTGATGCAGTGACAAGTTAGTAACACGAATTAAATCTGTTGATTCCCTGAATATCAGATTAATTCCTTCTAAACACGCGTTGATTCAACGAATACAGCGGCTAGGCAAAATTCAACTCAAATGTTCAACACAAATCGAGAGAAAATTCAACTTTCATAAAATGAAAAACAAAAGAACTCCATTCTATTACAACTTAGAAGCCTTATAATGGCAAAATTAAAAAAAAAAAAACTTAAACCCAATAAAGATCAAAAGTCTAGAACTAATGAACACTTAAAAAAATAATTAAAGAAAATAATTAAAGAAAACAATTAAAGAAAACATTAAAAAAAATAATTATGGTACTAATTACCATAATGATAAATATTAAATACATGTAATGTTGTTTGGTTCTAAAAATATCCCACTCAAAGTAGGAATTAATAGTTGAAATAACATATTTGTTTTCCAAACTAATTAAAGATCTTCAATTGGTTGTTGATAGCTCATGGTCATTTCCGCATCACGAAGTGATTCGGTGTTAAAATCCAAGGAAAACAAAAAACAAACAAACAAAACCAGGAGCGACTCAAGGTCTTTTGGGGCCTAAAGCGAATTAAAGATATGAGGCCTTAATATAATTGATTATATCTACACCTTTTTTAAGCATATTCAATAAATTTGTTCGGTATAGTACAAACAATCTATTTTCTAAATTAAATAGGGCTAATACATCCATTTCGTTATGATATAGTACGTCGACAAATAATTTGTTACTGATTTAGTATGTTTCGATAAAAAGAAAAAAGAAAAATAATTACCAAACCAAAATGTCCTTTCAAAGAAGATAATCTTAAATCTATTACTTATATAATATGAAGTCTTCAAAGGAGATCGAGTTATTGATCAATCGTAGACTTAAAGTTTATCAAAGTTTTTAGCTAGGAATAGAAAATATAGCGATAATTTCACGTATTTTATTCATATAACCTAAAAATATTATATTAATATATTGATATCATATATATCGTGCTTTCTTCCTCAAGACCATCAAATGATATATTAATGTCGAGCTATATGTAACATTAGATTATACTAATTATGAGATTTAGAATTAATTTATCAACTTAACCACAATTCATGTTTGAAGTGATTGTGCTTTGTATTTGAGCAATATGATACATGATAATGCGTAAAAAGAATGATTGGAGAATTCAATCCGGAAACATAAAGATTATGATAAAAAGAATTTTGATGATAGCCTATGAAAAACAAAGATTGATTTTAAAGAAATGAAAAACTAGAACCACGTAATATTTTTAACGAAATTATTTTAAAACTAACTAACAAAAAATTGGCCTTGTCACTTTTATCACTTAAAATATGCCTAATATTTTACGACTTAAACTCTTTGAGGCCTTATAATGTCGTTTTATTCATATATAGTGGGCATAATCTCTTAGAGTGTATTTTTCCCAAAGACCTTAAAATACCAAAAATAAAAACGTTGGAGATCCTTATCTTATACTAACATATATGACATCACAAATTTTGGGGCCTTACGAATTCGGAGGCCTAAAGCGCTAGCTTCACTAGTTTTACTCTCGAGCAACCCTGAACAAAACCTTTTTACCGGCCTCTAGTTTAGGGTTTGGTCGGAGTGACCGGACCGACGTTAAAGATAGTGAATGCCAAAAAAACTCGTGTACTTTGTATGCTCTTAGATAGTAGATAGTAGCGTGTTGATGATGCATTTTCTAATATATCGCGTTCCTATTTAAAATGAACACTTAATATTTTTTAAAAAGTAAATTTTTATGGGGCAAATATTCCTTGGAAAACTTTATCTGAGAAAAACATCTTTCAGATGTATTGTAGCGGACAAAACCAATATTCCATTGATTATCAAATAATTGAACTTTGCAATGAAAATACAAATAAAAAGTTAACAGAATACTACTCTTTACAATTTATCCTACAGATTCAACAGGGTGAGGTAAAGAAAACACATTAGTTTTGTTTTGAGTGGTGTCTGTGTGTATGTAATTTTTTATCATAAGAGTTCTAATATCGATTTCGTTGAGAAGTGAAGGTACAACTTTCACTGGTACAACAGAGAAGCCGGCCTTGTTACAAGCATCCTTCAAAAGTTCAACTTGCGATGGTCCATTCGGGCAAAACGCAACCACTGCCCCTCCACTGCCCGTAAACTTTGATGCCGCACCCACTCTTCTAGCCACCTCCACCATCTCTATGTTTAGAGCACCAAGAGCCGCATCGCCAAACATCCGCCTGTAAAAGTAATCCATCCATATTATAATTTCTAAACATGATTTGTGCTAATTTTGTGAAACTCATGAGGGGTGTTTAATTTACCTTCGTAGATCGAAGTTTTGGTTCATAAGATTTGCAAGTTTAATATAGTCTTTTTCAAGTAATGCTGTTTTTCCTTCAAGAGCTAAGTTGGCGACTTCTTCCATTGATGATATTATGAACTTATCTCCATCTAGCCATCTTTGTCGAACTGCGCTATGTACCTACAATACGATGGAATCGTTACGTCTGGTTCATAAGTGTTATTCTGCTTAAAATATAATTAAGAACCAACCACCTAGCTACTTATATTTTTAAATGGTTGTTACTTCCAAATAAATAATAAATATTATAAAAGTGTATTTGAGTCTGTTTATCTATTAAAAAAAAAAAAGTAATCAAATTTTGGTGGAAGAAGCATTTATATGTTTACTAACCTTCCCAGAATCACTTGGATTTTCAGCATAAATGAGATGAAGAGGTGGAAGAAGACTTGTATCTAATGGTGTGTAATCTCCATGTCCGTATTTATTCATGCTTTCTTTGTTGAAATCCTACCGATAAACAAAAAGTTATATGATAAGTGGTGCAATTAACTGTACAGATGCTATTTAATGATTTTTTTTTTTAATATATAATTTCAGCAGGATTCTGCTGTACGGATAATTTTTCCTAAAATAAATTATATAAATCATTCATGTGGCTTACCATGTATACGAGGCCCCCATAAACTTGTGCTACTCTATCTTGTAAACCAGCAACAATTCCAAGTTCTTTTTCTGCATTCAAGATAAGTTGTGGCCTCATCTCCACACCTATTTTATCTCTAATATTATAAAAGTCAAGAAGGCAGCTAAAGGCAGCACATACTATTGCACTTGAACCAGATAGCCCTGTCTGAAATATAAAAAGAAAGGAACATTTTTAGTTATTATTTCTGTGACAATTTTGCTCCAAAAAACTAAGATTTGTTAAAACATTTTACCTGACGTGGGATGTTTGTGTCATACGAAAGCGAAAAGTTCTTGTTATGAAGATGAATCCCCTGTTCTTTGCAATATTTGGTAAATACTTTACAAATCGCCATTAGCAATCGAACACCTCCATAATAACCTTCATTTTCCAACCGGTTCACCTGTAACGTAATAACACGTAATGTTTCATGCTATAAATTAAAATTGTGGGAATAATCATAAAATCTGTGTTGCTGACGGGATATATGAAACGCCCTTTTTTAATAATGTAACTGAAATTGACAAGAATATGCGACATTAAAACAAACAAAAAACAACAATGTAAATAGAATATAACAAGAATGTACCAGGTGAGATAGTGAAGTAAATTCGACAAGATCATGAGTAGGATGAGGTATGATAAAAAGATTTGAAGATGGTTCCAAACGAACACTAGCCCAAAAATTCTCAATGTTTAACGAAATCGTACGACCGTAATAAACGTCACTAGGATTACCAAGAAGTCCGATTCGAGCATACGCCTTGTGCTCGATTACCCCCGGCAACGAACCCATTTAGAAAATTATTTTAGCAAAATAGATATGATATGACAATAAAGTGATGAAAACAGAACACAAAGGTGACTAGGAATGTTTGTAATGAACATGTTATGAAAGACATTATATAGGCGTTACATTAAAAGGTGACGTGGGCATGACGTGTAAATAAAAATAAAAATAATACATTAAAAAGGAGTTTAGAGTATGTACAAGTGTTAAAGTCGTATTCAGGAATGGATAAGTCTCGGGTCTGGATCCTACCTGGATTCTTTTAATGGAAGACGTAACCGTGTTTATCTTTTTGCTATTGACAAACAGACATGTTGGTGACTCAAAATCTTATCTAATAATATTTTATTTAAATTAAATTTAAATTTAAATTAATTGTTTTTATTATTATTTTTTAATGAAAATGATTTATATGTACACTGCACCTTCCTGAGTCTTGACAGATTTTTGTTCATATTTGAGAATTGAAGTTATGGAGAACCGAACTCCGCGTATTAATTGAAGAACCCATTCTGGCCGTGTGCGATTTTGGCAGGGACTTTTTTTTTTTTTTTTTTTTTTTTTTATGGTTTATTAATTTTGTAGCGATATTTATGAGGGGAGAGATAAAGAATGAATTTTATTTTTGAAAAATGCAAGAATGAATGTTCGAAGAATGTTGGAGTATTTGTAGTCGTGACATATCGTCGTGAACGAGTGATCGTCACATTCCAGAACTATTGGTAGTTAAGATTGAGCACGACTAAAAAACAATTGCAAAACTGTTATAAGTCGCGACTAAAAATTCAACCCTACTATTTATTTAAATTTTAATTTTTCTTAGAAAACTATCGCGTTTAATTAAAATAAAAGGTTATATACTCTGTAATAAACTTAATAAAACATTTTGTATTACGTAAATATTTTAATAAATTACATTTTTAATATAGAATTTAATAAAATTTTAAATTAAATAATTTTAAATTCAAAAACAACCCAAATAAGGAAAAACTCAATTATAATTAGCCTTTAAAGTAAGTTTTAACACTATAATATTATTTCTTCCATCATATCTAGTTCTCTACACTCACTTCTTCTTCTTGAATATACAAACTGTTACCAACTCGAAAAAAAACAAAAAGAAATAAAATTCGCTCGTGAGGTCTGCAGTTTTCCCATTCTAGCTCATTTCCCGCCTGACTTACTGATCTCGGTCCACAATGGTGCCGAGAATGGGCACAACTCAGACTTACCATTCTCAATCCACGGTGATGTCAAGATCGAGCGCGTTGCAAGTGATCTTTAAGATAATTTATATAGAATATTCACAATCACTATAGGTTGTTGTGTACGATTAGTTATCATGTCAATACGTCTGACTATGACAGGAGTACTACATGACTAACAACAATTAAATATGGGTCTCACTATTTTTTTTAACTTTAATTTTTGTTATAAACAATTACGTTTAGTTAAATTAAACTAATAAATTAATTTATAAGAGAGTTTGTTTATAAACGTATTTATAAAAATAAACAATTACGGAGTACATGATCATTATCACGTTACATTGATAAAAATACTTATTTGTTTATAAAATAGTAAAAATACACTTTTCAAATTTTAACATTGACTTGGTCCAAAAAAATAGAATAATTACTTTAAGAAACCACATGCTTACATTTTTTTTAACATACAAAATTAGGATTTCTTATTTTTTTACTTTTCAACCCTTCTCCTTTTTTTCATCCGCATTCAAGCGGATGGTGACGACGAACCATCATGACGTAACTATCGCAATCATAAGGGATCCATCGCAGGTCCAGATCGAAGCCAACGACGGATAATTGCAAATGGCCTAATATTTATAAATGGAGTATTATTATTATCATATTTATCGAACATAAAGCCAATCATAACAGTTAAAAGTAAATTTTATGTTAATATTTATTGAATAATCCATTTGTAATGTTGATCATTTTGTGTTTTGTTCACATTTATTCTAAAAAAAAATCTTTTTTTGGCCAAAAAGATAAAAGAAAAAAACGTAAAACCCGGTCAAACTGGACCGGTTTCAGTGGTTTGATCTAGTTCAGTTAATTTTATATAAACGGTCCGGTCCGGTTTCTAATTTACCAAACCGTCAAAAACCAGCCCGGTTTAGATTTTTATCAAAAACCATCCGGACCGGACCGTGAACACCACTACCCTCAATGTAGCACTACCCTCAATGTAGCACCACACAATCAACAGACGAAGATAAAACTAACACATAAAGTAAAGCGACGTAAAACCTTAACGTGGTTGTATCTAATTAAGGTGATCGGTGGTCAAATTGAAATATGTTTACTCCCGAGTGGACTCAGGAAATTGCGCTGCCTTGATAACCATTTTCTGGTCATAAAAACATGATATTGTTGGAAATTTGGTATTTTTTGGAGAGGTCTTTAAATAAATAGACCAAAAGATATAATTATTAGTATTATATAGGATAAGCTAGCCAATGATAAGTGAGTCATTGATGTTGTTTTTTGTTGTCATTATTTGATTTTTCGTTTGTGAGTTAGTTGTTGAGTATGGATAACTTTAATAAATCATATCGATGTGCATTGATGTAAATGATAGGGATGGGATGTTTATAAAGTGAAGATGGATTTAAAAATTATAGGAAT
Organism: Gnaphalium uliginosum; assembly: GCA_963930675.1. NCBI lineage: Eukaryota > Viridiplantae > Streptophyta > Magnoliopsida > Asterales > Asteraceae > Gnaphalium > Gnaphalium uliginosum. The sequence goes on from OZ005685.1 coordinate 34,565,824, forward strand.
GAATTTGGATTTGCCAAAGAAAAAAAAAAAAAATCTATTGATACGGGCCACCTCATATGCAGCCCACTATATTAAATAGTAGCATAGCAGGCCCATTTATGAGAAGCCTCAGGCCTACGGGCCAAGATTAAAAATAAACAGCACAATTTGATCGAACAGCCCACCTAACTAACGTCTAAATTCATGCCTACTTATTCCTCAATTGACAAGTTCCAAAACAATTATATTATTATTACTAGTTTTAAGACCCGTGTGTAAACACGGATTAATGTAAAAATAATACATATTTTAGTTTTTGATTGTACTGATCATAGTTTTTTTTTTTTTATCAATATAGAGTTTTAAACCCGTGTATACACACAGTTAACGTAAAATGAAACTAAGTATAATTTTTCTTTTATTAATATAGTGTTTAAATTTTAATCTCGTGTATGCACACACAAACTGTTAAATGAATACTTCATCCGTTCATTGTATTTAATATATAGAGTTTTAATTTAAACTCGTATTTACACATAACACAGTTAATGTAAAATTATACTTAAGCATAGTTTTTTTAATTATTATTAATATAGAGTTTTAAACCCGTATATGCACACGAAAACTGTTAAATGAATACTACATCCATTCATTGTGATTAATATATAAATTTTAATTTAAAACGTGTATACACATGACATAGTTAATGTACAATGATACTTAAGCATACATTTTTTAATTATTATTAATATATAATTTTAAACCCATGTATGCACACGATTATTGTAAAATGAATACGTAATTCGTTCATTGTAAGTATATAATCTATTAAATAAATATTTTTGTTTGTTTCATAGAGTTCTAATGATAATAATAATAATAATAATTAATATTTAATATATTAAATTAGCTCATGAATATTGTAACATCCGAAATCTCAAAAATTTTAAAGTTTATTTAATTGATTTCTGTTATGCAACACTAGGTTAGTGTCGCAGGTAGCGATACAGAGACCAGTGCGACACAAGGCTAGTGTCGCAGGAAGCTGGGTAATGACGGTTTACAAGGGTTAAATGTGTAATTTGAGGCAACAAAATGGGGTTAAACCCCACTCCCTGTTTCAAAACCTTCCAGAAAATACAGAGAAAATAGAGATATTGTGTGTGTGTGAGAGTTCTTGATGTTTTAGAGAGAGAAAGCAAAAGAAAGGTTAAGTTTTGCTAAGGAAATTGATTACTGAAAGTGCTCTCTTGAAATTCTAGGCATCTCAGGTAAGAATTTGAGTTTCTTTTTATATTTGAAGGTGTTACTGGGTTGAAGTGATGAGTATTGAAATGTTAAAGTTGTGAGTAAAAAGGGGTGTGTTTTTAAGAAGTAAAATTGGACGAAATATTGAGTAAAACATATGTTAGAATCATAAACAAAGTCTTGGGGTGAATTAGAGGTTCAAAGAAGTACCCAGAAACTTGTAATTATTCAAGACATACTGCTGTCATGCTCGACATTGCGACACTAAGCTAGTGTCGCAGTGGGGGTGTCGCGAATTAAAACTGTTGCTTTAACGACACAAAGGATTAGTGTCGCAGCTTGTGTCGCTAGTTTCCACTGCTAATTAATATTGTTGCTATAGCGACACTAAGAGCTAATGTCGCAGGTTGTGTCGCAATAATGTGTTGTGCGACACTATATTAGTGTCGCCATGATGAGTAGCGACACTAGAAGGTAGTGTCGCAGGGGTTGAATTAATATTTTAATAATATTTATAAACATAGTTAATTACATACGGTCGCCTCGATAGGTATTTCGGGTAGCAATTCATAAATATCTGAACGTCATTCTCGAGGTAAGTAACCGGAAAGTAAAGAGTTTATTTATTTAATTTAAAACAATATGATTGTGTTACGTGATTTCCTTGAAATGACAATTACTTAGATCATGTGTGTGGTTAAGTAATTGTTATCTTGAGTAATAAATGAGTATCTAAATGAGTATGTCAATTGTCTGAGTAAACAATTGTGCTAATGAGAGTAAATGAGTATGCCAATTGTCTGAGTAAACAATTGTGCTAATGAATATAAATGAGTATGTCAATTACTAAGTGAACAATTGTGCCACTGAGTGTATAATAATTGTTGTGTGTGCCAATCTACTGAGTGAATGATTGAGCACTTATTTGTTAAGGCTTGAGATGTCTTGCTTGAGTAGCCCTTGAGAATATAATAAACTCAAAAGAGTTAGGCTTGAGGAGCCATGTGGAATCACTGAGATGTGATAACAGGAAATGATGTTGAATTCATTTACATTTCCTTTACTTACTAAGCGTTGAGCTTACGTATGTTGTGTGTTGTGTTAATAGGTACATCCAAAGGGATTAAAGATGGGAGTACGGGCAAGCAACCCGAGGACTGTTAGTGATGGAGCTTACTATATGTGTATAGTGAGTTAAATTATCTCATAGATCATGCTCTGGAAAAGTAAAGCTTTTGAGAAAGCTAAACAGGTTGTGTAAACAATATATATATGATTTGTTAAACAATGTTGATCGTTTTGTTGAATATAATATATGAAGTGTTTATTGATATAAGATATAAAAAAAAAAAAAAAAAAAAAAAAATTTTTGGGATGTTTCAAATGGTTCGTTGATGTGTAGCAAATAACGTTTAATTAATATTTATATTGTTTGATAAAATATAAGCTTGTTATTGTGAATATATATAATAAATTATAAAGATAAGGTTAATGGGGATTTATTTTTGACATGATTTTTTTTCTAAATTAGATTTTTTAGAAAAATTAATTGATTAGTTTTTTTAGGAAAATTAAATGATTTGATTGGTCAATTGGATGTTTGATGAAATTAAGAAATTTGATTGGTTAATAAGGTTCAATTTTGTATAGAAAATTTTTAGGAGATGTTTTCTTTTATTAATATTTATTAAATTATAATTATTATTATTTTTATATTATTATTATTATTAGTATAGTATTAGTATTGTATTTAATAATTTATTGAGCTGCTACAGTCACTATGATATACTATTAGCTATTTCTTGTTACGAACGTCTTTCAGAAATAACAAATACAAGTGAAACTTAAGGCTACAAATGAGACAAACTGAGTCTGAATTCCTATTAACTATTTACTTGTTCGAACTCGATATAATTTTTTAAGATCGCGTTTGTTTATTAAATATGCTTCAAAACAGGCACGAAAAGGATATATAACTTAGACACATGTCACTATATTATCAAAAAAGTTCTTATTCTATCTCTACCAGGTCACAATCAATATAATTCACCATTTCTTAGATTAAAAATCAAATTAAATAACTAATAATAGAGGTTTATAAAAAATTAAATATAATGCCACCTATTCAAAGATCTCAATGCCGTTATATTAAAATTTTAAATTATTCCTCATGATTTTGTTCTTAGTTGTTTGTTTTTATTCTACTTTAGTTGTTGTGACTCATTTTCATGAAGACCGTTTCAGTCGGATTTGAGTTTTCAAATTATGGTTTTATGTTGATGTTATATATTAACTGGTTCACTAATTCCTAGTTAGTCGAGTAAGCAAGGAAAGTAATCGTTAATTAGGTTTTTGCGTTGTGTTATACTAGTCAATACTTTGTTAAACCAATTTTACCTTTTTAGTGATATGTACTTTACTTTTCCATCAAGCGATGCAAACTTTCCTTTGTAGTTTTCATGTAAAACAAATACCGTAATATATAGTGTTATTAAAAATAGACCAAAAGATTTGATTGGCTGTCAAAAAGAGAGAAATAAGTTAAATACATATTATATAGTTAGTTGTGTTCATAATAATCCAAAACCGGAAAATCGAACCGAAAATCGTTGAACCATAGCAAATTTTAGGTTAATCGAACCGATTTTTTTTTTTCGATTTTGATTAACCGAAATGGTATTTTTTTGGTTTTTCAGTTTTGGTTCCGATTTACGATATTGGCACAAACGGTTAATCAAAAAACTGAAAATTTTAAATTACAATTTTAATATGTGTGTATAGAGAGATATAAATAGTATTACTAACTATCTTCTATTTTATAATAGGATTATTATTATTATATTTTTGTATTTATGCTAGTGCGCATGTTCATATTTTAGCAGTTTTAGTAGTTAAATTTTTAGTTTGTGACTAACTTGGTTCGGTGTTCATGCATTTATGTTTTGTACTTAACTAAAATGCTTTATGTTTGTTGTTAAAATGATCAACGTGTAAAATTTATAATAAATATCCATTAATGAATGTGTATTTGTGTGTTAATATTACTATTGTAAATGATTAATAAATAAAAAATGGTTAATTGGTTAACCGTATAACCAAATTGAAAAAGCCAGTTAACCGATTACAAGTTAACTGAACTTTTCAGTTTCGGTTTAGGTTCAGAAAAATGATGAACCGATAATTTAGTTAACTGAACCTCCAGTTAACCATCGTGAACACCTCTATATATAGTAGGCACATATTTAGCTACTATGTTTAAGCATATGTAACATTACCTTTACATGTATATAAAAAAAACTTTATAACTATCTTGTTAGTAAGTAAGTATATAATTCTCCAGCGAAAACGTTTTTGCAAGGCCGCAAAGGAGGATGCCTTTTGTTAAATAAGTCATGTGGTTCAATTTTGTTGTATATTTTTGTGTAACTGTGAACTTTATTTACATGAGTTATGTGTAGTGCATACTTAACTAATTTCTATATTTCAGACTCAAACAAATAGCAAGAGTCTAATGCCCCTTACAGGTTTTCTAACGGCGCCTCTAAGAAAACAAAAAAATTACTAAATATAGGGAAGTCAGACCAGTCAGTTTGAGTTTAAACTAATCGAGTTTGAATTTAATAGTCAGTTTGGACCGACTCAAGTGTAACTCGTTGGTAACCGCTTGTAACCAATTACCAAATTATGGAGAATAATTTTCATAATTTGTTGAGGATTTATTTATGTATAGTTCAGACTTCAGACACAAAATTTTGAACACAAATACACGTTCTCTCTTTGTACCAAAAACAGAAAACGAGCTATGGTGTATCCCCAAGTTAATTTCTTGTAACCTAGGCATAAAAAATGGTTAAAATATCATTTTTCCAAAGTAATCTTTTATACGTAATATTAGTAATTAGCTCATCGCGAGTTATAAAAAGACAAACTGTTAGGTGATATTCTTGAATCAAAATCTCACCAAATTCCCCCGAGTTCAACATACTTATACCGTCCAACTGCCTTTTTGGTTAGATTTTGATACATTTACGTGATCATCAAACTAATTAATTTTTAACTTTTAAAATTAAATACATTGCATGTTAACAATAAGAAAATAAACGTATGATAACAGTTAGTGTTAACAATAAGAAAACAAACCTTTTTTTTTCCAAAAATTGAACTAAATGTTTGTATTTTATATTATATTTTCGGGCAGTTTATCCATTAGTAAATGAGATGCGATAAATTCAACCGATAAATTGATTCATACACAAAAGTTATATTATTATCATATACTTGTATTATGAGCTTTAATTGTTATACAATATGGTGTATGAATCAAACTTCACGTAAATGTGAACGTTAAATACAAGTACTTCAATTCTCTTCTAAATTACCTTGCATTTCTCTTTTGTTAGAACGGCACCGCGCAAACCAATTATTCAGATAGGTGGATAACTAAAACTTATGAACAATTTGCAACATACAAATCAAACCTGAAACAAGACAATATGTTACATATTCTTGATGTAGGGCATGAATCTAAACAATATATTGCATGATTGGGAGGCTTGTATTGATTTTGCAAAGAGATAATGGTGCTGATTGATTAAGACACTCACACGGAACATACAGAATATACGCATCTATATAAATACATTTTGGTGGTATAAAAATGAAAATATATCTTTACTATGTATAAGGCATGTCTGTATTATGTTTAAAATAAATTCGATAATGAAAAATGTCTAAATTATCCTTGACTCAATTAAAACATTTCCGTTAATAAAAATATACTCAATATAATCTACATCTATTGCTAATTTACTATAAATAAATTCTAACATCTCTTTATTATATTATCATATAAAAAATACTTTATTCAAAACACATAGAATAAATTCAGCGGCTTTACCACACTGTCAATAACCACCATCATTTTTATTGTCATATGATGTGGGTAATGTGGTAGTAGTTTAATAAAAAAAGATTACCAAGAATTAAATATTTATTCACATGAGTAACGGGCTGATTTAAAGTAGAGATTTGCAACCTAGGTTTTACAAAAACCTCATGATTTTGATATTATGTTTCTAACAATGTTTTTAATTTGGCATTTGTTATGACTTTCAAGATATGAGATTTTTTAACTAATGAGTTATGAACATAGTAGCAAAGTAGTTTTAAATTTTGTTAACTATAGTCCTTAAAACTATAATTAATATAACACTTTTGATGAGGAATGAGAGCGGATAGTGGCTTAAAGAGGGTAATAGGGACATTCAATTTCAGCTTCTTGTTTTTGTAATATACGGTTCAGATTTACAGCATCATAAACAACAATGTATCATAACTTTCTGTCATTCGAACGAGACCCAATATTTTTGTGTAGGTTAACCATGCAATTAAATACAATATACACTCTTTAGAAAGAAAAACAAAATACACACCAATGAATTTTAAATTTCATGTTTTCTTTTTCAATAATTTACTCTATTTTTGCACCTTTTAGCTTTTAGGTTACCAATTTACCATGGTAATTCCAACAAAACACCAATCAAACGGTTACTGTAAGGAGAGGCCCACTCAAATTTCTTTTTTGTTTTCTGTTTTTCTTTATTATAAGAAATTAAAAATTAAATATGTAAATAAATAACAGGAGAATTAGAAAGGTTATGCTTTCTTATTAATGGCCATTTGATTTTCTCCCAAAATTCCAGAATTACAGCAACACACACACAAACTGCATACGCGTAGACATACAAAATCTGTATCTAAATCCAATCTTCTGTTTTGGGGGAGAGAAGAGAACCATTGAAATAAGTAAACGGCTATAAATTTGAAGGAATTTTATCGTAGACAGAGCCCCTGAAATTCGGTTGGATTTTGGGGCAGTTTTTTAATTAATTAATTTATTATTTAAAGCAGTCTCCTTTCTGTTTTTAATCCAAAAATCGGTATATGTACCCACGAACCCAGGCATTTTGGTCAGGATTTTTGCAGATTCTGTATTTATATATCTAATATAAAAAACAGAGTTGGAGAAGAAGAAGAATAATTAGCCCTCTGGATTGTGGAGGGCTCAAATCAGCATTTTAGTAATCTTCAAGGATTGTTTTTGTAATTGTTGATTTGAGCCCCTCATCATGCCTGATGGTTATTCATCTTCCAAAAAGAAGGATGACTACTGGGACAACGTTTGTGGTCAGGTATATATTTGTATTTATAGATTTATGTTTATATAATAATAATATTTTTTGTATTCTATTTGTTATTATTTCAGTCTGTTATAATAAGGGTTTTTTTTGTTTGAATAGAATGATATGAATTTTGTGATTTTCTTCTTCTTTTTTTGATAATTATGATGGTTTTTATTAAAAACCTGATGATTTTGGGATTAAACATATATAATATAGCCTGCTTTGAAGGTGATATATTAATTGATGCTATTTACTCATAGGAACTTGATGTTTATAATGGGTTAGCTTGCCAGTTTGTAAATTTTTTTCAGTCTTTTCAGAATATGTTCATATAAGTGATCATGGTTAGTATATTGATTCTGAGATGCAATTCTCTTTTTCATCTGAATACATGCTATTCAATCAGAATCTCTATTGCATTTTGAAAGTGATTATATAACGATAAAAATAAGTGTTTATTTAAATAATCGATAAATATTGTGCTTCAGTCTGTTTTGTTGATTATTTGTTGCCACTTTAAGACACAATAATCAGGTTATTTGCATCCCCAGACACCCTGATTTCATTTTTTTGTTAACAAAAAGAGTTCCCATTAATATCTTCTTTATGTGTCACTCTGGAAGCAAGTGAAGTTGATGCTTATCAGGTTCCTGTTGGTTTTCATACTTTGTAGGAGGAGGTAAGCAGAATTGCTCGAGTTCGTTGCATGATGCATACCCTTGATCTACGGACGTTTATCTTACTATTTATATTCATTCCAATTGGTTTCGTGGGTGTATACTTCCATGGACAAAAAGTCACTTACTTTTTAAGACCTTTATGGCAATCGCCCCCTAAGCCTTTCATTCCCATTCCTCATTATTATCATGAAAATGTTTCAATGGATTCACTTTGCAAACTTCATGGTTGGGAGGTACGTGATTATCCCAGAAAAGTATATGATGCAGTTCTATTCAATAATGAGATTGACATGCTCACAATTAGATGGAAAGAACTTCACCCTTATATCACTCAATTTGTGCTTCTTGAAACCAACTCTACCTTCACAAGCATACCCAAACCCCATTATTTTAAAATTAACAGAGAAAAATTCGATTTTGTGGAATCCCGTTTGACTTATGGGACGATTGGTGGTAGATTTAGGAAGGGCGAAAACCCTTTTATTGAAGAGGCGTATCAAAGAGTGGCACTTGATCATCTTCTTAGAATAGCCGGTATCGAAGATGGTGATTTGCTTATAATGTCTGATGTTGACGAAATTCCCAGTGCTCATACGATTGATCTTTTGAGATGGTGTGACGGGCCGCCACCAATTGTACATTTGAATTTGCATAACTATTTGTACTCGTTTGAGTTCAATGTAGATCAAAGCAGTTGGAGGGCTTCAGTTCATCAATACCAAAAGAGTAAAACAAGATATGCTCATTACCGACAGACTGATTATTTATTGGCGGATTCAGGGTGGCATTGTAGTTTTTGTTTTAGAAGGATTAGTGATTTCGTTTTTAAGATGAAAGCTTATAGCCACACGGATAGAGTGAGATTCTCCCATTATCTTGACCCGAAAAGGATTCAGAATGTGATTTGCAATGGTGATGATTTGTACGATATGCTTCCTGAGGAGTACACTTTTAAGGATATTATAGCAAAGATGGGTCCAATCCCTCATTCTTATTCAGCAGTTCATCTTCCTTCATATCTATTGAATCATGCCGATAAGTACAAGTATCTTTTGCCTGGTAACTGCATACGAGAAGCCGGATGATGAGTCTAATGTTAGTGTATGTAACCTATTCATGATACCACATTTTTACCAACAGATTTTAGGCTATGCTTCTTGATCAAAGGGTGATTTAGCTGTACATTCTTTTTCCCCCTATATAATATAGTGTACACTTGCAGATTGAGTTATTGTTTCAATATTTTTTTTTATGCCTGTTTCATTTGCTGTCTGGTGTATTCTATAAAAAATGTTGTAGTACTAGTTTGACCTTTTGATATTGTTACTACGAAGAGGGGACTAGTATGTGATGCACTGAGTTGTACTGTACAAGTTGGGTGATGATATATATGTGGATGAACTTTTAGTGGTAAGCATGTTGTTTCAGGTCAACTGGTGTGTGGTGTTGATTGAAAGGTAAGTGCACATATAAAAGAAAGGTGGGTGCTTTCTGGGGATATTCATATTCCAATGAAATTAAGGAAAAGATAAACATCTTTTATGTGATAGATGGTGGACTTAGGAAAGACCTTTCTTGTTTTCCCACCACACAATCTACTTTTTGTCTGGTTTATGATGTTACTATTATATTCTTAAATTTTCATTTGAAAGAGCCTAATACAAACAAATAAAGTGAAACAAACCAGTTATGGGGTGTTTGGATTAGCTTATTTTTAGAGCTTATAGCTTAAGCTTATTAAGCTTAATGTCACATGTTAATTTTGTTGGGCCCATCAAAGTAGGCCCATGAATATTGATGCTATAATAAATATATTCACGAATGAATTTTGTTCTTAAGTCATAACATTAATAGATGAATATTTATTTAATAAATGTTAACATTCATCGTAATGACCGTTAACTAACATTCTTCACGATGAATGTTAAAATATAACATTTTGACAAATATTTTTTATTTTAACATTCATCCTAATGAATGTTAACTAACATTTTTCGCGATGAATATTAATGATTTTAGATATAATATTTATCGATAAATGTTATAGCCTACAAAAGGAATTTATCAAGGTAGTTTAACATTCATAGTATCGATTCTTATCAATATTTATTAACTTCCACTTTTTATTTTTTGACATTTGTATTGGTGAAGTTAAGATGCTCCGTGATGAATGTTACACGAACGTTACACCCCCCGTTCCCCAAAAAAAGTGCTTCCCTCTAGATCATCCCAATATATATATATATATATATATATATATATATATATATATATATATATATATATATATATATATATATATATACACCTTATACAACTTGTTTAGTTGGAACTGATTGTCTAATTCTGATTTTTTATGATCACATACAATCACTTAACAAAAGCATCCAAACAAATTCTAGACCAAGCAAATACAAGTATAGACATAAGACCAGAAGGAGTCCAAGATGGTCTAAGGAAGGACCCAAGAGAACTGTTGGTCCAGGCCAGGTGTGGTTTACATGTGCAGTCAGCAGATGTGGTCCTGGCATGCTCCGGTTGTTTGAGATAATGGTCTAAAAATGTTTCTGCAACGTGCCAAACTTGCAGAAATGAGAGGGACAGAAACATACATTCCGTAGGAGGGAATATTAATCACAAATGTTATTCTTTTCTTATGTTATCGTTTTACCAGAGAGAGATTCGTAGCTTGTATAACATAAATCTTAATGCTTCTACAGAAAATTTCTTCTATAAAGGAGTATATGATTAGAAAGCATAACAATTTGAGTTTGACACTCAAAAGTCAAACACAGTAAGGAGAGAGATTTACACGAGTTGAGATAAAAATACGAATACTGTGACGCTTCCAAGTCCAACATGGTTGGGACAGAGGGGTTCAAATGGAAGCTCGATAACGTCTTCACCGACCCTAAAACTTTGACTATGGATAAAAATTTCAACCCGTGTACCTATGAACTGTCAATTTGGTTTAAGTTAACAAGTCAAAATGGTTAAAATAAATAGTGTAATGAATATCTTGAGATGAAACAAGATAAATGAGTCAAAAGTAGCCCCCAACATTCTTTTGATACAACAAAACATTCTAAGCATGTTATTCAAACAAAAAGTTAGTTGCAATTGAATTTAACAATTTTTGTAATCATATATGACATGACATACTAGTAATAATTATTTATAGAACTTAAAATTCCTGAACAGGTCACACTGATCCAAGTATCCAACCGATATAACAAGTACAAGATTTTGACCCATACCTAAGACGCCCAACCCACATAGTTTTGCCACCTCAGACTTTAAGTAATAAAATAAAAGATGAAAAGTAAAACATCGGTCCTCTTCTACGTTGAACCATCATTTGAACGCTAGCCAAAGAGCCTAGCCTCAAGTTGAAAAAATGTTTTAAAGATGATTAAAAAGATACATCAGGGGTAGGATATAGGATAAAGGATCCAAAAGGAATACATGATAGTCTGTGTCAAAATTTGTATTACTTGTATGCGAACTCCCTGCACATCTCATGGCATTTAACAAATGACAATCAAATACTCAATAATGCAGCAAGCAGCCCAACACCATCTCAGATACAGAATTGACTCACTTTGATGACAATTCTAGATTGGAGCACAGCTTGACAAAGAGAAATATAAGCTTCACTGCATGAGCACTAGGAATAATTCAGGTTCAGAAACAACCATTGGTCACCTCAAGTTAATAATAAATATATCCAAATTAATCACTATCCCAATCTTCATCCATATTTTTTGATGTTTTCGCCATGCTTTCAATGTCATAATTTGGAGCTTTTAATGATGATGATGATTTTGATTCATTTTCCTCATCAGATTCAAACATGACATTTTCCAAATCATCCAAAATATCTTCTGGCTCGGATTCTTCTTGAACAAACTCTCTCCTAACATTTCTAGGTTTTCCATTTTTACTCCCATTCCATCTCTCCACTTTAGGGACATAAGGAGCTTCTTCATCTTCATCGTCTTCTTCATCTTCGTCGTCTTCTTCATCATTCTCACTAATACTACTAGTACTTTTCTGTGGGGCCATCCTACCCATTCCAGGCTTTGTATACCTTCCATCATAATCTTCTTTATAAAGATATCTAATTTTGTTGACTTCTTCTTTCTCTGCAGCTTCCTCCGCTTCCCACTCTCTATCGGCTGCATCCTCTATCTCTGCTATGAATTTATCAAGCTCCTCTTGGTCACTGTCTTCACCAGACTCTGGTTCTTCTTTTATGCTTACAGTGCTTTTTCTGTCTTCACCACGGAAGACATAAGGGCTTCCTTCCTTGTTGTCTATAGCATTGAAGAATGTGGATGCCACTCTTTGTATGCTAGCCATGGCGACCGGATCATCAGGATTTACGTTCATCCTCCTGAGCTGCTGCTCTATTTTCTTTATGTTCAGTTTTTGAGAATCAAGCGCTTGTTCAAATCTAGCTTTAAATAATGCCTGCATTTGAATTTCAATCATAGTAAGCAACACCAATTAGGGTAATGTGCATTGTGAAAGTGTTTCATCTTAGTTTAAACTGAAGGACAAATTTCACAAAAATGGAACATGATTTACAAAATGATCAATGAAGGAAACATAGAATGATCCTACGCAATAAAAGGGTTGCATGTTATATATATATATATATATATATATATATATATATATATATATATAGTGAACCTTCCACCGAGTATGTGTCCATGTCAGCCTCTTTTAACACCTAAACTGAACATAAAATAGAACATGTAACCCTATTATTGTGCAAGATCTTTATATATTCCCTTTATCGATCCTTTTGATATATCATGTTCTCCTTTTATGAAATTTTCCCTAAATTGAATGATCAACAAGTTACAATAGATCATCAAACAAACAAAATAAAGCCTACCTTTCTTTTGGTAAGTGTGTTGATAGGTATCAAATTCTTGGGTTGTCTGTAATTTCTTCCACGGAACATGATAATTGTTTTGACATTATGTATGTTGACCACAATGCCACCACTTAATCTTGCAAGCATGGTCGCCATCTCCTTGATCTTTTCCTTGGGAAAGTTATCACAACAAACTTGCACAGTTTCATGGAATTTCCAATGCATGTGCATGTTTTGAACCACACCTCCAAACACTCCACGAACACCAACTGGTACATAATTTCTATTTCTGAAACCAATCTTCTTTAATGCCTGAACTTGCTCGGGGGTCAACAGCTCAGGATCATGCCGCGGAGGTGGTAACTCTGGTAACTCGTATTTTTTCAGCTTCTGAAGTAGCAATGCCACCTTTTTCTTGGCCTGCACTAGTCAAAATATACATATATATAGGAGGTAACTCACGATAAGATTATTATGACAGTAAATGAAACGTTTGTAGTAAATGAAAGATTTACTGATACGAAGCAAACTGAACCGCTTGCCAAGAAACAAAAATAGCATGGCAAACACGTTTGGGGCCCATTACTAGCCTAGATAAAGGTCCAAACAATACGTAACATCATTTTAGTGAATCCAAGTTAATCTTTCTCCCAAATTCAACGACGTCCTACAGCTTTCATTTATTTTGTAGCAATGTAAGTAATTCAGGTGATATTGGGGATGTCTATCGATCTTCACACTATCTTAAGTAAGTGTGTTTCAGTATGCATACTTTAAAAAAGTTATATTTTTATCTATCAAGGTGTGTGTTATTCTATCAACTACTAAAATGTATATACATTTTCACAGTCATTTTCATGTTCCTTTACAACAATCGGTAATCTCATAAAAAGTTTTGTACCTAACAATCAAAAACACTAATGAAGTTTCAAACTTTATGTCCAGTACAACAAACATTTCATAAATACAAACACACATCTCCCCTATTGCATATAAACACACAAAAAGTATAACAATTTGATTTAAGCAGAAAGCATACTCTTTTAAGGTTGTAAATGAGGCGTTCTTCATCAGTCATTAACTTTTTTTGAATCTTTTTAGCCCTCCTGATCTCCCTTAGGGTTTTACCAGACTCTTTTTTCATCCTCATCTCCACTTTACTTCTCATGCTCCGTCCTTTCGATGTCGAATACATCCGATTCTCATCAAAACAATTCCAAAACCTAATTGAGCTCAATACACTTTCATCTCTAATCACAAAATTTGACTGGATATCGTATCTAGGTGTCAAATTGGCCCTCAACAATTTCACATCCCTGAAAATAAATAAAATTAATCAAACTAAATTATATATGTATGTCAGCTAACAATATGATTATTAGGGTATATATGTATACGTACCTGGAGTAATTAGTAATGAAACGAGAAGTTAGGGTTTGAAAGCAGCGGTTTTTTGTAGCAAACATTGATTGGAATTAGGAAATGAATTTGGGGTTTTCCTTTTTCATCCAGGGTTTTAGCTTCTTCAGCCGTGCACCAGCAGACTGGACTGCAGAGTATTTGGTCTTGAGAATACCTCCTTTTTTTCTTTTTCTTTTTTTAATTTTCTTTTTCTTTTCTCTTTTTTTCTAGTTATATAATTATCAACCATTAAACACTTTTGCAACCATGTTTCTTCAGTTTTAAATCAATTAATAATCGATAGGATGGTAACAGGACCCGCATCCGATCACGATCCCCCAATTTCGTACTTTTTGGGTCAACTGAGAATGACATATTAGATTTTTGGGCGTAAAATGACTTATCGGGTTTGAATTGGGGCACTTGTGTTAAAACCATTACGTAATTAACTTAATAATTTTGAATCGTGCACTTGTATTATTAGTGTATACCAACTACTATATGTTATTTTAATCATTATGTTAAATTATTTTTAGAAAAAGATAATATTACTATATGAATTGCTAAATAATATTGTAAAGAAAATCAGCAAAAATCTCAGGTTTAAAGTATTATTAACGGGAAACGGTTTTAAGGAACCGACGTCCTCAGTGGGATACCCCGATCCATGTTAGGGTTAGGGAGAGCCTATGTCCCCAATGGGTGCCCGATAAGATTCCCGTTAGAATTTGGGGCGGGTTTAGGGATTTTATTGATTAATAAGTTTGGAGTTGGGGTTATCACTCTCCGCCTCGAACCCGCCATTGTCATTCCTAATAATCGATATGCATTATATTTGAGGGATTTTTAATAAAGGGTTAAGGTTAAGTTCGCGCAAATGTATCAAACTATAGTCTGATATTCGTAGTATGTAGCGAACTACTCGGGCCTCCATTGTATGTAACGAACTCGTGTTTTCTTTGCATTGTATGTATTCTGGTCAAATGAACCGTTGTAAAGGGCGCCACGTGGCAGCTTATATAGCCGACACGTGGAAAAAGTACCATAAATTACAAACAATGTAAAAAATTTACAACTTCGTTACATACAATGGAGGCCCGAGTAGTTCGCTACATACTACAAATATCAGACTATAATTTAATACATTTGCGCGCACTAAGCCCTTCAATAAATGTACTAACATTTAAAGTTCATTGATAAGTGATGTAACGTAAAACAAAATTTCATCTAGAGTAATGAATCAATGATAATTTGATATCACTATTATTATTTCTTGATAAATTTGTAACACCCCAAAATTTGTTAAATTTAAAAAGTTGTGTACTGTTATGCGACACAAGGGCTAGTGTCGCAGGTAGCGACACAGAGCCCAGTGCGACAAAAGGCTTGTGTAGCAGTGTCGGGTTGAAAGGCGGTTAGCAAGGGTTAAAAGTGTAAAACAGAGGGGGTTAAACCCCACTTTTCATTCCAAAACTTTCCAGAAACAAGAACTCGCTTCCAGAACCATTTGTGTGTGTGTTTTGAGATTTTAGAGAGAGAAAGGAAAAAGAAAATCAAGATTTAATCTTTGAAAGTGTTCCTTTGTATTTGAAATCATTTCCAGGTAAGAGTCTGAGTTTATTATGTGCTTTATCATCTTCAGAAACTTAATTGGGTTAAAGAGTGTGAATTTTACCCAGAAACTTATTAAATTCGAAAGCTGCTGCTATTCTGTTCGTCATTGCGACACAAGGGTTGTGTTGCAGCTTGTGTCGCAGTAATGGTGTCGCAAATTAGTATTGTTGCTTTAGCGACGCAAAGAATTAGTGTCGCAGCTTGTGTCGCTAGTTTCCACTGCTAGTTAGTACTGTTGCCATAGCGACACTAAGAGCTAGTGTCGCAGGTTGTGTCGCAATAATGTGTTGAGCGACACTAAGTTAGTGTCGCCAAGAGGTATAGCGACACTAGGGGGTAGTGTCGCAGGATTAATTGATATTTTAAATAATATTAATTATTATCAGAGTTAATTGAATACGGTCGCCTCGATAGGTATTTCGGATAGCAATTCATAAATATCTGATCGTCGTCCTCGAGGTAAGTGGTAGGAAAGTAAAGAATTTAATTGGCTGATTTTGTTAATAATGATTGTGTTTCGATGTTGGATTGAATAACTGAGTATATATCTATGGGTTGAATGGCCAATTGCTGAGTGAACAATTGTGCCCATGAGATTGAGCTGAATGGCCAATTGCTGAGTGAACAATTGTGCCCATGAGATTGAGCTGAATGGCCAATTGCTGAGTGAACAATTGTGCCCATGAGATTGAGCTGAATGGCCAATTGCTGAGTGAACAATTGTGCCCATGAGATTGAGCTGAATGGCCAATTGCTGAGTGATCAATTGTACCTACGTATACGTGAGTTAAGAGGCCAATTGTTGAGTGAACAATTGTGTCTAGCTATATAAATTGAGTGGCCAATTGCTGAGTGATCAATTGTGCTGATTGAATATATGTTGAATGTAGTAAATGTATGATTGAATGCATTATTCCTTTACTTACTAAGCGATGTGCTTATGTTTTTGTTTTATGTTGTGTTGATAGGTATGTCTAAAAGAATGAGAGGCGGGGATATGGGCAAACAACCCGAAGGCTGCTAGTGATGGACTTACTATGGATGGATAGTAAGGAGATAGACTCGTAAATCATGCTCTGTATAAAAATATGATATTTTCTGGAGATAATGTACAACGTTGATGTTTCTTTGTATTAATATATAAAGTGCTTTGTAAAAAAAAAAAAATAAATAAAAATAAATTCTAGGACGTTTCAAAATTAACCATGATAAAGAATTTATTAGTGCTCGATTGACTTGTTTAAAGGTTTAAATGTATACGAGTAAAGTAATGGTCTGATATGAACAGTGTGGTTAAACAACTACACTGATGTGATCACTCCGTATTTAAGGTGGTTCTCACTGTCATAGGTTCAACGTGGTTGTTACCGTGTTGAGTGGTTCGATACTTTATTTAATTACAAAGTATTTTTATTTTATGTGTAAGTATAATTATTTTAAATGTAAAAAGTATTTGAATATACGTTGAATTTTCATTGTGATCAATACGAGTAAAAGTAAGTTACACCGTCATTTCAATTTCAAAATGTTTTGACATTGATCTGCCAAATTTTTATTCCTACTGCTCCAAGTAATGACGATGTTGATCTGCCAAATTTTTCCTATTGCTCCAAGTAATAACGATGAAGAACGTGAATAAATGAATATATTTTACCAAACTTAAAATAGAAGTTTATAAATTAAGCACTTTAAAAAGTGATTAAAGTGTAAAACTAAAATACGTTATATGACATAGATAACCTGTTGTATCATAAAAATTGCCCATACAAAAAGTAATACTCAATAGGAGTAAAACTGGCCATGAATTAAGTGTGAAATCAAATTTACGTCTATTACAAATATTAAAAGTTTTAACTTGTGACAATTCAAAGGATTTTGTAAGAAACACCAGCCCCGATATGGGAGCAATACACTCTTGTGGCCGGTGGATCATGTCGAGGTGACCATACCCACCAAGTCGTGCTTTGAGTAGCGTGGTCCATTGCACTCCATTCATGTGTGTTTTCTAATTAGAATTGAAGTTGAAATCAATTTTCAGTGTGATCATAACAAATAAGAATGAGTTTAATGTAGTTTTTAATGTAATGCATGTACCGGTGGGATCATTGGATCCCCGATGGGATCAATTGAGAATTCTTGATCAATGAGCTTGATTCCGGTGGGATCGTTTGGGATCCCGGTGGGATGTCAGCCAGAATTTTTAGTTTTTCTTGTTTAACAAGTTTTCCATCCTATATAATGTAACCCCTACTCTTGTAAACCCTGAGCTACGAAAATAATAAATAAACATCTCTTGGTTTGGCCCCGTGGATTAAACTGGTCTCCGCGTTGGAGATCGGGCATAACCACGTTAAGTCCTTGTGTCGTATTATTCGAATTATTATCTTGTTTACTTGTTTTAATTGCTAGGTCTGCAATTCATATCCGTTTATTGTTTGTGGGTGTAACATCGATTATATGAGTGTTGTGGGTTTGCTTTTGCCAACAATTAGTTGTTGTTAGTTATTGTTTCCGCTGTAGATTCTAACAACTGGTAGCAGAGCTCTAGGTTGAGCGATTAGGAACGATAGTGGATGAAAGCATGATCAAGATTGGTTTATTGATGGTTAAGGTTTTAGTTTTTTTGAAAGATGGAGATCTAGGGATATTGTGGTCAAATAATCTTAGTTGATCTAGATCTTGTAGAAGATAACCATCGAGGAACAGTTGTAACGGGGAGGTTATAGGATTTGTTTGCAAGAAGTTATCGAGATCGACTTACTCGTTCTTTTATTGGATCGCGATGAACTCGTTAGTGTTTTTTTTGTGGGTTGTGACGTGACGACACGGCGGGAGGCCGGTCGAGTTGTGACATTGTGCTCGCTATGAGTGGTTCGTTTGTTGGTTTATTGCAGTTGTTTGAGAGTTTTTTTTGGGATCTAGGTTATTGATTCATGTTCATTATTCTTTGCGATCCCGTGCAAAAGAATAGATGAACGTTATCAGACTTGGGGTTTGATGTGGCGAGTGGAGGGACGTGATGTCTCGGGAACTTCATTGATACGGACTTGATTATTGAAGATGTGAGGTTCGTTACGAAGCTCAAGGGGATGTTTTTTTCTCAATTGGGTTTTTTTGGGTAATAAACGGTACCACATCCGTTTGGTAATCGACAGTGGGAGTTATCGAGGGAGTTTAGTTATAGCTCGTCGGTTGAAACCGGAGCTCATGTGGATGATCGGGTATTCCATGGTTGGAATGATTAGGTACTTTAGAGCTTCTACACTTGAAGATATTGCTTGTAGAAGATGTCAGATAAAACGCGTTCGACTGAGCTCGGGTATTGGTTGATGTTTGGTTCAACGATAGAGTGAATCTTCTGGAGGAATCAATTAGGAATCTTCAAGTGGGTTAGAGGCTGATAACCGTGAAAGTCCTAATGGTTGAGCTTTCGGATATTGTTGAGAGTGTTGGGAACTCTTGGGAGTTTATTAACCGAGTGAAGTACCGAAGTTAGTGGGAGTTTGGCGACTAGTGGAATTTTTTAGACGGTTGTACGATTATTAGTGTGCGGATTCCGGGTTACACTAGAGCGTTCGGATCTTCGTGTTTGTACTATCCAATGGCAAGTTTTTCCTGCGACTGACAGGGTATTATGAACCTTCTCGGAGAGCCGCGATTATTGTTTGAATTCGTACAATGAGAGCGGTCCCTATGGAGAAGATGTGTTCATATAAATTATAGCTATGTTTTAGTTCGGTGTACTAGCGGGAAAGTGAATTTAATTGAAGAAGTAGGTTTCAAGGTTGTGATTGCGTTCTCACGGTGAACTTTGATGGTGATCTACGGGCTTGTTCTATCGGCGACTTCTGATTGCTAGGAAGGAAAATCAGATAGACGAAATTCTGTAGTGGTGGTCGATGACAGGATCTGACGTGGCTGTAATCGACGAGTTGAAGAGATGGGTTTTCACTTTATAGAAAAATGTGGTTGAAGTATTTGCATGCTTCAACGAATCTTTTTGGGCTAGAAGATGTTGGTGTTGAGAGATGGTCCCAATTTAGTAGAGATGTTCAGGTTAGCTTTGTATATCGAAAGTCTTCCGATTCTGATTCGGTGTGGTCGAGAAAATGTGTCCCGGATGGTTTTCGAGCGGTATTGGTTGAGTTAAGAACGAGTGTTGCTAAAGGGGCAATGTTAAGAGTTTAGGTACGGTTGAATCTTCAAGTGGGAGATTGTTGGGTGTGAAGATTAAAATTAGGAACGAAAGAAGAAAAACGAAGAAACTGAAATGATCCCGGTGGGATCATTAGGTTGCCGATAGGATCAATTGAGAATTCTTGATCAACGAGTTTGATCCTGGTGGGATCATTAGGTCGGCCAGAATTTTCAGTTTTTCTTATTTAACAAGTTTTGCATCCTATATAATGTAAATCCTACTCTTGTAAATCCTGAACTACGAAAATAACAAAGAAACATATCTCGATTTGGCCCCGTGGACTAAGCAGGTCTCCGCGTTGGAGATCGGACATAACCACATTAAATCCTTGTGTCGTATTGTTCAAATGATTATCTTGTTTACTTGTTTCAATTGCTAGGTTTGCAATTACTTATCCGTTTATTGTTTGTGGGTGTAACCTCGATTATACGAGTGTTGTGTGTTTGTTTTTGTTAACAATTGGTTGTTGATAGTTGTTGCTTTCGCTGTAAATCCTAACACCGGTGTTTTTTAGTATGGTCCGCGTGACGTGACTATACATTCCGCTCTTATTATAGTTCAACTTTTACAAAGTTCACGATATATTATTGAAAGTTATATTTTCAGGCATTTTTGAGAGAAAAGTTTGGGCAACCCGTAATTAGGGGTGTTTATCGAGCCGAATTTCCATTTGCTCCAATTATTTATTTTTCGAATTTGAAAATTCTCTGGCCAATTTGAAATTTAACTAATACAGTTAATTTGGTTGAAAGTCCAAGCCAAATTGAATGAAGAAAATTCAAGAAACTACAACTACAAAGTTCCCAACCATCCAAAATGCATTTTACCATTGAAGTCGTTTGAAATTGTCTTTTCATCATTGCATACTCAGGGTAATAGGATATCTCCAACGGTAAAGTTCTTTTGCAATAAAATATTTTTAAAAAGCTCTTTTGCTAATGCAGAAAGAGAAAAAAAAAACTCAAACTCATTAAAAGACGACTTAAAAGATAAGAAAAATAATGTATCTATAGCTATAAGTCTATAACTCGATTTTATCAACCTATAGCTAAAAGAGCTTTATAACATAAGTAAAAAACTTTAAAAACAACCTGCATTGGAGATGCTCTGTTGGTAGTTTCGGTTCTAAGTTACAAATACTTTAAACGTGTTAGAATAATTATAAATGCAATGAAATGTTTGTTCATAAAATTAACTGTTAATTAAACAACGATAACTTCTAAGTTAGAATACAAGAATTTAAACATACAATAGCCTACTAGGTTACTAGAAAGATAATATATTACATTCAATACACCTCATTTAACCAACAAAAACAGTCCCAAGTCAGAGACCATAGGATTGTGTTTCATGAATCATGAACCAATCTTATGGAACTTGCTGTACATGTAGGAACTTGATGAAGACCATAAACCACAAGAGGCTATATGGAGTCGGGTCTTGTTGAAACTTCCAACAGTTCATTCTCTATAGAACCAATCAAACAACACACAAGTGCTATCTTCAATATCAAAATACCTTTCCTGCATCCACATATTAGTGAGGGAATTGTATCAGTTTTTCTAGTGACTAAACAGGAACAAGTATACACATAAACAAAATCGTCCCAATTCGAATTATTACCGAGAAGAACAAAGTATTTTGTCATAAGTTGATGTTTCCAAGTTGTTTATAAACATATTAGAATTGTTCCCGATTGTATATAACAATTTTCGTGCTTAGATCAACTCTGTTTTTTTCAGGAAAAAAACAAAAAGCAAAGTCACGCGATGAGTTAGCCTTGTGAAATGTAAACCAAGACCTCCGTTGAAGAATCCCAAACACGTACTTATATTTGACAAAAAAAATGTGCGTAAGCACTTATAAGTGTGTAGCAATGTAAGATTTGTATGCATCTAATGATATCAGATTAATTTGTTACAACCAACTCCAGAAGAAGCATGGACTTTACAGTCCAACACTTTTAAACGTATGGAAATGCTAAAAGTATGTACATTTAACTAATTTGTTGTAACTTGAAAGGCTAGGCTTACCAGGTTGAAATTGGACGGACTACCCGATTCCAGATTTTCGAGGTCTGTGGTCCCAAGACTTTTTTCCAAATCAATGACTTGTGAATCATCACAAGCCGGTAGCTTTGGATCTTCATTATGTTCAGGGGTAATAGCAAATGAAGGAAGATACTTCTCCTCAATGCTTTCGGATTTCTAACCCAAATAGAAAAAAAAACACTAGTCAGTATCCATATTTTATAAGTGGGATTATCTAACATGTACCGATTTGACACACGTTAAGAACCATTAAATTAAATTACACTAAATCTTCCTTTCAAAGTGATGTTGAGGAATTATGAGGGTGACAATGAGTTCACAAAAAAGCCTCGATATTGGTAGGCCCAACCGTTGGGTTACAAATTTTCAGAGTTTGGGGATCCAATTCAATCTTCATCCGATCTGCATTTTGTACATTTGTAGATCATCAGATTTTATTGTCACTCCTCTTAAATTCATAGTTTCTTACTTCATATTTATTTCATTTCAGGTACGAGCTCAAGATTTTAACAAATAATTGACACAGTAGTAACCAAATTAAAATAAAAAGAAAAGAAAAAAATGACACACCATAAAGGTCTGCATCTGTCCGACACTCCATCCCCGTAGGCCTAAATCACATTCAATTAAAAAAACAACTATAAAATTTCATAATTACTGAGACGTGAACTATCAACATCTCAACACTTTTAAATACCCTCACAAAAGGGACTTTCACCATATCAACTAAATCATAGCTAGTGACTTATATATATTTATATAAGATAAGATATAAAGGTACCCAATTTTCACCATTCTTAATTTGGTTTTAATTTTTTAGGATTTGTTATCAATGCAAAATGACATGATTCATATAAAAGACCAAATAGTAAAAAGATGCAGCTACCAACCTGGTAATCACACAAGTCATCTTCATATAGCGGTGTCTTTACTGGCCGTGGTGGATCCGTGTTGGTCATTGGAGTTCTGGGACTGTTCCATATGTCATCTGATTCTTCAGCATCAACACGAACACTAGTATTCTCAACCTGCTGCTTTTGTGCCTGAAAAAAAATCTTGGAAACCACATATTCTCCATCCTTCTCATCTTCATTGGTTCCTAAATGGTACTGATGCATAACCCAGTTTACTATACAGGGTTTGGTACCCCTATTAGCAGTCTTATACAGAACCATTATCTTTTTGAATCCTATGTGAACTCCACTTTTCAAGATAGCCTTTGTCTTACCAGTCTTGTGCCAACGAACACTAGATCCAGTGGAGATCTTCCTACGCTTTCGTTGACCTGTAGTGTATGCATTTGTGGTCCGATAAAAGAAATGAAAACTGTTTCCATCTTGTCTTGAACCTATAGTCGTCAATGTACAGCCCAATAAGATTGCATGCTAATGATTTATTTTTCATTAAACTTGAAATGTTACTATCACATTGATTTGTCCATGTAAATCAAAATCCTGTTATACAGAAGTGTCATTGCCATTTTAATGAGCCAAAAATCTTGAGTATTATTCATTTGCATGTTATTCTTTTTTTCTAAATATAATGACAAATAAAATGGTTAAAAATATTTACCAGGAAGATCTTCAGGGTGTTTGTAGCATATTCCTTCATCTACATCAAGTGTGGGAATGAACTCGTCGATATATGGGTGTGGCTTTTCATTTCCCACTCCATATTTGGCTGCTAAATGTTCCAACAGCTCAATATCAGATGGATCAAATTTCACACCCATTGGAAGCCCAGGCCACTCATTTGATACCTTCAAAGAGAAACATCGATCCGATAAAAGTTAGACTTTGATCGTCGATCCGATAAAAGTTAGACTTTGATCATCTGTATAATTAAGATGGGTACAAACATTACGCTAAAGTAAATAAGAAAGAATGACAGTCCTGTGCATTATTACCGTCCAAAAAAGTGACGCACGCACTAATGAACTTAAAAATCAATATCTTACATTACAATTATAGACTCTGAAACTGCATTGTGGGCATTCCCAATTTTCTACACTGTCCTTTGTTTGAATTACCGAAGGAAGACCACATGTTTTTATATTCCTTGCAATACTTCTTCCGTCAATAATCCAACTCCTGAAATACTCAAATGTCAGCCTAAAGTTGGTCAAGATAGAGACTTTCGACAACGACAGTATAAATCATCACAGATAGCTACAATTATTATTCATATATATACCGACTCCAGGCCAATTTAAATGGTTCCAAACTTCTAACATACCATAAATAGAAACATTCTATATTTTAGGAAACCATATATACTCAATCCAAATGACCCACATACTTTTGTATAAAATACTAAAATATATCAACATGATGTACTAGATCCTTTCCAATTATATACAGCAGTTAACTAACTATAACTTCTTTCAACTACCTATACAATCCACTATCAACTGTTTCCGTTAATAGCTTGCTAGTTTTTTACAACTTCCAAGCTCCAAAAGGACAAAGTTTGGATAGCTTGTCTAAGAAGATTGCAGCAATATTTGACACTAACTAATTTTCAGTTATAACCCATTAACAACACAATAAGGTAATCTAAGCTAGTGAACCCAAAATTTGTCCAAACACAACACAAAATGATTTTTTTTTTTTTTAATTTCTATAAAAGGGAATCATTAACTTAACAAACAGTTTTCATGAACAATATTAATTCTTCTTGCAATATACATTATATAATAGAAGATATATAGAGTTTCAAATGAAAACGATCTAAGAAAATTGAGAACCGCGAGAACCGACATACTATGTGTTAATGAATTCACATAACTATACATTGTCACAAACATATACATTTGCAAGAATCTGGATACAACTTCACAAAACCCTAAAGATCATACTATAAATTCAAACAATTAAACAGACAAACAACTAGCGTTTAAGATAACTGAGAGATCAGAGATTCACTACACGATCCAAATCCACCATACAAACACATAAAACCCAAAATGAAAATATGAGGCGATGATGTAATTAAAGATGTAATTAATTGACAATCTAGGCTGATAATAATTGATTAACCACTAACATTGTCATTACTAGAAGATTGAATCTGAGGAAGCTAAGATGATGATGATTCAATAACATCAGCAGATAGCTTCATTCTCCATATGAGTAAGTTAACCAGTGAGAGAGAGTGTATTTGTATGTAAGATGAATAAGTGTGTGTATATATAAGCGGGAGATGAAGACGTGTTTATGTTCCATACCAACAGGTATGTGTTAACCGAGCCTCAAGTTCGGTATAAACCTCTTTTTAAACTTTGATCTTTTTTTCTTTTATTTTAAAGTAAAATTTTAAATATAAAAAAAAAAAAACAAAATGAGAGCTTTGTATTAAACAAAATTTGAAAAACGATTTTTTTAATAAAAGAAAAAAAGATTAATTTGATAGGTGATGATTCGTTTGTTTGAAAAATGGGAAATTTGCAACTCATTCTTCCTTTTTTTTTCTTCCAATGGTATGCAATCTACTTTCAATTTTTGCGTTGACGTGTGTAATGTACAATTCTTAAAGTATAAAGCAGAAGTGTTTAATATTTTTCATTACATTTTATCTTGATCGTACTCTATATTTTATAAGCCGCAAGTTGTACACATTGACATAAAAGTGAAAGTTCATTAGTTACATGTATAATAAAATGGTAAGTTGTATAACTCGAGACAAAACGAAGAGTATGTTACTGATTTACAACATTTACCCTCGATAAATAATACACAAAACCAAAGAGATTTATTTGATTTGAATTAAAAGTAATTTTCCTTAAATCACTAATGTTGCAAATGCAAATGCACACATAACTTAAGCATGGGTAGAATACCATTAAATCACAACGGGTCTTATAGGACCTTATAGCCTATCGGTGTGTCAGGAACTCGTCAATAAAGTGGGTTCAAGCCACGTAGAAAGCAAGTTGTATATAAATCAGCGATCATAAATGATTTTAATTTAAATAGATGAATTTAAAAGTGTTTTTTTATTATTTTTTTTGTTAGTACTTTTTAATAGGAGTTGTTCTATTATATTTACAATTTTTTGGAATAAAATTAACACCAAAAGGTTTTCATTATAAATGTTGTTAGTATAGTATGGCTCAAAATCATAAATAGGTTACATTTAATTTGTTCTAACAATTCAGTCCGAGCCTAAATCTGAAGCTAATATTTTCAAACAGAGTTACAAAACCGAGTTGCTTTGGACATATTAATTAAGAAGCTGGATATTCGGGCCCCATTCAAGCTTGCTGCCCAAGTAACTTACATAGCACAGTTATACCGTTTTGCTACAAATAGCCCTTCATCTTTACTAAAATGACTTTTTCCAGTACTTGCGAGCTTGAAAACTGAGAACACCGAGAAATGATTTATCAAGATATACATTTATTTTTCCAAACATTTCAATCAAGTTTTACACACTCTAAATCTCTTATAAAATTATTTCATTTATATTACGAAAAATATTAAAACGTTTTTACCATTATAGTAACAACTTTTATATATATATATATATATATATATATATATATATATATATATATATATATAAATGTCTTACACAAAAAAGTTATTAGAGATCTATCATTGTAGATGCACTGGACTTTAAATTTATCTATTTTAAAAGTTCAGCTCTCCTTGAAAGAAAAATATTCATTTATTTGTAAATGTTTATATAATTTGCTAAATTAAAATAAGTTATGTCTTGTAATGCCCATATTTTTTTTTCTTTTGTACTTTTGATGATGTCCCATGACTCGTACATAAGTATATTAAATCGATACCTAACTTAAACAATTTAATTTAGACTTAAAAATAATATTTTTTGAAAAATGGTAGGGTACCCGCCGGGTAGCTAAACACACCCGCTTACTGTCTCGTTTTGTAAAGGATGTACCCGTTATAGCCATGGGTACCCGCCGAGTAGCCTTGTCGGGTATTGACAGTACCCACCAGGTACTATATGTATCCACCGGGTAGTTCATTCTACACAGCAACTTGACCTTTTTAACACAACGATTGGGATCCAACTTTTAACTCGTTAACATTTAGATTACCAAAACTTGCACATTACTTTCAATCAACATAACAAACATATTTTCTTTAGACACTTTTTCAAATTTACAACAAACGATGATTTTGACTAAAACTACAACTTAAACTACTCATTTTTAACAACATTACAACCAACACTATTCCCACAAAATCTGAACTTACCAAAAATTGCGCCTGCATTTCTAACGTCATTATACAATACAAGTTTGACCAAAATCACCATCACGACTAATTCATCAAAATAACCCATTTTGACACTAACGGCTTTTTAATTAATGTACTTTGGTGACTTACTACAAGTTACATAACAACTCGACAATTTAAAAGTTACACTTCCCAAATCTTTCCGCAAGTGCCTCTCTATGATCACCTTTAACACTTGACCTACTTGCACCTAAAACATTTAACAACTAAAAGGTAAGCATTAAAGCTTAATGAGCTTATGAGCAATTAAATCAACAAACAACTAAGCACTTCAATCATTTAACAATTGAACAACTCGTGCACATAGAGGTTGTACACACAACTTCAACGGATCTGATTAACTTCAACTTCATATAACAACTAAGCTAGCAAATTGCTAGAAATATCCACTATACAAACAACTTGAAATTTATAATTAACAACTTATATGCATGATTACAACTCAAATCATATGAAACCTTTTACACGGATGTAATCCGGAATCATATAATATTTCAACTTATTTAACTCTCATAACACTCACCTTTTCAGTTTAAAGACAACAATTAGCCAACCAGGATCACCAAGACATCAAGTCTTTAGTATCTATCAAGCATCATATAACAATTTAACAACATATCAAGAATCTAACAACATCAAATGCAACTTTTCTTACCATCAACTCACCTCTCTAACTACTTTGATCAGTTTGACTTTTAAGGTCAAACTAACCAAAATCTCATCACTTTAACTGTAACACCCCGAAATTTGTTAAATTTAAAAGTTGTTTTCTGTTATGCAACACAAGGGCTAGTGTCGCAGGTAGCGACACAGAGCTCAGTGCGACACAAGGCTTGTGTCGCAGTATCGGGCAGAAAGTCAGTTTTTAAGGGTTAATTGTATAAGTTAGTGTGAAATTAAAATAAAACATGTTCTAAAATCTTCCAGAAACAAGAAGAAAACATTCCAGACTCAAGTGTGTGTGTGTGTGTGTGAGGTTTTAGTGAGAGAAAGTAAAGGAAACAAAAAGGAGATCAAGAAATTTAGCTTTGAACTTCAATTCTTGAAGGTGATTTCTGATATTCAAGGTAAGGGGTTAAGCCCTGATCAAACTTAAGTTTAAAATTTATGGTTATTGATAAAGGAAATTGAGTTTTAATTGAGTTTAAAATAGTAAATTTGGGGGTAAAGTGTTGTGTTGATTGAAATGGGTTGAAATGTGTTTTGAATGGATTGTATCTGTATGTTAAACACCCACCGAAACTCGACTGAATTTAAGATGTTAAAATCGCTCAAAAATTTGTTAATTTTGAAAAGCTGATGCTGTTCTGTTCGTCATTGCGACACAAGGGTTGTGTCGCAGCTTGTGTCGCAGTGATGGTGTCGTAAATTAAAACTGTTGCTTTAGCGACACAAGGATTTGTGTCGCTAGTTTCTACTGCTAGTTGGTACTGTTGCTATAGCGACACTAAGAGCTAGTGTCACAGCTTATGTCGCTTGTTTCCACTGTTAATTGTAATTGTTGTTTGAGCGACACTAAGAGCTAGTGTCGCAGGTTGTGTCGCAATAGCGTGTTGTGCGACACTAATTTAGTGTCGCCAGGAGGTGTAGCGACACTAGGGGGTAGTGTCGCAGGATTAATTGATATTTTAAATAACATTAATTATTATTAGAGTTAATTGAATACGGTCGCCTCGACAGATATTTCAAGTAGCAATTCATAAATATCTGAACGTCATTCTCGAGGTAAGTAGTAGGAAAGTAAAAAATTTAATTGGTTGATTTTATTAATAATGATTGTGTTACAAAGTTGCATGGAATAACTGAGTATACCAATGAGTTGAGTGGCCAATTGCTGAGGTTAAGTGGCCAATTGCTGAGTGATCAATTGAGCCCATGAGATTAAGCCGAATGGCCAATTGCTGAGTGATCAATTGTACCCATGTATATGTGAGTTAAGTGATCAATTGCTGAGTGATCAATTGTGTCTAGCTGTATGAGTTGAGTGGCCAATTGCTGAGTGATCAATTGTGCCAATTGAATATATGTTGAATGTAGTAAATGTATGATTGAATGCATTTTTCCTTTACTTACTAAACAATGTGCTTATGTATTGTTGGATGTTGTGTTGATATGTACGCTAAAAGGGATGAAGGGTGGGGATCCGGGCAAGCGACCCCAGAGCTACTAGTGATGGACTTACTATGGCAAGATAGTAAGGAGTCGATCTTGAAAATCATGCTCTGTATAAACATATGACATTTTGTGAAGATAATGTACAACTTGTGTTGGACAATGTTAATATTTGTTTACATTAATATATAAAGTGTTTTGTCAAATTGAATATGAAATAAAAAAAAAATCTGGGACGTTTCATTAACCTATAATTCAAGTTATGGTTTAATTACTCTTATTACTACTTTTAAATATCATTAGTAACAACTATTTAACTCGGTTAAACTAACAATAGTGTGAGTTATCCTTAATTTGTAAGAATTCATCAAAACCGCACTTTGGCTATGGGTGAATACTTGATCAATTTCACTTTTAATTCAACTTTTGATCAACAACAATGATTTATATACTCAACTAACATCAATTGAATATAACCCACCCTTAATTTCATTCAATTCATCCCCCAAACCCTCAAATCACCACTTTTCCCCATTTTTAGGTTAAAATAATCAAGAACACATACTCACCTAAGATTAGAGATGATGATTCTTGCTTGAGTTCAACTTATCTAGGTTTAATTTGATGTTTGCAGCTGATTTCCGGCTCTTTCTCTCTTGATCGACTTGTCCCTCTCCCTTTAGAACTTCCTGGTTCTAATTTGAAGATATGTATGTACGTATGTGTATGTAGGTATATTTATTTAGGTTAGTTTATATTTTAAACAGGTATTTACACTCATAGCCCCTCCAGTCTCAACCACTTTAAACAACATCTTTTAATTGGTTCATTCCAACTTATTATACAGCTACTTATAAAATAAAACATTTACGTATATTATAATATTACTTAAATTTTCGAGTTGTTACATGTCTTCGTTAGTTAGTCTATTCTCATAAGATTTATAATTTGTATGATGTCAAAAACTATTTCTTTACTCTTTACATTCTAATCTATTGAATAAACATGTTTTGTCTTCCCAATATTTCTGCTTGCATAATATTTTTTTGGAAATATAAAACAACTTTTCTTAAAAACATACTCCATCCGTCCCAATATAATTGTTTATCTTTCTTTTTCGAGTTGTCTCAAATTAATTATTCACTACCAAAAATAGATAGGACTCTTTGAACGATGAAAAGTGATGAAAGAATGAATATTGTGTTCCTAAGTAAATTAGGACTAGTATAGTAAAGAAAGAAATGATGAAAGGATGTTCTATTTGAACATACATGGATGATGAATGCCAATAGATTTCTAAAGGAACAGATAAATTCTAAAGGAACAGATAAATGATATTTTATAATATTCATGAGATAGAAGGATTACGTTATTTAAATACTTACATGTTAATTTGTTCTAAGTATGTGTCAAGGTGTTATGTTCATACTCAAATAACTCCCACTTTCATTTGATATTCAGTTATACTATTATCATTATCCCTCAATAAATTCACCATACCCACTTGCGTAGAAATTTATACCCGTGTATGTAGTTACTTGTTGGGCGTAGTCGCTCACTCTTACAATTTTAAAAACCAAGGTTGAAGCAGAAAAGGGCATTGAGACCGAGAAATCTTACGAGTAGTTATAGTAATTACTAATTAATGTATTGTATTGTATTGTATACTTTAAGCTCAAACATATTGTAATAATATTCAAGTAATGTATTATGTTCAATTCCACGAGTTCAAATAAAACTCCACATTTTCGTTCATTGCTATTAAATAAATGAGATTTATGGCACTCAAAAGTCAGGGGTGTCACAGGTGGTATCAGAACATTAGTTTGAGAGATTTAGGTGCTTTACTTAAGATCTAAACTCAAACTAGAGAAGACATATTAGTAATTATAGTTAAAATATAAAATTAATAACCTAAAAGTAATACAATTAATATGTTTTAGGATTTGAAACTAATAGTTGGTAAATTACTGTTAATAATCATTAGATTATTGTTCATGACCGTTAAATTAATGTTCATGACCGTTAGATTACTGTTCATGACAATTAGAAAAAATAATAAAAAAATACACAATTGTATATATTATACAAATAAATGAAACAATATACGAAGATTTCGGACACTAAAATGTCAAGTATAACTTTTACAAATTGACTAATATGTAATATATATTACAGATGTCTAACCAAATAATAGAGGAAACTTGTCCCAACATAATCTTATTCAATTCCTTTAGGATATCCGAGATACGACCGAGAAGAACCACTAGCGGGCCATGAAGATAAGCACCCAATGATTAAATAAATATGAATAAAGTACCTAGTTCAGAAGGTCCAATGTCTCAACCTCCCCAGAGCAAGAAGTTCAACCAAGAATCCCAGTACGTGAAGTCACTCCAAAACCGGTGAACCTTAATCGTGATACTTACGATAGTATGACAAAGGACCTTGTAAAATTTCAAGCTAGGGTTATAGAACTCCAGGCCCAAGTAGAGAGGGGAAAACTGAAATAAGAATGTTGTGTATGGGCTGAAGGCAGGACATGAAAATAGCTAGGCGCCAACAAAATGAACTTCATAATCAATTGCTTGGCACAAGAGTCCTACTACACGAGGAACGAAGACAAAATACACGTCTACGAGCAATAATGGCAGCTACCCTTCCCCAACCTAATGTTAATCATCGACCCCCTAACCCTCGAAGGTGATGACCTGTAGTAAGATACAAATTGAATTGTTTACCCCTACGATAAGTTTTTTTTTTTTAATATAAACTTTAATTTAATCTATGTGAACCAACCACTTTATAAGATATTTTATAATAATCATATTTTTCATGTAAGACTATATTGGTAGATATTAAAAGGATAAAAGAGAACTATTAAATATAATCTTTTGTTATATAGATGAATTAAGTATATATACGAAGAAAATTATCAATACACTTGTCAATAATATATTAAAGTTGAGAAAAGAAAATGGATAACTGTATGAATAAAGGTAGATGATTATGGTAATATATGTATACTTAGTGAAAACTATATTACTCGGTGCAAGAAGATGATCCATTAATCTATTAAATGACGAGACACTAATAACTTACTTGAAAATGAGTTTACATGAAGAATATGTTTCATCAATATAATGGCATGCTACATATATGAAATTATATTATAATTTTACTAAGTTTTAGAGTTGCATATGTGTAAGATGTACCTATAGATGAATCATTGGAAAATTATGCGGGTCGTCCCTCTGGTTTGTCCGAAATTACATTCTTCGTCCCTGCAAGTTTTTTTTGACACTGGGCGTCCCTGTGGTTGTAGAATCTTGCAAGGGTCGTCCCTATCACTAACGGCCGTTTGCCAGGTTCGTTAAATTGGCTCATGTTGTCGCACCCCCAAATTTACTGTGCAGCGGAAGTCGGGTCGGGGCGCGACTAATCAGAAATCATTACATAAGATTACATTGAACGACCACTATATGCATCGTTTGAAAAACAGTACAAAATAATACAAGTCCTTAGAGTTCGCATCTAGCCTGAGAGATTCTAATACATAACTAACCTATACAAAATATAGTAATGTAGGGAAATCTCTAATTGAAAGTTGTTGTAAAACATGCGACTCGAACTATTGCATCCTTGAGCAATCCTACTGCGTTGGTGAACCTGAGAAATACATGCTAAAAGGTCAACAATAATGTTGGTGAGTTCATAGGTTTAAGCAATTGTATTGTTTTACCACAATATCGTTACTGTAATTCACAAGATTTAAATGGTTGTGTTGTTCTACCGCAATGTTTAAAAGTAAATCACAAGATGTGTAATAGTTGTGTTGCTCTACCGCAATATTGTAAAAGTAAATCACAAGATCTGAGTGTTTGTATTGCTTTACCGCAATATCGAAAGTGGTCGTATTGCTTTACCACAATATCGCGAATGGGTTGTATTGCTTTACCGCAATATCGTATCCGTTTGTATTGCTTTTCCGCAATATCGTATCCGTTTGTATTGCTTTTCCGCAATATCGTATCCGTTTGTATTGCTTTTCCGCAATATCGTATCCGTTTGTATTGCTTTACCGCAATATCGTGTTTGTATTGCTTTACCGCAATATCGCAATTGGGTTGTATTGCTTTACCACAATATCGTATTCGTTTGTATTACTTTACCGCAATATCGTGTTTGTATTGCTTTTCCGCAATACCGTATTTGTTTGTATTGCTTTACCGCAATATCGTAATCGTTTTACCTTTGCTAATAGTTCATGCGTTTGAAACTTAATCAGAAGTACGTTTGTGAAACTTACTAGTGCCTAAATCTAGCACACTTGTTATAAACAAATATTAAGCGTTTTCTATACTCGTATTCCTAAAACATTGAAAAGAAGCATGCATTCTCACCCCCAATGTAAATCAAAACAGTTTAAAAGTGGGGCTATGAAACTCACTAAGTCTTGGCTTCACATTTATTTCATTTTGGGTACCAGCTTAAGATTTTTAACCAAAAATTGACACACTTATTACCAACATAAAGTAAACAGAAAAGATAAAAATGACACATCACAATGGTATGCTTCTCTCCTATACTCCGTCCTCGTCGGCCTAATCACATGCAATAAAAAAACTATATTTAAAGGTTTATAATTACTGAAACGGGACTATTAACACTCTTAACACTCTTAGATAGCCTCACGAACAATATTTTAAAAGCCGGGTTTTTAGTTGACTCGTTCAAACCGCCAGATCCAAGTCAACCCGGGTCGATCCAGTTTAACCCGTTTACTGAAAATAGTGGAAATCTTTCTCTATCTCTCTTCATTCTTGAAAATTAGTGTGCATTTGTAAAAAAATTGTTCAAGAAAGTACAAAGCAAAAAATAGAGTGCAAGACTCTTCTTACCTATATTGTAATCGGGTATCCCCCAATCTTAATGTCATCTTAAATCAAAATCTTACGTGTCATCACCCTTGATTTTTATCTGTTAAAGAAAAAAAGGAAAAGCCCTCCAACTCATATGTCATCTGTTACCAATTGTACCACTTATCATCTTCAATTCAAAAAATGCTACTTAATTGTTATGTTAATATATTTCTAAAAACTGATGACTCTTGGTATTTTGTATCCATATCATCAGCCTCATCTGTGTTTAATTGAGGATTGGGGATGTACACAATCTTTTAATGTTAGCATATTAAATCAGTTGGTATTGTTTCAGTTTTCCTCAATGTATGCAAACCAACTTCATTTTTCCAACTAAAAGCTTTGAATTGTTTCCTTTTGTATATAATAAATCTTGCTTTTTTATGCTCCCCTGCTCTATCCTATACGAATTTTATTGTCACATGATGATGTGTTTCACCTATGATACATATGTATATTATCCAATTATGATGTATTATACTGTTATCGGATTATGTTATTTATGTTTGTTCAGTTGATTAAGTTTTTTCCTTCACTCTTTCCAGGCCATTTGTTTGACAGGTTGTTTACCTCAATAAAGGCGAAAACTTGATAGCCCTAATTGAAGACCCGATACTCTCAACTTGATTGGATGGAAATGCGTCTAGCTTCAGCCCCTCTGAGTTGGCCCATAAAACTAGACTGCCGCAACTATCTTCTCTGGAAATCGCTGTATTTTGAGAAATTTGAATGTTTATGGGAGACACACAATGTGTTCGATGAAATGCCGAAGAGAAACTTGATGTTTTCAGTTAGTATTTTCATTTCCTCATGTAAATAAGAATTTTATGCAATAATACAAAGAACGAGAGGTAACATATCTCAAGCTGCCTTTAAATTAGTTGTATACAACGATTGAAGCATAAATATCTAGAAAATATTTCTTTGAACCAAAAGCAAAACTGGCCTCTTTATTCGTTTCGAAAAAGTCTTATTCACGTTTTTTAGAATATGATCAACTTTATAATGTAGCATTTTTCTTCCGGTTCATTTGGTTTTACTGACTGTGTCCGTTATTCAATTTCAACTAGTAGCCCATGTTATTCTTGGTGCGTAGACATATCACCATTTAGGTGTTTGTTGTAATGTTGTGTAACTTTTAGGCATTAAAGAGTTCACCATTTTTATGAATTTGTGATCATCTAGGTTCACCACAAAGAGTGTTGGTGCTCAGGTTGTGTGAAGGGTCCGACATGTATGGAGTATCATCGTGGCTGAAAACTTAACTTAGCTGAGTATCTTTGATGAACTAAGTTGCTAACTTGTACAGGTACAGATTTTTTTGCTCAACTAAAAAACTTATAATTCAGCAATTAAAGTTTAATATGTTTTATAGCTTTTTCATATGGAGATTTTTGTAACATCTTGCCATGGTTGCACCATTATGGAGGAGGCACTTTAAACTTGGTTTCATGGAACATGTTTAGAGGGTATATAAAGGTTGCCTCTTTTAGTTACGTTCTTTCATTCTTTTTGATCATATGATGGCACTTAAGATTTTGATTGTTTAATGCTAAGAATAAAGCTTTTAATATGAATGTTTTAGGAATTTCTTTATAACATGGAATGTTTAAATATACAGGTCATTCATTGGGTTTTTAAGATTTTTGAAGAAAAATAATGTAGGCTGAAATCTCATTGTGTCTTTAGTTTGAACTAGCATGTACCTTTATTATGCATATGTATAAAAATTTTTTTATTGAATGTGTGTATATAATAATTGCATCTTTTATCTATAATAGTTATACATCTTTTATTTATAACAGTTATAGTTTATTTTGTTTATGCTTGGACCAATTGGACCATTTTGTATGTGGACGTATAAGTGTGATTCATATATTCATGCTTTTTATTGTTATAATGGAAAAAAAATGTTTGATCGTGAGAAATATAAGTGTTGATCAAACAACTCAATGTATATTTTTCTAATTTTTAGATCCGTACAACGTTAATTTAGTGTTGTTATCTAAGTTTGTATATTGGTTTTATGTTGGATGCTCTAAGGAAGATGGATAAATATTATGGTCATATTGTTCTATAACTATGTTATATTTTACATATGTTTTGCATCGCACGTGTATGACACTAGTCTTTCTATATTTACTTTTCCAATGTCTTCATCTCTCATATGTCTTCTTTTCTAGTGTACCCTTTTCTCCCCCATTTTCAAGTCTTAACTTCCTTGTATCTCTCCCTTCATTTCCACCACAATCACCACCCACTCTTATACACTTCTTCAAGACATCACTGGTGCTAACCGATTCAACTGATTTCCGACAAATAGCCCGTCGAAAGTTACTACCGAAAAGTGACCACCGACAACCCCCCGATGGAAATCGATCATCAACAAGCAATTGGTTTCACTACCTTCTACCTTTCCTTTCGATTTTAGAACTTTGGCTACTGAATCACGATTTGATTTTATTTTATTTTTTGCAAAACCCGAGTTTCCTAGTTTCCGGGTCAACGGTTCAAGCCGGGTCAAGCGAAACTAGCCGGTTCAACGCGAGTCGTAAAACGCAGTTAACCCGCCATCTTTTTACCCGCTATGTTGACCAGGTCATGGTTGAACCGGGTCGACCGGCCGGGTCAACTGGCCGGGTCAACCCGGGTTTCAAAACATTGCTCACGAGTGACACTTAGATTATACAAATGATGATGTCAAAACTAAAATGTGTCTAATTTCATTTGATCATGTTGATTGTTTGTTCTCTGATGTAGGGATGTTATTTGATCAATGAAGAGTGTAGATAGTTGAAATTTCTATAATTGTATGCATAGTCAAAGTGAGCATTTTAACTGAGATGGGTCCTTTACAGATAATTTGTTGTTGAAGACATCCGACAGTTAGCGCTGCAAACGAGTTAGGTCGAATTCAAGCTCGACTGCTCGAGCCATTCAGGCTCTACTTGTAAAATGGCTTACTCGTTTGCAGCCACGCCATCAACATTTGGAAATGAAAACCTTTCAAAATTTTGGTAGACCTACTACATTGATACACATCATCATAAACATATACATTGTTAGGAATAAAACGCAGCCTAAACAAGAACGTATAACTCTAGTTATGCCCTTGACAACAAACAGATCAAAAACACAAAACAAACAATAAAGAATAATACTAGAATGTAAACGAACACGTAAATATAAGGGGTTATATCAAATCTATTCGATTGGTTTAATCCACGGCCAACTAGAGAGAAATCTTATTAATTTTCGCAAGTGTTAGGGTTTACAATGATAACGTATGTTTTTATAGGAAAAGACAACTTGCACAACAAGAAAAACCAACTTTACTGACCAACCTAAAACTCACGTAGTGAGTTTCAAAATCGGCATCAGTGATTCTTCACTGTTCAGATCAGGTCCAAAAAATCACTCGGCAATTCTTCGATTCTTTTGATTTATCTTCACATCCTAACAATTGAAGATTAATCAACCCAACTCTAGTAACCAATAACTAAATGCCACTTTAATAGAATATGTTCTAACCCATACCGTCAAAACCATCGGGACACGCTGCATGACCACACCGAGTCAGAAGACTTTCGATACCAGTTAACTGAATTTCACTATTAATCTATTACCAAGACCTCTCTCTAGTTTGCCACTCTCTCAATAGTTCATGAGAAGACCGGTTAAGGCTTGATCCGACTCCAACACCCTCGTTGCACAAGCAACCCATCCATACAACATTTCGTCTACGTAATCTTTCTTTCTAAGAAAGAAAATACCACACGGTAGAACAACCACGTGAATAACACCATCAAGGAAGCCATGTGAAAAGGACATCCACTCCATCACTTTCACCTTTAACGTGAACATATGTATGATTTTGGTCAAGCACATCTTTCTCTTTCCAACCAACTCTCACGGTACGAAATCATTATCAAACGTGGCTCATGGAAAAAAAATCAATCTTACCACCCTCGGTCAGTCGTAACCTAGTTGCCTTTGGAGATGATCTAAACGAAGACTCGAAAACACTAGTGGCACCGAGATGACAAAACTGAATTCGTAGAAACTGCAAAGCTACCACTCAACGTCAAGCTCCTACTAGTTTCAACTCTTCTCGAAGTCCCACTAGTTCCATACCTCTCAAAAATTTCGTGAAGCTCAAGTCGACCAAGACTTCCCGAACCTACTTCACCACCTAGCCCTTCCTCATTCGGAATTTGGACCATATACAAGGTCCCCCATTTATAACCACGAGCAATTACCAAACTAACCTTGATAACCTTCTATTGTTGGTCTCCAAATCTAACGTGGTACAATTTATCATCCAACTACACAATCGAAATCAACCGCTTCATGAGCATGGTAATGGACCTCACATTATTGAGGACCCAATCTGTACTAAGGTGAGTTTTGAGGACAACATCCCCAATACCCGCAACTTTAAGCATATTTCCGTCCGCAAGACGAACTCTACTGGTATAAACATATACATTGTTAGGAATAAAATGCAACCCAAACAAGAACGTATAACCCTAGTTATACCCCACGACAACAAACGAATCAAAAACACAAAACAAACAATACAGAATAATACGAGAATGTAAACGAACACGTGAATATAACGTGGTTATATCCAATCTACTCGATTGGTTTAATCTACGGCCAACTAAAGAGAAATCTTATTAATTTTTGTAGGTGTTATGGTTTACAATGATAGGGTATGTTTATATAGGGATAGAAAACTTGCACAACAAGAAAAACCAGCTTTTCTAGCCAACATAAAACTCATGCAGTGAGTTCCAAAATCGCGCCAATGATATTTCAGTGAGTTTTTCTTCAGCAATTATTTGATTATTTTGATTTGTCTTCACATCCTAACAATCTTTCACTTGAAGATTAATCAACCCAAGTTCAGTAACTCATAACTAAATGCCACTTTAATAGAATACGTTCTAACCCATACCACCGAAAACATCAGGACATGCCACACGATCACACCGAGTCAGAAGACTTTCGATACTAGTTACTGAACTACAGTATTAATATGTGACCATGATGATGTAATTAAATAGTAATTAAGCATTAATGTCCTCAGTACCGAACCGGTACCAACCGACTATAAACGGTACGGTATTAGGTACCCACTTTATGGTCAAAAAGAAAACCGGTACTTCTGGTTTGATACCGATATTATTCCACTTTTCCCGCTTTGGTACCATATTCAAAAAATATCTTTTATTCTTTGTCATTAGTTGTTTGGTTCTTTCTATAGTCTATATATTATAAGGTTTATTTAAAAAAAAATTGTGAAATTTTATTTCTATGATTTAATGTATCTATGAACACAACATGATATTTTTTGGTGAGTAAGAAGTAAAAAATCAGAGTTGACCATCAAGTATGAATACAATTTTAGTTTTATTGAAGTCTAGCTAGTACTATTTGTCACATAAAAATTCACGTTTAACACCCTAGTTAAATCGAATCTCAAACGTATTGCTTATTAATATATAGCTAAGGTTCGTGACTTTGTGTTATTACCAAATCAGATAACACGCTACAAATAAATAATGTGGTATATATACATTTTTCTTTGTCAACATCCTTTCTATTTTACTAAATGATGAAATCGATATTTATCGTCTTTGATTTTTAACGAATATAAGATATACGTAAACATAGGTTCACTCATATACGCATAAGTTATTCTCGTTTATATTTTTGGTACCAAACTGGTATAGTATCAATTTTACCGTACTGGTACCAACCCGCTTCAAACGGTCCGATATTCGGTACCACTTTAGGAGAAAAAAGGAAACCGGTACCAACCGGTTCAGTACAGTTCGGTACCGGTTCCGTCCCACGCTCATCTCTATTTGCTCCGATTAAAAAATATATATAAATTATTTGATGCGACTAAACGAGAATCAAATGACGGTTTATTGATTTTTTCAAAGTACAACTTGTATGTCACTTTGATCCAATCCACCCGCGACAAAACAACATTACACGTGTGCAACTAACCGCATATATGACAATCACTTTGTAAAAGTGGATTCACAAGGATATTATTCACTAACCAAAACATATCCGTAATGAAATGTATATAAATATGACTCGGAATGTGAACATACGTATAAAAATAAACATAATTTGTTTAATCAAGAAAAAAAACACAAAAAAAGTAAACATTAAACTCACAAGTATGGAGTCATTTAAAAATGAGGTTGTAGTCATCACTTACCTTAAGAAAATACTGTGAGACAAAGCTATTAAGTTGTTTTAACTTAAGAAAAAAAAATATCATTTGAAGGACTATATCAGACTTTTACTTATAG
This sequence comes from Gnaphalium uliginosum, assembly GCA_963930675.1. Taxonomy (NCBI): domain Eukaryota; kingdom Viridiplantae; phylum Streptophyta; class Magnoliopsida; order Asterales; family Asteraceae; genus Gnaphalium; species Gnaphalium uliginosum. The sequence goes on from OZ005685.1 coordinate 34,606,704, forward strand.
CTAAACGACTTTAAAAATTATGGTAAATACTTATCTATACTATGGTAAATACTTATCTATACTACTTAATAAAACAATTGAACCATCCATCTTAATCCCTTAAAAAAGGACAATACAAATGACAAATGTACCCTTTTAATATATTAAATAGTTTTTAAATAATTGAATTCAATTCAATTAAATAAATCATTAAAGCTACAAGACATTTAACACCATTTTTTTTCATAACATATGTAACTAACTTAGCAATATTAATGAATATTAAATTGTCAATTACTGAAAGATATATTTAATTATATAACCGACAAATACTTAAATGAAATAAGTTGTGTAGTTGATTACACTTATACTTTGTAACATATTACACATAATATAAACAACCCTAAAGTACGCTTGACTCACAAATTAAAAAGATGAATGTGGAACTAGAAGTTGTGAAAACATCAAACGTTTGGAATAAAACTGCATTTTTCATCTTTACCGTTCATTATGTTCTAACTTTCGATTTTCAAATACTATATTACTAACTTTTTGTGTAAATCAAAAAAACTTAAACGATGCATGATACAACACATCGTCAAATGAAAGTATTGTCCGATCGACCCTAAAAACTCATCGAGTGACCCAAACCTAACCCAAAAAAGTAGAATGTTGGCGGGTTTCGGGTTGACGAGTTTGCGAATCAAAAATCTGAACCCAACCTGCATATTTTCAAGTCGGTTTTGTGTTAGGTTTCAGATCGTATTGAAAATTGTCACCCCTATAATGTCCGCTGTAATGTGCAGGTATTCTTCTAGTAGTTTCTGAAAACAAAGATTAATTAGAAAAAGAAAGAAAAGAAAGAAAAAGAATATACGAAGTACGGAGTATATAATTGGAGACAGCTTTTGGGTGTAGTATCACTCAAACCATAAATAGCCAAACGTGGAAATCGCCGTCAGCTAAGGGTATGTTTGGTTGGTTGGTGAGTTTGGGTAGGAGTATAGATTTAGTCGTTTAGAGAATGATCGAACGAAATAATTTGTTTAGTATCAAGGTATAAACATGATTATTGAGAATGATAGTCTCAAAAATAAGTATATGTAAAACTCATTTAATGGGTGGATTTGAAAAGTGGGTATGATGGTCATTCCTACAGTGATTCCATGCAACCAATCAGACACCCCTGTTCCAACTAGTCAGCCCGAGATTTATCAAAAAAAAAAAAAAAAAAAAAAAAAGAGTTTCAGCCTGAGCCTAAAAACATTAGCAGATGATATATTGGAACATAGTTGTTGCTTTGAGCCCCAATGCAAGCCTTGCTCCCCAAATGCCAAAATACATATCTTTCTTTTAAAAATATACTAATAATAATAATTTTAACGAATACAAAAAAAGATATAAGTCAATAAAATAAAATTGAAAATCTTACCCATGTTTCTTGAAAGTTAAAATCATATAATTATTTTGTTTCAAAATAAATGTTCACATTTCCATTTTAGTTTGTCACAAAATAAGCATACATTTTCAAAAATAGATAATCAATTTTACCGTTTTACCATTACTTACATTTTTTCACAAAAAGTCTATACCTAAACGGCTAAACTAAAGGGTAAAAGTAACATTTGACTCTTGAAAGAAGAAAATCTTTGTACTTTATCTAAAATTGTGTGTCAGTCATTAATGTCACACTTATTTTGAGACGGATAGAGTATGTTATATACTCTTCTTGCATTACATTTTTTCCTATATTTGAAATACATACGTATCACATCTCGTTAAATTAATGGCGTGCTAATTTTACAACAATTTGAAGTTATATACTAGCAGTTTAGGGTTCATAGAACTTTAAAAACCTTTTTTAAATATTTAAAATATATTATTTTCAAATTTTCTTCAGAATTTCTTGTTTAAATAACTTTTAGAAGTTATTTTTGATAGAAAATGAACTTGATAATTTTAATATTATTTATCATTTTTATTAGCATTAATTACATTTTATAACTTGATAATCAGATGAATCTCAAGTCGTGATTATTTATATTTGTAACTTATTTTAATAATCATACCAGTAGCAACTGAAAAAAGAAATAAAAACTAAATGAAAATCAAAACTCTTTATTAATATTTCCATCATAAATTTTAAAATTTATTTAAGTAAGAATCACCGTTTTTTTTTTAAAAAAAGATATATGTGTTTTTAAAATTTTTAAAATTATGTTTAAAATCATTCTGGCGATATAATTTAACTTCTTTTGAGTTATCATAGCAAAATAATACTTGGTCGGTTTTTAATGTGACCTTGCTTAAAATCACAAGCTTGAAATGTACGACATCTTGTTAATAACAATAGTTTTATAACGATTCAACCAATGGTCTTTACGTTCGGATCATGGTTACTTTATAGAGGTGAACTTTAATGGATATCTAAAAGAACAATGGTTTGCTTTACTTTCTGTCTATGTACTTTTTTATTACTTAAATCATCTCCGGTAGCGGTTCAAAGTCTCAAAGGTCGACCTGAAGAAGCCCTTTTTAAGCTGCTAGGAGAACTTCACTTACTAAATTTCTTGAGTAGCGAAAATCTTTCCACAGAGGCACGGAAAGGGTCCAAGCCATAGGAAAGACAACAACTTGAGTGCGGCATCCTTTATTAATTGCGTATATAAACGGTAGCCCTTCCTAAATAGTTTTTGAGTAGGCTAGATTCGTGAGCACGGGCGATTTGATAACAGACTCTTCAAGCCTTGACGGTCTAAAGTGAACTTTAAATATGAGGCCTTATCGATTTGATGTAATTACTATTTTCTACCTTATTTTATTGCAAATCCAGTAAAATTTGTTCGGAATAGTGCGGATAATCTATCTTCTAATTTAGAAAAAGCGAATCCATATATTCCGGTGTGATATCGACTTTTATAACTTGTTACCCATTTCATACTATACATTTCAATAAACAAAGGGGGAAAATACCAACACAATTGTCATTTAAAGATGATTATCTTCAATATTTTACTTATATAATATAAAATTTAAAATAAGATCGAGTTATCAACTAATTATAGATTAAGAAATCTACATTTATTGCTATTAATTTGTATAAAGGTCTTAACAAAGTTTTTAGCAATGAATAAAAATTAACTTTCACGTATTTTATCCATATAACTTATAAACACTTTACTAAATTTAGTTATGCAGATATCAGATATGTCGTGCTTTCTTCTTCAAGAACATTACATCATATAGTCAATACCGAATTATAAGTGACTTTTAATGACCATATATTACGCAAAACATAATATTAAACTCAATATGCAATTAAAAATAACTCACACGCTTAATCACGAGTCATATTTGAAATAATTGGGTTTGTTATTTGAACAATATAATAAATGATCATGTGTAAGAAAATATTTCAGGAATTCATCGTGAAAACATAATGGTTATTAGAAAATTACCTTCATTATAACCAATGAAAAATAAAGATTGAAACTAAAGACATGAATAATAGATTGTCAAAACATTTCTGATGAAATTGCTTAAAACTAAATTACAAAAATGGGCATATAGTCATTTTTTCACAAAAAATGGGCCTAATATCTTACGACTTAATATATTTTGAGGCCTTACAATGTCATTTTTTCACATAAAGTCAGTATAATCTTTTAGAACTTATATTATTTAAAGTCCTAAAAGTCTAGAAATATTGAAGATTGTTGTTGTTATCCTATATCAAATACATGACATTAAATTTTAATGCCTTACAAAATCAGGGGCCTAAAGCCGTAACTTCACCGGCTTTACCGTTGAGCCACCCCTGATCATCCCCGTGATTGTAATTTATTTCACAAACCGTTCTTCACACTAACGACCGTTGGTTTAGTCCGTTAAAGGACCACAAATGTAATAACGTTAATGACACTCATGTAAATTTTTATTTTTTAAATTTTAAATTCTATTAATACTCTTTTTAGTTGTATTTAATTTATTTTTTAATAAACTTTTCAATTCAATTTAATTATTTTCATCTTTTAATAGTTATTTTTTGTGTGACAATTGAAATGATCAACTAGTTTCGATTTAACATATCATGTGTTTCTTTTCAGTATCTACATCTATTTATATGGTTAACTCCATATACTTACTTATGTTTTCAAGTTCAATGTTTTTTTTCGAATTTGTCTCATTTTGTTCGATCTAGGTTCTGTTATTTCAAAGTTTGAGTTAATTTTATCATATTTCTTCAGATTTTTTTCCGTTTGATTTTCTGATTTTCAGATTTGGTCAATCTAGAGAATGGTTAGTATATGCGTATTTGTCGGCGATAAGAATGATGATCAAATGTGATAGTTATTGCTAGTGGTTGATTGAAGATTTTAATGATATTTTTAGTGAGTTAGTGTATAAGAATTTACAAATTAGAATGAATAAGTTGATCATTTCAATTTTTTAAAAACATATAGAAATAAATATAAAAAATAATTAAAATTGTGAAATTAAATTGAAAAGTTTACTAAAAAGTTAAATTAATTAAGAAAATTAAAAAGAATAAATAGATTTAAATTTTGAAAAATAAAAAATTACACAAATAGTACCTGTCATCATGTGGTCCTTTTACGGACTAAACTAACGGTCGTTAGATAAAAGAACGTTCTACGCAATAAACCACAACCATAGGGATGATCTAGGAAAAAGAAAGGTACATGGACGGGAAGTGTTATTCAAAGCAAGTCACAAGGATGACCCGTGTAATTTTTCTATCTAAAACTTAAAATGTTGTAAATGCACTAAGAAAATCAATTTAGATCGCATGGTAATTGGTAAAGGGAAACGGTTTAACCATTTTAAGAGCAGAGAGTGATAACATTGAAAGAAACTATATACTGAAAAAGTGAAGGAGTGAAAGATACTATCTTTACAATGTTATGATTTTTTTAATTAAAAAATCAAATGAATAATAAATTGAAACAAATAACAAAATAAATATATAAAAGATAACATTCATCAAAACAAGATACTTTACCAAATAAAAAATGATACATTGGGTTAATAATTATATAAGCCCCTTCTAGTTTAGCAAATAAAAGTCATGCCAATAATTAATTTAGGATTTTTCTAAATATAGCCTTTAGAACTGTCGTTAATGTGCTTAAAAGTATTGTACCTGACAGTTAAATATTAATTCTAAAGGGCATTTATTTTATTGTACAATATTTCTAAGCATGTTAAAAGCAGCCCAAGGGCTTAGTTTAGAAAAATACATTAATTTATATTGAAAACAAACCCCTAATTTTCTTTTCTTACTTTTGCTAACCGACTCCTCCATCTCTTCTATCTATTTTTTTCCCTTCTCCATTACATCCGGTTCCATTTTCAATTTCAAGAACAGAAGGGAAAAAAAAGAAATAAAAAAGCATCAGTTTTCAGGATATCACCCCTGGAGCCCGAGTGGAACGGCGACGAGAACGCGATGTCGGAGTGGTAGAAAGCCGAACTCCGGCGTTCTCGATGGTGAACGGTGTTGGGAACGCCTCCACTCCCTGCACTTTAAGAGAGCTTATATATATTAGATGCAACAGGTGAATGAGAAAAGTGAAAAGATAAGGGTATTTTGATGTGAAGTCTAATTTATGGGTATATAAATTCACCACTTTTTTGATAAATCCATTAGAGTTGTGCATCGATTAAATATACAATACAATCAGTTAATGCACAATTTTGATGAATTTATCAAAAATAGTGGTGTATAAAGATTGTGTTGCCAACAACACATGTTGTTGACTAAAAATAAGGATTAAAGTTGTACATTTGAAAAAACGCTAACGAATCACAAATAAAAAATGAAGAATTTTATTTAATGTTTTATTAGTCAGTTGCATGTTTTAAGGGTGTAGTTAACTACACAAATGATATCTCTTGTATTTAGAAGTCTAAATGAGTTCATATGTTAATCAAATTCCTCTACTCTCACAGGATTTGAAATATGTACGACGTCATAGTATATTTGTGTACTTTATCCCTTAGCATAAAACATGAATTGATTGGCTTCAAAGGTTTTTTAATTCCACATCCTACTACACTTGTTTCTATGTAGTAAAAACCTTTATACTTCTACGGTAAAGCTTTTCAAAAATTTTTTTCATCAAACACACTATTTTTTATTGAAAAACTTAACACACAAACAATTTCAACCGAGTTATTGAGCAAAAGCTCAATTTTGATAAATCCTTTACCAAAAAAGCTTTTATTTCCAATGGGAAAAACCGTTACAAAACCTTTTTTTTGAAAAATATCTAGCGTTGGAGATGCTCTTATGTCTAGGTGTGTTCAAAATATTCCAAAAGTGAGAAACCGAACCAAAAACTGTTGAAATGAGCCGAATTTTATGTTAAAAGAACCGAACTTTTTTACATTTTTCGGTTTGGTTAACCGAACCGGTATTTATGAACCGAATTTGTTACTAGTTAACCGAAAAACCAAAAATTCATATATTATTATGAATGTGTATATATATATATATTAATTATAGATAGATATTTACACTTAAACTTCGAATAAACTATTTGTATTTCTTTTAACTTATTTTAGTGTAATTGTAGCTAGATATTTACATTGAAAATGATGAAGTCAAACTTTTGTTACTGAAGAAGTAGATCACTGCTAATACTTGTGTTTATCCAAGTGTTTAGCAGAGTGATTGTATCTCAACTTTGTGTAATCGCTGGTCACTGATATGACAGTGAGAGATTCAAGTAACTCATTCTATCTAAATAAGACAGCAGTCGATGTTCTTGAATAAAAGGTTGTCTCTAGAAGATGATTAGAAGAATCATTGTACAAGAGCGTATTAGCTCGCAGTGAGTGAAGAAGAGTATCACTCCTCTAGTGACTTCAACAAAAATAAGTATCGTTGCTGAGTACAAGCTGATTTGTGGTCCCCGATCAAAGAGCGTCAACAACATCCAAATTATATACAAGTAATAAAGTGCGTGACATCAAAGTTGATTGTGATTGAAGAATTTCCATGTCAGATAATTTGTATGATCAGAAATGGGGTCCTTAGAAGCATCTTCTAACCGTTACAGTTAGAGTGAAACCAATCAAGCAACGACACATGTCATTCTATATTCCGGATTTACAGGAGATATTTACGGGCATATCTTGCCTATATATAGAGTGACATATTGTACTTAGAACTTTCCAATTTCGTATTAATCATCTGTGTGTCAGATTAAGTTTGTCTAAGTACGAATTCGAGTCAGCGGGTGTTGTTTCAACTTCTGTGTTCAGTTAAATACATTCCGGCGATTGTAATAATTAGCGAAAATACTGATTTGATCTTAGCTTTGCGTAGATCATTCCGCAATCAGTTTAGTGTAATTTGTTATCAATAAATTCACCTTCAGCTACAACTATTGCACTTTACTTACAAACTTTCGTACTTACAACTTACACTATTGCTTTCAATATATATTGTTAAATAATCAATTAAAAATCAAATTAAACTAGAAATTGTATTCACACCCTTCTACAACTACAAGTTATACATTTTAACTCAAAATCACTTAACTCATACCTAACAATTAAAATCATCACCTTCCATAAACTCCCTTAATAATTAGAGTCAAGCTCAAGTCGATAAGTTCATAATCATGAAAAATGGAGCTTACCTTCCTATTGAAAATCAAATAAGTTGCAAGATAAGCTAATCTAAAATTCTAAATAACTGTATAATCGAGTCGTGCCAAATTTAAAAGTATCACTTAACTAATCAAGTCAATCACGAACTTGAGTCAAGTTTCGAGCTTTAAATTTTCTAATCAAGTCAAACTCAAGTTTGACACTGTGTCGACTCGACTCGATTACACCCGTTGTTGTATTTAGGCAAAAACCACACTAGTGTTTCAATATTATATCGAAGATTATTGTATGCCTTATGTGCATCTTTTTATTTGGCAGACATTTATAGCAAAGTTGGATGGAACAATGTCTTCAACATTCCAATTATGACAAAGCTCCAACTAGAAGAGTACGATTTACCGTTAAAATAAAAAAAATAATTTTTCTTTTGTTGACTATTTTAAGTTTTTAACCTCTACCTGTTGACTTTAATGTTATCTTGAACCGCATTGATGACGTGTTCCGGTAAATCCCAAACTTCCTTCCAAATAAAAATCCCAACCGCATGATCTGGACAATTCAATCAATCCAGCAGTAATTAACTTGCCACGCGTCATTATATGACTGGCTTATTTTTATTTTTTCATAAAATAAATAAATATAATATAAATATTTAATTTTAAGTAATGCTAAAAAGGGGAAAAGGAATAAGAAATAGCGATCTATCATCACGGACGGATCGAAATCCCAAAGATTTAGATAAAAAAAGAGATTTGTGGATTTTGTTTTGACTGTTCGTTTGATTTGATCTCCCTCTCTATTTCTTTCTGATTTCAAATTAGGTTCTGCAGTTTGTTCTGAATTCGCCGACAGTTATTATTCCGGTGAACAAGAAAAGAACGAAATGGTGAATTCAATGGTGGAAAGAGCAACAAGCAGTATGTTAATTGGACCTGATTGGTCCATGAATACTGAGATCTGCGATATCTGCAATCACGATCCTGCGTAATCTTCTTTTTCTTTCTCTATTTACTTATATACATCTTTCTTTTCCACATATTATTGTTATCATCATCATTGTAATGATAATAGTAGTAATAATTAGTATTAGTATTATGTTTGGGTAGTAATACCATCTGATCTTGTTTCTTCAGTAATTTTGAACTAATAATATAACTCTTGCTTTTGAATTGGAACTTTGTACTCACAGCTTTTGTAGGAATGGAGTATTTTAGGGTTATCTGGTTAAAATTTTAGAAATGGAGTAATGTAATAATATAGGGTATACAATTAGTTATAAGATGTTATTCTGTTTATTTTTACCCTCTCTGGTTGTGTTATGAACTGCATTCAGAAGATTGGGAACTTGTATTAATAGTGATAGATATAGATATTGTGCCATACAGAGAATAAGGGGAATTGGTGCTTTTACTTTAGATAATCAAGTTATGGTGGTAGTTATAACTTGGTGGTTAGTTCTTTTGGTTGAACTATCTTAGAATCAAAGAAGCTAATGGGAAAGATTTAAGTACAAACAGAAAACACAGTGGGAAATATTAGGCAACCCGTCGAGTCATAGACTATTACTGCTATGTTAATTCTCGTAAATCTATATCTAAGGGTTATTATGTACCACAAAGTCCGAAGGTTAAGTTAGCAGTAATACTGGTCCAGAAAGACGCTGCAACTTTAGAGAAGAAATAAAGAAAGGAGTTGAAGGAGAATTCTTGACACCAGATTAATAGAGCAAATGTAGCTTTATAAGCTGATTACAAGGACCCGGTAACGGAAAAGATTCACCTCCCCACGTTACCAACAACAGGGAACTTATAGAAAAAGATGACAGACTGACATATGTATAGGAATTCCAAAAGATGGGTGCATGAAGTTGACTTCTGTAACAAACAGTATTATATCCAGAATATACTATCTTTAGCTGCGTCAGTTGCCCCTAGTTGAAGAAGAACTCGTCCTCGAGTCGGAGCTCCCAGGAGGATCTCTTTTAAACGGAATTAGATGCTTGACACTAAATACATCTAAGGTATTGAGATGACTGTGTATCTTCAACTGTTACACATTATCATTAATTTTCTTTTTAATCTGACAAGGACCAACTTATTGATCATGCAACTTCACATTTACTCTTGTTGGCAGCCTATCCATAGTCAAAACAGTTCAAACATGATATTCTTCCTAGTAAACAACTTTTCTACTATGTAAATCAGCAGGTGCAATTTGCAAACGTGTCTTTTGTTCTCCTAGTCCCTTAATCGATCCATTACAAGTATCATAATCTATGAATCTTTTGTTATCAATCTAGATTCTACAGTGTATCTTAATTTTATTAAAACCAAACTATATTAAACTTGGCCTACAGATGTCCCAAACCACAATCTGGTAGTTTTTTTTTTACAAGATTCTGCATTTTGCTTCCTATCCCCTTATCCCCTTATTAGCTTTCAGCATTTGATTTCTGGTCAGACATGGTGACTGCTGAACTTGGTGTCCACTATCACTGTATCCCCCAGTTCTCATGCCAGGCAGTGGCTCCAGTGACCTAGGGTTTTCATTGGTTTGTCTCATGTTCATGTTTCAGACAGCAATCCCTTCCACGTGCTTTCTCGCTGACCCTGGTTGTCTTTTAGAAGCATATAATGTGAAACTCTTCACCAGTCACCATGCATCCATTTCATGAACTGTGAAAATGGATGATGTGGATGGTGAGTTTTTGGGACAGCCTTTGATTTTGGATTTTGGCTGACAGTCGGACAAGAATATACTTGAGATAGAAGGGAAGAGAGTTACAGTCGACTTCGAGTTTGAAGCAAAGAGGGTTGCTGGTGGGGTCGGCATGAGTGATTAGTCAATAGGGTTGAGCAGAGAGTGAATGTCTAGGTCAACGTTGTCTTCCTGGATTTTTATTATAAGATTCTCTTATCCAGACTCTGTTATACATTGGTAAATCCAAGAATCTTCATAGATAGGGAAGATAACACTTTGTTCACATATATACCTATACATTTTTTTACTTTAAATCACAATAAAGACTAAAGAAAATGTCGTATACCTACATACGTATGTGTGTGCACCTTTTGGCACCTATGCTTTGTTGGAAATCAATGACTTTTAAAACGATTTAAATAGATAACATGATCAAACACGCAGGCGAAACAATTAAACATAATTGTATAAAAGATTTCCAATTCGGATCCAATTGAATATACTAGATTAACCATATCATTAATTAAAGATGGAGTTAGATATACCTTTAGCAAACAAGGTAGTTTAACGTGATTGTAGAAACGAGTGTCCAAACTAGAACACCTCTAAGGTTGATCCACACGGGCACTTCAAAGATCACCAACGGAATGCTAGTTCAAATCAAGCAAGTAATTAAAATAATCACGATTGATTATTTAACGAAACAAAAAACACAACCTTTGTGTATATTATCTTTGGTCGAAAAAGAGGCTGACCAAGGGGTTCTGTCTTTCGTTCGTAAATTTCAAAAGAAACAAAGGGGTTATTTTATTTAATTGATTGTTGGTGTGTTTTTTTTTGTTTTTTTTTTCATCTGAAAAACCAACTAATCATAATCCATATATATTAGTTTTAAAATCCAAAGTCTTCCTTGCTTGATGACCAAAAATAATATTAATATATATATATATATATATATATATATATATATATATTATATTCTAGTCATATTAATCTCATAATCAATTACTTAATTAAGAAGTAATTAATTTATAGGTTATGGACCAATTATAATTTTTAATCCATTTAGTCTATTTGAACTCATTTAGCCCAAATAGAAAAATTAACTATTATGCTTGTTCATTACTTGAATAACATATACAACATATATATTATTAATTGATGTCTCAATGCTCTTTGTGTGTGACCCCATAGGTTCACATGTAAATAGTAGCATAGTTATAAAATGTTGTACAATGCACATAGTTCCAACAAACTCCTACTTGTGCATGACACAACGTCAAGTAACTATACACATAGTAGTTAGCGTCTAGCAACACGCCACTACCCCTAACTATATATGGATGTTTGTCTCTATAAAAACATACATTAACTTGTAATGTAATAATGACTTGTTGTCTAATCTCCCTTTGTTACTGATATCAATTGAACTTGAGGCATGGATCGGGGTCATTTTCATAATAGTTTAATAATTAGTTTCTCGATCTAGAACTCGAATAAGATCATCAAACTAAATTGACCAACAATCAATGTCGTTTGGGTATGGCCATACACTCATATCTATTTGATTCATCGAGGGGCCTAGTGATATCATTCTATCAGCCAGTAGAGGAACAAATCCTATCTTGACTACACACGTCTATCACGCATTTCACACTATGTCTAATGATAGCCTTTATAAATGCCTTATTCAGAACAGCGTTTGACTATATCAAAACATAATGATCCATACAATGCACATAGTTCCAACAAACTCCCACTTGTGCATGACACAACGTTAAGTAACTATACATAACTATACATATTGTGGTGTTCTGGGTGGAGTGAATTGTGAGACAATCACAATCCGTTAGATGATCTAAAAACTCTTGCACATATATTCACCACCTCGATCAGATCGTATGGCTTTTATAGTTTTGCCGAGCTGATTTTCTACTTTATTTTGAAAAGCTTTGAATATGTCAAAAGCTTCATGTTTATGTCTCAGCAAGTAGACATAACCATATCTATGTAAATCATCAGTAAAAGTAATGAAGTAGTTTTTACAATCTCTTGACATAGTTCTAAAAGGACCACATATATCAGTATGTATGAGTCCCAATAAATCTTTGGCTCTCTCACCGTGACCGGTGAAAGGGGCCTTAGTCATCTTTCCACATAAGCAAGACTCGCATACATCAAACGACTCGGAGCCGGTTGATGCCAAAAGTCCATCAGATTGGAGTTTTGATATACATTTCTTATTTACGTGACCAAGACGACAATGCCATAGATATGATTTATTTAACTCTGGCTTAACTCGTTTGGCGTTACAAGTATATATAGAATTATCGTTTGAAAGCATCACAATTTCGTAAATGCCATCACGGGGAATGGCATCAAAATAAAACATGTTATTTTTGTGAACTGCAATGCCATAATCCGTGAAACTGGGTTTGAAACCAGAATCTTTCAAACAGGAATGAAACAATGCTCCTAGTCAGGCTAGGTGCATAACAACTATTGTTTAGAGTTAAAGTAAGACCACATGGTAAAATGAGCTCATAGCTCCTGATGGCTTCGATAGCAGCACGTGCTGCGTTACCAACGTGTAGGTCCAAGTCGCCTTTATTCAGTTTGCTACTTATTCTAAATCCTTGCACATTATTACTAATTTGAGTTCCACAACCGGTATCAAGTACCTAAGAATTTGAAGAAAAAGTAAAAACTTCTATTATATAGATACTGGACTTTCCAGCTACTCCATTATTTAGCTCGGTAAAATGGGCCGGATAGTTCCCCCTCCATTGGTCTACTTCACCACCTTGGTAAGTAGCACCTTTAGTGAGGTTATTGGGTTGAGGCACATTATTTAGGGCAACACCCTTGTATTTGCCGTTACTCGTTTGCGATTTCTTGAAATTTCCCTCTCCAATCATAGAAAAGAATAATACTTTATTTACGGATTGAGTTCCATTGGTTTCCATCTACAAAATAATGTAAAGTTCATTTTAGTATTGTCAATATTAATCCATTACAAATTTACTACCCAAGTTTTAAATAAAACATTAATTTAATGAAGGTTAAGATCCACATTGAAACTTTATCATCATAAGTGGTTGATCGCACAAACAATAGTAAGTTCAATTGGTTGGTAGCGGGTACCAATTGCATTACAAGTGCAACTCTTAGATCTTTTATGGGACTCAAGACAACCGGTGTCTTAAATGGCATGTTTAGTCCCATCATTGCCTCGAGCTTAGGTCTTACCAGGGCGTCGACTAAGTCGTTATGATAATTTGGCTTAGGTCTTACCAGGGCGCAAATATATCATCTTGGGTTGTAATATGACTGGCTCTTAGCACTACCCAAAAATTACAACAGGCAAGCGTTCTAACGGTTGGATGACATGACTTAAATTTAAATTGGGTATAGTTTCGTATAATCGATATTTTATAAAAATTTGTGCTACGAATAATTGCATGCATTCAATAATTCGTTACACTATTTGTTAAAAACAGTTTTTAACTTATATCCATATATATGCATTGTTTTACAAATTTAATTGTTTGCGCGACTAGTTTGTCTATTTTATTATCTGATATAATCCTACATGAGTTTGTTAGCATAATAAAATAACAAAACCACAAACAACTAACATGTCACTTCTTAAAACCAATTTTAAGTAGTTTCATAAAACAATCTTTATTTTGAGTTTTTACAAATCCATATTTTAAAACTCTATTTTAAATTTTACATAAAACCAACAATTTTAGTACAACTTTACTTTGTGTTTTATTAAAGTTCTCAACAAAATCCTTTTATGACATGTATATAATCAACAATCATATCACACGCATTAATAAAACACATATGCATAGCCTAGCCTATCCTATGTTCGATTTTCATGAGCCAACATGAAAACCGATGGTCAAACTAAGGACAAAACCAATTTTTCCATAGCTTCTTCATTGGTTGAAATCTTCGAGTTCCATAACCTTCTAATCTTCTTCTTCATGCATTTACAAATTGAAAAATACAAATACCTAATCTAGATACTTACAATTTGAAAAGAAATACATTACATAGAAAATTTGAAACCTAATCTAGGAATTTATATTACAACCGTGGCACCAAATTGCCAATAAAGTAATTACATAAATTGCACCAAATTGCCAACAAAAATACAATCAACAAACAATACATCCATAGGTCTAAAAGGGCATCAAAGGCTATGCACAACATTACAATTAATATCAACAATATTAACAAGGCAATGGCTTGTTTCATGGCTACTCTTGCATGTTCATAGCCATGAAAATAATGTAAAACATATAAAATTAAAAACAAGCCATTTAATTTTAAATATCAACAATATTTAAACAAATATTGGTTTGTAGGTAATCAATCTAATTAATTGTAGGACTCAAAAGAACCCTTTATCAAAAATCAAAACTTTAGATATTTAAAAACAACAATTAATCGATTCGATTAACATACAACTAGTAATCTATAGATTCAAAAGTGGCTTTGATACCACTGTTGGAAATCAATGACATTTAAAATGATTTTAAATAGATAACATGATCAAACACGCAGCGGAAACAATTAAACATAGTTGTATAAAAGATTTTCAATTCGGATCCAATTGAATCTACTAGATTAACCGTATCATCAATTAAAGATGGAGTTAGATATACCTTTAGCAAGCAAGGTAGATTAACGTGATTGTAGAAACGAGTGTCCAAACTAGAACACCTCTAAGGCTGATCCACACGGGCACATCAAAGATCACCAATAGAATGCTAGTTCCAATCAAGCAAGTAATTAAAATAATCACGATTGATTATTTAACAAAACAAAAAACACAACCTTTGTGTATATTATCTTCAGTCAAAAAAGAGGCTGACCAAGGGGTTCCGTCTTTCGTTCGTAGATTTCAAAAAAAAACAAAGGGGTTATTATTTAATTGATTGTTGGTGTAGTTTTTTTTGTTTTTTTTTTCATCTGAAAAACCAACTAATCATAATCCATATATATTAGTTTTAAAATCCAAAGTCTTCCTTGCTTGATACGTAGAACAAAAATAATATTAATATATATATATATATATATATATATATATATATTATATTCTAGTCATATTAATCCCAAAATCAATTACTTAATTAATAAGTAATTAATCTATAGGTTATGGACCAATTATAACTTTTAATCCATTTAGTCTATTTGAACTCACTTAGCCCAAATAGAAAAATTAACTATTATGCTTGTTTCATTACTTGAATAACATATACAACATATATATTATTAATTGATGTTTCAATGCTCTTTGTGTGTGACCCCATAGGTTCACATATAATTAGTAGCATAGTTATTAAATGTTGTACAATGCACATAGTTCCAATATGTTTGTCAGTGCTCTTGCTGCCTTTATGCTTAGGGGATCAGACTTGCGATTGCTTCAGGCTAGTTGTTTCCATGGTCATACTAACATGTCACCTGCTTTGAATCATCTTCACTGCCTATACATGATGATATCTTCGAGAAATGTTATACATGAATATGCTTGAAATATTATGAGAAGGCTGTGTGCCAATGGTCAACAATGCTTTTAACATTCGTTCATATACTGCCCTTTGCTTTCTTTATTCGTCTGTACCCGCTTTCTTTATTCGTCTATAGGTACATGAAGGGACTAAGGGAGGGATGTAATCATATGTAGTCAAGGACTATAAGCTAAGTTGGGATAGGCGGCTAGCTTTTAGTAAAATATATGGTGTCTTTATTATGTGCGTAGTGTTTGGCATATAAAGATTAAATATTTGTGTGAACTTTTATGTTGTTTGCTGGTATATGATCTCTTAATATTACGTCTTGCCTGAAAAATGACTGTCAATTCACGTGGTATTAAGATTGATGTGATTTTTATTCAGTCAAGCGAAGGATGTTGTCAAAGGCATAAAAAGGCGTTTTGGAAGTAAGAATCCGAAAGTTCAGCTCCTTGCGTTAACAGTAAGCACAAAGAAACCTACATCTATCTTCTTATATCTTTTACTAGTCACGTTACAGTCGGATCCAATCTCTAGTTGTTCTTGAGGATTAATAGTTTGTAAGTATATCTCATTGCATTTTTCCTATTTTTCTTGGTTGAACTCCAAGCTTGGTTAAACATAAGGGTGCTATTTCAATGTCTTTCCCAGTAAAAATACGCATAGACATGTTGTGAAATTATAAGAGTGAAGAGTTCTTGCTGAAGTCCTACCATCCTACACAAGTATAGGGCCCACTTGGTGGACCTAAGGGGCTTGTTTATGGCACCATTTACTATGTGTATTCACAATTGAGAGGTTTCACATATTTTTAAATATGTTATCGGAACTGCAAAGGGGAGAGAATGATGTATAAACCTATCAATAACAAAAACAAGAAAAATTAGAAAAAAGTTTCGCCTTCCCTTCATTTTCGCCCTTTTTGTTTTCTGGTATCTTTGTCTTTCAAATTGATTTTTTACCATTGGTTCTCAAATGTCTAAGTTGATTAATTAGTTCCATGCACTTGATTTGATAGCTTTTTAAATTTTATATTCAAGAATAGGTATAACTGCAGACTTTCTGCTGAATGTGTTTTAGATGATTGAAATATGAAAAGTATTGGTGCTTACTTTCCAAAGACTATTATAATTATTTGATTTTAGAATTATTAGCCTTATGATGATGACATTATTAGTTTTTATTAATTTTTGATTAGCAATTAGATAACTTTACAAGCTTTGATTATCAATCAATTGAAATAAGTATAATTCTCGCTTCACTAGTTTTGAAAGATACTACGGAATAGTTTTTCTTTCTTTTTGTGGTATGTGATCTGTTAGAGTCAGATTCGAACTTCACAACTTCCTTTAAAGAGTTGTTTAGGAATATTAGTTTGGGATAAACGTTGATTAGGTTTTAGATAGCAACTGAGATTGGTTTCATATGTCTATATATCTACAAGCTTTGATCATCAATCAATAGAATAAGTTTTAATTCTTTTCCTGCTACTTTTGAAAGATAGTTAACTTTAATTTGCTTTAATTTGTCTTTTTGAACTTTGAGGGATAACATCTGTTAGAGTCATATTTGAACTGCACAACTTTTTCTTGAAGTTGTTTACTGCATGTAATTCTCACTTCTGTTTCTCTCCGGGTTTACATTGTAATTGATAACTTGTTTGCTGTGTTTAAGCTTTTGGAAACAATTATGAAGAACTGTGGGGATTTTGTCCACATGCATGTAGCTGAGAGAGATCTGCTGCATGAGATGGTGAAAATAGTTAAAAAAAAGGTCAGAACTTGCTTAAGCTAGCTGTTATATTAGAACCCTTCATTATATCTGTTAGATGACATGATGTGTTTAACAGCAGCCTGATATTCATGTAAAAGAGAAGATCTTAATCCTCATAGATACTTGGCAAGAAACTTTTGGAGGGGCTAGGGCAAGGTATCCACAGTACTATGCAGCATACCATGAGTTACTGGTGAGTTATCTGAGAACTGTTTTGGTTGTTGATTTGTTTGGTTGAGATATCAAGGAAAGGACATATATTTTCCAGTATTTCGAACGTGAAAGACTTTTTTTTTGGCTTATAAGACTTAGACATGTGGACTTTTTTCAGCGCCTGGGGGCAGTATTTCCTCCGAAGACTGACAGACCAGCTTCTGTCGTAAAAACCTCACAAACTCAGGGCAGGTCATCATATGGAAATAATCCAGAAAATGGAAATGAAGCAGCCGAGTCTTCTGCGGAGGCTGAGTTTCCATCCTTAAGGTATATCATGAAGTTCCATTTCATTTTTTTGTATGGAAGCTCCTAAATAGCTGCTTTTTGCTGGTTTTAGTAAGATTCTGCTGAGTATTTGACCATTTTATATTAAAGTCCTAGTTACCGGCGAGTTTGCATAATGTGTGGAAATATCTTATAGTGTTGACATATACACTTTTTTGTATCTAAGAAACTTGAGGAATGTCTGTAATGAAACATGCCCAATCACTAAAGGACTACACATGGGGAATCCTGTAATGAAATATGCTATGCGTCACCACGAGAAGTATTTTTTCTAGAATCTTTATCTCTGATGCACTCTTAACCTCTTGATGTTTAGTTTGTTTTAACCAATAAAGTAAAAGTAAAAGAACCTTGAAAGAAAATGATAGAAGTTTTGGTAAGAAAAGATTGCATGTATTATTATTTACATAAACACATTTGATATGTTTTTGTTTAGATAGTTTGTATCATAGACTTTCAAATCTAATTTACATAGTTTTTTGAAGTTCATGAGGTAACCTTGAGTTGCAAAAATATACGTAAGAAAACTATTGCTGGTTTACTTTTTGTGTGATCGAACATCGCCTCTATATTCATCTGTCCCAAGTTTTAGTGTTGAACTCGATATATGTGTCAAAAATGAGAAACTAACAACCCTGCATCTCAGGCTGTAAAACTTTTGTTGCTATTATTAAAGTGCCTGCATCCAGAATGCACTGTCTTATACAAAGTTGTCTACGTTCACATTGTTGTTGATCAATATGCTTGTTCTGTGTCTAATTTCGTTTCCTTTACAGCTTGACTGAACTCCAGAATGCACGTGGTATCATGGATGTCCTTGCTGAAATGCTGACCGCAATAGATCCAGAAAAGAAAGAGGTATCATTCTAACTGGTAGATGGAATGATACTGCTGTTTTGGTAGTTATATATATCCTTGTTGCTTATCTTATGAGCTAAATCATGACGAGCTATATAATTATGGTCTTGTTATTACTAACTTATTGTATGTATTACTCCATTTCTGTATCACTTGATTTGAGTCTCCATATGCATATTGGGATCAGGGCCTTAGGCAAGAGGTCATTGTAGACTTGGTGGAACAGTGCCGTACATACAAGCAAAGAGTGGTACACCTTGTGAACTCCACTTCGTAAGGCTTTTTGTATAACTTATCTCACAATTTCCCTACATTCTGCATCAACATCTGCTTGTACCAACTTTCCTTGCTGCTTATTTCTCCATTGTATATATTTATTATTATTATACTTCCATCACCATCTGCTCGTAGTAATTTCCAGTACCGCATCGTGCATCTATTTCTTGCAATGGAGGAATAAAAGTTAAATGGAAGTACATATGATGTTGGAGCGTTAATCTTCTTAGTTTCATGTGTCTTTACTTCCTAATTTCTATGTGACAACATAGAGTGTCAGCAAGATGAAATGGAAAATTCTCTGCAGTTTGATTTTGAATGTTAAAGTTTTGTTATTCCTTCTCTGCTGAGCTATATATTGTTTCACTTATATGTGACAGGGACGAATCGCTATTATGCCAAGGCTTAGCTCTGAATGATGACTTGCAGCGGGTCCTAGCCAAACATGAATCACTCGTTTCGGGGACTTCTGTTCCATCAGAGAAATCGAAGCCTGAAACTAGTAATGCATTGGTACCAGTTGATGCTCCTCTTATTGATACAGGAGACACCAAACAAGCTACAGCAGGGTAATCAACTTTATTTTTATTCTTCCATTTTCAAGTAATGTTTGGGCCTACAACATGGGAAAAATCATTTTGCCAAAACCATTTCGAATTATAAATGGAATAGTTGCCAAACGGAAAATGTGTGTATTCTTTTTCATACAATTCTTCCTTTTTCATAAGATAATGTTGTAATAGTATTTTGATATATGCCTATAAGATTGCTGATCAAGAATATATGACCTCTGGTGTGCACAGTTCTACCTCTGACAATGGTGCAGTGGCAGATTTGCTGGCCATTACTCCTGTTACTATCAACGGGCCATCAGCAGGAACTCCAGAAAAGGTCAACCCCAAGTTTGACCTTTTGAGTGGAGATGACTTTAGCTCACCAACTCCTGAAAATTCGCTAGCTATTGTACCAATGGGTGAACCTGAATCAACTACTACTCCAGTATCTCAGCACAACGCCTTAGCCCTCGTGGACATGCTCTCACAAAATAATGTGTCAAGTGTCCCAGCTGGACAAACATATTCTTCACCACCTCAATTTCAACAGTCCCAAAATTTCCCATCTAATCAATCTTCACTTTACCCAAATGGAAATACTCCCAACAGTATGCCATCTCAATATGAGCAACAAACACCATTCAACCCAGGATCCACTTCATGGAATGGGCACGTGACTCAACAGCAGCCGTTGCAGGATCCATCTTTACCAGCTTATGGTAAGTATAAATTTTTTATTGTGGAATCATCCTCCCATTTCAGTTATTGCCTATTTTTGGTGTATGTTATCAATGGAGACAGATAGAGGGTCTGTTATACCCAGGATGGTGTGAAGCTAATAAGTTTATGAATCATCTTTGAAAGATCCGGCGAGAAAGGGAATTAGGACATTTGGAACAACATACTATAAACACTTAATTTATTATAGGGAAATATTATAAACAGTTACAGAGTAATATATTTTACAGAAACTATTATAGATCGAAAGATCCTAATATTTGACTAATTGAATTTAAGAGATTGTAAAATACCTGAATTATGCTATGAGCAACTTTCAAGACAATTGGACTGGTTTGACCAATTTTCTTTCTAGCTAAGCTTTTCCCTTCGACCTGTTATTAATAAAGTATGACCCAAATTAACCCACTTTTACAGTAATCAGGCTGAAATTGCCCCCAAGTATTAAGTTCTTAGCTTGAGTGCTATGACAGGTGCTTCAGCAAGCGATGGATTACCACCGCCACCCTGGGAAGCTCAGTCAACTGATGATAATCAATCAGGAGGTCCTCAATACTCTCAACCTCAAGAGTTACAACAACCAAATGATCAGGGAATGAACATGTACATGCAGCAGCCAATCCCCACCGCACAATTTCCACCACCCAACAACCAGGCTGTCTACCATCAACAACAGTTTCAAGGGCAGCAACAGCAGTTTCAAGGTCAACAACAGCAGTTTCAAGGGCAACAAATGATGTACCCTCAACAACAGTTTCAAGGGCAACAAATGATGGGTATGATTCCCCCACAGCAAATTCAGCCTCAGATGTATCCTCAACAAATGGCTCAGCAAATGTACACTAATCAAATGCCACAACCCTCTGGTTATGGCAACAATTACGGTTATGGCTATGGATATGGCCAGCAGCAAAATGCTCAGTTTGTTGATCAAAGGATGTCAGGTTTATCTCTCAACACTGGGAGTGTTTACAAAGGTCCTTCCATGGCTAATGCGTCTTATGTGCATGTATCCGGGAAGCCTACAAAAACAGAAGACAAACTTTTTGGAGACTTGGTTGATTTCTCCAAAGTTAAGCCCAACAAAAGTTGAAATTATGTCACTGTTTTGAGTTACCTTTTTTTTTTTTTTTTTTCTTTCTTTCTTTTTTCTTATGTTATGATTTTTCGAATTGTTTTTAGTTTATAATCTGGTTTTCGAGCTTTATATTTGTTTCCAAATTTCATTTTCCTTGGATTTACGTACATTCCATGTTTGAGGAGAGAACACAAGCGTAACTGAAAATTTGCTTATTAATAAGGTAGACATCTGTTTTTTTTTTTTTTTTATTGATTTAACTTTTAAGTGTGTACCATAACATAATTGAAATGCATCTTTAATGATACATTTAATTTAATGTGTGTGATGTGATTAATTTTGAGGGGAAAAAAAAAAGAAAAGAAAGGAGGTGTGGAAAAATAACTTACTCGGGTTAGTTCAAATTTCAATACAATAAACATACAGTTTTATGAAATAAGTTGCTTTTATTAAATATCGGATCAAGAAAGGTATAATTGAAGATTAATTCAACGTCGGAAGATAAAGACTGATGAAGATATTGAAGATCTACTTTAAATAATAGAGGAATTAGTTTCATATTAGGAATTAATTCTCTAATGTAAGTCTTGAGGTTCTTTATAAATGAAGAGATCTTAAGACCATGTGTCATACTTCATGTAAAAAATCATGATCTCATAATTGAGTTCGTCTCCCCCATGTTTCGGATTTGTGCGATAAATTGATTATATACCTATGACTTGAAAAATATTTTCTTTGTGTTCTTCGTATTACAACTAATTTACTATATTTTTGGTTTTGGATGATAGACTAGTCCTACATGTGGTATCAGAATAGAATACAAAGTTTTGTTGAAGATCCAAATCTGTTCCAAGCAAAAGAAGCCGTGCTGAAGAAATCAAAGAAGATTGAAGAAAATTCATTTTTCTGTTTGTCATATTCTGCGCAACGGTGGCAAAATATATAGATCTCATTCATAGTCGCAGGATCGTTATGAAATATTAACTCCATGTTCCTAACACATATACACATATTCTGAACGGAGGAAATTTCGATCTGAGCTCCTAATCGAGAGATTAATGTTCGAAATTTCTGCAGAATGTATGTGGTTTGTTTTGAGCGGCATCTGTACAATGATCACTGTGTCTTTGTTAACTGTTGGATCATCTTGATTTTTGGATATAAAATTCATGACACATATAGCTACGTTGTGTTAAAGTTTGATCGTGATCGGATATTTCTGCAAGTAGATACAATATTTCAAAGTTGCTGCAAATTGTCATACCCAAGTATTCAAGCTGATTGGAAAAAGATACGAACTCAGACCAACAAGACCTCAGACGCACACAAAGTCAGACCCACACAAGGTCAGACTCACACGAAGTTAGACCCACACGAGGTCAGAGTCAGACGAGCTCAGACCTAGACGAACTGAGACTCAGACGAGGTTATTCGGTTTGGATGATAAATGGATCCTACAACTCTGAATTAAGAATGTAATGTGAGTTCAAATGGGCCAAAACCCGACTGAAATAGTTTAGGACCAACCTGACCTGAGGTTGAAAAGATAGGAAAGTTTGAATCAAGGACCAGACCAGTGGCACCCGGTTTGGATCCGGCTCACTTCTACTCCAGATCCAACTGCCTTGTTGGATGTAGCCGTTTAACAGGGTAAACATTTCATTGACCTGATCTCCCTTTGAATCGTGTTATCACTTTCCGAAAATAAAAATTCGACCCTATATGCCTGGATTACACGAATTTTGTTTTGACATAAGACAAATAATGATGTTCTTGATTGAGGCAACAATTCAATAACCTGTTGCTAGAGAGTATTTCAGGTTCTAAGTGTGTGTCTCATATGAATCAGTTTAATAGTTATAGAACACTCAACAATCAATGGAGTTAATTGGAATTAATTGTCCAATACTGTACTCCATTAATCACTTGCGATTTCAAGCCTTTAGTATTCATGGATCATTAAAGTAATAATGACCATAGAGACAAACAGGTATGCCAACCAATTGTCACAATAAAACGGATCAAAATTGCCACCCGATCCGTCAGGCATGAATCTGCACTTAAACTTCAACATCAGCCATCAGGCTTTATGAATCAGCAATAAGGCCTTCATAAATCTTCCATCATGCTTCCTGTTTGTCACAAGGCCTATGACTGTATTTAGGCCCATATATGTAATTAGGCATGTGTCTAGGCATGTGTCAGTGAAAAGACCTAAATCAGCAATCAGGCTTATAGATCAGTAGTAAGGCCTATAAATTAGCAGTCAGGCGTCAAATCCGCCTTCATGCTTTCTGTCTGAAATAAGGCCTTCGTCTAGACTAAGGCCTAAATTAGCAATAAAGCCTATATTCGCAATGGCTTTGGGTCAGAGATGTTATTGACTTAATGAGTGTACACTCCGTACCTCCTAACCCATTTCCATGTCTAATAACCATATCCCTCAATTACACTAAATTACTAAAAATCCTTCCCAATTTAGTGTAATTCCTTTACATGAGATAAACAAGCAAAACAAAACTTATGCATAATTGAAAATTTCTTGAAGATTAAATTTTCATCTTAGTACATTACACATTCTAAATATTCGAGAATCGGGGTGTTCTAAAAATTGAACCCTTCAACCTATTTGAATACCAGAGAGATTTGAGTGCACGTGAGGTTTGTGTGTGAAAGTGAGAAAGAAAGTGATGGGAGGTAGTGTGTTATGGACAAAGGAGGGGGAGGGCATGGCCATGAGGCATGGCTGCTCTCTTGTGGGCCCCACAAGGTATGGTTTGCCTAAATTTGTTCCCCAAGTTTACGTTACGCGCGGTGCTCGTTTACCCGTTCGTTTCGTCGTTCGATTAAACATTAAACGTTTATTTTTTTATGTTTTTCGTTAACGATTTATTCGCGTACATTTTGATTGAAGTTTTATTTAAAATACTTCATTTTAAGTTGTTGAAATATAAATCGAATTTCGTTCGGTTGTCGGGTGCGATTCGCGCGTTTTCGTCGCGTACTGTACGTTTTATACAAAACGTATAACGTTTAATATATTATCGTAATAATATAAGTTAAATAACGATTATTTAATATAGTTACGTTATTTAAAAAAATGTTTTTCACCAACGTCCGTATTTATCGTGTCGGATTCCATCCGATTGAAATCGCGTAATCAAAATTTATTACGTATGTGTGTATATAAATATACAAAATGTTACTGTACTTAGCCCTATTTCAAACTAAATACAAGTAATAATGACCCAGCTTAGGTACAAATGACGGCCTAATTTGTCGGGTGTCACAGAAGCGATCGAACCAACGTTTAGATCACCGGTCGGGATAGCGATCACAAATGGAAAGCTATCATGGTTCACAACCTAAGGTTCTCATACCTTGTTTGCATCAAGCATACACGAATATGATGAGTGCTCTCACTCGTCTCTCTCGATTCTCTTATGTGTGCTAGTATTGTCATATGTGCTAACTCTTTACATATAGAATATTGCCACTATATATAGTTACCGCGTGTAACCAATAAGCAAACGAAGAGACTCCATTAAGTACTACCTTAATGACTTTATTAATGAGTATTCAATTGCAATTAGTTAGTGAGCGGGTTGGATCTGGGTCAAACCGGATCCATGATCCAACATTTATCAACATATAAAATGGTCAAATTTAGAGTAAAGTAACTTTCTATGTACACTGGAAAATGGGTCTTTAACTAAGCTTTATCAGAGATTTCATATTCAATCATGCAAGTGAATAAATTTTATCTCATATGTTTTTAGCAATACTACTAGAAGAATCGAGTGTGTTGAGTTTCCACATGTTAGAGGCACATTTTTTTATTATTTTCACTTACTATTTCTGTTGTTATTAATCATTTGCTATCTATATACAGGGTAAATTCATTTGTGCAACCAAGGACACTTAATTATTAAAACAAAAAAGGCTTAAAAGAGAAGTTAAATGTGTATTTATAAAGCTAGTGTCAGACCCGTCCGATGGACAGTTTCGAAAAGATATATAAATTGTTAAAAAAATATTATATCAGTAGTAAGTTGTTAGTGCACATGCATGACATAATTCATCCGTGTATAACAAATTTTTAAAAAATATTAACATTATTTGCAATATAATGTGAATAAATTATGGTTGGTAGTATAATATACTCAATAAATTGTGGCATTTGCGTAGTTGTATCATTCTCAAGCGCAAACGTCCTCGTGAGCCATGAAAGTGATGACTTTTGTAAAATAGGTCAAGGGTTCAATCCTAATTTCCCACAGTTTCACGTGAAACAACTTAACATTGTCTGAGGTGTTGTCTTCGGGAAGGGTCATATCGGATTCAAAGGATCTCGCGTAGGGTTACCCATCATAACAACCTTTTGTGAATAAAGTCAATAAAAATTACACTGAAAATTGAACATTAATACTACGTAGGTCGACATTGAAATAAAAATGAAAGGATTTTTATAAACTAATTATGAACATTACAAACCTTAAGTCTCTTGAGAGTAATACTACGTAGGTCGACATTGAAATAAAAATGAAAGGATTTTTATAAACTAATAATGAACATTACAAACCTTAAGTCTCTTGAGAGCTTTATGTCCAAGACGAACTTCACTTTTCTACTTCTATCAATGTTGCAGTTTCAATATAAAGCGTATAATTCACCAAGTAATACACCAAGGTATGAAGATTTTATTTTTTTGTTATCTTTTTTTTTTTTTTAATCCTTGAGTCACTTTAATCATGTAAGTGTCATTAGAAAAATCGTGAACTAAATATATGAAGACTATATAAATTTTCTTGCTTTATTATACTTTTGTATATATTCAAGTAACTATCTACTATTATAGAAAATATGAAGGCCAATTAGAAGGTAGAAAAATCAACAACTTCTCGATGATCAATGTATTGTGTATTTGAACCATCTCTTTTAATAAATCAATTAACTACGATCATTCAATTTGGAAGATAACACGAAAGCATGAAGGAGACATTGAGCATTTAAACATTGTAACTGAATAGTAGGTTGACACGTAGGATTTTTGATGACTTAGAAGTATTAGATTAGATGGTTACCGCATGAAATAGGGAGAAAGACAATTACTATACAGGGACAAGTTAGAACTATGAGTTTGGTGAAGTCTATAATATTATCTTTAATTAACTTATCTTAATTTGGATAATTATGTGAAATATGTTATACTTAAGATAACTATCACTCTTTATTATTATATATATGAAATAAAAGTAAAAATAGGTTGCCCTTCTAAAAATAGATCATTATAAATCAGTCTTGTCCATTGAATGAATAAGGTAAATTAATTAGGCCCATTGATCTCCTAATCCTAACTTCACTACCTAATAGCAAAATAGTTAAAAGGCAAAGGACAACAATACCCTCGAAGATTAAGGATGATTACCCATGTTTATTTATTAAATCCCGTATGAAACGCTTTGAGTTCAATTCATACAGTAGTCGCCTCCTTCTCTCTGCTTCGACTCAAAATTCTTATATACACGCGCTTTGAATTAGGTTAATCATTTGGTAGTTTACTATCAGATTCAATTTCAATCAATCATAGATAATAAGCTTGAGATTTCTTTCAATTCGAATATCAAGCTTTGTTATTTTCCATGTATCTTTATAGGCTTCCTAACGAACAATACGTTTAATAAAACTTTCGATGAAAAAAAAGACTTTTATGCTTCAACTAAACTAATGAGGAAGAACGATGGATGATAAAGAGAATGATGAAGAAAGCTTGGAGTCTTCAGAGTATGTCATTTCAGTTGATTTGTAATGGTGTATAATTTTTAGTTTGAACATGTTTTTATTTGATAATTATAAATGCACAATAAGTGTTTGATAAAATGCATGAATGATATCTTAAAATGTTTAATCATTTAGCAAATGGTGATTAGGGGATGTTAAGATTGGAAATATTTAGTGTTTTTCGGTATTTAGTTTACACTCGCCAGTTGTTTGATATAATGCTTAGCTGAACATCAAGGTAGGGCAACTATTTATTTGACTTTTTCTAGTATTGGTACTTTGAAATAAAATAAAATTTTCTTTTGTAACAATACTATCCATGCATATTCATTATGTAGTAGTCTAATTGGAATGCAGAACCGAAAATATTGAAATGAGTTTGTATTGCTTATGAATATTTTAGAGAACTTTTTACATGATGGTGTTTGTGGTGTTGAATTGCTGATTATATTTTTTGGGTAAAGAACTTTTTTAAAAAAATCAAAGGGTATTCCTGTTTATAACGGGTTTCACGTCGGTGACCGAGCTTATGTTCGTGATGTACGCGACTTAACTATTGCCGTGATGTACGCGACCCGTTTGAGATAAAAAAAAAACAACCCAAATCAACCCAATCATAAGTAAATGGGTCAAAATTTCCACCTCTAACCTATTGATATATCTGTCCATGCCATTTGATTGGTCAACCTGCAACCAACTTCTATTCATTTGAGCAAGGACTAGTTGCCGCATATCGACTTTTTGAGATGATTAATCGTTCATCCTCTACCGTATATCATGATGGAACTACTCTTGCTAGCATGCAAGGTACCACAGAATTTTGAAGTTTGTATTTTAGTACTTGTCTTGTCCTGAAATTCCTATTTTAAGTGGAACTTACTTAACGTTCTGGCAAAAAAAAAACAGTGGCACTCATGGGAAGAAATGGATAGGTAAAAGTAGTATTGTATCGCTTATGGAACGATTCTATGTTCCTCCATTAGGTATTTCATTTGGTTCATTTTTTTCGTAATTGCATTTCCTCTGGATATTCTATAAAAGTCTACATGGTTTTAATCTTTATTTAGAACGGCTATTTAAGTAAAAAAGTTACTACTTCTAGGTAATTTTATAAAACCAAAATTTTAGAAACTTTGATGCCTTTTACTATTGACATGAAGAATGTGCAAACGATGAAACGAAAAAGCTGAAGGATAGGACTTTGCTGTGCTATGAGATTTCTTCGCAGTGCCAAGTCATGTAGTATTTTGGTCAGAGGGCATATCGCTTTGCGATGAAACTGTATGGCTGTGCGAAGTCATAGATGGCATCGTGACTAGATTTCTTCGCGGCCCAAAGTCTGTACGGCCAGCTGACTTGTTTTCCAAGTTGTTTCCTTTTATTCATATGTCTAGATATTGTAACCTCATTGACGTAAATCCTAAGCTACGAAAATAATTACAAAGAACTCCCTAGTTGGTTGTGGAGTAAAGCAATCACCCTGATCGAATATAACCACGTTATTTCCTTGTGTCGATTTACTTTTACGCATTACTTTTATTCGTTTGTTGATTGTGTGGTTACAATTATATGCATGTGTTGTGCTGTTTGGGTCCTAAATTCATAACAACTGGTATCAGAGGTTTGAAGTTTAGGATCAATGGCTGACGAAGGTAAGTTCAAGATCGACAGATTTGACGGGAAGGATTTTGAGTTTTGGAAGATGCAAATAGAGGATTATATATATCAGAAGAAACTACATCAACCCTTGTTAGAGAATAGGCCAGAAGGTGTTAAAGTTGAGGATTGGGCACTCTTGGATCGTCAAGCTTTAAGGGTGATTCGATTGTCACTCGCGAAGAACGTTGCATACAACGTCGTGAATAATAGACAACTTTTAGTTGTCTTAAGGCTCTCTCTAACATGTATGAGAAACCTAATCTAACATGTATGAGAAACCTAATGCTGCAAATATGGTTTTCTTGATTCGTCAGTTAGTTAATACGAAGATGAAGGAAGGGGCATATGCAACTTATCACATTTATGAGTTCAACAATATTTTGTCGAGACTGACTTCGATGAATATTGTGATTGATGATGAGCTTGAAAGCACATTTATTGTTGTCTTCATTGCCTGAAAGTTGGTTGGATACAGTCATGGCGGTTAGTAGCTCAGCTGGGAACTACACTTACGTTTGATGGAATTTGGGGTTTGATTCTAGGAGAGGATATATTTAGGTGGAATACTGGTGAATCATCGTTCTTTATTGAGTGAAGACAACCGGGGCAGAAAAACTGAAAGTTCGAATCAAAAGGGTAGATCAAAATCCAAGAAGAGAAGTAACTCTAAGAACAAAAAGAGTGTCACTTGTTGGAATTGTAATCAAAAGGGTCCCTATCAATCTCAGTGTAAGAACTCGACTGATGAGAAGGCTAAGGACGTGAATTTGGCGACTGATGAGACGGATGATGAAGAATCATATCGCGGTAAGGTCCGATTATCTGATGACAAGAGACAGGATATTAGAGGAATTGGAGATGTTGTATTAAGGACTTCCCTTGGTACTAATTGAACCTTGAAGGATGTGAGATATATTCCGGATCTTAGACGGAAGCTTATCTATATTGATCAGTTGGATGAAAAAGGTAGTAATGTTACCTTTGGAAATCGCCAATGGTGAGTGGTTAAGGAAAATCGTGTAGTAGCTCGTGGACATAAGAGGGAACACTTTATATCGTTGAGGTACCTAATGATCATGAGGTACATGCTACAGTTGATGTGGGGGCTGAGTCTACTGTATGGCATCGACGACTCGGGCATATGAGTGAGAAAGGTATGAAGATGCTAGTCTCTAGTGGGAGGATTCCAGATTTGGAAAAGGTTGAAGTTGGCTTTTGTGAACCATGTGTCTATGGAAAACAAAAGAAGGTTACTTTTGGAAAATCGGGGTCTACGCCGAAGATGGAGAAGCTTGAGTTAGTTCATACGGATGTGTATGGACCTACATCGGTGGAGTCTATTGGTGGTTCTCGGTATTATGTCACCTTCATTGATGATTCCACAAGAAAGGTATGGGTTTATTTTCTTGAGATGAGTTCACTTGAGAAGAACAAGACCTGATCGTTAGTAAATCTACCTTGTGATAAAAGGGTTTTACATAATAAATGGGTGTACATGATCAAATAAGAACTTGATGGTAAAAGGAGATACAAAGCAGGGTTAGTGGTCAAGGGTTTCCAACAGAAAGAGAAAGTTGACTATAATGAAATCTTCTCGCCGGTTGGTGAAGATGACTACCATTAGATTGGTGTTACTGTTAAAGACTTACATCTAAAGCAACCGGATGTGAAGAATGCGTTCTTACATGGGGATCTTGATGAAGACATTTATATGGCTCAACCAAAGGGCTTTGAGGTAGTGAGTGAAAAGAATATGGTTTGTAAATTAAAGAAAAGTCTGTATGGGTTGAAACAGGCGCCTCGGCAATGGTACTTGAAATTTGATGACTATATGAAGAGGAGTAGATACATGATGTCGTACCCCCAAATTATGATGCAGCGGAAGTCGGGTCGGGGCGCGACTAATCAGAAATCATTTCACAAAGTCACATCGAACGACCACTATATGCGTCGTTTTGAAAACAGTACAAAAATAGTGCATTGGTAATCCAATTGTTTACATCAATTTCTGAGTTCGCAAATGGTTCTAGAGATTCTAATACATAACTAATGTTACAAAATAGTAATGCAAGGAAAATCTCCGATGTTTGTAAATCATGCGACTCGAGCTATTGTATCTTGGAGTAATCCTACTCCTGTTGTGAACCTGAGAATACATACTAAAATGGTCAACAATAATGTTGGTGAGTTCATAGGTTTAGATATCAAAATATAAATGTGAACCACGAGATTTCCATGTTTGTTTGTATCGCAAAACTACGATAAATAAATGTATACTACTGCCATGAGCTCATAGTCCGAAGCTTAACCGATATGAGTTTGCCAACGAATAATAAAGCGCCCGTTTGTCGCACCCCCAAGACACGTGGCAGCGGAAGGTAGGGTGTTGCGTTGGGGGCGCCGACCAAATCAAATATCACAACACAAGAATTACAACAAACGACCTCTATATGAGACGTTTCAAAAATCATTACATTTCGTAGTTACAATGTTTACATATGTTTTGCCAAAAGTAGAGTACGCATCTAGTACAAGATTACAACATATCATAATGCAAGTTAATCTCTGTTGTTTGTGAAAAATATGCGACTCGAGCTATCTCCTTCCAAAAGCAAACCTACTGCGGTTGGTCTCCTGAGAAATACATACTAAAAGGTCAACATAAAGTTGGTGAGTTCATAGGTTTGTAAACAGTTGATATAACATCGTATGGAACACAAGATTTCCCATTTGTATCATTCAACAATGATAGGTAATGTATTGCAAAAATGTAAAAATAGTGTATATTGTTGCCATGAGCTCATAGTTCGAGCTTAACTGTGGTCTCGGGTCACAATCAAGTGCCACGATCGGGGTGCCTCCCAGCGAGTGCCTAATCCAACACTCGTAAGAACAAATGATAATACGTCCGTTTGACCAGTTAGCGTTACTAACCCGGACGGGGGAAGTCAATCCCAAATAGTACTATTCATTAACATTCACGCTATAACAATACTAACAAACTATGATGTGGGGGACTTTCAGGATTAGTAAAACAACTCATGCAACCAATATATCGAGTTTAGTACTTGTGTTCACATAAAAATAGCGGTATAAAAGCAGTTGCATGTATTCTCACCCCAGTCAGAAATAGTAAAAAGGGGCTATGAAACTCACCTAATATTAGCAAGCAAGTAGCAAATATTAAGCAAAGCGTGTTTTCCAAATGCAACCTTCTAACGTCCTAAACGTATAAGGTTGTGTAAGTAGATGTCTCAAAAGACCATCTTGTTCTCTTTTCCCTCCTTCTTCTCACGGCCAAACCATCAACCACCATCAGCCACCACCTGCCACCATCATCACCATCATCACCATCATCATCCACACCATTTTCAAGAAGAAAAATCAAGCCAAAAGAAGGGTCAAGCAATCTTCATCTCTCTTCTCTCCTCGATCATCGAATCCACTTCTAAGAAACCTCATTTTTCGTATTATCTACTTGGAACATACTTATAAACATGTTATAATGTCCACTTAACAAGATCTTGTCCAAAAATCAAGTCGAAAACGTTTTCATAAAATTAAACAAACACAAAAACATCAACAACTTTCTGGGCAGAGACTTGACCCGTCTTCAAGGAGATGTTTCGTACTCCAAACTTAATGAAAATGGATGGTTAAAAAGACAAAACTTAAGTTTAAGAAGTTAGCTTTCATTTCCAAGTGGTTTTATAAATTTTCGACACCGTTTGATACCCGAAAACGATTTTACAAAAACATGTCGCCAATCTGTCTCGGATGGCAGATTTTTGTACCAACTTCTCGAGCCCATAACTCGAGCTACACAACTCCAAACGACATGAGGCTTTTTCCTAGAGGTCAAAAATCTTGTTAGGTTTAAAAGTAGTATAAATACACTCTCTGGAGTTTTGTAGATTTATCTCAGTAATTAAAACAATGTGCATGTGTCCAGATTGGTCACGGTTGGACCTCAGAGGACAAATGAAATTATTAAAAATACTTAGAGTTACTCAAAAATTCTAGAAAAATTACTGAAAGTAGCCAAGACATAGGGGAACAATTGGTATTTTTCTCAGATTTTATCTCGACACTTTGACTAGTGAAAACGAGCCACGGAAAACGTATAATTTTTAAAGAAACAAACCCCATGGACTGTTTTGACATACATTTAAAAACGACACTTTCGGGTTAACCATAAGACGAAACTCTAATTTTTAAAAATCCTAAAAGCCTATTTAAGAGTCGTGTAAAAGTTTCGGGTCAAACCGAACACGTTTGACCAAGTTCCCGAATTTGAAAACACAACAGACCCTTAGTGTTGCACCAGGCCCAAATCGGGTGCGACACTACCCCTGTGTCGCAATACAAATTTAATATCGCAGACTGCGACACAAATCTCTGTGTCGCACACTCATTTGAAATCACGACCTGCGACACAAACCTTAGTGTCGCACACTTATTGATTTTCTCAACTGCGACACAAACTTCAGTGTCGCAATAAAATTTAATTCTTGCCACTTGCGACACTAAGCCAGTGTCGCAACCATTTCAAGTGCCGCAGTAACCTGGGACACTAACTCTCTGTGTCGCATAAAACAGTTTAATCAAACTTATGTTGTTACAAAGTATTAAACACGCGTAACCACAAATAACAACGAATATTTATTTACAACGTTACTCGTACATGTAATACATATACTCTTATAAGTATACAACGAAACAAACATAATAATAATATCTTCGAGAATTATTATTACAAAACGTCACCAACGGGCCGTACACGTTTTCTATAACGCAAACGATAAACAAACATTTGGACATAACTAGTTGAGTGGACAACTAGCATGAATGATCTTCTGAGACATTCACTTACACATAACCTTATGCGTTTAGGCGCTAGAAGGTTACATTTCAGATACACGTTTATTGATATAAACGCTCGCTTCCAAGATTCAGGTGAGTCTCATAGCCCCACTTTTCACTGTTTTATACTTACGGGGTGAGATACATTGCTTATCTTTACATATGAACACATGTAACTAATAAACTTTTATACGGATTGCATGAGTACTTTTCTAATCTACTGAAGACCTCTCATCATAGTTTCGTTAGTTATGGACTTAAGCGCGAATATTAGTAAATGGATCCATTTGGGACTGACAATCCCCGTCCGGGGTAGTATCGCTACCACGAACCGTTCCGTAGAAATGGACGACTTGTATTTGTTTCGTACGAGTGTTTGGATTAGGCACTCGCGGGGGCGCATTTTGTAATTGATTGTACTGTACTTACTTACTGTTAAGCTTCAACTATGAGCTCATGGCAATGATATATACTTACTTATATTTTGCTTGGTTGCAAAACACTGATGAAATTTTGTGGTTCATACTTACCGATACTGTGAGCTCACCAACATTCGTGTTGACCCATTTTAGCATGTATTCTCAGGTTCACAGCAACAGTAGGACGGCCTACAGGGAACTCTAGCTCGAGTCGCATGCTTTACAAACAAACAGAGAAATTTTCCTGCATTACTATTTTTGTATTGGTAGTTATGTACTAAGATCTCTAGGCTTTCGCATGAACTCGCGGATAGAACAAAAATGTATTTTTGTGAACAACATATTTTATGAAATGTAATTTAAAACGTCTCATTTAGAGGTCGTTTGTTATAACTCGTGTAATGATCCATGAATAGTCGCGCCCCGACCCGACTTCCGCTGCATACTAAATTTAGGGGTGCGACAGCTTCCGCTTCCGCTATAGTATTTGGGTACGTTCCGAATCCTTTATTTCTAACATTGGTATCAGAGCCAATTGTTTATTTCCCGGTTAATAATCTGTCAATTTGTTTGATAATAGTGCATAATTTTATTTGATAAATTGTGTACGTAGATCTTGCTCTTTTAATCACAATCTGTTTGTGTGTTGGTTTCCCTTGTGATCCTCTGCGACTCTTTATTTGCTAGTGACCGGACCTTCTTGTCTTTATTGTTATAATAGTGAATCTATTTAAAATGGGCCTATGATTTATTTCTTTACTGGAATATTTTTATTTGTTTGACCCTAGAAACATATATGTCCATGAACCACTGAAACATTGGTTGTTTAAATAAGGCTTTTGTGAAGTATTAGTTATACTTTCAGAAATTGCTTGATGTAACTCTCGTGTTGCTCAGTGAACAGACTATTTTTTTGGTGTCTTATTTGCTTTGAGTAAGAGAACTCAATTCAATTAGTTCACTGAAATTTTATTTGGTCTTGGACATATATTTACAAATATTGAATTTGGTCATCATGAAAAAAAAAAAGGTTTATTGTTTGGGATTACCATATTGGTAATTTGTACCATGTGGAGTATTAGTTGTATTTTGTTAAGAGTACAATTTTAATTGCATCCATGCGTGTTACAAGTAATTATGTGACTGTTTCTTTGTGAAATGGGTTTAAAATTTGTGATAACTTGTGTACATAAATACCACATCTCTAGTTTTTCATTTGATGAAAACGAATAAACCTCATTTACCGTTTAATAAATAATCAAGGGGTTTGTTTGGTTTTAATTTGATGAGGACTACACATGAACTCTAGTGTATATTTTAAAACCCACATCGCAAACTGGGTGTAGTTTGGGATGTTGGCATGAAATGAATGGATCAGTTGCCATGAAATGAATTTTTGAATTCAATGTTTGATAAATCGTACCTTAATAATCAGTAAGAGTTGTATTTTGTGTTTAATGTACAACCATGATTTCATATAGTGCAGTCTATGAAATGTATTTTTGGGTACTATGATTCGCATGTCGAATCAGTTTCGTAACATCACAGTCTTGGTTATCAAGGGGACCCAAAGAAAATTATTTTTGTAATAATTACCTTTAAGGATTAATAAATTTGATTTACCAAAATTATTTGTGTAATAATTAAGATATCGTATAGCATTTGTTGCTAGTTAAGATATATGGTAATTAATCAAGAAATCAAATCTAAATGTTTTTGGCGATGATGTCCTTTGAGTTCCTGAAGGTATCTTTGTGATGATTCAGAAAAGTTTGGGTCACTGAGTTTAATACGGTATCTTAGTGATAATTGAAAACGTTTAAAAAGTCATTCTTTTTGTAATGATGAACTTATATTTCACGTATGCTGTGAATAAACATGGTCAAATCCAAAACAATGTTGATATTTATGATCACACAAATCATCTTTGTGATAATTATTTTTATGGACATGTTTTTTTTTGTTTTGTTTTTGTATATGTTACAAAAGGAGGAGAAAAGAAACTTGGTCAAAGGAAAATTAATAAAGGGCCAAATATTAATTAATCATTTCTTAGTGTAAATGATGTAATGAGTTTTTCGCCATTTAAAAACTATTTTCTTTGTGAAAATGTAAATCTTTTGGTTAATCATTATTTAGTATAATGATTATAAGAAATTATTATAAGTTGAACGTGAGCCCTTTAATTGATCATTATTAATTTGTATAATGCTAGTTTTTTTTTTCCTTGAGTAAAAACTTGATGTTTTGGTTAAACTGTAAGCACGTGAGTTAATCAATATTTAGTGTAATAGTTTTGGTATCAAGTTTAGTTAGTCATTTTGTGCCAAATGATTATAGTGATTTTTTCATTATGATTGAAAAATCGATTTCTTTGTGAAATTGTGAGCACTTTAATTAATTATTATTTAGTATTATAGTGCTTTATATATGTTCAACATTGTACTAGGTATTTATTTGTAAAATTTGATCAAAGTTACTCGTTAATCATTCTTCGTGCAATGATTATACAGCAAGAATTTTGTTTGAAATTTCTATTACCTAAAAAAGTTTTATCAATATTAGCTAATCATATTTTTGGTAATGTGATTATTTAATTTTGAAAAGGTTTGTAAAACTTTGATCAATATAAGTTAATCATTTATAGTGAAATGATTATATTGCACTTTCTCTTTGTTTGAAAGTTGTATTTCACTGTAAAATAAAATACCGAGCATAGTTAATCATTGTTCAGAGTAAATGATTATATCATACTTTCTCTTATGTATGAAAGTTAAATTTCTTTGAGAAATTTTGAACATATTAGTCAAATC
Source organism: Gnaphalium uliginosum (assembly GCA_963930675.1). Lineage (NCBI taxonomy): Eukaryota > Viridiplantae > Streptophyta > Magnoliopsida > Asterales > Asteraceae > Gnaphalium > Gnaphalium uliginosum. Next base: position 34,643,868 of record OZ005685.1, read on the forward strand.
ATTTATGTAATGATTATGGTCTTTCATTTTGTTTGAAAGTAATGTTTCTATGTGAAATTTAGAGCATATTATTTAATCATTCTTAGTGTACTGATCAAATTCAACTTTCTTTGCGTATGAAAGTTACATTTCTTAGTGAAATTGAAAATATATTTTTAATATACGTGAGTGCTCTTAGTTGATGACTTTGCATCTTAATTGATTATGTTAATTGTGGTTTCATGGTAGACTTTATAGGCGATAATTGAAAACGTAGTGACCTATTTCTCTATAGCCTATTGTGAACTATGATTGCAGAATGATTGTATATACGGATGTATATTAAAAATTATTGCATTGTTGTCTCCGATTAGAACTTTGTGTTCAATAATTTTTTAGAACTTTGTATTTAACCGAACTTTGTGTTTGATAGAACATCGTGTTCAATGTACCTTCATGTTTAATTGAGCTTTGTAGAACTTTGCGTTCATTAGAACTTTGTGTTCAACTTGAAGTTTGTGTTCAACTTGAAGTTTGTGTTCAATCGAACTTTGTATTCCATTGACCTTGTTTACAATCAAACTTCATTATTAATTGAACTATGTATTTAATAGAACTTAGTATTCAATAGTGGTTTTCATGATATTAAGACCTTGCTGTTGAATTTATGGGAGCATAAAATCCAATATGCTTGGAAGAGCAAAAGGCTCAAAATGTTCCGATGGCATTAATGGAAGAATTAGGAAAGGAAAGTCATAAGAACGTTGTTGCTCGCATTATGTTGCTGAGTGGTATGGATGGTCTCATGGTCTGATATAAACGAGTTTGATCTTGTTAAATAGATGTGATAAGCACTAGACGCCTGATTTAGAGTCACATCTAATATCTAAATGAGATCGCTCACATAGAAATGTTCCTATTCTTGAACAATTGGTTCAATCAATAATTATTTCCTAACCTCAAAGTTTGGAGCATAAGAAGTTGCACCTTACTTATAATGAAAATATAAATACTTTTAGAGCTTGAAGAGGATCGGATTAAGGCCTTTAACTGCATACTAAATAGTATGTGGCATGACCTAGCTCTAACAAGGCTTAAACATATGGTTTCAAACCTACAAACAATGTGTTTGTAGTTATGTTTTCATTATTTAGTCTTATCCTTTGTGGATATAATTCTTCTTTCGTAAAGGTAATGCTATTAAAATGTCTTTTTCAACAAGATCTTATTGTTATGCTTATATCCTAAATGATAATGTCATCATGGATATTGGTTATTCATGTTATAACTAAAGTTATTTCCTAAATACATCTTTAAATAAGTTTAAAGTTTGATGTAAAAAATATTGATTAAGTGGATTTGTCCGCTTATGCACAATATTAGTAGGAAAAACTAGAAGAAAACCATTTGGAATAGTTATCCATTGCGATCGATCCATTATATATGTGGTCCTTTCAAATTTCCGAGTAAGGCACGAAGCGTTTTATTATATATAATTTCTGTTAAATATTTCCTCGATTTGATTATGTCTATTTAATTCTTTACGAATGTGAATCGTTTTGATGGTTTTCAAATTTGATAATTTTCTTGAAAATAGATTTAAAATAAAACTGAAGAAGTTTTAATTTATCGAGGAAATGAATACCCATATGATTAGTTCAAATCACTCGGTGATGCTTATTGTATTCGAATTTTTAACTTGTTTTTCCTGTGACTTATTGTATTCGAATTTTTAACTTGTTTTTCCTGTGACTCCACAACACTTCGTGTTGCGGAAAGAAGGAACATAACACTTCTAGAAATGGTTAAGTCGGCGATAATTGAGATAACTCTGTCTATCATCTTTGGGGTGATATTTTATTTTCTTATTCGTACTTAACCAGGTGTCTTCCTAATCGGTATCTTCCACACCATATGAGTTACGGATAGGTCGTAAGAACGATTATACACCTTGAGATTGTTTAAGTATATATTACATTCCTCAATTTTAAGTTTTCGCAAACTTTAGACCATGGGGAAAGAAATAGTGTTTTCGTGAGATACTTTGAACAATCCAAAGGTTATGTGTTTATAGGTGAACACAAAAGTGGGAGTGTAACCGGTTTGAATCTCGGATGCCACATTATTGGAAAATACAGGGACACAAATAAAGGTTAGACATTATTTGAGAACATAGAATCACCTCATTCGAGTGGGAGAATTTGAGGAATTAAGATAAAGAATTTGTTTCTTTAGGGAAATTCCTCAACATATTACGAATAAGAGTAATTCTAATTTGAGTGGGAGAATATTGAGAAACTGAGAATTCGTTTCAAGGAAATCTCAATTCGAGTGGGAGTAATATGAGGATCCGAGAAATTGGTTCAAGGAAATCTCAACCCGAATGGGTGCAATTTGAGAATTCCAGAATCCGTTTCAAGGGAATATTAATTGCCAAAAAGATAATCTCCGTGTCGATATGAGATCGAATGTGAGTATAATAAACATTAATGAAATTCCCACATATCCCACAAACAGAAAATGGATCAAAGAAATGGACGAACAATTAATTTTATGATACAAAATCATTCTTGGGAATTAGTTGAGCTTCCCAAAGAATACAAAGCTCGGTTTGTGGCAAAAGACTAAACAAAATAGAAAAGATACTAAGGTATCCAAGTAGTACTTTGATTTATTGTGCTATAAATATATGATCTGCAAATAAAAGGCTATAGATATGCTGACCGAGTTGTTATCTCTTGTAGTAACAAGAAATAGTCGCATAAAGCCTTTCATAAGTCGGAAACTGATTTTATTGAAAATTTTAGTTGTGGTTTAATAAGTTGTGTGGCTTAATCACTTTCTGAATAACTTGTGAGTTATTACTAATTTTTCAATTGAGTATTGATAGGGTCGTGTCACGATGCTTTGGTAGCATATATTATAGACCGTAAGTCTCTCTTGTGAGACCGAGCACAAAGATATCAAGTACAACTTTATGAGACATGGTTGCAATAAAAAGAAGTAAATATGATCAAGTACATATCTACACATGTAGCAGATCTTTAAAGAAAACGCATACCTAGAGAGACGTGTTTATGTAACATATCAAAGGCTCAAGGTTGTGTAGATGTCGAAAATGTACTAACTTAATGTTTCCCAAACATATTTAAGTTTTAATATTCATGGCAATTTATTTGTCAAATCCTATATACAGAGGAATGTTGTGCTTACATTCTTAATTTGTAAAGTATCTCGGACAGATAGGAGATCAGCCCACTCACATGGGTGATCGACTCCATTGTTTTAGTAATAAGTGGAGCAATAGCGTATTTTAAGTATATTGTCTAAGTGACAATTGAGAGCACAAACTTAAATCTTCGATGCTACAGTTGTATGGCTTACAACAATCGATGAATTATTTAGTTTCACCTAATCTGTCTATGATACCAAATGCGAGTTCTAATGAGTTTAATGATTAGATGAGTGAACTCGGATTCGAACATTGAGTATGTTTGAATTATCATCTGTGCAACATTGATTGAAAGACATACCTCCATGGGAAAGGAGAAATGTTGCAGCATGTGAGTCATACCACATGTGTATAAGACGACCAATAAGGGAAAAAGAAGAAACGATCTCTACTTCTATGCTATGTGAGTCCCTTGAGGTGTGAGTAACCTCAAAATTAGTATCCTTATGACCTTTTCTTGTCTCTAGAGGATTAGCTTGATGTTTGCTATCTTAAGACGTTGCTTAAGGGTTATGAATGATTCGACTTGGCGGGACAATCTTAGAAAAGCGAGTTGAGTTAAGTCCGAAAGAATATATGAAGAGGGAAGATCGTTTGAAGTTCACATTAAATTGTATTCACCGGTCGTCCAATTATCCCGTCTTAGTGACATCTCAGTGATAAAAGATAATTGTGAATACAAGGGTTTTATGAGTAAAACTGAGATCATGAGAATTTACAACGTGATTAATGATCTAGGATATTGCATACTAAATCTACTCTTGTCGTACGTTTATTGAGTTGCTATATACTCCTAACAGATGTATAGCAATTGAGCTCTCAGAGTATGCCGGTCGCACGACCTATTTTTCAAGTATGAACTGTTTGCAAGTCACACGATTATTCTCTTGAGATATAATGAGTATATCAAATTAGTTTGTGTGTGAGTGGGAGATGGATCATGGATCCGGTTTGACCCGGATCCAACCCGCCCACTAACTAGTTGCAATTGAATACTCATTAATAAAGTCATTAAGGTAGTACTTAATGGAGTCTCTTCGTTTGCTTATTGGTTACACGTGGTTACTATATATAGTGGCAATATTCTATATGTAAAGAGTTAGCACATATGACAATACTAACACACATAAGAGAATCAAGAGAGACGAGTGAGAGCACTCATCATATTCGTGTATGCTCGATGCAAACAAGGTATGAGAAACTTAGGTTGTGAACCATGATAGCTTTCCATTTGTGATCGTTATCCCGACCGGTGATCTAAACGTTGGTTCGATCGCTTCCGCTTCCGCTATAGTATTCGGGTACGTTCCGAATCCTTTATTTCTAACAATAAACTTGTAAGGACACAACATACACAGGGCGGAGCTATGTAGGAGGTAGAGGTCGCAGTCACTACGGGTCCTTTCGCTATACACAAGTATAAATTTCTATAAAAAATTGCATTTTTTGCTGTATTTCTTGTTCGTGCTACGGGTTAAAAAAAATTAAGATACCCTTGCTTCGGGTCACCCCACATTCTGGATCCGCTAACATACAACTAACACCAAAACCAAGTTATGTATCATCAAACCAACTCTTCAAGGTATTATTTTTGACTGCTTGATACTAAATATTTTGTATACATTAGTAGTTTATGAACACATTTAAGTTACATTTGTGTATATTTACATGTGCAGCAACATATTTTATGCTATGTATTTGTGAATGCATTTTTTGTGTACATAATTTATGTTCATGTGATAGTTGTGATTGCATTAAACTGTAACTTCTAAACAACACAACATCATTCTTGATGCGTATACAACTCAGAAATAACAACACACTGAAAACGCCAACATTATGATTTAGCTAATTAAGTAGTAGTCTAATTGAGTTTTCTGTACATAACCTTGTCTAAGGTATGACCTTTGCTAAATCTGTTGCACTCGAGTTTTGAATATCTTATATTCTGCATAAAGTTTGAAACTTTGAAAGAAAAAGAGATTAGAAAGAGTAATATAATTTGTCTTTGTGTTGTAAAAAGGTAAAAATGTGGAAACTGAAAGTTGCGAATGGAAATAGTCCTTGGATCCATTCTACCAACGATCACTTTGGGCGTCAAGTTTGGGAATTTGATCCCGAGTTTGGTTCTCTTGAAGAAATTGGTGAAGTAGAGAAGGCTCGACAAACCTTTATAGAGAATCGTTTTAAACAAAAGCACAGTTCGGATATGCTTATGCGCATTCAAGTTAGTTTTATAGTACTCATATGTTGTACATCAATACATCATATAACAAAGTGATCATTCAACATCTTTTAGCATATTGTTAATACTACACTATATGCCTTAAGTTTTAACAAACTTAGAGAGTTTTTTAATATATATGGTACTATATCCGTTCATTATAATATGAACATGAAATGAACTTGACATTGTAGACGCAAATGCTCAGGATTCTACAGCTAATTGAATTTCGAATACAAGCGGAAATTGTATTCGAATATAAAACGCAAATCGAACGAGTAAATGTTAATAAAAGATGTGATCTTTTATTTATTTAACAATGAAGTTTACAAACTCAGCTAGCTTCCTCTCTCTCTCAAACTCTCTTTGGATTTGACAATGAAGAACGTTAGTTGCTTTGAACATACAAAACCTATATATATAGAGACCTGCGAAACTAGGACCTGCGAAACTAGAAACCTGCGAAACTCATTCTCTGAGTTTCGCAACATGCGAAACTTAGACTAAGTAGAGTTTCGCACTAAAACAGAGTTTCACAATTCTCAGAGTTTCGCAATTTGTAATCAATCGAAGCTAGGTAATCTATACAAGCTGTTGTCACAAGATGTTGATTTTTCATCAACAGACATGTAGAGATTCTTTGTAGTGTATTACTTGAAATTGATACGTTTTCCAAATTATTTCTTGACAATTATAGTTCGTGAAGGAGAATCCATACCATGACGATATACCAAAAGTCAATATAAAAGACGTCGACGATATTACAGAAGAAAAAGTAGCAAATGTACTAAGAATAGCTTTACGTTTTCATTCAAGTCTCCAGGCAAAAGATGGACACTGGCCAGGGGATTATGGAGGTCCTTTGTTTCTTTTGCCTGGTTTGGTAAGTTTTAATTTTTCGTACACAAATAAAGGTGACATTTTTGACCCATTTACATGATTTGTGGTCAACTCGGACTTCTGTTAATGTCTCATCCATAACAGATGAAAAATTGAACTCCAAAATTAAGCAAAAAGGAAGCGGATCTAAATATCTAATCTCTTAAAGTGTATTTTAAATGCGTAAAACCTACAAAATTATTCTTTTTAAAATTTATATTAATATGAAATTTTATCATATTTGACACAATGATTGTTCATTTTCTTTTTTTGGCAAAAAGTGTTTTAAGTCACCCATTTTGACTGCACAAGGTCTACTCCATTAATGTGTGTGCTTCCAAAAAGTTGTTAATCGTCTTGTTTTCCTGCAATGCATCTAGGTAATTACTCTATCCGTTACCAGGACATTAGATTCAGTCTTATCCAATGAACATAAGAAAGAGATTCGTCGATACATCTACAATCATCAGGCACGTTTAGCTTAATCTTGCTCTTATTTTTCATGGCATGCCCATATCTTGCTGGCTATCAAGTATCTTATAAATGCAGAACAGAGACGGTGGATGGGGTCTGCATATCGAAGGCCATAGCACCATGTTTAGTAGTGTCTTGAACTATGTTACCTTAAGATTACTTGGAGTTGATACTGGTGAAGAGGTAATGAAAAAGGCACAGATTTGGATTTTAGACCATGGTGGAGCCACCGCGATAACATCTTGGGGAAAGCTATGGCTTTCGGTATAGAGCTTGTTGCATCTGTTGCCTATTTTTTATTTTATTTTTTCATTTTACTTGAGCTTATTTAGAGGTGACAATATTTCCGAGTCTATTGTGTGGGTCGGGTCGTCGACCATAAACATTTTTTGTACTTTCTTAGTTAGAACTTCGGATAAGTATTTAATGTTCCCAGTATCATTTAAACATATTATTACAACCGATAGTCTAAATTTTGTAATAAAACAGTCTAAAAGGCTTTTTATGCCTTTTAGATACACTTTGGGTCACTTGTGACCCGTTTGACATGTTTGACCGGTTTGACCCAATTCCGCCTTAGCTCACTTTCTGGATTTCACCAATGTTGACCGTTAGAGATTTAGCATAACCCAAATCAATTTATTTATTCTTAATGGGTTGAGATTGCCACATTTAAGCTTATCGTATCTTTGTTGTTTACAGGTGCTCGGGGCATATGAGTGGTCTGGGAACAACCCATTGCCCCCTGAGTTATGGTTGTTTCCATATATTCTTCCAGTTCATCCAGGTGAACCTCTTTTCATTTCTTATATTTCTATTTTGTGTATGTCTGTATTATGTCGATATGTATTATGAAATGTTTCAGGAAAAATATGGTGTCATGCTCGAATGGTATACTTGCCTATGTCGTATTTATATGGGAAGAGGTTTGTTGGTCCAATCACACCTACAGTTCTGGCATTGAGAAAGGAGCTGTTCACGGTTCCTTATCATAAAATAGATTGGAATAAAGCACGAAATCAATGTGCGAAGGTTAGTATACGTCCTGATTGACTTTCAAGTTGTATCCAGTGTTCTTCATATTATATCTTACTCTAAGTTTTGGGATTGTGTATATATTTCTGCAGGAAGATCTTTACTATCCACACCCTGTTATCCAGGACATTATTTGGGGAACTATTGACAAGATTGTGGAACCGATTCTCATGAGATGGCCCGGGAGGAGGTTAAGACAAAAGGCTCTTAGCCGTGTAATGGAACATATTCATTATGAAGACGAAAATACTCGCTATGTATGCATAGGATCAGTAAACAAAGTAAGCGGTTTTTTTTGTGAAATTTGTTCCTACGGAATGCATATGCTCTTTTACAATCACTAGAAGATACCTCTATCTTGCAGGTGCTAAATATGCTCTGCTGTTGGGTAGAAGATCCAAACTCAGATGCTTTCAAGTTTCATGTCCCGAGAATACACGACTATTTATGGGTTGCTGAAGATGGCATGAAAATGAAGGTGTATAAGATACTCTACTTTTGGTTTCTATCACATCTAGCCTTTTTCTACATGCAAATTATTTTTAAAAATTTATTACTTTATTCAGGGTTATAATGGCAGTCAAATATGGGATACCGAATTCGCCATTCAGGCAATTGTTTCTACGAATCTTATTGGCGAGTTTGGGGGAACGCTTAAAAAAGCACACAAGTTCTTGAAAAGGTCACAGGTGAAACATGTTATTATAGTAAGAATTAGAGGTGGCAAGATGAGAAGGTTGGATAAGGGTCATAATTGATTCGGGTTAGTACAAGTCCAAATCGGTCGCTTCATGTCAAGTTGACCTGCAAACACTTTTTTACTCATTTTATATTCTTTTAAAAGAAAATATGTGCTAATACGGATTACAAAATAATATACTTAAAAACTGTCTTTGGGAACTTTCACCCATTTGACCCTCTTCGTTTTAGCTAACTTAGTTTACTTGACCCAGTTGACCCGTTTGAGATAAAGCACAATCCAAATCGATCCGCTCATGAGTCGACGTGTCGAATTTTCCACCTATACCAGGAGCTTAAAATTCATTGTCATAGCTGATGGGTGTGTATCTTTAAAACATGCTGATTGCTTCTCGTTGCTGTACAGGTCATAGATGATTTCCCTGGTGATCCTGGTTATTGGTATCGTCACATTTCAAAAGGTGGTTGGCCGTTCTCGACTGCAGATAATGGGTGGATTGTGTCAGATTGTACTGCTGAAGGATTAAAGGTTAGTATTTACGATTTGGCACATTTAAGTTATCCATTATTGTTTAATATAATGATACATGTTAAACATTAACGTTCATGATTTCCTTTATTAGGCTGCACTCATGCTATCCAAATTGCCATCAGGAACTGTTGGTGAACCGTTAGGTGTAAAGCGATTATATGATGCCGTTAATGTTATTCTATCTTTACAGGTAATTATGATCAATGATTCTAACTAAACAATTAAAAAGACTCTAAACCTTATTCCGACATAAATGAAATATGCGTGCAGAACGCTGATGGTAGTTTTGCAACATATGAACTGACAAGATCCTACAAATGGTTGGAGGTACCACATTAGTACCAACTATCCATACTGTTTCAAAAAAAAATTTGTTCAATCTGACTAGTTTCTACTCTCTTTTTTTCATGCAAACCTTTTTCCAGTTGATAAATCCTGTAGAAACCTTTGGTAATGTTGTTATTGACTACCCGTAAGAATCACTATCTCTACTTTTTTTTTCCCTTCCAAATATTTGAACCGTTTCGGTTATTTACCAATCTAGCTATTGCTTTTCAGATGTTTAGAATGTACCTCATCTGCAGTTCAAGCTTTAGCAGAGTTCAAAGAGTTATACCCTCATCATAGGAGAAAGGAAGTACAAAAAAGTATTGACAGAGCAGTTATGTTCATTGAAAAAGATCAGGCATCAGATGGTTCATGGTTTGTCATCCGTCCACTTATTATTGTTCTAATATTCTGCTGAATTATCACTGTTATATCAGCTGCAACATACTTAATTCTAAGAGAAACATAAATTACCTATTTACCCCTTTTGCTAAACACGATATTTCTATTTCCATTTATAAAAACTGTCTCTACTTTTTCACAAATACGGTCCTTCAAATTTTATTTATTGAATAAGAATAGGAAGTTGTTAAACATTCAAACATCCAAGTATATGCTTATTACAGCGAATTATCTTTTATATCACATACTCAATTTCAAAATGTGCATCCAAACACCCCTTTGATGACATCAGTAGATGATGACTTGACTAACGACTAGGTATGGTACATGGGGAATTTGCTTCACCTATGGAACATGGTTTGGAATCGAAGGACTAGTGGCCGGTGGGAAGAACTTTTCTAATTGTTCTAGCATTCGTAAGGCTTGTAAGTTTCTATTGGGTAAACAACTTGCTTCTGGTGGCTGGGGGGAGAGTTATCTCTCCTGTGAAGAGAAGGTGAGGTTTAACTAAATTTCTAGTGCTAGAGGCGATGTGGGTTGGACGGGTTAGGGAACGGGTCAAACGGGTTCAGATTGAAAGCCCCCTATTTTGTAAGATTCAAAACGAGCAGGGCTGGGCTAACCAACAAACATGTATTGTCCATTTTCTAATACTTTAATCATGATTACAAAAAATCAATGTTATAAACATTGATAATCTAAATCAATTTTTATGAATAAAACGATTTTGTGCATTATAAACAGACTGGTTCACTGTCAACCCATTTTACCCATTCCCTTTTATGCTTTATTTTTCCTTGACCCGTTTGAGATAAAACAATCCCAAACCAACGTATTCATAACTAAACGATCAGAAAATAATGTCACCTCACCTGGCCACAATCTTCTTATTGTTTATGTACAGGTTTATACCAATCTTGAAGGAAATCAGTCTCATGTTGTAAATACCGCATGGGCTGTTTTAGCTCTTATTGCTGCTGACCAGGTACTCATCTTAACTTCAATAACCATATCTTTACTATTTATCCAATTTTTCAATTTTTCTTTTTTCGCAGGGTAAGAGAGATGCGAAACCATTGCACTTAGCAGCACAAGTGTTGATAAATTCTCAGATGGAAAATGGGGATTTCCCACAACAGGTGTTGATTTATTATTTTCAACAACCCCATATGTTCCAAAGTCATTAATTTTGTTATATATACGTTTAAGAGCTAGTAATCAAGGTGTTAATTTTAAATTTGTAAGGATAATACTGCACAAGTAGTACATATGACAAGAAACTATATGGTTTTCATTAATCAAGTATTACTAAATAAAATAATTTTTTAATTGGTTTGTGACTAATGTTCTTTTAATTCAATATGTTGTATTTGTTGCTACTTTCGTATGATTACAGGAGATCATTGGCGTGTTTAACACAAACTGTATGATCACATATGCTGCATATCGAAACATCTTTCCCATTTGGGCTTTGGGAGCATACAGATCTCGTGTACTTCAAAGTCTATGAATTCATGGATAATCATTATTAGTATATACAGAATATGTGAACTAATCCATGCCTATGAATTCATATTTGTTTCTTACTACACAATGCAGTTTATTATTATACATTATATTACATTAGTGCGTAATAAAATGTATAACTTGCAAATTTCATGATCTTTGATCAAAGTTTGACATATACCGTTTTATCTTCTAGTTAATTCTCTCTTAGGAAACGATGGATTAAAGTGCGTTCTGTTATGGCATTATTGATGTCTTCAACTTAAACAAGAATGGACTCAATATAAATACATAAGATGCCTCGTTTTCTTTCTGAAAATAATTTAGAAGGGTATAAGTGATGTTTCACATGTAAACAATTATTTCTGAAATGCAGTGCAATGCAATTACTTGTTAATGTCACTCATGAATTTTGTGTTGAAACATGAAACAGTCGAAACAAGAGAACCCGTTTTAAAATGGGAGTTATATACATCATTTTCAGAAGCTTTAAGTTTCAGAGGTTTTGTTGAAAATGATAGTAGCGTAGCTGGCAATGTCTTCATTTGGTGATTGGCGTAATTGTCCAATGGTTGGGTACACGTGTGATGAATTGATGAAGTTTCTACAAGGTGGATGATCACACATTTTAGCTAGTGCACGAAGAGCTCTATATAACGGTGTCTCAGTAATACTATCAATCTTGCTTGGGTCGAGTGCAACAACTGAGCAGTCTGTTACCACCTTTAACAAAGCCTGCAAGAGCCAAGTAATTAGATATGCATGTCAAAAGTATAGTACTAGCTACTTGAAGTTTATGCATCAGATATATATTAAATGCAAGATGATATATAGGTACTATGTACCTCCATTGCTCCTTTAGAGATCATATCTTGACTGAGTTTATCGGAGTGGCAAGAAAGATTTCTAAGACAACCAGCAGCATTGTGCTTTGTGGTGTTAGTCTCTGCTGAAAGCAACAGTTTTGCAAGTTGGGGTATACATCTCCTTAGGTCTTCATATAAAACGTCACTATGGTATGCTGTATATAAAATCTGCAAAACAAATAATGTCCACGGAAGCTCTCATCCGTTATATATATAATTCAATATAATGTTGCACAATAACTCGTTGAAAACACAAAGGCATCTTACAGCAACTACAGCAAATCTCTGGGGGTAGCTGTCCTTATCAGATAACAGATCAACCAACAGACTAATGATGTTGTGTTGTGCCTATGACATATATAGCATCAAGTAGTCAGAAAACAGAGAAAAACACACAGGCTTGATCAATGATGTTTACAAAATATATAATGATATAGTCTAGTAATAACATATATATATATATATATATATATATATATATATATATATATATATATATATATTGTTGGGACATAAAGATTAGTACTGCCAAGCTTAAAATAGGTTAGTACTGCTATCCAAAGTTTCTACTGTCGGTTCATTTCAAAGTTACTACTGCCGAAACAAGAACAAGATTAGTACTGCCAGAAAGATCTCAGAGTTAGTACCGCTGGTAGGATTTCAAGATTAATACTCCTGGTATGATTTCTGGAGTTAGTACTGCTAGACCAGTTTCCATTGTTTCTACTGCTGACGTTGTCCAAAGGATATGCGGCGCACATGGGTCTGCAGTTACCTAATCTTAACAAAGCGTGCACGACAAAGCATGGGTTGCTTTACGGCTACAAGACATGCTTAGATAGTTTGACTTCTATGCATTAATTACTATAACGTGTAATTGGAACTCTACAATTTATAAGTAGAGTTTCATACCTTAATAGCATGCGTGTATGTATGCCCTGGTGTATAAATACCATCCTTGTAATTTTAAGTAAGTGTGTGTAAGTGTGAACATAAGTGAGTAAGCTTAGATAGAGAGTATACACATATACAGATTAGTTAGCTTCAAGGTTATTGTAACCCTAATACAATCAAGTGTATTCGTATTATTTTCACAAATAATATTGGAGCTTTTGTTATACAATTTGTGTGTTCTGTTGTTTACTAAATACAAACACTTATACAAGACACACATATAACTTCCAAACTTAACAAGTATTATTCCGCAAATTTCTTGTTAAGAAGTTCAAGCACAGTTAAATTTAATCTTGATCTTGATCAAGTCGATCCTGACAAGTGGTATCAGAGCACCAGGTTGCTTTGAACTTTTGGAAGTCAAAATTTAGTTTGTTTAAAAGTTATTTTCAAAACTTTTATAAAATGTCTTCTGATGAAACTCAAGCAAACAAAATCCCCATACTCAGGCCAGATGAGTATGATATGTGGAAAAATATGATGAAGCAGTACATGTTGCTTACAGACTATCAACTATGGGATATTTGTGTAAATGGTCCTAAGTATCCTGTTAATGGTGATGGTGCCAGGATTCCAAGAGCACCACCAAATACAAATGCTGAAAGAAAGGAAAAAGCTACAGAATTTAAAGCTCTTAGCATTCTATTGATATCCATTCCTAATGAATATCAAAGAAAGTTTGAAAATTGTGAGGATGCAAAGGTTCTTTTGGAAGCAATAAAGAAAAGATTTGGTGGCAATAAGAGCATTAAGAAAAATAAAAGATCCTTGTTAAAACAACAATTTGAAAACTTTAATTCTGTCAGATCTGAAACATTAACACAAGTTTTTGACAGATTTTCTAAACTTGTGGGTGATCTTGAAAACCACAATGTTAAGATTGACAAAGATGATCTTAACAGAAAATTTCTAAGATCACTTGGAGATGAATGGACAATGTACACTGTTGCTTTGAGACAGGGCAGTAATTTGGATGATAAGGAGCTTGATGATCTATATAATGATCTGAGATCATTTGAACCAGAAGTGGAGAGCAAGAAGCAAGCCACTTGATACACTCCAAATATGCAGAATGTTGCATTTATGTCATCAGGAGGAGTACAAGTAGATCCAAACTCAGCATTTGTGTCTACCTCTGTTGTTACAGGTTCTGCATCTGGATCATCATCACAGGACAAATCTTATGATCAAGTTCTAGAAGCCTTCTTTGCTAGTCATGTGACTTCATCACTGACTAATGAAGAACTAGAACAGATCAGTCCTGATGATCTAGAAGAAATGGACATCAAATGGCAAATGGCCATGATCACAATGAGGGCAAAGAGGTACCTACAAAGAACTGGCAGAAACAACTTCTCCATAAAAAGAGAAGACAATGCTGGTTTTGATAAAAGCAAAGTGGAGTGCTACAACTGCCACAAAATGGGTCACTTTGCCAGAGAATGCAGATCTGGAAGACAGGAGGTGAATGGTCAAAGGAACAGAGAAGAAGTGTTCCTGCTCAAGCTCAAGGTCAGGGGGTTAGTACAAGTACCTTGGTATCCCAAGATGGTATGGGATTTGATTGGAGCTATCAAGATGAACATGAAGCTCAGAATCAGGCATTAATGGCACAAACAGAAGCTGCAGGCACTTCAGATGAAGTCCCATATGAGGTACAGGTTAAATTGTGCTCTAGTATATGTAAGAAAGCTGTTAAACATTACAGAGATCACAACTTTAAAATCTGTGATGAATTAAAAGAGTGGGACATTAAACATATACATACAACTGCTGCCATAGAAAACCTAGAAAAAATCATTGAAGCATATAAGAAAAATGAAACTCAGTTTGACTATGATGTTAAGTATGCTAAGTGGGAAAGGGATGTATTACAAGACAAAGTGGATGAGCTAACAAAAAAATTAGCAGAAGTCACTTGTGAGAAAGAAAGCATAAAACTAAAAGTTTGTGACTTAGAAAATGCATCCAAAAATGTACAAAATATAATCAAGGCACAAATACATGATAAAATCAAAACAGACCTAGGTTACTATAATGTACCCCCACCATATAACAACAACTACTTTCCACCTAAATCTGATTTAGACATAAATAGTTTAAAGGAGGAAATGTCTGATATGGTCAAGAAGGTTGATCCTATCATGAATCAAGACAATGATCTTGATAAAGTTGAGATAACTGAGTGGACATCTGATGATGAAGAAGAGTCTAAACCTGATAGGCTTAAGAAAGTTGAGTTTAAATCTGAAACAACAAGCACTAGTTTAAACAATAGATTGCAAAATAACAAAGTGCATACTGGGCTAATTTCTAAAATTTCTGGTGAGAAATTAGCAGAGGGTAAAGTGTTGTTTCAAGAAAAGACAAAAATGAGGGTAGAACAGAAGACAACCACAGAAAACAAGTCTAGGAGAGGCCTAGGATTTGTAAATCAAAAGACAAAAGCAATTAGTAAACCTGTTAACAAAATTGAACATGTTAAATCTGCAAATGTTAACTGTACTAGTTGTAAATGCAAAGCAAGCACTTCACCACCATCTCTCAAAACAAAACAATTTCTCAGGGGAAACCAAAGAAACTGGAATCAATCAGTTTCACAAAGACTGGGAAAGAATTTTCAAATGGTGAAGATGAAGGCATGCTTTATCTGTGGAAAAACAAACCATCTTCAGAATAAGTGTCATCATAATCCAAGAAATAAAAGGGTTATGAGATCACTATGGACGGCTACTGACAGAATTAATCATCAAAATTTTAAAAATAAAATTAATTCTGTTAATATGTCAAGAAGATCAAGGCTCAATCAGTTAATACTGCTGCACCAAAATTTACTACAGCAGCATTAATCAGAAACAGAGCCAACAGTACAAAGACTCAAGCAGCATTAAAAATTAATACTGGTAAGTAGAATACTACTGCTTCAGTTAAGACTGTTGCACCTGGTAGAACAGTTAAAACTGCTAAGGTAGTTTATAGTGCTAGACATATTAACACTGCTACCAATTTTAATACTGCTAGGCAAAATTATACTAGTAGCACTTTTAACCCAGTTTCTGCTGCTAAGTCTAACATCAGTTGGACTTGGAAACATCAATCAAAAGTTTCCAAAACCAACAGTACACCACAAGCAATGATCTTTGAAAGAGTTGACTTTGTGGATGTACAAGGGAGACCCAAAACCAAATTAGTTTGGGTTCCCAAAGAAAACTGATAATCTTTATTGTATTTATCTGTGCAGAGTAAGCCAAGAAGTTTGTGGCATGTTGATAGTGGATGCTCAAGGCACATGACAGGGGATAGAAGCAAGCTACAGAACTTCAAGGAGCTTGATGGTGGATATGTAGCTTTTGGAAGTAATCCTAAAGGTGGAAGGATTACAGGAAAAGGGACTGTCAACAGTGATAAGATAAGCTTTCAAGATGTTTATTATGTTGAACAGTTGAGATTCAATTTGCTAAGTGTGAGTCAAATCACAGAGAAAAAGAATCCAGTTCTTTTTACTGACACAGAATGCTTTATTCTTTCTGATAAATTTAATCTAGATGATAACATGATTTTAATGAAAATTCCCAGAAAGAATAATGTGTACTGTTGTGACTTAGCAAACATGAAACCTCAACAAAATTTAAACTGTCTTATCTCAAAGGCATCTGTTGATGAGTCTGATCTTTGGCATAGAAGAATGTGTCACATGAATTTTAAAACTATTAACAAACTTGTTAAAAACAAACTTGTTAGAGGTTTACCTGAAAAGACATATTCATGTGATGACCATTGTGTTGCATGTTTAAAGGGGAAACGACACAAATCTTCTTATAAAACCAAAGGTGTGAACTCAAACTTTTCTCCTTTACATCTACTGCATATGGATCTGTTTGGACCAATCAATGTCAGTAGTATAGGAAAGAAAGTTTATTGCTTGGTGATCATTGATGACTTTAGCAGATTTAGTTGGGTATTCTTTCTTAGAACTAAGGATGAAACAGCTGAAATACTTAGATCATTCATTACTAAGATTGAGAACCAAACTAATCAAAAGGTTAAAATCATCAGGTCTGATAATGGAACAGAATTTAAAAATCATGAGATGAATAAATTCTGTGAAACAAAAGGAATAGAAAGACAGTTTAGTGCTCCTAAAACTCCACAAAAAAATGGAGTAGCAGAAAGAAGAAATAGGACACTAATTGAGGTTGCTAGAACAATGTTAGCAGATGCTAAACTACCAATGACCTTCTGGGCAGAAGCAGTTAGTACTGCTTGTTATGTTCAGAACAGGGCACTAGTAGTAAAGCCTCATAACAAGACACCATATGAATTGTTTTTCAAAAGGAAACCTTTGATTGGCTTTTTAAAACCATTTGGATGTCCTGTTACTATCTTAAATTTCAAAGATCACCTAGGCAAGTTTGAGAGCAAAGTTGATGAGGGAGTCTTTGTTGGATACTCTACACAAAGTAAAGCATATAGAGTATTCAATCATAGGACTAGAATAGTGGAGGAAACCATGAATGTGACCTTTAATGAACACACACCTAGTGTAGTGGGAAAAGGTCCAGAGTGGTTATTTGATATTGATGCTCTAACTCAATCTTTCAGAAATGTGTATGAGTCATCAAATACAGGTACAAATACAGGTGAATCAAGTGCTGCAAATCAGAAGAAAGATACTCCATTAGAGTACATTACTCTACCCTCCTGGTCACCTGATCCACCTGAAATTTTTCAACCACCTCCACAACAACAAGCTCAGAGTTCAGAACCAATCACATCAAGTCAGAAACAGTATGGTGCTTATGATGATGGCCATACATCCTCAGATCCTGAAATGCTTCCAAAAGAAGAAGCAAATGGTGTGAATACATCTGAGAATGCAGAAAGAAATGCAGATTTAGAAGCAGATCGTTTTGCTGATGTAACTGCAGAAGAAAATGTAGATGAGAATCAAGATCCAACTAGTCTATCCTTGACTAAGACTAGCATTCTAATAGAACAGAATGATACAAACTTGGAGTCTGGGATTCCTCTGTCATCTACTGGTCAGTATCAACAACACAAAGCCTATCATCCATTAGAGAATGTAATAGGTGATATTAACTCTGCAGTGCAAACCAGAAGATCTGCCAGACTAAATGAAGAAGACATCAATACTTCTTTATTTGTCTGTTTTCTATCTCAGATAGAGCCCAAGAAGGCAAATGAAGCCTTGAAAGATCCAAGTTGGGTTGAAGCAATGCAAGAAGAGCTGCTTCAGTTTAAGATTCAAGATGTTTGGACATTGGTGGATCTCCCAAAAGGAAAAAGGGCTATTGGAACAAGATGGGTATACAGAAACAAGAAAGATGAGAGAGGCATTGTGATCAAGAACAAAGCAAGGCTGGTTGCTCAGGGATATTCTCAAGCAGAAGGCATTGACTATGATGAAGTCTTTGCTCCTGTAGCTAGAATAGAAGCAATTAGGTTGTTCTTAGCGTATGCATCTTTCAAGGACTTCAAGGTATACCAGATGGATGTGAAGAGTGCATTTCTATATGGCACTATTGAAGAAGAGGTATATGTATGCCAACCACCAGGATTTGAAGATCCCAAGCATCCAAATAAAGTGTACAGATTGGACAAGGCACTTTATGGATTGCATCAGGCTCCTAGAGCATGGTATGATACTTTATCTGTTGGAGAATGGTTTCAAGAGAGGTGCAATTGACAAAACCTTATTTATCAAACGAATTAGAAATGATATCCTCCTAGTTCAAGTCTATGTAGATGATATTATTTTTGGTTGAACAAGGGATAGTCTTTGTAAAGAGTTTGAAGCTCTTATGCATCAGAAATTCAAGATGAGCTCTATGGGAGAGTTGACTTTCTTTCTAGGATTACAAGTTAAACAGTAGAAAGAAGGGATCTTCATAAGTCAAGGGAAATATGTTAATGACATTCTGGAGAAGTTTGGATACAAAGATGTAAAGATTGCTAGCACTCCAATAGAGACACACAAACCATTGCATGCAGATCTTGAGGGGGAGGATGTTGATGAACACCTCTACAGATCTATGATTGGATCTCTCATGTATCTGACCTCAAGTAGACCAGATATTATGTTTGCTGTTTGTGTCTGTGCTAGATTCCAGGCAAATCCTAAAATGTCACATGTTCATGCAGTCAAGAGAATTTTTAGATATCTCAAAGGTCAACCAAAACTGGGCCTTTGGTATCCTAAAAATTCTTCCTTTGACTTGATTGCATACACTGACAGTGATTATGGAGGAGCCAATATGGATAGAAAATCTACATCAGGAGGTTGTCAATTTTTGGGAGGAAGACTTGTGTCTTGGCAATGCAAGAAGCAAACTACTGTTTCCACATCTACAGCAGAAACAGAATATGTTGCAGCATCAAGTTGTTGTGCTCAAGTGCTTTGGATTCAGAATCAGATGTTGGACTATGGTTTGACCTTTCTAAATACTCCCATTTTTAATGATAAGAACTCTGCTATCAGTATTATAAATAACCCTGTAAAACATTCTAAAACTAAGCACATTGAAATCAGATATCATTTTATAAGAGATTGTAATGAGAAAAGATTAATTCAGATTTTTAAAGTTCATACTGATAATCAGTTTGCAGATCTATTCACAAAAGCATTTGATGTGGGTAGATTTACATTCCTGGTTACAAGCATTGGAATGATAAATTCTTAATAAGTCTTTAGTTAATATTGCTCTTTGTAAAACTCTGTGCTTATTCATGGGTTAATACTTAGTATTCTTTAATACTGTCAAATATTAATACTGCTAGTCACTTTTAGTACTGCTAGTGTTAATATTGTTAAGTATTTTAATACTACTATTAAAATTAGTACTGCTATTAATACTGGTCTACTAAATAAGAATATCAGTATCAAAAGATACTGTCAATGTTAATACTGCTATACGTATTGCTTTTAGTACTGCTAGTGTTAATATTGTAGATATTTTTAATACTGCTACTTTTGTTTAGTACCGCTATTAATGCTTAGCATTATTAATACTGCTAATGTAGTTTACATTAATACTGTTAGTCATTATTAATATTAGTCATTATTAATACTGCTGTCTGTAACTAATATATAATAGTACTGCTTTCCCCCGTTAGTACTGTTAGTTATATTAGTACTGCTGGTTGTGATAAACGGTTTCTGCTGCTAGCATAATTTTAATACTGGACATGTTTTTAATACTGCCAGTACAAAATTCCCAATTTAGTACTTCTGGCACAATTTATTCTATTTCAAAATTAGGGCATTTAATGCTGCCCCTTTTCAAATAGTATAAATAGCAAACCTTTTTCACTGTTCGCTTTTCACCTACTGTTAACCTTTAACTACCAAAAAGCGATCAAAATCCATCTTTTCAAAAAAAAAAAAAAAAAATTACAATTTCTCCAACTAAAATGACTTCTCCTTCATCTTCTAACGTTGTTTTACCAACCGCAGATAAGCACAATCTGCTCGCTTATCTGCTCAAACCAAAAGGGGGAGAAAATTTTTATGAAATTGTAAACTTTCTGAAAAACAGCCACTTAAAGGTAGCACTTTCTGTCAACCCCATCATTTTTATCTCACATATAAACGACTTTTGGACTTCTGCTGAAAAGACAGAAGTTGATGGGGTGGCTACCATTATTGGCCAAGTAGCAGGGCAAAAAGTCAGAGTTACAGAGGCATTCATTCGTGCTCATCTTCAACTTCACGATGAAGAAGGTATCGAATGCTTATCTGTATCTGAAATTTATGAAAATCTATTATTGCTAGGGTATGAGGGGGAGTCGAATAAACTTACTTTTTGGAAATCCATGTTCCCAGTGGAAATTTTTGATTCATACCCTGCAACAATGTATATCTCAAAAGAGAACGGCATGGGATCAGTTTAACAGTAACATAGCTTCTGCTTTGATCTGCTTAGCTAATAACATGAAGTTCAATTTTTCAAAAATGATCTTTACTGGAATGTTGTACAACTTAGAGCATCCCGACTCAAAATTTTTGATGTATCCAAGGTTTTTACAACATATTTTTGATAATGAATTAACTAACCTACCAAGAGTCGGTGGTAAAATTGTTCTCCTCTCTCATACACAAAAACTATTTTCAAACATGAGGAGAACAGGGTTGGTAAAAGGCACCACATTTTCAGGGAGGGTCACAAATTTGACTGCACATATGCTAAGTGCACCCTCCACAGCAGGTGAAGAAGTAGCCACACCTTCTACTTCTCAACCCACACCTGCTGTTAAATCCAAGAAAACAAGGGAACCCAAGCCAACCTCCAAGAAAGCCAAGAGGGCTAAGAAACATGCATCTGAGGCTCCTCTTCCTCAGATGCATCAGCCAATTGATTTAAATGAGGTGGTCAATGAAGAGGAAGATGACCATATGGAAAGGGCTGCCACTACTGATTCTGCCCAATTGGGAGAACAGGACAGTGGTAATGGAACTAGGACCCAATCCATGGCAACACAGGATACAGAGATGCCATTGGACTCCTCTAATGCAGAGGATCCAGTGGATATCAATGTATCCAGTGGTCCCAGGTGCCAAGAAACCACATTGGGAGCTAATGATGCTCATACTAGGTCTGAGACATTAGCTAAATCTTCCAATGATCCACTAAGAGAGGGTAACACTTCTAGAAGTGGTGAGGATAGTTCTTTACTTAATGAATTGACGATTTTATGTACCAATTTATCTGAAGAGGTGGCTAGGCAGAAGGAAATGCTAGCATCTCAAGGAGATGAGATCTCCAGGTTAAATGGGTTGGTGAAATTGCTGCTAGAAAAGACGAATACTACTCCAGTTGCTACTGCTAGCATTGGAGTTAGTACTGCAGAGATTGAGGAAGAATGTGTTAATACTGCTGGGCTTGGTGAGCCAGTTAGTACTGCCAGTGCAGATGTGGTTAATACTGCTGGGCTAAATGAGCCAGTTAGTACTGCTGCAGTTAATGAGGAGGTTGTTGCTGCTGCTGAAGTATTATTAAGGGTGTCTGAGAGTCCAAAGGAGAAGGATAAACAGAAAGAGAAAGGTGTGAGCTTCAGAGAACCATCAGAACATACATCTACAATTAAAACTAAGCAGATTGGGGCAAAGGATAAGGGTAAGGGGATTCTAATTGAAGAAGAAAGACCTCTAAAAAGAAAACATCAAATAGAGGCAGATGAAGAATTGGCAAGAAAATTGCAAGAGGAGGAAAGGATGAGATATACTGAAGAGGAGAGAGAAGCAGAGCTAGAAAGGCTATTGAATGAGAAGAAGAGGAGAGAGTCAGAGGCTAGGTATAAGAAACAGAAGGCAAAGCCAAATACTAAGGCTCAGTTGAAAAAGGAGTATATTACATTCCTCAAGGGAGCTGGATTTCATGTAAAAATCTTAGCAACTATCCAGTTTGAAGATTTGAAGAGGATGGATGAAAGGGATCTTGATAGGATGATGATGGGAACAGAAGAAATAAGGATGGAGAAGGAAAGAAAGTTAAAAGGGATGAATGATACACCTGCTGCAGAGGTTATCAGGACTTTTGAAAGAAAGAAGAAGGGCACACAAAGTAAAAGCTACTTTGAACAGGTGCAGAATGTTGAAAAAGATGTGCATACTGATGTGCCATCTGCTGCTGAAGATAGAAATAAAGAGGAAGAAGATGTTGAAGGAAGAATGGTGCTTATTAATTCAGTTGACTGTGAGCCTTTGAAGGTAGATTATCCAATTATAGATTGGTATCAGATACTAGATGAGTCAAACAGGAGGCAATATAAGGTGATAAGGGCGGGGGTACAGTTGAGACTTACAGAAACTTTTTTTCTATGCTGAGAGTTTTTAGGAGAAAAGATGTAGATGAAATGTATGAAGCAGAGCTCAAGAGGTTTGGAGGAGAAAGAGGATACAATGATGATCATCAACTCTTTGAGTACCTGAAGCAAATGTACACCCCTGAGGCAGAGATGAGGATGTTCATGAAGGAATTCTCACCTGTCAACTACTGGTACTGCTTTGATAGCTGTGGAGTGCATATGTATAGCCAGGTAGATGGAGGTGTAGGATATTTTCTGATTGGAAAAGATTATCCATGGAAACCTACTGTGGTAGAGAGCATGTTGAAGCAAAAAGTCAAATGCACAAATCTTGAGGCAGCAGCAGTTTTGATAAAGGAGTTGAAAGAATATCTTAAAAGAATGAGTAAGCAGAAGAAATAAACCCCAATGTAGTCAAAAGGTAAATCTGGAGAAACTTGGTGCTGTTGGGTAGAAAGCATAAGTTTAGGGGGAGATTGTTGGGACATAAAGATTAGTACTGCCAAGCTTAATATAGGTTATTACTGCTATTCAACGTTTCTACTGCCGGTTCATTTCAAAGTTACTACTGCCGGAACAAGAACAAGATTAGTACTGCCAGAAGGATCTCAGAGTTAGTACTGCTGGTAGGATTTCAAGATTAATACTGCTGGTATGATTTCTGGAGTTAGTACTGTTAGACCAGTTTCCATTGTTTCTACTGCTGACCTTGTCCAAAGGATATGCGGCGCACATGGGTCTGCAGTTACCTAATCTTAACAAAGCGTGCACGACAAAGCATGTGTTGATTTACGGCTACAAGACATGCTTAGATAGTTTGACTTCTATGCATTAATTACTATAACGTGTAATTGGAACTCTACAATTTATAAGTAGAGTTCCATACCTTAATAGCATACGTGTATGTATGCCCTGGTGTATAAATATCATCCTTGTAATTTTAAGTAAGTGTGTGTAAGTGTGAACATAAGTGAGTAAGCTTAGATAAAGAGTATATACATATACAGATTATTAGCTTCAAGGTTATTGTAACCCTAATACAATCAAGTGTATTCGTATTATTTTCACAAATAATATTGGAGCTTTTGTTATACAATTTGTGTGTTCTGTTGTTTACTAAATACAAACACTTATACAAGGCACACATATAACTTCCAAACTTAACAAGTATTATTCTGCAAATTTCTTGTTAAGAAGTTCAAGCACAGTTAAATTTAATCTTGATCTTGATCAAGTCGATCCTGACATATATATATATATATATATATATATATATATATATATATATATATATAGCTTTGTAAGCAAATAATGGTCAATACTTACCAGCAAACCATAAAAATAGGAGCTATGAACGCACATTTGTTGTATCGCATCGCACGCCCAGGCACGCACAGCTGGTTTTTCATGTGTAAGACATGCTTTCAACTGTTCAAAAATATCTGCTCCATTTATGTGCTCATAAAACTCCTGTAAGCATCCAAATGTTTTTTATTAACAATAATAATAATAATAAAAGTCCTATTCCTATAATTAATAAACTAACTAAACAGGAATTGCAATATATGGAATCTCATTGTTACAAACAATCAACTTGAGAAAGACCTTTCAGCGGTGATCCAGTTCCCAATAAAGGTACTTTATTTAATTAACCATTTACCGATTTCTTAGCTAAATGATCCTATCATCTGTAATGTTGAGTTAAACTTTTAAAAACCTGATTTTCTTTCCTCCAACCTTCTCTATTACATAATACTATGTGACTTTCTTTATTTGTATTGTTTACTTTGGACCTGTTACTTTGGATGACCCGTTTGAGCTGTTTTTCATTTTAGATAAGCTGTATAACTTTAGGTGGTCGACCCCTTGAAGATTAAAAAAGGCCATACTGACCCAATTATAAAAACCATTGTGTGATTACATTAACTAATTAACATATATCAACTATACATTTAGAGATGCTAAATTGGTCATTCACTGTGACTATTTTGGCCCATTTATATGCTAATCTATCAAGCATTGTTTTTATTGACTCTGTAGTAAATCTATCATATGCCTACTATTGAAGGGGAGCTTTTATGCCACGGTAAGATATATTGTATACCTCGCGACTGTGATCACTATTGTTAGCGTTTATGCAATAAAATTTGGCAATGTGTTATGAGACGTCGCGACTATATTCGCTATTTTTGCGTCGGTATATTTAGATGTCGTTAAAATCTGCGACTTTATATACCGACATGCCATTAGAGGTCTGTAAGCGAATCACTACCCTAAAAATGTCACTGAACACATCGCTAAAAAACTTGTTTCTAGTAGTGGTTTAGATGTGTACTAAAAAATGTCCGGTTCTGACTACTCCATAGAGACTATCTCTAGGCAAAACAACCCTAGCTTAGAAAAAAGAATGGGACTGTCAACAATAAGTACTGACCTCGTCCATTTTAGCTAATTTTGAAACTATATTCAGAACGTCCACCTTGACTTCATTTGGTGATGAATCATCAAGTAACCTTTTCATTATATTTGGATCTAAGATATCTTCGTCTAGAAGTCCAACAACCAGTGACCGATGAACTACCATGTTGGCTACAAGGGAAACAGGTTTTGCAGTATCCTTCAACTCCAAAAGTTCCAAACACTTGACTATTATCCGAGGAAGCCCTACCTGAAGATTTAAAAGCATTATTCCCAAAATTAGTGATACACAGCATGTAAAACTTGCACGTACAGCTAGCTGTAACTATATTTGGCCTGTTGGCGTTTTTGAATATGTTACAACATCTTTAGTAATTTTAACTTCTTAAGTAAAGCTGTGAAGATATGTTTGTTCACCAGACCATATTATTTTCAAACAAGTATATATGATAAAAAAAGAGACAATGGATAGGATGTAATTAATTGTATACCTCCGAAAGGATTTGAATATACTTCTCCATGCTTGTTTTTATGTCTTTAACCATTTCCTTCCTATTACCCGACTCCATGTCTTGAAGAAGATTGCTCTCCACAGAAGCCACAAACGGAAACTTCAAAAGATCAACTACAAAAGAAACTGTATCTTTGACTCCATTGTTCCCTCCACCAGGTCCAACCCAACCGCGTAAAAGCTTAAGATGGACATCAGATATTAAATCACACAAAAGTTTTACATTTTCCTTTGTAAGCAACACCTGGTGAAAAATTGAACTGCCACCTTTAAGAGACAAGAATAGCGAGTAAATCGTCCTCACAACCCCAACAGGTGACAGGCCAATTTCATCTGAATGCTTGTTTCCTAACATATCAATAAGAGTTTGGGGGATATCACTAGCACTCGAGTCCTGAATATCTGAAACCCTGGCCCAACGTAATCTGTAATACAACAAACCCACGCACCCATCCCTAAATCCGTGCCAGTATGAGAACATGATTTTATCTCCTTGAGCATCTGTTGCTAAGATCCTGAGGTAATCACAAAGTGTGGTACTCCGTGGAATAAAAGGAAAGGCTTTTTTATAAATTGATCTTTCAGTAGAAGCACCATGTTCAAGGTACAAAATGGATGCAAGTGCCAGCATGGCAGACATAGAATGGGGTTGAATATTCTGTATTCCATCAGATAAAGAGTAATGACGGGCTAAGTCAGAGAGGCGGGACTTCTGTCTTTTAGGTGAAGATGTAAGCATAGAAAGTGCAGTGTTTCTTCCAGACAATTTTAAAGATTGTGCAACTGAAGCTACAAAAAGGCAAGAATGGAGAATTAAGGCACTTGGATCGGATACTTTACTTTTCAGGCTTTTTGTGTCTCCTGTCTGCGGGTCTCTATCGAATGAAGCACAAAGAGATATTATTGAAAAAACCTCCGAAACTATCGTATTATCACCACTTCCACTAACCACTGTGTTAACAGGTAAGGAACTAGAGAGACCACATAAAACACTAGCAACTGAATCATTATGAAGGCAGCACCTTAAGATAATCTGAAACAACAAATTATACCACTCCTCAGGTAACAGAAGTTTAGCAAATCACTATGAAAATGGAAAAATTTAATCCATTTACTTATTAATATGGCTAGGTAGGCCTATATTTTATACTTTTATCTGGGTAAAGAGTGATATCAAAAAATAAGATAAAAAGAAAATGGGTCAAATCAGGATCAAACGGGTCCGATGTCACACAAAGTGCATTACAAATGGATACAATTAATCTCCTTAATTATATTCTTCAAGAAAGTAGACTATTATTGAAATGATTTAATTTTGTTAATCATATTTGACACATTGAATATTTATCAAACAAAATTAAAACCATGAACTTTTCGGACAGATAGTGTTTTGGGTTAACCCGATCTGTTTTGACATGTACCGAAAGTTTACCCATTTTGACCCATTATCCAACCCTTAAAAGCCTTAATTATCACCTGAATTACAGAAGACCATGAGGCCTCTAAGCGCTGCCGAAGACAATAGAAAATAGCAACCTGTATAGGTTCGGATCCAAGGAATGCTTGCGTCACTGATTCCACAATTTTTTCAGAATCTTTACCCATCAATGGATCTCCTTTGATGTTAACCCGATCCAAAGAGTGGGAATACATTGAGCTTAATGGAAATACAAGTGCATTTTCTTTTGTATATTGAATCTCAAAAGCATCTATTAAAGACCAAATAGCCTCACATGCTTCACAAGCAGCAAGTAACAACTTTGAGGAGCCAGACATGAGACTTGTGCCACAAGTCACTAAGCAAGAAAGCAATGCATCTGTGACACCTGATGCTTTAGCATGATCCAATATCTCTTGAAGACCATTTGTCCCCACCTCAGCATCTTTGGTCGCCAGGGAAGCTTTAAGACCTTGTGCTACTCTAGATATAATTATCGTAATGCAGGCAACAGATTCATAAACAAGTCTCTCGGGTGCATCTTCGATAAAACCAGAAACCTACATATACCAAAGCTAAACTGAGATATAATAGCTGAGACAGTTTATGCATGTATTTGGTTGAGAGTATAACCTCTTTATAGAGCTCCAATATGGCAACCCAATGCCTGATATATGAATCTTCAAACCCACCTCCATAGTTCTCCAATAACTTCTTCATAACTGAGAAACACTGCACAAGATGATGACAAGCATCATCTAATTAGGAACTAGGCGACATAATGGAAAATGGACATGATAAAGAAAGAAAGAAAAATATAGCTAGAGAATAACAAACATCGATTAATCCTTCAGAATAAGTATTTTCTTAAAAACTACTAGAAGCTTTCTGATATCCTATTAGGCTATTAACAAACACTATAGTTCTCGCGGGAAAAATCAACTGTTATTCAATCTCGGACGATTATGTTGCTTGTATTTTATCTCAAACTGGTCGATACGGGACGCATCACCAAGACGACTAGTTTTTCAGAATTTTGGTCAACTTAAAAGAATAAACTGGAACAGTGTAAGCGTCCATATTTAATGTGTGATATATGGCTGGAAAGCTCTATATGTCTACTTTCGTATGCAAAAAAATGATGTCTCATTTGGGGTTCTCTAGAAGAAGTTATGACATTTTTACTACAGACTGTTCAAATTCGAATTTGGACATGCCGCGGTAT
Source organism: Gnaphalium uliginosum (assembly GCA_963930675.1). Classification (NCBI taxonomy): domain Eukaryota; kingdom Viridiplantae; phylum Streptophyta; class Magnoliopsida; order Asterales; family Asteraceae; genus Gnaphalium; species Gnaphalium uliginosum. The sequence continues at coordinate 34,672,394 of OZ005685.1, forward strand.
TGAGTTTTAAGTTTTATGAAATTGAAATTTTAAGTTTTAAGTTTTATGAAATTGAAATTTTAAGTTTTAAGTTTTATGAAATTGAAATTTTCTCTCAATTTGTGTTTTTCAATTGAGTTGAATTTTGCCTAGCCGCGGTATTCGTTGAATCAGCGCGTGTTGGAAGAGATTATTCCTAGTATTTAGAGAATCAACAGGTTTTAATCCATATCTCATTAATTGTGTTCTACATCAGTTGGTATCAGAGCCGAAATCCAGGCTGTCCTAAAGAGAAATGACAATCTACGATGTCTATGAGGAGCTAGAGAAACCCCATGAAGGTGAGATTTTGTTTAAACGGTGTTCTCGATAGTAAAGTTATGCTTTCTAGTTATGATGATATGAGAAACATATTTCATAAGAGTTACATCATCAAAAATGACAATTCTGATGTCATTATTGATGGGGTAAGTTGTGATAATGATGTTTCCTTGAATATGGGGGATATGTTCCAATTGGAGGAGGAAGACTACAAGCATCGTTGTAATCAATCTTTAATTTGCAAAAAAAAAAAGATGTTAACGATGTCACAAAGATATTGTTTGTTCCACTTTTATTGACAAGTAATCATAAATCTTTGAAATGGAAAGATGATCCTAAGATCATCCACGAACATTTCAATTTCCGAGAGAGGGACATTTTCGTCACACTAAAGTGAAAAGGTTTTACTATTAACCTTATTCTCTTTGGTTATATTCTTTTAACATCTACATTGTTAATGCTACTGATCCATCTCCAAATGTTGAAGAAAAATTCAGTCAAGACTCGAGGTCAAGTTGATTTTAACCCGGGGAGAATGATACGGGACGCATCACCAAGACGACTAGTTTTTCAGAATTTTGGTCACTTAAAAGGATAAACTGAAACAGTGTAGGCGTCCATATTTAGTGTGTGATATTGACTGGAAAGCTCTATATGTCTACTTTCATATGAAAAAAATGATGTCTCATTTGGAGTTCTCTAGAAGAAGTTATGGCGTTTTTACTACAGACTGTTCAGATCCGAATTTGGACTTGCCTTTTGAGTTAAGAGTTTAATGAATTGTTAATGTGTGTTTAATTTTTTTATTTTTTTTCTTGAACAGCTGCAATAATATTATTAAAAATCAAGACTACAGAGAACTTAGCCAAAAGATAGATACATAAGAGGGCAAAAATAAAAGGAATTAAAATAATACCTAGACCTATGTAAAAATACTTATCAGTTGGCTTAATTAGTCACTTATTAGTATTCAACTCTAGACTTTTAATATTTCAGAAAATAAGGTAATTTTAATGTTTCTGGCCCTTTATAAAGGCTACCAATATGTACCAGAGAAGGGATGATGAGTTTTAAATTTTATGAAATTGAAATTTTCTCTCAATTTATGTTCTTCAATTGAGTTGAATTTTACCTAGCTGCGGTATTCGTTGAATCAACGCGTGTTGAAAGGGATTATTCCTGGTATTCAGGGAATCAACAGGTTTTAATCCATATCTCGTTAATTGTGTTCTACATCACTGGTCAACAAAAAGCTTTGTCGTTAAAGAGAATAAGTCAAACGGATTGAAAGTCGTCCGACGTGTAGTTCTAATATATACAACCGCCAACCTTTTAATTTATTACATAACATTAGGGGTGTTCAATATTTGGTTTAAAACCGTTTAATCCGAATACCGAACCGAATTTGAATTCGTTTTTTGGTTTTTTATTTTGCGAATTCGGTTTTCGAACCGATGAACACCCCTACATAACATTACGATAAAAAAAAAAGCTACTTTGAAGTTAGCTGTAATCATATTTAACGCATTTAAGTATTATTTAAAGAGAGAGAGAGAGAGAGAGAGAGATTGATTTGGCCAGACAAAAAGTGCTTCTAGTTAACCAAACCCGATCCGGTATGCTTCGACTCGTTTCAAAGGAACCCTATTTAAACCGACCTACCCATGTTGCCAACTATAAACAGTCTAACATCGTGCATTTCACTTTACAAGGTTAAATTGCTGAATGAGAGAAGACTATTTGGTAGCTAGGCCTAGCTCTGCAGTTCTCAAAAAGAAAAAAAAAAAATAACATACCTTAACCAGCAAGTCATCTAGCAAATCTGGCGGTCTAACATTGTTATCTGACTTTTTAATGCGAAGAATGTTGACAGTAATGCCCACTTGTTCCCAAAAAATCTCATCTAGCACCCCTGTAGAATTAACTCTCAGCTCAGACTGATTTGACTGGGTAACATGTTGATCCCTGTTTTCACAATTCAAGAATCCAGTGTCTAATAGTATGTTAGAGCATTTCTAAACTAAAAAATTCAGGTAATTATCAAATACAGGGAGCATCAAAAGGAGTTCAAATAACGATTTTTGTATTTTAATTCTCTAATTGATATTATCATTGTGTTTTGGAAGTACAAGAGATTGAAATCCATGTCGATAAGGGCTAAAGAAAATCTGGACAGCAAACTCTGAGTTGCTGTTTTGATAGTCTGTCATTAAAATCTCTGAATTTTGAGTATTACGAGGAAATAGCATGTGATCCTTACATCAAACCTTCCGAATTGTGTTTGGAACCTGTTAGTTATATGAAATAGATACGAAGACAGGCGGTTTAAGTGTCAAATCTCAAACGGGTTACTTGAGATTGTTGATCAGTCTCTGAGTTAGAGATTGTTGGGTTTGGAGGATGGTATCAACTTTAGCAGTTAACGATGTTCTGTTTCTGAACAGCGTGCACATGAACAGGTATGCACTACGTGTGTGTATTACTAAGATCAAGTGGGTTCTGCTACTGAAAAATACTACATTTTGTGACTCACAACATCAATAGATTTTCTTGATAGAGGTAAAATTGTTTCTCGTAGACAACGTATCGAAAGCAAATTTTATACATCAAACAAACTAATTTATCAAATTGCATCGTGCATTTTGGTATGTAATTCTCAATCTTAAGAAAATTGAATGTCACGAAAGGGTAACGAGCTAACCAAGATTCAGGCAACCGGATAGGTGTCCAATTTCCTCGAGAAAAATTCGTTTCTGATTTGATCTCACGTTTGTTATCATTATCGCCAACAGAAAGTAACTGTAAAGTAAAACCGATCGTTACTTAAAATGAGTTCTTCCTTTTTCTATGAAATGGATAAAAAGAGAACTTAGTCTTATCAAATCGTGTATGGTATTGTATATAGATATATTTTTCTTATGGAACTAGGTCGACATTTTTTTTAACATAACTTGCTAATTAGATTAATACAAAGTTCAAACTTGAAATTATGACCTAAATTGAACAAGGTCAAATCAAAGTGTTTGAGATATTTAACCGTTTGTTTACACGAGAACCTAACCCCGACCTATAATTTATCAAACTGCGAGAACTTTTATATTTTAGGGATTTTCATATGTTTAATGATTCAATCAGATGTGAATATTGATGTAGATTAAGGTTCAAAGCAAAATAGTTTGAAAAAACCTCAAAATAAGCTTTAAAATCATATTTACATTTTTTCGTTCACATGTGCACATATGATCTGTGCACATGAACATTTCATATGTTTCATAATTTAACGTGCATTTTATGGTTTTTAACTTTTGTTTGTTAATAATATGAACATTAAATTACATTTATATGGAATTTGTTGTGTTTACATGTATAAAAATAATGTAATTTAAAAGTTCTCGCAGTTCTGTACCTTTTTGTAGTTCTCGTTTGAACCTAACCCTATATATATACACACACACACACGGGCATTTGATGCTTCTTTCAAAATATTAATTTTCCTTCTAATCAGTTTCATGTATGTATGTAGGGATGAAGCCACATAGGCCTTAGTAGGTTCGGTTGATCAATTAATTAGTTTTTAAGAATTCACTCTAATACTATATTTACATGTAGTTTAAAAGGTTATGTGTTCAACTTTACACTCATTATCATTATATGTTCTCAACTTTCATACCCTCTATTGTATGAGCTGAACATTCTAAAAAGTATGCTCTAATAATTCAATAGTTTTTCAAATATCTAATTTATATCATATTCCTTAGAGTTTTTAGAAAGTTCACCTCATACAATAGAGAGTATGAAAGTTGATAGAATATGATAGAGTTTTTAGAAGGTTCACCTCGTACAATATATGATATGAAAGTTGAACGCAATGAGCGTAAAGTTGAGCGCAAAGTTGAGCGCATAATCAAACAATAATTCCTAGTTAAATATGAGTTTAACTATGAAACCACTAAAATTTGTACAAAATGATTAATTTTGGCCATGAACCCGTTCGATGATTTTTTTTAGGTCCACCCTAAACCCTAAACCTTAACCCCTAAACCCTAAACCTTAACCCCTAAACCCTAAACCCCAAACGCTTTACAAAACCCTAAATGCTTTACAAAACCCTAAACGCTTTACAAAACCCTAAACCCTAAACCGTGCTAAAACCTAAACCCTAAACCCTAAACCATGTTAAACCCTAAACCCTAAACCCTAACCCTAAACGCAAATCCAATGTACAACTAATCAGTAACACATGTGTTACAAATTTGTAAAACCCATAAAAAATGAAAAAAAAACTCGTCGAAAATCGAAGAGGAGAAAACGGTGAATTTTATGGTGGAATTTTCATAATTTTTCGACTTGTCGTTTGGGAGATATTTAGTTTTTTAAAAAAATGGGGAAATGAGTATTTGATGAAAATGAGTGGCAGATTGATTTCCCAATCCTCACACAAAATTGTTGTACTCATTTAAACCCTACTTATTATTATACTATATATATAATATATAATATATAATATATATATATATATATATATATATATATATAGAATGGTTTCGTAAATACCACGCTGCTCATATCGACAAGGGCATCCTTCGAGGGATGTGGGTCGAGCTTATCTCTTGAAGTGAATGATACGAAGTATTTCTATATTTTGTTAGAATTGATATGTGGCTCGTTTCAATGATCTGTTTGAAAAACATAGCTAAAGAGTTCTCGGCTAGTTGAAAGATAAAAAAGTACTATGCAATGTTGATTTTTATGATCTACAAAGAACCCGATGAATTGAAGTAACGGTGGAACAAAAGATCTCAATAAAATCACATCAATCTTTGTATTAATAATAGTGATCTTCTTAAATCAACCAAGCAAAACTAACGCACTATTAATAGTTATATCATTCATTTAGATTATATTACTTTACCATTTCTGTTCCCATTCCCCTATATGAATCAAATGGACTTGTACTGATATACTCGTGTGTATACACAAGTTTAAAAATTAATAACGAAAATAATAATAGTAGTAATGAAAGAACACAAGGAGTAGTTGCTATTGTTTTTGATTAACTGGGAGATTTTCCCTATATCATGCGTATAGAAATAAACTAACTTCAAAGTGTTGAACAAATTATAACTTACCAGCATATTTAACGCTTTCTTTAGTTCTTGTAATACCAAATCCATTGAGGGCCGTCCTTTTCGATCTTCCAGCAAACATTGATACGCAATTCGCGAAAACCTTTTCACGGAGTTTGTGTGCATGTACTCGCTCAAAGTAGGATCAATAATCTGATTCAATTTTTCCTTTTTATAGTATCTCTGGGCCAGTTGAGGTAACATTCGTTCTTTACTCTCTAGATTAGGCTGGAAGCACAACCTTCCACACAGGACCTCAAACAATACGACGCCAAATGAATAAACGTCTGACTCTTTGGTCAATACCCCAGTTTGTCTATATGCGGGATCGCAATACCCTTCTGTGCCACACGCATTCGTAACGAGGAAAGTAGCACTTTCATTGGCACGTCCTAGTTTTGAAAGACCGAGATCCGCGATCATTGCTTTCCAATTGTCATCCAAGAGAATATTAGCGCTCTTAATATCTCTATGAATGACTCGTTGATGATCTTCAACATGGTTGTGAAGATGATCCAAACCACGTGCAGCATCAATGCAGATATTGAGTCGCTGTTTCCATGTTAGTTGACAAGTCGAATTCTGAGCGTTACGTAGGTACTTCTCGAGGCTTCCGCGATGAGCATACTCATAAATAAGTACTTTTTCTTTGCGTTCCTCGCAATAACCAAGAAGGGAGACGAGGTTTGGATGCTTATAACGAGAGAGCAAATGAATCTCCATTAAGAACTCTTTAGCCCCCTGACCAGAAAGGTTATTGATTAGTAGTCGCTTAACAGCAACAGTGGTAAGTTCCTCAGAGAGTAAGAGTTCTCCTTTGTAAACTTCGCCAAATCCACCCTTCCCGATTAGTATTGTGAAGTTTTTGGTAGCTGCTTCAATATCTCGGAACGGCAAACTGAGGTGCTCGGACTCTTTAAGAGACACCATTTATTTAAACTTATAATTAAGAGATTAATTATGTGAGAGTGAACACAGAAATGATATGATACTAAGGAACTTTTAAGTTTTGAAGGATATGATGTAGCACCAAATTAAAAGGGATATATTTGATGCTTATGAATGAATACAAAGATGAGACCGGACTTCTATTAATACAAGAAAAAACAACAGTGTTAATTGTTTTATTCTCTTGACGATATAATTTTTTTTCAAGCCCACTCAGTATAAAATGCTAATTAGAAGTCAAAAGCTAAGTGGGGCCACCACCCCTCCTGCCCTAATGATGTTCCGCCCTTGACAACGGTGTTATTTTACTAATTTTAATCAAGTCATTTTGGTATTCTATAATAACAAAGATTATTAAAAAACATGGTTGGTTGCTTGCACGTTTATAACATATATTAAATAACTTAAACTTAATTTGCCAGGTTGTGGTGATAACTACCATCGAATTGCATACCACTGACCTTTTGTTATGGTCAAACTCTTGAACAAAAGTAAACCCTTCAACACGAAAAATTGATTGTGTTTAATTACGAAAAAATATTTCTATTTTTCATTTTTCGTTATTTTAGAGTTTTATGTCTCTTGAAAAACTAATGAAAATTCAGAAAATGTGTTTAGATATAAGATATGGAGTTTTCGTTTTTCACAATAGAAAATGTTAGTAACCATAAATTATAGATTTCATTTTCTTAAAAAACATCTACAGAAAAATCCAACTTGAACACATTTTATTATTTATTAGTTTTGTTACAAAAATTTAAATCCAACTTGAACACATTTTATTATTTATTAGTTTTGTTACAAAAATTTCCGAAAAAATATAAGAGTTTTTCATAACTATATGCGCTCATAGGTTCTTTGATATAATTATAAAGTGTAAAACCTTAAACGAACAGCTCGCAAGTGGTATTATGGTCATTTACATCCCCTCTTCAATTATTTCAGACAATTATTTAAACTTGGTGATTGGTTATGCAACTCATAGAAATTATTAATGTTTTCAACGTCATGCGAATATAATATAAACACAAGTTTTCAAACACTCTAAAGCGATCTTGACACTATAAAAGTCATGTGTCCATATCCATTCATGAATGTTGCAAAGCTAAAAGTCCGAAGGTTCTTGAAACGGAAAAACTTCAATTCACATAGGTAGTTCCTTTCCTTCATGCACCTGCTATTGCACTTTTTCAAATGAGCTATTAAGAAGTAGACATCAACATATCCATCCGCAGGTCCAAGCACATACCCTTAGGATGATATATATAATCATGTGCTCCAAAGAATCCCATAGCTCTTTAGCATATTCATGTTTTGATAAATATCAAAGAGGGAGTCAGCCATACTATTGAGAATTAAACCTCGAGTAATATAGTTATTGTTCTCCCACTTGCTCCTTGTCCAAATCTGTTCCACCGTAGCATCATCACCACCGTCTTCGAGAATTGGTGTATTTAGAACATACACCACGCTCATGCTTGAGAGGAAGAAGTGCATCTTCTTCTGCCACCTACGAAAATCCACTCCTTCAAACTTATCAAGTTTGGAGAAATTAGCCGTTATATGCTTCAATGTAGTTAAAGGCGAGAAAGGCGCTCGCCTAGGCGTTTTCATAGAGGGCGCCTTTATATACCTCAAGCGAGGCGTTTGACAGAGGCGCTCGCATTTGTTAATAAGGCGACAGGGCGCTCAGCTTTTGTACATTTAGGATTTTAATTGGTCTAAAGGCTCTAATTTAAGTTCCCAACGTCCCTTTTTTGGTATTGACAAGATTGCCCCTTTATTAAAGTAAAGCTTTTCAAGTAGAACACACCTAATTGATGAACGAGATGAGGGTTTAATAAATCATGATGTTGTTGATCTGGAAAGTGAGGAGCGTGGAGGAAAGGGTAACTTGGAAACTAGTGATTCTGACTTATGATTAGAGTATTACTGTATTAGATTTTTTAGACTTGAAGATTTGTACTTTGTTACAACTTAATTCATTTAAAGCTTATCCATTTGGGTATTTCAGCTATAAAACTACTAATATTTAAGGATATGCATGTTTTATATCTTCATACTATGCCTTTAATCTGTATTTCTATGTTAGATTTAGTCATATACATTACTAGCAAAACTTAATTAGTTTACTCGGGCGATCACCTTTTTTCGCCTCTCGCCTTAGGCGAATACATAGGCACGTCGCCTTGGCTTCGTCTTTAACTACCTTGAGTAGCCGCCGTTGAAATCACCAAATTTTTTGTTTTCGATTGTTTGATGTAGTCATGTAATAGAGTAAAGATTTCAATGACCGGACATCCCTTTGAATTATGTTATCACTTTTCGAAAACAACAATTCGACCCTATATGTTTGGGTTACACGAATTTTATTTTGGGATAAGACAAAGAGTGATGTTCTTGATTGATGCAACAATTCAAGAACATGGTTGCTAGAGACTATTTTCTGTTCTAAGTGTGTGTCTCGTATGAATCAGTTCTATAGTTATAGAACACCCAACAATCAATGGAGTTAATTGAAATTGATTGTCCAATAATGTACTCCATTAATCACTTACGGTTTCAAATCTTCAGTATTCATGGATCATTAAATTAATAATGACCATAAAGTCCAGCTGGTATGCCAACCAAAAGTCACAACAAAATGGGTCAAAATTGCAACCTGACTGTCAGACATGAATTTGCACTTAGGCTTCACAATCAGCCTTCGGGCTCTATGAATCAGCAATAAGGCCTTTATAAATCCGCCATCAGGCATTGGTCCGTCACAAGACCTATGACTGCTGTATTTAGGCCCATGTCTATAATTAGGCATGTGTATGTGAAAAGGCCTAAATCAGCAATCAGGCTTATACATCATCAGTCAGGCCTCACAAATCTGCCTTCAGGCTTTCTGTCTGAAAGAAGGCCTTCGTCTGGACTAAATCAGCAGTAAGCCTATATCCCCAATGGCTTTGGGTCAGAGATGTTATTGACTTAATGGGCGTACACTCCGTATCTCCTAATCCATTTCCATGTCTAATAACTATATCCCTCAATTACACTAAATTACTAACAATTTGTCAAAAACACTGAAAGAAGAGTTGGTCTCTTGTTTTCTCGAAATGCAGCAAGTTATCAATATGTTATATACTTCAAGTCCATACACGAGCATCTAAAGAATACCAATGCCATGTGCGAACATATGAACACATTCCAATTAAAATGCTTCGAGTAAATCCAACCCGAGGAGACTTCTTTCAACCTGTACGAACATGCATGACCTTTTTTGAACATTACAAAAAAACAAAAATGAGCGACCGAATAACCGACACGTATTCAAAAATCATCATTAGAATATTATAATAAGATAATTCTATGCAATAAAACCAATAAAATGGTTATGTAGAGACTGAGATAAATCGGATGTGATCATACTTAGAATCGTCAAATAGAGATGAGAGATAAGGTAGATGGAATACGTGTTGATTATTTATTATGTTTAGTTGCGAATTCAGAAAACGCAAATACATTGGGAAGACAAAATAAAGCTTCTAATCAACATGTATTGTCTTAAATTTATAACTTTATTTAACAAATTTCAGTATATTTTTCTTTGTTCAATAGATTAGACATAACTTTATACCACACCTGATGAATAAAAATCACTCCTTAAAGACACCCTAGAATTTTAACTAACAAAATTCTCAATAATAATTTTATTTAAACATGTAGGCATGCATGTACACCATTAAATCCACATTTGTACCAAGTTTAACTTACTTATTCAAGCCATATAAGATAAGGTCTTATCAAGATCTTATAATATCATGATCCTATAAAACACGACATCATAAAATCAACACCTAGATTTTAACTTTTTTTGTTTTTAAACCCGTAGTAATTTGTCACAATTATAATGTTTTGGGATCGTATTTAATTCATTAACCGTACAAAAAGACATTTGTTGTATCCATTATAGGCAGTACTAGACTACATGTTTCAACCAAACCCTTCTATCCATCACATATAACCGTCTCATCTTGCTACCTCTATTTGCAACAATAATGGCAAGCAAATTATCAATTCTAACTTGACCTTTCCATATGAGAGGACACAAGAGCTTACTCTCACACTATAACGTACGAAAGTCGCACAACATGGTATAACTACACAACATAATTTTGGTGCATGAATAAAACATTTATGGTGTAAAGATCAACTCCCGTTCCGATCATAATCACACATGCCCGAGCATTATTGGTGTGATGAGCTTAGCTTTCATATTACAGGGTAGTGAAAGTTCAAACATCATATTCTTGGATTAATGCTAGTATTCCAGCCACAAACAATATCCAGCACACGGTATTCTCGAAAAATATGAATACTATTACCTACTACCATTATAGGTGCTTGCAAACTAAACCAACAATTGAGCAATGTTACAAGGAGAAAAGTTAGGGGAAAAAACAACAAAAATTGCTCCTCAATTAGCATGAGGGTAAAACTCATTCCAGCTTTATTCTATCCATATCTCCAATCACTGCTTCAAGCTGCAGCAAAAAAATAAGTACATTAATGAAATAGACAAGATTACAAAGATGCCGTTTTTACATGTAAATGCTTCATACGCAGTAGTGGATTCAGATTAAGGGATTGAAACAACTTTTGTCCAAGTTTTTGCAGATAATTAACCTAGATTACTATGATAATTACCTAATCTTTTGAAAAGAAGTAATTCAAGAAGTTGTTAGCGAAAACAATTTATTAGACTTCATTCCCTTTAACAAGTTTACATTTTAAGCCCTTTCCTTTTAGAGATGTAGCACAACTGGAATCAACCGTAAATAAGTAAGTCAGTCAAAACTGCCACCTTTATAAGGAATTAAAATGTTCAATAGAACAGGTAACCTCTTTTTTATAAGATGTACATTGGAAGCTTGCTGCTGAATATTTGCTGCTGAATGTTTGTTAAGCCTACATATCGTGATTCATGAATAACGGCTAATTACTAGCATCATTTCATTTTTGAGTTGAGGTATGGTTACAGATAATTATGAGGACTAACTGTATTTGAAGTGATCATAACAGACAGAAAAGTATGAGAACTTCCCTAAAAAAGATGTTACAATTTCCATGACTCCCAAATACCTTATAATGACATTAACAGATCAAATAGGAAACATTCCAAATAAAATGTTGCAATTTCCATAACACGCAATTACATTGTAATTTAAAGGTAGAAGAAAAGAATTGATGACAAACCTTAACAATTTGACGCAAAAAGAAATCACCATATCGCTTAGGTGTCTTGGATTCAACCACATGAATCACGTCCTGCAAAAACATATATATCCATTAAATATGATAAAGGTGAAAAGGCTTACAAATGTAGAACAGTTCTTTGGCCTGAGTACCAATATGTTAAGACGAAATGAAATATAAAATGGAATTAAATGATATAAAATGCCACTTAAGAACATGGGAGATAACCTACATCATCAATGTAGAAATCGATATCAGCATTGGATATGGTTTTCCCATCAGCTCCAACAGAATGTGTTTTGTGCTTATACGTCATCAAGATTGTCCTGTAAAAAGAACAATAGATGAGGATATCCGTTCACGACTAAAAAAGTATGTTAAAGTGGACATAATTACAATAACTAACCTTAAAGTAGGTTCGTCCACTTCCATGTATGTCGCAAGCTTCTCAAGAGAAATTGTTGAATAAACCTTCAAGAAAGTTCTCACAACTGACAGTTGCTGCTGCTGCTTTACTTCATATAGAAAGAGCTTTAACTGAAGCCTATATGCGTCCTATATAAGTACATCAATCCGCACAAAAAACGTCAATACACATAAGAGAAACTAGAGGTGCCAGAATGGGTGGGATAAATGAATCCAAAGAGGTTAAGGTAGTAACATGACTTCTTTTTATATGGGTCACACTGGACTGACCTGCAAACACTTAGTGGCACATTTTGTTTAATTGTTTCAGAATAATAAATGAGTTTATTAAGATAACAAAAGTACAATTCCAATTTATCTTCAAGTAAGGCGATTTAGAAGGCTGTATGCAATAAAAAAAAAATTAGGCGACTTCCACCCGTTACCTTTTTAGCTAATTTTTTATTCCCCTTTCAATATTAATCACAACCCATACAAACTTACGGGGGTTTAAATCGATTCATCAGGGGTAGAAATCGCCACCTCTAATTGTAACCGAAAACCATTTGAATATATTATACAAAAAAGCACCTGGTTGTAGTTTACGAGTGGCTCTTCATAGCTGGGTGCAGACGGCGTGATAAATTTGGGACATGCATATGAGAAAAGCTCATCATAGAGGGCAAATGATTCATCATCACATCGTTGCATTCTCAACATCTTTTCACCATTCTTCTCCCTTAGTTGAGAGTTGACAGTTTCATCAACAAGTTTCACTTGAGGACAGAGTGAGAGGCATATTGTAAGCAGAGCATACATCTGTTCATTCTTCTTTAAAATTTGCTCAAACTGTGGTGATTTCTGGTGATACTGCTTAGTCTTGTAAACGTATAACAGAATTTTGTTGAACTCACGTATGGCCTCAACATACCTGTATAACAACTAATCTATAAGCTATGCTCTTCAACTGACAATCGATTATCTTCCATTTTAAATAAATTGAAATATATATATATATTTAAGCAAACTACGTAAGACATAGAAAACAACACCTTCGCAACATAAGATTGGCAAATCCATAATGATAGATGGTGGTAATGTGACTGCCAATTACACTGGTGTAAACTCCTTGTTGACTAATATCAATAGGAAGTAAGCACTTGAGGCCAGTTTGATAATCTCCCAACAAACAATGAACTCTTAGCAAACCAACCATGCTAAAGTAACCTAAGACCTTCAAAACATTACTTCCACCATTATAATCATATCCATCCGTTGATGTGAATTGTTCAAGTCCTTCTTTTTCCTGCTCTAGAATCTGAATAATCGATGACTTCTCCATCAATGCTTGCAAGAAGTTGAGAACACCATACACATTCCAGGCCTATAAAGGTGTACAACATTATAATCCAATTCCAATTATATAAGGTATAACAGAATGCAAACATTCGAGTATATTTAATTATTACCTGGTCGTGTTGTCTTAGTAGAGCAATCTCCTGCTCGGTCTTGTTCTTCATTTTGGCCCGGTACTGACAAAAAGACTGGAACTGATACACAAACTCATCGACCATGTCCCACAACCACTGGTTAGGCAACTGCATATTCACAACACCATGCAACACCACCTGCAAAAATAAAAAAGAATCAAGCACATGCACTTTCCTGATACATAAACAGAGCTAAATGCAGTTCAAAATTCACATTTAAAAATCAAAAAATATTATCTGCCAGGAATCAAGAGTTGTAGAACCAAAAAGTTCACTCATAATAAAAAAAACAGTGGCTTGCATAGGCATATCTATGTGAGTAAATTACCTAAATGGTCAAATAGGGTGCGCTATTGCACAAAATAGCTAAGATCTAGGACGCTTTCGAAACTAGTCAAGAATTCCGCTTAACTTATGCCGCAGAACCGCTTATTCCACTTAAATGCTTAAGCGGATAACCAGGACATCTGAAATGCGAAGACATCCAATTTAAATTTGTATTTGATCTTTTATTTTCTCTAAACAATAATTCATTTAATAGTTTATACTTATTCTTTCATAACTTTGGTGATATATAAACCTTTATAGAAATCTGAATACAATACTTAGCTAAATTTATTATAATTTACGTTTTGATATAATTTTATTCTATGTATGCACACAGCCAAAGCAAATCAGTTATCCAACAAACTTGACATCATGTTACCACCAGGATTTGATCTAGCTTAAGTTTTAAGCACTTGTTATTAATTTAGTCCAAAAATTATTCCTAAACAAAACTACGTAAGCACTTAAATACGTATAAATACACATATATCTACACACATATAAATTTGTAAAATAAAATTAAATAAATATAAAACACCTGAAAGAGCATGCAGTAATTGTCCCAAGAATCAATCCTCTGTTTAAGAGTTGGAGATAACCTAGCATATAAATGTCTATACCACATCTCTTTATACAACAAGCAAAACACATGGTCATTATCAACATACTGAGCAACAGCTTCAACTGATGGCCAAGGTGTATCTTTAAACATACGGTCACTTAGGGTATGAAATGATGTTTCGTACATCTGATGAATCTCATACACGTTTTTCTCTCGAATGTGACGGTACATGTGGACCACGAACGATTTCACTGGATCCGGTACGAATGATGGATCGTAATCCATTGTTGAAGATGATTGTAATCCTTCTTCGTAATCGTAACCACCACCGCCGGCCGCCATTGTTACTTTCACAAATTAGGGTTCCGACTGCCTACAAAAATAGAACTGGTGTGTATGGATTAGAGTAGAGGGTATCAATCTATCGGATCGAATGTGGTTTTGCAGTTTTTTACGCAGTTGGGCTGTAAATAATTGGGCCTTAAAATAAAGGGGCTTTATTGGGCCTTAAAATAAAGGGGCTTTATTGGGCCTTAAAATGAATGGGCTTTTACTTACCTACATTACATGGCTACATCTACTTTGACTATTTTTTCTAATAAAAAAAAATAAGATTTTAAAGGTAAATTGTTTCGTACTCATAGTCATAGGTCGAGCCATATACCCCAAAAAATAGACCCAACCCCGATTATACACTTTTCAAGTATAAAAGTGACAAGTCTGAAAATTTTCTATAGTTTTGATTATTTTCTTGAAAATTATATTTACACAGTTAGAAAGTAAATAATCCGGCCTTAAATGATCTTTTACCTACGACCCTTCTAACACCAACTAACGCATCCGTTTTTCAGGAATTCAAATTTAAAGCTTTCAGTATTTATAACCACACTGCGATGTTTCCCAAAAGACATTGGCATCATGGGTTCAGAGGCAATGGTCAAATTATGTGGAATTTTGAACAAAAAATGTCAAAGTCAAACAAGTAATTTCTTAGGACTATAAAGCAAGCTATTGAGGATCTTTGACAGATGCCACTAGGTTCTGTTTTGCCAATGCTGGTGATGGGATGAACGATGTCAATATTGAGTTCAGTATAGCTAACTTTGCAACTATGAGGCTTATCAAGGAGAAGGGATGGATGGACCAAATGTTGTCGGATTATCTAATCAGTTATAATCTATATGTATCATTCTACTTTGAATTGTATATATATGCAAACTAAGTTGTAAGATTGCTAATTAAAAAATATTTAGAAAATTAAATAACAAAATGAAAAAGCAAGTTAAATGAAAAAAAAAAAAAAAAAAAAAAAAAAAAAAAAAAAAAAAACTCATTAAAGAGCTTTTCTACAATAACTCAATAAACTTTTCAAATACTTTTTCTGACATAAAACCCGCTAATAATAGGATTAAAAATTAAATCGAAAAGTACCCACATGACAAGAATAATAAGTAAACTATAATGATTTTAAGAAGTATAAAGAAAAACTAATAACTCGTCAGCTATATATAGGTTATCGACGTACATATATATGGGAAATGTTGTAGGATTATCTAATCAGATATAATATATATGTATCATTAGGCCTGTAAGCGAACAATTCAGGAACCGTTCGGTGTGAAGTTCGTTTATGTTTGTTCGTTTCGTTATATAAACGAACATGAACAAAATTTTACGTTCGTTTATTTATATGAACGAACATGAACATATGTTTCGTTCGTTTATTTACATTCGTGAACGTTCGATAACATGTTCGTGAACGTTCTTTAACATGTTCATTTGTTAACTACTAGTTTAGTTAAATTAATAGATATTTGTATATCTTATTTTAATCTCATCTAAATTCCATAGTACTAGTATTAAACATTTAGATATTTTCATTTTAAATATAATTGTATTAACCATTTCAATATTTTTACCTTTCACATTTCCCTATCACATTTCTCTCTCAAATTTCCCCCCACTCCCAAACACCTCCACTTGAACCTCTTTCCATCCACTACTTCCGGTCACCCACATTTTCCTCCCATATTTGTTCGTTTGCGTTCGTTTATGTTCATGAACAAACGAATTTTCTTAGTGAACGAACATGAACAACAAAATCTATTCGCTTATCCATTCGTGTGCGTTCGTTTGTTCGATAAAATCTTAATGAACGAACACAAATAGATTTCGTTTGTGTTCGTTTACAAGCCTATGTATCATTCTACGTATGTATATAAAAAATAAGTTGTAAGATTGTCAAGTAAAAAGTATTAGAAAAAAAAACTAAATAACAAAAAAATGGCACTAAATACCAAAAGAGTTACTTTTCACCAAGTTGGTATCTTTATATATCTACCTGTAATACAAAAAGACCTGTGGTTTCACTGAAAATTGCCACATCAGCACACAAATAGTTGCATACTATTCTATATTTGAAAAACAAGATTATCCAATTTCCTTACTTTTTCAATCCAATCTTCTTACTTAACACCATGCATACCCTTCTCCTCCATGCTTCCTGGTCTCTTTACCAACCAATGTAGGTGTCATACCACCTCAGCTTTTCTCCTTGAACAATGATGTTTCTGTATAATATTTCAAAGCTTTTCATGGTTGAATTTTTGTCCGGTTTATGCATTATAGTTCACAGTCACTAATTTTATTTAGATATGTAGTTTAGTTTGTTGCATTGTTGTTGTTGTGGCAATGATCCTTTTGATTTTGATTTAATATCTTTGCTTCTTTTGTTATTAGCATGGATAAGCACACATGGACTGTTGTATGCTTACAGAGAAAAGAAAATGATAACCTTTCTCAAACTCAACTACGGTATGTGAGATGATGGAGGATAGAGATTCGAGAGGAAGAAGTGGGGATCATACTCGTGGTCAAGATGCTTGAGTAGCAAGGTACATGAAGTTGAGAAAAAAGTTTGTGTGAAATTTGTACGTAATGATCTGTTTTGGTTAATCATTTGTAGTAGTGGCATAAACTTCATCTACATTTGTAAAAATAAACACTAGAATAGAATTTTGTTTTATTTATATGTATCATATCATTTTATTTTAACTACAATAGTTCTCTCTGTTTTTTAAAGGTGCTAGAGAGGGTGTGTTGTGATTTTGAGGACACAAGAAAAACATTCAAGATAGTAGAAGTTCCTTACCATTTGTTTTACCTAATGATCTCCACTCTCCTGAAGTTTCAACATATATAATTGTAAGTTATAGTTCTCCAATCCTACTTATTTACTAATTATTGTTTTTTGATTTTTGATATTTTTTCTGTAAATGGTTTAAATTTATAGTTGTCAAGGTGGTGATGTATCTCGAAGAAAGAAGGATGATACTTAAACTATGGGTGTTGAAAATATGGATGTTTGCAAAAACTGGTTTGGATGCTGCAAATTTTGTGAACTTACTCCAAATGTACCATTTAATTATTTGCAAGTTGTTTATATGTTGATGATACTTATGTGTACATGATGGAATGGTTCTTATTAATGAATTATATACGTTAGAAGTTTGTATATATGAAAATCATCATTGTTGTGTGTTCTATTAACCTTAATGTTACCCTGATGTTGTTCGAAAATAGTACCACCAATTCATTAAATTATAACATTTGGTTAACATTGGTTAATTTTATATATTAAGTTTTTCCTTAAAGTCGAAAAGACAAAACTAAAAAAATTTGAACCATTTAGTATGTAACCTAAAAAGGTGTAAATGCTCTATTGGCATGTATCTACTCACAGTTTACAAGGAAGAGTACATGACCTATGAGCCAAATTAGGTTTGAGGACGTACTTGATTTGTTAGGAGATGGTGATGGAATGATGTCGACCGAGCTGTTAAATTCTATCAATCTACTATCAATTTACTTTATAATATAAAAACTTTCATCTACAATCTAGATATATGGTAAAAGTTGCTAACTATACGTGATTCTCTTCTGTATATAATTTCTGTAGCTATCAAAAAACTAAAGTTATGTCATTTATTCATTTACTTTTGATAAGATAATACTAAGAGAAGAGTTAATAAGATTAAAATGGTTATATAGTAGTGTAATTTAATGATTATCTCGAGTTGATGCACATGTACATCATTTCCATGAGTTGTTAGGAGTTCTTAAAATATACATGAATTATCATGGGCCGTCCTAAGCACGGTCATAAAAACACCCTAGTAATTTTATACAAGGAAAGGGATATACACTCTAAATGTGACACATCATCTAGCCCTTTTTTACACATCATCTACCCCTTTTTTCTTTTTCATTTTTCTTTTAAATCAAACTTCTTATTCTAATAAAACAAAATAATAATAATAATAATAAATAACTAATTGACCTCTTAAAATTTTATCATCTTTCATTTTTACATTTTTACGCATCAACATCATTTCGTTTATAAAAAGCTTACATTTTCTCATCTTATATTTTTGTAACTTTTCATCAAATTTCAATTAAGCTGCTTTAATATTAGCGTTTTCTTTTAAAAAAATGTTGCTTAACGCCGTTTATCATCATTATGTTTACACTTTCAACACATTAACACTTATAGAATACTTTCATTTTCTAATCCTTTATTTTTACATTTTTAGCAAACTATCTAACCTGCTTTAACATTCGTCATATAAATTGTGACAACATCATGGACCGTGATAAAGACAAAGAACCGAAAAACTATTAACGGGACGTACCTAATAGTTAAATTTGTCATTTGAATGACCGATTCTATTAGGTTCCAATTACACAAGACTCTAATTCGAATCAAACACCAAATACGTGCGGAATCCGTATAATGTGTTTCGTACGTGAAATCGATTGTAAACGTGAGAAAGTAAATAAATTCTTGTTTTATTGATGTTAATCAATTACAGAAATCACAATTAAGCTCAATCACTCAAACTCTCTCAACCTCACAGTCAACGTCCACACACGATCAATTTAATCTGAACGACACTACTATCATCTATATATATACAGACGACTTAGCGACACTAGCAAGTGTAGCTATTCTACCAATAGTATCGCTAATCTAAACACAATCAAGCTAAGTTTTCTAAACAAACTTTTGTCACACAAGTATGTAACAACAGATTCTTAATAACATGAGTAGTCATTGTTATCATTTGATTTACGTTCTTAGGCTTTTACCGAATCTTATAATTGATTCTCTTTCCTCGTAATTTAAGATTCAATTTCTATCAAATACAGTCATAAATGGTGTTAATATGTTTTGTTGTGTCATGTTAGACAATAGTAGAGAAAAAGACGTAAACATTTTTTTCATTTCGATTGAGTATTAACCTCGAAGATAAAATACATATAAATTTGTAAAAAGTCAATAATAACCGGTTCGTGCACCGCACCGCCTATTAATTCACTAGTATATATAATAATTTATATATAAAGAAAGACACATGCATTCTCTAATGCATTCTTTACTTGACACATCATCAAACTTTTTGTCATTTTCTTTTTCAATTTTTTTTTTATGTCAAACTTATTTTAAGACAAAATAATAATAATAATAATAATAATAATAATAATAATAATAATAATAATAATGTATCTACTAAAATTTTTATAACCAATTTACATTTTCAACACATCTACATCTTTGTATTTCTTATTAAACACATTCATTTTCTCATTCTATATTTTAGTAATTTTTTAGCAAACTTTGTTTAACCTATGTTAAAATTTGTCATAGTCATGTCTTCTACATACACATCTTATACTACATTTCTTATCAAACATGTTCACTTTCTTAATCTATAAATTTTAGCGCTTTTTTAGCAAAGTTTGTTTAACGCCGTTCAAATTTGTCATATTTATTTTACTCTTTCGACACCTATATATTTATATTGCTATTATCAAATAATTTCGCTTTCTTAATATATTTTGTCAAGAAATATAAGTCTATTAAAGCATTTGTACGATTTATTTAGTAGGTTCTTCTACAACAAAGTATTAAAAGACTATTTTTCATTGGAGACATGACTTTTTTGATAACTAAAAATTAAGTCTTTACGTAAAAACTTTTGTTGTAATGTGTATGTATTTTTTGAAGAAAAAACTAATATAATCTAAGTATTTTTGTCTAAATAAAAGTTAGTAAAAATGAGGCGTCAACTAAAAATGCATTAATAGTTTTTGTGTATTAAAGATGTGGATTCAAATTACTTAGTATAAACACGTTAGCTTTTTATAAATTGGCATGTGAACTTGTTCTTCAAAAAGAAATCATAACTTCCCTTAATTAGAATAAAAACGAAAAAAAAAACCTTGTTGACATAAACATCTTTTTTCATTTCATTAAGCACCGATCTTTAATTTAATATATGTATAAAATTGAAAAAAAAAATCATTAAATTTTCTTAGTGTGGGTGATGCATCGCACGACGTATTAACTTACTAGTATGTATATAATATAATACTACCAAACAATTCAGGTCTAGACATGGAACATAAATTTGTGTTTTTTAAAAAGAAAAAAGTAAGTATCAAAATCATACAAAGTTAAGAGTAAATTATTTAAATTATGCTTTTGCTTTTCACTTTGTCCCATCGATCGTCTCTGTCTTTCAAAAAGTATTTGAATAGTTCATTTTTTAAAACTTTTATTCACCTGTAGTCCAAAATGGACTATTAAAATAATTTATTTATGTGAAACTTTTGCTCACGTGTAGTTCAATTTGGACTATAGATGAACAAAAATTTCAAAAAATAGATAATTCAAATACTTTTTGAAAGAAAGAAACAACCGATGGAACAAAATGAAAAGCACAGAGATGATTTAAATAATTTACTCCAAAATTAAGGTGATCCATTTCAATCAAAATAAACCTTCGAGATACAAGTTAAATTTAACCTTGAATTCTATTATATATACAAGTAGATAGATTAGATTAATACTACTATTGCTAATTTCTGAGTAATCTGCTATTATATTTTTTTGTCTGGTATTGATTTAATACATGAAAAGTATTACCCTTATATTTATACTATAATATCGAGTAAAAGTGGAATCGTTAGAGTAGATAAATGGTTTGAATGGATTTAATAATTAGATGGGTAAAAATGAGACTTTTAATGTTCATACTAGGTGAATTTGATATTATGTGTATGAGGTGGATAAATATGATATTAGGAGGTTTAAAATCTATGTATCTATATTCTTATATCTACTAAATTGGCTTGCCCATCTCAACCTTGCCATATAAACCAAATTCTGATAATTTTTCCCAGCCATTTTAGGATACATGTCATGGGATCATGATCAGTCACAACTATGGTACACATGATAATTTTCTTTGACGCACGCAACCTGTTAGACGAATGATATAGTGAATGTTACATCTCTAACACATGCTCATTGTACTTGATTTCGAATTGTATCAATCACACGGTTAAGCTAACTTCGTTTCTCTTCAATCATGAAACATTGAGAGTGCGGCCTTATCTATTGGTGGGTGCACCTTCGTGTTTGGTATCTAGCCATGTCGTTTTATGAAGTTTTTTGTTTCTTGCGATTTACTTCACGACTAATGCTCATTTCACTATGTAAATATTGCTCAACACGGAGGTATAGTATTACAATTTATAATTTTTCATTATATATCACTCTATTTGTTCAAAAAGTAAGGTACATCTCTTACATAGTAGTTTGAACTTTGAAGATAAATTCACATCTTTTTTGTTTTCCGTGAACTTTTTCATGTAAGCCAATGTTTCTCAATTTCATGACTTATGTTTAATTGTGTACTTCATGCTTATTGAATGATATATTTTCATATGGTTTATGTTTGCGTAATTTACGTGGTTACCTTTTGAGCCTTTTTTATATGTGTTCATAGCTTGATCAAGGTTCATGCTTTCTTGTCAGAAAATATCCCTACACTACTGTACCAAGATGGATACAGCAAGTTGAGGTCTTGGACTTGTAGCTCACTAGATTTGTACAAGGTGGCCATTCCCCGAATTGTTTTGTTTTCTTTATTCAGTATTTATGTTTTGTATATTTATGTTTTAATGCTAAAATGATGCAGCATGAACTGATTCATGTTCTATATCTAACTGTTTCATGGATCTCTTAGCAGAAGGTCATCTTCAAAAAGGTAGGCATAATATATCCTGAATGCACAAAAATATTAAATTCATCATTTAATTGGAATTCTCAGTTCACCCTTTAAATCGATGCTTGGATTTTCAACTCGAGCATTTTTTTAGTCGATGTATTTGTTGCAACAGTCTGCCAAACATTTTTGCTATATTGAAGAGTTTCTTAAAGTGTTAGATGTGTCATGTTGTGATCTGCCATTATTTATATCTGAAATTAAGTTCAGTGTTGTGATATGCATTGGGTTCAACAGGAAATCAGACTATATTTTGATCTTAACTCATCTGACTTATGTGAGTTGTTTCATCTTAATAAGTATCTTCAAACCTGATCCTTTTAGAAGGGACGTCTCATAGTTCCCTCTTTAAAACGCTAATGCCATTTAAAAACATGATTTAGAGCATTATCCACATAGTGGTGAAATACTTATATTTGTAAACTTAAAGATAAATAATTTATGTGTTTACTTAGTGAAGAAATTGTATAAGCCAGTAATATAATCAACATTTGTTTATAGATTAAAATTTATACTATTATGTGGATTGCTTTAATGTTTGAAATTAGCACCCCTTATGTCCTAATCAAACTACTTTTATTTGTCATTTAACATCGCCAAGATATAACGTATCATTATATTTGGATGCCGTGTATCGCACGGGATTCACACTAATATACCCTTCAAAATTTATGTTGTGTGTATCCAATTTTTGATTTATTGTTAACTGTATGTAATTTTTTGACGTGTAACTTTGTATAAAGGGTGGTGATATTTTCATCACAAATTTTGATAAATCAACCACAACTTTGCATTGATATAATATTATGTGACTGTTTTTTACTGTGCAAGCTGCTTTTTGTATCAAATTGTTAATGATTACTTAAACATAATGATAATTTTGAAAGGTTTTTGAGTATATATCGATAAATAAACAATACCCCACAAGCTCCTAAGTTCATAACCCTGCTGGTTGTGAACTTGTGGTCCGGGTTGTGAAATGAGTGGACTGAGTTGCGCGTTGCTTATCCGGGTTGCGAGGTGGTGACCCGACAAAAAGGTAATTTTCTCTTATATATCTACCTCTTTAACCGCACTACCATTTAATTGTGTATCTTCATGTAAAATACCATCATTGAGTTATGATCTAAAGACACGACCTGAATAGTAGTACAAGTGCATCATCATCGAGAGTATTAATTCGGTGGTTCATACACCAACATCGAAGGTGCATCACTTTCCTCATCTCCTCACCATGGAATGCTCTATCATTGTAATAATTCAACTAAAATTGAATATTGTGGGTTTACTAATAACACACTTTTAACCTCTTTCATACATAATTGAAAATTTACAGCACACTTTTTAGGTTGTGATAAGCTCAAAATTATAAGGGAATGCAAAACCTAGCAAAGCTAAACAGCCTAGGTGTAATATAAATTGAATACCGGTGATAAAAGTTTTGTACAGGTCAACAACTATCAACTTCTACCTACAATCAAGAGCCGTTTATCCACGTCCACTATTCATCCTCACAGTTTTACTCCTCATCTTCCATCATTAGCATATGTAAGCATGAGGTCTCGTTTCTTACATATGATGATAGCTGAAGTTCAAACTCTTTGCCTGCTAGAATCAGTAGGCAACAAATGTTGAACATCCTGATAAGCATTTGGATCAATTTCCTCATCATCGTCATCAGATGACAAATATGCTGAGCCCATCCAAGATCTAAACCCTTCATTTACTCGTCTCTCAACGTCCGGATTGAATTCTGTAGGGCTAGCTTCTAACATTTCCAACCCAAGATTACGAGCTGCAAAGTCTGTTTCGTTAAGGATTGTGGCTGCTTTTTTTCTAAGTTGGATGGCGATCCCACCGTAGAGCATAACTAGGCCCCATGATGAGATCTCGTAGCACCAGAACAATGGCATCGAGCACTTACTCCCGAGTGTCAGGAGAGTTGAACCAAGAAACAGAGCGAGAAGACCAAAAATGATGGCAAATACAAAATTTAGAATAGACAGACAACGAACTCCTCCTGCAAGACTCAAAAAAGAAATACATTCATCAAACTTCATAGCTTAGAGGACATCTTGTAATGTAAAAATTATCAAACTACAGTCTTTTTAGATGTTTGAGGCAAGATGTGACAAACAGGGAGAAACTAAAATGGAAATAATAGAGCTACCAGGATATGAAATGGGATTACAAATACTTTAAAATTATATTTTGGGAATCACTGGAAGTTTGCATTTTGAAGACTTCAGGAAAGGGATTGTAGAAGATACTGACTGATACAGGTTCTAAAAAATGGAAAGACTAATGGCAAATCGTGCTACGACCACCTGTGCAGTCACACCATGTATTCTTGGAAAGGCATGCTTGATGATTTATTCTCGTTGAAGTGATTGGTTAGTTACTATACTAAGATCCGTACAATGAACTAGTTAGTGTCCCGCAAGGCCCTACTTGCTGAACAACAAGATACAGATAAAGACGTCAATAACCAGCCTTGTACATGTAAAGCCAACCAACAAGTATGAGAAAGGTAGCTCAATATTGGCCTCATTCACAATAAAAATACCTCCATCATTCATATCTATTAACAAGTATGAGTAAGGTATTCAAGTCAAAAGAGATGCACACAGGTACCTCTCTTAGAAGCACAACAGTTATTTTCAACCACCTTCAGGCATCCATGTCTCGCTGGAGCAGCATAAGAAACAGCAATTCCTGCATGTCAGTTTTACTGATTGAATACAATGTTGAATTGCTTATATACCACAATAGACAGATAGAGATGAAAAAGTATACAATAGCAAAGTAGCATACAATATCAAGCAAGTCATAGAAGTGCAACTAGCAAGATATGTTACACAATGTAACAGCACTCCACAATGTATGTTTTACATACTTGTGTATCATGTCCTACATGAATCAAAACAAATGGGCGTCCACTCTACTTTGCTACTGTTAAAAGCACAGGTTTCGAGTCTCAATCAATCTTTACTATAGTAGGGATAACATATCTCATCCAGACATAATCATCAACTAAAAATTACCATACAACATCCCATCTAAGCAGTTTGCACTTCCATCTAAAGCTAATCTAGCATAAATTTACATTATCAGCACAAATATCATCGCATTCAGATTATATTGATACCAAAATCTTAGGAGCATCATAATCTAAGGCTACCTCTCTTGGGTATAGCAGCACCGACTTTGATTTGCAAAAATGAAGAAAAACCTAACTATACAAAACGTTAAATGATGTATTGATGTATGCTACCACAACAAGATGTACGCGTATCTCTGTATAATTGTTTCAATCTATTGGCAATACTAGTATACCACATTCGCATACCTGGACTATACTTAGCTAAGTTCTAAAAAACATGCCTAAACTTTCTGTTGTTTGACACGTGGATTCACGTATTCTCCCCTTAAATTCACCAATCATCTTTATATGTGTAGCAATCATTTTATTAGGCACACATTTAGGCATACATTTTAGGAATATGTATCGTTTTCCATTTACATGCTACTACCCATTTGTACCCTTGCAGCTACACCAGCCCTACCAATTATCATACACATATCTCCCTTCACTAATGTGTACAATTACAATCAAAACCTTGTATAACTATTAGTTGGTCATCAAATAACCTAATCAAACCTTCAGTTAGACAACAATTACTTTACTCTACGCCTCAATCTTATAATCCCAGATGACCTGATTTCAGCTCTAACTAACGGATTTTAATTATATTCCATACGAAAATTTTCAAAAAACAATAAAGGAACTGACCTGCAACAAGATAAACAGCTGAAAATGCAAAAAGCACAACAGAAGGAAGAAACACAACTGTCCAATAATAATCAACTGTTTCTTGATCTGTTAAATAAAAAGCACCTCCACCTCCAACAACACTACGCTCAATCTCCACACCATTAGTAGATGCAATAATATTATTAATATTATTAGGGCTGCAAAATGGGCGTCTTCCAGGATCACTAGGAAATATAATTTTCAAACTAATAATACCTGATATAAATATCATCATCCACAACGTTATTAATCCCAATATACTTTGTACCTTATTACTCCAACCTTCTTTTTCATATTCCTGCATAAATGCTTGTCGTAATGCTTCTCCCACCATTTCTCCTCTTGTGATTATTATGTTGCTATACATCAAACCCTAATACGCAGCTGACTTTTCTATTTTGAAGAAATTGAAGAGCTCAGCTCATGAGAATTATAAACCCTAGAAATGAAATTGGGGGATTTGATCGGCACGGAAGTATGGAGCTACGTCATCAGACGGACAGTCTCTAATATCGAAAATTAATATTTCGTCCTTTTCAAGAAATCAAATTCTTTTTAAGGATGTGACCTTTTTCTATAATACGTTTTTAACACTTGCCCTTTATCAACTTCATGCGGTTACATGGAAGTTTACCGATTTTATTTTTTAAACTTTTTAATTACATCAAAAGTCTTATTTTTAAAGTTTATTGAGTAGATGTTATTTTTCATGGACGGATGTTTACCGGGTAGCTCAAATCACATGTTCCTCACGTGAGGATATCATTGTCTTTTTCATTTCTCAGTTTCTTATTATTTTGAGAAAATTAGATAAATTGTCATTTAAGTTTATCTTAAATTTCACTAGTAGTACTTTATAAATTTTAATTACACCAATGATCCTTTTCTTTTGAAACTTGTTACGCTAACAGTCATTTAGACTAACAATTGTTAACTCTCGGTTATAAAGGGCCACACGTGATATATTTTTTATTCTTTTAATTTTTTGTGTAAAATATAAATTAGAAAAACTAAAATATGTGCAGATACATTATTAGCTGCAAAGAACATCATTTTTATTTTCCCACTGAAACATCACATTTTATAGTCTACCACCCAAATTCACCACCATCTTCACCACCAAATCATACATTTGTGGCTTAAAGATTACGAGTCACGTATTTGGTTCATAGTTTTCAACGTCGTTTTACTTTGAAGCTAGGGATTTTTGTTTGAGATGTTTTTCGAGTAAGAAATGAATGCAAAAGAGAGGATACATTGGCTACCAAAGTCGTGACGAGATAAGCGGAGGGTCCCAAGGTGGTGAAAGATGGTGGTGGATTATAAAGTTTGATGTTTCAGTGCAGAAGAGGACCAAATTTTGATGATGAATTTGCTAAGTGATACGAGACAGATGAAAATGATGTTCTTTATAGTTAATAATGTATATATACATATTTTAGATTTTATAATTTATATTTTACTCAAAAAATTAAAAGAATAAAAAAAATATCATTTGTGATCCTTTTTAACGGAGAGTTAACAATTGTTAATTTAAAGCGCTGCTAGTTAGGATCATTGGTGTAATTAAATTTTGTAAAGGACTGCCAGTGTAATTTGAGGTAAACTTAAATGATGATTTGTGTAATTTTCTCTAGTATTTTTCTCTTACAAATAGCTTTGGTTTAGTACTTTATTTGTCTTTTTTATTTCACTCTCATTTACCTCATTTGCTTCTTGCAACTAACACCACTAAAATGACGATTTGCTGGTTTAGAAGGCATGTCACCATACGTACTACTTGGATCTAAACCCCGGCTGTCTATGCATTTCCACAACATGTGTAGTTTAACAAATTCAATTTGTCCCCAATTTGAATCGACCTAGCTAATTGCCGAATTGTAGGTTCACTGGATGGTTTGACCCACGTATACACATTTTGTTGAAATTGTATCTGGGTTGATTACGTCAAAAGATTGTTCGTAAAAGTATAATCAAGTAAGCAGAGAATGAAGCTAAAAGATTGAAGAAGTTGCTAATTTATAGTTGGATATCATTTGTAATGTTTGTATTTTTGTTTATGGTGGCTTAATTTGATGAATGTTGTTTGACTTAATTCTTAGTTCTAGTCACTATCACCGCATCCTCATCCCATCTTAAGTTCATTTTCTCTTACCATTGTCCAAACTTGGTTTTTATTTTAATTCCTTTACACATATCATTGCATGCATGCTTACTTCTGATATCTTTAAACTTGTGTAACTTTCTCAGGTAAACATGCTCTAAATTAAGAAGCGAATCAAAGTTATCAAAATTAGGACCAAATAAAACATGATCAAATTGACCAACTCCACTAGTTTGACCATGCACAACTCTACTACTTTGACATACTGAAAAACACAACCTTGACTTGGCTCAATTAGATTCACTTGTACATGCTCAGCATCAATAACATGGACCCTGGTCAAGTACACTAGCTATAGTTTGATCAATTTCACCCTTATAATTCACACTAGCCTAACTTTATTCAACTTGATACATCAATCTTTTTACTTTGTGCACTTTCGCTAGGTCGCTTTTTTGTATTAGGTGGCCCTCTTCTTATATTTCCTCAATAAGAACCCTAGAAGCCTTAGGAGATTTTGCCTTAGTGTGTGGAAATACTACTAACTTACACTCAATATCTATTGTGTGTACCCGATTTATGGGTAGGTGTATTAATGCACGTAACCTGTTAAAATTGATTTTTGATGTAGTTTACCTAGAAGAGTCCTATGTCATTCTCGTTACCATTTAATTGTCTAGTCATCTATCATGTATACACACGTGGATGCCACGTAATGTTAATTAAAATAAGTTTTTAAATTTTTATTTCCTTATAAAGTCCTTCCCTCTATTCCTTCCATTACCACTACCACATTCTCACTCATTTTTACCCTTTGTTTCTTCTTCTAAAAATCGATTTATAGAACCCCATTTTTACTACTTCCATTGTGGAGACAAGATGTATGTTCGCACATCCTTGAGTGAGACCAATCCGGCCCGTAGATTCGTGAAATGCCTAGATGTAAGTTTTAACCTAATTTTTTAATTCTTATTGGAAGCTTCAATTGATGGTATTGTTAGCTTAACTATGTGGTAATGTTGAAAGAATTATTCTTTAATGTTGGTGTTTTGTTATGATTAAGGTTACAACCCATTTTTGTACAAAATATCATTTTCTTGATCCGGAGCTTCGGGTGAGTATTACAAGAAGATTCTATATCAGTTAAGGATGGAGGTAAAAAACAAGTCGATGATGAATGAAATGGAAGAAGATGCATAATTAAACATGGTGTTGGTGAAGAATGTTGAAGAGTTGACTTTGCTGAAGTCAAAATTAAAAATGTTCGACCAAGTTTATGTACTTTCGATTGGTGTTGTACTATTGTTATGTGTAGTCATACTTGCCCCTTGTTATGAATTAACTTTCGTTTAGTATTGCTTTTAAGTATGGTGTATTATCATGTATGGATGTTGTAACATGGTATGGCAACAATTAAGTATGAATGAAATTTGAATTTTGCAACATATGTCAACCGTTTTTTCTAGAATTGATACATTACCTAGTTAGACTTTGACAAGCACAACTTACAACTGCAATAGCAGAAGTATAAAAAAAGCCAATAATTACCTAAAGATGATACATTACATTACATAAGTCCTAATAAGAAACCAAATCCACCATTGTTATAAGTTACAGACTATTGATCCATTACATTACATTACTTAAAATTTCTTGGCCAAGTTTAATCCATACACTACATTGCCCAAGTGAAAACATAAGTTATAAGTTACAAAAAATAATTCATTGACACCAACACGTTGTCTTCTACTGAAGGTCCATTGTATTGTCATGGCTGCTTCCAGGTCCATGAACCTTTGTGGAAGGTTTCTTGTTGGCAATTCTTTCACTTGCCTTTCTTTTTTTGACCACATTTCCTGGGATTCTTGAGTTACAATAACTAGTGGTGGATTGGCATCTGTGAACTCAAATATGGAATCTTGTGTTGAGACATTGGTTGGGTCAGTTGAGTCATTGTTTCCGACCACAGTTGTAACAACCGTCAAAAATCTCAGGTCATTACCGCATTCGAATCTTAAATTACATTTACAACATTCTTTAAATCTTAGTGAAAATTCTAGGTTATGACTCCTTAAGCTTATTGAAGTCGTAGAATGTCTTAGAGATTGCTTAGTGAACTTTAAGTTCCTTTAGACATGCTAAATTAGGTTACTAAGTGCCAAATAAAATAAAGAAAATTCTATCTCTTTATGTCTTCACAAAATCCTTATCGAATCGCAAAACCGAAATTCCCGTGACTCGGCAACGTAAATTTAATTGAATAGATAATTCGTGAACATCAAACTTAGACAAATTAAATGTCTATTAATTTAATTCAAGAACTTAGAAAATAAATTTTGTTACTAAAAATTATCCACTAAACATCACAAATAAACCTTACAATATATCAAAACTTATATCAAATTAATACATAACATTATACATAATAATTTAACAAAAAAAAAAAAAAAAAATTAAAACAAATCCCCCCCCCCCCCCAAATGAGACTTGCATGTTTCTGTCCAGATTTTGATCCGACTTTAACAGGCCATAACTAACAAAATAATGAACCAAAAATTATGATTCTTCTTCTGAAATTTAGCTCTATGTCTTAGCTTTCAAATCCAAGTGGTCTCACTCAAATCCATTGAGTATTCGACCTTCAAACAGTCCACCCAAACCTGATGCGCCAGTAGAAAACTTTCTGTAACCACCAACTTGGAAGACTTGTTCAAGGGTTCTAAAATGCTCCATAAATCAAAAAAAAAAAATATTTTTAGTCCTCTAATATGTTGAACTCAGTAGGATAAAAATATAGTATTTTACTTTGATGTGCATGCATAGTTTAAAAATGCATGAACACACTACATGATAAATCACTTAGAAATATGAATAATGTGTGTTCTTGGTGATTCAAAAATACAAAAACGGGTTAAAAGTCATGCTAAAAATATAGTTACTAATTTTTACAGTAACCTACACATATGGGGAAGCTCCAGAATTAAAATTGGAATTTTTAGAAAAATATAAGTATTTTTCATTATTATAATGCAAACTATGGATTAACAAGTGATTAAATCACAAAAATTAGTTCTAAGACTCAAATAATTCTAGAAATTTTTTTGGGTTATTATCTCCACAAAAGAGCACTATGTTCCAGATTTTAACTCATTTGGGTTTCTTGTGATGTACTTTTTGGGTTGTGTGTTATTAATGATGAATTATTGGGAACCGAAGTTCTAGAGCTCCAATCATTATGAAAATTTTACATAGGCTAGGTAATCATTAAAAAGTAACTCTGTAAAAATTTCAGAATTTTTCATAATCGTTTACTATATTTTACTATTTTCCTTCACTAATAAGACATAAATTAATTATAAATAATCTACAAATCCAAAAATTCCCAAATTTTCAAAGAAAATTTGTGAATCATAATATGACTTGTATGCAAAGTTTGACCATTTTTAGATGTTGTGTGCTTGCGTATTCATAATTGTATTCAAACACGATTATTGACGTTAACAAAACTTCAAAGCAAAGGCGAACTATATTGGCACTTTGTAATCTAAATAACTAGCTAAGCAATCCTAACAAACCAAATTAGCTGAGAATCTAATTAGAAACCTCGTGTTCATAGGACTTGGATAGGAGTCACACCCGACAAGCATGCGCGTTACATCCATCAGTTTGCGCTTACGCTCAATAGTGAGTTTTCACAGCCCCTCTTTTTACTACTTTTAAATACTTTTGGGGTGAAAAGCATGTGTTCTTACTTACAAATGTTATACGTGTTTGCAACTGTTGTCGTGATTGTTTACTATCTAAACGTACTTGACTTTATGCTTGTTATAACTATTGTGGACAAAAGACCCCGATATTGACGTTACACGACCATTAACTCATTTATGAGCCACATGATGCATAATGAATAATACTATTTGGAGGTCACAACCATCCTCCCACTTACGCGGCCACGTGAGTGCATTCCATCATTCCATGTCAGGCAATAGGGCATCTTTCAGGGGCGTTAGACGGGTCGAAGGGTTGGTTGTGAATTCAAGCATAATATTCAAGATTTATAATGACTTTATTTTATGGACTCGTGTATTGGCATGACATTTGACATGATTAACGTTGGGTAATTGATACAATTATCATACGGTTGAGACATTGACAATTCTTAAATGAATCCAAACTTTTTCACAATTGAGCCTCGTTTTAAATAAACCGTTTTGACATATGAATGTCTTACTATTTTGAGACTTTGGGTACAAACAAATAACCACGTAGCAACGTGGGACTTTTTAGCAATCTTTGGGGAACTTTTAAAAGGTTTTTCATGAGCAAAACCTGTGAACTCACCAACTATATTTTATAGTTGACCCTTTATTTTACATGCTTTTCAGGACTTGGTCAGTGACTTGGCTTGCAGCTTACTTGACATTTCGATTTATGCTGCTTTTTGTGTCATGTACTTTTGTTCAATATGGATGTAATCGCTTGTCTAGTTCTGTACTATTGCGCTGTAAACGTATGTAAGACTTGTAACGCTCTAGTAGTAGACTTATGTTGGAACGGTGTGCTTTTGTATCTTTCGATTATGAATCCATGCACTTTTACATCCCGCATTTCCGCTTTAGCGGGGTGTGACAACAGTCCTAGATGATCCCAACCCACAAGTAAACGAGGACATTATCCTCCCAAATGCAACCTTTTTCTTACCTCTTGATGCATTACTTGTTACTGCCCCACCTCCACCATTTTCAAGCATACCTCTTGTTGGTATTTGTGATTCACATCTTGACACAGAATTATCCCACTTTTTGTAGCCATTGATCCACCTCTTGAGACAGATATTAGGCCACTTAAGTCCCAAAACTTGGATACAGATTAAATGTAAGAATTTAATATAATGTCACAATATCTAAGTTAATCAAAATCTTAATATTTTTTGCGGAAACAAGAATATATTAACACAAGTTATGAATATAATGAATATGTTTTATTCACGATCCAAAGTATGTATCACAGAGATTACAATTATTCAAACACACTGAGTAATTTGAATATAATCCAAGATATATTCAACTGAATATAAACTAATATCACTAAGACTATAATAACTGAAATGTTGTATTCTTGGACTGGATATTTTGTTTGAAGTTTGAGTTGGGTATTTATAAACTTAGTACGCATGCATGGTACTAGATCTATTAATCAACTAAAACTATTATCCATAAGATAATAAGATCTTCCAGGAAACAAACAAGCATGCCCTTTTTACTTTTCTTCTTGGAATTTGATAAAGTAAAAAAGGTGAAGGTTCTTTTTCTGTAGCAGTCGATCTTCTTCAACTTTTATCAATGTTTGAATTTTGTCAAACATCCATTCAATTGTATTTGCCTTGGGAATGAAGAACTCTTTTTTAAATCTTTAATCTTCAGTCTGTGTTCTTCATTCTGTGAAGTCTTCAGTCTTCAATCATTGAAGTCTTCAGTCTTCAGTCTGTGAAGCCTTCAGTCTTCAATCTGTGAAGTCTTCAGTTTGTGAAGTCTTCAGTCTTCAATATGTGAAGTCTTCAGTCTTCAGTCTGTGGCTGTGGCACATACTTTGAAAACTTAGTTTCAAAAATACAACTAATTAGATTTTGACACTTCAGATTTATAACTTAGGTTTGATCATTGTTTTTCCCAACAATAGAAATACCTCCTCTTTTTGCAGTCTTTAATCCACCTCTTGACATCCAAATACCACCTTTTATTGTTTGTTTCTTACCTTGGATTTACTAGTAGTATCAATCCCAGATACTACACAATCAAATATGTAATAATAAGGCATAACAATAAACAATAATTACCTAATGTAAAACATTTAAGGCTAACATTTAACAAGTAAATACTAGTTGATCCAGCTTACATGTGTTTGTTCTTGTAGTTGGTTGTACAATAGAAATCCCACCTCTTGCGGCTAGTTTGCTACCACCCTATGATCCAGCTTTATCAACCCCAGAGACTACAAAACCAATCATGATTGTATTAAATTATGCACATAATGTTAAACAATTAAGGTCGACATGTAATTATTGAGTTATAAGTTTTTGCTTACATGTCTTTGGTTTTTCGGGTGGTTTTTCAATAGAAAACCCAACTGTTGCTCTCTTTTTAACAACACTGGATCCATTATGCGTATCAGTACCTGAAACTGACCAATAATACAGATGATAAGTATGCAATAACTACATAATATAATTGATATTTTTAAATTAGTGAAGCATTTGAAGAATATAGGCCCAAGATAATTATTGATCATTTTAAAGACCACGTGAAACCACATCTTATAACTCCAAGTCTATGAACTGATGGTGACCGATGTTCCCTGGCATTGCTTGACTCAGGGGCATCTTGTCCATCTTGTTGGTTAGGTCCAGTTGGTTTAAGTGGTGAACCTGTTGCATTCCTGGCCCTAGTTGACTTCAGATCAATGTTTTTCTTCCTTCCATCTTTCTTCTTTGGTAGTTTTTCTTTTAAATTTGTCGCACCCCCAAGACACGTGGCAGCGGAAGGTAGGGTGTTGCGTTGGGGGCGCCGACCAAATCAAATATCACAACACAAGAATTACAACAAACGACCTCTATATGAGACGTATCAAAAATCATTACATTTTCATAATTTCATTGTTTACAAAAGTCTACATAATCATCATGTTTCGAGTCAACATTCTACAGATTTCCACTACCATCCTAATCATAGTTACAAAATGTAGTAATGCATTCAAATCTCCGGTTTGATTGTGAAAACATGTGACTCGAGCTAATGCTTCTGAAAGCTTCTTACTGCGGCGGGTCCCCTGAGAAATACATACTAAAAGGGTCAACATAAAGTTGGTGAGTTCATAGGTTTGTAAACAGTTGATATAACATTGTATGAAACACAAGATTTCCTGTTTGTATCATTCAACAATGATAGGTAATGTATTACAAAAATGTAAAAGTAGTGTATATTGTTGCCATGAGCTCATAGTTCGAGCTTAACTGTGGTGTCGGGTCACAATCAAGTGCCACGATCGGGGTGCCTCCCAGCGAGTGCCTAATCCAACACTCGTAAGAACAAATGATAATGCGTCCGTTTGTCCAGTTAGCGCGACTAACCCGGACGGGGGGAGTCAATCCCAAATAGTACTATTCATTAACATTCACGCTATAACGATACTAACAAACTATGATGTGGGGGACTTTCAGGATTAGTAAAATAACTCATGCAACCAATATATCGAGTTTAGTACTTGTGTTCACATAAAAATAGCGGTATAAAAGCAGTTGTATGTATTCTCACCCCAGTTAGAAACAGTAAAAAGAGGCTATGAAACTCACCTGATATTAGCAAGCAAGTAGCAAATAGTAAGCAAAGCGTGTTTTCCGAATGCAACCTTCTAACGTCCTAAATGTATAAGGCTGTATAAGTAGATGTCTCAAAAGACCATCTATAGTGATTGTATAAGTGGAGGGTTAATGTCCACTTAAGTTAATCGTGTAGGTGGAGGGTTAATGTCCACCTAAATAAGTTCACACAATTAGAAATGTCCAATTGTTCAGTTATCGTTTGTGCTTAGAAAAACATGTACAGGCCGTTGGTGATATTTTGTGAAAATACAGCTCTTGATTAATTATGTTACGCGTATTTCTACTTTCCAGTTGTGTGGCAAGGGCGAAGCCCATTAATGACGGGGGTCCGGGGGCAGCGCCCCTGGTAGCGGGGTCCAAGGGGTGGCAACCCCTGGCAGGGTCCAAGGGGCAGAGCCCCTGGCTGGGGTCGAGCTGACCAAAAATGCATGGATTTTGCTTGGAAAATGTTTATTTATGCTTATATTGCTTTAACCAAAAATGCATGGATTTTGTGTTTTTAGCGACACTGGGTTAGTGTCGCTATATGCGACACTAAGGTATTATGCGACACTACGGTATTATGCGACACTAAGGCTTGTGTCGCTAATGTGTCTATTCGGGTGTTATGGCGACACAAAGGGTTGTGTCGCTAATGTGACGATTCGGGTGCTATAGCGACACAAAAGCTTGTGTCGCTAATGTGACGATTCGGGTGCTATAGCGACACAAAAACTTGTGTCGCTAATGTGACGATTCGGGTGCTATAGCGACACAAAGGCTTGTGTCGCAGACTACTGGGCTTCTGCGACACATAGGCCTATAACAGGTCAGTTTTTGTGAATTTTATTCCGGGTTCCAAATGTTCAAATAAAAATTCAAGAAAAATATATGTTGTTCCTTAGTATGTTAGCTTTCTAAATTAATTTTTCCAGAATTTTTGGGTACTCCTAAGTATTTTTAAAAATTCCGTTTGTTCCCTAAGGTCAGAAAGTGACCAATCCGGATACATGTAACAAGATCGGATTTCTAGGCAAAATCTACACATTTCCAGAAAAAGTTATCTGAACGACATTTGTACCTAACAAATTTTGTGAACTTTTGGCGGTAGTTTCAGGTCAATTGGATGTGTATATCTCGAGTTATGATTAAAACAAGAGAGGTGAAATTTCTGTCTTTTTCAGCCCGGACACATGTTTTTGTAAAAATCATTTCGGGTGTCAAACGGGCTCCAAAAATTATGAAACCACATGGAAATGAAAGCTAACTTCTTAAAATTAATTTTTGCCTTTTGAATCGTCCATTTTGGTCAAGTTTTGAGGGAGAAACAGCCTCCCAAAGTCGAGCTATTTTTCTGCCCGAAAATGCATGTTTTGTTCTTGAACATTTTAAGCCATGAAAAACGTTTTTATGTTATATTTTGGACATTTCTTTGTTATATGAACCTTTTAACATGTTTTTAAGGATATTTGGATAGAGAATAATTTTTCTTACAAATAGGTTGGTGATTTTTGAAGAGAAATTGTTGGAAGAGCTTGAATCTTGAGTCTTTAGCTTGATTTTCTTCTTGGAGATGTGATGAACACTATGGTGGTGATGGTGGCTGATTTTTGTGGTGGTGGTGGTGTTCTTGAGCAGGTTTTTGGGAGGGAGGGGAGTAGAGAGAAGATGAGAGTGTTTGTGTGTGAAGTTGAGTGTGTAAAATGAGAGTTTGTAAGTGTAGGATGGTTTAAAAAGGGAGAGGAGGAGAGGGTCCATTGGGCCGGTTCTTGAGTTGGGTTGGGCCGAAGGTTGGGCTTGGCCCAATGTGGTTTTTGGGCTCGTGACTTGCTCCTCGATTTCGTGTTATTTTACTTGTTCGGTTAGACGTTAATCGCGTGTGTAAAAATTAAATCGTTAACGTTTAATGTTTGTATTTTATTTTTGATACGAAGTCACCATTTTAATTTGACCAATATACTTAAAAATACTTTATTGAACCTTCTTAAAATATTTGTTGGTTTCGTTCGGGTGTCGGGCGCGATTCGCGCATTTTCGTTGTGTTTATTACGTTTTAAGCAAAACGTCTTGGTTTTTCGTATATTATTATTTAATAACAATAATATAGGGTAAATAATTACTATTTAATTTATAAAATAGGTTTACAATATTCATGAAAAGTTATCACCCACGCCGTATAGATTGTCGGACCTCGTCCGGTTGTCTCGCGTAATTACGGATAAACACATAATCACGTAAGTGTATATTCAAATATACAGGTAATTACAAATATTTAGCCTAATACCAACTAAATACAAGTAATTAGGGTTTCCAGCTAGGTTTAACAATTAACCTAAAGTGTCGGGTGTCACAATAACTTTTTCATTTTTGCAATCCCTTAAATTATGACCTTTTTCAAAACAATACGCTTTCTTCAAAGGATTGCTGCTTCCAAGTCCACCTCCTGGTTGTCATCGCTCGCCAAGCCACTGATGCTACTGCTGCTAAATCAGCCGATGGAGTGCAACGTTACCGCAGTCGTCATTACTCCATGCTTAGAAACTCTGGTTGACCCAATTGTTGGCTCATGAGAAGCTCTGTGTCTCTTTTTCTTAGGCATTCTAGACATTATTCTAGCTATAGGAGGTAATGGTTTTTTTGCGCAACTTCAGGCCAAAATTCCATCCCAGGCATAAGTGTTAAATGATATTGGTAAGCATTCAAATACATCTCCATTCTATGTACAAAAGGTACCCCACTAAGCTCCCATAACCTGCATGAACACTGACTCTAGTCTATGTCAACTGCCCATGATTTTCCTGTTTTCTAATTTTAAACTCACTACCACCTGAATGAGATATTTCTCTAATGGTGGTTCAGGAACAAACATAGGATCAGTTGGAACCTCATCATCACACTTTGGTTTCAAAGCTTCAATTGATTCTTTGATAAACTCTTCATGCTCAGTGTACACTATCTTCTGCACATCATCCCCACCTTCCACATTAGAAGTAGGATTTTCTAATTGTGGTAGATGTTTGTTTTTTGGAATTTTGAGAATAGGATTACCTTTCCTAACCTCTGCTATTTCATCTTCACCTTCACTCAGATGGTCTAGTAAATATGGAGAATCACTATCAGAAGTGTTAGTCCCAAATTCACTTATGGATTAAGTGATTTTAATTCCAAACGTATAGCTTTGATTTGTAGAGGGAGAGTGAATACAAATACTTGTTTAAATTCAGCTTTTTAAAGTTTGTTTAATAGTTCATATTTCAAAACTATAAACAGGGTATAAGACAATAATCAATGCAATAATGTAAAGATGATATAGTAGCTGAAGAGTATATATTATTGAATCAACAATTACAACTCAAACACTGATTGCGGAACAGATCTAGTCTAAGCTAAGATCTAATCAGTGTATGCTAACTATTACAACTTGTCGAGACTCACTGATCCAACTAATCGATCAAGTGATTACTCGCTGACTCGTGATCGTACTTAGACACACTTAATCACTGATAGTACAGATGATTAATACGAAAACAACAAACTTTTAAGTACAATATGTCATTCTATATATAGGATGGATCATCCAAAATATCTCCTATAAATCAGAAATATAGAATGACATGTGTCACAACTTGATTGGCTCTAGACAAACAAAAAAAATGGTTAGAGTAGTTTCTGTGATCTCACTTTCTGATCATGGGAAAGTTGTGACTTGAGATTCCTCCAATCACGGTAAGGATTGATGTCATGCAATCCTATACTTGTATAAGTCTTGGATGTTGCTGACGTTCTTTGATCAGGGACTATCAACCAACTAGAGGAGAGATACTTTTCGTCATTCACTGCGAGCTAACATGCTCTTGTAGATTAATTCTTCTTATCTTCTTCCAGCAACTATCTTTTATTCAGGGACAACGACTTCTTCCTTTATTGATAAATGAGTGAGCAGAATCTCTCGCTGTCATGAGGACGACCAATGATTATACAGAGTAGAGATTCAATCACTAAGGTAAACAGTTTATTGTAAACTGTAGAGCAGTGATCTTCTTCTTCATTGACAAGGAGTTAGTCGTCATCATTTCTTCCGAGAGATAGTTATATTAACAATTTGATTGATCAGGGACCAGTGACCCAACAAGAAGAATCCGTATACTCAACATCATCATCAGATTCACTTTCAACCACATCTTCTATCCCATTTTTAGTACTACAACCCTCAAGCTCTGATTTATTACTATTTTTGTCACCTAAATCCTTGAATGGCTCAACCGTCATTTTACCCTTCTTACCATTTTTTAAGAACTTGTGGTACTTTCTCAACAGCCATTGCTTTCCCTTATTACTAGCCACATTAGACTTAAATTCTTTATGTTTCTTACTAGACACATCTTGTACTAGATGAACTTTATTCTCATTAATCTCTTCGGTTACTTCACTAACAGGCTCCTTGTTGTTACCAATATGCTCACCAAACATTAAATGATCTATATTGTCACACCCCCAAATTTGTACAGCGGAAGCGGTTCGGGTCGGGGCGTGACTAATCAAGTAATCACAACACAAAGGAAAAGGCGAACGACCTCTATATGAGACGTTTATAAAATAGTACAAAACTAGTTACATTGAAATACTTTAAAAGTTTACATTAGCCTCGAGTTCGTGAAATAATATCCTGAAGATTCTAGTACATAATGAAATATTTCAAAAATAATGTATGAACATCTTCATATACGTATAAGGCATGCGACTCGATGTAGCTAGCCAATCCTGTGGGCAATCCTACTGTTGCTGAGTACCTGAGAATACAAAGCTAAAAGGGTCAACCAAAAGGTTGGTGAATCTCACAGGTTTAACAGTAAAAACATAGTTATGAAACACAAGATTTATCAGTGATTTGCAATCAAGCAAATAAAGTAAACAAAATTAATGTTTCCGAAATTGCCATGAGCCCACGGTTCGAAGCCTAACCCGTTTTGTGCCTCCCGGAGGTGTCTAATCCGAAACACCTTTATGACAAATACTAGAGTGCCCGTTTTTAACTTGGTTATAGCTAGTAACCCGGACGGGGGTGTCATTCCCATAATAGATCTATTCTCTAGCACTCGCGCCTTCGCAGTTAACGAACCATGTGTGTTGAGGACTTTTAATGGATTAAAAACAACTCATACAATCTTGTAAAAATAATCGAGTACTTGTGTTCATGAAAAACAGTTAAGCATTTGTATCTCACCCCAAAGTATATATAACAGTAAAAGTAAAAGTGGGGCTGTAAGACTCACCTTGGGTTTAGCAAGCAAATAACAAATAGCGGGTGTCTGTGTCCCGTAATGCAACCTTCTAGTGCCCTAAACGCATAAGGTTGTGTGTAAGTGGGTGTTAATGTCCACTTATATATTATACGTGTAAGTGGGGTGTTAATGTCCACCTATGCTAGTTCACTCAACTAGAAATGTCCAATTGTTCAGTTATCGTTTGTGCTTAGAAAACATGTACGGGTCATTGGTGATATTTTTGTGAAAATACAGGTTTGATTAATTTTGTTACGCATATTTCTACTTTTCAGTTATAGGTAATTGATCAGTGTGGCAAGGGGCGAACCCCATTAATGACGGGGGTCCGGGGGCAGCGCCCCTGGTAGCGGGGTCCAAGGGGTGGCAACCCCTGGCGGGGTCCAAGGGGCAGATCCCCTGGCTGGATTTTGTGTTTTTATTTATGCTTATATTGCTTTAACCAAAAATGTATGAATTTTGTGTTTTTAGCGACACTGGGTTAGTGTCGCCATTGTGCGACACTAGGGTATTATGCGACACTAAGGGTTTATGCGACACAAAGTCTTGTGTCGCTAATGTGACTTTTCGGGTGTATAGCGACACAAAAGCTTGTGTCGCTAATGTGACGATTCGGTTTATGGCGACACAAAAGCTTGTGTCGCTAATGTGACGATTTGGTTTATGGCGACATAAAAGTTTGTGTCGCAGACTACTGGGCTTCTGCGACACAGGGCTTGTAACAGGTCAGTTTTTGTCGATTTTATTTCGTGTTCTAAATCTCCGAATAAAAATCCAGGAAAAATCTATGTTGTTCCTTAACATGTTAGTTTCTTAAAATAATTTTTACAGAATTTTTGGGTACCTCTAAGTATTTTTAAAAATTCCGTTTGTTCCCCGAGGTCAGAAAGTGACCAATCCGAATACATGAAACAAGATCGGATTTCTGGGAAAGATCTACACATTTTCAGAAAAAGTTATCTAAACGACATTTGTACCTAACAAAATTTGTGAACTTTTGGCGGTGGTTTTAAGTCATTTGGAGGTGTATATCTCGAGTTATGATTAAAAAAAGGAAGGATAAATTTCTGAGTTCTTGGACAGCCCGGACACATATTTTTGTAAAAATCATTTCGGGTATCAAACGAACTCCAAAAATTGTGAAACCACTTGGAAATGAAAGCTAACTTCTTAAACTTACTTTTTGCCTTTTGAATTGTCCATTTTGGTTAAGTTTTGAGGGAGAAACATCCTCCCAAAGTCGGGTCATTTTTCTGGTCAGTTTGCATGTGACGTTTTTGATACTTTTTAAACATGAAAAACGTTTTTATGTTATGATTTGGACATTTCCTTGTTAAGTGAACTTTATAACATGTTCATGGAAGTGTTTTAGAAGGGTTTTTAAGTTCTTACAAGGAGGAGGATGAAAGCACAAAGAGATGGACGTTGAGAGCTCGTTTTCTTGCGTTTTCGGCTTGATTTCTTCTTGAAAGTATGGTGAATGATGATGGTGGTGATGGTGGCCGGATTTTTGGTGGTGGTGGTGTTAAAATGGCAGATTTTTCTTGAAAGAGAGAGAGAGTAGAGAGAAAATGGGGTTTAGTGTGTGTTTTGTTTAGTGTAAAATGAGAGAAATGGAGGAGGTTGGGGTATATATGCATGGGCTAAGCCCATGGCTTTGGGCTGGTTTTTGGGCCGATTTTTGGGCCTCATGGGCCGGCCTTGGGCTCAGTTGGGCAGCCCAATTGGAGCCTTGGGTTTGTACAATAGTTTCTCAAGCCCGTTTTACGTTATTCGTTTTAAATCACCTAACGTTTCTTTGAGTTGTTTTTAACTAACGATTTGGATTGGGTTATTTTCAATTGAAGTATAATTAAAATACTTTATTTTGAGTTAGTAAAATATTTATCGACCTTTGTTTGGTTGCCGAATTCGATTCGCGCGTTTTCGTTTTGTTTGTTACGTTTTATTCATAACGTCTAGTTTTTCGCGTATTATTACTTAATAATAATAATATAGGATAAATAATTACTATTTAATTCATAAAATAGGTTTACATTATTTATGAAAAAATTTCACCAACGCCGTATATTGTGTCGGACTCCGTCCGATCGTTTTGCGCAATTATAGATAAACACATAATCACGTAAGTGTATATTCAAATATACAGGTAATTACAGATATTTAGCCTAATACCAACTAAATACAAGTAATTAGGGTTTCCAACTAGGTCTAACAATTAACCTAAAGTGTCGGGTGTCACATATATAGACATGGACTCTACCATAGCTTTCAACTATATCAAAAAACACATCTATATCATCATCATTCTATGATCATCATGTTTTCAAAACCACCATCTAATAAGCATTTGAAAATGGTTACCAAGTTTGTTGCATGATTAACTCAACAAAGTCATCAAAGCTACATATTTCAACTAACATGGAGGTTTCTTCACCTTTCACATACCTCAGTATAAGGAAGAAAAAAGCCCCATCATAATGTAATGTTATCAGAAACCTTTGAAATTCATCCTCCATTCATATATAAAAACTACACCAAAATACAAGTTATGAATCTGACTAAATCCAAGTGTTACAACCACAAACAACAATTTAGATTTTTTTTTTATTTCGAAAAAAACCCTAATTTTTTTAACGGAAATCAGTGGTTTCAAAGATCTAAATAAAATAAATGGTTAATCATACCAGATTACAAAAACGAGCAAAAATAAACCATCAATTTCGGTATTCTTGAAGAATAAAACAGGGTATTAATGTGTGTATAAACCTTTGGGGTAGAGAGTATTTGA
Organism: Gnaphalium uliginosum; assembly: GCA_963930675.1. Lineage (NCBI taxonomy): Eukaryota > Viridiplantae > Streptophyta > Magnoliopsida > Asterales > Asteraceae > Gnaphalium > Gnaphalium uliginosum. Next base: position 34,716,276 of record OZ005685.1, read on the forward strand.
TGTAAGTGAGAGAAACATGCATGTGTTTTTGTTTTTGAAATATGTTTAATAAGGCCGAAATTATGTGCTTGGTAAGAAAAAAAATACGTGGATTATTTTGTCCAGCATGTTATGCCACGTCGCCTTCAAAATTGAAAAAAATCATCAGGTAATTGGCTAACGCCTAAGATGGTCAAAAAGTACATCAAAAATCAGTTTTTGAGACTTATGTGCATTAGTACACATATCCGTAAGTTGGGTACACATAATAGATATTGAGTGTAAGTTAGTAGCATTCAAAGACACTAAGGCTTAGAAGATTATGCATAAATACCTAACTTAGTCTTTCCATGTTCAGTATACACAACAATTACCTTAAACTTAAGCACATAAATACTCAAGTTATGCACAACACGATCACTCCCTAATGCTAAAAGTCCATTATCTAAATCCACCTTGAGGGCTAAGGATTTGTCAATATAAATCGATCAACATATATAATCTATTTAGATACTTCCACATGGGGCATTTTGTAAAAAAAACCACCATGGTGTAGCTCGATTAAAAAATAGGATGATTGCCCTCTCTAAAAGACAAAAAATAAAAAACACAAGAAAATCACTACTTACTATCAATTCTTCAACAATGTGCTTCCATAACGAATAAAAAGTAGAAGATAAGGCTACTAACCACATATCACGCTTAGATCATATATGTTATCTGATCCTCGTCTTTCACATAGTGGCATCACCATGTTTTCTTTGCTTGAAATGTCTTCGTGTTTGTGAACTTAGGGTTTCAGTTAAAATGATATGCAAAACAATTAAACATAACAATTTAGGTTTAACGAATACTTACTTGTAGGTGCTCGGTATGAACCACCATGAAACTTCAAACCTTCATCATCATTCTTGTAAATCGATGGACTCAACAAGGATATGTTAGGTATCTACTAGTGAAGACACGATTGAACGAGCGGTAGACTCAAAGTACAAAGTTAAACCGTTTGATTTTCAAGCAAGTTAGTGATCAAATCACAAACCGAAATGAGTATGATTGACTAATAATGAAAACCATTAACCTATATTTATGGGTTTAATATTAGTTAGTTTCCTTATACGATTCAAACACTCATATTTATACTTTAAATTTAATCTCTATTGAATTAGTCGAGCTATATTTACAAATAGAACCTTTTAATTTAATAAATAATTTCAATGAAAGTAAAAGGTTATACTAGTCATAAAGAAGGCCCCGTGAAAAGATCAAATGGACTTAATTAATCTAAGGTAAATTTGATGATGACGTTGAGTATACGGGAGGGCGAGTCTTTGACTAAGAAATATACGGCATAACAAGGGTATCCATTTACCGTTTCCGACCATTTCTCTGACCACCTCTAAGATTCTCGGATTCTCGGCAGTGAGGTTCAGTTGTGAGGACATCAGACCAGCTTACCACTAGGCCATCTTGGTAATGGTTTCATCTATGTGTATAATTCTTTAAAACACTATACACACTACAACACACCCATGCAAAAAGAAATAGAGATGAGAAAGAAAGGAAGGTGTACGCGTATGTATGTTAATATTAACCGAAGGAAATCAATCGTATTATTGCAATCAATCGATCATCGATCCATTTTATCAATCTTTGCGCATTTTTTGGTTGCTTTCAAAGATTTTATCAGCCACATGCGTGGGTCGTCTACTAGTAAATTTTATTATTTCGTCCTTCTAAAGAAATCAATTTTACGAGATGCTTATAGGACTTTGAGCTTATTTTTTATACTTTCGAACTATATGTTTTTTTGGGTTTGGTTAAAATGATAGCTACAACCTTTAATAACAAATCTTTAATGAATGATAATGACTTTTATTGAACCACATTAGTGGTGGTAATTAACTAGAATCTATTATATGAACCCTATTAATAATGAACATAAAGACGAGTAATTAAAAGCTTTTCTTCCCAAAACATTTTTGAAATACAATATATGATGAAGTTCACAAGTCACAACCAAATAACCCAGGCTTCATGGAGTAGGCTGAATCATGAAACATAAGAAATCATATAACCATGAAACCACATAGTAAACAAGGTTCATGTCCAAGATTTAACGACTGCCTTAAAAGGATCTTGAATTCTTAATTAGTAGCTTGAATCCTTGATTAGTTTCTTTTAATTTGGCCTACCTCCTTTGGAAGTTGAAGGTCCTGATGGCGAAAGCAAATACAAATGCAAAAACTACGACGAATCCAATATGCATACCAGCAACTACACCAAGAAAGCTTCTCCGAAATCCAAAATATCTCTGCAAGTAATCTCTTACAGTTTCACCATTCTCGAGCACATCCTCAAAATCCGCAAACTGTGAAGCAACCATACCATAAAGAGTCCACGCAGTTGGACATGCCCAATAGTACCACCTCCACCAAATAGGTATCCTCTGTTTACAAAATGGAAAACAAAAACATGCATAAATAAACCTCAAGTTTGTGACAAGGATAAATATGATTAGCGGAGCTTACAGTTCGTGGGATAACGAATCCTGAAAACAGATTCCATATTCCATAAAGTGAGCCAGAAACGATAGCCGCAATGGTGGGGTTGGGAGTCATGGCTACTGTCATCATGCCATAGTAGGTCATGTATAGTAAATTGAGGTACATGAAAACTAAGTACCAAAAGAATTTAGCTACTGTCCAGTGAAATCCAATCATTGTGTACACTAGAACACCATATCCTAAAGTTTGTACAAAGATATAGGGCATTTCCACCAGAACCTGCCAAATCAATTCAACAAATAAAGGAAATGAAAATGAAAATAGTTGTGAAAATTTCATAGAAAGATACCCTACTTAAATTTTATGTGATGGAATTTATATTCATTCGTAAATAGGTATACAACTTTTAAATGTATTGATATAAGGTAATAGACATTCAAATGTAATTGGATCCGGTTACAGGTCAAATGATGGCATGAAAGTTGACATGTTGGTAATTTTGACCATGTTGACTTTTTCTAGTACATTACCTTTTCCATGGGTGACTACAGAGTTTGCTAGCCAAAATAAAAATCAGGTTAGTTATATGTGTGATTTGTGTAATGCTAATGTATAGTAAGCACCTGTGCAAAAGCATATGGTAGTGCAGAATACATTCCTGCACCTCTTTCTCTGTAAAAAACGGTCCTTTCAACCGATACCACTGGCTGCGTGGCTGATGAATTGTGGAAACCGATAAAGAGAACAGCAGCATACATAGAACCCATTGCATTGATAACATCTTGTTGGGATGTCCTGGAATTTTAATTAGAAAAATATATAAGCACGGAACGAGCCTGATCATGTATTCTAACTAGTAGTCTTAAATCATGCATGTTACCTTTTACCACCTAGATCCCAAAACATTGTTCCGAACATCAATCCAATGCCTAAACTGAAGAGAAATCTTACTGCAGTGTAAGATGGATTTCGCCAGTATGAAAGGCGTTGTTTCCATAGACAAGCCATACATTGTGTGAAAAAAGGCTGAGAGTACTGAGTTGGGAAATAGAGCTCGTTCGACCCAGAAGGAGGCGTATCTAACTCATTGATAAGAATTTTGTTTCTCCTGTTGATAAGTAAACAACATTAGAAAAACGATTACAATATCTCTAATGTTCTTTTAGATTAATTACTAACTTCATATCAATTGAGACTAAAATCTGTAAAAGTTTAAGATAACTTGTAATCAAACAGTCAGCTAGTCCTAACTAAAAGTAGCAGTATTGAGCACACAGTTGACTTACTTGTAAAGTTCTGAGTTTTTGTACACGTGGTTGAAATCAATTCCCAGAGCCACTTCCTGCACTGAGTTGGTAACTTCCAACATCCATGTAGCAGGGTTATAACCATCTTTAATTTTACTTATTCCTTCAATATCCTGCTTACCAGAACACTCAGCATTCTTAATTTCTTATATCGTAGAATTTAAGGTATACATTACATTTTAATGACATCTTACCTCGAAGTACTTTATCAAATGGCAAGAATGGCGTCCCACTGGTCCGACGTATAGCTCTTGTCCTCCACGTTTCATCAAAAATAGCTGCAACCCATACAGAAATTTTAGTTTATCCAACCACATAAATATAAAGTTTTATTTGTTATACCTCATCAAAAGCATCAAATATATCGATACTAGGTTGGTGAATGGTGCAGACAACTGTTCTTCCTGTGTCAACCGTGTTCCTAACGGTTCTCATCACAATTGCAGCAGCTCTTGCATCTAGACCTGAGGTTGGCTCGTCCATAAATATTATAGATGGATTGGCCACAAGCTCGACTGCTATGGTTAATCTTTTCCGTTGTTCAGTTGAGAGTCCATTGACACCCGGTAACCCAACTAGAGCGTCTCTTAATGGCGTTAGCTCCACAAGTTCCATAACCTCGTCAACAAACATCTGTAAACATTTGTTACCATGTGTTTGAATATCATAATTTCTTCAACACTTAAAATATCAAATTATTGGAGTTGATCAATATGACTGACCTTTCCAGTTTCAGAATCAACATCTGGAGGCAACCTTAACCAAGCAGAGTAGATCAAAGACTCATGCACTGTCACATGAGGAGAGTGGATGTCGTTTTGTTCACAGTAGCCCGAAATTCTTGCAAAAGTTTCTTGCTTCTTTGGATACCCAGAAATTGTAATGGTACCCTCTATATATCCACCTGTTTTCCGTCCTGCAAGCACATCCATTAAAGTAGTTTTTCCCGCACCACTAACACCCATTAAAGCTGTAAGAACACCCGGCCTAAACGCTCCACTCACACCATTTAGTAGCACCAGTCGGTCCTCACTCACTCCTTGCTCTTTCATTTCCTTCAATATCAAAACTTCAAAGTTTCAATCTCATCGCATGTTTAGACAGTTTCCTAGGATATCTAGTAGAGGTCACAAAATGGGTGGGTCGTGCAAGTTAGGTAACGGTTCAAAATGGTTTCAGGTTGACCAAATAGTTCACATTTCGCCCAAAACTTCTATACTTGTTTAGTTGTTTATAAGAGATTAGTGTGTCAGATACACTTAGAAAATTGTATAATTCCAATAGTAGCCGAAATTTTGGAGAAAATTATTAAGAGGTTTTACGTAATAAATATACATTTTGGGCGACTTTCGGCTTGTTCTACATGTTTCATTCAAGTCTTCTTCTTTTGACCCCAAAAATATAACTAGATGACATTTCCACCTCTAATATATAAGATAAAATTTTATAACTAAATTGTATTTTTAGCATGAATCTCGATCAGCATCAAGAAATGATTAAAAAGAAAGTCTTTAATCACCTGGGGCATATCAACAGAGTATTTAACATCATCAAAGGTGATGCAATGTGGTTCAAATGGAAGAATCATTCCTTTTCTCTTGCTCTCAGTGTTTATGCTTGACAACTCAACAGTTGGAGTATTTTGAACATTCTTTTCTTCTAATATAATAACTTGATGTTTCCCAAGAGCTGCAATATATTCTTCTTATGTTAACACAATAAATAATTGTCATAACTAAGAAAAAGGATTGATAATGTATATAGAGACCCACAGTTAAGGAAAGTGAGGGCCAGCGTGTAGGTGAAGTTGAAGAGAAAAACATAGCTGATTAAAGCCGCTACTGCAATCCAATACCAATATGCATATGGGAAGAAACCTCTAGATCTTATAACCCTCACTCCTAGAGGCTCTGTTGAATTGGACAACACCTGTATATGGAAAATTTAACAGTTATTAGTGAACAAATAATCGTTTTATAGTAGAAATGCGTAACCAGTCTTTGACCGAGAATGGTCCTATGCCCAAAAACTCGGTCCATTTAGGCTTGGTTGAGCCTGAAGTTACATATTGGTCCCAACTTTGGATTGAAATGTAGTCCAAAGTATCCTGTGCTTAATTTTGTTTGTTATTGACTTACTCGGTCCCAACTATGCCCAAGAAATTCGTTGACTACCATCCCATTCATTGCGTACATCATCGGTGATGACCAGTATCCCCAAATCCACCAACTCTTTATATCACCTTTAATATTTGAAAAAACCTGAGTATATAAGTACTAAGCAATAATCAAGTACTTATAATAAAAAAATATTGTACATACCTCGTGATAGCACAAAACCACCCAAAGCAAATAAAATGAGAAATGCAAATGAACCAAACGTATTTGCAACAATCTCATCTCGACCCACTGCTGCAATAAAACGAAACAATCCTGACGCCATTTGGTTCACAAGTATGAGTAGCACATATTGTTTGAAAAATCTTCCAACATTTGGATCAAACCCGACGACATAATAAGTTAGAAGAGTCCAAAGAAATGTTTCAGCAAACGTGATGGGAATCTTGATGATCCATGAAGGTAGTGCGTAAGCCCATGAAGGGTAAAAAAGGAAATCTCTTTGCTTGTAAAAGACAGGAAGCTTTTCAATGGTCATAAAAAGCTCTGAAAATCCATTGAACATGATAATAACAACACCGAAAAATAGAGCACCCGTGTATATTCCTCCATCCTCAACTGTTTGTCTGTGCATTTCAGTCCGGAAAAAGACCGTCATTGTCATAAATGACATCACAAGAAGCTGAAAGTATGTAAGATGATAAAATTTTTAGTAAGTGGATTGGAAGTATATGTGGCAAAATGGACGGGTCAGTTGGGTTGGATTGCCAAAAAGCTTTTTGTAAAAAATAATAATTTTGTTACACAGTTAGAGTATCAAATACGATTACAAAATCTGTATTTTCCAAGAATAAGCCAGTTGTTTCATCAGAATGATTTTGGAGGTTTTGTGCATGAATAACACATTTTCGCTGGCTTACAAACCATTTACGCCTAGGTGTCTCCTGTTAAATTAATTTATTTGATTCTGGCTATTGGTCAACTAGAGATAAAACATAACCCAAACCGACCCATTCAAAGATTGGTCGAAATTTCCTCCTCTAAATGGAAGTTTAAGATTAATCCAGGGAACATTCCAACTTAATAGAGTACATACTTGGAATAACTTAAAGATGTATACGAACGAGTTTCTTTTCATAAGTAAGAACTCTCTAGAAGTGCAAGCTTTCAGAAGCTCCTTTTTGTTTACTCCATATGTTTCAGTTGTCAATGCAGCAGGATGACTATTACGTTTATCAAATGGGATTGAAAGCTCTACTGTCATTTTTCTTCCTTCATAAAAAGAATCATAAGCCTTGGAAAATTCTTCTGCTGTGATAAACCTGTAAGCTTTATCCCGTTCAATCCAGTACTGCTCTTGATCTTTCTTTGATGTCACCTGTATTCGAATAATCTCCATATTTATTAGTTTTCCTGAAAAGAAACACAGTGAAATAAGTGTAGTAACTATGTGGTCACACAGCTTACTTCTTGCAAAAAGTCGGCAACACCTTTTCTTTCGGGACATCTGAATCCCATAGACTCAAAAAACTCAAGCACTTTTTCACGTGGACCCTGATACACTATTTTTCCATCAGAGAGTAAGATTATATCATCAAATAAATTATAAGTTTCTGGTGCAGGCTGGAGGAGCGAAATAACGGCAGTTCCTTCAAGAATGTGAATATATTGTCTCAACGAATTCACAATATGGAAAGTTGTAGAACTGTCCAAACCAGTAGATATCTCATCCATAAGCAGCACTTTTGATGGACCAACTATCATTTCGCCTATTAATCATCAAATGTGTCATCTATATGCTGAACAATAAAAAGTGTCATCTGCTAGAGGTGGCTAGATAGACATGCCAGGTGACGTTTTAGCACGAGCCGAGTTGAGATGGGTCATCTTTTAGTACAGGTCCAGGCTGGTTGGTTAACCCACAAACACTTTTTTGTAACTGTGTTTAGTTAGTTTTTTTTTTCTTTTTTTTTAATTATCTGCTAGTTATTATAGCAGTAGTAATTCAAATCTTAAGGTTATTTGATTTGACCAGTTTGAACCATATAAGCTAGATCACTAAACCAAATCAACTCATTCATAAGTAAATGGGTCATAACTTCTGCCTCTATGTCATCTATTAATTATCAAAACTTACCTGTAGTGACGCGCTTTCTTTGTCCACCAGATATGCCTCTGATCATTTGATCCCCAACCATTGTATCTGCACAAGTATCTAGTCCCAAAACCTGTAAAATCAAACGAGATTGTAAGTAATTTAGTGTAATTGAGGGATATGGTTGTTAGACTTGAAGATGTGTTAGGAGGTACGGAGTGTACACCCATTAAGTTTATAACGTCCCTGACCCAAAACAATTGCGAAACAAGGATAAGACCATGGGCAGTTTTGACCCATGGCAGTTTTGACCATGGGCAGTTTTGAACCATGGCAGTTTTGAGCAATGTCAGTTTTGACTTATGGGCAGTTTTGACCTACAGGCAGTTTTAACAATGGGCAGTTTTGACCATGACAGTTTTGACCTATGAGTAGTTTTGACCCATGACTGCATGACACATGTTGGGCAGTTTTGACCCATGGACTATGACTGTTAGTGTGCATGTGTGCATGTAACTAATGGGACTTTCTGATCATTATAGTTTTGATGATTCATGAACTCAAAGGTCAAGAAACTGCAAGACAATAATTGAGGATATTATTTGACCTTTAATTCCAATAACTCCCATTATGATTGGGTATTCTATATATGAAAATACATATTCACATGAGAAGATAAACAGAATACAAATCACTCTCTCGCACCAGGGTTCTTGTATTATTGCCCCAATAAAAAACATCACTCTTTGTATTATTCCAAAATAATGTTCGTGTAACTCAGGCATATATGGTCGAAGAGTTGTTTTCGAAAAGTGATAACACGATTCAAAGAGATATCTGATCATTGAAATCCTTACCCATTATACGGCTTTCCTCCAACAATATAAATAAACATTATTGTTCTAGTTTGATGACTTTCTAATTAAGCAAATTTTTACAATAACACATTTTCATGTTTATAATGTTGTATTACCTTTATTACATAATCTGTTACCACACTTGTCTCTTGCCCTTCTGCTGCTGCTGCCTGAATCACACATCAAATTACGATTTTTTTTTTTTTTTTTGTTATTATTTTAATGTATCTGTAATAACTAAATTTCTTGATATCCAAAACTATTATTAACCTAAATAAACTCTGTTGTTACCTTCATGTATATATCAATATCAGGATCAGGCTTAATATTTGCTTCTTTTTCTCTTCTTGACAACTCAGCTAACATCTCTGCAGTTTAGTTGACAACAAGTGTGTCAACAAAAATACTCCTTCACAATTTTTGGCAAGTCTTAGACCGATAATATTGTTAGGTGGCATATGCATGTATAATCCCTTCTGATAATATTGTTTTTGTAATTACAGTCACCGTTTTGAACCACCCTATATATGACCAGTTTCAACCCAATCCCGTTACACACACACCCATCTTACCACGTTAGTGCTTAGTTTATAAAACTCTATATTGCAAACTAACCATAGCGTGATCCAACGCCTTGACATCTAGCGGAGAAGGCCAAGGTTTCTCTGACAGTCAATTCTCCTATATGAAGATCATTTTGACTTATATAAGCAGAGGTTCTCTGAGGCACAAACTCGTTCATATCATGCCCATTGTATGACACCCTGCCTGAGGACTGGATCAGAACAAGACACAAAGACTTATATAATTTAGCAAATATATTAAGGGTCTTTTAAAAGGGTATTTAAAGGAAAAAGAATCATCCATTTACTTTGAGCTCCTTTGAAAGCTTCCCTGCCAGGGCTAATAACAGAGTTGTCTTTCCAGAACTTGGAGGTCCTAAAAGCAGCGTAATCCTGGACACGAATTACATGAGTTGTAGCGTTCATATGTATACTCAAAAGATATGTCTAAAACCTCATTTTTCACCTGCTAGGCTTGACAATTCCACTTAGATCATCAAGGATATTGATGTGTTTCTTCCTATTTGGAAGTATATGAAATATGTCCAAGAATGCCTGTCAAAATTCAGCATGAACATCAGCTTGCAAAGAATTACTAATATTTTCTTATGGATGAACGAATGTGCAATTATTCTAGTTAGTTTCGATAATTTAGATTACTATGATAATATAAATATAGGTTAGGAATATTACACTTTCATGTGCAATTTGATTCAAAAAATATAGCAACTCTGTTAACTGTTCGGCATCTTTAAAAGAGCGACTTACCTCTCGAAAGTAAGCCAATTTACTGTTTTAGTACACTTTTAATAAAAAAATCTTGTTGGGTTCCTAACATGTTGTTTTTGCACATCAGTAATATAGTACCTCAAGAATTTCAAGGTTGAAATTAAGGAAACTAGGCAATGATCTGCTTCCTGTAAAAGCATCAGCTTCTACTGTCAAATGCTCAAATCTTACTTCAATTGTAGGCAACTGAATTCCCACCCTGAAATCCCATTAATTAAAACTTTGACGTTATGGAATTTGACCATATTCATAATTCAGCAGATATGTAAATGTCAATGAGAGATTAATCATATACTCATATTACATGTCAAATCTGTCTTTGATCTTCAACAAAAACTTCTCATTATCTTCTTCAGCTACTTTCACTAGTCTATCAAGCAAATGTTTTCTGTCTTCTAATCCAAGACTATTGATATCGATTTCGTCAGCTCGTCCAGTGGATCCATAAAGCAGGCCTTTTCTCAACCTGTCAAAAGTTGGAAGCCTTTCAATAGCAGCCCATTTCAAAGCTTCTTCATCATCTTCATGTCGATTCGGTTGAGAGAAAACATCTAATCCAGTATTCCATGAACTAGTACTTGATGCTCTCTTACTCCCTAATCTTATACTTCTACTAGCATTGTATATATCAGTTCCATCCATTTTCTTAATATCTAACCAAAACAAATTACAAGATTTGAAATGGGTTTCGCTGGTTTTTGTTAGAACTGATAAAAAATACTATGCTTTAAAGAAATGCTGGATTCTATATATCTGCTTTAGGAGGAAGGAACCTTCTCTTCTTTTGGAGGAACCTTCTCTTGTTAGTGTGGGTAGAAACGTTCTGTCTTTATAAAGAAAAAGGAGCCATAAATTTGTTGAGATATTTTGTCGTTCCTGTAGTGTTCCTTGTTGGCAAGTTGCATGACTCTTAGTTGACGTTTACTTTTCATAAATTCTTACATGAGTACATGACACTCAATCAGTCAATCCCATTCGACACTCAATGGGCATCAAGAGTTGTAAAGTTAATCGGTGGGTCCTCACCTACCTTTTTTTTAATTAACTCTTTGGTAAACACTCGTTTAAGTTATAAATTGCACGGAAATACAATTATTTATACTCTGACAATTAACTATGGTCTGACATTCGTAATGTGTATCCAACTATCCGAGCCTATATTGTGTGTAGAAAACTTGTTATTTGTTGCTATTTTATGTAGTTTATGGTATTTTTTTATTGGGATCGACCCCGCTCTCATACCACTCGCTGGGATCGATCACCACCACAACAAATCACACAACCACGTATAAGCCAATAATTAAATGCATATGAAACAGAAAAAGCAACAACGCATGATATTTTGTGTGTAAAACCTCTCAAAGGAGAATAAAAACTACAGGATCATGGGTCACTTAAATTCCACTATAATACAAACGATATTACAAGAATGGACACATCCTCTCAACACTTTTGAATATCATCACATATTATCATAAGTAGATTAAAACAACGGAATCTGCTCCCCTCGTTATTGAGTCACCGAGATCAACAAACAGGACGGAGGGAGATGACTCTCATAAGTTCTCTATTTTTCTCTCAACATCCTCATCAAAAACCCTAACATAATAACTCCTATTTATATAGACAACATGCGCAAATTTTCTAATTAGATTACAAATCAATTTACTCAGTTAGAAATTAACTTCCTCTCCAAGTCACACTATAATTAGGAAAATAGAATCATATTCAACATTTTTGTCGTGTGTCATCTATATAAGGTGTTACGTGACATCCTTACAAATTAACACATCACTAAAATACATACAATGTCAATAAATAACAAGTTTCTTACACACAATGTACACCTGAGTAGTTAGGTACACACTACAAATGTCAAACCTTAATAAATTGCATTTCCATGCACTTAACCCCCAAAAATCATATACAATTAAAATGAATAACAAGTTTATCACACACAATGAAAGCACGAATAGTTCAATACACACTATAAATATCAGAGCATAAATGATTACACTGTGGAGTTTTGATTTGAATTTATAAAGTTTATTTATATGCTTCCTATTTTAAATATAAAAGCACTGCTCTGACTAACGCTAAAAAAATAGATTTTGATAGGAAATATGAACTACGTTACAAAGCTGATCTCTTGTGTTACATTTGTTCATTCAAATAAATTTAATTCAATACTACCACTCAATATATGTTTTTATTCTTATATACTTGTGGTTTTAAAATCAATCTATCAATTTTCATTTTAAAAATTTTATTAAAATATTTAAATATATAACCTTTCAACATACATGACTTGTATTTGTCAAATTTATTAAGGTATGGTATTATAACTTTTGTAATCTTGAATTTCATGAAATGATTATATAAAAAATATTACATTTTATTAAAAATGAATGTGGGAGCAATCCATTAAACTTTATAAAGTTGTATTGATTGTAGAGATTGAAAATGAAAGTCGTATATGTGGATGTGATGTTACTGTTGCAACCCGTTAAACTTAAACTAAGGACACCTATATGGTTTGATCAACAACTTTTATTATATAGTTGGGATTATTCACTTTATTAACATTCAAGATTTGCACTCGAATACAAAAACAACCGAGTGATTCACTAAATTTACTTGATAAGTTGTGTTTTTTTTCCTTAACTCTATTATAGAACTTAACTCGATATAATTTTAAATTCTTTTCTTGAAAATGTTAATTATTTAGCAAGTCAATCAAATAATATATCGGTTCAGGTTCATAACATACACAAGGACTTTTTTTCTTTTCAAATGAGGTTCCTTTCTTAGAGTGAAAATTGAAACACATATTTCAAATGAAGTAAATAGTTTCTTTGTGACAAGGATAGTCACCAAACAAATAAGAAGATAAATGTGGTGTATAAAGAGGTCTTACAAAGGAATATTAATCAAAAAAGGGTGTTTACTATATTATATTTAATTTTATATAATATTCAGTAGTAAATGTTTACCGCCGTTAAAAATTTACGATCTACACTCTCAATTTCAATATAGACTACCTACAAATATTTTATTTCCAAACAATATTGAATATCTCTTAACTCATAAAAACGTTGTAATATATCACATGACATATAAGAATTCTTTCAATATTTTTAAAAAATAATTACAAATTTATCAGGTGGTGTATATACACGGATTTTAGGGCTACTTGCATAAATAATTTGGAACAATTTTGAATACGTTGTTATATTCGATTTGGTTTTATCTACGTTTTGAAATAAACTTTATTGGGACGTGACAGAAAATACATTAATTTATATAAAGATCCTCCTATGATTAAAACTTATGTCCACGTGAATATATAAAATAAATTGGAGGATAATAGTGTATTCAGTTTTTCAAATATATATTATAATATATATATATATATATATATATATATATATATATATATATATATATATATACTAAAGAAGTATAAAAGAAAGCTTCGGAATTTGTCACATAGGCACAAATGCCACGTGTAAACGTATCAATTTTAATTAACAAATTATTTAATTAATATTATATTATTATATTATTATTTTTTTAATAATTAATAATTAATAAATACTAATATGAAAAGGAGTCCTATACAAAAAAAAGCTCCTACAAATTATTTAATTAATATTATAATTTGTTGGGTCACAAGGTTCCCAAAACTTAGATACAGATTAAATAACAGTTATCTCAACGTGTTAGTTTATATCCAAGTTTTATATCAAACAAGTTTAAATTAATCTAGGCGGAAAACAAGATTAATTTTAACACAGAGTTTATTATGAATCAAAGTATTATTCACAATAAAGTGTTTGTCTCACAAAGATGACAAGGTATTCAAACCCACACAGATGGTTTGAATACCATCCAAGTAGTATACAAAGATACAGTTATCACTACAAACTTCACAGTAAGTGTGGTAATGCTTTAGCCTAAGCTCAAAGGTCTAGTATACTAATTCTCTTGAATTTCTTGGATATATAGCAGTGCTTTTTGAACTGCTATTTATAGAGTTGGGTGTAACTCTATATTATCCAGCTTGCATAATTGTCCAAGGGATAACAGATGCATCTTGGGCAACTTTGCACGCCACCCTTTTTGCTTTTCTTGGAAACAGAAAAAGCAAAAAGGTAAAAGGTTTCTTTGCTGAGAAGAAAACCTTTGTTAGATGTTTGACCTTTCTCAAACATCTTATCAGTTGTATCTAGCCTAAGGAAAGAAGAATATCTTCTGTACACTTGTACTTTCATTCTTCAATCTGTGCTCTTCAGTCTGTGCTCTCAGTCTGTGATCTTCAATCTGTGATCATCAGTCTGTTATCTTCAGTCTGTGAAGTCTTTTGTCTTCAATCTTCATTCTTCAGATGATGAATCCATAAGTCTTCAAGTAGAGCACGGCTTTCAGTCTGTGGGATTTCTTCAGTCTGTGCAGCACAGACTCAGAAACAATTCTTCAGTCTGTGTGGCACAGACTCAGAACCACAGACTCAGGAATTCACTAAGTTTTTCCTGAATACAACTGAGATAGATTTTGACTCATCAGATTTATAACTTAGGTTTGATCATTGTTTTTCCCAACATAATTTTATTATGAAAAGAAGGAGTCCTATATGAAAACAAACTCCTACAAATTATTTAATTAATATTATAATTAATTAGAAAATAAAATACCATTAAACAATTTTACATATATTTAGTTACGATCTTATATTAGTGTAATGACATGGACTTTGTATATAATATTTATCATATTACGATGAACATCTCACAATGTAATAATAATATGTACTAAACACGATTATATTTAGCAAATCGCTTAATAATTAATTGATTTGATTAATTAAGTTAATAACAATAAAAGTTGTATGCTTTAAATTGTCGTGCATCGCACGGGATTAAAACTAGAGCTTCAGAATTTGCCACGTAAGCACGAATGACACGTGTCAGCATCTTAATTTCAGTTAACAAATTATTTAGTTAATATTATATAATTATTTTATTATTTTTTAATAATTAATAAATATAAATAATAATATGGAAAGAAGGAGTCTCATATGAAAATAAACTCATACAAATTATTTAATTAATATTATTATTTTTTTATTATTAATAATTAATTAGAAAATAAAATATCGAAAAACAATTTGACATATATTTAGTTACGATCTTATATTTAGTGTAATAACATGGACTTTGTATAAAATATTATGATATTACGATGAACATCTCACATTGTTTTTATACTACGTAATAAACACAATTATATTTAGCAAATGGCTTAGTAATTAATTAATTTGATTAGATTAATAGGAATAAACTTTGTATGTTTTAAATTGTCGTGCACCGTACAGGCTTAAAACTAGTATATACTAAAGGAGTATAAAATAAAGCTCCAGAATTTGTCACGTAAACATGAATGTCACGTGTCAATCTCTTAACTTCAGTTAACAAATTATTTAATTAATATTATATTATTATATTATTATTTTATTATTTTATAATAATTAATAAATAATAAATATAAATGCTACATATATTATAATAATATGGAAGAGGAGTCACATACAAAAACAAAGTCCTATAAATTATTTAATTATTATTATTTTATAAATTATTTTATAAAATATGTACTACAATTATCATTTAATCACGTAATATTTAAAATAATTCTAATAAATTACAGTGCATTGCACGGGTCTTCCACCTAGCATGTATATATATATATATATATATATATATATTATCCTGTGAGAACTCTTAATTAATGAGAACTCTGAGAACTATCAATTTCCTTCATCACATAGTCCGGTTCCTCCTCTCCAGGTCATATGTTTTGTTTTGTTTTAGATTCTCCAAATCTTTAAATTAAAATTACTCAAATATGAAAAATAATTTAATCAAATAAATTTTATCATTAGCTTTAGTTTTTCATTCTCTTTAATTTGATGAGGTCTTTCGTTTATGGGTGTAAATTTGATTCATGATTTATGGGTGCAAAACCGAATTTTGCATCTGGTTCATGGGTGTCAAATCTAATTTTGCACATGATTCATGAGTTGAGTGCAAATCTAATTATGCACCTGATTAATGAATGCAAATAAGATTCGTAACTTCATTTTTTTTGGTAAAAAATTTAAATTGATACTCCACTACTATATTGAATTGACCAACACAAATCATCAATTTAAATCAAAGCCTTTTCAACTAAAGCTCAATAAATGAACACAAATCATCAATTGAAATTCACGTGCTTTTGAGCTGTTGACATGTCACACACCATGGAAGCTTTTATTTTGAAAAAAAACTTTCAAAATCTTTCATAAAAATGGCACACAATTTGACAAATTTGTGTTCTTCCTGCTTCTTTCAAGAAGCAATCCAACATTAATATATAAATAAATCAAAAATTAAAGAATGGAGACAAAATGGGTTCACTTTCTGTTTTTGTTCCCTCGACGGTTCGACGTACGCATCAGAGATTACAAGGAATGAAAAGATAGAGATTGTAAAATCAAGAAAAAGTTCTTATTTTTATTCTTTTAGTTTTTTGACTTTACATACAGACATTTTGCAAGCCATTTGGTATTTGTTTGTGCTCACGCTGAAAGTATATATAAATTCTGGATGCAATCGTAAATTGACGGTGACAATATTCCTCTCTAAGTCGCCGGAGAAATTACAGTGAATAGCGGCAAATCGGTGGTGATAATGGTGGTTAATAGTGAAGATTTAACGTAAATAAACGATTAGTCTCGTATATCGGTGGTGGCCATGGTAGTGCAAGTCGGAGTTGGCGAACGGTTAACATCGGAGAGGATGAGTGATAGACTAATTGTGTGGTTCATGTGACAATAATGTCTAAGTTTTGTTTTATTTGTGCTTTTAATAGCTATCGAATTGGAAAGGCCCAATAAAAATTTTAGAGCTGTGATTTTAATACGAAGTTCTCGTCGTTCTCACATTCTTGATCCTTTTACCTCGTTTTTATTCATATAAATGTAACAAATTACATATAAATGTTATTTAATGTTCATATTATTGACAAACAAAAGTTAAAAACAACTAAATACATGCTAAAAATATGTTAAATTATTGAATATATGAAATGTTCATATGTGCACATATCAAATGTGCACATGTGAACGAAAAATATAAATTTGATTTTAAAGGTTATTTTGATGTTTTCTCAAACCATTTTGCTTTTAACCTTAATCTACATCAATGTTCACATGTGATTGAATCATTAAACATGTGAAAATTCTTATATTTTAAAAATTTTCTCAGTTTTATACCTTTTCTGATTTTCATTTGAACCTTTGACATATATATTGGCTAAATAAATATTACCTAGTACAGTAAAACTCGTTATAGATATGACTTGACATGAGAACATATGTATACGAATCAACAAAATTTCTACAATCAACTTAATCTTATATATTCTAATTACAATTATGCATATTGTAAATGTCGATGATTAGATAACAAATTTAAAATTATTTATTATTATTATTATTATTACGTTTTTGTTTTTCATTATCACTTATTACATTTATATTTGAAAAGCATTAAGCCAATAGAAGAAAGAAAAGTTTAATAAAACTAAAATAAAATATTACGTACAACATTATCAATTATTGTAAATTCAAAAACCACCTATTAAAGGAAGAAAACAAAAAAGAAGACGAGAAAATGTCATCAAGTTGAATTTAAAAAGTCAAGTCTATACATGCTTGGCTGCTTGCTGCTGGTTCCCACAAATTTCAAGTTGATGCGTTTGTTAGTAAAAAGAAATACATTTTGAGGCATTTTTAAGAAACACTTGTATAATTAAAACTTTGAAAAATAGAAAAAATTTTAAAATATAACTTTTTCAGACAAGTTATTACAAATACTAAACACATTTTTATAATTCTTAACGACACTTTTCTTTCAAAGTATAGAAGTTTTTTATTTTGAAAACATAAAACATTTTAAAACGTTTTCACAAACTTTTACTATAAAACCTCTTATCTACATTACACTAAATTTTGAGTGGTGTAATTATGATTAGTTAATCACTATATTAAATGATGGTAAAAAATAATGAAAAGGTAAAAGATTTAATTACTCACTATATTAATTGATGGTATAGAATGGTAATATTTAACTTAAATGTTGATAGAATGAGGTTCAAATAAGTACAACAACTTTATGTGAAAATTGAGGAATCAATACGAACGCGTCACGTGTCATAAAACCCACTTTCTCTCGCGTTTTTAAAAATTAAATATCTCCCAAACGATAAGTCAAAAAATCATAAGAATTGCACCATAAAAATAGCGTTTTTTCTCTTCGATTAGAGATCTCACAAAGTATACTTTTGACAACTTTTTTTTCATTTTCGCTAACACATGTGATACCAGCAGGTAACACATGTGATACCAACGAGTAAAACATGTGTGACCAACGAGTACTACATGTATTACTAATATTGTACAATCATAAAAAAAAAGTCGTCGAAAGTATATCATGTGAGATGTCTAATCGAAGAGAAAAAAAATGCTGATTTTTATGGTGCAATTTTTATAATTTTTCAATGAGCCATTTTTATGATATTTAATTTTTAAAAACGTAGGGAAAGTGAGTTTTGTAACATGTGGCACATTCCTATTGGTTTCTTCATTCTCACAAAATTTTTCATTCTCATTTGAAACTCACTCAATGTTGATAATAGTAATATCTTACATAAATAATGGTAGTAATGAATAAACTTTAAGGTCAATCATTTCGTTGTTCATAAGAAAAATAAATAAACTCAGTTTTCATTTGCATTTAAGAAGTTAAGACCACTGATCATTATGTATGCATTTCAAGTTAAATTAATAATTAATTTGAGTTCTTTTATAATTTTATAGTTTTATGATAGTAATTAAAAAATAAATCAATTCCATCTTTCCATTTTTCCTAATAAAAAATGAGAAACTCTAAAGGTTGCTTTTATTGTTAGGTCTCTGACCTTCCTTACGTAATTTATATATGAAAAATTAAACTAAAGTAGTTTACCTGTCACTGCTGATCTTGCAGCGACCATCTTTGTAACCTATGTGAAGTCTGAAGCTGATCAAGAATATACTTACACTTGTCCAAGTCAAAGAATGAAAAAAAATAAAGAGGAGGACTCACTGAAGTGGAAATCAGTGATCATGTCTACTTATCCAGTGGGTTAAGCTTCTATCCAGCAAAGTACACGGGTCTGACAAATACCCAGTATACTATAGTGGAGAAGGTTCACCCATAAAGGTGAATAATGGCCGTATATATCTTGTGTAAAGATATGTAAAACTACTTATCCACCTTTACAGAAAAAGTACTTTACAGTAGAACCTCTATAATTTAATACTCGATAAAATTAATAATTTGTCCGGTCCCAACTTAGAACCAGTACAAAATTGGACCCCAATCGATAAAATAATAAAATAATAATTTTTTTGAAATCCCAATGTAAATATATTGGTCCCAGAAACTATAAATTAATAATTACTAAAATATTCCAAAATTCTAGGAATGTCTAGTAAAAAATGAATCTATAGTCACTTGTTTTTTTGTGAACTTCAAATCTATATTGAGTTCATCTTTAAATTTCATCATTACACTTAAGAGTTGAGGTATTGTATTCTCGTATTGCAACAAAAAGTTGTGAAGAGTTGTTGCCGCTTGCAATGCTTCTTTCCGAGTGACCGGTTCCAAAGGTGCTGAATCATCATCAACTTCATCGGTATCCGCCATAATTTATTCAATGCTTTGAACCTCGTAACACTCATGAATAAAAGCCAACTCTTTAAATTAATAATTTATTAATTTATCGATATAATAATATCTCGCTAAATTAATAAAATATATCGGTCCAACATTATTAATTTATAGAGGTTCTACTGTATTTTATCTAATCCTAGGAATAAAATATACAATGTCACTATTCCTAAGATGGGTTGTCAGTTCAAGATCTTTCAAGATACCTCAAGCCGTTTATTCAATATGCATGCGAATCAAGTTATTATCCAGAAAATAAAGGAGAGGATTTATTGTTTTATAAATACCCCCCTCAACAACTGTATTGAATGTCGAATACTACATTAACTATGATCTTTGATTTAGCATATACTCCTGTTAGTCAGCGAGCTTAGTGCCTTCTTGCGTAAGTGCGGAGTGACCCCTTGCTGAGTGACTTATCGTAGTTAAATTTGTCATCAAATATTGTTTACTTAGACTAGTTTACTTGTCTTAATTTCGCAGTAAGCAATTGTAAAGTGATTATTTGATTTAATCAATATATAACTTTAAACTTAAAAAATTATATTTAAGTTGTTTTATAAGTTTTTTGTTGATAGTTGCCACTTCCTGAAGTTCATGACCGAATTTGAACGTGTACAAAGTGCTCAACTGTATAGGGCTTTGATTTTTCGGAAGGTCCAAATTTTAGGTATGATGGTTTATAAGTATAAACCAAACTAAAGGATATCTTATGATGTAGAAAATACGTTTAACAACATTGGATCTAATTATCGAAGCTACGATAGAACAATTAAAGCTTTGGTTGTTATTTTTATGGAAGAATTGAAGATGTAGGTTTGTTAGGAGGAAGATAACCTATGTGTACGTTTTTGTCATTAAGTACCTCTACTATTATCAAAAATCTCCAATTTAGCCCTTAGCTTTTTAAATTTTACATTTAACCCCGACTACTTAAAAGGCTAAAACAATAATAAACAATGGTAAGTAGTATAATGATGTAACAGAAAAGTAGAAAACCATATTTTTTATTATGAAATATTGTTTTGAATTATTACCAACTAAAATCAAAAGGATCCGATTCGAGCAATTTGAAAGAAAAAAAAATTGTTTGAACGGCTAAACCTTTTTCAATCCACAGTGTATATCAACCGTTGGTATGCTTTTTTGATAGAAAGAAACCACAAAAGGGGTATGTTGCTACCATTTGAAAAGGATTAAGAAACACTGAAGTAATGTCTAAACCCAATGATTTAAAAGAAAGATAAATGATCTCAGAACAAGGAAACACCACTTTCATTGTCTCACGGATCCAAATAAAGAATCCAATCCAAATATATTTTAAACGAGACAAAAATGGTAGGTTAAAAAGCACTAAAAAAAATATCTTCAAATCAAAATTAAAGAAAAAGAAAAATCTTTAAAAGATTTGAATTATTGAACTTGAGTTATTGGTATAAATGATTTTTTTTAGGAAGCAAGCCAAATAAAAAAGACTATGAGTTTAATTATTTTTTATAGAATAATTTATTTTATGGATTCCTTTCCTATTTATTCTAATTTTATACATAGACAAAACTTCAAGTCATTTATTCACGAGCCGTACGAGAGAAAAACTTCCTATACGGTTCTAGGGGGTTCTTTTTCATCTACATCTATTCTGATGAGCCGTCTATTGAATTGTTGCAATTGATTTTCGATCCCGAAGAGAATGAAGAGATCTTCAGAAAGTGGATTTTTATGATCCGATTAAGAATCAAACTTATTTAAACGTTTCCGTAATTCTCTATTTCGTTGAAAAAGGCGCTCAGCTACATGAGGAACTGTTAAGGATGTTTTAAAAAAGGCAAAGGTTTTTAAGGAACATTGTTCTAATTAAAACAAATTCAATTAAATTAAAAAAATAAAAACTAAGGAAAGGATAATGATTTCTATATAATTTTGGATATCTTTTCTATACATCGTTCTTCTATTTCTTCTATTTATCATATCGTTGATAATATTTTTATAAGGAAAACCTTATTTGATTTATCCTCACAAAATAGCAAATTTCTACAATCGGGTGGTTTTCATTCTTACTCTAATACCAAGTAACAAACAATGACTCGAAGTTCTTTATTTTATACGGATTCACTACACTATTGATTGCATAAATCCTTTTTCTACTTATTTTTTATTTTTATTTATTCTCCATCTAAACTAAAAATTTTAGTAGATATGCAGTGCCAATCCAACACAGGTCCTTTTCTTTTTTACTATTATTTTAATGAAAGTTATTATTTTTTTACATCGTATTCTTTTCTTAACTTTTATATTGACAACGTTGTATCGAACAAATATAATTCATCATGATAAGCATCTCTATTTATTCAGTCCCATAGGTTTTATTTTTTACCTATTGATTCAAAAGATGGGTTCCTTTGATTAGCTTTGATACTCGGATTTTTTTTTTTTTGAAAAAAGTTGATAACATACAAATAGGGGAGGTCTAGTATTTTTTAACATTTCTTTATTCATTTATTTTTGCGGAAAATCCTTTATTTTTTTCATCTGATTAAATCATTTTTATGTTCCAGATTTTAATATTTTTATTCTATTTCGTAGATTAATGCTTTGATGTAGTATTTTTGTTTTATATTATTCTGATTGTACCTACGTACCCATTTTATATTTGGGTTGCTAACTCAACGGTAGAGTACTCGCCTTTTAAGTGCATCTAGGATCTTTTACACATTTAGATGAAGAGAGGGATTCGTCCATACCATCGGTAAAGTTTGGAAGACTACGACTGATCCTGAAAGGAAATGAATGGAAAAATAGCATGTTGTATCAATTAAGAGTTCTGAGAATATTTTCTTCTTTCCAGCTCGGTACAAAGCCTTCTTTAAATCAAACTATTCAAAGGTAGCAAATCGAAGGTCAATTTCCAGTTGGTCGAATTAATAAATAGATAGGGCCCCACTACTTAAATTAATTTCATTTTGATTATAGGGAAAGAAAAGGCAACGCTCTTCCCTTCTTAATTTGAATGATTACCCGATCTAATTAGACGTTAAAAAAGAATATTGGTGCTCGATACGAGAAGGCTTTCTCCTAAGAATGTATTCTTGATTTTTTAATGAATCCTAAATATTATGATTCTCCATTTCATAATGGAGATGTATGTGTATAAGAAATAATATATTGATAAAAAAAATTTCAAAATCAAAAGAGCGATTGCATTGAAAAAAATAACGATTTCTAATCATCTAGTTATTCTATAATGAAAACAAACATATATACTTAAATTTAATTAAGTTAAATTTAAATGGAAAAAAAGAAGATAGAGAATTTATTGATAAGTTTATTTGCATCCGAGGTATCTATTCGGTTTATACGAGAATACCTTGTTTTGATTGTATCACACTATGTATTATTTATAACCCCTAATATCCTCTACCTTTCATTTAAATAAAATTTCAAATGGAGAAATTCCAACACTATTTAGGGTTAGATAGATTTCAACCACACTACTTCTTATATCCACTTATCTTTCAAGAGTATATTTATTTACTTGCTCATGATTATAGTTTAAATAGATCAATTTTGTTGAAAAATTCAGGCTATGACAATAAATCCAGCTTACTAATTGTGAAACGTTAAATCATTCGAATGTATCAACAGAATAATTTTGATTCTTTCTGTTAATGATTCTAAACAGACTCCTTTTTTCGGGAACAACAAGAATTTTTATTCACAAGTAATGTCAGAGGTTTCTTCAATTATTATAGAAATTCCATTGTCTCTGCGATTAATATCTTCCTTAGAAAAGAAAGGGGAGTTAAATTCGATAGTCAACGATCAATTCATTCAATATTTTTCCTTCTTAGAGGACAACTTTTCATATTTAAATTATGTATTAGATATATTGATACCTTACCCAGCTCATCTGGAAATCTTGGTTCATGCTCTTTGCTATTGGATAAAAGATGCTTCCTTTTTGAATTTTTTGATATCCTTTCTCCACGAGTGTCATAATTGGGATAGTCTTATTACGTAAAATTAAAAAAAAATATCGGTTCTTCTTTTCAAAAGAAATCACAGATTATTCTTTTTCCTATATACTTTTCATGTAGGAGAATATGAATCTGACTTCCTCTTTCTCCGTAACCAATCTTCTCATTTACAATCAACATCTTCTGGAGCCCTTATTGAACGAATCCATTTCTATGGAAAAATAGAGCATCTTGAAGACGTCTTTACAAGGGCTTTTCAATAAAATTTTTGGTTGTTCAAAAAGATCCTTTCATGCATTATGTTAGGTATCAAGGAATATCAACTTCAAAAGGGACGTTTCCTTTGATGAATAAATGGAAATTACTTTGTTCATTTCTGGAAATCCTATTAATAATCATTCTATTGACTTTATGGGTTATCGTTCAAGTGTGCGGCTAAAGCCTTCAATTATACGCAGTCAAATGCTAGAAAATGCATTTCTAATCGATAATGCTATTAAGAAGTTTGATACTCTAGTTCCAATTATACCTCTGATTAGATCATTGGCTAAATCAAAATTTTGTAACGCATTGGGGCATCCTTTTGGTAAGGGGATTTGGGCCGATTTTTCAGATATTATTGAGTACTTTGGGCGTATATCTAATTATCATAGTGGATCTTAAAAAAAAAAAGAGTTTGTATCGAGTCAAGTATATACTTCGACTTTCATGTGCTAGAACTTTAGCTCGGAAGCATAAAAGTATTGTACGTGCTTTTTTGAAAAGATTTGATACGGAATTATTAGAAAAATTCTTTACGGAAGAAGAATAGGTTTTTTCCTTGACCTTTCCAAGAGTTTCTTCTATTTCGCGAAGGTTATCTAGAAGGCGAATTTGGTATTTGGCTATTATTTGTATGAATGATTCGTTATGAAACATTGTAAATTAAAATTTAGTCACTAAATAATAATCTAATACTAATAAATTATTAAATAATGAAGATCTCAAATAAAAAATTATTTATTTCTATTCTGAAATGTTGATGTAGTATCTAATAAGGATTAAATCAAGTGCGTATTCAGTCTTTTCTTGTGTAATGAAGAAACTTAGTTTTAGATGTATACAGAGGGAAAGCCGTGTGCAATAAAAAATGCAAGCACGGCTTGGGGAGGGATTTTTACTTATTTAACAAGAAAATAATCTACTCCATCCGACCAGTTCCGAGTTCGAATCCAATCGTTCGCCTAAATTTATTTTTTCTGATAAGTTATTCGCTTCAAAAAGATTTTTTTTTTAGTGAACGTGTCACAGCTTCCTCCTATTTTTTGTAGAGATGAAAAAAGAAGTTCTATTTCTCTCCTATTTACTACGGCGACGAATAACCAAGTTATCACTGCTTAGTAAAGAGAATAATCTTCTCCGTTGGGAATAATAAAAAACGAAAAGTGTTAAATTGGAACATCAAAACGTGACTAAATTGGTCCTAGTTACTCTGCGGGATGGAGTGGAAGAATGGAGGGGATTCTCGAACGGAAAAGGATCCAATAAATTCGAAAGAATTGAACGAGGAGCCTTATGAGGTGAAAATCTCATGTACGGTTCAGAGTGGCAGTAAGGGTGACTTATCTGTTAACTTTTCCACTATCACCCGAAAAAACCAAACTCTGCCTTACATAAAATTGTCAGAGTACGATTAACCTCTGATTTTGAAATCACTGCTTATATACCTGGTATTGACCATAATTTACAAGAATGGTATTGACCATAATTTACAAGAAAATTCTGTAGTCTTCATAAGAAGGGGGAGGGTTAAGGATTTACCTGGTGAGAGATATCACATTGTTCGAGGAATCCTAGATGCTTTTGGAGTAAAGGATCGTCAACAAGGGCGTTCTAGTGCGTTTTATAAAAGCATAAAAATATTTTTTTATGTATCATTAGAGAGATGTTCAAAGTTAACCAAAGAATACACACACGATATATTTATGAAATCTGCTAGCAAAATATAAGGTTAGCCATTTCTACATGTAACGAGATCTTACTTACGTAAGGGTCTAATTTTTAGTAACCTCACATGGTCATCGAAACTTAAGGGATGACGACCTGAACTCACATAGATACCTGATTTAGGTGTTTGTTTATCTAGCAATGATATACAACTAGTTTACTTCCGAACTCCATTAACACCTCCTATTTTTGTGTGTTTTGGTAACCCTTAATCCTTAGACTACTTGGAGTGGTATCGTGATGTGTCAAGTCGTCGTTGACGTCTGCAACTTTGGTCGGAGTGGAGACAATCCTCGCCAACCGTCGTCACATTCTCGGCCGTCTAAAATAGATTGGCAAGTGGGCCATGTCTTTTTTTTTCTTTAGAAGTTCTAAAGCTTTTTAATTTAAGAAACAAAGAAAAGAGAAAATACTAGTGATGAAGAATGTTGCAGGTCGAAAAAGAAGAAAGCAATAGAATATTTTGACGTATTTGGTGGGCTTCTTTAATTGGTGAAGAAAGGCTTTTTAAATTGAGTTTATTGTGTGTTTTTTTTGTGTTTTTGTATTTGGGATTTAATATAATTTAAAATGTAAGTTATAAAAATATCTATGTAATTTAAAATGTTTTTATTTAGTTCAATTTAACCTTATATTTGATTAAATGTAATTGTTTTCAAGAAAAATGGAAATTAAAGAAGATAGTGGGACCTAAATTGAACTGTGAACAGTCCTGAGACGACTATCAGTTGTTCTAACGTTGCTTGCGGTCATCTCACGAGTGTCAATCACGAGCGCAAGTGGTCTAACGAATAACCAGGGTCCAAGAGGACAAGTGGTGAGGGATAACTTGCAAGAAAATAAAATAAAAATAATAAAAAAAAACAAACTCTCAGGCCGGCAGGCATACATTTGTCATCTTTAAAATTAAATTGAAAAGATTCAAAATCTCATTCGGACAAATTTATTACTAGAATTTGTTATTTTGTCTTCTCTGATTTCCATGGCTGCTGCTCTCCGTGATTTCCAGGTCATTTTCAGTGATCAACAACAACAACAACCAAAGCCTTTCAAACTTTCAAGAACCACCGTACAAATTTCTAAATCTGGGAGACGATCGCATACTGTTAAAAATTCATTAATTGGTAAGCTGTTGTCTATACATTGATTTATCTTCAAAATCATATTTTGAAACTGATACTTGATGATTGACTCAGATCATATGGTTTTAAACTCCTTGTAGAACTGAACGAGAGACTTTTTTTTAGTATTTCTGGTAAATTATTTTTGGACCATTTGGGGGTGGCCGGTGGCTAAGGAAAGGGTCGGAAACGGTCAAGGGATATCCCGGTTAGGCTGCATACATGTGACTATGTGAGTAAAAATACTCGCTCTCACCGGGTAACCCGAACAGAAAAACCTCACCCGTTTGGCAACTACTTAACAGAATGCCTATGTATAATCACAAGTGATTTGAAAGGGTATGGGTCGAATTACAACCTAGTTATTAAAATTAATAATGCCAATAAGTTTTGAATGTTTGGTTAACAGTGATTATTATACTTATGACTTTCTGATTAGGTAAGGTTAAAGTGATCAGATTTTGAGACGCAGATAAAACATTTTTGTAGGAAAACTGATTATTGAGATAAAAATGCTTTAGCCATATTGTGTTTACTAATTTTTAACTTGGTGCTTGCAGAAAATACTCATGTACTTGATGTTCCGCTTCTTTCTGCGTCAGAGGTATTCGCTCTCTACGCGCTTTAAATTGACCTATGGTGTATTTGTATTCCGAGTTTATATAATCGATTGCTTTTAAATAGAAGATAAAAAAGAGGTACGAAGAAATGCGCAAACTGCTTAAAAGTTTAACATAGGCGTTCATGTTTCTTTTTAAGGAATTATATTTGTGAGTCTTGTAAATTAACTGATTTTCATGTGTCACATCATTTTGATCCTTTTTGTCAACATTTTTGAAATTTACAATCTTTTGAAAGTAGTAAATAATATTCTTTAAAACATAAACTATGCTACCTTTTTGTATAATTTGCCCAAATGAAATCTAGGAATCGGAATTAAGATTTCATATAAGAAGCTCACTTGATGATCTGATTTCCTTGAAGGCAATAGAAAGATTGTGGAGAAGTCGAGAAAGTTACAAAAGCACACAACGATATTTGGCAATGTACTCGAGTGTTTTTGGGGGAATCACAACTGATCAAAGTGCCATGGTGATTCCCATGGATGATCATATGGTTCATAGAGGACATGGTGTTTTTGATACAGCGGCCATAGTGGATGGGTTAGTTATTTAACCTTTTACATATATTCTCAAAGGTAACCAATTGAAATTGTACGAATAATAATTTGTAAATATGGTAAACAAAAGCGAACCGTCAAAAATAGTCATATTTGAATTATAACAGTAGACTCCAGATGCATACTCTTTGAGGTGCTTTAATATTGTTCATCTTTTTTATTGATGTGATTTATGTTGACTAAAATCAATATAGTGAAGATCTTGTGATGAAGATTTTGAATTTTTAACTTGCATATTTTTTGTGTGATACTGCAGGTGCCTATATGAGTTGGAGCAACACCTTGATCGTTTTCTGGGTTCAGCAAAAACGGCGAAAATAAACCCTCCTTTCGATAAAGAAACAACTAAAAGAATACTTTTACAAACCGTGAGTGCTTCATCTTGCCGAAATGGATCATTGAGATACTGGCTTTCATCAGGTCCAGGTGATTTCCAACTCTCTCCTGCAGGCTGCCACCAATCAGCTCTTTATGCAATTATCATCCAAGACCAATCACCTCCTAGTTACAATGGCATAAAAGTGATTACATCTTCGATTCCAATAAAACCACCCCAGTTTGCCATCATGAAGAGTGTAAACTATCTTCCAAATGTTCTTTCAAAGGTGGAAGCCGAAGAAAATGGTGCTTATGCTGCCATTTGGTTGGATGAACAAGGGTTTGTTGCAGAAGGGCCTAACATGAACGTGGCTTTTGTTACACAAGAGAACGAGCTTTTGATGCCTCGTTTTGACAAGATACTTAGTGGGTGTACTGCAAAGAGGGTGTTGGAACTTGTGGGTAATTTGGTAAAAGAAGAGAAAGTTAGAGGGGTAAAAGTGAGAGATGTGACGGTGGAGGAAGGGAAACAAGCACAAGAAATGATGCTCATTGGTAGTGGAGTTCTTGTTCGACCTGTTTTGCAATGGGACGATCAGGTTATAGGCAACGGTAAGAGATCTTTCTTTTATGCAATTTACACTCGAGCATCACTTTTCTCTTCCAATTTATTTACTCTCTCTTTCAAGTCCATATATTGTGAAAGGTGACATGTACGAAATTATTGCTTATTAATTAGAGCTGACAATTTTGACCCATTTACTAATCGATGGGTCGGTTAGGGCTACGTTTATCTCTAACGACTCAAAGAGGTAAATCTTGCTAAAATGGAAATAGGTACAAGGGGTTGGCCGAAAGTGTTTTTTAGTTTTCCTTCAACACTCCTAAATTTCATAAAAGAAGATCATTATTGAAATAAATTACAAGAATGGTCAAATATCGGGTGTGATGTCTTGATATGGATAAAATCTTGAAATTTTACAAATGTAGTCAAGAATCTAGCTTCCAAAGCCACTTTTGAGCAAAAAGCACATCACGATTTCACTCCAATATAAACTATCACTATACAAGACACGTGGCACAACTTGGTAGTGAACACCTCAAAGATTTCGCTCCAATAGGGCCATTTGAGCGAAATACTGATAGATTCTTGTCAAATTTTGCTCTAATATAAGACACAAAGAGAATTCTATAGCCCAAAGAAAATCAGCTTTTTACACATGTTAACATATTTCATTCCATTAGTAAAAGAACACTAAAAAAATAAAGCAAAGTTAAAACTCTCAAGTAGTGGGATAGATGCATGCCCAAAACTGTCTTGTGATATGCGGCACCTTTCTGACGTATCGCCTCACGTCACATAGCTCCACTCAAGAGTCCATTCTACAGTTTGTCCTATATGGATTTCAATTTAAGTCTTTCATTAGTGCGAAATTTGTCTAAAGTGTTTGGAGGATTTCACTCTAATTGCACTAGAGAAAAGTATTTGAGGTGCTAAGTGTTAAGTACCAAGTGGTGCTGCGTGTTTTATACTGGAGTTAAATGGTGATGTACTTTTTCGCTCTAAAGTGGCTTTGGGAGCGGGATTTTTTACTAAATTAGTAGATTTAGAAGATTTTGTCCATATCAAGACATCACACTCAATATTTGACCATTCTTGTAACTTTCTCTTTGGTAAATCCTATCACATGCGTAAAAGAAAAAAAAAAAAAAAAACTTGAAAATTTTAGAGTTAAAAGTTCTGAGTCAACTCAACCCATCTACAGTTTGTCCTATACTATGTTTTATTACTGCTAATTATTAGATTCTCTATGTCCAATATCTCACATAATCACTTTTAAGCATAACTAAACACCTTCTTGGGCAAACCTTGGAACCTTGTTTTGATAATTACTGTAGAACTCCTGGATGGTTACTTGTTGCTGCATAACTCTGTTTTATACATTTTATATTGGGTGTCTGTGGTTCTTTATGTTCATCATAGCATGATTGCACTGAAGTTGGTCATTCCAACCGGTGAAGAATGTTAAACTTGATTTTAAGTTTTCTTTGAATCTGTTGACAGGAAAAGCAGGTGTGGTGACGGAGTCTCTTAGACAGCTAATTTTAGAGGACATGAAAAGTGGGCCGTCAACAGTACGCACTGCTGTTCCTTACTAATAAAACAACTCACTGAGCATTCCGTAGTAGTGCGACAACTTCTACTGCAATAAGTTGTAGAAATGTATGGGATGTATGCAGCAAGCAACAACTAGTTGCTGATTGTAAATTTTTATAAAAAGTTACGTTGAAATGGAATGGGAATCACCACAGCTTGTATCCCTTTTATTGTGTTTTTAGATGTCATAATACTGTTGAGAATCGCAAAATTGTCCTCCAAGTAATCAATATGTTTTGTTTCATAAGACAATCAAATGTTATATCCAAAAGGTTGATTATCTGGCAATCCTAACCGGCCCACAACACAGGCTCGTGATGTAGTGACTGAGCGATAAATAATAGTACTCATTTTATGTTAGTTTTTGTAGTTTGAATCAACTTCCATGTCTAGTACATGAATGCAGTATATATCGTTGATATATGCATACACATGGTTTGGTCATAAAGGAAGCGAGGATTGTAGTTATAAGCAGGTTGACTAGAGTTTGAAAGACAATCATAAACAAGTTTAGACTAGAGTTCAAAAGATTGTGCTGCTTTCAAACTTTTGAGCAGATAAATGGCCTTTTGACTCGATTTGAAAAGAGGCATCATTTATCAAGCAAGTAGTGAAATATCATGTGCGGTTGATGTCATTTTGTTGATTTTTATTGAGTTTTCAAATATTGCCAAGCAACCTCTGACACAAGTACATTGAAGCCTTGAGCCGGCCAGCATGAACATAGAAAATAAAAAGAGGAAAAAAAATGAAACTCGCAAGTCTGAAAACAAGACCAAGAGCATGAGTCAATTGCAAAATCTTCCTACGCTTATATCATAAGAGCCGTACTGGAGACTTGAAGCACATGATAACTTGCATAAACAATATTATAATAATGTTACATAAAGAACGTATGATATTACTAGAGTTCTTCAGTGAAAGGGTAAGCGATGACCTAAATTAAAAAGACAAAACCACTTGTTGCACAAAATAACTTGGGATGCTACTGAAATAAAAAACAACCCAATTCAAGCCGCTGCAACCTTCCGAAACTTGTTTTGTCGATTTCCAGAATTATCATCTCTTGAGCGATTATGCTTCCCATTAAATTGCCGTCCACCTCTGTTGTTCTTTCCTCCTCCCCTGGACAAGTCAGAGAAAACAATTGAATATATCCTAGATAAATTCCAAACATGCAAAATATAGAAAATAAAAAACTATGGGTCTGTTTGCATGCACTGTAAGACGTTATGAAACAATACGCATCACACAAGCAAAGTAAAAAGTATGCGTCTTTAGGTCAACCATAATGTGCTCGATGTGAAAACTAATATGCATTAAATACTAACCTGCTCCAGTTGCCTTTGTTTCCTCTAGATTTCTCTTGGCTGCGGAGCATGATCCAGTATTCCTTTTCCGCTTCACCTGAAAACACGATATAACTTAAAAGCTCATCAAGCTGTATATAATTTTAAAAAAGAAGTCATCGTAGACAAGGGGTGGCAAGTATAGTCACTTATGGATGAGGAATGAGTTGGGCAATGGATTAAAAAAGGTTTTAAACAAAATGGATTAGATTACATGTTAGAGACTAACTTTGAACCATTACTGGTTTGACCTACCAAACAAATACAACCTAATTGGACCTATTTCGTACAAATGAGTTGAAAATTGCTACCTTTACCAGACTCAAAATCAAACCACAATGTAAAGAATGTATTTAAGATGGATACAAAGATTACCTGTTACTGGATCAAGAATGGCAACATAGTTCTTCACAATCAGACCAGCTTCCTCAGTAAGCACAGCAGCAGCACGTGCTTTCTGTGCACCTTCTGCTTCTTCAAACCGAATGTATCCTGATTCCTCCCCCATCTTGAAGTCAATATACTGAAAGAAACCCACAAGATAATTATTTTTAAAGAAACTATCAAGACAACCTTCTTTAGCAGACATATAATTACCATGACACCAACTTATGACATAATACTGAACTGCAACAATAAACAAATAAAAAAAATGTATGAAATGGCTAAAAAAGCTGTTAAAACTATTTCTCTTCAATAGGATCAACAAAGGAACAGATCCAAATCGAATGTAAAAGTAAAGGTGAAACTCACAGATAAAATAATTGCATACCTTAACTGTACCAAATTTCTGGAAAACACTCTTGAGATCCTCACGTAAAACAACATCCTTATTGTCCTTGTACATGTCAGCAGATGTTTTTTTAGTCTCCGTTTTTTCCTCACCTTGTTCTGAACTAGATTTCACCTCAATCTTTGGTTCAGTCTCTCCCTCAGTAACCTCAACAATCAATTCCTGGTTATCATCTTTAGCTGACGTGCTCTTCAACTTAAACGCAACAAGCAAGCCTTTTGGGTAGCTGTTAACATCAGAATACATAAGGACCAACAGACGACTCATAAAAATTAAAGCTCATAAACATTTCACTACTTACTCTTCTTCCTGAGAACCATTTTTACGATTTGACAGCATCTCACGACGGATACTCTCAGCTTCTTCTTCCTCGGCTCTCTGCTCATCAAACTCTTTCCTAAATTGGTAAAACACATGTGATTAAGACAAAGATATAACAGTTACAAGAACCTCAGAACAAAGGCATAAGTTAAGTTTGGTCTCTGTTTTCTGGACCTTTAATTTCATTTCAGATAAATATGAAACCATAGGGATAACTAAAACATTATCATTACAATGCACACTGTATTACATACTTGGGCTTTAGCTCCAACTCAGCACCTCTAAAGACCAAGTTTTGTGTCAATATCTTTGTGGCATCTTCCTCGGATGAGAATTCAACAAGAGCTGTACCACAAAATACTCTCTTATCAGCAACATGACGGGGTAACCTCACACTATTGACCTGCATTAGAAGCAGATGACATTCAGTACCAGAACATGAAGATAAACTTTTATGTGTCCTTATAGTGAAGGGCTTGAAAAAAGCATCAAATGTACTGTCCACTAACACTCATCAGTAACAAAACAAATCCAATTCCCAACTAGTGTTGGGAATGCTGCTGTTGTACAGCCCAACATGCATCACCACCACCTAAACATACTTTGGAAATATAGATATGAATAATTTACTTGGTTGTTTAGTCATCCAACCAAACTTCCACAGTTGACAGGGTAAGTAGACTTGACTTAATAGTATAAAGCTACTAAGACTCACCTTGGCAGATTGTCCAAAAAAGGACTCCACCTCCTCAAGTTTTATGTCATACTCAATTGGTGATGCGGCAATCGTTCTACTATCTAGTTGCTCAATTGCCTCTTCCGCTTTTGGGAGTTCAGTGGTCCTTCCGACTTTCTTTCCTGAAATATCATACAGACCAAACACGTTAACCATCAATAGTTAAAAGAGAACATTTAACATACCCAAAAAAACTCAGCGTACCATCTTCAGAAATTTTAAGAGTAGTCGATTTAGCCTTTAATGTCTCAGCCACAGCTTCGACTGTATCTTCAGAAACATCTTCAGCCTTGATGTCGCCCAGTCCCAGATGACCTCTCATCCGCGAAAATGAACATATCAATGCCAAGCTTACCACTGTTGTACTTTCAGTTAAGCAAAATTTCTAGTCTTACTTCTTTGAAACCCATCTCCCCATAAAAAACAACAGTACCCTTTTAAATGAAATATAAAGAGTATGATATACTTTATCACAGACAAAAGTAATGCTTAAAAAATCAATTTAAACACTGGTTGCAACTCACATATTAAAATCACATGATGGAAAAGAGAGTTAATTACCTAGATACTCAATTCAATCTCTCCCTTCTAGGCCATTCAATTAATTTCATATAATTAGATCATCAAAGACGGTTTTATGTCCCTTACTTAGTCATCTCAACTTTTAAATTCAATTATTAGTATCATTATTATATGTAAAGCTAACATTTTTATGTATAAATTTAACATTTATTCATAAAAAACATCACTTTTCTAGAGGGCAAACATGCACCTATCCTAATAAAAATCATCATTTGTTAAACCGATCTTTTTCTAAATAAAAAAACCTCTTTTGATGACTCAAAGATGACATGAATGATAAAACCATCTTTTAATGACCTAACTGAACAAGCAATAGTTGGATGTTCCAGAATGCACAACTTGAAAATAAAGGCAATAAACCAAAAAAAAAATTAAAAAAAATTGATAAATAAAGTAAGGATACTGCCATCTTCACTCTCAGTAATTGTATTCCTAAGAAAATTATCTCTTGGAAGGTTACTATCACTGAAATAGAACTCAACCTGCAATTTTCAATCCATTCAAATTAATTTATATCAAATATTACATGATAATAATCTTAATAAAAAAAATAATGAACATCGAGCTCAATACCTGTCGAATGATTTTCTTGACGGTTTCTTCATCCAATTGAGTTGCCACCATCTTCTCGGGTCGAATATGTTCGTCTATGAGAGTAACAGAAGATTACAGAGAGAGAAACAGGCAGATAGAAATTAGGTTTTATTAGGGTTTTGATTTGATGTATGAAGATGGGATTGGAGGCGGGTATTATAGGGTTTAAGAATTTAAAGGGGTTTAATACTTCACGCTAAAATATTTACTGGTAAAAAAATTCTCCGTCAAAAAAGACTGAAAAATCAAACTTTTTGAAATCAAATGATTAAAACATTATTTTAAGTTAAGTTTTTTATAAGATTGAATTTTTTTCTTGAATAGATACTATTAAATTGAGTTGGCTAACATTTCATTTTGCTTTTGAAAATTTTACAGATTCAAGAAAATATTTGAAAATTTCAGGGTGTGTTTAGGGTGTGTTTAGTTGTAGAAAAAATTTCACAATTTTTTATCTCCAATTTTAGGGTGTGTTTAGTTTTTGTTTTCTAGAAAAGTGCTAAAAATTTGGAAAATGTGTTCAATAATTGATAATTTTTCAATTGGAAAAATGATGTTAAGCGAAGGTTTTTGAAAATTTTTAGAAAAATTGAGGAAGTAATGTAAGGGAAAAAAGTGGAAAACTTGAAATTCATGTTTTCCAACTCCTAGTTATAATATGGAAAAGTGGGTTTTCTATTTTCTTGGAAAACTTTTCTGGAAAATACCCATTTTGAACGCGTTTTCTAATTTTCCACTTTTCTTAAAAAAAAAATTATAAAACACCTCATTTTTCCTCCAACTAAACACACCCTTAAAGATTCGAGAAATAAATATATGATATAATATACTGAGCACTTCTTTTGAAAAGTCTTTTGATTTTCTTGTTGAAAATGAAAAATAATTTCCCTTTAACCTATTGAAGGGATTACGGGATGCTTGAATCAATGATGACAATGACTCTTACCTCGTAGATTAGTCGGTTAAAGGTCGAAATCACAATTACCAAAAGATATTTTGGTAAACGAGGGGTGGGGACACCGATTTCTCGATGTTATGAGGAGAACACCGAAGCTGAGAGTTTGTGAGCGGAGGATATTGAGTTTTCAAATAAAAAAACAAGTGTTTTTTAGCGTCCCAAGACGCTGTTCGAGAATGCCGTCACGAAGTGGCAACACCGTGCGACGGTGTTCTCAATTTAGAATTTTGACGAAAATGTTGCCATTCATCATCATATGCATATTCATAAAGTAGGCCAACTCAACTGATGATATCAATTCAAGAGGAGATTCAAGTTTTAGACCTTAGGAAGAGAAAACATCCAACATTTAAGCCTACAAAAACTTCAAATGTATGAAACCTAAAAAACCTAACAACCTTGTACCATCAACATCTCAATATTCAGAAACTTTTAATTTCAAGTTTTCAATTCCTCCTATTTGTAAAGATTGTCAATAGATTGTTAGTTGTAAATGTCAAAACACTTATCAATTTAAATTCTCAAATATTTTATAACCTATTCTATAATCTATGCTTCCATTATGACTAATTATATGTACTCTCATTTTAAGTGTAACTCTTAACAACATATCTAAACTAAACCCAAAACTGGGTAAACATGAAATGTCAAACAAGGATCGGATCGAACAGTTGGTTATAGGCCAATTTATTACCTTAGATTCATACTTGCTTAATTAGAACTTTGTTAAATTTCGTGTAGAATTAAAAGAAAGTAAAATGGTCCAAAAAGACCATTTGACCAGCAAAATAAAAGGTGGTGTTTAGACTACATATCATCCCCTTTAAACAATATATACATCAGTTGTAATTTTGACACCATTAAGTGTAAAACGTACTTAGAAGTCTCTCGAGTATATGCACTAAATCATCACTACTATAGTTAGAAACCCTCATAGTAGTTAAACAAGGCTAACACATAATTCAGATATGAATACAACCAAACATGTGTGAAGATCCTAGCTAAACAGGCCAAATGCATACCACTTTCGGTTAGAACTTCATATTAATCACAAGTGCAAAATAAAAAAGACGGTCGAACTTTAAGATAAATTTATGAGGATAT
Source organism: Gnaphalium uliginosum (assembly GCA_963930675.1). NCBI lineage: Eukaryota > Viridiplantae > Streptophyta > Magnoliopsida > Asterales > Asteraceae > Gnaphalium > Gnaphalium uliginosum. Next base: position 34,753,479 of record OZ005685.1, read on the forward strand.
CAAAGTACAACAAAATATATTCATACAAATCAAGTTTCCCTCTCCTCTCGGAGTTCAATTGTGGCCATTTCAGCTTTTATTAAGCATCCACAAACCAAGAGACTTGGGGCATAACAGTTCACATTGACAGGTGTGCATCTGTACTTTTGACACACTGGAGACTTGATACTTTTCTTTGTGAAATATGGATCGGGGCATTAGGTGGTGAAAATGCTGGTTGTATTGTGAACATGTTTTACATGAAGTCCTCTTCGAGTTCCTGTAGGGACTTTTGGGTTGATGCAATCTCTTTATTGGAAGTCATTTTGTCAGCAACCATAAGATTTTTGTAGCTCCTTACCTCTGCTTGTCTTTCCTTCTCCAGCCTATCCATTTCCTCACGACGTTTCTGCACCAACATTATGTTATTACCACTTGACATGCAATAAGCACAAGATGCATTGAAGCACTTATTATAGTAGCACATAAAAATAAAAGAGAACCATGACTTATACAGTGTATTCCGTACAGTGGCATGCATGGGCCAAAACAAGTCCAAGTCTAATTCTTACTTATTTTGTCTTGCAATCAAACAAAAACTTGAAATTTCAATCTCTAAACCCCTGTACCCATGAAGAACGCACGATTACCCTTGAAACATACATTGGTTGTGCAATACTGCTTAAAAGTGGTAGAATGGGCGGGTTGAGAGAGTTGGATGGTTCAAAATGGAATCGAGTTTAGTATGGGCCAAAACGGGCCAGGTTAGGTTGACCCAAAAACTTTTCTACTGTCCATTTAAAAATTATTATTTACTTGTTGCGTCAAGTATGATAACAAAAACTACCCTATTACAATAATAACTCAATTTTCTGAAAATGTGACTTAGGAGATGGTCTGAATTAAACAATAAACTTTGAGCAAACGGATAAAGCATAACAAAACTTAACCTATTCAGAAGTAATTAAGTTGAAATTCTCACCTCTAGTACGCATACCGATATATGTGATCTTTAACATCGGTTTACATATTATAGAAATACGGATAAATACACTCACTTTGTCTCTCAGCTGCAGCTTCCTCTCTGCCCTTTCTGCTGCATTAACTGCTTCACGCTCAGCTATGCATGAACAAGATGAAATTAGCTCATGACAACATAAAATCTAGAGAAAATTGCACATGCTTTCACTTCAATTCTGATTTTGCCGTTAGACCTTTAAATGGATTAGGATCCTCTCAAGTTGTAAGACAACATGATGGGTCACGTTGTTCATTTTGCGAAGGTATGAAAAAAGTGAATATCTTATTGTGGGTCATTCTATTTACTTAAACATTTTCCCCTATCACAAAATTCACAACATGACTAATCATATGTTTTACAACTTGAGAGGATCTCAATCCATTTTAAATTCATTGCTGAGACCACTGTACTTTCAGATTTGATTATTTAGGGGAACTTGAAAAGTTATCATAACGAATTTCGAAGTAGAACTCTTATCTGAAGTTGTATGATTTTAGTAGCGATTTTTGTAGTCAACCAACCATATTAGATATGAATTTAAAATGTGTAAGCAATTCACCCTAAATCTAATAAGGAGGTGGTCAGGGTCAAAGTGTGTTCAACATGATGAAAGAACCATAGATGTAAAAGTACCTTTCAGATCAGGTTTTCTTTCCACTTTAGTGCGGTTCAGTCTATTAACTACCTCATTTATTCGCTTTTCCACTCTCACAGTGCGCACCTGAACACACAACCAAAATGAAACAAAAAAATCTCTCCTGTGAGTAAGCAAAATAAGAGTCACGCACTCATATACACATATATATTCTGGAAGTACAAGAGACTCACAGCTTTATTGTTGTGGAAACCCACTTGGCCAACATCCATTGATGGAGTTTTCTTTAAGTTTGCCCATGGAGTATAAACAACATCAATGTTATTCACTTTATTCCCTGCCACGTACAACATACCATCACCAGATTGAGAGACTAAAACTATGTATATGTATATCTGTAGTGAAAAGTTTAAACCGAAGAAGAAAAAAAATAGGAACTGCGAGAACTACAAAATTACATGTCAATTCACATGTGATTATGTCATTCGTACACATTCTCTATCCTTACAATCTTTCAAACCTATACCAGTTCCTATTCTCATATACAAACCAAACACAACCTTATACTCTTTGTGAAACCCTAAAAATTATGCATCATCTTATAACTAGTAAACTTAGATAACTGAATCACAATGCAAATTTCTTAATTTTATTAGTTATACATGAAATCCTAATGACATTCAATGATTATCAAGTTATATAATACAATTATCACAATATGAAATACTCACATTTTTTTTATCAAAATTCATTAACATAATAACAGCAGTTAAAAAAGGTACAGTAACATGAGAGTATGAGACTCAAATTAAAGTGGAAATTATGCTGATTTTCAAAGTATAAATTCGATACATGAATTAATTATATTAAAGATATTTTGGTTTAATAATATCTGGGGTAAGTTTTTTAAAATTTAAAATGAAATGTTAAGTGGTTTTATTTGAATACTGGAAGTGACTATGTGGCTCATATGTATTCTCACGTTCTTACGAAAAATAATGTTTTCACATTTGGGTAAATATGCTCAATTTGGGTTATGTTTTAACGCAGAGTTAAAGCTAAGATAGTAAGGTGTGTGGTTCAGAACCTAAATTTCATTTTATGATTGATTCGATTGCAGGGTAGAATTTTATCTCAGTGGCTTAGAATCATACAGCCTTAAAAAGTCTAGTAGTTGACTACAATTCTTACAGGGAAGAACTTTAGAGTTAAGAGAAACAAGACTGCAGGATTAGAGCGATAAAACTCATTGAGTAATAGCAGAAGTGATAGTTGTCTCCCGTAAACAGTTGAATGTTTTATTAACTTAAAAGTGGCGAACTTGACCCATGGTCCCATACACTTATAAATGGACATTCAGGTTATGTTCTAGGTCAAATGAGTAGCAAAATGACTTCAAAGAACTGATCAAATGGGTTAAACAGTTGAAACTTGCCCAAAGCGTGTTTTTATTGCAATAAAACCTCCTAAATCAATTTTATTCAAGAAGTTAGGATATAATGAGATAATGTAATTCTAGGTCGTCATATTTGACACGACAACTCTTTTAGATTGAACATTGATTCACAACAATTTACCTGTTTTGACCCATTTCCCAAAAAAATATCCGTATTGACCAATTACCCAACCCGTCCATTTTGCCACCTCTAACTATTATATATATGTTGCATAATGGAGTGCAAATGAACTTGCCTTGGATGGAATTTGCTTTGACAAGTTGAGCACAATCTTCGAGAAGTCCTTCGGATATGTCATCAATCGTTTGACCCTTGCGCAACCTCACATAAACATGAGCAGAAGACATTTTATCCACGTGGAACCTGCAGTAGAAAAAACCCTGTATGATAAACTAGATATAAGATGATAATAATCAATGACTAAAGACATGCAACGCATGTGCCCAAATCAGATACCCTGGCTCAATGAAGAACAATCTCTCTTTGGCTACTGCATTTCTATTTGATCATTTTATTTTAAAATTAGGTTAATTGGATAACAGTGATCAATATGATGCATATGCTAATTCAGATTTCTTTTCATTGAGAGCCAACAGTGTGGTTAGACCTTTAATTGTCTTAGCTAAATGTAGTTAACTGCTATTTCAGATAGGCAGTTCTATTTTCAGTTAAAAATTAATGTTTTACCCACTTACTTAAGCACCCAGTGGGTTTTTCAAATTTTGTAGATCAATAGAACTGTCTCTAGCTAAAAGTTGTACCCATAAGATCTTGTTTTCTGTTAACAAAAATAAAATAAATCTAATGTCGATTGTGAAGGAGATGCTCAGGACAAATGGCAGTACCAAAAAACTGACACTTAAATTTCTAACTTGCCCACTCGAGTCCAAAAACTGTCACTAAAATGTACTGTGCATTCGTATTTCTTATATCAGTTTCAGAATATAGATGGTTTTCACTTTTCAAAGTTGAATGCTTTTAGTTAGGATTTTTATAACCAAATGACCAATCTAAAAATGAAGCGAACGTGTGTTACTTTTTGTTGCAATTTGCCCGTTCTATAAACTCCCATATGGTTGCAAGAGCATAGTGAATTACAAATATTATAAGTAGCCAACGAGGAAAACAATCAAAGCAACAAGGCTACCAAAGAACGTCGAGGTAACGCATATAAACAACACGAGAATTAGAGGCAAAAGGGGAGGAAAGATGTAAACAGCTTAGCAAATGAGGAAAAATAACTTAGATTGAACTGAATAAAAAAGAGCATTATAAGATACTCATTTAGCAACCTTTTCAAAGTATATATAATGAAAAGCTTAATAATTCTTATTATGACACTAGTATAAGGTTAGCAAGAAAAAGCGTAGTGTTGGAGATGAACAAAACATCACGGGAAAAAAGAGTGTACAAGATTAGAGAGAAGACAGTGCTTCATAAATGGAGTGTAAGCCTCTTAGTTACATTTTACAATAAATAAGAAAGAATTAAGAATGTACATATACAAGGGTGTTTGTTGTAGCGATACGCCGATACAATTGCCTAGGCATACATGTGTGCGAACATGCTTAAGAATAGAATTAGAAATGAGCAAAACATAGACATTATTTACAGAAAGTGAAAACTTCTGTCATGTATTATCATTGAACGAAGAAGAGGTCAAACAAGAACCCATGATTAAGGTCGGGGAAAGAAGTAAACAGAAATTTGTGAAGCTTCAACTCACGATTAACAGGTTTCATCTCATGATAACGCCTTGATCCCGCATGAATCTCACCCTTTATGTATATAAATCTATCACTATACATACAACATTTACCCCGGCCCTCCCCATCAACTTTAAGGTCAATCATGGCCCTTGACCTCCTCCATGCAATCCTAACCAACATGTTTTTGAAAAAACTCAACTCTTTTTTCCTCCTTCCCTCTCTATGTATATGTATTAAGGTTGATAAAACATTACTAAATTCCACGTTTACGTTTGTATGTCAAATTGGCAATTACCCCATATGTGTAACTTTTTGTTATGCAATTCCCTCTGAGGAGGCATACATTTCACTTTGCATCGTATAACTACGATCTAGCAAAATTGCGCCATTTATAGGATCGTCCAATATTAATGAATGCATGGTATGTAAAAGTACAACAAGATCCATATCCTAAACCATGCGTGAGCATTCAAACATATACTTTGTCAGCTATGAATTAATATGCAAAATGTCAATGTAAGCATATTTTATATCGAAACATAATTAAAGTGGAAAAGGAAAGCCACCATACTGAACTAACAGTTCTTTTATAAATTTAAATAGATGTTAGCACAATAATGGTGTTAACTATTTATACTAGAGAAGTCAATGGCATTTCTTATGCTTATTGATTATGTGTTTATTTACATTCCTATAGCTCTACATTGCACGGTCAATCTATTTGGATTTTGTTTACAAGCGAATCTCGAGTGTTGCATGATATATATATCGATGCGAGTTTAATAACGAATTCAATCATGATGAAAACGCTAATGTGATGAATACAAGTCAAGGATCTTTTACCACCAATGTCACAATTTGGAAATATGAGTGGTGATCTTAACAACATTCAAGAAGTCACCTTACTCTGGTGGTTGGGTCTAGCTTGACTTGTTCGAGAAATTTTTTTTGGCTTGGTGGACGGTTAACTTGGTCAGCTATGAGCTTCATCACAAGTTAAAGCATTTGTATATAAGTTATTAAAGATTGCATAATAACTAATTTTGGAAATACATATGATCTTTTCCACACAAGAAAAACCCAAGGCTATATGTTTATCTTCCTTTCCATTGTTAACACTAGGTGCTCTATATGCGCCGAAAATCACTACACATCTATGGAATCTCCCCCAAAAGATCTATAAACACTGACCCAATGAGCTATTACCACCACCACCATAACTAATATTTCTTTCACGCATCTCCCCCAAAAGATCTATAAACACTGACCCAACGAGCTATTACCACCACCGCCATAACTAATATTTCTTTCACGCATCGACCCCCTCTACCCAACAAGCCACCAACAATTCAAACTCCTAACCGCCAAAACCAAACAAAATGCTTTTTAAAGTCAACTCTCAATGAGGTGTAAAACTCCATGTGGTCATCCAATAGTTGGTCAATGAAAGAAAAGAAATAGAAATAGAAATACTTTGTTATATTTTATCACATAATTTGTTGATTTCAAGCAATAGATTGAGCAATTTATCATGGTAAGACGTAAGACGAACAAAAATTTTAGCATTGGGTGAATATGCTTCATAAGGTTTATTAAGGATTAATTTGGATAGATAGTTGATTAGTTGTATTTAGTCACGTGAGACGACATGTTGATGGATGTATATATCAGTTGATTTGTTAGCTCCTCAGAAGATTAACGAAAGGTGCATCTACAGTAGCACAGACAAATAATATAAAACTATAAGAATTATCAATATGAAGGGGGAAAAAAACAAATTTAACCTAATTCTGAAGAAGAATTGTTTAACCATAATTGTAAAAGCTGGTAAATAAATAAAGAACAGAAATTTGATACGAGTTTTCCTACGCACGAATCACTACTTCAGAAAAAAGGGAATTATAATAATTAATATCATTAAAATTAAAATTAGAAAATAATTATACCAAATGTCTTCGAGGAATCCGTATTTGATGAGTTCTTCGTTCTCGAACTTATCAAGACCCATGAAGATGGTGTAATCTCCTGCTTCGGGTCTCGCTTTAAAGTAGAACACCATCTTCCCCTTCCACTCTCTCTCTCCTCTCTCTCTAGGGTTTGGGTTTGAGTTTGCGTTTAACAACCGAAGAAAAAACGAAAGGAAAAAGAAAGTTCAAAGTTGTGTTACTTGCATAATTGGTCCTTGTAGTATATCCATTATTACAGATTCAGTCCCTGAGTTGAATACTTTTCGGACTTGCTCCCTAAGTTATTATTTTGTTACATAAATTGTTCCTCTATCAAATTTTAATCAATAGGATACATTTATGAGTTTGATTTCAAATAGAAAAGGATTCTAACCTACGGGGGCTTTTCAGCTACACATTTTCACAACAACAACATCTAATCCCGCAAAAAGCAGAATATAGGACAGGTAAGGTGTAAACGGTCGTATTTCTACTGCTTTCAACCTGCAAATGAGTGATATATATAAGACATAACATATATATATTTATAGTAAATAAAAGCATAAATTAATTTTAGACTCCTTCATCTTCCTTCAATCTATCATCCCACCTAAGTTTTGGTCTACCTCTTCTTCTCACACCGTTAATAGTATGCGTTTCCACTCTCCTAACTGATGTTGCCTGTGATCTCCGCTTGACATGTCCAAACCATCTAAGTCTTCCTTCTCTCAGCTTGTTGATAATAGTTGCTACTTCTAAATCGGTTCTAAAACTCGGTTTTACCACATGTCCATCTCAACATCCTCATTTTCACCACTTCCATTCTAATTGCTTGAGTCTTTGTCACCGGCCAACACTCTGACCCGTACAACATAGCTGGTATAATTGCGGTCTTATAAAATTTTTCTTCCAGCTTCGTAGGGACTTTCTAATCACACAAGACTCTTGTAGTCGCCCGCCACTTCAGCCATCCTACTTGTATACAATGAGTCACATCGTCATCTATCCTTCCAGATTGGTGTAGCACCGAGCCTAGATATTTGAAAGACTCTTTCTAGTGTAAAATCTGGTCCCCAATACGTACTTCATTCTTCTCTGCTTCGTTTCTGTCGAAGTCACATTGTAGGTATTCTATTTTCCCCCCGGCTAATCCTTAGGCCTTTATTTTCTAAATTCTCCCTCCACAGCTCTAATTTGTTATTTAGCCCATCCATCGTTTATGACACTAGCATAATGTCATCAGCAAATACAGGCACCATGGGATGTTCTCTTGTATCTCTTGCAACATTTCATCTAATTTCTTGTATAATTCTTCGTACGCCTTTTCTTTTGCTTTATCTACTTCCTTCGTTGCTTCCTTTTTTTGCTTCCTTATACCTCTCCTCTGCTCAAGTTCTATCTTCTTGTGTCCCATCCTGAATCAAAGTAAGCTCCCTAAACCGAGTATGTTTCAACACTACTTTTACTAACTTACCAAGATTCCCTACGGACTCTGAACAGTCATATCTAAGGATTCCTTAGCCGCCTCTCTAATATTGTGCATGAGATTGTTCCACATCCGATTTGCATCATTGTGCGTCCCGTCTTCCACTTCTGTCGTAGTTCTCTCGGTCACTCTCACTCTAAAACAGTCAGCTACACATTTTGTCTATCCTTTTTTCATTCGTTTACCCAATACTCAACATAAATTTATTTAATGTGTTTTACCAAATACACTAAAAATTTCCTATAAAGTGTGTTTGATTTTAAAGCACTTGAAATACTCGTTAATTTGAGATATTTTTTTGTTTATACACTTAACTATATGAAAAATACATTGAATTTAAGAAAATTAGTGTAAAAATGGTGGTGAGTGAAGACCAAGTAAGACTAGAGAAAGAAAAGTTTATGTATATAGTTTTTATATTAGTAAAATATCCGTTTTGATTTAATCCTACCCTACATTTATAACATAAAGATAAAATAAATTTTATTTTCAATAAATCTTAAACGATAATATCTAACCTAATATATTATGAAAGACACACAAGATATAGTATAATCACTGGTGGATTTGGAAATTTCTCTCAACGGGAGTAAGAAAATGTTAGCTAAATATATAATTATGGATTAGAAAAATGGCATAAAACAACGTCAAAATACTAGTAAAGTGTCAATATACATCAATGAACAACATAATAGCTTAAACGACTAACTTACATTTTCTCCTATTAACATGAAAATATATTTCATCCTTAAAATAAGAAATCTTTACTTTAAGATAATAATTTGTTTATATGAATTGCCAATATTAAGTCAAAATACACTTGTTTTTATGCTATTGTTAGTTATGAGAAGTTGAGAACTATATACGTACAATAATGGCTTATTTGTTAAATATTTAAATTTATAAGTGCTAAAAATGTAATTTGAAATAAAGTGAATACCTTTGGTAAAACAATACATATTATAGGAGGCTATTGTAAAAATATATCATCTTTTTCATCTACCCACCAAACATATATCACCATTTTCACTGACAACTTTTTCTCTTCAAGTTCACTCAAGTTTTTCTAACAAATTCACCAACTAAACCGCCATATAAATGAACATAAAAAATATTTTAAGTTGTCGGGGGCGCATGACCTAGTTACCCCAAGGTGGCACCGCCCCTGCGCTCAAATAATGTCTTCTTCCACGGCAGACCACTATATGATTATCTATTTCGCTCACCTTGAAATCAACTTATACAAATCCATACACCAATTTTCTTATATAAACTCATACACCATATATCCATTTCTTCATACTCTCGTCTTTACCATTCCAACACACACAAGCATGTCATTATTGTCAACCACCACTATGGAAGTCTCTACGTAGTTATCCAGAGCGGTCCAAATTTTTTATACCTTCACTTATCTTATGTAACATATGTTCCTCTCCACAATAGGATTTTCTTTCACTAGGAAGATTTTTTTTATCACCAAAACATCTCTCCCAAAAAAGCCTAGCAACCGCCACCATCTTTTTTCTCCCTTTTGGATTGTCAGCTTTGGTCGGTAATCCAAAGAGACTATCACCTTCTTACCATTCTCTTATGTGAATATATCCTTTCATCTCGTTCAAATTTCATTTTTTTCGACATATTTTTAGGTGGATCGGGTCGATGGTTCAGGCTTGTAGTTTTCAGTTGGTGGTTTTAGGTGATCACGCCTGTGGTTTCAGGAGTTTATGGGTGGTTTTAAAGAGTTTTGTTTGGTGGCTTTGTGTGATTTTTGGTTGTTCTACTTGTTGGATTCATGTAGTGGTTTTAGGCTGGTGGTTCTCGGTGATTTTTGTTGTTGATGATCCAGGTGGTTTGTGGTTGTGTTGGTCAGTTATTTGGTAGTTTCGAGTGGTGGTTTGTTGTGTTTTTTTGTTGTTGGTTGTCCAAATGGTTTGTGGTTGTTATGGTTGTTGGCTTGGTAGTTTCAAGTGGTGGTTCGAGGTGGTAGCCAGTTATTTCATCACGAGAGGCTTACAATCGTATGTTTGTTCTCCATTATTCGCCCCTATGTATCACATTATCACCACTCGGTAAGTTTGTGTGAACGGAATTGTGATTTGAGATTGTGGCGGATTTTGGTAATGGTGTTCACCCATTTTCATCCTTACTACGGGGTGACTGCCCTTATTTGATCTTGTGTTGTATTCGGTTTGGAAACCATCACCAAGATGGCCTAGTAATTGGCGTCCTGATATCCTCACAAGAAGTCTCAAGTTCAAACCTCACTAACTGCACATCTTGGGGGTGTCTAGAGAAGGGGTCGGAAACGGTCAGGGGGATACCCCGGTTAAACCGCGTACATCTGAGTAAAAATACTCGCCCTCCCCAAGTAACCTGAACAGGAAAAACCTCCTCCGTTTACCCATTGTATTGGGTTTGGAAGACGGTTACCCATCTGATTGTTGCTATTTATAGAGTCGTTGTGGTTTTCTAGAGTCGTGTTGGTCCTTTGGTCGGAAGTAAGTTTCAGGGATCATTGTAGGTTCTTTAGGGTCATGTTTGAATGGAATCAAGTTTAGGGATCGTTTTAGGTTTGTTAGGGTCATTTTGATTGGATCTATCTATTAGCATCGTTGAAATTCCTAGCATCTTACTAATTTTACATATGTCCCTCCTTGACATTGACACAAAATTGCCTGCATTTATCCACAATGGATATATATTGTTTTTTTCATTGTCACTATTCTTTTTAGCACAATCACGCTAGGTTTTCAATTCATTAATCTTACTCTTAAATTTTTAAAGGTCTACTATAATAATTTGCAAGAATCGATTTTGTTTGTTGTTCATATTTAACGTATTATTTGAATCAAGAAACTCACACAGTAATAACGATAAGTAGACATTTTGTGTATCCTTAACTTATTATTATTATTATTATTAGACCACTAGAATCTTTGTGTGGTAATTTGGGTTGAATCCGGGTTTGTGTGGTCGAGTTGCCGTATTAGCAGGTTCATATACTCTAACCATAACCTAGACCATTTAGTTAATTATTTCGACCCTAATTCATGTTGAATCCAGGTTTGTGAGGTTGTACGTGTCGGTGTATCGAATGTAACATTTTTGTATCAAATAGTGATAATTCAAAGATTCGGTGATAGAAGAAAGTAACTGTAAATTAATTCTAAGATATGAAGACAAAAAGGAAAAACATGACTTTAGAAAGAAAAGTAATATTCATATCATATATAAAATTACTTATAACCTAAGGACTTTTCTGCTGCAAAATGTTATTGAATGTATTGAAATTGGAAAAATAAAATAGAGTTAAAAGGAATTTGAATTGGAATGTGTGAGATTACATTTATTTTGCATAACCATGTTTGGTTCGAAATTTGTTAAAGAAATTGGAATCATAATAATGATATAAATTACAAAATGACCTTTTAAAGGTTTTGCAAATTTTGTTTTAATATTATTATTCAATCTTTATATGTTTTAATATATAAAATATATAACAATTATTTATTTTTAGTTTATTATTTGTTTATCAATCATATCAATTACATAAACTACAACTAAGATTTTATATTTAAAAATAAAAAGGAAGATTTGATTTTTAAAAAATAAAAAGGGAGCAAGCTCACTTTTAAGATAATTCTTTATTGCTTGTACTTTGTTACCTTCTTTTGTTGCTAGTACATTCCAAACCCGAAAAAAGAAAAATATAAGATATAAGAACCACAATCAAACACCCATAAAACCACCATCACCCCGTAAACCACCACATATTAGTCTAAAACCATGGACCATAATCAAAAATCAAACTACTAATCGAACCACCATAAGCAACTATATAAATAAGAGATCAAAGAATATCTTGAAGAAAAAAATATTGAACAAAATCAAAAATATCAGTGTTAATGTTTTAACAGTGATGTTGTCGCTAGTTAACAAAGGTTTGATGCTAACATTGGTTTGCTAGAGTTGAGCAGACATGGCGACGGAAGACCGTAGTTGAATTACGAAAGAGAAGTGGTGGTCAGACATGACTGATTGAGAGAGCTAGGAAGAAGATATGCATTGACTTTTATTTTATTTTGAGACTTTTTAGTACAGATATAAACATATTTAAGGATTTTTACTTTCCTTCAATGTATGAGAGCAATCTTGAATTTGAACCTCCTATATTTGGCAAGTACTAAATGACTATTTGTGCAATAATGCATTAATAGTAAAATTTATTTTTAAATATATATGATAGAAATGAAGAATTTTAAGAAATTTGTTCACTTGGCTCAGTGGATATCATTCTTTTTGTTAAAGAGTATGTCTCTAGTTCAAAACATTTCCCTCTCATTTTTTCCTTTATTTGAATTGAATTTTTAGACTAATAACTTTCAATAGTGTGAATAATAGATAAAAGAGAAATAGTATAGTTTAAATATTTATAATTGACAAGTAACTTTTGATATTTATAATTTAATTGTTACGAAGTGGAGATAGAAATTATAATTAGCTTATAATATTAATAATTTAACTATAATATGGTAGTTTTTTTCTTACGGTGTAGATTTCAGGTAAAGAGAAAAATATTGCTTTATAACGAAAGTAATAAACAAATATATTGTAATATGAATTTTAAGTTGAACAAAAGTTTACCATTTAAAATTTTTTAAAATGTTAGGAAATGTCAATGTTTTTATTAGGTTAAGCAACGATTCATAATTTATTTTATATTTTAAGGATTAACATCCCCTCAAATTATATATTAACATGATAGATAAAGTTCGCATTTGTTTTGTGGGAGAAAAAATAGAATAAGTCATCTTTTGTGAATTTCATTGATTATTTTTAAATCTGACAAAGATAATGACCTCAATAGCTAGCGTTTTAGATTTCTTATTGTTAGGTAATTGAGTCTGGAAGTTTTGTTTAAAATTTCAAGACTCTTATTTAATAATTAGTGTTTTACGATTGCTCCTTGAAACACTAACCAATAATCTAAATAGATTTTTTGTGCAACCAAACTTTGATTATTCAAATAATGCGACTTCAATATTTACATAAATTATGCAAACTTTATAGATTTTATTTCTTGTTGGATTTTTTTTCAATAAATTCCGTCGTAATACGCAGGTTAAAATATATTTGTTCACTTGCATAAAGGAATTAGATGGAATATTTTGAATTCCAACTTAATTATCAACCAAACACTAAAAGTAAGAATTCAAATTACAATTACAAGGAATTCATAGGAAACAAACACACCCTAGAATTCTGACAGAATCTAATGAAATTTGAATCAGATTTTATTCTATTCCATTTAGTATTTTGGTTGATAAAACATGTAGGAATGAAATTCAAATTTCATTACTATTGGCTAATTGTTTTGACACAATAAATGGAATTATATTCTAGCAAATTCAAAAAATAAAGGAATTTACTTCATTGGGTGAAGTACATATAATCTAATTTTATATAAAATGATTCTATTTATTTTATATTATATTACACTACATTATGTATTATATAATTAATATTAATATTATATAATACATAATTCCATTTATTGTGTCAACTATCTATATTATATTATATTATTTTTATATTGTGTAAACTAAATAAATGATCCATATGATTTATATTGATTTATCAATCGTCTTTCTACTTTTTGGCATGTTTGGTCCTAATCAAACATTTGCTTCATTATGGTCACTTTTTCATGTTAAATGGTAAAATACCATTTTCTATTACTTCTTGTTATTTTCTTTGATTTTAATATAGTAATATTAGTTCATATTATTATTTAATTTAATTGATACAAACAATTATTATTTAATTTAATTGATACAAACAATTGTGTTCAGATCATCACAACTGTAATGAAAATCATTTAAAAATATCACCAGAGGTTTACAAATTTAACAAAGAATGCTTTGGTCAGAATCGCACCAAATTAGTCATTCACTATTAAAGTAGTCGGAACCCTAATCTTAAACTAAATTTAAAATCATGAACACTAACACCTAGATCGTTATTTGATGTATATGCAAATTAGAACAAATAGGATTCTTGTTCAATGTGGTGGCATATCAACACATGTACATCGATGGTGGCAGATCAATGTGAGTACAACGATGGTGGCAAATCTGCTTTAGTACAACGGTCATGGCGAATCTCCTCATTAACAGCGGTTGAAGGTGAGGTCGCCATAGTCAGGGAAACACGGTGATGGTGAGTTGCTGATAATAATGGTCAAATGCGACAAATGAATTGTGTTTGTGGTGGTAGTGAGACTTTGATGGTGGCGCTTCAGAGCGTGGATTAAAACCCTAGCTTTGGTTTAAGTCATGCCTAGTTGTATACCCGACTACCAAAGAAACAACACAATTTTGAACACCGGATAATTGAAATAGAAAATCTACATTGGACTAAGATTTACTCGGGCCACCATAGGAACAAAACAACTCTACTACAGCTAGCAAAATCGTCAAAAACGAAGTTAGATGGCTTATAACCTTAGTGTTAGAAGATTAGTGTCAGAGGATTTGGGTTGAAAAAAGCAGCGATGCGGATAGCAATGACATGGCTTTGGTAAATATTAAAGATTCCATAATACATAAATAAGTTATATATATATATATATTAGTTTGTTAATCTTAGTTGGAGGCGGGAAAATTTATGAAACAAAATTTTGAATTTTGTACTAAATATGCAAAAGAAACATTTGTGGTTTAAAACGTTGCCACGTATCACATTAAAAGGTTGTCACTTATAAACCTCGTGTTAACCCTAACAAATCACACTTTTTTCATTTTCGAACTCTCTCAGTCGCTTAACAAGCAAAGAAAACCTAATCCACTCCACTTATCTTCTCTTCCTCGATCATCGTCAGAAACCCTCTCCCCTCTCATCGGTGTTGTTGATTATTCAACTATTACAATTTATTTTGGTAATAAATTTAGTTACGTTATATTCTATTATATGTTAGAATTTTAATTATATTCGATTGCAACCAAAGGTGCATTGTTGATTTTTTTTCTCATTTAAAATCACATTCGTTTTAATCAAATTCAGATCCATCAACTTTCAATTTTTTCTACGATAGTGAAAAACTATCTTTCTCTAAATAATTCAGATTGTAATTTATGTTAAATAGTGAAAAACCCTCTTTCTCTAAATAATTTTGATTAATTTGAAATTTTTGGTAGCCCATTTGTTGATTTGGATCATCGTCAGCAACCCTCTCCTCTCCTCACTCGCTGGTGATTTTTTTCTCATAATTATTCAACTATTACAACTTGTTTTGGCAATAAATTTAGCTATACTATATTTTTATGTTGAATGTTGCATGTTTAATTATGTTATATACCAACTAGAGACGTATATTGATTTTGATCTCGTTTAGAATCACATTCATTTTTAAATCAAATTAAAATCCATCAACTTTTAATTTCTTTTTTGATAGTGAAAAACCCTCACATTGTAGGGGTGTTTGGTGTAGTATATGAAATCACTACGGATTTGGGATTTATACGAGGATGAAATGGGTTTTCAAACCCACCATCGTATATTGGTTTTAGTTATGCCTAATTATAGGTTTGATACTCATACCTTAAAAAACCCATAAACTAAAACTCCTTTATTCCTAATTAAACCGATACCCAGTTCCCATACCCCTCCACCAAAACACACACTAAATAACTTTAAAATTACCGTTTGTCATTCTCCCTCCTTCAGTCGACCACTCCCCAAATCCATCTCTCTGGTCTAAATGAACATCAATCTCATATACTCTGTTCTTTTAAATTCATTTCTCCTAATTATTAGGATTACTTTTTTCTTTTTCTAAAATATCTTACTGATTATCATTTACGTACATTATTTAATAGAACTTTCTCTGTTCTTTAAACACAATTTCCGTTTTTACAATTTTCCCAATATTCGTTGATGATTTAATCTAATTTTGTGTCATGGATAAAAATATAAAATGATGTTTTTTTACAATCAAGTATTCGTTGAGGATTTTGTTTGTTTATTTGTTTAAGATTAAGAAGTGGAATGTAATTTATCAGTGCGTGCAGCTCCTTTAAACACCTGATAATAATAATAATATAAAATATAAATATAATAAATAATACGAGTGAAAGGAACTGCTAATGATGATTTGTGGGTATAAACAGAGTTATGAGTATGAGCAACAAGCAGGGGTTGACAAGTGATCCCAAAGCTTCTTCTTCCAATGGCCGTAACGAATTACGAAATATACTCCTTAGGTATGTATGATATATTTTTGTTTGATTGTTTACTTATTTTTTAATCACTGTTGCTATAATGTAATCAATACTGTAATCTTGTTACGTGATTGTACACTCACATAATATTTGCTATTGCTTGTTCGTAGGAGGACCACCGGCCCTGCAAAGCGTTCTACAAAAGGAGAATGGACAGCAGAACAGGTATGCATACTGATATGTGCTGATTCAGCCATTTCCGACTTTAAAATATGGGCTTAGTGCCTGGGAATGCAACTAACTAAGGCCACATATCTATTGTGTGTACCCAACTTAGGTTTGCTATTTTTAATGAATCAAATTTTCAAAAAGTGTATTTTAGTGTATTTTGGTGATGTTTTAATGATGTGTCAAACTCTTCGGATGCCACGTGGCACCTTAAACGAGCGACACATCATCAAAATATATTAAACCACCCTTTTTGAAAGTTTAATGCATTAAAAATAACAAACCTAAGTTGGGTACACACAATAGATATTTGGCCTTAATTAGTTGCATTCTCATACACTAAGCCCTTAAAAGATCTCTTTACATGATGAACTATTCCCTCTGTTACAGGACGCGATCCTGCGTGAAGCTGTTGAGAGGTTTAACGGAAACAACTGGAACCAAATTGGTATATTTCTTCATCAACTATGTTTATATATGTATATACATTACACGTCCGTTGTGTTGGAGTTTAGAAGATCCATTCAACATCTTTATTTTGTTCGCTTATTCACTTTTGTCTTCTTCTATTTTGGGTGATAATATTTCCACCACGGTATTTTGATAAAGACACCAATGGTATGCATTAAAAGGATGATGCACAATTTTGGTGTATCCATCAAAAATGATGGTGGATTTATCATCTCCCTTTCATTTCATGTATTTCTATCATGTCTATAGTATACACGTTCCATGTTTTTACAAACATGTCATTTTGTATTTTTTTTCAATTGCATCCACTGTGCGTCTTTAAGGATAATGTTGCTGGCACCTATGTATAATACTCATTTGAGAATTGAGAGTGCAAATTCTTAATCTCATGCATTTTAACGGAAACATCTTTTTGTAAAACTCTCATTATATTAATTATGTATTTTAAATTTTAATCATCTCCAAGATGATCATTGTATACTCACGTCTAAGCTAGCTGCTCTTGTGGTTTGGTCAACCTCTCAATCTTGAGAACCATGGAAGCAAACGACACATGCAGGTTGGCCAGAACAGCCATATCCAACATAACCTAACCTTAATGCCCAGTAAAGTTTATAATTGACACAATGAACAACATACAGCTGATGGTTCTATTATGCCCAAACTACCACTTGGGAAACTCGATATCCATATTCTCGAGTCAGGGCCTAATGTATGGGGTAATATGAATCCCTGCAACTACCAAGATAGCAGAAAGTATTTCCATTTGGTTTTGATCTGCTCTTATTACTAGTCTTGAATGTTGCACATGAAAATTTGAAAACCGATCCTATAAATACACCACATTGATTTGGATTTCTGATTTGCCTGCTATATGAGCATACAGTTAGTTGTGTTTAGAACCTCATTTCAATATTATGGTTTGCTCAGCTGAATGTTTAGAGGGCCGAGACCATTCTCAATGTTTACATCGATGGAAGAAGGTTTTAAATCCTAAACTTGTAAAAGGCCCGTGGACAAAAGAGGTCAATCATAATGTTTTTTTTTGTCTCATAAATTTTGTTGTATTCTTAATTGCCTATGGTCTACAACTTTATTTATATATTTTACTCAGGAAGATGAAGAGCTTATTAAGTTAGTTGACAAATATGGAGCCAAAAAATGGTCAAAACTGGCAGAACGTATAAATGGACGCAATGGTTATCAGTGTCGCGAAAGGTAAGATTTACTTCATCTTATACCAGTGTTTTGATGACAAAAGTGCTTGAAACAAACTGTCTTTAATGTTTAGACTTTTTATTTATGTAAAAAATCAAGTTTTCCTTTTGACCTCATCCTTCATCTCCTTGCTGCCACAAGTTTGTGCATCTTATTTTCTAATACTAGCTTGAAGTATTTTAGTTGTATAGATCACGTGGCGGGTTGAGCGATGAAATTATTGGTTATGTTAGCTTCTCAACTTTCTCCAATTGTCCCTTATTATGTTTACATCTTTGATTCAGGTGGCATAACAATCTGAATCCTGACATAAAGAAAGACGCTTGGACTGAAGAAGAAGACTCGATATTGTTTGAGGCTCATCGTGTTCATGGAAGTAAATGGGCGGAGCTCGCAAAACTATTACCCGGGAGGTTTGCTTTTGTTATCTTATAATTTTTTTTATTAATCTGTGTTTTTACTTTCATGTTATTGTATATATACACACTCTCTGTTATTCAAATCTGTTTCTAATTTGGGTCTCAGGACGCACAATGCTATAAAAAATCGTTGGAATGGCGTTAAAAAGAAATTAGGCGCTTACGAAGCATCAGGTCAGCTTGCACAGTTCGGCCACACAAATCAATCAACTCCAAGTACACAACAATGGACTGGAGATGACATCATGCGCGATCACATAGATGAGGAAGTCCCAGAATGCAATCAAGGTGCAACCTTTGTCGAATGTTCACACTCCAATAATGACATGGATATCACTGGAGATGAAGATCAACCGTCGGCAGACATGTCAGACGCAATTGCTGTAGATGTCATCACCCCACCACCTGAAAACTTGAATAATGGCAAGGATTTGAGCACTTCTCCACATCCAAGTCAACCTTGCGATATGGGCGGTTCTTCTAAGTTTATTGAAGAAAGCTTCTCACTTGATCTATCTTCAATGGATACGGAACTTTATCACCCCTGGATGGATGATGATCAGATGATGGAATTGGTGAATGATCCAACACATAGATTATTGGATTCACCTTCATGCGTTGAAAGCCCAAAGGCTGTGCCCAAAACTGCTGCCAAGACTCTTACGTCCACATCGTCCATATTGAAGAAGAGAAACCGCGATTTGGTGTCATCTTTGTCTGGGATACAAAGTGAAAAAAAGAAAGGACATGCCTTATTCGCTAAAGATAAAAAAAAATTGAGCCCAATTAAAGGAAGGGCTCAAAAGGAAGGCAGCAATAAGGTAATAATTCGAAATTACTTTGAACCAATTGATAGAACTAAAGTAATAGTAGTATGGTTACTATGTTAAGTTTGACTACACTTGATTTCACCCTATGCGCTGGTAATTTGTGTTTCATTTCTTGTCAGGTACAACAACCACTTGCGGAACGAAATCGTGATGGAAGTCCAACAAATGATGCTTCAATTGGAACGTATGATGTTTAGAGATCTTAATTTATTTATAATTATTGATAAGAATATAAGTTGTTTTAGTAGTTGGTGATATGATTCTTTTGTGATTATTATATTTGTAGGAACTCGGAAACCCCCTTGAGAAAAAGTATGGACTTACCTTCTACATGGAATTCTCCATGGTCCCCCTTTGTACCTGGTGAAAGAGTTGATACAGATATCACAATCGAGGTAAGTAATCTCATTTGATTTATTTATTTTTTTTTCTTTTTCATTTTTAATATATATGTGTCCTCTGTAGGATATCGATTACTTTGTGAGTCCAGGTGAAACTCCAAACTCCCTACTTAAAGAGAGATATTCAGAAGAAGGGGCAAAGAGTCAGCTACAAGAATCAAATATCTCGGTATGTTCAGTCTGCAGATAGATAAATAAAAAGTGCATGTTAGAAGAGATGAGATAGTTTTGTTACGGAAACCGCTATCTGTTAACATAAGTTGGTAGAGTTTTACAGAAACCATTTCTTGCATATTTGGTTTTAGAAAGTTGACATTACGATTTCTCATTTGGTCATATTTTGGAGACTTTGCAGAGCGAGAGACTCGCATTGGACTTTAACGAATGTGGGAGTCCAGAGAAGGGAGAGCAGAGTGCACGGAATCATTCAAGTGGTGTAAGTTTCTCAAACCCATCTTCTTACCTATTGAAAAGTTGTAGGTAGATTGGGCCGGTTTGACTACGTTTAGCAAGAAAATCAACAAACCTTGAAAACTTGCATTTCATATCTTTCTTCCTTCAACTTTAATTCATGCCATGAATTGTTTCCGGCTTCCTGCTTCCGCATCTGTCGTATGGGGAGACCTTGCTTCGTGGCATTTTACCCGCCAGTTATTAAGAGAAGAAAAAAAAGACTCCCGGCGATTGGCATTTTTCCAGAATTCATGGTCAGAAAAGTCCTTGGTGGTAAATCACACACATGACCTCAAACGTTAAATCTTTATTAACCGAATGAGCAAGGAAGAATGTACAAAGAATAATGATTATGCCTCACCCCTCACCTCTATTTATTGAGATGAGGGGGTGCCAATTACTTGTGCATCAAGTAATCATAATTCTAATCCTAGTCTAATCCTAACTTTATCTACTAAGTACAATTAAATCCTTATATTAAACTAAGTTACACTTTAACCCACTAAGAATTACTACTATATCCTAACAATTTTCACCTTAGTAGTGATTCTTACTTTATATCGATACTCAGCATCTTCATCTAATGTTGGAACCTCGAACCAGGACCACCTTATCAATCAGGCATTGTACCTTAGTAAATTTCCAAGCTTAGCATCCTTAGACCTTCTCACCTTCTTCCTTCTAGCAGCATTTCCCTTGCACCTTCTCGACCAGGTACTCCAGTTTCCATAATGTCTGCCCCACCTTTATACCAAGGTGTAACCTTTCCTGCTCCTTTACCAAGCAGCCTGTATTCTTCCCCTCAAGTTGAACCCTCAACTGAACCTTTCCTCGAGTTACTACCTAATAATCATTACTTCCGTAATCAACCTTAGCTTTCATGATTTTCCTGAGCTCCCTGTAGTTCCACCTCAAACATAACACGTCTTTTTTCATACACCAATAACACGGTTCCAGGTAATTCCTCCAATGCTGCAGCTAATCCCCACCGTACCAGCAAAGCCTTCATCCTTTCCTGCCATAACCCAAATTCATTTGTCCCATCGAATTTCTCGATGTCAACCCTAGTTATAGAACTAGCCATTCTTCCGTTAGTCCTCCATGCAAATCGTATACCTTTAGAAAACCCTAAAGACGATTATCCAAGCACCTCAATCACCTACTTTCTCCATAAGTTACGAAACTCACAACTTGATACGCAAAAGAACCCTACTGAACTTGGAACACAAGAAACTTAGTAACTCCTCGTACCGTTGTTTATCCTCCTTGAAACCGATAACTTGCTCCCCAAGAACTACAACGTACCTTGATACGTAAGCAACCTCGATCACCCAAGAACCCTAGCAACACCTTCCTTTTCCTTAAACCTTGCTACAAACCTTGTCTAGTTATCTTTTACCCTTTCGAAACTCTAAAGTTACAACCTTTCCAACAAGTCTCACAAGCCATGTGCTAACTCGTTTTCTTGTAAAAGATCAACTAACCTTTAAAACCCTAAAGCTTCGATCCTTCCACCTCAAGTATACAAACCCGATACCTTGTACTCCAACTAATCACTTTCCTACAATAAGTTAGACCTTACTTGTTTTCTAAGAATCAACAAGACTTGAATCACAAGAAACCCGCGGAAACCTTCAAACTCAACACCTTCAAACCAAACACCTTCAAGAAACCAAGAACTCTAAAATCGACTAAACCCTTGAATAAACCTTCAAGATCAATTTTTTACCCAAGTTCTCAAACCCGTACTCTTGAAGCTTGAAGATTCACCTTTGTCGAATACCTTGAAGCCGAAAACCTTTTGCAAACCTTGAAATCTTTGAAGCTCAAAACCGAAACTCCAAGAAACCTGTGCCAATAATCGGTCAACAAAAACCCTATGCTAATCAATCTCCATTTGCAACCTTGCTTCAACCTCGACAAACCTTGTATCGCAAGAAACTTCGAACAAAGCGCAAAATTTACACAACAACTTCGAATTTGTATATCTCTCTATTGAAAACTCTGATCGAAAATCCCTCCAATCAGAACCTGGATCTATGTGTCTAAAACCTCCAGTTTAAATTTCACAAAGATCCACCAATTAACGAACCCGCATCGACAATTTTCTCACCGTTGCGCAGAAACCGATGAACCAACAAGAGAAGATACTACTTGTCGGGATTGAATACCTTTGAGTCGACCTAGCTTCAAGATACCAACATAACCTTGAATCTGATACCGATTGTTAGAAGAAAACCAACAAACCTTGAAAGCTAGAGCGGAATAATGACTCAACTAAACCACACACGTGACCTCAAACGTTAAACCTTTATTAACAAATGAGCAAGGAAGAATGTACAAAGAAGAATGATTATCAATTACGTGTGCAACAAGTAATCATAATCCTAATCCTAGTCTAATCCTAACTTTATCTACTAAGTACAATTAAATCTCAAACTAAACTAAATTACACTTTAACCCACTAAGAATTACTACTGTATTCTAATATTAGTAACATTAGCGTTTACAGTTTGTTTAGCGTTTACAGTTTGTTTTTTAGTTGTAGGTTTAATGATGTGTTGTTGTCGGTTATTTTGATTAATCGTGATGATAATCACGTGTTGGTCGGGAAAACCGATCGTTGGTCGATTTGCGTACTCACAGTCGGGATGCTTTCACGGCCAACTAAAACGATTGTTTGACATTCTTGGATTCGACAAAGAATCGTTCTACTCCAAATATTATTAACAGTCATTCTTGGTTATGCCGATTTAACAATCCTTCAAGTTATTTGTATATATTAAAAAATTTAACTATTGCAGTACTATAAAATGTAATTGTTGAATCTGTTTGATGAACAGATATATAATTGGTTTCTCAATTTTACAAAATGGACATTCTCAATTTGTTTTAAAAACTTTTCACTTCGTTATTGTTTAAATTTGTAGAATGGTGAGCTGTTGAGGATGTTGGGGCCGACTCAGATGGAGGATACAAGTGATTGGTGGGTAGCTAGTTCTTTTCTCGACAATATTGAAGACGATGAAGAGCAACACCCTAGCAAGAAGGCGCGGATTAGTGAGAAGAATCAGTTTGTCCGGTCTTCTCCCCCCGACTTTGATCATGCTGGTCCGTCTTCTCACTACCATGTTGATAGGCCCGATCCTTCATCTCATCCCTCCAAGAGGCCTATTCCTCCGTCGCCTCAGTCCGTAAGGCCTCTTCCCCCATCCTCACATGCAGATAACCGACCATCGCCAGGTGATACAGACCTACATGTGCGGGTGGCATCATTAGAGCAGCAGGTCGCCACTCTACAGGAGACAGTTAGTTCGCTTATTGCCATCATCAACGAGGTATAATATAATATAATGTAGCCTTTTAAGAATTAAACGTAAAACTTATTAGTATATAATACTATTAATCATTTTGTAGAGACCGATACATGCAAATGATGGTTATTTATTCCCGTCCCGGCTTACGACACCAGGATTCAGAGGCGCCGTTCAAAGACAATTGCAGTCAGATGCCATATTGTTGGATGAGCCGATGGCTTCACAACCGGTGGTAGATCAGCCGGTGGTTGAGGAGGAGACCGGAAATCATGCAACTCCTCAACCCGTTCTACCAATTGGCCCAATGTTCGATCTTTAATTAATTTTTTCGTATTGACCTGTTTGAGATTGAACAAAACTACTTCTTTATACTAATTGACCCACTCATGTGTAACGGGTCAAAAGTACCGCCCATGGAACATGTAAACTGGGCCTAAAAAGTATATATTATTACAACGTACTTGCTTCTCATCATTTGTCTTTTCGTGCAACGGAGGGGACAGGGGACTTAAATGGTGAGTTTTGATACGTATACATGTACATATACATAAACATATGGGCCGGTAATATACTTGTCAAAATCATGCGCATGATCTTATCATATAAATCTCCATTTAGTAAAATTTCAAGAGAATTTCAAACATGCACTGATAATCTTCTTAGACGAAAGATGCACTAATAATCTTCTTAGACGCTGAACAAAATATAATCTGTAAATAATATATAAATGCAAGAGAATCAACTTAAGGTTTCTCAAATGTAGTTGCTCATTTTAGCTAACACCTTAAAAGCGACACAAATATATAATTGTAAAAGAAACATCAAAATAATCAAATACAATTACATCGGATTCATCACAATCATGAAAATTAAAATTCTGAGTTTTTTGATTTTGTGAATTTTTTTGCATAATCTTTAATTTTTACAAAACATATAAATAAGGAAGTAATCGAATTATATACGAAATAAATAAGGAAGTAATCGAATTATATACGAATTATATACGTCATTCATCACCGAATTTCAAAAACTCGATATTTTTTAGAGCGTTAAAATTAATTGTGATGAATGTTAACCAAAATTATAAATTATATATTTATTAATCACTTTTACGATACCGACCAATGATACCAATCTAAGTCCACAAAGAAGCGCGGAGAGCCACGATCCTTGATGAAATTACATTTATGGGTGTCAAAAAACCCGACCCCACCCGAACCATATTAAGCTATTAGGGGCGGGTTTTATATGGTTGAAATTTTTAATCGGATTAAGCCGATTAACCTGAATGCTTATTAAGGTTGGATTACGGATTAAAAGAGAGAAGTATAATCGGGTGCGGGTTTGACCGGATTAACCCGATTTAGCCTAGTACTATTTTTTATTAAATTATAATTAATGTAGCCCACACCTAATTTGAAACTTTTCTTTTTTATATAGTAACTACTAGTCTGGTTCTTGTTACTATATTTACTTTAACATAACAAAACGTAGTCGAGGCTCTACAACATGAATATTAGTTTATTTGGAAATGTCAGAGATTCTATTATTAACACCCCAAGGAGGGAAGAGAAAAACACAATGATGATTGCACAAAAAAAAAAAAAAAGAGGAGTCAACACTAAAAAACACTCAAAATGAACCTTGAAGAAAATAAAACACCCAAGATAACGACTACCCATCACAAAACTGCACCCATTCTTAACATGAATATTACTTAGGGTTATCGCATTTTGTAGGCACGTAGTTTATCCCATGGTAAGAAATATTTACTCTTTATTTATTTACTCTTTATTATCAAGGTATGCTGATAACTGGAAAATTATGTGTCGAGGTCGGTAACTAGTTACCGGGTGTACCGGTAAAAATGCTTACGTGTCTGCTTCATTTTTAAAAAAACACATGTGGAAAATAAAATGTGTACGTGGATCAAGTGTTGACCGGTTGTCTTTTTAATACCTAAATTCCCTCCTTAACTTAAAAGATACATTGAAACTCACATTTCAAAATCATACGCATTTACTCACTCGAACACTCACACTCACACAATCACTCTCATTTACTTCGTTTGGTTCGACAAATTCGGAAGAAGATTCTCAGTTAATGTCATTTGTTTTCAAGATCTAGTAAGTAAATGACACCTTTTTTTGGTTTTTTAACCGTTAAATTTTGTCTGAAACAAAAAATCTAACCCTAAAATACAAATGTTGAATAATTGAGACTTGTTTTTGAATTATTTATTGTGAAACGATATTTGGGGTCGTAAATATGTTATTTTATGATGATATTTGTGAAAATCTCCAAAATTTGAATAATTTTGAAACCCTAATTACAAGATGTTGAAATTTTGCTTATTTTTTGGTATTTTATATGTGTGGTAGTTTATTCCCGTGGTTATATCATGTTTTAACTGAAGAGCTCCAAAATTTGAAACCCTAATTTTGAAGTTTAAAATTTAAAGTATGAAATGATTATTTATGTTATATTTGGGTGTTTTTTGCATGATAATGTACTTGTTGAAAGTTACAATTCACCACGAAGGTACTCTCATAACAAATCCTTTAGTATATGTAAATGGAGATGCTATTCACCACGAAGGTACTTTCATAACAAATCCTTGATGCTGATGAAATCGACTCATATGAACTTCAATCGACTGTTTGAGTATATTTCTAGGCTTACTAATTGTCCTATTAAATAGTTTTACTATTGCATTCTCGGATTTTCTCTTAGCAGTGGGTTAAGGAAAGTAAAAAATGAAGCTCACTGGCTTGAGTTTCATAGAGTGGGTCAGGACAAAGGTATAGAACATCATTGATATGATGTGTTGTCATGGTTGGCTACTGATAAAGGTGATGATGCTACTGATTCAGAGGATGATGATCTTGATATTGAAAAGAAGAAAATATTTTGCCTTATGTAATTATATAATGAGGGTGAGGCTCATGTCCAAATTCCTCACAAAGGCATAATATATACATTTTTCATAAAGTTGTGTAGTGATAGGTTTATAAGTTCATTTGACCATGAGGTGGTGTATGATCATGTTGATCCCTATAGTATAAATGTTAAATAAAGATGCGGTTGAGGAATTGGAGATCGTTGATATGTTCAAAGTGAAGGATGGTGTGCATTATTCTATACACAACCATGAACAAGACTGAAAGCTTATGACACCTATATTGGGAATAAGATATGAGAGTCCAGGACAACTCAAGAATTTGATGATCTACTATGGTGTTGCTAATGGATGTAAGTTATGGTATGGTAGGAATGTCTGGTGAAGCTGGTTGATTAAATGTGGTAAAGATGTGGATGAAGGCATGTATGCAAGTGGAAACAGGAAGAGAAAAATGATTTTAAAAGCTTTAGAAGAAGATGATCAAGCCGAGACTAGTAAGCAGGGTGGAACTATAGGTCAAAAAGAGAATAAGAGTAAGAAGGTGGTTACACCGGTTAAAAATGAGAATGTGGTAACACCAGATAAAGGTAAGAGAGGGAAGAAAGGTAAGCATGATAGAAAAGGAAAAAAAAAACCACGTGTGAGTCAAAAAGAATCCAGTGCTAGTGGAAATGTGGCTTTTCCATTGATATGGGCAAGTTGGATACAAACTGAGATATCTTTCCAGATAAAGTCTCTCTTGCCAAATCACAAGTGCACAAGAAATTTTAACTTGGGAAGTTTGGTTAGTTTCAAATGGATAGCAAAAATGCATGTAATGAATATTATGTCAAACAAAAAGTTAAGTACGAGGGGAATGCAACCATACATTAAGAAGAGATTTCTTGTCATTGTTAGCTTGTGACAATGTAGGAGAGCAAAACAAAGGGCACTATATAATCATGAATGAGGGCTTACATAACTCTATGAGAGGTTGTGGGATTACATGAAGACTATTTTAGACAGTAACCCTGGGTCCACTGTGAAGATTGATACTGAGACAAAGAGTAATGGAAATTAAACCTATTTCATGAGGATATATATTTGTTTTAAAGGAGTGAAG
The DNA here is from genome assembly GCA_963930675.1 of Gnaphalium uliginosum. Classification (NCBI taxonomy): domain Eukaryota; kingdom Viridiplantae; phylum Streptophyta; class Magnoliopsida; order Asterales; family Asteraceae; genus Gnaphalium; species Gnaphalium uliginosum. Next base: position 34,781,235 of record OZ005685.1, read on the forward strand.
ATGGATGGCAAAGTGGATGTAGGAGGGTGATTGAATTGGATGGTTGTTTTTTAAAATCAACCGTCAAGGGTGGGTTTCTCACTATAATGGGTATAGATGCTAACAATCAAATGTATTCAATAGCATGGGCTTCAGTGAATGTTGAGAACAATGATAACTGATTTCTCTCATCACTCTGTGATGACCTTTAGCTATACAATTGGCATTGTGACTATCATATCAGATGGTCATAAGCAATATTAATAACCCATTTTTTGGTTGAACTTTAGGATCCGGGTCCGGTTCGACTATTCGAACTTCCAGTTCAACCGGTTTAGTAATAATGAGTCTGACATGTTATGTACACATCTACAATTAATCAAATGTTTGAAACCCTTCCCAATACTCAAAAGCTTTTCTACTTCACCATTTCCCAATGTTTAACCACCATTCCCCCAAAACTCATAACCTCTCTCTTTCACTATCAAACAACCCATTCCCAATGCTTTATCCTCCCTCTTACACTTTCACCTCCACCACCGATTAACTCTTTCACTCATAAACTTCTCTCTTATCAAAACACCTTACATCTATTTCTTCTTCATATCTCTACCCTATCATATGCACCACTACACTCACATTTCTTCAAGATTTCAAGATATAAACAGTGGAGATATAGAAGTTTCTCAACAAGCTATTGACTGAAAGTGACAACTGGAAAGTGTTTGGCTAGGTTTGTTTGTTCAAAGATGGAGGAAGATGGTCAGAAAGTTTATTTTCTTTTACAGTGTCAACCGGTTTTTAAACAGTTCCGGTCCGGCCCAACTATGGTCCGACTGTAAAACAGGCAGTTCGATCCGACTTGTTATTTCACAAAAACCGGTTATATTTAAGCCGTAAACCTTCTCGTTCCCGGTTCAACTGGTCCGACCGGCCGGTTTGAACCGGTTTTTAAAACATTGGCCATAAGGTATCAAACTTCATACCCCTTCGTTTGTTCCATTAATAATCATAAACGCTGGAATATTCTAATATATATTTATGTAGGGACTAACTGAGGCTGTAAAAGAATGGATCCGTATGGCAGAACATAGGTAATCAAGTTTATCTATGTCAACTTCAAGAAAAAATAGATTGGGATTCATTATAGAAGTATTTTCGGTCTGCAGTAACAAGTACTCAAGTTACAAGGTTTCAAAGGAAAATGTATGATAAAAGAATTGGATGTTGATCGAAATACTTGGTGCAGGGCCTTCTTTTAGATGAACATAAGTTGTGCTGCATATGAGAATGGAATTTGTGAAAACTACCACATAGCAATTTTAGATGCCAGACATAAGTCCATAATGACCATGCTTGAAAACATAAGAGTGTACCTGATGCAAAGGTTGTTCAGTATGTGTAAAATGTCAAGTGATTTAGAGGAAACCATGTGCCCATCAATCAAGAAGTATTTAGAAAAACAAAAAGTCAAGCAAATGTATCTCACATTATTTATCATTTACTAATAGTGTTTGAGGTAAGGAGAGGTGATGAATCCTATGGTGTGAACTTAGATATCGGACATTGTGAATATAGACTTTGGGATTTAAGTGGCATCCCATGTATCCATGTTGTAACATCTTATATTCACATTGGTAAGGAACCAAATGAGGGGGTATCTAACTGGTTGTACAAGGACAGTTGGCAAAACCCTATGAACATTCAATTAAGGAAGTTCCAGGTACTTCAACTTGGGCTAAGAGTGACTTACCACCTATTTTGCCACCAATCCAAAGAAAAATGTGTCATAGACCTAAGAAGAAAATGATAAGATACCCATATGAAAATGACTATCAAGTGAGTAGGGTAGGTAGGAGCATGACTTGCCAGAATTGTTGGTCACAAGGGTCACAACTTGGGGTGGCAATTTGGGTTGGGTCGAGTTGACCCGCTCGAGTTATCGAGTTGGTGGGTCGGAACTAGTCGACCCAAACCCGATCTGATTTTATAATCGGGTTGAGTATTTCAACTCAATCCAACATTGACCCAAATTACCCATTTATCTAGTGAGATCAACATGTTTTGGGATCATTTTCTATTAACATATTAATTTCGGATCAAATAGGTCACATGGGTCGACCTCTAAAATTTTAATTCATCATTAATAAGCATAAAAATATTTATAAAATTAAAAAAAAATCATATTACTTAGTATGTTGATCAAAAGTTAATACTAAAACACCATTAAACATGTTAGATTATTATATTAAAATAAAATTTCTAAATTTTTAACCACATTTAAATTTATTCGAGTTGTCGGGTCAACCCAAAAACTCATTAGGTGACCCAAACCCGACCCAAAAAATAGTCAGGTTGGCGGGTTTCGAGTTGACGGGTTCGCGGGTTTCGATTTGACGGGTTCGCGGGTCAAAAAAACTTCAACCCAACCTTAATATTTTCGAGTTGGGTTCGTGTCGGGTTTTGGGTCGAGTCGTAAATTGCCAGCCCTAGTCACAACAAACTCAGATGCACTAACCCTTCTAGACCTAAACCAGTTACAGTCAGTAGGGGTGGAAGAGGAAGGGGTGTAAGTGTGGGTAGAGGTGGAGGTTCAATTGTGGGTAGAAGTGGAGGATCATCGAGAGGTAATGGTGGAAGAGGCGGAGGTGGAAAATGTTGAGGGTCAACTGTTCTTAAAGGGGTGGACCTTCATGGATTTCAAGTTTTAGTGAACCAACTTCACCGATAGGTTCAATTTGTAGAGATAAAAAGAAGTTGTATTTCAGGGGAGGTGGTCAAAAGTTATATGGTAGTAAATACAAACTGCAAAAGTTCAATCTTCAGGTAACTTATTTCACATAGTTTATTCTTTATTTATAGGGATTAGTGTAGGAAAATGCACTCAATTTTAGTATGATGTCTATAGTGTGTACTCAACTTTGTTTTCGTCTATTGTGTGCATCAACCTTTCAATTTTGTCTATTGTGTGTATCCGACCGACGTGGCACCCACTTTTGATGATGTGTCAATGACTTGTCAGATGACGCGATGTATTATACGATTATCACATTATCAAACTAGTCATTGGATACACACAATAAGCCAAAATTGAAAGTCGATACACATAATAGACCAAAATAAAGTTGGGTACACACTTTAGAGATATTACTAAAGTTAAATGCTTATATATATTTTATGCTAAACCCTTATTTATATATTTTATGCGTATACCCTACACTAAACCCTTATTTATATATTTTATGCTTATATTTAGTTGTATACTAATAAGATGAAGAAGATGGGGGCAAGATGACTATCCTGTTATGAAACAAGTCAATGAACCAATGTTGTAGGAAAGGATTGAGCAACCAGACCACGACCTAATGGTAACCGAAGAAGAAGCAGCAACCACTGCAGAGTTTGTTGATGAAGAATTGAAGATGGAACCACCTCCAACAATAAGAAGGAAGTTGTTTGATCACCAGGAAAGCATGTCAAAGCTAACAAGTACAGGTCACAAGAGATTGATGTAGAGATTGATAACTAGTATAGAAAAGTGAGATGATTGCTCTACAATAGAAAGCTAAGTTGTCAAAAGATGGAACAGTGTAATATTTGGACAAGCCTTTCACCTTAAATGATGAAGAGTAGTTGCAGCATCTAGCATCTAGTAGAAATGGACCAAGAAGCTTTTGATGTTGTGGGATTGGAACAAAAGATTTTGATAATGTGTAGTGGTCATTACTTTAATATGTGGCCCCAAAAGTTGTATTTTATGGTCAAAATACATGTGATTGTGGTCCTTTTATGTAGGTGTGTGTTAAGGTTTTATTGTACTGGTGGGTCTAAAACTACGTGCAGTTGGTACTACTTTTTGTAATAACCATGTAATTGAATTTATGGTTTGAAATAGTGGTAGGTTAAACAATTGATGATTCTACTACCTTGGTTAATGCAGTTTGTTATTTAGTCATATTCTTGCATTGGATGCTTAAATTGATGCTTTTGATGCCGGTAGTACTGATTTTTGTACAAAGGATCAAATGCCTTGAATTTGTTTACCTTTTCTTACATTATTGCTAGTACATAAAACTACAATGAATGTAATCATCTAAAAAACACTTCTTCATTAGGGTACTACCAAATCAAAACACTTTTTTCACAACTACATCACTACATCACAAATCAAAACACTTTCGTTACCAATACAAGACAACTAGAAGCAAAACACAACAAACTACTAGAAAAGCTTTCTTCAATTTGGTTTTTCAATTTGGTGGATGTTCAAATTAAAATGCGTACCATGGAATTAGGGCATGCCACAAAGCGTCGAACATGATTCGTGTCTGTCCATGATGTCTGTTTCTTCAAAGGAAGAGGTGGATTACAAGCGCATACAGTTGGATATCATCGCTTTATGTAGGAATTGAACGAACGAGAGGATGAAGACGACATTAGAGTTAGAGAAATTAGGTTTCAATGGATGGTTTACAAAAAACGGGTCGTGTTATATCCATGATTTAAATGACGTGTTTGACATGTGGCAACCGACGTGACAAAATTTGCAGACGTGGCAGCCCAACTATTTGTTTAGTCAGCTTTTTACAAACTCAAACAGTCAAATTGTAGTTCATAAAGATTTCAACACGATTCAACCAGTTACATACCATACCTTGATAATAAAGAGTAAATGTTGCTTATCATGGGACAAACATGTATAATCGATGAAATGCAATAACCCTATTACTTACTTATATGCCATTCAAGTGACTTTGTTAGCTAATAGTAGGACTTTCATTGAACTTTGATTCTCTGTTAGTACTAATGTTGCAACACAAATAGTTGTAATACATATTTTTGTAGACGATGGATATACGCATAACTCGAAACTCGAATTAACCTGACCCAATTAATCTGCAACCGGCAGGGCGGAGCAAGGATTTGAAGATAGGGGGCTTACTCGACAATTAAATTATAACAATAAAAACTTAATCCGCACATCATAACAAAGTATGTTTATTAAAAAAAGTAGTAAACAAACATAACTGTTTTAAATAGAATAAACGTACGAGTCAAACCAATACATAAGTTTGGTTTATCATATTTTTCAACTTCAACTCTAGGAGACTCTTCTATAACATTATCTTCGTCCGCCTGTGGTTGTGGATCATTAACATCTTCCATAACATTATCTTCTTTCTGTTGTGATTGTTGATCATCAACAACACCACTTGTTCACGTGAAAAAATACGGATCGTTTTCTGTAGACCCCTTTTCTTTGTATCCGTTTTCTTTGGACCCATGATCTAACCTAAGATTATGAAGTTAAATCATATTAATAAACAATAGTGTAATTTGCTTGCACGATAAAAGTTTAGAAAATAACAATATAACAACATAAATACCAATAACTATGAAAAAATAATTATTAATATCAACGATACTCATTAAGAAAAATACAATTGGAAATAAAGAATAATTCATTCATAACTAAAGTTAATTTGTATTAATAATGAAAATACAATAAATATCTTATGGAATTGAAATTGTTAAAGAAGAAGAAAAACGAAAAAAAATCTTACGAACAGTAGCTTGATACCCCGTGAGAATTGTATGCCGGTTATTTGTTTAATCGTTTCATAAAGCAAATAGCAAGTAAAACTAAACCAAATTCACGTAGGTGACCACGTGATCTCAACTTATATGACTTGGGCTTAACCTTACGAACAGTAGCTTGATACCCCGGAGAATTGTATGCCGGTTATTTGTTTAATCGTTTTGTAAAGCAAATAGCAAGTAAAACTAAACCAAATTTACGTAGGTGACCAGGTGATCTCAACTAATACGACTTGGGCTTGGGCTACTAAGTTAAATGTTGACTACAGTTGGGCCAAGTTAACCTAGTTGTAAATTTAACTTGCAAAATTAGGGGCTCAATCAAAATAATTGAACATGGGCCATTATTTTTTCATTACAATTGGGCGGGAAGGATCAGCACCCCTTACCTACCCCCCACCCACCCACCCCCAACTCCCCTATCAGCAACCCGTTCAATCAGATCCCAAAAACTCGATTGCTTAATTGAGTTGGATTGCGGGTGGGTTTTAATTTTTAAAAGGGTTTGGCTAACTAGTGCTCTAAAGTCACAAATTAACAAGTATTAAATGAAATCTCACCTTCCATAGCTATTGAGTTATGATATGTGTAGTGTTGCCTGTTGACCAAGACATAAATGTATAGTAATGGACAAAATTTATATCAAAAAGTGATAGTTAAGTTTAGTTCACTAAGACAAGATTTAATTTCTAAAATACAAGTTTGGATCTGATCATCAATATGGCATCAACGGAATAAAATACAGAATGTCAAAATATCAACAACAAAATCTTGAACATGAGCCAACACCGAAGTGAACCTGGTCATATCATCGAAGATTGCAGTCAACGCATACCTTTGACTTCCAAGATCGATTACCTAAAGAATCCAAATAGACTCTTAACTCTACATGGATGCTAAAAGGTCTCTGATTTCTGTTACAGATGGAATATTTTCATTTGGGTAGACCTTTGAAGCAAGTTGAGCAAAGCTATCATACTTGTCCAAAAATTCTTTCTGTCAATCATATGATATATAAACGAGTGAGAAGTAAAAAAAAAGAAAAATACTTGTTATAACCTTTCAGAAATCACACTTACATGAGTAGCTAAAGCTGATAAAAGGACTAAAATGATGCAGTAACAGCAAATAAAGCTCAAAATACCTTGCATTTGTCCCATAATGTAGGCATCAATTCATCAGAGGTCATGTTCTTCACCAGTTTCTTATGCATTGCCGTGATGTGCTTATCCACCTGTGTATGAAAGTAGTCTCGTTAAGGTATCTAAAAAACTGACACGTGGCAACTAATGGTGAAAATTCTATCTTGCAACTTACCCCTGATAAACTGGATTTTACCACCTTTCTAAGATCCGATTTTGACAATCCCACTTGAAATTGTATCTGTAATTATCAGAAACTGGCATCGGTTAAACATTAGGTAATTAATTATTAGCGCACGGATATGCAAATGTAATTAGGAAGACCTCTTCTGGCGCATTAGTTAACATCAAATCCTCAATTCTACGAGCAAACTGGAAAAGACGCTCAAATTGCTGCAAACATTGATAAATCAGAATCACCATTATCATAGTTAACGGAAACAAATTCTCAAACTTAAACGAGATATGTTGTATTGATATGGAAAAAATGTTACTTACATAGTATATGACAACGCCGATTTGACGTGTGCAAGATTGTTCATATGATTCACTTGCTTGATGATAAAATTTAGCTAAAGTTGGCACACAGTTGGCCAATTCATACAAACTGCATAGAACTACTTCTCATCAGCATCGAACAAAACTGGTATAACGCATTAAAGTAATAAACTTGCAAGAAAACTATAGTAAATTAGTAATGTAATCCTTCAGGTTAAAAATTATCAATACCTATTCTGGAATATAGCATAATTCTCTAACAAAAAAATATCCGAGTGTTTTACATCTGCCTGGGCGATCTTGTCCAGAGTCACAAACATTATGCCAATCTGTCACATAAATTCGCCATCAATTGAGCTTTGATGGCAATACAATCTAATTCGTAGTTGTTATCAGACTAGAAAGAAATAAAAGTACTCACAATTTTAATATATGCCTGATCAACCAAATCCCTATATTGTCCCTGGATATATTGCTCCATACGCGTGGCAAGCAATGCAAATCTGAATAGAAGCAATACAACCCAATTGGAAATAGTAAATACAAGTGTTTGGTACTAATAAATACTGAAAATTTAAATTATTAGAAATGAAATGCAGCACCAATTACCTTGGTACGAATGGCATGATGCCTGTTTGTTTAACATTTTTGTCGTTCTTTTCTATCAGATGACGAGCTTCATCTACAAACTGCAGACATGTTATTAGTGATAACTTAACTGATGAGTATACACCAATTTCTAGATGACTTAAAATTTTAGCATAATATATGTTACTTACACGGGTAAATAGTGAAATAATTCTGTCTTTTAGGGCATCAAGTAAAAGGCAAACATAACCAGTTGTTTCCGCTTTAAGATCATAAATATATTTCTCTGTTACACCGTGCATTGATATGCAGACCAAAGGATCAATCTTGTGTGCCCAATCCACAATTGCATAGAAGTCCTCCTGAAAGTCAACACAGAAAACAAATAATTAATTTTATATAAACTCAAAAGAACAAGTCTAGTCCCTTATACAATTGGAAGTATCAACCATGAACATATTGTAATTACTTGTATCCCGTCTAGTAAATCACGTAGTGAATCATTTAATGCCCCCAGATCCAGTATTGTACCTACATGAAACCAGATACAAAGCTCAAATTGGTATTAGATATATTTTACATGAACAAAATACCCACATGTGGCATATAATTAACTACCCTTGTTACTGCCATTTTCATCAATCTCCATATCTAAATCTTCATCATTAACATCCTCATCATCATCAGTTGAAGAAACCTCGAAGCGCATGAAGAATGATAAAAATGAACTCTGCATTTTAAGTAGCAGTAAAAGTAACGATATAGACGATAAAAGAAGGGAAAAAATTAACTTCTATCCAAAAACTAAAAATAATCATATGAGAGAAATTTCATTTTCATACCTCATCGACGAAGAGCGGAACAAATACTGCTAGCATTTTTGAATAAGCTTCAGAAATCATGGAAGTGTCTACCTTCGGGTTGGGTGCAGTGGTGCCTTCAAACCATGCACTTTGAACTTTTGGTGGTTTAGTACCAGCCCGGAGCTCATTAGCAAATTCACGAGTCTGAAATTAGAATCAATTCACCATATTATTGAAGTTTCGGGCTTTTTAGCCTAGTCTAAGATGTGCAATTTGTTAAATTTCTATTAAATGTTGGGCCATCTCATACGTTGCTTAAGTTTTGCTGGTGAACATGCTACCAGATATCTTAAATATATATTTTGGATATATATATAGCATGTGCATTTACATTTCAACAAAAAGAAACTTCATAGCTCGATGAACATACCTCACGTCGTAAAAGCTGATTAAGGGAGCTACAATAAGCTTTCCTCAAAGGAGCCAGGCTACTTATATCAAGAATCTGAAGATAAATGATGAGTAAGAAGAGTATACGTTATTTACAATAATAGTTGTAAAACAAGACTGGTTTATTATCAATTATGTAATTTTCCATGTAAATAACCTTCAGGTGATGCAACAGACGGACATAAATCTTGCATTTATTGTGTAGATCAGCATGATCAGGCTTCTTTAGTTGCCCGCGCTGCCCAATATTCAGGCATTAATAAAATTTCCGGTTGACACAACTACATTCTCAGTACTGCAGTGCAGAAATTACTAAAAAACAAACCTGAGAGAAGTTTCTTTTATCACTCATCATAGACTCCACCAATTTAACGAAATAGTCACTCAGAAACTCGCAGGATGTTCGTACAAAACTCAGTTTTGTTATGTCAAGTTCTGCCCTCTTTTCCTTAAACTGTGAAAGAATACATATATACAGGATTACCATTTTCCACATATAATATAATAATAAAATAAAATAAAAACATTAATCAAAAGGGGAGGTACAGCTCTAGTTTTTGCATAGCTCGGATGCAAAGCTTCAAAACCACGCAAAGCTTCATGAATCCAATCACACGCATCAATATATTTACTCATGGATGACGCATCAAAGGAGCCTTCTGCTAGACATTCCGAAACCTGGAATGCATATAGCATGATCAAACTTATGATCGAAAAAGTTAATACTGGTTAAAAAACTAACATACCTCCGGAGGAATATGAAGTTTTTCAAGAAGCTTATCCAGTTCCACAACTAAAGCTTTGTAATTTATAGACTGCTGTTCCAGCTTGTTGTTGCGTGTTTCGATCTGTGACCACGAGTTGACATATAATAAGAGTACTGACAAAAAAAGCCTTGAGGTGGAAAATATTGTCACATACAACTTACAAAGCACATTTTGACTTTGTTAATAATGGCCACATTGACGTGACTATAATATTTAAGAAATTTGGGATTTTGAATATAAATTTGTGTCATGAAATACAACGCTAACAGCAATACATTGTAGCAAAATGTCCATCCATACCGCCTCAATGTCTTCTCGCATATGTCTGAGCTTAACATTAAAAAGCGCCAGCCATTCATCCATATCTTCAGCACAATTTATGGCAGACTCAAGACCCTGCAACACCTGCAGAAACATAGAACAAAAATCATGGAAAATGATTCACCAAGTGTTTAGCAGAAATTCAGTTGTGGCTAATTGAAGAGTATTAAGTAATGATTGTATAAGGGAACTCATGTTATACAGAATTTCATTCAGTACATGCGACATAAATGAGATTAAGTTCAATAGATTTAGATTGCATAAAAGGCGCATTCTTACAAGAATAGACCAATGAGCAGAAAACTATTATGCAATCCACACAAGACCGTTAAAAGCCCATAATATGAGCTATTTACCTCATCTACCAAATGCTCGGTTTCCAAAATTGCATGCACGTTTGCTGCTTCCAAAGCATGAAGTTCTCGTTTTAACCTTTCAGAAAAGAGTTCTGCTTCACCAATGCCCATCACATATCTGGGCACAATGCCATTACCACCAAATTAGAGACATATAAGATAAGCTAGTAGAAATCTTCAAATATAACAATAGTATTACAGTAATAAAAATAGCAACAACAACACAAGAACCAAGAGAAAGGCTGTCCACCTTTTCTCTGTTTAACAGAATTTGTTTCAGACAAAAATGTTGGACATTTGAGCATTTAATTAAAGGAAGTTTTCTTCTAATGTACGAGTAGCATTTACATAATATTAAATTTTATGGGCACAAATAACATGCTCTAAAATACAAATACAAGCTGCAATTATACGCCAAGGCAGGTTGCATGACATTTATCATATGTTGTTTGATAAACAAGTTATTGTCTGTTCTAAAGGAAAACATATACGTACGTGCCTAGAAGAGCTTCCATGTCCTCCTCTTCGGCTTGCGAGACAAGATCATTTTCAACTGTAACGACAGAGGCACCTCCTGAAAGCACATCTCCGGCATCTCCATCTTCAAAATTTTGTTGCTTAGAACCTGTCGATGTATGTTCCTATACAAGTATATGTTGCAAAACAAATAACTATAAAAAGGATACCGTTAAAATAAAGTACTCAAATGATGACCTTAGGAACAATACTTATGCTTAATCTTTAGGTAACACCAAAATGAGAACATTCTAATACAGTAAAATGTTTGTAGCTGCACAAACAATGGGACTAAGAATATGCATACGCACCTTGGCCCAAAGAGCTAACTCCACAATATCAATACCCACAACCTTTGGTAGTTTACCAAGTACATCTTTGCAAATGTGAAGAATACAGACCAAGAGACGATTCCTATACATGAAACATATGCAAGAAGACAATTATAAACTAAATATTTATCTATAAATATATTTAAGGTCGAATACCTGTCATCAAGATTGCGCATGGTCCACTGAATAGGAGCCACTCTCTGGTTTCTAATATTATCAAAACCCTGTATGTAGGCAGATTAGTTAATGAAGCAAGTTATAAAGCAAACCCCCTAAAAGAACACAACGGTTAGTTTCTTACACGCATAATAATTAGAAAGAAGAATTACCAGCATGAATGTGCATCCACTGGAGTCATTGGTTAGGACCTCAACCTTCGCAAGACGTTTTAACTTGTATATATTTGCAGGCTACACATAAGGAATTTGCATAAATAATTTATAAAACAATCAGTCCTAAATAGCAAAGAAATACACATTTAACACAAGTTGTAAATACTGTTGGTAGCAGGGGCGGAACCAGGATCAAACGTCACCGGTTGCACAAATTTTGCATTTAATGTTAACTAAAATAAATCAATTAAAAATGTACGGTTTCAACAACGCACAAAAGTCAAATCCTTTTTAATCAACTATAGGGAATTATAGAAGGAATTTAAGTTTATTAGATTGAAAGATTCTAAAAATGGGACCGCATGTAACAGGTAGCACAATTTTTTTCACAAAATACATTTGCTCAAATCTTTTTTAATCAAATAAAACAGGTTATAAAACTAATTTGAGTTTATTAAATCACAATTTTAAAAACGGCACCGGTTGTAAAAAAAATTAAAGGATATATAGTTTCACATATAGTATATCCAAGAGTTATGCACGATAAATTGACTAGTGGCACGGGTCTCTCTCACTACCATAGTAGTTCCGCCCCTGGTTGGTAGGTATTATATGAGCATGCACCTTTTGTCAAATCTGTAGATTATAAATATTTGCAATAACAATACATATATTAAATTACCAAATAGAGATTTTACAGAAAATAATAATATTTTGAATTTTATTATACGACATTAATCATAAAAGATGACCAAACACACGAATCTTGCAGCAGATTAAAAAAGGCAATGTTCTATGACAATAAAGATAGGTCTCATAAAAAATGTCCTGCTTGATAAACTAATTAAAAATAAAAATTCAAAGTTTACAGGGCAGATGATACTACAGATGTATTGGACAGAAAGAACCCCAAACTCAAAGTAAAATTTCATTAACTGAACCATTCTGATGTGTGTGTGCACATTGTAGGTAATACAAACGTGTACGATATGACAGAAACAAATAACTTTCAGCTATATACCTCAAGATCTCCACCATTCCCAGTATACTTTAAGACTCGTAAAAATGCCTTTGTTTGTGCACCTTTATGTAGTGCTGCGTAAATCACAGATAGTACATCATGATCTTATAAATAAACATCCATAGTTAAGCAGTCATATGGCTAATATGGAACAAACATTTATATAAAATGATCATTATAAAATGGCAACAATTTGAGTATTGCTACCACACTTACTATGAATATAACTTTATTAATAGTATCGACAGTTTATAAATCGAATTATATATATTGAGTAGGGTTCAAACGAGTACAACAACTTTGTGTGAGAATATGGAAATCAATCTCAACCATTCATTTTCATCAATACCCATTTCCCCATCTTTTTATAAACTAAATATCTCACAAACGACAAGTCGAAAAATTATGAAAATTCCACCGTATTTTCTCTTCGATTTAAGATCTCACAAGCTATACTTTCGACGAGTTTTTTTTTTCATTTTTTAGTGGGTTTTACAAATTAGTAACACATGTGTTACGGATTAGTTGTACATTTGATTTGCGGTTAGGGTTAGGTTTAGGGTTTAGGGTTTAGCATGGTTTAGGATTTAGGGTTTAGGGTTTAGCAAGGGTTAGGATTTAGGGTTTAGTATGATTTAGGATTTAGGGTTTTGTAAAGGGTTTAGTACTAATTTGTAAAACCCACCAAAAAATAAAAAAAAACTCGTCGAAAGTATAGCTTGTGAGATCTTAAATCGAAGAGGAGAAAACGCTGAATTTTATGGTGCAATTTTCATAATTTTTCGACTTGTCGTTTGTGAGATATTTAGTTTTTAAAAATACGAGGGAAAGTGAGTTTTGTGACTCGTGGCGCATTCCTATTGGTTCCCCTATTCTCAACACTTTTCCATTCTCATTTGAACCTCACCCAATATATATTAGATTAGATAGATATAAAAGAAATTTGTGGAGATCTTACTAGAGATGGCAAGAACCCTAGGTTTAGCCATTTGACCTTTGCCACCTATTTTTCCTTTACCCCATGCACCTTTGCTTTTCGCAACACGAATCGACATTACAATCTTCTGTTTCGTGCCTTCAATAGCCATTTCGCAGGCTCGCTGGAGCTCCTTATCATCCGCACGCGATTTCGCCATTTATTATTGTTCTACCTGTCTGATTTCTATCTGAAAACCATATATAAGTTTTGTTCAAATCTTTTGATCTCTTTCTGAAATGGAGATCAATTCAAAAGTGTTTTCTTCATAGAAGAAGAAACATATGTACGGATCCAATTTGTTTGTTGTGATTCCATGCATGTATAGATAGATGCTCTTAGGTTAAGTCTATTGCAAAAATGGTCCCTGAACTTCTCTTAATCTTCAAATTAGTCCTTCATGAAAGCTTTTTTTTATTATAGACTTTAAGAATAATTAGGCTAGTATTGAATTTTCGTTTAACATGTTCAAGATGAATTTTGGTGACGCATACATAATTGTGTTGATCACATCTTGATCATTACTAGATACCCCCAAACAACCAAGCTCGCGACTTGTTATCCAGTATTGGTAAACTTTCAGGCAAAACATGATTGAATTCAATATTCAAGAGTTATATATATGAGATACTTCTGTTGTTCCGTATGTACATACTGGAGAGAATAAATGTACATTTGAGTTATTAAAATTAGTTCAAACATTTCCACTGTAAGTAGAAGTTTTTATGGGATAATGGAGACAGAACCCCCAAAACTTATTAATAATAGTTTAGTCACTTTTTGGTAAAACTAAGAACGAAATATACCGAAGAACAACCCAAAAACTCCCTTGGGCTTCCGACAATGCAAAAGTTTGGAATTTGCATCTCATCATAATAAAGACCAATTGCAAATTAAAAATGACACGAGTAGCACCTTTTTGCCACAGCATAGAGTGAGCAAGGACATGTTTAAATTGGTTTTCAGTCAAGTTCAAAACAGTTTAATGTTTTTTTTTCAGAAAATAAAAGACCGATTTATTTTAGAACCGTACCAGTTTTTCTTCAAATATGTCAGTTTTTTTAGGACCGGGAGTCGAGTCCCAAACCAATTTCAGTTCTATTGCCAATTTTTTGAAAAAAATTAATCACTAAAGTATAAACGTTGACAAAAATTAATCACTTTATACTTTTTTATCTGTTATACGTCTCCATACTTTTTTATTTGTTATAAGCCTTTAAACTTCAAATTAAATGACAATCGTATACATGAAAATATCGTAAAAACCAATAATTCTCTCACGTCATATGGTTAAATGAAAGCCCGGTCCGGCCAGGGCTAAGACCGAAGCCCGATAAAAAGCCCGAAAGCCCGATACTTTTCCAAAAAAGCCGTGTCTTTTTTTATAAAAAGAATCTGCAATCTTGTAATTGTTTATATATTATTTGAATATAAAGATGAAGCCCCATTATAAATTTGATTGTGTAACTGATATGTATCGTGACACTAGTTGCTATATTTTCTTAGTCTTTTAACATGTAATATGTGAACTCATATATATTATCGCACTTAATTTATCTTATCAAGTTGACTTAAATCTAAAACATTAAATAGTAGTTTGAGTAGAAGACATATAGTTATGTTAGATTATATGATCTTTGTTTAGTTTAAAAGAATGTGTTCGACTATACCATAACAGAATTTGAAATATAGAAGAAAAATAAACTAAAAGACAAGCCCGGTTCAAAAGTCC
The DNA here is from genome assembly GCA_963930675.1 of Gnaphalium uliginosum. Lineage (NCBI taxonomy): Eukaryota > Viridiplantae > Streptophyta > Magnoliopsida > Asterales > Asteraceae > Gnaphalium > Gnaphalium uliginosum. The sequence continues at coordinate 34,796,646 of OZ005685.1, forward strand.
GAAAAAACCTGGCTAAAAAAAAGCCCGAAAAAGCCCGGCCCGGGCTTTTGGTCCCAAAAGTGCCTAGTATTTTGGTTTATGTCCGGGCTAAGCCCGGCCCGGACTTTTTTGGACTCGGGCTTTTTCAAACGTAAAAAGCCCGATCTTTTTAAGTTCGTTCAAAGCCCGGCCCGAACCGGACTTTGTGCATCTTAACTTGAGGGGTCAAAAATTTTTTGGTTATTTTTTTAATTTTAAGGGGCAAACTTATAAATTATCAAAAATATCTTTGAAAATTTTTCTTGTTTTACATGGTTTTGAAATTTTTTGAGGGCAAAAATCTTACGAAGCTCACTATCATATATTAATTGCAATAATCATCTCATATTTTCTTTGTTTTGAAGGAGATTGGTCACGTAAAATTAATATTTGAAATTCGAATGAAATCGTCGAATGTTGCCATCTCATTCTCGAGATTTGGTACGAGATTTGATATTAAATTCATATATCAAGGTAAATTTTACTACTTGTGTAGTTTGACAAGTACATAAAGACAACATGACTTGGTATGAAATAGTAAAGTAATAGTAATATCGTGTACAAATTTTATCATATGATAATTTTCTTAGTTAATCAGTAAGAAATCAAATATAGTCGACTTAAACCTAACGACATTTTGTGATTAGCGTCACTAATCATACTAATCTTTCTTTTAAGTATTAACGTATTAGGCACATTTTACTCAATTCTTGTGTAATGGCAATCTAAAGTTTATTATATTTCATTCTTATTCTTATATGTTTTTATAACAGATAATTCCTTTAAGTATTAACGTTTAATTGTTTGATTAGAAATGTATGTGAGAGCAAAAGATGGAGGTGGTCGACAGTGGCTGCCAAGTATTTTATCGATTGATATTTATTTTAAGATTTACAAAATTGTGTTTGACTTTTTAGGTGGGTGGAGGATAAGAAGGGTAGAATTCAAATGAGAGCCAAGATAGGTATGATGAATTTACTTAATTTCATTGTAGAACAAATTTGTAGATATAGTGTTAAAATGCAGTCAAATTTATAGATGTAAAATGCAGTGTGTTAAAATGCAACCGTTGATAAGATGCAATAAATAAATTTGTTCATAATATTCAGTAAATTCGGTATGCAAGATAACTTTACTCGACTTTTATAAGAATTTTGAGTTATAAAGGTAAAATTAATTAAAAATCAACCTAAACATGAAAATAATTCACTTAATTAATGAGTATTATTGTATTTTTTAGATAATTATAGAAGCTTTAAGTTTATTAAACACTTGTTAACTTGTGCTCTTACATTGTGTTCTCGAGTTTGAAAATAACACTGTGTTCTCGAGTTTGAAAATAAGAGGAAAAAAAGAGAAATGAATAAAGGAGAAGAGAAAAGAAGGTAGTAGGAAGGAAGATATTTGACAAGAGTGTGTTCTCGAGTTTGAAGGAATGAAAAGAAAAGAAATGGTTCATTCCTAATCACCTCACATTTGAAAGGAAATGTTTGGATAAAATTTGAACTAAGGGGTTTCCTTCTTCTCTTCTCTTCCTTTCCTTTCTATCTTTTAAAAAAACTTAAGAACTTCGTTTCACTTTCTTTTCTTTTCTCCCCTAAACTAAATTCGAGAATTAGCCAAATCCTTTTTAAAAATCTAATTAACCCGCCCCGATTAACCTTATTAGAATCCGGTTGACCGATTAACACCCCTAATTACATTATATTTGTAAGAAATTTTTTTGTCACGACAAGAATCACTCTTGCTAAAAGCATGCATCTTATCTCTTTAAATCACTAAATAATGCGCAATGTTGATTTTTTAATGGAATATACATAAAAATGCGAAAGATGTTAAAAATTGTGTAATTTCTATCTTAAAGTTTGTGCCAACTCCCCGTGATAGCAGAGTGGCTTACCTTAGCGTTTATCAATTCTCGTGCCGATCATCATAATCTTCCATATCATCATCCTATCGTGGGACCTACCTTCTTCCGACACGTCACCACCTCCTCATGTCATGTCATGTATGATATATATATAAAATAAGTTGCTCCGTATGATTAGACGATATATATCAGATCAGAAGATTTTAAATTGTTAGTCAAACTTTGACAAATAGAAGCGAGCCGTGCAATTAAGCAAAAACGTACACGTAAATAAGTTAGTTGAAAAAAATGAATTCTGAAGCTGCCGATCGGAGGTTGAGTACGCTTTCTCGTCACCTGATCATAACTAATGAAGAAGAAGGTAGCAATGGCATGATCTCTTCTTCGATAACTTCTTCTGGCGGTGATTCCGTGTTCGCTAACGTAGTTCGTGCTCCCGAAGATCCGATTCTCGGGGTACTACTCTCCCTTTTGATATGTATACATATACATATGGATATAGATATATCTGAATATGAATTTATGATTCTTTTGAGCTTTTTAATTAATTAATTAATATGGATGATTATATAGAATTGTGTGTATAGTGTAACTAAGATTCTGTATTGACTGAAATCCGTTTTCAATTTTGAATTTTATGTTTAACCTTTAGTGGTCGGTTTTGATCTTTCTTTGAGAACCAGCAAAAAGTACAGAATCGTGAGAATTATAAGATTATGTGTTAGATCACCGTTGATTGATTAACTCCATTCACATGTGATTAATTAGCTACATACACATATGACCATTGATAGATTTTGAATGAGAACAAAAAAAAAAATCTAAAATCCTCAAATTACGTGTAAAAGCACGGTGTGAACAAATGATATTATAATATGTTTTAATACGTACTTTTGTTGTTTTCAACTTTCAGTAGGATCTCATTTGAATTTTCGTTAGCATTTGAACTTTATCAAACGTGAACAACTGAACAAAAATGTAATCTTGTGGTTCTCATGGTTCACAAGTTTTTGTGGATTTGTCATTTCAGCCTCCCTCTACAGAGAAATGATGAAATAAAAACACTTTAAATAAAAATCTGTTGCTTCATATTTATACATATAGCTGACAAATTCAGTAGATACACATTTATATATACAGAGGAATGTTCCCTTAAACGTTCGATATGATAGTTGATGTAGATCATTGGACACCATCCACATAGCAGTAGTGTCTCCTGCATTCTTTTATGCAATACTGAAAAGTTCAAACTGGGTTGCCTTGGGCCCCTTCATGTTCTAAACTCTAGCAGTATCACATCTTCTTAATGTAATTTACTGTGTTGTATTTCGTCCCAGTAAACTCTATGCACCTGTTCTTGAAATTGGATGGTTTCTACTTCTGAGTTTAAGTTTTATCATCATTTTTTCTTAATGTATGAGGACCTGCAGGTGACAGTTGCTTATAACAAAGACCCGAGCCCTGTCAAGCTAAACTTGGGTGTTGGTGCTTATCGTACAGAGGTCAGTTTCCTAGATGGCACTGTGTTACTTTTTGATAATAAATTTCTCCCTAGATGGTGCTGTGTTAATGTCTAAATTTTTATTTGTCTGATATAGTTCCTTCAGGGTTGAAATCTTTAAAAACTATGCTGATTAGAGGTTGTCTTTACTGAACAACCAATTGTCAAAAAAATAGAAAAAAATGTCCGACTTCCCTGCTTTAATATATGATATGACAGGAAGGAAAACCTCTCGTCTTAAATGTTGTCAGAAAAGCAGAGACGCTTCTTGTTAATGACAGGTAATCTTTATTAAAGGTAAAACCATTGAAAATGTAATACAGTCAACAGATAAGACTGAACATCGATTACTTGCAGGTCCCGTGTCAAGGAATATCTTCCCATTGTTGGATTGGCAGATTTCAACAAATTAAGTGCAAAACTTATACTTGGAGCTGATAGGTGCATACAATTTGTTCTGTTATATCATTCTTCACTTCCATTATTTTAGCAATAATGCATCAATGTGCTCATGGGCTGTTGAGTAGTATACAAGCATTTTGTGTTTTTTATGCACATATGTGTCTCAGCAAGTCTGCCTAAATTGCTTCCTGTAGTCCCCAAATTTTCGTTTTAATGCAATTCAATTTAAACATACTCTTGCTTAGGTGGTGCGAGTGGTGAATTTATACGATCTTTCCACCAAATTACAAACATTGGTAGTTAGGTTGTGAAGTAGCTATTAAGTAAGTTGCACATATTGTATATTGTAGCAACATTCAAAGAAACAGAAATTTCCTTTCGTATTACTACACTGGTTAATGGTGTAGTCATATTTTGATGTATATTTCCACTTTGATGAAACCATATCTGTTTCTTTAAAATTACTGCAATCTAATTGTGTGTGATATCATGCATGTCTTTTGTTGAGCAGTCCTGCTATCCGGGGAAACCTTGTTACAACCGTTCAGTGTCTGTCTGGTACAGGGTCATTGAGAGTTGGAGGTGAATTTCTGGCTAAACACTATTACCAAGTAAGGATGTCACCATCTATACATCTTAATTAGCTTACTAGAGAATATTATACGCTTACTTAGTATCAAGTTCTTCTTCATGTTATGTTCTCTTCTTTCAGTCATTTAATTTTAGGCTAATTGTACGACCACTTTCACTTGTGCAGCGTACTATATATATTCCCAATCCAACATGGGGAAACCACACAAAAATATTCACTCTTGCTGGTTTGACTGTCAAAACATACCGCTACTATGATCCAGTAACCCGTGGACTGAATATCCAAGGTTTGCAACGATCATTGATCTATAAACAGCTATATATATATGGAACACTTCATATTTGGTTTCTTCTTACTATTTTCTCTTCATTCTTATCTGAAATAGTTCTGTCATAATATACCTGTTGTGTTTAACAGGCTTATTAGAAGACCTTGGATCTGCTCCATCTGGAGCAATTGTGCTTCTACATGCTTGTGCTCATAATCCCACTGGCGTTGATCCAACACTTGAGCAATGGGAGCAAATAAGGAGATTGATTAGATCCAAAAGTCTCCTACCATTTTTTGATAGTGCATATCAGGTGGGTTTTAGATTCTGTGGAGGTAGTTTGATACCTTGCCTTTGTAGCTTTCTAATAAAGAATATTTCTTGTAAGATTCTGCTAAAGACTTGTCATATTTAGGGTTTCGCGAGTGGAAGTCTGGATGGAGATGCTCAATCAGTTCGCATGTTTGTTGGTGATGGTGGTGAATGTTTTATAGCTCAAAGTTATGCCAAGAACATGGGACTGTATGGTGAGAGGGTTGGTGCATTGAGCATTGTAAGTGAAGCTTTTATAGTATCGTCAGATATATCCTTTGTTTGCTTTCTAACCAATATGTTGACAAATATAATTTTTTTAAAGGTTTGTGGCAGTGCTGATGTGGCAAGTCGGGTTGAGAGCCAGCTGAAACTTGTGATAAGGCCCATGTACTCAAATCCACCTATTCATGGTCCTTCAATTGTTGCTACTATCCTTAAGGACAGGTAATGAGTTACGTTAGTGGGTTTGCACTTCCATTAATGAACAAAAAGGTTTATGGTGCCAAATGTAAATCTCCTGAATTTATGATGGCTCTACCTGCAGAAACCTGTACCATGAATGGACACTCGAATTGAAGGCAATGGCTGACCGTATTATTACCATGCGCAAGCAGCTTTTTGATGCTTTACATACTAGAGGTATTGTTTATCTTAATTTTTACAAGTGAAGGTTGTTGAAAGTTGAAACAATTTCTCTTTCATCGGTTATATGGGTTTTCTAACTGCTACTTGATAACCCTGTTACTTGTTTTTTGAGTTTTGATGGACGCCAAAATGGCTCATGTAAGTCTTATTAAAGAGTAGATATTTTCACCTATGGTTAAAGTTATCTTTATGATAACGCTATAAAGTAGGGCCTGTAAAGCCTCCTATAATGTGAACTTTGATAGCCTTTTAGATTACCTTACATGTCACAGTTCCTCCAGTGGTGTAATCTTTTACTTTAATGGTAAATATGAGAATAAAACCTACAATATCTGTTTGCAGGGACACCTGGTGACTGGAGCCACATTATAAAGCAAATTGGGATGTTTACGTTCACAGGGCTCAATACAAAGCAAGTGACCTTCATGACAAAAGAATACCACATCTACATGACTTCTGACGGGTAATGATTTCAACCTTGATCAATTATCTCTTTGAATTTGGTTTTCTTTTTAGAGATTCAATTCGTCACATCCTGATTGTGTATGTCATAGACAAATCAAGGTCTCCTTTCTTAAATGCTTCAGTGTACTTGCCAGCAAGAAATAAATAATAATTTATGAATGGAAAACTGTTTTCTTGGTATCGAAAAAGCTAAAATATTTTATGAATATGAGAAACTGTTTCCTCTGTATGGAGTGATTTGAGTAACATGTTTGTGGATGATCACTGATCTACAATGAGCGTTTGGGAAAGTTCGACTAGATAGACTCGTTTGGTTAACTAATATCATTTTTTTCTAGACAACCCTGTAAAGCATACTTGAGGAGGTGAGGCCTTTTCTTTCCAACTATACATGATAGAACAGGTAGGTCAGGCTGGTTGGGTCAAAATGGGACGGGATTTCCTGGCAACAATTTTATCTACTTGCCACTGTGTTAAATAACTGATATGTTACATAAACTATTATCAAGGTAATGTGCTGATGGTTAGACTTTTAATTATTTCATGGGCCACATATAACCTTTTTGACCCACTTCCTCTTTAGCTAAATTTTTCAACTTGACCCATTTTATTGTTACCATAAAATATTACCCAAATGGACCAATTTTAACATAAATCAGTTGTCCGTTTCTCCCATTTTCACTCTTTAATAGTTTCATTTGATACTAGCAGTTCACTGCACAACACACCATTTGAATTCTCACTCATGGCCTCTTACTTATCCCAAGGAAATCCCAATTGAAGTTCATGTAGTTGCAACATGATATAGGAAAAGCAATTATCTTTTATTGTGTTCTATATACATCAGGATGAATAATGTGTGCGTGCTTCATTGAACTATATAACTCATCTTCTCCAAGAAAGTCATTGTATTTTTTTGTGTGTACATCTTTCGTTTGCTGGTCTTGTAGAACCAAACAAATTGAGCTCTTCTGAGCTGTTTGATTTTATATTTGCACAGGCGTATTAGCATGGCGGGTTTAAGCTCTAGGACTGTTCCTCACCTTGCAGATGCAATACATGCTGCTGTAACCACTGTTGTTTGAGTTAGTTGCTAATCACGAAAAAATATTCTTTCTATTTTTCTTCAGATTAATCCACTCGCTGATCTCTATAGTTGTAATAGTTGATGATTTGTATTGTGTTCTAAGAGACGATAAAATAAATTTATCATCTGTGTTGTGCTCTCAAATCATACTCTTTGTCTGAAATAAATCTGATAACTCTACTATTTATAATTAATATAGCATTTCATAGATGTACTAATTGATGACGTGTATATCCGCCCATTTTATAGACAAAGCTAATTGATGACGTGTATGTCCAGCCATATTTGTTGTTTTTCCGTCTGCAGGGTGAAAATAAACCATGAGTTCTTCTCTCGCCCCAGGCAATGTTGCACGACTTTTGTGCGAGTAAATGTCATTGCATATCCGTTTTCCGAACGTTGCGAATGTGAATGGCTTCTTGACCCTATTACACCAAAATCCAAAATATTCGTCTTGAAAGTATGGTTTTCACTATAGATGTGTAAATGTTATTATTAACTGATTGTATAAATTTTCTTTGAATAATCTCGAACACGATGTAATAACTAAAACGAAAACCATGAACCTGTAAGAAATTCAACATTTGACCATGTAGGAGATTAAACTACCCTTCTACTGACATCAATATTCACAACTTAATGTCGGTGTATCATGTATGGATTCATAGCGGATAGATGAGTGTTTATATAAGTTTATTGGATTTAAAATAAGTATTTTGATGTCCATAAAAATGTAATGATATGTTAATCATAAAATGAGTCGATTTACAAATAAGAAAATATTTCACTTAAGTAGGGACAACAGTAATTTTAATTACCTACAAAACTTAAACTTTAAAACACACTTGAATGTTTTATACAATGAATCGGTTAGCATTCCGTGCATTTGACAAATAAAACTATAACACTCTGAGCGAATCCTTTGTGCTGAACGAACCGCTGAGCGACGTGGACCTAATGGCGACTAAACTATTCAGAAGCATCTATTTTACACCTATACCATTTTATTTTGACCCCACACTCTCCTCTCCGTTATCTCTCACCATCTCTATCAATTGTTTTTCCTCTCCAATTCCGCTTACGAGGTACAACCGTACGATTCTTCCTCCTCTCATCTCGTTGCTCACACTCTACACATTAGTAGTTATCTCCTTCGTTTTCTTTATTTTGCTAATTTGCTTCGTCTTCCGTTGTTACTTGTTAGTTGATGTAGCTCTTCTGTTTCTTTTGTCTTTGTTTAACATGGATATGGAAACTCAGATCATCATATTTACTGAAAATATAAGTGTAGAGATAAAAACTATGGCTAAATCCTCATATAAATCAATTGGGTTAGTAAACTGTGATATGAGGATTGCTACTCAATTGCTCGTAATTAAACCAGTTTCTTATATTTAGAAACATATACTAATTTGTTACTTTGAATCTGTGTTGCAAAATTCGGCTGACTAGGGCGATTAGTCAGCGAATAGTCGGTTCCTGGGAAGGTCACGACTCGACCTGGGCCAAGTCGCTCAAAAAAGTCGGGTCAACGTCGGTCAACGGTGGTCAACAGTGGTCAACGGCGGTCAATAGGTTAGAATCGTTCGGTCTATGGTTTTGATGTGTTTCTCCCTTGCTTTTTGTTGCTAAATATGAGAGAAAAATAGAGGAAAAAGTGGTAGAATGATGAATGTTGTACTTTTCAAGAAAAACTTAAAAGAAATTTACATTTTAGTCCCTTATCTTTAAAATATATAAGGTTCTTATCTATATCTACACATAATTTGAAATTTATTATTTTAATTATAAAAAGTCAACAAAAGTCAAAATCCGACTAGTCCCCGACTTGACCTGCTAGTCCTTCCGAGGTCCCGACCGACTCGACCCTGACATCCAACTTTTGCAACTTTGCTTTGAATTACCTTGAAAGTGAGGCATGGTGTTTGGGAACTTTTTTGATGGGTTTTTTTAACTTATTGTGTTATGGTATATAAAGAATTATTTTGAAGGTGTTTAGACGAGCTTTTTGTGAGTGGTCTTATCAGAATTTTGAGGGGGTAATAAGTTAAGAGCCTCAAATTCTTGACTTTTAGATAATCCGTGAGCTAAAAAGCTTCAGCTAAGCGAAACATCCATGTTACAGACGTATCGTTGTAGTTGTAATAAAGATGAGATTTCACATCCTTTCATCAAACTACATTATGTTTCAGAACTTGTAGTATACATAAAAGGGCTTAATAGTTAAATTATCATAATCAATGTATTATTGTTTATATTTTTGTTTAAATCATTAATTTTGTAGAGTATTATGCTAGTTCATAACCCAAGTCAGAAGGTTATATTCGTAATTATTATCATTCAAATTATTACTCAAAACACTAATCAATGTATCAAACAGGGCCGTCCCCGAGTTTTTGGAGGCCATGTGCGAAATCTCTAAATGAGGCCCAAAAATAGTAACTTTAATTTTTTTTCTTTTTATAAATTTGTGTATCCGAAAGAATGAGATGCCTATAAAATTTCGTTTTTTCTATTTTTTCAAGTAAAAAAAAAAGACGATGAAAGCATGTATTGTAAAAACCTCCAACACACAAAAGCAAACGCGAATCGACAATAAGAAACAAGAGTTAAATCGACACACAAGAACACACACGTGTTATACCCTCAAACGCCTACATCTTTTATTAATCAAAGATTCACGAATGAGTACAAAGAAGAATCTAATCCAAGGGTTAAACATTGGTGAAGATGCTTAATGTCGAGTTAATTAAGGTATTACTAATAAGGTAGAGATTGTTATGAATATTAGCAATACTTTTAGCTGTAGGCTTTACGGATTAAAAATGTTAAGTAAATATATTTTTTTGTTGTCTTTGTAATAATAATTTATTCGGAGACCCCTAAAAAATATTTGTATATATGTATTTATATACAAGCAAATTACTTATACGCATATAATACATTGTGTATGAAATTTGAGACTCTAAAATCTTGAGGGTCCTGTGTAGTAGCACCACTTGTACACCGGTATTAAATAGTTAATTATCATTCGGAAACAATTTCATCCATAGTCTTGAATGATTCATATATTTTGATTTGATGGATCGTTCAGTGTGGCATCATTCAGCTTTATAATTGAAAAGTTGATTAACAAAAGTGAAGGGTCCAAAGTTGCACATATTGATTTCTTGCTCTCCTGATGATTTGCTTTCACGAACTCATCTCTTCTTCATCTCGACGGACGGCGACCGGAATTGATCGCTGATCATCACGTGATCTATCTATCTTCTTTCTTTTCATTTTGTGTAAGCCTATTATACATATATTTCATTCATTCAAACTATATATTATATGTTTTGTAATTAAATTTTTAATATTTACAGGCAAAACCTCTATATCTTCCTTTGATTGCTTTGATCTTTGATTGTGACTTCAACCATCATTTGGATTTCACATATTATATTCCGGTATATGTTCTATCATCTATTTCTTTTCTTTAATGTACACTAGGGTTTTGCTGATTTTTACGACACTTTATGCCTTTGATGAACACCAACTGTTTGATGAAATTCCTCAATGAGGATGTTAAGTTGCTTAAGATACATTGTGTCTTGCAACCCCATTTTTCAATTTGTTTCAATGGGTTAGCAATTTAGCATTCATTGTGCTTGGCAAAACAAAGAAAAAGCTTGTAGAGGGTAGATTGGGTAGCTTTCAATTACAGGTCTTGGCCTTTTAGGTTTCAGATCCTTCAATTTAATGTCTGTTGCCACTTCCTTTTCTTTAGTATTTGTAGTAATTTCATCAAATTATGAAAAAAAGTATGTCAATTTTATCAGGTTGGTCAACAACAATTTTCTCCCAGCTCATCTGAATGGCTACCTTCCATTAACGTTAATCCAATCTTGGATAAGTCATACAGGTATTGAAGAACTTCAATATTTTGTGAATATGTTAATGACAAAAAAAATTTCCTTCAATCTTTTTCCGGTTAAAAGAATCCATCCCTCAAATATATGTTAACGTGTTATTGTTGTACTTTGATAATTTTATTTTTTACTGTTGATCATATTTATATAAAATTGAGCATAATACTTTGTTAAGCCAAGGGAAATGTGTGTAAATGTTGAATAGGACAATCAGCTTGTTCAAATGATTTAGAACAGAGAGAAGCATCTTTCATTATGAGTCGTAAATTCGCCTCATGATGCATAAAATGCTTATACCGTTATACGATACAACATTTGGCTCTGTAGTAAGAAATTTCATTTTTTGGTTAGGGGATTTGAGGTTAGATGGTCAAACACCATGATGATAGAGACATCATAAACTGTCCACCTTAAGCAAGTGAGTTTCATTGTAAGTAATTAACGATTTAGTGTTAAAATTGTTTAATTTGTTTGGTTTAAGTTAAACACTTCGTGGTTAGACTACAAATTATTCCAGTTAAAAAGTATTTACTGAACTGTCACATTTCATTCAGCACTAAATCATAGACACGGCTATTATGGTAATTTTCTGTCGTTAGAGTTTTAGACTATCCATTCCAAAATCTTGTCACACAATCCAGCCAAGGGCTTTGGATCATTTAGACCTAAATTATGCTTTTTTAGTTCATGTACGCAAGCAATTATAGTATTGGCATCACCTGTAGATGTCTGGATAAATTTGTTGAATTTAAATATCTAAATTATTGCCTTAAGGATTCATTAAGTAATGGAGGAGTATAAAGGTCTATTAACCTCTTAATAATTTATTAGCTACTGGAGGAATCCGTCTGAATTAAGGAACATCATTAATGATTTTGATCGAAAATAATCAATCTTCTAGAGGCAGGAGAAGATGGAATTCAGAAGGCAAGTATTTACTGTGGATCTTCTAGAGAGATATGCAGCTAAAGGTCATGGAGTTATTACCTGTATGGCATCTGGAAATGATGTCATTGTTCTAGGAACTAGTACCGGATGGCTAATCAGGCATGACTTTGGTGTTGGTGATTCTTATGGTAATCTCCTTCTTCTGCTCCTCCTTTTTCCTCCTTTTTTTTTTTTTTTTTTTTTTTTTTTCTTTTTCTTTCTGCTTGACAAAATTAATGTAGTCAAGTATTTTTGTTGATAATGGAAGCATGAAATTATCAATTTGATCTTAGAATTGATTGTGTTTGGTTTCATGTCAATAATAGAAAACTGGATTGACATTCTTTATATTGTCTTGTATAAGTACTAATAAGGTATATGCTGCATTAATTATGTATAGATATTGATCTCTCCTCTGGTCGTGGGGACCAATCCATCCACAGAGTTTTTGTTGATCCTGGTGGGAGTCATTGTATTGCCGCCGTTGTCGGCAATGGAATATCTGATACGTATTACATGCATGCAAAATGGCCAAAGCCCAGGGTGTTGGCGAAACTGAGAGGCCTTGTGGTCAATACGGTTGCCTGGAATAGGCAACATATAACAGAAGGTGGTTCCTTAGTATTTTAATCCTTCTTTTACATAATAAATGCTCACTTTCGTGTATCTTCTCATATATATAAACGTTGGTTTTTGAGAACAGCATCGACCCGGGAGGTTATTCTTGGTACAGAAAATGGCCAACTGCATGAAATTGCTGTTGATGAAAAAGATAAGAGGGAGAAATACATAAAGTTTCTATTTGAATTATCTGAATTGCCAGAAGCTTTCGAGGGATTACAGGTGTCCATCCTTCTTTAAATTTATTTATTTTCTTTTTTCTTATTAGCTATATGTACTTAATCTTTTGCTTGAAAAGACAAGTGAACTTTTTGGCTTGTTCTCAGTATTCATTTTTGTTGTATAGATGGAAACAGCTAGCTTGAATATTGGAACAAGATATTATGTCATGGCAGTAACTCCTACAAGGCTCTACTCTTTTACTGGCATCGGTTCACCAGAGGTATGTCTACACTTGGTTCTTGTTTGGAATTGAAGCAAAATGTAATTGCACATGGGCTCATTAAATCTTTTGAACACAAAGTTGATGCATTAACTACTATCATATTCTATATGGGTCATTGTACTTTGTTCTGCTCTGATCTAGTCATCGAAAGTCGTCAGTTTTACTCATTCAATCTCCTAGAAATTGATTAAACATGTAAAGTTAGTTTTTTGCTCTGATTTGGTCATTAAAAGTAGGTTTTCTGTTACATTTTGGTCAGTGCGTCAACCGGTCACTAGGTTACCAACTGAGCAAAATGGAAAACGAAACCTACTTCTAATGACCAGATTGGAACAGAATAAAGTACGATGATCCATATGAAACATTCCTGTAAGTTAGTTGCTCTGCAATTTTCTTAAATGAGTAATTACTACTGATGGTAAATAATTATCGTGTAATATGTTATGTTTTCATTAATATGTTTATATTGCTACTTAAACCTTTTATTTTCAAATTAGACTGTCTTTGCCAGTTATGTCGATCGCGCAGTGCATTTTATGGAGCTTCCTGGAGAAATACCAAATAGGCAAGTGTACTATGTATTGTATTATTGTCATGCTATACAAATGTGGAACTAGCATGTAATTGTGTGCCTCACTCTCATTATTTTTTTTCAATTATTGTTGAAAATACTCTGTTTTGGTCATCATGCAGTGAGCTGCACTTCTTCATTAAACAAAGAAGAGCGGTGCATTTTGCTTGGCTTTCTGGAGCTGGTATCTATCATGGTGGTCTGAACTTTGGTGCACAGAATAGGTGGATCACTTAATTTAGTTATTGATTGGCTTTGGATTGAATATGCCTCCATTCTTTGTGATTGTTGTGAAATTCTAAGTTATTTTGTTTTTGTCGAAACGTGAGAAGATCACCAAATGGGGATGAGAATTTTGTTGAGAACAAGGCCCTTTTGGACTATTCAAAGCTAAGTGATGGTGGCGAAGTGGTTAAACCCAGTTCTATTGCACTTTCGGAGTTCCACTTTTTGCTTTTAATTGGAAACAGGGTGAAGGTGCGTAAATACCACTTGACATTAAACTTTTTGCAATACGAAATTTCCCATCCCTTTAAAATTCGTATTTTTCTAAATATTGTATCCTTTAGGTTGTAAATAGAATTAGTGAGCAAATTGTAGAAGAACTTTATTTTGATCAATCATCAGAGTCAGCATCAAAGGGAATTATTGGCCTATCGATTGATGCATCTGCTGGGTTGTTCTATGCATATGACGAAAACTCAATCTTTCAGGTTTGCATTACGAGTTACATTACTTGTTATCATTAACCTTTTTCTCTGTTTATTTGATTCATGTATGACTTTTGAGAGTGAATAGGTTTCTGTAACTGATGAAGGCCGAGATATGTGGAAAGTGTACCTGGGCCTGAAGGAATATGCTGCTGCTTTAGCAAATTGTTCTGACCCATTCCAGAGAGACCAAGTATACCTAGAACAGGTGCAGATGGATATTTTTTTTAATCGTATAAATGCGGAGTTCATTGGGGTTTTTTTTTTGGTTTTCTTTTCTGTATCTTGAAAGTAGATTATACTGGTTGTTTCTATTACACCCCAAATATTTTGAATGTTACAAGAACTACTTTGAAATAGAGAGATTCACATTCAGATTATACAACATATGATTTGTCTCAAACGCATCAAACAGTAAGATCATAATTTATTTAAAAGTGTTTTACAAAAAGGGGCATAATCGTATCCAAAAGCATGATCATGAGACACTTTCTTTCTAACATAAGCATAATCAAGCTTCCACCATACGCTTCTACTTGGGAGCTCTGTCATTGTCCTTTTACCTCTTTCTAGCTTCTTTTAGGAACATACAACACACATCGTAAGTCACGTAGCTTAATGAGTACACAAGTTTAATATTTTTTCCCGTGATACACCACAAAATTCAAACCAAATCAATACCATATTACCATGTTTAAGTAATTTAAACACCACCACAATCTACAATTGCTCTTATCTTCATAATTAAGACAAATCTATGTAAATAAGCAACTAATTTATAGTCTCCACTCTTGATACGGTACAATTGGTAAAAGATTCTTAGTAGTACCTTAGGAATTTGGGGAGACAGTTTTACGGAGCAGTTCATGTTTGCTGGCAATCATTCGTACTAAATTCGCATTATTTTTAGCTAAAGAGATTTGTGTTACAGGCTGAAGCCGCTTTTTCCGCCAGAGACTTCTTTAGAGCAGCATCATTCTTCGCTAAAGTGAGTAATTATATTATTGTAAAGGTCATTTGGTTACTTTCTCCTACTTGCCAATTTTGTTGACTTAAGGATTATCATTTGTAGATCAACTATGCATTGTCATTTGAAGAGATCACATTGAAGTTTATAAGCATAGGAGAACAGGTGAATGCAGTTCTGTTTCATGTATTCAGACCTCATGTGATTGGATCTGGCATACTTATTGAGTTATAGGTTTCTCCGGTTAAGTATAAACCTTTGTGAGAATATCATTTGTATTTCTAAATGTTATGTCTAGAATGTAAAATGCATATTAAGAGAAAGATGTACTTTTGTGCTTATTGGTGACTGATGAATATATAAATCAGTATGCGACATTCCATGATGTTGACCATGTCAATGAGAGTCAAACCAGGATTATTAATATCAGATTTAGATGAATATAGGGACAGTGGAACTATTGGTTTTCTTGATAAGAACTTATGTTTAATTTTATGTACCTTGCAGGATGCCTTAAGGACGTTTTTGTTACGAAAGCTAGACAATCTTCTGAAAGATGATAAGTTTCAAATAATGATGATATCTACATGGGCCACTGAACTGTACCTTGACAAGGTTATTTCTTTTCTATGCTAGTTTTATATATTATTTTCTTGAGATGTACTAGTTCTCAAATCTTCAATTGCATCTTCTCATTGTGTATTTTCATATGTATATTATTTCTAGTTATTTTATTATGTCTCAACTTTATTTTTTTAGTTCGTTTTGGAAGTTTACTCATTTGAAATGTGATGTATTAAATATTTAGATTAATAGATTACTGCTGGAAGATGACTCAGCAGAGAACCGTAATTCAGAATACCAATCTATCATTATGGAATTCCGTGCTTTTCTCAGTGACAGTAAAGATGTATTGGATGAGGCAACTACAATGAAGCTACTTGAAAGGTTCATGTCATACAGTTACTTTATGTACATTTTATGCTAGCTATGGTAGATTCTGCGAGTAGGCATGTTTTGCAGCTATTTACAAATTGTTATATCTTGCAGCTATGGTAGAGTTGATGAATTGGTATATTTTGCTAGTCTAAAGGAACAACATGAAATTGTGGTTCATCACTACATTCAGGTTGTGCATCAACTACCTAAATATTTGATTGTGCTTCAACTTCCTATATTTAAGACTTTGTCACTCTGTTTTTTAATCTATCCTACGACTTCATAATTACTTCCCAGTTTATTAAAATTAAATAGTTATGAGATTAGATTAAAATTTAATTGTTCTAGTTTGAATCAATAGTGTTTTCAATTTTTCATTGACCTTAATGTACGTGTCCATTTTATAATGGAATTACCTAATCTGCTGCTAATTTTGGTATATTTGTATAGCAAGGAGAAGCAAAGAGAGCCTTGGATGTGCTTCAAAAACCTGGTGTTTCTGTTGATCTTCAGGTACAGACAGACTGATAATATCAGACCATAATACTCGTTAAGCTAGCTTTGAAGTTGCTATCTATGGGACTGGTGTTTTCACAAATTATCATTTCTGTTGTCGACGACATAAGCAATAACGTACCTAAATCATCATAGTTTTCCTTACAAAGTGTTTCTGTAACATCTGCCATTGTTTGCGTGCATTTCATGTGCTGCAGTATAAGTTCGCTCCGGATCTCATCATGCTTGATGCATATGAAACTGTTGAGTCATGGATGACCAGGAAAGACTTGAATCCAAGAAAGCTGATTCCTGCAATGATGTCCTATTCTAGTGAACCCCATGCCAAGTAATCATACTATTTAATAACTGATAAAAATTCAACCCTAAAAGATAATGAATCCAAATGATTCATTTCTCGACCACATTTTATATGCAGGAATGAAACGCATGAAGTAATCAAGTATTTAGAATTTTGTGTTCATCGGTTGCAGAATGAAGATCCAGGTGTTCATAACCTCTTGCTCTCTCTGTATGCAAAGAAGGTCTGTGTTTGTCCCTATTACGTGTTCATTATGTAATATTGCTATCTTAAGAGTATATATATGTTTCTTGGAGACTTTCAATGTGTTAAGCTTTTATGTTCTATCTAACAATTTAATACTACCTCCGTCCCATAACAAATGTCTACATTTCTATTTTAGTTTGTCCCAAAATAAGTGTCCACTTTGTATTTCAACCAATGAAAAGAGACTTTAGTGGATAAGGATGATATTTGATTGGTGGAAAGTGAAGTTAGTGGAGTTTCTTAAAACTTTGTGCAATTTCATAGTAGACACTTATAACGGGACGGAGGGAGTATTACTTTTTACTGTACCAAGAATCAATCTTGTTACTGGACCATTTCATTCAATTGGTTCAACATCACCAATAGAAGTTTGTCAAAATGTTGCTTTACCCATAATTCAACTCATTGAATTTCTTTTTGTCATTACTACCCTACATTCTATCCTAAGGAGTTTAACAAAAAAATCATCGGCATATTTTTGTATGTATACATATCTTTCAATATCTGTAAGCAGGTCACATATCAGAAAATAATTCGAAACATGTTTTGGTTTGATAAATATCAGGAAGATGACGGGGCCCTTCTGCGGTTCCTACAATGCAAATTCGGGAAAGGACGGTCTAGTGGCCCTGATTTCTTCTATGATCCTAAGTACGCCTTGCGTCTTTGCCTCAAGGAAAAGCGTATGCGTGCCTGTGTTCATATATACAGCATGATGTTTATGCACGAAGAAGCTGTTGCACTCGCTCTTCAGGTAATATATTTCTAGTAATATTAGTGGTTACACTCTTCAGTAATATTTCTGCTGTTTGACCTTTGGTTATTAAGGTTGACCCTGAGCTTGCCATGGCTGAAGCGGACAAGGTGGAGGATGATGAAGACTTGAGGAAGAAGCTTTGGCTTATGGTTGCCAAACATGTTGTCGAGCAAGAAAAGGGTACTAAAAGAGACAACATCAGAAAGGCAATTGCATTTCTCAAGGAAACTGATGGTTTGCTAAAGATTGAAGATATCTTACCCTTCTTTCCAGACTTTGCACTAATTGATGACTTCAAGGTAATTACCAGAATCATATATATACATATATATGTATTAAAATAGTATTATGATAGATGAGTATGGTATTATGATAGTATTATGATAGATGAGTATTTATATATTTAAAACCATAATCTTGAGTAAGGGGGCTTAGGTATAAATTTAGAATTAGGATAAATGGGTAGGGACGAGGTATAAGGGTCTTCTAGTGGAGATTTTTGGGGTATCTGTTAGGTATTAGGTATACTGGTGTAGTGGTATTTTAGGTTTATTTTGCTTATTTTAGATATAGATTTTTATTCTACATATATACTTATATTTTTATACTATATGAACTTTTATACTATAGTCATACATCCTATTATTAATAGTTTCATATAATATACTTAAGTACAGGGGCGGAGCCAGAAATTTGATTGGGGGGGCTCGTGACTAAAATTTATTTTACATCTTCAAATTAACAAATATTGTCAAAGCTAATATTCAAATTTAATCATGATTCATTTAAAACCACAAGAATTATATGCTCAATTAGAATAGTTGGTAAAAATCTAACTCCTATTTCGTATGAAAAGTAGTCAAGAAAAAAAACCCTTAATGTTGTAAAAAGTTTTGACATTGTCAAGTTTTCTTATGAGTTCCGAAATAGCCAATCTACAATCAAACTTTTAATCAGGTCGAAAAATTATTGCCGGTGGGTAAACAATTACAAATGACCAATTACTCCATATATAAGTTGATTTACGTACGTAAAATTCTATTCTAATAACTCCTACGTAAACAATTGAATTGAATAAAAGATAATAGAAATTAATAAAAAAAACACAATATAATATAATCATATAACATGGGATGATGATGGAGATACATATAGAAAAAAGAGAAAGTAAATAAAATAGAAAATACCTAAATTAATGATGAAGTCAAAAAGATAGCCTCGCAGAGGAAAGTTATTGTTGTGTTTTTGTATATTGAATTCAAATTTTCATTTAAGAATGGAGATAGCCGCACAGTTATAATTTAACTACTTTGATAGTAGGATACTACTCTATTTGGCAGGGCCCAAGATACAACAATAGTAGAAGCCCAATTAAAAAACTAGTTAAATTATTTGTAACGGGCTAAACTTTTAAAGGAGTTATGGGCTGATTGGGGGTGCCCCAACACCCCTCTGCCTATCAGCTCCACTACTGCTTAAGTATTTATTTCTACTTATTTACTTATGCTATTATTTTAAATGTATATCTATATATATAATATATCCTTTCTTCCTATATAATTATAGTTTCATATATAAATTCTTGTATTTATATGCTGTACCTATATCTGTATTATAGCTATGCATTCTATATAGGCCAAATGGTCCAAAAAGGTAACCAACTTTTCAAAATTTGACAATAAAGGGAATATGAGTTTTGTCGATGCCCAAAAGGGACTCACATTTAAAATCGTGCCTTAAAAGGATTTAAGTTGTCAGAATAGTTCAATTAAGGGTAAATTATCGTTTCATTTTTAAAAATGTGCCATAAAAGGATTTAGTATTTTGAAATCGTGCCATAAAAAGATTAAACATTTTGAAATCATGTCAAAAAAGGATTAAACACTAAAAACAAAATTCGGGTTTAAACACCCAAAAAGTAAAATTAATGTTTATATTTTATGTTTTCTAGGTCAAAAATGTCACCCATTAATTGAATATTTGAGATTTAAGTCTCACAGCAGCTAAAACCGATCAAAAATTGAAAAAGAAAAAATGAAACCGTAATTACACCTTTAATTAAACTTTTTTACCAACTTAAATCTTTTTATGACACGATTTTCAAATGTAGGTCCTTTTTGGGCATCTGTAAAAGTGATATTCTCTTTATTGTCAAATTCTGACAAGTTGATTACCTTTTCGAGCCATTTTCCCTTATATATATATATATATATATATATATATATATGTATATATATATATATGTATATATATATATATATGAGCTGGTAACTCCAAAATCGATGATTCTTGGCCACTGACTTACTGCTTTCACTCTAATGCCACTGATATATATATACACACACACCATATATATTCATAGTTTATTATAATGAATACATGTATGTACCGATATTTATTTGCTTATATATCTTTATTTGCACTCTTTTACTATATTTTTGTGCTGGCCGGAGGTCCTCCTGAAAGCAGTCTCTTTACTCCCAGTAATGGGACGACTTTCTCTACCCTCGGGTAGAGGAACGACTCTCTTTACCCCTTGAGTAGAGGAACGACTATCTACATCTTACCTCCCTCATACCCCACATATGCGGGATTGGGTATTGTTGTATAATGAAGATGATTACAACAACACTAGCATTTCATATTATTTTTCCTTGTGCAGGAAGCAATTTGTTCATCATTAGAGGATTACAACCTGCAAATTGAGAAATTGAAAGAGGAGATGAATGATGCAACACATGGTGCAGATAATATAAGAAATGATATTAGTGCTCTTGCTCAAAGATACACAGTTGTTGACCGTGATGAGGAATGCGGGGTAATAGTTTTCTGTATTAGTAGTAGTTCATGTCTCCCTTTTTAAATATGTTTATCTGTTAATATTCACGTTTCAACTTATCAGGTTTGCAGCCGGGTAATTTTGGCTGCAGGTGCCGATAATCGAATGACTAGGGGTTATACAACAATAGGGCCAATGGCCCCTTTCTACGTATTCCCCTGTGGACACGCGTTTCATGCACAATGCCTTGTTGCCCATGTTACCAAATGTACTGACCAAAATCAAGTAAGCACTTAATGACTACTTTATAATCAATCAATCACGCACGTTTAATTGTGAACTGGGTGATAAGTTTATATTTCATATTCAGGCTGAGCATATACTGGAGCTTCAGAAGCAACTCACTTTAATGAGTGTTGAGCCAAAGGAGGGTGTGAATGGTGGTTTAAATGGCGATGACTCAATCACAAGTGTGGCCCCTCTTGATAAGGTATTATGTCTTGCATGTTGTATACACACTTTATATCATCAGGTGTCTTTTCCTGCTTCTGAGTTGCTTCTTTGATGTTAAATAAATGATGAACAGATTCGGTCACAGTTAGATGATGCTATAGCAAGTGAATGCCCATTTTGTGGGGATTTGATGATAAGTGAGATATCAAAACCATTTGTTTTGCCAGATGAATCATATCTGGTTTCTTCATGGGAGATCATGTCAAAGAACGTTGGTAGCGAAAAGGGCATTTCTTTTGTTGTCTAGAAGATCTCGTATTACACAATTCTTTTCTGTAAAGATGTATTTATCTCGAAAAGCAAAAGTGTGAGATGGGTTTGAGTGTTGCTTTCATTTTTGTACGTCGATGTATAGCGTGAGGTTGTTAACATAATTATATTAACATCATGAAACTGTATTCCTTAAATTACATAAGTTTGGGACAAAAATATATTGTAACATTGTATTTTTGTATTTTAGATGTCAGTTCTATGATGAACTACAAGTTACCATTATCAAATGGAACATCAACAGTGAAAAGCAAGAAATATAAATAGAATAGAACTTGTAGCATTTAATTAAAACCAAGGGACTAAAATTGTAACTTATTATGGCTCTTTATGAACTTGTCACTTTTTCTTTTTTAGAACGAACTTTACTGGAGTTGATTCTATATTTGCAGAATTTAGTTATTTTGAATTCGATTGCTAAACACATAATTAACCAATATAGAAACAAGAATAATGGAAGACACAGAAGATAAGAGTGAGTTACTTTTTAAGTTACTTGAGATGGATATGGGAGTATGGGACCATGTATATTCTTCTTAAATCAAAGAATCGAATTTCCTTTTTGTATAGTGTCTCTTGTTTCCTTTCCTATATTCAGATCAGAGCAATCCTAGTGGTAGATACAATCCCTTTCGGTTCCATTTGACGCATCAACGTCACCTCATTTTTACTAATTTTTCCCTTCAACCACTTTTTCACTCCGATAGAACCCTTTTAACCCATTTCTTTCTTTTTACTTTATTATTATTAGTTTTAATAACATGAAACTCAACCGCTTTAGTTTCAGAATAGATTTATGGTTGTTTTGTCTCAACCCCTAAATGATCCCAACCCAACCCCGCACATGTGACAACCAACTCTAAGCCAACCTCATAACCATTGCACATGCTCTTATATAAGTCACTTCTCAATGTCAAAGATACTTGATAAGTTAACTTGAAATGGAAAACACCTTTCACCTTCAAAATCAAAATCATAGGAAGACTTTATAAGAATGAAATAGGAGACCTTTAAGTTATTATCTATGTATAGCTTTATTATTATAATAGTTTATTATAATTATAATAAAACTACTACACACTATTTTAGCAACTTAATTTCATTTTCTGATAATTTATGCACCTTCTGATCGATCTGGACAACATATAAGGATCACCTCCACCCTTTTTTTCATTACTAATCGAATATCCTTCACTATTTAACTAAAAATGGAGTGAAATGATCTTATTTTGTTCTTTGTTCCTCGGTTGAAAAGAGATATCTTGAGCAATCGGTTTAGGCAAAAGGTAGGGCAAGCCATCAGGTATCAAACTAGGGCATCGTCTCTTGGGCTTTTGAATGGCTACCGCCTAATGTGTCATTTGACCTCAGAGGCAAAAACTAGATCTTTAAATTTGTAATAATAATTTCAAGTTGGATAATTATAATCTTGATCAAACTTCTCCATCTATTTTTAATAGTGATTGGGACAACCCGATAAAAAAAGATTGACAACTATATTGCGACGGAGGAAGTAAACGTATACTGTGTTACCGTTTAACCAATAATTCGATCCATTCATATGTAAGGTTTTAAGAGAAAAATGTAGTTCCATTAATAATGATTTACTATTTACTGTTATTCGTCTTTTAATTTCCTATTTCTAATTAAAAACCTTCAAAAAACAGTATTTTGTACGGAGTAACAATTAATAATACTTGTATTTAATTGTACTGTACTGCCACCTAGTCCTAGTATACATGGAATTTAGTATAATTGGCCTCATACGAACTGGCACGTGAGAGAATGCACACTTCATCACATGTTTGTGTTATATTGGACTATAGTTTCAGCAAGATACTGTAGCCCGCACACGCGTACATGCATGCATACGTTTAATATTTATTTAATATTTAAATATTATAATAACGTAATTTAATATAATATAATAATGCATAGAAAAAGAGATACTTATTTATTAATACTAAAGTATCTTGAAAAGAGGGGACAAAGAAGATTGGAGTAATGTATATGGAAGAAGATTTGGATTTGTAAAAGATAGCAGATCCTCTATTATTACTCTTTTGTAATTTGTAATCGGGTCCGATTTAAAGGGGTATAAAGTTACGATATAATTAAATTTATAAGATAAAATGCAGTGTAATGTAATTATAATACAGTTAATATGAACGGAATAGATCAAAAAAATAAAGAGTTAAAATCGTATTTCTGCACCTTTTAAATCACCATCCCTCTTATCTCGACATTTGTATAATTTTACAATATAAATGTATAGTTGAACTCAATTATATGTAGTTAAGGTGGGCCCCAAATTCTTGTTTAAGTGCAAGATTCAATTATTTTTCTCCAAGTGTAAATAAGATACAAGGAAGGTTTATCTGTCATTAATTATATAAAGATAATTCTATTATGGAGTTTTATTTTATGGATAAAATAAAGGATTTTATTAATAACATAGTTAAAGGTCATGATCAATCTCTCTCAATCCACTTCAATTTTTTTGATTAATTATTATTATTTATTAATATTATATAATAAAGAGTCACAAAATTGTAATCTCCGTGTAAAATTATTAAATTGTAAACATGGATGAAGGCATAGATGATATAAATATAAATATAAATATAAATTGTAAACAAAATGGAGATGATATATAGATTGACATCATATTGAATTATTTTTCCATTATGATTGATTTACAGGTTGTTTAATTTAGAAATAATACTAATTAAGGTTTAACTATCATCTAAGAATTACTAAAGACTTGTTATAAAATGTTAAGAATAAAGAGTCATCATTTCGCATGTAAACAAAGAAATACACAACACAAAATTAGCGGCGGATCCAAGTTAATCCAAGTTATAGACAGCGGTGTCATATGACACCAGTTAATTAAGCCGACTTAGTATAAAATTAATTGAAAAATTATTAGTTCTTTAAGAGTGTCACCACTCATATTTAGATGGTGTATCTCAGTGTTTAAATACATTAATAAACTACCAAGTAGAGTGAGTTTCACAATTTTTGTGCCACCGGTGACAAAATTTTATGTTCCGCTACTGGGACAAAATGTCGGTCTACTATACGTATCCTCGATTAAAATTACTTCATCAACTGAATAATATTATTAATAAATATTTTCTAAATCGTATCATCATGTCTGAAACCGCAAAAAAAAAATCCGAGTCAGAGATTAGGAGTGAAATATAGGACATAACACAAGGACGGGAAATGTAATGTACTTCTACTTTTTTTCCTAATATATTACGAAATCGAACTATCAAGTACAATATGTCACTATATATATAAACTGTTAATCAATCAAATAAAAGCTGAAATAAACGATAAAGTGTATTCATCTTCCTCTATAATTACAAGTTATATATTGTTACTCCAAATCACTTAACTCATAAGTGATTATTGGGATTAACAATATGTCACTTAGAACTTGATATAAATTTCAAGTATGATGATGATAATGTGGTGACTATTGATGATCAGATTACCCTTAATCTGAATTTTTATTTCGCTTATAGTCTCTGGTCTTTCTAAAATTATTAAAATATCTTTAAATTTTAATTTTTCTTTTACTTTTAAGAGATTGAGAATAATATAAAAATGCGGTCTAAAGGTACTAAATGTCTTAATCTGAAAAAACTCCAATCTAAAAACGAAAAGTGAAATATATGAAATAGGCTAGGAACAGGGAACGTGTCAATTTACAATTCCTTAAAATCTCATAAACCCAAAGTTTACAATTTACGGACTTTTTACATAACATCTCTTGTCTTCAACACGTATACATGTAGCACGTGAAGTGTTATTTGTTTCCGGCCGGGTGGCCCCTACACTGTCTCTTCACTCACGTGCTCTCCATGCTTATGTGTCCATTCTTTTGTTTCCCTTTGTATCAGTTAAATCGAAAGAAACGTTAATTTGCTTATTATGAATGTTAGTAACTTGATACGTATTATAACATTATCTATTTACATATAAAGACAAGAAGTATAAGTATAAATTATTAAAAAATAACTAATAAATGATATAATGAGCTTCCTAACTGCATACCGAGTAGAATTGTAGCGTTCTGAGTAGTGTTCTGTAGTAACTTTTGATGTGCGATATTACTAAAATATTAAAATTTTAATATCTTCCGTTCTCCACCTTTTTATCATTAGTATTTACATCAAACACTAAAAAATGATCTTCGTGCTCTAGTCAAACCATACATATATAACTTTGAGCATTAGATTAATTTCACTTTTAATGATAACATTTTCATCATGAAATAAACAAATTGGCATAAACATGAGATCATTGAGATGACTATATCTAGAACATTTTGACCACGATCTATTTATAGTCTTTTATTTTATTATTGTTCTGTTAATAATTATTTAAATATTATTATTCCCTTAATAAAAGTTAATTATTTATAAACGAAGTTTCCCTATATACATAATACATATATACATACATATATATATATATTCATGAGATGAAGTTATCTAGAACATTTTGGTCACATATTTCATCATATCTTTCTCACACCACTTCCTGTTTCCGGTTTCCAGTTTCCAGTTTTAGAAAACCACTAATCTTTTTACATCCAACAATTCTATAAATATCACCCTCTCAGGCTCTCACCCCTCACTTACTTCATTAATCCTAATATAATCGGAAGAAAATTCTAATAATCAAAATGAGTTACATGAGTCGTGTATTTATGACCGCCGGTGTTGCAGTCGCCAACGGCCACACCGATCAAGGCAACAAATTAAAATCCGGTATCAAATCCTTTCAACAAGGGAGGAAGGCCTTCGCGTCCTCCGTATCCGGTGCCGATCCGGCTGATCTCCGGCCACTTTCCGGCGTAGTCGGTGGTGATGAAATGAGAAAGCAATCGGATGATTCTCTCCGGCAAGTGATGTACATGAACTGCTGGGGTCCAAGTTAACAATTTTAGTCTGAGATAATATGTGACGGTGATCGGAGTTTTCTCAATATATGAGAAATCGATGATGTGAGTTGTTGGCTCAGAGATTGTAATTTTGGATGGAAATGACGTTAAAGTGAAAGATGAGGGACTGTACTTGTAATAGTTGGAGACGTTTTGGAACTACAATGTAAATATTTTCCAAACAATGAATTTACAAATAGCCCCTTGCAAAGTTAGTTTGTGTACAATTGTATCTATAATCAAGTAATGAATTGTTCATTATTATGTTTTCAATTTTAATGTGACTTACAATTATTGAAGTAAACTAAAATTAATAATTGTTTATATTTGATTTAAAAAAAACTATTATCGATATAATAATTAAAACTTTATTTTTTCATATATATGATAGAAAATAAATTAGTCAATTGTTATTGAGAAATAAATACAAAATATAGTTTTGGAAGTTAGGTATGATGGTAACACTCAAGTGTCCCCTAGTGCGTGTCGTCAAATCATCCTCATGTTCATTTTCAAACGTCTCCAAAGTGGAATAAAATGTGGTAATACTAAAATATTCATCTATAAAAATATGTTTTAATATGCTCTACAATATTGTAGAACACGTTACTCGTTAGGTGGTATACG
This sequence comes from Gnaphalium uliginosum, assembly GCA_963930675.1. Classification (NCBI taxonomy): domain Eukaryota; kingdom Viridiplantae; phylum Streptophyta; class Magnoliopsida; order Asterales; family Asteraceae; genus Gnaphalium; species Gnaphalium uliginosum. The sequence goes on from OZ005685.1 coordinate 34,823,869, forward strand.
GTTAAAAAATTAAAATTATAGTATACGGATCACTTTCAATTAGGGGCGAAGTCATGTTAAAAGTAGATATAGTAGTACATCAATTTTGTAGATATAGTAGTACATCAATTTTTATTTGTATTACAGGTTCACAAATTTTAAAACACATATTATGAGTCACTTCAGATCTTAAATTCTTTCGATTAAATTAAATATATAGTTAGGGACAAATATCACCCTTAACTCTGGTACGGAGTAAACTTGTTGCAATACAAGTAACAAATTACATGTGAAAATCAATTTTATCCTTTCCAATCATTTTTAGTTAAGAAATACGTCTTGTAAAAAACTTTTATATGATGGAATTTTATTATTCACAATACTTTAAATTCTAAAAATTAAGGTAACTTTTTCAGTTTATAAAATTTGAAATATATTTGAATAGAAATGGTATAATAAGTTCAAACACACACACACACACACACACATATATATATATATATATATATATATATATATATATATATATATATATATATATATATATATAAAAGTTACCTCTTTCTTTAATAAAACGTGAGTGAGTATTACAGCAATATGAGATCGATTTCTTCTTGGGGATGTATTCAACACGTTACACGTCTAGAATTAATTAAATAACGTACATTACATAACTGTATCGAGTGTATCGAGGTGGTCAAATCCTGAGATCGGACAAATATATATGTGGATTAATGTATATACTTGAGTTTTTGTCTTGGAAAAAGAAAAAAAAAAGTGTTACAAGAGCTAGCAACTAATGCATGAATTTTAGTTTAGAAAAACAAGATAAAATGATTATATAGATATGTATAACGTTACTCTCATAATCATATTTCATAGAACACGCCCTATATTGGCAAAGAGTATCATCATATATTTCATAAAAATAACAGTTGAAAGTGATTGGCAATAAATTTCATTTTGATTAAACAAGCACCTAAAAGTGTGCAATAGAATCGGTAGGTTGATGATAAAGCTTGGATACTAAAGATGATTTTGTCTTATGATTTACGATAGATTCTTAGGAATCGTAGGGCTAGCTTGAACTTCTAATTTTAGAAACTCAAGCTCTTACAAAAATTAATCATTATTTAACAATCAAATGCTAGCTTATTAAAAAGGTAAGCCGGCATAAGCATTTAAAATAGATGCTTCTTTAAGTAACTTTCAAAAAATTTTAGGAGCTTCTTCAATTTCAGCCACAAGCTTCAGCTCTAGCTTTCACTTCAATTTGTTTTTGCCAAACACACCCTAATACTATTTATAGGCCTTTTGTTTTCGTTATTTGCAATTGATCTTGTCGTTTTAAGTTACGATTGACTTTATGGTCCTCGTGTGTTTCAATTGCAAACCAAACATGTTATTGATATTTGTGTCTTATTGGAAAATGAGTTTTATGGTCAGTGTTGTCGGTTATTAACGTTTTACAAGAATAAACTCAGCCTAAATGGACTAAATGATGAAAGATCATAGACATGAACTAGACAAAAAGCAAAGCATGGACCGTAAACAAAAAAGTCTTTTAAACAAATTATTCAATGTCGTTATCATTCAAAACGATATTGCACATTCATATGCATATATAATCGTCCAAGAATGGGTCAAAAGAATGCTTAAACAAGTAAACGCACACATACCGTATGTATTTGTAAATGGATAATTTGATCAACTTTCTTATAACTTATCTAATGTACGTGATGGTGATAGAAAACAATTTAAATAAGGAAATACTGAACTTCATAAGCAACATATATATATATATATATATATAGAATTTTATATATATAGATAGTTGAAAAAGTAGTCTCGACTCATACTTTGCAAGTGGAGATCGGAAGGTAGGAAATGTAGGATCGATGATTGTGAAATGCGAAATACAATATTGCATCTATATATCTCTTTCAATTAACTACCACCATGTTTTATTAAATTTTCATCGTAACAAAAGTTTGATAAACCATTACTATTATCACATCCATAAATTAGATAACTTGTTCTTATTCTCCTACACTTCGTGGAACTTATCTCATCCGTTTAACACTTGAATACGACTATTATCCATTAGAAGGTATAGTAGAAGACCAAAATAAGAGAATACAATTTTTGTAAATCACACGATTGAAAGTATTTTGAAGTAATTCAAAAAATACTTTTTTATCTAGGGGATGACCAATATTTGATTTCGAACCGTTTACTTTGAAAATCAAACGGAATTCGAAACTGTTTAAAATCAAACCGATTCTTAAAACGGTTTTTAGTTTGGATTTTAACCGAAATCGAATATGATAACTAGTATTCGGTTCAGTGATTGATTTGAACATTATTGATTTGTTTACAATGAAAAAACCGATTATAATACTTTTATACCTTTTATATCATTTTTAATAATATATATATCAAGAAATTTTAACATCTAAACAAACCCTTCATTTCTCCTTCTAGATTCTTTTTATCTTCCACTTCTCCCACTTCCTCTGCTTTTAGGTATAGTTGCAAGAGAATTGCAATTAGAATTTGGGATTATACTTTTATGGATTGCTATTACTGTATTAATTACTGAAACTTGATTTGTATTTGTTTTATTTCGTGAAAGTAGTTGGAGCAACCACTATTATTTTATCTAATTTGTAATGATATTGTGATGATATAGTGATGCATAACCTATAGGTTTTTCATTTTATTAATAGGTTACACAATACGTGCAATATTGTATTGTAATTCGATTTTTCGGTTTAAACCAAAAATCAAACCGAATTGGATTATGGTCTTCGGTTTGATTTTTCATAAATTTAAATAGTTCGATTCGGTCTTTGGTTAGCATCTCAAAAAAAATTTAACCGAAAACACCGAAGAGAAAAAACCAATATAACCGAAAACAGAACCGATGAACACCCCTAGTTGTATCATGACAAAAGTACTTACATGTGGTTATGCGTATGATCTCAAATAACAGCAACTTACTATGAGTTTGAACATACAACGTAAAGTTAAAACAGATAAATAAAGGAAGTTCTTATTTATAATTCAGATTATATGAAGAGAGCGATATATATAGGGTGGGGATTAAGAGGGAAGTAAAAAAATGAGGGAAGGAGGGAAGCTATTCCTAGCCATACATTCTGGTTAACTCAAAAGTCAACGCGGTGGCAAAATTGTAAATAACTCAAAAAATTTCCAGAATATTAATATTCATTTGGAAAACATGTTAATCAAAATTACAACTTAACATTTTTAAACATTCATTTACGATGAATGTTAACTCATATACATTATTATACACTGATGAATGTTAAGTTATCTCGTTCAACAATTTACAAAAACATATATAAGTTAATCTTCATCATAAATTATTGTTTATGAATATTAATTGTAATTTTGATCAACATTCATTCCAAATGAATGTTAATGGTCTATTTTTTTTTGTGAAATTTGATGGTGAATAACAACTATAATTAAATTAATTACTTGTTTATAAGTTTTGTATGTTGAAATTCGTTTAATTTTATTGTATTCATTGGTGAATCAAAATTTTCACAAAAACCCAAAAGTTATAATCAAAATTCTTTATATTTGGTGAATATGAATTATGACGAATTGAAGATATATATGAATGACTTTGATGAATTTGAAATTTATAATGTTTGGATTGATTTACATGCTTTAATTTTGAATTTTAGACAAAAATTGATGAAATGGATATTGTATATGAGTTGTAGAAGATATAAGAAAATGTGTGATTGAGGTTTGCTTCACTTCTTCTCTCAAATTTAGAACTTCCCTCTTAATCATTCTCATATATATATATATATATATATATATATATATATATATATATATATATATATATAAACAAGTATTTTCAAATGACTAGATGATGGCCAATTGACAATATTAAAGCCTAAAAGGGTTTAAATATATATATATATATATATATATATATATATATATATATATATATATAATTCCTTTCACAAATTAATGTTTGCACTTTATCTTAATGACTTTTCTAAACAACCTTTTTGTGTCTCAAAATCTCAAATTATATTATTCAACTGATGATTTTTCATGTCATTATATTCTACTGATATTCAAGCTCACAAGTAATATCACAAAGTGAAAATCAATTTATTTATAGATGTCAAGGACTATTTTTATGCGTAACCAAAAGTCTCGAAATTTAAGGAAAGCCGATCCGATCACATTTTTGGTAATTCGAATGAGTGACTGTTCAAATCAATTTTAGTTTTTGATATTGTTACATTAACAATATCGATCGTGAGCTCATTCATGATCAACGACGTGCCTAATTAACATCGCTATATACCATTAGCAGTTTAATCAGCACGTCCCACAACAACTGAATATCGATGATAATCAAACTTTATTTAGATTGATTTCAAGGTTGTACATCAAGCATAGTTGCATGTACATTGCATATATCTAGTCTATACAAATCTATCTAGGTAAACTTAACCAAAAATCTTGGTTAATTAATTAGTACCCCAGCAACTCAAGTACATAACTTTTCTCAATGACTCCTCTGATTGTTCAATGCCTCTGTTTGAACCCATGGGCAGCTTCTTGGTCTGGGAAACTGACCGGAAATTGGATTTAGCATAGTGGTGGATGGTTCTGATGGTGTAATTCCACCGTGCAAAACCTTGATCTTTAAGTGCTTCCACCAAACCAACTGTTCCGGCCACCATCCATGCCCTACTTGTTGAACTCATATTTTATCTTAATAGTTAAAAATGATTATTTTTGAATCGATTGTATGTGAATGTAAGATGTGTTTGATGATCCATATTGGAAAATATGGGGTGTATTTTATAGCGGTAAAGGTGCATGAACGAGAGCACCAAGTTTCATGGACACAAAACCGTAGGCTGCCACTTGGAAATGCCAATGGTTTTGAAGCTTTTATATTGTCCAACATGCCCTTAGATTTATTCACGTTTTTTTGGAGTACTTGTTTAGATTGGATTAGATAGATTATATTAGATTTATTATGTTTTTGTTAACAGTCTATAAAATATTATATATCCATAATCACCTTAAATAGTTTTTTTAATTAAATCTTTTCAATTTTATCTGACATACCTATAAAATAGGGTTTTTATAACCAGTGTCCTTTACGAGTATTGTACTATTTGTGTTTTATTACTTGTTCAAATAAAAGTTAATGAGATCAGTATTTGTGAATGTCTTGGATTCGGATATCATAAGTGCTGAAAATAGGAGGTTTTATGTTATAGTACAAGGAACCTTGTAGCTTATTTGGCATTTTAGAACGAGTATTTATTTAACATCAAAAGTCTAGACGAGATATTTTAGAAGATGATGTTAAGCTTCTTTCATTCATTATCAAGTAGAGATAGAAAAAAATCCAATTAGACGAAATGATTGGATTTGCAATTCAAATTTAATCCTAAATATATAACTTCTTTTTTTTTTCGCTTTTAATGTCTTGATAAAACCTGATAAAATATTGCTCTTAAAAAAAAAAGTACACGTGAATGTACGTATTATATACGGAAGAAACAAATCATGTGCATAACTCATCGGGTCTTATCTACTGCCCGTACTTTCATGTATACCATTTTAGCAAACGTGGGGACCACACCTTAATATATAATTTTTAGATAAAATTTTAAACAATAATGGCGAAGAAAGGACTTTATTAGTTCACTCTCATTTATTTAATTTTTTTTTCTATATATAGATCGATGAACTTTCAATCTTTCACATGAGAGTATGAGACCCAAGTTTTTTAATAAAAATAAATTAAATGTTTTTGAAACTCAACAAAGACATCGGACTTTTTATCATTTCAGAGAAGATTTAGTGAAGAAAAGTGATGGGTTCTATAACTTAATAATTTGAACTCGATCAAAAATAAAAAATATATATCTTTTTCTTGTTAAAACCAGTTGTATATTGACAAATCTATGAGCACATGGTAAAGCATAAAAAGTTGTTGTAGTTCACAAAACGACATATCTTTTATGTCTTTTGCTTTTCAAAATATCCAAAACAACCGCTGATTAAAGAGTAAAGCAAATAAAAATAAAGGTTAATTATAGTTTATTGTAGGGTAGAGCATAAATCAAATCGAAAATTCAAATAACCGACAAAACCAAACTGAAAAAATCGAAGCATTAGAATAACTGACAGTTCGGTTATTCATTTAGAAAAACCGAAATATCCGGTTCGATTTTGGTTTTAGATGCCATAATAACCGAAATAACTAAACCGAACCTAAAAATTTAAATAATGTATATGTTTTGGTAGTCTCACCTATTGAGCTATTACGGTATAGTGTAAATTTAATTAGGTTCATTTTATTAGGCTAGTGGTTTTTAAAGGGCCTGCTAAACTTTTTAATAGCCCACACCAAATATTGTATATTGAGGTTGCGAGTACGCTTGACAATATTAGTTGGTAGCTGGTAGCTAGTAGCTTATAGCTGATAACTGGAGTTTATTTTCTAATAAGTGTTTGGTAAAGTAGTAAAAGTTTAAAATTGTGAATTGAGATAAAAGAACAAAAAACAAATGATAAATAATCATATTATGGGTATTTATGTAATTTTACTACTCATAATCTTCAAACTTATTTTTAAAGGCTACTTCATGTAGCTTATTTTTTAATAAACTTTTAAATTTTTGTTAACCAAACAACACTAGTAGCTTGAGCTTATGAGTCTGTTTGGTAAAGAGTTTTTCAGAGCTTTTAAGAGATTTAAGCCTTTTATTTTAAAGTGAAAAGCTTGTAGCTTCGTTTGGATGTAAAATATGGGAGCTTTCTATATTTTTGAAAAGCTCTTCAACGCTAATTTTTTGAACGCTACAATGAGAAGCGTTGATAATTTGTTATGAGTTTTTTGTACTCACAATTATTGAAATGCCCTTATTAAATCACACGTTCACACTGTCATTCACCACTACTTGTGGGCACAATTTTACAAATTTTAAACCATTGGATTTTTCAATTTGTTTTTTTTTTTTTGCATATCACGTCTTTTTATATTATGTTACTACATATATGAAAAGCAAACTTAACGATGGAAGAAAATATCTTATATCTTATTCTTATATAAATATCAACGTAAACAAAAAATACATTTTCTAAGAATATAGTAAAATGTTTAAATAAATTAATGAGATGAAACATATTCATCCAAATACATTGCTACATTAATATGGAATGTACGCCGGCAATTATTTATTACGAACATATTATGTTTGTGTTTTTCCTTTTAATTTGTTTCAATTTTAGTTTTATATGAAAAATGACAACTATGTTATCCAGAAAGAATAAAATTATGTTATCCATTCAATAAAGTACTTTATATATATAGTCAATATATTATTTGTTAAATTTGTTCTTAGCTATGTATAACATTTACTTTATATTGATGTCCTTTCGTGTCATTTTACGCTTTAAAGTTACAGCTATATCTAGTTTATCAAACAATTTTATAGAAATAAAGTTACAACTTATAACTTCAACCAGAAGCTACAGCCTACAGCTACAGCTACAACTTACAGCTTACATCCATAGCCTACAGCTTACAGCTAGTTTACCAAACATACCCTATGAAAAAAATAAGTTTAAGCTCCTATAAGCTACAATAATCTAGTATGCCAAATATACTCTACGTATATTGATATACCCGGGGTATCTCACTATTTGATTCTAAGGTTTATTGTTTGAAAGTGCAACATACTTTATACGTTTTATTATTGTATGTGGTCACATTTCAAAAGTTCTATTGTATGTATTGAAACTTGCTAAATCGTCTATTGTATGTACAATGTGACCTAAAAGTCAGGTTGACGGTTTCTTCCTTTTTTCACATAATGCCAAATCAGGTTATACATGTTCCACGTCAGCAACATGTGACATTATACATACAATAGACGATTTAGCAAGTTTCAATACATACAATAGAACTTTTGAAATGCGAGTGCATATAATAGTAAAACGTGTAAAATATGTTGCAATTTCAAATAATAAATTCTTGATTCTAATAAAGATCTCATGAGCCGCTTTTACGGTTTTTCTTCTTCTTTATTTCTTTTTTTTTTCTTCAAAATTTAGTAAACAAAACAAAATAGATCCCCAGTGACGATTTTCATTCGTTGACGACGAATTTCTGTTTGAAGAATGAATTTTCTATAACTAATGTTTACTCTCCTCTATTCACGTTCAGATTATTTGGTTAAAACGATTAAAAATCGAATAAAACCGAAAAAACTGAAAATCAAAAAAACCAAAACAAAAAAACCATTCGGTTTCAGTTTGAGAATAAAAATTAAAATTTTCAATTTGAATTTCAATTTTAAATAAAAACCGATCCAAATCGAACCGTACTTACCTCTAATACTCACCTCTAATGCCCAATCTCTTCTCTTAATGGTATATAACTACCGATAAAAACAAATGATGCGGTTTTCAAAGTTGGATAAAAAAGTTAAGTTGACTTAATTAATTCAATATATTCTTTTTGAATTCTAGTCTCATTTGTTTAATTGAGCTATAATGTCTGTACAAGGTTGAGTTCCACTAAAAATAAAAATGGTAAAAATACTTTCGGGTTTTATTCACGCTTTAATTTTAATTATGAACTTTTATTTATTTATTTTTTTCAAAGAAAATTTTTCTAATGAGCTTTTATTATTTTTTCACTTCACTGAAAATTTTTACTCTGAATATTTGCTATTTATTTTGCTTCACAAAAATTTACAAATGAGTGACTTGTTTTTAATGTGAACCTTTATTTTATTTTACTTAAGAAATCTTTTTAATTGTGAACGTTCATTATTTTTTGTCTTCACAAAAAAATTTAATTGTGAACATTTAGTAAATTTTGACTTTCTATTTACAAGTAGTGAAGCTTTATTTTTATTATATTGTTGTTGATTTAACATTGTATTTCCACTGGATTCAATGTTTTATATATATATTTATGTATATATATAGCCAAAGGTTCAAATAAGAATAACAATGTACAGAACTATAAGAACTTTTATATTTTAGGAATTTTTACATGTTTAATGATTCAATCACATGTGAATATTGATATAGATTAAGGTTTAAAGCAAAATAGTTCGAAAAAACCTCAAAATGAGCTTTAAAATCAAATTTATTTTTTTCGTTTACATGTGCACATGTGAACATTTCATATGTTTCATAATTTAAAGTGCATTTTGTGGTTTTAACTTTTGTTTGTTAATAACATGAACATTAAATTACATTTATATGTAATTTGTTGTATTTACATGTATAAAAATAATGTAATTTAAAAGTTCTCACAGTTATGTACCTTTTTGTATTTTTCGTTTGAATCTAATATATATATATATATATATATATATATATATATATATATATATATATATATATATATATGCGCGCACGCGCACATGCGTTAGTATGGTAAATAACTAAATCTATCAAAAAATGAAACTTAAACGAGAAATAGTACTACTAGCTTACTTATAAGAAACTAAGAAAGGGTGCGTTGTACATGATCCTCTTTGTTGTTTGTGGTATGGGCGAATGTGATACATCACGTGATTGTCACGGGCATAGATGATGGGTGTCACCGCTAATTAGACGTCATTATTCTAGGTTCCTAACAAATCTTGTGTGTCATTCAAATTGAAAAAATAGTTAAGTCCACCTATTTTTTAACTAATAAAATTCATAATTGAAAGATTATTGACTATCAATCGTAAATTTCTTACTACATACATTACAAATTTGTTTTTAAATTTATTTTCACTTCACACCCTCTTATTCACTGTTTGGTCCAAAATAATTTATCAATAGTTAACTATTTATTTTGTAGTTTATGTAAGATAAGATTGAGAAAGTTGAAAAGATCAATTATTGAGAAAATGCTATGGTACAATCAAATGTTTTTTTTCTTTCAATTTTTACAGGTTTTGATTTCTTATGTATTTTAATGTCATTGAACATCAATCTGAAATATATAAAAATAATCGTTTTACATGTATACTAAAACCATATATTATTAAGTTATGTTATCATTAAATTTCTTACGCATTCCTAAATACAAAATAAATATGTATTTAAAGAGGTATGTACCTATTCTTCACTCAAAAACGATATAAATCGATAGTCATTTCTTTTATTTGTAATACTGTACTAAAAAAAATTATGTTTTCCTTTAAGTTCTCATCGTGCATTGTACGGGTGGCGGGACACTACATTGACATTTTAATAAGAAAAAACTTTAGATAACTTTTGATATATCCATTGATAAAAATAATAATCTTAACTAGATCGTTTCATATATAATCTAAAACACTAATACATATAACAAATCGTTTCATATAGTAATCTTAACTACATCTTTTCCTATTAATTTAACCAATCAATTAATTATTAAGCGATTTGCTTAATATAATTGTGTTTATTATGTAGTATAAAAACAATGTGAGATCCTCAACGTAATATGGTAAATAAATATTATATACAAAGTCCATATTCTAACATTAAAAATAAAAAATATATGTCAAATTTTTTAATGATATTTATTTTCTAATTATATTTATTAATAATAATAAAATAATAATATTAATTAAATCATTTATAGAACTTTATTTTCATATGGGATTCCTTCTTTCTACGTTATTATAATAATGTAGCATTTATATTTATTAATTATTAAAAGCTAATAAAATAACAAAATAATATTAAATAAATAATTTATTAACTGAAATTAAAAGGTTAAGACATGTGACATTCGTCCTTACATGATAAATTCTGTAATTTTTTTTGTACTCCTTTAGTATATATATATATATATATATATATATATATATATATATATATATATATATATATATATATATATATATAAATATATAATTCAATTCAATTCGGGTCATATATAGAGTATGTACTCTGTTAAACTGACTATAGTTCTTATAAATGATTAATATATATTTGGACGTTGTTTAACATAGGAGATGTTAGGGAGCTAGATAGAAAATAAATGTATAAGTTTCAAAGTAGTTGCCATAATAAATGGATTAACAGTATATTTTTATTATTATATTACTACATCAATATATAATCAAACAAGTGTTTGTCTGTATAACTAGCGTATTTATAATTATATTAACCGCTTGAAACTCTAATCTTGATAAAAGTATCAATACAATTTGCTCTTGCTAGGGATGAGCGTGATATGAAACCGGTATTGTACCGTACCAAATGGGGTTGTATCACTTTTTTTTTGTCCTAATATGAATACCGAATACCGTACCAATTGAAGTGGTTTGGTACTGATACGGTATGAGTACTGGTACGGTAAAATATGGTACTATACCCGCTTGGTGCTGGAAGTATAACAATATTAAAATGAACAATGTTCAGCTGTAAAACGTGGTACAATACCAAAACATAACACCACCTCAATACCAAACTGAACCAAATATGACAACTTAAACAAAAAGATGACAAAGAACCGATATGCTTATGTTTTCGATGTACACAAAAAAGTTAACTATAACAACTATTTAAAAATCAATTTCTCATACATCCAAGTGATTCTCCGTGTATATCACTTGGGTAGTTGGGTATATAAATAATATGTCAGCCTTAATTGAAATTTCTATATGCCCCTATTACAAAAAAGGTCTTACAACTTTAGCGTTTATAATTGTTAGCTTCTTTAAGTTCTTTATGCTTTTGAATTCGTTAATATAATAGATACATTTATAGTGGGAGGTTGTTTGATTTATCTTGTATTCAGTTATAAAATTTACCCTTTACACACTCAAAGTTGTATACCAAAAATAAAATTAATATGAGACCAACTATACGCTTATTTCAGATACTACCTTATATAGTTTTAAACTTTACTGCGTATTTTTTTTAAATAAGGTAAAACCTTAAAATTTTATCGTATACATTATTTGTATATTTATAACAACTAAATACAAATTCAATGGCTCATGTGTACACACGGGATTGAAATCTAGTTTCTTAATAAATAATAATATCTTATATAAATTGGGACCGGGTACTAAACCGGAAAAATATTGATATCGTACCGAAAGTACCGCATAAAAAAACGTTTACCGTACCATTTGAAGTGGGATGGTACCAGTACGGGTACGGTAACGGTATGGAACGGGTACGGTATTGGAATTTTGGTACCATTGCTCATCCCTAGTTCTTGCAATTATTCGTGCTTTCTTGTGATGATCTTATCATCAGAACCAAACTATCTTCTCTAAGACCACTGCCAACGGACCGTCGGTTTTTGGCGACGGAACCGACATTGTTGGAACACCAACGTCAGTTTCTGGCGTCGGTTTATGTCTTCGGTTTTTAGACAAGAACAAACGGGGTGCGTGTGGGGCCTATATGCATTAAAAAAATTTTTTTGTTTATTCCCATATAACTGTTACAAAATAAAAAAAAACAAAAAAAAAGGTAACATAACCGTTTGGAAATCATCAAAACCACTGCTAGACAATATAGCGTCAACAATATACGTCGAATCATGTATTGTTGTGTGATTTTACACAACATGATAATCGAGGACAATGAACAAAACATGTGTCGATTTAAAAAAGAGTATACGGCGAACTCGAAAAATATGCCCCAAAGCTCGTGGCAAGAAATGGTTGCAACACAAATGCATATGGACAAAGAATTACGCGACCGTGAGGTGCATCATCAACTTCGCGAAGCTCTTATCCAACACATTGTATCCCTCCCACCAAATTTCCGTCAAATACTTAATTAGTCGTATTTTATTTTCAGTAAATGTACTTTTCTTTTTAGTTATTGTAATGTTTTATTTTGAATTAATGTAATGCTTTTAATTTTAATGAAAGTGTTTTATTTAATTTTGTTGTTTAAATAATTAAAGTAAATGATGTGTGGGGTTCAGAAAAACTGAAGTGATGTTAGTGTTGACAGTGTTTTGTGCCAGTTTTGTAAAGTACTGACGTAACGCTGATTTGTCACAAACTAACGCATCATTTTGTGTTAACTGTTAGGAGTGGTCTAAGGTGTACTAGACTTTACATTTGGACACTTTTGTTCACTTTAGTCTTGTGTTGCCGGTTGCTTCCATTTATTAGCTTTCTGTTAAGTTGACATGATCTTCATATTTATCTTTCGTCCAAGTGTCTAAAAATGTAACAAATTATGACATAAATTATTTTGTATGTAAAATTTTAAAATATATATTTATTGTGTGTATTCAACTTTTTATTATTACTAATTGTATGTAATTTGAATGGTATTCTCATCCAAATAAAGTATCCACCACGTCAACACTACATACAATCGGAGATAAATCAAAAATTGAATACAAACATTAAAGTTTTTGTAATAATTTTTTACATTTCCGGACAATTAACCCTTTATGTTAATGTAGAAGTTGCAAATGGACAGATGCATAAATATGAAAACTTTACTTACAATAACTTCTAAGATGTACATTGCTTAATAGCAACAATAAGTACATTCACAAGTCACTAGTTTTTGGATGTAATATTAATTATCCTCTAACACAGATTAAGTCTTTAATTGGGACCCCAACAGCTCAAGTACATAACTTTTCTCAACGACTCTTCCGATTGCTTTGCCTTTTCTTCCATGCATCTGTTTGAAGCCATGGCGGCTGAAGAAGACAATTTATTTGTCTGAGAGACTGACCGGAGATTGGACTTGGCGTGGTGGTGGATGGTTCTGATAGTGTAGTTCCACCGTGCAAAGCCTTGATCTTTGAGTGCTTCCACCAGTCCAACGGTTCCGGCCACCACCCATGCTCTGCTTCTTGAACTCATAGTATATCTTGGTGAAAATGGTTAAATGATCAAATGGGTTTTGTTTGATCCGAAAGTATGTTGCAAGTGATTGATGAGGAAATGAAAAACTAGGACATGATATATAGAGATTCAAAGCACATACGTGAGTGAAACAACCAAGTATTATGGAATGAAAACAAGAGGCAGAAGCTCATGGTTTTACATCACTAAATTTCCAATTATACCCTTCCAATTCATTTGGTACATATAAGATTATTAAATTAAATTGGTTGTTGGCATTTCTTATTTTGTCATTTTTAATTTTTATACTCCACTCACTTGTTTGATATATGGGCTTATCTATTGCCAGTACTTCCATGTATATATGCTAGTAAGCTGGGGCCTGGGGGAGCACAGCCATAAATAATAATATCCGATCTAGATAACATATTTCAGTAACTTTTTTAGTCGCATGTCAAATATTCTCGGTTATTCAGGGTTGATTATGGTCCAGTTCAGTTCTCGGATATTTTCGATTCTATCCGAAATTTGCACACTCCTATTCGCGAGGGTAGATTTTGTTGGCCTTTTTACTTTTCAATCTCTTACGATCAATTTTCAATCTTAATCTTAAAATAATATATAAGACTATCGCTTCGTTAACATGTGAAGGAAAACCAGTTGTATATAAGACTATTATACTTTATGGATCGATGAACTTTCAATGAAAGTGAAACAAGTGATGCTCCTTTACAACCTAGTGGCTATATAACTTATTTTTATTCAAAAAAATAAAAATCAATTTTTTTCTTGTTAAAACCAGTTGTATATTGACAAATCTATGAGCACATGGTGTGATACATAAAAAGTTGTAGTTCATAAAACGATATTTCTGTTATGTCTTTTGCTTTTCAAAATATCCAAATAAACAACGGCCGATTAAAGATTTATGCAAACTAAATAAAGGTTGTTATAGTGTATTGGCCAATCTCTTAAAGGTATAACTATAGATAAAAACAAAATGATGTGATTAGGCTACAAGCGAACCAAACGTTTAACGAATATTTTATGAACTGTTTGACGGGAAGTTCGTTTAGAACATGATTTTTTGTTCGTTTAGTTACATGAACAAACACGAACATATATTTCGTTTGTTCAGTTACATTTGTGAACGTTAGTTAAGGTTTATTCGTTTTATTTTTAAATGTTTTATATACAATATTATAAACTATATATGAAACGTCCCAGATTTTTTTTTTTTTTTTAACAATGTATACTCGATTTAAATTCTCATAAACACTTTACATATTAATATAAAGTAATAACCATATGGTTCAACACGAATTATATTATTTTTACAAAACATCACGTGTTAATATAGAGCATGATTTATGAGTCCGTCCCCTTACTATCTTGCTATAGTAAGTCCATCACTAGCAGCTCTCGGGTCGCTTGCCCGGATCCCTGCCCATCATCCCTTTAGACGTACCTATCAACACAATATCCAACAATACGTAAGCACATTGCTTAGTAAGTAAAGGAATAGCACATTTACAATAATAAATAATAAACCAGACATCTCATGTCTTTATCCTTCAATCATACATTCACTACATTCATCATATACTCAGTTGTCACAATTGATCACTCAGCAATTTGACACTCAATTCAATCTATTAGGCACAATTGTTCACTCAGCAATAGGCCTTTCAACTAAATCTCGTAGGCACAATTGTTCACTCAGCAATAGGCCTCTCAACTCAATCTCATAGGCACAATTGTTCACTCCGCAATAGGCCTTTCAACTAAATCTCGTAGGCACAATTGTTCACTCAGCAATAGGCCTCTCAACTCAATCTCATAGGCACAATTGTTCACTCAGCAATAGGCCTCTCAACTCATCAACACCCGCAGTTATTCAATGCAAATTTGTATAACAATTAGTAATAACAATTCAACCAATTAAATTCTTTACATTCCTACTACTTACCTCGAGAATGACGTTCAGATATTTATGAATTGCTACCCGAAATACCTGTCGAGGCGACCGTATTCAATTAACTCTGATAATAATTAATATTATTTAAAATATCAATTAATCCTGCGACACTACCCCCTAGTGTCGCTATACCTCCTGGCGACACTAAATTAGTGTCGCATAACACAATATTGCGACACAACCTGCGACACTAGCTCTTAGTGTCGCTATGGCAACAGTTGTAACTAACAGTGGAAACTAGCGACACAAGCTGCGACACTAACTCTTTGTGTCGCTAAAGCAACAGTACTAATTTGCGACACCGTCACTGCGACACAAGCTGCGACACTACCCTTGTGTCGCAATGACGAACAGAACAGCAGCAGCTTCCGAAATTAACAAGTTTCCGGGTAAAATTCACACTTTTTAACCCAATTAAGTTTCTGAAGATGATAAAACACATAATAAATTCAAATTCTTACCTGGAAATGATTTCAAACACAAAGGAACACTTTCAAGGATTAAATCTTGATTTTCCTTTTTCCTTTCTCTCTCTAAAATCTCAAATTGCACACACAATTTGCTCTGGAAGCGAGATTTTATTTCTGGATAGTTTTGGAATCGAAAAGTGGGGTTTAACCCCTCTGTTTTACACTTTTAACCCTTACTAACCGTCTTTCTGCCCGACACTGCGACACAAGCTTTGTGTCGCACTGGGCTCTGTGTCGCTACCTGCGACACTAACGCTTGTGTCGCATAACAGAACACAACTTTTAAATTTAACGAATTTCGGGGTGTTACAACTCTCCCCCACTTACTCAGGATTGTGTCCTCACAATCCACCTCTGGTACAACGAGGGATAATATCGATGAACCTCACTCTCTGGTTCCCATGTAAACTCTGATCCCTTTCGATGCTTCCATTGGACTTTAAACATTCGAATTTCTTTATTTCTTAACTTCTTTATTTTCTCATCCAATATCTCGATTGGTTCTTCAATATAATTCAATTTATCATCTACTTCAATCTCGTCCATTGGGACATAGGCTGTCTCATCGGCTAAACATTTCCTCAAATATGACACATGAAAAGTGTTATGAATATTTGCCAATTCATCCGGCAATTCTAAGCGATACGCCACTTCACCTATTCTCGCTAAGATTTTAAAGGGTCCAATAAAACGAGGACTCAACTTTCCGCGCTTTCTAAATCGAATAATACCCTTCCACGGAGATACCTTTAACATAACATAATCTCCTTCGTTAAACTCTATTGGACGCCTTCTCTTATCTGTATACGATTTTTGTCTATCTTGCGCAGCTTTTAAACGGGCTCGGATTTGTTCTATTTGTTCAGTAGTTCTCAGTACAACTTCGGTACTAGCCACTTCACGTTGCCCAATTTCATCCCAACAGATTGGAGTTCTACACTTTCTTCCATACAACATTTCATATGGTGGCATTCCAATACTGGAGTGATAGCTATTATTGTAAGAAAATTCGACTAACGGCAAATACTTATCCCAATTTCCTCCGAAATCAATAACACACGCCCTCAGCATATCCTCTAATGTTTGAATCGTCCGTTCACTCTGACCATCCGTTTGTGGGTGATAAGTTGTACTCAGATTAAGACGTGTACCCATCTCCTCTTGAAACTTTGCCCAAAATCTAGATGTAAATCTACTATCCCTATCAGAGACAATATATACTGGTACACCGTGTCTCGCCACCACTTCTTTCACATATAAATCGACCAACACTTCTGAAGACGAAGCTTCTCTTATCGGCAAGAATAAAGCACTCTTAGTCAATCGATCCACTATTACCCAGATGGCATCATGATGCTTTGACGTTTTTGGCAATTTCGTAATAAGATCCATCGTAATATGTTCCCATTTCCACACTGGAATATCTAGAGGCTTCAACTTCCCATAGGGTTTCTGATGCTCATCTTTAACCTGCGAACAGGTCAAACATTTCTCCACATACTTGACAATTTCTCTTTTCATACCTGGCCACCAATAATTTCTTTTCAAATCATGATACATCTTCGTGGCACCAGGATGGATCGAATACTTGGATTTATGAGCTTCATCAAGTAACAGTTTTCTCATTTACCCAGAACTTGGCACCCAAATTCTACCATAACGGATCTTTAATCCGCGGGAATCATCGACAAAGTCTTGCTCTTGACCTTTTATTCGTTCAGTTCGGAAATCACTACTCTGTAACACATGTTGTTGAGCTTCTTTCACTTGCTCAATTAAATCTGTAACCACAATCATTTGAAAAGATTTTACTTTCAACACGAAATCAACAGTCTTTCTACTGAGAGCATTTGCTACAACATTCGCCTTTCCAGGATGGTACAAAATTTCACAGTCATAATCTTTCACCAAATCAAGCCAACGCCTCTGCCTCATATTAAGATCTCGTTAGTCAAAGAAATACTTCAAACTCTTATGATCTGTATAAATCGTACATTTTACTCCATAAAGATAATGCCTCCAAATTTTCAATGCAAACACCACCGCTGCCAATTCTAGGTCGTGAGTGGGATATCCTTTTTCGTGTGTTTTCAACTGTCTCGAAACATACGCTATTACTTTACCTCGTTGCATGAGCACACAGCCTAATCCCACGCGAGACGCATCACAGTATACTACCATATCATCATTCCCTTCGGGAAGTACTAATATAGGTGCTTGACTCAGTTTCTCTTTCAAAATATTAAAGGCTCGATCATGTTCCTCATTCCATTCAATTTTGGCATTTTTACACGTAAGCCTTGTAAGTGGAGTCGCAATCTTGGAGAAATCTTGAATAAATCTCCGATAATATCCCGCCAATCCCAGAAAACTTCGAATCTCTGTTGGGGTCTTAGGAGGTTTTCACATTATTATTGCTTCTACTTTTGCAGGATCTACCTTGATTCCCTCGTGGTTAATCACATGTCCTAAGAATTGTATTTCTCTCAGCCAAAATTCACACTTTGAAAATTTTGCGTATAAATTTTCATTTCGTAACACTTGCAACATTTGTCTCAGATGCACTTCATGATCCCCTTCTGTTTTTGAATATATTAAAATATCATCAATAAACACAATTACGAATTTATCGAGGAACGTCCGGCAAACTCGGTTCATCAAATCCATAAAAGCAGCAGGAGCATTTGTCAGCCCGAATGGCATTACCACAAATTCATAGTGACCATAACGCGTTCGGAAAGCAGTCTTGGGAACATCCTCTTCTTTTACTCGTAACTAATGGTAACCAGATCGTAAATCAATCTTTGAAAAATGGGTAGAACCCTGGAGCTGATCAAACAAATCATCAATCCTCGGCAACGGGTAACGATTTTTAATAGTTACCTTATTCAGCTCTCTATAATCAATACCCATACGCATACTCCCATCTTTCTTTTTAACAAATAACACAGGCGCTCCCCATGGTGAACTACTCGGACGGATAAACCCCTTCTCCAACAAATCTTGTATTTGTCTCATCATTTCCTGCATCTCTGACGGCGCAAGTCTGTAAGGGGTCTTAGCAATAGGAGTAGCCCCCGACACTAATTCAATTCGAAACTCTACTTATCTTTCAGGCGGAATACCAGGTAACTCCTCCGGAAATACATCAGTAAACTCATTTACGACCGGAATATTCTCAATTCTCATCTCATTCTTCCGTGTATCAATAACATGGGCTAGAAATGCCTGACAACCATGCGACAAATGCCTTCTAGCACGAGCATAAGTACAAATTGATAAAGATGGTCTAGGTTTTTCTCCATATATATCTATTACTCCCCCACTTGGAGCATTAATGCGAATAATTTTTCCTTTCACAACGGATAACAGCATCATGATTACTCAACCAATCTATTCCCACTACCGCATCAAACTCACCCATCCTCATGGGTATGAGATTAATCATAAAGGTTTCATTATTAATTTCTATTCGGCACCCTCTATAAATTTTGGTCACATAAATGACACGATCATCGGCTATTTCAACATCTAAGGGTGTATCTAACTCACTTAACATTAATTGAAAATTCTTACTAAAGTTTTCAGAGACAAAAGATCTAGAAGCTCCAGAATCAAATAATACATAAGCGGCTAACGAGTTAATAAGAAAAGTACCCGTAAGAACATCCGGAGCATTCTTCGCTTCATCCGCAGTCAATTGAAAGGATCGACTCTTCACTCTTGACTGGTCTGAAGATTTCTTTTCATCACTTTTCTTTACCCCACTAGAACCTGTTGAACTCTTCAATCTCGGACATTCACTTTTTATATGCCCAGGTTCATAGCAATTAAAGCATACTCGTACCGTCTTTGTACAATCACGGCTGATGTGGCCCTCTTGTCCACATTGATAACACGCCCTCTTGTCGCCCGCACAGTTCCCAAAATGTTTCTTGTGACATTTCTGGCACATAGGCGCTTCTCGTCGATCCTCCCTTTTAAAACTTCCACTAGGCCTGAATCTTTTAAAAGATCCCCCAACTGACTCGATCTTTCTCTTGGAAGGACTATCATCCTCACGATTTATCTCGATCTCCCTCCTTCTCGCTTCATTCACAAATTCTTCAAATTTATTCCAACGACCCGGATCAACAAACTGCCGAATCTCTTTCTTTAATACCTCATGAAAATGATACATTAGTCTTTTCGGATCCTCAGTATATTCAGGGCAAAATCGGGCCCTATCAAGAAATACACCTGTCAATTCATTCACAGTCTCTGTCGTTTGTTTCATAAACAGAAATTCTCGGTGAAGCTTGGTCAACTCAGCTTCCGGTGAATAGGCTGTCACAAACATATCCTTGAATTCCTTCCAAGATAAATTACCAACACGTTCTTCTCCCATGGCCTGACGTTGCACATCCCACCATTCTTTTGCTCTTGCTTTCAACAGACTAACACCATACACTACTTTCAATTTATCAGGACACTCAGAAATAGCAAACGCTGCCTCCACTTCAGAGATCCATCGATAACATTTGATCGGATCTGTCTCTCCTTTAAACTCTGGAGGTTTACATGCCACAAAATCTTTATAACTCACCTTTTTCTTTTCTTCTTTCATCTGGTCACTCTTTCCAGATCCTTCTTTATCTCTCTTTTGTAATTCCTCTTCTAGAACATCTCTGATAGTCTCAGTAATTCTCTCCAATAAATACGGAAGAGATTTCTCTTGTGCCAACGCAATCTCTTCTGTTATAAACTCTTTCATCTCGTCCGTAGTCATAGACGATAGATTCATCACATGCTCTTGTCCAGAGCTCTCAGTATTATGCTCATTAAAATTCTTCCCTTCCATCTTATACTGAAAGGGTTTATCAGCAAACACATTAGAATAGACTAAAATTCTCATTACACATTGGTCTATCTTTCACAATTCTCTTTAGCATCACACAGCAGTCATGGTATCGTATGAGTTCATATAATAATTATTACGTTGGCCAGACGTAATCGTTATTACATAATACTCTCACAATACCCTGATAATCATCAAATTATCACATCTCATCAGTTGTAACAACTAATCAAATATCAACTCATAATAAACAACATTCTCATCATGCTCATTAGACTCATCTCATGGTCTAAGTTCAAGTACCTCTAATGATGGATACTCGAATCTCTTAAACCAATGCTCTGATACCAACTTGAAACGTCCCAGATTTTTTTTTTTTTTTTTTTTAACAATGTATACTCGATTTAAATTCTCATAAACACTTTACATATTAATATAAAGTAATAACCATATGGTTCAACACGAATTATATTATTTTTACAAAACATCACGTGTTAATATAGAGCATGATTTATGAGTCCGTCCCCTTACTATCTTGCTATAGTAAGTCCATCACTAGCAGCTCTCGGGTCGCTTGCCCGGATCCCTGCCCATCATCCCTTTAGACGTACCTATCAACACAATATCCAACAATACGTAAGCACATTGCTTAGTAAGTAAAGGAATAGCACATTTACAATAATAAATAATAAACCAGACATCTCATGTCTTTATCCTTCAATCATACATTCACTACATTCATCATATACTCAGTTGTCACAATTGATCACTCAGCAATTTGACACTCAATTCAATCTATTAGGCACAATTGTTCACTCAGCAATAGGCCTTTCAACTAAATCTCGTAGGCACAATTGTTCACTCAGCAATAGGCCTCTCAACTCAATCTCATAGGCACAATTGTTCACTCCGCAATAGGCCTTTCAACTAAATCTCGTAGGCACAATTGTTCACTCAGCAATAGGCCTCTCAACTCAATCTCATAGGCACAATTGTTCACTCAGCAATAGGCCTCTCAACTCATCAACACCCGCAGTTATTCAATGCAAATTTGTATAACAATTAGTAATAACAATTCAACCAATTAAATTCTTTACATTCCTACTACTTACCTCGAGAATGACGTTCAGATATTTATGAATTGCTACCCGAAATACCTGTCGAGGCGACCGTATTCAATTAACTCTGATAATAATTAATATTATTTAAAATATCAATTAATCCTGCGACACTACCCCCTAGTGTCGCTATACCTCCTGGCGACACTAAATTAGTGTCGCATAACACAATATTGCGACACAACCTGCGACACTAGCTCTTAGTGTCGCTATGGCAACAGTTGTAACTAACAGTGGAAACTAGCGACACAAGCTGCGACACTAACTCTTTGTGTCGCTAAAGCAACAGTACTAATTTGCGACACCGTCACTGCGACACAAGCTGCGACACTACCCTTGTGTCGCAATGACGAACAAAACAGCAGCAGCTTCCGAAATTAACAAGTTTCCGGGTAAAATTCACACTTTTTAACCCAATTAAGTTTCTGAAGATGATAAAACACATAATAAATTCAAATTCTTACCTGGAAATGATTTCAAACACAAAGGAACACTTTCAAGGATTAAATCTTGATTTTCCTTTTTCCTTTCTCTCTCTAAAATCTCAAATTGCACACACAATTTGCTCTGGAAGCGAGATTTTATTTCTGGATAGTTTTGGAATCGAAAAGTGGGGTTTAACCCCTCTGTTTTACACTTTTAACCCTTACTAACCGTCTTTCTGCCCGACACTGCGACACAAGCTTTGTGTCGCACTGGGCTCTGTGTCGTTTAACCCTTGTGTCGCATAACAGAACACAACTTTTAAATTTAACGAATTTCGGGGTGTTACAATATAACTTGATAACTTGATGTAAATGTAAAAGTTTTTATAGACTTTATTTTTATTTTATTTATATAAAAATTCATATATAATTTGTTAATTTGATAGAATTTTTGATAAATATATAATTAAATCTAGCAAAAAGTTAAACGATAAAAGAGAAATAGTTAAACGATTAATGTTTACTCATAAGAAAGGATGCGTTGTACGTACGTGCTCCTCTTTTGTTGTTTATGGTTAGGTTATGGTTATGGGCGAATGTGATACGTACATCACGTGGGTTGACATGGGCGTAGATGATGGGTTCGTTTTATCGATCGTTATTTTGCCTCTTCTTTCAAAACAAAAAATTATATACCCTGTTCAATTAGTTAAATTCAATTCGGTCGTATAAAAAGTAGGTTCACTATTAAATTGAATATCTATATCTATCTGGATGTTGTTTAACATAGGATTAGGATTAAGTGTATATAATGCAATTAATTAAAATATGATACTTGTAATATATACCTAAGTACTTAGGTGTACATTTTGTGTAAAAAGCTTATTATTTTTTGATATTTATATATATTTTAGTGACGTGTCAACTTGTAAGAATGACACATGTCACCTTATAGATGACACACTCCAAAAATACCATAAATTGAATACAATAACAACAAGTAACAAGTGTTCTACACACAATGTACGTCCGGATAGTTAGAAAACACACTACCAATGTTTTTGAGGCACTTAACCTTTTAACATAAGAACCAAATCAACTATCTCCTATAAGAGCATCCACAGTATTATTATAATTATCCGGATTATTGACTGTCAACTCATTATCGCATCATTCACCCACATAATATCTTTTCAAACGCTCATTCCCCTCCGACAATATACTTTAAGTCATGGGTCCCACTTATTTTTCTCACTTTTCATTATTAATACATTATATTACATACAAACTATATTCATCTATTATGATTAATTATACTATATTTACTAATTAAATTGCTTAAATAGTTGTGAAATTTGTTAAAAATAATTCTAATCATAAATTGAAATCTAATTTGGCTATTTACAAAGTGAGGTTATTTAGAAACTTTTGGATATTCAAATTTTGGTTTATCAATTGTGCGATCAGGCAAAATTTATGAGTACCTAGTTGTTTCACTATATTTGCTTACCAAAACAAATATGTTATATTAGTTTTTGTATTTTACGACAAAAAAAGAATTACTATACTCATTATATAGTAACTTCGGAAGAAAGAAAGAAAATTAAAGGTGGCTGATTTTTAATACCCGCTGCATGTAATCTGCTCTAGTGGTTCACCCTGCCAAGTCCCCATCTAATTATCACCATTCACCCTAGGGTGTACCCGGTTTATTTTGGACACTTTTGTTCACTTGCTTTTATATATCTCTTATTTATCCTATATCTAAGTGTTTGAAAATATTATATTATAAATTATAATAAAAACTCTATCGTTTGCTAAACTTTAAATATATTTTGTCTATATTCAATTTTTTATTATAAATAATTGTATATAATTTCATATGTGTGCCATCCTTACAAAACACTCCCGCCCACGGCCCACATCAAAAAATTATTTACAATTTACAATTAATCGAAAATTAAAATTGAATACACACAATAAAAGTTTTAAAAGGTTTATACAAACTGTAGAGTTTTTTGAAAATTTATTACATTTTCAAACACTTAATCACTTATCTTAACAAGCAGTTTTTACCCGTGTGTTACGGCAGAACGGAAAAAAATATAATTTTAGGTGAATATATAATACGCACGTATTGAATATAAAAAATAACATATCAAAATATATAAACTTAAATACCAATTATCATACATTGATCTTACACTTGAGAATATATCATACGCGCATTTTGAATATAATTATCATATGTGGATCTTAAACTTGATTACGATAACGTTAACGTCAATCTTATATTGAAATAATTACTCTTTATTTACGATAACAAATACATGTCATTTGTGATTTATATCAACAATCATATGCAAAACTAAATAATATATAAGTTATGTTAAAATAAGAAAATATGGTTTATTTTCAAGTTCAAAGTAAAAAATCTAACTTAATTTTTCTGAATGACCGTAATGCATGTCTTTTTATGTATTATGTCACGTATTCTATCATGTTGAAAACTCCTGAATGTGTTATATGCGTATTTATATATTTTAATAAACTTTATGTTATATTGTTGAAATAAAGATACAACCTTCTATTAAAATTTGTTATATATATACTTGTACAATAAGTAATTTTCTTTGACGATATCTTAAAACATTAATACTTAGAGTTCACAGTGAAAAACATTATTTTTCTAACTTTTAAAATCATATTTTCAAATATAATATACTAAATCTTCAACCATTTTTCCATTTACGTTGTATAATTTATCACCTTAAAAAGTAACAAATTTGTAATTCATACCATATCTTCCAACTCTAAATATTTGACAAACGTAATAAAAAAGTAATCACTCTCTAAAGCTTGACAAACGTAATAAAAAAGTAATCACTCTCTAACGCTCAAATTAAAATTTATTGTTTATGTACATCGAACGATTCAAATTAAACACTAAGTGTTAATCTCGACTGATACTACAAATAATTCTTACTAAAAAAGATAGTGTCAAAGTACGGAGTAATTTTTATTAAACTTATAAAATATTTTAACCATTTAAAGAATACATTTTATAGAACTTTTATAGAACTTTGTAATTTGTAACTTTGTATAAAAAATAAAGAATTTTTTTTACTATTTATTGAATAGTCATTTACTCCTAATAAATACAGAAGTATTTAAAAATTTATAATTTGTAACTTTGTGTTAGAAAAAGAAAAAAAATTATTATTTATTGAATACTCGTTTACTCTTAGTAAATATAGAAGTGTTTGAATTTCAAAAAAAGAAGTTGCAAATGGACAGATGCATAAATATGAAAACTTTACTTACAATAACTTCTAAGATGTACATTGCTTAATAGCAACAATAAGTACATTCACAATTAAATCACTAATTTTCGGATGTGATATTAATTATCCTCTAAAACGGATTAAATCTTTAATTGGGACCCCAACAGCTCAAGTACATAACTTTTCTCAATGACTCTTCTGATTGCTTTGCCTTTTCTTCCATGCATCTGTTTGAAGCCATGGCGGCTGAAGAAGACAATTTATTTGTCTGAGAGACTGATCGGAGATTGGACTTGGCGTGGTGGTGGATGGTTCTGATGGTGTAGTTCCACCGTGCAAAGCCTTGATCTTTGAGTGCTTCCACCAGTCCAACTGTTCCGGCCACCATCCATGCTCTGCTTCTTGAACTCATAGTATATCTTAGTGAAAATGGTTAAACGATCAAATGGGTTTTGTTTGATCCGAAGTATGTTGCAAGTGATTGATGAGGAAATGAAAAACTAGGACGCGATATATATACAGATTCAAAGCACATAGGTGAGTGAAACAACCAAGTATTATGGAATAAAAAACAAGAGGTAGAAGCCAATGGTTTTACATCACTAAATTTCCAATTATACCCTTCCAATTCATTTGGTACATATAAGATTATTAAATTAAATTGGTTGTTGGCATTTCTTATTTTGTCATTTTTAATTTTTATACTCCACTCACTTGTTTGATATATGGGCAGGTTCAATGCGACTGAATACACATACATCAGGCGTTCAGGCCTTATCAATAACTTTTTTAGTCACATGGCAAAGATAACATCGTAACCATGTATTTTGGGTAGATGTGAAGGAAAACTTAGAACAAAAATATTATCATTTGTAGCGAGTAATATTTCAATTCATACATATAACTAATGGTAATATGATTTTTGCTAAAGAGACGAAACATTGTTTGTTGGGATCGATCACCATAAAAAAAATCGCACAACTATGTATAATTTAATATTAAACATGGAAAACCTTTTAAGTGGAAGTAAAAATCAGGGGACCTGTAAGCCACTTAAGACTCCACTATTTTGAACAATATTATAATAACTAACGTTTCTCTCAACACTTTTGAATACTCTCACAAATCCTCACACCATTCTCAAGAAAATTACTATAACGTAATGCTTTCTCGTCGTTAGTGAATACCGGAGATTCACCGTACATGACAGAGGGAGACTCACAATATGACTCTCGTACGTACTCTCTCTTTCTCTCAACCTCTTCACCAAATCTTTACATTTAACTCTTATATTTATAGGCAATCTCAATCTAGTCCATCAAGTAATTATCTTATTTTCCAAGATAACCTGATTTTCAAATATCAGTAATTTAGAAAAAAGAATCATATTTTAACAAACATATCATGCAAAATTCAATTTTTAAATGTTGCTTTAACGCATATGTATTTATACGATTACAAAGGCCTATTATAATGTTGGATAGAAACATAACTCAAATAAATTTTAATATACTTTACTCTTAACTTAATGTTAGCATCGGCTACATATGTTTCATAGTTCGATCAAGAACTGAGTTTGCTTAGTTCAACATATTCTGTTTTTTAGTCCAATTTTTTTTAATGAGATTAGTGTTCAGAAATGCATCAATTTGAACACGATTTTAATTGTATGTACCAAACTATTTTTTTCTATTTTGTGTATCTAACTTTCAAAAAATATTTTTTTGATGTATTTTGCTGACATATCCTCTGTTTAAGGTTCCACGTGACATATGTAGAGATTAACACTTCATCAAAAGAACTACATAATACATTAAAATAAACTTTTTTAAGTTTGGTACACACAATAGAAAGAAAAAAAAATTGAGTATACATAATTCAGATCGTGTACTTCTAAATTGGATGCATTTTCATATACTAATCCATTTTTTAATTGAACTAGAAAATTATGCACGTTCGTTACATGATACATGTATATGACTACGAAAGGGGAACTAGTTAAAGAAAAATGATGTTAAGATGTTGAATTCCGTTTGATAAAGAAAAATATCGGGTTTTTATGTATGAGACTAAACAGTTGCTTCCTGATTTTACAGGGCCAGGGGTTCAGGCGCGTTCGGTTGGATAGATCAGATCAAATTCGATCTATTAACATGAATTCATTTGGACTTTGGTTCTCAAAAAGTGAATCCGGTACATCAAAACAAAAATTGAATCCAAACCGAACCAAACCATATTACTATTTGGATGGATCAGTTTTAACCATTTGGTTTTTCGACTTCATTAGGGTATCATTTTGACTCGTGAAAGGACAATGTCATGAGCGATATCAACGGCTACGTATTGTCATGATGCGATGAGGGTTTATAAAGATGTGGAGTTAATTTTTTATATCAAAACTTAGGATCTTAAGTTATATACAATGATATATATTACCAATACCTATTATATAAGAAGGTTTTATATATAAAAAATAATCAGAAATATATTTAATATTTATTTTGATAGATAAACAAGAATATTACATATACGGTTATTCCTATTCGATTTATTTGGACTGTCCGATTCTGAAAATAGTAACAAAAAATCGATCCAAAAATTGAAATACTAATTCGGTTTTATCCGATCAGAACTAAAAAGCCAAATTGTCCAATACGAATAGACCACTTGGATAATTCGATTACATCGATTTATTTGGACAGTTAATGCCCCTGTTCTTTAAGGTTTTGACTTTCCCATACTATAGAATTTACAATTTATTACCAAAGCCCAAAACTTGGACTCAAGCTGCATGAATTTTCAATAATTCCTCATCCTTTAAGATGTCTCTCAACATATAACACATTAGGCGAATTCCTCAATGATCTTGAAGATGTTGGTTTATAAGTAAGT
This sequence comes from Gnaphalium uliginosum, assembly GCA_963930675.1. NCBI lineage: Eukaryota > Viridiplantae > Streptophyta > Magnoliopsida > Asterales > Asteraceae > Gnaphalium > Gnaphalium uliginosum. The sequence continues at coordinate 34,852,720 of OZ005685.1, forward strand.
CGTCACATTATATAGTACACAATGTGTCACAAGATCAAGACACAACAAATTGTTGAGAACGTCGGTAGTATCAGAATGAGTGACCTCTTGATAATAAGTTCTCATGTGATTACTACATGTAGTGAAAATCGGATCATATTGTGATCGTTTATAAGAAGGATGTTACATACTATCAACCAACTAACCAAATCCCTTTACTATATATCAACTTGGGCCCAGTTGTTCATGTACATCACTTGACGGATAGATTCATCAGACTACGTAGTCTTACTCTCTCTCCACTGTTGACATTAGACCGTACAAGCCCAATAAAGGACGGAGATCTGAAGAAGTGAATGCTTTCTTACCATGACGAAAAGAGTTAACAAGTGATCTAATTTTGTAACCTTGATGAGTATGTCTGTTAGCAACGGCAACACCGGCTGCCATCCAAACACGGCTTACAGAAGTCATTATATAAAACATCCTATGAGTTTATGGCAATAGTCATGAGTACGTCATTATATGGTAACCAAGAGGTGCCTAACAGGTTTCTTGACATCCAATGCGAATCTCTATTGAGAGAGCACGTAGATTGCACATATTATGGGTGATCAAAGGGCATTGTATATGCTCCCTGTTTGTCGTTTATGGTATGGGCGAATGGAAACATCACATGGTTTGAATAGGCGTAGCTTTTTGGTGGTATTTGGAAGAAATAATAAATATATTATACATTTTTTTAATGATAAAAGTAAATATTAAAAATTACTAAGGTGCTCAAAGTTACAATCGCCAATTAAGATTGTTTATTGAATCAATTATATGGTACCTTATTTGAATCGGGTTGTTCAGGTCAACAGTAGTTACGAAACCAAGTTGAATTCTAATTCAGACTAGTATAACGGATTCGAATTCGAGTCTACAAATTCGATTCGAATTCCCAAATTCTATTAACTTGGTATAGTAAAACTATAATGACGATTCAATGGATTTTAACCTACTTTATTAACAAACTACCTAACAAAGTCTAAAAACAACGAATCGAGAAAATACAAATGACATAGTCTAATATACATCCCAAAATGTCATCATCTAGCAAATACTCCGTATCATATGTAGTATAAAAACGTTGGAGTTCGAGTTTCTTGCCGGATGGAATACGAAAAATTGTATTCGGAAACCCGAGTCTAAAACTTGTTTATGAATTTGAGTCGGATGCAAATGACTCTAAAACTTGTTTATGTATTCAAATACTGAAGGGTTAATACCAAATATATTACTATATTTTGTAAAAATGTTCAATTAAATTACTGGAAATATTAATTTGTTTGATTGAATTACTGAACTTATTAAATCACAATATATATAGGTTAATTTACTTGCAAATACTATACATGCATATCAATTGTAATTAAATTTAGTTACATTAGTTAACTTATAAACATTATATAAACACATATCAGGTTGCTTAACATACGAATTTAATTTTATAATTATTTTAAACAAATTAATAGTTCGGTAAATTAATCGAACATATAAACACCCTATCACACAATTGAATATTAAGAAGTAATCTAAACATAATCTAATCACGCCCTATCTTGACCAAACCAAACACCTAACAATGAAATGAAACCCCCTAGAGAAAGAGAATAATCCTAAAGTGAGATTTAAACGAGAATGAGAATTTTGGTAAGAATAGAGGAACAAATTAGAATACTTCATGTGTTACAAAACTCATTTTACCTCACTTTTTAAAAAATTAAATATCTCAAGAATGGCTGATTGAAAATTTATAAAAATTACATCAAAAAAATCAGCATTTTTTTTCTCTTCGTTTAGACATCTCATATGATATACTTTCGAGTCTTCAAATTCGATTCGAATTCCCAAACACGTAACAATGAAATGAAACCACCCAGAGAATTAAAGAGAATAAACCTAAAAATATTTGACAAACAAAAAAACACCTAAAAGAACACCGACATGCCACAAATCCAGAATGAAGATGCACATCGGATATCCAGTTTTCCCCCTTCAACGAAGGATTTTTCAAAAAATCACCCTACTTTTAAACGAGTCTTAGATCAACTAATCACTAAAATCAATAGAGGAGACATCCTCAGATCGAATACAGCAGTGATCATATGAATGTTGCTATGCAAATCAGAAAATCACCCTACTTAAATGGTTTAGGATTTGAATTTTTTATCTTACTCAATCATAACGATATGATGTGATCGTACACTTAAGTACATTACTTTGATTCAATCATTACTTAATATTCAATGTTTCGGTGAAGATTCCAATTAAAACGCTTCTTACCGTAGAAACAATACTTTTACTTTTAAAATTAACTAATTTTTTTTTGTAAATACATTCACAACTCACTAATTAACTTAGCATCAATTATGTACAATTACATATCATCTAATATCAATATTTAATTGGGACCCCAACAACTCAAGTACATAACTTTTCTCAATGACTCTTCTGATTGTTTTGCCTTCTCTTCAATGCATTTGTTTGAAGCCATGGCCACTTGAGAAGACATGTTTTTGGTGTGCGAAACAGACCGGAGATTGGACTTGGCGTGGTGGTGGATGGCTCTAATGGTGTAGTTCCACCGTGCAAAGCCTTGATCTTTGAGTGCTTCCACCAAACCAACTGTTCCGGCCACCATCCATGCCCTACTTGTTGAACTCATAGTGTCTTCAAATTTTCCAAATCTTGATGGTTATTAAATGATCAAATGGGTTTTGTTTGAGTTGAAAGTATATTGCAAGTGATTGATGAAGAAATGAAAGTTTTAGGACATTATATTTATAAGAGATATATCTAGCACACAGGTGAGTGAAACAGCCCAAGTATTACGGAATTAATAATGAAAACATGAGGCAAAAGCCAATGGTTTTATTGAGTGAAATTCCAATTATACCCTTCCACTTTATTTGGTACATAGATTTTTATATTGCTTGTTGGCATTTCTTATTTTGTCACTTTTTGTTTGAAAATATGGGCAAGTTCAATGTGACTGAAGGAATATAATATACGTCAGAATCTTATCTATTCCTGTACACCTTGTCTAGCGCGCGAAAATTAATATTTCAATGCATACATACATACATATATATACATACATACATATATATACATATATATATATATATATAATATAAAGTCATGGTATATATAAAGAAATGTAATGCGAAATTTAACCATAAGAGTTTGAATGGTGCTTTAACGCATATATATCTACGTATGTTGTATTTAAAGTGACTAATTATATTATATTATATAATAGTCTTGTATGAAAACATAACACATAATAATACTTCTTCCGTCTCGTTTCTAAGTGTGTATTTTGAAAATGAAAAGAGTTTTAAAAATATACAATCATTACACTATTATCCGATAAATAATATCATCTTTACCTTTTAACTTTTTTTTTTAATTGGTTGTCATGTGAAAGTGAATATTATTTTGAGATAATCTAAAATAAAAATGAAAACAACTTGAATGGGACAGTGGGAGTATTAACTAGATTTTCATATAAAAATGGTTATGAGATATCAAATGATACCAATGTACTTGTAAATGAGTCAAGCTCGAGCTCAGCTCAACTCATTTAAAGTTCTAAACTTAATTATCAATTTTACTACAGTTTCGGGTGGGACAAATTAACTAATATAGTTTTGCATCAGAGCGAAATAAACAACATAATGAGAAATTTGTTTTTAATTTGGAGGTTATTTATTTTGATAAAAATAATGTTATATAGGCCTACTTAGCTGGATCTAAAAGTAGGCTTAACATATTCATTGTTGAAACAGTTTTTCTCTTTTAATATTATTGGTTAAACTTAACACATGTCACTCTGACATTTTTAACCTAGTTTAAAGATATATTAGTAGACTTATCTATCATTTTCCTTGCAATAAATATGAATAGAAATATAGAGACAGAAGTATATTACACATATCTATAAGGCTTAGCACTTGTGAAATTCAAGAATGGTTGCTAATAACTAATTTGTTCGGGTTTTATTATATATATAATCAGTATATTCATATAAACATCGGGTAAGGTTCTGATGGGAAGACCCTTTATGAGATGAAGGAGGGGAAAAAATTTCATTTTGCCCCTTTCATTTTCTCCAACACATTTTACCCCCTTAAACTTATTCCTTACTTACTCTCACTCTCGTTCACCCTCCTCAACCCCACCACCACCAACCACCTACTGTCACCTTCTCCTGTCGCCACCTGATTTTGGCCGCCGACATCCAGTCGTTGCCGGTCACCGAATTCTGACGATCAGATTTTTTTTTGCTAAACAGTTTTTTTTTTTTCAATACATGAATAGAAGATATGGTAGAATTCACATGTAGAGCAATTAAGATGAAGTTATTAAAATGTACTCTTTGTGACTAGTAATAGTTGTTGTATGAAGAACTTGATCATGTGATGCATTAAAATTTTTTACTATGATGAAGTATAAGATTAGTGTACATATTTGTTACGTTGTGAAGCAATGTAAAATGCAGTATGACTTACATGCAGTGAATTTAAACTAAACACTGCATCATGTCTTTAAATTATACACGTTACATCATCGATTAATAAAAAAAACTACTAAATCATGTTTTTCCAGTAAAAACGCACTACATCATTGATAAAAAAAAACATTGCATCTTGCTTCTAAACTAAATATATTGCATCATCTATTATATTAAACACACTACATCATCGGCAAAAAACAATGCATCATCGGTAGAAAAGCACTACATCATGAACAAAAATACGGTCCAACTTAACAAAAGGTCAATAATAAAAACTCCCATATTAAATTGTATGATACATGTTTATGCCAACTTTCTTTATCTTGTACTATGATTATTGATCATCACTGTCTTATTCGAAAAATAAAACCGATGTTCTAATATCATTTATTGATACACTAGATTTTAAACCCGTGTATACATACGAGTGTTGGATGCAAACATGTCGATAATATGAATTTTCATACTCAAGGTTAAAATGAAAATGTATAGATACAAATAATAATATTATGTTAGTTATGTAATTCACTACTATAAAATCTATTTATACTTACAGATTTCTCACGACATTTTTTCGTGGGAAATTTTCCCACGAATTTCCGTCGAATTACTGTCAAAAACATAAATATAAAATTTCACACAATAGTTACCACATATTTCCAACGGATTTGACACGAAACATAATCCATGGAAAATCTGACAATTAAAAATAGATTTTTCACAAATTTTCAACGGATTTCAATTAAAACTTTTTGTAGATTTTCAAACATTTAAAATGATAATTATTATTTAATCGCCGTAATTAATCCGTGGGAAATGGTTTCAATTAAAAGGGAATTTGCGCGACAAAACATCCGTGGTAAATTTGTGGGAATTTGCACGAAGAAACATTGTTGATAATTCGTGAGAAAATGAAATCCGTGGTAAATATTTATTAAAATTCCGTGGGAAATTCGTTAATACGTTGCAAGATATTATGTTTAAAGTTATATTTTCAATCAAATTGGTCAGTTAAAAATCCGATAAACATACAGTGGCCGTTGAAAGATCCGTCGGAAAAGAGTTTCCCACGCCCGTTTTAAAGACAAACATGTGTTTTCCACAAATTTTCAACGAATTATGACGTTGAAAATCGACAGTTCTCTAGTATTGATTATCCATTAGATTGCTTTCCATCCGTTACTTCCTTATCTAATAATAAAACTATTGCGTTTGAGTACATACGAAATAATAATAATGTGAACTCCAGTTTTTGTTATTTAATATAATTTAGATTAGAAATAAATAATTGAAGTTATATTTTTAAAATTAAGTAAAATAAAGGGGCTAATTGTTCAATTGAACTTTAATTTTAAAAGATGATATCACAAGGGTGAATTCTACTATCTCCGTTCCATAATAATTGTCCACATTACTGTATATATATTTCCTAGAATAATTGTTCACTTACGAAAAATAACTACTAAAAATTATCAAACTTTCTATTTTACCCTTATTTATTACTAAAAATCATTTAATTTTTAAATAAATTCAGTTAAACTTGTTTTGATTATAAAGATAAAACAGTCATTTAAACAAACCTATTTTAACTCAAACAAAAAAATTTATATGACAATTTTTATAGTACAGAGAGAGTATATTATATTTAAGATTTATAATTCTAATCGTCGTAATGTAGTTGGGCCTTGTAAAAAAAGATAACTTTTCTTTTAGCAAGTGATCTTAAACTTAATTTGTGATCAATTACTTTTCAATGCGCTTAACTTTTTTGCAAATATAAGCAATTAAAAACAATGGGGACGACCCTCCTAATTTTCATTCAAATAGTTCTCACCTCAATAAACCTTTCTAAATCTAAATAAAGAATAAAAAGGAAATTGCAAATCGAAAAAAATACTCGTAGTAGATAACATCTCAATGTAACTTGTTTAATACCAACTTAACAATGGATACATTAATTCCCCAATTCACCAACTTCCTAATTACTAGTATTTCACTAATAGCATCATATATTTACAATCATATATCCTTAAATAATGGATGTATAAATATTTAATTCGGACCCCAACAGCTCAAGTACATGACTTTTCTTAACGACTCTTCTGATTGCTTTGCCTTCTCTTCCATGCATCTATTTGAAACCATGGCCGCCGGAGAAGACAACTTCTTGGTCCCGGAGACTGACCGAAGATTGGATTTGGCGTGGTGGTGGATGGTTCTAATGGTGTAGTTCCACCGTGCGAAGCCTTGATCTTTGAGTGCTTCCACCAATCCAACTGTTCCAGCCACCATCCATGCTCTGCTTCTTGAACTCATAGTCTCTTCGAATTCTCGAAATCTTAGTGAAAATTGGTAAATAATGAAATGGTTTTTGTTTGATCTGTATGTGTGTTTCAAGTGATTGATGAGAAAATCAGAAACTAGTATATTGTATTTATAGAGAGATAGGAAGCACACAGATGAGTAAAACAACCCGGTCAGGTATTATGGAATAACATGAGGCAAAAGCCAATGGTTTTACAATATTGAAATTCCAATTATACCCTTCCACCTCATTTGGTACATAAAATTTTTATAATAGTTGTTGGTATTTTTTTTTGTCCCTATTATAATCTTACCCACTTGGGGACAACGTGGGCAAGTCTAATGTATACACATAAATTCTCCCTTGTATAAATGTTCAGCAAACACACATTACCTCACATACTACATGCAACTTTACCTATTATATATGCGTTGTTTCACGTGAAACTCGAACTCACAGTCTATTAATTTACGTATTACTATCGTATGTGTGAAATATTCCAAATGGTAACAAAAATTTGGGTTTTCTTTTCATGTTAAAACTATATATCTGGAAACATTCTAGTCGATCGAATAGTTGATTCTCATGTTCAAATTGATCCAATTGATCCACTATTCAAAGTTACATGTTAGATGAAACTTTTTTGGATCTACACTGCACAAGAGTTTCTAGCAACTCTGCCTACATGATTTCTATATGAATTATGTGGTGCTAGACTCGAAACTTGTGGATTAGTTGGCCAAACGTCGAACAACACAGATTATAAATTGAAAAAAAAAAGAAAAAAAGAAGCCTTTATTAACGATCGGATAACAACTATATGTATATTTTGTTATTCGATAAGCAATTTGCCATCAAGTATATCCGATAACTCGGTAAGTGAGAGACGAGTTCAAAGTAGATTATGCACTCTTACCAAGTCATTTGAAACCAGAACAATGTATATACACGATTTAGTAAGAATTACACATTATGAAGCATCGTCTTCATTGAATCTTGATGATAATCTTATTTCTTTTCAAGAAATCAAGATTCTAACTCATGCATAATAATTGTTTAATATACAAGCTTTTATATAAAGATGCAAAAGATTGATCAGTTGGGACCCCAACAGCTCAAGTACATAATTTTTCTTAAAGATTCCTCTTATTGCTTTGCCTTCTCTTCCATGCATTTGTTTGAAGCCATGGCGGCTGAAGAACACATCTTCTTCGTGCCGGAGACTGACCGGAAATTGGATTTGGCGTAGTGGTGGATGGACCTGATGGTGTAGTTCCACCGAGCAAAACCTTCATCTTTGAGTGCTTCCACCAGCCCAACTTAATCCGGCCACCATCCATGCTTTGCTTCTTGAACCCATCTAACTTTTACTTTTGTTAAAAGTATGTACATTGCAATTGGTGTTTGATTGATTTTGAGAGCTCAAACATTTGTTATTTATATTGAGATTTCGATGCAAAGTAGTCTTTGTGAATAGTTCCAGGTTTTAGGGGATGAAAACAGGAAGCTTTCATACCTGGAAAGCCAATGGTTTTAAAGCATGTATTGTTATTTGTTTTATTTTTTATTTCAATTTCAAATTCAAATTTCAATTATGTCCGAGATGGGCGGCACCACGGCAGTACTCACCAGTGAGTAGTCGATCTATCTATCTATTCTATCTGTACTAAGAGTGAAGGGAGTGGAAATACATGGACAAAATAGTTCTCAACTATTATGTTACCACTCACCTTTCAACATTGTTCGAAAAAAATTTGAATGAAATGGTTAGAATAATATTGAGAAAATGAGCCACATCCAATATTTAATTATTTTCACAATATTCTATTCTTAATATTTAAATTGTGTTTTAATTAAATATAAATATTTAATATTAGGTGGACCTAATTTCAGTATGGAAACAGTACGATGACTCTTTTTTTCAGTATGATTTTAATGTGAAAATGATGTGACACTTAGTTGGCAACCTTTTTTCAGTATGGTGGGAATGATCACTTCCTTTGCTCTAAAAGGGAAACTAAGCTGATGTAATTAAGTAGCCATCGCCCAATCTAAGCTTGCAACAATGATGACGTGTACATACTGATAATCAAGAAATGTTGTGATGATTTTGAGTTTTCTTTAGTTCAAGCAAAATCTTTTATTTGTTTTACTGATTGAAGATCTCTAATGTATTCCTACACATCTTATTGGATACTTATCATTGGAAAGGACATTTACTTGTGTAGGTGTGTATTGGTTATTTAAAAATATGGTTTCATGATTATTTTCATATTTCCCAAGTTCATGTTGCTTTTTGAATCTTCCATATCTCATAATGGGGTTAGATATGGAGTATATGGTTTTTTATTTTTTTTTATTTTTTTTTAGAAAAGCAATAGATTGTATTATCTATAAAAACTCACAACACATCACAATATATACATGTCAACATATTTTGCAGTTGACAACAACCCATACAACTTACAGGCTATACACAATGAACTTATTTACATATGACACTCCTAACTCGTAACTTTATATCACAAAAGTATTCTCAAAACCATTTGTGCTCCTTCCTTGACACCCCGATGTAAAAAAAAATAGAACACGGCAATAAGATCTCATGAACAAAGCAGATTCAAGCTCTGTCATGACCCATTGTCGACCAACTCATCCATATTTGCAACTCTGGAACAACATATTCGTGGGTCGCAAAGCCATTGATGCCACAAAATACTCCCTTTCTTCAATCTTTTAGATATCCACTCGAAACTCTTCACCTGAATCTCATTAAATAAAACTGGCACACTCCACCACTTATTACCGAAAACCTTTTGATTTCTACTTTTCCAAATCAAATACCCAGCAACCCAAATAACCGCTTGCCATATCATATACCCGCGTTTTGTTTTTTCTTTACATTTTGTCCCCTTAAAACATTCAACTACGCTTACGTTAATCATACTACCATACCCCCACCACTTATACACTTTCACCCATACTTCAAATGCAAACTTACAGAATATCAATGAATGATCAACCGATTTCACATCATCATCACACATAGGGCATCTAACCAAATGTAAATCTATACCTCTTTTGTCAAGTTCCGGTAGTCTACCTTTCAAAGCTCTCCATACAAACACACCTACTTTTAAAGGAAGTAAGTGATTGCGAAGCGTTTCTTGACCCGATCCAGCATCATGCAATATCTTCACATCACTCTTCACGGCTAACGATCTTGTCTTGAAGTCTTCATTCTCTTCCATGTTCCACCACCATTTGTCCCTACCATCACGACAAGGAATAAAAGAAGATAACATGTTAGATAATTCATCATTTTCCCCACACGCCCTTCCTCTCAGATCCCTACTCCAACACCAATTCTCTTCCCACCCATTTGATGACCACCATCCTCTATCTATTATCATTACATCTTTATCTACTTCTAATCTATAAAGTCTAGGAAATTGATCTCGAAGCCTTCTATCACACAACCACTTATCTTCCCAAAACCTTGTATTAACACCATCTCCCACCTTTTTTACAAAGGCTTCCCGAAAACCCAACCCATTTTTGTCCAATATCTCCCCCATCTTAATGATATTTCCCCATGTATTACCCTTCCCACCCTTATAATTATCTATGTGTTCACCTAAACCACCCTTTCTTCCATATATACTCTTAATTTTTTTAACCCATAATGCATTGTTTTCAACTTTAAACCTCCACCACCACTTTCCCATAAAAGCCCAATTTTTTCCTTTTAAACCACCAACATTTAACCCACCCTCCCCATATGAACCCAAGACACTTTCCCATTTAACCCACGACATTTTTTTTACCCTCACCCGAACCCCCCCCCCCCCCCCCAAAAAAAAAAAAAAAAAAAAAAAAGAAATTTCGTCTCATACTCTCAAGTACATTTATGACACACGACGGGGCACGAAATAGAGAGAAATAGTACAATGCAAGGCTACCAAGGACCGACTTTACTAAGGTTAAACGACCGCCAAAAGACATCATTTTTGCTTTCCAATCCGACAATCTCTTCTTGAATTTTTCAACCACCGGTTTTTGATTTAAACAAGGTAAACCAATCTATTATTGGTTATTTTATTAAAGTGTGAATTTGGAATACATGCATTGGGCCATAAGCCATTATAACTGATTGTGTTCTGATTGTGTTCTGGATGACAAATCCATATTAATTGACCAAAAGGTATTCATATATACATTAATCTTATTCACCTTGGTGCCAAAGTTTAATTATATTGACTGAGTTTGCTTCATTGCGCTATAGAAACAAAAAAGGCATCAACATGTACGTGAAGGAGTTAGGAAGTGCCCGATGAGAATGAAGGTTAGGTATTTTTAAAAAAAGTTAAGTTTTATAGGTATTTCAATTTATTCATAAATATGATTTACATATATTTTTTTAATTAATTGTAACTAATATTAAACATCTTATTGTAGACCACGCTGAAAAGCAAAAAAGGCAAGCGTGAGGAGAACGTTGCCAAAATAAAGTCGGTTGAACCAATCGAGCTTTGTGATTCACTAGATGAAATGCATGACTTATTGTATACTTTTCTCATGTATAATATGAAAATTATATGTGTTGTTATTTTCATGTAGGATGATGATGAGTATGCCAAAATATAGGAGGATATTTATACAAAAAAGAAGTAACTTTATGAAATAGATGAGTATGAGATTTCTAAAGATTACGATGTAAAAAGCTTCAAATAAAACTATGAATGCATTTTTATGTTTTATAATTATAAATATATGTTTTACAAGTTCATTTACAGGAATATGAGAAGGATGGGTTGGTTCTTGCAGAAATGCTAAAGAAGGAAGCTGAACACAAGAAGGTCGTTTCAGAAATCCTTGAGTATCGACTAATAGACGAGGATGAAGATGAAAATGAGTTTGATTGCGATTTCTTTCTCAGAGATGATTAAAAAATGTGAAATTTAGTCAATGACTATATATTATTTTGTTTACCAAATCTTGACCAATGAATATTCATGATAATATGAATCTTAGGTTATTTGATGTCATTTGTTAACATTGAAGTTTTTAATTCATTTTATTGTCCTCATATATGTCTTCTTAAAATTCTTTAGTAAAATTTTCAAATGTTGTTGGATAAAATAATTGAGGGACATAAATGTCATTTTAGATCTTCTCTGTACTAAACCTTTAATCCTATATGTCTATTATTATTATTTTTTTTATAAGGGATTATGATTTACTTATTTTCGGTTTGCACCTTGGTGTAAAGTCTTTATTAGATTACATGAACATTGGTTGTTTTTTAATTTTAATTTTGTTTTCGTAATCAACTTTGATTATTTTAGTTGCCCGTAAATTTTACGAGCTATGATCTAGTTTATAATTAATTTATATTGATATTTTATATTTTACTTCTAACTTATATATGATGATGATGATTTGATATGATGATGCATACAATGAACAAAATAAGTAATTTTGATTGTTAAAAGTTGGCATGCCTCTAACTATCATTGCTTAAACATGTCAAGTTTTACACACCAACAATCCAAAAAAAAAAAAGTTCAACACACCAACAATCACTGTTTAGAGTTGACCAACAAATACCTAGTGGGCCAGTTAGGGCTTGGACCTAAGATAGCCGGAAGTGGGTTTTATAAGTTGGGTTTTGAACCGGGCTCATAAGCAATTTTGGTGTCAAGTACATCTCCGCATATCTACATAGTAGTGGGCTTATTCTCATCTGCGGTTCGAAATAAGTATCTTATTATGTGCAACTGTGCAAGTAATTGAGTTAGTATATAACTAGTTTTAAGCCCGTACGATGCACGGCAATTTAAAACATACAATTTTTATTTCTATTAATTTAATCAAATAAATTAATTATTAAGCGATTTGTTAAATATAATTGTTTTTAGTATATACTATTATTACATTGTGAGATGTTCATCGTAATATGATAAATATTATATACAATGTCCATGTCATTACATTACACTAAATATAATTGTTTGACATATTCCTATATGTCAAATTGTTTAATTGTATTTTATTTTTTAATTAATTATTATTATTAATAAAATAATAATATTAATTAAATAATTTGTAAGAATTTATTTTCATATAGGAATTCTTCTTTGCATATTAGTATTTATATTTATTAATTGTTAAATATTAAAAAATAATAAAATAATAAAATAATAATATAATATTAATTAAATAATTTGTTAACTAAAATTAAGATGTGGACACAGAGGCATTTGTACTTACGTGGTAAATTCTATAGTTTTCTTTTGTACTCCTTTAGTATATATATAGATATTACAACGGAGTATAACATTAACAATTTGTTTATCTAAGCAAGCATTTAATAACTAAAAGTGTATATTCGTGACAATTATAAATTGGCACATAATGTGTCTATTCAATATTTCAGAGTTGGTTTAGTGATAATCGTTACTCATCGACGATGTATTTTCTTTGATATCCTGAAATTTCGAGGTTTGTATAGTTTAAAGCTCTAGAATAAAACTTTGCAGGTTTATCATCTAAATGTGCATGATGACCTGATTTTAATCATCCAAACGATCAAGTAAAACTGAGGAAAAAAAACATATTGATTATTCCTAAAAGATCATTTTGAAGAAGGAGAAAAGGTATTTATTTGAAAATTCGATATATATCTAAATTATGTTTTGCTGACTACATAATAATAATAAAAATATAAATATAAAAACACGACATAATATTCTTACGTAACATCAACAGTTTAGAACAAAAAAATGTTTTATAATCTGGGCTAAATGTTGTAACCACTAAATATGATTTGATGAATAAAGTTTAGCTTTAACTTTAATTTATTTGTTAACTGTTAAGTAATATTTAAAACTCACAAAATCATCACTTTCCGTGTTTTATGGTATTACTAAACAATTTCTAAACATAAAAAATAATTGTGGCTGTAGTTTAGTGGTAAGAATTCCACGTTGTGGCCGTGGAGACCTGGGCTCGAATCCCAGCAGCCACACAAACATTCTTTTTTTTTTTTTTTCTTCTTTAAGTTTATGAAATTATTTTCAAGCCATAATTGTTGACTTTAAATTCGGGGTTCAAGTCCGATTGTTTGTAACATTGGTATAACGGAACCATCGCATTTCCTGTTTTATAGCAACATGTGTTTATCATACAACAACCATAAACATAATGCCACATTAGTTAAAGCTTGAAAAAATCTTAAAAAGTTGCCTAAAGACTCGTTGATAGTCAGTATAATTTGTTTTTTTACAACATAAATTAACCGACTCATTGTGATCAAAGCAAAATATTGTACAATTGTACCATAAATATTTTAGGTATGTAGTTGTGAATAGGGGTGTCACAAATAACCGAATCCGAATAACTAAACTTATAATATACAAATTCAATAACTCGAATCCAATAACTCGAGTCTTATTTGAATTGGATAACAGATAAATACTTTTAGAATTTGAGTAACTCGAATAACCGCAAATGTTATTTAATATACAAATATAACTATATAATGTAAGTTATCAATGATTTATATGAATATATCCATATATGATATACATATAAATTACTTACGATGATTTATATAAACTATTAGTGTTATTTTGTAAAGTTTTGTTTAAGATGTAAAAATTGAAAATATCATCTTGTTCGGATTAAAATACATTACCCGAACTCGACTCGTACCTGAATAACTAAAACTCGAATAACCCACCTTCATTTGAATCGGATTACGAATGAAATAATAAACTTGAAAATCCAAATAACCCGACTCGAATAATTTGATAATTAAATAACTCGACCCAATCCTAGTTGCGAAGATGTACATATATTAATTACATAGGATAGGATGCAATAGATGTTACGGAAATCTCAACTCCACGTATGTCATGTCCTATTTTTGTGTAACGTAGTGACTTTTCTAAAAAAATAATTCACCCACTTACTATATTATTTCAAATAAGAAAAATTGAAGATGTTACGAATTTAGTAATAGAAAGCTTAGCTAACCCCCATCAACCACCATTCCTTGCCTCTAACCCCCACCTTGTTCTAACCCTCAATTCTGTTCATAAATCCATCAAATCAACACCATAATCACAACAAACAAATCTCATGGATGTCACTTCAGATTTGACTGTTATCGAACGATGTAGAATATCGCCACCACCTGCCACCATTGACCACCGCTCGATGCCACTTACTTTCTTCGACATCACATGGCTACTCTTTCCACCCGTCCATCATATTTTCTTCCACGATTTCCCCCACTCGAGATCTCATTTTGTGGATACTGTGATCCCTAATTTAAAACACTCGTTATCTCTCACCCTTCAACATTTTTTCCCTTTCGTTAGCAATTTGGTTGTATTTCCCGAAGCTGATAATTCTGGTGTCATTAGAAAACCAGAAGTTAGATACGTGGAAGGTGATTATGTGGCACTTACTTTTGCAGAATCTACTCTTGATTATGATGATTTGACAGGAAATCATCCTCGAAATTGCGATAAGTTTTATCCACTTATACCTCCGTTGGGTAAAGCTGTTAAAGCATCCGATTACGTCAGCATCCCACTTTTCTCGGTCCAAGTGACGTTTTTTCCGAACTTGGGTATCTCTATTGGAACGACAAATCATCATAGCCTTGCTGACGCTACCACCCGCTTCAGATTCTTGAAGGTGTGGACATCGATGGCTAAATTTGGTGAAGATCGGTCCGACATATTGAACGGATCTCCACCAATTTATGATAGATTGATTGATATTCCTAAATTAGACGAAAATAAGTTGAGAGAAACAAACCTGGAAGCTTTTTATCAACCTCCAAGCCTTGTTGGTTCCCGTTATAAGGTTCGGGCTACATTTGTTTTGACCCGAACCAATATCAATGAATTAAAGAAACGGGTCGTGACCCAATTACCAGAGTTGGAGTACATATCTTCTTTTACCGTAACATGTGGGTACATTTGGAGTTGCATAGCGAAATCGTTAGCCAAAATTGGTGACGAAAGAGGTGAAGACGATTTAGAACAATTTATATTCACAGTCGATTGTCGAACTCGCTTGGATCCACCAATTCCTGCAGCTTACTCTGGTAATTGTGGAGCACCTTGTATTGTAACGATAAAAAGTGTGGTTTTATCAGGCGAAAACGGATTTGTAACAGCTGTCAAATTATTTGGAGAAGGTATAAACAAAATGGTGAACAACAAAGATGGAATCTTAAGTGATGCCGAGAGGTGGCACGAAGGTTTCAAGATTCCGGCTAGGAAGATTGGGGTTGCGGGTACACCGAAACTCAACTTCTACGGCATTGATTTTGGTTGGGGGAAGCCAAAAAAATGTGAAACGGTTTCGATCGATTATAATGGATCGATTTCTATAAATTCATGCAAGGAATCGACACAAGATGTTGAGATTGGATTGTGCTTTCCGGGTATGCAAATGGAGGCTTTTGCTAATATCTTTAATGATGGAGGATTAGATAGTCGAGTTCATTTGTAAATAAATTATCATCTTATTTTCATGTGTACGAGTAAGTATAAGTATGAGTATGAGTATTTTGGTTTGTTTTAAATTATCAATAAAGTTAGTGTGTTGCCAATATTGTATTGTTTTATGAGAATTTTTTAAATTCTGTTCAAACATCAGCCTCAACAAAAAAAATTTATCAAGGACTGGAACAATGGAAGAAATATACAAGTGATCGAACGACAACAAACATAGCAAAAAAAGTTACGGGTTACGCACTTTCGGTGTTAATGCGTTTAGTTACGGAAAAATCCTTATGTGTTTTCTTGAAAATTTTTATAAGATTATTGAAAAATTAGAAAACATGTTTAAGTGTATAAGTTTTCTTAGAAAAGGGGAAGTTTATGATTTATTGTTTTCTACATGGGAAAAATGTTTGTGCCGCAAACAATACCCAATTTTAAGTGTGATTTATTGTTTTCTAAATGTAAAAGTATGCCAATTTTGTACATATGTGAAAGTTGATAAGTAAAATACGAAAAAGTGAAATTCATTTTAATTCTCATTGGTAGACAGTACAAAACTTATGTAATGTTCACATTACACTTCTTATCTGCTTTCTACAATTGCTATTATGGAAAATGAAAACTTTATTTCTTATATTTGAACGTTTTTTTTTCTGAGTTTCAATTAGTTTAAATATCACAGAACTATTAAAAAATTCGAAAATAAATGCCATGAATAATAATGTAAATGTGAGAAAGTAATTTAGAATTAAAGTATGCAAATATTTTATATAAATTAGATCTTAGCGGCAGTGCTGCTATAAGCATAGATTTCAAGTCCGCAAGATAAACATTTAGTCCAAATATACCCTCGTTATATTCCCCCTTTTTTGCAAAAAAAAGAAATTTGAACTCTTTCTTATTTTTCAGTGATTCATTCTATAATAGTACGGGGCAAATAAGTCCAGAAGCTTAACCTTGTAAACCGGCATGAACCATAAAAAGAGTGGCTAAAATATTAATTAATGCTTTACACGTTCGTCAAAGTTAAGAAAACCAATTACATATCGATTAAAATTAATGTATTTTATAACTTGATGACGAGAAGCTTATGTTGACAATTTTAGAACTATTTTTGTTACTCTTGGTTGAATAATGTTTTAATTTTTTTGGTTGATTAATGTTCAAGATCTTTATCGGTGGAATGATGATTTAGATATTTATTTGATTGAATGATGTTTTGAGTTTTGTTTGGTTGATTAATGATTTAAATTATTATATTTTATTTGTGTAACGTATTTTTATTAAACTTTATTAACGTAATCAAATGAAAATTTTACAATCGACCAGTTCTTCAGTACATTATAGAGTTGGATCGTCTAAAACTGCAACCGAAATGTACCCACCGCCTCTCTATAGTTCGATTAGCAGTTCTAATATTTGTTATTTGTCGGTTCGCGATCGGTTCAAGTCGGATGGGTTCGAGCCGGTTCTAGCCCTTTGTAGATGCCTAATTCTAACAAAAACAGATATCATATCATACTTTAAACGACCAAAATGGTTTGCACATTCCATTGATTAATTAACACTTTTTTAGCAAGATTAATTAACACTAAAAACAGGTAATTAAGAAATCAGTATTTCATATTCAACCAAATTTTAATTTATGTGTAGGTATGGAAGTGAAGGGTGCCCAATTGTCAGCTGTACAGGGCCCCCAAAATGATAGGCCTGCAAAGTTTTAAATAGGGTTAATAGACAAATATGTTACTGTAATTTGACAAAATGTTCAAGTAGGTTAATGTACTATTAATTTGTTCAATTGGATTACTAAACTATTCTCATATCTAAATTAGATTTTTTTGCATTGTAATATTTATAAGTTAAGTAACTTACTTGAATTTAAAAGTTAAGTAAAATGATCTTAGGTTAATCTTTATAAGTTAAGTAACTTACATATCATGTTTTATTAAGTTTAGTAATTCAATCGAACAAATTAATAGTTTAGTAACTTAATTGAACATTTTTATAAAGTAAAGTAACGTATCTGTCTATTAATCATTTTCAATATAACTTGTATATATAAGCTCAATTATAGGTCAAGTAATTTAATTTACTAAGTGACATTATAACTAAACATAAAAACAAAAAAGAAGTACGCATATGGTTTGGCTGTCTGGAAACTAGTTTCATTCTGGATTTCAGTCTTCTCGATTTTACGTGTTATTTGACTCCAGAATTCAGGTAACACTCTAAAGTTTTAATTGATTTTTATTTTAATTATTTTATTTATATTTATATTGATGAAAGTTTAGATTTTTCATTTTCTAGAATTTGTATTATTTAATGAATTTAGAATTTAGATCACTCAAGTTTGGTATTAGGCTTAAATTTTATATGTATTGAGCGTCGATAATTGGACATTCTTTGATTATTGAGGAGATTGTTGATTATGAGGAGTCGATCTACAACTTTGCATTCTTCGTGAATGCTTCGAGAATCATACGATTCAAGTAGTAGATTTTGATTCACTTTAAAATGAGACAATTTTTTATAAATTCTCGTTACACTTGAGAATTTTTTTTGTTTAGTGATGAACATATTTTTATGTCATATCATCACAATCACGTTCTCGCATATTCAAATTCATTCAATTTACTTTACATTTTAACTCCTCTATTTTCTACTTTGCTCACATGGTACCCCTCCATAATTAAGAACAATAACTATTAACTTGTTTACAATTTACAATACTAATAATAATGTAATATTTTTTTGCTTAGTTTTCCGGGTATTACATTATACGTATTGAATTTTGTATGTTTAGTCGGTATTCTTTGATTATTGAGGAGATTGTTGATTATGAGAAGTTGATCAACGACTTTTAATTTGTGAACGCTTCGAGAATCGCAGGATTCAAATAGTAAATATTGATTCATTTTGATATGAGATAATTTTTTATAAATTTTATTACACCTCTTGTGAATTTTTGTGTTTATAACAATTTCGTATTACATAGTGATGAACATATTTTTATGTCATATATAAAGGGCCTATTTTGATCATGATACCGGACCATCAAATTTCTAGCTCTGAGCTTGTTCATGTGCTAGCTGCTACGTGCTTTGTATTTAATTTCCTTGCAAATAGAAATAATATTTTAGATTAATACTAAACAAGAACCATTGTTAACAATGTATTCAATTTCTTATTAGTTTGTGGGCTAATCTAATTAGATCTCACCTACTTTTTCCTTTTCTCCTTTTCATCTATAGAAACCCAAAGTTGAAAACATTTTGGTCAAAGATTTATGTGTGTACAACTCTTTGAGACAGAGATAATTCGTTTATCACATCTCACGAAATTTTCGCAATTTTTATGAATAAAAAAAAATTAAAAAAATGGTAATGTCAATAAAATAACATAAAAATAAAAATTTCGATTTCCCTTCACACATTTTCAATTAAAAAAAATAAAATAATACATTTTTTAAATTTTTATATATTTTCTAAAAACACAAATCATTAATTCTTACGAGAAATAAGAATAAGAAGTGAAAAATAAAAAAAAACCTTGCTAGAATACCAACACACATATGTACAACAAGCTACTCTATTTACACTATACATATTATATATCATGATCAAAAAGAGACCAATTACTAAACATCCTTAAAAATGAAAATTGAACGGTTGATGAAGGATTCCAGTTAATTAAGACCCCAGCAGCTGAGATACATGACGGTTCGAAGCGATTCATCGGGCCAACCGAGTTTCTTTGAGCCATCTGCTGCAGTCGCGATCTTTTGAATACATGTATAAGTACTAGCCGCCGTAACACATGGTCTTTGCAACATTATTTTACAGAAAGCGTTATCAATGATCATAGAACCATCAGACTCTGTACACTTGTTTAATTCACCATTTCTTCTTGCCATTTGCTTGAGATCAAAAGAGAGAGAGAGAGATTTGGTTTAAAAGGTTAAGCAGGTTTTATATATAGACCAAGAAGATTGGAGGTTTATATATAGGGAAAAAATGTCAACAAGGACACATCAGGATAAGGATCAAAACGAGGACTAGTAGTATTTAATTAAGAAAAGTACATTATGAGATTTTATTTTTTTAACTTTTTTGTTTTTGTTTTTAAAAAAAATCTTTGTAATATTTTTTATCTATTTTTAATCGTTTTTAAAAATTATCAAAATCCTATTTTATAATTAGGGTAAGGTTCTCAGGAGAAGTACTCATTTGAGTGGAAGAAAAAGAAATCATTTTTTACTGCATTTTAGGACAAAATTTTAAGAATTAAAATACAGAGATGTTAATGCAGTGAAATTTATAGGTATACAATGCAGTAGTTGTCGTAAATCACAAAAAATTATCCTAAAATGCAGTAATAAATGTAGATTGAAGGGTCCCTCTCATATCGATAGGTTCTCTTTGGTTGAAAAAAATTCCCTTTGGTTTTAGTAGGGTTTAAAGTTTAGGGTTTAGAATTTTGTAAAGTGTTTAGGGTTTAGGGTTTAGGTTTTAATAATTTATAAAGCCCACCAAAAAATGAAGAAAAAAAACTCGTCGAAAGTATACCTTGTGAGATGTCTAATCGAAAGGTAGAAAACACTGAATTTTATGGTGCAATTCTTATAATTTTTTGATTTGCCGTTTGTGAGATAATTAATTTTTAAAATCTTGGGGGTAAATGAATTTTTATACACGTGGATCATTCTCACTGATACTCGCATTCTCTCAAAAAATAATGTACTTTAATGAATTTTTCTCTTACTTTCTATAGAATCTTGTTAAATAATATCAAAGTACTCTTTATCCGTTTAGATCCTGTTATCCGAAAATGTCAAAAAGAAAATGGTACTTTAGTTATTTTAGGTGGAACATGGACCATTTTTGAACAAAACATAAATTTATTGGAATGAAAAGGTGAAAAAAGAAGTATAAAGACGATTTTTGCAAATCGGTATAAACCATAGGGACCATTTATGAAATTTATAACTAATTAAAACATGAAATAACTAATTAAAACATGAAAGTGTGATGACATTTGCAATGACCAAAACTGTTCATAACTTCATATTAAGAATATACATGTACTGTACAAGCCTCGATGCATGGCTATTGAGCCGTTGTTTCTGTTCCTTTATTCGATCAGTACAAACATGATTAACTTTCGGTTAAAACGTCAAGATTAACAATGACAGCTTGTGGGGCTTTAAAGTACAATACGAGATAACTATTGGTTGGCTCAACAAGTACAAGATACGTACCTTTGATATATGCTACTCCGAATTAACATTTTTTAACCCCCGTCTCAAAATAAGTGTCTATATTTATATCTGAATTTGTCAAAAAAGATGTACATTTCTCAAAAGAGATTATCAACTTTACATTTTTACCCATTTATTTTTTTCACAAAAGTCTATGTTTATAACAAAGAGTAAAAAATATATTTGACAGTTAAAAAGTGAAATCTTTATTATTTAATTAAAACTCTTTGCAGAAACTAATAAGACACTAATTTTAGGTCGGAGGTATTAAAAATACAATGAATTCTAACTTTTGTCTTTTTCAAACAACGTAATTTTTATGTCATGTATTTTCATTGCTTTTTTCAGTTTCCTCTCTTTTTAATCGTTATGTAACTCAGAAAATCGAAATCTTTTAATAAAATTTTGAGTAAACAATCCTTTAATAGTTTGTGAGTTTTAACAAGAGGATAAGATCAACCTGGTCCACACGTGGGGGATCTAATCTCCTACAAAAATATTGCCAACTTGGTTCATAACTATGAATTTTCTTTAATCAAAGTTGGATCATATGAATCGATCTTTCAATTTGATTTTAACATATGCCTCATATTACATGTACATCCAAACACTTCTATGACGATGTTCATCATCAGATTGAGTATAACTATTCGATGAATAACAAGTTTTTATTTTTTATTTCCTTTTCTAAAGATATATACTTTTATAAATTGTATTCTTTAAATTGTTAAATATTTTATTAGTTCAATAAATATTATCCTTTTTTTAAAAAAATATTAATTTTTAGTATCGGTCGAGACTAACACGCTGAGTTTAATTCGACCCACTCGGTATACATAAATAATAAAGTTTAATTTGAGTTTTAGAGAGTAATTTCGTTTTTATTACATTTGTCAAATATTTGGAGTTGTAATACATGGTGTGAACTACAAATAGGTTAATTGTCAAGGGGATAAAATATTCGAAGTTGGAAGATATACTATAAGCTACAAATATATTAATTTTTAAGGTGATAAATTGTACGATGTAAATGAAAAAATGGTTGAATATTTGATATATTGTGTTTGAAACTATGATTTTGAAGTTAATAAGTTAGTTGATGAAGATACACATTGTAAACTCCTATATTTAGTAGAAATGTTAGACGGGAGTTATTATTATATTAATAGTAAAAAGAAATTATTTTATTTTACAAAATTATATAATATTCATTTTAGATGACTAAATTTAATAATTTAATTATAAATATATATGTTATAAATAGTCACCAGAATCATTTTAGTAAAAACTATTTGAGTGTTCAAGTGTATTATTTATATGAGGATAGGAAAGAAATTATACATGATCAATAAGAGGGTGCGTAAAATGAGTTGATTATGGGTATATAGGTGTGTGTGAGTGTCATGAAATAATAAATAGAAATGGGTCTGAGTAAAAACTATTAAAATTAAAATCTTAAACAAATGCAAAAGTAATTGACAGGATCGAATTGAACCTTTCGGGTCAATAATTATAGCAATTGAATATTTTATAGAAATACCGCGGAATAGTAATCTATAAATTTAGAAGTAAAATTAAATCTGTTTTAAAGCATAAATTAATAACAAGTAAAAGCAAAGTAATTATCAAAAAGCTTCAATATTATTTCTTTGAATAATACGAATACACTTAAGTATCAGGGTTATGATTAACCTTGAAGCTTACAAATGACAATTATACAAGCTTATCAATCTATTGAATACACTTATGATTTTTGCACTTCTACTCTTCTAAGATCTGTTTTCTATTGAAGGTAAGGAGCTCTATTTATAGAATTATAGAGCTCCAATTTCACGGTACAGTAATTAATGAAAAGAATCTTTCTATCTAATCCTCCTATCGTCTTGAGCCATGCTCTGCTTTACTGAGCGCTTTTTGCTTTTGCAGAGAAAATATTTGATTATCCCACATGGTTAGAAAGATGCTCTAATCATAAACAATAGAAACTTCTTGAAAATACACGGGCAGTACTAATTTTTGAAGAACAGTAGTAACTCCAAGTAACAGCACTAACTCAAGCAGTAGTAAGTTATAAACAATATTAACTTACCCAACCGTAGAAACTTTGTACTGACAGTAGAAACTTTACCCGACAGCACTAACTTTGTTCTACCAGTACTAACTCAATCTTTTCTACCAGTAGTAACTGTTTCTGCTGGTAGTGTAAAACCTGGTAGCAGTAGTAACTTTTGATCTAACAGTAGAAACTCCTCTTCACCAGTAGTAACTAGCAGTTGTAGTCTAACCAGCAGTATTAATCTTCGATCAAGTTCTCTAGCCATCTTTAGACCCAACAGTAATTTTGTAATCGATAAATAAAAACTACATACATCTAATTCTAAGGCAAAGACTGTAAAATTTTAGGTACTTTTATTGTCTTGACAGAGAAAATAATTGTCCAATGAACATAAAGTTTATGTCCATACATAGCTCCTTAAACTATTCGAATATCCGAATTTGACTACATACTACACACACTAACTTTTAAGTTGCATAGATACCAAATTATTTCATAAACTAATATAAGTATATTTATTCCCCCGCAACGCGCCGGTTAATACTGCATGTTCATATATATGTACATAATTATGTTATTTATTCCACGTCGTTTAATGCAAGATAATAATAGTTCTTAACTCGTGACTCGACTAGCTACTTGAAATCTTGGTCTTTAACTCATGACTCGTGACTCGAATCGAATCGAGTCGTAAGAGTGACTAGTTTACAGTAAATATATAATTATATGTATATGTATATTATTGTTTAAGATTTTTGTTCTAAAAAAAAAAATATGGTGATAGTCGATAATTAATGCGTTGAACGACAATCAACAAGATTATAATTAATTCTTTTTCTACTTTATCCTTTTATTTTTAGTATTACATTACTCTAAAATCTGTTTGATTTTCTTACTCGTAAGATTCAAAGTCATTTAAGAGGCATGGTCCATTTTTTACTCGACTTTTAAGAGTCTAACAAATACGACGACGACGTGGAAGATAATGAATAAATGAATTTAGAGAAAAATCTAATGTCACGTGATTGTTTGAACATATGTAGTTGTGATTACTTTTATGATATATAAACACTATATTTTCTTACGTGACGAGTGAAAAAATTCAATTGGTAGTAATTAGAGCTTTAAATGAAAGAAACGAACACGAACGAAGTATGTTTGTGTTCATTTATTAAGGTTTTATCGAATGAACACGAACGGATAAGTGAACGGATTTTGTTATTCATGTTCGTTAGGGGTGTTTATCGGTTCGTTTTACAGTTTTCTCGGTATAATCGGTTTTGAAAATTTTGAGAGCAAAACCGAAAACTGAACCGAAACCGAACTGAAAATCGGTTCGTTTTCGGTTAAAATAGAAAAACTTAACATTTTTTAAAAAACACCTTTCAACATACAAAACTAAAAAAAATGCACGATTATACGATACACATTATATAAATCCAATTATTAATAATTGTTATGTGTTAGGCAAATTCGAGTTTATAAAGCATAAAACTGTCAATGTATGTGAATTTTAATGTTCAAACAAAACATTTATTTTTCAAAAACACACGATAGCTAAAATATTTAAGTTTTCAAAATGTTAAACTCTTTAAGTCTTCAATCGAATTCGAAAAATCACATATATATTAATATATAAATAATAATATATTTATTAAATCGAATTCGGTTTTAAATTCGATTTTCGGTTTTCGAAATGTTCAAAACCGAATTCGAATTCGGTTTTCGGTTTAACCGAATTTGACAAATAAACAACCTAAAACTGAACTGCGAATTCAAATTCGGTTCGGTATTCGGATTAAACGGTTTTAAACCAACTATTGAACACCCCTAATATTCGTTCACTAAAAAAGTTCGTTTGTTCACGAACATAAACGAACGCAAATGAACGAATTTGTGAGAAAAATGTGGGTGACTAAAATTAATGGATGGAGAGAGGTCCAAGTAGAGGTGTGTGAGAGTGGAAGGAAAATTTGAGAGGAAAATGTGGGAGGGAAATGTGAAAGGTAAAAATATTGAAATTATTTATACAATTATATTTAGAATCAAAATATCTAAATGTTTAATACTTGTATAAAAGAATTTAGATGAGATTCAAATAAGATATACAAATATCTATTAATTTAATTAAATTATTAGTTAACAAACGAACATGTTATCAAACGTTTACGAATATAAATAAACGAACGAGACATATATTCATGTTTGTTCATATAAATAAACTAACGTAAAACTTTATTCATGTTCGTTTATATAACGAAACGAACAAACATAAATGAACTTCTCGCCAAACGGTTCGTGAATTGTTCGCTGAACGTTCGATTCGCTTACAGGCCTAGTGGTAATACATATTCTACCGTTGAATCGTGTGACTAACCTAGTAGACGGAAAATACACATTTCAACATACAAAACTAAGAAAAATGCACGATTATACGATACAAATTATATAAATCCAATTATTAATAATTGTTATGTGTTAGGCAAATTCGAGTTTATAAAGCATAAAACTGTCAATGTATGTGAATTTTAATGTTCAAACAAAACATTTATTTTTCACAAACACATGGTAGCTAAAATATTTAAGTTTTCAAAATGTTAAACTCTTCAAGTCTTCAATCGAATTCGAAAAATCATATATATATATTAATAAATAAATTCGGTTTACACCTTTTACGGATTAATATATATAATTAGCATGATATGTACCCACACTCATAAAACACATGGGACCCTGAGGGAACTTACAGGTAAAGGTTCATTCCAACTCCAGATGCCCCCACTGTGCTAGGGGAGTTGCCCGGAGTCATCCTTGTGGGGTGGACAATGACTGGTGCCAAAAGCACACGGGACCAGGGTGTTCCCTCCAATTTACACCTTTTACGGATTAATATATAAATAATAATATATTTATTAAATCAAATATTGTTTTAAATTCGATTTTCGATTTAACTGAATTCGAAAAGTTCAAAACCGAAAATCGAATTCGAATTCGGTTTTCGGTTTAACCGAATTTGAAAAATAAACAACCGAAAATCGAACTGAAAACCGAATTCAAATTCGGTTCGGTATTCGGATTAAACGGTTTTAAACCAACTATTGAACACCCCTAATATTCGTTCACTAAAAAATTCGTTTGTTCACGAACATAAACGAACGCAAATGAACGAATATGGGAGAAAAATGTGGGTGATCGAAAGTAGTGGATGGAGAGAGGTGCAGGTGGAGGTGTGTGAGAGTGGAAGGAAAATTTGAGAGGAAAATGTGGGAGTGAAATGTGAAAGGTAAAAATATTAAAATGATTAATACAATTATATTTAGAATTAAAATATCTAAATGTTTAATACTTGTATAATAGAATTTAGATGAGATTAAAATAAGATATACAAATATCTATTAATTTACAAACGAACATGTTATCAAACGTTTACGAACATAAATAAACGAACGAGACATGTGTTCATGTTCGTTCATATAAATAAACGAACGTAAAACTTTATTCATGTTCATTTATATAACGACACAAACAAATAAAAACGAACTTTTCGCTGAAAGTTCGTGAATTATTCACTGAACGTCGATTCGATTATAGACCTACTTATAAATACATACTTTCTGCCGCTGAATCGTGTGACTAACCTAGTAGCAGTAGTTACAATCTAATCGGAATAAGTTTTTCCTAACTTCGATTGCTTTTTGGGGTTTCAGGCCCAAATCCCACTGTAAAATCCATTATTGTTTTTCTACGGGGCTTGATTAATTCAAGGTGCAATACGTGGTGCGTTAGATAACAATCGTCAGTGTGAGTTGATAAACGTGTACCGAAAGTTCAAGAAAAGATTCAAATTCAAATTTTGTTGGGTAATTATTTTAGAGTAAATTACATTTTCCACCGTGGAAGTATATTATTAATTTCATTTCATATCTCTGGGTTGAATTTGTTTACAGGTTTAATTTTTTATCCGATTTTTCATTTCACTCTCATCCGTCTCTTTTTCATCATGAAATGATTATAAATTATAATACTTTTAAAATTTTAAGACATTTTTACACTTTGAGGGACGGGGAGTGAAACGAAAAACCAAGTCAAGAGACTGATACCGCAAAAAATTAGACTCAGAGACAAATAGTGAAATTAATGATATACTTCATGGACGGAGAATGTAATTACTCATTATTTTAGGATGGTTAAAGAAAAATTCGAGAAATGTATACTGAGTATGCCGTATAAATCTGAGATAAAAAGGTCCAGGTAGCCTAAACAAGATAAACATCTTGGGATAACTATGAAATTGTTTGAAAACGATCACACAGTTACAAGGTAAGCCGCGTAGATCTGAGTGAAAAATAAGCGAATATCGTGAACATGAGTTAATCCCTTTCCATTTACTCGTCTGGAGGATACATTATAAACCCAATGAAGAGTAAAAGAAGGCCACATGTATGCATACTTACAAGAGTATTCGAGGGAAAAGTAGATCTTTTAGTTTCTAATTCGGATTGCTACTTGAATATATTTTAGCCTTTCTTATAAAGTTGTAACACATATAAAACTCTTGTTAGAGTACATTTGTTTTTTACTTAATGCACTTAATAAGTATATAACTTAATTATGTAAATGTTTTTTTATTTATTTTTTTTATGATATTTTCGTTATTGACTCAATAGAAAAAACATGTCTTAATTATTAAATGGTTTTTTGTTTCGTTATGCGCTTAACTTTGGACTTTTTACTATTGTATGCTCTCAATTTTTAGACTATCTATTGTATGAGGTTAACTTTCTAAAACGTCTATTGTATGTTTTTTTTGCGTGTTTTAGACTATATAAATTGACTCTTTTTTTGAAAGTTCTATACATACAATAGAAGTTAAATACATACAATAATTTTTTTTGAAAAGTTTACATCATACAATAGATGGTTCAAAAGTTGAGCGCATACTATATTAACAAGTCCAAAGCTTAACGCATAACGAAATAATAAATTCATTATTAAATTCATATAAAATGTGAATTCTTATGTTAAGTGATAGATTTTTTCAAAGTCTACTATAACGATTGAGATAATTATCATTTCAACTAAAAAATAAAACTGAAAGTGTAATAAAAATTTAACAAAATTGTATTTTTACATGAGTGTCCTGCTATTAACATAATCTATTATATCGTTATAGGTGGTGTTTGGGAAGTTTATTGCTTATTGCTTATAAGCAAATAATCTAGAAATTTGAAGCTTATTTTGAAGCCTCTCACACGTAAGCAAATTCACTTTTTTTTTCTTCCCTTTATTATTTTGTTAACGATTAAAGTATAAAAACAAAGATACTATGAATAATCAAGTGACTACAAGTCTAGAATCAATGGCTCAAATTCGACAACCATTTGGGACCTCAACCCAATCAAGTGTACTTGGTGATTACACCACCTTCCCAAACAACAAACTTTTCGCTCGTCTCTTTCATTATTAAATTTCATTATCAAATCAAACACTTAATGATGTGAACACTATGGTTCAATTTAGGGTGCATTTACATAAAACATCTCCATCCTTTCATTTTTATTTTTTTAAATCTAAAAGTGGAGGGTTTTTTTTTTTTTTTTTTTTTCTTTTATTTCTATTTTCTACAACATAAATGGAGAAAATCACACTTTTTTAGTTATAAAACAGAAAATAAAGGTTTTTTTTGTTACTTATATAACTTTTTCAAAAACATAGACCTCAAAAAACACGATTTATAGTTTTTCGAAAACTATTACGTAATCAAACATACCATTAATGTCTGACAAACATTTACTTTTTATTTAAATAACAGTTGTTTAATAGAAAATTTATATACTACATTATAAAAACTTTACCTCTTTTTCTTTGATTTCTTAAAATTTCAAGATACATAATTACTTCCATATCCCTCTAACTATTCATTATGCATTCCACAATTCAAAAAAATTTCTAACCATATACAATCAATTTCAAACTAATTTATCATCTATAGATATTATAGGTTTAATACTAATTAAACTAATCAACTAAACAAACACTTCTTTAATTTTACATATAACAAAATGAAATATAATATGGATTGAGTTATTCGGAACTTAATCTGAATCAATAAACGTCTGCATATTACAATATTTTGTTATATAATGAATATTAATAATGTAACTATCCGTTGCTTTGCGCGGGTTACCTACTAGTGTTATTAAATAAAAAACTGTATTGAATATGACATGAGATAAGATCACTCCCAACGGTGAGTGTGTCAGTTACGCCACCCCAACGTCATATCAGCACACCCCAAACTGACACGCAACTAAGACACCACTTCCAACATTAACTGTGTCACCTCAATTTTTGAACCCTACACCTATTTTTTATTTTCAATTAACACGTTTAATTAAAAACTAACATTTAAACGTAATAATACATTTATTAATAATGTATTTGAATGTAAAGTATGTGTGAATTGAAATTTAGTTGTGTGTATATTTATAGTCGTTTGATAACGTTTTAAAAAATTAATCTTTTTTCCTTATAATGGTCGAAACCCAAGAAAGAAAAAAAGTTTTTTATTCAGCCTGAGTTTCACGTGTGCGTCGCTCCGTGCGTCGATATACCGACATAGTCCAACCGACGCGTTCAATTGATACATTCGAATTAACGGCATCGGTCGACCGACGCACGTCAGTTCCTCACCCCGTTGGGAGTCTCCTAAGTGATAAAACAACTACATACTTTTTTATTTTATTTTTAATTTAGTTTAATAAATGTAATATTTGTCAAACAGAAATATTGACCAAACAAGAAAAAAAGTTCCAAATGGTTAAACGCCACACATAGATAATAGCCATGGTTTTATATCATAAAAACCAGTGAGTGTGTTTGTGGTGAGAAATAAGAGAGAAAAATAAAGAAGGATTTGGGAATTTGGAAATGGAGACTGCCATTTCCGGTCGACTCGCTCCTTCCCCTAATCGTCGTCTTCTTCATTCCAAACCAGGTCTTATTAACATCTTTTCCTCAATTGATTACCGATTTAGGTTTTGTCGTGTCGTCAAATATTAATGGTTGATTGATTGTTCCATGAACTCTCCGATTTTTTTTGCTGCAATTATTAGGTTTTATTTAGGTGATTAGGATTAATATGATTGATTTGTTAATGATACTAATCTATTAACGAAATCGACGTCTTAGGGTTTTGAGCTCACTTGTTAGGCTTTTAGATGAAACTAATTACTCAAAACAACCACGCTCGATTGACGGATATGATCATTATGGTGCAATAGTTCAGATCAGAAAAAAAACTAGCAAAATTTATGTGTTGCATTTTGTTTAAGTTTCTGGATTTTATTTCTAGAAAAACAAGTATCAGGTGTCTGTGTGAGCATCGAGTTTGTGTATTTGATTGTAATTAGTTCTTTCTATATTGCTTTAAAAATGCTCAAAATTTCTGACAGACAATTAGTATTTCTACTTTACTGATATTTGAGTTCGCTCTTAATGAATGTTTTCTTTTTACAGTTTCCCAATTGATACCTTTGCTCTAAACAGAAAAAAGTATATTGTTTCATCTGAAAATGTGTGTAGGCTAGAAAACCTAATCCGCTCTACTGTATGAAATAGAGTACAGTATAGTGAACTGCAAATTAGACTGGTCTTTATGTTATACAGTACTAGTGAAAGTTTATAAATATCTACATCTGAATGAACTATGGTTTTATGTGCGCCGCAACCTGCTAGTCATTGATATATGTGACTCCTAACAAATCTTATAGTGGGACAGAGTAGTGAATGCACTTGAACACGGTGACTTGTATTAGCTAGTTTAGATTTGCAATCTAATTTGTCCCCTGCAATAAGACACTAATTGAGTTTTGAGGAGTTCTGGAATTAGATGGAGACACATTTAATAGATTTTGTATCTCAAGGGGACTGTTATTCGGTTGTGAGGAGTTCTGGGATTGGATGGATTTATTCTAATTACAGTTTCTCAATAAGGTGAATAAAAATACGCTCAAGTAATTCGTTGAAATTGGAACTTTCATAGAATAGTGGGAAGGAACAGTGCATTTTCTCCATTTAATTCTCTTTTCCATGTTACACAAGTACTGATAATGATATACACTCAGTCATCTGTATTTATTGATTTATTGTTTTCTGCACACGTATTAAGTATGTATGAATGAATGTTCTTCGGAAAAATAATGATGGACATTAATGTGTCTGTGTGATGATATATGAACTCAAGTAGCGTCTTATTGCAGGGGACAAATACCTGTTTCATAAACAAAGCACAAAATGGATAACGGTTATGACAATGGCACCCCCGAGGCTGGAAAAAGGTGCTGGGGTGCTGGATAAGCCCGTTATAGAGAAAACAACTCCTGGCCGGGAGTCAGAGTTTGACCTGAGGTAATAGAGAAAACTTTATTTTGGCTTTGGAAGCTTCACATATGCAAAAGTGAGAACATTTTAAAACTTACTATACCCCTGTTTTCAGGAAATCGAAGAAAATGGCTCCACCTTATCGTGTGATGCTACACAATGACAACTTTAATAAGAGGGAATATGTTGTTCAAGTGCTAATGAAGGTTATACCCGGGATGACTGTTGACAATGCAGTTAATATTATGCAAGAGGCACACATCAATGGTCTCTCTGTGGTGATTGTTTGTGGACAGCCAGATGCAGAAGAGCATTGCACACAGCTGAGGGGTAATGGGCTTTTAAGTTCTATCGAGCCTGATAGTGGAGGTTGTTAGAAAGGTAAGATCTGATGATTGTCGTTTGTAAGTACTAGGATTATGGTTATATGTCAATAATCAAAAGAACAAATTATAATGAATGATAAGCTACATGATTACTAGATGTTGGGTCAGCCTCCAAAAGATGTATAGTGTATACTTTGTTGTGCTCATGGTGTGTTTTATGTCATCGATTGAGATAAGTAAATATATGCCATTGTCCAACACTTTTTGCTTCTTTTAATTTTACTAGGTGCTCAGGAATGCTTAAATTCAGTAGTCCATTAGTGCTTGCTTGATCATAAGGCTGTAATTAATTAAGTAATAATAATAAAAAGGCCAAAATTCATTTTGGTACCTTCAACTTGGCTAACTAGGTGTGCTAGTACCCTTACTTTTAAGGCTATAGATTAGTACCCTGAACTTGTCCACTCGGTTAATATTATACCCTGACTCACTTATGTGTGATACACATGACAATTTCCGTTTATTATGTGATGAGGAATTTATCATGTGATATTTGTTGTACATAATATTATTACAGTAAAAGAATACATGAAAGGCAAATTAATTTATGAGAAAATTAGAGAATTAATGCGGTAGTATTTGTCTTTGTGACATAAAATAAAATTAAGGAGTCTGATTACTAATTTTACATAATATTCGCTACTATATACTATGGTGGCAATTTAGGTTGGTGGGTCAAAATTACTGAATCCGAACCAACGTGATTAAATAAATGAGTAGAGTATTTCAATTTTACCTAAAACATACCAACCCAGACACGACCCGTTTACACGACACAACTAACCCATTTACTAATCAGCTCGACATATTATTGGGTCATTTTGGGTTAACATTTCAATTCGGGTCAAATGGGCCGGTATGTTCTATTAATAAGCATGAAATTGTGTGTAAATTGACAAAAAATAGTATTATCTATTTCATCCAAATTAAATATCAAAACAACATTAATTAAAATTCTGCAAAACATAGTAACTTAGTAAGGTATTTAATGTGTGTAAACTACTAAGTAATAATTTTTAAAAACGCTACCAACGAACAAAACACACAATAATAGCCAGGTAAGAGGACCTAAAACGGTAGTAATTTTCAGAGTATTGTTTTCTTAAAAATTAGAGTCACCTAATTAGAATTCTAATAGTATCGATTTTAATTAATATTAAGTTAACAGGGGTGAGTTCAATGTAGAATGCTCAATTTTATTTAAAAATTCAATTTTCACTCGAATTTTTAAAATTAAATATCTCACAAACGGCATGACTAAAAATTATAAAAATTACATATTCGAAATCAGCGTTTTTTTCTCTTCGAGTAGAGACCTGACAAGCTATAGTTTCGAAAAACATTTTTTATTCTTCATTTTTTTTGGATTTTAAAAATGCGATTTATATAATCACATATGATTTTAGATATAATTACATGTGATTTATGATAAAAATATAATATTGGTACACAATTATTTATCAATGGTGAATGTTAACTCACACATGATTACGACTTAATATTCATTCACATAAATAACTATAGATAAGATTTTAAGAATTGCATTCGTTTACGGCCAAAATCACATTTGATTATTGATTTGAGATTTAATCACATGTGTTTTTCAAATGAAGTATCAAATATGTGATAATAACTGATAATTCACATGTGATTTCACCTTTATATATATTTACATGTATAATTATAAAAAAATATTTGAAATTCGTATTTATTTACACTTTATTCACATGTGATTACTAATTTAATATTTAATCACATGTGATTATAACTAAAAAAATTTTCTGAAGGTTTATTAGATTATCAAATAAATTATTTTTATGTAATTTTAAACTTATAATTTGTAACTTTGATTATTCATATGTGATTATAGTTAGTGATTTAAAATCTATAATTTGATCGTAAATATATTCACATGTGTGTGTTAAATCACATGTGATTTATCATTACGAATTTCACATGTCATTAGAAAACGAAAAAAAATTCGTCGGAAGTATGTCAAGTGAGATCTCTAATTAAAGAAAGACGCTGATTTTAACGGTGTAATTTTTATAATTTATAGATAATAGTTTGTGTGAGATATTTAGATTTAAAAATAAAGGTGAAAATGGGTAATTGAAATGGAGAAATACTATTAGTTCTTCCGTTCTACATTTTTTTAACATTCTACATACAACTTTCATTTGACTTAATATATATTTAATAAAAGATATTCATAGAGTATCAATCCACATACATATAATTGACTTATGATATTTATATAAACAATTGATTGTAGATCTATACACAAACAATTAGATAGATAATGACCTCCGAAACATCAACCAGTAAATTGAAATATGAAAACAAACTTCCGGGTTTGACTCTCCTGACTGGTTTTCAAATACATATAATTCACTTGCAGATTCCTTTCTGGGTTGGACCATGTGGCAATACAAAATCCCATATTTGCTTAGTGATCTAGCCAAATAAACCCCTAAAGTTTCCGGGTTT
The DNA here is from genome assembly GCA_963930675.1 of Gnaphalium uliginosum. NCBI lineage: Eukaryota > Viridiplantae > Streptophyta > Magnoliopsida > Asterales > Asteraceae > Gnaphalium > Gnaphalium uliginosum. Next base: position 34,887,669 of record OZ005685.1, read on the forward strand.
GACTCTCCTGACTGGTTTTCAAATGGCGAGAGCCGGATGCCAACTTTATCAGCTCCAATCTCATTTGCAACGTTTTCCACTACTTCAAGAGCAAATCTGCAACAGTTCTCTAATGAACCCCCATATTCGTCTGCACTTCCATCATTGATTTGTTTCAGAATCTGGTCGATCACATAACCATGAGCCCCATGGATTTCGACCCCATCAAATCCTATATATATTTTTTATTAGAATCCATATAAATTTATTATTATAAAGTGAAATGGAAGAAAAATTGGTCAAACTTGTTAAACACTTACCAGCATCCATAGCGTTTCTTGCTGCAATTCTGAAATCATTAATGACTCGACTAATTTCGTCTCTACGTAGTATCCGAGGTTGTAAAAAAGGGAAAAGAAATTTGCGTTCGCTTCCTTCATTTGGATCAAAACCTGTGATTGGAATCAGATACTAAATGAATATTTGCAACTTAGCAGGTCATCACTAATTAACCCCATATATATATACAGTAGTTTAGGTCGTTAAAGCCCTGTTTTATGGTAGCTGTTTTTGATGAAATCCTATTAAAAGATTATGAAAGAAGATATACTTTCATCAGAGATTCTCCCAGGATACAATAATTGACAAAAGAAGAAGGCTCCTTTCGCATGAACTGCATCCACAATGGGTTTCCAGGCCTCTATATGTTCCTTTGACCATATTGCAGGAGCATTATTGTATCTAATTATTAGTTAACCAAACAAAAAAACTAGTATAATTAACAGACTCTAAAACACTAATACTAGTATTTATGTTTTTATTGGCAATATATGATCACGTACCCTCGAGGCGGGGGAGATATGCTAGCTGCTTCAGCGATCAAGAAACCACCTTTTGAGGCCCTTTGAGAGTAATATAAGATAGCATTCGGCTCAGGAATCCCATTGTCAGATCTGAACCTTGTCATCGGTGCCAACACAACCCTGCAAAATTCAAACGATCCTAACTTGATCAAGAGTATCAACTTTTTATGTTTGTAATGCAAACTCATAATCTTTGGAAACCTTATTAATTTACAATTAGTACGTACACATGGATAAATATACTAGAGAGTCAAGATATCCGAGTAGTCATGGTTAAGTTTGACCTAGTTACAACTTGCCACAAAATAGTATGCCTGGCAAACGGGTCAGGTTGGGTCGGGTTGGGTCATGGGTCAAAACAGGTTTGGGTCAAAACGGATCACGGGTCGAGCGGGTCACTTTTTGAATTGGGTCGAACGGGTTTGGTCAAATCCGGGTTAGGTCGGGTCAGGTCGGTCAACTCATATTTTTCTTTCAATTTTTGAAATTGATTTTTAAACTTTATTTTCTTATAATAATAAAACAGATTTAAAAATAATCGGTAAAAGTAAATTTATTATATTATATAACAATATATATATATATATATATATATATATATATATATATATATATATATATATATATTGCCGTTATCATACTCCAAATTTAAATTCCAAAAATATAATAAGACAAAATGAAATAGATTATATATAGCAGTTTTTATTGATGAATACTTACTGAATGTGAATGTTATGATATACAAATTAAAATAAATATGGAGTACTATTTTAATAATAATATTAAATTAATATTAATATTAATTATTAATTAAATTAACTACTCCATGGGAATACAAAAATATATGCCGTAAAAATTAAAATAGTCAATAAAATCCTCTCTCTACAATACCCAAATTCTTTCTCTCTCTAAAATACATATGTATTTATTTTTGGCAGGATTGTTATTGTCGATTACTTGAAGTGAATTACAAACTACAAATTAGTAGAAAATTAAAAGAAGAATTCTCAATTATTTTTGTGTATTTTATGGTAGTTACACGGCGACAGGACCAACCAACTTCTTGCCGGAAAGTTATCGGCAGAAGTTCAACTGGCCGGAAAGTGGTTATGCCGGCAGAAGTTGACCGGAGATGGTCGTGTACGTCGAGGTCCATAAAATCGGTCTTTGGTGTCACGGTATCTCCAGCAGTTGGTCTAAAAGTTCTTGGTGATTGCAACTCTTCCTCCATCAGAAATTGGGGGACTTCTAATAACCCGTGCATCACTCATTCAGACCCGTTCTAACCCGTTAATAATAGAAGACAACATTTCTTAGACCCATTCTTGACCTGTTTCTACTCTTTGTTGTTTGTCGGAAGTGACCCAACAGGTCAAAAGAAATAACCAAGTGACCCATTTTTTATACTATGGGTTAGAATTGCCAGGTATACAAAATAGTATTACTAATTAACTAATTATTAATACCTGCATGGTTTCAGTCCCATATTGGTGCATCATCATAATAATCACAAATGATGGAACCACGGTTACATATGCATAAAACAAAACGAGAATAAAGATTGTGGTTGGTACCTGTGGGAAAGTTGGAAATTACCCATTTTGTAAGGGGTTAGAAGGGGGATTTGGCCTTCCATTTCACTTTCCAGATATATGATTCTGAAATGAAATGAGGTCTATTTACAGGAAAGAGATTCAATTCCTTACAAGTAAAAGTGTAAACAATCACTAAGGTGTCTAGTGGTAAGGCAAATGATGTCATCACCGGTTCGAACATTTGTAGATAAATATATTGTGGGTACTGACTTGGTAAAGGGTCGAAAACGATCACTAGGATACCCGATTGGACCACATACATCTGAGTAAAATAAGAATCGCTCTTCCCAGTTAACTATATGAAAAAACATCCGCCGCTTACCCATTCAAATTATCTACAAGAAAGTCTACCCATAGAACATTCACATTCAAATTCAAACAATTTGTAAGCTTTAATGCACAAGTTACAACTAAAACGGATTTTTCTAAAACGGATTTTGTAAACGGATTTTTCAAACAATTTTCCTAAAACGGATTTGTAAAACGGATTTTCCTATTTTACAACTAAAACGGATTTGTACAACTAAAACGGATTTTTCAAACAATTTGTAAACCATGGAACCGTTCATAGAATTTTCCTAAAACGGATTTTTCTAATCGTAGCCCTAAGGGCTATGTTTAAGAATCAAATTGATGTATAAAATAGTGGTATATTAAGTTGGTTGAGAGAAGTTATATTCATGGGGTGGGTGATTATTATCAAAGTACAAACAAATTATACATGTCTTAATTTCTTAAAAATAGCCCTAAGGGCAATATTTAGAATTTTTCTAAACAACAATACTAATTTTGATTTGTTTTGTCTAAATAGAAAATCACACCACAAAAACCGAAAAACTTTATCAATTCTGTTTATTTCTTGACATGTTTATATATCATATCGGACATTCTTTCAGAATCATATGGTGGCCCATTCTGAAGATATATGCTTATATAGAATATATAAAGAAGTCAAATATGTTGGAGTATAATTCAGTTTTCTAAAATAAAATGTTTTGAAGATTAAGATAAATTGGGAAATTATTTTTCTTGATAAACATGTTAGAGTTGCGTGTGTATATATATAGGAGTTTTGTGTTAGGTAACTCGTGAGGAGGTTGAGAGAAAAGATAGCGTATGAGAGTCGTCTCCCTCCGTCTCATGTGATAATAAGTTTCCGATGATTCAATAACGACGACGCAAATTCCTTTATTGTAATCTACCGATTGAGAATGTTGTGAGGATTTGTGAGCGTATTCAAGAGTGTTGAGAGAAGCGTCCGTTCTTGTAATATTGTTCATAATAGTGGAGTGTTAAGTGGCCTACGTGTCCCTAATTTTTTCTTTCTCTTGAAAGGTTTTTCACGCAAAATGTTTGTGTGTCATGGTTTTTCTATTTTGTGCGGGTTTTATTATTGGCTTATACAAGGTTGTGTGATTTCTCGTGGTGGTGATCGATCCCAACGAGTGATATGAGAGATGGGTCGATCCCAAGAACGAGGTTCATGGAGAAGAATCACATAACCGGGAGGAAGCCAATACGAGACAAAACAGAGTGCGGTTCTTCATATTTTGCGCAGTGACGGTAGAATTGACAGTGTGAGTTCATTAACTGTCGGATCGTTGTAACATTTGGACCCTGTAGGTTCATAAGATATTGATCTACGATCTGACCGTTGGAATTATAGATCTGATGTGTTTGTAGGAGATATAAATTTTCGAAGTTTCGTTTGGGTTTCAGTGGAGTTGTGAAGAAACGAGTGTTACAGGTTCATTAACTGTTGGATCATCATGATTTTTGGACAGAGGGTTCAAGACACAATGATCTACGTCGTGACTGAATTTTTTTCGATCAGAGGTCCAGAGAGGGAGATATAAATTTTCGAATTTGCTTCTGTTTTGGGGAGGAATGTTGCAAACTTTCATTTTGGAGGAGAACTATTGGGTTTGATGAAGTTGAAAGAATGATGTGGATGATTTGAGGTTCAAAGATGATGAGGCTCGGTGGAGTAATATTGATCATGGAGGATTCATTGTGTCGAAAGTCTTCCTAACAATGAGGTTGTTGGTCGGCGTGTCCCGGTAGAGAGAAAGTCGGCGGCAAGAAGATGAAGATCAAACTCATTATCATTGAAGAAGATATTCATGTCATTGTTGAGATTTTAGGGAAGTTGAATCAAGCGAAGATTTGTTGAAGTATGTTTCAGTTTCTTAAAATAAAGAGATTTGAAGATCAAGATAAATTAGGAAACTATTTTTCTTGATAAACAAGTTAAAGTTTGCCTATATGTATAGGAGTTTTGTGTTAGGTATTTGGTGATGAGGTTGAGAGATAAGAAATCGTATGAGAGTCGTCTCCCTCCGTCCCGTGTGGTGAGTCTCCGACAATTCAATAAAGACGGCGCAAATTTCGTTATTGTAATCTACCGATTGAGAGCGATGTGAGGACTTGTGAGCGTATTCAAGAGTGTTGAGATGAACATCAATTCTTGGAATATTGTTCATAATAGTGGAGTGTTATGTGACCTACGGGTCCTGTGGTTTTTACTCTATCTTGAGAGGTTTTCCATGAAAAATATTTGTGTGTCGTGTTTTTTCTGTTGTGTGTGTGTTTTATTATTGACTTATACAAGGTTGTGTGATTTGTCGTGGTGGTGATCGATCTGAACTAGGGGTATGAAAGCGGGGTTGATCTCCTAGAAGTGAGATAAAGCTGCAGGGGGATTGGCTGAAGTTTGATTTTTGGAATCATTATGACGATTCAAAATAAGCCGAATTTCTCTACCTTTTTCTTCTTTTTCACTTTGGTTAATATGAGTTTACCTGGTACTAGCAGCTTTATCGCTTGTTCTACGGGATCCGACGCATCCGGCAAAGCGAAAGAGCCGTCCATTCATCAAAATTCGGCCAGACTCCACAGCAGGCCAACCACTGGGTAGTGTTCGTGTAGCCTGACCTCACAATACGTTGCTAATTCCGTAACACCTAGTTGGTCAAATTTCTTAAACGGGTAAGCAGATGAGGTTTTTCTTGTTCAGATTACTCGGGGAGAACGGATATTTTTACTCAGTTGTATATGATCTAACCGGGATATTTTTGTGACCGTTTCTAACCTTTTCTTTAATCACTACAAGATGTGCAGCTAGTGAAATTTGAACCTGAGACCTCTTGTGAGGATATCAGGACGCCAGTCATTAGGCCATTTTGGTGGTGGTTAGTTGAGTTAGCGTTACTTATTTGGGTAATAGTTTTTTGAATCTGAGTCATTGGGGTGATTTCTCCGTTGTCTAAACGATACAAGGTTCTATTTTACAAACAATAGAATTTATTAAAACTTATTTAGTTACGTTAACCATGATATAAAAGGGTAATTTAGAGGGTATCTCTGACCCCATATTAAATTTCAATGCTACGCGTCCGTCTCACCCGTATGAACAATCGACCATACGCTACAAGATCTGCATGTTCTTCAGATATAGCCTCGTTACCATCATCCTTCTCGTATCCACCAGCTGCATTGAATGTACCATTAAAAGCCTGTCTCATGTTGGAAATCAAAGATTACAATAACTAGCTATGAAAATGGAGAGGATTTTTGAAGCAATTTCTTTTTCTCGATGAACTGATTACAATTTAAATAATAATGCAAGTAGATAGTGCTCTCCTAAACTTAAGGATCAAACAAAGAAACGTGTAACTGATACCTAGAATATTGGTCCACTTATTCATCCTAAACTCATGTATGTATACTAATTCAAAGTGCATATGGGAAATACAACGTGCAATTAAAATAATGGCCAAGTCTTCCAAGAGAGTAAGAGGTGTTTTATTTTATCTGATTACTAAAAGCTAAAATCTGAGAATCAGTTCTGAATATTAAGAGTTAGCATCTGAAATCTGAATACAAATCATTAAGATCGTTTGATAAATAAAAAGTGCAAACATCTGAATACATGTGCTTAACAATTTCTTGGCGTGACACAAATTGCATTAATAGAAATTGAGTTACAAATTACTCAACTTACGAAAAGAGAAAATTGCAAAAGTTTCTCAACACAACATGGTATCAACCAATAATAACTTCAATAAATAAATTATCATGAAATAATAAAAAAAATTTTAAATACATGAACCAAAAAAAGAAAAAAATAATTTTAATACGTAAACTAACATATGAATCCCATTTATGCGAGACAATAATAGATACAACGTTAGGGGAGATATTTTTCTCAGTTAGAAGTTTTAAGTAATTGTAAATAACTTACTGAATAAGTCATTTTTTAGCTAGATTAAGACTTAATTAGAAAAAACTATCAAAACATCCTAATGACCTTTAGCTTACTGAATAATACAACTACCACTTTTAAGATATTATAAGCTCAAACAAAAGACCCCTCGATCTTCCAACTTTAGTGATCATAACGGGCGGGTCTTCGGGTCACTCGAACGGACCAGGTTAACTGGGTACCCATAAAAAACCCCGATTAAACCATCAAGATTATCCAACATCTCATGGGTCCCAAACTATCAGAGCATTCACTTGAAGATTTGATTTTAGGCTGGACCACGTGGCAATACAAAATCCCATATTTGTTTAGTGATTTAGCCATGTAAAGCCCTAAAGCTTGTGCTTGGGTTTGAATTTCCCCCCGCAATGTGGTTTCCAAATGGTGAGAGCCGGATTCCAACTTTACCCGCACCGATCTCACTAGCGACGGTTTCCACTACTTCAAAGCAAATCTGCAACGGTTTTCAAATGAGTTTCCTGTATCCATACTCACGGAGTTCATCGTTGACTTGATCTTTTAAAGTCGGGTATATCAGATAACCATTAGCCCCATGGACTTCGACTTCGTCAAATCCTGTATATCTTTTATTAGAATTATTTAAAATTCTTAAACAAAAGAAAACCCTTGCAACTAGACTAATATCTTCACTATTAAGGTTTCGTGTTTGTTGAAAAAAACTCACACCAAAACTTGTTATGATCTCCAGGATGTGGTCAGATGACAAACTAATACTAAAACCGAAAAGTACGTTTTTATTTTGCAACTTGAAATTAAAGTGCGCGCATCACTTGTTCCTTACTTTGATCTGAAGTGCACCCTCCCATGATAGAAGTCATAAAACAGTTGACAAATAAAGACGCCGCCTTTGGCATGAACAACATCCACAATTGATTTCCAGGCATCTTTCTGCTCGCGTGACCATATTCCAGGAGCATTCTTGTATCTTAACCGACCAAAAATAGTATGTTAGCAGGCTCTAAAACGTTGTTTTGAGAATACTCGATACATACAGAGTGTAATACTTCAAAACATTAATTAGCACCATTTCTTTTGGATTAAAAATAATTGTTTGGCTTCAAAATTAAAAGATTTCTGAGAAAGTCAGAGGTTGGATTAGGCATGTACCCGGTTAGTAGTTACGTAGCAATAGGCTAGTATGTTATTACAGAACAATAGTATTTAAATTTTAGTGCACAAAATATAAAAATTGATTAAACTTTGACGCACAAATTACAAGTAGCTTATTTGAAAAAGAATATGATAAAAACGGAAAGGTTAGATCACGTGAGTAGATATTTAATTAACAAATTAATTTTCATTAATTGTGACATTTCGTTATAAATAAAATAAGTGACTAAAATTCAGAATGAAAACCCAATATCAATATTTTGAAAACCGATTTTTAAGTCAAAACGAAAAGGGGTTCGGTTCCGGTTGGAGCGCCGGTTCAACCGGTTTCATGAATTGAATACAAAAAGTCTAGCTTTTGATTCGATTTTGATCTTTTCCGGTGGAGACATAAAATTCGAGGTGGAGAAGATAATTTATTGGTTGGCATATGCAATCAAGAGTGATGTAACGTAAAAAGTAATGTTTTTACGTACATTATTCCTCGCAATTTGAGCCAATACTTAGTGAAAACATTTTAAAACAATAGTTATTTACTAAAATTCACTAAAGTGGTTCAAATATAGACGTTGTAACAAAAATCATTAAAAACGATCAATTAATAGGCAAACCGAAGCAAATAAACTTCACCCGATTCCTCCACTAATATTTACCCTACGATATACACATCCTAACTTATCTCATATGAATTATAGGTAATTACGAGAGAGGGGAATCAAGAATCATGCAAAACGGATAAAGAACGGAGAAGATACAACATCCGAAGATCAACCGAACGTATTCCGAGAACGTATAAGCTACACATCCAAAATTTATGATTTTGATATCATTAGAAGCGTAACGGAATTACAAGATCATAGGCGAAAGAATCAAGCAAAAAGGACAAGAAACGAAGAAGATATGCGCGAAACAAGCAACGAACGAAATATCGAACAACGTGCAAAACACCAAACGGCATCACAGATGCCATATACGGCCCTTAAGGTACCGTATACGGCCCTTAGGGTGCCTTATACGGCCTCCCTAGCCCTCCGGTGAAGCCGTTTTTTCAGTTATTTTGAGGTTTCGTGCTGTTTCGGGCTTGTATTTTGTGCTTTGGAGCTTGTACGGGGGACTTGGACCTTTGCCTATAAAGGCCAAACATATCCTCCTCATTTCAAATCATCCTTCATTCTCCCACTCTCAAAAATCACTCACACTTCACATCTCTCGTTAGTTTCTCTCTCTAGAGAACTAGAGAGATTTAGTTAGACAGTTAGAGTCTAGAGGAAAGTTTTAGCTTGGTAATTACGTTGTAACGGCTTGTCAAGTTCAGACTATTGTAATCCTCAGTACTACGCTGCTTAATTTTCGGTGATATCTATTTCTCTATTTACTGTTATAATGTTTGCTTTGCATGCTATTTCAGTATATGTTTTGATTATTGCCATGGTAATTACTTAACTTAGTAATGTGATTGTTGAAATGTAGATATTAGGAGTAGGGATGATGTTAAATTAATATTTTAATCATATACGATTGGAAATTGTTATTCTATGTATCCGGTTAAACTTATCCTGAATTTAAACCTAATTTTCCATTCACTCTTTCCAGTTTTTCACGTGACTATTGTCTTAGTTAGAATCTGATCAATCCTAGCTACGAATACATAAGTTATCTATGTTACAGTATGAAGCTATGAGATCTACATAAAACGGCGATGTACTTAGTATAGCGTTGGAAATACCTCTGGTAAAGTATAAATACGTGGAAGCTAAGGAAATGTCGTAGGTACATCTCATCGTGGATTACCAAGAAGTTACACTTCTAGAACATGGCCTAGGAAACATAAAGCTGTGGAAATGCTTACCGCACTGTACACCGTGAGTAGACCTAGGGATGAACGACTGATGGCAAAGGAGGGTTTAATTTAAGACGGAAGTATTTGTGCCTACAATAATTAAATATGGAGTTCTGAAATGAAAGTAAAGACTCAGCTGTAGTCTCAGATGCTTAAACAGCTTAACTCCACTTAACTGATAGTTTAACATACGTAGAATACAATTAGTATTAGCCTTGATAAAATCAATTAGACATAAGGTGTTAAGAAAGATCAGAGGATAAATTACGGTCTGTTGCCTCATTCCTGCACCCCGGATATAATTATCCTGAGAGGGTCACTTGTTCTCTTAAAGACAGTGAGCGGGGTTTCAAAACAGCCCGGTCCGATCAGAATCACGATAACCTAGGATTTAGTGACATACGCTTTTAGAAGCTAGACTAAAAATGTAGGATCTTAGTGTTTACACTAAATGCCCGTTTGATACCTATCAATGGAAATCTCCAATCAACTTTATAATGAACATCATCCCGAAACCCTATCTGTCAGCTTAAACATCTATCTTACTTTCAGTTATTTACTTTATGCAATTAGATAAATTAGAAAACCAACCAAAACAAACCTACCTATATTTTAAATCTATCCTATCAAACGAACTTATCTTAGGTAGTCCAATTCAATTCAATTCGTTCCGATTTTAAGAACGACACTTGAGTTATACTTGCTACTTACTCAAAAGGTAGGTAGTACTTATAGTTTGAGCCCAGCTCATATAAATATTAAAACACAGGTAACGCCGCCAGCAGACGGTCTAACGACAGGTATACTTACACCATTACGTTCATTTTTGTTGTCGCCTGAGACGTTTGAATTATTGAACACTTTATTCTCAGAATTGCAATTTGTACCATATTCAAATGAGTTGAGATTGTTCATCTATTAGTTTGGTAAGCTCAACAATAAATAAAACATGAAATTATATTCCATTAATGTCTTTGTTATCAACCAAGCACGAATGTTTTGACGAAATTCCCAACAAAAAAGAAGAAGGAATTTAACGGTATACAGGGCCGTCTTTGAGGGTGTTCGAGGTAGTTAATAGTCCATCGCATCTGAATTATAGAGGCCTCAAAATGTGCATGTTTGTGTATACATATGTGTGTAGATATACATATAATTTGCTTGTTGACTGCAAGGAAAAAAAGAATACGTTCTAATTGTTTTAAAGTTGATTGAGTCGCAACAAAAAGAATACAAAAACATCTTATACCTATATATAGGGTCTCCTTTCGCCAATTAATCATATTTTGCTAAAAGTCTCCAAAAACTTAGAGACGGCCACGACGGTTTGCACTTTCGCACTTTCGTGTACTTTTTCAACTCACGTAATATAATATATTTTGATATATGTATTAGACAAATGGATTAGAAAAATCGCTGGTTGGATGATACAAAGTGATACTTATGTCGTTTATAACGAAAAAACTAAAGATGCATTAATTAATATAGAATGAAATGAATTCAAAATTAAAGTCACCACGTGGATAATTTGTAAGGGATACTATTAAATGTACCCCTACATTTTTATTTTTTCTACATCTGCCATCTTAGTAAATACAAATTGAAATTTTCAAAGTCAAAATATTTAGAATTTACGTTAGCAGTCACAATGAAATTAATTTGTTCATCAATTTCAAGAACCATCTCTAACTATTAATTACTCCGTAAGGCATACTATTTGCACATTCTCATTTACTGATTGCACACCCCCTACCCCATCAAATCGTCTTTTTTTATCCAAATTCCTAATTGCACACCCTTCCTGACTATCAAATCGATTTTCATAATTTTGTTTTAATATTTTTAAGGGATTCCTATTTTATAAAAATAATATGTTTTTATAAAAAAATTATATTTTAAAATGTTACAGGGATTCATTATGTGTCGGTGGAGTTACAGGGACAATACCCGATACCTCAAATTCTGACACTATGATATTACTATAGACAACTGTGTGCAGCTGAATGGGAGACCATGTATAAGAATCGCCTAAATATGTACACTCAATAAAACTCGAGAGAAAACTTTAATCCTGGAGATTTTATTTATGTTTAGAAGATAAAAGTTTATTTTTATGTACTTTTATTTAGTCGATTGAGTATTGTAAATTATTGTCTAGTATATTTAATAAAAATGTAGTCGATTGACCAATGAATAGTTGATTTATAAAAAAAAATTCAAAACATAAATTGCTTTATATAATAAAAATCATCTTTTATAAATATTTCATAATTTTTATAAAAATTTCTTATTCTATAAATAATTAAAAAGACTACAAGACGAAATAGACAAAAAACAAAAAAACAAAACATTTAATTGATTTGACGGGGGTGTGCGTTCAGGAATAGAAGGGTGTGCAAATAGAATTGGCCTACTATTACTAGTATAAATAAATCATAATGACCTTTACATATCTCACAAATCATCACATATACAGTTACTTTCTCCATTTCATACGAACATAAGACCTTATGTTTTTTATGCAATTTTTATTTTTTTTGTCTTACGTCACAACCTCGTATCTACTATACTTCAGTTAGATAATAAAATACTTATTCTAATAAATATGAAATTTTAATAAGACGACTCAAAAGCAAAACTATATAAAACACTAACAATTATTTTGATATTTTTGCCTATCTTATTTTCTTAGACATACTTAAATGACTAACCATCAGGTGCATGAATAACGATAAAACATGGTTGTTTTCTTATGGTCGAAAAAGTTCATTCGTAGATGAATCACTGTAGACTAATTTGAAGAATTTATTTACATATTCGCGTAATTTATATGGTTCGCGGTTTAGAAATGTTAAACCGCTATAACCAAACCGGTACCAGATCGGACCAGAACCAACTGGGCACCGAATCGGACCAGAACCGTAATAAATGTCCCATTGATGGTTATTGATTTATCATTTATTGGTTCGCGGTCTGGTCCAATTTGGTTCGGTTCTTGAACCATGTACACCCTTATCACGTATATTGTTATCTTAAAAGAAGTTCAATATATTCTTAGAACTGATATAAAGAGTGTAAACTGAATATGTTTTAAAAATTTGATTAAAGTGTTTATTCAATATGTATAAAAACAAAGAAAATATGACAGAAAAATAAAACAAAGAGCTTAACTACCACAGTATAACAAAGAAAAGTAAAAAAATATATGGAATAAGTAAAATGTGAAATGAAAAACAGTTAATGAACCTCAAATGGCTAAAAACTAGTTAATGTCTGATGATTAATTTAATACCTAATGATTACATGGTATATTGAGTAAATTAATTGGTATATTTAGATCCATCCTTTGTAAGGAAAACATGATCCTAAATGACATTAATGAGTTTGGTGAGCCTATAAGTGGCTAATGAAATGAAGCCGTTACAACTTGATTATACTTGGTATATAAATATCGTCGCATCATGCATTCCATGTGTCCTCTTAAAAATCTGATAGTACTTTTACGACTTATTGTTCCAGTATCTTTAGTGTAATAATGAAGATCAAAGTAAAAGAATCCACCATCGTGAAGCCATTAGGTAAGACACCGACGATAAAGCTATGGAGCTCTGTCCTCGACCTGATGGTCCCCAATTATTACACACCGATTGTATTTTTCTACCGGCCTAATGGTGTTGCCAACTTTTTTGATACCAACGTGATGAAGGATGCTCTTAGCAAAGTTTTAGTTTTGTTTTACCCAATTGCAGGACGATTCAAGGAAGACAAATATGGCAGGATAGAGATTGATTGTCAAGGACAAGGCGTGTTGTTTGTGGAAGCAGAGTCTGATGGTGTGCTCGATGATTTAGGTGACTTTGGGCCATCGTTGGAGCTCCAGGAACTCTTACCAAAGGTGGATTTCTCACTAGGGATTGAGTCATGTCCTTTGCTGATATTGCAGGTAACCTACTTTAAATGTGGGGGAGTTTCGCTTGGATGCGGGTTGCATCATCGTGTTGCAGATGCTGCATCTGAGCTGCACTTTATTAAATCATGGTCTGATATGGTTCGTGGCCTTGACCTCACTCTTTTACCTTTTATAGACCGGACACTTCTTCGTGCTCGGAACCCGCCACAACCTGTCTTTGAGCACATTGAATACCATCCCTTTCCACCAATGCAATCATCATTACTTAAAGCGCAATCAGATGATATCCCAATGGCCTCCATTTTTAAGTTGACACGAGACCAACTCAACGCAATCAAAGAGAAATCTAAGGAAGATGGCAACATGATCAAGTATAGCTCACATGAAATGCTAGCGGGACATATTTGGAGGTCGGTATGTAAAGCCCATGGCCTACCAGATGATCAAGAGACTAAGCTTTACATACCGGTTGATGGATGAGCTCGTCTTGCGCCCGCGTTGCCACCAGGCTATTTTGGGAATGTTATCATAAATGCCAATCCAACAGCGATGGTAGGCGACATTCAATCCAATGCAACTTGGTATGCTGCCAAAAAAATCCATGACACAATAGTACCAAGGAATAACGATTATTTCAAGTCAGCAATCGACTATTTGGAATTACAGCCCAATGTTATGGCTCTGGCTCGGGGTGCCCAAACGTTTAAATGTCCGAATCTTGTGATAAGTAACTGGACCAGGTTCCCGATTTTTGAGGCTGCTGATTTTGGATGGGGCCGACCTATATTCCTAGGGCTAGCTTCGATCCCATTCGAAGGTCTTTGTTTTGTGCTACCTAGCCCAATCAACGACGGGAGCATCTCTATTGCTATTTCACTGCAAGCTGAACACATGAAGCTCTTCAAAAGTTTCTTGTATGACATACAAGTCATGATTTGAAGTTCAGAGGAGCCCGTAGTTCATTATAGAATAACGATATTAACATTTATATTGAAGCGTAATAAAATTGTCTCATAAATAAATATATGACTAACTGAACATTAAAATCTATTTAATTATTGTCATTTCCTTTTTTTAAGGAATGGTGAGTTGTGTCAACTGAAATCGCAAGTAAAAATCAATGTGTTTTGTAACTTGTAAGAACATATGAAATCTATGGATCAATGTGTAATTGAAATGGGTCAAATGGTAATACTTTATAATTATAAATAGAGTAAACTATAAAATTTATCCTTGTGGTATCTTTTAAGTTGCGAACGTGTTAATTAAAAAATAAATTATTTACAATAATAAAGGAGGGTAATATAGGGAGTTTAATGATTTTTAATAGTATTGTGATTGATAGTATGGTATCTGAGGGTATTGTGTTTGAGAGACTTGAGTTTGAGACATTTGGTATGGATGACCAAAACCGGACATATGTGCGTTTGAGGAGGTTGGTGTTGACGGTGTTGAAGATGATGACACATTTTGGAATGAGTTTCATTGGGAGTGTAGGTTGCACGGGTTGTTTGGGTTATTCGGATTGTATGACATTGTGAATTATAGTGAATAATAATAGTTTTTGAGTTTTTGAAGTGTTTGAATATGAGAATGAGTATTTTGAGTTGTATTTGAAGTGCGTTACTCATAAAGCATGAAATAGTGGTCTAAAAATATTACAAAGAAAGATACATAACGGCTATAAAACGGGTAATTTTTATTTTTATTTTTTTAATTAAGAGAGCCGTTGGATTGGATTTTTTAATTTCGAAAAGTAGCGCCACGCGTCGAATGCTGTTCTGGAACGCTGTCATGAATAATGTTCAGAACGACGTAGGGGAGTGGGGGAATGCCGCCCGAAACCACATCATTTAAAAAAAAAACTTTATGGGTTGTTTCATACTTTAATACTAGTATTTAAACAATTTAGTGAATTTTTTTAAAATAAGTACCTTATAAAATGACATTGTTTTTTATTTTGAGCTAGTGTGTTTCAAATGTTGCTATAGTTAAAAGTCAGATATTCGAAAGTTCGACTTTCGGATATCTGAAATTTCATATAGTCAAATTCACTATTCGAATTCGAATCCGAAATTTCGGATATCCGAATATCTTAAAATAGTTAAAATAAATTTTAAAATTTTAAAAAATTTCAAATTATATGACTAAAACGTACATTATTGAGTTCATGTATCAAATATATAAAACAATAGACCACAAAATATCATTATTAATCAATATTTAATAGCAATAATCCATTTATCTTTTGTATAATTAATAAAATAAAAATAAAAAATGAAAAAAAAAATTCTAATTTTTCGGATATCCGAACTATCCGAATTATCTGAAAACACTATCCGAATCCGAAAAATTGGATATCCGAAACTCGAAATTTAGGATAATTTTGGTTTTCGGATAACAGATTCAGATACGGATATTTTTGAACACCCCTAGCTATAGTGTTGTCATGCTATACAAATTTTAATGTGATATTATGTTCAAGAACTATTTGATTTGATGTTATGTTATAAGATTGAGTTGTTATGGTGTATTATGTTAAAGAACTACATAATAATTAAATTATTTTTTTTTTTTTATTTGTTGTTATGGATGATGATTGTGATTTCATTTTTACGATAGAACTATATAATGGATATGAAATATGAATTAATATAATAAAAACTAGTTTTATTAATTACCTCATTTAAAATATTACAATCATTCCCATAAGCACACATATGTAACAAATTTAAACATGACTTCCTGATTTTAACATTTTGATTCCTTCATCCACTTTCAACACCAACTGACGATATTTCATAGCTTCATTTTTCAATTTACAGTTTTTGTTTTGTAAAGCTCAATATTCGGATCAGGCTCCCACCAATTCTACAGTTTTTTTTACTTTGAGCCTTAGAAAATAGCTTGGCGTATTCAAAAGGAGCGCGACTCATACATTTGGACTGTTGTCCTATTCACTTGAGAAAAGGATGATGGTTAATAAATAGCGGAACCGTGGTGGTTTCCTATAGTTCACTAGTAGGAATCGTGACCTAATAAAAGAAAAAGAAAATGGAAATGCACAATTTTTGTCAAATGGACCACTTTATGTTTTTTTTCCCCACTACTTAGGTGGAATGTTAAGATGATCTATACATGTTTATGTAGTACTGTAGTAGTACGTGGTAATTTACACAACCGTATAAAATGTTTGGATACATCTTGAATTAGAGTAAACAGGCCATTAAGATTTTAAATTCTTGTTTTATTGGATTTATAGTACAACCCATAATGTATTGGATAGATTGGAATTCTAGCCCAAGTCCTCCTTAGTAAAACACATGAATCTAGACTTCAATTTCCATATTATGTGTAAAAAATAATCACAATATATGATAATGGTATTTTGAGCAAAGTACATTCCTTAACGTAATCATGGATAGTGAAAGAAGCGTACGTGTCCATATATATTGAAGATGTAACATTTAGAAAATAATGATAATAATTATGTTGCAAGTAAATCAAACTACACGATCAATTGAGAAGTAGACATTTGCAATTCCTTAAAAAACATCTTGAGACTCAAATGATGGTTTCAAGATATGGACAATCGGTGTAGCCAATAACTGGATCCGTCGTATAGAATGTCTCTCTTTTATGCTTATTTTTATTTAGTGGCGCATCAAGCTCGAATCTCCTAGGCAAATCCGGATTAGCCAAGAACAAACGACCATATGCTACAAGATCTGCATGCCCTTCAGCAATAGCATTGTTACTATCCTCCTCTCGTACCCACCAGCAGCAAAGAAAGTACCATTATATATTAAAAGCTTGTCTCATGGGTCCCAAACTCACAAAGAGTAAGCTCCGCTCTTCCATAGCTTTCATCCTTGGCTACACCATGTGGCAATACAATATTCCGTATTTGTTTAGTGATTTAGCTATGTAAATTCCTAAAGCTTCTGGATTCGAATCTCCCGAGTCCATGTAATTCGCAAATGGTGAGAGTCTAATGCCAACTCTCTCTGCTCCAATCTCATTTCTGACGGTTTCCACTACTTCGAGTGCAAATCTGCAACGGTTTTCTAATGAACCCCCATACTCGATCATCAGTTCGATCTTTGACTTGGTCTTTCAGAAACTGGTCAATTAGATAACCGTGAACCCCATGGATTTCAACTCCATCGAATCATGTATATTTATTTTAGAATTTACTTTCATTGAAGGTGAAGAAGGCTGGGCGAACTCTTATATATAAACACTTACCAGCTTCCATAGCGTTCCTCGCAGCCATTCTGTAATCATTAGCAACTAGAATAATTTCATCACCCTTTAGCTTCCGGGGTGTTAGAAAACTAAACTGAACTTCACCATCACTATTGACAAAAGGACTTGAGAATTAAACGTAACTTCACCATTGCTTTCAACGAAAGGACTAGATTGTTTGTCTGATGAAGAGACGGGTACTTGTCCAGCATTTGGTTCAAAACCTATTTTGGAATCAGATTATCATTTATTTATTGTTAGAACGAAAAAAGCTACAACCTACCACACTTACTATGTACAAGCATACGTATATATTAAGATTGGCTACAATGAGACTTCAATTCACAACCTTTTGGTGGATAGTTTACTCACATACCGCTAGGCCAAAGGCCCTTTGGTGAAGCAGATAATCAACTGATGAAAGTAAAACGTATACAGTCTATTTGCAATGCACAAGGGGATCATTATATCACATTATAGTGTTGTTTAACCATGTCTTCTGATGAAAGATGAGAAGAAAAACATACTTTGATCTGAACACCTGCCAGGATGCCAGAGTTGACAAAAAAAGATGCCCCCTTTCGCATGAACAACATCCACAATCGGTTTCCAGGCATCTATTTGTTCTTTTGACCATATACCAGGTGAATTCTTATATCTTCAACCAAAAAAAAGTTATAATAAGCAACACATTTATCGATTATTAGAAACTTTACTCAAATGATACTTTAAAACATAATAAAGGGAATCGAAACTAGTAGATTCAAAACACATATTTGTTATATAGCAATCACCCTTGGGCAGCACGAGATATGCAAGCCGCTTCAGCAATCAAAAAACCTCCTTTGGTTGTTCTTTGAGAGTATTGTAAGATAGCATGTGACTGAGGAATACTATTGTAAGATCTAAATCTGGTCAATGGAGCTAACACAATCCTGCAACATTTTAGAGGAAACCGAAGTCAACTTTCGATTCTTGCAAGTATTATTTTTGAAACTGTACTATATACATGGTTAAATCCACCAGGGATATGATAATACTAAGATCAAAAGGTGAAGTATAATCTCCTAACAATCTATACTATAGGTTACAAAGAATACATCAACAGTTAGTTACAGAGATGATGCAGAAAACCAAAGAGAGTGAGCAGTGTGGTACCTGTGGGAAAGTTGAAAATTACCCATTTTGTAAGGGGTTAAAAGAGGGATTTGCTCTGTTTCTTTTCCTTCCATTGTAGACAACAAGTATCAATTAACAAGGATTACAGTCTTTTTATATATATAATTATTCCTGATTTAATGTTTTTTCTTGAATGGAAAGCATTATCATATATTAGCATATATTTTTAACTAAACAAATGTTTTTTTTTCAAACTATGCATAGTTTATGGAATAGGAATATTACAACTTAATCTTTGGCGAAGAAAACGACACTTTTGTATTCAAGTTGAAGTTGTTTTAGAAAGATAAATCCACGGCACTGTAGAAAGTTAGAAACCATAACATTTTAATTTATCGTAGTATTCTTTTGGGTTAAAGGTACGGATCGGTAACAAACATATAATGTTGTACCAAGTTAGGTAACGAACCCAATTTATTGCTAATACAGGTAACAAACTTTTTAGTTTTGTGTCGATGTCGGTATTGAACTTTTATTGACCGGTTACATTTTTAAAAAGCTTACGTGTACATGCCATATCATTTAATTAAGTTGACGTGGCTGTCACGTAAGAATTAACTCATCTTCTTTATTTCATCATCTTTTCCGGTAGATCATGTTTTCTTCGACGACATTTCGAAACCAAATTTCATGGTACTAGTTGAACACTGTCCTAGCCAAATTATTCATCACCGCTACCGTGTGCCCAATTTGACTTCAGTTTCAATTTCCAGCACCACCTCAGTTTGTACAATCTCTTTCCGGCAATTAATGTCTAATGCTGTAACAGTACAGCATACCACCATCTTTTCCGGCAAACTCGAAAGATGATTTTCCTTTAATTCATCATCAGTGTGTATGGATCAACAAGCCATTTGTTTCTAAATCTTGAACATTCAATTCACCATTTAATATATAATCTTCAAACACACAAATATATATAGTTCGCCAGGAAATCCGATCGAAGATGGCGAAGTTGCGGGAAAGCAACAGTAGCTCAATCAAAAGATCATCGATTAAGTATATAAATCCTAGCCCTTGAACAATCACCACCCCAAAAATCATGCTTACTTTGGCGGACCCAGAAAATTTAGTCACCGGTGGCACTCCACTTGATAGTTTATTAAGTTTATTTAAATGTAAGGTGCACCGTTAAAATATGAGTGATAACACTCTTAAAGAACCAATAACTTTTCAACTAATTTTATACTAACTCAGCTTAATTGACTGGTGTCACGTGACACCGCTAATTATAACGTATGTCCGGCCACGCTTCCTTAAGCCCACCGTCGTTAGAGATGATGACAATGATACTTGATGTGCTAATTATAACGTATGTCCGGCCACGCTTCCTTAAGCCCACCGTCGTTAGAGATGATGACAATGATACTTGATGTGCAGGACTTGGTAAACACAAAATGACAAAGACGATGGTTCTTGTTGGATTTGTTTTAATTTAATTTTCTTTTTCTTTATTTAATAAATATGCCACATGTGTATACAAAATTCTACGTAAGCAATTGTCTTTGCCACCGTGTGTATGGAAATTTCCAGATAAGCAATATAGAAAAATTTATAATTATTATCTATCTCCACATAAAAAGTTTGTTATCTGTATCAGCAATAAATTGATACGTTACTTAATTTGGTACAAAAGTATAAGTTCGTTACTGATCCAACCCTATTCTTTTTATCTCAAATTTATTATCCATGAAAAAAAAACGAGAAGTTTAAGAATATATAATAATAAGTATAATATAATTTCTAATGCAATGTCATTTTTACTATTACTTTTTATATACATTATTATGTTATATATCTTAAATAAATAGAATATATGATTCACCTTTATGATATCATCGTTCAAAATTGAGATCCAATTAAGTAATTAGATCCATCTATTTACTTATTTTGTTCGTTATTTGAAGGTTTATAAAAATGGTGTTGTATTTGTAACTAATACAAAAATATATAAAGAATACAATAATAAAATATTTCGGACATTCTGTAACTTCTATGTATTTGTAATATAGTATGTATTATTAATTTTTTTTATTTAGAATACATGGATATGTATTATAAATTAATTAGAAATTGTATTAGCATGCTAATTGTTATAATGAAATACATTATAATATAAAACAATTATCTAAAACAAAAATATGATGACAGAATAATAATACTCATCTAGGAAGTTTTCAGAAATATCAAACATTTATTACAAAATCATTAATCTAACAACTATCGAAAATCAACCGCATTAATACTTCTAAATAAAAATTTAAGGTAATAAATTTTTTAACAATTATTAATTTACAATAAAAAATATAAGGTAAATTTGAAGTACCTGTTAATTTATTAATGTAGATGTATAAATAATAATAATAATAATAATAATGATGATAATAATAATAATAATAACAATAATAATGATAATACATGGGTTTATTGTTCAAAATGTATTAAAATATACACTTATACTATTGCATGGGATGAGTTTTGAAAATGTCTATCGTATGTATTTAAATTCTAAAAATATCTATTTGTATATACTTAACTTCCTATTGTATGTATAAAACTTAATAAAAATATGTCTATTTATGTAGCAAAATATGCCCAAAAATGCATTCAATATACATTTTTTAGAATTTAAATAAACACAATAAAATTTTAAAGTTCGCTACAATTAACTGTAAAAGGTGTAACACTTAATACATTTTGAAACCATAAACGTTTTTAAATTTGGTGAAAGTAATGAACTGATGTTCAAGTCTTTAATATTTCATAATATAATATCTAATATATATATATATATATACATATATATATATATATATATATATATATATATATATATATATATATATATTCATAATCAAAATGATAATTACTAATTAAATTATTAATTTTTGTTATATATAGTGAATTTATCCATCAAAAGTAGGCATACGGATATCCCAACGACTAGGGGTGTTTAATCGGTCGTATTTCAAGTTAATAGAGTTTTTTGGTTTGGTTTATTCAACTTTTGGTCAACTCTTAATCTACTTGGGACTCAATTCAAACTATATGTCACTCAATCCAAACCAACCAAATAAGAGTTTGAGTTATTCGGCTGGGTTTCTTATTTAGCCAAATAAAATTCTTAAATTATAATTTAAATTATTAAGATAATTGAATTGCCCAAATACTAAGTAAAAGTATTTTAATTGTTCATATTGGGTCATTTGGATAAATGGAATTGTATTTTGTGGTAATTGAGTTATATGAGTAATTAGAGTTGTATGTCGGCTATCGAAATTGCATTATCAAATATTCAAACCAAAAGCGAACTATTAAATCGATTCAGTATTTGGTATCACCCGGAAACCAAAACAAATCCCAAGAACCTAATCTAAAATATCCAAATAATATATGGATCGGTTGAGTTATTTAGTTAAACCAAATAATAAACACCCCTACCAAGGATAATCAATGATATGAAAAATCACATTAAATATTTCTGAACAATATACCCACCGTTCGGCCAAGATTCTTGCCTCCTCGTCGGTACACCTTTATCTCTTCCTTTTTTGCTTGACCCCTCGTCGGGTTCGGGTTCAACTTCGGCCTCGTTTTCACTTTCTTCTACATTTTATGTTTCGGGCATGGAGAAATTTGCGTGTTGATAATGTGGGTTTTATGGGTATAGAGAAAGATGTGAGTTTTGTGAAAATTGTGTGTCTAGGTGTTGTGAGGTATGTGAGTGTGTCGTTTAGTACCACACTTCAAATTAGTAATTGTTTCGTGGGTCGTCGGGTGCAAGTTACTACAGATTAACAATGGGTACAAAATATGCAAATCCAATTGGTTGAGACGGTGATCGGTAGCTTGATTGAGCGGAAAAGGAACACGTTGGTGAACTTGGATTTGATATCGGATTGTTAATCAAATTTTGCCACATATCTTGGGCTCTTGATTGTGTGTCTTTATTTTTATATTTAGACATTTTGTAGTGTGAATTATAGTTGAAATGGTAGTGTAAATGTATATGAAATGGTAGTGTAAAAGTGTATGAAATGGTAGTGAAGTGAATTATACTATAGTGTGAATTATAGTTGAAATGGTAGTAGCATAGTGTGAATTTTAGTTGAAAGGGAGTGTGTGTGTGTGTATATATATATATATATATATATATATATATTTATATATATATATATATATATATATATAGTAATGGAAATAGTGTTTAAAAAAAACGGTTATTTTTTGACCGTTTAAAACTTTGCAATTTTTTTTACAACGACTACATAAAAAAAACTATTTTTTATTCGACGGGGCGGCCTCAAACAAACACAAGCGACAGAGGTTCCGTTTTCTGACGGGTTAAATAGACGGAACCAAATCAACGGGCCGTGCCATTGGGTAGGCTACGTCGGTTGGAACCGATGGTCAACTGAAGCTCTCGATGGTAGTGGCCTTAAATATATCGAGTTTTTCAACAGTTAGTGATTTTTAAATTTCCTAAGACCACTTGGTATGCAGTTACAATTGGGCACCGTTCTGCTTTGACCACGACACAACGGTTCGTATATAGACCGTTGTGGACGACCGTTGTGGTGGGAAAGTAGGTTTAGAACAATCAAGAAGTGGGGTGTGCTTGGTTTTTTCTTTTCTTTTACATTTTAATGTTTAAAATAAAATAAAAATTAATTTTAAACGGTAATATTAACGTTAAAACGATTATAAATTTTTTTATCGAACGGTGTTAAATAAAGAAAAAAAGGTTTTTTTTAACACCTAAAAACTACCTATAAATACCCCATTATATTATCTTCAAAAATTACCACAAATTTATACAGTTCACCTACATACGTAATAAATCACAAATCACAAGTACTCTCACAAAAAGAACTTTTTGAAATTAGAAGAACTTTTTGAAATTTTGCCACAATACGTTGACGAAGAAAAAGAACGCGAAGTTGTCGATTGTGAAGGTGTCGAACAACAATTGGTGAATGACTATTTTTAATTATTATAATTTTTTATTTAATTAATGAAGTGGTATTATTAATTATTGTATATTATTTAATTAACTGTAATGGTTTTATATGAAAATTTGAAATAAAATAAAAAAGTGAGATACAGATTGCAATCGTGATAGTTAGAACTGCTCGCAGTTGTGGGACGACACATAATTGTGATTAAATCCTACGACATGATGTTATGGTTGCACGTGGTCTAATAAGGGATGACAAAGGAAAGCTAGTCGGTCAACAAATAATAATCTAAAATAAAGTTACAAGTAAAACGATAAAGGTAACCACTATCAAAAAAGGCATTATCTTTTTTAAATTATACTACATTTAAAATATATTAAGATAAAAGTAACCACTAAAAAAATAAATAAATAAATAAAATCAAATAAAGTTACATAAATGAGTCTACAAATTTCAGGTAGAAATGAACGTACCCGAGAATCGAACCGAACCTGAACCAAACTCTACGTAACCAATAACATTAAACGATTATGTGTATCAAAATATCAGCATAAACGTTATATCTAGCTACATATAAATTCTGTTGGGTTATACTAGTGAGTAGTGAATACAAAATAAACAAATAGTGTAAAGCAATTAAAAGGATTAATAATGTTTGATACTATTAATAAGAAATTCATTTAAATGCAATGTATTGAGAGACATATATTAGAAGATTAATGATATTCAATTTGATCAGATAAAGTTATAATCATTTATGTATTTATTATGGTCCAGTCACACACGAATCTTGTTTTTCAATTTGACTTTTTTGAGTTCGATTTATATCCGAGTTATGATTTTAATTTGATTTGGGTTGTATTTGAAATTGTTATAAACAACACCCACATATATCGTTTTTAAGTTTAGTTTTGTAGATCTAAGTATTTTCTTTTGTAATGGTTTGTAGCGTCGTTATTGAGCTATATGTAGCGTCGTTACCATTTTCCACGATGTACCTACTAGCCGTAAAAGTACCATTAAAGGCTAGTCTTATGGGCACTAAACCATCGGACCATCGACTTTCCTCTTCTGGGGCTAAATGTGATTAGTTTGAGGATTCATCACACTTTTATAATTGAGATCCCCGGTTTAAATCCTAAGTCACATATATTTCAAGTTTAAAAATACAAACTTTTTCAATTCGAATAATTAAAAGAGCTTTCAAATGAGTAGAGGTGAATATGAACGTCGACTGAATATTTTGTGTGAAACTAGTCGATTACTTGTACTCGAGCTCGAGTAAAACTTGAACATCATCAAAACTCGAACACGAGTAACTCAATTATTCATTAACACCTCTTATCTAAAAATCTAAAATAACCAACAATATCTCACATTTCAAATGGATTACCACAATGTTCGATGTTGATTCCTCAAGAAAACACTTGGATTTTTCTTCATCCGTGGAGTTAAAAATCTAGGATCTAGGATATATTCTTAAAAAAGCAAGAAAGAAGTCACGTCAGCATCAAAGTAGTCCAACGTGTATCATATCTACTGGCTACTAAAAGTCAGATAAGCGACAACTCATCATGCTTGTTGCAATGGATAACAGAACAGATAAGCCTCACATTTTCAACCTCACTCACTTGACCCCTTTCCTTAATTTTCATTTTCTTTTCTCTGCAACTCCACTTTAGTCTTCCTTTTACAATTTAATTATGATCTAAACATATATTTTTATTAAAATTAAAATTAAAATTTGTATTCCAGTCTTGTTGCATTTGGTGTTAGTAACAAACTAACAATAATAATAATAATAAAAAATGGCAGCAGCTGTTGCTTCACTTTCAGTTTGTGGAGTTACTCAATCATCCTCAGAAAGAAAAATATGTCATCCATCTTTTGTTTCCGGTTCTTACGCCTTTAAGGTTTCTACTACTTTCTCTTTTCACCCCATAAACTTTCGATCTTCGAATTCGCGTTCTCGTTTCATTGTCCATTGCATGTCCACCGGATCAGGCAAGTTCAGTTCTTTCGTACTTACGATTTATTTAATTTTATATGCATTACCAATGTAGTAGATTTTTACGAAGATAAATTGAGAAGAAGGGTAACATAAGATACCAATATTGATAATGTGGGGTATGTGAAATTTTCTAGTTCTAGCTTATAAAAAAGTAACATAATTTTTATACACTAAATGGGCCATGTGTATGTTATCTTTCTGGGCAACATTCAATTTTAATATTGTGTTACCATTTTCATTAGCTAGATATCTTTTCATTTCAGGTTGTCAATATTGATATTTTAAGTTATAAATATATTGGTAATGGTAATTAATTTACCTGTTTTTATTTATTGACATTGGGTTTTTAATGGATCAGATGCACCACCACCAGTGTCTGAGACGAAATCTAAGTTTCTGAATGCTTATAAACGTCCGATACCCAGTATATACAACACTGTGCTGCAAGAACTAATTGTACAGCAACATTTGATGAGATACAAAAAGACGTATCGTTATGATGCAGTATTTGCTTTGGGTTTTGTTACGGTATATGATCAACTTATGGAAGGCTACCCAAGTGATGATGATAGGGAAGCAATCTTTCAAGCTTATGTTAACGCGCTAAATGAGGACCCACAACAATACAGGTCCTTTGGCTATTCACATCAAACCTTAAGAATTTAAACAAGAATATGGTTACCTACATTAAAAAGTTCAATCTTTTTGTTGAAATTACGATTTTAAGTTGCTTTTTTTGTTGACAAAATTGAAATCACAGTCCTTTGAATATGTGAAATGATCTTTGGTTACCTACATTGAGAAATTTGGGTACTTATCTATTTTCAGAAATTTGCTCTTTGCATGATGAATACTAATATGACTAAATTATGTTGACCCTTGACTACTGCAGGGCTGATGCACAGAAATTGGAAGCATGGGGCCGTGCTCAAAACCCGAGTTCGTTGGTTGATTTTTCGTCTAAAACAGGGGAGGTTGAGGACATTTTAAAGGATGTTGCAGAAAGAGCAGGGGGTAGTGGGAATTTCAGCTATAGTCGCTTCTTTGCTGTTGGTTTGTTTCGACTTCTAGAGTTGGCAAATGCGACAGACCCCACCATTTTAGAAAAGGTACTTATTATTCTATCATTCATCATCTGGCCTTTTTCTTCCGTAAAAAGTGTTGCTTCTTTAGACTATTGTATGTGCGAATGTTGACGACTGTTACAATCGCAAGTCACATTTAGGAGATCTAATAAAGATTGGTTCTGTTTGTAAGGGAAGTGAAATGTTCTTAGAGACAAAACTAAGTTTCAACTTAAAAATTAGACACGCACTATGAAAATAATAATGACTATGGGACTTAAAATCATGCTTCGATCTGGATCCGCCCCAAAAATTATTAGAACCATACTCATTTGGTTGTCATTATAACCACAACAATCCCCTTTAGCCTCTAAAAACTGTCATATTGACATCTTTCTTGTTTAACTATTTTTGAGATAATGGCATCTTGAATGCTTATTCTTCAAATAAATTTTGCCAAACCCTTCGCCGTCCTAGTTATCTAGCATAATGGACATATTTGACTCTAAAAAGGGAAAGAAACTCCAACTGGATTGAAACTATGCTCTTGCATAGCAATTCATTCTGTTATGTAATAAATACATAATCATGTATTTCCACATATCTACAGAAAAAAAAAAAATTGCACATCATTTGGGTGTTCGACCCAATGTGCGCTGCGGGTTGACATAAAAACCATTTAATAAAAGTTGACTGTTGAAGTCTCTACATGGCTATTGGGAAGTCTAATTCTATATAGTTCGAAAGGTGCATTTGCTCTTATCATTTTATCGCCATTGCTTTTTTTTTTGGTGTTCCAGCTTTGTGCAGCACTCAACATCAACAAGAAAAGTGTTGATAGGGACCTTGACGTTTATCGCAATCTGCTCTCAAAGCTAGTTCAAGCAAAAGAACTTCTAAAAGAATATGTCGAGAGGTACTTCATTCAATTCAACTTTCAACACCATGGAACTGTTTATTTCGTCATCATTAATCTTGTTAATTTTGACAAAAGGTTAGCATGTTTCTGTTTATTAAGCCATTACGTTTTCCGGTTTTAGGGAGAAGAAGAAGCAACAAGAAAGAAGCGAACCTCAAAAGGCTAATGAAGCGGTAAAAAACTGATCAGCAGAAAACCAATATGTCTGAAAGTATCGAGCGCTTACATATGTGCAGCTAGCTAATAAAACTTTTGAATTTTTGTTCAGTGTAAATTTTGCCATCATATAACCTTTTATATCCATGTTTCTTGATGTATTTCTTGTGAAAAAAATACGGTACGCAATCATTATACAAATTCTAACAAGTATCTAGTGTTCATCTTGATTTGTAAAATTACTATTACGAATTAGTGTAATGATTGTTCATCCTTTTAATCAAATTATTTGTTATCTATTGATGGAATTTAATGTTCTTTCATCTAGGGCTGTTTACCGTTCGGATAAAATCAAATTATTTGATTGGATAACATTGGATTGTACCATATGGTTTAGATAATTAGACTTTTGGATTGGTTTGGACCAAAAATGAAATTATTATTATTTTGAATCACGGATTGATTTTGATTAATAAATTATAAACTGAATTATCGAAAAAGACCGAATAAAAACTAACTATTAATTTTTCAAACATTATATATCAGACACATAGCATACAGAATAGTGTACTACATTATTCATTTATCATATACCTAAATATTTTTTGCAGCTAACTTAGGATCTAAGTATAAAAATAGAGATATAGTTTCATTAAGTTGCATGTCATTAGTATATGACATATACTACTCATTATCATCATTTATAAATGTTTCAATTGGCAAATGATCAACATATTTTATACTTTGGGTGAAGATGATGTTGACGGTCATATTAATTTTTTATAAATGTGATAAATAATTTCACAAACTACTATATTTGTGAATAAGTAACTTCATTTGATATATTAATAAAAACCAATTTAAAATCCTAACTTTTGAATTTAAAAACTAACTTCGCATTTATAAATTATCAATGCAACATGGTAACAAGTAACCGCAGTCCGCAGATATCCCTCGTGATATTACCCTTTCACGAGTACAAACGATACCCTCGTGACGCCGACGATGATTAAAAGCGATCCATCCAAATAGTCATTTGATTCGATTCAATTCAAATTTGATATTTGCTTGGATCGATAGGATTCAAAATTTAAAAACCAAAATTCATGGATTTATGTAACTGGATTGGAATCCAATCCATCCAAATATCCAAACGAACACCCCGGCTTGCATCATCAATTCCTTGTATATTGTAACACATGCTATAGAGGCCTGGCCCAGCCTGGTCCTCAGCTCAGTCTTCTTTGGGCCCTGTCCGGTCCTATTTAATCATCTAATGCTTTAACAAAATCCTGGTGGCTAAATGGCGGATTTTGAAATATCATCTCTTTAATTAATAAATAATTTCATTTTTAATAAAATTCACATGGATAATAAATTTTTGCCATTTTGCTCAATCTTTTTATTAATATTCATATTCATATATAGTTATATAGGTATATAGTTATATATATATATATAAGATATAAGATAAGATTGATAACTCCACATTGTTGTATACATTGTCACCACATTGTTTCTCCACTTCATACATTTTTACTTTTCACTCCAATCCATGTAATTCGTACAACTTTATAAGATGAACGACGGATTCACCCTATAAAATGTTATATATGATACAGCGCCACGTCATTATCCCTAACGAAGAAGTGTGATACATACAATCTCACCTGATTAAGCAATGTTCTTTGTATACAAGTCATGTAACCCCCGTTACTAATGCTCTAAAAACATATAGCTAAAATAGACAAGTCCATATTGTAGATTAGAGAATATTATTTTGAAGAGGATGATTTTATTGATTGATACAAACGATACATATATACTGGAAAAATATAACAAACTTCCTAATAAGTTTCCTCTAATTTAGAGCTAAAAATATACAACATAAATGAGAATAATAATCTCCAAAAATAGCTCTCTTCAACACTCCCCCTCAAGTTGGAGAATGGATGTCGATCATTCCTAACTTGCTAAGAGAGCTTTGAAACACTCTCCCACACACCGCTTTTGTTAACATGTCTGCAAGTTGGTCTTTAGACGATACATGAGGTAACTTAATCGTTCCATTCTCGAGATGGTCCTTGATGAAGTGACGATCGATTTCAACATGTTTTGTTCGATCATGTTGAACCGGGTTGTTAGTTATCTTTACAGCAGCTTCATTATCACAATACAAGCTTATAGGATACGTTACATGAATCTCAAGATCTCGAAGAATTCGTTTTATCCATAGTAGTTCACATACACCATGAGCCATTCCTCGATACTCCGCTTCCGCACTCGATCTTGCAACCACCTTTTGCTTCTTACTCCTCCATGTAACTAAGTTACCTTCAACAAAAGTAAAATATCCCGAGGTGGATTTACCATCCGTTTTATCTCCTGCCCAATCTGCATCCGTGTATCCATTCACTTGATCCTCTCGATTTTTTGCAAAAAATAGTCCCTTTCCTGGTGAAGTCTTTAGGTATCTAAGTATTCGATATACTGCCTTCATATGATCTTCACTTGGAGCATGCATAAAACGACTTACAACACTCACGGCATAAGCTATATCCGGCCTTGTATGAGACAAGTATATTAACTTACCGACCAACCTTTGATATCTATCTCTACTTACTGGAACTTGATCAGGATGAATGTTGAGCTTGTGATTTGTTTCAATCGGAGTGTCTATCGGTCGACAATTTAGCATTCCAGTTTCCGCTAGCAAATCCATCACATATTTTCGTTGACACATAGAAATTCCTGCCTTCGATCTAGCAACCTCAATACCTAAGAAGTACTTTAATTGGCCAAGATCTTTCAACTCAAATTCCGTTGCAAGAACGTTTTTGAGATTTGCCATTTCTTCCTGATCGTCTCCCGTAATTACCATATCGTCAACATATACAATGAGAGCTGTTAATTTTTCCTCGTTCTTCTTAACAAAGAGTGTATGATCCGCATCACTTTGTTTGTAACCAACCTTCTTCATAAATTTCGAGAACCGACCAAACCAGGCTCGGGGTGATTGTTTCAATCCGTACAACGCCTTTTTTAACTTACATACTTTATCACTACAGCTCGAGCCAGGTGGGAGGTC
Source organism: Gnaphalium uliginosum (assembly GCA_963930675.1). Lineage (NCBI taxonomy): Eukaryota > Viridiplantae > Streptophyta > Magnoliopsida > Asterales > Asteraceae > Gnaphalium > Gnaphalium uliginosum. The sequence goes on from OZ005685.1 coordinate 34,918,874, forward strand.
CATATATACTTCTTCTTCCAAATATCCATTTAAGAATGCATTCTTCACATCGAATTGTCTCAACGGCCAATCCCGATTCGCGGCTATAGACATAAGAATACGAATTGTGTTTATTTTTGCTATGGGTGCAAAAGTATCTCCATAATCAATACCATATTTCTGAGTGTATCCCTTGGCTACGAGCCTCGCTTTATATCGATCGATGTTTCCCTTTGAATCGAGCTTCACTGTGTACACCCATCTACATCCCACTGTTTTCTTTCCTTTTGGAAGAACCACCATTTCCCAAGTTTGATTTCTTTGCAAAGCTTCCATTTCTTCGTTCATTGTCTTTCTCCATCTTTCGTCTTTTAATGCTTCATATACATCATTTGGGATAGTAATAGTGGATAAACTTTCAACCACGTGAGCTTGAGATTCCGCCAAGCGGTGAGTAGAGACATAGTCACAAATTGGATATTTGGCTTTCGTCTTAAGGTCGGGTTGATATTGTTTCTTCGGTATCCCTCTGTTACATCTTGTAGGATATCGAGCACTATTTTCCTGCAAAACAGAAGCATTATTAGGAGTAATGACTTGTTCCAGATTTTCGATGGAGTTATGTTCGGAGGTTGTACTATCTCGAGCTTCTTGTGATTCACCCAAGTTGTCTGCCACATGTGGTTCACCGTTTGGTTCATTATTTTCAATATCGCCTTCGGATTCAGATTCTGATTCACCATCTTCTATCTCGGGTTCAAGTTCATTTTGAGGTTCTGGTTCGAACTCATTGTCATGATGTGTTTCGGTTTCATGACTAGGCTTCGTACTTGGCTCAGTTGATATTTCAATTGTTGATGAATTATTCTTATCCAAATTTGCATGTGCATGTGTGTTTTCTTCATTTAATGTTTTCTCCCCCTGAAGAGAATACTCATGACCAAAGAAAGACACATTCTCATGAAATGCCACGTCTCTAGTTATATACATTTTTTGAGTGTTTGGATCATAACACCTATACCCCTTTTTAAACTCCGCATACCCTACGAACATGCATCGAACAGCTCTTGGTTCCAACTTTCCGATATTTTGATGAACATAAGCAGTACATCCGAATACCCTTGGTTCAAGATTTTCGCTTAATGGGGTGTTCATGAGTTCTTGAAGCTTTACAAGTAGGGTTTTGAAATCAATAACTCGGGATGGAGTTCTGTTGATAATGTACGCTGCTGACCGAACTGCTTCATCCCAATACTCTCGTGGAACGTTCATATCAAAAAGCGATGCTCGAACGACTTCAAGCAATTGTTTATTTCGCCTTTCAGCGAGTCCGTTCTGTTGAGGTGTGTTCGCACACGATGTTTGATGTCGAATTAAGTTTTCTTTGCAAAACTGTTTCATATCGTGATTAATGTATTCCCCTCCGTTGTCTGATTGTAGTACTTGAATATTGCTTTTAAATTGTGATTTAACCAACTGATGTAATTCTTTAAAAGCATAAACTACTTCACCTTTAGTTTTGAGCAATGAAATCCATATCATACGAGTACACTCATCAACAAATGTCACAAAATAACGCGAGCCATTAGGAGTAGCAATTTTAGCGGGGCCCCAAACATCGGAGTGAATAACCATAAAAGGAATTAATGTTTTATTATTGCTAGGAACATAAGAAATGCGTTGGTTTTTTGCCAATTCACACGTTCCACATTTGATATCGCTGTCCATTACATTCAAAAACAAATTCGGTTTTAGCCTTCTAAGATAATTAAAAGAGAGATGGCCTAATCTGCGATGCCATAACCATGCCAACGCCTTATTCGACTGAGTTATTTCGGTATGATACGCTTGTCCACTTGGGTGTTCTTCGAGATAGTACAACCTTCCACGTCTAATACCATAACCAAGAATCCGAAGTGTCACCATGTCCTGAAAAATGCATTCGTTAGGTGAAAAAATTACATAGCAATTCAAAGCTTTTGTAATTTGGCTAACAGAGAGAAGATTAGAGGAGATAGATGGAACAACAAGAACAGTATCTAGATTTAGTTTGCTAGAAACTTGTGTTGAGCCTTCACCAATCACAGGTACAACTCCCCCATTCGCTGTTTGTATAGCAGTTTGTTTTGAGGGGTTTAGCGATGCAATTTTAGTTGAGTCATTCGTCATATGATCAGTTGCACCGGTATCAATTATCCAATTAGTGCTCGAAACATGACTATTATTTAACATACCAGAGTTATTAACGGATGTCGTGTGTGCAGCAATTGAGGGGGACGGTTCTTCATTGTTTGAAGTAGCAATGGAGGCTTGACTTATCTTTTTTCGCGGTTTCTTGGTGAAATCCCACCATTCAGGATACCCGATAATTTCGTAACATCTTTGCTTCGAGTGACCTTCTTCTCCACAGTTGGTGCATTTTACTGTATTTCCCTTACCACCATTAGCATTATTCATCCTTTTTTGACGATTTCGAGCAGCAAGATGAACCATGCCATCCGATTCGATTTTCTAATCTTCCATTGTATGTCGCTGATTTTGGTCCTTCCGAATATACGCATAACACGAATCGAGATCGAGAGGTGGATCTTTCCTCAATATTTCACTTCGGGCCTGATTAAATTCGGGATCTAGACCCGCTAAGAAAATGTGAACACGAAGACGGGCTAGAGTTTTATTGAGAGAGACCGTTTGAGCAACACTCTCTTCTTGAGTTGTAATACGGGTATCAATTTCTTGAAAAATACTTACTAATTCATTGTAGTATACGGGCAATGATCTTGCATTTTGTCGAGTCGTGAAAGATCTTCGGTTCAACTCAAATAATTGAGTTTCATCTGTACCATCATAGAAGGTCTTAGAAACTGCCTCCCATATTTCCGTTGCTGTTTGGAGTCGGATAAAACGTTTTATTAATGGTGGACTCATTGAATCAATGAGCCAACTTTTAACTCGATTGTTATCAATTAGCCAATTCTCGATTAGCTTTTCGTCGGTTGTTGGTTTCGCGGTTGTACCAGTTAAGAACCCGGATTGATTCCTTGCTCCAATACGCATCTCCATAAGTTGTGACCACAGCGGATAATTCGAATCATCAAGAATGATTCCAGTAGGAAACGGTGCATCTTGTACATTCTGAACGATGACACGAGTTTCTTTAGAGGAGCCCTCCATTTCTGATATCTTAACAATTTCGGATTTGGTGTTTCGAATGAGCGATGATTATTGGGTTTTTCGATTAGGGTACCGCTCTGATACCATGTAGATTAGAGAATATTATTTTGAAGAGGATGATTTTATTGATTGATACAAACGATACATATATACTGAAAAAATATAACAAACTTCCTAATAAGTTTCCTCTAATTAGGAGCTAAAAATATACAACATAAATGAGAATAATAATCTCCAAAAATAGCTCTCTTCAACACATATAATACTTTAGATATATCAATGGCATAGGATATTTCACGTTCACATTCACCTACGTAATCATAATTTTTATTTTACCGTGTATTTACATATAATTATATTAATAATATTCATTATTACTTTTTCATAGATATCATATCGTTTAAATTAGTTATACGCCACCTCGTGCCCGAGCATATTCTATTCTATACCATGAATATATTAATAAAGATCATCATCATATCAATAAAATATTAGACTAATGACGCAATGGGCGTTCTTTAGGGGTCAAATATTAAAATTTTAATTTTCACAAAATCTTTGTAGATTGCGTATTAAATTATAGTAATGCAAATTGCATGGATAATTTCCACGTATGATGTCACCATGCACACACGTATTTGGATGAAATTCTACCACGCAATTGCCAATGCTTTTAACGTAATTTAATACTGCTATTAAAATATAATGAAACAACTTACCTAAGCATGATGATTCATTTTCAAAATTATGATGTATCCTATCATCATAATAAGTACGTTCATTAATTTGCATGTATTGATTAAATAACTTCATTGACTATTTATTTATTTAATATAGAAAAATGATAACCACGACAGAAATTAAAACACGCATTAAGACTTATACTAATACTATAATAAACTCTCTAGCCCCTGAATTGTAATGGACCTCATAAATGTTAACTAACGTACAATTAATTTATACACGTTATTGATAGCCCTTAGAGCTCATTAGCATAACATTAACAATTAACAATACCCTTTAAAGTATTACTAAAAATCAAAACAGACCTCATCCCCTTTATGCTGGAAAAAAAAATCTTAAACTGCAATTTTGAAAAAACATAGTTCAACAATAATTTGAATATTCTAAATGGCTGTCGTATTTTACGCGTATAAATGATAATTTGATATGATTGAGGTACGCTTAATTTTACAGTACACTAACACATGCACGCATTAACATGCGAATAACCATATCATATCATAGAGTAATCAAATTGAAAACCAATTCATATTCATGTACAGATACGATCAATGATCTGCGTGGAAGTTATCATCGTGCAGGTTAGCAAGGGAGAACACACGACTTGTTGAGGCTTGTTGAATTAGTTGATTCTTTAGACTTTTTAAATGGGTTAAGTCAACTGACAAGGGAAACAAGGAGAGGAAGAATAGTGAATACTTCTAGTGTACAGGGGAATGAAAGTCCTGCACAAGTTGAGTATAAGCAACTTGGTCATTGTAATGAAATGGGATTTCATAAGGTACATTGTCAAAAGGGTGTTTCGTTTGAGGAGGAACTACCACTAAATGATCATGAAGAAAAGGGTGATCAAGAAGGTAGAGATGAAGAACCTCAAGATTTTCCTCGGAATTCGAGGAGTTATCAACTTGCTGGGGAAAGGAGGCAAGTGGTGTGACGTGCAAGGTTTAGAACAAAGTGTTGATGTAGCAGCTTATTCTTTGGATTGTGCAGAAGAGGAAGATACTCACGAGGTAGTGACTTTTGTGGATTGTTCAGAATGGGAAGATACTTGTAAAGTGGTGACTTCCGTGGAGAAAGATAAGTGGAAAAATGCCATGGATAATCAAACTTGTGAGAAATTGGTTGGATGTAGATAGGAGTTCAAGGATAAAAAGACATTCTTATATGGAGACTTGGAGGAGATCATTTACAAAAGACAATCAAGAAAATTTGAACTTGTATGTAAAAGGTACACCTTGGTACTGAGGTGGGGGCAAGCATTATGGTAAACGGGGTGCCTGGTCGAGAGGGTATTAAAGATAATGTTGCTGGTGCAAAGAAGATATCTAATTCAAAGGTTAAGCATCGGTCAAAGATGTTTAATGTCAAGCTAATTAAGGTATTACTAATAAGGTGGAGATTGTTAGAAATATTAGCAATACTTTAGGGTAGTAATATGTAACTTAATTGTTTGGATTAGATTAGAATTAGGATTATGTTTGCTTGGAGTGTAAAGGCAAGCAAAGTGTTTACTTGTTGGACTATGACAAGGATCAGGGGCGAAACTTGAACACTTTTGTTTGGGGGCCCGGGAATAATAAAAGGATTCATTACCTGGCTCGTGCGTTTACACATACATATATAAGCATACGAAAGTTAAATTTTTAAAAAATGTAAATATAACTCGAGTCGACCAGAGTTTCAAAATAATGAATTACATAATACGAATTAAATTTTTTAGCAATTTATTTATATCTACGTATCATCAACCATTCTCAAAAAATATACTATTAGTACGAGGTAACCAACATGGTTATTTAATAGTAACATATACAAATTGTTAAAAGTAGACTTTTAAACAAAATTTATGAACGAGCGAAAAATTAAAAGACTATCAATGTACATGTAGTCATGTTTCAAATTAATATTTGGTTGCTTGAGATTGTCAAGAATTAAATTAGTTCAAATTAAATAGTTTGGGCTAAATGTTAACTATTGAGATGAGCCAGTAACAACATACTCAAAATGATAACCTAATTTACAAGACTAACATCTATTTATTTTTATTGTTGCTAAATAGTTGAGAGGGCAACTAAGGTGAAATAGTAAAATTATCTTAAAATATCACAAACTTTACACTAAGATCCAAATTTTTTGAGGGGGCCAGAGCCCTCTTTTGTCACAATGAAGTTTCGCCGTTGACGATGATTCATACCCCCTCATCTCTATAAAAGGAGGTGAGGGGGATACTAGTTGGTAGATTTTTCTTTGTACTAATTCGTGAATCTTTGGTTAATAAAAGATGTGGATGTTTGAGGGTATATCGCGTGTGTGTTCTTGTGTCGATTTAATTCTTGCTCTTATTGTCGATTTGAGTTTGTTTTGTGTGTTGGAGGTTTTTTCCAACAATGTATGTATTATTTGTATAATGCATTTGCTAGAATTACGAATTATATATAGGAAATAATACTATGAGATTACAACCGCATGCTACGTACATATGGCCAATAATACGGCATGTGTTCATAGTAGTTGTGTTAGTTATTCCTCACTTCGATCGTCATCTAAAATAATTGAGAAAGATTGTGCTAAGTGCTAACCCGAATCCAGCTTCTTAATAATTATCAAATAATGTTGATGTTTTAAATAATATATATAATATATAATTCAAACTTATTATTTATCTATTCTATTAATTAAATTAGACAAAGCTTTCTCATCTTTTGCTCTGATGAGCTATGCGTAGATGTCATCTAGTCATAGTGCACCACTGTTAAAGTGACACCTGGAATCTGTTGCTCTGATGAGGTATTCTTAACTATTAATTAATAATTCATGTGGAAGAGAACAAGATGCATAAAGCGAAATCTCAGTTGACTTGTGTTTCTTGGCTTAGAACAAACGTTGTATATATTTTTTATCAGCAGTATTTTATTAAGCAAAACAAATATGTATCGATCATCTGTCTCCGTAAAACTCGTGTCCCCTGAATTATTTTACTCCAACATGTATACATATAACTGATCATCATCGATTAACCAAATTGTTATTTACTCTAACAGCTACTTTTGGATTTTATATGAATGATATTTTCGCTTTTACGAGGTGTTGTTTAACGTATTAAGTAGGTTAATTTGATGCAGCACAAAGTTAGCAATAAAGTATTTTGCAAATCAAATTATCGAATACTACGGTGTTGGCCGGTTCAGTTTGTGAGTCTTGGAGCGTAGTATATAGATGTGTAATAGGTTAGAAAGTTTTGATCTGATCAATTTGTGTTAATTACAGAGTTAAAAACGTAGTTTAGTATAGTACGCGCTACGTCTGTCACAATTGAATGTACTCAATGTAGGATGAGATTGTTTTATTCGTATGAAAAGTATGAAAAATTGTAAGCTAACTATATATTAATTTGTACTAAACTACATAATTCTTGTAAGACTACAACATTATTCCTTTTAATGAAATATGAAAACACTTGAGAAATTGTTGATTTGTTTCATAAAGTTTGTTAGATCAAACGACAAGAAACCATACAAACATTTCCTCACAATTGGTAGAACATCCAACAACCTTTACCCAACATAATCTCCAATTCACTTTTGGAAGGGTCAAACGTACAAGTCCATTTTCATTAAATATTTATACAAAACTTTCATTTTTAAAGACCCAATGAACCAATGTTGGAAAGCCACGGAGGTAACATTTATGTCATTAGTTTTTCGACACATAACCTTAGTAATTAATTAATTCTTTATCCCTTCCAAAATCTCTATCGTTGCCTTCTTTTTCACATTGCAACTTTTCACGACGTTGTTTCTTACAAGAGGGAAAGAGAGAAACCGTGTATGTATGTATGTATGTATGTATGTTATATGTGTATGTATATATGTATGTATCGTATGTACTTGCATACGTATGCAATGTATGTACTATGGAGAGAGAGAGAGAGGTTGATTGTAGAAAGAGGCTAGCACCAAATCCTTTTGACAGTCAACCTTCTGACCTCAGAACCATTTTTATTTCTAACATTTTTATTTCTCAAGTGTATATATATATATATATATATATATATATATATATATATATATATATATATATATATATATATATGTATATGGGAGTAGCCATTAAACATACATAGCTACAACTTTCAGCTTTTCCTTTCAAAAAACAAAGCCAAAATTTTTTCATCTTTTCACCAACACACACACACACACACACACACACACACATATATATATATATATATATATATATATATATATATATATATATATATATATATACATCTTTCTCATATTCACCAATTACCCAATATTAAAAATCTACAAAAATAATAATGGGAAGATCGCCATGTTGTGATAAAAGTGGACTCAAGAAAGGGCCATGGACACAAGAAGAGGACCTCAAACTGACGGAATACATTAAGATACATGGACCTGGAAATTGGCGAACTCTTCCCAAGAACTCCGGTTAGTGTTTATGCTTTCGGCAACCCTTTACCTTGAATTATGTTGATTTTAGTATTTAAACCGTTTTTTAATTACTTAAGGCTTGAATATGTAATAGGACTTGAACGTTGTGGAAAAAGTTGTCGTCTTCGATGGACAAACTACTTGAGGCCTGATATTAAGAGAGGACGATTCTCGTTTGAAGAAGAAGAGTCCATCATTCAATTACATAGTGTTCTTGGAAATAAGTAAGTTTAACTACATGTAAAAAATGGTGTTGTCATAATTGGTTTTTGGGTTGGCAATAAGGTTAAATAAAAACTATATGTATTCAAAGTCTAACAAATTATGAGCCTTCATCACAGCATCTTCAAATTAAAAATGATGAAATGAAAAACGAATTGGCCAGTTGCTATTTTCTATAAAATTTTCAATCTAACATAAGTCTGGATAGTCCTAATTAAGGAAATGTTTGACTTTTGTTGCTTAACTAAAATCTCATACTTAGAAAAATACTATATGATCAACTAATCTGCAACAAGTTTTCATATTTGAGGAACATATTATATTTTATATGTAAATGTAATTATATAAGTCACTTGTACAAATTAACTATGTTATGGTTTATAACCAACTTATCCTTTTAACTTAATAGGTGGTCAGCAATCGCTGCTCGTTTGCCTGGAAGAACAGATAATGAAATCAAGAACTACTGGAACACGCACATTCGAAAAAGGCTGCTCAAGAATGGAATCGATCCCGTTACTCATCGTCCTCGCCTCGATCTTTTGGACCTTTCGTCCATACTCAACTCTGCTTCGATCAATCTCTCAAACCTTTTGAACATCCAAACAATTGTAAATCCACAAGTTCTAAGACTTGCCACTCTCTTGGCACAATCATCATCAAACCAAGAAAACAAAAACTTGTTTCTTGATAACCACACAACCTCCATGAATCAAAACTCTAATGAGCAAATTGCGAATGTCGCTTCTATTCCAGGTAATCAACTTTGGAGTCAAGAACACCACATGCAAGTAAATAATGGCCAATGCCTTCTGGAAAACATGATCAACCCAAATGAGCAAATTAGTGAAGAAAATCTTGTACCTTCATATTTAACTGATAACTCTTTTAACCTTCCAAGTTACAGCAATCAATACACATCACAAGCATCAGAGACCTCAAGTTTGCAGCCATCAAATGCCGAATCCAACAATTTCGACATAGATTCTATGTTTCCGACACCTATCTCAAGCCCATCCCCATTAGATTCGTCTTCAATGTTCATCAATGGTAGCACAACCAAGGAAGAGATAGAAAGTTATTTCAGCCAACATTTTGAGTTTGAAATTCCACAGAATTTAGAGTTTGATGATTTTATGTAGATATCAATGTATATTTACAATGATGTCTTGAAATTTTTTCTTCTATACTGTATATTTCTGGGGTTTTTTTTCCTTGAACAATGCAACTTGCTATAATTAATTTGAATTAGCAATGTTTGAATGTTACGTTCTTATTTTATTTTATGTGTTGTAAAATTAAAAAAATAAATAAACAGATGAAACTTTATTGAATTTGCTTTCTGTATAGTAATGTAATTTTATTGAAAAATAAAATTTTATATAGGTCAGTACGTAATTTAACTGGTTACACTTAACTCACTTTATCAATCCATTTTATTTTTATTTTTGTTAAACGGTTGTACCTTTTACATGAAACTTTATTTTATCTAATTTTATTGAGAAAAATGAGCCAGTACTAATATCTCATTTTGATCATGAGTCCGGTTGAAAGGTACATAGAGTTATATACGATGCAATCAAATTTGTAAAGGTAAAATGCAGTGTTGTAATAATGCAAGTTACATTTATAATGCAGTAAATTTGAGACGTAGATCACAATAATGAAGAATTGAGATCGTATGTTCTTTCTGTCATTTCTAAGCCATCATCCCCACTGATCTACACCCTTTCATTTAAGTTTCGACGCTCTTGAATATAGTAAAACTTGGGATTATTAACAGATGAATGACAAGTGTCACATTGTTTCTAGGCGTCTAAAACAATTAACATATATAAAATGATCGAAGTTTATCTAGACTAAAGCTTATTAAAAGATATAATTACGTAAGTAAAATGTACGTACGTTGACCATACTGGCAAAATTTCTCCACGTGCATGACGAAGGTATATGAATACACAATAAAATCACTAGACATATATGGTTGATCAAGTGATTATACCTGAATGTCAACGATGATATGATCTTAATTACTTGATCCATTTGTCTTTCTATTTTTTCTCCTTTTTCTTTTTAAACCATATATTGATATAATTAGTTATCTAACTAGTTTTTTCCATATTTTTCATTTTTCCTTTCTATATTTATTTTTCAAACAACGAAAGTGGTGGATCTCTAAGTTCAGTGGCGGGTTCAGAATTTAGAGTGATCCTTAGTACGGATATTTCAATTATTGTAAACTCGTAGCACAAACATAGAATGCAACAAAAAAAAAAGTAAGTTTTCATAAGAAATTTACACTGCATATATCGAATGAACTTGTAACGACTACTACTCCTAACTTCAATGTAGTTACCTAGTCTAAACTAATTGCATCCTTTTCCTTTAGCTATATATTATATGAAAAATGATACATATTGCCTAAAATATGTGCCTAAACGTGTTTCTAATAATATGATTGGCACATTTTTTAAAGTAATTGATAAATCTAAGGACATATAATAATTGAATTTGTGTATCAACTAATTAGACATCGATTTAAGTTTATATTTTTAAACATAAAAATATAATGATCTTATGATATACACATCTATTACTAAAATATAAAACATTTTAGTAATGTTTTAAAACCCGATTTTTAGTCGAACCGAATGAGTGTCAATTTCTAGTCGGACAGGTTGAACCGGAAGGTCGGAATTGTTGAGATCTGGAAACATAATATATATATTAAGTAAAAGACATACAAATCATGTCCGCCAAATAATTTAACAATCCAACAAATAAACTTTGTTCAAAGACATACAATCTAATAACAATTAACAACAAGTAAACAACATTCTTAACGATAGGATTTTGCAATTATTTTATACTACTCCGTAACGATTAATAACGCATTGTATATCTATAAATTAACTTTTAATAACGCATTTTATATCGTAATACATCATCAAATAATACATATCAATATCAACAAACTATAATTTGATAATACACCTTTAATTTTCGAATATAATATATATCATGAGTGTTGCGATATATGTAATAAATATATTTAGAGTAAATAATTGTAATAAGTTAAATGTTAGATTAGTTGGTTAACAAACCGATATTCATGAGTGTGGTCATGAGTTTGAATCTTGTAACCAACAAATTTATTTTATTTTTTATTTGTTTAAAACATTAACTTTAATTTGTCCCATATAAGTGAGAATACAATCTCAATATAAGAATCGCCTTCTATATAATGTCAACAAAGTCCACAATTCAACTTTTTATTCAATTTAAGGTGGTCTAAAGGCTTCTTTAAGTTTATAAAGCAATTTAACTAGTTTTTTTTATAAAAAAATTTTTAAAAAAAAATGAGCCGGTTCAACAGGCCGGTCCGGTTCCCGGTCCAAGCGGCCCGCTGACTAGTTAAACTTTGAAAAAAACAGGGTTTATTTTGAGCGAGAATTCTTGAAAAATCCGGTCCAACCGGTCGAACCGGTTCTTAAAACATTGCATTTTAAATGTTCTTTTTAAGAGGAAAATTACCTATGCCCCTAACATTACTAATAGTATTTGAAAAACCCACTTGAAATTACAAACATATCACTACATGTATTAAAATTTCATTAATACCATCATTATTAAACTTTAATGTATTAAAGATGTGACATTTAATTCTAATTAATTAAAACTACTTTATATATCTATATATATCTATCCTAATATATAATACGTTTGTAATGTCTTTTTAAGAGTAAATTTACTAAGTTACCCTTACATTTTTTTTATTATTTGAAAAACATATTTGGAGTTAAAATATATAATACATTTGTAAGGAGTTAAAATAAAAACGGTGAAAACGATCTCAATTTTCATTCACAATTTACTTTTAGTTGTGAATCTTCATTTTTTTATTTCACATAAATTTTTAGTTGTGAACCTTTATATTTTTTTGCTTCACAGAAATTTTTACTTGTGAACTTTTATTTTCTTTAGCTTCACATAAATTTACAAAGGAGTGAAGCTTTATTCTTTAGCTTCACAAATTTTTTTAGTTGTGAACCTATAATTTTTTTAGCTTCACAAAATTTTTTTAGTTGTGAACCTAAACTTTTTTTAGCTTCACAAATTTATTTTAGTTGTGAATCTTAATTTTTTTTAGCTTCACAAAAAAATTAAAATTTGTGAACCTTTTTTTATTTTTGCTTCACATTAATTTTCAAATGTGAACCCTTATTTTTTTTGTTTTCACCGTTTTTTTTATCTCCACCCCGTTTTTATATATATATTTTGATCCAAGGGCTAAAAAATATTTTTACCGTTTTTATTTTATCCTCTTCTTTTCACATGATCCCAATCCTACATATATATACGTATATATATACATATAATATACGTATATATATATACATATGTATATACGTATATGTATATATATATATACGTATATATATATACATATGTATATACGTATAATACGTATATATACGTATATATTATACGTATATACATATGTATATATATACGTATATATATATATATGTAGAGGATTATATATAGGAATCAAATCCAGATGGAAGCACTATTTTCTGAGGAAGAGGAAAACTACACATTAATCAACGATGAATGTTAACGAATTCCCTTAATGTTCATCATATGATATTATAAATTATAAAAAATAGTTTGTTGATGAATATTAGTAGTTATAACATCGATTTTGATTAATATTTATTGGTAAAAATATGATTTTATACGTTTTGATTATCATTCATTGTTGACGATTGTTGACAAATGTTAACGAATAATTTTCAAAGAAAATGATAATATTCACTTCGGTTAACATTCATTAACGATGAATATTAGAAAATTTTATTTATATTCATCATATGATATTATAAGTTATAAAAAGTAGTTTATAGTAGTTATAACATCGGTTTTAATTAATACTTCTTGGTAAAAATATGTTTTTTTACATTTGATTATCATTTATCGCGAATGAATGATTAGCTTTACTAATTCTTTCAAAAAATTACTTCCCTCTTGATCAATACCCAATCATATAATGCGAGTGAATCCATCAGTGCATTAATGAAAAGAAAACACATATGAAACGATGCAATAATGTAAACATGTAACGCAAGAAATTAAGATGCAACATTGACCCTGGTTTCAACAGACATGACATGGTCACAAAGGTTGATGAACCTGAAAATCGATGACTTTGAATTGTGTCACACCTTTTTTCCACCTGCTAACCTTGTATACCAAGAAAAACCAATTAACATCAATGTTTAGTTAGTTACTTGGCCCATTTGTACTCCTGTTTCTGTACGTATAGGTTAGTTAATTAACTACGTTTTTAATTGCGTAAATAGGCTAATTAGTACTATACTTCGAAATATCGATCTAGTTAGAGCAGACATGAAGGCCACCGCTTTGGCTACCTTTGCCATCTATTTGTACATACTCCGTTTATATTTCGTTACAGCAATTCAACTTTATACTTAAGAATTTAAATAAGAAAATGTAAATGATGTAAACTTTGTACTTTGTACTTTGCCATCTAAACTTAAGTGGGACTTATTCAGAATTTAAATAATATAATGTAAGTGATATGATGTGTATGTAACTTGCAAGTATGATATCAATCAGATTTTGCACGCGACTGCTGAGATGGCTAATTCATTGGAAATAAATGTTATCGTCTGAAAGTTCATTTTTGGTGTTACTTTCAGTTGCTTTTGTTTTGCACTAATGCTCTTCTTCTTTGGAGCTTTGGAGCTTTTTCTTTACTCTTGCTATCTTTTCTAATGAACTTTGATTTGCTTGCAAAAAGAAACTTGCAACTTTTTGATATGATGCACGTTCAGAAATATGAAAATTATTTAATAACAAGACAAAATGTCTGAATACTATCGAGAGAATGGCCCCAACGATATAAGATCATTTTCAATCGTTGCTTTTTCAGTTTTGTCAGTTTAGCGTCACGTTAGCACAATCAAAACTGTTGAAAGACTGACTAAACACTGTCAACAGTCCTTTCTTCAGTTTCATTTCTGTAACCCACTGACTATTATTTAATTTTTTAAACACAAATTAAATAAAAACTCTTTCATTAAACTTTAAAAACATTACATTAATTAAAATCAAAACGTTACAATAATTAAAATAAAACAATACAATAATTAAAAAAAATTACATTTATTGAAAACAATTAAATAAACTAAGCATGGTTTTGACGACGGAAGCCACGTGCGAGGTGCCAAATGTGTTTGATAAGAGCATTGCGAAGTTGATGATGAACCCTTTGATCATGTAGTTCCTTATCCATGCGCATTTGTGTTTCAACCCTCTCGTCCCACGTACGTCTTGGTCTGTTTATCGGGTCCGATGGATAATCTTCCTCAAGTTGACATATATTGCGTATGTTGTCCTGGGTGATCATGTTATGTAAGACAACACAAGTGTACATGATTCGTTTAAATTTGTTGACGCTATATGGCCTTACAAAATTTTTAATAATTGTCCAACGTCTTTGAAACAGTCTGAATGCGCGTTCTACATCTTTTCATGCCGTTCTTGGTACCTCTTAAACTTCATATTCTTTTCCTCTATCGGACATTTAAATGACTTAACAAGAGTCGCCCTTTCCGGATAAATTCTGTCGGCGAGGTAATATCCTTTCGTAAAGGTTTGGTCCGTAATAGTAAACGGTTCTGCGGGCGCTCTATCTTTTAATAGATCATTAAAAAAAATCCAACTCATTAAGGACATTGATGTCGTTGTTTGAACCGGCCGGACCAACGTAAGCGTGCCAAATCCACAAATCATAAGAGGCAACCGCTTCGAGCATGATGGTTGGATGCCCATGATCACCTCGCGTGTATTGACCTTTCTAAGCAACCAGACAATTTTTTCACGGCCAATGCATACAATCGATGCTTTCGAGCATACCCAAAAAACCATGCAACTCTTGATGTTTGGCTTGTAAACGTTGAACATCTTGGAGTGTTGGTTTTCTAAGGTATTCGCTCGAGAATAGATGAAGATACACTTGCAAAAGTTATCCAAACAATCGTATGATGTTTGTTGACCCATGTGTAAATATTCATCAAAAATAATCGTATGAACATCTTGGAAATAAGTAAAATAAGGTTTTGGTAGTTGAGCGTATGATGTTATACCTTGACATAAACGGAGAAACAATGGCCGACTCATCCGAAATCTTCTTCGAAAGTAATTTGGCGGGAATGTGGGGTTTGGGGCAAAGTAATCTTGCCACAAATGTTCGCCGGTTGCGTGACGATTTCTTTGTAAGTATCTTCTTGGTGCTCTTGGCGGCCGACTAGAAGTTTCGGCAACATCTTCTTCATCTTGTTATCCAACGTATCAACAATATTGAGCATCGCAACCGGATCGAAACATTGTGTGACCGTTAAATATTGTTGCATATAATCGTCTTCTGTCGAGCTCGAAGAGGAGCTTGAATCCATTGTTACGATTTATAAAGAAAAGTGTTGAATTATATAGAATAATTGAGTGGAATAATATATTTGATTGAGATAATGGAAGAGAAAATTGTGTGTGAATTGAAGTTTAGTTGTGTGTTTATTTATAGTGTGTTTGGAGTTGGATAAAAAGGATTAAAAAAAATTAAAAATATATTTTTTTAAAAAAAAATTAAAAATATATATATATTTTTAAAAAAGCCAGATATATTACCATTATATTTTTTTTTTATATTTTTAAAAAAATTTAACGGCTAGATTTTAAAAAAGTAAAATAAAAAATTGCATGTAGGCCCCATTGAGTCTCTCCTCCTTTCATCGCCAAACCGAAGAGAAGAAACTGACGAAGCAACCGTACCAATGATGTTAGTTCTCCGGCCGTTATCGGTTGCCAACCGAAGAGAGCCATTTGAAGCTGTCTAAATGACATCACCTCGGTAAAGGCTGCCAACATTTTTGTTCCATTTCTTTATTTGTGTGTTTGCTAATGTTCCAAAGTCATTTATATTTGGCCCTTTATGTTTGTCTGTTTGATTAATTATATTTTATTTTTTTTCTTGCTAGATTTAATACATGATATAGGTAACAAATTAAATTGAAACAATATTGTACACAAAGATCAAGTGGACCTAATAATTAAATTAAATTTGGTGATGTTTGGTGTAAATCAAATTAGATGTAATATCTTCCAAAAATTAAATTTGACTGAGTTAATTGAAGATGCAATTTTATATCAAAAAATAGTGGGCATCTCGACTTGCACCAAATTTGTTATGATCTAATTACGAATGCTGTTGTTTCGATGCTTATATCAAACTAAAGAAAATGATAACATAGTTTTAAGAGTTAGACGTTATATTTAATGAGTGAGGTTCAAATGAGAATAAGAATTTTTGTGAGAATGGATAAACTAATAAGAATTTGTCATGTGTCACAAAATCCACTTTTCACATTTTTAATAATTAAACATCTCAAGAATGACTCATTGAAAAATGATAAAAATTACACGATAAAATTAGCATTATTTTCTTTTCAATTAGATATCTCACATGATATACTTTCGACAACTTTTTTAATGGATTTTATTGTACAATATTAGTGACAGGATCGATTGAACCTTTCGGGTCAATAATTATAGCGATTAATTATTTTATAGAAATACCGCGGAATAGTAATCTATAATTAAGAAGTAAAATTAACTCTGATTCAAGCACAAATTAATAATAAGTAAAAGCAAAGGAATTATCAAAAAGCTTCAATATTATTTCTTTGAATAATACGAATACACTTAAGTATCAGGGCTATGATTAACCTTGAAGCTTACAAATGATAATTATACAGGCTTATCAATCTAATGAATACACTTATGAATTTGCACTTTTGCTTGTCTCAGATCTATTTTTCTATTGAAGGTAAGGAGCTCTATTTATAGAATTATAGAGCTCCGTTTACACGCTACTGTCATTAATGAAAAGAAACTTTCTATCTAATCCTCCTATCGTCTTGAGCCATGCTCTGTTTTACTGAGCGTTTTATGCTTTTGCAGAGAAGACTTTTGATTGACCCACTTGGTTAGAAAGATGGTTTTAATCATAAACAGTAGAAACTTCTTGAGAATACACGGGCAGTACTAACTTCTGAAGAACAGTAGTAACTTCAAGTAACAGTACTAACTAAAGCAGTAGTAAGTTATAAACAGTATTAACTTACCCACCCGTAGAAACTTTGTACTGGCAGTAAAAACTTTACCCGACATCACTAACTTTGTTCTACCAGCACTAACTTCATCTTTTCTACCAGTAGTAACTGTTTTTACTGATAGTGTAAAACCCGGTAGCAGTAGTAACTTTTGCTCTAACAGTAGAAACTCCTCTTCACCAGTAGAATTTAGCAGTTGTAATCTAACCAGCAGTATTAATCTTCGATCAAGTTCTCTAGCCATCTTTAGACCCAACAATTAGTATCACATGTGATACTAGTTGGTATCACATGTGATAGTTATTGGTATCACGTGTGATACTCGTTGGTATCACATGTGATAGTCGTTTATAATACCCACCCAAAATGAAAAAAAAAATCGTCAAAAGTATGTCATGTGAGATGTCTAATGGAAGAGAAAAAAATTGTGCAATTCTTATAATTTTTCGAGTTACCGTCTGTGAGATATTTAATTTTTAAAAACGTGAAGGAAAGCGAGTTTTGTGACACGTGACGCATTTTTATTGGTTCTTTCATTCTCACTAAATGTTGTTGTACTCATTTGAACCTCACTCTATATTTAATATATTTATACTCAATATATATGCCTCTAGATAATGTACATGTGTTTATGAATGTCCGAAGAATTTAATTACAGTTTTTAGGACTATCATCAACGAAAAAAGTATTAAATTAAATATGTTAATAACACATCGAGTGAGTTAAGGATATGCATGGAAGTGAATTAAAAGAAAAACTCTAGGAAAAGAAAAAAAGAGAACAATAAAAATTGATGTCATTTCACCACGTACTGAATAAAAAGAGTTGGGATGTTTGATGAACAGAAACCAAACTTCTAACGACTTTGAAATTGTGTTGCTATTTGTACAAATATACACACTTCATCATTACAAATAATTAATTAAGGTTCACCTACTAACAATATCTACTCGATCTGAGGAAGATTAGAGACCAAGTGTTAGTTAACTAACTACCCTATATATCCATCTAATGATCCTCCATTTTTTTTATTTTTTTTTTACGTTAAATTAGCTTGAAATTCATATAATTTGAACAACTCATGATTGTGATGTACAATATCCATATATGTTTGTTGAAGTATATAACTATTCATATATTTATTCTACATACGTGGGTGATTTGAAAAAACTTCTTGCTATACAACAATAAAAAATCGTAGTAACATACATTAAGTACTAGACTTTACATTGTATTTTCGAATTTAATCAAAGTTAAGTTAAAAAGAAGAACAAGAAAAGAAAAGAAGGAAAATGAAATACGAGCGAAATTAACGAGTTATGTTTATAAGCTATGAGAAAACTGTAACAAATACACGTGTATTAAGTACACGTGTATTTTCTTCTTAATCATTCCAAAAGTTAGAGGAAAATGTTTAGAACAAAGTTGCATTGAACTTTTCCATCCCTTTCTTTTTTCTTCTTTTCATTTCTTTAATAAAAACTCAAGAAATTTTTTTTTTTTTTATCCTTTCACTTTGTTTCTTTTATGCCCTACAATAAACTCAAGAACAATTAAACCTTTCAAAAGTTCACTAAAAATGTATTAAAAATTACTATGCTTCATATATTGAAACCTAATTTTTTTTATTTAAATATGATATTTATATTTATGGGTTGCTTGGAACTGTCATCAATTCTAGGCTTTATTTAAAACATTGTAATTGATTTTTTTTTCTTTATTCTCTAGTTTCTTGCTAGAGTACCTTTTGTATAAAATTTTGTCGTTCATAAAAGTAAAAAAAATGATATTAATGAGGTTTAGATACATAAGATATGAAATTCTTCATTATTTAGAATGTAATAACTTTATATCTACATACATGGATTTTTACCTGATTCCTTGGATCGTATTCCGAATTCCATATGTTCACAACATAGTGAATATTTAGAATTCGAGGTTTTGAGTTCAAGTCTTATGGTCTATCAGTTTTCTTATATTTATTTAGTACCAATACCAATCTCAATCAATGGTCATTTGCATGCATGAGTTCGTTATCATTGTAGCTAGCCATATGTTTTTTTTAATTATAAATAATACACGCACTTAACACGCAAATAGATTAAATTAAGTTTCAAACAGCTTCATAATATTATAAACTTTAGGTGTGATACGCTGGTTTAATTTGCTGGAATTGGCATCCAGAAGATACGAATTGCTATAAATGGCTAGAAAATGGGCCAGGTGGTCATCGTAAGAAATATTTATGTTAATTATTATTATATTATATATTAAGTAAATAACTAATTAATTGTCAAATGCTTACGCATATATCGTATCCGGTCGGCAGCCGGGAAATTTTGCATCTTATGCCAGACCACGTGTTCAAGTGACGCCTGAAATATAATTTCTCCGACAGCCGTAACTTTTTTTTTCTCCAGAATATTAATAGTTTTAAAATTAAATATGATTAAATGAAAGAACGATGGTACATGTTCAACACGGTAAAGATCCGTGGTCGCCTTAATTTATTACTCAGTAGTACATAAACATCTTATTTCAATTAGTTTAAAAATGAATAATCGTAGACTTCTTTTTTTTTTTTTATCTTTTTTAATTAATGGGATTATTATTTGATTATTCGTTCAATTTTATATTCATTATTATTGTATGTGCTCAACTTTCATACTCTCTATTGTATTAGGTGAACATTCTAAAAACTATAGTATGATCTAAATTTTCATACTATCTATTGTATGAGGTGAACCATATAAAAACTCTAAGTAATATGATATAAATTAGACATTCTAAAAACTCTATTATAAAAAGTTCATCTCATACAGTAGATGGTATAAAAGTTTGAAACATATAATAGAGTACGCTTTTAGAGGTCTTACCTCGTACATTAGAGGATACAAAAGCATATAATAGAAACGAGTGTGAAATTGAGTGCATAATGAAACAATAAACCCTTTTCAAGTTGAATAAGCTAATTATTAGTGTTTTTATTAGTGTTTTTAGATTAGACGTCTTGAGTTATCCATTTAAAATTTAGAGCATGGAACATAACAGTTGCCATTCATGAAATAACATACTATAATGTGTTAATTCTTTAAATTTCAATTTTTAACATTTTAGTTATTCAAAGAAATTTTCTAATGATTTATCCCTTCATGTTTGCGTTGACTTATATTAGTTTAACCATTCAAATGGTTGAATCACTAAACTTTTAAATTTTAGATGATTAAATTAAATAAATTTAGAATGGTAAAATCATTATAAAAAAATTAACTTAAAAGATTAAACTATGGAACTTTTGAAGTATAAATACCATATATCTACGTAAATGTTAGACCACGAAAATTTTAAAACTTGAAGGACTAAAACCAAAAAAAAAAAAGTGCGGTTAAAATGAAAAAAAAAGTGAAACTTTGAGTATTAAATCATTATTAACCCATATAACTGATTGGTAAATAAGTTAATAACTGTCAAATAATGACTTAAACTGGAGATAATAAAACGAAACTCATGTTTAGCTTACATTCTATCTATGTACACAAACTAATATCCCCGCTAAAGAAAAAAATATATTGGAGTCCATTAGTTTTTTGATACAAAACTAATTATTCATAGTTTTTTATTTGAAAATCAACATAACTATGTACTAAAAGCTAAATTCAAAAATTACAGCTATCTAGTGACGATTGAGCTTGAATTTTTTTAAGGAATTCAACAAAAAGAAGGTTAATCTAAGATCAGTAATCGAATATATTTGGTTCGTTAAGAACATTGAGAAAATTTTATATATCGAACGATACGACGAACGTTTTTAATTATAAACACACGTTAATATATTTATTGTAGAAAAAATAGTAGTATAACGTAAGTAAAAGAAATGAAAATCCTTCTAGAACAACCAAGCTAGGGAGAACGTACAGTTTTCTTTTACTTTGCCATCAAGGATGCATATATTTATATTTTTATTATTAAATCAAAGTTGACTTAAAAGTGGCGTGACATATTTTTTATTCTTATTCAATTACAAGTACGGAACAAAACATAATTTGATTTGTAACGAGTCAAAATTTTGCCAGCTGCAGACGGCGGGATCTTAACTATACATTTAAAACCCATACAAAACATATATCTTAAGCATACACTAAAGTGTTATTCATATCCGTTAAAACTTTATAGTATGGATCAATATTAGAATTCAATTGATCTAATGGAAACTTAAGCGGTAGGGATAACAACAATATAAAATGAGTGAAAATGGTGAGGAGAAAATAAATTACAATTTGTGCCATAAATGATAATCGAACTTGCGCATGAAATCACAATATTTGTAAAATTACATTTTAATATTGCACCAAACCAACAAATTTTACGTTAATATTTGAATGTGTTCTAAATATGTTCAATTTTTGGGTGAACTTTATATATTAGAACAAATAGAAAAATTAAAAAAGAAGAAACACCTTTTATATACCTTTTTATTATAGTTTTGTAGTGGGGTTGAATAAAAAGGCATTTTTAACCTTCAAAATCTCATGACAATTTAGATTCTCATGGGATTATAGTAAAGTTACCTAAATACCCTTATAATTATCATGATAAATTGTCCACTTTCTTTGCTAATTGATAATAAGGTGTAATACACGATAGTTTACCTTTCGTACTTTAATTTCCAATTTCCTCTGATTAATTAGTCGGTCTGTATTTGTTCTTTCTATATAACAATATTTTGTAATTAATTGTATTAAAAATATAATATTCTATAACTATATTTAATATATTATTTATAATTAATTAATTATACACATGGTCAAATTTATTAGATCAAAGATGTATATTAAAAAATCGTAATTCACTAACTTGTAAGGAAATAACAATAGAGTTAGTTTTATAGAAAGATATTTTGAACATATATTTATAAATTAATTAAATCAAGGATTTATATTAAAAATATCGTAATTCAGTAGTTTGTAAGGGTATAGGAATATAAAAAGATACTTTTTAAATTATTATTTATATCATGTCCTAAATTTAGCTAATTAGATCAAGTCAAAGAATTTAATTGGCTAATTGACCATTTGATGACATATCACACGTTTCTTATATTATATTAAGATTTAAGATATAATCTTAACTTAAAAGACATATTCATGCTAAAAAATATAAAATAAAGGGTTATTAGACAGATCTTATAATCTTAAATATAATATAAAAAACATCTTTATTATGTCATCAATTATCTAAATTTTAATATATCAATTTAGTCCTTCAATTTCACTTAATTTAAAAGTAAAACTCCTAAATATCTCAAATTTGAGGATAGAATATAAATAACAATACTATAGATCATTTGCAAAAAATTTAGGACTTTTTGTTACATATTTGTGTGTTAAGGATTCTTACACTAAATAACCTTTAACTCTTTTTTCTTTTTTTTTAAAAAAAACCTCCATTACGTTTTTTATTATAGTTAGGCAAAGATTGTATTTAATCCCCTACATTGTTAACAAGAGCTATCAAATTAGGTAACTAGATTATGAATAAACACACTACTATAAATAATTTATTTTCAAACTTCATGCTTGTTATTCGACTCATATAAAACGTTAGAACTTTATCATAAACATCATTTGAATATTTAAAAAATAAAATACACATTCAGCGTCCCCGTGTGTATACACGGGTTTTGAGACCTAGTAAATATAATATAAGATTCATCTTGATGATGTCATCAATTTAAAAATATTTTAATTAAGCAATTAGATCCCTTTATTTTATGCAATTTTAAATAATAAAACCTCATACATTTTACTTATACGATATCTATTAGGAATCTTAATACTTTTACTATTTGTAACAAATAGTATAATATCTATTATAAATCCTAATACTTTTGCTATTTGTTATAAATAACATAAAATTCACAATCAATCCATGTGATCGTGCCCTTAAAATATATTCATTTAATCATGATAAATTTTAAATAATAAATATTGTACTCTGTACATATTATTTAGGTTAAGATACATAGTACTCCATTTTATTTAGTTAATTACTTTTTGGCAAAGGTTTATTAATTAAATGTTTCATGCTTATGACACATGTAGGTATAAAAGTAAGATGATTGAGTAACTTTACTAATATCATTTGGTCTTTCGTTAGCACCAAAACAATATGATATTTTATTTTATTCTATTATCTTATTTGAAAGTATATAACAATTAAACATGATGAACATCAAACATATCTAAAAATTTGGTAATATAAAATAGCTTAACAAATAAAGAGAATAAAAGTTTAAACTTACAACTTAAAATAGACATATCTTAAAATCCGTACCATTAACAATCAGGTTAAATAAAGACAAAGAATAATATAATTTAAGGTTCAAAGTACATAAAATTTTACACATTATAATATTGTGTGTATTCAACTTTAAAATTTCCTAATGTATGTATTCAATTGAAAACGTATATTTATATATTTTTGCTACATATATGGATATGCATTTGTAAACTTTATACATAGAAAAGTAGGTTAAATATATATAATAGACCATTTTAAAACTTGAATACATACAACAATAACTTTATAATTTCTTCCTACATTTGAGTTTAAGCCTCCTTGAAAAATGAAGATACATTTTATCACACTTTTAGGATAACATTATTATGCGATATAGTAAAGCTTAACTTTTATAATTCAATTTCAAAACTCGATGTATATGTTTGAAAATATAATATCACACTTTTTCTTTTTTCAAGAAAAACTAAAAAGTAATATTTCATAAAATCGAAAAGAATCCACTTAAATTACATACTAGCATAATACAAATGCAATATCAAGTACAACAACTGAATTCTTTTATCGATCATTTGAAGTTTATGAAAATCTTATACATAATATCCATACGTTAAATAAATTGCTAATAAAATGTTCTAAATAAATATAAATTTTAATCTTTTATTTTATTAAGATTATATTAACCTCTAATTCATTAATTACCTTACAAATATGGCTAAATAAAATTCATGTTATCGAAAATAAAAATCTTAAAAAGCCGTGGCTATAATGCTACTTATAAAGATTGATCAATCTAATGAGTTATGCAACAAGAATACAAATTAAAAGACTTGGTATTGAAGATATGAATATTTCATGTAGTCACGTTAGTAACATAGTTTATATCTCAATAATGCGCTTAATGTCATTCGATACAATGATTTCGTTCAAGTTTAATCGAAGACAATATCATGTGGCGGTATGCTTCGCAATGACAATTAAAAAAAAGCCAAGGACAATGGTTGTCAACCACAAGAATGTATTTACAATGACCGTGTTCTCATCATCTGTAGTTTTATGTTGTTTTCTCATGTGTTAAAACTAATAAGGGCCTAAAAGTTTTTCTTTGTGACAAGGATGATCTCCACACAAAAAACACGACAAATGCGGTGTACCGTGAGGTCTTACAATGAATATAAATGTTCCAATGTATTACAACTTTAACATTATGATTGCTATTTTATTAAATTTCTTTGAACTTTTGATTTTAAATATGTATAACAAGAATCCTTTATAGTTCTATATGTTGTTTGACTTACATAATACCATATATCAATTAACTATTTACACACTCAAATTCATATACAAAAAGTAAGATACCAACTATATGCTATACTGCCTTAAATCATTAAAATATTGAGACTAAAATGTATATTTTGCAAGTCATGTAAAATGTTTAGAATTTTATCATATATATTATTTAAATACTTATACAAGTTTAATACAAATTGAACGGTCCGTGTATATATACGGATTTGAATTTTAGTACATTATTATACTTTATGAAAATGTCTAAATAAGTTACTAGACTATTAATTTGTTCGTTTCAATTAGTGAAGTTATTAAATTATGATATGTATGTTCCTTAACTATAAATATTATACAAGCAGATAAGTTTACCTAAACTTATGACTTTGATTAGGTTAATGAACTTATGAATTTAGTTCAATTTGGTGAGTAAATATGAACTTATGAATCGAGTGTTAATTAATACTAACGTATAGTAACTACCAATATCGAGTGTTTTTGTAATATGTCAAAAGTGTTTATGCACGTAAGATGTAAGAAGAAGAAACCTATGGAAGCATTTTTCTCACAACTGGTAGAGTATCTAACAACCTTACCCACCTTCTCTTTTTTCCATTTCTCTAAAAGGTCAAACAAGAAATACGTACAAAGTCAATCCCATTAATCGTTCGACACTTGTCACTACTTCAACTTCACCAGGTTTCCCTCTTTTTCTCAACTTCCTTTCTCAAAAAACTAAAAAAATAAAATGAAAATACAAATAAAATAACAAAATTAAGAAAAAAAAGAGTAAGAGAGTGCCAAATCGATCAAGTTGACTTAGCAATCGCATGCAAACATTTTAGTCTTTACACATGCATCTATATATATGGAGGTAATGGTGTTGTATTTGGACCTACCACCTTCACTTCTTCAATTGCAATAATCTCTCAATTTATCTTTCACTTAGGGCATCACTCTCTCCCAACTCTTTGAACATTATTATTCTTGAAGACTTATCGAATCAATTGACAAATAGCAAGAAATGGGCAGATCACCATGTTGTGATAAAACTGGACTCAAGAAAGGGCCATGGACACAAGAAGAAGATCTCAAACTCACTCAATACATCAGGATACATGGACCAGGCAATTGGCGAACCCTTCCCAACAACGCTGGTACGTATTAGTTAGATTGTTCTTTCTCCGGTTGTAAGTTTTATCGGTTATTATTAAATTGTTCTTACTTATATAGTTCCCATAATAGGGCTTCAACGATGTGGAAAAAGTTGTCGCCTTCGATGGACAAACTACCTTAGGCCTGATATCAAGAGGGGAAAATTTTCAACTGAAGAAGAAGAGACTATCATCCAACTACATAGTGTTCTTGGGAACAAGTATGTTCACTACTCAAAGTGTTTATTTTCACTATTTCATTTTTAATTAATGCCATTAGATTGTTTAACAACTTTGGATCACATAATATTAAAAGAATCAAGGGATTAGACCAACTATATTATTAACTAATTGGATACTATATACAAGAAAAGTTATGTGATTTTTGTTTAGTTATTTGCTGTCATGAAATACGTGATCAAATCCTGTTTAAACTTTTTCTTTAAGGTTTCTATATAACAAAAAGTAATCATATATAACAGTCCATAGTTGTCAATTATCAACGATTTTGTATGATTTATTTTGTTTGGGTATTTTTTTTATCAAGTAGTCTAGCTAGCTAGGTCTATGATCTAATCTTGTCTATATTTAACTATAGGTGGTCAGCAATTGCTAATCGCTTGCCTGGAAGAACTGATAATGAAATCAAGAACTATTGGAATACTAACATCCGGAAAAAGTTACTCCGGAATGGAATTGATCCGGTTACTCATACTCCACGTATCGACCTCTCACACTTTTCATCCATACTCAGCGCGGCTCAGTTCAACCTTTCAAACCTTCTTAGTCTCCAAACTCTTGTAAATCCTGACGTTTTAAGGCTCGTTACTCTCTTAACACCATCATCATCAAATCAAGAAAACCAAGACTTGCTACTCAACAACCACATAAACACCATGAACCAAAACACTAATCAACAAACCCTAAATTGCACTACTTCCAAGCCTTCAAGTCTTCCAAGCAATCATCTTTTGGATAAAATAAACATCCTTTCTACAAATGATGGTCAATACTTTTCAAAACAGTTCATGAACCCTAATGATCAAACTAGTAATGAAAATTCGACACTCCCATGCTCGAGTTATAATTCTGTAACCGTCCCAAGTTACAATCCGCAATTTACGCCACAATCATCAGAAAACATTAGTTTTCTGCCATCAGATATGGAATATACAATTCCATCTAGCCAGAATTTCAATTATGATTCTATCTTATCAACACCTATGTCAAGCCCTACTCATGTGAATTCATCATCGACAATCATCAACAGCTGCAGCTCTGAAGATGAAAGAGGAAGTCACTGCAGTAATATGTTTAAGTTCGAGATTCCAGAAAGTTTGGAGTTTGATGATTTCATGTAGAATATATTGTAGAATTAAGTAAACTACCATGTGGTTATCTAGAGGATATGTAGTCCTTTTCTGGCTCATATACTCTTGATGTTTTTTTGCTACTATACAGACTTTTTAGGCTAGCTAATAGATACTATAAAGCATACACCAGTTCTTTATCACTTTGTGCATAATCTTAGTTTGTATTAATGTATTATAGATGCATGTTTGGCATGAACAATATTATTCATGAAAGTTACTCTGCAAATAATTGTTATTGGCATGGATTCATGTGAAACTTTCGTTAATACGATACGCTTTCTACGGCAAGAGTATCTTTCAGAACAATGTGATATGATTATGATATTCAACATCTATTTGATATGATTATAAATCCATTTATAGGTCAAATTTTAATTGTGAAAATCTTACTTTAGTTATTTCCCCCATTTACGAACCGTGGTGGTAAGGAAAGTGCGCTGTATGTATCTATTTTTATGCGACGATTACAAAATTTATGATCACAGTTTTCTCACTTTTGATGAAAACACTACGTGTCAAAGTGTAGATCGACAGTTGTCTTGAATGAACAATTTCTCACATATGGATTATATTCTTACGTTTTCAAGCAACTTTAGGTTGCATTTTTCATTCGTCGTTAGTTTGCAATCAACTACATTTTTCGTCGATAATATGTCCTCTCAATCTAGTTTATTACTGTAAACCTATAATTACAGTTATAGCAACAAACATCAAGTTTAATTAACATGTACATGTACATGTGATGAACGTCACTCTCCCACAGCCTGTAGATGATATCTTTCAGCATCACGAATCCTTTCTTGTCTATATATATCTTGCTAAAATTGTCAATGTGTGTACGTTTGTTTTAAACTTTTCTTGCTTGTTGTGCATGAACTTGTTATTCTGTTAGAAGACTAGGTTAGTTGGCTCAAACTCAATTGCGAGTTTAGGATGCATTAGGTTTTTAGGGTTAAAACTATCTATCTTCTTCACTAAGTTATGCTTTAATATAAATAGAAATGCAATGTAATCACAATAAGAATAACAATCAATATGAATAATATTATGTTACTTTACATGGTATCAGGGCTTTAGATTCAAATCACCATAAATTTGTTATCCTCCGATCATCGACAACTTGCCGGTGATTCAGAGTGAACATGGTCTATTTATTTTCTACCGTTGTATTGTTTTTCTTTTAAAGTAGTATTTTCTTTATATCCCATGAACTCTATCCTACAAAACCCTAGCCGTCAATGTTGATTTAGCCATCAATCAACTAATATGATCTCATCAACATAACTTTTTGTTTTAACATCGGAGATCATTGTTGCCTTCAAAAATAGTTGATAAAAAAATTGTCGCTCTTACCTAAGACAAAGCAAGCCATAACATGAAAAAAAAAACGTTACAGAAAAGAGAAAAGTCGTCAAGCAATATACAACTTTGTAGCCGAATGCAACTTTATCGTCGTGTTAACAACAAAAAGGAAGAAGCAAACGAAATCAAAATAAGACGAAAAGAAAGAAGAATTAATCAACATTTGCTCTACTTTTTTTGTCCGGAAGCCTCCCATTCCAACTGCTGGGAGTGTTAGATGACTAAGGTAGTTGGCCAAAACTCAATTGTGAGTTTAAGGTCCATTAGATTTTTAAGGTTAAAATTATCGACTTTGTTTTTTAAATTATGCTTTAATAGAAATAGAGATGTAATATAATCACAGTAAGAATAATAATCATCAACATAAATAATAAATGTTACTTTACAGAACTTGTATGTCGTATTAGTTTGAAGGGGAATCCATCAAACATCATATCATATCATGAATTATTGCATAGAAAGAATGTTTGAAATAATGTACTCAACAACTTATGTCTTTTCGTTTTGACTTTAATTATATCTTACTTGTCACCTTATATATCTATCATTGCTTTAGAAAATTAACTGATGATTTTAAACATTGATTTAGTCGATGTGTCATGTGTTTGTTTTCTATTTGCATTTTGTATTGTATTCAGCGGCTATCAATTTGTATTTCCACGTCGATGCATAATTAAATCGTACAAGAAATTCAAGCGCGAGGATTATTTCAAAGTAGAGTTCACTATTTTATAAGAATTTCGATCGATAACTTTTCTCTTTATGCCCATTACCATTGATGATCATTCCACTAGTGAGAGAAAACTTTGATTATGGGCTTCTTTCCAACTAATTTCGGAGTCCAGCAACTCTTGAATCTACTTCACATCGGACGATCATAGTACCTGGAAAGTTTAGTAATATTCATATTAGATTGTCGGAGGTTCAAGTATTGGCAAGAATTTTGTGGGGACTAGAAGATAAAAAGAGATGCTAAATGCCCGATGTTCAGATGTTTTCATGCATCTTGAATAAGCCCATATTAAGGTTTGGGCCATTTGGGCCTATCTTCATCCCTTAATAAGTTGTATTATAGATTATAATACTTTGTGGACCCTTTTTACCTTTTCCCCTTCCCTTATTTCGTGTCCATTTTGTTGGAATTATTAGAAAAATGTGAATGATTTAATGAATTGTGCATGGAAATTACATGACAAACATAATATTTTAACCTTAGATTGTCCGGGTTCATGTAATTTGTGCTCTGATAATTCAAGAGAAATTAAATATGTTTTTGGCAAAAAGATCAAATCCATATATTTGTGTGTTTTTTTTGTCCGAAATGTGTCTGAATGTATGCATTAATAATTGTCAAGATGGTGGTTAACAATATATACGAATTTTGTTTTTTTTTTATGTTCATTGAATGTGGTCAATTTCATTGTTGTTTCGGTGCTCTGGCACTCAAGCCTCGTTAGGGGCATTGCCTCTAAGACCTCACGAGAGGGCGCGACCCCTTTGACTTTTGATTGAGACAGGTACATATACAGTACGCATTATTTAACTCGCGTTGACTAACCCACCGATACACACTAACAGAGAGCACAAATCATTAACTACTTCAAATACTTCTATATTAATATAGGAATCCAGAAATCAATCAATCAATCATAAACCCACTTCATATCATTGTGCATAGTCTTTATTTAGTACTTTTTTAATTCATGAAAATAATAATAATTTAAATATGTTAAAAAAATTGAAAAAATATGATAACCTTAACTAAATGAATGTCAACAAAATTAGGCGCTAACGGCAAATACATTAACTGATAATAATTTATGAAATAATGGGGTAACCCACTTCTTATTATTGAAGTGGTTGAATGGTATATGTGCTTCACTTTATATTATCTTTCGTTCAATAATTTAGCCATTATTCATTTAATACTTTGATCAATTAAATTCATATGGTTGGTCACTTGGAAGTGATAAATGTGGGTCTTTTATATTACTCTGTATTTGATTAATTAATTATGCGCCATGCATAACTAACATGTTGTCTTAAAAAATACTGTTCTCCTGGCAATTAACTAAATTTGCATATTAAAGAATAATTTGTTAGCAAGATTGTTCCACTTTTGCAGCAAAAATAATAATAGTGTGGTGATAATTCATTAAATATTTGAATAATCGTATGTAAATATGGGTTTAACACATATTTACCGGTCAGTAAATATGGGTTGAATACAGAGGCGGAGTTAGGTAATTTAAATGGAGCTGACAAAAAATTTATTTTTTTATTCTTTTCTATAATTTTTTGGGGACAAAAGTTTTAAAATTATATTAATAATTTGTAACTTCAATTCAAAAACACCACTTAATTCGTCCCATTCTTTCGATTGTTCTAATCCATAACCTTCCTCTCAATTATCCATGTTTGAATCTTCATCTGCATTTTCATCTACATGCATGTTAGTAATTGATTTTTCTTTGCTTTTTTGAGAGCCTTGTTTTAGTACCTACGTATATTACAAGCTCCGCGATACATTATTAATTTAATGGAGAGAATAACAACAAAATCAAGTTCATTTGTATAGTTTTTAGTACAACTGGTTGTCTATTTTAGTATTGGATTTTCTCTTAATTATGATTTCTTGATTGTGATTTAGTTAAGAGAAATATTCAAAGAGCACGAGTAGTGTAAACGATTTTAATCTCAGTGTTGAGTACAACGATGAGTTCAAAAGTGAGTCACCTGGTATGATTTTTGAGAGAGTGGTTCAATGTTAAACTTGTTGATAAAAAGTACATACAATATATTTTTGGAACAATTAAATCAAATGAAAATAAAAAAGGAAAAAGCCTTTAACCCCGACTAGTACTCACTCAACGTCGACCTTTAACACACTCCAAATGCCGAAAAATATGCATTTCGTACACTCTAACATCTAAACTTTATGTGTTGTAAAAATTTATGTAATTTAGTACTTTTAAAACATGAAGTATTTATTTCTTTAATTATCCTTAACTTTTTAAAGTTTTAATGCCAGCATTGAACACTCACAAAATAATAAATTTAAGGAAGAATCGAAAATTGTTTACTTAAATCAACTCGAACTATACATAATGTATTTAAAGATAACTAAAGTTTACAAAATTGTTCAAAATGATGAATTCTGTAACCCATATAATTTCAACGTAGGAGACATATTTTAAAAGTCAAGTCATTTTTATGTTAAAAAATTAGATTGTTTCTTAAATTGAATATTTTGTGAAAGTTGAAACTCTACTTGTCTATAAACCACTTATCAAAAATGTGTTACAAAAGGTCCCTTTGATTTGTCATGTTTTATAAATTACATCCTGCAACGAAACCTTTTCGCAAAGTACTTCTTTATAAAAAAAATAGTCATCTGACTGTTAAGTTCAAGGATTCAGGTAATAAATCTTTTAAGCAAGCTATCTAACTATGTATATCTAGGATTAAAAATATGAGAAGTAAAATGGTAAAATGGTTACTTATAATATTAAACAGTTTAGGCTGCCAAAAACTTAATGGACGAAGTGATCATATATACCATAAGATATGTTTTTTGGACTAAACAAGTAAACATGTAATTTTTTTATATATAAATGAAGAAATTTATAGAATATGATGCGTCACAGAAAATGGATCATTGACGGGGGTAGAGCCAGAAATTTGGTTTTGAAAGAGCAAATTTAAAATAAATTCTTTATGAGGATGAATATTTAACATACCTTTTAGGAATATATAAATTTTTAATTTTTATAGGGAGTGAATATAAAATCATTCTTAATAATATAAATAATTTACCTTATTTTAATTTTTTACTGCGGTGCGTCGGTCTATATTGCCCCCGCACAATCTCCGAATGTAAAAGGAAAAGAAAGGTGGTGACGAGAGGTAGTGAACACTCACATACAGCCTGCAGAAAAAAGTTGCGAAAGATGGTGCCAAAATTTCGGAGATGCCCGATGACTACTTTTGATTTTTGTTCAGTGTTTTTACTTTTGCAGTTCCCAACGTTAAAAGCTAATTTCAATTATCAAGGAAAGCTCAATATTGGTCGATAGACAAATATACCAGTGTACTTTATCAAAATGTTCAATTAGATTACTGTATTATTAATTTATTCAATTACATTGTTACTAAACTATTTTTATATCTAAATTAGACTTTTTTGCATTGTAATATTTATAAGTTAAGTAACATACATATCATGTTTTATTAAGGCTAGAAATTCAATCGAACAAATTAATAGTCCAGTAACTTAGTTGAACGAGACAAAATAAAGTAACTTATTTGTGTATTAACTCTTTTTATTGTGGATGACAAAATGATATAGTGCTAAAAAATGAGGCTGTTACGTTGAATTTATTAAATAATCCGATCCGTTTGTCACAAATTAAGGTGTTTCGTATTATGATTTCTTTGTTTTAAGACAAGGATAAAGATACATTTTAAAAGGTAAATTTTCGACTTTCACCTTTTCTATTTTTCTAACACTTTTTGAAACTCTGTCTGACTTGTAAAAATACATACTCTTAAAGGTAGAATAACCGTATTACCGTCGGACTAAAATTACATAGGTATTTCATATTGTATTAATTATAATAAAATACAATATAATAATATTAATAATAATTATAATTAGTATTATTATAAAGCATTTTAGATATATTAATCTAAATCCTAATAGATCATTACCGATATATAGAATCTAGTTAGCGCAATACACTAAATCCTAATCTACACTTTTTATACTTCTTTCTGCTCAATATAAGTTTCAACTTCATTTTAACGAATTAAAAGAAACATTATCTGGTAATGATGATTACTTGATTAGTGAAAAGTAAATTTAGTAGACATTTTAAAAACTACTAGCATTTTACCTGTGCTATGCAGTAGTATCAAAATTTTTTACTTCGGTATTCTTTTGTTCAATTATATGTCGTCATTTAGTGAAAATTGAAAAAACATAGTGATATATCATTTTCTTACTTTATTGTATACACTATTATAGGTTAGAGTTGGATTTTCAGCCCATCAGTCTACTAACTTAAAACCCGTCAAACATTTATTTTTTTTTGGGCGGATTTGAGTTAAGATTTGTATCAACGGGTCGATGGATCAACCAAAAAATAAAATAAAATAAAATGATCCAACACATCAACTTGTTTGCCCCGTTTATCTAAATGGTTATGCAAATCATTTTTGAGTTGAATACTTTTGAATTGTCAACCCTTTTATAAAATCGGTTCGAGTTAAGGTTTTGAACTTTGTACCTCTAATTTAAAACCCGCTAACTTGACTCGACTCGTATTGTAACCCTAAATTATAATAATTTAAAACTTAAAAATTGAATTACGAACTTTTAATCTGACTATTAACTTTGATAGTTAAATCAATTATCTTTTCAAACAGGAAAAAAAATCTATTTGAATTAGATGTTGTACTAATTAAAATGGTAGAATATTAACTTATATTTTTTTATGACTATCAAAGCACTCAAGTATTTTATAGCGATAATAGATCAACTATTTTGAGGTAAAATATTGCTAAAAATATGACGAAAATGATTATTGATTTTTTTTCTTGATAATTTTAATAGTTAGATTTTCTAGAATTTTAAATATGTCAATAGTTCATTTTTATTTTAAGTAATTTGCCGTTGTTTAAATTTAACTGACTAAAAATGTTCAAATAATAAATAAAATACTTAAAAGGGTAGTAAAAAAGTTATAGTATATTTTATTAAAAGATTAATAAAGTTTTTAACTTCTTATATATTTATATAAAGATACTTATAATCTGTAAGAAAATATTACATTTATGTAGCAATATTTCTATCAAAACAGACATTTTAATATACATTAATATGTTATGTAAGTTATAATTTTAAGTTACATATTTTTTGAAATTGAAATTAATTAGAATATACTAAAGTTTATAATTAATAACATTGAGTAATTATTTAATTGTTCATTAATTGTAGATATTTTAATGAAGTGGAAGGTAAAATAGTAAATTAGTATTTCTCCTTTCAAGACTTTGTCTCAAATGTTTTATATAGTAATATAGATAAATATGAATTTTCAAACTGATGCGGGCCCAAGTGTTGATGATCGGGTTTTGGCGTTTATGGAGGCCCATAATCAAGGTAGAAAAAAGGCTTCACAAAAACAGGTATAACTTGGGTTACGGGGCTCCTTTTCAGGCCCATGAGCCGAATCGAAGCTTGGGACAAGGTCCATCTCTTGGTTTACCCAACTTTAAGGCCCAAAAATGACTCTTAGAAGAAGTTATGGACCATTTTATGTTTATATTTTTATTTTGGGCTTTTATGTCTGACCCGTTATGTTTTTAGGCCCATTTTGAATTTCTGCATTCTCTTTTAGGGTTCATGTTGGAAACAGAAAGTTCAGTTTTGGATTTTATGAAATTTACATTTTCTCTCAAATTGTGTTGTTCAATTGAGTTGAATTTTGCCTAGCCGCGGTATTCTGTTGAATCAACGCGTGTTTAGAAGAAATTAATCTGATATTCTGAGAATCAACAGATTTAATTCGTGTTTCCAATTTGTCACTACATCACAAACTGACAATTTTGACTTGCACAAAGGTAGTATAGTAATTAGCAATTTTAAAACTGATTGTCACTCGCCTAACGCACACTTATAGATATTAGTTTATAACGTTAGCAAAAATTCTATTAGGATCGATACTTATCACAATAACATGTCCAACATATAAAGTTAGATAATGTTCCACTCTAAACTCAGTCAGTGATGAGGGAGTCGCCCATGATCTTATTTACAGACATGAGCCTCCCCTCCAAAATAGTCCAACGGATCCAAACTTATTTAATACCGTAGCAAACTCGTCACTCAACCTGACTTGGCCAAATAATGGAGACTCTCGGCCCGCGTCACGCTGTGCCATCAACATTCATCCACATTCGATCTGCAACCGTAGTTTTGATATCAATATGAGGTACTAATCTAAAATCAACGGTAATAAAGAGAATAGGCGATGAACTCATGTACCTATATTATTTTGGTTCTCTAGGTAGTTTTATAAAAATAGTTATAGTTATACCGATAGAAAGCCCAAAGAAACTTTTACATACCTTTTAAGTACTCTCTCTTTATCAAAAGAGAAAAACACATTTACAACTTGAAAGAGATGGACAAAAGAATGAGTAAGAAAAAGACACCATAACACTACCCTACCTCAAACCCCACTTTACCCACCCCACAAACATCCAGACACCAAAATTTCTCTATCATATCCTTTCACTGGACCCTCACTCTCTAATCATCTGTACCCACGAATCTTTTCCCTCTGATTCCCTCCTCACTTTTCCAAAATCAAACACTCATTCAAATCCTTCACAAAATCATTTCATCATCACATTTTTGAGTCCTTAATTTCAAATGACCAATTCCTCACTTCACTTCATTTCCATTCTCTTCTTCTTATCTCTCTTCCATTTCCATCCCTCCCAGTCCGGTCTACTATCAGAACCGGTCCAACCAGCTGACCCGTCTTCAACTCCCAACACAGTCCCATCCTTCCCGGTCCAAACCGAGTCAGAACTCTGCCGGTTAGACTTATCCGCCGAGTTATTCGGAGGCGTAAACGCCGCGTGTGGTCGTAACCTTGATAGAAGTAGATGTTGTCCGGTTCTTGCAGCATGGCTATTCGCAGCTCATGCCAGGTCAGCATTGCAATTAAACACATCAGCTCCTACTTCTTCTTCTGATGAAATGCCAATGATGCCTGATGACTCACAGAACTGTGTTAACTCGTTGCAAAACTCGTTGGTGACTCGGAATATACGTATACCTCAACCTAATGCCTCATGCGACGCCGTTTTGTGTTTCTGTGGTATTAGATTGCATCAGATCGGTTCGCTTAGCTGTCCTGCTGCGTTTAATGTTACAAAGAACACTACGAATGCAGTTCCTACTGCTGCTGTTAGAAACCTAGAAAAAAGTTGTCGGAATTCATCGTACGCTGGTTGTACCAATTGTCTCGGAGCTTTGCAAAAGGTCATACATTCTTACTACTTTACAACGTTACAATTTTTTTATTTTTTTTATTTATCATTTGGTTTTTTCTAAAATAAAAAATTAAACAAATGCAGCAGTTGCCTAGTAACAACGTCCAAAGGTAATTATAGAGGTTGACAACTGTATATGAAACAATTAATAAGATTATTATTAGTTTGTGTTAATAATTTTAACAACCACAACATAATATATTTTATTTTTTAATTTGTATAATACGTTAGGCATAAAAATAAAAAATATATATATGTTTGTTTTGCTTGAACTTCTCAATATGAAAATTGTTCACAAGATAAAATAACTAGGAAAATAATAATAATTTAATATGAATTAATAGGAAGAAAAAAGGACTAAAATGCCCTTGTTGAATGATTGAACGTTACAGTTAAACGACGATGGGAAAAACAGAACAAGAAAAAGTCATCATGAAGTTGGTGACCGAGCAAGCAAGATAATGGCACGTGACTGTCAGCTGATGGGGCTGACGTGGCTACTAGCAAGAAACAAAACGGCCTACATACCTACGGTATCTGCTGTATTGCGCGCCATCATGTACAGTGCGCACCCACCCCACGAGTTCAAATGCAGCCCCGATCAAGAAAACATGCCATTAGCCGTTGATTCATTACAGTTTGATAAATCTGCATCACCATCATCCTTGTCACGTGCCAGTTTAATTGTAATGACAATATTACCCCTGATGTGTATTGTCTAATTATTTTTTTGTGGATGAAAAACGGGATCACGTGAAAAGTTAGCGGGCATAGAGAAAGACAAAGGGTAAAGGGTAGCGATTTTTGGGGTAAATTTTTTGTCTTTTGCCTTGAGGGTACGTGCACATCTGTATAATTAGGACTTTAGGTTTTGGATTCTAGTTTGGAGGGAATTTCAAATATATTATTATTATTATTATTATTATTATTATTATTATTATTATTATTTGGTTTTAAAAATAATCTACAATCAAAGGTTGATGATCTTACAAAGGAAGGAAACACGTTTGTTAATTTGATATATAGTAAAGTGGAGTAACTCGTATATCACTTTTCTTTATTTGTATACAGATAAAAAAAAAATAGTGATATACAAATCATTATTTATAATTAAAACTACTTTGTAACGTAATACTCTGTATTTCTGCATCTAATGTGCAATTTTCTTTATTTGTTCTAAAAAACTATTTTTTTGAAAAAATGTTAAATAGGTCTAATAACATATGCATATATAATCAAATAGTTCTGGTTTTACATATATATCACCAAATTATAATCAACCACATAGTATACTTATATGAATAAAAGTTGTTTGAGGATTATAAGTAGTTGTACTCGGGGAACGAGCAGGAATTTCAAATATTCCGTACGAAGTTGGCATGTTGGCCTTATTTGTCCGTTCATCGAGAATCTTATTATCACCATGTTTCAAGATGTTTTTTAATTTGAACCCACAAGACACCAAAATTCAAACGAATCGAACGTTTTCTTATTTAACAATATATCTTACAAAATCAATAACAAACTTTTGTTTCACATAAATTGGCCTTTCTACCGATGTTTTAAAACCCAGTTTTTTAGTCGAACCGGATGAGTGTCAATTTCTGGTCGGACCGATTGAGCCGGAAGGTCGGACCGGAGTTGTTAAAATATGAAAACATAATATATATATATATATATATATATATATATATATATATATATATATATATATATATATATACACACACATGAAGTAAAAGATATACAAAATCATGTTCAACAGACAATTTAACAATCCAACATCCAACAAGTAGACTTTGTTCAAAAACATACAATTTAACAACAAGTAAACAACATTATTAATGATAAGATTTTGCAATTATATTTTATAATACGCCATAACAATTAATAACGCATTGTATATTTAAAATTAACTTTTAGTAACGCATTTTATATTGTAATACATCACAAATAATACATATCGCCTCATAAGATATTATATAACATCAACAAACTATAATTTGATAATACACCTTTAATTTTCGAATATAATATATATCATGCGTGCTGCGATATATATAATAAATATATTTAGAGTAAATAATTAAAACAAGTTAAATGTTAGATTAGTTGGTTAACAAGCCGCTATTCATGAATGTGGTTGTGAGTTTGAAACTTGTAACCAACAATTTTATTTTGTTTTCTATTTGTTTAAAATTTTAACTTTAACTTGTCCCACATTTGTGAGAATACAATCTCAACATAAGACTCACCTTCTATATAATGACAAGAAAGTTCACACTCCAATTTACTATTCAATTTAACCTGAAAACATGTCGCACCCCCAAATTTACTGTTCAGCGGAAGTCGGGTCGGGGCGCGACTAATCAAGTAATCATTGCACCAAGGTAAAGCAAACGACTCTATATGAGACGTTTTGAAAATAGTACAAAAGTAGTTATATTGATATAATTAAAGGTTTACATCAGTCGCGAGTTCGCATGATGAAATCCTGAAGATTCTGGTACATAACGCTTATTACAAAAGTAATGTAAGAAAATCTCCATATACGTATAATGCATGCGACTCGAGCTAGCAAACAATCCTGTGGGCAACCCTACTGTTGCTGAGTACATGAGAATACAACGCTAAAAGGGTCAACTAAAAGGTTGGTGAGTCTCACAGGTTTAGTAGTAATAACATAGTTATGATACACAAGATTTATCAGTGATTTGCAACCAAGCAAATAAAATAAACAAATTAATGTTTCCGATTGTCATGAGCCCACGGTTCGAAGCCTAACCCGTTTTGTGCCTCCCGTAGGTGTCTAATCCGAAACACCTTTATGACAAATACTAAAGCGTCCGTTTGACGTGGTTATAGCAAGTAACCCGGACATGGGTGTCATTCCCAAAATAGATCTATTCTCCAGTACTCGCGCTATCGCAATTAACGAACCATGTGTGACGAGGACTTTTAGTGGATTAAAAACAACTCATGCAATTGCGTAAAAATAACCGAATACTTGTGTTCATGAAAAACGGTTAAGCGTTAGTATCTCACCCCAAAGTATAAAAACAGTAAAACAGTAAAAGTGGGGCTATGAGACTCACCTGAGTCTTGAAAGCAAGCGTTTATATCAATAAACGTATATCCAAAATGTAACCTTCTTGCGCCCTAAACGCATAAGGTTATATATGAGGGAATGTCTCACAAGCTCATCCATGCTAGTTGTCCACTCAACTAGTTATGTCCAAATGTTTGGTTATCGTTTGTGTTTAAAAAAACATGTACGGCCCGTTGGTGACGTTTTGTAATAATAATTCCCGAAGACATTATTATTATGTTGTGTTTCGTTGTATACTTATAAGAGTATATGTATTGCGTGTAACGTCGTACGTTGTTATTTATGGTTGCGCGTGTTTAATACTTTGTGAAACATAACTTGATCAAACTGTTTTAAGCGACACTAGGTGCGACACTTAGAGTGAATTGCGACACTAGGTCAGTGTCGCAGTTATTTCGAAAGTTGGGCTTTATGCGACACTAGATTTAGTGTCGCAAGTTGGGGCGTTCAATTATGATTAGCGACACAAGCGTTAGTGTCACAAGGTATTGCGACACCACTTAGTACTGTTAGTTGAAAATCTCTTCGACACAAGTCAATACTGTTGGGTGCGACACTAGGCTTAGTGTCGCAGGTTGCGACACTAAACTTAGTATTGTCGGTTTGAAAAGTAGCTACACAAAGTTAGTGTCGCAGGTTAATACTGTTGGTTTTAAAAGTGGCGACATAAGGCGTAGTGTCGCTATTTTTGGCGACACAGAGGTTGGTTTAGCGACACTAGCGGCTGATCGAATCATTCGTTTTCGTGAACATGGTCAAACGTGCTCAGTTTGACCCGAAACTTTTAGGGAAGTCTTAAATATGTTTTTAAAGCTTAGAAAAATTATCGTTACGTTTTGTGGTTAACCCGAGAGTGTCGTTTTTATTTTTTTATCAAAACAGTCTCCGGTGGTTTGTTTCTTCAAAATTATACGTTTTTCGTGGCTCTGTTTGACTAGTCAAAGTGTCGAGATAAAATCTAAGAAAAATACCAATTATTCCCCATGTCTTGGCTTCTTTCAGTAATTTTTCTAGAATTTTTGGATAAGTCTAGGTATTTCTAATAATTTCATTTGTCCTCTGATATCCAATCTTGACCAATCTGGACACAAGTTCAAAGATCTATTTTTCTGGGAAAATTCGTGTATTTTCAAGCAAGACCATAGAAGAACTTTTTGTAGCCAACAAATTTAGTGAGGTTTAGGTGAAAACCTCATGTCGTTTGGAGTTGTGTAGCTCGAGTTATGGACTCGAGAAGTTGGGTCAAACATCTGTCACCCGAGACAGAAATGCGACATGTTTTTGTAAAATCGTTTTCGGGTATCAAACGGTGTCAAAAAATTACGAAACTACTTGGATATGAAAGCTAACTCCTTAAACTTAATTTTTGTCTTTTGAATCGTCCATTTTCGTTAAGTTTTGAGTACAAAACTTCTCTTTGAAGTCGGGCAAAGTTTCTGCCCAGCCAGCTGTTTACGTTTTTGTGTTTGTTTAGTTTATAAAAACGTTTTCGACTTGGTTTTTGGACAAGATCTTGTCAAGTGGGCATTATAACATGTTTATAAGTATGTTCCAAGTAAATAAAAGAGGGATGAAGTTTCTTACAAAGGAGACGATGGAAACAAGAAGAAATGGAAGTCGATAGCTCGTTTTTTTGCGTTTTCTTGCAAACCCGAAAAGATGGTGTTATGGTGGTTTGTGGTGGTGATTTGTGGTGGTGATTTGTGGTGATGTTGGGAGGGCTGCTTGGGCAGAGAAAAATAGAGAGAGAGAGAGTGGAGGGTGGGAGAGAAAGAGAGAAATGATGGAAAGTGATTGAGTACGGGAGTATGAATGAGGTGAGGAGGCATGGGAAGGGTTTCTTGAGTGTGGGAGTGGGCAAGGGATGGCTGGCCATGGGGGGCCCACATCGGGTGTGGGTGTGCTAAATTTTGTTCCCCAAGTTTACGTTACGCGCGGTGCCCGTTTACCCGTTCGTTTCGTCGTTCGTTTAAACGTTAAACGTTTGTAAATCAAGTTTTTCGTTAACGATTTATTCGCGTATAATTTAGTGGAAGTTTTATTTAAAATACTTTATTTTAAGTTATTGGATTATAATTCGAGATTCGTTCGGTTGTCGGGCGCGATTCGCGCGTTTTCGTCGCGTTCGGTCACTTTTTAATCGAACGAGGTTCGTGTGTTATATTATTAAAATAATACAAGGTAAATAATAATGTTATTAAATAATTCCATATTATTTAATAATTGGTTCACCAACGTCCGTATTTGCGTTTTCGGTTATTTATCCGACCCGAATTTGTACGATTTGAACGAATAGTATACGCGTGTATATATAAATATACAAATTTCCGCACATATTTAGCCTAATATAAACTAAATACATGTAATTACCGATGTGTTAGGCGCAAGTAATTGTCCTAAACTGGCGGGTGTCACAAAACATCCCCCGTTAATTAGGATGCATATATAAGCATATATTTATATGTGTAAACAATGCAT
Source organism: Gnaphalium uliginosum (assembly GCA_963930675.1). Lineage (NCBI taxonomy): Eukaryota > Viridiplantae > Streptophyta > Magnoliopsida > Asterales > Asteraceae > Gnaphalium > Gnaphalium uliginosum. Next base: position 34,961,774 of record OZ005685.1, read on the forward strand.
TTATCGGCATAAACACTAATGTATATCATTGCAATATATACAAAAACTTATATGAAAACAACCCTCATTTTATGTATCTCGATCTCTTAAAGTACGATAATATACATCATACGTACAATTATCATTAGAGCTTACTTAATTTCTATATAACATATATATTATCAAACACATTAATAGATTAATCAATGAAGATTGAAGATGCGGGAAGTGTTTATTCTAAACTTGACGTTGAACAATGAAAAGCGGATGTCTAATGATTTAGTGTTTTCAATAAGTTATGGATATAGGGAGTACAAAGAGTCCCAACGCAATATTTATGGTACGAACCTAGCCTTTAATTGGGGGAAGGTGAAAATAAATGTTAGACCCTTTAACCGTATTCTATAAAATTCTTTAATTTGTTTATTGTTAGCAACATAAACGGTTTATTTTTAACCATTACTAGGGTGGTTGGTCACTTGGTCTAGTGGTAAGCGTCATAATATTCTCACATGAGGTTTGATAAGGTTCGAACTTCAATTGCTCAACATCTTGGTGGTGCCAGGGAGAGGGTCAGAAACGGTCACGTATATCACGATTATGCCTCAGATAATCAGAACAAAGAAAATCTTGTTCCTTTACACGTTTTTATAAATGGTTTCTTTTTAACATGCAAAGAGACTTATTTTCGCATAAACTAGCAAACTGTGTCAATAAAGATTCAAACAAACTTTTGATGAAAAGAGATTTTGAAAATCTGTAATTCGGACGTCGACTTAAGGTGTTAGCAAGGCAAACAAATTTATCTTTAGGCCCAAGTATGTGATGGGCCCAAAGACTAATTATATTTTATGTTGTTTCATTTGTTTTCTGTAAAAGGGTTTCTAACGTGGACTCAAGCTACCAATTGGCCCAGGCCCTTTGCAGATCATGTTCTGGTAACCAGGAGTCCACGATGTCGATTTTACTTTTTAATGGATATAGAACAACTTATCACACTTATCATGTACATGCAATTACTCGTATCTAAACGCCATTTTCAATAGAACTTGAACCTACGACTATTAATTGATAAATTTCTCACATACTTTTTAATCACTTTTCATTTAGAATTTAGAGTTTACTATCATAAGTTTTAGAATTAGAATTTAGAAAATGTTCAGATATTTGATTAGTAAAAATGATCTATTATTGAGTTAATAATAGCATCTAAGAAGTTTCAAATGTAAAACACATTTAATGTTTCATGTTGAGTAACGAATATGCATGAATGAACGAAAACGATTGAGAAGACGGAAGAAGACCAAGATTGCAACGCGACAATGTCCCGATTCCCGACGCGGTAGTGGAGAAACCAGGGTTTGTGTTTTGATGTAATAATCATAGGTAATTGTAACCTAGAGCTGGACTACGAATTAATAACAAAAATCTCTCTTGCCCCCATGGATTAAATCAATTGCTAGATCGTGTTGTATTTTTCATTTATTCGTGTTACTTATTCGTCTATTGTTTATAGTCAGGATTGCTATTACACGGACATTGTTTGGGACCACTAAAATTCATTAGAATTGACATCAAAGCTTCATGGTTTAAAAGGTGAGAACGATGAAGATCAAGTTATTTGATGAATATATGACTTCAATTTATAGAAGATAGAGATTGAGGATTATTTGTATCGGTCGTTGTTGAGTACAATGGATAGTAGACAGAGCAGTAATCAGGGTAGAGCTAGACCCGGAAGAAGAGATCCATCTGGAAAAATTGGAACGACACACGTTGAAATTGTAGGCAACAGGTAAAGCTAGGAAGTGGAACTAGAAGCGGTGGAAGAGAAAATTAATTTGAAAACTTTTAATAAGAACACTCTCAACCGTGATTTCGTGATTTCGTCACTTCTTTCTTCAGTTGTGCCAACTCAGCGACACATCAGCACACTCAAAACTGATGAAAGACATACGCAACCCTGCCAACAGTACTTTCGCACTTCAATTTTTAGGCCCCACATTTATCAATTACCTACATTTACATACACTAAACAAAAATTAAAAATATATTAAAATAATGTTGTTGGCCCACGCCTTCTTCTTCCCTTTCATCGCCAAACCGACGGATACCAAGGGATGAAACCAACGGATGAAACGGTGCCAATAGTGTCACTAAGTGACGATACCAAGGGATGAAACCATTGAGAGTGGTCTAAAAGATACTAAAAATTTAAACCTCAAAAAAAGTTACGAAAAATGATTGGTAGGCCTATTTAGAGAGTATATCACGTTCAACCTATAAGATTAAGACTGAGAAACTCTGTTAACCAATAAAAAAGTTAAACTTACTTTTAATTCCATTTGTATGCTTATAATTACTCAAAACTTACCACAAGACACCAACTATTAAACTTGTGACCGTGAGGCAACTACTCTAACCAATTGAGCTCATATATAAGGTTTTTTTAGACACTGTGGAGTATGGAATAATAACAATATCGGGTTAGTGCCCATCGGCATCTTGTAGAAGATTATTTTGCTGATGTACATTTATTTTGTTCATTTTTTTCTTTTAAAACTAATTATTATATATTATTATATATAGGGCTTAGTGTCTGGGAATGCAACTAACGTGTGCCCGATATCTATTGTGTGTATCCAACTTAGGTTTGCTTTTTTTTTAAGCATCAAACTTTCAAAAAGGATGTTTTAATGTATTTTCCTGATGTGTCGTTCGTTTAAGGTGTCACGTAGCATCCGGAGAGTTTGATACATCATCAAAACATCACCAAAATACACTAAAACACACTTTTTGAAAATTTGATTCATTAAAAATAACAAATCTAAGTTGGGTACACACAATAGATATTCAACCTTAGTTAGTTGCATTCCCAGACACTAAACCCTATTATATACATGGAGGGAGTAGTATATGAAATTTCTTAGAGTCAACTAGGGTTGGCTGATTTAGAAATACCATTTATATTATTTTACATATATATTTAAAAAATATTAAACTGAACAAACGTAGGTTAGTGCTATATATAGTCGATTGCATAAAACAAAATTATCAGTTAGCCTTTTACTTATCGATATTGTATAATAAAGTATCACAAGTTTGTTGAGTTATAACCAAATTTATTAGGTGCATAGTTGTATTTGATTATGAATATCCCGTATAATTTATTTCAAAGTGAGGACTAAAATTTCTATAAATTGAAAGTCGGCTACCTTTTGATAAATTAATACTCCTTTTGTCAAAATTTTATTGAACACGTCTTAAAAAAGATTATCTACATACAAAAAGTAACTATAAAAATAATTAAATTCTCAAATTGTTTACCCACATTTACTAGTCTTGATAACGATTTATTTAATATATGAAGTCAAATTTACTTTGTATATAAGAACAAAAACAACAATTACTTACGACATCTTGACAATTTTATGTTTATGGACAATATAATTGAGTACGAGAGAGTAATTATTAACCACATACTCCGCAGAATTATTGTGGCCATTACCAAAACATCGAAAACAATATTTGAAAAATCATGAAATATTTTGAGCTAACATAGAAAAAAAAGTATATTATTCTTATGAAAGTCGTAATAGATACTCCAAAATTTGTTTCAAAGCAATATTTGAAAGGGGTAGTGATATTTTCACTATCACTTTTGATAAATTCACCAAAATTGTACATTGAGTATTTGTACGGTACAAACTTTTAATGCATATTTTTTGTGAATTTATCAATAGTGATGGTAAAAATATTACTACTTTTATTTGAAAGCAATTATATCGAAAGCCTGTTATAACACTCAAATGACAGTTTTCATTTAACATTGTCTATTAATTGCCTATGATCATTTAATTTCTTAAACAATAAAAAATAAGCTATCAATAATAATTAATCGTCATTAACTCACGAATCTACAATACTTAAAAGATCGAGTCCTTAGTGTATTAATGATTAGTTACTCAGTGTGATAAAGAATAGTAAAAAAATAAAATGTTTGATTAATCATTGTATTAAATGACATGCAAATAATGTCTCGATTTAATAATGATTGATTAACCACTAAGAAAATGATAGTAAAAGTATATGATAATTAATTAACTATTGTACTAAATGATGGTAAATAATATACAATAATTTTAGCCTTATAATAATGATGGTTTGATTAACTACAATAGAAAATTATGATGAAAAAATAAATAATTTGATTAATCACTATATCATATAATAAAAGAAAATCTACAATACTATATCTAATTAGCTTTTTTATATTATAAATAAGGGATTATTGTTTGGTTGTGTGCTTAACTTTACACTCATTATTATAGTATGCGTCCAACTTTCATACACTCTTTTGTATGAGGTGAACTTCTTAAAAACTCTATTGTATGCTCACAACTTTCATATCCTATATTGTATGAGGTGAACTTTCATCTTCGTTTGAAATAACTACAATACATAAAATTTTGAGTCTTTGGTGTTATTATTATTGATTAACCATGTATTAAATGATGGTTAAAAGGTAAAATATTTCTTGGTGTAATTATGATTGATTAATCAAAAGGTAAAATCTACATCTATCAATATATGTAGTTGAATATTATTGACATTGATGTTGATTTTGGTTAGCTATTTAATTTTTACAAATCCAGTAATTCTTTCTAAAGTTTATATACAATATTTTGCGGGTACTGTCCCGTTTTGCCAAAAAAAAAAAAATATATCGAAAAGTCTATGTGTACATATATCGATTATCAAAGCAAGAAGTAAAGGCACCAAAGTAATAAATGATCATAATTATATACTTCGCTATCTCAAATCAATAAAAAAGATTCATGATGTTCTCTGTAACATACATACATACAATTCAGATTCACATCTCCATATACTTCTTACTTTTGAATCAGGTTTAACTTTAAAAATTTGGACTTCTGTTTATTTAGGATCAAATAAACTTACTTTTAAACAATTAAATTGATTAAAATAGCCAATTTAATAAAAATAATAATTTTCTTTTTTTTAATGCACGTCCAATAATGCAATTTAGTTTAGTAATAAATAATTAAATGTTGTTAGTTTTTCTATTATATTAATGATGATTAGAGTGATTGAAAGCTTTAAATGTGTTCATTAAATTTAAATAAAAAATTAATGATCCAAGTTTTACATGAACCTTTTGACAATGTTCAAATAATGACTTGCTTAGACCCTTTCCAACGGAGTGTCGGTTGTGAGAAGTGACGAGTGTCACTTAAGTGACGTTATTGGCATCGTGTAGTATTGAGAGCTTTGGTTTTCCACGAGAGAAGGGACGGAGGTGGTGGGGTCACAACTATAAAAATTTTTTTTATCCTTTTTTGTTTTATTTTGTGTTATAAATAAAGGTATGTTGATAAATGTGAACTTCATAAATATTAAGTAATCAGTCACTATTGACAGTGTTACGTTAGTTGTTAATCAGTTATTGGGAGTGGTCGTAGCCCCAGGTACTCTTCAACTGCATTGTTGTAAGTCCAAGTCTACTTGCAGGAACAATCAGGGCTCGATATTGAATGTATAGTTCCAATTTGTTATTGAAAAGGTAAGATACGTGCATCGTACGGGTCTAAATTACTAGTATAAGTAAATAATTATCATTCTATTAGTTTTGAAAGATATTAATTAATAATTAAGCGATTAAAAGTTGACGACTTTACATGGTATATAATTGAAATATATCAAATGGTTTTGGTTCGAGTCTCACTCAACTCGAACAAAAGGATAGAGTAACTATACAATTTGAAATCGATCTAATCGAGTTATTGATGAATCACAATTAAGCACAAAGATGAAAAATATGAGCGGCTGCGAAATTGAAAAATATGCAGAAAGGATTACAGCCAAAAGTCTTATGATGGTTAGGGTTAAGACATTTATTTATACCCTAACCATCTTACATTAATAAATACCAAAATGCCCTTAAACAAAGGTTACAAAACATAAAGCATAAAGTACTAATAAAATAATCTATGCAAAATACTATTACATAATATTATTGCTAACACAATTCATGACTTCACCGTTACTTGCGAATTACATCAGATATGTACTTGACGTTTTAAGTGTGCGAGAGCACAACTATGATATTTGGTATATTGTGGGGGGTTTTTATCGATAAAAAAAATCATATATTATGAGTCTTTATACTTATTACTTTATGTTAACAAATGTATCAATATAAATAAATTTATCAGTATAAAGTCCCGTGATTAACTACCTACTATATGTTCCTCAATCTTTAAGATAGAATCTAAGAGTTAGTACTAAAATGTACAAACAATTATCAAAACATGAATATACTAAGATTAAACATAACAAAAATCGTGCATCACACGGGCGTTTCCCACTAGTAGAAATTGAATAAATAACCTCAATCGATTATGGATCTTAAGTTAAACGTGATTAAAAGTACTAAACAATAATCAATCCTACATGATTAAGCAATTCAAAGCTAGGGTTCACATCATCTAAGTGAACCTAAAAGAAGATTTGCCAATGGTATATGTGAAAAACATCAAAAAAAAAATAAAATTAAAAAGTAAGAATTCATAATTTTTTTAAAAGTATAAATCAAACTGATAACTCTAATGTTTGGTGATGTTATGATTTTCAATCTTTGAGTTATAATGGTGGAAAAATGATGAACTTGCTCCTGGAAGTCGTCTCAAATCGCCCCAAATCACACAAAAGAAAAGTCTACCCTAACTTTTATGTTTAAAGTCGAATTTATAGTAAGTAAGTCGGTCAGACTTCGCAATGGAAAGTAATTTCATCGCAACGCGATGGTCTAAAGATTGTGAAATGGCTGCGCCATAAAATTTCATCGTAACGCTAAGGATTAGTTGTCATGACTTCCCACTGCCAAATAATTCCATCGCAATGCCAATTCTGATTCTCAGCAACAATTCAACATTTTACTCGTTTGTTTTACTTCTAACTCAACACTTTTTTTAATTAAGCTCTAAATCGCTCTTGTACTTACTCTTGATCACTGAGTACACATATTAAGTATAATAAGTACCGAAAGTCTAACTATTCAATGAAAAATACGAACAAAATACAAGATATTGCGAGGGAAAGCATATACAAATAATGCAATATCTTGTGGCTTCTTTGAGTCATTATTCCGCACTAACTTTCAAGGTTTGTTGATTTTCTTCCGACAGTTGATTATCAGTATACCCCATTCCTAACTACAAAGATAAGATTTTAACAATATTATTATTATTATATTATTAAAAGTTAAAATAATGTGAAAAAATCTAAATCATTAACTCATATATAATATTACATTAATTCCATTTTTCTTTATTTACTATAAATGAATACATAACACAAAACATAAAACAAATCTTAAAAATATTACATTAATTCCATTTCTGTTGATCCACTTTGATAATATACGTTATGACTTTGCTATGTACATTCGATATCTCATTTGCATATGTTCTCATTCGGGGTATGTTTGTTAGTAACGAGTTTTATTGCAACTACATTAATCCATAATTGAATTTGTACTGTATTACTTGTTTATTTGTATTCGTGTACTGAGCATTTGGCTCAGCTGCATTTTCTTTCCTCCACATCAGGTATACAGGTTTTGCGTGATGATATATAAGTGAAGAGTGCTTGGGATATGACTTGCTCTAGAAGGTCATTAGAAACTCGGTGCAGACTACCTTTTATTTTAGGTACATATGCTTTGTATCTGTGACATTCCATCTTTCGGTGAAATTTTATTTCAAATTTTATCTCGACTAGCTAAATAAGAAAGGACTATATATTTTGTACTAGTATCACTCACCGATAACAAAACTTTTGTGTTTGTCCCTGTCCACTGATAGTGTATCATCAATTAATCAATATTAATAATTAATAATTAATAAATAATAAGTAAACCATGATCTGCATTTTAATATTTTAATGTAGCACATGCAGATTGATTAAGATAATACTATGCAGAGAAGAAAATGACATGTGTAAAACACTTCGCAACATTACAATTATATATGACCGATTACTAAAAATGTTTCATATAATAATAATAATAAACTTAAAGTAAAAGATTCTCAACGTGACAATGATACATGACAACCTCACATAAAAACAAAACACCGTTAAAGAGTTTTATATTATTTTTATCACTCGTAATATCTTATTGATAACGTACATTTTATATTACTTTAGCATGCATAACTATATTAGTATTATATTTGTAAAAGAGTTTTAATATATTTTGTAAAAAGTTTTTTTATTTATTATTATGATTTATGAATAATATTTAATATTATTTTTCATGTCATTGATTATCGTTGGTATGGTGTTTATTATTTGGTTTAACTGAATAACTCAACCGATCCATATATTATTTGAATATTTTGGATTAGGTTATTTGAATTTGGTTGGTTTTTGGTTGATACCAGATAAGGAATCAGTTTAATGGGTCGATTTTGATTTGAATATTTTCAATTAGGGATCACTTAAAAAATCAAATAAGCATCAGTTGTTAATACTTATCTTTGATAATTCAATTTCGATAGCTGACATACAATTCTAATTACTCATATAACCCAATTACCTCAAATATAAATCCATTTATCCAAATGACCCAAAATGAACAATTAAAATGTTTTTACTTAGTATTTGGACAATTTAACTATCTTAATAATCTAAATCATACTTTAAGACTTTTATCTGGCTAAATTGAAACCTAACCGAATAACCCAAACTCTTATTTGGTTGGTTTGGATTGGCTAACATATAGTTTAAATTGAGTCTCGAGTGGATTAAGAGTTGACCAAAAGCTGAATAAACCAAATCAGATAACTCTATTAACCTGAAACATGACTGATTAAACATCCCTAGTCGTTAGGATATCCATATGCTTACTTTCGATGGATAATATCACTAATCTTAACAAAAATTAAAAATTTAATTAGTAATTATCTATTTGATTATGAAAAGTATATATATTAAAGATATTATATTATGAAATATTAAAGACTTGAATATCGGTTCATTACTTCCACTAAATTTAAAAACTTTTGTGGTTTCAAAATGTATTAAGTGTTACACCTTTTACAGTTAATTGTGGCGAACTTGAAAATTTTATATTGTGGTTATTTAAGTTATAAAAAATGTACATTGAATACATTTTGAGCATATTTTGCTACATAAATAAACATATTTTTAGTAAGTTTTATACATACAATAGGAAGTTAAGTATATATAAATAGACTTTTTTAGAATTTAAATACATACGATAGACATTTTCAAAACTCGTCCCATGCAATAGTATAGGTGTATAGTTTAATATATTTTGAACAATAAACCCATGTATTATTATTATTATTATTATTATTGTTATTATTATTATTATTATTATTATTATTATTATTATTATTATTATTATTATTATTGATATTTATACATCTACATTAATACAGTACTTCAAATTTACCTGCTTATCCATAAGAATGATTATACCGTCTTAAGTTCTTTTTTATACTTATATTTTTTTTATTGTAGATTAATGATTGTTAATAAATTTATTACCTTAAACTTTTATTTAAAAGTATCAATGCAGTTGATTTTAGATAGTTGTTAGAATAATAGTTTTGTAATAAATGTTTGATATTTTTGAGAACTTTCTAGATGAGTATTATTATTCTGCTAGCATATTTTTGTTTTAGATAATTGTTTTATGTTACACTGTATTTCATTATAACAATTAGCATATTGATACAATTTCTAATTGATTAATAATACATATCCATGTATTTTAAATATATATATATTTTTAATAATACATGTTTATACTACAAATACATAGAAGTTATAGAACGTTCAAAATATTTTAATATTGTATTCTTTATATATTTTCGTATTAGTTACGAATACAACACAATTTTTATAAACTTTCAAACAATGAAAAAAATAAGTAAATAGAGGGACCTAATTTCTTAATTAAATCTTAATTTTAAATGATGACGTCAAAAAGGTGAATCATATATTATATTTAAGATAAGATAAGATTAAGACAATATAAGATAAGATGATTTAAAAAAATAGAAAAAAACATTGAAGCAAGATATGATGTGAATATGTTCTTTTTTTTTTTTTTCTTTCTTGTTTTTTGTTTGATTTCTTTTTTAGTTTATGTATGTTGATTTCTAAAGTTGCCATGTGTCAATTTTCAAGTAAGATAGTTTATCATATTAAAAGATATTTTGAGCACATATTTATCATTTAATAAATAAATACTCCATCCACCTCAATTGTATTGTCTTATAGAAAATTTTGTTAAATTTATAATATGTCGGATAAAATGTTAGTTTTGTCTTTATATTGAAGGCAAGTTTGACTAAACTTTTTTATGAAATAAATGATTTAGAGTAATAAATGGAGGTAATGTGAGAGTTTAATGATTTTTAATAGTTATTTTTACATGTAGACAATTTTTTAAGACTGACAAAATATAATAAGGTGGACAATAAAAATGGGACGAAGGCAGTATGAATTTTTTATATAAACATAAAAAGATAGAAACCATATATTCTTCCATGCATAATAGCCATGGCCATTTCTATTATGTTTCTAGGTTGTCGGATATATGTTTGGAGTTTTTTTTTTAGTACGAACATCAGATCATGAACTTCTTTAATTTGTTCTCTTGTTAGTTGTTAGTTTGTTACTATAGCAAGGTTGATTTAAGGGGTAGAGTGGTCACCCACCAGGGGTAAAGTGGTCACCACCCCTTGAAAAAGTTTCAAATTACGTGACTTTTTTAAGGTTAATTTCCACATTTTTAAACTTTTATATGCTTAAAATTATATAAATGAAAAAGATAATTTATTTGTCTTCTTCATTAGAATTTTGTAGCTACGCCCTGAAATGCAAGTGTTAACTTCTTTTTGGTAGCTTAATATTTTCATAAACAGATTTAAGTGGTCCCTTGCTTCTTAGGTGTCTCCATTCGTCACTTTGGTTTTCCGTAGTCATAAATTGAAGAATATTTGACAAGAAATGACAAAAGAGTTAGAGCACAAAGTTGGTAGATAATAATAATACCATCCAAAATATAATAATAATAATAATAATAATAATAATAATGAAAAAAAATTATTGTTGGGCTGAAACTCAAAGTCCCACGTTGAAAAAAAAAGAAAATTAAAGTTTGTATATAAGTTTACGAACTACTCCTTCTATCATCAATTGATTTTAAAGTGGAACTTCAATTGAACTTATATGTTTAACATATTGTTGGGCTAAGATCGGTTATCATATAAAAAACTTAAGTCCTAAGCTATCATATTCCAAATCCAATAAAACTGATTAACATTCATTCTACCGTCTTTAGGTATTGCTAATTTTACTGACAATCTTTAACTTACTAACAATTCCTTAATCAACTCTACGGTAAGCATCTTCGACCAATGGTTAGCCCTAAGATTAGACATCTACTTTTCACTAACAACATCATCACCAGACACCCCATTTATCATAATGCACGTCCATACCTCAATATCAAGGTGTAACATTTGATGCTCACTATTCAAGCACACCGTATCTTTTTCATCAAGTTGATAAATTCTCAAACATTAGTCTCACCCTGAGGTTATTCATCCCTAACGTCTTGATCACCATTTTCTTTATTATCATTCACTGGTAGATCCAACTCAAATCAAAAACACTTCTTACCATGTATCTCCGTACTGGAAACTCCAATTTGAGATCCCTCCGATCAGGTCCGATATCTATGTGTCCTACACTTATGGTTTAAAGTTCACAAAGATCTAACGGTTAATGAACCCAGAATACCAGTTAACCCATGGGTATATAAAAACCGACTACCAAAAGCGGTTTATTCATTTCTCTTGCAATATTATCCTCCATCGTTTAACTTTTGTTAGTTACCAAGTTAAACAATAGTAAAAAAAAAATATGAAGAACACGTTCACTTGCTAAAAGTCTAATCCATCTGTTTGTAGATATAGGGTGTGTTTGGCGTATGGCTTCTAGAGGCTTTTAGGAGCTTGAGCTTCTACTTTTAATAAATCTCAACCAATAAGTTTTGTTTGGAAACACAAAAAAACGGAATTTCTTGAAAAAATAAGTTCCCAGAAGCCCTTAAACAAGAAACTTTTTGAAGTGGCTTTTGAATAGAAGTTCAAGCTCCAGCTCCAACCACAAACTTCAGCTCCAGCCCCAGCTCCAGCCTATTATTGCCAAGCACACCTATACAAAACCAAATCCCAATAAAAAAAATATAATCTCTCTCCACGTACACCAAAAGCTACTTTACCTTCATATTTCTTTCAAATGAATCTTCTTGGTAGGTATCTGTTTTCTTATCTTTCTCCAGTTTCGTTTTTTTAGTGCTTTCTTTTTGGTACGTAACTTGTCTGCACTTTCCCTTCTTAATTAATAGAATACATGTTGCCTTTTAAATTTTTCATGCACATGGTTGTAACGTGTAAAATTAAATATAAAGTTATGCATGTACAATGGGAATTTATGCATCATTATTTAATCTATATATGGTCAAGATAAGACAACAACGCTAGCTTATAACTGTGATGAAGTAGATCGAGTTGTTAATTAAAGAATGATAGGCCACGACTCAAGAAGACCTATGGTCAAACTAGTTTCACTTATTAATGTAAAAATGTTTTGAAAGGGTTATTTTATGCCACACGATCTTTTCACTAAGTTTTGCTTTAGAAAAACTTTCTTAAAGTGTTCTTGTAAAAAAGCTACACACTAGAAGAAAAAAAAAGACCCGTTGAATAATAGCTTAATTTTAACAAAACTCTTACGAAATTGAACTTTAATTACATTGTAATGAAAAAAACTCTTTCAATTGCGTTTTTTTTCTTCCTAAAAATCCTTCCATAGAGATACCATATATACAGCTTCATCTCCACATAATAATAAACAAAAAAATGCTCGAAAATATAATTGTATCATTTAAATAAAATTAAGTATAACGTAACAATACATGATTTAATATTTTTTAAAATATACTTAACTAGTCATAAAGTAACAACAATTCAGAACCTAAAAACATTTTTAATTGTCATAAAGTAAAAATCTTGTTTTCATTTTTATTCAAAAGTTGTAGCTAGCTAGATAAAATCATAAAAATTATCGTAATAGACTGGATTAATCATCTAAAAACATTGAAAAGTACAATTTTGTCCATCTTTACTTAATTTACGTTTTTATGTCCAAACTTCTCATCGTACTTTTAATTGTCGTCTCCATTTTCTCGATCTGTAACATATTTTCACTTATATTTTTATTTCAAGTTTTATTTTTGAATGATAAATGATAAACAACAAAAGAAAAAAAAAATTGAAATAAATTTTGTAAATATAACTTCAAATAATAATATAAATAAAATGTTATAGATTGAGGAAACAATTACAAGAATTGAAAGTTTTGTGATATACTACAAAAATATGTCAGAGAAAAGTGTACAAAATTGAAAACATGTCGTGTTTTCAGGTAAAAATAACCCAATAAAAGTACAATGGCAAGTTGTGATATACTACAAAAATATCCTTCCGTTTTTAGGCTAAAACGAGGTAAACGGAAATATTTTGATTATTAGAGCATCCGCCGTGCTATTTACTTTACAAAGTCCATAGCATGACACCTCATGCCACATCAATAGTACCCATCAACTATTTCTCTTTTATGGAGTCCATGAATGTCTATTTCCATGGACTTTGATATTTTTGTCCATAGAGAAAATTGACACCTCCTCAATAAATATGCCACATAGGCTATGAACTTGGTATATGAACACCATTGTGAATGTTCTTACGTTATCAAAACTCTAAGTTATTATCTTACTACTACATAAAGCATCTTGACATTCTTTTTTAGGAAAATTTTAAGAATAATTTTTAAGACTCAACAATTATTTATAAAAATTATGTTGATTATAAATACTGCTAGCAATTAAATCACTTTCTCTTCAAATATTTTATACGAGTCAAATGAATACGTTACTATTACTAATTTATTATCATGACTAATTCATTGGAAAAGAAGAAAAACAACATTGAAGTATCAAAATTTATTGCATATAGACTATCTTAACTAAACTAAAACAGTATGATTTAAAACTTGAAATTCTACTTCTAATTTTGTTGATGTTATATTAGTTTGATAATATAGTGTTGACTTTATTCGATGTTTCAACTCAACGATTAATCTATGATAAAATTTTTGAGTAACGGAAACAATAAAACTTATAAATTAACAATTGTTTATTCGTCCTATCGTATTGCGCGGACATAAAAAAACTTTGATTCTATTAATTAACATCTTTGATTCTATTAATTTATAAATTAATAGAATAAAACAATAAAACTTATAAATTAACATCTTTGATTCTATTAATTTGCATTGGTTATTTTGGTTAACCCGCATATGATTCGTTTTCTCACATGGGTACTAAAATAGGTAATTACTTGATTTGAATATTTGACTGTTAAAATATTCAACATGACAAAGATGGAGATGTTGTGAAAAGTTGCTAGGTGTCTAGGACCCAAATAGATTTTGTAACTCAACAACAACATTTTATTAATCATATGCAAGTGTTTGAGAGAAATTTCTTGATGAAAGCAAGAGTCCTAGTTTAGACTCAATTGGCCTTCAATCTATAAACTGGTCATGATTGTGTTCAAGATATGAATCTATCGATGACCAAAAAAAATCATCATCGCCCATGTTCGTATTCTGGCAAGAAGCTTGGTATACTAAATCAGAAGATAAAAACAAATTATCACTTGATGATATAATGCTATTAGTATCTGATAAAAAAGGCTCGTTCCAGAAATTATCGATTGGTGCGTAATCAGCCAGCTGTGGTGAGTTATCACTTGAACCTGCTGAATCTAGTAAGCCATTGAACCAACCTGATGATAAGCTTGTGCTTGAAGAAGACAATGGTGATTCAGCCAGTAAAAAATCAAAGTCCTTTTGAAGTTCTAAATCTGAGTTTTGGACCGAATCATCTTTAGTTTTAGCTTGATCAGGTTCGAGGTTTCCAATAATGGGTTGATTTTCTAGTACGGTTTGTTCATCTTGGGCTCGTTTTTTCAAATGCGTGTGCCAACGATTTTTAATTTCATTGTCACTTCTCCCTGGCAAATAAGCAGACATCTCTGACCATCTGCGAGTACAAGGGTACAATTAGTTAAGCGTTAACTAAGTTTTCTACTTTAGATATTAAGTAGATTACTACAGGAAGGAGCTAGGTGTCTGGTACATAAGTAACTCATAAATTAAAAGGTTGCATGTGAATTCTAGTCTGATCACTCGGAACAAAAATGTTATTTGTTGGTCTAAAAGAAAATGATAATAAGTAAGTTCATTATGGTTTAAAACAATGACAAAAACCTACTTGTTGCCAAGCTGTTTATGTAACTCAATGATCATATCTTCTTCTTCTTTTGTAAAATTCCCATGTTTTATGTTGGGACGAAGATAATTCACCCATCGTAGCCTGCAACTCTTCCCACTTCTCGACAAACCTAAACAGGAGAAACCAAAACAGTAAGCAACCATTCCAAATCTATTTTAAAACTTTCGAGAAATTGGAATAGGCTCAACTCATACCGGCAAACTTGGGAAGTAACCGCCAATTCCAGTGACCGTATCGTTGGATATATGCTCTTAGTTTGTCATCTTCGTCTTCGCTCCACGCACCTTTCTTGACACCGTTTTTGTCAAAACTAGGAGTCTTCACCATCTTTTTTATGTTCCAACTCTCTCAATATATTATTGGAATGTTAAGTGAAGAACTATGATTAAAGATCCAAGTACACTCTTATATACTACAAGAGCTTACAAATCAGAACGTGTTTGAATGGAAGAAATTATTTGTTTATAGACAATAGAATAATGTAATTAACGATAATATTAATATTAATATTAATATTAATGTTAACATCACTGTCTTTTATAGAAGAAGTGTCACCTTTTATATTAAACAATTAAGGGACACCAAATACGTTCTATGTTGCATCTAAAATATCTAAGCATATTTTAATATAGTGTTCGACTTTGAAGAGTTATAGGAGTAATACGCTTGGTAATGCGTTTTTCATATCACCACCTACACGGTTCATCTCTAAGGATATTCAATAAATAAGATGTAAAATTAATTGTGTCGACACATGTAATTAACACTTAATTATATTTTTAACAATTTATAAATGAAATATGTGATAATAAATGATAATTCCATGTGATTTCACCTTTACATTTATTTACATGTATAATTATAGAAAATTATTGAAATCCGTATTTATTACACATTAATCACATGTGATTACAATTAACTTTTTCTTCGTAGATTTTTTAAATCATCAAATAAATTATTATTATGTGATTTTAAACTTATCATTTGTAAATTTGATTATTCACATGTGATTATAGCTAGTGCTTTAAATCGTATAATTTGATTGTAAATATAATCACATGTGAGTGTTAGTAATTTTAAATATCCATTATAAAGTGGAAAAAAAAAAGTTTATCGGAAGTATGTCATGTGAGATCTCTAATTAAAGATAAAAAAACGCTGAGTTCAACGGCGTAATTTTTATAATTTATAGATATACAGTTTGTGAGATATTTAAATTTTTTTAAAAAAGGGTGGAAATGAGTAATTGAAATTGAACGTTCCTATTGGTTCATCATTTCTTCATTTTTTTGTCATTCTTCTTTGAACTTTTCTCGTTAAAAAAATTATAAAAAGAAAATACGATGATTTTTAGCGACCACAATTTTGTCGCTAGAAGATGCCTTGGAGCTTTTTGTTCCCGGTGAGAAATAAAGAAAATCAAAATTATAATTCACTATCTGCGTGATCGTGTCGTAAGGCTGAGTAAAAAAAATCAGGTTTCTAGTAAAAAAAAAATTGCTTTCGCAAGGAAGCATCTCGAAAATTCCGCAATCATGAGGTTTCAGTGATGACATGATGTCGTCAATAAAACCTCTTGTGGTATTAGGCCGTTTTTTCTACAGTGTAAATATATCCATGCAGGATGATAATTAAAAATAAATTAGCCTAAGTATAGTACTCTCAGGGGGATCAAGGGGGCTTATGCTGATTAATCATCTTACGTTGTTTAATCAACTTAAGTTGATCAATCGACTTGTAATCCTTAAGATGCATTACAACGTCAATTTTATAAGCTGATTTTACTAGTTGAGAAGCATTTGGTCATTTTATGTTGTTTGTGACCGTTCCCCCCGATGCCTTCAGGCACTGTATGGCAAAGATGACCACCATAGGGGTCTGCCTTCATAACCCAGCTTGGAGCGCTGCCTCCTATGACCTTGCAAGATAGCGCGACCCTTTTGACTCCTTCAATTATTCAAGCTCGGAAATTTTGTAACTTAATCAGATGTGCACCTGGCAGCATATAACCTGTATACATTAAAATATACAATAATACATGATTGTGAGACTTGTGAGATATTCGATAATTAAATATTAACACTTTTTATCTATCTATTTATACTTGATCATGATTTTTGAGTTCAAGGACAACCAACATCAGTTGTCTTCTCTGGCCACATCCTACCCGGCCTTATCTGGGTTCATTCCTAGTTTCCCTATAGCGCTTCCAGGCAGTGGCTTTCCATATATGTTTTTGTTAGTGATTTGGACTTTAATTTCGACTTTCATTTTGTTTAACATCAGTTATGTGTATGAATAACTGATCATGCATCTAAGGGCTTCGAAGTAGCTAGCTTGTTTCTTTTTTCATTTTCCTTTTTAACATTTGTCTTATTTCAAATACTACAAAGAATAAAGAA
Organism: Gnaphalium uliginosum; assembly: GCA_963930675.1. Classification (NCBI taxonomy): domain Eukaryota; kingdom Viridiplantae; phylum Streptophyta; class Magnoliopsida; order Asterales; family Asteraceae; genus Gnaphalium; species Gnaphalium uliginosum. The sequence continues at coordinate 34,979,639 of OZ005685.1, forward strand.
AACAATACATGGTCGATCCATCGGTTTAGCTTCAGTAACTAAATGTATCATATTACATTACAATTCAACTAATATGGGAATAAGAATCCGCTATGCCTAATCAATGCAATTTTAAAGTCATATACAAGTTCATGTTTTGTAATCACGGTCTCTTAATTGGAACAAAACCACTACATCACCATGCATGATTGGAGTTTGGAATATTACATGTCATTTAGTTCCAACTATGTGATACTTGAGGAGTTGATGTCTATATCCACATGAGTTAATTTGTTTGGTGTCATCTTGGAGCTATATATTATTTGGTTTCTCTTAAGATTCACTGTCGTGACATGAAAGACACTAAAACTGAACTGTCAACTCAGCATCACGTCAGCGTTAAGATTGAAGGATCACTACAACCTATATATCATTTTTTCACATTTTTTTTTCTTCGCACTTTTAAGTTTTATAAACGGATTATCCGCAACTCAAACCGTGGCTAACCACTTAGTGACGGGTATCCGTGGCACGGGTACCCGCCTAATACGGGTCAGTTACGAATAGTAAAATGAATATACCCGAACTGTATACACGGGTCAAAATTTAAGTACTATCTGAAACGATAAGATCCGTAAACACCCCTAATTGTATGCACATATATAGGGTATTTGGAATTGAAAAAGATTATTAAAAAATGTTATTAAAAATTACCGTTATATATATATATATATATATATATATATATATATATATATATATATATATATATATTAATTTTTTTACCATTAAAAAAAAAGATTTTTTGTTTTCGTCGCAAAGAGGCACCACATTCCCCACATTCCACCGTCTTAATTGCGTCTGGCCCGAAATGGCCTCTAGGATGAAAGCCAAGACGGCGTCGTGCCTATGCGTCGTCTTGAAGACGGAACAAGGACAGAAGACGGATGCATCGATAGGTACCGGTCTTATCCTGATTACATTTTCTAAGTAGTAATGTGATTTACTAGGATTTGAGAGTTTCTATTGAATCAAATTAAAGAAAAATAAGAATCAAATGACAAACGATCTAATGAGGATTTAAGAGTTTCTACTGACACATGTTAAAGAATAATGAGAATCAAATGATAAACGATCTAAATGTAGAAGCATAAAACACACAAATAACCATAAGGGTTGTCAAAGTGGTATAACAACATTGAGATAAGTATCGGTGAACCGGAGGTTCAATGTTCAAACCTTGACTAGTGCATAAAAATAATAAAAATGACAACCCTTATGCGGTCGGATGAGTCTCCTTTCAAGAGAGCTTTACCCGGTTCAAGAGTGTGTGTCGGTAAACTATGACCTCGGAAATTATCCGGTCAAAGGTCGAACACCACAATTATAAATAAAAATACATAAATTTTCAAATCATTATTCTTATATGGGTTCAAGTATCAATTGTCTAAATAAAAGGGAGTATATGGTAATGTGGGTAGAGGTATGCATGTGTTTTTTTTTTTCCCTTTCTAATATAGCATTAAAGATTAATTTCTACAACTAAATGCACTTCCAATAATGAACATGAAAATTCAGAAAACAATTGGAAAGTATGAACCCACCTACTCCACTATATATTTTCGCTATTAGCTACTTTAACAAGTTTTAAAAACATAAAAAATGATAATTAACTGTGTAAAATATTAACGTTATCAAATCAAAAAGAATCTATCCAATCTTTTTTAATTGTCCAATGTGTATCTTATTCAACAATTGTATACGAATGGTTACAAATTATTATTCTACTCTAGTGTTCCTGTGTGTATATATATATATATTACGCAAGGAAAATTAACTAAAAGATTATAAACCCACATGTTTTGTTATTTAATTAATGATGATTATATTAAATATTTCATATGCACTTTAGAATAATTATAATTAAATAATTCACTCGCTTTTGGATACTTATGTTACCCCATTATGCAGCCTCTTCTATTATTCGGTAGTACATATGGAACCCAATCACGAAAATGGGTGACAAAATAACTGACATAATTATAAGAAAATGACTAAACGAAGAAGTTTATTCCTTATTCAAGTTATACGAAGAAGACACATTTTTTTAACTCAAAAATACGCGGTTTAACCGGAATATCTCCTTGATATGAAAGTTCAAAACCACCCTCAACATGCATCAACTAGCAGTATGGTGTTTTGATGTCCTATAAATAATTTCGGGTTTGAACTTTAATATCACGGCGATAGTACGATTAAACAGCGTATTTATGAGTTTAAAAAATGTGTCTTCGCCGTATAACTTGAATAACAAATAACCTTCTTCGTTTACCTGTTTACCGTTTACCTTCGAGTTGTATTGATCATTTGTTCAGCCATTTTTCCTCTCATTTATTTACCATACAATTTCGTATAATTTTTTTATATATGTTACGACGCATCCTTTTAATTATCGATGCATTTATCTCAAGTAACATGTTTATAGTACGTATCTATATATTAGATTATTAGGTTTATCTCCAAACATGTTATAATATAAACTTGTTAATTAATAGATAAATGGTAGAAGTTACGTTAATGAGAATTGTTTCTGGCCATTTTAAAAATAAAAAATGCTCGAACTTTAGTTTTGTAACTTTCTTAAATCATGAAAGACAAAATGGGATATTATTATTATATTATTTTATAATTATAATAATTACAAATTACAAATTACAATTGAAATGGAATGATTGCTTAGTCAATTTTTAATGATTAGACAATTAAGCTTTTGATAAACGTGACTTAATGATCATTATTAAAAAGATTAATGATAATCTTTTTATGTTGAATATTAATCCGAATCCACCGTAGGTCGTAGTGCTCTGCTATCCAGCTCTACCATGTGCTCTGTTTTCATAAATCAATGATCCGGTTAAACTACTTCGTGTATGTTATTATTTACTTCGTTCCGGTCAAAGTGTTCACCTTGATTGTGTACGCAGTTTTAAAATTTTTCACCAACAATACTTTTCACCAGTCAAATATCATCTCTATCCACATAAGCTTTTTTCACTTATAATGAGACAACTTAAAATAGTAACATGAACACTTTAAACGGAACAGAGGGAGTACATCATGTTTCGATATAATTACTTATATTAGGATTGTGTAGTTTCATGTTTACCGCATTATATTTAAACTTCAAAATATCATATAACTTCAAAATATCATATATGTCTAAACATAAACGATTGTGTCACAAGTCAAATGAGGTCATCTCCTTATTGACCAAAGCTATTGTTTAGGTTGGATTGAACCATGATGACCCAATATTTTTATTATTATTATTATTATTATTATTATTATTATTATTATTATTATTATTATTATTATTATTATTATTATTATTATTATTATTATTACCTATATTTTAAAATTTAATTTAAATTTAAATGCTTTGTTATTTATCATAAATTGCACAAAAAGAAATAAACATAAACATGTTATAATAAAGTCATTTTAAATTACATGATTATGACCATAGCAAAAAAAAAAAAAAAAACAACACTCTACGTCAATGTTTTGAAAATCGATTTTATTGTCAAACCGGAGAGCCTCCAGTTCCGGTTGGACCGGTCGAACCGGCCGGTTTTGATTTTTATATGTTTTATATATATATTTTTTTATTTTTCCAATATCACTAAATGTACACTTAACCTTAACATTGCTTAAAATACACATAGAAACACATATAAAATAACAATACAATTCGAATAAATATACAAAACGCATACAATTCAATACCAAAACTATACAATTCAACGTGAATACAAGTTTCAAACTTCATAATGGGTAAACAACATTACAAATCTAAACCTTAAATAGTTCAACATGAATACAAGTCTTAATTCAAAGTTCAAACACATTAGTATCAATTCAAATAATAACAATAATAATAAAAAAAAAAACTTGAAAACCGGTTTTAACCGGTTCCGGTTCCGGTTCAACTGCCCGGTTCCCGGTCGGGCCGTCGGTTCGCGCCAAAATGAATAATGGTCAAAAACCGGTTTACAAATGATCGGAAAGCTTCGATTTTCCGATTGGACCGGTTGGACCGGACCGGTCGAACCAATTTTCAAAACATTGCTCTACGTGCAATTAAAACTTTGACTTATTCCATAGTGTAAAATTTAATTTGAAGATTAAGCAATTGTAAAAAATACCATTTTGCGAGTATGTTACGTATGTATAAAGTTTTACATAAAGGCCCATCTTGGTTTTTGTTTGTAACCCAAATTGATCTGTTGTTGACACTTTATGACTATCACTCGATTTGTTATTTTAAAGAAGCCCATCTGATACGTTTCTTCCTTTATATTGAGCCTAAATCATTCAAAACTTTGAACCAAATGACCCATTTTAGAGATTTGAGAGTGTGAATAATAGCAACTTGTTAAGTATTAGGAAATAGGATTATATATATATACATACATATATATATATATATATATATATATATATATATATATATATATATATATATATATATATATATATATATATATTTGAAATTTAAGGTGTAAATGGTATAAAATATTAATGAGTTGGTTAACAACACAAAAATTTCTTACAATCAACAACACACTTTATACTTATCATCTTAATTGCAAGATCATCAAAAGTGTTTATACCAAACAAAAGCAGAGATTAAGAAAGAAAATCAACAGAATGTGAACTGCGTCCTTTGTATTCACTTACCTTTGTATCTGACGGAATGTGAACTGCGTCCTATTTGAAATGTTATGCTACACAACTTTAAGTTGTATATCATAGATATGTATATATATAACATATTTTTAAATTAGTCTCATATTAAATAGAATAAAATTTTAATATTTTTTTGATATTATTATTTTTTTGCAAAAATTGTACATATGTTGAAATAAAAAATGAAAAAGATCGTTCTTAGGATTTCTATCATAAGGAATGATTCTACGATAATCCTTTCCAAAAAGAGACAATATAATTTAGAATCTCAAATATTTTGCATCATAATCATAATCATCATGTATTAAAAAAATTTAGAATCTCAAATATTTTTTTAGTAGCTAGTGTTTCGAATAATTAATTTTAATTAAATAAATAAAATAAAATTCAATTTGCCACTTGTACATTTCCATTCTCAACGAATTAAATATTTTTCAACGTGTGAACGGGGTTTTGTGTTCATACCTATTTTTGGTCTTATTTTGTCTATTGAAATTGCGTAGTGTAAGAGATCGATGATAGAAACGAACGTTTGCTTAACTAATAATGGTAAGGTATCTACAATCTACAATCTAATAATTTTTTATTCCTTGCTTCAATAATGATCGATCGATCACTATGAGAAATGATAGAGTGTATTTGGCAATATACTTTATAGAAACTTGTTGAAATTTAAAATTATTTTTTCATAAGTTTCTATAAACATCTATATATCTATCTATCTATTTATATAATTAAATCATAAAACCTTTAATGATTTATCAACTATTCACTCATATCACACCACTTGCTTTCGATGTGTCATCATTATATGAAAAAAGCTTGTTGAAGTGGATTCTTTTAAACTCACACGGTAAATAAGGTAATATTTATTGAAAAATCAAATTATAATTGATTTAATTTAATGTATCATCATTTTTGGACGGCAAATAATGCAATAGATAACTTTTTGTGGGGAAAGAAAATGTTGTTCTTATTATTTTTATAAGGTCAAAAATTATAAAATATCATTAATATCGGTAAAAAAAAATTATTTCTTTTACACAATTGGAAAGTTTCTAAGGCGGTAGCTGTCCTACATCCCCTGATACTTACTCAATATTATTTATTTATTTTTTAAATGTTATCAAAAAGGATTATATAAAGAGAAGTGATTTGTACACTATATTCTTTTAGCTGTATATCACAAAATATGTTTTACAGTATTTTACAGAATAAAACCTTAAAGCATAATTGATGGTGTACAAATAAAAACATGATGATATACTACTAATTACCCTTGTAAACTATATACAGTACAAATTTGAATATGATCATTTAAACATTTCATATACCGTTTTAATTATGATCAATGTATTATGACATTATATTTTTCTAGTCGTGCATAGCACGGGTTTAACAATAGTAAATAAATAAAATATATAGTATGGAGCAAACTTCACCATTCATTGACCTCTTTCTTTTGTGATCTCACGATTTAGATAATTCATGCCTTCAATTTCAATATGTAAATGCGTGCCCACTAATTTTGTATAATGACACTTTTAGTTCTAATTTTTTTTATTTTAACTCCTTACATTTTACATAAGATTAAAAATAACAACTATTTATGTATTTTTAATAATTAAGTTCTTCTAAAAGTAAAAGGTAAAATGTTGTATACACCAATTAAAAACTTGACTTCTTTTTTTTGTTTTCTTTTTTTTTTTTTTTTTGGTATTATTAATTTAATAACTGATATGGGTATTAGTTAATTAGATACATGAGACAATAGTTAACATTTAGATTAATATGTCAAGTACAAATAAATATGAAACATAACATAAACAAGTTTAACCGTTAAATTTTAAATACCTATGTATTACCTTGAGAATAAACTATTGCACATACGTTTATTTGATTATTGTTCTTTGTTAACAATATTATAGTATATAAAGTTTGGCAAACATTAAAGTATTAGTAAATTGAAAAATATACCTTATTTTAGTTAGCCTAAACTCCAATTAGTTAAATTATAATAATATAACATATAATCAATGAACGATATTTCTCCACAAAGTTTATAATAGTTAACTACAAACAACTAATATAATTGTAGGGAGAGTTGAATACAATTTTTTAAATTTGAAATTATTAATTGATTAAATCAAATAATCACTTTATTATTGTTTACTGCAAAATTAAGATAAAAAAATGGGTTTAAGTAAACAATACTTGATGACAAATGTAACTACGATAAGTCATTCAATTAGACCTAGAGGTAGCCGATAACTATCATTGATCAACACTTATACAAAGTGAAGGCACTATTGCTCATTGACTAACAGAAGTAAATGCTTTAGTTAAAGATCGTAGTTAATGAAATATTCGGACATTCAATACGGTTGTTGAGATGAGTATTTATAGTGCAATAAATCCTCCTCTTTGTACATCAGATAATAGCTTGATCTGCACGTGTATTGATGAACGGATTGAAGGTATCATCAAAGATTTGAAATTGACGTTTCAACCTAGGAATAGTAATATTATGTGCTTTATTCCTAAGTTCAAAAAAAAAAAAACATTGTACGTTTTCCATAAATGATATATAAGCGGAAGTACATATTGTTAGACAAGATATATACGTTCGTTATCCACCTTTACGTGCGAACCTTCATCAGTGTACTTGGTATTTGTGAGACCCTATGTACTTGCTGGATTATAGCTTGAACTATTGGTTAATTTTGATGAGAACGCTAAATTCCACTTCAGAATTATCTTCACTTTATTTGTCTTTAGTCTTTGACTTGAACAAATACTTTATGCAGTCTTTATCAACTTCAAGCTCTTGTAACTTGATCTTGAGATAAGTGTTTTATCAGTTAATAATGAAAACACATTTTATTGCCAAGTTACAGAAAGGGTCGCTGTCAACATAGACAATGCCTAACTCACACGAGGCCGCTGCTAACATATGTAGTGACTGGTAAACTACTTAAGTTTGTTTGTTATATATATAGATTACAGAAGAAGGGTTAGAGACCCAACAATAATAAATTAAAATCTATATTATATATATATATATATATATATATATATATATATATATATATATATATATATATATATAAACCTCACTTCTGACGCTCTTTCTGAAATTGAGCAAGATGAAGATCTTGAACATGCTCTTTATTCGCGTGAAATTTGAAATGAATTAAGTTCTGGTGGCATTTCGAATCTTGTATTATCTCTTAAGGAGCGAGTACGTATAATGTTACTTCGTAACGTCGATCAGTTGAATAGGTTATGCAATGGAATGAGGTTGCAAGTAATGCGTATGGCGATCATTGTATTAAAGCTCGAGTCATATCTGGAAAGTTTTTTGGAGACAAAGCATACATCCTAGAATAAATGAAGTTAATCCCGTCTGTTAAAGAATTCCTTTCATGTTTTAGAGGAGTCAGTTTCCTGTATTCGTGTGTTTTGCAATAACTCTAAATAAAATTCAGGGTCTGCAAAAGTTGCGTTCTACCTCAGCAAGCAAATTTTCACTCACTGTCAACTTTACATAGCATTATCTCAAGTGACGAGCAAATATGTTTGAAGGCGTTGATATTGGAGGATGATGGTAACATCATAAACACCGTGAAGAATGTAGTCTACAACTAATATGATTTTTCTTTCTATAATTATGGTTTAAGTAATTGTTATTTTGATTTATCATAAGCAAATTTACATCAATTAGTCTCTTTATTTTCTCTTATATAACATTTCGTACATTATGGTTAATTAAAATTTAATTATTACATTTAAAAATTCAAATGCGATTGTCCGCGTAGTCGCGAGTCTATAAACTAGTTGTTTGGTAAACCAAAACATACGAGCTTGTTGTAAAATCACGCTCTTAAAAGATAAGGTAGTTCAAGTAGCTTATTAAAAAATTGTAAAACTTATGTAAAATTAGAATTACATAAATATACCTTAAGATAATATAAAACTTTTACTAATTGATGTTACAACTAATAATAGTTTGATTCAAGAACTAATACACTAGTAACTTGTTTTCTTGTTTACTAAATATTGAGGCTCCAAATATTCCGACAACTCATAAATTTGAAAATCTTTTGTCGAATATTTACGACTACTACTAGTCTCGAACCTAATTTTGAAATCCCAAATATGTGGAGGTCATGTACAACAGTAACACTTACACACCCTCCCCTCGAGGACGACTCTGAGTTTCATATTTTAGTTGCAAGATAATGTTGAAAACCAACCATTTTTTCACTATTTGATATTAAAATTTCATTGCTGCTAAGAACTATGTATTTGATGAAATGTAAACCATCTAGCTACATCTAAATGAAGCTACAATTTCTCTTTCCACGAGATAGATCTCACAAACACCCAATCTGAAAAGATATTACCTAATGATTTTACTATAAGATTTAATTTCAAGTTATTTTGTAGACTTTTTACATTAAGTAATAGTATTAAAGTTTGTTAACCTTAGGTTAAAACTAAAGATGTGGTTATCTTATGTCACTAGAGACTCTTTAGGTTGCAAGTGATAGGTCGAGATTTTTATTTAGGGTTTATAGTTTGTCAATGTAACAAGCTTTTCACATTTTACTATCGTATACATCTAACTTCAAAATCTCATATTGTATGTATTCAAGTTTTAAAAACATCTATCGTAAGTTTTTTGCATGTTTTCGGCTATATAAATTGACGTATTTTCTGTAAGTTCTATACATATAATAGTAACTTAAATGTATACAATAAACGGTTTTAAAATTTGAATACATAGAAGGTTTTCAAAATTGAATACATACAATAATAAAAGATGTAAAATTGTATCCACATAAAATACCCCTTTATTTATGTTGGTTATAATCTGTTAGGCACATATACGAGACTTACGTCATCATCGAACAACACCAACACCAGTGACATTCACCAAAGAAAATATATATACATTAATAGTGTGGATCGTTATAAAAAAATAGGCATTCAAATACTGGAACATGACAAGATCCGTGCATCACACAGACCTATACCACTTGTAAAATCATTTCAGTAGATTCTATTTAGCTAGAGACGTCCTTTATACGCACTTTGTTTATGTGTACAACCACAAAATTATATTATTAATACACAAGATACGACAAATTTGACACACATTTGTAATGTACAGCAAATAAGAGTGTATAAATCACCACTCTTTAATTACTACATGTTTACTACGAAAAAATTGATGACAGTAGATCGACTTAGTGCACATGAAAATTAATAAATGTCACGAACTACACTTGCTTCTCATTCTATGAACTCCATATAGTCTTGATATGCACCCAATGTTGACCACAAAAAGTCATCTGTCAGCATCATATCTTCGCAAGAAGGTTGAGAGATGAAATCGTTGACAAAATGAAAAGATGACAACGAGTTATCGCCTGATGGTGTGATGCCATCATAATCTGGTAAAAATGCCTCCTTCCAGAAATTACTGACCAACTCGTCATCAAATATTTGTGGTGTGAAGTCACTAAAAGTCGCATAATCTGAACTACTCAACTGACACGCCGACTGTGATTCAGATGATGGTGAGTCAGATGATACTCCATTCAATATCATTTCAGGTTCCTCATTAACTTCGAGATTCGTTTCTTGTACTTCATTTTCTTCTGGGTTAGCTTGATCAGGATCAAAGATTCCAACGTTACTATTTATAGTAGCGTTCAAGTCATTTTGAGCTCGTTTCTTCAAATTTGTGTTCCAACGGTTTTTTATTTCATTGTCACTTCTTCCTGGTAACTTTGTGGCCATTGTTGACCATCTGTGAATACATGCACAAAGATGTATATATTTAGAAACACAAATGTTTGAAATATGGTGCAATATGAACTAAGTAGTACTATCCAGTATCTACGTCCAAAATTAAATGTCGAACTTTATTTTAGTTCGTCTAAAAAAAGTCATAATGTAAACTAACAAGTGTAAAGTTTTACTCTTATTACTTGGACTTACTTGTTGCCAAGCTCTTTATGCAAATCAATGATTATAGTGTCTTCTTCTTCCGTAAAATCTCCGTGTTTCATATTTGGGCGGAGATAGTTCATCCATCTTAACCTACAACTTTTTCCGCTTCTAGACACACCTAAAAAACAAGAGATTAAATCTAAGATCAATTAGCGAGCAGCAAAATTCATTAAAAAATTTTGAATAAAATTCAAGAAGTTAGGAAATAATTTATACCAGCAAATTTAGGAAGTAAACCCCAGTTCCAATGGCCATATCTTTGGATGTAGGCTCTTAACTTGTTGTCTTCATCTTCACTCCATGCACCTTTTTTCAATCCGTTTTTGTCATAAAATGATGCATTCTCCATCTTTTTTATTGTTTTCTAACTCTTTCTAGCTTGTATGGCTATAAAAATGGTAAAGTACAAATTTAACTTGTTGATTCAGTTAAGTACACTCTAGTATATATATACTAATATACCCATGCATTCTGAGATTCACAACGTGCTTAAAGTAATTAAAACATGTATAAACTATAGTAAATTGGTAATTTTATATCAATTAATAACTACAAAGGGAATCCATGCAATATTCTATATACGGAGTATATTTTTTATTAAGGCGATGAACGGGAAGGCCCCCCTTGACAAATAATAAATTCATTTTTGGGCACAGTATGTGCAAATATACCAAACTATACTATAGTCCGACATTCGTAGTATCTATCAAACTATTCGAATTTACATTGTATGTAACGAACTTGTAATTTACTTACATTGTATGTATTTTGGTTAGATAACGGCAGTAAGGAACGTCATGTGGCAGCTTATATAGTCGACACGCGGAAAAAATATCATAAATTACATAAAATGTACAGAAATTACAAGTTTGTTACATACAATAGAAGCTCGAATAATTCGTTACATACTACGAATATCATGCTATTGTTTAATACATTTGCGCGCACTAAACCCATCTTTTTTGACATGCAATTTTATCAAAAATAAAAAAATAAAAAAATAAGGTTAAATTGTACAAAGATATGATTGAAAATTTAGTGTATATATCAAACTTTCAAAACGTCAATTGTGTGTGTTCTTCAATTATGTTAAACTTTTTGACGTGACAATTACTATAGTTGACACATGCTAATATAGACAACAACAACGAAACAAAACAAAAGCAATATACAATCCCGCCATATATAGTAGTGCGAGGTAAATGGTGTGGAGAATCTTACATTTACCCTAGCTAGGGTAAAGGGACTGCTTCTAGAAAAGATGCCGACTAAGTGAGTGTATATCTTTGTTTGGGTGAAAATATATAAACAAGTAAAGAAACTTGACGAGAGAATATATGGACATTATTAGTAAAAAAAAACAAAGATTAACAACCCAAAAACGAACTACATTGACTATTTCTTCCAACGCTACAAAAATAAACATCCCCATCTATTATAATGGTTCCAAACAATACAACGAGAACACAACTTTAAACATTACACAATCCTAAACGATAAAAAAATCATTCAAGTAACAACGAAGATAACAAACAACACCAACCTCAGAGCCTAAACAATTAAAAGGCTACCCTTTTCACGAGAGATAATATGAACCAATGATCTTGCGCGAGAGAAAGAAAAAAATTACCTCAGTTCGATAAAACTATGGCGTACAAATACCCAATGTTTTAAAAATTATTTTTAAGTTAAAACGGACGGGCAGGTTCGGTTTTGGTCGAACCACAGGTCCAACTGGTTTCAGGAATTAAATACAAAAGGCTTAGCTTTTAGTTCTCAAAGATGTGAGGTTTGTTATGGAGGTCAAGTGGATGGTTTCTCAATTGGGTAGTTGGATAATATACGGTACTACATCCGTTCACTACAAGAATAAAGGGTATTTGCGACGGACAAAAGTCGTCGCTAAAGCCCATAATTTAGTCGCTGTAGAGCTTCAGGGATGAGATGTTATCGCAAAAAGGTCGTCGTTGTAACTTCGTAGGAGTAGCTTTACTGCGACGACTTTCAGTTGCATCAACATGTGCACTTTTGGGGGGCATTAGCGACGAACCATGTCGTCGCTAAATCATTTCGTAGTATTTTCTCCATTTTCTTGTAGTGGTTTAATAATCGACAATGAGAGTTATCAAGGGAGTTTAGTTATCACTCGTGGGTTAAAACGGGAGATCATGGTTATGATCGGATAGTCCATGGTTTGGAATGAGTAGGCAGGTTAGAGCTCATACACTTTGGGATATAGGTTGTAGAAGATGCCGAATATAATGCATTTTGTAGGGCTTAGGTATCGGTTGATGGGTTTGGTTCAACGATCGACTGAATCTTCTTGAGGGATCGATTGAGAGTTTTCAAGTGTGTTATAGGCGGATAATCATGCAAGTTTTGATGAGCTTTCGGGATATTGTTGTTAGTTTCAGTTAACTCTTGGGAGTTAGGTAACCGAGAAAAGTGTCAAAACTAGTAGGAGTTTGACGCCTAGTGGAAGTTTTGAGATGGTTGTACGATTGATGGATCTCAAGTTTATACGGGTTTATTGTGCGAATTCCAAGTAATATTAGAGCGTTCAGAGCTTTGTTTTTACTCACCGATTGCAAAGTATTTCTTGATGACCGGGTATTATGAATTAGAGTCTTCTCAAAGACTCTCAGTTGTTCATAGAAATAATAGCTATATTTTGGGAGCGAGCTGAGTGGGAGAAGATGTGTTCATAGAAATCATAGTTATGTTTTGGGCCAGTGTACCAACGGGAAAGCGAAATTGAAATAACACATCTTTAAGGTTGTGATTATGTTCTCACGGATAAATATATATTGATGATAATCTACGTGTTGGTCTCTCGGCAATTTTCTAATTGTTAGGAAGGAAAATCGTATAGAAGAAATTATGTATGGATGGTCGATGACATGTAAGTGGCAGGAAAAGACGTGGTTGTAATCGACAAGTTGAAAAGATGGGTGTTTTTTGAAAGAATCTTATGGTTGGAGTCGTCGCACGCTTCAACATATCTTCTTGAGCCTAGAAGATAATGGGGTTTAGAGAGTGGTCCCAGTTTAATGGTGTGTTTTTTTGGTAGCTTTGTATCGAAAGTCTTTTGACTCAGTGAGGGCGAGCAGCGTGTCCCAAATGGGATTTCAGAGGTATTGGGTTTGAATGGGTGATATTGGTGATGGGACAAAATTGAAGGGTTACCGGTATTGGGTTCATTAATCTTCAAGTGGCAGATTGTTAGGATTGTGAAGACATAATGAAAAAAAACATGTGCTGACAGGTAAGAGATCGTGTAACGACGAACGGTGGTCTCCATGAGATGGACACGGTTCGTGACGTGACGGATAGATTTCGCCGCGCGAAGTCTAGTCGGCCGGATTTGTTATTTCTTATTCCCTAAGTTTGATTTATTCTACAAATATAACTCGTGTATTTGTAAACTCTTCGTTTGAAAATAATAAAGAAAAACTCTCTAGTTTGACTTCGTAGACTAAACTGATCTCCAAATTGAAGATCGGACGTAACTACGTTATATCCGTGTATAGTATTGTTCGTATGTTTATCATGTTTACTTGTTTTAATTGCTAGGTTTGCAATTATTTATTCGTCTATTATTTGTGGTGTAACATCGATTAGACGAATGTTGTGAGTTTGGTTTTTGCTAACAATAAGTTGTTGCTAGTTGGATGTTTTTGCTGCAATTTCTAACATGGCTTTCGATTTATGTTTTCGTTTATAATTTGGTTTTTGTTTCTGATTTTGATTGTATTTTGTTTCAGACATGTACGTGTATGCATAAGTGAATGCTCTAGAGTGGCTATTTTCTTTTCTTTTTGGTTTTGTCACTACAAGAAATTGAAAAAAATCAGACTTTAGCGACAACCCAAAGTCGTCGCTAACTTCACTACGCAATAACATGTTTGTTGACTTTGACTTCTTTAACTTTTTGACTTTTTTCTATTGGCTCAAAACATAAAAGTTTCCAAGTTACGTCTAGCGAAGACCATGACGTCATTCTTTTTTTATTATTATTTTTTCGTTTCGCACCATAATAGTCATATACGAGCTAAAGTAATCAATTCTAATTTTTGCAAAGGTGTTTGCGAATACATTCGAATACATTGACGAGCTTCTAGAAGATATAGAAGTTGAAAATATAATGGTTAACGTTGAACACTTATTTGATGTTGGAGAAAGAAACGTTAATGGCAAATGTGAGATGTTGATCAAACATGATGTACTCAATTCTTTACATTATCGTAACATTGGTCATGTGGCCGAACAAGTGATCAGTCATATGAAGCAAACATTTTACTATTCAATCGATAGGAATCATTACAACTCATTACCAATGAAGTCGACTTCAAAAACTATTCAAGTGTTAAAGATAAAGTTCAGACTACATCATATATGTAAAAGTTAACTTTAATCAGTTGGTTGCAAAATGATTCAATTAATAATACGACATCGTATTGTCTCATATTTTCAAACTGACTCATAATCTTTAACGTAGATCATCACCTATAAAACACATGATTTATAAGAAGTAAGTGTTTTACCATTCAATTGAAAGGAATCGTTGTATTTCATCACCAATGAAGTCGATCTAAATAACTATTCAAGTGAGTTGGCCTATGACCGCTGCAATTTTTTCAATTTTTGTTTTTTCAGTTCAAACACAAAAACATATATATAAAGTTCGTGAAACATTAATGGGAGTACATGGGAGATGTTGTGTAAACAAGGTTGACTATCAATCCTTTACATTGTCGTAATGTGGGTCGCTTTGTAAGCCCTGGGCTCCTCCCACTGCTTGGGAGCTCACGAAGATAAACAATTGCTACACATAATGGAGGTTAATCATGCTAAGGCTTAATCACATGATGAATTCGAACTCAAAGAGATCCAGCACTGTTGAAATAAGGTTGGACTTTGAAGGTTCTAATATAACTGATGTAGCGTGCAAATAACGATAAATAGATTAAACCTGTTGATTCCCTGAATACCATGAATAATCTCTTCTAAATTCGCGTTGATTCGACAATACCGCGATTTAGGCAATATGCAACTCAATCGTAAACGAAAATTGAGAGAAAATTCGATTTCTTCAAAACTCAAAATTAAAACTCTGTTCCATGATCAACAAACCCTAAAAGGGAAATAGAAAAATCAAACGGGCCAAAAAACATAACAGGTTGAACATAAAAGCCAAAACAAAAGTCCAACATAAAAATAAAAACATAAAACAGTCCATAACTTCTTCTCAGAGTGATTTTTGGACCTGGAAGTTGGGTATTTACTAGGAGATGGCCCTCATTTCAAGCTTCAATTCGTCAACTCATGACGGAGCCCCGTAGCTCAAGTTATGGCCTTTTCCACGAAGCCCATTTTAGTTACACGATCGTGAGCCTCCAGAAACACAAGGGTCCGATCCATAACACTTGGGTCTGCATCAATAATTGCATTTATTCATTTTGTATTCAGTTTATTTCAAACACAAAAATATATTTATAAAGTTCGTTAAAGCGTAAGGCGTCTACACTATGTAACTACGTATGTCATAAGCTTTTAGAAACAACAAAAAACTGACGCCTTTGTTTCAGTGAAGGTGTTTACGAGTAAGGGAGTGATGTCGATTATTAAACAAGATTTAATATCGATGATTTATATCATCGTAACTGTTGAGCACTCAATTTGTTATAATTTTTAAGAAATGCACTATCTAATGATTTTAATTTTAAGTTATAGATTTTTATGAATTAATATAAAAAACTATATATTTTAGAGAAAAAAATTTACGAATTAAAGGTGTTAACCACGAAGTTTATATGTTTGATTATAATTTTAACAGTCAAAAATTTTTTAGATAACACTTTTAGGCGACGACATTGTCAAATGTGGTCCCTTCTTGTCGTCGAAAAAAGAAGTCCACATCATCGTCAAAAGGCAACTCATACGAGGACGAATTTTTAGCGACATTTGACATTTGTCATTGCTATAGGTTAATATGGTACTTTGACTGACATGTGTCAAAAAAATGTCAAATGAAAAAGGAAAATGACACATTGTCGATCAGTTTAGCTCGGTAACTAAAAGTACCTTATCACATCACATTACAATTTACAATATAATTCATGTAAGAAACTTATGTATGCGTCTAGTTGCATATAAACTTAGGTGCAGTCAAATAAGAATAAAAGTAAATATGCATGTGTGTAAAAAATATAAAGAATAAAAACTATAAATATTACTTTTGAAATATTTTGGCAGCATGTAACTTGTATGAAACTATATGCAATTAGTATGGGACTATTAAGAATCCACTATGCATAATCAATTATAATTTTAGGCAGATGGTACAAGAAAAGGTAATTAATTTATCAAAATTTTATAATAAAAAAAATACGATTTTTGTCAATTTTCTAAAACGATAAAAATTTTGAAATCGTGTCCTAAAAAGGTTTAAGTTGTCAAAAAAGTTCAGTTAAAGGTAAAGTTATCGTTTCATTATTTTTATTTTTACATTTTTGACCATTTTTAGCTGATGTAGACTTTATATAGTATCATATGTTTATTTAATTTCTTGCTTTTTGACTTGACAAACATACTATATAAACATCAATTGTACATTTTGAGTGTTTAAAACATAATTTTATTTTGAGTGGAAAAGTGATTAAATACTCCATCCGTCCCAAATTTATTGTTCACGAACAAAAAAATACACAGTTTAATGAAAACATAATTGTTACACTGTATTTTTGTGTACTATGATAGTTTTACCCATCTTTTTATGATATATATATAAAATAGGGGTAATATAAGAAGTTTAGTTCGTTGTATCCTCATACTTTTGTGTACGAGAGTCGGGTCAATCCCAACAATAATGAATTCGCTTTTCGAGTTATACAACACGATGGATTAATAGTTGCAAAAACATACAAAATACATTGTTTTACAAAGCGACAAAATTTAAAATTAATTGTGTTTATAAACAACGGTATCATGAGAGCATATCATCTGGATTCTCCAACTAAATATCATTATTCTTATATATACCTTTTTGCTTTTGTTTAATAATACTTGACCAAGACTTCACTGTATTCGTCGTCTATACTCTATGGAACATGTAAATTCAGAATAAAAAATGAGAGCAAAACAATTGGAAAGTATCAAACCACCTACTCCACTTGTATATATATTCGCTATTAGCTACTTTTAACTGTGTAAACAGAATCTATCCAATATTTTAAATGTCCATTAATGACACATTTGTATACGAATGCTTACGAAATACTCCATTATTCTACTCTTGTACGTGTTCACACACAAATACGTACATATGGAGAGATCAATAGGAAATATCTTTTGGGGGACGCCAGAAGCCTAAAAGGGTAACATTCTTCTCCCGTGACTTAATATTTTAATATTCATGTTTGTTAATTATATTTTTATAGGTTATAACCGATGAATATTAAGAAAAATCGTTAGTTGATGTTATCGGTTAAAACTCATCTATTAATATGTATTTGATTGATATTCATTGAAAGATTATATATTAATGAAAGTTAAGTGATAAACTAAATATATAACATTTCTTTTTGACGCTCACAAAATGAATGTTATAGAGTTTATCACTTAATATTCATCAATAAATGTAAGTCAAATACACACTGCTGATGACATTTGTTAATTTTACTTTTATTTTGGTAACATTTAATTATGAAGAATGTTAACGAGTTTTGATCTAATATTGATCAATTAATGTTATAATCCATAGAAATTTGACAATTAAACTAAACATTCATAGTATCAATTCTGATTAACTTATTATTATTATTATTATTATTGTTATTTTTTTTGTATTGACGAATGTTATGTTTCTCCTTTCATTCAAAGATAGTGTTTTCCTCTGGATTAACCTTTCGTCAATACAAAAAACTATATTAGATATATATATATATATATATATATATATATATATATATATATATATATATATATATATATATATATATATGTGTGTGTGTGTGTGTGTGTGTGTGTGTGTGTGTGTGTGTGTATGAAAAACTAGATATTATAAGAAAAAAGATTTTAGACAGACTCCTAAACCAACCTATAAAAGGAAACAAAAGCCTAAGGAGTGTCAATGTTATTTTTGTAAAGAAATAGATCATTATGCTAATAAATGCCCAAAAAAGTTTACAAAAAATATTAAGATATTTGAAATAGATGAAGATATTAAAAAAATGATTAATGAAGGAGACTTCATCCAAATACATGACTTTCAAAACATAGATTCTGATGAAAGCATATTTATATTAACAGAAACTGAATATGCATTGTCTGAAGATGAATAATTTAGAGGTAATATCAACAAGTTCTTCTAATATAGATACGTCAATAATAGATGATCAAAATGAACAAAATGGAGAATATAAACAAGATATTTTAATAGATAAGAAAAAGTTAAAACAAATACAACATGAGCCTTTTTCTTTATCTAATTATTCTGGATTTAAAATAAACACTTTACAAAAGTTAGGAATAAGACCTAGAAACCATCACTTATTTTACGGACTAATCATCCACGAAAGAGCTTTAGATATAAACGCGACTTCTAATAAAGTAATGATACCTTTATTATGTAGAAAAGATATACAAGATAAACTACAAAAAATAAAGGCCGACATAAGACATACTTTAGGATGGATACATATTGGAGCTATACAAATAATAATAAAATCAACCTTTAAAGAAGGAATAGATACTCCCAAAGAATTAGCTATAATGGATAATAGAATCCGAAATAGAGAAGAAGCATGCTTAGGAATTCTTAGGGGAAATTTGCAATACGGAAAATTGAAATTTAATATTTACCCAAGAATTTCTTATCATATACAAGAAAAAGATTTTGATAAAACTTTAAGCCTATTACAAGATTTTAAAAGAAAACATTTCTTTAAGAAAGATAATAAACCTTATTCTATAACATATGCTATTTCTTATGCTATATCAAACATACAACATTCAGATTGTTTTAGCATAAAAAAATACCATAGATTTTTCCTACTTATTTAATGAAGTATGTAAGGTACAAATACTTACATTACCAAGGATAGAAGAAATAGAGTCTAGACCTCTTGACTTAGATTTACAAGATAAACTTTTATTGTCAGGTCAAATCATGCCTAGTTTATCCTTTACAAATACAGGTGTTTTTAATCACCCTTTAAAAAGATTGTCTACTTCAAATAGATTTGAATCAATGATAATGGCTAAAGAAGATAATTTAAAAATTATCAAGTCCAAAGAGAATATGATAATGGAACCAAATTCACCTCGGTAAACATTCTTATAGATACATGAGCAAATGCAAATTATATAAGCCATAAGTTGTGTCCACAGCTTCAAAATTTCAAATTAGATGAGCCCCATCAATACACTAATTTTAATGGAGAGTTACATGAAATAAATGAGGCAATAGAGACAATGTTAAAATTCGGACAAGAATTGATTCCTATAAGATTATTAATAGAAAATGAAGGTGAAAATGATACTTTGGAAATAATGTTAGGATTAACCTTTTTAGAAAATGTTTAACCCTATCATATAACATCTTACGGATTAAAAATAACCTTTAATGGTAAAATGATATATATACCTAAATGACAAGTCCCTTTAGTATTTACATACCTATAGGAATTACTTATAAAGATTATAAAGCAGAATATTTTGTTGCATACATAGATAATGATGCTGTAGCATGTATATGTGGATCAGATTGTTTTTCAAAAAAATATCATCAAGATTTAGAACCTCATATAGGATGAGGAATATCAAATGCTATTATCAAAATGGATAAAGGCATTAAAACCCCAGTAATATTACTAGGGTCATATATGATTAAATGCCCGTCTTTTTATTTTTACGATTTATTGTCATCTGATTTTTTACTAGGAAATAACTTCCAACAAACTTTTAATAAAGTTGTTTTCGATTTTTTATCTTACCAAGTAAGCTTTAAAACACCATGTCACCATTGGATAGTAATTAAAAGACTCAAAAGAGCATATAGAAAACAAAGACCAATAGTATTCAAAATTCGCGCAACATAGTGTGGTGATTTAGAATACAAAGAAAAACCAATTTTCCCTAGAGGGACACCCTTGTTAAAATACCAAGACGTTATAGATTATCAATTCAATCTTAGAAAATTAGATTCTGACATAGAAGATATCAAAGAAAGATTAAAAAAATGTTATATAGAAATGTTTACCATCAATTTTCATTTCTAGAAATGTTTACCATCAATTTAGGAAATTCTATATGTGAGAGTAGTAAATGCGTATTGAATGTTTACCTCTGTGTTGGTTGAGATGTATTTATAGTATTTAGAGTCATACCTTTAATCTATTCCTGGTAAATGGATTTGACACTTCCGAACTTACCAGAATTAGATTTGTCCATTTTGATGTATGTATGGGAAATAGCTATTTCCCATGTTCACGCTTCTTACTTTGGTTTTAGTGCGCCGTCTATAGTTTTGATAGCTACTGAATATAAACGAAAGTAGACTTTATTGGGTTAAGTGAATACGTAGACTTGGACCTATTCCCTCCGGTTTATGCATACATCCGTTTCTGCTAACCTTCCCTTCGGTTTCTTTAGTTAGTTATTTCTGAATCTTATCCTATTTAGGCGTGGTACGTCATCAGTTGTCAAGTTTGTTTTCGAATTTTAAAGATTAGAAGTTAAGGGGAGAAAAAAGAAGATGGTTTTTCGAAATGTTTGTTAAATAAAGATGAAATGAAGGATAGAAAGGAAGTATAACAATGTAAAAAGTTTAAGATTTTATATAAAAAATCTTCCTCTCAATTTTGAGCTGGTTGTATAGAAAAGCAAAATTCGAGGTGATTGGTTTGAAACTTAGAATGAATATGGGTATGGGATTTTAATTGGTATGAGAATGGATTTCCAAACTCAAACTTAAAATGAATATGGGTATGGGTTTTTAATTGGTATGAGAATGGATTTTCAAACTCACAATTTTAGATGGGTATGTATTTTGTCTATATTTGTTAGTTTGATTCCCAACTTTTGAAACTTTTCCCATTAATTAAACATTTTCAACGGAAATGAAAGTCGTTCCTTTATTCTCATTTTCATCGACCAAAGACATCCTCAATAATTTCATATATTTATATAATGACGAGCATGCCCCTACTTTATAAGTAGGGTTTACTTTCAATAAAGGGTATAGTTGTAAATATATCCACTCCATTTTATGTTCTTTTTCATTTCCATCTAACCGTTTTTCAGCAATTTTATCAAATCCTGAGAACACAATTTTTGTTCATATATTATTAGTTTTTTCTCTTGTTTTAAACTATTAATTTGATTTGATTATTTCAATACCAATGTTTACATGTGACCCACTGTTTTGCTGTAATTTCATAATCTCTATGAGCAAGTTAAAATGAGTCAATCGAGAGATGACAGGTTTTGTGACTCCAACGAGGGTTTCAAGCTAATTTGGATGCAAATTACTTTCATCAGGAATCATTTATTTTAATCTCTCTTTGGTTAGGTATCATTTGATTCTTACATTTTGTACTATTATTACCCTTTCATACTCTTTCTTCTTTTTATGCATTTCTTATTCAAGTGATGTATTTTATGACTGTATTATGAACTTGGAGTGGTTTTTTTTTTGATAAAGGGGAAAAAAACCCCGACAAATATTATTAGAATAAAATGATAATCAATACAAGTATAAAGAATGTGGTAGAACCACATTGACTTAATCTAACAGACGGAAAGACTAAGTGCATACACAAGACAGGCCTTGAGTATGACAACCAGCAAAGCCCAACTATGAGGCCACACAACCATGAGGCAACAACAACAACAACAAGACTCTAGCCACGCAATAAACCACTGCGTCCGCATGAAGAAAGGATTAACTTGACGAAGGACTCACCCCTTTCGGGATCTTCCATCTCTCCATAGTGCGGAGAGCACGAAACGAGGGTTTGAAGGCAAAGGAAACTAGCTTTAACCTTATCGTATTGATGATTGCGTCAGCCACCTCCTTAAAGGACCTTTTGCCTTTTTCAAAAAGTCGAAAGTTCCGTTCTTGCCAAATGAAGTACGTTGATGCCGCCAGCACCAGACGGGCGACCACATGGTCAATGTTTTTCGAGCTTGTGGCAGATAGGAAGGAGGGCATAAGAACTTCAAGACAGTCAGACATAACCTGCAACTTCGCATGATTAATAACCCTGAACCAAACCTGGGAGGAGAATGAGCATTCAAAGAACAGGTGAGCATGAGAGTCCTGGCAAGAACCACACAGCTGACAACGCAGCAGGGCTAAGTCAACCGAAGGGCCAACATCCCATTGCCTCATACGGTCTTGGGTCTTCAGTCTGCCTCTTAAGACGAGCCACAGGTGAAAAGCATGCCTAGGAATGCAAGAAGAAAACCACACAACAGGAGCCCAGTCCACCACGCTACCTCTTGGAGTGGTTTTTTATGCACGCAAGATGTACGATGAAATGTTCTAGAGAAGTTTAATTTCTTAGGCTAGTCACGTAACATCTTATTCAACCATGAGAAAGGGTATCTAATTCATATAATCATATTTTTTCCGATGTTAATTCGTAGTTATCAATGTGGTTCCGGTGTAGGGAAAGACAGTTGAGGCACTAATCGGTTTGGATAATCAATTCATTAGAGCTCGTTTTTTAGTTCATTCTTTTGTCTGTTAATTGGTTCATTGTTCGATTGTGTTTGATTTCTTATTAGGATGATACGAGGGTAATTTAGAGTGTACTCTGACCCCGTATTATATTTCAATGGTATACATCCGTCCCACCTGCAAAGAGCATCAACGATGGATAAATCACTTGTCCACAAATCAACCACATATACTGAGGAACAGATTCAAACCCCTGACCTATAGGTCACACATATAAGATCTGGGCGTTTGAAGTTGATATTTGTTAATTTCCCATGAAAACTATTATCTCCATTCATTCAATTATATAATACAAATTATGGGCCATGGGCCAAATACATGAGGTACACTAAGAATGGGCTAAGCTACAAAGTAACTAAATATATGTACGTATGCTAACATCCCCCTGTAGTTTTATCGGGAGGAGAAATCCGAACGTTCAAACTGGATCGGAAATCAACAAATAGAGATGTCGGAAGCCCTTTGGTGAAGATATCTTCATACTGTGAGCGAGAGGGAACATGAAGAACTCGTATGTTGCCAAGGGCAACTTCGTCTCGAACAAAATGTATATCAATCTCAATGTGCTTCGTTCACTGGTGTTGAACTGGGTTGGATGTCATGTACACGGAACTGATGTTGTCACAATATACAATGGTGGCCTTAGGGGGTGAAGAGTGAAGCTCTCGCAGAAGATTGCGAAGCCAGCATGTCTTAGCAACAGCATTAGCCACGCCTCGATATTCGCCTTCTGTACTGGACCGAGAGATAACATGTTGACGCTTCGAGGACCACGATAGTAGGTTATCACCAAGGAACACACAATAGCCGGATGTAGAACGATGTGTGGTGGGGCACCCGCGTCAATCAGCGTCAGAGTAAGCAACAAGACCATCTGAGGATGAGGCGTGAATCTGTAGGCCATGATCAAGTGTGCCTCGAATGTAGCGCAAAATGCGCTTTAGAGCAAGAAAATGAGGCTCACGAGGATCATGCATAAATAAACATATATGCTGAACAACGTAGGAAATATCAGGCCGGGTGAACGTGAGATACTGAAGAGCTCCTGCAAGACTCCTATATAAAGTGGGGTCAGTAACAGGGGACCAGTGGCATCGAGTTTCGACTGAGTGTCAGCTGGTGTACGACAAGGGTTACAGTGCATCATGTTAGCACGGTGTAAAATATCTGTCGCGTACTTCTGTTGAGATAGGAACATGCCTGTAGAAGTACGAGTGGCGGAGATGCCAAGAAAATAGTTAAGAGCACCCAAATCGGTCATGGAGAACTCTCGGCTGAGCTGGCCAATAAGGGTGTATAGTAAGGGTGTAGATGATACTATCAAAATGATATCATCTACATATAAAAGAAGGTAGGCTGTGAAGGACCCCTGATGATAAACGAACAGAGAAGAGTCAGATCGAGTGCGATGAAAACCCTGTCTCTGAACAAAATCAGCAAACCGCTGATACCAAGCGCGTGGAGCCTGTTTCAGGCCAAATAGAGATCGCTGAAGACGACAGACATAATCCGGAAATCGGGAATCGCGATAACCAGGTGGCTGATGCATGTAAACTGTCTCCTGTAAATCACCATGGAAAAAGGCTTTCTTCATGTCGAGCTGATGAATTGGCCGATGACGTGAGACAGCTAGACTCAAAACAGTGCGGATGTAACCGGTTTGACAACCGGGCTAAATGTCTCATCAATATCGATGTCAATCTGTTGACTCTTACCATTAGCAACCAATCTGGCTTTGTACCGAGCCAGAGAACCATCAGCAATAAACTTCTGCTTAAATAACCACATAGAACGAACCACGTTAGCCCCGGAGGGTCGTGGAACAAGAACCCAAGTGCCATTAGAAATAAGAGCATGATATTCCTCGTCCATGGCTTTATGCCAGTGAGGATCCTTAAGAGCCTGTAAGTATGACCGGGGCACCGGTGAGGAAGTAGTAGTGTGTAGGTTAATGCGCTCGATGGGTTTAGTGATACCGTGTTTGCCACGGGTCATCATTAGGTGTGTGGGTGGTGGAGGTTGTGGTGTTGGGTTTGGAGAGGTAGATGGAGAAGGAATGAGTGTTGCTATAGGTGTGGGTGCTGGAGATGAGATAGTAGGAGCCGGTGAATCACCTATTGAAGATTGGTCTTTGTTCGAGGGCAGCACTGGTGAGGTAGGCTGGAAAGCCGGACGAAAGGGAGGAGAAGGAGAGTCAAGAAAGTCATAGGAGGGAGATTGGGTGGGAGTAACCGATCCAAAAGGAAAAATAGTTTCGTCAAATATTACATGACGAGATATGATGATCTTGCAAGTGGAGAGATCAAGACAGCGAAATCCACGGTGATCAGATGGGTAACCGAGGAAGATACACTGTGTCGAACGTGGAGCAAGTTTGTGGGGAGTGGTGAGGTGAGGGAAACAGAGACAGCCGAAGACACGTAAGTGGGTGTAGGTCGGGTGTTGTTTGAAGAGGCGGAAGTGTGGAGTGTCGTTTTGAATAGTCGAGGATGGTAAGATATTAAGAAGATGAGTGGACATATGAAGTGCTTCCGCCCAATACATGGGAGGAAAACGGGCGTGGAAGAGGAGTGTGCGGATAGTGTTGTTGATGGTGCGATGCATTCTCTCAGATTTACCATTTTGTTGAGAGGTATGAGGGCACGAGAATCGAAAACGAATGCCATGTTTAGCAAAAAAGTCGTGAAATTCTGTGTTGTCATATTCACCACCGTTGTCACATTGAAAAGATTTTATTTTACATTTAAATTGATTTTGAACATATGTCATAAAATGTAGAAATTTTTGAAAAACGTCAGATTTATATCGAAGAGGATAAACCCACAAATAATGAGTATAATGATCGAGAAAAGTAACGTAATATTTCAAACCACTAATGCTAGTAATAGGAGAAGTCCAAATATCGGAGTGTATAATGTCAAACGGAGAACACACAATAGAATTAGAAGTACTAAATGGAAGTCGGACGTGTTTGCCAAGTTGACATGGTTGGCACAATAGACGTGACTTTTCTTTATTACAAGAAATAAATTGACAAGAAATTAAATGTTGAAGCGCGTGGTCATCAGGATGACCAAGTCGTTGGTGCCAAAGAGACGAGCTAGAAGCAGTGAAGACTTGCGTAGGGGACTAGGTAACAGGATAGAGAGGTCCAGTGCTGTCACATCGGATAAAAGGTTGGGAGGTGCGATAATCCTTCACAGTAAAACCAAAAGGATCAAAGTCAATAGAGCATTTATTATCAGTTGTAAATTTGCGAACAGAGATAAGATTTTTAATAATCTTAGGAGTGATAAGTACATTATTTAAGTGAAGTGGACGATATGGGTTTGGAAGGTCGGTGTGCCCAGTGGTCATTACAGGAATTGAGGAACCATCACCAACAAAAAAATAAAGAAGTATCATGTCTATTAGTAATGGACTTAAGTATACCTGTATCCGAGTGAACGTGATCAGTAGCTCCCGTATCCATGATCCAACTTGAATTACCAGGTTCCTGCAAAGTCATGGTGTTAAATAAATAAGGTAAAGTGGTGGGCTGATCACCATTTGTTGTCCAAGTCCACTGATTAGTGGGCTGTCCAGCACCAAACATAGGCCCAAACTGCTGAGCAGGTCCAGTAGGAAATGATGGGGCCTGCTGTGTGCGCTCTGTGGATCCAGAAGTCAAAAACGATGCAGGGGAAGCTGCTGTAATGTGGGCCTGTTGTCTTGGGCCTGAATTAAATAAATTTGAAGTTTGTGGACTGTAGGGTGAATTACCAAGCAGCTCACTAGATTGGGCCCAATATTGTGAAGGGTTATTTGCGTACAGCCTGTGAACGAGAAAGAAGCGGACTGGTTGTTAGACGATTGAGGTGGAGGTGGGATGAACACCCAACCATACTGGCCGGCCTGTACCGGTTCACGACGGTCGTTTCGTCAGCCACTATTCCGGCGATCGTTTCGACGCCCATTCCCGCGGTTGCCCGTAGCCGGAGAAGTGGTGATTAAAACGCTAGGAGATGACGAGTTGGATACGGATGAGCGGGTATCGTCTAGCTTGGTTTCTTCACTAAGGAAAATAGCCCGAGTTTGTACCTACGTAGGGAGCTTTTCCCGGAGACGAATGGCACGGGTAACGCCATTCCATTTTCATGGTAAGCCTTGTAGGGTATACGCAACAAGATTTTTGTCAGAAATTGGTTCACCAATATTTTTTAAGAGATCAGCCATGGTTTTAATTTTTGTGCAGTAATCTTTAATAGACATATCATCGAGAGAAATGTTGCGAAGATCGTTTTCAAGTTGAAGAGTCGTGCTGTCTTTGTTTGTACGAAAAAGTGTTGCAAGGTTTAGCCATATTGCACGAGCGGTTGACTTCTTTTCATGAACGTTTTCAAGAACGTCGGGTGCGATGGTGCCATAGATCCACATCCGAACGATAGAGTCAAGTTTGATCCATTCAGGATCGGTTGGAGGGTGGTATTATCGTATGTGTCATCAATGTGATCGATTACATCGAAACCAATACAATGAGTTTCTGTCGCACCACCAAATTTACTGTGCAGCGGAAGACGGGTCGGGGCGCGACTAATCAAGTAATCATTGCACAAGGGTAAAGCAAACGACTCTATATGAGACGTTTTGAAAATAGTATAAAAGTAGTTAAATTGATATAATTAAAGTTTACACTAGTCTCAAGTTCGCGGGATGAAATCCTGAAGATTCTTAGTTCATAACGATTATACAAAAATAATGTAAGAAAATCTTCGTATACGTATAATGCATGCGACTCGAGCTAGCTAGCAATCCTGTGGGCAATCCTACTGTTGCTGAGTACCTGAGAAATACACGCTAAAAGGTCAACAGTAATGTTAGTGAGCTCATAGGTTTACGTAGTTAAAATCATAGTATGAACCACAAGATTTCAGAGTTATCGTAGTAGCACGAATGCCAAAGTAAATCATAGTATACGATTGTCATGGGCTCATAGTTCCGAAGCTTAACCGTAGTTGGTGTCTCCAGTTAAGTGTATAAACCAGTACACTCGAAATACGAATTATTATGCGTCCGTATAGTAGTTAGAGCGTCTAACCCCGGACAGCGGACTGTCAGTTCCCGATAGATCTATCCATAATGTTCGCGCTTAGTATTAACGGGCTATGATATTTGTTGGAGACCATCGTAGTTTGGTTTAGTTTACCCATGCAATCCGTATAAGTGTTTTCATAGTATTTGTGTTCATAATAACAAAGCAGTTTATTCTCACCCCAAAGTAAGTAAAACAGTAAAAGTAAAAGTGGGGTAATGAGACTCACCTGAGTCTTGTAAGCACATATAGCAATTAGTGGGTGTTCGTGTCCCAAATGCAACCTTCTAGCGCCCTAAACGCATAAGATTGTAGGTAAGTGGGGGGTTAATGTCCACTTATGTATGCAAGTGGAGGGTTAATGTCCACTTGTACTAGTTGTCCATTCAACTAGTTATATCCAAAGTTTGTTTATCGTTTGTGTTTAGAAAACATGTACGGCCCGTTGGTGACGTTTTGTAATAATAATTCTTAAAGACATTATTATTATGTTTGTTTCGTTGTATACTTATATCAGTATATGTATTATATGTGTAAGTTATATCGTATGAAGTATAGTTGTCGTTACGCGAATTCGATGCTCGTTGGTCAGTTTGTACGGTCTCAAAACGCAAGTCAGAGGGTCAACTTGCAGGTCAAAAGTCAACTCGTTAGTCTCAGTTCGCAGGTCAAAAAGTCAACTCGCAAGTCTCGGTTCACAGGTTAAAAGTCGACTCGCAAGTCTCAGTTCGCAGGTCAAAAAGTCAATTCGCAAGTCTCCGTTCGCGGTCAAAAAGTCAACTCTCAAATCTCACTTCGCAGGTTTTCCAGAAAAATCATACATTTTGTCCACGCGATTTAGCTAAGTAAATGTCCGAATTAAATTTCAAAAATATTCATGGTTACTCTACTATGTCTTAGTTATTTTTCAGTAATTTTTTTGGAACTTTTGAGCAAGTCTAAGTATTTTTAATAATTCCATCTATCCTCTGAGGTCCAAAATCGACCAATCTAGACACATGTTCAAACATCGAATTACTGAGCAAAATCTACCCATTTTCAAAGAAAGTTATCTAAACGACATTTGTACCTAAAAAAATTTGTGAGATTTTGGCGGTGGTTTCAAGTCATTTGGAGGTGTATTTCTCGAGTTATGAACTCGAGAATTTGAGTCAAAAACCTGTCACCCGTAACAGTTTGGCGACACATTTTTGTAAAATCATTTTCGGGTATCAAACGGTGTCAAAAAATTATGAAATCACTTGGAGGTGAAAGCTAACTCTTTAAAATTAATTTTTGTCTTTTGATTCGTCCATTTTGGTTAAGTTTTGAGCACGAAACTTTCCCTTGAAGTCGGGCCAAGTTTCTGCCCAGAAACTGTTAGTGTTTTTATGTTTTTTCAAAAATGATTTTCGACTTTGTTTTTGGACATAATCTTGTTATATGGACTTTATAACATGTTTATATGTGTGTTTCAAGTAATATAAAAGAGGGATAGAGTTTCTTACAAAGAAGTTGATGAAAGCACGAAGAATGAAGGTCGAAAGCTCGTTTTCTTGTTTTTTTTTGCAAACCGAAAGAGATGATGCTATGGTGGTTTATGGTGATGCTCTTGGTGGTTTGTGGTGGTGATTTGGGAGGGCTTGGGGGATGGAAAAATCGCAGAGATCAAAAGGGGAGAAAAGAGAGGGTGTTGAGAGAAAATGTTAGAGTGTGAAAGTGAGTTTGTGTTTGAGTGTGGAAAAGAGAGTATGGGAGGGGTGTTATGGCATGGTGGGGATGTTTGGTGTGGGGGCCGGTCATGGGGGGCCCACAAGGGGTGTAGGTTGTTTAAATTTTGTTTCCCAAGTTTACGTTACGTGCGGTGCTCGTTTACCCGTTCGTTTCGTCGCTCGTTTAAACGTTATACGTTTATTAATTAGGTTTTTCGTTACGATTTTAATCGCGTAAGTTTTTGATTGAATTTTTGTTTAAAATATTACATTTTAAGTTATTAAAATAATAATCTAGTTTCGTTCGGTTGTCGGGCGCGCTTTGCACGTTTTCGTCGCGTACGGCACGTTTTGCATAAAACGTAAAGTGTTCGTATATTATTGTATAATAATAATATAATGTAAATAACTACTATTTAATTATAAAATAGATTTACGTTATTTATGAAAAAGTTTTCAACAACGTCCGTATTCATAGTTTTGAAATCTTTCAGATCGTTTAGCGTAATTATAATTAATTACGTGCGTGTGTATATATATATACTAAATTCTACTGTACTTAGCCCTATTTCAAACTAAATACCAGTAGTGATAATCAAGTTTAAGGTAATTTAATACGCTTAAGTGTCGGTTGTCACAGTTTCGAATAAATCGGTCCAAGCATCATAGTTTAGGTGATCAAGATTTAGGGTGAGAGGGATGTGGGACTTAATGTTGGTGGTACTATAAGCTTTATGGAGAGGTGTTGCGGTTGTCGGAGGGTTGGAAGAACCGGTCGTCATGGTGGACTTTGAGATCGGCAGTGAATGTAAAGAAAAAGAAAACGAATAAATGGTGAGAGAGACTAAAGGAAATGAAAATAATTGGTAGAATATTGTTATGGAAATGATTTGGTCAGAGGTAGGAAACGTCAACGCTTTGATACCATGATATTTGTTAATTTCCCACGAAAACTATTACCTCCATTCATTCAATTATATAATACAAATCATGGGCCATGGGCCAAATACACGAGGTACAATAAGAATGGCTAAGCTACAAAGTAACTAAATATATGTACGTATGTTAACAGAAGTGACAGTACCACTTGAGCTATGCTTTTGATCATATTTCATATGTTCAGCTCAAAAGGAACCCACATTCTTTTGAATATTTCTCTTTGTTTCCAATGGGGTATGTTTTTTATCGACTAATTTAGATTTATATTTCCGTATTTAAGTTTATATGTTAAATATACCAATAATTCATAAATATGTCTTTTTGGTCATTTTGCATCTTAATTAGGTAATTAGATAAAGCGCTGTTTCATAACTGTAAATTGGAACACAAATAATGAATTTTCAAACTTGTCTTACCAAACACACTAAAAACAGATTATCTACGGTTTTAATCGCAATAATTCAAATATCACCATTAAAACGCAATCACAAACACCCTCCAAAACACGTTTTACATATAAACATACAAACTAAGGATGAATACAGAGAAGATAAAAAGATTCGAAAGACCACATTGTTTTCTTTCTTTTCATATTATTTGATAACATAACAGTGTTTCACTTCACAAAAGTAACTCCAGCTCTACCATAGTATGTAACAGATACTATTAGGACATGTTTATAAATATTGACATCTTTCTAACTCTCAGAGGCTAGCATCAATAATTTAAAGGGGTAGTAGGAGATGTAACGAGTGGTCAACCTTGTGGACGTGTAGGGCAAGAAAAGTGGGACAAAGAGAGCTAGGAGAATGATAAGAGCTAGACCTCCCATTATCAAAGTTACTATGTAAAGCCACAGAACTTCAGTCACCACAAGATTCACACCAGTCACAAATGCTAAAGCCATCATCGTAAGAGATACCCCCAACAACCGTTGTGCCATCCTCAAAGCATTAAGGAGTAGATCAAGATCGCCCAGTTGTGCCCACATAAGCATTACTGCCACAATGATGGAGCTATACACCGCTATACTGTCGAAAATAACGAATAGCTGGAATTGTATCTTATGCGTCATACAAGCCAGGCCTTCATGTTCACCTCTGGTTTTAGTGCCACCGGGCATAGTGAACCCAGCAGCAAAGGTCACGGTGGCTACCAATGCTGAGACTAATAGGAGAGTGTTAACTCTATCCTTGCAGTACTCTATGTTGTATGGTTCATATTTTGCAGCTTGTAATCTTTTCACAGTGTCTGCGTCTTCAATTTGAGCTCGAGGGGTGCCAGCAGACATTAATGCCATCCAGGTTAATCTCTACATGAAAAGATAAATATTATAAGGACTATACATACGTAAACTAGAGAATGGATATGTTGGTATACCTTTTTAAATGGAGCCATTACTTCCATGTCTTCAGCAATCTCTAGAGCTGTCAATCCTCCCTTGTTGACGATCTTTAAATTCACTCTATCGTCCCACGTGAGTGTGTTCACAACCTTTGGGTGCCAATATTTAGTGGCTAAATGTAAAGGTGTGCATCCGTCTTTGTCCTTCTCGTTAAGAAGAAATTCTGCCCACTCATAATTAAGTATGTGCTCAACAATGTTATCCTTTCCATTCTCGGCTGCAACATGCAGAATGTTCTGACGTTTACTACTTAGAAACTCTCTAGCATCTGGGTATTTTTTAAGTAACTCCTTGAAGACATGAAGATGACCATGTCTAGCTGCAAGATGTATTGGACAATAACCATCCATATCCAATCTTAACACATCCAAATCAAACTCTTTAATCAAGTACTCCACGCCATCCAGAAATCCTAGTGATGCTGCCAGGTGTAGCAGATGCTTGTTTTCTACTGATAGTGCCCCAGACACCTTGGGGGCTATCGATTTCAAAATACCTAACATCAAAACCATAGCGTTCTACTAATTAATATTAAGCCGAATACTTCAAAAAAATTGAGAAAGAGATCATGTTTGGTAATAAATGGTTCACATAAAAACGTACGAAGATAGAGATAGAGATTTAAGATTCTTTCATCATACTTCTTAAATCGGATTGTCAAACTTAGTTCCCCTAATTCCCTTGTTTGTATATCTTTGATATGACTGTGACTATATGTGCAACACTTGAGTATTTGACTGTAGTCAAGTATCAATCCATTTTATCTTTCTAAACTATATGTAAACTTATAATGGCCTTTTGAAAATAATTATCATGCTAAGAGAAGATGGCTTGTTTCCTAATTGCAAGCATGTTGTTTTGACTACCAACATGTTTTGCTTTTGGTAATGTAGCAACGGATATCTAAATATCCGATGTTTGATGGTACTTGATTTAGCATTAGACATAATTTCAACGTCATAATGTTGTTTACTTCTTTTGCTAATCATATCTTATTTAGCAACAAAAATAACCTATTTAACGGTAAATTCAGGCGGACGGTACGTACGTATTAACTCTTCTTCTAGTAGTCTTGTTCAAACTACAAGAGATTGCAGAAGTACATTCTGAGATATGAAAAACTTCATGGATTATGTTCAAGTAGTGCATATATCTTGCTCTAAGACTCTAAGTGCACCATGTAGAACATATTTCGTTGGTTCGGCATGCTGAACAACTCTGATCTGGCTAGTACAACTACAACCAAATAGGTTCCAGATAATTCTTTATATTCCGAGAATCCTTTATTTCAAAAACATTACATTTGCCTTAATTATGTTAGCTTGCAAACATGTTTTCTTTATGCTGTTGGCTTAATTCAGAAAGTTTAATTATGTTTTTATTTATGCACGTGTTTTCTTTGGATGACCAAATCAAGGCCATGTTGGCCATTTATTTCCTAAGTTAATGATTAGTGGAGTCGTGGGAGTCAGTTCCTGTTTTATTGGCACTTTATCAGTTTAAGTAGGTGTTATCATGTAATCCGTTTTTAATAAGAAGAAATAGAAGAAAAATTGCCCCACTTTTGTTTTTCTCAATTTTTACAAGCTTATTACTGTTCATCATCCCTGCCATTTTTGGTGCTGTAATCACAATCACAATTACAGGTTTTTAGTTTACATTTGGTATCAGAGCGTGGTTTTATGCCCAAATACCAACCGAAACCCACAGCAATGGCAAATAAAACCGAGAAGGACAACCAAATTACCCTTCATTATCCTATGCTTACAAGGTCAAACTATGCTGCTTGGGCTATAAAGATGAAGGTATTTATGCAAGCCCAAGGAGTCTGGGAGGCTGTTGAGCCCAAGAATAAAGGAGACGCTGTCGAGGCAAAGAAAGACAAAATGGCTATGGCTGCCATTTATCAAGGCATTCCGGAAGATCTCTTGTTATCGTTGGCCGAGAAGGAAACAGCAAGAGAGGCTTGGGGCACCTTGAAGACAATGTTTATGGGGGCAGATCGAGTTAGGACTGCGAAGGTCCAGACCTTGAAAGCCGAATTTGAAACACTCAGTATGAAGGAGACGGAGGTAATTGATGATTTTGCTATGAAGGTGAACAATTTAGTAAGCAATATTCGGGCTTTAGGTGAGACGATGGAGGAGACATATGTTGTGAAGAAGTTGTTACGTGCTGTCCCGAGTAAGTTTCTGCAAATTGCTTCAACAATAGAACAATTTGCGGACCTCGATACGATGACTGTGGAGGAGATCGTAGGAAGATTGAAAGCCCACGAAGAGAGAGTACGGGGGGCATGGAGAGAGCAGTGATGGGAAGTTGCTGTTAACACACTCCGAATGGGTCGAGAAGACTAAAAAGAAAAGTGAAGATGAACGGAAAACTTCACAGAATACTTCACGATCGGGTGGCTCAAACACACGTGGTCGTGGAAGAGGACGTGGAAGGGGTGGTTACAGCTCGACCCGTGGTGGACGACATGGAAGGGGTTCACAACAAAACCGAGATGGTGATCGTGCTTCGTCGAGCAATCGTGACAAAAGTAAGGTTCAATGTTACAATTGTCAAAATTTCGGTCATTTTGCAATTGAATGTAGAAACCCAAAGAAAGAAAGAAATCAGGAGGCTAACTTGACCAAAGGAGATGACGAACCAGCTTTACTTCTCGCCGCTTCAAATTCAGTTCAGGAAGTAGTCGAGGAGGTCTACTTAAATGAAAAACGTGTGATTCCAAAGTTGAAGCGTACAGATGAGGAAGACAATAAGTCGAAGATATGGTTTTTGGACAACGGGGCTAGTAATCACATGACAGGGGATGAAGGAAAATTCGCAGAATTGAATAAATCCATCTAAGGGTATGTTCGATTCGGAGATGATTCTAAGGTGTGTATTGAAGGAAAGGGAGCCATCATATTTTTGTGCAAAAATGGTGAGAAACGAATTTTGCAGGATGTGTATTATATTCCAAGCTTGTGCAATAATATCATAAGTCTTGGACAGTTGGCGCAAGATGGTGATAGAATTCTTATGCATGGGTCATTTCTGTGGATCCATGACAAGAATGGAAGATTACTGATGAAGGTAAGGCAATCAAGTAATAGGTTATATAAAATTGTTTTAAATCAAGAACATTCACACTGTTTCTTTGGTGGAAAGGAGGTATCAACATGGCTGTGGCATACACGCCTAGGCCATGTTAACTTCCAAATGTTAAAGCAAATGTGTGATAAAGGCTTGGTACATGGACTTGAGAATATTGAACAGCCTTCTACAACTTGTAGAAGTTGTTTAGAAGGTAAGCAAACAAGAAACCCATTTCCATCACAAGCATCGAATAGAGCAAATGAAAGGTTGGAGCTTATTCATGCTGATTTGTGTGGCCCGATTTCACCACCAACAGCTGCGGGCAATCGATATTTTCTCTTGTTAGTTGATGACTACAGCCGTGTAATGTGGGTATACCTCCTAAAAACAAAAGATGAAGCACTAAGTTCCTTTAAGAAATTTCGTTTGTTGGTTGAGAATGAAGCAGGTAAGAAGATAAAAATTCTACGTTCTGATCGGGGAGGGGAATTTTTATCAAAGGCATTCACGGCATATTGTGAAGAAACGGGTCTCAAACGTCATCTTACAGCACCATACTCCCCGCAGCAGAATGGTGTTGTAGAGAGACGCAATCGAATGGTAATCGAGATGGTGCGGAGTATGTTGAGGAATATGAACGTGCCTGATATACTTTGGGGAGAAGCTGTACGACAATCAGTTTACATACTCAATCGCGTCTCAACAAAAGCACTTAATAACATGACTCCTTACGAAGCTTGGTCGGGAAAAAGACCAAATATTGGACATCTTCGGGTGTTTGGTTGTGTGGCACACTCGAAAGTATTGAGGGGGCACCAAAGCAAACTTGACAGCCGAAGTGAGATGCTCGTTCATCTTGGTACAGAAACTGGAAGCAAGGCATATCGACTTCTTGATCCTAGTTCCTGAAGGATACGAGTTAGTCGTGATGTTCAATTTGAAGAAAACAAGCCATGGTCATGGGAAGAAACAACATTGTTTAAAGGCAACCCGGGAGCCATTTTCACGGTTGAAGGTTATCACCAGCCTGTTTTAGAAGAAAATGATGAAGATCAGTTGCACTCACCTGCTACTGATGTTACATCAGATGAATATTTGGAGCAAACACCACAAAGTCAGCCCTTAAATGACCCGCTTTCAGCTGTTAATGAGGGTACATTATCCCCAACAGAGTCCCCGGTTACATCAGTTGGGTCCACAAGCACCACTTCAAGCTCGACAGGGGGTGGTGCACCTAAAAGGTATCGAAATATTACTGACTTGTACGAGGAAACTGTCCCGATTGAGCTGGAACCAGACCAACTTATGTTTATGCAAGATGAAAATTTACCCTCATCATTTTCAGTGGCTTCAACAGATCAAGAATGGGTGAAAGCTATGAGAGATGAAATGGATGCAATTGAAAAAAATCACACTTGGAGCCTCGTTGACTTACCTGCAGGACGAAAACCCATTGGACTGAAGTGGGTTTATAAGCTAAAACGTGATCCAAGTGGTAAAATATTGAAGCACAAAGCAAGGCTGGTTGCCAATGGTTATGTTCAAAAACCCGGGGTTGATTTTGATGAGGTTTATGCACCGGTTGCCCGTCTTGAAACCATCCGGATTATCCTAGCTCTCTCAAGCTCACACGGTTGGAAAGTGCATCATTTGGACGTGAAGTCAGCTTTTCTTAATGGGACATTGGACGAAGAAGTCTTTGTCATGCAACCGGAAGGTTTTGTAAATAATAAATTTCCCGGGAAGGTGTACAGACTATCGAAGGCACTCTATGGACTTCGACAAGCCCCTAGAGCATGGAACTCAAGGCTGGATAAGTGTTTGAAAGGGTTAAAATTTAACAGATGCGGGCTGGAGTATGCGGTGTACACAAGAAAGCAGAATGGTAATGTTTTGATAGTTGGAGTATATGTCGATGATTTGATTATTGCAGGAAGTTGTGATGCAGATGTGGAGTACTTCAAGCAGCAAATGAGCAAAGAATTCGAGATGAGTGACCTTGGTTTGCTCTCATATTACTTGGGAATCGAAGTGACACAGCATGAAGATGGCATCACACTTAAACAATCTGCTTATGCCAGGAACATTCTCACAAAAGCTGGAATGGCAGATTGCAATCCATCACAATTTCCAATGGAACACAAAGAGGAGCTCACGAAGGATGATGGTGGAGTACCTGTTGATGCAACGTTGTTCCGTAGTATTATCGGAGGTTTGAGGTATCTCACACACACCCGACCTGATATCTCATACGCTGTAGGAATATTAAGTCGGTTTATGGAGAGACCAACTGTTAAACACATGCAAGCCGTGAAGAGAGTTTTACGGTATGTACAAGGAACGGTGGACTTTGGTTTGATTTATGTAAGAGAGCAAAAGGATGATGCAATTGAAGGGTACTCTGACAGTAACCATGCAAGGGATGTTGAAGATAGAAGGAGCATAGGTGGAATGGCATTCTATCTAAATGGGAACTTGGTCACGTGGGGATCTCAAAAATAGCGTTGCGTTGCACTTTCTTCTTGCGAGGCTGAGTTTATAGCTGCAACCACAGCTACATGTCAAGGCATTTGGGTTAGTCGTTTGGTTCAAGAGATCATAGGAAAGAAGGTCAGTCCTGTTACACTCTATCTTGACAACAAATCGGCCATAGACTTGGTTAGAAATCCGGTGTTCCATGGACGAAGCAAGCATATTGATCTAAGGTACCATTTCATAAGGGAGTGCATTGAGCGTGGAGACGTGATAGTAAAGCATGTATGCGGAAAGGAGCAGAGAGCCGACATTCTTACTAAACCATTGGCTCGTCTTCAGTTTATTGAAATGAGGAAGTTGCTTGGAGTAAGGAGCATATCAGATTCTGAATTAGGGGGGAAAATGTTGGCTTAATTCAGAAAGTTTAATTATGTTTTTATTTATGCACGTGTTTTCTTTGGATGACCAAATCAAGGCCATGTTGGCCATTTATTTCCTAAGTTAATGATTTGTGGAGTCGTGGGAGTCAGTTCCTGTTTTATTGGCACTTTATCAGTTTAAGTAGGTGTTATCATGTAATCCGTTTTTAATAAGAAGAAATAGAAGAAAAATTGCCCCACTTTTGTTTTTCTCAATTTTTACAAGCTTATTACTGTTCATCATCCCTGCCATTTTTGGTGCTGTAATCACAATCACAATTACAGGTTTTTAGTTTACATATACTACACGAGTAATTTCTATGATATATATATATATAACATTGATAAGTTTGTTCAAGTAGTACCTATATCTTTTCTGATAATTGCAGCATGTAGAACACATTTATTTGTTTCAACATCTTCAAGAGGCGTGGTACTACTACTTTCCGCAGAGTTGGAGATCTCTCTCAAATTCTCGGCATCCTCTGGTCCATCATGGATGTGATTCACTTCTGTTTGTCATATCCGAGTTAATTAACTAGCAAATGTTTGTTCATCATATTTATTATTATAGCAACTACATAAGTATATATATAGAGAGAGATACCGTAAAAATCAAGAGGGAAACAATTTTTTGAGGAAAGTAGGAAAGCTAACTATTCATTCACGATGAATGTGTAGCTTCCCCAGAAAATAGTGCTTCTCTCTTGATCCGGACCATATTATATATATGGGTAAATTATAAAAAACGTACATGTGGTTGTTCATTTTCTCAAAAAACATCCTCCAACTACAATATTAACAGAAACCATAACCAAGGTTGTCACTTTTGTCCCAATGACATCCCTCCGTCCAACTTTGTTACGTTTTCGTCATTAAGTCTATACATGTGCCACGCATGTGAGGGTATTTTTGTCCTTTTCTTTTTCCCACCCATTTAATCAACCTTTCCCTTTGCATTTTATACCCATTTAAAATTAACTTACTGTTAAATGGGTCGATTAAATTAGTATAAAATGCAAAGGGAAATGTCGATTAAATGGGTGGGAAAAAGAAAATGACAAAAATACCCTCACGTGCGTGGCACATGTATAGACTTAACGACGGAAACGTAACAAAGTTGAACGAAGGGATGTCATTTGGACAAAAGTGACAATCTTGTGTATGGTCTCTGTTATTAATAAAGTTAAAGGATGTTTTTTAAGAAAGAGAACAACCACATGTATGTTTTTTGTAATTTACCTTATATATATATATATATATATATATATATATATATATATATATATATATATATATATATGCATTATTAAGGTGTTTTCAAGTGATACCTTCATCTTTCTTGGTCATTGCATCATGTAGAGAAGCCTCTCCTTTCAACATCTCTTCATCATTTACATCGACTCTGATCTGGCTAATACCACTACCATCTTCTGAGATTTCAAGAGCATGATCATTTGTCCCTGTTATATTTTAGTTAAGTTGTAATTATATGTTAATGGTTTAAGAAACATAAGAATATTGACAACTATAAAAAACGTTGTGGCAAAGACTTAAAGCAGTACCATTATCTCCATTCTGGTTCATACCACCTTGAAGTTTCAAGATATTGTTTAGAATTTGAGCATTCCCTGATTCAACGGCAAGGTACAACGCAGATTTACCTTCTTTATTAGCATCCGATGTGGCATTCCTGGAATATTTCGACAAAAATTGAACAACTTCATCTCGATTATGAATGACAGCTTCATGAAAGGGTGTATTCCCATCTTCATTCACAGCGATTGAATGATCATTAGTAGAGACTTGAATGCCCACTAGTGCTTTGACAACATCAATCTTCCCTGCTCTTGCTGCAACATGAATTGGGGTGTCGCCGATGAAGTTTTTGCATGTCATAAGATGCGAAAATTTCCCAGCAAGCTGTACACATAGGTCTTCATGTCCAAAGAAGGCTGCTATATGCAGCAACGTGTCTTTCCTGTGGCTCGTGATGGGTAAAGCTTGTCCTTCTGACGAGTATTGGGCGGCTAGTTGAAACAACTTATTAATAAAGCCATTCTTGGCAGCTTCAAAAATTTCATTGTTCTTGGTATGTACAGTGGTTGTGTTGGCAAGGGGGTAACTAGAGTTTAGAGACATATCAAAGAGTTGGCCGGAGTATGGAAATAGAGAAATGTGAAACACGAAAAGTGAGTTGATACAAACATAGAAGTACGTTGTATTATATGTAGTAGTATGCAAATTGAGGCAAGAAAGCAAGTAACAATTACAGTCAATTATCTCAACCATGAAAAAGTGCATTGTAACTTGAGTGCACCCTACAATAGATCTGACTTCCTCATAATATTATACTCAACGGGAATTTGTTTAGTGAGGAACTATAAGTATTTAAATAACTGAAAGTATTTATATAACTATAACTAGATTCCTTGGATCAAGTATCTTTTTTTGAGAGAATGTGGCAGGTACATAAAGTTGGTTAATCATGGAAACATATATTATACATATACTATGCAAATTGAGGCAAGAAGACAAATAAAATTTATATATATAGTCTAATTATAGCATAAGATGAATGATTAAGAAATAGCATAATAACTTGAGTGCACCTTACAATGAATTTGACATTTTCACATCCGTACTATATGGACTAGAGGATTTTGTTTAGTTAGGAAATGCAATTGGTTAAGTAATTGATATTATTGAAGGTAGGGGTGCTCAAATAGTTTAAAACTTTTTAATTCGAATACCGAATTGAATTTGAATTCGGTTTTCGGTTCGGTTTTCAGTTTTTTATTTTTCGAATTTGGTTAAACTGAAACCGAATTTGAATTCGGTTTTCGGTTCGGTTTTCGGTTTTGAATTTTTCGAATTCGGTTAAATCGAAAACCGAATTCGATTTAATAAATATATTATTATTTATATATTAATATATATATATATATA
Source organism: Gnaphalium uliginosum (assembly GCA_963930675.1). Taxonomy (NCBI): domain Eukaryota; kingdom Viridiplantae; phylum Streptophyta; class Magnoliopsida; order Asterales; family Asteraceae; genus Gnaphalium; species Gnaphalium uliginosum. The sequence continues at coordinate 35,021,166 of OZ005685.1, forward strand.
TATATATATATATATATATATATGTGATTTTTCGAATTCGATTGAAGACTTGAAGAGTTTAACATTTTGAAAACTTAAATTTTTTAGCTACAATGTGTTTGTGAAAAATAAATGTTTTGTTTGAACATTAAAATTCACATACATTGACAGTTTTATGTTTTATAAACTCGAATTTGGCTAACACATAACAATTATTAATAGTTAGATTTATATAATTTGTATCGTATAATCGTGCATATTTCTTAGTTTTGTATGTTGAAAGGTGTTTTTGAAAAAATGTTAAATTTTTCGGTTTTAACCGAAACAGAACCGAATTCGAATTCGGTTTTCGGTTCGGTTTTCATTTTGAATTCGGTTTTCGGTTTTGTTAAAAAAAATTCAAAATCGAACAACCCGAACCAAATAAACCGAGAAAATCGTAAACCAAACCGATGAACACCCCTAGTTTCACGGCAAGTAGAAAGCTTCATCGTATACTCCCTTTCATGTTGACAAATTGTATTGGATATTTATTACACGATGGTTCATTTCATTTATATTTTATCAACATGCCTTTGTTCATGAACTTGTTGTAGCCACCAGGTCATGAGTTGGAACCAACAACCGCAATTAATACATGAAAAAGAAACGTGGAAATAGATAACTGATCGATATGATGTTTATTACGTCGATGGTTATTAGAATTTTCGCTATCAATTTACAATAACGTTCCTTTTCTCTAATTAATTTGACATAAACTTTGTAAGTTTGTTTGAACTGTAAAGATTAGAAGTAAGGAGATGTTGAAACAAGTAATATAATATGCAATCTTACTTGGAATCTTAATAGATTAGTATGCAAATTGAGGCAAGAAAACAAGTAACAATTATTATCACGTAATATTGTTAGATATATTCAAACAAATAGAAAAATAAAACAAAGACAAACAAATACGAAACGGAAGTCTTTTTTCAAATAAAAAATCAAATTCGAAGGTACAAAATTTACTAAACTAATTAATTATCCATATTTATAGAGCAAATCAATAGTATCCTAATACTAAACAAACTCAAAATACCAATCCTAATTTAGCAAGTATTACCGTGTTATAGTGAATTATTAGAATGTCAACTATTTAATTACCGTGTTATAGTGAATTATTAGAATGTCAACCATTTAGAAAGTGCATTGTGACTTGAGTGCACCCTACAAGAAATCTGGCTTCCTCAAATTATTATAGACAACATGAGTTTGTTTAGTGACATATATTATACATATAGTATGCAAATTGAGGTAAGAAGACAAGTAACACTTATACGTAGTCTATATATAATAATAACTTGAGTGCACCCTGCAAGAAATTTGACATTTTCATATACGTACTATATGCACAAGAGGAATTTGTTTAGTGAGGAAATGCAATTGGTTAAGTTACTAATATTATTGAATGTATGATAAGTATCAAGAAGCTGGTTCGTTTATGAGGGATCTCCAAATTGTGAGGGCCTCTAAAAGTATTCTAAATAGTGCATGTGATAATTTAATATGTATGATGGCATATATAAGGTTTCCCTTTAATTCAAAGTAAAAGAACTCTTGTTGGTAAATAGACTTGGAGTATTTAAACCTTTCAAACAAGCTTATATGTCAATTCAAGGCTCGATATTGGGAATTGGATTGACGTATAAGAGTTCGACTGAAATAACCAGAAATTTGCTATTTGCTCAATAACTATTAGAAATAGTCGTTACGAACCATTTTCGTCATATCATAAGAATAAGCTTACTTGACACTCATTTAGAGGGCCTTACTTTATAAAAAGTTTAAATACATTTTGTCGATATCCTACCCTCATATTTTGTTCCATGGTCGGCATCCTACTCATAAAACTATCAATGTATATATTGTACCTGTTACTTTTGTTCCGATATGGGTAATTTGGTGACTAGTTACCGGGAGAGCCGGTCAAATTAATTACGTGGCAATTAATATTTATATTTTTTTTTGTTACATGGAATTAATATTAAGGGTAAATACATTTTGTCGGCATCATACCCTCATACTTTGTTCCATGGTCGACATCATACCCATAAAACTATCACCGTCACCGAAAAAACCATGTGGCAAAAAATTAATATGTGCACACTACGTGGCTGCTTTGTCAGCATAAAATCTAAACAAACGGTCAAATGTGTATTTTCAATGATTCTAGCGGATAATTGTAGGGTACAATGTATACATTGATAGTTTTATGGGTATGATGCCGACCATGAAACAAAGTATGAAGGTAAGATGACGACAAAATGTATTTACCATTATAAAAATCAACAAGTTTGTCCAGGACCTTAAAAAAGTCAAAGAGAGCCATCTCGAGAAGGGTAAAGCCTTCGGAAGCTTTCTTGCTACAAATATTTGTCAAGTAGGCCCTTAAACAAATCAAATGAATACTAATGGAGCCTGTTATCCTATTCGTTCATTAAGGTTTTAATGAAAAAAGAATAACAAGAACGGATAAATGAACAGATTTTCTTGTTCATGTTCGTTCATTAAGAAAATATATTTGTTCATGAACATAAACGAGCGCAAACGAACAAATATACAAATTAATACTTAATCAAAAGATTAATGTACGAAGTCAAACTTATAAAGAATTTTCCTAAAGTGAATAACATTATCGATAAAGATATGAAAGTAAATTATAGTATATAAGATAAGATAATTTTGATAAACAAATTAAAAATGAAGTATATAAAGGTTTTACGTTTACATCAAGTTATTTAGTTTATATATTATATATGAAATATATAATAAAAAATGAACAGACCTTAACGAACATTCATGAACATAATTGAACAAATGTGTTAGAATCGGTTTGATCTAATCAAGACTTACAACTATGAATGATTATCAATAAACTGCGGAATAGTACTTGATAACTTAGGAATATATAAAGTAGTTATCGCAGAAAAAGAACAATAAGAAAACAATGAATTAATACTCAAAAGCTTCAATATTATTGTTGATGATAATAATACGAATACACGGCTTTATTAGGGTTTACACCTTGAAGCTATCGTTAACCTAATCTAGGTTCTATTTATAATGTATAGAGTCATGTACAAGTTGACCTACAAATATGGAAGTAAATATATCCCATATATTACTCAAACTTCTAACCGACCAAGTATATTACATTAACAGTAGTAATACTGATATTTGAACTAACAATATTAACTATTTACATTGAACAACACTAACTATGTAATTACACCTAGCAGTACTAACTCTGAAGTTTCACCAACAGTACTAACTCTGAAGTTTCACCAGCGGCACTAACTCTTCAGCAGTAGTAACATTGCTCTTGTGGCAGTACCTTCAGCAGTAGTAAATCCATCAGCAGTACTATCTTTGAACTAGCAGTAGTAACCCAAACCAGCAGTAGTAATCACTTGTCAATCTCCATACCCAACAAAACGAAAGATATATTCATGTTCTTCGTTTAACCAAATGAACGAAAACTCATGTCCTTGTACGTTCATTTAATTAAATGAACGAGGAACGAACATAAATGAACTTTCCACCGAACGGTTCATATAATATTCGTTGAATGTTTGGTTAGCTTACAGGCCTAATAGAGCAAGTATCGAAAAACTTCATTGTGTACTCCCTTCACTGTGCATTTCTTTTGAACTTTTTCTCTATAAGTTAATGTAGTATTAAAATGTTTCAGTTTCATCATTGAGTATCTCTCTTAATAAGGATACCTCCATAATATTATGAACATTCATTTACAACCTAGAAATACATTGAACAATCATGATAGCCTAATGTATAAACATCAATGCATATTATTCAGACTTCAATGTAATAATATAAAATACACTGGCTCCAAAGGCATGAACCAGCTCAAGGTAAAACATATCCGAATTGAGAGCCAAACATCAATGCATATGTATTAGACTCAATGTAAATATACAAAATACATTGGCCCCTAAAGGCTTGGGAAGCAACAGATAAACAACTATAAATAGTCTATATCATTCAATGGAATGTAGAGAACCACAATTGTTACAACTCATGAAGTGGTGCTTCTCTAGTACTTCACTTACCACCCTCAATCTACTATAACTTGGCAACCTTTCACCCTACAATAACAAACAATGTTCCTAAATTCATGTAAGGAATTTATCTAGCATATTTGAGGGGCTTAATACCAAGTCTTGTCATTCTTCATATATGTTAAGGTTTTGATTACGAAAGTGATGTAGGATACAAAACGAGATATGGATTAAACTCTGTTGATTCCCTGAATACCAGGAATAATCTCTTCTAATACGCATTGATTCAACGAATACAGCGACTAGAAAAAATTCAACTCAAATTGAAGAACACAAATTGAGAGAAATTCTACTTTATAAAAACCAAAAACGGAATTGTTTTTCACAACCATGAACCCTAAAATAAGAAGTAGAAATTTGAATGGGCCTAAAATACTTAACGGGCCAAACAGAAAGTTCAAAACAAAATTCATATACATTGATTATAAAGGTTTTTTTTTTTCATAAAGTGTACTTGATTGTAAATAAAATTCATATACATTGAGAAAAAAAAACATTTCAATAAGTATGAATTATTTACTTATACACTAGGCGGAGAGTACTCGGTCGAGGCGGAGAGTACTCGGATTAGACTTTTTCTTATATTAAAATAATAAATTTTAAAATTATATGTATAAATATATAATATAAACATAACCATAACCATAACCATAACAATTGTCTAGAAACAACACACATATCAAAACATATTAAAATTAAAATTAAATTAGACTATAAAAGGTAAAAACCCTAATTTAAAACATATTAAAATTAAAATTAAAATAAAGTGTTGACCGAGTTTGACCGAGTTGGACCGAGTTTTTTCGAGTTAGACCGAGTTTTTTTCGTTGACCGACCTTGACCGATTTTTTACCCCGAGTTAGGCCGACTCGCCTCGGACCAAGGCCGAGTCCCGAATACTCCTCGACTTGACCGAGTTTTACAACCCTGCTAAATACACATAAAAATGTAATTATTTATATTCAGGGTACATCTATACACAATGAAGTGGGGTCACGTGCCCCCTATGATGGATCAATTATTAGTGAATTATAGTGAAACGTTTCAACTATTTTTGTTATGCCCTCAGCCCATAAATGATCAGCCCCCAGCCCAATATGGATCCTCGATCAATTAATCCAAACTTAACATGTTTCACCTTTTTATACCCATCTTCCAGTCGGCAACATTTTGTTACTAGGCGATGGAAACATGGTTTACAAAGAAAAGTCACATTTTCAACTAAACTAACAATGTTAAACATTCTCTCTCGGTGAACATTGTTTTGTTCGAGGCATTAACATTTGAATTTTTTAGACCATTCAAAATGCTATGGATTTCACCATGTCCGTAGCAGTGTCACATCATGTCATATCAGTTTTCTATAAACCTCCACTTTCTATAAACTTTTCTTATAGTCCTATAAACTTAAAAAAGTCCATAATTAGGTCACACTTATATTTTACTATTAAATTAATACTTTATTATACTATCCTCAAATATATCTATTTAAACATGTATTAAATGTATCGCAGATACATAAATATAATTAGTAATATAGAAGGTAATACTAAAAATAAAATAATAAATATAGGGAAAACGTAATTTGTAACTTAGTCACTAGGCATCTTCGTTGTTTGCTTATCCATTACCATCCACTAGGCTGTTGATTTTTTATTTAAAGAAATTGTCGGTTAAAATCATTCACCATACCTAGTAAATAATGCCAGTGAGACCAGAAGTTCGAGTAACACCCGATTTATCCTTGATTGAGAAATACTCGGCAATCCTTTTCCAAAAATCACTAACTGATTGTGAGTTTCCAATAATGTTGTCGCGCGAAGTAAACAACCAAGCCTTCGCAAGTAACATGTCATATCTCTCGTCCATGTGTTCTTTTTCTTTTCTGTGGGTTCTTTGACTACACCACGTTTACTTTTGTCGGCACGACTTCTACGTTTGCTTGTAGAAACTTGATTTACGGGAACGTTGGGTATTGGAAGTTGAGTTTCAGAAACTTGAGTTTCAAGAATTCCATAGTCGGGAATTTGAGATTCCCCAACTGATGTAGTGACAAAACTAAGAACACGAATTAAACCTGTTAATTCCCTGAATACCAGATATAATTCCTTCTAATTCACGTTGATTCAAAACGAATGCCGCGATTAGGTAAAATTCAACTCAAATGTTCAACACAAATTTGAGAGGAAATTCAACTTTCATATAAACCAAAACTAAAACTTTCTGTCTCAAGATGAACCCTAAAATGACAATGTAAAAATTCGAAATGGGCCTAAAACATAACGGGTCGAACATAAAAACCCAAAACAAAAGCCCAAAATAAAAATAAAAACATAAAATGGTCCATAATTTCTTCTCGGGGTCGTTTTTGGGACTGGAGGTTGGGTAAATCGTACCAGGAGATGGGTCTCGTCTCAAGCTTCGATTCGCCAGCTCATGGGCCTGAAACGGAGCCCCATAGCCCAAGTTATGGCTGTTTTCATGAAGCGCTTTTTTTAACTCGATCTTGGGCCTTCATAAACATCAAGGTCCAATCTTCAACACTTCGAGTGCTTTGCCGTGCTAGGTCACTGACATATCCTTTTTTGGGCCCGCATCACCAACGCTACACGAATTTGATGTGGTTTGTTGATTGGCCGATTGACATTGAGGGTGTTCTTGTTGGATCTACATGCCATATTGAAGCATGTTATCATACCAAAAAAATGTGGAGTATTAGGTTCCATGGTAAGAGAGAAAGAAAGAAAAAAAGGAATAAAAGGGTTAGATGAAAATAGAGAATATGGCTAGCTTAATGTCTTTTGAGAGCCAAATGGTACAATATTAATGGGTGTTGTTGAAAAACAAATTAGATTGTTAGGTTTGATATTAAATACGGAAAAGTTTAGTATAGTTATGGGAAGCATTTTTCACTTATACATTTTAACATTTAATTAAAGAAGAATAGTTTTGTGGAGCCCATAATACGTTGTTCATGCAAATGAACATCTAAAAAAATTCTATGGACTTTGCATATGGAGATCCTCCTAAAATGCATCTTGAACTCCGTGTCATCTCCACCTAAACTATGGACGTAGTGTATGAACACCATTAGAGATGGTCTTAAGAAGTGTTAGAACTTAATTGTTACATTCAAGTTTTTCAAGTTAATATTTTTTCTTGCTATTTGGTCTTTAATACTTTTAGAAGTCAATTAGTTTTTTTTAGTGTGTTTATAATTTGTTGTTCTCAAATTGCTTTATCAAAAATCCTTATAAGTGATTTAAGCTATTGGTTTAAAACTTAGTCTTTGCCTTATCGAAAATACCAACTATACCCCTTGAAAAGTCAATAATATGTATTTTCGGAAGAGTAATCATTTCACACATTTAATATTTTTTCTTTTGGAAACAATCTTTGTTTAACCAATTACACTAATTACAATTGTCTGCTCACAACTTTTGTTATGAACTCAACTTTATACTAATTACTATTGTATGCTCTAAACTTCCGTACCCTCTACTGTATGAGGTGAACCTTCTAAAAACTCTATTGTATGCTCTCAACTTTCATACAATCTATTGTATCAGATGAACCTTTCTAATAGAGATTTTAGAATGTCTAGTTTATGTCATATTACTTAGAGTTAAATGAAATTTTTCTTGTAGTGGAGGGTATGAAAGTTAGAAGCATATAATAGAGTTTTAGAAGGTTCACCTCGTACAGTATACAGTAGAGGGTATGAAAGTTGGACGCATAAAATAATAATAAGTGTAAAGGTGAACGCATAACCAAATAATAATCCATTTTCTTTGTTGAAATGTTTACGTTGTGATGTGTAGTGGTAAACTACCATTAGACTAGCGTTACGTGAAGAACTCTCCAATAAATGGGTTCAAGTTACATTAGAAATAATGTGTACATATGTGTGATTTGTAGGGTTGTCTTTATAAAAACAAACGTGTTTTGAAAGCTATTTTGCATTTCTTTAATTAAAACTAAGTGGTTATATAAGCCATTTCTTCGTTATTTTTTCACGTTGTTTAATATTATTTCTTCGTTATTTTTTCAATTTTTTACCGCTTTCATGATCCAAAAAGAAGTTTAATGTAGTTATTTTTGCCCCCAGCGATTAAGTTTTCTAGATCCACCACTGTTTATATTAAACATTTAACTTATGCAACAAAGCACATGAGTTTCATTGTGTGTAATGAATTTGTTATTCATTACTATTGTACGTATTCAGGATTTCAGGTGACGTGACAACTTATAATGATGCCACATGTCATTTCATACGGCTAAAACGCAAGTAAAAGAACCAAAAATTATATAAATGACAATGAATAACAAGTTAATAACACATAATAGATGCTTGAATAGTTCGATTCGCAATATAAATGTTACAATATAATTAATTATATTTTAGTATATTAAACATATTTTTTACGTTGCGTTCTCATGTTTGTTTTTGAACTAGTTTTTTTCAATCGCGCATTGCGGCGGGGTGCAGAAAGTGTAATGTTTTAGATGCACAAATATAATTCTTCTTTAGATTGTTTTTTTTTACTGAAATTAAAACATAGAAGAAATTCATTTATATAATATAAAGTGTGCATCAAAACAATTTTTGATTTTTTCAAGTTGTTGGAATTGGATTGTTTTCTTTGTTAAAGATTTGTACTCAATTAGATAACTAATCTAAATATGTATCGTATTAATTTTGTTGGTTTTTTCTTAATCGGACCTAGTACTAATTAATTTGATTAGATTGAGTTAATAAATTTGAAACAGAAAAGATTCAACATATCATAATTATAAAGTATTAAGAACTCTATTATTAAAATAAAGAAAATCTATATTTTGAGTTAAAATGATTAATATATATATATATATATATATATATATATATATATATATATATATATATATGTTTCTTTATTTATGAAAATATGCATACCATTTTTGGAGTCCCTCTTTGTCTCTTATTTACTTTTTTTTAGTTGATATAGTATGGTGAGAATGAATAGGTTAGTAACACTGTCAATTACCTTTATTAATTGTTACAGAGATAATGTAAAGAAACAAAAGTAAGGGAAAAAGTTGTTGTTTAAGTACTTTCAAGGCATGCTATTTTAGAACTACAATTTACTTTCATTAAAGGGTATAGATGTAAATATCTATCCACTCAATTTTCTGCCCTTTCCTTTTCCATTTCACGATTTTTCGTTTTCTAATCAATTTCATTTTATTTATTAGAACTTGAGAACCCACTGTTTTGTTGTATATTCATAATCTTTAGGTAGTGTTTCAAAATCTTCAAGTACCGGAGTAAGTATTCTTGCAAAGAGTTTATTAACTGCTAGCCAGGTCACAGACAACCTTACGAGGGAATATATGAGGCAATAAACCGGACATGTTTTGTGACTCCAAGTCTCCAACAAGGGTTTCAATCTACTTTGGATGCAAAATACTTTCATCGTGAATCAGTTAACCTCACTTTGGTATCATCTAATTCACTAATTCGTACATTTTGTTCGATTATTACCACTTTATACTCTCTTCTTTTTATGTATTTCTTATTCATGGGATATATCCTGTAATTATATTATGACCTTGGAGGGTTTTTATGCACGTAAGATGTTCGATGAAATGTCATAGAGAAGTTTGATTTCTTAGGCTAGTCACGTAACATCTTATGCATCGATGAGAAAGGGTATTTTATTTCAGATGAACATATTTTTTCTGTTTTCAACTCATTGTAATCAATGTGATTCTGGTGCAAGGGAAGACGATTGAGGCCCAAATCGGTTTGGATAATTGATCCATTTCCCTAGGCATTCGTTTTTAGTTCATTTCAGTTAATTGGTTCATTGTTTGTTTGTGTTTGATTTGTTGTTAGGATGATATGAGGCATTGAGGCAGAAAGGTTGAAGTTGACTTGATCATATTTCATCTGTTCAGCTCAAAAGGAACCCACATTCATTTATTTTATGCTTTTGTGTCCAATGAGGTATGTTTTTACTGATTTTATTTTATACTTATTTAACATGCCCAAAGCTTTACATGTATAACTTTATGTTCAGCTTATATTCTATTGTATGTTTGAAATGCAGTCTAGTGTGGAAAACAGGAACATTTCGTTAGTAAATTTAGAAGTGTGGTATTGTTCCGACTGAAAAATATATATTATATGTTAAATATATCAACAGTGCATAAGAATGTTCTTTTTGCTCATTTTGCATCTTAGGTAATTAAATAAACCGTTTCATATCTATAAATTGGGACACACTTAATCAATTTTGAAACTTGTCTTCCCAAACACTAACAACAAATTATCTACGTTTTCAACCGCAATAATCTAAATATCACCATCAAAACACCATCCCAAACACCTTCCAAAACCCGTTTTACGTATAAACATACAAACAAATGATGAATAAAGAGAGATAAAAAAGACTCAGATCAATACCGTTGTCTTTCTTTTCATATTATTGGATAAAAGGGCAACTCTGGCCCTTCCACAATCCGTAACAGAATACTATTAGGACATCTTTACGAATTCTGACATCTATCTTGCTAACTTTCAGAGGCTAGCATCAACAACTTAAAAGGGTAGTAGGAGATGTAACGAGCGATCAACATTTTGGATGTGTAGGGCAAGAAAAGTGGAACAAATAGAGCTAGGAGAATGATATAAGCTAGACTTCCCATTATCCAAGTTACTATGGAAAGCCACGAAAGTTCGGTGACAACAAGATCCACACCAGTCAGAAATGCTAAAGACATCATCGTAAGAGATACCCCCAACAACCGTTGTGCCATCCTCAAAGCATTAAGCAATAGATCAAGATCACCTAATTGTGCCCACATCAGCATTACTGCCACAATGATGGAGCTATACACCGCTATACTGTCGAATATAACAAATAGCTGGAATTGTATCTTATGCGTCATAGAAGCCATGCCTTCATTTTTACCCGAGTTCTTAGTGCCGCCGGGCATTGTGAACCCAGCAGCAAAGGTTACGGTGGCTACCAATGCTGAGACTAGCAGGAGAGTGTTAACTCTATCTTTGCAGTAGTCCATGTTGTATGGTTCATATTTTGCAGCTTGTAATCTCTTCACAGTGTCTTCGTCTTCAATTTGAGCTCTTGGGGTGCCAGCAGACATTAATGCCATCCAGGTTAATCTCTACATAAAAAATTACTATTATAAGATGAAGACTATATATATGTATAACTAAAGAATGGACACTTTTGTATACCTGTTTAAATGGAGCCATTACTTCCATCTTTGTTTCAGCAATCTCGAGAGCTGTCAATCTCTCCGTGGTGACGAGCTTTAAATTAACTCTATCGTCCCACGTTAGTGTGCTCACAACCTTTGGGTGCCAATTTTGAGTGGCTAAATGCAAAGGTGTGCATCCATCTTTGTCTTTCTCATTAAGAAGAAATTCTGCCCATTCGTACTTAAGTATGTACCTAACAACATTATCCTTTCCATTCTCGGCTGCAACATGTAGAATGTTCTGACGTTTATTACTTAGAAACTCTCTAGCATCTGGATAATTTTCAAGTACTTCATGGATAACATGAAGATGGCCATGTTTACATGCAAGATGTATTGGACAATAACCATTCTCATCACGTCTTAAAACATCCAAGTTGAATTTATTAAGCAAGTACTTTACGCCTTCCAGAAATCCTTGTGATGCTGCCAGGTGTAGCAGATGATTGTTTTCTACCAATGACCCAGGCATATTGTCTGCTACCAATCGTAAGATTCCTAACATTGAAACAATAGGGCACAGCTAAATTAAGTAAGGCAAAATAAAAGTACTTCAATTTTTTTGGAGAAATAGATGATGTTTGGTAGTAACTTGTTTACAGAAAAATGTATTAAGTTGGAAATTTTTAAGATTCGTTCATCATAATTTTAACTCAGGTTGTTAAAATTTGTTCCCCTGAGTTCGTTGTTTGTATCATTGATGTGATCGGGACTCTATATTTGTTAAATTTGAGTATTTGACTATACGCATGTATCAATCCAGTTTATCTTTCTAAACTTAATAGAAAGTTAGGCCTTTTGAAAACAATCATCATACTAAGAGAAGAGGGCTTGTTTTCCTTTGTGAAAGCATGTGGTTTGACTACCAAATTAGGAACAACATTATTTTACTTACCAACGCGTGTTTTCTGTTGGTACTTGGTAATGTAGCAATGGCTAACTAAATATCTGATGGTAAATTGATTATCATTAGATTTCAACGCCATGATGTTGTTGATTTTTGATTTTGCTAATCGTATTTAGCAACAGAATTAGCCTGTTTAGCAGTGGATTTAGGCGGTTGGTATCCACCCTGTTTTCCTTATTTATGTTACCTTGCAAACATGCTTTCCTTCTACTACACAAGTAGTTTCTATGATGTAGATAGTAAACATTAACGAAATTGCTCAAGTAGTACCTATATCTTTCCTGATAATTGCAGCATGTAAAATAAATTTACTTGATTCAACATCTCCAATCTGCGTTGTACTACTACTAGCCGCAACGTTGGAGATATCCCTCAAGTTCTCAGCATCCTCTGATCCATTATGGAGGTGCATCACTTCTGTTTGCCATGTTCGAGTTAGTTTGCAAATATTTGTTCTTCAAATTTAATAACTACAGTAGTACATTAAACGATATAATTTGCAGTAAAAGGTGTTTTCAAGTAATACCATTTTCTTTCCTGTTTGTAGCACGTAGAGCTGAATTTCCCTTTTCAACATGTTCATCAACTCCGATCTGGCTAATACTACCAATGACGGGGTTTGACATTTCAACAGCATGATAATTTGGCCCTGTTTTAATTCATTATTTTAGTTAGGTCGCAATGCAATGTCAATGGTTCAAGAAACATAAGTACATTCTACACTACCGAAAACATCAAGTGTGTTAAAGCAGTACCATGATGATTTCCATTCTGCTCAGCACCACCAGTAATTTCCAAGATATTGTTTAGAATCCGAGTATTCCCTGATTCAACAGCAAGGTATATAGCTGATTTACCTTCCTTATTAACATCCAATGCAGCTTTCCTAAACTCCGGCTTTCTCAACAAAACCTGAACAACTTCATCTCGATTATGAATAACAGCTTCATGCAAAGGGGTATTCCCATCTTCATTCACAGCTATTGAATGATCATTATGAGAGACATTCCTGTCCACTAATGCTTGGACAACACTAGTCTTCCCTGCTCTTGCTGCAACATGAACTGGGGTGTCACCAATGAAGTTTTTGCATGTCATAAAATACGGAAATTTCTGAACAAGCTGTACACTAAGGTGTTCATGTCCAAAGAAGGCTGATATATGCAGCAATGTGTCTTTCCTGTGGCTCGTGATGGGTAAAGCTTGTGTTGCTGGTGGGTATTGCTCGGCCAGTTGATCCAAGTTCTTAATAACGCCCTCTTTGGCATCTTTAAGAAGTTCAATATTCATGGTATGTACACTTGTTGTGTTGGCAGGGGAGTAACTAGAGCATAGAGGCAGATCGTTGAATCTCAGTGAGTTAACTGGATGGAGTTGTGGCAAATACGAAAAGTAAGTTAAAGACAGAAACACGTCGTATTATAACGTTTATAGCCAATTATTGAAAGGTCAACGATTTTGAAAGAGCAGTGCAAGTTGAGTGCACCCTACTAAAAATTCTTATAATTATTGTGTAGTGAAGAAATACAATTGAAGCTTCATCGTGTACTTCCTTTCAAGTTGACAAATCCCATTTGTCTTTCGTTTAATGCTGGTTCATTTTATTTATATTATGTCAAGAGACATTTCTGTTAAACTTTTTCAGTCATTTGGGAATTTAGTATAATATTAAAACTTGCCCACCATTGACCTCAAGTCTTTTCTAACCTCTGATTCCTAAACAGCGTTTAGTGGCCATCAAGATCGCTGAACGTATTTGCTCTTAACTGTTTCACAAGAGAACAGTCGTGAATTTTGTTTGATTGCTCACTTGTAATTGTCATTCAACTTTTCTAATGTGCATTACTTTTGGGGTCAATTATTGTATACGTAGACAATTTTGTACCACAAAAGAGTTATCGATTTACAGGAAATGTCCTTGTGCTTTACACATATTTACGAGAATCATTTCTAAACTTTTTTTGTCACATTATCAGTTCAAAAATATCACTTTTGTCTCGTAAATGGTCGATCGACCATTTGAAATGACTAAATTACACTCAGTTTACTGAAATGATCATTGTACCCTCACATGCACGGCACATACCAAAGTTTAACGGACTTGGATAGGGAAAAGGACCATTCGTGCAAGATCTTGCAACCATATGGACGACAAAAGTCAAAAAAGTTGCAGGTACGACAGATGTATTTTGAGACACCACAAGGACGACTCGTGTAATTATTTTCTATAGGGAACCTTAAATCTGTTTCTAGGTTGTTTTGTACATTATTATTACTTACACGTGTACATCAAACAAAGGTACTTGCAATGTAAACTTTGATTCTGATCTCGATAAAACTACTCATAATCAATTGGCAAGAGGTCAACGATTACGTGAATTGCTTAAACAATCCCAATCCGCCCCTCTCGGAACCAAAATTCCAACGGTAGTGATTATTATTGACATAATAGAAGTAAGTGGATCGATTGTTGTTGTTTTGTCCTAACCTCGGTCATGCTACAAATCAACATGCAATATCTATTAGCTAAACTTGTATTTTATTAGTAGAAGTTATACTAATGGGTGGAGTGCACAACTCCTCAACTCATTGTACATATGGTTCACTTAACATGTTTCCTATAATGTTCTTCTTCAGTTCTTTGAAATGGTGATGCAAGCCTTCAAGATGGAGTTAATTAGAAAAAGTTGTTCTTTTTAAAGGGGGTAAAGATGAACAATTAGCAAAACTCTAGCCCACATTCCATTTTTATATGGACCCACTTTCGTGGGTTGGGCCAATCGTCAGACCTATTACGTTTCTAACTTGCCCAATTGTATGTGCTATTATTATTTAGTTATCGATTTATAGCTCTTTAAAATTAACATTTTACTCTCTCCGTCCCACTTTTACTATTCCAGAAGAATTTTTATTGAATTTAAAATAGATTGAATAAATATAAATTTTACTCTTATATTCAAAACTAGTTTGACTGAATGAAATAAATGATTTGGTAATAATAATGAAAGTAAATTAGGAAGTTTAATGATATTAATAGTTATTTTTTTATAAGGAGATAATATTTTTGGAAGAGAAAAAAATGATAATGTGAAGAATAAAAATGGGACGAAAGAGTAAACAAGTTAGCTAAAAAATTGACATCTTACGGGTAAATTTGTTGGTTTTACAAAAATCGCATTACTACTCCCAACTTCAATTCTTTAAATTCTCCCTCTCACGCAATAATTTTTAAAATTGGTTTAACAATACCGATATTTTAAGAGTATATTTTATTTATCGTTACTGACCTTCTATTAAGTCAACAAGTCAAACGTCATTTGTTTAATCATGATTAAAAAGTTGAGTACCTTGAATAAAAAAATCTAAATATTTTTAAGTTGGTATAAAGTTGAGTATTTTTCCGGTTCTTGTTAGAGAAAGGATTCAAAGGAGAGAAAAAAAATATACGGTTCGAGTGAAACATATTTTTTATTAGATCTTTACTAGACCCTAATTTCGTGTATACATTCGAATCATTAAATTTGTATTTATTTTTTAAAAATATTTAGAACTAAAATAGATGACAAACGTTTATGCCTTCGACGTAGTTGACAAAGAGAAGCGATCAAAGTTGATGAAACAATAGTGGACGAAGAGAATGTAATTCCTATCTTTTATTTTTAATATCTTTTTATTGGTTAAATATTTATTAGTGAGTTATTTTTCATAATTTGTTCCACACTAAATCACTATAGTGTTAGAGTTCACACTCATTAACAAACTGGACCGGTCCAGGTGCTCATGAATATAAGAGTAAGTTATTAAGGTAAACACATGAATTTAAACACACAATGAATTTTGAAAATGTAAATATCAACTTAAAGAGAGATTACAATATCGATTAAACTAATAATAAATTATAATATAATACTAATTACTAACTTATAAATCTTTTAGGACATATGTACCATTAATTTGTAATTTGAATATAAAATAATACTCTGTGAATCTTTTATCACATGTAATATTTTATTCATAATGTAACTTTTATATTACTTTAACAAGCATAACTATATTAGTATTATGTTTATAAAAGAGTTTTAAAGTATTTTGTAAAGAGTTTTTTATTTGTTATCATGATTTACGAATAATATTTAATGTGATTTTCCGTCCAATTGATTATCGTTGGTTGGGATATTTATTATTTAGTTTAATTGAATAACTCCAGCGATTCATATATTGTTTGGATATTTTGGATTAGGTTATTTGAATTTGGTTTGATTTTAGGGTGATACCAGATAAGGAATCAGTTTAATGGTTCGGTTTGGTTTGAATATTTTCAATTAGGGACTACTCGAAAATCGAATAAGCATAAGTTGTTAATACTTATCTTTAATAAATCAATTCCGATAGCGGACATACAACTCTAATTACTCATATAACTCAATTACCTCAAATACAAATCCATTTATCCAAATTGGCCCAATATGAACAATTAAAATGCTTTTATTTAGTATTTAGGCAATTCAATTATCATAATAATCTAAATCATAATTTAAGACTTTTATCTAGCTAAATCGAAACTCGTCCAAAGAACTCAAACTCTTATTTGGTTGGTTTGGATTAGGTGACATATAGTTTGAATTGGGTCTCAAGTGGATTAATAGTTGACTAAAAGTCGAATAAACCAAACCAGATAACTCTATTAACCCGAAACACGATCGATTAAACACTCTTAGTCGTTGGGATATCCATATGCCTACTTTTGATGGATAAATTCACTATATATAACAAAAATAAAAAATTTAATTAGTAATTATTATTTTGATTATGAAAAATATAATATATTAAAGATATTATATTATAAAATATTAAAGACTTGAATATCAGTTCGTTACTTTCACCAAATTTAAAAACGTTTTGGTTTTAAAATGTATTAAGTATTACCCCTTTTACAGTTAATTATGACGAACTTTTAAATTTATATTGTGTTTATGTAAGTTTCAAAAACGTATATTGAATGCATTTTGGGCATATTTTATTACATAAATAGACATGTTTTTAGTAAGTTTTATACATAAAATTGGAAGTTAAGTATATACAAATAGATATTTTTAGAATTTAAATACATACGATAGACAATTTAAAACTCGTACCATGCAATAGTATGAGTGTATAGTTTAATACATTTTGAACAATAAACCTATGTATTATTATTATTATTATTATTATTATTATTATTATTATTATTATTTTTATTATTATTATTATTATATTATTATTATTATTATTATTATTATTATTATTATTATTATTATTGATATTTATACATCTACATTAATAAATTTGAAGTAATATTTTTTCATACCTTATATTTTTTTTATTGTAGATTAATAATTCTTAATAAATTTATTACCTTGAAATTTTATTTAAATGTATTAATGCGGTTGATTTTAGATAGTTGTAGATTAATGGTTTTGTAATAAATGTTTGACTAATATTTTTGAGAACTTCCTAGATTATATCACTAGTCTACCAGCATATTTTGTTTTATATAATTGTTTTATGTTATACTGTATTTTATGATAGTAATTAGCATGTTGATACAATTTCTAATTAATTAATAATAAATATCCATGTATTCTAATAAAAAAATGTAATAATACATATTATATTACAAATACATAGAAGTTATAGAACATCTGAAATTTTTTATTATCGTATTCTTTATATATTTTTATATTAGTTACAAATACAACACAATTTTTATAAACCTTCAATAACGAAAAAGATAAGTAAATAGAGGGATCTAATTGTTTAATTGGATTTCAATTTTGAATGATGATATCATAGTAAAGGTGAATCGTATATTATATTTAAGATTGATGAATATTTAAATTGAATATTATATATTATATTACATTAAAATATTCAGGGAGTAAAATATTAATTGATAAATATTATGAATAAAAATAGTTACCTCTCTCATTCTTTAATAAATGTTGGAGTAAATTAAAATGCCGTCTTTGTGATTGTCCATATATTACATTCTTAGTCCACAGATTAAGTATTGTGCGAATACAGTCTATTAATCTGCATTTTTGTTTCACCGTCAGTCTCTGACCCTAATGAGTGTTAATTTTGTCTGTTATCTCATGTCACATCCATTATCTCAGGGATTGGCAGTGAAACAAAATATCCAGTATTCGCGGCGCACGAGACCTGAGATATCGGACAAAATTAACCCTCATTAGAATCAGAGACCGGCTGTGAAACAAAAATTCGGATCAAAAGACTGTATCCGCACAATACTTGACTTAATAACTGAAAGTGTAATATATAGACAACCACAAAGATTATTAATGTAATTTACTCTAAATGTTACTTAGTTGTGATTTTTCTGTGGTTTGTTACCAAGAAAACTTAGTAGTACAACAAAATTTATATGGAATTTCGAAATAGTACAATGATTATAAAATGCTTTAACCTTTAAATCAAACCCAAGTGTATATATTATGATTGATGATTGATAATATAAAATTGGCCGTCTTTAATGTAGGGATAAACTTTCTATACCAATTAAAAATCTCAACCTACCAAGTCTAACTCATAATTAGACAATAATTATGTCATTTTCAATTAAAAATCTCAACCTACCAAGTCTAACTCATAATTAGACAATAATTATGTCATTTTCACTTTTTATGGTGCACTATTAGTTAGTATATAATTTTTATAGAGAAATTTTTTCAAATGGACAGTCAACCCACTTCTTTACCTCCCATGGTCTCTGTCAGAGTCTTTTACTTTAAAATAGACACTAATCTCGCAGAATGAAAGCAGCGGAGCAGCGGTAATTACTAGCCAATCGCACTCCACCACATGTACATCAAATCCCGCTGGTCAACGAAGTTCCCGCGGGTCAAACCTAAAGTCCCGGTGTTCGTTTAAACCCCAAATACCCGCTGTTTTTTTTTCACAACGGAGCTGCGGGTATCTTGATTTCGAAATACGTTTCCTGCTGTTTGTATTAAGCGGGATCTACCATTTTCTTTCTTCATCTCAAAATCAAAGGAACATGGAAAACCTCGTCGGCGTAACACATTCCGGTAAGCTTTAAATAATTCCGACGAGTTTTCTTTTTTGGTGGTAGCAGCGGTAGTAGTTAGGGTTTGTAGTCTGCTGTTTTATAAGTGGTTTTAGGGGTTTTTTTACGGTTGTGGTGGTTAGGGTTTGTAGGCGAGCAGTTTGGCGGTGGTGGTGCTTAGGGTTTGTAATCCCATTATTCTCAGTGGTTGTTCGTAGGGTTATGAGGTGGGTGTTTAGTGGTAGCGTCGATTATAGTTTATTGGTGTTTGATTTAGTGGTTATTTGGTGGTGGTTTGCGGTGGTTTGTGATTGTTTGGTGTACGAGGTGGCCGTTAGGTGTAATTTTTGGCTGTTTTCGTTTAGTGATCTCGTAATGGTCAATCCAAAGATGTTGAATTTCGCTCGAAGTGTGGTATGTAACCGTTTAGTATTTTATTTGTATTTTCCATTCCTTACAATGATCTATATTTACTTGTTATGTTTGCATTATTATTGTTAGTTTAAATTGTATTCTTTTGATATGCCGTTTAGGTAAACTGATTTGCGGTTCAATTATGTCATTTAGATGTTTGAAAAAAATAGATGGATTATTTATATATGAAAGGGGAATGTGTTATGCTTTTATAACTTGCAAATATACATGATGATGGTGGTACATGTTGTACATAGTTGCTTAACTTTCTTAGCCATCGAAGAACATACCCATTTTATTGTACATAGTTGCTTAACTTGCACCGGAGATCACGACTAGTTGGCTAACCAAGTCTTTTACTCAGGCTTTACAGTCTAGTCCTTCCAGGAGTTGCACTTACTTGTGATCGATCTACAACAACTAATCAATCGACTCAAAGATCAAGACACACACACACACACACACACACACACACATATATATATATATATATATAGGGGGGATCAAGAGGGAAGTAAAAGAAGGGGGAAGGAGGGAAGCCATTCTCAGCCACATATTCTGGTTAACACAGAAGTTAACGCGGTGGCAAACTTGTAAATAACTTAAAATCAATTACAATAAAGAAACAAAAACCCAATAACTAAAAAAGTGATTTTCAAGTAATATTCATCAAATTAAAGCTGGAAACTTTGAAAAATCAATTAAAAAACACTATACATAACTCATTGAGCAAGATTGATGAACAATTGTTAGATTCAATTAAAAAAATATTGAATAATAGATTTCATGAAGAAAAATATAGAAACCTATAAAAAAATCACAAAATCCTTCAATTGAGTACTAAATTGAGATATATATATATAAAGTAAAATACAAATAAATCGATCATATACATCACTAATCAAATAAATTGTTGTAATTTTACGTTTTAAACAAAAAAATTCTGAAATTAAATTTTTCAAAACCTTATCATTCATTTAGAATGTATGTTAATCAAAATTACAACTAATATTCATACATTCATTTATGATGAATATTAACTTATATATGTTATTATACACTTATGACTGTTATGTTAATACTTTTACGTTGCAAACAAAAAATGTCTCAAAATTAAAAGTTCCAGAACATTAACATTCATTTGAAATGCATATTAATCAAAATTACAACTTAATATTCTTAAACATTCATTTATGATGAATATTATCTAATATATGTTATTATACATTGATGAAGGTTATAAGTTATAACATAATCAGTCATATTCATCATAATTGAATTTTAGTATCTCATTTTTTTTAGAGTCCTTAATTCCATTTATGATGAATATTAACTTATATGTGTTATTATACACTGATGAACATTATAACATTCATTTATAATGCATATCAAATAATATACTTTATTATATGCTAATGAACATTATAACATTCATTGATGATGAATATTAACTCATATACATTATTATGCATAGATGAATGTTATTATCACGTTCAAAAGTGTATAGTAACATATATAAGTTAATACTGATCATAAATGAATGTTTAAGAATTGTAAGGGAGTTGATGACTACACTGCTAGGAGAGATCGATAAGGAGTAACAGAATCTTTCAAACTCAGGATACCTTTAGGTCTAATGTTCAACTAAAGAGTCTGGAAGATAGATTAGCAGGTGTAGAGGTTGAGATGACTAGAGTTGATGATCTACAATCTTGCATAAATGGCCTGCAGACTGATTTTCATATGGTTAAAGTCTGGCAAGAGACAATATTTGATGAATTGAAGTTTGTGTCTCCCCCCAATGAAACTGATGATGTCAAAAGGGGGAGAAGAAGAGAAAGAGAGAGTCTGAAGATGAGGGAAAAGAAGAAAAGAAGAATAAAAAATCAAAGTACTTCATTAATGAGTCTGAAACAAAGGATGATCATCAGACTCAGGGGGAGGAAAAAGTTCAGGGGGAGTCTGAGGCTGATGGGATAGCTTAGACTAAGGCTCAAAAGGAACTCACCTATGAGCATAAAAGACAAAAAATCATTAGATGAAAGAAAGGTGAGGGGTGTAAAACTCATAAAACTCAGAAAACTCAGACTGAAGAAGATAAAGATGACGATTCAGATGATGATCTGATTTCCACAATCTTCAAAAGAACTAAGGCTTCAGGATAAAGGTCTGAAAAACAGAAAGAGCAGTCGACACAAGAACCTACACAAATTTACACTAGAAGATTCACTTAGTCTGAAAGACAGAAAAATAAGCAGTGGACACAAGAACCTGCACAGATTGATGTGATAAAAGATCTTGTATTTCAATATGCTGTTAATAGGCACGCTGCAGAGTTAGGTATATCTACAGAAGAATATTTAGCCATGGCTCAAGAAAAGGAGAAAATATTAGAGCAAGACAGGAAGTTGGCTGAAAGAACTAATATGCAATACATTCTATCTTGCAAACTGAAAGATAGATATGTAAATAAAAGATTACCTTCAACTATTGTTAGCAGTGCAGCATACAGAGATCAAACTGGAAGAGTCATCTTTGATATGAAGTTATCATTTGGAAGCAGGTCTAGCATTGAGTTGGATAGGTTTTGTATGTTTG
This sequence comes from Gnaphalium uliginosum, assembly GCA_963930675.1. Taxonomy (NCBI): domain Eukaryota; kingdom Viridiplantae; phylum Streptophyta; class Magnoliopsida; order Asterales; family Asteraceae; genus Gnaphalium; species Gnaphalium uliginosum. The sequence continues at coordinate 35,043,514 of OZ005685.1, forward strand.
GATTTGAGGAGTGGAAGGTGATTGCTACATATATAAAATATCAAGAGGATTAATTTTTGAGGGAAGAGGTGATGGCTGAGGTGATATGCTTGGTAGAGGTATCACATGACATGGACTATGTGAATGATGAAGACTACAAGTATTTTTGTGTGGCCTACAATATTAAAAAGAGTAAAAAATCTATGGGACTTTGGGTAGAAGACTTGAATAACAGAGTTCATTCCTGAAGGAATACAATTTTTGAAAAATACTTACATCAAAATTGAAGACTATGAAGGCTTCATGTTAAAAGATCATAGTGGTGTTGAGTGTTTTCGATCCATAGATAGTCTACAAGGGTCAGAGTATTATCATATGTTTGCTCTGCTTGATCTGTGCAAAGGTGAACAAAGTCTGGTGTTCAGGAAAAAGGTGGTGAGATGCTTGTTCTACCATCTGGGTGAAATCAGAAAGAAACCAGAGCTGCAAGTCAAATGTGATAAAATTTTGAAAGAGGACAAAAAGCATAAGAATAATCTGGATGAGATTGAGCTTGTAGAAAGAGGAAGAGCAAATAGAGATGATTGACTGAAGAAGAGCAAGAAATCATTTTCTATTCATGATTTGCTGTAACAGGCTAGAAATATTTAATGACTTATTTAAATCTATAAAAGTCTAGTTTATTTGAATTCTGATACATTAGAAAGTTATGTAAAGGTTTTGACATCATCAGATAGGGGGAGATTGTTGAAAAAAATAATTCATCATTCTTTCTTTATGAATCTGATGAGTCAAAATGACTAAGTCGGAAAAAAATGCTAAGTATAGAATTAGAGTCTGAAATGCAGATTTCGCGACTGAGTCTGAAACATCAAACTATAGCGTTTGAGTCTGAACCTTCAGACCCTGACACATGTTTCAGACTCTGACAAGCTTCATGGGATTTCGGACTATGATGATTACAGACTTGGAGTTTCAAATCCAGAAGACTTATAAGATCATATCTATAGTTGACATCTGAAGGATTCGAAGATAATCTTAAAGACTTAGAAGATATTTGCATTTAGAGTTTTCATCTTGTTTCCATAGTTATTGGTTAGTTAGTTGTAAACAGATAAATTAGAGATTGAGGAAGATTGTGTTTCCTATCTCTAATAGTAGTATAAATAGGGATTCATAGGTTTGGAAAAACCTAACGAAGTGAACGCTGAATTGTAAAAACTCTATGCGAATTATATATCAATATGAATTAAGTTATTGATTGATTATTCTTGTTGATTTAATTCCGCACTTCAACAAATACTTATTATTGTTGAATCAATTTAGTATTAAAAGTCTAAATCAATCTGTTCGTAATCGATAGCTAATTTGGTTAAACACATAAGTGACCTAACATACATATAATATATATATATATATATATATATATATATATATATATATATATATATATATATATATATATTATAGGGTAGGGATCAAGGGGGAAGTAATTTTTTGAGGGAATTAGGGAAGCTAACCATTCATTCGCGATGAATGATAAGGAAACGTAAAAAAAATATACTTTTACCAATAAATATTAATCAAAACCGATGTTATACCTACTAATATTCATAGATAAACTACTTTTTATAACTTATAATATCATACGATGAATATTAAGAGAACTTTCTAACATTCATCATTATTGAATGTTAATCGAAGTGGATATTATCAGTTTTTTTGAAAATTATTCGTTAACATTCGTCTACGATGAATGATAATCAAAACGTATAAAAACATATTTTTACTAATAAATATTAATTAAAATCACTGTTATAACTACTAATATTCATTAATAAACTATTTTTTATAACTTATAATATCATATGATGAATGTGTAGTTTCCCTCTTCCCTATAAAATAGTGTTTCCCTCTGGATCCGTTCCCTATATATATATATATATATATATATATATATATATATATATATATACACTCTAAATTATACATACTGGATTTGATTTTCTTTATCCTAGTTTATTGTTGTAAGCTATTTTATACAAAAACAAATACTTTTGTTAATTCGTGATATATAGACAAACTTAATTTAATATTTGTCATCTTGTATAATATACTAGTGTTCCGAAACAAAGTATACACTGTATGAAATAAGACATGGTATTGATATCTTGCAATGGAACTGTTATCCTTAAATATCATGACTTTTGGTTTAAAATATTTGGATACCATGCAGGTTAAAATATATATTAGTCATTTGCCTTGCGATATATGATAGTACCATTCTACTGTGAATCACATTTTCATGCTTTATTTTTTTTTTTCTTATTATTGTGAATCATATGACATTTTCATGTTTTATTTTCGAAGACCATTATTGAATTTGGCATGCATATTTTTTACTAATATATGTTGATTGGAATTATATGTGTAATGTGGTTTTACTTATTTAAAAAAGTTGAAAGTTAATGAAAAATAAGCATTATCCGGCGCCAGAATTCACTCTACCTTGCCGGAAATCGCATGAACATCCCGGAGTTTCATTTCAAAGTGAAAAATAATAAATTTCCCGCATGAAATCGAGGATAACCCAACTTTAATTTGAAATTTGCAATACCCGCAGCACGCGGAGAGAATCCAGTGGGTATTTAGGTTAAAAAATGTGCAGCGGGAATTAATCGTTGATCGCGGGATTTTCCATTGACTACGAGATTTCTTGTACACGTGGCGTAGTGTTAGTGGCTAATAATTACCGCGGCTCCACTGGTTCAAATATGCGGGATCAGTGTCGAGTTTGATGAAAAAAAGTCTGACAATGACCATTAGTGGTAAAGGGTTGGGTTGATTGACCTTTTCAAAAAAATTCTATTTTTATACGTTCTTAATTTCCTTTTATTTACTATTTTTGTTTTTCTTTTACTTCTTTTTTTAATTACTTTGTTTATGTTAATTATTATTATAATTTATATTAGATTTTATTTTACTCTTTATCATATATATTTTTGTCATTTTTTTATTGTTTATTGTAAAATTTATATATTTTTTTTAGTAATATGTGAGAAAGAAAACAATGTAAAGTAAGTAAGAATTTTGTTTAACAATATCATCATTTAATTTTAATAAATATATATTAAAAATAAATAAAATTTGGTTAAAAGCTGTATGAATAATTGAATATTCGTGAATATGTACATCGTGTGAATTGCACGCGCTAAGCTTATTGTCTATGCATTAAAATTGTTATGTATACCTTTTTAACTTACCAATTCCGAGGTAAAAAATATAAAAAATTAGTATTGAGAGTAGCAACCTTAGGCAATCTTTCAATCAATCCTCATTTCTCTATCTATAAATATACAGAAAAAATAGCCTCTTTTTCAATATTCTTCCTCTAAAAATTTTCAGCTACAATCATTTTGATTTTCATCTTGTATAATATACTAGTGTTCCCAAATAAAGTATATATTTTATGAAATAGGACGTAGTATTAATATCTTGTAATGGAATTGTTATCCTTAATTATAATGACTTTAGCTTAAAATGGTTTAATACTTCAAAAACTTTTATACTAAAATATCAACTCGAAAAAGTTTTATATTTGAGAACTGCTATCCTTCAAAAATTTTATTATCCAATCATCCTACTTCAAAAACTTTATACTTAAATAATATAACTTTTATATAATACCTTAATTATTTAATAAGAAAAAGATAGACATTTTAATATTTTATTCAAGTTTATATTTAGAATCATATACTTTTTAGTTTGAAGTTTTTAACAATTAGATGTAGATGTATAATATTTGTCATGTAACCATATCAATCTCATAAATGTTCGATAAGTGTTTTTTGTTTTTTGAAGTTCAAAGTGCAAATCGTGATTGAAGAACTCCAAATGCACGCTCGACATTCTTTTTATATGCTTCTTGCATCTTTGCAAATAATTATTTTTTTCGGCTACGGAGAGATCACGAATGCTTTGTACCAATGTAGACCATTTTGGGTATATACCATCAGCTAAATAATATCCAGATTCATACTCGTTTTCTCTAATTTTGTAACGGGTCGGAGGTTATTTATCTTCGTTAAGGTTTGCAAACAAGTCGGATACCTCCTAAATATTAATGTCATTATTTGATCCCGGTAAATCAAAATGTGCATGCCATATCCATAAATCATAATCGACTACCATTTCAAGAATAATCGTCCAGGCTCCACTTGATCCACTATATTGCCAGGCCCAAGCCGTTTGGCATGATTTTCATTTTCAATGCATGCAATCCAAACTCCTAATTATACCTGAAAAATCAGGTTCCTCACCAATTTTAAGAAGTCTTACAACATCATTAGCATTTTAAGAAGTCTTACAATTTTAAAAAGAATGAGTAATATTTTAGAGTAAAGAATAGTCAGATTACCGTTGTTATATCTCTTTATTAAAGTGGGTACCACCGCCAGATGCACAGCAAGAGTAAATTATACACCAAATTGGATCCCACGATTCCTTCTTTACAGCTCATACGTGTTCTTTAACAGCCAAATTACACCGTTACAACACCCAACCTGTGGACCCCACTTCTCGTTTCTATTTAAGTACCACCAGATTTCGCAAATCACATACAACAAATTCAAATATACTAGATATTAATTGAAAAAATGGGGAGTTTTGAGAATCAAGTGAAAGAAAGAGCACAAGAGCTTAAACACATCTTCAAGAAAGGTGCAAAACTTGTTGGAGATTCTTGTAAAAAAGGATGGCATAAGGTCAAGCATCTTCGCAAGTGATTATAAAATGATATTAATTCTGTGATTATTTTGTTTTGTATCTTCCTTATGTTTTTCGAATTTTGGATTTGTATGTTCTGATATTGATTATCGGATTTTGAAAGATATATCTTGAGTTCTTGATTTTCGAATAAGCATATATGTTCACTCTAATTCTCAGAAACAGTATATGAATCTCAAAGAAGGTAATAATTATAACTAAGCAGGTCGAATAAGCATATATGTCCCACCTCGTTTAGCCAGGTTTTGAAGGGTGGACAGTCGATCAAGGATTGGTCTCCAAACGCAAACACTCACCTTTGTAAGCACCATTAAGATTGCAATTCCAATTCCAATTCCAATTCCAGTGATCCGGAGAACAGTTTGAAATGTGTAAATTACCATAACCAATTGAAACATCTGATAACCGAATGATCAATGTTGATAAGTTATATCGCAAATCTTTTTTCATCTAAAACAAGTGTTTAGTTAACGATTTTTACAGGACAAGTGAAGTAATTTATGTGAACAAAACATGCTTGATAACTGTTACCCCATGTTGAAAATTCAAAGAAATAGATGTTCACATATAAATTATAAGCTATTTCTTTTATCACCGATTGATTATTGATTTTAGAGGGGTACATCTTCCGTGGACATGTTATTGGGCTAAGTTAATATCCTAACAACTGGTATTCAAGCTACGGGTTGTAGCCGAAATGTTGACGACGCTACTTGACAAAGCAGTGTCAATCTTGAAGCCTTGTATGAAATTCTCCCTGATTGATGAAGCCCTAATTAGGTTGAGTGCGAGTTTATGGCGGTAATGAATGAGGTTAGATCAATTATTGTTGGTAGGGAGACCCATTGGACTTGGATTTGATTAAATAATTGTTGTCATGGTGTGTGCAAACTTAATTCCACTTTGTAAATGAAAAAAAAAAAAAAAGATGTTTACTTGTAAGTTCATGAGATACTCCATGTGTTACCGACTAATTTTAGAGCGTGTAAACCCATTTGTACGGGTATGTTGCATGTCATTGGGCTAAGTTATCATGCGGACCAATTACAAAAGCCTACTACTTTGTATCTAAGACAATCAGTCATTAGTTGTTTGAATTTCCGAGAATATAAATCAATGACATTCGCTTTGATTTAAGGTTTGATATTGATTTATAATTTTACCAAATGTATGCATTTGTACGTATTTCTGAAGTTGAAGAAGAGGACGATGAAGGAGGATAACCACAAGGAATCAAGGACCAATGTTGGAACTGTAAATTGTCTAAAATCTGCAATACATTTAACTATCAGATCCTGGTAAGTGATACCAAAATATTTGTTTGAAACATTGATTGAAAATGTGCATTTTTTCATCAAAGTTGGACATAAATGACTATAAGTATTCTTCATATATATAGTTAATACTTTGTGGGTTTTCGTTCTTCTTGATGAGAGCTTTGCAAGAAGTTAAGATTTGTTCAAAATGAAGTTAAGGTGAATGAGATATTGAATTTTAAAATGAGCTACTTGAAACGAAAAATAGAAGCTAAGAAATGAATGGGACTTTGTCCCACATCAAGAATTGGACATAATTTTGAATTATTCTATAAGTTCAATAGTGGAGGTTATGATTCCATCTCTCGTGTATTTTACTTCCTTGCCTACTCGCGTGTAAGGTGGGTGCAAAATTGAACTTTAATTTGTGAACCAATGCATGCACGCACCAATGTAGCTTTTAAATTCTCGAGCTTTTGCAGGTCTTGTTTAGCTCCTCCCGCAATAAATTTTTCTAAAGCTTCTAAAATTTTTTATTTAAGGAACATATTGATTCCATTCAATTAAAATATTTTTCATATCTTTAAATTTTATAACGATTAAAGAAATCGTTTTTGATTTATTAAAGATCCTAGCTTTCTTTCGACCTGAACAAGCAGATCATACTCCTCGATTTCTCGTGAAGTTTAAGGAAAGTTTGTCACTTCTGGCTGTACAACAGCTTTAACCGTTGTCCCCTGAGAAACAGATGCGAATCTGTTCAAGGAAAGTGTGTGAAACACAAGCCTCATTTTCGTTTTCTTTTTGTGTTATTTAATATATATTTAGTTTCTCAGATTTCGTTTACCGTAATCGATTTATATAATTAGTAGAACTAGATCAAGACCCGTGAAATTCGCGATTTACATAATAAAAAGTAATAGAACAAATAACACCGTGATCCTTGTATCAATTCACTCTTACAACAAAAAAATTTAAAACACGACATGAAATTATACTGTAATGTTGGTACTTATGTATGTGTGGTCTATTTGTATTATAGGGGGATGTATTGTATGATCTTTATCTTCCAGTTATGATCGATCAGCTTGTACTTCCCTTTATGTTTTTCAACTCCAAACTTCAACATTATTAAGTAATTCTCTTCCTTGATGGTATCCTCAAAATAAGGAAAACCCCATTTTTTAATTGTACCTACGATTTTGTGGTTAGGGTTATAAATCTATTAAGTGGAGTGGTTAGGGTTATAAATCTATTCATTGGAGGAAAAGTTTTAGGGTTTATGAATTCAAATTGAAATTATTTTGAAATTGTTAAATCTCAAATTAGTATCTTCCAAAACTAGAATGAGATATTAGCTCATTTTATATTAATAAAAATCCAAAATATGGTGGTGATATATTAATTATTATTTATTATTAATGAAATATTAAAAAGTAGATGTAATTATCGTTTTATTGAGGATCAAATTTTTTTTTTTTTTTTATAGATATCATTCATGGAAGAAAATCCTAGTCAGCTAATTGTTGGCTTAATTTAACACGGTGTAGCATACTTATATTTATAATTATTATATAAATACAAATAAAACAGTTTTGCATAAAGATTTTTACAATTTTTTATTTAAGTTATACATGTTAATATATCAATTAATCATTTTTGTTGAATTTATATGAATTGTTGTAGTTTTTTAAAAACAAAGTTAAGTAATTCTGTTGTAACTCACTCATCAAATCCCTTATTTCTCTAAAAATAATTTGTTGTGACCCTAATTTTATGGAATTTTAAAAAATAAAATATGAAAGCATAGATTTTTTTTAGTGGTTATCGATTTTTTATTATATACAATGATTATGATATTTTGAAAGGACTATTGTTATGTACATACGATTAATTCTTAAATTATCAAAAAATACATATAAAAAACTACAAAATCGTGTACTTAATCCCATGAATTAATTAAGCGTAATATATAAATTTTTGCATACATGTAAAATACCATAAATAGTATTTTAAAATTTCAAGTAAATTAAGTTTTAGATTTAATATCTATTTAAACCTGTTTTTTTTATGTATTTTTAAAGTTAGTATTTATATGTATTTTTAGAGTTTATTATAAAATGTAGTATTTATAGATTGATTTATTTAAAATGGTAGAAAGTCTGAATAATGCGGCAGAGAAAGAAAATTTGAATTACTTGGAGTGTTCCTAATATCTAGGAGTTGAATTAGTAACGTGTATCTCAATTAATAACCCAAATAATCGGTTAAATTATCAAATAATAAGTTGTTAATTAACTAATTAAGAAAGGGTGAGTTAGTCATTTATAGTGGTCAATGTACACTTAGTTGTTAATCAAAATTTCTATATAAAAAAGATGGAAGTTTGAAGGGTTTAGTATGACAAATAAAAGATATTTTGAGGATGGTAATTTGAAATTAATCAAGGGCATATTAGTATTTTACTACACAATTAATGAATAAAAGTATGTCATAGATTAATCTAAGAGTTGATTAGAGAATGATTATCTTTTAATTAAGGGGATGATTATTTAAGGGTTTTTCTTATATATATTAATTAAATTAAATATTAATATAGAAATATAGAATATAGATAGATAGAATAGCATTTTCCTAAAAATTGTTGGTTTAGGTAACTAGTAAAATTAACGGATCAAATATGTATATAACTTCCAGCGTAGGGATGAGCATTAGTACCGAAATTCCAATACCGTACCCATATCATACCATTCCCGTACCCGTACCGGTACCATTCCACTACAAATGGTACGGTATTCGATACTTATATAAATGTTTTTTTATGCGGTACTTTTGGTATGGTATCGGTATTTTCCCGGTTTAGTACCCAGTCTCAATTTATAGAAGATATTATTATTTATTAAGAAACTAGATTCCAATCCCGTGTGTACACATGAGCCGTTGAAAATTTGTATTTACTTGTTATAACTATCAATATAATGTGTACGATAAAATTCTCGAGTTTTACCTTATTTAAAAAAATACGTAGTAACGTTTGCAATAAAATTATATAAGGTAGTATCTATATTAAGTGTATAGTTGAGGTCATATTAATTTTACTTTTTGTATACAACTTTGAGTGTGTAAAGGATAAATTTTTTCAACCAAAGGCAAGATAAATCAAACAATCATAAACGCTAAAGTTGTAACACGAAGTAGCAACTATATTATTTGTAAGACCTTTTTTGTAACAGGGGCATATAAAAATTTCAATTAAGGCTGACATATTATTTATATACCCAACTACCCAGGTGATATATACGGAGAATCACTTGGATGTATGAGAAATTGATTTTTAAATAGTCATTAGTTTTAACTTTTGTGTGTACATCGAAAATATTAGCATGTCGATTCTTTGTCATCTTTTTGTTTAAGTTGTCATATTTTGTTCAGTTTGGTATTGAGGTGGTGTTATGTTTTTGTATTGTACCACGTTTTACAGCTGATCATTGTTCACTTTAGTATTGTTATACTTTCGGTACCAAGCGGGTATAGTACCAAATTTGTACCGTACCGGTACCATACCACTTCAGTTGGTACGGTATTCGGTACTCACATTAGGATAAAAAAGAAAAGCGGTACCAACCGGTTTGGTACGGTACGGTACCGATTTCGTACCACGCTCATCCCTATTCTAGCGTATCATGCGGACGTAAAATGTAATTAATTAACTCGAAGTATAAACGCATATACATCGACCAATTTTTATAAACACATATTCTCTCGTGCGTCCGCCTGCAAACTCTTTTGTTTCTCTAACTTTTGTCCGTTTGTCAAGTAAATGAGAGGCATAGCCATTAAATTTAGCAATAGAGCGATTGTACTCAAAATGATTTGGTATTTTAGTTAAACAGACAAATTAACTGTTGAAATAATATATGTTTATATAAACTTAAATGACAATCTTCTGCTTAAAATATGGATACTACGACATCATAACACGGTTCTTTCGATGAGAGTCGTTCAATAATTCTCTAGCTGCGCGCAGTTTGTCACTTTGACTAAATCAATAGGTATAATTATAAAATGTAATCAAGTTTGCTTTCAGTTTAATTGATACAAAGATGTTCTTAAAGGCAACCTCTCTGTTTCAGTAATCTCGTTTCCTTGATTGTATATTTTAACAATGGCGATGTAATTGGTACTGTTAACCACATAGAGTGTGCGTTGCTGAACAATTAGCAATTTTGTGGACAAACTTCTTGTGGGATTGACCATGCATGCCCTTACTCACGTATTATAGTAATTTCCCCTCAATTAAAATGGTAAATTGTTGGACTTTAATTTAAAATATAAAGTATTTTAAAAACGTGACACTTGGATGAAACTAGGAAGGATATATATATTGTCAAGTGGATGTTATCCATCATCTTGTTGACCGGAATAAAGTTGGTGATTTGCGATTCGGCTAAATGCGGGATGTAATGCGTAATCAAATTTTACGGTCAACTGTTGGGAGAATTTTCCGGTTTGCTTGCCGGCTGCTGAAGATTGGCTATCCTTTTTGCCGGCAACTAGCATCTCGTATCATAACATTTAAAAACCAAATTTAGATAGGAAACTAAGAATGACGCATTTGGGTCCAACCCGCTTTTTTCTGTTGGGTTTGACCTCTTGAAAGCCCAAAATGGTAGGTTTGAGTTGAAAGTTGAAACTACATATTGATTTAGGGTTGAATTAACTCATATAAGGTTGAACGATGTGAATGGAAGAGGTTTTTCTTGTTTAGTAGGTTATTCAGTTTGGGAGGGTAATTAAGTCCTTTTATTCACTCAACTATACGCGATCTAATCACGATATTTTTATTACCGTTTTCGACCCTTTCTCTGGTTAATCCGAAGATGTTTATCTTGACAACTTCGAACATGAAAACTCTCGTTATATCTTAGTCAGCATACTCGATGCAACAAATATAATAGGTTTAGAATTTCATTCATATCTATATAATATAGTTCATTTAAGCCTTCTACATACTCAATTAATAATACTCAACTTGTTTTAAAATTTGTGTAGTTCTAACTATTTCATTATATTGTCAATTAACTCACTTTTTCATCACAAAACCTCATTTGTCGAAGTCTCTAAATGAGTCAAACTAGCATATTGACATCGCCAATTTATAACCATGGCTAATCTATCAGAAACAAAACAAAGTTAATATAGCATTGTGCTATTGAAACTAAACACCCTCGAGAGGTATGTTGGTTTGCTCCATGTATATATTTTGTATTTTAAAAAATAAAGGTTAAGTACACCAAAATATATTAAACTATGCGTTGACTTTATTATATGTAACCAAACAAAAAGAATCATTTATGTGTGTAATAAACTTTCAGTTACTATTAAATTGTATGCAACAAACATCATATAAGTTCGTTGTAAACCGGTGACATGGCACCAAGTTTTATAATGTGGCTAGACGTGTCGGATAAAGTGGCAACGTAGTTAGCACGTTAGCAAATATAACAAATAGCCGATGGAGAAGACATCTGATACATACAATAACAACAACTGTAACTAAATTGTTACACTCAATACAAGTCATTTTAGTTGGTTACCGTAAAATAAAAGTCAAACGTATGATTTAATACATATTGTTGCACTTAACCTACAAATAAATGTTTAACTAAATAATAATGGTCATTATCCCAATTAATTGCCCATTGCCGGCATCCTTTCAGCAAGTCAACTCTCAACCATATTTATACCTCCTATGAAAGGCCTTGTCCTCCTCATTCCTCAACCACAAACCAACAAAAACAAAATCATTTAGAATATTTCGTTATAGCCATCAAACTATTTGACATACAAAACAGTTACATTCTGTCCATACTAACTTCCAAAATGAAATTCACATCATGTTTTGGAAAGTTATTGTGGTTCCTAATGATCATGTCCACCGTCATGACCAACCTCCTTATGTCACTCGCAGCCCGACCAATACCGTTTGACCAATTTGGAAACCCGTACTCGTCAAGATTAACTCTTTTTGCCGCAATGTTGCCCAAGGGTAATCCCGTGCCTCCTTCGGGTCCTAGTCCGGGAATAAACTGACGATTGGTTATGATTTTGGGAGTTACTTTGTAATTAGCACAAGTGACATAGTACTAATTTTTTCACCAAGTAACTTTATTTTGATATGTTAATTTTACCAGGATAATGTAGAAGTTATATATTACGTAGAGTTTACAACAACTTTTATATGTTTCCTTTTAATTTGATTGACATGAAGATTGTGACTTGTCTACGTTCTCATTATTTTCTAGTTGAGCGCGTGGCTTTTTTTTTTCATTATTGGTGATTTGAAGGTTATATTTACAACCCTTGTAATTCATTTAGATAATAGTTTTAAAACTAAAATTTATGAAGATCGAAAATACGTATTACTGTTTTTCATATGAAAACTATTTAGAAAGTCTATTAATTAAACACATCATATAATTCAAATAAATCAGCAAAATTTTCTCAATCCATGCAAACAATTATGGAAAGTCAAAACTATTTAATGACTTATATTTTAAATTTTATATTCAATATTCAATCCAACTATTCTTGAAAAAAGTTCCCTTTTTGATTACAGAATCATTAGATATTTAATTTTTACACTATAAAATATGAAAAATCATCTACAAAAATTTGTTTAAAATTTCATACATGTTCTTCGTATTTATTGAAATTTTGAACCAATGTTTCTAACATTCATATATTGACTGAATATGAAACGTTAACCTTTAAATGTAATGTACCGTTGTATTACGTGGGTACCTATACTAGTATGATATAATAGTCGGTTGTAACTTCCGTAAGCATTAAAAAAACAAAAGCTATCAAAGGCTATTTTGCTTTGCCACATCAATTTCTTATAAATGTTTTTTACAAGAAGTTTTGTCTCCATTGGTAAAAAGTTTTCAAAACTTTTCAATTAAATAATCGTACACACACTTTCAAAAAATCTTTTCACGCAAGACTTTAGATTTCTCAAGCTTTTGCACAAAAACGTTATCCTCCAGTGAAGAAAAGATTTTGTAAAGCTTTTTTTAATAAAAAAGTTTTATAAAAAGAGCCTTAGTTGGAGACGCTTTTAAGTAATGATGCTCGTTGAGTTGTATTGTTTAAACTAAACAAAATTAGTAAAACCAATTGGTTTTTGATTTTCTAAACTTAACCAACAATCGAACCAAATTACTATTATGTTATTTCGACTTTTCAAATTCCGTTTCTTTTTGTAAAAATCTTGCAAAAATTACTTGGCCAAAATATACAGAACAACAATATTTTGTTAACACAATTACATGGTTGTTCGATATGTAAGGTCGTTACTAAAAATACTTTTCAAATTGGTAGTTCGATAATCTTGTTAAAAACGACACATTCATTTTACTTTTTGAAACTGTGTTCATTATGTGGACTATAATGAGATAGTTGAAGTGTAATTTCTACTATTTAAATAAACTTCAAATTGTTTTGGGTAAAATTTTTAGAGCATTCATAATAATAAAAGGTTTTAAGACTGTTATTGTATCAAAATAAAAAAGCTTTAAACTTAAAAAAAAAATCTTTTTTTTTTAACTACACACACAAATTGATAGAACAGTCATTTTTCAAAAACTCAAGTTATTGCTAAAAACTAAATTTTTAATTGCACGACTAAATATATAGTTATATGATATATTACATTGTTAGCGATTAAAATAATGCTAAACACTAAGAGAAACATTTTTAATGAAACATTATGTTAAAGTTTTATGATTGAGACTTCTAAGCATATAAAATTATTACAAATATAATCTTTTGAATTCTAAAACAGTGAAAAAGAGCATAGTAACTCGTTAGTGACTAAATTAAAATTAACTATTGAAACATATCATTTGACTTGAGGTGTATTGTATTGGATATAGTGTCCAAGTTCATAACTAATTGGTTAAAGAGAAATAAATGAGAGATAATATTAATTGGAATTAATATTATAGTTAAATATTTGATTTATTAATTATCATAGTTGACGAATTAATTAGAAACTAAAAGAAATTTTGGAAGCCAAATCCAACCGGCGGTTGAAATGTTCAACCGGTGGCTGGAGCTAGTCGGTGGAGCACTCGGGTCGTGGTTCGGATACTTGGACAAGAAGTAAGCCCAACCGCCGGCTGAATAATCCAACCGGCGGTTGAATGGCCGAATCATGTTGTCCCACATCGGCCAAGAGATAAACCCCTAGCTTCCCTCTCCCTATATAAATAGGGGACATGGCATGGTTTCAAAGTACATCATTCTCTCTTTCTCATTCCTCTCCTTGTAAAGAGTTTACTCGATTATATTCGGGACCTTAGGAGTTGAAATTTTCTCTTTGGTTCGTGGGTGTGAGCTATTAGAGGTGCTCTGGTTTGGGTACTCGCCTCCAAGTCAAGGTGGTCTGCGTGTGAGAAATTCGATTTTCTCAAAGGTTAGTATTTTCTTATCTATTTATTTTGTTTTGTTGCTTATTATTATTAAGTTAAGATCTTTTAGGGTTTAGTTTCCTTTATGCCCTAGATTAATTGTTATTTCTGCATTGTATGTTAATCTAGTAAGGGAATAGAAAACTCATCAGTGGTATCAGAGCATTAGCTTAATAATATAGGCACTTAACATGGAATTACTGCTTAGTTAATGGTTAATTGTAAATAGTAATCCATAGATAAATTTATATGATCATTAAATGTTAATATGGATCTAGACTAAATGTTAATATTTAAATTGTTTAAATGATAACCTTAAATTTTAAAATGTTTAAAATAGAACCCTAGACTTTAAAAGTTTAAAGAGACCAATATATATTATGATCAAATATATATGTATCATTTAAAGTTTAAATACGTTATCAGTCAATTGATAAATCGTCTCACCCATGGTGAACAAACTATAAGAGAGGTATAAGGCGGGACACTTTACTTCCATAAGGAAGTGGATTTTTAATATGTTTCGCGCTGACCTACTTCTCCGCTTCTTTGTGCGTTCAATGGAGCTACCGAGGACTTTTGATAGGATGATGTCAAAATCAAAAGTATTGACTTAAAGTACTAAAATAAAATCCCGTTTTAAGTATAACAAATGTGAATTGTATGCTAGCCCATGAAAATCGCAGATCTCTCATATGGACTATTAATGGAGCGTGTGTGGTTTACCGGCACATTAATGAGAGGACATAAGTGAGAGGTTATGTGAGACTCGCGATTCTCGAGCATACTCGGGCCGGGGACCACGCGGGTTTTGCATGGTTAAGTTCACTGTCTTATTCATGATCCTCGGCATCCCAGTCATGAATGGTAGATAAGCATATCCGAGATTAACATGCCATTGATTGAATCAATGAATCTCAAAAGAACTAGGAATTTCATAGAGAATGAAATTGACAAAAGCATTGTCTACCTAAAATAAATTCGTGATATGATTACGACAAACCTCTTCATAAAACGAATCGAAAATATGGATCCTAGCCTTAATTTAGAATTGGGTAATTAAACAATTAAAGAATATTCATACTAACTAAAACTGTTTTATATTATAGATGTCTACCGAAAATGGTTCTAATCCACCCGTTCCCAGTTCCGCAAATAACTCGAACTTCTCACTACTCTCAGTTCTTGGGAGGGAAAGACTTATCGGTCCAAACTATATGGACTGGATGCGAAACCTTAGGTTTACCCTAAGGTACCAGAACAAGGAGTATGTTCTCGATGAGCATATTCCCACTATTGATAATGATTTAACCCAAGAGGAGATTAAAGCTCACCGAAAACATTATGATGATGCAAACAAAGTGTTGTATCATGGCATCTTCCATGAGCCCTGAATTGCAAAAGACTTTTGAGAATACCTGAGCTTATGAAATGAACCAACAGCTAACGAAAATGTTTCAGGCAAAGGCAAGCAAAGAATGTCTTGATGTGGTTAAATCCCTCATGGCTTGCAAACCCAAACCTGGAGCCTCTATTTGTGCTTTCGTCTTGGAGATGAAAGGGTACTTTGATAGGTTGGAATCATTGAACATGATGTTTGATAATGAGCTCTCGATAAACATAATTCTATTTCACCAACCAGCTGTCTACAATCAGTTTATAATCTCATATCAAATGAATTTGAATGAGAAAGAAACCTCAATAATGGAACTCCATAACTTGCTGCAAACCGCTGAGCAAGGGATCAAGAAGATTGATGTGTCCTCTACTTCAGCAGCTCCTGTGTTGGCTATTGGTCAAAATGAAAAGAAAAGAAAAACATGGAAAGGAAAGACTGAAAAATCTAATCGTGGTTCCAAGAGAAAGTTTGAATCTGAGATTGCAGCTACAAATGATCCAAATGAAGCAGTGTGCTTTTACTGTAACACGAAGGGGCACTGGAAGCGTAGCTGCCCAAATATCTGAATGACCTTAAAGACGGAAAAGTCGAAAAGAGTAGTCACTCAGGTATGTTTATGATCGAACTCCATAATACTACAACTTCTGATTCGTGGGTTCTGGATACAGGGTGTGGTACTCACATTTGCACTGTATTACAAGGTCTAAAGGAAAGTAGAAGTTTGAGGCATGGAGAGCTCAATTTAATCATGGGAAATAGAAAATTCACGCCCGTGACCAAGATTGGAAAATTCGAGCTCATACTGAAGTCTGGAGTTAGGATATATTTAAATAATTGTTGTTATTCGTCAGAAATGACTAGAAACATTATTTCATTTTATGCATTGTTCAAGGATGGTTATCGATTTTCATTTGATAATGAGAATGGAGATATTTTGGTTTATTTAAATGGTAGTTTTATTTTTAAAGCTTCTCCTTACAAAGGCATATATGAAAATGTCTAATGTGTTAGCAACATGATTTTAAATGTTGATTCGTGTGATGATCTTTATAAATCCAAATTGTGGCATTATCGTCTTGGGCACATAAACAGGAAACGCATCGCCCAACTCCAAAAGGATGGAGTGTTGGAATCATTCGACATCAAATCGGATGATGTATGCGAATCTTGTTTACTGGGCAAGATGACTAAATCACCATTCACTGGATCATGTGAAAGAGGTGAAGGACTATTGGACCTGGTACACACAGATGTATGTGGACCATTCCGATGCGCCACAAAAGATGGAAATCGCTACTACGTTACGTTTACTGATGACCTCAGTAGATATGGATATGTTTATCTAATTAAACATAAGTCCGATACTTTTGAAATATTCAAAAGATATCAAAACGAAGTAGAGAATCAACTGGGCAGAAAGATAAAGGTACTTCGATCCGATAGGGGAGGAGAATACCTTAGCATCGAGTTTCTCGATCATCGTAGAAACTGTGGAATAGTTTCACAGTTGACTCCTCCTAGAACACCACAACTTAATGGAGTTGCGGAGAGGAGAAATAGAACCCTGTTAGACATGGTTCGATCTATGATGAGTCGGGAAACACTTCCAATAAGATTCTGGTGTTACGCATTAGAGACAGCCGGACATATCTTAAATCAAATACCCACTAAGAAGATTTCAAAGACACCTTATGAGATGTGGAAGGGAAAACGTCATTCTCTTGGTCACATCAAGATCTGGGGTTGCGAGGTTTTCGTTAGACGATAAACTCAGGACAAACTAGAGTCCAGCTCTGAAAAGTGTCTTTTCATCGGTTATCCACAAGAATCGTTTGGATATCTATTTTATAGACCCAAGGAAAATGTGGTATTTGTAGCTCGAAGAGGAATGTTCCTTGAGAGAGAAATGATATCTAAAGAGGACAGTGGGAGTAAGATAGATCTTGAAGAGATTCAAGAATCGACCGATGAAGAACCTATAGTAAACACTGACACTCAACAAGAGGTGGCGACACATGTTAAACCTGAAGACATATCCTTACCCGTTCGCAGAACAAGTAATAGAGTTAGCAATCCTCCTCAGTTCTATTATGGTTTCCATATTAAAGAAGAGGACAAGATTAGTGATGATACACTAGTTGATTTGGATGAACCTACTAACTACAAGGAAGCGATAGCAGGCCCTGAGGCTGCCAAGTGGAAGGAAGCTATGAAAAGCGAGATTCAGTCTATGTATGACAACCAAGTTTTGAATTTGGTTGACACTACACCCGATCTTTAGACGATGGGTTGTAAGTGGATCTTCAAAAAGAAGACTGACATGGATGGGAAGGTACACACTTATAAAGTTAGGTTGGTAGCGAAGGGCTATACTCAAACCCATGGGATTGATTATGAGGAAACCTTCTCACTAGTAGCTAAGATAAAGTCAATTAGGATAATGCTTGCGATAGCTGCATTTCATGATTATGAAATATGGCAAATGGATGTCAAAACCGCTTTCCTTAACGGAAAACTTACAGAGGATGTGTTTATGGCACAACCAGAGGGTTTTGAAAGTGCAAAGTATCCTAAAATAGTGTGCAAGCTTGAAAAGACCATTTATGGACTTAAACAGGCTTCTCGTAGTTGGAATCTCTGCTTCCATGAGAAAGTCATTCAGTTTGGATTTTCTAGAAGCGAAGATGAGTCCTATATATATGTCAAGGTCAGTGGGAGTGTTGTAGTCTTCCTAATATTATATGTAGATGATATACTACTCATAGGAAATGATATCCCAACATTACAAAGTGTAAAAGATTGGTTGGGAAAATGTTTCGCTATGAAAGATTTGGGGGATGCAGCATATATTCTTGTTGTAAAGATTTACAGATATAGGTCGAAACGTCTAATAGGACTCAGCCAGGATACGTACTTAGATAAAATTTTGAAAAGGTTTAAAATGGAAAATTCTAATAAAGGGAATTTACCCTTACATCATGGCATAAAGATTAGTAAAGATCTATGTTCGAAATCTGAGGAAGAATTGGACAGAATGAGTCGAGTCCCATATGCTTCGGCTATAGGATCGATCATGTATGCCATCACGTGTACAAGGCCTAATGTCTCATTTGCTTTGAGCATGGTGAGTTGACATCAGAAGAATCCTGGTGAAGGTCATTGGACAGCTGTAAAGAATATTCTCAAGTATTTAAGAAATACTAAAGACAGGTTCTTAGTTTATGGCGGAGAAGAAGAACTCAGAGTAACAGGTTATAGTGACGAAAGTTTCCAAACAGATAGAGATGATAGTCGGTCATAGTCTGGTTGGGTATTCTTACTGAATGGGGGAGCGGTAACATGGAAAAGTTCAAAGCAAGATATAGTAGCAGACTCCACATGCGAGTCTGAGTATATTGCAGCTTGCGAAGCTTCAAAGGAAGCCATATGGATGAGGAATTTCATTGGAGATCTTGGAGTTGTTCCAACAGTACAAGACCCCATCGATATATTCTACGACAATGAAAGTGCAGTCGCTTTGACTAAAGAACCCAAGAATCATGGGAAGTCAAAGCACATAGAAAGGAAATACCATTTTGTTCGAAGAAAGGTAGAAGAAGGACACGTGATTGTGAAACATGTACGATCAGAGGATAATCCGGCTGATCCATTCACAAAGGCACTGGCAAGGTCCAAACACGATAAACATGCTAGGAGCATAGGTTTAAGAGATAATATAAAGTTTTAGTTGTTAGTTTGAATCTGAAACATTATAGCAATGATTGAAATGTAATAGATTTGGTGATTATATAATGGAGATTTATTTATTTGAAAGAGTTCTACCATTTACTATTGTTTGTCATTGTGTTTCATTTTGCATGTTTAGAATTCACTTCCCGAGTAATCAGTTTTACTCAAACTTCCTCAGTCGTTCACACTACAAGAAGTCAGTGTTAATTTAAGACTGTCATGGAGTGTTCGTAGATTGTCTATGGAGATTAGACATAGCATGGAGAATGCTACAACACTCATGAGTACTTGATGGGGATTTAAATATAGGAGAGACCCGTACTTAAAGAGATCACTTCATGGATTAAAATCACGAGTGATTTTAAGATGATAATATCCTCTATTCTTAAAATGGAGATACATTGAGTTTCTAGTTTTTTAAAACCTGTTATACTTTAGTTTATTCAAATGCTGCGCGTAAATGCCAGTTATAAAGGGTATGCTAGGTATAACATGATGAGTTGACTAGTACTATGTAGTCGAAATTTATTTTTCCTTTTGCCAAATTGGAAAAGCGATATCATGGGCCCTCTGATGATTAAAAGTTGACTCAAAAGTGCTAGGCCTAGCCGAGATTAAGTTGATGTGCACAATTCTGTAGTCTCATATAGTCAAAATAATCGGAAATCAGAAAACATAATCTTGAATCTTGAGATTGATTAAAATCCATGTCTCAGTTTCATACGATAACAGTAGAACAAAGGAATATTTGATCACTTATCTAAGGGCTGTCTCTAGATATGATTCAGAGTTCGGCAGTTGCGTTGGATGGCACTCTCTGCTTAGTTAATGAGATAGACTTAGACCAATAATAGTTGATGACTTGTCCAAGTGGGAGACTGTTGGATATAGTGTCCAAGTTCATAATTAATTGGTAAACATATCATTAAAAGTATAGTCCTTTTTGGGTCGCCGTCATTCAAACAGTTAATGAGAAATAAATGAGAGATAATATTAAATGGAATTAATATTATGGTTATTTATTTGGTTTATTAATTATCATAGTTGATGAATTAATTAGAAACTAAAAGAAATTTTGGAAGCCAAATCCAACCGGCGGTTGAAATGTTCAACCGGCGGCTGGAGCTAGTCGGTAGAGCACGCGGGTCGTGTTTCGGATACTTGGGCAAGAAGTAAGCCCAACCGCCGGCTGAATAATCCAACCGGCGGTTGGATGGCCGAATCATGTTGTCCCACATCGGCCAAGGGATAAACCCCTAGTCTCCCTCTCCCTATATAAATAGGGGACATGTCATGCTTTCAAAGTACATCATTCTCTCTTTCTCATTCCTCTCCTTGTAAGAGTTTACTCGATTATATTCGGGACCTTAGGAGTTGGAATTTTCTCTTTGGTTCTTGGGTGTGAGCTATTAGAGGTGCTCTGGTTTGAGTACTCGCCTCCAAGTCAAGGTGGTCTGCGTGTGAGAAATCCGATTTTCTCAAAGGTTAGTATTTTCTTATCTATTTATTTTGTTTTGTTGCTTATTATTATTAAGTTAAGATCTTTTAGTGTTTAGTTTCCTTCATGCCCTAGATTAATTGTTATTTTCGCATTGTATGTTAATCTAATAGGGGAATAGAAAACTCATCATTTACTTCCACCTAGAATTAGAACAATAAGAAATGAAGAGTCTCAGTTAACCTCACTATAACTTCATAACCTCCGACCTCAGTATTGATCCATCAATCTCCACCGATCTCCGTCAATCTATGCCGATGTAAAAACCCGTCCCACATCGGAAAAAGATAAGAAATTGGAGTCCCTTATAAGTCTAAAGTTGTGGCTAACAGATACCTTCCACCATGGTTTTTAGTTGAAACCTGAAGGTATCCGGTTAGTCATGACTTTCGGCTTTGCGGGGGTGTTACAGCTGATTTTATACGCAAATAGATAACTACAATTGATGACGGAAATGGTGAACTATTTCCAGAAATAAATGGGAGCAAAATAATGGGGGCTCATCGTTATTACGAGGAGCAAAAGAATAGCGGCATTAATTAGTAAAGGTGATTCATTTATTGCAAGAAGTCAAAGAAATAGATTGCTTTCATGTTCTTTTGAAATTAAATAACATTTCATGTGAATATCTTAGACCACTCTCAACAGTTGCTTCTTCAGTTTTGCCAGCTCAACGTCACATCAGCACAACCAAAACTGATGAAAGACTGACTAAATACTGTCACAGTTTCATTTCTGGGACCCACTGACTATTAATTTAATTTTTTAAACACAAATTAAATAAAAACTCTTTCATTAAACTTAAAAAACTTTACATTAATTAAAATAAAAATATACAATAATTAAAATAAAACAATACAATAAGTAAAAAAATAAATACATTTATTGAAAACAATCAAATAAACTAAGCACGGTTTTGACGATTGAAGCCACGTGGGAGGTGCCAAATGTGTTCGATGAGAGCATTACGAAGTTGATGATGAACCCTTTGGTCGCGTAGTTCCTTCTCCATGCGCATTTGTGTTGCAACCCTCTCGTCCCACATATGTCTTGGTCTGTTTATCGGGTCTGAAAAATAATCTTCCTCAAGTTGACATATATTGCATCCGTTGTCCTTGGTGATCATGTTGTGTAAGACAACATACGTGTACATGATTCGTTTAATTTTGTTGACACTATATGGCCTTTCAGGAATTTTAATAATTGCCCAACGTCCTTGAAGCACTCCGAATGCACGTTCTACATCTTTTCGTGCCGATTCTTGGTACATTTTGAACTTCAGATTCTTTTCCTCAATCGGACATTTAAACGACTTAACAAGAGTTGCCCATTCCAGATAAATTCCGTCGGCGAGGTAATATCCTTTCGTAAAGGTTTGGCCCGCAATAGTAAACGGTTCTGTGAGCGCTCGATCTTGTAGTAGATCATTAAACAAATCCGATTCATTAAGGACATTAATGTCGTTGTTTGACTGGCCGGACCAAAATAAGTGTGCCAAATCCACAAATCATAAGAGACAACCGCTTCGAGCATGATGGTTGGATGCCCATGATCACCTCGCGTGTATTGACCTTTCCAAGTTACCGGACAATTTTTTCACGACCAATGCATACAATAGATGCTTCCGAGCATACCCAGAAAACCATGCAACTCTTGATGTTTAGCATGTAAACGCTGAACATCTTGGAGTGTTGGTTTTCTAAGGTATTCGCTCGAGAATAGATGAAGTATACACTTGCAAAAGTTATCCAAACAATCGTATGATGTTTGTTGACCCATGTGTAAATATTCATCAAAAACATCGGCCGTGATACCGTACGCCAATTGACGTTACCTTTTGGTAAATGTTGAAACCAAGTTTACCGGTAGCGTCATGGCCTTGACGGAAATAAGTAAAATAAGGAGGTATTGGTAGTTGAGCGTAAGATGTTATACCTTGACATAGACGTGCAAACAACGGCCGACTCATTCGAAATTATCTTCGAAAGTAATCTGGCGGGAATGTGGGGTTTGGGGCAAAGTAATCTTGCCACAAACGTTCGCCGGTTGCGTGACGATTTCTTTCTAAGTATCTTCTTGATGCTCTTGGCGGCCGACTAGAAGTTTCGGCAACATCTTATTCATCTTGTTGATTCAACGTATCAACAATATCGAGCATCGCAACCGAATCGAAACTTGCGTGACCGCTAAATATTGTTGCATATAATCGTCTTCGGACGAGCTCGAAGAGGAACTTGAATCCATTGTTACGATTTAAAGAAAAGTGTTGAATTATATAGAATAATTGAGTGGAATAATGTATTTGTTACGATTTATAAATGTTAACGGCTAGAAAAGAAAAAAAATAACGTGGGCCCCACACTAACCCGTCACCTTTCGTTACCAAACCGTAGGGGAGCAACCGACGAAGCCGTGTCATCGGCGTCGGTTCGCCGGCCTTCGTCGGCCTCCCAACTGAAGAAGTCATTGGGAACGATCTTATAAGTTCTAATAATTCATCAGCACATCATTTGTTTTTTAATTGTAATAATTAATCTTTGATTCCTTGTTGCAAAGATACATCGGTTCATTTCTTAAAAAAAAATTCAGTGTTTTTCCAGCTCATATTTGCATCTTGCATCTGTAACTTAGATTTGAGAATTTGCCTCTGGTTTGTGTGTCTGTGAAGAAGAAGAACATTTAATAACTTCGTTTTGCACCTAACTTCATTTTACACTTTATTACATTTTGCACCTTACTGCATTTTGCATCTAACTGCATTTTACATCTACCTGTATTTTGCACCTACTTGTATTTTGCATCTACTTTCGTTTTACATTTAATTACGATTCTGCACCTAATTACGTTTCTGCACCTAACTACGTTTCTAAATTAACAGATGAAAAATAAAACATGATTTTTCATCTAACTTTTTTTTTACATAATGATTGACCGACACCAAATTAAAGAGAATAAAAATATGAATTGAATAATATAACTTGTTTGATATTAAGTAATTTTGATTTGGAGATTTGGGGTAACTTTTGAATTGTCGTTCTAGATAAGTCATGAGGAGAAAATAAAAAGTTCACATAGTTCTCATCTAATCATAATTCTCATAGTATATATATGTGTGTGTGTGTGTGTGTGTGTTTTAGGATTGATTAAAAGAAAAAAAATCAAAATTTAAATAAAACTAATCACCTATCATCAATACAATATTTATCAACTTTTTATTTTAAAGTGGTTATGTGAGTTGTTCCTTAACCTAGTGGTTTTGGTTCAAGTCTCGTGAGAGACATTGTGCAAATATTCGTGGTTATATATATATATATATATATATATATATATATATATATATATCATTAGAAGACAAAATAGAGAAAATGTCGAACAGTTATCGTTCACGCAAGTACGTAAATGTTATTATTATGTATAATACTATAATTTGTGCAAATAATTTCCCTTTTCATTGCACAAATTTTCTTTTTTCCTTTGGGTGGGATTCAGAGAAGCAGACCCTTTATGAGGGGCAAAAAAAGCAGGTTTTTGACCAACCAAAAAGTGACACGTGTCACTCGCAGTCCCCCCTCTTCCTGTCATTAGGACTATTTTGCAATTTCGAAAAAATTAAGGACCTCCCCGAAAAACTTCCTAAAAAAATTTTCTAAACAGAAACCTGGTAATTTACCAAAAAATAATGTAGTACAAAAAATAAAATGCAGTTGATTATTTTTCTAGATCTACTTTTAGATCTAAAATGCAGTTTCTTATACGTAAAATGCAGTTGATTATTTACAGATCTACTTTTAGATCTAAAATGCAGTAGCTTATACGTAAAATGCAGTTGATTATTTTCCAGATCTACTTTTAGATCTAAAATGCAGTAGGTTGTACGTAAAATGCAGTGACGTTTTTCAGATCTAGATCTGAAAAAGTAGATCTAGATCTACTTTTTTCAGATCTAGATCTGAAAAGTAGATCTACATCTATATTTTCAGATCTAGATGGTGAAGATGGTGGTGGAAGGTGACGATGAAGGTGGTGGTGGACGTTGACGGTGAATGTGGTGTACGGTGACGGTGAAGGTGGTGGCGGACGGTGAAGGTGGTGGCGGAAGGTGAAGGTGGTGGTGAAAGTGGACGGTGAAGGTGAAGGTGGTGGTTGCGATAAAGGTGGTGGTGAAGGTTATGGTGGTGAAAGGTGGTGGCGGTGAAAGTGGTGGCAACAGTGAAAGGTGGTGGCGGTGGCGGTGAAAGGTGGTGGTGAGTGTGTATGTGTGTGTGTGTGAATTTAGTGTGTAGAGAGAGAATGTTTGTGTTCTGTGTGTGTTTTTTATGAAAAAAGAATGATGAATGAATGAAAAACATGACTGCCTAAAAAGTTTAACCCCCCTCTTCTCATTTTATGTAAATTGCATTTAGGTCCCTCTACCAAAATTAATTTAATTTAACCTGCATATAAGTCTCTCGGCCCAAAAGAGTTTGCAAAACACACACCCGTGTGACTTAACATCATCTGGAGCGTTAAAATTTGAAATGAACGGTGCGGATCGCGCTGTCTTTTCTGTCCCTCGTATCTCTTTTGCCCCTTACATCCCCAACCTTTTCCTTTTGCAAATCTACATTCAGGGACTAAAATGAAATAATGTCTATATTAAAGGACTAAAACGGTAAAAGCGATAACTTAATAAACTGAGCTGCTAAAACCCTAAAACCCTAATTTTCTAAGTACTCCCAAAATCCCCAAATTAAATATCCTCTTGATCATGACGATAATGTCGTTCCTGCGCTCGAATAACAAATTATCAACAAAACGTTACATTACAATTTCTAGGGCTTTGAATTACTCAACAGAAACAAAAATCATCAAGGAAGAAAAAGAAAAAGCACCAATTTCAAAGAAGAATGACAATTTGTACAGAAGGATATCACCTGTTGGTGATCCTAAGGCTTCAATGATACCGATACTCGAACAGTGGCAAAAAGAAGGTAAAACCGTCAGATTTGATCAACTCATTGTCATTATTAAAAGCCTTCGTAAGTTCAATCGTTACACACACGCTCTTCAGGTATTTTTGCTTTGACTATTTTTTTTTTGTAAGTATTTATTTGTATTTAATGTCCAAAGTTCATTTCTTGGTGATGTTAATATTTTCAAAATGCCATTTTGTTGAAGCTTCCATGTGATGTTAGGGGTAGCTTTTACTAGACATTGACGAGAAGTCCATTTGAGGTTTGTAATTTCTAATTTAGTCGGAATTTATGTCCAGCAAATAGTCTACGTGGATTCCGCTTGTGCCTGTGAGCATTTACACCGGATATATGACCAAGACTGTGTGATCGTAATATTGTTCCGTCTGATTAAAAAGTAATACAACATTGCAAACCCAAATGGACTATTCTCGTAAAATTTTCAAGCTCCTTTTAACGTCTTGAACTAATGGTTAAGTAAGTCATACGCTGAAACTTTAAGCTGTGAAAAACTGAAAACTGAAGTTAACGGCTTTTCATCAAGTTTCAGTAAGCCTTTAAGCCTTGAAATAAAGCTTATCCCAACGCCCTCGTAGTACTTCATGCTTTATAGAATGTGTATGAACTAAGCCTGTGGAAATTAAGGATACTATATTACCCGTGCCAAGGCTTGAGTTTATGTGAACGTGTATGAGCCTGTAGGAACCTGTGTGTGACCCGAGCCAAGGCTTGAGCTTTAGGCCAACTGAGCCCCACCCCGAGTTACGTGTTCCAAATAGCAAAATGCATTTGGGAAATCATCTACTATAAATTTGAGATAAAAAGCTGAAACAAGCTGTTCAATGTATAATTAAGTAATGTCTCAGTCTATCTGTGTAGCGTAAACTTAGAAACTCATATTCTTCTGTTAAGTTGAAAATAGATGTACTTCTATTTTTTTATGATCGCGGTGTCTGACCTTTGGCCGAATAATCCATGAGATCCGAGTGCACCACCACACAAACTAGAACCAGGTAAAGCTATCTCAAAGGGAAATTGGCGTGACCACACAAGGGTTATCATTTATTATATTTTTTATGCACTAGGCAAGGTTTGAACCTTGGACCTCCACTTCCCCAGTCTTTATCTCAATGTTGTTATACTACTTTGACAACCTTGGTGGTTAAAATAGATGCACTTAAACAAGGATCCTTGTACATTGTAGTTGTTATAATTAAATCATGAATGACAAGAATCTAGGGTGAGCTGGGAAACATACATTAAAAGATAAAGGTGCACAATTCTGTTTCGGCAACTTCTAATGGTCATCTTTGTAGAAATATAAGTAAATCTTTTAACTTCCTATCAACAAATATGTCCTAAATGTTGCCATGTCTCCATTCTAATGGCAGCTTTCAGAATGGATGGCTAACAAAAATCCCAAACTGCAACCAGCAGGCGTTGCGGTTCATTTGGATTTAATATCAAGAGTTCAAGGGCTAGAAGAAGCAGAGAAGTACTTCAATAGCATGCCAGATGACGTCAAGAATCTTCAAGTTTATGGTGCCCTTTTGAATTGTTACGCAACCACAAAATCAGTCGAGAAGGCTGAAGCTACTGCAGAGAAGATGAAGCAAATAGGAATGATGACAACACTTTCTTACAACTCCATGCTTAACTTGTATAAAAAAATCGGAGATAATGAAAAGCTAGACAAAGTCTATCAAGAAATGATAGAAATGGGTGTTGGTTGTGATAAACCAACTTTCTACATTCGATTAAGTGCCTACGCAGCTGCTTCTGACCTTGAGAGAATGGAAGGTGTTCTTAAAAATATGGAAAAAAGTTCTGCACTCAATGTAGATTGGAATGCGTACGTTATTGCATCGGGTGGGTACCTAAAATCTGGCTTACTAGATAAATCTTTTGAAATGCTACAAAAAGCAGAGGAGTTGATACATGGAAACTCAAAAGGTGCAGCGTGGGAAATTCTTCTTCGAATGTATGCCTCTCTTGGTAAAAAAGATGATGTTTATCGTATATGGAATTTATACAAAACATCATGGAATAAAGTATACAACCGTGGTTATTCTGCTATAGTCAATGCATTAGTGAAATTAGATGACATTGATGGAGCAGAGAAACTATTAGCTGAATGGGAATCAGAAAAATTATCTTATGACTTTAGAATAGTTAATATGCTGATTAATGCTTACTGCACCAAGGGTCTTTTGGCGAAAGCTGAAAAATATGTTGACCGACTTGTGGATATGGGGAAGCAACCTCCATCAAGCACATGGTGTTTCTTCGTGACTGCTTATGCTAAAAAGAATGAGATGGACAAAGCGGCGGAAATGGTGAGAAAGTGTGTGGCTGCTGAGGATAAACGGGGTTGCAGATTGAATCATGATACTTTTAATGCCTGTGTTG
Organism: Gnaphalium uliginosum; assembly: GCA_963930675.1. Taxonomy (NCBI): domain Eukaryota; kingdom Viridiplantae; phylum Streptophyta; class Magnoliopsida; order Asterales; family Asteraceae; genus Gnaphalium; species Gnaphalium uliginosum. Next base: position 35,071,995 of record OZ005685.1, read on the forward strand.
AGTATTTGCAAGAAAAGGGTGATTTGGAGATATTGGAAGAGTTCAAGAAAACTTTCAAGGATAGGATTGTTGTTACACAAACGTCTGATGCAGAATCTGTAGGTGATGAAATTGACGAGGGTTCCAATGAAATTGAAGCGACTAGTCGTTGATCTAATGGAGAAGAGGTTATAAGTATCTATATTATTAAGTTGCTCATTCGAAGCATTGTTTGTTAATGTTCTTTTATGTTTTCTGTTTGTGTTTACATTTGTGATCAAGACAAGTGTAATATGAATGGAAAACAATGCGTAGGAAATGTTCTGTGTTTAAGAAAATCCAGAATTAGTTTTGTTTGTATATTGTAAACTTGATTGCAATGTCTATGTTTTATAGAACTGGTTTGTAGGAGACACTAGTACTAACAATTTCGCTTCAATAGTTCAATTTATTGAGGTTTCAAATACATTAAAACCACAACTTCTGCTTTTCATATTATATTGTGAATTTCATTGAATCATTGATACATTAGAAGATTGGAATTGATATTACTAAAGAAAAATTAAGTTCCTTCAATGTTAGTACCCACTACCCACTTGTGGCATCTTGTTCAAGTTTTTGTGTCTTCCTTACTATGTATGTTTTCACGTCGATTTTTTGTATGTATATTCATGATGATTCGTATATCAACTTAATTAAAGTTATAAACGGGTCAAGATCGGGTAATATGATGCAATGAAAAAATACAATCAGAATGATACGTGATGAAAGTGATAGAAAAAGATACAGACATTATACGACACATATATATGGATAGCAAATAACAACATAAAGAAATAAATTGTTAAATGATAATCACTAGAATCAAGATAAGGATGCCAAGGTTGCTACTACCATTTCTGATTTCTTTTACATTAATAAAAGTACCAAATTGCTTCAACAAGTCAACTAGAGCAAAAAGTAGGTTGCATCTTAAGAAACGGTCTCAAACGAGTTCCAACAAGTGATTTCAATACAAATCACAAGTAGGTAATATATGCTAATAGGCTAATCAATTATATACCAAAACACTTGGTGACGAAGTTTAACGAAAATGTTAGATGATCAACTAATTCGGTACAATCATTAACGTCGTGTTGTATGATCAAAGATTATTAGAAAATGGAACAATCCAAGGAAAGAATAACAGTGACGAAGTAAATCTCGTCGTGACGTTGCCACATCACCTATTATTAGTGATAAAGCAAACTTCACAAAATGATAAGTATGGTCCTAATTTTGTCAAAAATGGTAGAATCAACACACTATACGCAAGTTGTGATGGTGACTGGACCACAAGAATTAGAACATCAATAATTGAACTTTAATGACCAAAATAAAGACGTGAAGGTATGGATTGAATGTTTGAGACCAGTTGCAACTACCACATAATATTATGTTAGTAAATAAATAAAAAAGTGCTTCAGCAAGTCAATTTTGGCACCATATGTTACATGTCATTAGAGATTTGGCAGCTAGATAATGTATTTTACCAAAACTCCAAATATTACAGCTATTGGCATGCTACATCTTAGCCAAAATACATCCATCCAAAATGTCCCATTCCTGAGAGCCAATTACTTTCAGTATTGGGCGAGAGAGGAGTTGGCACTCATAACACCTTACATGGATTCAAACGCTAGAACCAACTTTTTGGTTGTCTAAAAACGGAATTGTCGTGATGGTGCGATGGTAACGGTAACGGTAACCTACTGATGAGGGACATACAACATAAAGCGGAGATCATGGTTCAATTCCCATTCCGATGTCCCTTTAACAATGGACCGGTCAGTAAGGGCTGCAATTCCAGATTACCCTATACAAAGGGCCGCTATTTACACAAACACAACAATCAACTACTCTACGAATGCCACCGAAATACCAATAACAAAGAGAAAAGAAGGAAACCTCACTTGTATCTTGAAAATGGTCTCAGATCACCACATAGGGATTCCAAATGACTTTAAAAAGACAAACTTCATTAAGTAGGCAATATACACGAATAAACTACCAAGATATGTAGACGGCAGGGACAAAGCCAATGTGTCTTCGACTGTTCAGTACCCACTCAACCAAAAAGATTATTGTCATGAACCCCTAGATTTTATATACTACAAGTTTAGATCATATACAAACTCAAAAAGTTTCTTGCTGTCCCTTTTAGACGGTCAACCAATTGTACAAAATATATATCCCTATAAACAACCCGGTTACAGAACCAAAGGTCATACTATATTACTATCTAACATCTCATAAACTTTACAAATATACAAAGACAAAATCAAGAAAGAGGGTTCTTCAAACAATTTCAGAACAAAACAAGGCACAACATTACACAACAGAGTAAGAAAAAACAGATACGGCTTAATGATCGATCAGCCTGCATTGCCTGCCTTCTAGCACGTTGAGTACTGACCCCTGCTAGATTGTATGAATTTGGGTATGCAAATAAAGAAGAGTGTGAATTACCAAATATCTCATACACAATTTCTCCAAGCATACCAGTTGTTGGACTCGTCGGGTTGATCATATTTGTCATAGTCATGCCACCAATACCTGACATAGCTAAAGGCATTGATGCATGTTGATAGGTGCGATGAATAGGTTGCTGAGCTGGCACGTTCTGCGCACTACTTCTAGGACTCGGGGGCCTGCGTGGGATCGTTATCCCAGAACTCGGAGCTTTTTCTTCAGATATAGTCTCGCTGGTCTGACCACGACCGTATAACGGGACTATATTTTTTTGAGAGATTTCACTTTTGCAAACAGGACACTGTGCATTTTTCTTATCTAGGTATTCGGGTGTTGTTCTTTGATGGTGAAACCATTTGTAAATGCAAGGCCAACAGTAGAGGTGCCCACATAGTGTCACCACCGGATCATGTACCATATCTAGACATATATTACAGTCGAAACCACCTGAAGGACCGTTTTCAGATTCATCGATCGATTCATTTGAGGATTTCCACTTGTTTTGAGAGACATCATCTTCTTTGTATAAGTTGTTTCGTGGTACTGAATCTTGAAGATATTGATCCATGGCAATTTGATTGGTGTCTGACACAGACAAAAAAGAAATATCAAAATTTCAGATATAAGCCAATATTAGAACCCACTATTACTATTTTGATACATAATGCCAACCAACTTGTGGATGGATATACAATAGTACATAAATGATGTTTATATTGTCATGTGAAGCACAAATATGGCATTGGGGTACATACATCCATGAATACTAAAGTTCACCCAGTTTTAACTTCAATTATAGTATCATTTCTTAGTAGATAAGGTTATGCATTTCTTCGTTTAAAAAAGATGGCCACTGATATAAAAAGATCAGGATAATGTTACCACCCAATCTAATTGTTATAAAAATAGTGATCATTTAATCAAAGGTAAGGACAACTTTTTGATTATTATTTTTAACTTCAACTAGCATCTGATAACCTTTTTTATTATTATGTATACCAGGTATTATATAAAACAATTTGGTCAGTATCTTACTCACATTATGCAAATACAAATAAACCCCAAACTTAATGAACTAATCTCTTAAATTCTGTTTTGCACTTTCTATATCTATATCTATATCTATCTACATAAACAAGAAATCTAAAAGGAAAGATATTAAATTCATAAGGATCAAGCTCCTTTTTTTGGTTCTTGGTTTCCGATTTTGTATCAGATAAATCCCACAGCAAATAAAACTAATTAATTTAAGAAAAAAAGAAAGTAATCATAACAAATTATCGTCAAATTCGGCGCCAATTGTTTCATTTCCTCTACCAACATTCCCATCACCCAACAAACCCTCAAAAAAAAAAAAGTTCAAACTTGGAAATAATTTTGATGATTACAAAGTAATTGGGGAAAATTAAGAACACCCTGTTACCTTTACTTTTGGCATAAGAAAAAAAAAATCAAAATCTGATTCCACCATAAGCATTGAAGTTTTTTGTAATCATACATAACAAAAACATATTCAGATGGTAAGATTACAGATACGATTTGTCATCAACAGTTTATCAGGTATATGTATGTAATAACAAATAAAACAGAATTAGGGTTTTCATCATATCTGCGTTTATGAATGAGTTTACATGACAATTGAAAAATTAAATCTGATACAGAGATGGAGTAGTAAAACTTACCGAGAATTCGGAGGATTTTGATTGTTTAGGAGGAAAAATCTTAAAATGGAAATTGAAATAAGGTGTTAATTTGTTGATTTACGAGGAAGAAAGTTAAGGTAGCGTATACGAGAGGAGATCGGAAGAGAAAGAAATGCATTTGCTTTCAATGAACACGTATATACACACACACACACGTATAGTGCCGCGACAGTTAACTATTCATGCGCAATGAATGATAAGAACCCTCCCAAATACCGTATTCACTTTCTCGTCGGTTGGAACCGACGGAGCCGATGCCGATAGCACGGTCCGTCAGTTTGATACTTTCGGTTCAATCCGTCGGATTTCCGACGTTGCATCTGTTTTTTTGTGTGGGCCAGCTTTATGTTTAAATTGTTTTATTGTTTTTGTTAAGTGTATAGAAATAAAGGTAAATTGGTAATGTGGGACTCAAAAATTAAAGTAACGGTGTCACTGATGGCAGGGGTCCGTCAGTTTCAGTCAGTTTTGAAAAAAAAACTGACATGGTGCTAACGTGACCCGTCGGTTTCTGTCAGTTTTTGTCACGGTTGGAAGGAGTCTAATTAAACATAAAAAGATATATTTTTACCAAAAAATATTAATCAAAACCTGTGACATCCGCCAATTTAGGCCACCATTTGTGACATCATTACATGTATTTAGTTCTATTTTAGGCTAATTACTTGTAACATTTCGTATATTATATATATACACGTACGCGATTAATTTAAATCGTGCGATAACGAATCGGATGGAATCCGACACGATATGGACGTTGGTGAAAACTTTTCATAAATAACATGAATCTATTTTTAAATTAAATAGTAGTTACTTACATTATATTATTATTGTACAATAATATACGAACGCTTTACGTTTTAAATTAAATAGCGACAAAAACGCGCGAATCGCACCCGACAACCGAACGAAGCTCGAATTATATTCCAATAACTTAAAATGAAGTATTTTAAATAAAACTTCAATCAAAATTTACGCGAATAAATCATTAACGAAAAACATAACTAATAAACGTCTGACGTTTAAACGAACGACGAACGAACGGGTAAACGAGCACCGCGCGTAACGTAAACTTGGGGAACAAAAATTTAAACAACTCACACCCCTTGTGGGCCCCCAAAAATCTGCCACAAATCCCCCTCCATGCCCAAGACTTTTGTTCCCATAACCCTCCCTCTTTGTTTCATTCTAAACACAAACACAATTCACACTCAACCATTCTCTCCTCTCAATCTCTCCCACTCTTTCTCTCCTCTCTTTCTCACGGCCAAACACAGCCACCATCACACCACCACACCTCCACCACCTGCCACCATCATCACCATACTCATCCACTACTATTTTCAAGGAAGAATCAAGCAAAAAGAAAGATCAAGCACCCTTCTCGCATTTTCGGCTTTAGATCGACTTTCTCGTTGTAAGAAATTACTTTCCTTCGTTTATTTTCCTTGGATAATGTTTATATACATGTTAGATATTCATTTCCACTGATTATGTCCAAGATCTAAACCGAAAACCATTGGGTAATACGAAAAACCGTCGGATAAAGCTTTTAACCACTGGACAAAATTAAACCCGACTTGGATCTACAACATCTAATTCATTTATCAACCAAATCGAGTGATTCTTGAGCCTAAAATCAAGTTCAATGAGTCTACTTTCGAACCCAATAGGTTTAATAGTTTTCTGAGGTCTATGTTAAAAGTAAATTACAAAAGTACATGTACAGACTGTCATTTTTATCAGGAATTTTGTCAACTTTGGGACGGCATATCTTGAGATCTACAAACGATTAAGACGTGAAACCAAGGGGAAAAGTTGGGTAATTGTGTTAGCTTTAAAAGTTGTACTCACACATTTTCTGAAAATTCGTAGAACTTGAGATATAGATGAAACACTGAGTGAAGGTCAGAAAATCGAGTTGCTGGACACATGTTTGGTTTTCAAATGTTTACATGACTTACACTTGATCAAAAATTTTGTAAAAATATGTTATGGAAAGGTAAGACATGGGAGAATACCGTGAAATTTTCTCGGATTTTATTTCGAAGCTTTGATTAGTCAAAACGAGCCACGAAAAACGTATAAATTTTGAAGGAACTAACCTATGGACTGATTTTGTAACAAATATAAAACGATGCCTTCGGGCTAGCCATAAAACGTAACTCTAACTTTTATAAGTTCTACAAACATATTTAAGGGTTGTGTAAAAGTTTCGGGTCAAACCGAACACGCTTGACCAAGTTCCCGAACAAGAAACCACATCAGGTCGCTAGTGTCGCAGGAGGCCCAAAACCTGCGACACTAACCTTGTGTCGCTACTTTTAAACCAACAGTACTAACCTGCGACACTACCCTTGTGTCGCAACACTTATAACTAACAGTATTAAGTTTAGTGTCGCAACCTGCGACACTAAGCCTAGTGTCGCATCCAACAGTATTAACTTGTGTCGCAGAAGTTTCAACTGGCAGTATTAAGTAGTGTCGCAATACCTTGCGACACTAACACTTGTGTCGCTAAACAAATTCGAATGTCATAACTTGCGACACTAAACCTAGTGTCGCATAAATCCCAACTTCGAAATAATGGCGACACTGATCTAGTGTCGCAATCCATTCTAGTGTCGTACCTAGTGTCGCAATCCATTCTAGTGTCGTACCTAGTGTCGCCTAAAACAGATTTAAAACATGTTTTCACAAGGTATTAAACACGCGTAACAACAATTAAACTATATACGACACTACTCATACACGCAACACATATCCTTTTATAAGTATACAACGAAACAAAACATAATAATAATGTCTTCGGGAATTATTATTACAAAACGTCACAAACGGGCCGTACACGTTTTCTAAACGCAAACGATAAACAAACATTTGGACATAACTAGTTGAGTGGACAACTAGCATGAATGATCTTTTGAGACATTCACCTACTCATGACCTTATGCGTTTAGGGCGTTAGAAGGTTACATTTTGGATATACCTTTATTGATTTAAACGCTCGCTTTCAAGACTCAGGTGAGTCTCATAGCCCCACTTTTACTTTTTTTTAACTATTGGGGTGAGAATACATATACTGTTTTTCATGAACACGAGTACAGAAACACACATATACGGATTGCATGAGTGGTTTTACTTTCTAATCCACACAAAAGTCCTCTACACATCATAGTTTCGTTAGTATGGATCTTAGCGCGAGTATTAATGAATAGATCTATTTGGGATTGACCATCCTCGTCCGGGTTAGTAGCACTAACTGGTCAAACGGGCGCATTATTATTTGCTCATACGGATGTTCTAGATTAGGCATCTACAGGAGGTAAACTCATATCAGTTAAGCTTCGGACTATGAGCTCATGGCAGTAGTATACATATTTTTGCATACGTGCAACTCTATGGAATCTCGTGGTTCACATTTATACATTTGATATCTAAACCTATGAACTCACCAACATTATTGTTGATCATTTTAGTATGTATTCTCAGGTTGGCAACAACAGTAGGATGGCCTACAGGAAATTCTAGCTCGAGTCGCATGATTTACAAACATCGGAGATTTTTCTTGCATTACTATTTTTTATCATTAGTTATGTATTAGAATCTCTAGGATTATTCGCGAACTCACAGATTATTGTAAACAGTTGGATTATCAATGTAAATTACTTTGTATTATTTTCAAACGATGCATATAGTGGTCGTTCAATGTAATCTTATGTGATGATCCATGATTAGTCGCGCCCCGACCCGACTTCCGCTGCACAGTAAAATTGGGGGTGCGACAAAACCGATGTTATATCTACTAATATTCATAGATTAACTACTTTTTATAACTTATAATATCATATGATGAATATTAAGAAAATTTTCTAACATTCATCATTAATAAATGTTAACCGAAGTGGATATTATCAGTTTCTTTAAAAAATTAACCTTTAACATTCATTCATGATGAATGATAATCAGAACGTAAAAAAATATATTTTTACCAATAAATATTAATTAAAACTAATGCTATAACTACTAATATTCATCAATAAACTATTTTTTATAACCTACAATATCATATGATGAATATTAATAGAATTCGCTAACATTCATCGTTGATGAATGTGTAATTTTCCTGCTTTCCTAGAAACTAGTGATTTTCTTGGATCTGGACCCTATATATATAGAGGGTTCAAACAAGAATCACAAAAAAGGTACAGAGCTCATTGATTTTATACATGTAAACGCAACAAATTAAATATAAATGTCATTTGATGTTCATATTATTGACAAAATAAAGTTAAAAATCACTAAAAATATGTTAAATTATTGAATATATGAAATGTTCACATGTGCACAAGTTAAATGTGCACATGTGAACGAAAAATATAAATTTGATTTTAAATGTTATTTTGAGGTTTTGTCAAACTATTTTGCTTTTAACATTAATCTACATCAATAATTACATGTGATTGAATCATTAAACATTTGAAAATTCTTATAATTTAAAAGTTTTCGCAGTTCTTTATCTTTTTTGATTCTCATTTGAAACTCTGACTATATATATATATATATATATATATATATATATATATATATTATCTACCTCTACCTATCTAACTAATAGAGGATAGTCTCTTTTCTATATGGAAGTTTAATCTCTTTGACAAATAAGTAAAAATCATACGTGTCACTCAAATTGAAACCATAGTGACTCCCAATTATCTCTCCTACAAAATAGTTACTGTAGATAATTTATTTAATTATTGTTTATTTAAACGTATGCACACAAAAATTTGAACTTGTAAATCTTTAAGTTCATCACTCATCATTATTTGAATCTAAATTAGGTGGAATATGTAAATGGTGTCAAACTAGATTGTAAAGTGACAAAATGTACGAGTCTAGCAAGTTATGTAATTGGTAACTCATGATGAGTTCGGGTAAGTCAAAATGCCTATTGTCTTTGGAAAAAGCTCTATTTAATTATATATGCTCGAGTAAATAAATTATTTATCTCTCTATGTAAAAGTTATAATGGTGCATGTAACTTAATACTCGATCGATGTTTTACTTATAAATTCTCCCTTTTTGATTTTTGATATAAGCTATTATTTTCCTATTTAGGTTTTAATTTTAAGTTTTTGATATAAATTATAAAATATGCTATATATTATAACGTATAATCTAAGTTATTATTAGATGCACGGGCATAAAAACTAGTATATAGATACAGAGATATTAGAGAATTAGAGATATTGGAGTATATAAATATATAAATATTGATGTAGATACAGCTACAGAGTCGTAGAGAGATGGGTATCGATAGATTAAACAAAATATTTTTGTTCATCACTATTGCTATGTACACTACTGAATTAAGATACAATAAAATGATGTATACAATAAAAAGTTTGTTGATTTATCATTGGACTAGAGAAATTATACCAAAAGGAAATATATATTATACTCGTTGCGTTTCTATCCATGGATAACCGAATACTTCGATTTTCTAGTTATCATAATAATTCGGTTTAACTATGGCAATTTTGGGTTTACCATTTTAATTCTGGATTATTTCGGTTTATAATCAAATTTTATAACACGTTATAAGTCAACTAAACTTTTGGGCTACAAAATTTAACAAAATTTTATTTTTTTTCAAAAGATACGACACGTTAAATAAATTAAATATAACCATATAAATTAGCAATAACACTGTTATTTCACATTTTTAACAATAGTTCTTTTTCTCCTGTCAAGGCCCGCTCGAGGTTTTAATTTTATGTTATTCTTTTATTCATGAATAAAATTGAACGCTTATTCCCTTTAACCTGCAAATAAACTTACGGTTTTCGTGGCCGAGTTTTATTAGAACTCGTTATCCATTTCATACATTTTCCCATATAAATACAGAGTACGATTCAAATGAGTATAACAACTTTGTGTGAGAATAGCAGAATCAATCTCAACTACTCATTTTCATCAAATACTCATTTTTCCCATCTGTTTAAAAACTAAATATCTCACAAACTACAAGTAGAAAAATTATAAAAATTGCACTATAAAATTCAGCGTTTTCTCCTCTTCGATCTAAGATCTCACAAGCTATACTAGCATTTTCTCCTCTTCAATTTAAGATCTCACAAGCTATACTTTCGATGAGTTTTTTTTTTCTTCATTTTTTGGTGAGTTTTACAAATTAGTAACACATGTGTTACTGATTAGTTATACATTTGATTTGCGGTTAGGCTTAGGGTTTGGGGTTTAAAGTTTAGGTTTAGCAGGGTTTATGATTTAGGGTTTAGTATGATTTAGGGTTTAGAGTTTTGTAAAGCGTTTAGGGTTTAGGGTTTAGTATGATTTAGGGTTTAGAGTTTTGTAAAGCGTTTAGGGTTTAGGGTTTAAGGTTTAGGGGTTAGGGTTTACGGTTTACGGTTTAGGGTTTGGGGTTTACGGTTTCGGGACCCGAAACCCTAAACCCTAAACCCTAAATCTTAAACCCTAAACGCAACACTAACACATATGTTACTAATTTGTAAACCCACCAAAAAATGAAAAAAAAAAAAAAAACTCTTCGAAAGTATAGCTTGTGAAATTTTAAATCGAAGATGAGAAAACACTGAATTTTATGGTGCAATTTTTATAATTTTTTGACTTGTCGTTTGTGAGATATTTAGTTTTTAAAAAGATGGAAGAAAGTGAGTTTTGTAACACGTAGCACATTGCTATTGGTTCCCCTATTTTCAACACTTTTGTCATTCTAATTTGAAACTCACTCTATTAATATATCATAAATCATAAATATAAATATACATACAAAATTACAAACTGTTATACCATATACATACATTGATATAATAAATTACTATTGTTTATACATTATGTTGTTTAAATCCTTTTCATTATAGGCGGCCCGAAATTTGCCATTAACGGAACACCCTTTCAACAATAATTGGTTATCGCGGATCAACATAAACCATAAAATTTGTAATCAACTTTCGAATTAATTTAATTAGGTTATGACTGCCCCTTTTAATGTTTATAGCTTGAGCATCAATACATTTGGCGTCGTTACGTTAAGAAACCGTCAATTTTTCTTGCCGTCCATGGTAGGGGTGGCAATTCGAGTTGGGTTTGATTGGTGGCTCCGGGTTGGTAGGTTGGCGGGTCAGAAGTGATCAACCCGAACCCAACCTGATTTTACAATCGGGTTGAGTTTTTCAACGTAACCCAAAACACGTTAACCCGGACCCAACCCGAGTAACCTGATTTTTTAATCTAGATATCAAGTTTTCGAGTTTTCAGGTAGGTTTCGGGTCACCCGGGTCAAATGGGTCACATGGGTTAATCATAATACATATAAAGTTCCAAAAATAATCATATACATATTATATTCATTTGGATTCATTACCAAAAGCATCATTAGTTTATAACTTCCACCAAAATATAAAGGTAACAAAGATTTCTAAAACGAAATTTAAGAATTCAAATGCACTACACAAAATTACAAATAATTCTTCCATCGTGATCATCTTTGATTTTTGTAGTCATCACTAATTCTTCACTCCTGAAATTAGTATGGAAAAAATTAAGCAATGAGTCATGGGATTGTGATTGTAAAATGAAGGTTAGAACAATAAAAATAAAGTAGCAACTAGACAAATAGCAAATATATGAGCATTCTATAATTGAAAGACCAACCGGAACCATTTGACTACCACCATGTGAAGCACTTGAACATAAAATAACCAAAAGAGAAGCAATATAGGCCATACGTATCCATGCATGATGCATCCCCACGTAAGAAACCATGCCATAACTATCAAACACTTATATTATATGTGTAATATATCTAAAAAATATAAAAATCAGAAGATAAAAAAGACTAGTTGTTTAAATCACTAAACCTTCTGTTAATTCTTTCAAAAGCATTTGTAATGCCTTCAAGCAAATTTAAATACACAGAAGCAAAACTTGAAGAATGCATATCGGTTTGAAACTCACCTAACACCAATTTATGTCGGATTTGGATTTGCAGCCCCTGTTTCATCTTTGTTGTTATCCAAAGTCATTACATTTTATAGTACCTCTTCAAAGCCATCATGTGAAAGTACTACATTATCAAAAATTATATTATAAGTGATAAAATAGTTAATCGATGCATATTAAAGTGTTATATACGAATCAAACGAAAAACTTACAGTTTTCACCAAACAACCAATCTCGGGTACAAATCACAGCTTCAACCGTAGAAGGCCGCATTGAACTTCGATATTGATCCAAAATTCTTCCTCCAAGACTAAAGGTTGATTCAGAAGCCACTGTTGAAACTGGAACACAAATTTTATCCATAGCTAATTTAGCTAAAACTGGATACGTATACCGTTGAGATTTCCAAAATTCAAGTAAGCAAACACGAATTTTGGTTCTTGGCTCTGCGAGGTATAGTTGCAATTCAGTAAATCCACCCGAACTCGAAATGTCGGCATTCTCAAACTCATCAAACTCCTGTTTTTATACATAGAACTAGTAAGTACATTTTACAATATTAATACATAAAACAGAATCTGCAAATTCATACCTTATAAATACTTTGACTAGTGCCTCTTTCTTCTTTGCTACCTTGTTTCCAACTATACTACTACCTGATGTCGAACATGTTGAACCCTTTGATTCTTTCAAATATTCATTAAAAACCCCATCTAGTACTGTTCTAACCGCTTTCAGTTGTGGGGACTGAGGACCATAAAGTTTCTAATAAGAAAACTCAAAGAAGGAATACTTGTATTTAGGATCGAATACGATAGCTACAACTAATAGTGTACTAAAATCAACCCAATATTTATTGAACTTCAACCACATTTGCTCAGTTATATGCTTCATAAAAGCATCTTCAATTTTTAACTCAGTAACCAACTTCAGGTGGATCTCAAATACTATTGGGAAAAACAAATTCGAAGTAGGATAATTAGTTCTCGAGAAGTCAAGTGTCGCTTCATAGAAAACTTGAAGAAAGTCACGTATCTGTTAGAATTATGTGCATTGTACAACGTTTATAACTATTCTATTAATTATGTATGAACTTATGGGGTTACACACAAAGAGCATACACAAAAAGCATTGAGACATTAATTAATATAATATATATATGTTGAATATATTATTTAAGTAATGAATAAATCGTAAAACATATAATATATATTTTAATACCCTTTTAATTACGTATGTAACAAGGAAAGGTTTAGTTTTTAATTTAATGAATATTGAATTGATGATCTTCTTTTGAAAAAAAAATGACGGTGACAAAAGAGATAAACTACAATTAACATACTCGGCCTTTCTTGAACTTGCGAACGAACAAGAAAAAAACCCCTTTTTATTATTTTCGATTAGTAACATAAATCAAAACAGAAACTCTCTTTCTTTGGGTTTATTGATCGAAGTGTTAAACACAAAGGTTGTGTTTTATTTGTTTCATTAAATAATCAAAGGTGTTATTTTAATACTTGCTTGATTGGAATTAGCATTTCATTGGTGATTTTTGAAGTGCTCGTGTGTGTATCAACATTGGAGGTGTTCTAGTTTGAAAACTTGTTTCTACAATCACGTTAATTTACCATATTTGCTAAAGGTATATCTAACTCCATCTTTAATTAATGATATGGTTAATCTAGTAGATTCAATTGGATCCGAATTGGAAATCTTTTATACAATTATGTTTAATTATTCCGCTGCGTTTTTTGATCATGTTATCTATTATAATTTGTTTTAAAAGACCATCGATTTCCAACAATATCTTCCTAATCCTTTCCCATTCGTTTTCTGTTGGACAACTTTCTAAATCAGAGTCCAGCAAACTAAGATGACACAAAGCAGGACGATAATAAAGTGCACATGATAGCATTCTATAAGTGGCATTCCACCTAGTGGGAGCATCTTGCATCAAAGATCTTTTGGTATCTAACAAAGTTTCCGTGCAACAATACTCGAATTTTTTTTTCCTACCATCAGATCCCTTCACATATCTTACACAATCTCTAACTTTTTCAACAACAACATCAATTTCTTTTAGCCCATCTTGAATAATTAAATTGAGAATTTGACAATAACACCTAAGATGAAATAGCTCACCACCATATACTAAGGAATTCAACAAACCAAATTGTTTCTTAAGCAAATTAACACAAACATCATTTGCAGAAGCATTATATAAAATAACTTCTTTTCAATACCCCAACTCTTAACCAAGCCAATAAGTTTTTCAGCTAAAGAAACACCCGTATGTGGAGGAGGCATGTAAGAAAAGTTTACATTTCTTTTCTGTAACGCCCAATCACTATTGACATAATGTGCAGTTAAACTCAAATAACCATCAGTAACAATTGACGTTCAAGCATCAGAAGTTAAAGAGATTCGACTAGGACAACTAATTAACTCATCACGAAGCCTCTTACTTTGATGCTCATACAACTTTAAAATGTCAGCCTTTGTGGTGTTTCTAGACATGCAAGTGACACTCGGTTCCAAGTATTTGAAAACATTTCTGATTCCTTCATATTCTGAAAAAGAAAACGGCAAATCGTGTATAACTATTGCATGATTCAACAATTCCCTAAACTTTTCTTGCTTGAACTTAGCATTTCTTACATTTAAAACATCTTTGTCAAAAGAAATCATATATTGACCAATCTCTAGTGTTGTTTTCCCTTTACATTTTTTCTTATGACGAATCAAATTACCCATACCATGATTACTTTTGGCAATGAATTTCTTACCACATTTATTACAGGCACACCTTAAGGGCTCATTTGGTAGGTTTTCCAGTATAGTGTAGTCTATCCAAATCGGTGCTGTGAATTTCCTTTTCTTTTTTTTTTTTTTCCTTTCAAATAGCTTTCCGCACATGTAGATGTGATTACAGTGGTAGGACCAACCTCTTAACCTGAATCATCACTTTCATCATATCAACCGGTATATCATTTGAATGATAATCCATAGCTCAGTCTCAAACTACAAAAAACAAGAGGAAATAAAAGATATCAATATGCATATTATATAAGTAAGAATCTGGACTAAAATGTATATTATATAAAAACAACACTAAAGCCAAGCAAAACCTACAAAAATCTATCTACAAGCATTCTGAGCAAACGGTTGGTTATTCCCGACACATTGAACCATATATATTTAATAAAAGCAAGAAAAAGATTAACTGAAGAAACAAAGGCGATCAAACAATTAAATATAGGTTTACTAAAAAACAATTTTCCTAACCAACAAATAGTCAAATAATATATAAAAATTACAAAAATAACTTTAGTATGACTTACTATTTGATCGTTTTGGATTTGAGATTCTGAAATATGGAATTAGGTCAAGTACATCATTTTGGAGGTATAAAAAAGAGCCCAAATAAAGTGGATATTTTGGTGTGGGCCTCACATTAATTAAATAAAAGGTCCAAAGTTTGTATCAAATTTAAATTAAAAAATAATAATAATAAAATTTAAAAACTTCGGGTTGTCGGGTCAACCCGAAAATTCTGTGGGTGACTCGAACCCGACCCGAAAAAACATCAGGTTGGCGGGTTCACGGGTCAAGAATTCCAAACCCAACCTAATTATTTTTGAGTCGGTTTCGTGTCGGGTTTCGAGTCGTGTCGGAAATTGCCAACCATAGTCCATGGCATTGTTATCAAATATGGGCTTCATAACTTTATCACTCAGCTATCCAACTTTAGGTAGAATATTACTATTATACAATATTCGATACTGTGTAGATTAACCGTCACTAAGGTGTTCTAGTTATAAGACGCCTCAATGTTTTCACAAAATGTCTCATGTTTAAACCTCCCTACATAAACGTCATGCTGTGGCTAGCGAAAGAGCCAAAAACGATCACGGGATACCCTGTTTAAGTCAGAATTGAGAGAACCTCCTCCGTTTATCCACTTACCCGTATCGTGTAGACTCTATTTACCTAGCCCAATTTTACATGGATATTATTTTACATGTGATGACTGGTTAGTCATCTTTGCAGTTCAACCACAACACCAACACTAACTTAAATACATTTTTCATAAATTTGATTTTCCTTTTACTTGCCTAACTAAAACCTGATTAAGAAGATAACTTGGAGTACTACAATCATGTAACTAGAATTTAAGTAGAACAATGCTCGATAATGTTTCACATCGTAGAAGAGGTACCAAAAACGTTGTCCCGTTGCTATTTAGCATTTGATATGAAGTTCTGTACAAAGGGAAGTTTTGTCTAACTTGTGCCCTGAAAATTTATTCAAGTTGTGTTAAGGTCACAGGTTAAGATGCATTTAATGCATTCTAATTCCTAAGTCTCTATCATTAGTTCTAAATAAGTACTTCAAATATTAAAACTCAATTTCACTACCCTCTACAAAACCATCTACTGCACTTGAAATCACTCTAGTCCACAACTTTTAGGCACCGTTGTTTAAGGCACATGGATCATTTTTCACACAAGCAACCGAAAGAAATAGAAGAATGATCTTTCCTACAAAAAACCTCAAATATCAATGAACGATACTAAATGAAAGAAGCTTGTGTATTTGTAATGCATACATGTCAATGAACCTTCAACAACTGTACACTTGACTTCCAAGATTTAAAAAAAAAGTGGAAACATGAAACAAAGAAAAGTGACAAGTGTATAACAAGCTGCACGAACCATAAACATCTATAAGAATTTCTCAATGCAAGAAGTTAGAGTCGTCTTTGGAACTGCACCAATAATCGCATCTTTTTTCTCACCATTGACAAAGATCATAATTGTAGGAATGCTACGAATTCCATATTGAGTTGCAATGGATGGGCTATCATCAGTGTTGAGTTTGTAGCATTTGAGTCTTCCAACATATTGCTTTGACAATTCACCAATGACAGGAAGAAGCATACGGCATGGTCCACACCATGGAGCCCAAAACTCAACCATCACGGGCCCATCCGCCTTGAGCACTAGAGAGTCCCACGTTTCATTGGTAACTGATGGAACTGCATTTTCAAAATCCAACAAAAGTAGATATTGTGAATGATGTTCCAAGAGAATAAATTAGCTACGACTTGATTGGCAAGGAGCTATGGGGAAGCATGTTTTTTGAGGGAAGAAACCGTTTTTGCCTATAATATTCATCAATGAATATCAGACTATTCATATAATGCAGTGAATATAGAGTAAAAATAGTTTCTAGTGAAATTTGCATCGATGAATATATAAGCATAAATCATTGCTTCTCTGCTTCCCTGAAAAAAATTCACTTCCCTGTGGATACTTTTCCACGACTTGAGTATCAAACTAACACAAATATACGTTTTTAGCTCTCTAAAGAGCTAAAATGCTAGACTGTACCTTCCGGCACTGGGCAGGCATCAGCCCCCATACATGGTCTTACGACTTTGCACTATTACCACAATGTGCTATGACAAACAATAATAGCTTAACTAGTTCCATTTATAAACTGTAACACCTTTCGTCTTGAAATGTCTCATCAAAATTGTGTCTTTTTTTACTTTTCTTTTAGCAAATTTTACAATAGAAATTTATCTATTCATTATCTGTCATTGTTACTAATCAATAATACTATTTACTTACATAAATTCCTTTCCTTAATCCTCCATCATATGTGGGCAATCGAAGGCATAATAACCAAATGATTTCATAAATCAGTTTTAGTTCCATAGAAAAACCAGTTTCAGTTAGACCTAATTAAAAAAACTACATACATACAGACACGTATATCTATCAATTTTTCTATCTAGGTTATGTTATATATAATAAAAATATACTAAAATCCATAAATAAAAAGGGGAAATAATTAGCAACAACGAATAGGTTATCAAAGTGAAATTAATTGGGGGAAAATAATGAAATAGAGAAGATTACCATCAAGAGCTGTATCTGAAGAAGCTTCACAGACAATACTGTTACTTCTTCTTACATTACGTGAAACCCTAATACTGTTGTTAGAAGAAATCGAGAGCTGTTTTTGTTGGATCTTTAAACCGGAAATGAAATTGGGCGATGAATTACGATTGAAGATGGGTGATTGTGGTAGGCGTTTATGGGATAATTGAATGTTTGACGAACAACAAGATGAAGAGATAACGCTCGCCATTCAACAAACCAAAAATTGTAGATATTTAGTTGTGAGAGAGAAAGAGAGAGTAATTGGTTGACGAAGATACCAAGTTACCAACACACAACTACTTTTATTTCTATTTTCCATTTCTTTTATTTAATTATATTAAATATTAATTAATTATTAATTATTAAATTATTAATATTAATTATTATTATTATTATTATTATTATTATTTATTCTTTAATTATTAAAATAAGAAGATAAATAAACTAATGCTATTTGGCGTTTAGATTAGGTTAACACTTTACCATATGCTTCTTTTGTTAGTAGTATCTCACAAAGAAGTTGTTTCGAATAACAATTTTAACGCGAAATTTTTTGAATTCGATACGATTTTCTTTAAGAATTACAACTCATGCAATGTTCAACTATTTTCTATAAAATCGTGAGGAGATGAAATTAAACCCATAATCTATTACACAAATTTTTCCTTTTCGTGTCTCACAATAAGATTTGCATTGGTAAAATGATACGACTAGACTAAAACCACTTGTAGCTTATTTTGTTATGTATTTACAATTTACAATAAACTTGTTTTTGTATGTAAATATTTTATAGGAGGTGATTTGTACACTAATAAATTAATGTACACACCACAGTCATTGCTGCTTTTATCAACAACCTCAATAAGGAATTCGCTACCAAAGACTTGGGCCCGCTCAATTATTTTTTGGGTCTTGAGGTCTCATACTTAACTTCTGGGCTGTTTCTAAGTCAGACTAAATATGCTACTGTTGAAGCAAAGCCTGCTGCCACTCCTTTATCCCCTTCGGTTACTTTCACCAAAGATGGTGAATCATTTTCTGATTTCACTCATTATCATTCTTTAGTAGGTGCGCTGCAATATCTGACTATTACTAGACCGGATATCTCTTATGCTGTAAATCAAGTCAGTCAGTTTCTTAGTGCTCCTACTACTGAACATTTTCAACAAGTTAAAAGGATTCTTCGCTATATTAAAGGGACTCTTACTTATGGGCTCACATTTACTAAACAGCCCAAGTCTGCCTTAATGGGTTTTTCCGATGCGGATTGGGCTCGTTGCTTGGAGACTCGATGTTCCACCTATGGTTATTGCATCTTTCTGGGTGGCAACCTTGTATCTTGGAGTGCTAAAAAGCAACCGTCTCACGGTCTAGCTGTGAATCAGAATATCGTGCAATGGCTAACACTGCGGCTGAACTTATATGGATTACACATCTTCTACAGGAACTTCACGCTAGACCAGCTACTCATCCTACTCTGCTGTGTGATAATCGAAATGTCATCTTTTTGACTCAAAATCCTATATCGCACAAAAGGGTCAAGCACATTGAACTTGACTATCATTTTCTAAGGGAACTTGTTGCGGGAAAACTACATACTCGTTTTATACCTACCAAGCTTCAAGTGGCGGACACTTTTACTAAAAGTCTTCCTCGGCCACTGTTCGAGCACTTTCGGGCAATGCTTCGCTTAGGACCGCCACCGTCTCGCTTGTGGGGGGATATTAATCACATATCTTAACTACTCATTTACATGTATTTTATATGTATCTCCTTTCACATTCTTGTAACTCCATCATGTAAATGATTATAAATTATACACTCCACATGTTTGTGGGGTGATTGATTCTCAAACTATTTACAATATATAATTTCAATAATAATCTATTCTTTGTATAAGATGATTTAAAAGGTTGAATGCATTACAAATATACTTAGAAGCAACTTTCACCCATGTCGCTTTTTTTTTATATTTGCATTTGGTGCCAAACGGTTGAGCTGTTTGAATATCTGAAGCGTGTATATATATATATATAGTCAAAAGTTCAAATGAGAACCAGAAAAAGTACAGAATTACGAGAACTTTTAAATTATTGAAATTTTCACATGTTTAATGATTCAATCACATGTGATTATTGATGTAGATTAATGTTAAAAGCAAAATAGTTTGATTAAACCTCAAAATAACCTTTAAAGTCAAATTTATATTTTTCGTTCACATGTGCACATTTAACCCGTGTACATGTGAACATTTCATATATTCAATAACTTAACATATTTTTAGTGATTGTTAACTTTATTTTTTTAATAATATGAACGTTAAATAACATTTATACGTAATTTGTTGTATTTACATGTAAAAAAAATAATGTAATTTAAAAGTTCTCGCAGTTCTGTACCTTTTTGTGGTTCTCGTTTGACCTAACCATATATTCATAACACATCTCCCCAAAATATAAAACAAATGCAAATGTACATTCGATTTACACTAAACTTGCAGAAAGTTCAACTTCAATGAAAAAAAATAGAATGCCTAGGTTGTACACCGTACGTTGAACCTATTTCTGGAATCAACCTGAAATTTAAAGAAATGCAAACTTAAGAAAATTTCAAATACACATATATTGTATAGTGTTCCAGTGTTGAAACTCAAAACAGGTCATCATACACTTAGCAACCCAAAAGTTCATCTCTTAGAGCAGAAAAAATCACTATATAATTTCATATTTTCTAGTAGTTCATATTGTATTACCTATGTATCGACAAAGTTTACCTTCCTTTCGGTGTTAGACTCTTTCATTCCTTGGAGAATACGACTTCAACCCAACTAATCACTTTGTTACAGTGACTACCTAATCAAAATCATAACTTACTACAAATAATATAAACAATTATTAATTAATAATTACATTAAGTTTGAATATTAGAAACCTTTAAAGTAATAATCTATAGAACCACTATGTTATAAATATGAATTAACAATAACAGAATCATTCTTTTGAAACTTAGGATATAAGTTACTGATCAATACCCTATGACTACAAAACTGGTAGTTTTTTGTAAGTTAAAATGGGCCATGTGGCGTTGGATTAGCCAGAAATGCTTTTTCTCCAATTTATCAAACATAGTTATGACTAAACTTTGCTATTTCAAATAGAAAAACACGTAAAATTAAACGAACTCGCCGTGTATTGAAAGAAAAACTCGACAGAGTTGATTTATTACTAAAGAGATCTAACCTTTTGATTTGTCTGCGTTACTTTTAACCCATTTGTCTGTTTCTCTTTTAGCTATAAAATTTTATTTTACTAATTTGACCATTAGAAATAAACAAATGGGAACATACAAACTGGACAAACCGCATTGACGATGCTCCGAAAGATTTCCGTTGAAACTTCACCGGTCAACACCTTCTTTAAAGCGTCATTGGTCAAAGAAAAATGAGCTCTGCACCACCATCAAACTATACTAGTAAAAACAAATATAAATAAGAAATGTTGCCACTCCATAAAAGGTAATATGAATGTAATAATTGCTTCAAACACCCACTAAGCATGCATGACTTATTGTAATGGGTCAAAAGAGACAACTAATTACCAACCATGGTTTGATGCAAAGGAAGATGAAATGTGTGCTTGCATGGCATCTCTCGCATACTATCATTAATCAGCAAATTCTCCTTGCAAATGGAACATTCGACATTTCGCCCTAGCTTAGCCAAGATCTCATCTGTAATAGTGATAACATGAAACTTTGCAATAACTTCTTTGCTTGCTAGTGGTGCTCTTGGGGCCGAATCCCCCTCTAGGGGCTGCATGCATACGTGTATATATATATATATATGTATATATATAGAGAGAATTGGAATCATGTGAAAACAAGAGAATAAAATAAAAACGGTGAAAACACTTTTTAGCCTTGGATCAAAAAATATATATAAAAAGCGGGTGGAGATAAAAAAAACGGCGAAAACAAAAAAAATAAGTATTCACATTTAGAAATTTATGTAAAGCAAAAATAAAAAAAAGGTTCACAACTTTTTTTTTTTGTGAAGCTAAAAAAAATTAAGTTTCACAACTAAATTTTTTTTGTGAAACTAAAAAAAATTTGTGAAGCTAAAAAAAATAAAGGTTCACAACTAAAAAAATTTTTGAAGCTAAAAAGAATAAAGCTTCACTCCTTTGTAAATTTATGTGAAGCTAAAGAAAATAAAGGTTCACAAGTAAAAAATTTATGTGAAGCAAAAAAATATAAAGGTTCACAACTAAAAATTTATGTGAAGCAAAAAATTGAAGATTCACAACTAAAAGTAAATTGTGAATGAAAATTGAGATCGTTTTCACCGTTTTTATTTTAACTCCTTGTTTTCACCAGAACCCAACCGTATATATATATATATATATATATATATATATATATATATATATATATATATATATATATATGTTAGGTCACTTAGATCCCTAAAACTTAGATACAGATTAAATTGTAATAATTTAATATATTGTAGCAATATCTAAGTTAATCAAACTCTCAATATTCTTGGCGGAAATAAGAATATATTAACACAAGTTATGAATGGTATGAATATGTTTTATTCACAATCCAAAGTATGTATCATAGATATTACAAATGTATTTAACCACACTGAGTAGTTTGAATATGATCCAAGAAATATTCAACCGATGAGTATTTAATCTAATATCACACATCTCTATAGATGTGCATCTATCATTTTTTTGATTTTTGTGCATTTTTAGAAATGTTCATCAATTTGTCTTTGTATATTTGAATGAGTGTGAATCTAATGATTTTATTTTATATATATGTGCATTTGAGGTGTTCTTAGCCGTTCTTATTTTAGAAGTGTTCTTATTTGATCCAAACTCTCTCTCTCTCTCTCTCTCTCTCTCTCTCTCTATATATATATATATATATATATATATATAGGGGAATGTTCAAATGAAAACCAATTAAAAAGTTGAAAACTTGTGAGAACTACTAGTTTAAGTATTTGTTCACATGTGATTAACTTCATTCACATGTGAACATTGATGTACGTTTAATTGATAAATAAAATATATTCAAAAAATTTTAAAATTATATCGAAAAACACAAAAATACAAATATGTGTTCACATGTGAACGATCATGTGAATAAATCGGTTCAAATGTGTTTTACGACATGATTTTTAGAGTTTTTAGCATTTTTTTTATTTCTAAATCTATCATATATATTTTAGAGTTGAAGCCCTCTTAACATGTAACCCAACTTCCCGACCCGCCCATTTTGCCACCTTTAATTACAAAGATTTTTGACTACTTTCAAAGTCCAAAGTGAAAGATCAAAATGACCAGGTTTACCTATCATCAGGATCAATCTCAAGTGCTTTCTTAATTATCCATCTTTGCAAGATCAAAAACAACTGCACCTGTGGATTTGAGTTTAGTGGAGAGACAAAGTGAAAAGTGCATCATCAACATTTCGAGATGGCGAGAGCCCAAATGCTCATTTTGTCACCTCTATATGTGATCAATTATTTACCTGTGCTAACACTATGCAAGAGCCTGCATATAATTATTGAGATCTAATACACATGGTTGTCCATGCTCAAAAGGGAACATTGTTCCTACATCTGTGTTTAAATTTAGATTTGCGTAACAAAAGTAGCTATTAACATATTGCTAAACCTTACGATAACCAGAATTCACTTGGATGATTGACGACAAAGTTGCTCTGATGTATCCACGGAAGTGTCACAATAAACCTAGGTTCAATTAACAATATACATATATCTCATGTTCTGAGGATAACTGTGAAAGAACTTGGAAGTTAATATCAAAAATAAAGATGCCAAACTTCGTGTTATAGTTAATTAATGATTAAGGTCTTATCAATATCATTAATGATTAACAATGTTATATCTCATTAAATCATACCAAAATGTTCAATTAATTTGAACAATCTCTCATAATATAAATCCAGATTCAAGATCAAGAGATAAATAAATTAACAATCATTTGGGTATGAGTTTTGTTCTTCCATATCATTCAGCCGAGATGCCAAAAAATAGTAACTATAATTGAAAGCAAATACAATGTTTTCTTACTTGGCGGTGTAATCAAATGGCAAGAAATCCATTTCTCCTGCCTTGGCATTTCCATCATGTCCTTTTTGCTTGACCTAATTATTATCAACAACCAATTAAGCAAAAACAAATTTAAATTACTTCAAGAATTATCGATATCAGAACCGCTGCATAATATTGCGATACCGAATCGGATTAACTTCGTCTCAAAGGACATGATTACTAACAACTACTTTCAGCTAATTATGACATGATCGAAATTGATCTTACGAAGTCAATAATTTAACAATGAATACTTTATAGAAATACCGCGGAATAGTAATCTATTAATTTAGAAGTAAAATTAACTCTGTTTGAAACATAATTCAATAAGAAGTAATAGCACAGTATATATCAAAAAGCTTCAATATTACTTCTTTGAATAATACGAATACACTTAAATATCAGGGTTATAATTAACTTTGAAGCTTACAATTGATGATTATACAAGCGTATCAATCTCTGATTTATAGTATTGATTTCTATCTATTGAATACACTTATCACTATTTTCTTTTTTTTTTCATATTGAAACCGAGGAGCCCTATTTATAGAATTATAGAGCTCCAATTACACGTTACAGTAATTAATGAAAAGAACCTTTCTATCTAATCGTCCTATCGTCTTGAGCCATGCTCTCTTTTACTGCGTGCTTTTTGCTTTTGCAGAACTGATATTCGATTATCCCACATGGTTAGAAAGATGCTTTAATCATAAACAATAGAAACTACACGGGCAGCATAAACTTCTAAAGAACAGTAGAAACTCTGAGAACAGTATTAACTCAAAGCAGTAGTAAGTTATAAACAGTAGTAACTTACTTGACAGTAGTAACTTAGTACTGGCAGTAGAAACTTCACCCGTCAACACTAACTTTGTTCTGGCAGTACTAACTCTAACTTCTCTAACAGTAGTAACTGTTTCCACTGGTAACCTTTCTACTGGCAGTAGAAACTCTTCTTCGCCAGTAGTAACTAGCAGTTGTATTCTAACCAGCAGTAGTAATCTTCAATCAAGTTCTCTAGCCATCTTTAGACCTAACAATCTCCCCCTAAACTTAATCTGTCTCCTACAGATTCAAGTTTCTACAAAAATCTTTAAATAAATCAAGGGATGCCAAAATACTACCTTCTTCCTTTTGAAGCTTCAGACTTCTAATGTATCTGGTTCAGAATCATATGAAGAAGAATTCTAGCAGTCTCCGAGTCCTCTGGGGTAATCAATTTGACTTGAATCATACATCTCATCAACCCCAGATTCAAGTTGTACTTTCTCTCAGTAAGCATGAACAGAAGTTCTCTATTTTCTAATGCAACTTGATGGACACCAAACCTTGGAAAGTACATTCAAAACTTAACTATTGTAAATCTATTGAAGATATCAGGTACTCTTTCAGGTTCAAACATCATAAGAAAGTATTCCCAGAATAATCTGTTCAAAATCTTCTCAACCTGTCTTCCCTCATATTTCATCTTTCCAACTTCATACATTCTCTCTATATCCTCCCTATCCAATTTTTTCAAAATCTCCTGAAATGACCTATAAAATTCTGTAGCTCCATCTGCTCTTGTCATTTTGGTCAATTCAGGTCCTTTGTACACCAGCTGTACATGATCCCAATCTACTATCTTTGGAGGCTTGGTAGCTAATGGATCTACCTTCACTCCATCATCCCTTAAGATCAGTAGACTAAACAGTTGTGCCTCATCTCTTTCTAACTCCTCTTTTTCTTTTTCTTCTTCTCCTTTCTTCTCTGGCTCACCCTCTTTATTACTCCTTTCTAACCTTTCCCTTTCCACCTCCTTCTGATACAAAAATTCCAATCTTTCAAATGTCATTGTTTTCAGCTCACCATCTGGAATCAATCCTCTCAATCTACCAACATATGTTTTTCTCAGCTGTGCCTTGGTTGGTTTTCTATTCCTCTTATCCTCTGCCCTTTTTTCGGCCTCTGCTCTTTTCTTCTTCTCCAGCAGATCCTTCAGGGCCTGTTCCCTCTCTTCTTCATTATATTGAGCCTGCTCTTCTGCTTGCAGTCTGAGGGCTACCTCATGATCATGAGCCTCCTGCTCCTCCCTGATAGCAAATCCCCCAAACTTTCCTTTTGGTTTCTTAGCAGGCTCATCTTCAACTAATAGACCCTTTCCCTTATCCTTAGGATCTATTTTGGGCATCTCACCTTCAAAAATTTTCTCTGTAGGTTCAGAAATTGAGACCCCTTTCTCCTTCCTTTGATAAACTCTGGGCTCTTCCTCTGCACCCTTGGGATCTGCCTCTTTACCCCTTGACTCTTCCTCTTCACCCATAGCGTCTGCAGGCTCAAACTTAGACTCTTTCTCCTTCTCAGTCTCCTTAGTCACAGGCTCAGGGACATCCTCATCTTGTACCCAGATGTACTTCTTCTTCTCATCCAGGCATTTCAGCAAGACAGTCTTCAAATCATCTATCTGCTGTTGTTGTCTATCAACAATCTCATAAAGCTCAATGATGTCCCTGTTATGCTTCTTGATCACCTTCCTATGACTCTTTACTTCCTATGACTCTTTACTTCATCTATCTGCTGTTGCAGTTGCCTCTGGTTGGGTCTTATTGATGTTAACCCTGTCCTGCTCTGCCAGAGGGCTAGAAGCAGTAGGGTCAGCCCTTCCAGATTGGTCACCCCACACCTCATGGACCACCTCCTCTGCTACATTTGGCTGAGGCTCATTGAGGGGAGGATCCTCAGGTTGAGCCTGTTTTTGCTTTTTAGCTTTGGTAGGCTTGGAGGTCCATTGTTTTCTTTTGGGAGCCTTACTAGTGGATGTGGGTTGGAGATCAAATGGGTTTTCTGTCCCCTCATCCCTAGTGGCAGGTACAACAAGCATTGTGGGATATAATGCTGTTACCTTGTTAGAAAATCCAATGTTCTGTCTCCTCATATTAGAAAAAACTTTGTGAGTATGAGACAGAACTTTCAAAATTTTGGAGTGTGCATTTAAATCATTTATTTCTTCATTTAAGAAGA
The DNA here is from genome assembly GCA_963930675.1 of Gnaphalium uliginosum. Classification (NCBI taxonomy): domain Eukaryota; kingdom Viridiplantae; phylum Streptophyta; class Magnoliopsida; order Asterales; family Asteraceae; genus Gnaphalium; species Gnaphalium uliginosum. The sequence goes on from OZ005685.1 coordinate 35,099,252, forward strand.
TTTGCACAAACCTTGGATACATTAAAAACATTTTAGAGGACTACTCAATATTTCTGAGCATTCCATTAAAAATCATTCCAGAAAAATTGAACAGGCATTATGGCATTAAGATTTCACAGGCATACAATTGCAGAAGCAATTGCACTCCCAAACTCATTCCAACCTGTTCTTTTAGTGGACAGGCACTGTTGGATTGTATGGATTATGAATTTCCATTGGGGAGAGAAAAGCCCTTTGTAAAAAGTTAATTTTGTTAAATCCCCTTCATAACCCATATTTTTAAAAATTTCAAAAATTATAGTACCTTGAACACAATTAATACCTGAGTTATCTCCTAGATGGAGATGGTTGCGGATAGAAGCCTCTGAGACCACCACCCGTTTACCCTCTACCTTCGACACGATGAGTTTAGTGTTGACAGTAGATTCGATTTTGGCGTGCTTCCAGAAGGAGTTTATATGCTTGTAGTAGACTGTTGGGTTTACAGTCAAAGCATAGTGGATATGACTTTCCTTTAAGAAATCAATGATTTCATTAAAGTCCGTCGCATCCGGTGTTTTAACCAAATATGCGAGCATATTATGGTTATCTACAATCGGTAAAGATGTAGATGAAGAAGAAGAGGACGCCATTGAATTCTGAGTGTTTGATTGAAAAGGTGGTTGAGGTTTCTGCTGTTTAGGTTTCTGCTGTTAAGAGAATTTTGAAGAAAGTGTTTTTGATACCTTGATACTGTTGTATAAGTAGTAGCGCCAAGCCCTAGAATTTTGAAGAAAGTGTTTTTGATACCTTGATACTGTTGTATAAGTAGTAGCGCCAACCCCAGCGACGACGGTCGTAACGAGGAGCGTATATTTAAACTGTTACAAGGGCAAAAAAAAAAAAAAAACGAAACACAAGTCGTGGATTGGTTATAGCACTAGGGGTCGTTACCTTACTCATTAGGCCTAGCTAGCCTTTGGGAGATCACCGTCTATGTTTATCCCAACAAATTACAACTATTATTTTGGAAATATGGCTTTCCAACGATAATGAATTACATAGGAAATTTTTTTTTATTATTGGATTAACCTGTGTTTCCTACGATTTATATAGGAATGTTTTCCTACAATGTTGATAACAATTTGTTAGATTACACTAGATGTTTTCTATCATATACTTACTGGAATGTTCTTCCAACTATTACTTTGGATTGCGATCCAACATAATCATAATTTGAATTCTATTGGACTGGAGGTCAACGATTTAAAAACGAACTTGGTATAACAAACCAACTTATAAACCTGTGGATTCACTCAACAATTTTGTTGATATTTACTCACTATGTTTTTCAGGGAATTAGCAGAGTAGGTAAGATCTGCATGCATCCAGGATGGACTACACACGCAACATTAGGATGCCACTTCTTTTGGGACAAACGGGATTTAAATTGTATAACTACAACTACTGTAGTCATACTTCTGAAATCCACTTTTAAACTATGTATCATTGTTTTTAAACAATACTATTATCGTTACAACTTTCCTAAGTTGTACCATTTTGTAATAACAATTATACTGGCATCTTAATATACCATGTTTGGCGATAGCCATATGCTCTGATATGCATGTATGTTCATTGATTACGTCAGCACCCCCGCTTAACACTAATGCTTCCGCTAAACGAAATTATCGATTTTAGGGGTGTGACATATTGTCAATAAAAATAGGAGTATTTAAAAGAATCAAACCATAATCCATCAATTGATTTTGAATCCAGAGTACCTGTGCACAGCAACTTGATGCTGCTACATACTCTGCTTCTGCTGTTGATGTTGAGACAGTGGTTTGCTTTTTACATTGCCATGAAACCAATCTACTCCCTAGAAATTGACATCCACCAGATGTTGATTTTCTGTCCATATTTGCTCCACCATAGTCACTATCTGTATATGCAATAAGATCAAAAGATGACATCTTTGGATACCAAAGTCCCAATTTTGGTTGACCCTTTAAATATCTGAAGATTCTTTTGATTGCATGTAGATGAGATAACTTAGGATTTGATTGAAACCTGGCACAAACACATACAGCAAACATAATATCTGGTCTTGAAGACGTTAGATATAATAAAGATCTTATCATAGATCTGTACAGATGAATATCCACATCCTCCCCTTCAAGATCTGCATGTAAGTGCTTCTGTTTTTTCATTGGAGTGCTTGCAACCTTTGTATCTTTAAATCCAAACTTTTCCAGAATATCATTTACATATTTTCCTTGACTTATAAAGATACCATCCTGCTGCTGTTTAACTTGTAGTCCAAAAAAGAATGTTAATTCTCCCATGGAACTCATCTGGAACTTTTGATGCATGAGTTTTTCAAATTCTTTACAAAGAGCATCTCATGTGGATCCAAAAATGATATCATCCACATAGATTTGAACAAGAAGAATATCATTATTGATTTTCTTTGTAAATAAGGTTTTATCAATAGCTCCTTTATTGAATTGATTCTGCAGCAGGTAAATTGACAAAGTGTCATACCAAGCTCTAGGAGCTTGATGTAGACCATATAAAGCTTTGTCAAGCCTATAAACTTTGTCTGGATGTTTTGGATCTTCAAACCCTGGAGGTTGACAAACATACACTTCTTCTTCAATTGTGCCATATAAAAATGCACTTTTAATATCCATCTGATAAACTTTGAAATCTTTGAAAGAAGCATAAGCTAAAAATAATCTTATAGCTTCAATTCTGGCAACAGGAGCAAAAACTTCATCATAATCAATTTCTTCTTCTTGAGTGTACCGCTGAGCCACCAATCTGGCTTTATTTTTGATCACTATAGCTCTCTCATCCTTTTTGTTCTTAAAGACCCATTTAGTGCCAATAGGTCTTTTTCCTGTAGGAAGATCTATTAATGACCAGACCTCCTGTATTTTGAATTGAAGCAACTCCTCCTGCATAGCTTCAACCCAGCTTGGATCTTTTAGAGCCTCTACCACTTTCTTAGGCTCTATTTGTGAAAGAAAAGCAGCAAATAAACATTCACTTATAAAACTTTTACTTTCTGAATCTTGGTGAACTACAGCTTTCCCTCTTGTTTGTATTACAGACCTTATATCCCTAATAACATTCTCTAGAGGATGATTGAGTTGAACCCTTACAGATGGTTGAAACGTTACAGGAATTTCATGTTCCAAATTTGTGAGATTCATGTCTGGACTTCCTGTTTCTTCACTGTCTGCTTCATTTAAAGGTAAGATAGATTCAGAAATCATTTCTTCACTTGCATTTTCTTCTGTGGTTTTGGTATTGCTTCCCTGATCTTCTGCAGTATCAGATGCTTTAGATACTTCTTCTGATTCATTATCATCCTGTTGAGATGGTTGAGATATTTCTGGTAGATCAACAGACCAGATAGGAAAGATAATATATTCTGTTTTGTTCTCTTTCTTTTCTGCAACTGCTGGTTCAGTTATTCCTGCATTTGATGATTCAAACATGCATCTAAAAGATTCTGTTAGTGCATTAATATCAAACAACCATTATGGACCTTTTCCTACAGTATTAACCGTCTGTTCATTAAAGGTCACATTTAAGGTCTCTTCAACAATTCTGGTCTTATGATTGAATACTCTGTAAGCTTTACTTTGAGTAGAATATCCAACAAAGACTCCTTCATCTACTTTGCTCTCAAACTTGCCTAAGTAATCTTTGGTATTCAGAATAGTGACAGGACATCCAAATGGTTTAAGAAAGCTGACCAATGGTATTCTATCAAAGAATAACCCATATGGTGTCCTATTGTGAGGCTTTACAACTAACACTCTGTTCTGAACATAACAAGCAGTACTAATTGCTTCTGCCCAGAAGGTCAGGGGTAGCTTAGCATCTGCTAACATAGTTCTAGCAGCCTCAATTAGTGTCCTATTTCTTCTTTCTGCAACTCCATTTCGTTGTGGAGTTCTAGGAGCACTAAATTGTCTTTCTATTCCCTTGAATTTACAGAATTTATCCATCTCAAGATTTTTAAACTCTGTACCATTATCACTTCTATTGATTTTAACCTTTTTATTGGTTTGATTTTCCATCTTAGTAATAAATGATCTAAGTATTTCACATGTCTCATCTTTAGTTCTAAGAAAGAAGACCCAACAAAATCTGCTAAAGTCATCAATAATCACTAAGCAATATAATTTATGTCCTATGCTCCTTACATTTATTGGTCCAAATAAATCCATATGAAGTATATGTAAGGGAGAACAATTAGAATTCAAAATTTTGGTCTTAAAAGAAGTTTTGTGTTGCTTGCCCTTTTGACATGCAATACAATGATTTTCACATGAATATGTCTTCTCAGGTAATCCCCTGACAAGTTTTCCTTTAACAAGTTTATTGATTGTTTTGTAATTCATGTGACACGTCCTTCTATGCCAAAGATCAGATTCATCTACTTAGTGTATATTTTGTTGAGGATTCAGTTTTGTCAAATCACAGCAATAGACATTATCTTTTCTTGGAGTTCTGAGTAAAATTTTACTTTCATCAAGTTTAAATCTTCAAAAAGAATAAAGCATTCTGTATTTGTAAAAAGAACCGGGTTCCTTTTATCTGTGATTTGGCTTACACTTAACAAATTGTATTTGAGTTCCTCAACAAAATAAACATCATTAAAGTTCAGCCTTTCACCTTTTATCATACCTTTTCCTTAATTGTCCTCCTTTTGAATTTCCTCCAAATGCTACATGTCCACCATTGAAAGATTTGAAATTCTGTAGTTTGGACCTGTCTCCTGTCATGTGTTTAGAGCATCCACTGGTCAATATGCCATAAGTTTCTTTTGCTCTGCACATTTTATAGGAAAGAAAAAATTAATTTCTTTTGGGAACCCAAACCAGAGAGGTTCTGGGCTTCCCAAGTGCATCAATGAAATCAACTCTGTTGAAGGTCATTGATTTTGATGCACTGTTGGTGTTTGGTATTTCTGTTGACATTGGTTTCCAACACCAACTGGTTTTTGAAGTGATTTTCTTTAAAGCAGCAGTAGTATGATTAACAGTATTAAAAAGCTTTGCAGTGTTAATATGCCTAGCAGTATTAACTGTTTTCACAGTATTAACTGGTTAAGCAGTATTAATATGCTTATTTGTTTTTAGTACTGTTTGTTTGATTTTACTACTGTTTGCTACTTTTTCTTTCATTCCTTTACCAGTACTAACAGAGTTTCTTTTAAAACTTGTATTCTTGACTCTGTTGGTTGATTTCCAAGCTGGATGTATAATCCTTTGAGTATTCTTAGGATTATAAAAACAGTTGAAGATGATTAAATCTTCCACATATAAAGCAGGTCTTCTCTTTTATAATTGAAAATTTTTGTCCAAATTTATGTGAAACCATTTGGTTCCAGTTTCTTTGATTTCCTCTTGGGCTTAAAAAGTTTTGTGAAGAGAAGCTTGCTTTACATTTGCAATGAACACAGTTATGTAAAATAGATTCATTATTAACAGTTTGCCTTTTATTAACTGTTTTTGTTTCCTTTTTCCCAGATCCTAATCTATTTCTAGATTTCTGATTCATTTTTGCCTTTTCTTCAAACATTTTCTTACCCTCTGCTAGTTTAGTTTTACCAATTTTAGATGCTAGCTTAGTAAGTTCAGTATTCTCATTATTTCCAGTTTTCTCAACCACTTCCTTCTTTTCTTCAACCTTATCATGTTTTTCTAGACTTTTAATTGTTTTCGCCTCAACAACTTCAGTTTGGACTTCTTGTGTTAAGTCACTTGTATCTATTTTAGTCTTTTGAAAATAATTATTGTTATAAGGTGGTGGAACACTAGAGTAACATAATCCTGTTTTAAGCTTATCATGAATTTGAGCATTTAGAAGATTTCGAAGTTTAGTGGAAGCATTATCTAAATCACTTGCTTTTAGCTTAATGCTATCCTTTTCAACTGTAACTTCTATCAACTTTTTATTTAGCTCATCTACCTTATCTTGTAAGCAATCCCTTTCCCATCTAGCATATTTAAGATCATAATCATACTGTGTTTCATTTTCTTGATATGATTTAATCTCTTTTTCAAATTTTTCAATGGTGTTAATGTATGCTTTGTTCATGATTTCACTTTTGTCTAATTTCTTAAGTATTCTAGCATTATGATCTCTATAATGTGTAACAGTTTTCTTACAAATGGAAGAACATAATTTGCTTTGTACCTCATAAGGAATTTCAGAAGAAGGTTCGGATTCAGTGATTGCCATAAGTGCTTGATTATGCAATTTTTGTTCTGCATGGTCACTCCAATCAAACATTAGTCCATCTTGTGATATTAGTGCAGTTGAGTTTTGAATTTGGATACTCCTGCTTTGAGTTCCATTGACACTTCCAGTTCTTTGGTTGTTTCCTTCTATTCTTCCTGTGCTTCTGCATTCTCTAGCAAAGTGACCTAGTTTATGACAGTTAAAGCATTCAACTTTGCTTTTATCAAAACCTGCACCATCATCTCTTTTGTATGCAAAGTTGTTTCTACCAGTTCTTTGCATAAATCTTTTTGCTCTTAAGGTTATCAAGGCCATTTGCCATTTCAAGTCCATTTCTTCTAAATCATCAGGATTTACTTGTTCTAGTTCCCCATTAGTTAGTGAAGAATTCACATGACTAGCATAAAAGGCTTCTAGAACTGAGTCATTTGGTTTTTCATTGGAAGATGTTCCATAACTCATAGAAGTAGTTCCATATTGATTTAGATTGTCAGTTGTTTGTTTATTTATGGACAAAAAAGCAGCATTATTTGAGAAAGTAGAGGTTTGTTTCTTGCCTTCCACCTCTGATTCAAATGATCTTAAATCATTATATAAGTCATCTAAATCCTTCTCATCAAGGTTTTTACCTTGTCTCAAAGATACAGTATACATGGTTCATTCTTCTCCTAAGGATCTTAAAAACTTTCTGTTTAAATCATCTTTGTCAATTTTGACATTATGATTTTCTAAGTCTCCAACTAGTTTTGAAAATCTATCAAAAGTTTGAGTTAGAGTTTCAGTTTTTATACCCATAACGTTTTCAAATTCTTGTTTCAAAATCGATCTTTGAGTTTTCTTTGTGCTTTCATTGCCACCAAAACGTTTGGCAATTGCTTTCCAAAGGTCTTGGGCATCATCACACTTTTCAAATCGTCTTTGGTACTCATATGGTATGGACATCAACAGAGTACTTAGAGATTTTAATTCTGTGGATCTTATTTTTCTTTCTGCATCATTTGTTGGTGGTGATCTAAGAATTCTAGAACTATCAGTATTTAATGCATATTTAGTTCCACATTCAATGACTTCCCATAAAGAGTAATCAGTAAGAAGCATGTATTGCTTAATTCTGGTTTTCCATTTTTCATACTCATTTGGTTTGAGCATGGGAATTCTTGTGGCCTGGACTCCATCACTAGTTTCAGAGGTCATCATTTTTTTTTTTTTTTTAAATTTCAATAGATCAGTAAAATTTTTACTTCCGTATATTGAATGCTATTTAATAATTGGCTCTAATACCAATTGACAGGATCGAAATTGATCTTACGAAGTCAATAATTTAACAATGAATACTTTATAGAAATACCGCGGAATAGTAATCTATTAATTTAGAAGTAAAATTAACTCTGTTTGAAACATAATTCAATAAGAAGTAATAGCACAGTATATATCAAAAAGCTTCAATATTACTTCTTTGAATAATACGAATACACTTAAGTATCAGGGTTATAATTAACCTTGAAGCTTACAATTGATGATTATACAAGCGTATCAATCTCTGATTTATAGTATTGATTTCTATCTATTGAATACACTTATCACTATTTTCTTTTTTTTTTCATATTGAAACTGAGGAGCCCTATTTATAGAATTATAGAGCTCCAATTACACGTTACAGTAATTAATGAAAAGAACATTTCTATCTAATCGTCCTATCGTCTTGAGCCATGCTCTGTTTTACTGCGTGCTTTTTGCTTTTGCAGAACCGATATTCGATTATCCCACATGGTTAGAAAGATGCTTTAATCATAAACAATAGAAACTACACGGGCAGCATAAACTTTTGAAGAACAGTAGAAACTCTGAGAACAGTATTAACTCAAAGCAGTAGTAAGTTATAAATAGTAGTAACTTACTTGACAGTAGTAACTTAGTACTGGCAGTAGAAATTTCACCCGTCAACACTAACTTTGTTCTGGCAGTACTAACTCTAACTTCTCTAACAGTAGTAACTGTTTCTATTGGTAGTATAAAACCCGGTGGCAGTAGTAACCTTTCTACTGGCAGTGGAAACTCTTCTTCACCAGTAGTAACTAACAGTTGTAGTCTAACCAGCAGTAGTAATCTTCAATCAAGTTCTCTAGCCATCTTTTGACCCAACAAATTAATCTCGTGGTTATGCTCTTACAGTCACTGCCATCAAAAGCCAAGGCTCCTGCATTAATCTCGCATCTCATCACATATTTAGTTCATACTGATAATAAGTAACTGAAAGGTGTTCCAAATGTTGCCTGCTCTTTAACTGTAAGCCTCTTTGCTATTTTACCATTAGAAATGGATACAAACCAAAATCATGATTTTGAGTAAATAAACTCTGACTGTAAGCCTACTTGCTATGTTATTGCATTTAAAATAAGAGCAAAATAATTCGTCTAAAACTAATTCAGGTTGATCCGCCAACACTTTTTTGGTCGACGTTTTTTTTTATTTCTCAATAACATGATTTACGTATGATTACCAACACAACATTATTACACTAAATCAAAATCTATGACCAGAGTATTTAGGAAGTTGTATGCTTTATAAAAGACTTTAAGCCGCATTCAACCAGCTTGACCTACTTGGATGACGTTTTGATCGAACTCGTTTGAGACAAAAACATGACCTACATACATGCATATATGTAGTAAATTGGTCGAAATTGCTACCTATACCTTTTATCTAAAACTTTTCATGATGAAATTAGTAATCCATATGGGATTAGATAAAAGACCTTGAAGAAATTGATATTACCAGATCATAACGCAACTGGGAGTGAGACACCATGGGAGCACAATTAATTGACGCCCTACGAATTACAGCATCTCGTGCAACTATCAACCTACCAGGTGTTGCAATGTTAGCTTCCTCCCCATAGTTGAATCCTATTAAGATAACAAAAAACAATGTATACTTACACTCGATAATAATAGGTTGTTTATTATGGGCAACAAAACAAAATAAATTTAAAAAATTGGAGAACTTATAAAATGTTACCATGACTGAACCCTGAGTGATAAGCTCTAGGTTTAAAAGAAAATTTAAACCTATATAGCAATAGAAAGAGTTACCACCATATCTTCCATCGAAAGTCGATCACATCATCATGATCCAAATCCAAACCAAATAGCTTCAAAATACAAGATTTGCACACACACACAAAACATTTCTTTTATCAACATAGGGTTTGTTGATAACTCTTGAAAGATATCATCCCACAAACACTTGTATTGATCTTAAAATTAAATGAAATTGAATATGAGGGGCTGTGTAAGGGAGATGAACAACAACAAAAATTGAAAGAAACTACATGATACTGATTCGTTTCATTACAAATCGATTGATGATTTTGTATTTAAATTTTGAATATAAGCAAGAAGTAGGAAAACTATTGAATTTTTTATGCGTACTGTGTTAAAATGGAGATGAAGGCCGGCGATTTTCAAAAACCAAATAACTACATTCTAAATACGGATAATTAGATAAATTTTTGAAAGGCGGTGTTGGCATTTAGGTGTAAAATATTGTTTAGCTTAATTAATCAACAAAGGTAAATAGGATCATTGCGTTAGATTAGAATTCCTTAATTAATGGAAGGCCGATATTAATTCTTAAAGTCCTAAATCAAAAAGAGATTATCTAATATAGGTTTATAAGTAAAGAGAGATATGGGATATATTTTACTGAATAGGGTTCAAATGTGTACAATAAATTTGTGTGAGAATAGGTGAATCAATCTCAACCACTCATTTTTATCAAATACCCATTTTCCTCATCTTTTTAAAATATAAATATCTCACAAACGAAAAGTCGAAAAATTATAAAAATTGCATCATAAAATTCAGCGTTTTCTCCTATTCGATTTAAGATATCACAAGCTATATTTTTGACGAGTTTTTTTTTTCATTTTTTGGTAGGTTAATAAATTAGTAACACATGCGTTACTGATTAGTTGTACATTTGATTTGCGGTTAGGGTTTAGGGTTTAGTGTTTAGCATGGTTTAGGGTTTAGAGTTTAGGTTTTAATAGGGTTTAGGATTTAGGGTTTAGTATGATTTAGAGTTTAGGATTTTGTAAAGCGTTTAGGGTTTAGGGTTTAGGGGTTAGGGGTTAAGGTTTCGGGTTTAGGGTTTCGGGTGAGATATTTAATTTTTAAAAAGATGGGGGAAAGTGGGTTTTGTGACACGTGGCGCATTCTATTGGTTCCCCTATTCTCAACAACACTTTTGTCATTCTTATTTGAACCTCACCCATATTTTATAATAAGAAATGATAATGTTACTTGCTCTGTGGGTGTTTATTTCTCTATCATAAAAATTGTTACAAGAGTGATTAGTTTTTTAGGCCCTTCCAACGGCTGTTAGTTGATTTGTCATTTTGCAACTAACGGGCTTCACTTTACAGATGTCATTGACACGGGAGGTCACTTTTGCTCCGTCGGTTTCAATGGTCGGATATCCGACAAAGTTAAATGGGCGCGTCACTTTTTTTTATTATATTATTATTTAGTTTGTTTAGTATTAGTTGTTTGTAAGTTCGGTCAGTTTTGAAAAAAGCTGATGCAACACTGAATTGGTACTAACTTACCAGTATATTTCAGTCCCTTGTTGGGATCGTGATCTTACAATTCACCAAGTTCATAAGATCCGGTAGTAGAGCAATATTCTTGGAAACTATGGATGAAACTATGGCATATTTCAAATGGCGGATGATTTATAAATTAAAATTTGATCAAACGACATATAACTTATATATTGATGTGCATTATAATTTTCTTTTATCTACAACGCAAAATTCCTTTGTAACTCTGAAAAGAATAAGCCCATTATTAACAATTATTAAATTTTTTGTGTAAACTACTGAAAGTGTTTATTACTGATTGAATGAGAAAGATTGATTGAATGAGAAAGATTATGTGGACCTATATTTATAGGCTAAAATAAATTTAGTTAAACACTATTTAAACAGGAACCTAAATCAAACTAAATATATAAATATTCACTAAAAAGAATTGCTAACTAATCCTAACCAATTTAAATACTATCTCTAAATAACATCCTCTAATATCTACATTCCAATTCCAATGTTATTTATGCGGCATCAGCGGTTAAGTAACTCGCCAGCAGAGGGTTGTCAAAGTAAGCTGAAGACGGTAGTCAAAGTGAGAGACGACGGTGGACGGAGAGGAAATGGCATACCAATGGTACTATTTGTCGGGTTCGGGAAAGAGGAGTCAGGAATAGTAGTAATACTTGCAAAATGATGGTAAAATACATTGTATGTATGTTTTTAAAATGTTGTACCATATGCATTAATAATGTAATATTTTATTTCTACATGAAAAAATGTACTATACTGTATAAGATTACAATCACCTCCATTTGTGTTTTGACTTCTTATGACCGTCCGTATACGTTTTAGAAAACTGGCAAAAGACCCGCATGATGTAACGTAAAACAAAATATATCAAAAGTGGTGAATCGTAACAGTATTGTGTCAAAGTTTATTTTATATTCCGATGTATCAATCGTCGATATAAGTTTCTATTGTTAATATGTCCGTTTGACTCTTCTAAAGATTAAAGTTAATGAGATTTAATAATGAAGAATGTAAATTAATTGTTAGATATATTGAATTATTGAAAATACACAATTTCTAAAAATAAATGTTAAGTCTTAATTGTTTCTTAAAATAAAAGCATGAAATGTTTTATATAATACTGTAGTATAGATGATGTATATATCTAAATTTGTAAGCTTAAAACTATATTTAAAGATTTGATTAGTTAATGTGAATAAAATGATAAATATAAATTAAGAGAAAGAAAATTCATAATTTGTAATTAAATTACAAACATATCTACAAAAATCGCAAACTCCATTTGATATGTAATATGACAATATGTTATTACATTCCACCAAATAAAAAATATATTTTTTTAATGACAAAATTCAGGATTGTAAATTAACACTAAAGCTCAAGTATATTAATTAAATAAACACTAAAGCTCAAGTCTTGACACCTGAAATAAAAAATTTAATAATTGACTGTTTTCTCAAGGCTTTTATTATACCATTAATCCTCCTATATATTAAGATATATATATCTTCTCCTTACATAGGTTGAAAACACAAGTTTATAATCCAACTCTCATCTTATACAGTTCAGAACTTGTTTTTGTGCAATGCGAATATTCGTGATCTATCTCATCTTAGCATTTCCGTTCGCTTACGTAACAAATTCTTGCTTTTTTACTACAGAATGGAAAATCTATATTATTAACGATACTCCTAATAATATTGTTACTCACGTTAGATCAAAAGATGATGATCTTGGAAATCATACCGTTCCTTCCAATGGGGATTATCAATTTTCATTTTGTGATAGATTGGATCGCACGACAAGTTTTGATGGTGAATTTTGGTGGGATCAAGCATACCAATGCTTGGAAGTTTTTGGTAAACTAGCTCGAAACAAATGCTATAGGTTTCGAGGCGTTGAACCTTGTTATTGGTTGATACGACCAGACGGATTTTATATATCTGCTTTGAATATATCGTTTCCGGATCCTCTGTGGACGCTGATTAAACCTTGGAGTGATTCGGAGTTATGTTAAATATCATTTAGTAATATATACTTTAACTTATATAGTATGTAATAATGCATAATATAATATTGAATCAAATTTGATAACTAATATTCTTTATGTGATTAATTGATTTCTTAATTTATTTATTTACTAGAAAGTAAATTGTTTAATGGCATTAATGTATCTTCTATTAGAAAATGGCACTTATGTTAATAGCATCAAAGTTTTAACATATTTCATGTGACCAAATAAATGTTAGTTTTGAGATATCCATTAATAAAGAAAGAAAACAAATTAAATCTTAATTAATGATATAAAAGGTAAAATATTTAAAACTTGACGAATGTTGTATTGGTTTTGACACCCAATTAAAAAGTGTGTAATTTCTTTTCCAAAAATGACATTCAAAAATCTCATATTAGTTGTTGTGTCATTCAATACGTATGAAAACTAGTACAAATTCTCCCTTCACATCTATTTAAATGTAAACCTCATACAATTTATAAAATTAGGGTTCTATAAATTGATGTTGTGCAATGCAAAGCCTCTTGATCTTTCTCATCCTAGCATCTTCAATTTCTTCGACTACAAATGCTTGTTTCTTCACTCCAAAGTGGAAAATATACGTCATTAACAGTATTCCCGATCCTATGGGTATTCATGTTATGTCAAAAGACGATGATCTTGGAAAACATATAATCCCGTCCAATGATCATTACTATTTTTCGTTTTGTGACAGATTTGATCGTGGCTCGCATTTCGATGGTGAATTTTGGTGGGGTCAGAAATATCAGTGTCTTGAAGTTTTTTACAAACTTGCTCGATGGAAATGCGAGAGGTGGGAACGTGGCATTCAATATTGTTATTGGTTAGTACGACCGGAAGGATTTTACGTAGGTTCTATAAATATATCGTTTCCTGATCCTGAATGGACATTTGTTAAACCGTGGGCTAATGGGAATCCTGTATTTTGTTAAATCTTTATTAATTTGTACTAAAAAGTGTGACACAACATTTGTTAAAGTACGTGGAAGAGATCAGCTCTATGCTTTATGTTGTCTTGAATGAATTTTTGTTTAACCATTGTTGCATGTGACGGTTTGGGCTTACTTTACTGATGTGATTATATACTTTTTTTTTTTTTTTTTTTTAATTGAGTTGAAAGTTTAATTAACAGTTGTGCAGAAACAGAGCTGAACCCAAAAGTTTATGTTTTGAAATTACAAGAGGCATAAGATCCGATGATGCATTTTCTTTCTTGTTTGATTTATTTCTAATATACAACACTGGTCAATCAAATAGTAATTTATATATAACTATTTCAATATATAGTATTTATGGTTTGTATAAATAGGTGCTGTCTCACAATTTGAGTGGTGTTTCGTAGGGGCGGAGCCACACAGAAGTTATGGTAGCCTTCGCTACGAGTCCGTTTGGCGTGTGAAGAGTAAATTTTTCAAAAATGATGAATTTTATTAAGAGTGCTACGAGTCCAAACAAATCATGTACGAACTTTCTATGTTATTTATTTAAAAACTCTATTTATATCATTTTTTTATGAAATCATACATATATGTTCATAAAAAGGTTATTAATTAATACTGTGAAAAAAATCATGATACGGTTTAACTACTGGATCCGTCACTGTTTCGTATCAATCATACTTCATGCCTTTTTCGCTTTCATTGCACAAATTGACAGAAATACAGGTAAAAATAAGTGCTTATTGCACTCATAATTAGTACTACTCCACAAGTTTAAAAATAAGTGTGTTTTTTCTGTTAACTCAATTAATACGCACTTGAATCCAAACACTTGAAAAGTGTGTATCACGTTTTATAAACGGAATACGTTATATGCACTCCCAAACACCCACGTAGGATATATATTTTACCTTTAAAGAGTCAAAGGAAAAAGAGCAAAACATTTGTTTCGTCTTTTCAGTAGTAGATATTTCAATTCTGACAATTGTATACAAACAGATTTTAAGTCTACTTACGAGTCACACTTCTAATACGGATTCAGAGTCAAAAATCATTAGATGTAATGCAAGAATTAATGCAACTGATCCATGTCCTCAATCGTCGGCTTCGTCCGTTGAGTGCGAAATAATGAAAATACTGTAGGTGGGTATTATGACGGGATTTCACCTGGCTGTAAAAGAAACCGAAGTTGATTCGATCATTAATGGCCATGGCCAAGGCGTGACAATGGTTAAACCATGAATATAGCATCCATTAATATTAGAGGTCTTGGTTGCGACCTCAAATGCAATTGGATCAGGAGAATTTGTTGTGAGAATCACATTTTTCATTGGTATTCAAGAAACCATGATGGCTGATGTGAACACTTCTCTAGTGCAATGCTTTATAGGGAAATCAAGACTTTGATTTTGTGATGAAAAACTCAAGGAAAATCAGGTGGGATAATTGGTATATGGGACAAGAACTTGTTCATTAAACATAACTGTGAAGAAGGTGACGGTTTTGTTGCCATCTTCGAGAAATGGTTAAATGTTGATGGCACCACTCTGTTGATTATAGTATACGCCCCCCAAGAATCTCAAAAGAAGAAAAGACTATGAAATGATCTCTCCAACATGATCGTTGAAGCAAACACTCTAACTATTGTTCTTGGAGATTTTAATGAGGTTAGATCGGCCAATGAAAGAGTGGGCAAGACATTTAGCAAGAGTGGAGCTAATCACTTTAACAATTTCATTTCGTTAGTAGGTCTTTCGGACTTACCCATGGGGGGAAGAAAATTTACTCGTATGAGTGAAGATGGTTCACAATCAGGGTTGTAAAACTCGGCCAACTCGGCCGAGTACTCAGGGGTACTTGGGACTCATTTTAATTTTGATAAGTTTTAAATTAGGGCTTTTACCTTTTATAGTCTAATTTAATTTTAATATGTTTTAATATGTGTGTTGTTTATAGATAATTATGGTTATGGTTATGGTTATCTTTATGTTTATATTTTATATTTACACATATAATTTTAAAATTTATTATTTTAATATAAAAAAAAAGTCTAATCCGATCTCCGAGTACTCCCCTCCTCGGCCGAGTACTCCCTACAAGGTCTCGACCGAGTACTTCCCGCCTAGCGCATTCAACAACCTTATTCACAATTAAGCAAGATAGAACGCATTCTTGTTTCGTCTCACTATGTTGACAGGTGGCCAAAACCTCAACTAGTAGCTCTTCCAAGAGAACTCTGCGATCATCGCCCACTAGTTCTCAAGTCTTTTTTCTTGACTTTGACCCTACACCATTCAAGTTCTACAATTCACGGCTTCATCACAAAGACATTAAGTTGATTCTTCTCGCTTCATGGTCAAAACATACTCCATCTTCCACATTACACCCGGCTATAGCCTTCAAAAATAAACTCAAAGAGTTAAAGTTTGACATCAAGAAATGGAGGGACGTCACTTTTAACATCGAATCAACCAAACTTGTTGAGCTAAAAAAGAAAGCTGATTACATCGAGCTTCAAGTGGAAACTAACTCACTTTGTCCACTAGAAAAAGAAACCCGCATTAACCTCAAGAAAGAAATTCTTGACTCGGAGTATTTGAAGGCTCAAGACATCAAACAAAAAGCTAAAGTGAAATGGGCAAAAGAAGGTGATGAAAGCTCAAAGTTTTTTCATGGTATGCTTAACAATAAATTAAGGCGCTCCCGCTTGAATGGTCTTTCAATTGAAGGCTTGTGGGTTACGGATCTTACCATTATTAAAGATTACATCTTTAATATCTATAAATCCCAATTTGATAATCCAATCACTACTAGATCCGTTTTCACTAGTAGTCATTTCTAAAAGTTATCTCCGTTGGGTGCTTCCTACCTTGAACATCCATTCTCTTCGGATGAAACTAAAGAAGTGGTATGGAATTGTGGAGGTGAAAAATCACCGGGTCCGGATGGATTTACTTTCAAGTTCATCAAACATCATTGGGATGTTATTGGAAACGACATCACCCTCCTCGTGAAGCATTTTGAGTCATCATGTCACATCCCTAAGGGATGCAATTCATCATTCATCGCCTTAATTCCAAAAACATGCGATCTCATCCTTATAAATGATTTTAGACCCATAAATATCATTGGAGGCCAATATGAAATCATTGCCAAAGTCCTCGCGAATAGGCTTAGCCACGTGGTCTCTTCGATGGTAGATGAAATGCAAACCGCATATATTTAGGGTAGGCAAATCATTGATGGTCCACTTTTGGTCAATGAAATCATTGCTTGGGCTTTTAAAAAACGAAAAATCTTAATGATTTTCAAGGTTGATTTCGATAAGGCCTTTGATTCATTAGATTGGAATTTTTTAAATTCAACCATGAATCAAATGGGTTTTAGAATCAAATGGAGGACTTGGATAAAAGGATGTCTCAACTCGTCCTTTGCTTCCGTTCTAGTTAACAGGTCCCTCACCTGAGTTTAAGATAAAGAAAGGTCTTCGTCAAGGTGATCCACTATCACCTTTTTTTATTTATTTTAGCGATGGAAGCGCTAAATGTTGCAATTATAGAGGCCAAAAACAAAAATAATATCATGGTATCAAAGTTGGTAAACATGGCATCCCAATCTCCCACTTACAATTCGCCGATGAAGCTATATTTTCGGGGAATCGTCTCTTGAAAATGCCAAGAACTTTTTTCGAATTCTTAGATGCTTTCACTTGGCGTCCGGTCTCAAAGTAAATTTCTCAAAAAGCAAACTTTTTGGGATGGGAGTCAACCAAATTGAAGTTGAAAAGTACGCATCCATCTTAAATTGTCAACCATCTCAATTTCCATGCACTTACCTTGACCTCCCCTCTTGGAGCCAATATGTCAAAAAGCTCTAATTGGAACCCCATTATTGATAAATAAGTTTTAGAAGAAACTCTCTTCTTGGAAAGTAAAAAATTTGTCATATGGTGGTAGACTTACCCTCCTCAAATCTGTTCTTGGGACCCTTGGAGTGTACCATTTTTTGATTTTCAAAGGTCCTAAAAAGGTTCTAACATTTCTTGAAATTTTAAGAAAAGATTTCTTTTGGAGAGGTTCACTTGATGAAAGAAACATTGCATGGATATTTTGGAAATAGGAAGTCTTGAAGCTAGTAACCTTGCCATGTTATCCAATTGTTGGTGGAGATTTCGAATTGAATCAAACTCGTTATGGTGGAAGGTTATAAAATCAATAAGCGGTGAACATGGAGGTTTAGCTCAGCACTCGAAGTCTTGCAACTCGAATGGCCCTGGAGGTATATTGCAATGTTGAAAACCACTTTAGATAAATATGACATAAACATTCACTCTTGTTTTATTAAGAAAGTGGGCCAAGGAAAAAATGTGCATTTCTGGTTAGAAACTTGGATTGGTGGCAGCCGATTAAAGAATATTTTAGTAGAGATTTCAAGCTTGAATCTTGTTGATACGGGGGTATGGGACAATAAGGGTTATTTCCACCACTAAATGGAAAAGGATACATGAACACAACTCACCACTCTTAGAATTCACCAAGAGATACAGAGTTATTAGGAAGAAGTTCACCACTCAATGACACTAAAAGATCAAAGAGATAAACACAATAAGTAAGCTAAACTCATTTTAGATAACTTCAAGTTACACTCTCCCTCAAAACATGACTTAGGTGGACTTTTATAGACACTTGGAATATCCCTCCAAGCATAGGAAAATATAATTAATACAATAATTAATAGACCAATTATATCATAGAAGAAATAAAGACACATAGTTAATTTTCGGAGTCAAACTGTTCTTTTGACTACCTTGTGTTCAAATTGTCATAACTTTCTCTAGAAAAATTCAATTAATTATCCTTTTGATGTTCCGGAAAGTAGACATTTGTACCTTTCCAACCATGTATGATACATAATTTTTAGATATCAAGATCGTTCCTGGTTCTTGAATTAGTTTGACTAAAATCCATAAACTTCTTTTCCACTTCTCTTGTGATCTTTTCTAACTTTTGTGTTGTTCCTGTATCATACAACCCCAAATTTTCTTCAACGTTTGTAGATAGATTTGTAGCTTTAATAATTTATAGGTTAAAAGAAAATAACCCAAGAGCACAAAGATAGTAGTAGACAAATAACACATTTTCACAGTAGTGTGAAAACAACTTCCCTCTTTAGAAAATGTAAATGTTCATTGAATACTCTTAAGATCACCTTTCCATTTCAAATAATCTGAATTAGTTGCCAATAAAGGTGAAATAACGAATATCTTTGTGACACCATGAACATCATTTTCATTGCCAAGTAAAGATTGATTAAAGTGATGCGTATATCCTCCCTCCTTTGATTGAAATGTATCCATCATATTCAACACAATAATATTTCCACAAGTTCCACCATTGGTAATGACATTATAATTGTTATCTTGGTTGGTGCAACTAGTATGAAAAATGTGCTATATTTCTTCATAACTAGAAAACTCAAATTCGGCATCAAGAACATTGTTAATAAATAGAATCTCACCTTCATCAGGTTTCTCTAACTCCTCATAGACATCATAAATTGTCATCTCTCTTTAGCACAACATGGATTTGCTCTGATACCACTTGATACCGGGGTATGGGACAATAAGGGTTATTTCCACCATCAAGCGGAATCAACCGAGAGGATACAGGAACACAACTCACCACTCTTAGAATATACCAAGAGATACAGAGTTATTAGGAAGAAGTTCACCACTCAATGGCACTAAAAGACCAAAGAGATATAAAACACAACAAGTAAGCTCAAACTCACTTTAAATAACTTTAACTTACACTCTCCCTCAAAACATGACTTAGGTGGGCTTTATATAGGCACTTGAAATATCCCTCCAAGCATAGGAAAATATAATTAATACAATAATTAATAGACTAATTATATCACAAAAGAAATAAAGACGCATAATCAATTTTCGAAGTTTTGATTACCTTGTGTTCAAACTGCCATAACTTTCTCTAAAAAAATCCAATTAATTATCAGTTTGATGTTTCGAAAAGTAGACATCTGTCCCTTTCCAACCATGTATGATACATAATTTTTAGACTTCATGATCGTTTCAAGTTCTTGAATCAATTTGACCAAAATTCAGAAACTTCTTTTTCACTTCTCTTGTGATCTTTTCTAACTTTTGTGTTGTTCCTGTATCATATGTCCTAGTTGATCCATCACAGACCGTATAGTGATAAGGGATAGAATCATCTTATATAATTGGAGTTGGTGTAGGAGCTTAAGGGTAGGTTTGAAAACTAATCAACTACTAGAGCTAACAACCCTTCTCTCGAACTTATACCGTTCGGATGAAGATGACTCTTGGGATTGTGTTGTCACCACTTCGAGGATTTTTGAGGCCAAAGCGATGCAGAAGTTCATCAAGAAAAAAACTCTAATGTCGACTAACAATGATGGTCGTTGGAACTCATAGATACCTATCAAGGTAAACATAAATTCATGGAGGATAGCTAATGAACGACTTTGTACTCGAATTAAGCTAGTACACATCGAACACTCTTTTATCTCAATGTCACTACTTGGCTATATTCATCAATCAATCTTTTATTCATCAGGTTAGTGCATATTGAAGTTATTGTATCTCGTGGCACTACTTGGTTATATTCATTAATCAACCTTTATTCATCAAGATAGTGCACATTGAATACTCTTGTATCTCAATGGCACTACTTTGCTATATTCAACAATCAACATTTTATTCATGAAGCTCGTGCGCATTGAATACTCTTGTATCTCAATGACACTACTTGACTCAATCCCCTGAAGTTATTACACATTTGACTACACTTGTAATCCAAGTGTGATTATCTTATTTTAGTCAACTTATTATCTTATTAACAATCATTCCAATTCTTTTATCACATTTAGGATAAAGAATTAGAAGCTAGGGACCTCAATTTAACAAAACTCTCACTCAATTGACCTCCTCCTTCTTCTCCCTTACTCCCAAATGATGTACACACACAGTTTCTTCTTTTCTTGTTCCAGACAATGTAAGAAGGAGGAAGTATCTTTCACCAATTTTACTTGCTTCACCCTAAAGTAAGCCCATTTGTCAATTATGCCCCTTTTAGTTTAGTTTTTTAACACCCTTGGCCCCTCAACTTATTTCATGTATATAATTTTATATTAAACACTAGATACATATATAATTATAATAACATTTTTAATACAGTTAATAACTAACAAATTTTGGAGTGTTACATATGTTTAAGAAAATATTTTGTATATCAATGATGGTACTTTAAGGTGAGTGAGGTGGACATTAAAAAGTTAGTGAGGTAATTATCATCATAGTACAATAAAATAATTTGTATTCGAATATTTTAAACATAACTCTTATAGTTGTCATTAAAAAACTCCGTAAAATATTAGTTTGAAAATAGATCTAAACCAAATTAGGTTAAGTTTACATATTTACCTTCTAACAAGAATGAGCTATTTAGAAATTATGAAGTATATTATGATGTTTTTTTTAAGATTTAGGATTTTATTTTTGGTTGATATTTGATTGTTTTATGTATTGTATATAAGATATAAGATAAGATATTTGTTTACGTGCATATTATAATATTACTCTATATTAGTTTCAAAGATTGCATTGGTATTTGAATTAGTAGATGTAAGAATCATCTTATTGTAAGACTTCTGTAAGTAACATATCATGATGAGAACTTGATATATTAAATATATCATAAAATTCTGTTCAATTTATCGTGAAAGGGAGTTAAGTTCTCGTGATATAACTTTGCAAATTAAATATAAGGGGGTCAGAAAATTTTGTTCAATGTATGGTTAATGTCTAAAGTACCCTTAAAAATTTATTAATTATCTTAATCTTTCAAAATGAACAACTAATTTATAAAGTACACGGTTATAAATATACTTTGTATTATAACTTTTATTTACTAGAGTGATAATTTGCCCTTTGACCAATTACTTAAACAATTACTTAAAGGAAATGTCACCTACTATCTTTTTAAAAAAATATACTCCCTTCATCTCAATATAAGTGTCTACAAGGGAAGTGACATACAGTTAACAGAAGTACAATTAATCCATTTTTTATGATCAATTATCTAATTTACCCTTATTTTAATGATGGACCTTTTGTAGGTAACGGTAAAATGGTTTATGGTTTAGTCCACTTTTGGAGTGAACATTCCTTTTGGGTCATACTAAAACGAAATTTGGACATTTACTTAAAAAATGACCCCAACGAATTGGTTGCGAATTCAATGGTCGGGTTGCGAAATGTGTTGTCTGGCTTGCGAACTCGATCACGGGGTTGTGTGGTTCAAAATGAAAATTGTGTACATTCTTTCTAGGGTTTATTGTTTGGTTATGCGCTCAACTTTACACTCATTACTAGTGTATGCGTCCACCTTTCATACCATCTATTGTATGAGGTGAACATTCTAAAAACTCTATTATATGCTCCCAATAGGGGGTATGAAAGTTTTGAACATATAATAGAGTTTTTACAAAAGTTCACATCATACAATAGAGAGTATGAAAATTGAACGAATACGATAGTAGTGAGTGTAAAGTTGAACGCATAACCAAATAATAATCCCTTCTATCTAAAAAAGACATTCAAAAGCTCATGTTAGTTGTGTCATTCATATGTATGAATACTACTAGTACTAATCCTCCCTTATAATGGTTTAGAACACATCTATTTAAAGGTAAACCTCGTACAATTGAGTTCTCTACAAATTGATTTTGTGCTATGCAAAGCCTCTTGTTATTTGTCTTCCTAGCATCTTCATTTTCTTCCATTACAAATGCGTGCTTCTTCACTCCGGAGTGGAACATATACGTTATTAATAATATTCCTGATCGAATTGATATTCATGTTATGTCAAAAGACGACGATCTTGGAAACATAGCATCCCTTTTAATGACTATTACCATTTTTCGTTTTGTGACAGATTTGATCGTGCACCCATTTCAAAGGTGAATTTTGGTGGGGTCAGAAATATCAATGTTTGGAAGTGTTTCACAAGCTTGCTCGTTGGAAATGCAATGGGTTCGGAGATTATATTCTATATTGTTTTTGGTTAGTACGACCAGAAGGATTTTATGTAGCTTCTATAAATACATCATTTCTTGATCCTTATGAATGGACGTATGCTACACTTGGAATCCTTTATTGTGTTAAATCTTTATTTGTACCAAAAAGTGCGACACATAACATATATTAAAGTGGAATTGAAGAGTTAGCTTCATGCTCTATGTTGCATGTGAGGTTTTGGGCTTAAATGACAGATGTGATTATACCTTCTTCTTTCTTTTTTTTTATTATTTTTTTATTCGAGTTGATAGTTTAATTAAGCAGCAAACAGTTGTGGAGGAACAAAGCTGAACCCAAAAGTCTATGCTTTGAAATTACAAGAGGCATAAGATCCAATGATGCATTTTCTTTTCTTGTTTGATTTATTTCTAATACACAACAATGGTCAATCGAGTAGTGTCATTTCTTACCATTCACACGTCATGCCTTTTTCGCTTTCAATGCACAAGTTCACTGAAATGCGAGTCAAATATATACTAGTATAAGACTTCTATTGATACTGATTATATTTATAACTGATTCAGAAACGCCAACTTAGGAGGCCGAGTCAATTTAGTGGATATTTGAATAATTTTAAAAATAAGTGCTTATTGCACTCTTAATAAGTAGTAGAACTGCACAAGTTTAAAAAATTAATGTGCTCTTTTCTTGAATTTTACTATTTGTAACCTAAGAGCTATGAATGATAGCTAATATTTCATGGTGGTTGATAAATTACACTTGCTTATTTGGCCTTTGACTCATTAAAGGTTTATATATCCAAGGAGGGTGTTTGGGATGCATATTGCAAGTGCATATAGTTTATTGTGTTTATAACACCTAATACACGCTTTTTAAGTGTTTGAATACAAGTGCGTATTAACCGAGTTTAAAGAAAAAAAAGAAATCGCTCTATGTAGCCCTCGTTGGATATATAGTTTATCTTTAGCGAGTTAAAGACCAAATGAACAAAATCTGTGTTTGGTCTTTTAAATTGTAGACCACAATATATCGCATATGCATGTCATTTACGCGTAAGGAATAGCCGATCGAATTGTATGTATATCAGGTTACCGAGGAAAAATGATCCTTTTAATTTACCCTTGTTACAGGTATGTGCTTTGCTTCCCAAACATATTGTGCTATGAATAAAAAAGTACACGGTTATAAAAATACTAATTTTATTAAATCTTTTAATTTTAGACTGATAGTTTGCCCTTTCACCCATTATTTAAGGGAAAATCAATTAAATATTCTTTAAAAAAAGCCGTTTTCCAAAAAAATTATGTTAAAAAATATCCAAATATATTTTTTTTAATGTCCCATTCTCGCACTCGATGGCCGGGTTGCGAACTCAGTCACCAGGTTGCGTGGTGTTCAGGAATGAAAATTGTGTAATTTCTTTCTAAAAATGACATTCAAAATCTCATATAAGTTGTTGTGTCATTCAAAATGTATGAATACTAGTAAGTTCTATCCTTTATGATGGTTGATAACACATCGAACGTAACCCTCCAACAATATCTGAATTTAGGGTTCTCAAAAATTGATATTGTGCAATGAATAGCCTCTTTATCTTTCTCATCCTAGCCGCCGCATCATTTTCTTCCATTACAGATGCTTGCATCTTCACTCCAAAGTGGAAAATATACGTCATAAACAGTATTCCTGATCCGATTGATATTCATGTTATATCAAAAGATGATGATCTCGGAAAACATATCATCCCTCCCAATGATTATTACTATTTTTCATTTTGTGATCGAGTTGATCGTGGTAGCCATTTTGACGCTGAATTTTGGTGGGGCCAGAAATATCAATGTGTGGAAGTTTTGTACACACTTGCTCGTTGGCAATGCGATATGTGGTACGTTGGTATTAACTATTGTTTTTGGTTAGTACGGCCAGAAGGATTTTATGTAGCAGCTGAAAATAAAACGTTTCCTAGTCGTGTATGGACGTTTGCTAAACCCTGGGGCAACGGGAATACGTTATTGTGTTAAATCCTTATTTGTACCGAAAATGTGCATTGTTAAACTAGAAGAGAAGCTCTATGTAAACTTTATGTTTCGTCTCGAATAAATTTATGTTTAAACATTGTTGTTGTGAGTATCTGATGTTTATTTTGAACTTAATTTACAGATGTGATTATACCATTTTAGAGGTTGATTACAAGGAACATAAGATTTAACAATATACTACGTACGTACTCTTTTCTTTGTTTGATTTATTTCCGCTACACAACACTGGCCAAACAAATATTAGTTCATATATAACTATTTCAATGCATTAGTATTTACATTGTCTACATACACTACACCTTAATATCAATTGACAAAGTAAACTAGCAATTTATCATGAGATATTAAAGGTTATTTCAGTAATTTCACTCATAAAAAGTTGAACATCTTTTGAGATGTTTGAGGGCACCGTCTTCTTTTAAATGGAGTCGTATTACAACTTATAATCAACAACAATAATATATACGAAGTAGATCACTATTTTTTATCCATCGACCACTATGTTAGTAGATTTTAACAATTCAGTCTTCGCTGTAAACATTATTACTCGTAATATAACTGATAGGGATAAAATTGGTCAACTTCACTAAATTAGTGATTGAATAGATAAAAAAAAATGATTTACAAATCATTACACATATAGAAATCATAATCATAATTACAAATGATTCAAAAGGCCAAATAAGGGAAGCTTCCTCTGCTGTTTTTTCTTGCAAACTATAAGTGTGGTTTACTTTTAGCAACTCAAAGGCCAAGTAATCAAACTCTATATGTATTTACAATAATAAAACATGTAAAATTTAATTAGAAGTTCTCTTTGTTTAAAAAAAAAAGTTTAGATTTATAGAGTACCCCTGACCCCGTACTATATTTCAATGGTACACATCCGTCCCACCCTGAATGAGCATCAACGTCAGAAAAATCATCTGTTTATAAATTACTCACATTTGCTGAGGAACGAATTTGAATCACTGACCGATCAGTCACATATGTAGAGTCTAGACATTTACAGTGGCGGTACCACTTGAGCTATACCCAATTAGTTCTTCTTTATATCAATTATGCCTTATAGGCATAAGTTAAAGATTATTAATCAAACTAAAAGTTTCTATGATTATTTTATTAAAATTTATAACTGATATACATGTACAAACTAAAATAACGACTTCGTTAAATGAATTTATTTTTTAATTGGATGGTTTGAGTGCATTTAATGAAATACTACATATTAATCATCTATTAACACAATTAATCATCTATGTAAGTTAAACATACTCAATAAACTGTTAGGTCTTTAAAGGTTCTAAAATTTAGAAACAAATTAAATAACAAGTATTTAATATATTAGTTTATATCTAAGTTATATCAAACAGGTTAATTAATCAAGGCGAAATACAAGATTAATTAAAGCACATAATATATTATGAATTAAAGTTTTATTCACAATAATTGGTTTGTCTTACAAGTAAGACGGAGTATTCAAACACACAGATTGTTTGAATACGATCCAAGTAGTATACTATGATACAATTATCACTACAAACTTAATCAGTTAGTGTGGTAATGCTTTTAGCCTGAGCTTAAAGGTCTTGTATACTAATTGTCTTGGATGATTTGTAGTGCTTTTGAGCTGCTATTTATAGAGTTGAGTATCAACTCTATATTATCCTGCTCAGTTAGTTGTCCAAGGGATAACAGCTCTATCTTGGGCAACTTTGCACTCTTTCCTTTTTGCTTTTCTTGGAAATAGAAAAAGCAAAAGGTAAAAGGTTTCTTTGCTGAGAAGAAAACCTTTCTTCAATGTTTGACTTTACTCAAACATCTCTTCAGTTATACCGTAGCCTAGGGAAAGAAGAACTTCTTTTGTACGATTGTACTTTTGTTCTTCAATCTGTGCTCATCAGTCTGTGATCTTCAATCTGTGATCATCAGTCTGTGATCTTCAGTCTGTGAAGTCTTCTGTCTTCAATCTTCATTCTTCAGATGATGAATTCATAAGTCTTCAAATAGAGTACGGCTTTCGGTCTGTGAGAATTCTTCAGTCTGTGGAGCACAGACTCAGAAATACTTCTTCAGTCTGTGAAGCACAGACTCAGAAACACAGACTTAGGAAATCACTAAGTTTTTCCTGAATACAACTAAGTTAGATTTTGACTCTCAGATTTATAACTTGAGTTTGATCATTGTTTTTCCCAACAATCTCCCCCTATCTGATGATGTCAAAATCTATTTACAAAAGATAATAGAGAAATAATAAATTCTAAAGTGAAACATAACATCTGGATCAAGACTTATATACATAAAGTCAAAATCATAGTCAGTTTACAAAAATATTACAGTTATTACATAAGATTGTAAATAGCATAAATTTAACGATCTTCAATCTTTTCTCTGAGTCCTGATCTCTTTGATCTTTTCCACTTTCCACTTCAACAATACTTCTATTTCCTTATCAGATTTTTCTTCAAATTCTTGATATTCCAGGATGATCTTCTTGCAGATGTCTTCAAACCCAATCATCATCCTGATTTTGGAAAGGTTGTTGAATAACCAGCTAATCAGTCTTCTTCTAAATGGCTTGGCTTGAGAATGTTTGCATTCCTTCAGCAGGGCAATACAATGTAGCAGAGATTCTCCATACAGTCTATTTTGATCCTAGAAGCACTCTATCCCATTGATATCTCTGTAGCACAGACCTTCAATATTGTCAGTCTGGACATAGGATCTATCGATAAAAACGATACATTTTGGTAGAGGATGCTCCCTTCTCTGCTCATTCTATGTAGATAACCCAGCTGACTTCTTCTTAATTACAAAGTTGTTTGCTATGCAGAACAACTTGTATTCTTCTTCTGAAATGAATCCCAGACTGAGAACTAACTCAATCAGGTAAGATAGCTCATCCAGAACTTCTTTCTTCAGCTCTTTATCAACTGCACTCTTCAAAAGATTAGCAATAGATTGCCATTCTTTAAGCCCTAGAGTGTACAGGTCATCCACCCATACCATTTTCTTGCTCTTGGTTAAAGTCAACTCCAACTTTAATTACTGTCCAATCTTATTCAGATGACAGTCTTTAAGCTTCTGTTTAAGCTTTGACTTTCTGAAAATGGATTGTAGCTTAGCTTTTAGGCTCTCTATCTTCTGTAATTTTATTGACAGCTCTTCATCTTCTTTGATCTGTTGCTCAACTTGACTCCTTCTGGTTTGAGTCTGTGAACAACCTTCAACTTCTAATTCTTTGGAGAGCATGTCAACAAATCTTGCTTCATTCAGCTTCTGCTCTTCAATTGATAATACATTTAAGTATTCAGTTAAAGTCATACGTTGAGCAGTAGCTTCTTGTTGCAAGAGTTCATCCTGTAGATTTGACAGTTCAGGATTTCTTGTACCAGCAGCATGATCATCCACCATCTTCTTGATCTTGCTTAACCTTTCCTGCTTGGATAAGGCAATCTCTTTGCCCTTACCCTTAACCCTATCAACTTCTTCCAGAGTAGAACTCGACCCAGGATATGTGCTTATCAGATGAGCACTTCTCCATTGCATTATGTCTTCAAGTTCACTTCTACCTGGAGGCAGTATTCTGGTTGTTGTGATTGGTCTAGCAGGGTTGGCTTCAGCTTGGATGGCTTCATCACTAATGATTGGAGCATCAATGCTTGCTGCTTGTTGCTTTGAGCTCTGAGTCTGTGTCTGATGTTGTGTCTCAGTCTGTGCAGGTTCAGAGGGCACAGACTTAGACTCTCCAGTCTTGACTTTTGAGGCACCTTCATCTACACCTCCAAAAGTAGCATCATCTTCATCATCATCTGATCGTCTAAATACCTCAGACTCAAAATTGTAATCATGATTGATGGCATCATCATCTTCATCATCAATATCCTATTCTTCTGCCAGCTTCACAAATTGATCCCAAGTCTTGATCCCCTTCATCTTTGGTTGGGAATCAAAGATATCCCTTTCAGGAATCCTCCTGGCCATTCTTTTTATTTTCCTGGCTCTTTTGATTCGCAGAGGTTGAACATCTTCATCTTCTTCTTCTCTTGGCCTTTTTAACTCCATCTGACCTAGGCCTGAGATAGTTGCTATTGGGTCTATGTGTAAGACATTAGTTTACTCCCCCTGAGTCTGTGCAACCATCTCAGTGTGTTCACCTGCCTGCAATCCTTCTGGCTCCCCCTCAGTCTGTGCACTCATATTTTCAGTCTGTGGCACAGACTGAGGTTCAATCTGAGACTTCACCCTAGCACTTTCGGGTCCATCATCTCCCTCTGTTGGGAAAAACAATGATCAAACCTAAAATTATAAATCTGAGGAGTCAAAATCTAACTTAGTTGTATTCAGAAAACTTAGTGAAATTCCTGAGTCTGTGTTTCTGAGTCTGTGCTATACAAACTGAAGAATTATTTCTGAGTCTGTGCTGCATAGACTGAAGAATCTCACAGACTGAAAGCCATGCTCTTCCTGAAGACTTATGAATTCATCATCTGAAGAATGAAGATTGAATACAGAAGGCTTCACAGACTGAAGTTCATAGACTGAAGATCACAGACTGATGAGCACAGACTGAAGAGCACAGATTGAAGAATGAAAGTACAAATGTACAGAAGATATTCTTCTTTCCTTAGGCTAGATACAACTGATAAGATGTTTGAGAAAGGTCAAACATCGAACAAAGGTTTTCGTCTCAGCAAAGAAACCTTTTACCTTTTGCTTTTTCTGTTTCCATGAAAAGCAAAAAGGGAGCATGCAAAGTTGGCCAAGATGAATCTGTTATCCCTTGGACAACTGCATGAACTGGATAATATAGAGTTACACCCAGCTCTATAAATAGCAGTTCAAAAAGCACTGCTATGTATCCAAGTAATCCAAGTACTCAAAGCAAAATAGTATACAAGACCATTCAGCTTAGGCTCAAAGCATTACCACACTAACTGTTAAAGTTTGTAGTGATAATTGTATCTTAATATACTAATACTTGGATTGTATTCAAACCATCTGTCTGAGTTTGAATACTTTGTCATCTGTGTGAGACAAACACTTTATTGTGAATAATACTTTGATTCATAATAAACTATGTGTCAAAATTAATCGTGTTTTCCGCCTAGATTAATTTAAACTTGTTTGATATAAAACTTGGATATAAACTAACACGTTAAGATAACTGTTATTTAATCTGTATCTAAGTTTTGGGAACCTTGTGACCCAACACCCTCACTGCTATCTCCCCTTAAATCTAAGGATTTATTATTTGGAGAATTATCTTTTGGGGTTTTAGCTTCTGCAGACCCAAACTTCATCTTCTCCCCCTTTTTGACATCAGCAGCTAAGCTTGAGAGGGTGGTCTGCATTTCATCTAACCTATTGGATACCTTGTGCAACAGCATATCCACTTTATCCACCATGGTAGAGACTAGATGCTTCATCTTCTCTAGCTCTTTCTTATTATTATTGAACTCAGTCTGTACCCATTCAGACAACCTGTTGATGGCAGAAAGCACATCATTAAGTGTACTAGAAGGCACAGACTGGGTCTGGTTGTAAGGGTTAGAATTGGGTGATGGAATATGTTCCTCACTTGACTCATGTTGAAACTGAGCAAGATCACTGGAATCTTTTGGTGTTGCACTCTTTGCCTCACTCTGTGTCCTGTGCATGGAAAAGCGATCATAGGCATTAAGTGGTGTAGTTATGTTTCCCTCAGATCGAATCCGGTGATAGGATAAGACATCACTGGAAAATGATTGTGTTACATCTGTTGCCTCAAATAGTCCCTGGTATAAAGGAACAATATCACTGGCAACGAATGTGGAGGTTGGTAATGGTAGATCATCAAGCAAAGAAATGGAGATCTGTGCCTCAGTCTGTGACATGACTGGGGTATTGGCGATCTGTGCAGAGGGGTGTAAGGAATGACTCACTGGAATGTGAACTAGTACAGGACTAGTGGTCAATATGAGTGCAGCCATTGTGAGTAGGGTAAAGAGAGGGGTGGCAGTGCTCAGGATTGGAGCATCTTCTTCAATGCATACCACAGGGGTCAGTGTAGTAGCAGTAATGTGGGTATCCAAGCTGACTAATCTAGGTTCAGGTTGGGTCAGTTGGGTAGCCATTGGCACCACAAACTCTAGCAGAGCTGAAATGGAATGGTCTACAGCACTGGAAGGTATTCTATTGACATCCAATTCCATGGATGATGATTCCATTTGTGCTATACTTTTGGGGGTTGAGTCTGGTGATTCCTCCAGAGTGAGTGGTGACTCATCTGGGTTGGTTTGTTTGTGACTCTCTTTTGTGGGTGAGGATGGGCTAGGATAAGAAGGTTGATCTATATCCATGTCCTCAGATGAAGAAGAAGTACTAGTTGCATCTTCTGTTTAAGATGGAACAGACTCAGGAATGTTTGAGTCTGACTCCAAGTGCACAGACTGAGTTGAGTCTGTATCCCTGGAGTCTGTGTGCTCTGCTTCAGCCACACGATCTTCAACAGGTCGGGTCTCAGTACCCTCACTATCACTTGAAGCATCACCCTCCATAGATGCAGAAGCAACATATGGGTGATCAATCCATTGCTGCATAGCAGTAGTGATAGGTGCTCCAGAAAGTGGAACCGGATGGTTAAACACTTTATAGGTGAGCACATGGACAGGTATATCTGCAATTTTATTGTTAAAGGACATATATACAGACCCAGTTAATCTGGATTGGATGCACAAGGAGAGTAACCTTATAAAAGGTACATTAAAAATTCTGTTAGACTCATTCACCAGTTTTAATAATTCTTGAAAATACAACTCTGCAAAGTTGATGTTTAAACCAGTAATGAATGAGCTCAACAGTTGAGTTTCAAACTCATTTAGCTCCCCTGTGCTACCAGATTTACCTCCTAGACTTCTAATGATGCCAGAAATTAAAAATTTCCATCTGGGGGTGAATCCTGACATCAAAATGGTGCCTTTTTCTTTGGTATATCCAATCAAAGTAAGAGAAGGCCTTGCTGCTTCTTTGGTTGGAATGGGTTCAAAATCATTTCCCAAAGGCAAGTCTAAGACATTCCTAATTAGCTCTTGATCAATGGTAACTGCCCGTTTACCATGATCAATAGTACAAGTAATTGCAGTATTGGTACTATTTGAAGAGCAAGTATACCACCATTCCATAAGAAAATCAGGATATATTTGAGGAATAGTGTTGAAAAATGCTCCCCTTAGAGGATGAGCAGACATAAAGTTTGTCAATTCCTCAAATCCTTGGTTCTTTTTAGAATCAGGAATGGAAATGGTAGCTACTTGATTATTAGTACAGAGTTTTACCTGTTTACCCTGTTTAAAGGGTTTAACCACAGCGATGTTGGCAGGTGCAGTGTAAGCCCATTGATCAGCCATTTTTAGTGATGATTTCTTGAGATTGATTTCGAAAATGGTTGAGCGATTTAGGTTAGGGCTTACAAACTCTGTGTATTTTTGGTATGCAAGTACGAGTGAAGAAAAAGGGGGAAATCAGAAATGGGTATTTAACGAAATTGAATTTCCGTTAAATGGGACCCACTTGACGGTTTATCCCTTTTTCTATAACAGTAAAGCTAAGCCACGTGCACTTTTTGTATTGAGCAGATAAATAGACAACAAGCGCCAAAACTTTTAATGATTATTACCATAAAAATGGTATTAACACTAAATGCAAAGATATTGTTGTTTATTTATTTTTATTAATAAAATAAAATAAAAAAAAATAAAATAAAAATAAAAATAAAATAAATTAAAAATAAAAGGAACACAGTCTGAGTGTATATTGTTAGTCTGTGCAATGAGTCTGGATGACGTCACACAGACTGAACCATATAACAGACAGACTGAGAGAAAATAATAGAATTGCAAAATCTTTTTTTTTTTTGGTATTTTCTTTAAATTATTTATAAAATATCTCTTAGTTTGTGCTTTTTGGTTGTATTTAGCTGAAGGTACAGAGGCAGGCACAGACTGAGAGTTGAATCTCACAGATTCATAAGTTTTACTAGAGGTTCAGCATTCCTAGTTGACCAAGCAGATACAAAAATCGATTTTCATTCAAAGGTTTAGTAAAGATATCTGCTAGTTGGTCATTTGTGGGCACATATTTGAGAATCACTTTACCTTTCTCAGCACAATCTCTGATAAAGTGATGTCTGATCTCAATATGCTTTGTCCTAGAGTGAAATACAGGATTCTCAGTGATGGCAATGGCACTTTAGTTATCACAGATGATTGGAGTTCTTGTAAACTCCAAATCATAGTCTGCTAGTTGATGTTGCATCCACAGCAATTGGGCACAGCAACTACCAGCAGCTACATATTCTGCTTCTCTAGTGGATGTAGCAACAGAGTTCTGTTTCTTGCTTGACCAACTGACTAGTTTTCCACCTAGTAGTTGACATCCACCAGAAGTGTTTTTCCTGTCTAATTTGCAACCTGCATAATCTGCATCTGTATAACCAATTAGATCAAAACTAGAGTCTTTGGGATACCAAAGACCCAGGTTAGAAGTACCTTTAAGGTACCTAAAAATCCTTTTTACAGCTTTGAGATGTGATTCTTTAGGTTCAGATTGATATCTAGCACATAAACATGTTGAGAACATGATATCTGGTCTACTGACAGTGAGATATAGTAGAGATCCTATCATACCTCTATAAGTGGTTTGACAGACTGACTTGCCAGACTGATCATTATCCAACTTATCTGCAGTGCTCATTGGTGTTTTCGTTGTTAAACAGTCTCTTAAAGAATATTTAGTGAGTAGGTCATTAACATATTTCCCTTGGTTGATGAAGATTCCATCAGGTTTCTGATGTACTTGCAGAGCAAGAAAGTATGTTAGTTCACCCATCATAATCATTTGGTACTGTTTTGACATTAAATTTGAAAATCATTTGCATAATTTTATATCAGTAGACCCAAATATGATATCATCAACATATATTTGGACTAGTATGACATCTGCCTTGTTCCTTTTGAAGAACAAAGTTTTATCAATTGATCCTCTTGTAAAGTTATTACTCAGAAGATAAGAGGATAAAGTGTCATACCAAGCTCTTGGAGCTTGTTTTAGTCCATACAGTGCTTTCTTCAATTTATAGACATGATTTGGAAAAGTTGAACTTACAAAACCTGGAGGTTGTTTCACATAGACTTTCTCCTGTAAGTTGCCATTCAGAAATGCACTCTTGACATCCATTTGATAAACTTTGAAGTCCTTGAAAGCAGCATATGCCAAGAATAACTTTATTGCTTCAATTTTAGCTACAGGGGCAAACGTTTCATCATAATCAATGCCTTCTTCCTGCTTGTAACCTTGAGCAACTAGCCTTGCCTTGTTTCTGATTATCACTCCATCCTTGTCCATTTTGTTTCTGTAAACCCATTTAGTTCCAATAATGGTTTTGCCTTTTGGAGCAGAAACTAGGGTCCAAACATTGTTTCTTTCAAATTCTGTTAACTCTTCCTGCATTGATTCAACCCAATCATTATCTTTCAATGCTTCTTCAGCTTTCTTTGGTTCTATGATTGACAGGAAGTTTGTGTAGAAACAGAAATTTGCAGTAGATAAGTTTGACACTTGAGCTCTTGTTTGTACACCAGAAACATAATCTCCAATTATTTCTTCAATTGGATGATACATGTGTTCTTTGACGCCTAGAAATGATTCACCATTGGATGTTAAATCATTTTTCTTTAGTGGAAGAATAACAGAACTGAGTACTGCATTATCTACAACAGGGGGCAAATCTGAGTCTGTAGAGTTCTCAGACTGAAGACTACCAGACTGAACACTTGTATCAGAAGAACTTGAATCTCTGGACACAGATTCATCTTCAGTTGATGAAGGTACTGTCATTAATTGAGCGGATTGAGCATCTTCATTATCACATTCAGAGTCCTGTTGTTGGTGAGTAACAACTGGGATTTGAGATTCAGATCCCACAACAGATAATTCCTCTAATAGATGAACATCAGACTGAGAAACATGTTCATTATTAGCAGAGGACACATTAAAGGTGACATTGATGGTTTCTTCAATTTTGTTCCTTTTGTTGTTATAGACTCTGTAAGCCTTTCAGATAGATGAATAGCCAACAAAAATTCCTTCATCAGACTTAGGTTCCATCTTTGCTAATTGATCCCTTTGATTGAGAATATAGCATTTATTTCCAAAGGTCTGGAAATAATGGATGGTTGAAACCTTTTTATGATACAACTCATATGCAGTTTTGTCATGCCTTTTGACCAAAATAGATCTATTTTGGGTATAACAGGCAGTGTTAACTGCTTCTGCCCAAAAATAAATCTTCATTTGACCATGGCATAACATGGTTCTTGCAGCTTCTATGAGTGTACGATTTCTTCTCTCAGCAACACCATTTTGTTGAGGAGTTCTGACAGAGGCAAAGTTTTTAATAATGCCTTTGTCATTACAGAATTCAATGAGAGTAGAACTCTTAAATTTTGTACCATGATCACTCCTGAGTTGCTTGACAGGTGCATCTTTCTGCAATTCTTCCCTCTTGATTAGATTAATAATCTCTTCAGGAGCATCACTTTTTGCCTTAAGAAAGATAACCCAAGTATACCTTGTGTATTCATTCACAACCGCAAGTGTATACTTCTTTCCACCCAAACTGCCAATGCTCATGGGTCCAAATAGATCCATATGGAGCATATGCAGTGGTTGATCAATTATAGCTAACAATTTGGATGGAAAACTGTTCTTGGTCTGTTTTCCTAGTGTACATGCAGAACAAAGTTTGTCTTTTGCAAATGTAACATCAGGCAGACCTCTAACCAGTTTCTTCTTTGATAGGAGGTTAATGTTTTTGAAGTTCAGGTGGGATAACCTCCTATGCCATAGCCAGCTTAGTTCTGGCACAGACTGAGTATAGAGACATGTCTCTACATTTGTGTCTGCAGAAGAAAGATCCAAGAGATAAATATCTCTTTCTCTTTTGGCAACTAACACATGTTTGCCTTTGGAATTATAGATAACAACAACCTTCTTTCTGATTCTGATTTCACTATCATCATCACAAATTTGGCTTGCACTAAGCAGGTTATGCTTTAATCCCTCAACATAGGCTACCTTTGATATTCTGATGTTGCCAGCCTTCACCACACCATAACCTTTTGTCTTGGCAACAGAATTGTCACCATATTTGACAGAAAGTCCTTCTTCTTCTACAAACTCTGACAAATTCTCTAAAGAACCTGTCATGTGCCTTGAGCATCCACTGTCTAGGTAACACTTTTTTTTACCCTGCACAAGACAAACAAAATCAATTAGTTACTTTTGGGAACCCATCTTTTGATGGGTTCTTTAGAGTTGGTTGAAGTCAATTCTTTAGCAGCTTTGTTGGAACCAAGCATGTAAAGTTGACTTTTAACCTCTCTAGTTTTGACTTTGTCTTTTGTAATTGACATTTGTTTAGTCAAAGCAGCCTTTGGTTGTTTAAAAATGGACTTTGTGCATTTAATACCCTCATGTCCCAGATTTCCACAGTTGTGACATTTTCTGTCCAACATAATGGTCCTTTTGGATTTTGAGTTATTATTTACACTAAATCCTCTGTTAAAATCCTACTTTGACCCAACAAATATTTTAAAATCTGTGGTTAACTTCATTAAGTTTTCACTAAGCAACTTAATGGTCTCAGTATGGTTGTTAAAAATAGACTTTTGAGAGTCAGACTGAGAGTTAACACAAACAGATTTGGAGTTAATTTTACCAGACTGAAAATTGATTTTCCAGACTGACAGTTAGATCTCACAGACTGAGATCTTTTTAACTCCCTTGTTGCTGGTTTTATGCCTTTAAATTTGTCCTTTGGCATATTTTTGTCTGGACCAGCTACAGACTGAAATGTGGAAGTTTCAAACACATTGTAACCTTTCTGTTTATTCTTGATTCCTTTTACCTCTTTTTGTCTTTTTAAAGATGGTACTGTGAGAATATTAACTTTGCCTTTTATAAATCTTTTCTTTAGCAAGGCATTTCAGATTGAGAAGTTTCACAGACTGAGATTTCTGAGTCTGTGTCTTCAGAGTCTGGCTCTGTCTCATATACTAGTTCTTTAGCAACTATTTTTGGTCTTAGAAAGGCATTTGTCAATATAACTTTATCTCCCACAGTATGACTAAAAGTATGAGGTAAAATTTCATGTACAAATATAGTAGGTTTTGAGTTTATTTCTGAAAGTAAATGACTTTTAAGGTCAAACTCATCACCTATGACCGCTTGTATCTGAGCTGGAATCTGTTAGGATAAACAGTCCACATTTTTAAGTGATGAAATACACCAAGATCTACAGATCTTCTCATAATGATCAGCTTTGTTTTTATAAGCTTCTTTTTCCAGACTGATCCTTTTGAGAATATCATATTGAGCATAAAGCTCACGTTTATACTGTTTATTTTGGCTTTTTTCATTCACTTTTGACTGTAGATCTTTTTGAACTTGACCGAGTTTAGTTTTTAAATCTTGTATTTCCTCAAGTCTTTTCAAAAAGTCCACATAGATATGTTCAAACATTTTTTGTTTTTCTGCATCACATTGTAAGCAGATCCTCTGTCCCAATCTGAATGAACACATGCTCTTTCTGCAAATTTGACATCTTTGTCAAACTGGCTTTCTGTGATAGCCATTAAGCACATATCCTCATCATCCTCAGATGATGAAGATTCTTCATCAACCCACTGTTCAACAACCAAAGCTTTCTCTAGTTTCTTTGGTTGCTGTTTCTCTCCAATTTTCTTGAAGTTGAAGTACTTTCTTTTGTACTTCTTGGCCTTTTCTGCCCACTTATCAGAACTTGAAGATTTTGCAATCTTCACTCTGCAGTCAGCAGAAATATGACCAATTTGCCCACATTTATAGCAAGTAGCTTTCTTAGGATCAAAAGTTGGCCTTCCTTTTGAACCTTTGAATCTTGCTTTTTCTAACCTTTGGGCAAGAAATGTCATTTCAGCTTCTATAGACTCAGTTTCATCATCTGATTCTGAGTCTGTAAGAGTTAATTGATAATCTGCTCTGGAGAAAAGTTCTCTATTTTTCCTTGTTGTTGCAACAAGGGCAGCAGATGGATCTTTTGCAATCCTTTTGGCATTTAGATCTTTTTTGGCTTTGGTTTCTTCAAAATTTAACAAGAGTCCAAACAAGCCAGATAGATCATATGTCTTCAATTTTTCACTTACAACTAATGAAGTAATGACTTCAGAAAAAGTGTTTGGAATGACATCAACAAATTTTGTACAGATTTCAAACTGTCCTTTGATGATATCATACCTTTCAAGATCATTGATTAAGATCTGAAATCTGGTATGAATATCAGTTATTGACTCATCTTGACCAGCAGAGAAGTTCTCATAATTTCTTATGAGATTTTTCTTCTTTTGGGATTGTACTAAGCTTACACCATCATATTGGTCAGTTAGCATATCCCATATGGCTTTAGCAGTTTTACAGCCAGATATCTTAGCAAAAATAGGCTCAGTAATTGCATTGCCCAGAATGGATTTGGCCTTAAAGTCTAATGCATATAATTGCCTGTCCAGATCAGTCCAGGTATTTTTGACAGCCTCAACAAATTTTTCAGTTGTCACAATAATACCATTTGCATCTAAAGTTGCAGGAACTATTATGCCAGGAATAATGGGTCCTTCCTGAATGACTCTAAGCATTTCATCATGAATGCTAGCAAGAAACCATTCAGCTTTCAATTTTCAATGGGTAAAACTTACACCATTGAAGATTGGAATTCCCTTCCCAGTCATAGCAATAGAAGAAGTCATTTTTCAAGGAAGAAAATGTAGAGAAAATGGGTTTTGAAGATTGTTTGATAAAACTGAGTTCCTTTTGATTGTTAAAGATATAATTAATAATTAAATCTTTATTTGCTCTGATACCAGTTGTTAGGTCTTTAAAGGTCTCAAAACTTAGATACAGATTAAATAACAAGTATTTAATATATTAGTTTATATCTAAGTTATATCAAACAGGTTAATTAATCAAGGCGGAATACAAGATTAATTAAAGCACATAATATTTATGAATTAAAGTTTTATTCACAATAATTGGTTTGTCTTACAAGTAAGACGGAGTATTCAAACACACAGATTGTTTGAATACGATCCAAGTAGTATACTATGATACAATTATCACTACAAACTTAATCAGTTAGTGTGGTAATGCTTTTAGCCTAAGCTTAAAGGTCTTGTATACTAATTGTCTTGGATGATTTGTAGTGCTTTTGAGCTGCTATTTATAGAGTTGAGTATCAACTCTATATTATCCAGCTCAGTTAGTTGTCCAAGGGATAACAGCTCTATCTTGGGCAACTTTGCACTCTTTCCTTTTTGCTTTTCTTGGAAATAGAAAAAACAAAAGGTAAAAGGTTTCTTTGCTGAGAAGAAAACCTTTCTTCAATGTTTGACTTTACTCAAACATCTCTTCAGTTGTACCGTAGCCTAGGGAAAGAAGAACTTCTTTTGTACGATTGTACTTTTGTTCTTCAATCTGTGCTCTTCAGTCTGTGCTCATCAGTCTGTGATCTTCAATCTGTGATCATCAGTCTGTGATCTTCATTTTGTGATGTCTTCTGTCTTCAATCTTCATTCTTCAGATGATGAATTCATAAGTCTTCAAATAGAGCACGACTTTCGGTCTGTGAGAATTCTTCAGTCCGTGGAGCACAAACTCAGAAATACTTCTTCAGTCTGTGAAGGACAGACTCAGAAACACAGACTCAGGAAGTCACTAAGTTTTTCCTGAATACAACTAAGTTAGATTTTGACTCCTCAGATTTATAACTTGGGTTTGATCATTGTTTTTCCTAACATAAACATTTCTCTTAATTAAATAATACATACTCCCTCCATCCCACAAAAAAATGTTCTTAAACAGTTTTTGTATGAATTAATATAGATTGATTAAATGTCAGTTTTATGAATTAAGATAGATTGATTAAAAGTTAGTTTTGTCTTTATATTCAAGACAAATTTGATTGAACTAATTTAAGAAATAAATGATTTAGAGTAATAAATGTGGCTAAAATGGGGAGTTTAATGATTTTTAGTAGTTATTTTTTGCAAGTGGACAATTGTTTTGGAACATATATAAATAGTAATGTGAACATTTATTTTAGAACAGATGAAGTATTAGACCACTAAGAGTGGGTTCGTGGTCGGGGGTCGTGGAGGGGAAGCATGGGAGGACGCCTGGAGTTGGCACGTGGTGGAGGTGAATTCGTGGTCCTGGTGAAGGGTGAGGACGGAAATTCGCGGGGCTCACTTTTATTTTTTTCGTTTCCAGCTTTTTTTTTGTTATTGATGATGCAAAGAGTACAACTACCGATTGCAGCTAACACAATCAAGTGTTTAGTCGTGGGACTCCCCACTCCCACTAGTCATCCACGACTAGTAGTCGTAACAGACGTGACAATTAGTCGCCGCACGACTAACCGTCACCACTCTATGTGGTATTAATAACTCCATATTACAGTAATTTTTTTTTTCAGAAAGTGATTTGAACTTTAAGGTTTGTTTAGTAAATTTTATTTTGGTTAGATGTTAGTTTTGATATTTAAGTCGGTTTATAATTTGTTAGATTATGATTAGTATTTTTTGTTTGACTCAAATTAGGTTTAGTTATAGGTCGGTCACTTTAGTCTATAAATAGACATTTATAGCTTTGTAACTTTTGGGAACCTTCGAATTTAATTTGTAATTTGAATAAACATTTCCATTTCGAATTTGTTTGTCTTTGTTTTGTTCTTTGTAATTTTTCGGTATATCACTAACAAGTGGTATCAAAGCTTTAGGTTCGTGAATTAGTCATCCTCCGGTCTTCGACTAATTGTTGGCGATCCGGAGGGATCCCGTTTGTGTTTAAATGTGTTTCGTTTTCGTTGTTTGTTTTCTGGTTTGTCGGTTTCTGCGCAGCCGTAGAAAAATTGGTGCTCCGTGTTCGTTAAGCGTTCGATCGTTGTAAAAATTGAATTGTAGATTCTAGACACATAGATCTATATTCTGACCATAAGGATCTTTGATTGGATACTTCAGTAGATAGTTATAGCTTTTCTAAGTTGTTGTCCATATCTGGTTTCATGTTGAATTTCGTTTCGGTTATTGTTTGGTTTTGGTGGAGCAATTAGTTGGTTTTGGGATCTAATCATCATTAGATCATTAGTTTGTGGATCGCGTTTGAATTTGAATTTATTTGAACTGTAATCCTTATCAAAGAAGTGGGTTATTAACATTTGAATTGGATATTTGAATTTGTAGATCGATTTGGTGTTTGAAGACTTGATAAGTCGTTTAGATTTTGTTCGATCGTTGGGAATTTGTTAGTTTGAAAATTTGGTTCTCCTGAATTTGGTGTTTGAAGACTTGTCTTTGTTCTGCTCTTTGTATTTGTTCGGTAACCTCTAACAATTTTAATAAGGAGAGATACAAAAGTTATGTATAAAATAAAAAACCGTTTACCTGAATTAATTGCTACGTTACTCCCTCTGTCCTAATTTATTTGGACACCTTTCCATTTTGGTATATTTTAAAACAAATGTCATTTTTCAAAATCAACGAATCAAAATGTTTAAAAATGACAAAGAAGAAATTTTATTGATGATCGACAGTAATAAATGTATTTTTCTTAATATG
Organism: Gnaphalium uliginosum; assembly: GCA_963930675.1. Classification (NCBI taxonomy): domain Eukaryota; kingdom Viridiplantae; phylum Streptophyta; class Magnoliopsida; order Asterales; family Asteraceae; genus Gnaphalium; species Gnaphalium uliginosum. The sequence goes on from OZ005685.1 coordinate 35,140,898, forward strand.
TATTTTTTATCCCGTGACAATAATTTTAGGACTACGAGAATATCGTACTGTATTTCAAACACAACCATCTGAAAATGATTCCTAATAAGTAGTTATTAATATAGAATAAATAACCAACACCAAATGCATAAACTATTTAGTGGAGCCAAATAACTCCAGCAATACACCAATAACAACTCTTTTATAAACAACTTAACATACCATGAAAAACAGGAACAAACTTCCTCCACAGGAAACCACTAAACCAAAATTACTTGTTCCTTAATTCCTTCAATTCTAGCAACTTAAATCTCAAAATCTCACATTCACAAACTGCAGGCTGCTTACTGTTATCGATGAGCAGTTACCAATGTTTCTATAAACCTTAATCCATCAAACCTCGGCGCGAATTTCTCCGAACAACAATTATTCGTCTTCTCGCCATTTTTGCCCGATGCTCCCTCATATTCCTATACAAAAAAAATAAAAAATAAAACGCTTTATATAAATTTTTTTTGGTGAGACAGCTTTAAAGACAATATTTATATGTGTTCTGGAGTAATTTTTTAATGACGGTCCTAAAAGTTGTTGTTATTAACTAAACTGATATATAAAGAGTACATACCTGGCGGGAATTAGATTGGTTTTTGAGATTAATAGCAGTTGTAGCGGAAGCGGCGGCCATAGAAGCTGCTAAGAATCCTGGTTTCTTCATGTTACAGAAAACAAATCAAAATACTCCACAAATCTGATCTCAGAGAACACGACGAATATATATATAAATATATATGTATAAGTTTTATATATATTCTTTTTGAAGAATTTTTGTTTTTGGGAGAGGAATAAATGGAAGGGGGAAAGGGGGAGAGAGTTGGTTGTTGGAAATTGAACAGCTGCAGGTTGAAGTGTGTAATTGCTATTTATATATGACAAATAAAATAAAATAAAATAAATATTAAATACTTAAATATATTGTATATATATATGCTCTGTTTTCCTTTTATATTTATTTTACGCGGCAAATAAAAGTCCGCCGTTGTAGCCTTGTAGGCCCCTCCATCTACTGTTCTACCGCTATTAAAGCTTGAAATGTTCCGTCTAGTTTGACTATTTTTTATCAGTGTTTATACTTTTCCTAATAAATGATCACAGTCATTGTATTATCTTGTAAAAGATGATATTTTTATTCTTTTTCGCACAAATTACCATGTATTATTTTTGAAAAAAAAATATTAAGAATAAAATAATAAAGTTTATATATTATTTTTAAAAATAAACTTTGTACTAACATATGTTTTATTAGGGTAAAGCTATTTACAATTTTTAAAATCAACATGTCATATTAACAAATTGATAATGACTATTTGTGAGTATCAACCGGTATATTTATGCAATTTTTAAGGTGCCTTTTAACTATTATAATATGCTTAATTTGGTGTCTTTCGCTCAAATGAATTATGAATGCACCGATGACGTGTGAATATTGTTTGTAAATAAACTAAAGTTGACTTTTTTTAATCAACTTCTGGTATATTAATTGGTACAATAACATGTTGGGCGGCGGTATCAGGTGAGATTTGGTAAAGAAGAGATTGGAGCCAATAAGATGTAGATCATGTAGTTGTGTACATGAAATGCAAGTCTAATTAATCGTAGGTTTATTTCTAGGCTTATAATGTAACATATAATATCTTATTTAGTTAGTTTGTTACTAATTTAGAGCACGAGGAATATAAACATTGTTGTTCTCACGTCAATACTCAACACTAAAAATAACACCAATTATGATTTTTAGAGGAATTGATCAATCTTGAGACAATGTAAAAACAATTTCAACATTATGCGTTTGGACTATAAGAAAGAAAAAAGAAAAAAATATTGTTCAACGCACCGTTGAACCCTCAACTTCAGTCATCAATGCTGACAAGAAGTAAAAATCCTGACAAACAGCATACACTATGCTATGTGATAAATACAGCAAGCAATCAAAGGAGGATTATCAAATTAATTACTCATATATAAGGCAATATCAAATAAATACTCATTGATGATTTTAGAAGGACTTAAAGTTTGAATGTCAAAATAGTACCCCCTCCGTCCCATTTAAAGTGTTGGGGTTATTATTTTAGTTTGTCTCATTATAAGTGTCCACTTTGATATTTAACCAATAAAAAAAAACTTAAATGAGTAGAGATAATATTTGATTGGTGAAAAGTGTATTTAGTGGAGAATTCTAAATTGCGTGCACAGTCAAAGTGGACTCTTTGACTGGGACAGAGAGAATATGTATTGATGGTATAATACATATTCACAATTTGTCTTTTAAATAACAATTTGAGATCTTATTACATGCATGATGAAATACCAAACGTACGTCCAAACTTTGTCAAACAAGAGATTATACAAAGTATCTGGTAAATTCAATTTCGTTTAATTATACAAATAAAACTAAACGATACATATGCCATCGTTTTGCGTGGGTATCCTATTAGTACTCTATTATAAAGCATTTATCACTTTTATTTTTAGCAATCTTAATTTCAACCCTTTCATATTTAGCTTTTGTAATTTTTATTATTCATAAACTTTAAACTAACTCATTTATCCTCTATTTTCAGTTTCTATACCATGAATCCCCTATGATTAAGCTCCAACTATACACACGAGCACAAACAAAAAATATGGGTACCATCATCGATTTGTTGTTTTATTCTGTTGCATAGTAGTGCGATAAATGTGACAGTTTCTAACAAATATCTATTTGTTTCGGAGTCTAATTAATGACACAAAATCAACACATAACTAATTGTTAAAAATATGAACTCAATTTGAATCAATACACTTAATCAACATACTAATACACAGTTAGACAAATGTATGAATGACTACGGAAACAACAAACTACACCGAAAATATTTGAATTGACGACATTGGTAAATCCGTTTAAAATACTACAGCCTCATTGCGCTAGTATATTACTACTCTTTATTTATAGGCCGAATATGTGACATTTAAATTATTAAAATGTGAATGACGAAATTATAGGCTTAATACATCTTATCTTACTTGATATAAAAGTAGATGACATGTCACTGATCGTAATGGTTTTGAACTTTTGAGATATTTTGATATCAATGATGTAACTAGAGAAGAATGTAGCATTAAGTTGGGAAGTATGAGAACCAAACGTTTAAAATGTGGACTTAATGGGTTGTTGTTGGCAAGTGGGCAAACACAATTGTAGTACACGTGGATGGATAAGATGAGTCCACGTTTCATTCTAACTGGCCAAAACAACACAAGATTAAAGGAAATGTTAGTGCGACTACTTTCCGTTTGGGTCCTCGTTAATCGTTACCTCTCAATAAAACATTTTTTAAGATAATATTCTAAATCGATCATCGTGGATATTTGACGGTCAAACACTCAAATTAAAGAAGATATTCGCGATAATAGAAATATAAATTATATGTAAATGATATCTTTTACTCTCTCTCTTTCACGACAAGTGTCCATATTAGTATTTTTTGTTGTCATAAATAAGTGTCCAGTTTCATGTTACAATCAATTAAAAAGAATTTAGTGGATAAAGAGTTATTTGATTGATGAAGAATGTAGTAAGTAAATATTTTTAAAACTGTGTACATATTTAAAGTGGACACTTTGAGTGAGGTTCAAACGAGTAGATAATTTTTCGTGAGAATTTTTTCGTGAAAATGGAGGAATCAATAAGAACGCGTCACGTGTCACAAAACTCACTTTCTCCCACGTTCTTAAAAATTAAATATCTTCCAAACGGTAAGTCGAAAAATCATAAAAATTGCACCATAAAAATCAGCGTTTTTTCTCTTCGATTGGAGATCTTACAAGATATATTTTCGACAACTTTTTTTTCGTTTTTGTTGGGTTTCGTAAACAACTATCACATGTGTTACCAGCAGGTAACACATGTGTTACTAATATTGGACAATCATTAAAAAAAAGTCGTCGGAAGCATACCTTGTGAGATGTCTAATCGAAGAGAAAAAAATGTTGATTTTTATGGTGCAATTTTTATAATTTTTCAATGAGCCATTCTCGAAATATTTAATTTTTAAAAATGTGGAAGAAAGTGAGTTTTGTGACACGTGACACATTTCTATAGGTTCCTCCATTTTCTTACAAAAAATTTTATTCTTATTTGAGCCTCACTCTTATATCAATATTAATAAATAATAAACGAGGAAGGATGTGGCTGATTAAACATAAGGATTTAAATTGATTTATGGTTCTAAATAGTTATAAGGGTCTGAGTGAGAAATAAATTTAATTTGATTTATGTTTGTTTTGAATGAGCAGTTTGAATAGTTAACATTTAACAATTATTACTATATCTAATATATATAATATATATAACATATATTATATACTATGATTAAGTTCAAGCTTTTGATGATGTTCCAAGTTAACAAATAAATTTTAAATACAAAAATATATCAAATTAACAAACAAATTTAGTCATGTATGTATTTGCCTACTGAGTAATGAGACATGCGGGTCAAATCAGTAAATAACAATTAATTTTTTATTTAACTTATTATAATCATAACAAAATCTCATAAAGTGTTTTTTCGTAAGAGAATTTTTGACGTAGATTTTTAAATAAAATTATTGTTTGGTTATACGCTTCAGCTTTACACTCATTACTATTGTACGTGTCCAACTTTCATACCCTCTATTGTATTTTCTAAAAATTATATTGTATGCTCTCAACTTTTATACTTTCTATTGTAAGAGATGGACTTTTCTAATAGAATTTTTAGAATGTCTAATTTATATCATATTACTTATAGTTTTTAAAAGGTTCACCTCATACAATAGAGGATATGAAAGTTGTGAGAATACAATAGTAATGAGTGTAAAGTTGAGTGCATAACGAAACAATAAACACTTTTTAAATTTTCAAACTTTAAGTATAGTTTAACAATCTATTTCCAAAGACTACCATGATACCCGTGTGTTGTGGCACAATAAGAAATAAATAAGAAACGGTGGTGAACTGCAACATCAGGAATTGTGAATAATGTTAGAGTGATATAATATGATAATATACTACTAAAAGTATGTGCTTAGATAAAATGAAATTTGCAATCACATGAAGTAATTAATTTATATATCGTGTAAAAATTGTAGATACACCACATTTGAAGTGTATACTCCGGGTTGTTTGAGCTTTTTGACAAACGCAACCTACACCTTTGTACCGAGCTTGATATCTCTCGAGAAAGTGATGCGTAAAGTTGTCAACGCGTGAATATTAATTTCGGAAGATACACATCAACATTTTAAAATTGTTTGACATTGAGCTTTACTGGTCACAAATTTGAAATTCTCGAATATATAAATTGACCACATAAAAAATAAGCATGTAGATAAATGTGAGAAATACATATTTTACAAAATACATTTAAGGGTTCATATTTTATTTTTTACAAACATAAAAAATAGTAAAAGTTTGACAAATCGCGTTTGATAGTTTACCAACATGTTTGTCTCGTCCCGATCTTTCTGTCCCTAATTGGCATATTTCAGAAATCCTAATGAGTCACATGTTATGTTATATATGCTTATTGTTAGTTAATTATTTAATAATAGTGTTATTTGAGAACTTAATAAATGTAACGGTATGTTCGTAAATTTTAATAATTTGTCAAAAACTAATGTTAATGTTATCGATAAAATAATAATGTATTTCGTAAAAAAAATACTTCAAATGAATTGAAAAGGATTGCATTTATTTCACCTAATTATGTATTAATTATAAATTGATGAGAATTATTAGAATGAGTATCGTAATTATTATGTGAATTAGATAAAAAGAGTTACTTGTTTATGTTGGAAAATTGATTAATTTCAAATGATTAGAGAAAATGAAGGTTACGAAGTTACAATTAATTTACATAAATATATTATAAAATATCATTAGAAGTATGGACAAAATAATAAATTCAATTAGGACATGTTTAAGAATTTAATTAGGACATGTTTAAGAATTTAAAACTCATGGATCAAATGGTTTATATAGTAGTAAGATAACAGTTTTAATAGATTTCAATGATTTTTTTTTTTAAATCCCTATTAAAACAAAAACTTTTTTGAGTGCCTTTGACTACCACATATGATCAAATAATGAATATAACGATATTGATTCATCATGTCCAAAGGTGTTTAGATATATACGTAACGCCATTGATTTGAATTTTTAATAATAATAATAATAATAATAACACTAATTAATTTAATAGTTTTGTAAACATCCGTATTTGTGATGGGCAAATAATATCTAGTAATAGTTCATTTGACAAGACGAAATTCTCAAGTGCGTTGATAACAATGCTCATATTTATCAAATGTATTATTATGCTTGTTAATGGCTTTATATTTAAACGTTGATTTGAAAATTTGCCAAGGAAAAAAAAGAATGTTGTATGTTTGTTTGAACGATCCAAAATGCATCAAGAGTGAACAATTGGTGGTACTAATTCCGTGCAAGAAAAGAATAACGGGTGAAGATGCAACAAGATTGTTCTTTGGAAAAATGTGTGGAAGATATTTCGACTTCCCAAGAACATCGTATCTAATTGAGATAATTGGTTCTTGAGCATTTTTTGGTGTTCTCTGGTTGAAGATGAACAAAAAGTTGAGAAGCACCGCCTTTCACCCACAAACAGATTGTTAGATCGAGGTAGTTAATCGTACAGTAGTTCACCTTCTTCGAGGTTACAACTCGAAGCACCCGAAAACATGGGATGAAAGTATTCTTGCAATTTGCAATTAACAATGCTACACATAGCTCTAATTACCTTCTAAAATATGTTTGGTTTTCTTCCACATACCCCATTCGACTTAGAGTTCATTACTGATTCAATGTTGGCACCTTCTACTGAAGTTGGAGATGCTGGGAAAGCTCAAAGGTTCATCAACATCAGAAAGTTGCATTACGAGGTTGAAAAACAGTTGCAATGGTCCCAACATAAGGACATCGATTGCCAAGATCATCACTGGGGTCTGGGTTGAAGGAAAGTTTCAAGAAGGTGATCTTGTTTGGTTGCATAAGGGGAAAAAGGTTGAAAGGTGAGGGGAAGAAAATTAAACCCATTCATTATGGGCCGTTCCGAATACTCAAGAAAATTTATGAGAATGCATGTCAACTAGAGCTACCAACATATACAAGATGTACTCCATAGTCAATGTTAAAAAGGTAAAGTTGTTGGAACCGTCGATGCATGATGAGGAACTAGAAGAATCATTGCCACCCATTGAGGACTAATCACTGATCAAGAGAAAGTGTCGTCAGAAGATACAATTAGGGAAAGGAAATCAAGGTCCACCCGACTTGGTGAAAGGAAGTCGTACCGGATTGGGAAAGCAGGGCAGCTAAAAAGCACCGCAAAATGATGGTTATCTGAGGAAGTTGGCAAAACACAATTTCCGAAAAATAGATGTGCAGACAGAAAAGAATAAAGGCTGTAAAAAGAAAAATCTCACTTGTAACTTGACAGTGAGTTTTAGAGACCAACAAACGAGTGTTCTCCAAATTGGGTTTGTGTTATTTTATATATTGATCCATTTGTTAACACTAATGACACTCAAAATCCAGAACGGATCACTGTCGGTACCCCTTTCCACAGTCCACCTTCTTCCCATGACAGCCGTTATCATCGCACCATTGTAACCATAGCATCACGTCTCCGTCACAGAGCACCCATCAATTTTCCGTAATGACAAATGTTTGACAGGAACATGATGAAATATCAAATATCAATTCACGATATAATAATATTATAAACAATTACATATCATATGGGGATGTCAATACGACAATCTAATGGAGGTGTCCAATCAGTATTCTATACACATGCAACTGCAAGCAGAGAATTAAAACAAACACACGATGTTTACCTCGATTTTATTAATTTATATTTTGATCTTCCATTATGCAGCTGCCATATCTAGGGTAGCGTTCTTTTGCTCGATAAGATCTGAGAGGGTGCTATCGATCGTTGCAAATACATCTTCCTTGGGGAGACTTCCATCAACCTGAAACAAGCAAAATGCCTCCTTAATAATACTGGTTCGAACACACACATTCTCCCGACTTCAATCAACATATTAACAACCCAAAATGAGGTGAGGTGATACAGCTGTTCATCTTCTCTACATAACTGAGTTTACTTGTTCGTTACTGGAGCTAGCTCAACAATAATCAGGACCAACAAGTTACACCATTATATATATAAGAGGCTGACGAGGTTAAAGTTATTTCAGGAATTTAAGTAGTTAAACAAAAGTTGAAATTTTCTGATGTTGTTATAAGAAACCTGTTATCCTGGGTTCTAAAGACGCAAGTAGAGGTGGAGGGGGTTGGGTTGGGATTATCGGGTCAAAATGAATTCGCATTTAAATGGGTAATTTGGTGTGGGAGCAGGTCAGGTTGGGTTGATCCCCAAACACTTTTTAAATTTATTTTTTTAAAATTATTAAGGTGTTACTCATGCTTGCAAAAAAATAACGTACTAAATCATAATGTAAACGTTTGTATAACACGTTGAACCGATTTTCAGTTTTTGCTAAATATCATATTTTGACTCCAACGTTACCCAAATTGACCCATTTATAAGTAAACGGCTCCAAACTGCCATATCTAGATACAACTCACAAGTATAAACTCGTTTTATGAAAGCTTGATAATAGAACAAATGACTAATCTTCTTGCACTTGAGAGCAAACCATGTCTTTTGGAGGATGGATTATATATAGAAGAGAAGAAGCAGTTGAATACCAGCATAATAATAGCATAGGAACCAAGCTCGAATTCGAGTTAAACTCGAGTGCAAAGTCATATACCTTGACTGTAATATCTTTGAACATCGAAAGGACTGATTCTACATTCTGGTTATGTGTTTGCAGCCGTAGCTTCACCTGAAATAAGACAATAGTAACAAAAAAATAACTAATTGCTTGCATCATAAAATAAGACAAAGTTAACAAGAGCTAAAACTAAAATAACAAAACCCACCTATTAATCATGTTTATGGATGACCGAGTTATATGATGTAATTTCAGTCTTTCACATTGATATTGATATTTATAAAAAAATTTTTAAAAAAAAAACAACAACAACAACATTAAGAGCCATGTATAGAAAAGAGCTATTAACTTCCCTACCATTTTAACATTACAAAATAAATTTCCACTAATTTTCTTACCATTTCATGCTGCTCATTAGACCCTACCTCAAAACTAGATATTATGTAGTTGAAGTAGTGAAGTTATAGTACTTTACTAGTTACTTATGTGCTACTAGAAAGGTGAATAAACAAGATTAAATTTCTTAGACTCATCCATAATAATACCAATAAAATACTTGAAAACTGAGAGCCAAAGTAATGGATGGAATGTCTCGGAATCATAACGATTGAAAAAGGAGCCGAATATATAAAACATACTTTTTCTTCTGTATCATCAAAACGTTGTGTTAGCCTTGCTGCGATCTCTTCAGTTTCGGGGGGTGAATATGTCAAGTGGTATATTCTACCAGTGACGGGATCCAACCTGCGACCAACCACTCTATCTACAAGAATCTCCTGAGGAACCTGTTATCAAGCAAGCAAAAGGAATAAGTTAATAATGGCGAACGTACATGATAATGTTGTATCATTAAAGCTGCATTATGCTACTATGCAATTGCTTCTCTATATTAACCCTGATCAACTGCATAACTCAGAAGTGGCAACTTCAACCCTTTACTTATGAATGGGTCGATTCATGTTAGGTCTCTTACGGTTCACGCAGGTAAAACAAAAAAGATAGCTTCATAGAAAATGGTTCATATGGGTCGTAAGTTGCCCAAATTGTATATTTAATGCATAGAACCCCCTAAACTATTATATTAAAACATAAATAAATTATAATTGATATAAATAAATATATATTTTTAAATCATAATTGACACAGTAATTATTCACTAAATATTTATAAATCTGACAAAAGGTGTTTTGGGTCAACCTAACCCAACCCATTTCAAACTGAACAAATATACCCGGTTTGACCTGTTACCTAACCCGTTTATGCGCTTATTTTGGCACCTCTAGTCATTGAAAATAATTATTCAAATAGTTGAAGCAACAACACGACTCTCACATCAAGAAGGATAAAAAGGTCAGGCTTAAAACCAAAGGCTTGAAGTGCTGTTGCTTGTGATGAGCTTCTTGGGTACCCATCCAAAAGCCAACCCTTTTCAGCAGAATCTGGTTGCGATAACCGATCCTTCACCATCTATATATCCATGAAAGATATCATTAGTTACAAAAGATCAAAAGAAAGTGAAGAAAAAATCAAAGAGCCTTACCATGACAACTATCTCATCTGGAACCAACTGTCCTTTCTCCATAAAATCCTTTGCTTGCTTCCCATTATCAGATCCTGCCGCAACTTCTGCTCTCAGTAAATCTCCAGCTGCAACATGGACTAAATCATACTGCAAATATGAATATATTTTGATTTAAGATACTATGTAAGAAGGAAATTAATCATAAATAACTTCAAACTTTAAAGAATAAAGAATGCATCATATTGTTATAAATGGATTTCTCAGCATACACATTTATACGGAAGTAGAGCAGAAAACGTTTCTGTCCTCCAAAAGTTGTGTTTGCGTTAACATGTAGTCTTACCTAACGAGTCCTAAGATGGGATACTAAAGCACAAAGGTAACAAAATTATGTGAGACCTTTAACGATTATCAATCAACGTAAGTACAATAAAAGCTAGAATCAGGTAAAGGCGTAAAGCTCTCTCCTTTAGAAGAAACTGATATGGCTTCACAAAGGATGATCGCACTATGAGGGTTTCGGACCTTGAACCTTCCACTCTTTAGTGAGAGTACCAATGCTAATAACCAAATTGGCCATTCGTTGGGATTAAGGGTAAGTAATAACGTCATAATAGATATTAAAATCACTTGCATCCATAACATCATAGAGTCTCCTAAAATCTAGTAAGCCACATTCTAATCCAATTACAAAGCTCAGATACATAAAAATGGTAACATTATTGCAAAGAATGACAACTAAAGAGATTTTCATTGACTAGTCATGGATCAAAAGATCGCGTATATGTGGTTATAAACTGAAATACAGAAAGACATAATTCAACACAAACGGTTAATATTACCAAAAGAACATATAAAATTCTATAAAGAAACAACGCATACTATTTTACATATCTGAATAACGAAATATCAGAACGAGATTGGGGCTTCAAGTCACAACATAATTAATGTCAGCATTTGGCTAACCATTCTTGTAAAATAATACTCTGCAACAATACTTTCATTTATTTATTTAAATCATTTTCAAAATAATCAGTACTTGTCAGAAATAACAAATAATCCCTTTAAAATGGAAATGCGCTTACTTTACTAGTAATTAGCTCGCATTGTGTTCCTTTACCAGAAGCAGGAGCTCCAGATATCATAATTTTCAAAGGAACCCTAGCTTTATTATCCATTGACGCCACAATCTGCTAATAATTAAACAACAAATTAAACCCAAAATTCATTTTTAAAAAGATAAATGAAATTGCGTACCGGTGAACACCGTTGATTGGGGGTTTGTTTGCAACGGAATCTAACAGATTTTGCATTATAAGTATTGCTAATTGAAGAAGAAGAAGATGTGAATGATAATGATGATGACAGATGTTGTGAATTGAGGAAATCAAGGGGTGTATGTTGTTTGGGTTTCGATAACATCATTGATGATGATGATGGATTTAAATAAGGACAACAAGCCATAGCTTTCTTTGATTAGATTTCACTCTCGCAGCTACAAAACCCTAATTGCTTGCTTGCTTGCTTGCTACTGGATCTTTTGACATGTAAAGAAGAAATAGAATTCATGGACATGTATTTGGTAGTTGGTTAAATTATTTATTAACAACCGGTGTAAAACATTACTAAGACTATAACATTATAGTATTATATTAAATGAGAAGATTTCGTACAAGCTAATAAAAATGTGTTGAAATTTTAATAAGTAAGTCAATAATATATATTTCTCGGCTCACTATAAATAAATTAGTCAAAAATATAATTTTTCCATTAGCATACATAACTCGTATATGATCATTGAATGATACTACATGGAAATCTAAACAGTATTCTCAAAAGACCGTACAATTTTATCTAATGACATATTCAAAAAATTTGCGTCTACTTGATCTCTCCAAAAGTACCTAACCATAAATCATTAGATGAATTTTTATAGATCATCTTAACACATGAAAAGATAGTTAATCATATTAAAACATAATTAGAAACGTGAGTTGCAACAAACTACCGATAAACGAAGCTTAGAGAGTAGACGAGTGAAATAAATTTAAAAAAAAAATGTTCAAGTAATATACACATAAGACTATCATTAAAAGGAAAAAGTGTGTATGTGTATATGTTGTCACACAATTAGAACTTAAAATATGAATCTTAACTTAATGAAGGAAAGTATACTATTTTTTTCTAACAATATAGTAAATCACTTAAAACTAAGAAAAAGTGTAACATACTTGACAAGTTATTAAAAACGTATTAGATATTTTAATAGTTGAGTAAATGATATCACTTGGTATACTAACTTGACACAAAATATTATACTTCATCATCATTCAAAATTCGAATATATTTAAACTAAAAAACGACAAATTGTAATTCACTTGTCCATTTCTTCACTTTAGAATTTTTATTTACTGAAATAACTTGCAATCTTCATTAGACGAAAAAGAAACAATTTTCATAAAAAGTGTTGACTTACAAACTCATAATTAATTTTAACATCTCTCCATTGTTAAAACATTAATAAGACAAAAAAAATTTTATCAATTCCTTTATAATGATGCATTCATTAAACTTCTTTTCATTATGACTATGTTTTTTAGTGATTCTCATTTAATATTGAATTTAATCAAAAATTTATATGATATGACATGATGGATTGAAGAATGAACTCTAAAGATGCCACATTGAATTTATGATAAGGAGAGCATCCCACATAGGAAGGGGGATACTCTCTTAGTATACAGGGAAGATATAACCCAACCCATCAATATAATTAAATCAAATAAATATTTATCAAGTTGAGTAACAATCAAGAACAATAATCTACCTTGGCAACTCACAAATTCAAATCATTGCAAATATCTCAATATGGTAGAAGATCTAATATGCAAAACAATTTGAAAGAGAAACAGAAGAAACATGAGATGAGCAATCAGAAACATTATAGAGTAATAGTGAAACACAATCATTGAATTACCAAAAAAAAATCTATAGAACAAAGTGTACTAATCTTATAAAAGATCCACTTAATGATACTAATCTTATATAATTAGTTGATGTATATTTTGATGTCTACCAACAAATACATATTTAAACATTAGATTATAAGTAAGAAATCATAAATTTGGAAAATTAAAACTCTAGATGTGAGACTTGAGAACATGAAGTTGGTTCAACGAATGAATTGGATGGGTTAATTCATATGCACGACTAAATTGAGGTACATCAAAGGATTTTACATCAATTACATTTAATTTGATTTAATCATCGACTTTAAATGGGATAAATGATTTCTTACATGGCACCTTTAGCTTTAGATAACTTACCAAATGATGACACATTATCTTTTAGTTTCTACAAAACATCCAAATAAGCTAGGGGGATAGGCAATTAGTATATAGGGAAGATCTTACCCAAACCTATCAGTTTTAGCATGCTAATGCTAAATTGTAGTATTATAAAATGTCTTGCATAATAAAATTAAGTTTTAGCATGCGAAATCGAATTTTGCAAAGTTGACATGTTTATTAGACTCCTCCCAATGGTAAAATGAAACTGAGAGAAACCGACGCACCACATCAGCGCCACGTCAACTTTTTTCAAAACTGATTGAAACTGACGGACCCCTGCTATCAGTTACACCGTCACTTTAATTTTTAGGTCCCACATTTACCAATTTACCTTTACTTTATACACACATGAAAAGAGAAAAAAAAGTAACGGAGCATCGGAAATCCGACGGAACCAAACTGACGGGCCGTGTCATCAGCGTCGACTTCGTCGGTTAAAACCGACGAGAAGTGACGAGCATGGTTGGGAGGGCTCTTACTACCTCCCTCCTTCTTAGTCCACGTTATCCCAAATTAAATATTCACTTTAATTTTAATGTATAAAGAAAAATTAATAGGTATATATAATATTTTATTAGTAATGAGTGAAGTTAATATATTTTTCTAAAATTGCATGTATTTTCAAAATGATTATAATTTCAAAAGTAAAAATTATAATGAGACGGAGATAATAACTTTTAGTTCATATTTTGTGTTATCTTAATCAATGAAAAAATCAACATATTCATAGATACATACATACATTCCAGCTTTAGATGCGTTTATCAATAATTAAAATTTTTATTAGTTTTAATGGTTTATGGTTATGTCAAAAAGTTTTAGATTACAAATCAACTCTCTAATTAGAAATATTTTCTCTCCAAGTTTCACTATTTTAGAAAATTAAAATCATACTCAGCAAATTCACACATGATTCGAATTCACTAAAATCTCCGTGATGAAGTGGATATCCTCTTCAAACATAATGAGTGTGATCTATCAATTGGTACCGCCGCTTTCTCTCTACCGGAACACGTCATATAACCATCTCATTGTTAGGAAGACTTTCGGCAAAAAGAACCTTCACGATCAACATACTCCATCGAGTCTCATCATCTTTGAACCTCTCATCATCCACATCACTCGCTTTAACATCACAAAACCCGATAGTTCTCCTCGAAATTGAAAACTTGCGCAAAAAACTTCTTCAAAACAGCAGCACTTTCGAAAAATCATATATCTCTATTCAATGGTCCAATCAATACCATATTTTTCTCCATGTCAGATCTATGCGTTTTGAAACCTTGTCCAAAAATCACGATGATCCAACGGTTGATGAACCCATTACAATTATTTTTCTACAGCCACACAAAAAACCCAAAGAATATTTTGCATCAACTTCAACAAATTATAGCTCTCTATAAAAATCTCCAATCACAAATTCCAAAGTCAGATCGTAGAAGAACCTCTTATGAACCTACAGTCCAAATTTCACAATGATCCGAAGGTTAACGAATCCATACCGTCAATTATCCCGACGCTGCTAAGAATATGACAAACCGCAATTTTGTTCTCTCGTATTGACTTTCTCCCAGTTATGTGATTTTTCCCCACGAACCTCGCTCTGGTACCAGTTGATGGGAACGACCCCGCTCTCAAGCCACTTGTTGTGATCGATCACAACCACACCAAATAAAGAAACACACAAACCATGTATAAGTCAATAAATAAATGCACAAAACAAAAAAAAAATGCATAACACACGATATTGAATCACCGAGACCACCACACGGGACGGAGGGAGACGACTTTAATAAACTTTCTATTTTCCCTCAACAACAACAACATTACCCAATCTCGCCTAAGCAAGGTATGAGGGAGGTAAGATGTAGACAATCGTACCTCTACCATAGGGTAGAGAGACTACTTCCTGATCTATTTTCTCTCATCCTCCTCCACAAAATAATCCTACTCAAAGACGCCTATTTATACAGACAAACACAAAATAGTTTTCTAATTAGATTACAAATCAACTCTCTAATTAGAAAAAATTCTCTCCAAGTTTCACTATTTTAGGAAATTTCATACTCAGAGTACCATTGAATTGAATTAACTACACTAGGAAGTAGGGATGGCAAAAGCACCCGAATTCGATGGAGATCTCTGAACTCCGCAATTTTCGGGTCGGATTGGGGATGACATTTCGGATTTTGGGGCGGATTTTGGGGCGGATTTTGGGGCACAAAATGGGGATTCTTATCGGGTACGGGGTGGAGAATGGGTACGATCATCCCTGCTCCGCCCCGCCCTGAAATGTATTATATATAATATAATATAATATGTTATAATAATATTTTCATATATCCTTAATACTTTCTACTACATTTTATTTTGCCTTATATTATGAAGATCATGAACCCGAACTTTAATTACTCGTGTTATTTTGATTACTTATGCTGTTTTGGTTACTCTTGTTGTTTTGACTTAGTGTCTTGTGATGTAGTCGGGATATTCTAAGACCATTTTGTGATGAACTTGGTAATTTTGAACCTTGTATTTGTATTATTAATGTAAACCAACTACGATATATTGTCTTGATCATTATGTTAGTTTGTTTTTAGAAAAAGAAAATATTACTTTATGCATTGATAGATAATATTGTAACGAAAATCAGCAAAAACCTCGGATTTAGAGTATTATCAACGTGAAAACGGTTTTAAGGAATTGGTGTCCCCGGTGGGGTACCCCCGATCCCCGTTAGGGTTTGGGAAAACCTATCTCCCCAATGGGGTGCTCCGATAAGATCCCCATTAACGAGTTTGGGGTTGGGTTACTACTCCCCGTTGCCATTCCTACTAGGAAGTATTTAAAATTGGCACGTTTTGAGATTTAAAAATAATAATACTATAATAAGGTTGTTGCATTTCACAGAGATAAAAAAAAGTTTGTATTTATTCACGACTCACGGGTACAAACATAGATCCTAAAAAGATCCTGATTGACTCTTCCAAGTAAACTATATCATAACCTAAAATGGTCAGCTAGACTGGTGTTACGTATTTGGTGCTGTTGGCCTTTTCCCACTATACAAACCAAGACTTGGTGCTATTGATCCTGTACAGTCATGGCATGTTACCCTTATTTTCGTGTGTTTCCAGTTTGATTTAAAGTCATTATAATGATGGGTTGCGGGGGAAGCCACTTCTCGTCCGAACTCTATCTATGATCATCAGCCTCCCGGATAAATCTTCTTCATAACTCACAACCTGCCATTATAACAACATCCCACGTTTACGTAAATTGAAAGAACATAAGTAGGAGTTGAACATGACTAATATCAAATAACTTAATCAAATTCAGTTTGTATTAACACCTTGAATAGTGTGCTTACTCTCAAGTAGAGGTGGCAGTCTCGACCCATTTATAGTGAAAGAGTCGATTTGGTTATACTTGCCTCCAGCAAGTCAAATGAGTAAAACTTTTAAAATTTGGCTAAATTGCTAACGGGTTGAACGAGCCAAAAAGGATGAAAGTCACAGTGTGTATTCACAACGCATAAAACCATTAAAATTGTTTTATTGTTAAGCCAACTATACTTTGTAAAGGTATAATTTTCGAATCAAACTTATAACTTAATTTTTAAGAATTCGAGAAAAGATAAGATATTAAACCACCCGCCCACCCATTTTGCAACCACACTCTAGTATTAAACATCGAAGTTGGAACGAAGCAGAATTACATTATACCATATCCAATCTCCGCATCTAAATTATAACAATACTCAAAATGTGTTTTTGGTTTTCAATCTCATTCTTCCACTAGTAGGAAATGTCTATTGCAATGGTTGTGGAGGTTGATAAATGTATATTAGAACTCCCTATGTTCAGTTATGTAGCTGAAATTTGTAAAAGTCGAGTAAATACTTCAATTTTATCAAACTTTCCATGTACCAAGGCATAGAGCAAATACCTGTGATTCTGTTTGTGTTTCACTGAAAGCTCCATAAATGCTAGCATTTTCTTCTCTACCAGGATTGGTAATATCGTCCTTTTCAGTAGTACTGGAACCATAGCAAACAACAAAGTATTAAAAACCTGTTGACGCTTAACTGAAATTACCAGAAATCTCTTGACTCACACTCAAAACATCATCGGTTACTTCTCCTAATCCTAATTTATAATAGTCCCCACTAAGAATACTAAGCTATTAGAAATACTAATACCAATACTTATCGTTTGAAATAATATTAATATACTTAATTGTCTAATAGAATAACAACATTATTTGATTTTAAAAATAAAAAAATGGGAAATAAAGAATGACAGCCCTTCAATAAGAATGAATTTGATGCATAAAGTTATTGTATCTTATGGTTAGATGTCATTATCATTGAAGATTTACGGTTACTATACCACTATTGATGTCACAAGCAAACCTCGTAAAAAAATAACAAAATTCCATTTGACACATGGGTTTAACAGTAACAAGTATAATAAAGACAATTTAGAGCAATCAACTGGGAAAGCGGATGTCACCTCCTTGTCCAGTTCTTAGACAACCTAAATGCAGAATGAAGATCGTCGCCAAGCCTTGAGCAATCAGATGTATATACCTGCTTCATTGGTATCAATTGGGACTTTGCCTAGCGTAGATGATAGATATGGAGAAAGGACTGGGCAGCTGGCTTAGGTAACGTGTCAAAGCTTGGTTTTTTCATAATAACTTTTACTCTATTCCATATAATTAGTGGGTCATTTATGATTAAAAATGGGTTAATTATTTCAGAGTATATTGAACTTTACAATTTTTTATAAATGTATTTACTTAACTTTCAAAAGTTCTATTTTATGTATCTGAATAGTGCTATTGTATTCATCTACATTATCAAAAATGCAAAAATTAATGATGTGGAGGTTGCGGATGTAGCAAAAACTGATGATGTGGATGAATAAGACAGCACTATTAAAAAGTTGGAGACATAAAATAACACTTTTGAAAGTTAGGTACATATATTAATAAAAAGTGTAAAGTTGAATGAACTCCTAAAAAATTATATGCCTAACAATGTAATTTTTAAAATAAGATGCTTTAGAAAGTTTATGAAATAAAAATACACTTCAGGAGCCTTTTGACCCCTATGAACCGTTTCCTTATAAGCTAAACTTTTTTATTTTACCTGTTTGATCCATTATAAATAAGTAACAACCCAAATTCACCCATCCGTAAGTAAATGCGGATATAGCCACCTCTAGTAGATCATAAAAGCTAAACTAATCAAACTATCAAAAGATACCTCAAATACACTTTTATCAGTGGCTGTTCTCTTCGGTGACTTCTGATCACGAATCTAAAGGTAATATATAATATTAACAAACAATTTATGACAATGAGTCAGTGACACTCAAAATACCAAAATAAAATCAGTTTATTTTACCTTGCTTGTTTGCTCTAACAAATCTTCAATAGCAGTAGCAACATCAGGGACTGACTTGGAAATTTCTCCGAGATTCTCAGTGACCTTATTTTCAATAGAGGTAATCCTGCAAAAAGGACCAATGTGACTCGATACAGAAGATAGTAGACCTTTTATGCTGCCATCTTCGAGGAACCTTGGTTTTTTATTGCACGCAGCTGAATATTTGGCCTCCTTCCTTACATTGATATCAGATTGATCATCAATGGTTTTGGGGTCCTAGGATTGATTTTTTTAACTGAGTTGGATATTGGCAACAATAAGAAATAGATACTATAGTGAGTGGTAAAGGTAGCAAGATAGACAGGTCAGACGGGTTGGGTACCACGTCAAAACAGGTTTCGGTAAAAAGGGAAACTTTTCAGTACGTGCCCAAATGGATCGTTCCAGACTGATCCAGATACACTTATCAAGTTTTTTATGTTATAAAATTTAATGTGTTAGATATTAGTTACAATATATATTTTTAGCTTAACCTACTTGACCCGTTAGACATTAAACATAGCCCGAATCAACCCAATTTTAGGTAAACTGGCACCACTTGTTAGAGTTAAAGATAAAACATCAGTAGAAGAAACACAGGTCCAAAATATCCATATACGAACATGAAAGAAAAAAAAGGCAGTTGTGGTGTAAACCTTCTTAATGCACTCCCAAATCCACTCTATTGTTACAGTTTGTATCCCCCATTGACAAGCAGCAATATATTTTGATCCTTCTGTGAATTTGCATATCAAATAATAGACCTTTTTGGTCAAATTGTTAACCAATCTACCACCAAGAACATGACATAAGTTTCTGAGTAGCTCTTTATCCTTCTCCTCTACTGGGATACGCAAAAACGCAGCCCTGTGAATCCTGATAAAGGAACTTTGCATTGAAGTGGAGAAAAGAGAATGTGACTGCTAACATCAAGCAAGTGACCATCCTTTATCAGAAATGTTTAACTTTGATTAGCTGTTGCCAATTGATGGTACATGCAGACTTCACTAACACATACAAAAGGAAGATAAATGTGAAGTATGCAACATATAGAAAATAATCATCAACATGTAGGTAGTAAATTCTAATTCTCTGATGTATATATTATTTATAAATATTCGAATGTTCAAGATGTACATGACGGTAAGGTGTATTCATAAAATAAACGTAAAACCCAAAAGGCCTTTAACCTAGAAGTATGTGAGGAGCTCATCCACCAAGAGGTTGTGGATTCAAGTCACATTGGAGTTGATGCATATACATTATGTGTGATTGTACATAATATGTGTGATGAGTTGTAGGTTTACCCTTTAAAATAAAATAACATAAAATAAAATAAATAAAACAGCTACTCTCAGTCCTATCACTTTGTGCAGCAAATTGATTTCTTTAACTTTCTACTAAACAAGAAGTGGCGACTAATAAAAGTCAAACAAAGTGATCACAATGGTTCAGAGAGAGCTTATAACCTGCTTCAAGCATAACCCCATCATGGGTCATGAAACATTTTTGCTATCAAATAATGACTCACATGTTTCTTGCATATTTCCACTTACATTGCAAAATGCAAGCTAACAAGCATCCTAGATATTTTTCGTATTAGATGTTAACATTACCGGTTCTTGTTAGCATAACAATTGTTGCAAGAATTTGACAAGCTGGCAACATTGCTTTGTATTAGTTTTTAAACATCTACAAAAATAAGGAGCACAAAATTATCTAGCTTTCCATACTCGTGAATAAAGACTGTAAGTACAATGATATAAGCTAATTTATTTTGAAAATGTGCTTAAATGATTGGTGCAATTAATATATATAAATACTTGTACAACAGGTCAATATTTACCATAAAAATCATGAAGAATTTTAAGCAAGACTTATGATAGACCAAAAGAATAGTGAGACTTGGACCAATGCATTGATCATATTGGAATCCCTACTAACTCAGCTAGATAGGACACTATCACAAAATGATAATCTAAAAATAGCAACAAACTTGTATGAATTTGTCTGAGATATCTTCAGGTTCACAATAAAGACAATTGGCCACATGGTTTTATAATATCAGGTAATGACAGATGGTTATTTGTAGCACTCTAAAGTTGTCCAGGTTCCATCCCCCTTGGTTCCAATTCTTGGTGGCCTGCTGTTCAAAAAAATTATACTAACAGGTGATTAAATTACCTGTAGGCATGACCGAATCCAATGAGAGGATACAATAGTAACACCGTTGAGTTGCGTTGAACTGCACAGAACACCATGGGATTCAACAATGTAATTAACATCTTTCTCAGTCTGATAATCAACCACCTCACCGCCCCCTTCATGAATCCAATTGACAATTTCAGCTCTCTGAATAGTTGACCAAATAAATGAACAAGAATTGACACATCACTAAAAAACGTCATACCAGTGAAATGATTCAAGTGATTTTATTAATAACAGAAAGTAAATATATCATAAGCCGCAAAACTGTTATGTGAAGAACACAGGGCTGTACAACTAGCTAAAGGTTAAAGATCTATTGGATATTATGGTTCTAGGAAAAGATGCCAATAAATAATAGAACTAATCAAAGCGGTTTTTATTTATGTTCTGTTAGGCACCAACTCGAATTAAACATTTATGAGTGTCATTCAATAAGTTACTTCCACACTTTAGTACTTTACATTCAAGTCAAAACCTTTAAAATGAGATACTAGACCTTCTAAGACATTACACAAGCTAGCATATTTTGTAAATCAAATAGGAAAAACACCAATGCACATATTAAATATGCATACATTGGTGACAATAGGCAAATGATTCACTCTGGAAGAGCATCCGCATACTACCTAAAACTTTTACATGCACAGTTACTATCCAATACTACAACTTCCAACGCAGTGAATGTTTAGCCCATATGCTCTATAAATGACTAGCCCTGTACCCATGCAAAAGGCAGAAGGTTGATAATTTGTGACAGTTTTACGATTTTTTAGACGGTTCCCATCAGTTTCTAGTGATTTTCATCGGTCATCAATGCAAAAGGTAGCCTCTGATATTCCCAGACGGTTTCTGCCAGTCTTTGGTGGTTTCCAGCGGTTTCTTGCAATGTCCAACAGTTGCCAACAGTATCCTAATAGGTTTTACAAATTTCAGCAGTCACAAGTGGTCTCCACGCAGTTTTTGCGGGTTTCCAGTAATTGGTGGTGGTTTCCGAGTAGCTTGAATGAGTTTTTGGTAATTGTGGTTTACGGCAGTCACCCTGGGTAGTTTGCACTGGTTTCCAGTCATTGGCGTTTCTGACAGTCAACAACGGTTTCTGAAGGTTTTCAGCCGCCGCTGGTGGTTTGGGTAACTTCTGACAGCTTTTGAAAGTGTTGTTTCTAGGTAACCATGATAATCCACGTTGTCTGTGTTCTTGATATTGATAATCATAAGGTTGTACATTGACTCGTATATTTTAAGACAATTAACCTAAACCATAGAGCCCATTATAGTAACTGGGCCTAAACCTGTTTACATGTCTAGCAGGGCAGCTTCCGGCCGTCAGCGATGGTTTTCGAGTAGTCTTCAACAGGCTTCGGTAGTTACCGGGGTGGTCGGAGGTGAGAGTGTGATGCTTCACATTTTTATCCTTAGAGAAAAGACTGATGTGTCGCTTTTATTGGGAGGAGAAAAGAGAGTGATATGTTCAACTTTTATTGAGTGGGGGAAAAAGAGAGTGATATGTCACTTTCTCATTGAAGCTCACTAGTTTTCAAATGATGAGTGGTAAATGTTTGATATAATACTAATTAGTGTAGGTTATGCTGCAAGGCTACAAAACAGTAGAACTGCCACCATGTATTATAAATTTTGCACAGCCTATCAACAAGCCACAAATCTGACTTTTCCAAAACAAAGTGAGGAGGGCAAGCTTACTTGAACATCAGGATAGGACATGGAAAAACGAAATAAACGCCCTCCAAATACACTTGATTTATTGTCCAGGTTTTTATTGCTGATACAGTGCTGCACTTTCTGTTGACCCTTGTTCAAACTGCCAATACTTGAAAACTTGTTTTGGTTAGACGCAAACCCAAAACTTCCTTGAGAGTGCTTTTGTATTCCGGTCACTTGTACTTCTCCAGAGACATCACAAAACTGAGGTTTTTATACCTCTGTGACTGGACGTTTGGCAATGGTGGTTGAACGGTTGAGGAGCTCCCTTGTTTTTGACTACGCATGGCACTCGCAGATCCCTTATTGAAAAACATGGAATCTAGAAAATTAGGAATAACAGTTAGTGAACAAGATGAACACATTAAGACAATGTTATCAAGGTTTTGCCAAAACTTGTGACACTTGCATAGTTCTAATGGTAAAAATATACAAAACATGATTATTTAGTATATCCACAAGCTTAAGTAACATGACACCCAATAAATATTTTTAGATGTAGACCACACCTTTTGGGAGGAGCAAATCATAGGCAACATGTCTTCGGATTACAGGAATTTCTTTCTTTTCACGTTCACAGTCCTCGAGCCATATTGTTCTTACGACACTGATGACACCCATAGCAGAAAGGCTCCTTACTTCTTTCTTCTCACTTTCTGTTGAAATTTTTTCAGCTATCTAGTTAGCTGTTTCAGGGAGAGACAAATTTGTGGTACAACTAAAAAGGATTCTGTGAGTAGATCCATCCTATAAAGTTATTCTCTCTAAATTCCTGATAATTGTGTGTTAGACATCACAGAGTAACCACAGAAACAAGAGTAAAACCAAACACTTGTGCAATTTAACTAACCTAGATGAAAGAGGGTACGAGAATACATGCATCTCAACCTATACCATGTTAAATATGCTGCAGGTAAATAAAGTGCCATAGAGCTATGTACTTTTGTGTCATACAATAGTCATGTCAACCACGTTGGTCTAACCCTACACCTGCTTTATCACATCTTTCTTTTCAGAAAACTCCAGTGTTCTGACTAGTGAACCTAATTGTCCAAAATCCAAAGGAAATGAAGCATCTCAAGAAACAAGTAATCAGACTAACGATGAAACATTACACTCATTCAATGGATTGGTTAATAATTACTTAATAAGTAATATAAGAATGTCAGTATCATCTATGAACTCTTTAAAAGTAGTTGGGATATAGTCAAGCACAATAATTAATCTTATTCTAACCACTATAGTAAACTAGGGTTCCTTTATCAAGTACAGACACTAAAATTATAGTAAATGGGAGTAAGGTCAGAGTCATACCAAGCAAATTACAACCTTTCTGTCGCAAATCATCAAACATTTCCTGCAAATCATTAGAAACAATTACTAATACTAGTAAGCTTAATAAGAAACTGAAATAATAAACGAATTATTATACATAGATACATGATCTGGAGAGGAGATAACGTGGTAGTCATTAGGAGAATTTCGAGAAGGATCACAACCGTGGAAGATTTCAGCTCCATTATCTTTCAAAACATCGAGAAGCGAAGCGAATTATTCGGGCGGAACTAAGCTCGGAGAGATGAACACGTTCGCTCCATTAAACGTTGTCGTCTTCTTCTTCATATCTAATCTATGTATCTGAGCAATTGAAAATAGAATAGGAATTGGATTCAGCACAGTAGCAATCGAGGTTAATATTTACTCCGTACATCGATTTTAAACGGTTAATACAGTATCGATAAGCAGGAATGGCGGGAAAAAGTTTAACTTTTAATTTGTTTAGGGTGTTTGTTTTGACATTTGAGGTTTTGGGTTTGGGAACGGCCGAACGGAAATGAAAAATGTCAAGCGTGTGTTTGGTTTGAAATTTGGTCATTCTAGATTTGTAGGTATAGATTTAGGTGGTGTTTGTATCTTGTTACGTCTATTATACAACGACGGGTATCAAAATTTGAAATCTATCCAACAAATTAAAATGGGATATTAAAAAAAAACACGTCATTCGTCATGTCACTTACTTTCCCGCCAAAACTTTACATTCATTATTTCCCTAAACTCCTTAATTTCCTCTTCGTTATGACTAATTCACAAAAAAAAAAAACTGCCTCATATCCCCCCATTACATATTTACATCGCTATTTAGGAAGTTAATTAACACATAGTTTCTAGAATACAAATAATGGATCCTCCATTATCAATGTCATTATGCTTTAGAATCTCAAATCGTTCTTCTTTTCCTGACATGCGTATCTCACTCCGTCTGTCCGTGACACTAGATTTTAATTCCGGTAATGTTGATCTTTTTTTCTTCACCGATGATTTACGCTTTATGATTTCTGCAATCATTGATGAATTTGGCGTTGAAGCAGTTTATCCTATCTGTTAGAACCATTCACCACATGATTTTCATTAGTTAGTATATGTTGCTATGTTTTAGTTATTGGTAGAATATATATTTACTTGATTCAAACCACATTAGAAAAAGACATACGATTTTTTTCCAATCAAATACTAATACTTTGGTAGTTAGATACAGTTTAACAAATTTATGTATGAGATTCTCCAATATCAAAGACCCTGTCTGTTTTTCAAATTAAGGGACGCACACCAACTGTTTGATAATATGACTAAATATATTTCACGTTCACAAATAAACTAATAACCAAAACAAAATATCAGTTCCTTCACTTGGCTTTTTCGTATTCTCACATATTGTAAAATTTCTATATCTACTTGTAATATACGTGATAGGATGCATATTAATGCCACATTCTAATGTTTCCAATATCAATTGTAAGTCAGATATCTATATGATTATTATGTTGAGACTGATTTCAGATTGTTCATCTTTGCATTATCCAACTCATATTTTACACATTTGAATGTTGCTCATCGTCTACATTTCAAGAATTTATGTTCTCTGTATTACATATATTGATGAAACCACCCACCTTACACGTTACATAATGATTTATCATATGTTTTTTAATAACAAATTGTTATTGTTTCTTATGTTCTCTGAATACGTGTGAAATAATAATAAAATTATGAGTATTATATAATATTAAATGTGTGAATCAGAATAGTTGTTAAAGTTTTACGGTTAAATAAAATTAAAAATAATAAACAATTATTGCGAAAAATTAATTAAATGAAAACATAAACTCTTTACCACGGATTCAAGTACTTGTATTTAAATCAATCTAAATATACGAGAAGATTATAAGACTTACATTGACTTGCTCGGTATGATAAATCATGTATCTTAATCTTCAAACTTGTAGCCCTAGTACAAGTGGACTAATTATTCTTATGCCCTTGTTGGAGGATGCTAACGTGTTCATCCCGATAATAGTCACCGTTGGAAAAACCGCTAGCTATTTCATCCCTTTTGAAAAACGGTTAGTCTAATTTTCAAAATCGTATTTTGAAAATCTGACTGTCCAGTTTCAAAACCGTATTTTGAAAACCGGACGCTTTTCAAATCCGAACCGGTCCAAATTTCAATAACATTTTTTGAAATCGGAACAGAAAAGGGGAGAGGAGAGATTTGGGGTTTTGTAGTTGTGTGTTGATTAACATTTTCTATTAGGCATAGGTTTATATTTATAGTTAAATATTACTCCCTCCGTCCCAGAATAAATATCAACATTACTATTTATATTTGTCCCAAAATAATTGTTCACTTGCAAAAGATAACTATTAAAAATCATTAAACTCTCAATATTACCCTCATTTATTACTCTAAATCATTTATTTGTTAAATAAATTCAGTCAAACTTACCTTTATTATAAGGACAAAATTGACATTTATCCAACCTATCTTAATCCCAACAAAAAATGTTGGAGACATTTTTTGTGGAATGGAGGGGGTAAATCTAATATTTGTCTAACAAGTATTCCTAATATTTACATATTAAACCTAAACTTTATTATTTAGTTATTTGAATTATAACTTCTTTATAATTTAACCATTAAACTTAATTATGATTAAATTTAGTCACTGAATAATTATCTTATCTTTATTAACTAATTATCATAACTAATTAATAACCTCATATTTATTATCATCTATAATAAACATATTTCTATCGGTGATGCATCGATATGATCCATTAGTGTCTTAAGCATCTGATTAAATAATTAAGTATAATTACCGTGCATATAATCCTTTCATACTCCCACTTGTGCAAGATAATTATAGTTAACTCATTAGCTTTCCTATGACGATCACTAACAAGACACATATGATGTTTGAGTCATAAGAACTCTTATACCCTCCATAATCACTGAAAAGGTACTACAAAAGAGTAGCATATCCTTTTGCAACACGATATTCATGAGAGTGCCCGGCATGGACTATTTTCAACCTATCAATACTCTATGTTCTCGTTCTCGGTCTAGCGTCATCTGGTTTGAAATTACAAAAGTCTAAACTTTTCGAGCGCAACCATGCATTCTTCGGTTTCAACCATCAAGGGTCCCAACAATATCTCGCTTATTTAAAAGAGTGCAAATCACATATTGACTATTAACCATTCTACGCTTAGCTCCCACTGAACCCAGCAATCAGCCCTTAGGGCTACACATTTACGTGTAACGTTAGACTGTGCCTAAGTCCAATGCTCACCACGACTGAAATGCAATTAATATCTCATATAATGAGGATATCTCACTTGAGTTGACCTGTGATAGTAGTCCATGAAGTTATAACACTCAAAGCGGGTCAACCCAATATTTGATCCATTCAAATACCCATGAATCTTTGACAACCTTAGTGCCTTTTTAGGTCCTAAGATTTCGGCCAATATTTCATAGTCACCGTTACCCGGTTGTGATTCCCACGACAATGAGTAGGCTATGGAAGTTTTTGGAAGCCGACATGCGAAATTTCATAGATTGCTAAAACATACTAAATGGTTGATCAGCTTAAAGCATTATGTAAAAACTAAATTATCTTCATAATTCTTTAGAACATAAACTCTCAATAAGATTCATCGGTTTAATCAATACATAATGAATTATTTCAAGCCTATAGGTATTTCACTCCTATGAGTTCAGCATCATAATGCATAGCTTGGGGCAACGCTTAATGGATCTTGTTGCGTTGTCAATTGACATTACCATACATGAGACAAAAGAACAGTCGATTGAAATCCACACTTTCTCCACACTTTCCATTGCGCGTTACATTTTGTATATATTTGATGTAAGGCTGAAATATATATGGAATTTCGACCATTAACGGGTATGAATAGCCTGTCACAAGGTTCAAGTATGAATTATCTCTCAATTGCACCTTGTTCAAGTCTATGACATATGAACCATCCCACGTTGATACATCGTCAAGTCTATTATATATGGATTATCCATCATTGATCCATTGTTCAAGTCTATCACATATGAACTATGTCTTGCTGAATAATTATGTATAGGGGATCTTGACTGAAGGGATCAATGCGTCTTTTTATAGTTGTTTGTTTCTTCATTTGATTTTCTAAAGTATTTTTGTTGTTCAACGATTAAACGAAAGCACAATCTGGATTGAAATGAATTTTGATTCAGGAACTGCCGATTGAAAAATGAAAATCAACAAATCATAAGATAAAAAATGACAGTTGATAAATAGTAAAGGGACCAGTTATGTAATTAACTCAAAAATTGAACAATTCAACCAACTTTCCCGGCAAAATTCCAACACAAGACCCTAAAATCTTTGTAACTGAAAACGGAATTAGTACATGGCTGAATCTATTACAATCTAAATCTTACATCAAGTAGGTATAGGTTTTGTCTGTTTTTTTGTTATCAGGATTTAAATTAAATACTCAGAGATCATATTTCAAGTAAAATTAAAGAAAAAAAAAAGTTATGTATGATGGTGGTTATTATGAGAATGAGCCGTACAGTAATCGAAATAGAATTGATGAAGCTGGACTTATGGATGAAGATGAAAATGGTAATAACAATGATAATGATGAAACCCAAGAGATAGCTCAGGACGATGCATGGGCGGTTATCAGTGCTTATTTTGAAGAAAAAGGGCTGGTGAGACAACAACTGGATTCGTTCGATGAGTTCATTCAAAACACAATGCAAGAAATTGTTGACGAGACCGGTGATATCGAGATTCGTCCAGAATCACAGCACAATCCAGGCCGCAATTCAGATTTCGTTGAGGTTATGAATTTTATTTTTTTAATTTATAATCTAATTACGAAATTAAATTAATGTCTATGAATTAAAAGTGTACTTTTGTGCAGACCATTTATAGGATTAGCTTTGGTCAGATATATCTGAGTAAGCCGATGATGACAGAATCAGATGGAGAAACTGCTTCTTTGTATCCAAAGGCTGCAAGGCTAAGAAACGTGACATATTCATCCCCATTATATGTAGATGTTACAAAAAGAGTCATTAAAAAAGGTCATGACTGTGAAGAAGTTGCTGAGACTCAAGAGTTTGCTAAAGTTTTTATCGGCAAGGTTTGGAACTACAATCCGTTTAGGAATTGTATAACAAATAATATATACGTGATGGGGACCCGTGCAGTTTCTGATGCACACTGATGTATAACAAATATTAACACGTGTCGCCATAACGTTTGTTTTTACTTGAACCAGCCCGTACTTTTTAGTAACTAGTATATTATTTTTTGGGTGATACCAAATTAAATGTAGGTACCTATAATGCTCCGTTCAAGCTATTGTAGTCTGTACCAGACATCCGAAAAGGACTTAACAGAGCTAGGAGAGTGTCCATTTGATCAAGGAGGATATTTTATTATTAACGGAAGTGAAAAGGTTCTGATAGCTCAAGAAAAGATGAGCACCAACCATGTGTATGTATTCAAGAAAAGGCAACCTAATAAGTATTCATATGCAGCTGAAGTTCGATCAATTTCCCAATCACAAAACAAAAACCCAAGTGGGATGTTTGTCCGTATGCTGTCTCGTGCTGGTGGTAAAGAGGTAATCAAATTGTGGTAGTTTTAACAATACATGGAGCAAGAATTAGTTTAAATAGATTTGGTTTTACTTTTACTGCAGGGATCTTCAGGGCAATACATTCGTGCTACTTTACCATACATACGTACTGAGATCCCAATAATTATAGTGTTTCGAGCTTTGGGTTTTGTTGCAGATAAAGATATATTGGAACATATTTGTTACGATTTTTCTGATACTCAAATGATGGAATTGCTTCGTCCATCTTTGGAAGAGGCGTTTGTCATTCAAAACCAACAGGTTGCTCTTGATTATATCGGAAAGAGGGGATCTACAACCGGTACCCCAAAAGAAAAAAGAATCAAGTACAAATTTTTGCAATTCAAGATTAAGTGAATAGTTAAATTTTATACTTGAGATCGATGTAGTATTGTAGAAAGTAATATACTTGTAGGTATGCAAAAGAGATCCTTCAAAGGGAAATGTTGCCACATGTTGGTGTTGGGGAGCATTGCGAGACTAAGAAAGCCTACTATTTTGGGTACTCATAATATATATAGGCTAAATTAGAAGCACAAGTTGTAACTTAAGATTAAGCAAGATTTATGAAAGGTTGATTAATATGTAACAGTTACATTATCCATCGACTTTTATTATGTGCACTTGGAAGAAGGCAACAGGATGACAGAGATCATTATGCAAATAAGAGACTAGACCTTGCTGGTCCTTTACTTGGAAGCTTGTTTCGTATGGTCAGTTTTTTTGCTAGTGTATCCCATAAAGAAAATTTTACTTCAAAATTTTGCGTTTCTTATCTGTTTTTCAACTGATCCAGTTATTCAGGAAACTCACAAGGGACGTTAAGTCCTACGTTCAGAAGGTTCATAATTTCTTCCTTTAACTTTCTTCTTAAACCAAAAATTGTTTTGCTTTTTCAATATACAGTATATGTAATGAATTTGAGTGAATGATTCAGAGTGTTGATACTGGGAAGGATGTTAATTTGCAATTTGCAATTAAAGCTAAAACAATTACCAGTGGGCTTAAGTACTCTCTTGCTACTGGGAATTGGGGGCAAGTCAATTCAGCAGGCTCTAGAGCTGGAGTTTCACAGGTCAATTCCCTTTTTGGTATCTCATATGATTGTTCTTTTATATTCATTTTCAGATTTATAATGCTTGCTTGCGTTTCAGGTATTGAATCGGTTAACATATGCCTCCACACTCTCCCACTTACGTAGATTGAACTCACCAATTGGACGAGAAGGTAAATTGGCAAAGCCTCGACAGCTGCATAACTCTCATTGGGGAATGATGTGTCCTGCAGAAACACCCGAAGGACAAGTAATATCCATTACCTCATATTTGATTAGTTACATATTGTATATATTGCCAATTCTCAATTGGTATATATGTTTTTCCTTAAAACTTTTCAAGGCATGTGGACTAGTAAAGAACCTTGCACTGATGGTGTACATAACCGTTGGATCAGCAGCAAATCCTATTCTTGAGTTTCTGGATGAATGGAGTATGGAAAGTTTTGAGGTCTTTTTCTTTCTCTTTCATAATTGGAGTACATAAATATAATAAGCTTATTGAAGAAATTAATATGATTGTTGGGTATAGGAAATATCACCTGCTGTTATACCTCAATCTACAAAAATATTTGTCAATGGTAGCTGGGTAGGGATTCATCGCAACCCCGAGCTGTTAGTGAGGACTCTGAGGCAGCTAAGGCGACAGGTGTTGCACTCTCTTTGGTTGTTTTGTTATCTTATTATAACTATTTAACGCTATTAAAAACTTCAAATGAATTTACCTTTACAGGTTGATGTGAACACTGAAGTTGGAGTGATTAGAGACATTCGTTTAAAAGAACTGAGGCTATATACAGATTATGGGCGATGCAGTCGACCACTGTTCATTGTAGAGAAACAGAAGTTGCTCATAAAGAAAAAAGATATATTAGCCTTGCAGCAAAGGGTATGCACAAATTTCCCTTTGTTACTTCAATCATTCTATTAAACAATTTCACTAAGATTTTTTTTTTTATATATAATAATTTAAGGCATCTGCGGACGAATGTGGTTGGCATGATCTTGTGGCGAAAGGATTTATCGAGTATGTTGATACTGAGGAAGAGGAGACTACTATGATCTCTATGACCATAAATGTATCACTAACCGAAACTCGATATATCTACCGAACATGACTTATAGCCAAAGCATTAGAAAGTTATGCTTTTTTGTTTGTTTGTTTGTTTTCAGGATCTTATACAATCAAGAATGAACCCGGATGATGCTTATTCTGAAACTTACACCCACTGTGAAATTCATCCATCATTAATATTGGGTGTTTGTGCTTCTATCATACCGTTTCCTGATCATAATCAGGTATTTCATTTTGTTGTCATTCTTTTCTGTGCATGTATATTTTATAATATCATTTGTAACATATTTTACGAAACGCAGTCCCCACGTAATACATATCAATCAGCAATGGGAAAGCAAGCAATGGGTATGTATGTTACTAATTACCAGACAAGAATGGTAAGATATGAACTCGATAGTATATTCTTAACTCTTACATAAAAAATTTATGACAGTTGTGAAAATATTTTAATTAATACGTAAGTTTTGTGATTTTAAGGACACATCGGCCTATGTTCTATACTATCCTCAGAAGCCTTTAGTGACTACTCGGGCAATGGAGCATTTGCATTTCAGACAGCTTCCAGCAGGCATTGTAAGTGAGTGTGGTTACTTTTGCAGTCATTCTACATCTACTTTCCATTTGTAAATGCATCTGAGTATTCTGCTACCTTGAACAGAATGCCATTGTTGCCATTGCTTGCTACTCTGGATATAACCAAGAAGATTCTATTATCATGAATCAATCTTCAATAGACCGTGGATTCTTCCGATCATTATTCTTTCGTTCATATCGGGATGAAGAGAAAAAGATGGGGACTATGGTCAAAGAGGATTTCTGTTGTCCTAATAGAGATACCACCACGGTTAGCATACAAACTTTAAATGTGTGTCTCTCATTTCATTTATAGAAAATGTGAGTGACGATCACAATGCAGGGAATGAGACATGGATGTTATGACAAGTTAGACGATGATGGCTTTGCACCTCCAGTGAGTAGTTAGTTATCATCTAGACTTAATGGTATCATTTTTAGCCATTGGTTAATCTAATTTTTACAACTCAGGGCACAAGAGTCTCTGGTGACGATGTCATTATTGGAAAAACGAGCCCAATTGCTCAAGATGACAGTCAAGGGCAAGCTTCGAGGTATACACAAAATGATCACAGCACAAGCTTGAGACACAGTGAAAGTGGAGTTGTGGATCAGGTACAATGTCGACATTAACTTAATTGACCTGAACATGATTTTTTTTGTAAAATATGGAATTTTGGTAGGTTTGTTTGACAACAAATGCAGACGGATTGAGGTTTGTTAAAATTAGAATGAGATCAGTTAGAATCCCACAGATAGGGGATAAATTCAGCAGTAGGCATGGACAAAAAGGAACGGTTGGGATGACTTATACACAAGAAGACATGCCATGGAGCATTGAAGGTATATCTCCTGACATCATTGTCAATCCACATGCCATCCCTTCTCGTATGACCATCGGTCAGCTCATCGAATGTATCATGGGCAAGGTTGCTGCTCACATGGGAAAAGAAGGAGATGCTACCCCTTTCACTGATGTCACTGTAAGTCGTCTATTCTAGTTAATAAAAGGGCAACTTTCAGCAATAAGTTCCAAAATTTTCTAATGAAGGTAACCAAACATTGTTTTCCCATAAAAAGGATTAGAAGTTCAGTTGTATATAAAAAAAACGGGTAACAGTTCAATTTTATTAAAAAAAAGATAAGATAAAACCCAACTTTTGTTACCTTAATTAGAAAGTTCAATCCATTTTGTTGACAAAATTGAACTTACAAATTTACAATCCTTTTCATGAACGAAAGGATCTTTAATTACTTAATTCTGAAATTTGGTTTTAATACATGGCAATATGTGAATACAGTTTAAACTTATTACAACTAACAAAAGCAATAATAATTGTGCATAATATTTTAGGTGGATAGTATTAGCAAAGCACTTCACAAATGTGGTTACCAAATGCGGGGTTTCGAGACCATGTACAATGGGCACACGGGTCGCAAAATGACAAACATGATATTCTTTGGTCCAACATACTACCAAAGGTTAAAACACATGGTGGACGATAAAATCCATTCTCGTGGGCGGGGCCCAGTGCAGATCCTGACCAGGCAGCCTGCAGAGGGGCGGTCTCGTTATGGCGGTCTACGTTTTGGTGAGATGGAACGCGACTGCATGATTGCCCATGGGGCTGCACATTTTTTGAAAGAAAGGTTATTTGACCAGAGTGACGCGTATAGGATCCATGTTTGCGAGTGTTGTGGGCTTAATGCGCTTACAAATCTAAAGAAAGTTTCGTTCGAGTGCACAAGTTGCAAGAATAAAACTGATATAGTTCAGATACATTTGCCATATGCCTGCAAACTTCTTATTCAAGAACTAATGTCAATGGCTATAGCTCCAAGGCTTCTGACTAAAGTTAAATCGACCAAAGATCAGAAGATTCGATCGTAGGCATCATTTGTAGAAGCAGCATTTGAGGCCATCTTTGAACTTGATCAGTTGCTTTGACTTCTTTCTTACAATTTAATTTGACTATTTCTACAAAAGGCTAAACAGTCATGTTATCAGTTTTGCAGTAAAATAGAATGTCCATGGTAAAATAAAATCATAAAATCAGTGATTATTATTAACCAAAATTTCAATTAAGGAGCCCTTAATTATTAATTACAATAATAATATTATGGTTGGGTTGATTACCTACTTTTTTTAATGACCATGATTGCCTATTGTTATTACTTTGTAAAAAGTAAGTGACATAAATCATTCATTCCTTTTCAATTAAAATAAAAGAAATGGTGGATAACTATGATCAACTACCCATGAGACCATATATTATTATTTGGGTATAAATTCAACATCGCCCATCAAACGTATACCAACTCCCAAGAGATGAATAGTAAACATGGTGTTAATGTTAAATTCATTAAGTTAAAGTATATTTTCTAAAAAAAAATGTTCATTTATGTTTATTTTAATTTATAACCCGCGACTTCACGAGATTATATTTATTTTGAATGTGCTATTGATGAAAATTAATTAAGTGATCGAGCGTTTGATCTTTTCATTTTGATTGTTTTTTATGGGCTATGTTTTTTTTGTATTTTGTTTTTAGTGTATGATCCTTAATTGTGTATTGATTTTAGATTTGTATTTAGAAAATATGAACAATATGTGAGTGGTCGGGGAAGTTTGTGCCATGAATCAATGAATCAAAGTGTAAATGTAGGTTTCCTTGTTTTATGAAGTATTTTGCGTATTGGAAAAATATAGTGTCGCGTGTGTTTTTCTATGATGTATATGTATTTGTATTGGTTCTAGATTTGTATGTGGAAAATTCGAGCTAATTGGTACAACAGAATGCAGTTTCTATTGTAAGTTGGAACGTTTTGTTTTTTAAATGGTCAAGTTTATAGTTTGTAACAATGTACTCACTAATTTTCTCTCCAATTTGTATCTAAATGTTTAAATTTTGATTTTTCTAATGTGTGTCCCTGTGACACACGATAAAGTCACGATAAAGTGTAACTAATGAAGTCGAAATTTAGTACTTTTTATTTTATGCATATATTGATAATGATTACGAATTCTAATATTTAAAGAAATTACGATCTCATTAAATGCACCTTAACATGTGCCACATAGGCACACATTATCAAAACCCGTAAACAAATCATTAGAATGATATGGAAATAAACGCAAATTATTTCCAAAGATAATATGATCTGAGATGTTCCATAAAACGGGGTTCCAATATTGTAGGTTTGAAGAAACTTCATAAAATTCGTGAACAAATTTTCTATAAACCTTACATAGGACCAAATCGACGATAGACAATGATGCTGAACCAAGAGACAAGAGCAACCTAGAGGTCTAAGGAAAAAACTTCAACATAAGAACCTAAAAAGCAGATTGATAACTAAAAAAGTAAATGATAACATAAGTTTCCTCCACTTGTATGATCCTTCTTTTCTATATAAATTCAAAAATATTTGACTATTAATCACAAATTAACAAATCAATTCATGCATGAAAGAATGACATGTTATAAACAAATTAAGATAGCTACCGGTCGCTTGTTCATTTCTGCCTCCACAAGTTCAGCAAGAAGCATCTCGATCTGTTCATGATCTGAAATGTGATAATACACTAAAATATATGTGCAAAGTATGGGTTGATTCTAACTTTGGTTCCCGTGCTATCTGAGATGTTAAACCCGATATGCGATGCTTCCTAAAATTGAAAAGGGCTTAGTGCCTGAGATTGCAACTAACTAAGGCTGAATATCTATTTTCACACCCCGTCTAATGCGAAAACAACGAGGTGCGACGAACGACTAGATCACAACACATCGATACAACAAGAGAAACACTAAATGAAACTAAACAATGTGTTATGACGTCGCCCGACACAACTTTTGACTTGTGTCGTGAACTTTCGCTTCCACAATAAACATAGTCAAATATCAAATAATCATTTTACAAATCCAACTAGTCTAGGCAAACACGCCTTCTCAACATAATAACACAAATAAATAGAATAAAGTCTCATGTAAAGCAAGTCTCAAATGCAACTTAACGGTCTCGCTAAATCCTCCTAGTCTCAACTCCTGTATTGCTAGTATTTCCTGAAAAGAGATGCTCGAAAAGGTCAACACAAAGGTTGGTGAATTTCGCAGGTTTAATTTTGACACACATAAACAGTTGCTGTGCAGTAAGTATGATAGTAGTAGTACAAATGAAATGAAATAGTACACATAAGTGAAATTAATGTAGTATGATTTCCATGACCATCGTTGCGTCACAACGCTTGCTTGATTGACTGATTGATTTTGTGTTGTCCTTGGTCCCACAGTCCCAAGACAATAGATTGCTTGTTTAACTTAGATTCGATGTGTGTTGTCCTTGGTTCCCCAGTCCCAAGACATTAGATTGATTATATTCACTCACGGATGGATAACCGAAAAGTGAGCTAGGCCGCAGCCCAATAGTACTATTGATATATTGATTGACCGTATGCTTGTTGTCCCACATTGTCTCAAATTGTCCCACCTTGTCCCACCTTGTCCCACCTTATATGTCACATTAATTCACAGTGCACAAATCATTCATTATGTCCAAAAATGAAAACAGTAAATTCACAGTATGAAAACAGTTGACAATAAGTTAAGCATTCTTTTCCCCCAAGTGAAAAGTAAAAGAAAATGGGGCCACGAAACTCACCTCAAAAGCAAAGCAAGTAGCGTTTCCAAATTAGTCCGTAAGATGATCTACAAACATATATGTAGGTTATAATTTAGACAAGGCTAAAGGTCTTTCCATTGTATACTATTTTGATGAATCATTTATGAATTCTAGAGTCCCTCTCTTGCTAAGTTTCTTTTAAGTATCAACGAATCCTAAGACTCCACTAAAACACTTAGTTTCGATAGTTGATTCAATACTTGATATAATTCTGTTTTACTTAAAACTTTGTGTTCCTTCGGGTGCTTTGAATTGGGCTCACACGATTTTATTAAACTTCCATATTTTAACCACATATTTTTCAAGATGTTAAGAACTTAAGATAATTATTTCATAATTTATTTCTTTAAATTCTATTTTTAGAAATTTCCCAAAATAGCCTTCTTACAAAACGTTACAGCTTTGACCCATTAAAAGTTTTATAAAAGTTTTCATACTCAACGAACTCTAAAAATTCTCATCTTTTTACACAACTCAGTTGACATATTAAAGTCGTTCCAGAAAAAATTTCAAGATCTAACTCCATAAATAACATATGTTAAGACACTTTAAAGTTGACTCAAATTGTAAACCGAAAACTTAGTTCTGACTACTTAATTTGTAATTAACTTTTGACCAACCAAAACTCAATATTTTGACACGAAATCAATTGCATTTGAAAGTGGACATCTTAAACTTAATTTTAGACTCAAGAAACGTTTAAAAACATAAAGTATTGACCAAGTTATGTCTCCACAAAACTGACCATCGAATCTGTCCAGATTTCACAATTCCTTTCCAACTACTTATTCGACATCCAAAAACTTTTTTCACAAGGATCAAATCAACAACTATAATCCTAATATCACATAACATTAGTTTACATTATCACTAATCCTAATTGTCCATATGTTCATTAAAAACTGGATTCCAATGGATAGATGATCAAATAAATCGATAATACGATTGAACCGAAAGATTAAGGTTAGAGATCTACCAAAGAGCGTGCGTGAAACGAAACTCCTCTCAAGATTATGTAAGAATAGAGTTTTATAAGGACCCTAATCACGTTTATGAAAGAAAATCCAAGAAACATCGAATGAAAACGTTGAGAACTTACCACCGAAAGCGTATAACGAGGATCCCGATTATTAGAATCGATTAGGGGATTAAAATCCTTTAGATTAAAGTGTCCTAATGCCAAAATCGACTGAGAATAGAGCTAGTTGCGGCTGGAATTCGTTTAAGGGTTTGTATAAGTCGATTAGGGTTAAAAACGTGTGAATTTATAGCCGCAGACCCCAACCGGCGGTTGGGCTAACCTAACTTTCGGCCCACGCACATCCAACCGGCGGTTGGGCTCTCCAACCGTGGGCTTCAAAAACTTCAATGCTCTGAATTTTGGATATGTTTTAGCCCTCTGAGTTCCGGTTGTCTGGGCAGGTGGATCGTCTCAATCGGAGTCCGGATGAGAGAGTTTTGGCCCAAATAGTGCAGCCTCGGAGAAAACTCAGCTTTTATCTTCTTACATATTATCTCTTTATAATTATATGTTATAGATTGGCCCAAAAGTGTGTTTTAGTGTATTTTGGTGATGTTTTGATGATGTGTCAAACTCTCCGGATGCCACGTGACACCTTAAACGAACGACACATCAGCAAAATACAGTAAAACACCATTTTTGAAAGTTTGATGCATTAAAAATAGCAAACCTAAGTTGGGTACACACTACTGACATGACAAATTTTAAAAGAAATGATGATTTGTATAATCAAAATTTGTAGATGACTGTCAGTGTAATTTTGTGTGTTGTTATTCATTGGAGTTTTGTAACGCTATCATTAATAAATTTTGATAAACAAAAATTACTATACTTTAAATTGATATTGATATTTAAATTTAAATAAAAAGGTTAATTAGTATTTAGAGACGTTAAATTTATTTTGATCTACATCTACAATGCATAAAATTTTGAGTCTTGGTATAATAATGGTTGATTAACCATAACACTAAATGATGGTAAAATAGTAAAATATGATAGTAAATTTCTAAGTCTTGAATGATGAATGAATGAATACATTAAATTTTGAGTCATGGTATAATAATAATTGATTAAAAGTCTTGAATCGTGAATGAATGATACATTAAATTTTAAGTCTTGATATAATAATAGTTGATTAACCATAAATTCTTAGTATTGGTGTAATAACGACCAATATTAAATGATGATAAAAGATAGTAATCTATAATACACTAATTTTTGAGTTCTTAATTCAATAAATGTGATTTAACCCTATAATATTTTTGAGTTCTTAATTCAATAAATGTGATTTAATCTTATAATAAATCATAGTAAAAAGATAAACTTATGATGATTAACCCCTCTTCGATTAATGAGAATTAAACTTATGATGATTAATTAACTCTATTTAATACTAATGATTTAACACCTATAGTAAATTATGATAAGAAGATAAACTTATGATGATTAACCTCTATTTGATTAATGAGAATGAGAAATAATCTACATCTACAGTACACTAATTTCAATAAATGTGATTTAACCCCATAATAAATTTTATGGTAAAAAGATAAACTTATGATGAATCCTTATTTGATTAATGAGAATTAAACTTATGATGAATAATTAAACCCTATTAAATAATAATAATTTAACACCTATAATAAATTATGGTAAAAACTTATGATGATT
The DNA here is from genome assembly GCA_963930675.1 of Gnaphalium uliginosum. Classification (NCBI taxonomy): domain Eukaryota; kingdom Viridiplantae; phylum Streptophyta; class Magnoliopsida; order Asterales; family Asteraceae; genus Gnaphalium; species Gnaphalium uliginosum. Next base: position 35,181,020 of record OZ005685.1, read on the forward strand.
AATTCTTACTTGATTAATGAGAATTAAATTTTTGATGATTAATTAACCCCTATTAAATAATAATGATTTGTCACCTATAATAAGTTATGGCAAAAAGATAAACTTGTGATGATTAATCTCTAATTAATTAGTGAGAATGAGAAAAAATCAATATAAATTTGAAGCTTTGTTATAATTAATGGTAGTAATAGTATTAAGTATTTGATTAATGAAAATGAATCGTTTAATAGAGATTTAATAATTTTCTTTTAATATTTGGTAGTAATATAGTAATAGTAATAAATATACCTTTAAAGAAATGTAATTTTAGTTATTGTTTGGTATGAATATTAAATACTAAAATCTTACGTACAACGTGGTTAGGTTTTCATATATTCATTAGTTACAATTACAATTGCAATTGCAATCAAATACAGAGTAAATTTAAGTAATTGATAGGAAAATAAAAAGATCTAACTCTTTGTAAACAAATGCATATTTAGTTTAAGTAATATTTGTTAAATTCATAAAATAAAGAGTGATACTTCACATACAAATTTACAAAAATTTTGTGATATACCATTACCATGATTAAACAACAAATCAATCAATTCAATTACTCAAACATAAACCATTACCATGAATAAAAGTTTCTAAAATTTTAATTACTAAAAGTAAAAAAAATAAAAATACAATAAACAGTTCAAGTTAATCCAGCTCATTTTAAATCGAACTATTTAAACTGCTTTACAAATTGACTCATCCAAAATCAAATAAATATCACCTATGACATAACTGTAACACCCCACTTTTTAAATATCATTTTATATTCGAAATATCGGAAGCGTTTGGTCAAAACATACTTTTACAATATATGTTAAGGCTATATCGTTTAAAAACATAAAACATACATCAGTTTGGGTGTTATACAGCACAAATCCCATCATTATGTATCAAAACAAAATCAGAGTAGCTGGTCGTCAAACATCCCATCAAACCAAAAGCTTCTTGCCCATCCCCTAATCAAACATTAACCTGCAAGAAGTAGGGTGGTGGGATTAGCACACGGCTAAGTGAGAATAACTGTAACCAACAGTCTAACTCAGAAATAACAAATCTGTTTACAACGAATAATCGTAAACACACAACGTCAAAGAGGACCGGTGGTTCCCGAGGTATCCTCCAAGGAACACTTAAAATCAACTGCAGGCCAATACAATGATTAACCGATAGCTTGTTACTATCTTCACCAACAACAGTTCCTATCAACTATGTGTATCAGGAACCCCTGTTTGGCCAAACAATAGTAACTAAGCCCAACCAGTGTTGACCTCTGAATATACATATCACATATGCCCAATGGCCAAACATCACATAATCCATAATCATCATGGATAATATAAACAACTCAGACTAAACAGTCTATCAACAGTAGTATTACATCACCCGTTGTAACCAAACATGTTACAACTAAATCACACTGAGGATCACAGATCCACTCACCTGTCGGTCTCAGTCAATCAACTCAGAAGTCTAATATTACTGAGTCTTCTGCTTATCTGAGAATACAACAAATAATGAGTTAGTAACTCATTTCATAATTCGTATAACATATTTAAACAAGCAGGTAAATTCCTGAAGTCTAAGAAAACAAACGTTCAATCCGAAGCGACATCAGAAAGTCCCGAAACGATGTTTAAAAAATCGAAAATGCCATTTTCGACCCTTAGATGACCCCGAAAGGCCAAAAACTGCCTAGGCTCTTAGGATAGAGCCTTGATTATTCGGTCGTTTTCGAGTGACCATGCGAATCTCGGCCCAATCCGAGTTAGTGAAATTGTCACTTATTCGCTACCCTGAAAACACTTACGCAATTTCAAAATTTGCAAAACAAAATTTAAAAAAACTCAGTTCGCAGGAACTCAGTTCGCTTCGCAGCTCGGTTCGCAGGGCAAGAACTCAGTTCGCTTTGCAGCAACTCAGTTCGCAGCCCAACTTAGTTCGCAGGTCAACTCAGTTCGCTTCGCAGTCAAGCATTGCGAACCGAGTTCATCTTCTGCAAACTCGCGAACCGAACTTGCTGTTACGAGGAAACCCAAACTTTCATCTTCCAAAACTCACAAATTCGACTTCCTAACATCCTAACAAGCTTTCTAACGACTTAAATACATCAAATATCATCATATAACATATCTCAAGCTTCTATTTCACAACAATTTCATGATTTGGCTAATTTCTTAAAATCAAGTTTATAACTCTAAATTCTCACCTGTTACAATAAGAACGAGATGATGATGATATGAATTTCGACTTTGAATCAAGATGATGATGATGAAATGATTATAATTTCACAGAAAGTTTTCTTTCAAGTTTCAAAAACTCAATTCGCAGAGTATTATGGAAGTTTTGAGAACTATACAGAAGATTTGAGAGAATATGTATATATATACCATTACAATTTTAGTTCCCTTCTTAATCTATTGTCTGGAACCTAAAACCATTTTGCGAAACCAACTATTTTATTGTACCGATAACTATATCGATTTAAAACAATAAATTATTTATTACTCACAATAACTCAGTTAATCTCTTGACTAATATTATCAAATAAACATAACATATCAAATATTCCTAACACATTAAATAATAAATTTAAAGTTAGAAATTTACCCGGATTACTAGGCTCTTAGGGTGGATGTTACATAATTATTAATTTAATTATGTATTATATCTTCGGAAGTATTCTAACCAATTTTGATAATTTTTAATTAATTACATGTTTTAATTAAGTTATGCAATGAAGTGTTTCATACTACATTTAAATATATTTCGAATTATACTTTTTTCTTAGTCCATTTTTTATCATTCATTTACTCAATCTACTCAATATTTAGTTTCACAATAAATTTACTTCGAGAAACTTAAAATTTAAAGTCAATAAATGTTTTAATTGAGTATAGTTGTCACGAGTAACTATTTAGATGAAAAGCAAGCTAATAGCTTAATGCAATTTGTTTGGCACAAACCCATTCACATAGCTAAACGAACTCAATGAATTCTAAATTCGTTTGAACATGTGACCTTGATTGACCCGTTTACAGAAAACGAATTAGTAAAGTTTAAGACACGTACATCGCACGGGCATCAATATCTAAGTATAACTAACAAGTATGTTTAAAAATTTAAGGACATTAATGATAACCCTCCGTTATCATTTTTCTATTGCATTGAAAACTCGACGTAAATACAAGAAGGAAAAAAATTTAAATAAAATAAAAAAGATGCCCAGAAATACTAAAATAGACAAATTCAAATTGTCGAAGAAAAAGTCAAATCACACGGTAACCCGGCCCCACTTTTTACTTTCACAATCATATCTAACGTTACCTTCCAAACCCATACACACTTCTGCACGTCGATACTAATTTCCCGCAAAGTCAATTAAAGTCAAACCTCTCCCCGGACCAGATCCCAATGAGCAACCTCCGGCAACGTCCACCGCCGTCACATCGTCCACCTGAACCCACCACCGAACCTACCACCTACAACATCATCCCAGTTCACAATCTCCTCATCGACCACCCATCCCTCCGTTTCCCCGAAGTCCGTGCTGCCACCGCCGCACTTCGTTCCGTCGGCGACCTCCGTCGACCACCGTTCATCCCATGGCAACCTCACTACGACATCCTCGACTGGCTTGCCGCGTTTTTCGGTTTCCAAAACGACAACGTTTCGAACCAACGTGAACATATCGTTCTTCATCTCGCAAACGCTCAGATGCGATTACAACCACCGCCGGACAACATCGATACTCTCGACCCCGCCGTCCTCCGCAAATTTCGACGGAAACTTCTCAGTAACTACACTCACTGGTGCTCCTTTCTTGGCCGGAAATCGAACATCTGGATTTCCGATTCTCGCCGGCAAGTATCTGCTTCCGATCACCGCCGTGAGCTTTTGTATGTATCATTGTATTTACTAATTTGGGGTGAGTCTGCGAATTTAAGGTTTATACCTGAATGTATTTGTTATATATTTCATCATATGGCTATGGAATTGAATAGAATTTTAGAAGATTATATTGATGAGAATACAGGTAGGCCTGTTTTACCTTCTATTTCGGGTGAAAACGCATTCTTAAATCGTGTTGTGAAACCGATTTACGATACTGTTAAAGCTGAGGTGGAGAATAGTAAGAACGGTACTGCACCGCATTCGAATTGGCGGAATTATGATGATATAAATGAGTATTTTTGGAGTAGAAGATGTTTTGATAAATTGAAATGGCCTATTGATATTGGAAGTAATTTTTTTGCTACAACAAGTAGAGGGAAAAGGGTAGGGAAAACGGGATTTGTGGAGCAACGATCGTTTTTGAATCTGTTTCGAAGCTTTGATAAGTTGTGGATTATGTTGTTTTTGTTTTTACAAGCTGCGATTATCGTTGCTTGGAAAGATAATAAAAAATATGTGTGGCAGGCTTTGGGGGATAAAGATGTTCAAGCTAAACTTTTGAGCGTTTTTATTACTTGGAGTGCGTTGAGGTTTTTACAAGCAATTTTAGATGTTATAATGCAGTATAAGTTGGTTAGTAGAGAGACTTTGTGGCTTGGGGTTAGAATGTTGTTAAAGATCATTACTTCATTCATTTGGATTATTATTTTTGTGGTGTTCTATTCGAGAATTTGGAGTCAGAAAAAGGACGATCGTGGTTGGTCAAGTGCAGCTAATAAACGGGTTGTAACGTTTCTTGAAGTTGCATTGGTGTTCATTCTTCCTGAGATTTTAGCGCTTGCGCTGTTTATTATCCCATGGGTTCGTAACTTTCTTGAAAACACGAATTGGAAGATTTTTTACTTGATAACTTGGTGGTTTCAGAGTAGAACGTTTGTGGGTCGTGGACTCAGAGAAGGTCTAGTGGATAATGTAAAGTATTCGTTGTTTTGGATCGTGGTTCTCGCTACAAAATTTTGTTTTAGTTACTTCTTGCAGATAAAACCGATGATTCAGCCTACGAAAGATATTTTAGACTTGAAGGGCGTGAGGTACGAATGGCATGAGTTCTTTGGTAACAGTAACAGGTTTGCAGTAGGTCTTTTGTGGTTACCTGTTTTATTGATTTACTTAATGGATTTGCAAATCTGGTACTCGATTTACTCTTCGTTTGTTGGTGCGGGAGTTGGGTTGTTAAGTCATTTGGGTGAGATTCGAAACGTGCAACAATTGAGGTTAAGGTTTCAATTTTTTGCTAGTGCAATGCAGTTTAATCTTATGCCTGAAGAACAGTTGCTGAATACCAGAGGGACTATAAAGAGTAAGTTTAAAGATGCTTTGAATAGATTTAAGTTAAGGTATGGTCTTGGAACTCCGTTTAAAAAACTTGAATCGAATCAAGTGGAAGCACATAAATTTGCACTGATATGGAATGAGATTATCTTGACTTTTAGAGAAGAGGATATTGTTAGTGATCGTGAAGTCGAGCTTCTTGAATTGCCTCAAAATACATGGAACGTTAGAGTTGTTAGGTGGCCGTGTTTTCTACTGTCTAACGAGTTGCTTCTTGCTCTTAGCCAAGCAAAGGAGTTGGTCGATGCTCCTGACAAGTGGCTATGGTACAAGATTGGGAAGAACGAGTACAGACGTTGTTCTGTTATAGAAACTTATGACAGTGTACGCCACTTGCTTCTCACAATTGTACGGTACAACACACAAGAACATTCGATTATCACGACCCTATTTCAAGAAATTGATAATTCAATTAATATTGAAAAGTTTACCAAGACGTTTAACATGTATGCCCTTCCTGACATTCATTCCAAACTGATCACTCTTGTTGGTCTGTTGATAAGGTCTAAGAAAGACGCTAACAGAGTGGTTAACACGCTACAAGCACTTTACGAGGTTGTTACTCGTGATTTCTTTAAAGCAAAAAGAAGCATGGATGAGCTGATAGAAGATGGGTTAGCTCCTCACGGGCCACTTTCAGGTACGAGCCTGCTTTTTGAGAATGCAGTTGAGTTACCTGATTCAGAAAACACGAATTTCTATAGACAGGTGAGGCGATTGCATACTATTCTTACATCACGTGACTCGATGAATAATATTCCTGTGAATTTAGAAGCAAGAAGACGGATTGCATTCTTTAGCAACTCGTTGTTTATGAACATGCCTCATGCGCCCCAAGTTGAAAAGATGATGGCTTTCAGTGTCTTGACGCCTTACTACAATGAAGAAGTGGTTTACCACAAAGAACAACTTAAAAGCAAGACTGAAGATGGGGTTACCACTCTTTATTATTTGCAGACTATCTATGCTGATGAATGGGACAACTTTTTGGAACGAATGAAACGTGAAGGTATGGTGTCAGAGGAAGAGTTATGGACTGTTAAGCTTCGAGATCTTCGGCTTTGGGCTTCATACAGAGGCCAGACACTTGCTCGTACAGTTAGGGGTATGATGTATTATTTTCGGGCCCTAAATATGCTGGCTTTTCTTGATTCGGCTTCTGAAATGGACATTCGTGAAGGTGCACAGGAACTTGTTTCTATGGGCTCTTCTGGGAGAAGTTTAAGTAGAGCAGATAGTACAACAACAACAGTCAGTACTATGTTCAAAGGCCATGAATATGGAACTGTTTTGATGAAATACACGTATGTTGTTGCGTGTCAGATATACGGGGCTCAAAAGGCTGAAAAGAAGCCTCAAGCTGAAGAGATTTTGTATTTGATGAAAAACAACCCAGCGCTCCGTGTTGCATACGTTGATGAGGTGCCCATAAAAGACGGAATAAAAGATTATTACTCTGTTCTCGTCAAGTACGATCAGGAATTGGGAAGAGAAGTTGAGATTTATCGGGTCAAGTTGCCCGGTCCTTTGAAGCTCGGGGAGGGGAAACCCGAGAATCAAAACCATGCTCTTATTTTCACTCGAGGAGATGCTATTCAAACCATTGATATGAACCAAGATAATTATTTCGAAGAGGCTCTTAAAATGAGGAATTTACTTGAAGAATACAAACAAAAGTATGGTATTCGTAAGCCTAATATTTTGGGAGTTAGAGAACATATCTTCACGGGGTCGGTCTCTTCACTTGCTTGGTTCATGTCGGCTCAAGAAACGAGCTTTGTGACATTGGGTCAACGAGTTTTAGCCAATCCGTTGAAAATCCGGTTGCATTATGGCCATCCTGATGTGTTTGATCGGTTTTGGTTCTTAACTCGTGGTGGAATCAGTAAAGCTTCAAGATTGATCAACTTAAGTGAAGACATTTTTGCTGGGTTTAACTGCACATTAAGAGGCGGAAACGTGACTCATCATGAGTACATTCAAGTCGGAAAAGGAAGAGATGTCGGGTTAAACCAAGTATCGATGTTTGAAGCTAAAGTTGCAAGTGGAAACGGTGAGCAAGTTCTTAGTAGAGACGTGTACAGATTGGGTCATAGACTTGACTTTTTCAGAATGCTTTCGTTTTTCTACACAACCGTTGGATTCTTTTTCAACACGATGATGATCTCGTTGACTGTTTATGCATTTCTGTGGGGTCGGTTATATCTGGCACTGAGTGGGGTTGAGAATTCTGTTGCAGACAACGCTAACACAAATAAAGCATTAGGTACGATTTTAAACCAGCAGTTTATAGTCCAACTTGGACTTTTTACGGCCTTACCCATGATCGTTGAAAACACCCTGGAGCTCGGGTTTCTTGCAGCCATTTGGGATTTCATAACAATGCAGCTGCAACTTTCTTCTGTTTTCTATACATTTTCTTTAGGAACTCGCTCTCATTACTTTGGGCGGACCATTCTTCACGGGGGTGCTAAATACCGGGCCACTGGGCGTGGTTTTGTGGTGGAACACAAGAAGTTTGCTGAGAATTACCGACTCTATGCTCGTAGCCATTTTATAAAAGCAATTGAGCTCGGTCTGATACTAACTGTTTATGCTGCGTATAGCCCTGTCGCTAAAGGTACATTCACTTACATTGCACTAACCATCTCAAGTTGGTTCCTTGTGGTTTCGTGGATCATGGCACCTTTTGTGTTTAATCCTTCTGGGTTTGATTGGTTAAAAACTGTTTACGATTATGATGATTTCATGAACTGGATATGGTTTCGTGGGGGCGTGTTTGCAAAGTCTGAAGAGAGTTGGGAACAATGGTGGTATGAAGAACAGGATCATTTGAGGACTACTGGTTTATTTGGGAAGTTGTTTGAAATCATTTTGGATCTACGGTTTTTCTTTTTTCAATATGGGATCGTTTACCAATTGGGCATTGCTGCCCATAGCAAAAGCATCGCTGTTTACATTCTTTCTTGGATTTATGTGGTTGTTGCTCTTGGAATCTATTCGATTATAGTATATGCTCGTGATAAATATTCTGCAAGAGAACATGTTTACTATCGGTTGGTTCAGTTTCTAGTTATTGTTCTTGGCATACTTATAATAATCGGTTTGAAGGAGTTCACAGAGTTCAAGTTTGTTGATATTTTCACAAGTCTGCTAGCATTCATTCCCACTGGGTGGGGTTGTCTTTTGATTGCTCAAGTATTCCGGCCCGTTTTGCAGAAAACTTTCATCTGGGGGACGGTTGTTTCTGTGGCCCGCACTTATGATACTATTTTTGGAGTAATTGTGTTGACACCAGTTGCGGTTTTATCATGGTTACCTGGTTCCCAGTCTATGCAAACCAGAATCCTGTTCAATGAAGCTTTTAGTAGGGGTCTGCGGATTTTCCAGATTGTTGGAGGAAAGAAATCCAAAAGTTGAATTAGTATTTGAGGTAAAAAGAACCGATAAATGTCTTTATTCCTTGAAATAACTTGACATTAAATTATATGATGAGATGATGATATATGTAACTTGTTTTGCAGGTGTGACTCGAATGAATACATTTTTCTTGTAAAATTTGTATATAATCTGCCTTTCAGATTCTTTCAGAAGAAGCAGAGTGCCCCCTTGTTATATTTTTATACATAGGTCAGTCCCTTCTCTTTTTATTCTGGGTTTAATGACTTTCACTTCGAATTTTTGCATTTGTGCTGAATTTGGTTATACATAATATGCAGATTTGATGTTGGCATGAAGGAAATATATATACCATATAGAACTTGAGATGAGGTATAAGCTTGTTTTTTTTCTCATTAGTGTGTCATATATGTACTATTGTATCCAAATTGAGAGATTATACCACAGTTGTTTTCGGTATTTTATTGTAAAGTGAATTTTTTTTTAGAATATTTCTAGCAGTAGAGGAGGAAGGAAGAAAACAAGTTCGAATTATTATGTAATTTGTGGTTCTCTTTCATCTTTCGTTACTGATGTAAATGAATTACTTGTTTCTGAGCAGTTATATGTGGAGTCTTACATGAATAGATTTATATTGAAATGGTGTTAATATTATCTGTTTCCTGATGCTTAGTCAATGTGCTTGTAGTAGCTAGCTTAATACTGTCATGTTTTATTGGTTATATCGATCGATTGAGTTGTGTTGGGCCATGAGGGTGGTTGTGGACAGTTAAGATTACATTGAAAGCCAACTGATAAACTCTGTCGATGGGTCTGCAGCAATTTTAATTTTCCTTTTGTAATGGTTTGGGGATGAGCTGCCATGACTCGAAATAAATTCTGAGATTTCTAACTCATACTTCAACGGGAGACAATTAAAGTTATTGGATTTATCATAAGATTATATCCATCATGTCATGCTTAACTACTGACAGATCTTAGGGTGCGTTTAAGGTCAAAGAACGTGAATTCTTTGATTGAATTTGGTGAATCTCAATTCATTCACTTTTGTTTTCGGGTGGGATTCAGAGGAGCTTTGTAAGGGGTAGGGAGAGAAAATTCTCAACCAATCAAAGACCGACAAGTGTCAGACGTGGTCCTCACTTGTCAGACTACTAAGGACTATTTTACAATTTCAAAAAAATAGGGGACTTGTCTAAAAAATTGCCCAAAAAAATTGTCCGAAAAAATACTCAAAAAATTACAAAAAAGATTTCCAATCGAAAAACATAGTAATATTCAAGATGCAGTGCAAAACAAATAAAATGCAGTGAAAATTTCACTAACACAAACATTGTTTCGTACAAGGATTATTTCCTAAACTACTTAATTTCACTAATACATCATTTGGTAGATTTCTTCTTTTCAACTTCACGCTTAACCGACTTCAATTTGGTAGAATTCTTCATTGTAATCTCCTTAACTGTTTTATCTACAAAATGAATAACAAACATAAGACAACTTACACTAAAAGCAAGCTAAATAAACACATAAAAATGCTAAAAAAACATAAAATGCAGCAACAGTATACAAAATGCAATAAACAAGTACTAGTAATTTTTCAAATTCATTTATAAAATCAAGCTGCAGAAACACATAAAAATGATAATAAGCGCAAAATGCAATAAAAATATACAAGATGCAGTATACAAGTACTAGTAATTTTTTGATTTCAAGTATAAAACCAAACTTTACAAACACACAAAAATGCTAAACACATAAAATAACAGTTTACAATATACAAGATGCAGTAAACAAGTAGTAACATAATTTACATGCTATTAAAATGCAGTAGTGTAAAATGCAGTGGAAGAAATGTAAAATACAGTGGAAGAAAAATGTAAAATGCAGTAAAAGAAATGTAAAATGCTGAAGAAAAAATATCAAAATCAGTGAACTTTTATCAGATCTACTTTTTACATATCTTGTAAAATGCAGTAAAATTTTTCAGATCTACTTTTTAAATATCTTGTAAAATGCAGTAGATATTTTATAAAATGTGATAGATATCTTGTTAATATGCAAAAGAGAGTATACATCAATCAAATAAAATCCCAAACATTGATAAATATATAAATTACATACACAAATAGCTCAACTTCAACCTACTGAACAATAAAAAGATTTATATTACACATTATATTCAGATCCACTACCTTTATTACTTTAATTAGTACTAATATATAAACCTATAACACGTACGCATCTATTTAACATCACTAGCTACACATTCATACATATATAACATCTAAAAACATATGAAATAAAACATATTAGATCTGACAATAACATAAATCATATGAAACTATACTAATTAAACAAAATCATCAGATCTAAAACTAAAAATCATTAGATCTAGAACTAAAATTAACACTAAAAATCTCAGATCTACAACTAAAAATCATAAAAATCATCAGATCTAAACCAAAAACAACAAAAGTAAACAAAAAAAACTAACGAAAAACGGTGTTGTTATGGTTCATGGCGACTTGATTCTAAGAAGCATCACTAATCAACCGTTCGGAATCAGTAAACGTGATCGACGAAATATTAGATTTAATTTTTATATGGTTGATGAAAAGTGAGAATCGAGCTGGTGAGAGGTTTTGGAGCCGTCGATTGACGGAATGCACCGCCGTAACTGGTGAGGTGACGGAGTGTGACGGCGGAGGTAGCGGTTAGTGTGTGTGTTTTTTGGAAAGATAGAGTTTTTTGATTAGTGCGTGTGATGGTGAGATAGAGAGATAAAAAGAATATGTCAATGTGCCCACTGCTCAATATTTTCAACCATTATGTGTAAATTGCAACTTAGTCCCTCCGCTAAAAAATAATTGCATATGAATCCTTGAGTGACATGACTAAATCTTGTCCGTTCGTGGATGAATCGGATGGCTGGGATGGGGTTGCCCCTCCTGCCCCTCTAATCCCCGATCAAAACTTCTAGTCAAATTTGTCTTGAATATAAGGGTAAAATTGACATTCATCCAACCTATTTTAAATCCAACAAATTTTTCTAGAGGACAATAAAAATGGAACGGACGGAGTATTAGCTGCTAATAATGACAATCTTTTTTTTTTTATTATTATCTAAAATTGTAGGTAAATCAACAATTAAGTACCTAAAAATTAACCAAAATAAGAAACTACATTCAAATACTTTGCTATTTCACTACTGTATCATCCAATAGTACCTTGAGTGCTTGAGATTTGCTTGATATATTCGTACTTAACATTATACGAAATAAATCCGTATCTTTTAATTTTCCTAGCAACTTCATGCACCAATATAGATGGTGTGTATTCTTTTAAGGGATTCTTGAAGATGAAGATTTTAATTTTTAAAAACTCTATTTACAATTTTTGTTCGGCACAAATAAAAGATAGGGATTCTTGAAAAAATAATACCTTGAAAAATAGGGTATTCAAAGTAGCTTGTAAGAAAATCTCCATCTCCAGCTCAATCCAATTATGCCAAACACACCCATAGTTGCGTGCGAGCCTTTAAAATGTAGTAATCTTCATATTGTGATATCAAACCCTTTTATTTACAAGCGTGAAAAATTCGAGCCTGTTGGGAAGTAAGCAACCGGAATTGGTGCACTTTTTATTCTCTTGTCGACCTTCTCTTTGTGATCGTCTTCAACCTTTTGAGCTTTTCTTGACACGTCGATTCTTTCATTTTCATCGTCCACTACGTTGTTTGAACCCGAGAAACAACTGAAGAGAATCGATACAATAGCCATTTTAATTGATGAGAGCAAAGAAACTGATATCTTTGTTAATGTTTAAGATTTGTGAGTCTTGGCTAAAAAGACTTTTTGGAATGTGTTATTATTGGTAAGTGAACTTACACCCAAACTCGTGTCATATTTATAAACAAAAAAATTATTGCTAATCTCCTGGAAATTTCTCAATATTTTGTTTGCTTGGGGGAAAAGTAGGGAGTTGAATTTGGTCAAATAAAATGTGGGTTTTGACTCAAAAAGTCAAAATTGGAAGTATATGTTGTGATTCAAACGTTTGAAAAGTAATTTTGCTAAGAGCCGTCATGTATTGATGTTTGTAACTTCTAAGCCTTGGCCAACAAGGAAAAATTGTTGTCTTTAACTAAACTAAACTCTTATAATTATCTTATACTCTTAAAACCACATATTGAACTTATAATATTTATTGGATATTTTTGATTTCACTGTTGACTTCTTTATACTAAAACACGTACTATTTTTTGATCATATTATATACGAATTCCGGTCTCAAGGAACACGTACACAGCCAAAACGTACGTGTTTTAATTTAGTCTCTTATTTCAAGTGCCTATAAACAAGAGTATAATATTTCAATTTATCATATGGTTAACTTCGTGTAACCCAAACTCCCCGACTCCCAAAGTATTGTATCTTCGAAATACTTCAATCTAAAAGCAATTCAAAAAACGTATCCAGTTTTAACGGCAAAAAAAGAAATTTCATTAGAAAATCTAGCAAGAAGCTAGAATTTACAATGAGCAAAAAGAGATTCAAACAACAATCTCGAACCAAAAAGACGAACCATAAAGCTAGATGAACACACTCACGACACTACATCGAAATAACTCCAAAAGCCAATGACTACCTTACAAGAATGCCTAAAAATCGCAACAACGCGACAGATACCACAAAACCTTATGAACTAAGGCCATGAATCCCCAGAACATGTCTTAGAGAACTAAAAATAGAGGAACCGGAATCCAAACAAACCGTTTCTAAGCAATATTCTAGACCCTTCGTTGATTTGCCAAACGCAACCATCCACACCACTTTATATTATCTCGATAGCGGTTATATTTCATATCACTTCTTTGAAGACAATTCAAAGAAATACCTTTTTTCCTTGTATTCATACGTTTAAAACGTTTGTATGATCCTGTGCAACATGTTAATGAGGGAGTTAAAATACGCCAAGTTTTAATTGATTGATTATCGTTCTCTATGCACATATCATATATAGTTTGCAGGATAACTTGATGTCGATATTAGATATTGTGTTTAATGTACAATTATCGAATTCCTAAGTAATAACAGAAATGCGCGCTCATGGTATTTATTTTTTGAGACACATGTGGTATCATACCACAATACTTGATGGGGAGTATTTTATATTGGTCAAATGTACGTATTGGAGTTTCTACACAGTATTTAATCTTCGTATACTTAAAACGTATATCATGCGGCTAAAGAACGTATACATATATGAAATTGATTGAGATTCTCTCGTGTTGAAATCAACATGCGGCGTCATGTTTCCTCACTAAACGGAAAGTTGGTCCTAAAACTTAAGCCAAAAGTGAATTATCTAACATGACAGTTGATGTTGGTTTCAAAGAGATATCAATCCATAAACAACATTTTCTATTTGATCATTGAAAAGGAATTATCGATATTTATACATATAAAGAAATTAGAATGCCATGAAACTGCTTTGTCTTAGCTACAAACAACAAATGAAAATCAAATACTTTGATCTTCTTCTACACTCCATCATCGTACTCAGTCTCAAGAATAGTGGCATGAAGATGGATCCATTAATTAACATATAATTCTGTATTGTCCAACTCCATGCGTCGATCAATAGTTATCCTTTAATAATGCACGAGTAGCTAGTAAACTTCTTGTTGCATGTGATATCAAACCTTTTTATTTACAGGCGTGAAAAGTTCGAGCCCATAGGAAAGTACGCAACTGGAATGGGTGCACTTTTTCTGTTCTTGCCCTTCTCTTTGTGATCGCCATCAGCCTTTTGAGTTTTTCTCGACACGTCGATTTTCTCATTTTCATCGTCCACAACCTTGTTTGAACCCGAGAAACAGGTGAAGAGACTCGAAACAATAGCCATTTTACTTTTGAGGAAATGAATGAACGTTAAGAAACTAAAATACTTTTGTAAATGTTTTAGATTTGTGACTATTTGAGTAAAACTACTTTTTGTAATGCGTTATTATTTACGAATCCTTACTTAAAGTTGTGACATATATTTATAAACAAAAAAAAAAGAAAAAGAAAAAAAAAAAAGGAAACTGATCTCTTGGAAATTTCCGTTTTGCGTGGGGAGAAGGGTGTTGAATTTGGTCAATTTATAAAATGTGGGGTTTTGACTCAAAAATGAAAGAATTTGTCGTAATTCATACGTTTGAAAACGTATTGTGCACCAAGTCATCATGTATTGATGTTTCTAAACCTTGGCCTACAAGGAAAACAATTGTCTTTTATTTTAGATATCCAATTATAATAATTCATAGACATCCATTCTATCTTGTAGTCTAAAAATCTGTTCGACTTATTCTCCACAAGACCACTAGCAATGCAGCTTGTGGCGTCATTCGTGGAATGAGCATGGCGTGAGCACCGACGGAGTGTAACCGGTGTTTAATTGTAATTGTCAAGAAATGTACGAAACCAAAACGGTAAAAAGGCGGGTCCCAATTCAATATTAATTTTTTCCCCTTTTTCTTTACTTTTTTTTCTTTCTTTTTCTTAAATAAAATAGTGGACCTAAGTTATAATCGTGAGCAGTCATGATATTTAAACTGTGAGTAATCATGGAACGATATATAATCGTGGCTGACGTGAGTTTCTGTAACGATTTTCTAGCAAGAATCATGACATATATAGTATAGTACTTGACTTCAAACTGTAAACTTAGTTATAATGAATTTCTAGTTTCTAGTTTCTAATCGAAAATATTGTTTCTCTAAAGTGCTCTGTTTGAGGAACTATTTTTCAGTTCTCCAAGTTCTTTTAAGTCACTTTTGTCGTCCAACATTTAAAAAAATAAAATAAATAAAAAATAAAAAAATCAATGAGTCTTTATATGTGATGTGTTGTTTAGGAATATGACATATACCAACTCTTGTGTTATTTTTGTTTTACTTCTTCAAACATAAGGTTTACAGAAACGAAGAGGTAGTCAAACACTATTTTTATATTATTATTTTCTGTAAATAATTAGCCAAATTCAAGTAAACTACTTCTAGTCAAACAAGGCGTCATTTTTTATTTTTATTTTTTCTTTGAATAATGCTATAATGTTAAATGTCTAAGCTAAATATGTTGAAAAACGAACCTAAACATATGTATGGTGACTTTGTTGTTATTTAAAACAAAATAATATTGAGGTTATTTTTTAAAATTTAGGTAACCATTGAATTGTACACATGACTTATTAACTAATTCACTAATTTTGTAATAAAATATTTTTTTCATACAAAATAGAAAAGATTTACACTTTTTGGTTAAAGTAGAGTTACGAGGAAAATATTTCATTTGAGGAGAATGAGGAGATAACATTGTTTACTGCATTTTGGGATAAAATTGTAACAATTAAAATGCAGTGATGATAAAATGTAATGAAATTTATAGGTATAAAATTCAGTATCGTTAAAATGAAGTATTGTTAAAATGCAGTAGTTGTCGTAAATCACAAAAAATTTGTTACTAAAATGCAATAAAAAAAGTCTTTCACCTTCCCCTTAAATGAGTCATTTCCTTTGGATCCTCCACCCTATTTTGGTTAAGTAAAATTATTTAACAAATAAAATTATAGAATCCAAGATTATTTGACTAATTGAAAGTCAAAAATTGAATGTTTTTGTTGCATCTCATTTGATCACACAATAAACATGAACGAAAACTAAACAATATGTGTCATGTTGCCCTAGCTTGTTCTTCTTCAACCCATATCACAATTGTTCTTCGAGATTCGCTTGATATACACGACCAAGGCATAATCTACATTATTGTTTGCCTCATATATATACTCAATCTTGTTCTTCTTCAACAACGTCACATGTACGCTATCTCTTACAAGGGTGACAAGCGTGAGCCTGTGGGAAAGTGAGCTATCGGAAATGTTGCACTCTTTCTCTTTGTTTTGCTGTCACTTTCGACTTTACAAGCTTCTGTTGGTTTTTCTTCAACCGCCACCTGCTTGTTTGAGTATGAGAAACAACTAAACAATCCTAACATGATTGCAATCTAATATTTGTATAAGTACTTAGTTTCTTTCTTTAAGGTTTTTTTGTGGATGAAGCGATATGATACCCTTAAATTGCTTCTTATCTTATCTTATATTTTATATATGCAATTTGTGGGATATAATTTCTTGGAGTGGGGAGCAAGGAAACGAAATTTGTTAAAAATGAAAGGTGTCTTGTTGCTCAAAATTGAAGTTTGAGAGTCAATCTTTGGAGTCCACAAGTCCAACGTTACTTGATGCCAACGTAATGTACCGGCTGGCCATTCACGAACGTTTATAAACTAGATGAACTAAATTTACGTACAATTATGTGCATCAGTGCATTACAAATATATCGGTACATTACAAATATATCGGTACAACCTTATATCATACGGGTAATAACACTACTTTGAACTTGAAAGATATATGTGCATATCATTGTTTTTTAGACTAAGTTACTTTTCGTTAATAAAGTAATGAAGTATAACAAATATAAATATCTATAATCTTATAAACTTTAACTAAGGATTTTTATAAATTCTTTTGAAATGATTTTGCTGATATATTATAGTTGCCAATTTGTTAAAATGATAGATAGTTTATAGTTTATGTGTAACAATTGTTAATATTAATATTAATATTAAAAAACTTTAATATGTAATGAAACTTTAGTATCCCTGTGTGGTTGTGGTTGGATCTGAATAACACTTCCCGTCTATGTACTTTTTTTTATACCCAGATCATTTTTGTATTTGCAATTTGTTGCGTAGAACGTCCTTTTATAAAGCGACTGTTAGTTTAGTCTGTTAAATGACCGCGAGTGTAATAATATTAATCACATGTACAATTTGTATAATTTTTTATTTTTTAAATTATTATTTTTTAATTGTCATGATTAAATTTACTCTTTAATAAAGTTTTCAATTCAATTTCATTACTTTAATTATTATTTTTTTATAAAAATTATATTTTTTAAAAAAATTGAAATTATCAACTTATTAATTCTAGTTTGTGCAAATGTTTTCATCTACACTAACTCACTAAAAATATCATTTAAATCTTCAAACAACCACTACCAATAACTGTCACATTTGATCACTATTTTTATAGTCGACAAATACGCATGCACTAACCATTCCCTAGATTGACCAAATCTGAAAATTGGAGAATAAAATAGAAAAAAGTTGAACAAATATGATAAAATTAACTCAAACTTTGAAACAACAAAACCTAGATCGAACAAAAATACACAAATTCGAAACAAACATTAAACTAGAAAACGTAAACAAGTTGTTGGTGCATATTTTGTGTGTCTGTCAGTTCGTCTTAGTCTGTAATAATTTTGTATGTGTAATTACGAAGTTTGAATTATATAAGTAAATACGTTATTTGTTTTAGCGACACAGAGCCTGTGTCGCAATTGCGACACAAGGCTTGTGTCGCATGAGTCGGTTGTGCGACACAACATCTGTGTCGCAAGGTTCAGTTAGGTTTCGGTATAAATAGGTGCATTCGACTCAGTTGTTAAGGTTGACGAATCTAGGGTATTTGAGAGCATTTGTAAGACAACTCTGTGTAACAAGCTAATCGATTATACTATCAGTATACACGTGTGATTTGTGTTTGATTCGTTTGTGATTTACGTACTATATTTAATTGATTGAATTCCGTCTTTCAATTGAACGTAACGATTCGAGTTAGATCAGGTATTGGGAACCTACAAGTGGTATCAGAGCTTTAATCTTCGGATTTGGTGTTATCGGATCGCTTTAGTACGTGTTTTCGGTTGAAATCGAATAGTTTTTGGTGTTAGATCTTCATAGAAAGTGTTATTGGATCATATTATGGGTGTTCTTGAAGATCTGGGTGTTAGGATTCATCGATCGTTCGTGGATTTTTGTTAGGGTTTCGAAATCTTACGAATTTTAGGGTTTACAGCCGCTGCTCTCCTCGAAGTTGCGACACAACCTTTGTGTCGCTTGTAGGGTTTCAGTGACATCGGTCTATGACACAATCCTAGTGTTACGACATAAGCTTGCGACATAAGACTTTGCGTGTTTTTTATTTTTGTGACATAAGGTTGCGACACAAGCTATATTCTGCAGCATATCTTGCGACACAACTCTTGTGTCGCTACTTTGATTTATTAAATTAATTGTTTGCGACATAACCTTAGTGTCGCCGTTTGCTTCTGCGACACAACCTCTGTGTCACATAACCAGAACTTGTGTTTTTCTTTTGTGTTTATTCTTTTGCAGGTTATTCTCAATGGCTTCTACATCTTCTTCAATTCAACAAGTCGGAGCTATGCTCAAACATAATAGTGAAGTGGGGAGTACTAATAAGCCTCCCGTGTTTACTAGTGGGATGGATTATCTATCATGGCGTCAACGTTTTGAGGCGTTCATTGCATTCAATGATCCTGATATGCAAATTTATTTAGAAGAAAGATATGAACGTCCTCCTAGAACTGGTGTTTTTCCCGGAGAAGCTCCAGTTAAGACTATAAAATCCATGACTCCTGAAGAACGCAAGGCTTATGATACTGGAAGGAAAACACATGCTGCGATTACCATGGCACTACCACAACCACTCATGAGGCAACTTAGACATCATGACCTTGCGTATGATTTATAGAAAGCCTTTGAGAAAAGGTGTGGTGGAAGTGAAAAATATAGGCAAAACAAGTTGGAACTAATAAAGAAACAATATGAAGTGTTTGACATGTTGCCTAATGAATCACTTGAAGACTTGTGTTTTAGATACTCACACCTTGTTAGTGAGTTAACTGAGGGAGGAGTTGTTTCCTAAGAAGTGGAATACTCGAGTACTGTTAATGGAAAATGATGTTGATGTCATGGAAATGGCCCTGGAAGATTTGATTGGACATTTGGATGTTACTTTGCTGGACATGCAGCGTAAGGAAACGAAGGCTTCTGTCAACGTCCAAAATCCTAAGTTGTATGGTGTTGATGTACCAGTGTCCAAATCTGACACGTCTGGTTCTGCTTTTTTAGTTGGCAGAATTGGTGGATCTCCAAGTACTACTACGGGTGGTACTTATGTAAATTTGCAAGGAACTTCTTCTGCTGCAGCTGAAGAACATGCTGCGGTATTTTCAGCATTTTTTACAGCATATGATGATTTTCTTTCAAACAAGAAGAGTACTGTGGACTTGACTGAAGAAGATTTTAGTTAAATTGATCGAGAAGAGTTGGAAAGAATGGACTTGAAGTGGAGCATGGCTATGCTCACACGAAGAGTAAAAAACTTTTTGAAAAAATCAGGCAGAAGTCGGTGACTGACCCAGAAGACAAAAGTTTGGAATTCAACAAAAGCAAGGTTAAATGCTACAAGTGTCATGACTATGGACACTTTGCTCGTGAATGCAACAGAAATAAGAAACCACCTTATGGGTTATCTAAACCTTCTCAAAATAAATTAGCTGAGAAGATTAAGGCTGAAGAGAAGGCGATGGTATCTGCTGCTTTGATGCTGTCAAATAGTGCTTGGGAATGGTCTGATCCTGAAGATGATAATCAAGAGAATAAAGCTCTTATGGCAGAAGTACATGAGGTAGATGATGAACCTTTATCTTGTATTTCTTATATTAAGCTAACCAATCAGGTTAATAGGTATAGAGAGGAGACTTCACGCCTTAACACTAGCATAACACAATTAACTGAAACTAACGAAATGTTAAGAGAAATTGATAAGGCATCTGATAAAAAGTTAAAAGCTATTTTTGAAGAAAAGAAAGAACTAAAAGCTAAAATTTTCGAACAGCAAGATGAAATAGGAAGTTATGTTGATATGCTTACTTTAGTAAAGAAAGAACTTGCTGATTCTCAGGCTGAAGTTCTAGATTTACAGCGAAAATTGTCTAACTTTTCAACATCCTCTCTAGTTTTTGATGAAATCCTTCAGGCTCAAAGGGGTGATACCAAAAGTAAAGTTGGACTTGGTTATCATCAAGTCCCGCCTCCTAATGATTATCTCCCTATGCTTGTAAGGGAAGTCATTAATGATTTTGTGCCTATCTACTCAAAGATAGACATAAAACCTGTTAAACATGCAGTTAGCATAAAGATAAGTAAGCCAGAGTCAGTTAAGGCTGAAAATGTAAAACATGTGTTTAAGAAACCTGAAACTAGTGTGCCTGAGTTAGTTAAGGCAACAACTAGTGAGCCTGAAACTATCAAGGCTCAAAAGGTTGAGAACGTTGAGTCTGTTACGACTCTAAATGTCAAGGCTGAGATTGTTAAGCCTAATGTTGATAAACCTGAATCTAGTAAGGCTAAGTCTGATCCTTCAGTTAGTTTTAAGGAGGAAATTGAGATTGAAGATATAACTGATGAGGAATAGGGACCATCAGAGAAGAAATCTGTAAAAATTGAAAATCATATCTTCACAAATGAAGGAAATGATATTTTTTTTTTAAAAGACCAAAGCTAAGGCTGAGCCTAAAATGAAGATTTTAAAACCAATTGAAAATAAGCAAAATAATCAAAAATCTTCTAACGCATCTTCTCAAACATCAACCTCTGTATGTCCACATAAGTGTGCATGCCAGGTAAATGCTTCCTTTGGTCGTCCTCGGAGGTTTATTCCTCATTCTCAACCGGTTATTGAGTACATATCTTATTTCTACTATAAGAAACAAGGTCATTTGATTAATGATTGTCCGTTGCTTGCTCAAAAGAGAGTTGGGAGAGGTGTGTCAAGAACCTCTAAATATAGAAAATTTTCAAATAAATTTGTTTCAATGAAAGGTTCTCCATCACACCCACCCGCTAAGAAATTCAACAAAATTGAGCCAACCAAATCAACTGATCTGAAGCTCAAAGTTGTTGACAAGCAACCACCCAAACCTTAAAAGGTTTGGAGAATTAAAGAATCTAAATGTGATTCTTCATCTAACAGTGACACATCAG
Organism: Gnaphalium uliginosum; assembly: GCA_963930675.1. Classification (NCBI taxonomy): domain Eukaryota; kingdom Viridiplantae; phylum Streptophyta; class Magnoliopsida; order Asterales; family Asteraceae; genus Gnaphalium; species Gnaphalium uliginosum. The sequence goes on from OZ005685.1 coordinate 35,202,709, forward strand.
TTAACACCTCGGATTTACTTAAGAATAAAATTTTGACTGATGTGATCATTGTGGATGATTCTACTGGAGTGCCCAAGTCTGTAAAGGCTTGGGTCTCCGTTACTAATTAATCTTTTGTGTTTGTGGTGCCACAGCAACCTGAAGCAGTAAAGAATAATAAATGGTATATTGATAGCGGTTGCTCACGGCACATGACTGGCGATGTATCTCTTTTGTCTGAAGTTCATGATTATGATGGGGGATATGTTGCATTTGCTGGTGATAAGGGAGGTGTTATTACTGGTCAAGATACACTCACTAATGGGCAAGTGAGTTTTGAATTAGTAAACTTTGTGGAACAACTTAACCACAACTTACTCAGTGTCTCTCAAGTGTGCGAAAAAAGTACACTACTGTTTTTACGGACACTGAGTGCTGTATTTTGAAGCTGGGATTTGTAATTCCTTAGGAATGTGTGCTACTGAGAGCACCAAGGGAGAGAGACACGTATATTCTGGATATGAGCACGGTTGAAACAAAGTAGCTCACGTGTCTTCTTTCTAAAGCTCCTGAAAAAGAATCACTAATGTGGCACAGGCGTATGAGTCATCTACACTTCAGAAAGATGAATTATTTGATAAAAAATGATCTTGTGCGTGGAGTACCGAAGCAATCCTTCAGGCTGAATGATCTTTGTGTTTCCTGCCAATAAGGGAAGCAGCACAAGAAGACCTATAAGCAAAAGTTAGTGAATTCTGTTGAAAACCCATTGGAGTTAATACACATGGATTTATTTGGGCCAGTAAGGAAGAAGAGTATTGGAGGTGCATCGTACTGTCTGGTAGTTACTGATGACTACTCGAGGTTTTCTTGGGTTTATTTCTTGGCTACTAAGGATGAGGCACCGGAGATTCTTACCTACTTATTCGATAAACTGCAAAATCTATGTGACTTGAAGATCAAGAGACTTAGAAGTGACAATGGTATGGAGTTTAAGAACTCAACTATTGAGATGTACTGTCTGAACAACGCCATTGAACATCAATTCAGTGCTGCAAGGACTCCACAACAGAATGGAGTTGATGAATGCAAAAACAGGACTCTCATAGAGGCTGCAAGGACCATGTTAGCCGATTCTAAACTGCCTATTATTTTCTGGGCAGAAGCGGTCAACACAGCATGTTATGTTCTTAACAGGGTTTTGACGGTTAAGAAGCGAAACAAAACATCTTATGAATTGATTAATAACCGTAAGCCCAACTTACAGTTTCTTGAACCGTTCGGTTGTCCCTGCACTATCATGTACACAAAGGGGAGGGTTGCAAATTTTGGTGAAAAATCAAGTGAAGGTATATTTTTGGGCTTTTCAAACAACTCTCCCAACAAACGTGTGTATAATATTGCTGCTAAACGTTGGAAGAACACTTTGAAGTAACGTGCCTACGTTACACTGAAAATCCACAAGGAAACGGACCTGAACATCTGTTTGATTATGAAGCTTTGTTTGACTCATTCAATCTTCTACAAGATGATGATGTTGAACAAATGGTGACTCTTTTACATGGGCTGGATATATCTTCTGATGTATCTACGCCATTTGTAACAACACCATCTTCTGCTCCAACGACAACTCCACCACCTCCTCCAACCACATAATCTGCACCTGAATCATCTACGTAACATGAAATGCCTGATTTGTCTGATGATGAAGAGGATCTGGTTTCGGATTACAATGCAGAAATTTTTGTTTCCGGAGGAGATTTTACAAACTTGGATACTGTCATGGTGCCTGATGAAACTCCTAGTTCACGTGTGAATGTGAATCACCCAGTTAAGAATATTATTGGTACTCTGGATGATGGGGTGAAAACAAGAGGACAGGTGAAAGCATCTGCATCAAATTCACAAGAATGCCTGTTAGTTGAGATAGAATCCTGCTTTCTATCTCAAGTTGAACCGAAGAAGATTGATGAGGCATTGAAAGATCCATACTGGGTGGAGGCTATGCAAGAAGAACTCCAACAATTTAAGAAATTAGATGTGTGGAGACTTGTGAAATTACCTAAAGGATCTTATCCTATTGGCACGCGATGGGTGTATCGTGTTAAGAAAGATGATCGTGGAGTAATTGTTAGGAACAAAGCTCGTTTGGTTGTACAAGGATTTACTCAAATTGAAGGTCTGGATTATGAAGAGGTTTTTGCTCCAGTTGCGCGTCTGGAATCGATTCGAATTTTTCTTGCCTATGCTTCATTCAAGAATTTTCGTGTTTATCAGCTGGATGTAAAGAGTGCGTTCTTATACGTAAAGGTTAATGAAGAGGTTTATGTGAAAGAACCTCCTGGTTGCGAAGACTCAGTGCATCCTGATTATGTCTATAAACTAGACAAAGCATTGTATGGACTTCATCAAGCTCCAAGGGCTTGGTATGAAACGTTGTCTCAACATCTGCTGGAACATGGATTTACTCACGGGCAGATAGATTCAACTCTCTTCATCAAAAAGACTGGAAATGATTTGTTACTTGTGCAGGTATACGTGGACGACATCATCTTTGGCTCGACTAATGAGGTGATATGCAAAGACTTCGAGAATATCATGAAGTCTAAGTTTGAGATGAGTGCCATGGGAGAGCTTAAGTTCTTCCTAGGTGTGCAAGTTGAGCAGTCTGACAATGGCATTTATATTCATCAATCAAAATATGTCAAAGACATTTTGACAAAATATCAGCTGCTTGATTGTAAAACCTTTGGAACTCCCATTGACACGAATCATAAACTTGGACCGGCGGATGAAGAAGACGATGTAAATCAGCGAACCTACCGCTCAATGATAGGATCGCTCATGTACCTTACGGCATCGCGGCCGGACATAATATTTGCTGTATCTCTGTGTTCAAGATTTTAAGCAAAGCCTAAAGCTTCTCACGAGAAAGCGGTTAAGCGAATTTTCAGCTACCTCAAATGGAGACCAACTCTGGGTCTCTGGTACTCAAATGAGGACAATTTCGACTTAACAGCTTACTCGGATTCTGATTATGGTGGCTGCAATGTGGACAAAAAGTCAACTACTAGAGGAAGTCAGTTCTTTGGAAACCGTCTGGTCTCGTGGCAGTGCAAGAAGCAGACAACTGTTTCTACTTCAACAGCTGAAGCAGAATATATTGCCGCTGCTAGTTGTTGTTCTAAGGTTATGTGAATTCAGCATCAAATGCGTGACTATGTGTTACTTCTAACTCCCACTCCTATTCACATTGATAACTCAGCTGCTGTCTCTATAACAGACAATCCCGTACAACATTCAAAAACTAAACATATTGAAATTCGTTTTCATTTCATACGGGATTGCTATGAGAAACATTTAATTGGCCTTGTCCAAATCCCTACACTCAAACAAAAAGCAGACCTTTTCACTAAGGCATTTTCACGTAGTCGATTTGATGAGCTAGTCTCTATGATTGGAATAGTTAGTTTGGGGGTAATTAACTTTTCGTTTCTGGTCATAAGTACTTTGGGGACTTGGAACTTTGTTTTATATTTCTTGTTTTATTGTTAAAAAAAAAATAAAAAATAAAACGCAACAGCCATTCTTTATACTTATTAGTATTAGAGAAATGCACAGTTGCAACATTTCTAAAAATATACGTTGAATTGTGTCTGTAACAATTTGGGATATGATAATACATCAGGAAACATGCATAAAATGAATCAAGTACAGACCTGTCACCAATGGTTTGACTAAAAACCGTTTTGCTTAAACCTGAATCAAGATACGTCGCTCTGTTGTACGAAACTATAGACTTGTCACCAATGTCTTGATTCTTAAAAATGAGCTTCCTATAATTTCTCCAAATATGAAAGTCTGCATAGGTCTACGTTTTAGGAGTATGTCATAAGTGAGAACTACAAGACAATATACATACTAACAATAAAAGGTTCGCTCAGACATATGACTGTAGTGTGTATAAGTGGATAACAATATCGATGATCATCTTGAACTAATTTTTATAAAATCTACTTTAAATATGTTAAGTAAATCAAAAGAAAACAAATATACTGAGCATTGGAATAACACTTACTATTTACTAATAATTGCATGTTAGTCTGATATGATCCCTAACCAGACTCCAACAATTCCGTCACCAAAAAGATTTTACGATTTTTTCGTTGATTGTAAAAAAATAGAATCAATGGTTTTTAATTTAAATCTTGTATAACTTTTATTTCTTAGTTTAATTTTACTGTATTTTTTTAGTTTATCCAAGTCTCTAAGTCAATATCAAATCGGGTATCAAACTTGAAATTTGAAATCGCATCGAAAATCACTAACTGTCTGCTGTGAGACACAATCCTTGTATCGCCACCTGTGTCGCATCTTGTGTCGCTATTCAGGGCTAAGGTATAAAAGCCTGACCCTACCTCTTAGTCGCTACACTGTTTCTCGCGACACAAACACTCGATATAGCGACACAATCTCTTTTCTGCGACACAAGAACTATAGTTCGTTTTGTGACTTGATTTCGATATCTACTTGATTTCGTGCCAATCCAACCCGTGAATCTTGTTCTCCCTGTTTTTCTCGATCAATAAGTACCATTTTTACCTCCTTTCACCAAATATTTTTAGTTTAATCTTTATTTCAAGTTTACGGTTTTGGAGGTTTTACTTTTGGGTAAATTAGATTCGGAAACAAGCATTTAAAGTGTTATAACTCATGATTACGTGATCCCCATAGCATTGTGCATCTTTTGGTGTATTTGTTTTCGAAAACCCCCAAAAGTTACTCATCGGGTTACTGGATTGGGTATCTGTTCGTCTTTGCGACACAACCTGCGACACAACCTGCGACACAACCTGCGACACAAGACCTTGTGTCGCAGTTGTGTCAGTTTAATTAAATTTGATTGCTAAGATGCGACACTCGTTTCGTGTCGCTTTGGGTTGCGACACAACCTATGCGACATAAGTCTTATGTCGCGGTTTTAAAATTAATTCGATTTATTGCAAAAAGCGACACAACCCTTGCTGTCGCTTAATTGGCTAGCGACACAAGATCCTATGTCGCATATCTTTTGTAATTGATATTTGCGACACAATCATTTCTGTCGCATAATTTTATAGCGACACAAGTGCTTATGTTGCATACATGCTGCGACACAAACTCCTGTGTCGCACAAATCAAAGTGTGTTAATTTTGAAATTATATTGTGTAACCTTTTAATGCTAACGCTTTTCGAGCTCTATTTGTCCTTTTTGTGTAAGTAGATATGGCAGATATCGATATCAATGTGAATGATTGGGAGCCACGACACAATATAGTGGCGTTTCTTGACGATGATCGAGATTCGGCTGCGCCATTCAGGCCTATGATTGCGTTTCTTCGCCATTCTCGCATTTTCACTGCCATCACCGCCACCACTACTATCTATAAGGATCAAGTTGGTTCCTTCTAGAGTTCCGGAGTCATAAATTCCGACCTGCATGTTACACGTATTATCTCCAGGGTGGATGACAGAGAGGTGGTCATTAGTGAGCAATTGCTTTGTGAGTTTCTTCGCTTCGATGACCACCCTGATATGCCTGTTCAATTTTCGAACACATTTATAAATGGAGGCATGCTTCGTCTGGGATATCCGGGTGTTCCCAAAGATCAATACCGAAAGGCCAATCTCACAAGGGTCTGGCGGTATCTTATGCATATAATGATCGTGTGCTTATCGAGCAGGAAGGCCGACTTCGATGGAATGAGCCACTCTACGGCCTCTGCAATGCTCTCTTTGGTTTATAACAAGCCGTTCAATTTCTCTGGCTATATCTTTAAGGCTATGGTTGATAATGTCCACGCTGGGGAGAATGGGTGGAATATGTATCCATGATTTATTCAGCTGCTGCTTAATCACCTACTTCCTGGGCTTCCGGTGAATGCAGCTCACCGTTTTCGTCAGACCCCCATGAACATCCGCATCTTTGCTGTCTGCGGACAATATGCAAAAGGGGTTCCCGTACCTGCTGATGTGCCTCTCTTTGGCCATATTATCAATGAGGGTTACGTCCCTCCGGAAAATGACGAAACTCAAGATCCGGTTGTTCCTCCGCAGCCGCATGTTGACGCTGAAGCTTTTGTCAATGTTCCCATTTTTGCGGAAGGAGAGAATGTAAATGACCCGCTGCACAACGTTTTGATGGATATTGAAAACTTTGGAACAGTTGACGAGACTGCTGATAAGGCGGACTCGGCTGACACTCTTCTTGTGGATCCAAATGACACCCCAACTGATTCTGAAGGGGATGTTCCTGATGATAAAACCTGTGAACGCCTGCGTATACATGATACTAAAAGATTTGAACGGATTCAACGCCGTAAACAACAGGGTCGTGTTCACATCCCGAAGAACGCTGGCAAGCGCCCTCGTGAGGATCCTAATTCTGATTACGAGCCAGAGCCTCCGATCACCAAGCACAACCGCACACAAGTTGTGATCAACGAGCCATCTTCTGATCGTGTTCGCTTTGCTGCTCCACCAACTCCTCAGCCACAACCGCCAACGCTAAATCAAATAATGGAAGTGATTGACAAGATGAACAAGCAGCTGGCTGATCAAGCTGCAGTTATTGAGGCTCAAGCTTCCAGGCTTTCGGAGTTAGAAAAATCTGCTGCAAGGGTTCCAGGCTTAGAAAATAGAATATTATAATTGGAAGCCTTAGCAACTGTTTTGGGGGAGTCAGGCCCTAGTGCCTTAGAAACATCAACTAGGACTCCGAATGAAAATGTAAATGTTGATGATTTAAATGAAAATTTGGTTTTAGATTACTTTGCGTCTTCTACTCAAATTCCAGGTCAACCAATCGCGCTAAATATTGATTATTCTGAAGCCAATCTTGAATATCTTCAAAGTTTATTAAATGAAGATGAGCATCAGAGGCACGAATCTGATTTTGATGATAATGATGCTGAAGTTGAGGAACAGGTGCTCGATGAAGATGAACTTTATGATGATGCACCTGTGGTTGAAGACTAGGAAGAGTCTGAAAGTGATAAAGAGCCTGAGACTGAATCTGATATTCCTCAACCTTCTACTGCTGATCAGTCTGCTCCTAAAGTGTTTACGGAACACCCAGACTGGCTAAGAGCCATGGCAGTAGCTCCACCTACTTGTAAATACTATAAGGTTCGAGGTGACTATACTAGGCTAATAAAAAGTTGGAAGTTTGACAATGATCATAATGTATTCATGATAAAGAGATCTGATGGAATTCAATACTTCCAACCGAAGTTTAAGAAGTTGAGCTCGCTTCCAAAGTGTGAAATTAACATATTAGCTCAACTGAAGCTCATTAATCCGGGAAGAGAAGAAAGAGCTGACTATATTCAGAAGATTATTAGGCGCGAAGTGTATTCCAAGAGCTATAACATGCTATAGCCTATTTTGGGAAAACGTTACAAATCAAAGAAAAAGTTTGATCCTGTTACAAGACAGCCGGTTGTCAAAACGATTTATCCACCGGCAAACAATTTGAAAAGGATTCCCCTTGAGATATTACCACTAAACTTTCTACGAAGACTTTGTTATTGGTATATCAACAATATCACTGGTGAAGCTGAGATTGTTTTCATTCCAAATTCAGAACCAGAGTCTAAGGATAATTGGGGATTAGCAAGAAAGCAAATTCATATTTTTGACCCAATCAGTTTGATCAACATGTCTGAGAGTGATCTGAATGCTTTGAACGACAAGCAGATTGAATATCAAGCAAAAGATCGAGCTGAAGCTTTAAAGTTTCAAAAGATTGTTGGTATTTGCGTTTCTAAAGGAATTCATGCTAGTGGACGTTTCCCAGAAGACTGGAGCTGAACGAAAAAATTTTTTAAGACCAAGCTGAAGACACGGGGGAGTTTGTTGGTGCATATTTCGTGTGTCTGTCAGTGGGTCTTAGTCTGTAATAGTTTTGTGTGTGTAATTACGAAGTTTGAATTATATAAGTAAATACGTTATTTGTTTTGGCGACACAGAGCCTGTGTCGCAATTGTGACACAAGGCTTGTGTCGCATGAGTCGGTTGTGCGACACAACATCTGTGTCGCAAAGTTCAGTTAGGTTTCGGTATAAATAGGTGCATTCGGCTCAGTTGTTAAGGTTGACGAATCTAGGGTATTTAAGAGCATTTGTAAGACAACTCTGTGTAACAAGCTAATCGATTATACTATCAATATAAACGTGTGATTTGTGTTTGATTCGTTTGTGATTTACGTACTATATTTAATTGATTGAATTCCGCCTTTCAATTGAACGTAACGATTCGAGTTAGATCAGGTATTGGGAACCTACACAAGTATAAGAATTTAACCATATAAATAGATGTAGATACTGCAAACGAACACAAAATATGTAAAATCGAAACTAGAAGAAACAAGTTGATCATTAAGTTGTCACACAAAAAATAACTATTAGAAAAAAAATTAAAATAGTTAAATTTAACTGAAAAGTTTAAATTTAAAAAATAACTTTATTATATACAACTAAAAAGAATATTAAATGAATTTAAAATTTAAAAAATAAAAAAGTTACACGAATAATTTTGTCATTAATGTTATTACACTTGTGGTCATTTAACGGACTAAACTAACAGTCGTTAATGTGAAAGACGATGAAATAAATTGCAACCACATAGATGATATAGTACACGAATGAAAAGTGTTATTTAGAGCAAACCACATGAATAATTCGTGTAATTTTGTCTTAATTTTAGAAAGACATAGTGAAGTGAATAGGAATCGAACAAATAACCCATCGCCTACCTTATGTGACGATCCACACGTTACAAACTTAGTTAGAGGGAACTCTTGTTTTAAAATGTCAGACATATAAGCCATGATAATTTTAAAGCAAAAAGACATATCTAACCCTAATAAACAATCGGATACGAGACTCAATATACATGTTTATATATGAAAAATGCATCTCATATATTTATCGTTACTTATTAATTTGTTATATACTTTTTCCCTTTCTTTTCTAATTTACTTATAATCAGCTTTTCACATGAATCCTATGCTATAACGAAAATGTAGTTTGTTACTCTTAAGGTATGAACCAAAACATTAAACCAAATTTTTGAATTTTTTTCATCTCAACACTAAACATTACATTAAATTTTTAATCTTTTATTTTACCCATTTTCTTTACATTAAATTTTTAATCTTTTATTTTAACCATTTTCTTTAGAATATTTTTACCATTTGAGTACAAAATTTAAAAACACTAATTTATTTTTAGTATTCATTTAAATAAGTTATAATTTACGTTATATAATATATCGATAATTAAAATAATAAATTTAATTTTCAAACAAAGTATGATAATTAATACATTGATTTAGCTAGGTGTGACACCCGGCAAATTTGGTTGTCATTAGTAATTAATCGTTGGTTATTACTACTTGTAATTAGTGTGAAATAGGACTAATTACGGAACATTTTGTATATTGTATTATACACTCATACGTAATTAAATTTTAATTACGCAATTTCAATCGGATGGAATCCGACTCAGTAAATACGGACGTTGGTGAAAACCCTTTTTCATAAATAACGTAAATCTATTTCACAATTAAATAGTAGTTATTTACATTATATTATTACTATGTAATAATATACGAACACTTTACGTTTTATGCAAAACGTACAATACGTAACGCAAACCCACTCGAAAACATAAAGGAAACACAAATTAAAATGTAACAATTTTAGTTGAACAAACAAATAAATCAAATGGACAAGTGAAGAGAATCAGGTGGAACCCACCTTAGATAAAAGTTCTGCACAGCTTAGGACTCCCTAGACCGGCCCCATGCACTTCCCCAGAGAATATAATCATTTTAGTTACTTACACACACAACCCAACCTTTCATTTATCAAAATCTTAGAAGACTTTACCCAAAACTTTCCCTCATTTCCCTCCTCACAGCAAACACAAACAGAAAACATTTTCTTTCACTTTTACTCTCAAATCTCACCAAAAATCACAAGAAGATTTACGGGGAACTAGGAGTCAAGCTTCACGATTTTTCATTCACAACTTGTTCGTCACACATTTTCGGGTAAGAACACACTTTTCTCAACTTATTTTGTTATTCGTAAGATTTTTGTTTACTTAACATGCTAGTAAGTTCACTCGCAAAGTATAAACTGAAAACTCACTTGAAAGAATCTTAAAACAAACATTTTAAGGAAACTTACCAGAAAACCATTTATAACTTTGTACCAAAAATCGATTTACTTTTACGAGCGTAAAAATAGTAAGATTTAACGTGTAAAAGCTTCGGGTCCAAAGCGAAAGTTCTAAATCTAAAAACCTTGAACGAAAACGATTTCCCAGAAACAAACAGTAGAAATACACTAGCAGTGATAAGTAACATGAACTAACAGTAGAAACTACGGAAATACACTAACAGTAGTAACCGAGTAAAAATGAGCTAGCAGTAGAAACTAAGGAATTACACTAGCAGTATTAATAATGTAATTGCACTAGCAGTATTAATAATGTAAACGATCAGCAGTACTAATAATGTAAACAACCTAGCAGTACTAATAATGTAAATGAACTAGCAGTACTAATGAAGGAAAAGAACCCACAGTAGAAACTAAGCGAGCAGTAGAAATTCTGTAAACCTTCAGTCTGTGAAAGAGTTAAGTCTGTGTTGCACAGACTGAACTCTCGCGAACTTAGCGACATTAACATTTGTGTCGCAACCCTTGACCTCAGTCTATATTAAGTCTTCAGTCTGTGAATATGGCGACACAAAACCTTCTGTCGCAAAGACCTTTCGAACTTCAGTCTGTGTCACACAGACTGAACCTTATCGAGCTTAGCGACACAAACCTTGTGTCGCTACTGGTGACCACCAACAGTATTAACTAGTGACTCAATGACCAACAGTATTAACCAACAATATTAACCTGCAACATAAACAACTCACTTCGCAGCACCTGAACCCTGAGTCTGTGATGCACAGACTGATAACCTTCGCTCTCACCAAGTTTCGCACACTGCGACACTAACATAGTGTCGCAACCCTGTGAGCTTTCACATTAATTACTGTACAACTCAGGTGGATCAACATCATGTTTTCACGAAATGTTTAACTCACATACTAATACGTAACTATGAAAATTATTTGGATACACACAACCGGTACTCTTACAAATATACATCGAAACCGAACCTAATAATAATACATACAAGAATTATTAGTACAAAAACTCTTCACCAACGGGCCGTACATATTTTTCTAAACGTAATCATGGAACAAATAACATCGAACATAACTAGTTGAGTGGACAACTAGCATGAATGATCTTTTGAGACATTCACTCATATATAACCTTGTGCGTTTAGGGCGCCAGAAGGTTACATCTTTGGATATACGTTTATTAATTTAAACGCACACTTTCAAGACTCAGGTGAGTCTCATAGCCCCTATTTTTACTGTTTTAACTACTGGGGTGAGAATACATACACAGTTTTTCATGAACACGAGTACAGAAAATACACATATACGAATTGCATGAGTTTCACTTTCATAATCCACACAAAAGTCCTCTACACATCATAGTTTCGTTAGTATGGATCTTAGCGCGAGTATTAAAGAATAGATCTATTTGGGATTGACCATCCCCGTCCGGGTTAGTAGCTCTAACTGGTCAAACGAGCGCTTTATTATTTGTTCATACGGATGTTCTGGATTAGACATCTGCAGGAGGCAAACTCATTTGGTTAAGCTTCGGACTATGAGCTCATGGCAGTAGTATACATTATTTTGCATGCGTGCAACTCATATGAAATCTCGTGGTTCACATTTACATTTTGATATCTAAACCTATGAACTCACCAACATTATTGTTGACCAGTTTAGTATGTATTCTCAGGATCACAACAGGAGTAGGATTACTCCAGGACACCATAGCTCGAGTCGCATGATTTATAAACATTGGAGATTTCCTTGCATTACTATTTTGTATCATTAGTTATGTATTAAAATCTCTACGATAACTCAGAAATAGATGTAAACAATTTGATTATCAATGTATTATTTTGTACTATTTTCAAAACGACGCATATAGTGGTCGTTCGATGTAACTTTGTGTAATGATTTCCTAATTAGTCGCACCCCGACCCCACTTCCGCTGCATCATAATTTGGGGGTGCGACATTAGGGATGCTCATGGTCCGATTTGAGCGATTTGAGCACAAATTTTCAATCCAACCGGTTAATACGGTTTGACATTTTCTCAAGCCAAACTGCCCAAATTAATATGTCAAAACGAACCAATAAAAAGAATTAAAACCAGTTGGTTCGGCCGGTTTGATGGTTTGAACAAATTCTTTTTGTATTTAATTAATAAAAAATATGTTAACTAACACTCAAGTTACATAATACAAGAAATAGTTCAATTGTTATTAACTTACTAGTTTTCTAAAGATATAACTACATAATATAATACTCCGTAAATAATAGTTCAACAATATCATTGAATAATAGTTAACTTTCATAACATTGTTACATAACTATAAGTTTTCTTTACTATCTTTGATTTGAATTTAATTAGTTGCATATTGGTCTATTAGTTGCATAAATTTGTTGCCTAATTTGAACACTTTGGATACGATACAAAACAAATATAGAATTTGTTTCTTAAAGACATACACTTTTATATTAAACATATATCTCTAACGATTTATATAAGAACATACAATACGATCCGGTTTAGTCTTGAAACTGTAAACCGAATCATATATGACGGTTTGAGAAAATCCAAACCACTAGACCAGTTATAAAAAATGAACCCGGCCAAACCAACTAAATCACTTCGATTTGACCAGTTTAAACGGTTTCGGCCAAATCATGAACCTCCTACGTTGGTTAATGAAAAGAAGTTATCATGCATGCACATATTTTATTTTCCTTCTCTTTTCTTTACTTTTCTTTTCCAAGAATTACTAAATAAACAATAATTGTAAGTTTGGCAATAAAGCCACATATGTATGTATCACAAAGGATTTGTAACTTCAGTAGTTTGAAAACAGTCATGAAGAACTGTAAAAGGAAATGAGCATAAAAAAACAATAAAATGTGCATCAAATTGCTCTTGTAGTCTTGTTATAACTTTTAGCACATATATATCAAGATTATAACTTAAGCTATGCTTGATGTACTATAACTACACAAATCATACTACAATCGTGTCATTTCTCCATTGTAAGTACTCCCTGAATTAATATTGTACTCTACCCATTAATATCTTTCCATAGATATGATCTTAAAGCGTTATTCACCACTTCTACAAGAGTGAAGTGTTTGAACCACTGGGAAAGTAAGCCACCGGAATTGCAACACTATTTCTACCCTTTCTCGTTGCTTCATCGTCACCATTAGAATCATGAACTTCTGTTGTTTCATCTTCGACTTCCACCTTGTTCGAAACTGAGAAACAACTGAACAAACCGAAAACGATTGCCATCTTTATTGTACGATATAGGGTAACCGAAAGTTCGTACATTTTTTTAGATATTATGTGAGTTAGTATATATGTTTTTTTAATGTGTTGTAGTGGGTATTCAACGTATGCTCATATTTATATGCAAAAATAACAGAATTTGTAGAAATTTCTCAGTAATTTCTTGGCGTGGAGAGAAAGGCGATGAAATTTGTCATAAAGTGAGATGTGTTAAGTTTGTGTTGTCTGACTCAATATCGCACGTGTTGGAAGTCAAACATTTGAGTGCAAAAGTCCAAACATTTCTTAGCTAGAGTATACTGTGAATATAATATTCATCACAATAACTTTCGATGTTAGCAATTTTATTTGGTCGGTTGGTCCAATTTAATGTTCACCATCAGTTCGTTACGATTTTAGTACTCTTTCAACAAACTCTGCCTTTAATGATATAAGTCATGCAACAATCTTTTAATCGGTTAACATATTTAGATTTGTTTAAAAAATCCTCTATGCAATAAATTAACAATCGAAGCCGATCACCGACTCTATTACCGCCGCGAACAATCACCGTCATAACACAACCGAACTCCCATCGTGTCATCGCGTCACAACTAATCAGAAAAAACCATAACCTATTTAATCTAGAATTCAACTCACCGAGCACATAAACTTTACTCGTTGTGTTTGTCATGATCCAATAGAAGAAAACAAGCCTATCGATATCGATAACATGTTGCATCAAATACTAAACCGCGTCGTTACAATTGTTCCTCGATGGTTATCTTCACCCGAATCTAGATCAACTGTGATTATCTGGCCACAAATAACCCCAGATCTCCATCTTCCAAAAAACCAAATCCCTAACCATCAATAAATCCAATCTTGATCATGCTTTCATTCGCTATCGTTCCCATCGCTCAACTTAGAGCTCTGATACCAGTTGCTGGGAGTTCGATAGGAACCTAATCAACTTGTGTTCACACAAACACACACAATTGGAAGCAACGATGTGTTGTTGTTGTATTGATTATGAATATTATGAAGTAATTACAAAGGGAAGATACATTAAATACTAGGGTCGTATTTACATAAAGGACCCTTAACTATAAACTATTTACATTGTCTAATAAACTATTTACGCAGCTTGGAGCGTAAAAACATAAATTTTCGATTTGACAATGGCTTTGTAAAGATATCTGCAACCTGATCATCACTGGAACATAAACTTTCGATTTGGCAACCGCTTTGTAAACATACATTTTCAATTTGGTAACGACTTTGTAAAGATATCCCGAACAAAGTGAAAATCAACTTTAATGTGTTTAGTTCGAGCATGAAAAACTGAATTTGCAGTAAGATAGGTTGCACCTAAATTGTCGTACCACAGAACAGGAGATAAAGTTGTATTCATCCCAAGTTCCTTGAACAAGGCCTGTAGCAATGTTAGTTCAGCAACCGTATCAGCCCGCGTTTTGTATTGCGACTCGGTGGATGACCGAGACACCGCTTTCCATTTTCGTGTGATCCAGGAGATAAAGTTAGACCCCATATAGATAGATCGTCGGTCATCAGGGTTCCCAGCCCAGTCGGCATCCAAGAAAGCACTCAGATTGGACCCAACTTGCCAGTGAATGTCCGTAAAGGCTTGGAGTTGAGACCCGGAGTCATGTTTGATTAGTAATCCATGGTTGATTGTACCTTTCAGATATCGAAGAATGTGTTTTGCAGCAGACCGGTGATTGTCAGATCTAGGAAGGGAAAAACGAAGAAAAAAAGCAACAAAACGAATGTTAAAGAAACAACATGATGTAAGAGTTGTTGAATGCAGCAATGTGTGGCTGTTGTAAGACCGGAGAAGGAACTAGCTCTGATACCAAATTGGAAACAAAGGTGTGTTGTTGTTGTATTGATTGGGAATATTATGAAGTAATTACAAAGGGAATATACATTAAATACTAAGGTCCTATTTACATAAATGACCCTTAACTATAAACTATTTACATTGTCTAACACACACCCACAACAATAAACGGATAATAATTACTAACTATGCAATCAAAACAAAGCAGAAAGATAATAAACGCAAACAATACGACACAAGGATTCAATATGGTTATGTCCAATCTCCAACTTGTAGATTGGTTTAGTCCACGGGGTCAAACCAGAGAGTTTTCATTATAAATTTCGTTGTTGAAGGTTAAAAATACATTAGAGTTATATTTATTTATAGGATAAACCTAACGTAGAAAACAAGAAATAAGAAATCTGGCCGACCTAATTTTTGCTAGGCGAAACATCATCTCGCTAGGTGAAACATTATCTCGCAGACGAAACAGTCCCTGTCTAGCTTTTCTTATTTTCAGTTCGTTAAGCTTCACAATCCTAACACGTGTCACCTCATAAAATAACATTACCAAAATTTACGTACACTATATCGATGAATTACAAGTGCACTACAAACAATGAAAGCTCAAATGGTAATTCGATACACAATATTAATGTTATAGCATAAATAATTACATGTCAGTACATTTAATTAAGCCTAAAATATAAGCTTGAAATGTTGTATACTTCGGTGTGTGAATCAAATTATTTAGTATAAATATCATCTGTCGTTGCTTAATAGTTCTAAACTTTATCATTTCTCTTGTGGGTCTTCATTTTCTTCTCTTGTTCACCAACTATACGACAACCCATCACTTTCTGGTTTGGTTTCCTTGTCGATCTTGATATAAGTTTTGACTTTTCTTGAACCCCGTATGGTCCACGATTGCTCATAAGAAACTAGCTGCTGCTGTATATTATACTACTTATTAAAGTTCATGAATTTCAAGATTTTCTCTTTCAAGCTAGCCATCATGGTAGATGCACTTACAGTCAATGGATGAATAAAGGAAGCTAGATAACGACTATTATGTTGTTAACTGCGATGATAGGCAAAGAAACAAGAGTTGGATATACATGGTTATGAAAAATTTCAAGTTATGCCCATCATGGACTTATCAACGAGTCACATATATATCACTACTTTTAATCTCGTGCATGACAAACTTATTGTTGTAATCAGATTTGTAGACGTGATCTATTTTCCACTTTATCTGATTCATAGAGCAATTGGGAGGATATAGAACGAGAGTTGTTCCCTCAAATTTTGCTCTATCAAAATGATAGAAATAGGATAAAAAAAAAATACCCCTTCGTATATATAATATTCAAACTCTGTCGTTATAGAGCATCATTTCTTTATAGATTAGATAGATTCTTGATACCCAGCTTGGATCCAGGTGATATGCACACACAGATTGAAAAAGATAGTGCATAACCGATAACCTAGGGACTAGTTTGCTTGAAAAAAGATAGCAATTGGTTTTTAGCTCTTTTCAAACACTTAACGTGTTGGTTCTATGAAAGATTTTTAGCTCTAGGGACTATAACAATATCCAATATAAACAACTCCCAATTCATATTTTCGATATTGTTATAGTACTATATATATAATATAATATAATTTGACATACCTAATTGATTCGACAGCACACCTAATGAAGTGTAGTTGATGAACTAAATTTTTGATGAGTCAAACACATGTAATCATAGTGTCTTCATAATATAGGTGAAGTTAGCTTCAAAACCAAGTTGGTGATACTTTAGTTTATGATATTGGAGAAAAACATCTAATGTGCTTTCAAAATTCAATAAAAAGGTGCAAAACGTTCAAATTACGAAATAGACACTTATTTTGAAACAAATAGAAATAGTAAACGGACAGAGGAGTAGTAATTCAAAAGAATACCTTCATTTAAACATCTAATTGACAACTAAACATTCTTAAGAGAATATTCCAAAAAAACAAGGGTTACATTTTTAATTTTATTTATTTAAAAGGGTTGTGGAGTAGAATCTTTTCTTTTTTACATGCCAAGAAAGTATCTTGGTTTTTATAAACAAAACAGCCATAATTGATTCCAGACAGAGACAGTGCCACTGTTCCAACATCATCATCAACATATATATATTTCCTCTGTTTTTTAGGGTTTCATTTCCATTTCTTTATTTCTATTTTTTTAATCTAATTGCTTCTGTTTCCTGAATCCCATCAATTTTTTATTTCCAATTTATAAACTGATACGTAAATTTTGCAAATTTAATATCAAAAACCAAAATCAAATCAGGTTTTTATTATACGTATAAGTGTCTTTGACTGAGTCCCGCCGGCAAAGTCGTCTGTGTATATGAATCTATATTGTCTTGTACGTATATTCTGTGTGTATAATACAAGGAATTGTTGAAGTATTTGAAGAATTTTAGGGTTCGGATCGTAATTTGCTTCCGCCGTCCAAACCCTAATTTGGGTTTTAGGGATGTTTTTATTCAATCAAATTAAAGGTATCGTACATAAGTTGCTTCAAATTCATATTAAGTAGCATTGAAGTTTGTAGTTATATTAGTTAAAGTTTTAAGCTTTTGTTATTATTTGTTAAGAAGGTAGTGTAGTTGTTTGTTGGTAAATTGATGGGTGGGATTTGTGTTAAGCCTTCTGGTGGGAGTCCATGGGAGAGGAGGTCTAGTAAGTTTTCGTCAGAATCGCGTGTTTCGCGATCGAGGCGGGAGGAAAGTTTTAGGGTGAAAAATCGAGCTGAGGTTAGAACGGGTTCGATTGATAGGAGACTGAATTCATCCACACGTGTACGCGATGATGATCATTTTGAAAAGAATAAAGAAGGGTCTAGAGTCATTCTTTCGAGTAGTTTAAGTATTAGTAGTATTCCGAAAGCAATACAAGGGGAACAAGTTGTTGCAGGTTGGCCTTCTTGGCTTGTTGATGTCGCTGGTGAAGCTATTAATGGATGGTTGCCTCGACGTGCAGATACATTTGAGAAATTAGATAAGGTATGTGTTTGTCATATTGCTTTAAATTTTGATAGGTCAAGTGTCTTATTTTGCGATTCAAATAAGATGATAGTGTACTTGAATTCTTGCAGATTGGTCAAGGAACATATAGCAATGTATATAAGGCTCGTGATCTTACAAACAATAAAATTGTTGCTTTGAAAAGAGTGCGGTTTGATAATAAGGATAGCGAGAGTGTTATTTTTATGGCAAGGGAAATAGTTATCTTAAGAAGGCTTAATCATCCAAATATCATTAAACTGGAAGGATTAATTACTTCACGGACTTCATGTAGCTTATACCTTGTTTTTGAGTATATGGAACACGACTTAACTGGACTTATATCACTACCTGGTGTTAAGTTCACAGAATCACAGGTAATTATCGGATATTATTATTGATCATCTTTAATTAAAAAATTACGTTTTATGCTAGCTAGTATGTTTTATCATACTGAGAAGGGTTGTATATTATACCATTTTTTCAGGTTAAATGTTACATGAAACAGCTGCTAAGTGGACTTGATCACTGTCATAGTAATGGTGTCCTGCATAGGGACATAAAGGGGTCAAATCTTTTGATTGACAATTGTGGAAATTTAAAAATAGCAGATTTTGGGTTGGCAAATTTCTTTAACCGTGGTCGAACTGTGCCATTGACCAGCCGGGTTGTGACTCTTTGGTATCGACCACCAGAACTACTACTTGGGGCAACTCGTTATGGAGTTGCTGTGGATATGTGGAGTGCAGGATGCATTCTTGGAGAATTATATGCCGGCAAGCCTATCATGCCTGGTCGAACGGAGGTACTATAACATTCACCCTTTTTCTGATTTTCAATAATATATCCCTGTTTGAATACACTTTGGGAAACTTCAAAATTGTTTGAACTAATTTTGTTTTAGGCAAATATAATTATTCATTGAAATGTGTTTTCTAGGTTGAGCAACTGCATAGAATCTTTAAGCTTTGTGGTTCACCATCTGACAGTTATTGGATGAAATCAAAATTACCCCACTCAACAGTGTTCAAACCGGCCCAGGCTTATAAACGGCGAATTGTAGAAGCATTCAAAGAATTCCCTTCAGCTGCTATTGCGCTTATGGAGACCTTGCTTGCGATAGATCCTGAACAAAGGGGAACTGCAGCGCTAGCTCTCAAGAGTGAGGTAACTCTTTGTTTGTACAATTGAATGGTAGGCATATTTTTTAGTATTATTACTTTGTGAGAACATTCATCACTATATCTTAAGAAATGCTTAGGATTGAATGAGATAACTAAAAGAAAGTAATATAGACCTGATATGTTTATTAGGACGGTGCAAGTCAAGACAACTTCTTGTGGTCAGCTGATTTATGTAACTTTTTAAATTCCTTTCAGTTCTTTACAACCAAGCCACTTGCTTGTGATCCATCAAGTCTGCCAAAATATCCTCCCAGCAAAGAAATTGATGCAAAAATGAGAGACGATGAAGCTAAAAAGTAAGTGCATATTTGGTTAGATAATCGTTCTCTTGTTTCTCAGTCATTTCAAACTAAAGTTCCTTCTTTCGTTATGCATATACTCCGTATTATTATTTTAAATTAAATGGTAAGCAACTTCTTTATTACTCAACCTGAACTTTGGTCAAGCAAATCTACTAATTCTTACAGACAAAGAGCTGCAAAAATGAATGGTCAAGAACTTGATAAGGAAAGCAGGGGACCAAAAGAAACTCGTGCAGTACCAGCTCCTGATGCTAATGCCGAGTTAGTCACATCAATGCAGGTACCTGCATGATCAGTTAGAACTAATGGGTGAATGGCATCATTTTTGAGATATGCTATATAATTGTGTGTGAAATAATGTAGTTATAGGATATATTCTTTTAATGTAAGTCCTCCTTTTTTCAGAGAAGGCGGGACCATGGAAGTTCACAGAGTAGAAGTGAGTTCTTCAACAAGCATAAGCAAGATGCTGCTTCCAGTTTTCCTATTGAGCAACCTACAACGCAAAAATCTTCAAAAGACGCTATTAAAAGTGTCAAATGTTCTCCTTTGAAGGGAGGTTATTCAGGCCCATTAGCGGCAGGTACTGGATGGACACAAGTAAGGAAGAAATACAGTGAAATTTCCTATGATAAAGATGATGTTCCTTCTTCCAAACAAACAAGGTATCAAGTGGGTAAGTTGTCAGAATCAACTGAAGAATATATGCATACAAGAAAGCATGAGCAAGGGGATGTTCCTCAGAACATTGGTGGCCCTTGCCGGACGGGAAGTGGAAGAGCTAGTAATAAGGAACCAGTTATGGTGAGTCTTCAACTCATTTATTATTTTAACATACATGGCTTCATTCGAAAATTCTAAAATGATGCATTCTGGTTTCAGAATGATCAAGGATACATGGGAAAGAAGATCCAATTCTCGGGTCCCTTGGTTGGTTTCATCAAATGTGGATCAGATGCTTAAAGATCATGATCGACATATCCAAGAAGCTGCAAGGAGAGCACGTCTTGAGAAGACGAGGGTTCAATGAAGGTCTGCGAATAATGATAATTGCCTGTAACTACCTCTCCTATGTGACCAGATGGCTTTGTATATAGCAATTTCTTGACTTTATCATTTCGTTTTCTCTTTGGAATTTGAGAAGATGAAATGTGTTAGAAAAGTATAGTACAAGTAATAGGATGATTTTTGAAGCAGGATCTGGTATTTGTTTAGTATTTTAAGTTTTGGAAATGCTAAATAATGCTGAAAAAAGCAACTTGTAGAGACCATTCTTGGTCATTATAGTTACCAATTCTGCGTTTAATGGTTGAAGGTGTAATTCTCGAGGGCTTCATCAAGTGGATCTCGCAGTTTCGAGATCTGATTGGGCAAATCCAGCAGGCAACAATTTATACCGGATCAACTGATGCAATTTGGGTGTTATCAGGTACAAGTCAAACAATATTCATTGGTCAAGTGGTGAGGAGGCTTGCCATAAAAAAACTATGTCCGGTTGGTTGTCTTGTCACAATCACATTCAATTCAAACAATGTGCATAGAAATGTTATCATTGACAATGTAAAATCGGGTTGTTCTTGGTGTAGAGCACCGTCTGTGAGTGGGAATTATTTGGGTTGAGATTGCCATAGTAGTTGGTTCAAGTGTTCAACTGTCAAGTTCATATTGGATAATTTGTTGAAGCAAGAAATTAAGATAATTTCAGTGATAAATATAATAGTTGGTTAAACGTAGCTACTACCCTTGAACACAAATTGTTTCTCCGGGATGTGAATTGTTAGGATTCACAATTTGATGGATAAATGATTCTGTATGCATTTACAAACAGTAGATTCACTTTCAATTATGTTAGTATAGCTAATGCTAAGCCCTGAGCCCTGAGGGACTCGTTTTGAGTACTCCATCCTTTAAAAGTACGTACCTGTTGCATCTATTGGTTCCAAATGCTCTCTTTATATGTCCAACCTATCCTATATCGGTTCTATTTTTTCTTATTGAATTTCTAGTATATATTATCTGTGGCAAGTCAATCACCGTTGGATCATGTAGACTGATTCCTAGCTATATAAACTCCGTTTTTAGGTAGCCGTTGGATGCCTTTCCTTCATTTCCCGCCATTGATTGGGTTCGTAACCGGCCGTGTGGTGACTTCGTTTCGTAAGCGGAAGCTGTGTTTTGCATGATCATGGCAACAATTGGTCAACAAGTCAATGAAAAAGAAAATAAGTTGACTATAAAAACATGAGAACATTATTCGGTTGTTACTTTTTTTTTTTCTCTTTCTTTTTTTCTATATTTCACTTTTCAAGTATTCCTAAATTCTTTTATTAAGGATTAACTCTTGAAGGTGTTCCATAGTATTTCCAATTCACTCAAGGTATGAATCTGATTCCCCTGCTGAATTTATGAATGATGTCCTTTAGAGTTGTTGTAAAAATTTGGGTTTAGATATTTGACTCTTGATTGTGAAAATTGGGTAAAGTTTGTGTTGTTAAGAAATGAAGTTTATATAAATTCTAGGTTGCAAATCATTAAGATTGAGTTAGTGATTTAAAAGTTAGTTTAAAACTTGTAAAAATTCGGAATTTACTGTTGTTCTGTTCGTCGTTGCGACACTACCTGCTGGTGTAGCGACACTATGATAAGTGTCGCAGTAAGTGTCGTTGTGATGTATTATGCGACACTTGTAAGAGTGTTGCCATTTCAAATAGCAACACTAGGAGGGAAGTGTCGCACAGGTTAAATTAAAATATTAATTTTGTTAATGAATAAGCTGAAATACGTATATATAATTACGGACATGTATTTTGAACGTGGAAGACCAAGATTAATAATTAGACGTCATACTTGAGGTAAGTAATGGGAGGGGATTACGGTAAAGATGAAAATGTTCTAATTATTTAATAGTTATTTACTTGTTATTTTAAGTAGTACAATTGGACGAAATTACTTAGAGCACGAGAGTGGTTAAGTAATTGTTGTCTTGAGTTATTATAGAGTGAAAGTACTTAGATCACGTGTGTGGTTAAGTATTTGATGTCCTGAGTTAACCAATGAGTGATAACACTTAGATCACGTGTGTGATTAAGTGTTAGCCAATTGAGATAAATTATCGGAAATGCCAATTGAAAGAGTAAACAATTGAGCAACTATCCGCTTAGACTCGGGGAGTCAGGCTCGGGAAGCCAGGTGAAGACGATTTATATAATTCTAAATTGAGATATTGAGTTGTAAATCGTTAATTATCTTACTATATTTTCATTATTTACTAAGTTGTGAGCTTATCCCTATTGTGTGTATACTTTGTGATAGGTACATCAAGCGGGATTAAGGGTGGAAATACGGATAAAAGACCCGAAGGCTACTAGAGGCGGAAACTTGCTATACTTTTATAGTAAGTTAATATGTCTCGTAAAACATGCTCTCGATAAAAAGAAAGCCCTTTTGAGAAGAGACGAATACTTTAAATTTGAATGTATATTTTGAAAACTTTAAGTCGTTAACCCAATTGTATTAGTTTCAAGTAAAGTTTGATAAATTTGTATGAATTCGACTGGAAAATGTTTAATGTTTATTGTTTTAAAATGATATATTTGTTGATATAAATTTTGCTCCTAGAGACACTTCTGAGTGTCGCATGTAGCACATACTACTTATGATTGGCAACACTGGTCGAGTGTCGTAAAACAAAAAAAAATTATGGACGTTTCAGTGGAGGCCTGCACAGGAGGACGAGCTCGAGTGAGATGCTCGTGCAGATAGTTTCGTGCTCTGGAAGATGCAAGAGGATGGGAAACAAGCGGGCTCCGCTCTTTTCTTTTTTCTTTGTTTTTTCTTTTTATTTCCTGTCTTTGTTATTATTAATAATGTAAAGAATACAACTCTCTAATGCAGCAACACAATCAAGTGGTTTAGTCGCGGGACTCCCCACTCTCACTAGTCGTCCATAATGATTAGTCCTGATTGACGTGACAATTAGTCGTTTCACGACTAACCATCACCATTCCGTGTGGTCTAATAAGACTGTCAGAAATTTCAACAAGATGGTTGAAATTTTAACAAGAGGTTGAAATCCGATTCGATGCTCCACTTCAAAAGAAAAAAATTTTAAAAAATTTAATAGTAATAATAATAATAATAATAATAATAATAATAATAATAAATAAAAAAAAAAAAAAATCGGCATATGAGTGATGAAAGAGGGGTGACCTCACTTGTAAATTGTAATTACTTGGATCCTTCCACATTCCGATGATGCCCTATTTTATCTTGCTTTCCCATTTCAAACCTTGAAAAAAAGGCACAAGTATGACTATATATATATATATATATATATATATATATATATATATATATATATATATATATATAAAAGGTAGAGTTCCAATGAAAACACTTTTAAAATAAGAACGGTTACAAATAACTCAAATGCACATATATATAAAATAAAAATTTTAGATTCACACTCATACATCTCAAATATACAAAGAAAAATTGATGCACATTTCTAAAAATGAACAAAAATCAAAAAAATGATTGATGCATAATTTCTCTATAAATGTGCATCTATCGTTTTTTTGATTTTTGGCATTTTTAGAAATGTGCATCAATTTTTCTTTATATATTTGAGATGTATGAGTGTAAATCTAATGATTTTATTTTATATATATGTGCATTTGAGGTGTTCTTAGCCGTTCTTATTTTAGAAGTATTCTTATTTGATCCAAACTCTATATATGTATATATAGGGTATGGATCAAGAGGGAAGCAATTTCTTAGCAAGTAGGGAAGCTTCGCATTCATTCATAATGAATGATTATCAAACGTAAGAAATCATATTTTTACCAACAAGTATTAATCATAAATGATTTTATAATTACTAACATTCATCGAAAAACTAATGTCTATAACTTATAACATCATATGATAAATATTAAGCGAATTTGTTAACATTCATCATTGATGAATGTTAACCAAAGCTGTCGCACCCCCAAATTTACTGTGCAGCGGAAGTCGGGTCTGAGCGCGACTAATCAAGTAATCATTGCACAAGGGTAAAGCAAACGACTCTATATGAGACGTTTTGAAAATAGTACAAAAGTATTTACATTGATATAATTAAGGTTTACATTAGTCTCGAGTTCGCGGGATGAAATCCTGAAGATTCTAGTACATAACGATTATACAAAAATAATGTAAGAAAATCTTCATATACGTATAATGCATGCGACTCGAGCTAGCAAGCAATCCTGTTGTTGCCGAGTACCTGAGAAATACACGCTAAAAGGTCAACAATAATGTTGGTGAGCTCATAGGTTTACGTAGTTAAAATCATAGTATGAACCACAAGATTTCAGAGTTATCGTAGTAGCACGAATGCCAAAGTAAATCATAGTATACTATTGCCATGGGCTCATAGTTCCGAAGCTTAACCGTAGTTGGTGTCTCCAGTTAAGTGTATAAACCAGTACACTCGAAATACGAATTATTATGCGTCCGTATAGTAGTTAGAGCGACAAACTTTGGACGGCGGACTATCAGTTCCCGATAGATCTATCCATAATGTTCGCGCTTAGTATTAACGGACTATGATATTTGTTGGAGACCATCGTAGTTTGGTTTAGTTACCCATGCAATCCGTATAAGTGTATTCATAGTACTTGTGTTCATAAAAACAGAGCAGTGTATTCTCACCCCAAAGTAAGTAAAACAGTAAAAGTAAAAGTGGGGCTATGAGACTCACCTGAGTCTTGTATAGAGTGTTTACAAATAGTAAACAAGTGTTCCCAAAAGTAACCTTCTAGCGCCCTAAACGCATAAGGTTATAAGTAAGTAGATGTCTCAAAAGATCATCCATGCTAGAAGTACATAAATCTAGTTACTGAGAAAAATCCGTGTATTTTCAGGAGATGACATAGAAGAACTTTTTAAAGTTAACACAATTTGTGAGATTTAGGATAAAACCTCATGTCATTTGGAGTTGTGTAGCTTGAGTTATGGGTTCGAGAAGTTGGCACAAAAATCTGTCACCCGAGACAAAAATGCGACATGTTTTAGTAAAATCATTTTCGGATATCAAACGGTGTTGAAAAATTATGAAACCATTTGGATCTGAAAGCTAACATCTTAAACTTAATTTTTTTCTTTTGAATCGTCCATTTTTGTTAAGTTTTGAGTACGAAAATCGTACTTGAAGTCGGGCTAAATTTCTGCCCAGAAACTGTTATCATTTTTGGTGTTTGTAAAATGTTTTTCGACTTTGTTCTTGGACATAATCTTGTTATATGGACATTGTAACATGATTATAAGTATGTTTTAAGTAATATAAAGAGGGATGAAGTTTCTTACAAAGGAGATGATGAAAGCACGGAGAAATGGAAGTTGGGAGCTCGTTTTCTTGCGTTTTCTTTCAAACCGAAATGGTGGTGCTATGGTGGTTTATGGTGATGCTTGTGGTGGTTTGTGGTGGTGTTAGGAGGATGCTAAATCTGCTGGAAAAAGAGAGAAAAGAGAAAAAGGGAGAGTTTGAGAGAAATGATGGAGTGAGGTTGAGTGTAAAGTGAATTTGTGTGTGTAAGTAACAAAAGAAAAATGGGGAAGAGTGAAAGCAAGGGGAATGAGGAGGGGCATGGGATTGCAGATTTTTGTGGGCCCCACCCACATGTGGGTGTCTAGATTTAATTCTTCAATTTTCTTTACGCGCAGTGTTTGTTTACCCGTTCGTTTCGTCGTCCGTTTAAACGTTAAGCGTTTATTATTCAAGTTTTTCGTTAACGATTTATTCGCGTAAGTTTTGGTTGGAGTTTTATTTAAAATATTTTATTTTAAGTTATTAAAATATAAGTCGAGCTTTGTTCGATTGTCGGGCGCGATTCACGCGTTTTCGTCGCGTACGGTACGTTTTGCATAAAACGTAAAGTGTTCGTATATTATTGTATAATAATAATATAATGTAAATAACTACTATTTAATTATAAAATAGATTTACGTTATTTATGAAAAAAAAAAGTTTTCACCAACGTCCGTATTCATAGTTTTGAAATCTTTCAGATCGTTTAGCGCAATTATAATTAATTACGTGCGTGTGTGTATATATCTACTAAACGCTACTGTACTTAGCCCTATTTCAAACTAAATACCAGTAGTGATAATCAAGCTTAAGGTAATTTAATACGCTTAAGTGTCGGTTGTCACAAAAGTGGATATTATCAGTACATAATTATTTATTTGAAAAATTATTCGTTAACATTCATTCACGATGAATGATAATCAAAATGTAAAAAAATTATAGTTTACCAATAAATATTAATTATAACCGATATTATAACTACTAATATTCATCAATAAACTATTTTTTATAACTTATAATATCATATGATGAATATTAAGGGAATTTGCTAACATTCATCATTGATGAATGCGAAGTTTCCCTACTTCCCCCAAAAATAGTGGTTCCCTCTGGATCCGGACTATATATATATATATATATATATATATATATATATATATATATATATATATATATATATATATATATATATATATATATATATACACACACACACACATACACATATGATAAATCAAATTAACATGCTTCAAATATATTAATCATATATCATAGATAAGCCACTCTTTTGTTAAAATGGAGGCAAGTATCAAGTGTTCGGCTTTAAATTTAAAGAAACCAGAAAGAAAGGTTACTGAGAAGAAGAGAAGAAAACAAATGAAGTTCCTCTACTCTCACCTGTTTTCTCTCATCCCTCCTAACATCATCTCCATATCAAAGGTTTCTTATCTCCTAAACTCGTCTATATATCCGATTATACCATTTGTCGATAATTGGAATAGAACATGTGTGCAAAAATAATAGTTTTTGATGCATTCAGGGTGGTGACCAAGTGTCGGATCGAGTGGATACAGCTATAGACTACATTCAAAGCTTGAAAACCAACTTGGAGTTGAGCAAGAACAAAAAAGATAAGTTGTTGAGTAGGAAGCGATCACACGAAGACACGACAATCAGCGTTTGCAAATCGCTTAATATCCAAATCCATGAAATGAGTCATGATCTTGATGCCGTTTTGGTAACAGGATTGAAAAATTATTCTAGTTTTTGTTACATTGTTCAGTTACTTGGTAACAATATCACCGAGGTAGTGCTTGCAAATTTTTCAAGTTTTGGGCATTTGACATTTCACATCATAAAAAGGCGAATCCTTATATTGACATGAAAGTACATATATATGTTGGATATATTTTGTTGTAGTTGTCTTCTTTCTGAAACATGTTACATATGTTGTGTATCAGACTGAAGCAGAGGATATCTGTATGAGGGTCAAAATGTTACTTGAAGGACCTATAAATAGGTATGAGTTGGGTGATACAAATGCGTTGGTTGGCAACAATATATGGAGACTGCCGGAGTGTTTTAGTCAGAGATGTTGCTAACAAGCATCTTAAAATTATGAAGTTAAAGAAACAAATGCATCATAATTAGGGTTGTAAGCATTAAGCTAGCGGCGGTATCCTACGAGGTTAACATGTTAAACAATCGAGTTAGACGACCCCAAGCCAAGCTACAACTTTACTTTAGAACCCATTTAATAAACAGGCTCGAAACCAAGACAAGCTTTTTAAATTTCATTTAGTAGTATAAGATATATTTTTTTTAGAATTATGTATATGTATAAATACAACAATAAAGACATTTCACGTTTAAAATAGGATGAAAAGTTGTAATTTAAGGCCTATGGAAGCTAAAAGTTTAAAATAAAAAAATAATGATATTTCATGTTTAAAAGTCTTCACGGACAACTGCATTTTGAGGAAGAAGGAGCAAGATATTTCTTCACAACACTATATATATGTATCAACGATTGAGATTGTTTATATGAGATCATTCTATAACCTAATCACTTAACAAGTCAAAGTTCAAGCTCACATATACCCTAAATAATGAGATCAAAAACTGCTTAGATGTTATGATTAAGTGAATTTTCTTGTAGCGTAGTTGCTTCAAGTGCTCCTTATTGTTATTTTTTGAGCGTGATTATCATTGTTAGTTAGTTTTTGAGCAAGTATAGGTAGTTCTATTTTCATGTATAAGGGGTTTTATATGTTGAACAGGGACCGTCCTATTGCAACTTCGAGTATTCATTGTATTCTTAAAGTTATGGAATAATATAAGTAAAAAAAAAAAAGTTCAAGCTTACATTGTCAATTACTATTAATTAAAAAATAATATATTGATTCAATTTCGAAAGACAGAAATTTAATCTGTTTCTGGTGTACGTTAACCAAATTGTTTACGATTTGTATTGATTCAATTCTTGAATAATAATTTACCCTTTGGATATTTGGTTTGAAGGTTTAATTTGAGGAGGGTTTTAGCCACGTTAATATTTTGAAAATTTACCAAGTCAGACTCATAAATTTAAGGGATAATATCATATTATCCCCTATTTAAGCACCCTAATTATACGGAATCAACTATCATTTGAGACGTAAATACACGAATTCTTTCAGAAAACTTTTAATCTACAAAAACCTTCATCTGATTAACTGTAGAATCTCATAAACAAAATCAAAATCAAAATTTTTTCTCGTGGGTTTAAAACGAATCAGCAATGGCAAAAATTAATGAAAAGAAAACTTGAAAATCAGAAACATAAAAATGTTATTCTCATACACGGCATTGTCAGACCATGTCAGAAGGTGTCCTAAGATTTTTATGGTTTCATCATCTTTCAAGATTTATTTAACTTTCATATCCACGCTAATTATAAAAAAAATAAAAAATAAAAAAAATAGATGAAGATATATGAATCAGAAAGAACGTAGCAAGGAGATATTAGGATCATTTGATTTGTATCATATCCGCTCCATTTTCCTCATCTCATACTCATCTTCTAAAATCAACCAAAAAATCAATCGAATCGAACTAATTATAATCAAATTAAAGCGTATAAATTGATTAAACATACGGGATCTAGACGGAAAATATTTGAATCTAGGGTTTGAAAAAAATTGAATCTGAAACAGAGAAGGAAGAAAAACTGGTATTTATAGGGAATACATAAATATAAACCCTAGCGGCGGCTGAAAGTTGTAGACGATTTAACCTGGTGTTTGGTTACGGGTGTATTATTATCCGTCACCGAGTTTTTTATGATTCCATTCATTATCCAATGCCATGCGTTTGTGTTGTCAAAAGGTTTCTCCAATTTTTCATATCTATTTTCCAAGGAAAAAAAATGACTTACTGCATCCTCTATTTATTTATTTTATTTAAATAAAGACTACACATAAAGATAACAATCATCATCTCATTCAGTGGATATGAATAATTAGTGAATTAAATGTGGGGTGCTAAATTGTCACTTATGCACTCGTTTTTTACCACCAGAAATACATATTTATGAGTTCAAATATAACGATAGGGGAGGGTTATTGTAGAATCACTTTTTATTGTAAGAACTGTATAACGACTTTTTTTTATTTTTAATTTCAACACATCTACACTTTTTGCTAAAAAAAATAATGCCAAAATTATTAAAATTATATCCTCTTTAATACTGGATCGATTTAAAAAAATAAAAAATATATGATACAAAAATTAAAGTTGTGCATCACATAGCTTTTATGTGTGATACTGTGATACACACTAAAATTTTTATTATGTGTATCACATGTTTTTAAACTTTTTTTATCTCATATTAAAGAACATAAAATTCTAATAATTTTCATATAATTTTTTAATCAAAAAAGTTAGTTAATCTTAAAGTTAAAATTAAAAATGTCCGTTCCTACCGTTTTCATCGTAAAAAATATTCCATATATATATATATATATATATATATATATATATATATATATATATATATATATAAGCTATAAACTTATCAAAACGTGTCAAGCAACGCATAGAATAAAAGATAAGTGTTTTTAATTTTTCAAATACTATATTTCGTCTGTATTTCTAACAAACTATGTTACAATAATCATAAAGTTTATATGTTTTAAGAGCTAAATTGTATCATGTAGACTATGTTTTTATTCGTTACAATAATTGTTTACTTTCATTTTGAAATATAAAATAACTTTTTAAATTTTTTTTGATATCCAATAAATATTTATCAACTCGCTTCATCCATCGGATATAGATATAGACAGACGATATCGAATTTAAGTGGATCTGGATATAAATTTGAATAAAAAATATAAATAAATATGAATGTGAATATAACTCTATCCAATCCATTATTATCTATACCAAAGAAAATGAAGTAATATCTTGGTGGCATCACACAAATTAAATGATCTGGTAGCTAAAAACATAAGTATGATTTACATCTTAAACGCTTTGACTATACAAGTACGATTAGTCTCTCAATTATAGTTTTACACAAAACATTTAGAAAACTATAACTTTTGGGTTTCTAAAACTTAGTTATATATTCAAAAATTAGATTTAGTGTTTTTAACAAAGAGAATTCGAAATACACTCGACTTGAAGGTATTTGTTATTTTTTATAGAAAAAATTAAATGCATTCTCCATGTGGTTTATTCAAAATATCATACGTCGCCCTTTAAACTTTTTTCAGTCGTCCCTATGGTTGGTTATAAATAATTTGTAACACTCTCAATTTGAAAATATAGATTTTCAAAAACTTTTATTTAAATAGCAGAGTAATGTGAAAAATATCCCGTCAGTAATTAAACAAACCAAACATAGTTCAAAACAAAACTTCGTCACATCAAGTACGGTATAAATGAAACCCACAATAAAAGTCTAACTGAAATCAAACTAAATAAAAGAGTTCATTAACGAGCTAAGGCCTAATATTTTGAACAAGCCCGACTACCTGCCTCACTCGTCACAATCTTCACAGTTACCTAACCTGCGAATGCACAATCCGCAGATAGCGAACATGTGTCAGCTATTAAAGTTGAGTACTCAGTCATGCATAATTAATCAACATAATTAAATAGCATGGCAAACGTCATTAATAAATAGCATAGCAAGAACTCAAGTAAAAGTCCTAAAGTCGTGCCTACAACTCGTCATTCAGCACTCATCTTGTCGTCCTATCATCTTATCGTCTTTTCATCATTTCCGTCAACTCGGGTAGGGTTAGTCCACAATCAACCAAAGACTAAAGGGTGGAACCTAGAGTTTCGGAGGATTATGTGGGGGAAATCTTCTAGTCCCGACATAGTGAAAGTATGGAAAATACAGTCCACTGACGGCGTTAGGAAATGAGATATCATAAAAATACCACATTCCGCGAGTCGATACTATACGTAGGTAACTAACCTCCGTGTATCGCTCCGGTAGGTAGGAGTAACTAAGTCACTCTAATCGTCATTGGCAAATGAATGTGTCTAGAATTAATGATTCGCCCATCGTCGTCGCTTAAGTGACTCCCTCATGATAAGTCACTATGAGACCCTTTCGGGCTATCATTCGAGATATCTCTCCAAACTCATGTAATTTAAGTTATTAAATAATTCATCTTTCTCTCATCATAATCGTCACATTTAGAGCCCCTACGTCGTGCGTGTATCCTAAACATCATGCAAAGGTACTAGTGTACTAACTCTAAGGCAACACATATCCAACATGGCAACAACAACAACTTCAACAAATCAACATCAACGAACTCGTCCCAAATCATGCAAATACGGACAATAATAAGATATTTACTAACTACAAATAATCAACCTGACCCGCATGAAGTAGTAAACAAATCTCCAAGTAGCCCGAGTGCATTGACTTGGTTGAATTTGTTAATTATTTCATCACTTTGAAAACAATTGGGTATTAATCAAAAGTTTATAAGTTTTGATTGTGCACTCGTTTTTCGCAAACATTATCTTACTTCTTGATCCGTTGAAACGCAATAGATTCAACTCGAATCTCGACAACTAATAACTAACACTGTCGTCACAAAATAGAAATACTAATGTATAATTAAAACGCGTGCAATGGTCTCGCCATATTTAATTATCAGCCCAAACATGCTAGAGATTCTTAAACCTTTCAACTAAATAACTAGCTAGTTCTCTGCTAATAAGTTTCTTAATACAGTTAATTTGGTTAATGCATGAAGTACCATTAAATTCGATCCATGCATCTCTAGAACTACATGAAATATTTAAATACTAACATATATTACGATTTGCAGATTATGATATTGAATTCTATACGAATGCTTCAAAACAATGCACAAGAACACAATTTAAAACTAATTTAATACCTCAGTTTCAGTTCAATCGCTAGAACCAATATCTTCAACCTACTTTTGCACCTCTATCTCTTTTGGTGCTTAAGATTGCAGGAAACAAACGGGGTGTTAGGGTTTCCCTAACTCTTCTAATGACCCTATTAATTATCATTTTAGTCCTTCAAGTTTCTAAAGTATTCAAGTAGCCAAAAGCTCACAATTTTATCACAATTTAAGTCCAAGCCTTGCATCTTAAATATATGATACCAATACCTAATTAGTCTTATCAATAAATAAATTATTAAAAAATAATTTAGGACGTTACATAATTTCACACTAACAACCATTAGTTTTTTCAGTTAAATATAATCATATGATTTGCACATGAGAGCATAATGGTTATTTCATTTAGTAAAAGAACCGTGAATGCAATTTCGAGTACACTACAAGGATAATCCGTTTAATTTCTTATTTCTCAAATTTTAAATTCATCTAACATTCTCTTTTAATTATTTTTAATTGATAAATCTATTAATAAATTTGGTAATTTAAATTTGATTAGTTTAATTGATTTATTTTAAGTTGTATCTTGTTTGACACCTAAAATTATCAACTTAATATTTTTAGTTTCCGCAAGTATCTTTATTTACATTAATCATTAAGAATATAATAATACTCCGTCCACCCCATTTTTATTGTCAATATTGATATATCTGTTTGTCCCAAAATGATTGTCTATTTGCAAAAAATAACTACTAGAAATCATTAAATTCTTCGTTTTACCTTCATTTGTTACCCGCATTCATTTATTTTCTTAAACATTTACACTCAACTTTTTCTTAAATATAAGTGTAAAATGGACATTTATCCAACCTATTATACCAACAAGAAATATGAAAGGACGGTAAACGTGAAACGAAGAAAGTAAATTTTATTTGATCAACCACTACTAATAAGTGTCTGTTCCTTTCCAATTTAAGGAAATACAAGCCGGTTTTAGATAAAGGATGAATTATATTTAGAAAACATAATACTCCGTATACAATTAGGATACAAAATCTAACAATGCATGTAATTAGCTGGTATCGACTAGTTTTCCTCTTGAATAGTGAAATAAATTTTACTAAGAGATATGTGAAAGTTCAAATATTTATAAACTAAGGACTCAATTACACTTCAATTTCTTATAATTTATTGAAATAAAAACGTCCACTAAGTACAAGAAGCTAGTGACGCATAGAAAAGTACAATATGAAAAAAAAACCCTTACCCGACTACTTGGGGATTACAAATACCACATTGTAAGAGTATTTATAAGATTTCGATCTATTACTAATCCAATTTGAAAGAGTTAGTAACGATGTCGTATGATTAATATATTTAAAGCGTTAACCTTCTATCCATTGAACACTTAGCATTCCAAGATCTCCAAATCGCCGATAGCACAAATGATAATCGCATTCAATTACATTTGAACCTCCGTGACATTCATATTTTTGGACCGCAATTTCTTACACAACTTGTTTATATTTTTAAAACTGAACTCTTTAATTTCACAATTTTTGTAATCGATTGAAATTGGATCTTGGTGTATTTGAGAGATCGAATAAAAAAACATAGTTGAGACAATATGAGTTTTTCAAGATTCTTTTACATTTTTCGCAAGCAATTCATTTTGAAATATAAAAACACCAAGACAACCATCAAATTAAATTAAACCAAATACTAAAAAATACTAATAAAACAATTAATGACGACTAGCTACGACGTACCTTCTAAAATTAAGAACGAAACGACATCCTAACTTCAAACTAATAACAAAAACCCTAAAACCAATGCCTAAATTAATTTCCCCTTAAAAAACCCCCCTACAAAACTAAACCTAAACCCAAACCAAATATCAATCCAACAGAAGCTCCATGACCGGTAGATGCACCGCCTGAAATCCCCATCGCTGGAGCCGCCACCGGAGCATATACTTCCGGTCCATCACTACCTTGTAACACCGTGGATGATGGCGCCATCATGGGTGCTGATGCGGGAGTAGTAGCAGTAGTAGAGTTCATGGTGGAAATGTGATTCCGAACCGCCATGACTACGATGATCAGCTTTTGACCGTTGTCGCATTTATCACCTTGCCCACTGATGAAAAAAAATGGACCGGATCTTTTAAATTTGAATACGGACTCACCATCGGAAAGAGTTTCTTTAGGGTTTGTTTTGTTGCAATTATTGTAAGCCTCTTGGTTCACCACCAAAACTGAATCCATCCCCTTTCCAAACTTGAAAACTACACAAAATGAAAAAAGATAAACGTTAAGTTAATCAGTAATGATCATATATAGGTCTAAAATATTAGATGTGTCACATTCACAATCACATTTGTACGTTCATTTTTGGTAAATGTATCATTTTTCGTTTCACATACACAGAAACAAACACAATTATATAGAGAGTGAGATCGTTAACTAACCAAGTGTGTCATTTACTTGAAACCGATTTCGTTCAGCCCAATGGTTGTAGCTCTCACGGGGGTTAATAACCCAACCGTCTTTGCCACCGACGTAGAATGTGTAGCCATAAGACGACCCAATGAGCCAAGTGGATATGACCAAAAAACCAATCAGCTTCATTTGGTGCTCCATAGATCGATCGCAACGTGTGTGAATTGTATGTATGTGTTGTGATTAAGAGAGATGAGAAGTGAAGGTAATGAGTTTGGGGATGAAAATGGTGAATATATATAGGAGATAATAAGTGAAGTTACCGTTGGGTGCATGGCTATTAGTTGTAGCTGAGTTGGATCGGTTTTAAATTTAATTTGTTGTTGAGAAATGTAGATTATTTTGGAAAACTTGCAACGGTTTAATATTACTTCAAATTTTAAGATTTCTAAGTAACAGCATGATTTACATGTTGGGTGTATGATCTTCCGTTCTACCAGCTTTTTGACCGTTTAGGATAAATACGTAATTTTCAAAAAAAAATAATAATAAAATAAAATAAAATAAGTACGTGGTTTTGATGAACCTTATTTGTCGCATATCGGTCACAATTAATCTTGAATCCGCCAGTGATCGAGTCTCTTGTTTATTTAACAACAGTACTTTATATATATTACAAGTGCACAATTACATACATATGATCTTGATTTGTACAACCTATACTTTATTAGTATTAATTACTAATATATATATATATATATATATATATATATATATATATATATATATATATATAATATATTACATATTACATATTACATGTATATATGATATGATTTCTTTTGTTGGCCGTACAGATGGGTATGGCAGAAGTTATCAATACATCACATATGGTGATTTTGGTCACCACATGCATGGATGCTCAAAGCAATCAACAGGATGTTCAAGAACTGCATCACATTCCTTCTTACTCCTCTGAAGAGGCTTGTCGGGCAGACAGTTTCTCCGATCATCCGACACGATCCCCTTCGATTTCAAATTACCACAAATACCCTCTTCCTCACAGAAATAATTATAAGAAAATGTAAAGTTTGTTAAATTAGGCAATTCACAAACACCCGAAGGCACTTCACCACTCATCATATTATGGCCAAGATTTAGCTGTTCTAAATGAGCTAATCCTACCATGCTATAAGGTATTTCACCTACTAACTTATTAAAACTCACATCCAATACTCTTAACTTGTGAAGAAACCCGACTTCAGGCGGCAAACACCCTGATATATTCGTGTTTATCAACAATAATTCTTCCAGGGTGTTTGCGAAATTGGCTATGCTTGGTGGAAGACATCCATTTAAATTGTTATTGGCGAAAACGACAACAGAAGCAGTGGTCGAGCCCAAATTTGAAGGGATCACGGACATCAAACGGTTGTTATTGATGAAAATGGCGTCAAGGTTTTTGTTAAAGAGTTCAGAAGGCAATGGTCCTTCAAATTCGTTGTAACGAAGGTCGAGAAATTTGAGGCTAGGAAGGGACATGACTATAGAAGGAAAAGGACCCACAAACCGATTATTGCTGAGATCGAGCTCAAAGAGGAAAGTGAGATTTGATAGAGTGAGAGGGAGGATACCGCAGAAGCGGTTGCTGTTTAAATGGAGGAGTGCAAGATCGGACAATAAACCGAGTTCATCAGGGAGGGATCCGGCAATGTCTGCATGGTTTAGATCAATACCGGCAACGGTCAGAATATCAGTGTCGTTTGGAAATGGAGCACAGTATATTCCAGTGTAGTTGCAAACCGACAGGCTGGTCCAGTCTGAAGTTGTGTTAAATGGGTCGGAGTAAATGACTTTTTTCCATGCTTGGAGTGCAAGATAAGCTTGTCGGAGTCGCGGGTTGGATGCATCGGCGTCATGGTGGTGCGGGTGGTGGTTGGTGGCAGTGGAATGGCGGTGCGGGTGGTGGTTGGTGGCAGTGGAATGGCGGTGTATCGCTGCTATGTTGCTGGAAGACACGACAAGGTGGAGAACTAGAAAGGAAAACAAAGCAGTAGTACTTGCAGTGACTAATAAATTATTTGTTGTCATTGCTTTCTTGCTGTTAATAACTTGTTAAGTATGTGAGTTATATAAGCAGCTAGTTGAATCGTTGGAGTCAAATAGTATTGGTGACACAATCATTAAAGTTTGAAACTTGTTTTCATGTTTGATTTTGCAAGCAGGATCTTTGTAAATGATGGTTAATTTGAAGAATGCCATAGATGATAAGGAGATGACAACTTCAAAGTGGTTAAGAGAGAAAGACAGCCACAGTTGGAGATTAAGGAGAGTTTTCTTGATTATGAAGGAATTTGTAGATAAAGTCAAAGGCATAAAGCAATGCAATTTCTAAAAAGTCAGAGAATAAGAAGATGATGACATACCTAAAAATTGAAAATAAGATTTGAACTCATATAACATCTAGGTTATCATGAACAATTGCAGTCCATGGTACTTCATGAACAAGTTGAATATTAGACTACAAAACGAAGTGATCGTAGTTTCAATACAAAACTGAGCTGCAAAAACTTGAAAATAGTTATCATGGACTAAATGGCATCATAAAATGGTTATGTTATGTTATAACTAGCTACAACAACTGCACTGACATATATCAAGGGACTTGAGGTTCGGCTGCAGATGAGGGCTGCAATAAGTCCAAGGTTGTAGAATGTGAAAACTTTGGTGGAAGAGTTAAGAGAGGTTCGTCTCTTTTGGTCAACTTTTGCACTGCCATTCCCAGTGTATAGCCTAACGCGCGTCCAACTGGGACTGCTACCGCATTACCCACCTGCCGGTATCTGCATATATTCCCAATGTTAAATTAAAAAGCCGTTGAACACAAAGATATCAGTTTTCCATCCAACAAATTTTTAACCTAAAACAAAGTATCAAAGAGTGATCAACACTAGTTGTAACCATTATAATTGGTTTTAGCTTTCATATAAACCATTGAAGTTATAGAATCCCAAACTATATAAAAATATAAGAAAAAAATAAATAAATAAGGGGGTGTTTGGGATTGCTTATTTTTAAGTGGTTATCTGCTTAAAAAATAAGCAGGTGTTAACATGTTCATTTTTAAGTGCTTATTTCTTGAGAAATAAGCAGTTTTTGTAAGGGTGTTTGTATTTGCTTATCTATTGTCAATATAAGTAAATAAGCAGATAAGCGCTTAAATAACAATCCCAAACACCCCCTTAGTATAAATGGAAAACTTATCTTGTAAAAAAAAGTTGGGTAAAAATGCAATTGTTTTCCAACGAAAGAGTTTTTGGGATTAAACAGTTGAAATACAAACTGTTTGGAACTGAACAGCTGATAATATTCATGACAAAGTTTAAAAAAAATAGAATATTTGAAGGCGTCAAACCTTTCTTTCACACTACCGCATAATGCATAAAAGTCAGGAAACCCTTGCAATCTTGCATTCTCACGAATAGTTAGGGTCCTATCTTGTTCTGGATGTAAAATTGCCTGAAGTTGCATCAAAGTTTATTATTACCCTGTAAAAAATGTCTTTTTAACATTTGATAATAGCAGTAAGGCTACCTCACAACGATAATTTGGTACACATAGCACAGTCGAAACCGTCTCATCCCACCA
This sequence comes from Gnaphalium uliginosum, assembly GCA_963930675.1. NCBI lineage: Eukaryota > Viridiplantae > Streptophyta > Magnoliopsida > Asterales > Asteraceae > Gnaphalium > Gnaphalium uliginosum. The sequence goes on from OZ005685.1 coordinate 35,241,882, forward strand.
TAATCGTCCAAAAGATCTGGTATTTCATAAACGAAGAAAAGTTAACGAAAGGCGAGAAACAAAATAAGATTCATACAAACAAGAGCCTCTTACTTTGTATTCTTCCTGTCATTAAAATTTATTGCATACTCAGGGACCTACAGAAAAAAATAAACTAATTAAAATAAATTATAATAAAATCAGGAAAAACTAGAGTCTACAGCACAGTTACCCAATGTTTTCCAGATGGCATCAGCTCCGGATCGGGGGTCCTGCTTACAACATTATCATCGTCAAAAATAACGCCAGGTAGATCTCTAAAGTTTGCTCCCTATAAAAGATAAAATATTAGGGAAAAAACGTAAGAAACAAAGGTGCAAAATGGAAATAAACATAAGGAATAAACAGCATCATGGCAACCTTTCTTTTAGGCACCCGGCAAACTCGCAAATAATCATCCTCATTTAATTGAAAAGGCCGGTGATCATGTAGTAAAGACTTGTCTGTTTCACACGAACTTCCAGAAGCAATCCCCAACATATCTGAAGCTCACAAGTAATGTAAATGATTAATATTGTCACTTATATTTAACACAAATTTTCTTCATGAATGAGTCAATTCACCTGAATTGGAAGCTCTAATAAATTTTTGGAACTCGGTTTCTGGCGGATTTGTATACTTCATTACATCACGAATTTCAGAGTTTGAGACAGGTGGAAGATCTGATATCGCATCTCCAAGGAGAACACATTTCTCAAGGTTCCGAAATTCCTCTTCATCATAAGCAACAACATTACGCTGTACGATGAAAATTAATTAGCATGTACTTGATAAGCTTAAAACTCAAAGCTTTGTACAGTTAACTACAAGTAGCACCTCAAACTCACATGGAGGCCCATATTTGAAGACCAGGTCATGAGTAGGAAGCGGAAACGGTGGCAAATGCTGCATAATAAATAGTTGATTAATTGTAATCGCATCATGAAGAGTTTATACTTTTATGAAGTCTGGATATTGTAGTTTATATATAGTCAGTAAAAAAGAAAAAGGTTGCTTGCCTCATCAGCATGAGCACCCCACAAGAATACACGCAAACGAAATTGAGGAAGACCATAACAACCAGCAGCCATAATCCCGAGCCTTACTTGGTAATATTCACGAACCAAACAACTTATTGCATATCTTGCAAGGCAACCATTTGCAAACCTCAATATGTCAACAACATTTTCCATCAAAATGTACTTGGGCCTCAAAAACTTAATTATCTCCATGAAGACCACTATTTGATAATTCTTTTCATCTTCCAACGGAGATTCCCAATTTCTATGCCGATTATAACCACTTATTCCTTGGCATGGTGGACCACCACAAATTATATCAACATCACCCTGCAACATAAACACAATAATAACAATTTTCATCTAATAATATTTTGCATATTAGTTACTTAATAAGTCACATGTGTAATGATCGTACCGGACATGGCAATATTTTTGCTTTGATTCCTTTCTGTACAAACTCACGGATCTTGTCCTCACATTTTCTGGGTTAATAAAATTTTACCATCAAAGATATAACAAAATGGTATATAAAAGTAATAAAGAACAGAGAGAGATTTATCACCTTAACTCCTTGACTGGCTCCCAGGTATCATCACTTGAACCATATCCGGCCCAACGCACCTTAAACTTGAGCCCACGCTTGCTACTTCCATCGAGATCACTATAACATATATCAACCAGTTTTTCAACTTCATATTCACCTTCGGGCACAATATTGACTGATTTTGAGCGTACCACCTTTTCAGGTGATTCAGCGATCATGGAATCATGAACTTGTGATTTCTCCTCATTTCCCAGATATTTTTTGCAGAGCCTGTCCCACTCCTTTATAAGGTCACGGAAGTCCTCAGCAGATTCATTTCTTATCTGTAAAACAGTAACATTGATTAATAAAAGTCTGCAATTTTTTTTAAAATAATTTCTAAAAAGATGAAATGTTACTGACTTGTGTCTCTGGATGGTTTAACCTCAAGCTTTCACACGCATATTTATCAGCATCTACAGCCCATTTCTACAAATTAAGAAAAACTCAAAGCGATTAATCTTCCATATTTTCTAAGAAAATTTTGACATAAAAAATCAGATCAACTCCTTATGTCTTACTGTGAATAGATCTACACCAGATAGTTTTGCTCCAAAACACAATCCTGTTGACATTCCACCACAGCCAGAATACAAATCTAAAAGAGTCAGCTCTAATTTGGTAGGTTTAAAAGTAGTTATTGTTACATTTGAATTATTGTCAACAATTCCATTATTATGGATTTCCTCCTTATTGTGTGATGAGGACAAACTGCCGCCATCTGAGGATATGTCTGCATCATCTACCCACAATTGTCAGATAGAGTTTTTGGAAAAATCTATTAGAACTGAAATAAAATTGAACACTAGTCTTACCATCTCTTATTGTACAAAATGAGGAGTAATCTACATTGTATTTCATGTCATAATAATAATCACATGCCGGAATAGACTTCAAATTTACCTGCCAAATAATTAGACATGAAAGCATAATGTTGGAATATGCTACTACTGAATACTATATTGTAAAAATGCCAAGTAAACATTCTTAACATACACCAGGTGGTATTTTGAGTACTTTCACTTTAGAGACAATGCAATCTAATGGATTGTCGTTCATTATGGTTGAGTAGAACAACCGTTTCTTATTGTTCGATGCTGCTGCATCCTTTATTACCTGAATAAAATGCATACAACCACATTACATGTTTACATTCACTAATATAAGCATAAAATGAAATGTCGCCGCTTATAAAAAGTATCCAGAGTATCCTCACTGTATCTTCAGCTCTGAAGAACCATTGAACTCGGAAATAGTCTTCATCGTTATTTGTTTTAAAAAATTCAAGTATCCTGCCAACATGATTATGGCCGCCTTCTTCACCCTGCAAGGCAACTAAGCACCCATGTTATTTCTCGTGTTCAAACAGAATAATAAAAGACATGTGGGACCCAAGAATTCATTGCTTAGATAATTTATTCATGTCTAGATGATATCGAAATTTATTAGGCACGTACAAAAAGAATGAGAATTTACCTTGACAGTTGCACAATCACCAAGATCAAAGATCCGGTTCTCAATCTTAGCTTGTGGATAATGACATTTCACATTCAAAACCAACTTGTCATCATCGTCACTATCGTTCCTGAATCATAAAATGTACTATTAACTAAAACGCAAACGAAATTATCCGCACGAGGAGAGCGATTACTAACTTGGATTTCCGGTAACGTTCTTTTTTATTAATTCCCTACACAATTCCAAACACATGACAGATAATCAGATTAATTACACTGATTCATAAATAAGAAAATATAGTTAAGTTTCCATCACCAAAAAAATAAATTATGTTTCTTTTTCCATAAATTAACTTGCCTGAAAATTGGTGCCATAGATCACCTCCATAAAACAGGAAAGTTAATCAAAACTCATCACCGTAAAGGTAAATAATTTACAAGCAATGCTAAATCCTCTTAACATTATTTTTCCATGAACAAATTATTCTTATAGAAGGTTTTTTTATAACAAAGTCAACTCATAAAAGAACATGGTCAAATCTTGGCATAAAAGGTTAAAAATTCTTTCACAATGCATTCATACAAATTACCCTATACCCACAATTGAACAAATTGGGAAAGAAAGTAACATTGGGAATTATGTAAGAAATTGAACAATGCAATTACAAATACCTCAGAATCATAACGCCAAGGCCATCTCCGGCGAGCCTCTTCATCGGAAACTGGATCACCGATCAAGAAAGAAACTTGATCATCGGATGATGAATACGATTCAGAAGGTATTGAAGCCCTAATTTTCTTTTTGGGGGGAAGTTTGTTAGAACTGCCCTTGCCGGAGTTATTACAGGAGACTAATCTTGGTGACCGTCGGTGACCGGAATGCAGTGCCGGGGGGGTAGAAGATGGGAGTGGAGATGGTGGCGTCAGTGTAAGGGGGTTTAAGGCTAAACCCTTGTCGCCGGCGCCGTCAATGTTGTCAGCCACCATCTCCGGTTGACTATACGGAAATATGAGAGGGTATTATGGGGAGTTTGTAAAGTACAAGTGTGACGCCTAGTTCTTGCTGTTCATGATGACTGACTGAGTGGGGCACTCGGACACATTTTGTTTTATTTAATTTAATATTTAATGTAAAGATTAAATTATTTAAATTGTCTACGTGGTTTGGAAAATGTTTTACTGGTCGTGTGAATTTTAAAAAATATTTGAATAGTATATAATTTTTCAAAACTTTGTGCATAAACAGTCTAGTAAATAAATGTTATTTAGTTTCAACAGTTAACTTACTGATCTGCTTAGTACGTGAGAGTATTTTTATTATTTTTCTTTTTTTGTTTTCATTATTTACCGGTTATTTTAGTTCTGGCAAAGAAATTGTTTGGTTTGAACTTGGTATAGGTTCGTTCATACATATTTGAGGAGGATTATTAGTTTTAGTTTGGATTGAATTTTCATTTCAGAAAACAAACTGAGAGGAGGATTTGTTTGTATTTTATTTGGATTTGTCAAATATGTGAAAAAAATGTGTTAGGGTTCTTGGTAAAATTAGATATAAAAAAAGAGAAATTTGGATTTGAATAGTTGTTGTTGATCTAGCTTTAAGGTAAAGAAACATAAAGTAAAATGATAAATAATGAAAGAGAAGAAAGAAAAAGGACAAAAGCACCCTTAAGTGCTAAACTTATGGAATGAATTTACGGTTGAAACTAATGGATGATTAATTTTTAAACTCTTAATACATAAAGTTTCAAAAACTAGAGTGTTCAAATACTTTTTGAAACTCTATGACATCCGGTGAAACATTGGACAAATTACATAGATAGCAGCCCCGAAGATGAGGGAATGTCCAATACAACTGCACAAGGCCCCCAATTTGTAGTGGGCCTCTAAATTTTAAAAATAGTTTAGATATTGTTTTGATCAAAAATTATCAAGTATAATTCCGTGATCAAATTAGTAAAGTGAGGTAGAGTGCTTAAGTGATTTTCAAGATAATCCGATTTATAAATGACAAAAAGTTGATGTAAAGCAAGTATAGTAATCAAAATGTAAATTAAATGCGATCGACACAAGGATATACGAGGAAAACTCTTAATCTTGATAAATCGCCGGCATAAAACCTCGAGAAGGAACAATCGTCCCTTGCCTTTGTTGTTTTTATTAAATAAAATCAAGATAATACAAGCTAAGAGCACAATATGATCGAACTAGAGTGTTTATAGTGAAGAAAGTGATGAATCGGTGAAGTAAGTGAGTAAATCTGCAGAAAAGTAGTGTTAGTGTGGTGATAGAGTGTTAATAGTGCGTAAGAAGTGTTTCCTAATCGATCATATGCCTCATTTATATACTAGATACAATATAACAGAAATTCCGAAATATCCGGGATCCTCCGGTCTTCAACAAAGACTCAGCTGACTATCCCGAAATATCCGGGATCACCCAGAGCTCTCCTTGACTTGTTACTCCACATGTTTACTTGTTTCCATTTGAATTTGAAGTAGTCTTACTCCGTATATCACAGATTCAATAAGCCACGTTCATATGACCTGGTCAAACAAGCAAACACATGTTAAAAGCATATGATCCCGGGATACTGAGGATCCAGGATCTTGAACCTGTAACGAGATCCTGAACGTATCCGGGATCCTGAATACCTGTAAAATATAATCATACTCTTATTCGGGATCCTGCATTTTAGACATAAAAATTAGCCCACAACAATTGCCTACAAGTTGTACCACTATCAGGATCCTGATGGTGATACAACTTCTATAAAACATCAATACAAATAAAGATAGGTGAGATATTTAAGTGTTTCGATAAGCGAGCCTGAGTAATAATCGGATTTCTAATAAATATTCAATCTTCGCTATTCCTCATCATTACCTACTTCTTCGATCGTGTTCAACAGGTATACTCTCTTCTCTCTAGCGTTCTTTTTAGGGTTTTCTTTTTCTTTAAAGATGTCTCTCGTCGTTTACACTGCTCCTGATTCCGGTAACAATCTCAACGACTTTGTCGATCAGCATTTGATTTCCAATCCCGAACCCTGTATTTTTACCGATCTCGATATCGAACAACTAAAGCTAAAAGGGGCTTTTCCGTCGGGCACTATCTTCAGGCCTTATGATCCCTCTACTCATGTCGATTTTCGTTCAGAAATATGGATCTGCTTTCCAGAGTTCCCATTTACTCTGGGAGTTAAGTTTCCTTTTCCCCCTTTATTTAACGAGTTTTTCTCCGTTACTGGATTGTGTTACGCACAAACTATGCCGATGATTTGGCGCACTCTTTCCGTCATCCAAACTGTTATCGATTCCCATGACCTAAATCCTAATATCCCTGAACTGGCCCAAACTTATAATCTCAGGAGCCATGGTTCCCACTACTTTCTGTTTCAAATCAAACCCAATCGTCAACATCTTGTGCTTCGCGCAACTCAAAACGATCCCAAGTGGAAAGGGAGATTTTTCTTTGTTGATCGGGATTCTTTACCAAACGGCGAACAAATTTCTTCTACCTGGATCCTGAAGGGTAGGATATAGATTTCTAGGGTTTTTAATTTTCATTTATTTTTTCTTACCTGTCGGTTGAACTTGCAGCAAACTTCGCACAATTGGCTCATCCTCTGAAGATACCGAGAGTAATATAAGAAAGTTTTTGGAGATTCCGATCAACGAAAGGACATTCAAGTATCCCCAACAGACCGAGAGCATAGGATCCCGAGAATCTGAAACAACCATGTCAGGAACAAAAATATATTCTTCAAAGCTTACCTGCATAACTTCTAATACATCTTCAAATTTGTAGCCCACTTCTCTCTCTCTGATATTGATGCCAAAACTCCACTGATCAGGAAGGAGAAGGTTGCTACCGCACAATCCAGGCCACATGTTCCCAACTTGAGGTCCAAGTCAGCTGTCAAAAGAAAGAAGACTGAAGATATAATAGATTTGAGCGACTCTTCTTTTGATTTCGACAAGGTATTTCCTTATGTAATTCTCATCTCCTGCATTTACAGTTGTTAGTACATAAATTTTATTTCAAGATCCTGGATCCTGAAATATAATTCCAATATTATGAATTAATCTATCTTTGACAGATTCTCGAGCAATTATCCAAATGCCATCACGAGAAGTTGGAAACAATCGAGAGTATGCAGAAGTTAGCTGATGTTAGGATTGCTGCTGCCGAAAAGGATGCTGCCGAACTTGCCAAGCTTAGAAAGGAGAACAAGAATCTCAAATCTAGTATCTCCAAAGCGTTTGCTGAAGTTGATGCCAAGGTCCTGAAGGAGAAAAAGCTGCTGGTAGCCGAGATCAAAAGAGATGCCACTATTGCAATGCTTGAGGCCAGGATTCTGATGGCTTCAGAAGCTGCTTCCAAAGGTTTCGACACTTCAATCTGGAGTGTTCAAGCATGGAAGGAGAAACTGACAAGCTTAAAGGATGAGGATCTTGTTGCGGATACAACTCCTGATGACGCGGGTGGCAAGATGCTCAAGGTGGCGGCAAGCAAGGTTGATGCAGTGGCAAGTGGTGAGAAGGATCCTGTGCCTGAGGTGGTGAAGGATCTAGCAGCAAAGGAAGGTGGTAACGTTTCCCTGGGCGATGATGGTAATACTGACCAGGCCTGAGCTCAGGTTTTTAGACATTTAAACTTATTTACTAAGGGTTGTGATATATCAAACAATTTTAATCTGGGATGAGGTCAATCGGGCGTGATTGACCATGGTGGTGTTTTAGTGGTTTATGTTGGCCACTTAATTTTATTTTGGATATTTGTGAACATTCACTCCTGAGGCATATAGTTCCCAGGATATTTTGCTCATAATATATTAGGATATTTACTTTATCTTCTATCTTTAAGATACTGGGGGTATTTCCCGATGATATTGGGGGTATTTCCCGATCTTGAATTCAAGATAATTAGGTAAAACTTATTATGACATGAAAATGCCAAAAGTTTTATAGTAACATAAAAATGTTACTGTCGTTTGAATGACGTATTGAATATCATTATTCGTTTGGGTTAACACCTTAGTGCACTCGGTGTTAACAATTCGTAAGAGTTCAATCTATAGATCAATGATCATGAAGTTTTCGGGTACCAGAGGCATCACCGATTCCAATCTCCTAATTTTATAATTGAACATCGTGCGCTCCAGGCGAGGTGTTTCAACCCAAGACTTAGAAAGGTGTTTATCCGTTCGGAAACCTTTAAACCTTAGAAGGGATTTAAAAACCCTTAAACGTAGAGAGGTGGCCAGCCTCTAGTCTTCGTGTAATCCTCCTACAAAACACAAGATCTTGGGTGATGGCGGGTGTTAGTTTTGGCTAACACCCCTTCGATGCTTAAGTCAGTAATTTGATATCAAACAGTGAAAATAATGATGAAGATAATAATGAAAATAATAGAAATAATAATATATAATGAGAATTGTAAATAATGAGTAATAAGGATAACAATGATAGTTGACGTACCATCTCATATTAAAATATAACTTTGGCTTACATGTGATAGAGCTTAGTTTTTTTTTTGTTTTCAAATTATTTTTTCAAATTTTTTTCCAATATATTAATGTAAAATGCAGTATAATTCACTATAAAAATATTTGTTACAATGTTAATAAAATGCAAAATGCAATAGCATTCACATGTTGTGCATATATGTAAAATGCAGTAGAATTCACTGCATTTTGTATTTGATTGTATCTTACATTATTGCATTTTGTAAAATGGAGTAGATTTTATAAAAATGTAGTAGATTACATTTTCATGTCTACTTTTTAAATATAATTTTTAGATCTACTTTTCATATCTACTTTTAAGATCTATATTTTAAAATCTACTTTTTTAAATATCTACTTTTTTCATATCTACTTTTTAAGATCTACTTGTTTTCAATGTGAAGGCAGCGGTGTTGGTGGTCGACGACTGTTTTTTGTTGGTGGTCCAGTAAGCTAGCCAGTTCACCGACGGTGGTAGTTCAAAATCCAGGTGATGGTGGTGGTAATATGTGGTGGTGGAATGGTGGTAGAGGTGGCGGTGGTGAATTTTTTTTTTTTGAGAGAATGTGATGTTAGGAATTGCAGCGGAAACATCCAACTAACAACAATCAGTTGATCACTCTGATATCAACCGTTAGCAAAAATAAATCCAAACAACACTCGTGCAATCGAGGTTACACCCAGAAACAATAAAAAGATATATAATAACAAGCAATAATATAACCGAGCAATACGAACACAAGGATTTAACGTGGTTATGTCCGATTTTCAATTAGGAGATTGATTTAGTCTACGGGCCAAACTAGAGAGTTTTCGTTATAAATTTTGTACTTTTAAAAGAGTAGGGGTTCATGTATCACACCCAGGTTTAGCTTGATGGATTCACAACTTTTGTTTGGATTATTGAAGTTTGGGTTGGGTAATATAATTCAAACCAGAGCAACACTACCGCATTATTGGCTTTACGGATGTTGCACTTGTTTTTTTGCCCCAATATGAATATCAGGTGAAATTTCAAATTATACTCCCCAAGTATTTTTTTTTAGATCTTGTTAAGGCTTTGCCATGTATCTTTAGGGTTTCGCCAAATGGTTTTTAGGGGTAAGTTGGGTAGTCATTTATAAGTTCTAAACAATATCATGCATTTATTTTTCTTTTAAGTAGAATGAGATAATGCATTTTTATATTCTAATAACGAGGGTAAATTTCATAAATGGTCATATGCTTTACACCGGTTTATGAAAATCATTCAAGCGAAAAGTAAACTTATTGGACTGAAAAGGTGAAAAAATAAATACATAATTCGTAAACCAGTGTAAATCACATGTATTGTCATCATGTCCGTTCAACACACTTAAATTTGGAATATCGTGCTCATCGTTGACCTTTTATGGCTATTTTAACCCATGAGTACTATTTTTGGAAACTGATCCATGATAACATACAAGAGTGGGGTTTAATATAGTTATGGCAAATCCTACTTTACAAGTTGTATAAATTCATCACATGTAAAAGGTTGTGTGTTTTAAAACCTCATGTAGTATGATTGCAGTTTTACTTTATAACTGTACGTATAAAGGAGAGTATGAGACAACTACTTCCTCTAGAAATGTTGTGACCATTAGAGCATTTACAAGATATATGTAGCAAAGCATTTGGATAGTCCTCGGTGTCTCAGAAAATGTTTGAAGATCGAGCAGCACGTAAAATGGATTAGTGAGGTGGTATGTGCTACTTGTTATCAGTCCCGAGAAAACGTTTTAATTTCTTTTTTCTCACATTGATTTTGAGATCTACTGAAAACTGGAAAAGTTAATCCTATCACAATGTTAACTTTGGGACTTGACTTGCTACGAACCCATAGACCCAAATGATAACAAGTTTAAAGGAGTTACAGAAATATAAATCATTTGGATTTGGATTGGTGATAGGATTTAAGAATATCTATGGGTTTGTTACTTTGCCTCATAGCAAGTTCATTAAATACCTTTTTAAATGCATCTGATGTATTTTATGTCGCATCTTTTGATATTGTAGTTCTATTACCTTACGATTTTGTGTTATCACAACCATTTGTATGCTATTATTTTTATTTTTGGTGACTTCAGATTTTTATGTGATTTTAAAGGCAATTTATGCTCATCCTTTAAATTCAGCATATACCTTCTATGGCTACGGAGAACACATTAGCCTGGCCCGTGCTTAGCACGGCCATAATGGTGCCTAGTTTTATAATAAATCTTATAACCATCTAATTGACGTTAAAAAGCATCGATGATAATTTTATGAAATGGCATAGTCTTTGGATTCATTGAATTGCATAGTATTGAGTAGTTGAATCAATGCACTGAAAAAACCAACCCGGAAGGAGAATCTAACTGGACATTCACCATTACCATGTAACCCACCCAAAAGCTTCAAAAACTAACAAGATCAGAAAGACATTCAGTGACACTAGTATTTCTTTCCATTATATTTTTAAACTTTTAGAGCCAATGTATTTCACATAAGATGCCACTAATTGAATAAGAGAAAAAGAAAAAAAGCATAGTAATAATATGATCATCAATCAAGATTTTGTGTTGCAGTCTTTGAAATTTGCAACAGTAGGTAGCCCTCAGTTCTCTTCTTCAGTGGCCCACTGGTTGTCGTTCACAACTTGCAAAGCAGGTCTTGCTTCAGTCACCTGTTCATTGTTAACAATGACATAACAACGAGTTAGACAAAACAAAATCTGACCCTTCAATGGACTTGCATTTATTTACCATAATATTATGAAGCCATGAATGGAAATACTTTGGATAGGAGAAACTCACCTTATCATCTTTGTTGGTATTCATGTTATTTTTGATAGATAATGCTTTCAGCTTCTTCTTTAGCTGCCTCATACTGATGTCGTTTAAATTCTTAGGCTTCTCATCCAAAGTTATCCCGTTGATGCCTTTATCCTCTTGAACTCCAACAACTGGCATAATTCTTTCATTGTTCTCATCGTTGCCTGAAATCTGAATCATTCCCCTTGTAGATGTCTGGCTATTGATCAGACTTGGAATGTCATTTGCCTTATTTGAAACTTGATTTTCTTTTGCAGTAAACGAAAAATCAGCATCATCTATTTTCTGCTCAGTTTCTTGATTGAGTTGTTCAGAGTTAAGATCAGGTTCTCCATATGTGATGGGCATTATATCAGCAGATGGGTCCTCTTTAATCGACTGTTGTGCTTTCAGCTGTTTCTTTAGCTGCCTTAAACTAATTTCATTTACACTCGTAGGCTTCTGATGATCAGCCATTTTCTGCTTGGTTTCTTGACCGAGTTGTTCAGAGTTAAGATCAGCTCCTCCATATCTGATGGGCATTAGATCAACAGAAGTGTCCACAGGTAAAGACTCTTGTGATTTCAGCTGTTTCTTTAGCTTCCTTAAACTAATGGCGTTTAAACTCATAGGCTTCTGATGCACACCTTTCTCATTTATGATTATATTCTCTTCGACTACAACACCCTGCAGGCTTCTGTCACTGTTCTCATCGTTTTCTGAAATTGGAGCCATTGCCCTTATTGACGCCGGGCTATTACTCAAACCTCGGTTGTCAATAACATCATTTGCCTTGTTTGAATTCTGGTTTTCTTCTGTGATAAACGAAAAATCGCTTACTGAGTCATGTGTTACCTCATCAGCATCAGCTATTTTTTGCTTGGTTTCTTGATTGAGTTGTTTGTAGTTGAGATCAAGTTCTCCATATGTGATGGGCATAATATCAACAACAGTGCCCACTACGGGAGACTCTTGTGCTTTCAGCTTCTTCTTTAGCTGCCTCAAACTAGTGCCATTTGAACTCATAGGCGTCTGACACGCAAATTTGTCATTAATGCTTTTGTCCTCTTCAACTACAACACCCTGCTGCTTTCTTTCACTATTCTCATTGTTGTCTGAAATTGGAGTCATTACCCTAACTGATGCCGGGCTAGTACTCAAATTTTGGAAGTCAATAACATCATTACCCTTGTTTAAAAATTCGTTTTCTTCTGTAATAAACGAAAAATCAGCTACTGGGTCATATGTCAGTTCATCAGCATCAGCTATTTTCTGCTCAGTTTTTTGATTGAGTTGTTCATGGTTGACATTAAGTTCTCCATTACTGTTGTTCATTGTTTTAACAACAGTGTCAACAATTATAGACTTTTGTGCTTCTTCAGGAGCTTCAAAATCCATGGTTGGCTCTTGCTCAATAGGATTCACGAGGACCACATCAACTGTGAGGACAAGATAATAATCACATCCATTAAATATTCATATTTTGACAATGATTAAGCAACCAAATATTTGAACGTACCTGTATTTGTGGAGTTATTTTCTTCTGTGCCCTCTGCAGTAATTTCTTTATCAGCATTGTTATCTGGATTATCCAACTTAGGCAGCTCACTTGGACTTTCGGTGCTTAAGTGAATCAGGTTCTCCACCATATTTGTAGACTCTAAAGAAACAAAAAGATGATATAATGCAATTGCTAATATTCAAATGATATAACATATGCTGGTTTATATAAGAGATGTAAAACTTACCATTGCACTCTGACACTTCACTTTTCATCTCTAAAACAGCATTGGACATGTCTTCAAGTTTCAACACCGAAGGATCACTTGGATTCCCAGTATCAAATGAAATGGCATCTGTGTCGACAACATCAGATTCCGCAAGAAACAACTGCAAGATTAGAACTTAAAAGAACAAAAAAAAAAAGTCAAAATGTTTAACCGTACATTGCAAGTGTGTTCACCTGATAAAATGCTTGTTTCATCATACAACACGGTGTCAGAGTGTTCTTCTAGAACCAAAAGAATATTCTGCTCTGTCACTGAAACATTTAAGGTTTCATTGACATCAACTTTCTCATCATTCACCAGCAATTTCTCTTCTGAAACCCCGCCCTTGCATGGATTGGAGCTGCCTTCTGTATCTGGTTTTAAATAGTCTACTTGGCCACTTTTCTCCTCAGAGTGTACCTCTGGAGCCACATGAACTCTCTGTTCATCAGCTGAAACATCCAGTGCTTCATTGAGATCTATTTTCTCATCAGCAAACATCAATATCTCATCCGAATCCTCATGCTCGCATGGATAGGAGATGCCTTCGGATTCTGCTTTTGAATTGCCTTCCTGGGCACTTGTCTCCTCCGAGCTATCAAATTCATGCAGAACAAGTTTCTCTTCTAAATCGACATTCTCATGTTCCTCAATGATTTTAACTAGTTGCACCTTCTCTTCGCTTTCGAGTGCAGTGTCCATTAGCAGATCCTTCTCAATCATCGAGTTCTGATCACTTCCATCTACAACAAGAACATCAAGTTTCTCAAGAGCATTGCAGATGTCGTCCACTTTTTCATTTGGGACACAAACATCAAAGTTTCCAACACTTCCTTCCCCAACAGTATCTTCTGGATTATCAGATGATAGACTTGACTCATTAGATGTTTCTATAGAGCCAACACCTGTATAGTTTTACAATAAATGGATTCATATTTAATTTGTATTAATAGTACATAACACAGTCTAAAATAAATGCAGTTAAGATAGAAAGCCAAATAGTATTGATGTATGGTTAAAAGCATGTATGGTTAAAAGTCCTTTAAAATAAGCTTAGCTTGTTCACTGCATACAGAAAATCAGTTTTGATGTAAGAGTTATTTTCAAGTTGGTCGCCTTCTATCTAACCCATTATTTCTTGTATGTGAGAGCTTATAGTCTAGCCAAATAAATGATTAGATATTCACCAAGTAAAATGTTAAACAAAATGGGCATAAGCAATATATTGTACAAATATATGAACCTGTTACTAGTGTACAAATGCATACCTGATTCCATGCTTTTCTCTGGAACCGAATGGCTCAAATCCACTTCGGATGTCACACCTACATCTTCCAAAAATGAGTCAATTTTTACCGGCTGACTAATTTCCTTCTCCATCACACCAGGCTCTGCGTGTTTCTTTTCAGTCAACCTTGCTGACCTTCTTGTACTGTACACTCGCTGCACAGTAGTCTCCTTTTGCGTAGTGTCTTGACAAGTTGAAGCTGCATGCCCCTTCCTCCTGCTATATGTTATAACCGCGGCAGGAGTCTTTGGTGCGCATTTCATCTCCTGATCTACCAAACACTCATTATTCACAGCTTCTTCACACTCGTTCAGCTGACTCAGCACATTCTGCCGAGAAGAAGTTGTCGGGGCCTTCTTCCTGGTGCTGGAAACTGATGGAGTTTTCAGAGATTCATTAACCACTCCACCCAATTGCCTCCTTACTCCACGAGAAGTTGTCCTGCTCTCAGTCGCAGGCAGGTAATCAGCTGGTGTTTTCTTCACCTTTTGTCGAGTCGATGTTCTACAGCTAGTGCAAGGAACCCTAGGTGACATAACCTCGACCTTTTCAGGCGATTCAATTGACGATCCAGTTTCAGACCGTGAAGGATTCAAAATATCTTCAATCCCTGTGACCTGATAACATATTATACAAATACCATTTCTAAGTTCAAACAACAAAAACGTGTGGAAATCAATGCTTATATATATAATATATATATATATATGTGTGTGTGTGTGTGTGTGTGTGTGTAAACTATCACATAAAAGGTTACAGTGAAATCAATGCTAATTTATATGAAAACCATTACATTGATGTTCTATTAAAACTGCAAAATAGAAAGAAGGCGCAACCAAACAGATTAAGACCGAGTCCTCGATGTGAATGCAATAGAAGATGCAGGAGCCAATCAGGTAATATATTACTATAAATTAAATTTCAATATTTCATAGCTACGGCCAGCATGACCACATACTAAAATACAAAATCGATTATGATAACAATAAGGCATAATCAGTACAAGTTTGATTAACATCACATTTTTATCCAACATTTACACAAATAATTACCAATCGGATTGAGATTGAGGTTAACTTTTTTATATATATTATTAAAAATACAATAAGACGGTTAAAATCAGTAAACTTACAGTCTCAAGAGATTTGAGAGCATCAACCATGGCGATGTTTGTGATGTTAGCAGGAATCTTATTAAGCTTGCATAGAGATTGAAGCTGTCTTCGGTTAAGGCTATCAAAATCCATGAGTTTTGGATTAGTGAAATGAAATTGAAATTAGGGTTTAAAACTGGTGAAGATGAATCGAATATGATTGAGGAACTCAAGCTGTAATGAGGAGGCGGTAAGTATAGGTGTATTTATACATCGGCTCTTACGCGTGTGATGATGATACCGTTAGAGCGGGGAGATTTGAAAATATATTTTATTTTAAGTAATTAATTAAATTAAATTAAATAATTAATTATTTAATTTATTTGTATTCAACTATTCATTACTAAATTTGGTATTTTATTTTATGGAAACAATTTTAAAGTAACAATACGTTTAATTGATATTTGCATTTAGTAGTTTTTGTAGATCTTCGTACACGTCTTTCAAAAGTTTTTATAATTGTGTATGTCCCCTGCCAATATTCATGAATTAAAATTAAAATGTATTTCTCACTCCAAATTATTAAAAATATGATATTTTAGACAAATATGATAATATAATTGGGAATGTTTACCAGCTTATTTTGTGTGTGTGCATAATTATTTGTAAAGGTAAATGTAGGTCCGATTTTCAGTTTAATAATTACGGATGAAAGTTAGTTTCAGTATGATTTCAATATGAAAATGACGTGGCACTGATGTGTCTAATTTTTTTCAGAGTGGTCAAAATGACCACTCCAATTCCAATTTGCTCTAATTGTGGTAGTTTATTTAGCATCAATATGTGTGCTAATGGTAAGAATTTTGAGTTGTAGGATTAGATCTCAAGTTGCAGGTGAGTTTGGTGAGTGGTTCGTAGGGGTGTAACCGAGTCGAGTCGATACAGTGCCAAGCTCGAACTCGAATCGATTAGAAAACTCGAAGCTCAAAACTCGACTCGAGCTCGATCAAGCTTGCATTTTCAAGCTCGAGCTCGACTCGACTAATGAACCGACAATTTCGAGCTCGGCTCGACTCGACTCGATTATTGGTATTACAACATTAATAATAAGTTAAATCACATTAATACTACTCGACTTGGTAGTTTCAAGCTTGACTTGGCTCAACTCGATACTTTCATGCGCGACTCGACTCGAAATTTATTAAAAAGTACGATAAATATGTTAATATTTATATAAATGGAGGGTAAAAATATAAATTCATGCAAGCTCGATTAGGCTCGCGAGCCTCTCGAGCCGAGTATATTAATACTCGAGCTCGACTCGAAAGTTTACTCGAGTAGCTCGAGCTCAAGCTCGACTCGACTTGTACCGAGTCGATTTCGAGTATTTTTCGAGTCAATCTCGAGTAGCTCGCGGGTTGTATCGTGTCGTTTACACCCCTAGTGGTTCGGAAAAGAAGATGATTGTTTGTCCATTTTTTCATTTAAGCCCCTCAATAAAAATTGTATACTTCATTTTAGGCCCTCAACTTAATTGTATAAACTCTAAACTTAAATATGTTAATATATGCAATTTCTTCACAAATCCAAAAAATATTAATTAATTTTACAACAACCACGTATTGAAGTCTCAAATACTATTTGTCATACTAATACAATTTGAGTGCTCTTAGATTTAAATTAAATTAAATAATAGTTATAAAATGAACATCTTTCTTTTTCTCGAGTGACATAAGATATGCTAAATTTGTTTGATCAAAATACATGATATGTGAATACTTTTATTCATCTAAATAAATAATAATATGATATCAGATGATTCGTGTTAAAATCGATTATAAAAATAAATTGGGTGTGCCATTAACTTTGAAAATTGATTCAAACATTAAATCTTACATTAATTAATTTGATATTAGCCTCCAAAATAATTTTTCTTTTTGATATAATATTAAACCTTTTAATCTTATTTGGATATAATATTTATTTTTCTGATTCATAATAAATTACGCTTTCCTCAACTTCGTTTTCTATTAAAAAATCCATTCAAACGGAAACATGTGAACAGTGAACTTGCAAATACATAACCTCAATAATTTATCTTTTCACGTTTAATTTGCATATACAATTTATCTACTTTCAAATCATCCACAAAAGAACATAAAAAACTCCATAGTCCGGCTTGAGAATCTTGAAATTTAGTGATAAAAGAATAGGCCGGTCAAATAATCTACGTCCAATATCGCTCCTACCATAATATGTAAAATATTTATTTATTTTCTCTTTTCTTTTAAAAAACATTATTGAAATTGTATCGATTGAGATCATAAAACAATTCATAACATTACACTTGGTGAAGAGAAAGATGTATTTCCTGATAAAACTTAACTATTGAAATGTCCCACACGTACATGAACATCCATTGAACACACAAATACATCCTTGCATTTGCATTTCGAACTATCTTGAAGTTGTAGACTTGAGAACAACATGAAAAATCGCTTACGAACCAACTTGAACATTTCGACTTGAAAATAACCAGCATGTAACTTGAAAACTAATGAACCTCATAAAAATATCTCTCTCCCATCAAATGCAGCAACAATAATTTGAAGCAGATGCAAACACTTGAGATCCAAACTAAGCCTAAACCCATTTGTAATCAAGAAGCTTACTGTCGAGGACCGGTGTGGAGATGGGTCTTGATGGACCTTGACCTCACTTTCTTGAAGACCCCAACTCAAAACAAAAGGCTCGACTAACTTCACACAAATCTGGATACCACTTGAAGTAGGACAGACGTCACAGCGTCTTTAACTCCAACAACATCTCGTTTAGACCACATATAAATGGCGAAACACCGCACGGATTTTGGACGCTTCCCGCAAAGAATTGAGACAACACAGCCACAATGAAGGTGAAATGGATTAGTTGACGGTGGCATCAAAACCGAGACAAGATGTGAATAAACATAATCAATTTTAGTGGTGGGTAAACAAGAACGAAAGAAAGAAAAGGAATATGGAGACAAACCCAAGCCATGAAGCGGGATTATGAGGTCTAGATCTTATAAATGTCTTGAAACTCCTTGCAAAGTACACCTAACCTCTAGTGACAAAGGAAAAACAGATGTCTTCTCAACCACAAGATCCCGAATATGTTTAACTGACCCTAGGAGATTCTAAGGTATAACTTGATGGGGTTTGAAGATAACAATATTCAAGAGTGGTGTGAAGATACGTGACAATATTCAAGAATGTTGAGAGGAGCGTCCATTTTTGTAATATTGTTCGTGTAGTGGAATTTTAAGTGGCCGCAGGTCCCGTGATCGAGTGTCATGTTTTTCTGTTTTATACGTGTTTTTTTATTGGTTTATACAAGGTTGTGTCATTTGGTGTGACGGTGATCGATCTCAACGAGCGGTATGAGAGCGGGGTCGATCCCAACAATAAAAACAACACCATAAACCATGATAACACATATCGATAGAAGCACCTAACCACAAAATGTAATTGGAAAAACACCACAAATGACCACCTGCATACCATTGACGGAATAACAACTTTTATCTTTAATCTAACTTTAGACTACGGACTGATTAAGTCCACGACATTGATACGACCCTTGAACGAACAACTAGTTGATGCAACTTAAACCAGCAGGCTTCCTTGAAAAGAGTGAATCCACCAACGGACTGAAGGATGAAGCTAGTTAGGGAGGCCAGAAGAAGGTTTGATGGTGTACATTGCCGATGTGGTGGTGGCTGGATCTTAGGGAAAAAGTGAAAACATCAAGGTCTATCTGGAAACTTGATAAAAGCAAATGAGATCTATGGTTTTTTTTTTTTGTTGTCATCGTTTTCTTCTGGGCATTGTTATATGGACACTAGGTGTTTTTCAGCCTGTTTGTCAGAATACATTTTAGTCTTGAAATAAATGAATATGAAAAAACATATTTTTTTTCGACCCTTTTTCCAACACTTTAAAAATCACATGCTTTTTGACTAACATTTATCCATCTCTTAACTATTCCCCACAAAATCAATTCTTGATAAAGAAACAAAATATAATTTTTCTCATATTTTACAGATAATAGTGTAATCTATATTTGGCAATGCAATACATTAAACATGATTAACAAAAAAATTATAATTGTTAGTTGTTAGTTGATGTTTAGGCTATATTTATATAACTAAAATCTACTAAACATTGTAATACAAACATACTTAGAACAATCTATTACAAAAACAATACAAAAACATTATCAATTACATTTCTCAAAATACTTTCATTTCAGCTATATTATATAGAGTTCTGTAGCCAATTTATCTCGTGCACCTTTGTGGTAACAGGTAAATATCTACTTTTGCTTGATGATTTTTTGATAAAAACCCAACATCTTGACCAAAATATACATACCGTTTTGTAATCTTTTTGTTCGAGTTTTTCTTAATCTCTATTGTTCAAGAGTTATATTAGAGAAACTTTGGACTGAATTTTAGGTGGGGATTGATTGGCCGCCGGATTTGAAGGAGGGAAATGGGAGGGCGCACTAAGATGATGAAGGAACTCTAGTTTCTTTATTAACCTAATTTGAAATGGACCTTTTAAATGTATTAGTGGGTTTTGTTTTATTATATGGATTCAACTAATATTATTATTTAAATTATATTATGAACCGTGTAATTAGATGGTGAGACTAATGGTTGGTGATTTGATGATAATTGAATGTGTAATTTTTAGGAAAGACAATATTTGTATTATTAATCTTCTAAAAGTCAATATATAAATTAAAACATGTGATATATGTATACGTTCGATGTGTATATGAGTCGAATTCGTATAACTAGAGTAATAATATAACTAGAAGTTGTCAATATATTGTATTTTTTTAATTAATATGTTCTTTTCATTATCATGAAAATTTTATTACTACATTCCATAACCATTCAATTACTTCTAACAATTTTTTGTTTATTTTTCAAACAGAAGGATGTGGAATTTTTTTGATAACCACTCAAACGAATGTGGAGAATTTTACACCAGTACATCACCATTTTTCACCTAACAGGTACAATATTTATCCTTACATATATATATATATATATATATATATATATATATATATAATATTTCATAATGATTCATTAGAAACTAACAAAAATTAATTTTTTTTAGGGGTTCAACTCCCGTGAAGAGTTGACGCAGTGGGTGCAAAACATGGACAATCTCTTGGTTATGTTATCATCACTAAAAGATCAAAGAAAATTTCAAGTGGTTTCGTGAATAAAGCCACGTATAAGTGTGATCCTGGTGGTGACTATATAGCTACGGGTACATCTGGAGCTACCGTCACAAAAAAAATTAATTGTCCATTTCAATTGGTCGGAAAATATTCCATCGAGTATGATTGTTGGACGTTGAGGGTGGTGTGCGATCAACATAATCATCCACCTGCACAATATTTGGAAGGGCATGTGTTTGCACGAAGATTGACTGATAATGAATATCGTTTGGTGGGTGATTTGACAAAGAATAATGTGGCGCCACGCCATATCCTTTTAACACTAAAGTAGCAAAATGAGCAGAATAGGTCCGTACTTAAAAACATATACAATGTACATCAGAAAATTCGGCTAGACGAATATGCAGGGAGATCTCCGATGCAAGTTCTCTTGTCTATTTTGTAGTTTAATTGTTATATTTATGAGTTTACAACGAACGATTCAAATGAGATGGAAAATTTATTCTTCATTCATCCAATTTCACTGGATCTGTGGCGTGCATTCCCACATGTATTACTTATAGATGCCACGTACAAACAAACTTATACAATATGCCTTTTGTTGAAATCGTTGGTGTAACTTCCACCAACAAGACAATTTCCATCGCTTTTGCCTTTATAAATAAAGAAAGAGAAGTCAACTACAGTTGGGTGTTAACCCGTCTACAACTATCACTAAACAAGTGTATACAACCACGAGTCATAGTTACGGACAGAGAGTTGGCTTTAATGAATGCATGCACACAAGTTTTTTCGAATGCTACGCGATTGCTTTGTCAATGGCATATAAGCTAAAACATTTTTAAGAAATGCAGGTCATATATGAGGTCGCGCAATGATTGGAAATCATTTACTTCACTGTGAGAATTATTAGAAAACTCTCCAACAAGCATATCATACATAGAAAATTACACAAAACTTCAATCAATGTTTAAAAGATATGAAGGTAAATTCGTTATATAATTCACATTTAATATTTAATTTATAGATTTCAAGTGTTTTGAATTATGTATCTTTTTTACTTTACCTTTCAGGTGTTTTGAATTATGTAAATACGATATGGCTGGACAATTATAAAGAGATGTTCGTCTCTGCTTGAATTGATCAATCTCTCAATTTTGGAAATCGCACTACTAACAGGGTTGAAAGTCAACATTCCAAGTTAAAAAAATACTTGAAATCTCCAAAGTCTACTCTTGGAAAAGTTTGTCGGTTGTATTGATTAGATTGTGCAGGACCAACTTACAACGATAAAAGAAAGTTTTGAAAAGAGCAGAATTGTACGCTATTCAAAGCACAATTTACCAGTTTTTAATTTATTATGCGAGTTTGTTTTAAATGAAGCCATAGATTTAATACTAGGACAACTTGAATGGTCGAAAGTTCTTTAGTTGGACTCTTCCAATTGTGGTTGTCAACTTCGGCACAGTTGTGGGTTATAGTGTGCATGCGTACTTTCAGTGTACATGAATTCAGGTCTATATATACTACTAGAGTCTTTTTATTAATATCTTGATATTCTAAGAATCATAACCACAATGTGCCTATATTGCAATGCAGGTGAGTGTATTCCCTTGGATTCAATTGATATTTTTTAGAAGAAGCTTGATATTTCACCGTCAACGTATGTACAAGAAGATATTTGTTGTGATGGAGAATTAGAGAGTTTTGCAGAACATTTCAACAAACGGTCAAAATTTGGGAAAAGAAGTCTTTTAAGAAAACTTAAAGATTTATTTGATCCAAGTGCAACTACTCTTAAAGAACCCATAGTCCAGAAAAACACTCGTGGGCGACCAAGCTTGAAGCAACAAAAGCAAAAAAAGTGTGCCGCTCCTATTAATCAAGAACCTCGCCGACATAGTTATTCAAGCCTGCCAAATTTGGTTAGGTCAGATTCGAACAAGGAACCGGCAAGGCATCGCTCATTTGTTAAAAATTGAACGAGGAACCAACGGGATATAGTTCATACTTCAACTTTCAAACATATTTTTCTCACCCGTTAATGATTGAAATTTCAGACATCTTTCATCCTTACATTACATCTATACAAAATGTAATGAGCGATGAAAATTGTGAATTTCGGGCGATTGCTGTTTGTCTTAGGTATAGCGAAGACCCGTGATTAAATGTTCGGCTTCAGTTGCTAGACGAGTTACAAAATGGATATCATACCTACGTACATGTTTTTGATACATATTTCAATAAACTTTACGAGTCCTTGTATTGCTCATAATCGCCTGCACCACGACGAAACTGGATGATTATGCCTTACACTGCAATCCTGATTGCCAACAGGTTTGGTGTTATCGTCCATTGTTTAAGTATTCAAGGATGTATGACTTGTTTCCCTCTTCGGAGATGTAACGCCCCTCTCTTAGTATATTATAAAATACTCTTTAATTCGGAAGCATAGGTCAAAATATATTATATTAACAATATTTACAAAAAGGTAAATACATATAATGTTCAAAACATCGTACAAAGACGGGGGTTACAAAATTCAACTTTCATTATTTATCAAAATATATCAGAGTTGCCAGCCGATCAAACATTCCTTGAACAAAACCTGCCTGCCCGCCCATTCAATCATGACCTGCAGGGATTAAGTGGGGAATTAGCACGAAGCTAAGTGAATGAACACGAAACTAACAGTTCAACTTAGCCTAACAATCTGTTTACATCAAATAATCGTAAACACATATCGTCAATATCAAAGAGGATCGGTGGTTTTTGAGGAACCCTACTGCCGCGGTGGCCCTCAAGAAACGCTTATCACAATCTGTAGTGGCCACTACAGAATATAACGATAACTTGATATTACCACTACACAATATGGGTTTAATACAACACATGTACGACACCCCATATCTGTAATCTTGTAAATCATCAAGTCCAACAATCTGTTGACCTCTTTACTAGCAATCAATGCCCAGAGGCCACATTGCACGTAGATTCATAATCAGCATATCAGCATATCAGACTAAACAGTCTATCAATTATATCTACGTTTACTTGTTGCAACCAAACCGTTACAACCAAATCAAACTTGTGAGTTCCAGATCCACTCACCTGCCAATCTCAGCCCAACAACTCAGAAGTCTAATGTTACTGAGTCTTCTGCTGATCTGAGAATACAACAAATAATGAGTTAGTAACTCATTCCATAATCATATAACATATTTAAACAAGCAGATAAATTCCGGAAGTCTAAGAAAACAAACGTTCAATCCGA
Organism: Gnaphalium uliginosum; assembly: GCA_963930675.1. Classification (NCBI taxonomy): domain Eukaryota; kingdom Viridiplantae; phylum Streptophyta; class Magnoliopsida; order Asterales; family Asteraceae; genus Gnaphalium; species Gnaphalium uliginosum. Next base: position 35,265,949 of record OZ005685.1, read on the forward strand.
AGCGAAACCAGAAAGTCCCGAAACGATGCTTAAAACTGAAAAATGCCATTTTCGACCCCAAGATGACCCCGAAAGGCCAAAAACTGAGCCTTGATTATTGGGTCGTTTTCGTGTGACCATGCGAATTTCAACCCAATCCGAGTTAGTGAAATTTGTCACTCAGTCGCGACCCTGAAATTACTTGCGCAATTTCAAAATTTGCAAAACAAAATTTTAAAATCTCAGTTCGCAGGATCTCGGTTCGCTTCGCAATAAGTCTCAGTTCGCAAGAACTCAGTTCGCGAATCTCAGTTCGCTTCGCAGCAAACTCAGTTCGCAGCGTAACTCGGTTCGCAGAACAACTCAGTTCGCAGGTCAACTCACTTCGCAAGATCACTCACCTCGCAAGATAACTCGGTTCGCTTTGCAATCAAGCTCTGCGAACTGAGTTCATCTTCAATGTTGCGAAGTTCATCGCTGAACCAAGAAACTTCGAACTGAAATCTTTCAAAACTCACGAATTCGACTTCCTATCATTCAATTAAGCTTTCTAACAGTTTATATGCATCAAATAACATCATATAACGTCTTTCAAACTTCTTTTTCACAACCAATTCGCAAATTGATTAATTTTCATAAAAACAAGTTTATAAACACAAATTACTCACAGGAACAAGATGATGATGATATTCCTTTCAACAAGCTGATGCTACTACTGGAGATTATAATTCTTCACAGAAAGCTTTCTTTGGTTTTGGTTTTTCTCAATTTTTGGTTTCAGTTCGCAGAGTATGGAAACTTTGAGAATATACGTGTATGTAAATGTAGAAGATTTGAGAATGTTACGGTAGAAGCATATATATATATATATATATATTATATATATATATATATATATATATATATATATATAATCTACCCTAATACCAATACAATTTTAGTTCCCTTCTGAACCTATTGTCTGGAACCTAAAACCATTTTGCGAAAACCAAATATTTTATTTTACCGTCAACTAGTTCGGTTTAAATCAATGAATTATGTATTAGTCACAATAATTCATTTATTCATTTTACTAATATTATCAGACATAATAGTAGTAAAATATTTCTTAACACATTAAATAATAATTTAAAGTTTTAGGGAAATTACCGGAATACCACTAGGCCCTTAAAGTGGGTGTTACAGGAGAGGCCCGGGAGAGTTTCAAAATCATCGAACTCTTACAATTGCACATGTACATGGTAACCATTATGTAATGGTACAACTACACGGAGAATACCCAATGCCTCTCATTACGCCATATTGGTGTTACTACAAAACACCATCCGCAGCTGAATGGGAAACCACATATGCATCCCGTTTAGAATTATATAATCATTTGAAGCCTTGTAATTCTGAAAAATTATTTGAAATTGCAGAGGATTAATTGGTAATAAAATTGACATTTTCGTATATATTTTATTTATGTTCTTTTATTTTATTATTTTTATTTGTTAAAAAGTAGTAGTTAATCTCTAATTTGTGGTCTCCATATAGCACAAGCTTTTCTTCTATAGAAATGCGTTAGTTTTTTCTTTTTCTTTTTTGTCTTTTGTATAATTATTTTTATATTTTTATTTTTATTTTCATATAATTATAAGTAGTAGGAGTAGGAGTGATAGTAAACAAAGATTGTCTTTTTTGGAGTGCATTTATAGTTTATAAGTTTAACAAAATTAAAACAATAAATAATATAATTATATGTTTTTATAATATTATGGTATTAGTTAGAGCACGGGGTGTGGTGACACTGTCACCACAGTGTTCTGGACAGTGTTCTGGAGAATGTTGTAATTGAGGATTTTGTGGTGTGGTGACAGTGTTCTGGACAGTGTTCTGGAGTTTTTTTATTATTTGTTTTATTTTTTTTAATGATAATAATTGTATAAATTAATATATAAAAATAAATAAATCAAATAAAACAAGATTTAATTAATTAAAAAAAATTACAAGTCCTAAAATTAAAATACATAATTTAAAAACTCCTACAATAATACAAAAGTAAATAAAATAAGACAAATCAGTCTCCCGATCCCGAACCCGAAGCACCACCTCCCGCTCCCGTGTCGTATGACCATCTCATTGTCTCGCAAATCTTCTTCTTCTCCATTTCCAAGATGAACCTTGATTGCGGCGGTAAATGCTCAGTCGGCATAGACAAGATTCGAAGTTTGGCCTCAAGATCCTTCGTTTTGTAGTAGCCTTGCTTGTCGGATCGGATGCATTCGAATGTTGTTGCGAGTGATTCATCAAATGAAGCACGGGAGGAACCGGCCGAACCAGAAGAAGTGGTTTTTTGAGACTTCGGTTTCCTTGACTTTCCAACCGGCCGTTGATGCGGATCGTCCCCAAATAAACCCTCATTCGTGTTTTGCGTTTCTTGCTCCGGTGGTTAATCAAAGTCCGAGTCCAAATTGACCGTCTCGCGGCGTCTTGGAACATTTCGTCTACCGACAACAAACGGATCGGGATGTAGCCAGTTCTGTTTATCCTTCAAAAAGTTCCACGCCAACAAACTTGTGAAAGTTTTTTCGTTTTCCAACTTGTATTGCGTGTCACAACGGATCATCAAATCATCCTCGACTTCACCGCTCCGTAGTTGATCCGAAAGCCTTTTCCAAATGCCTTGCCACCTGTTGCAGTCCGCATTTAGTTTGGTCCATTTTGTCGACAACGGGTCTTTTCCTCGTTGGAATGGTGGATTCCGTGCGTTGTACGAATCCATAACGAGATACCAAAACGAGATACCAAAACGAAGACACTTCTTGGTCAGTTCCACGTTGTGAATTTTCGGACACCGAAATCCAAATTTCGGTCAAACGAAGCTCGTCCTCCGATACCCAAACGTTACGGTGTGGAACGACTTTTTTAGTTTTGGCCGGTGAATCTTTTTTGGATTTTTTGCCCTTGGTTTTTTTGGATGATTCGGGTGTCGGGTTGGTGTCTTCAACGGATTGGACGTCAGGTTGTTGTTGACTTTGACGCCACATTTGAAATTGGGCGTATTCATCGGGTGACAATTGTGGTGGTGGTTGCATCGGTCGGTTGTAAGCGTATGGGGCAAAACCTTGAATTTGTGGGTTTAAAGATGGTTGATTTTGTTGCGGTTGTGAGGTTTGTCATTCGCTCGTGAATGGGTTCCAAGTGGATTGTAAATGGTACAGGTTATTCGGGTTGTTCGACATGATGAAGAAGATGATATGAAAAAAATATAATTTTTGGATGAATTTTTGATTGTTTAGATTGTGTGTGTGAAAGAGTGTTTGAGATAGTGTTTGAATAGTGATTTGAGATTGTATTTGAGGTGTGTTTAAATAGGAAAAAAATTATTTTTTTTAAAATTCGGCCGTTTGTAACAGCTATTTTTTTTTAATTTTTAAAATTTTTTTATTAAATATAAACTATCCGTTAGGAAAAAAAACCTTGCAACTTCGGCGTTCGGAAGAGGACGGCGGCCGAAAAACGGGGCGAGAACGCCGTCCCGGTGCGGCAGAACGCCGTCCGACGGCGTTCTCGTCGAAAAACGGTGATAAAAACCAAGCCACACCCTGTGCTCTTAATGACCCTGGAGTCTAGTATTTGTGAAGTAGATATATACCTACAGCGAATAGAGGGATTTGGATCACTCGTTGATTTTAATTTAAAAAGTTTTGTAATGGGAGATAATCCCTCGTTGATTTTAATTTAAAAAGTTTTGTAATGGCAGATGATTCTCGCGAGGAACATTTTACTTCTTGCAAAGAAAGTAAAAGGTTTCTTTTGAAGAAAAAAAACCTTTTTCATTATATGTAGTAAAAAATTACTTGTAAAAAGCACTTCTCTTTGTAATTGTTTATTGTTTTTTTATTCTCTAAATTATTTGTTTTTTATTACAGAGAATATGGGTATGGTTCACGGGAGCAGGAGAAAGGGTGTGAAAGACAATTTTGCAATTTTAACAAAGTTGTGGATCTGCTTGAAAAAATGCCTAAAACTTTTCTAAAATTTTGTACAATCAGAAAACTTGTTAATATGCAAGATTCAGTCAAAATGCTAAAGAACGTAAGATGCAGTAACAAATATAAATGATGCAGTAAACAAGTAATACTAATTTTTTAAATGTAAGAATAAAATCAAGATTTACAAACACATAAAAATGCTAAAAAACATAAGATGCAGTAAATAAGTACCAATAGTTTTTTATTTTAACACATGAAATGCTAAAAAATATAAGATGCAGTAGCAATATATAAGCTGCAGTAATCAAGTACTAGTAATTTTTCGATTTTCAAAAATAAAATCAAGTTATAGACACAAATAAAAATGGTAAAAATCATAACATGCAATAACAATATACAAGATGCAGTAAACAAGTACTAACACAAATATACATTAATTTTATTTGAGATGCGATAATGTACGATGCAATAGAAAAAATGTACGATGCAGTTGATTTTTTTTCAGATCTAAAAAGTATATCTACTTTTTAGATTTAGATCTATGAGTTTTCAGATCCAGATCTACATAGTGGTGGTGGTAGTAGAGATGATGACGTAAGTAGTGGTGACGGTGGAGCAGTGGTGGATGTGGAGCGGCGGGAGAAGATGGAGAAACTATCACGGTTGGTTACGTATGGTGGAGGCCGGTTCACCAATGGTGGTGGTTCACATCTCACCTCTCCGACCACAAATCCATCGTCGTTTCTTCGCATCTTTTCTCCTGTCACGACGACGGTGACGGTGGAGCGGCGGTGGTGAACAGTGTGGAGGTGGTGGACGGTGTGTGTGACATTTAGAGAGTTTTTGTGTGTTTTGTGAAGAGAGAGAGAGAGAGTTAAAGAGTTTATGTGTGTTCGCTAAGAGAGAGAGAGAGGGATTCAAAGTGAGCTATCCAAACATGTACTCTAATTTTACCCTTCATCTTATTTAACGTAAATTGCAAAACAATTTCTCCATTTAAAATATATACAAAATAGAACCCGCATAATATGATTTGATCTAAACTATTGATAAAGTGAATAGATGGTCCAAATTCTCTTGCTTCCTTGTCCTTTCTAACTCTCCTTCCCTGGATTCAGAGAATATAAAGCTAAAACAAATTTATTTAGATAGAGATAAATTTATATAGATACATAAAAGTAAACAATTTTTTATTATAAATACAAAAAATAAAAAACATCCAATTAACACCAAGGAAATTAATTGGCATCCAGTTTAGCCCTTGCCACTCTACTCTCCATCGCCGCCATCTAATTGACCTTCTTCTCCCTCCGTCCGCCACCACTCTCCTCCATCAATCCATCATCGTTATCCGATCTAGTTCCAATCATCGATACAGGTATACTCTTAACTTTTATTCCTTTCTATTTCTAGATCCATACCTTTTGATGCTAACATCCCGTCCATTATTAAACCCTAGCGTCATTGTTACTTGTACTTACGTTTAGCGACTCCTTGATTCTGTATATATGTATATGTATAATTAAATTAATTACCTTTGAGTTCTAATCTCTTGTTTGTTTAAACTTTAATTGTTGATTTAACTATTAATTAACTTTAACTATTAACTATTTATATCTATAATAAAACTAAAATGTACTGCAAATATCACCAAGTTCATGCGCGGAAAGCTCAATTCATTTAGGTCACAAAGTAGTTAGTTTTTCGATGTAAATTTTATTTTTAAGAAAGGCACTAGGTTAGCACTGAACTAAATTGATGTGCCTATGTGGTTCATACTTTTTAAACATACACACATAAATATGTTATCTTTGGAGACGAGTGATGCGTGACTGCGTGGTTCATATATATGTTGTTAAGTATGTTCTTGAAGGATAAGTTTAATCGTTTATTAGGGATATATACAAGAAAGTTTATAATGGAGATACAATCAACTGAAACTACCGAGAATTCAGCTGTAGTTCCAGTTACAAGCACAGAGACAACTGAATCACAGGATCAATCAACACTGCCAGTGGGTGTTGTTGATCACCCACAGACAGCTGAAACATTGGAACAGTCACAGCCCCCAATGCAGACGGCTGGAACTTCACTGCCAAACGCAGAGACGACTGAAAATTTGGTGGGTACAGCATTGCCTGAGGTTACAAACACAATTGAAGCTAAACCCTCGGGGGAGTCCATGGTGCCTCTGGCTGCAAACACGGAAACAACTGAAACCGTGGAACAGTCAACCATTCCTTCATTTGCAGACACAAAGACAGCTGAAACCATGGAGCAAATGATTACTGATAATAGTCATGATAACTTGATTGCTTCCGAAAATCATCTGTGAGTGTTTAATTGCTTGTTACAGTTTTTTATTTCTTAAGGCCGAGTATGAATGAATGATTTATACTTGAAGTATGCAACGTTGCAATAATGATAGTTTTTGGATGTTCTTGTCGCCTTATCATTCACGAATTGGAGTTGCTTGGGACCAAACTTCATTTATATTATTTAGTTACCAATTACCATATTACTGTGCATCAAATAGATTAAGAGAGTTATCAATGTATTCAGTTAGATATGTGGTGGTTGATCATTGGTTTCCCGAGTATATTTTAATGATCATATGCTTTTTAATGTATTTGTTTTAACATAGCGTTGTAATTTTAGCAAACTGTTTATACCTATTTTACTTATTGTCCCTAAAACATGTTTTAGGTAGGACAATGTATCTAGTTGGGAATACCCAACTTAAAATTTTGTATCTTGGTGTTTTATAATAAAAGTTTTCCGAAGTATTTTCCCCATTACCCAAAATAAAATAAAAAAATTTAGCAAACTGTTTATATTTGTTGATGCTCAGGAGCATGGAAATGAGGCATGAGACTGTTGAAGAAGAAGAAGAAGTAAGAAGTGTATTAAAAGAAATTGCAGCCACTGGTAAATTCTGGTATGCATATTGTTCTCATCATCTCAATTAGTATTTGTCAAGCACAAGAACACTTATATCTACTGGATCCCTTGTTGTGAGGGACACTTTTCATGCCTTCAAACTTTAAAAGTATATGTTTACCCATAAGTCCAAAGCAGAAACAGCTTTCGTTTGTCAGCATTACCATTGAAATGTTCTTTTTGGTTATCAATGCCTTCTCTATATATTGGAAGTTCTCCTTTACTGGTATTTTATAATTATTCAATATTCATCTATCATGTTATGTGGCACAGCAGGTATGAATGGGAGAGACTGAGAAGCATGTTGTCCCTTCATTTAAAGCAGGTATGGGGAGGTATGCCGATCTACAAGCTTATAGAAATTTTGGATGTTTTCATGTTTTAATTTCCAGCACTGACTTGTAAGCTGCTATATAATACTCCATATTATTCTCTGTTTTAGACTGTGACAAGTTTTATTCCTTTTTACTTCTTTATCGGCTATAGGTCATTTCTGAGTATCCACAGACAAAAATGGCAATCGAGGAACAAAAAATTTCATTAGGAGAAACGCATGCTGAGTTGGTGAAAAGGTTGGATGATGGTACTTCCTCAATCATATTCCTTCTCATTTTTATTAGCTGTCTCTCAAGTTAAGATATTACATAGAATGACAAGGGTATGGGAAAAAGGTTCCACCATTCAAAGTTGTAACGAATCAAATAAGTAAATACTTTCAACAGTTCATTATAGTAATAACAATAATACTGTAATAATCATTACTATTATTATCACTTTTTCATCTGTTTCTTCCAGAACTTATCATTTGACTTGTGAAGAACTTACATTATGTTATGCAGCTCTTCTTAGTTTTGTTGATGGTCCACCATTTACGCTACAAAGACTATCCGAGGTGATTGGGTTACATATCTTAATGAAAGTTATGTACTTATTCATACTTCAAAGTTTGTTTCCCAGCGTTTACTTTTTTTCTTGTTGATATGAACAGATCATATTGGACGCACGAAGCTTGTATCCAAATCTTTCAAAGCTTGCTCTCGCGTTAGAAAAGGTAATGTTATCTTTTGGAACATTCAAAATGTACCATTACACAAATGAACTTGCATAGTTGCATACTAGCTGATTTTGATAATGGTGACGATTCATTATAATTTCTGTTTACAGAATTTGTCTGTAACATCTACCTTGACTATGTCTACCACTCCTGATCCATCATCACTGATAACAACAACAAATGGACTTGACAATGTGACTGAGGATCCAAATCCAAATCCAAATTTAAGTTCGGAACTGCAATCTGATACTGTGATGGAAAATGGAGTCTTACCTGTGGCAGCAGATAGGGATGAAATTATGACAGAGGTGGAAGCTGATGTCAGTGATGTCATGACAATGGATGTGGAAACAAATGAGAAATCGTTAGAATCAAGTCCCATGACCACAGGTGATTCTTGAGTTTTTCTATTTATTTTACTATTCTTTGTAACCATCAAATGTCATTGTAAGAGGTAAAAGCCAATTTGGTGAAGCACTTTATCATACATTTAGAGCATGTGACGTGAAATGTTGTGTTATATATTTTTCAAGAGAGAAGTAGCAATGAGAAATTATTATTTACATTCGTCATGCACCAATATATACACTGAATCTCCCAACATCTATTTAGCTATGATCATAGAAGTACTTAAAGGCCTTTAGAATAAGGAGTTTTTGTTTACTTTTTCCAGATATGGTTGGCAGCAGTGGTATGTCGAAACTGTGACAACCCGTCTTGTGAGACTCAGATTAATGGAGTATTTTATGGTTACAAGTTTAGATGATAAAAAATCTGTGTTTGGATTTGATGTGAGCTCAGGTCTTTACCAAGATACGTTCGACGTGACTGTGATCCAGATTTAAAACTCTGCAGTTTTGATCTGTACCAGTACTGAGTGTGTGCATATTTATTTACATATATGAGATATAAATTATGAAGCTATATAACTCAACTTAATATTTGTTTAAATGATTCGAATTTATATTTTGTTCACTTCTAATCTTATATGTGACATGAAGCAAATGGTTTTTGGTCTTGATGTGGCTGTCGATTCTAGGGGTGTACGTGGTCCAAGAACCGGACCAGAACTGTACAGGACCAGAACTAAACCGTACTGCGAATCATTAACTGAAAAATCAAGGACCATGACCGTACCATGTAATTTGGTTATGGTCCGGTTTGGTACTGGTTCGGTTCTTGTGGTTCTGGTTCAAAACCGCAAACCAAATAATATATGCACATTAGCACATATAGGTCATAAAGAAGAAGATATCTAAAAGTAGGTAGTTATCAAAATAATTACAAGACTTAGAAAATCGAAAAAACACGTATATTCGTTGAATAATTAAAAATAAAATGTTGCGACAACTCAAAATAAAATGTCAAATAATTCACTTGTTTAAGTTTTCTTAAGCAAAATTATAAGTGTATTAAAAAAACTGCAGATGTTCAACATCATAATATAATTCGCCGCGTATTCTCTTGTCTGGATTGTAGCGATGAATCTACAAAAAAAAAAGAATTATTTAATAACGATACATAAAGTTAATTTTAACTTCTATTAAATATAATCACCTCTAGAAATTTATTCAAGTTCATCCAAATCTTCATCATATGTGTAGTCGCGTTTTCACTTCCTTATCCAACTATGAGTGCATATCAAAGCTTCAACCGAAGTAGCTAACAAAGAACTCCTATAATCATCCAAAACTCTACCGCCTGTACTAAAGGCAGACTTCGAAGAAACAGTAGAAATATGAATTGCTAGAACATCTAGCAATATAGTAAAAAAAAATATAACATTAAAACACATATCGAGTCTTTATAAAATGCATAATTACCCCTCTCACTATCTAACTTCATTTATAATGAAATTTGTAATAAATTTTTTTGCGGTTCTAATGGTTCAAGCGATTTTAACAGTTCTAGTACCGAACCGTACCACGAACCATTAAGGCTAAACATTAGAACCGAGAACCGGACCATTGTGCATGACATGGTACGGTTTTGATCCGGTTCTAGTTCGATTTACCGGTTCTGGCGATTCTGAACCATATATATACACCCCTAGTCGATTTTAGTTTTAAGAAAACGAATTAAGCAGTTCTTCAAAAATTGAACCGTGTTTTCTCTCTAAGCATGTTTTGGGAAGATGATGAAGGTGAAATAATTATGTTGTTAGGTACAAATAATTAGTTGCAACATTAAAAAGTAAAATAAAATCACAAATCTATATTGTTAATTTTAATGTAAATAAATATGAAAACTTCTATTCAACTTCGCAAACTCCCTATTATTCTTCCACAAATATGTATTCTATGATCGATTTCTCTATTAATAATTTAAAAGTAAATTTGAAGTTGTTGAATACTAAAGTATTTAATTGGTACGTTTTCAAACATTAATATCTATATATACTATTATATAATATTTTTGAGTAAAAGTCTTAAAATAAGAAGTAGTAAATGGTTAATTTACTCTTCTATTATCTTATTCAACATTCAAATACCTAAATTTAATTTAATACAATTAATTACAAAAGTTGCTATCGTCGACTGTTAGGGAGACTAAAACAGGCCCCGAGACTTGGACTCGAGATATCACTATTATCATTATTAAACTTTAAAAGTAGAAACATATGACAATTAAATTTAATTTATTAAAGTTTTTCTATATCTATCTATACTAATATATAATACATTTGCGATGTTTTTTTTTAAGAGTGATTTTACTAATTTACTCGTAACATTATTATTGATATTTGAAAAATCTATTTGAAATTACTAATATAACCCTATATATATAAATAAGTATATATATATATATATATATATATATATATATATATATATATATATATATATATATATATATATATATAATTCTCACTTATACTATTATCATTAAAACTTAAACTACTAAACATATGACATAACTTTTTAACCGTAAGGATTTACGAGACATGTCAATTATGGACGCAAAGGTCGGAACGAGACGAACATGTTAGCAAATGGTCATATGCGGTTTGTCCACCGTTTGTAGTCAAATTCCATCTCTAAAGCCTACAAAATCAATTTTCCCCAAATTTTAGATGTTTTTTGAGTGTTATAAAAAATTAGAAACAAATTCTTAGTGGTGTTTTTTATGAAATATAAATTTACGCATTTATTTATATTTTTAATTTCGTATTCAAACTGTCAATTCCTATATTCGAGAGTTTCAATTTTATTGATCAAATTTTACGATTTCAATTTTACATACACAATACTTCACATATCGCAACTTGCATCAGGCCATATGAACATGCAATCTGACAGTCGTAACTACAAAATCGACATCGAGTTTGCAACGACATTTCATATATGTATATATATATTAACCGGATCAAAAAAGAAGGGTTTTTATTAAGAGAAATGATAGAAACAATATGGACCACTAATTTTAAAACAAGGTGGAAGGTTATAATTGGTATTTTGCTGGAAATTAAATTAATTAAATGCATACTTATTTTTGACCGAATATTTAATTGATGCTACAACCTTTTTAGTTTTTCACTCCATCATAATTGGCTTGATCCTTATCACAATTATTATATAAAAAAGAATTTTACTATTTGTATCCCTAAGGGTTATATTTAAGAATTAAATTTGTATAAAATTTGGTGGTACATTAAGTTTGTTGGGATCAGTTATATTTACATTAAGTTTGTTGGGATCAGTTATATTCCAGGGTGAGTGGTTATTATTAAAGTACAAACTATTTATGCATGTCTGAATTTATTATTCATAGCTTGAAGGGCTATATTTTAGCATTTTTCCTATAAAAAATCATGAAATAGTTCTTCTGAAAAAATAATCATCGTCTCATCAATTAATTCATTCTCCATGAATTTTACATACTCATAAAAAATATCACCTTGTTCAAATTCTTCATAATCATAATTAGTTTATTGTTTTTCAAGTTACAACATCTTGGTTGTAATCATCAATATAATTTTGCAGATTATCGTCAAGGTTTTGCGGCTAACATTTTGCATTCAATCTTAAGGATTTGCAACAAATTATCTTAGTTTTACTTTGGTTTATATTACTATCAGGTGGTTTGTGTTGCAGATTTAATAAATATAAAAAGTTCTAATTCGTCAACCACATGTTCTTTATGTTATTATTACATTAAAATGAAAACCATTTTTTGATAATGTTATTGATTCGCGAAATTAAAATTACGATTCAGTTATTTGTATTAGTATATTTATTCAACCATTAATTATGATTCAGTAATTTATACCATTGATTCAAAAAATTATAAAATTGATTCACAAAGTTTATCACATTGATTCACCAAATTTATCATATTGATTCATATATATCATATTACATTGATTTGGAAATTATGAAACCATATAATAATACGAAGTTAAATTTAGTTTTCACCAAACCATTATGAGTATAATGATCCGATTTAAACCATAACAAACTTGGATTTCGTTTTGATTGTTTCTGGTTTCTACGCTTGAGAAGTGGACCAATATTTTGCATACACAATAAATAATAATAATAATTGACTTTGAATCAATTGCAGCTTCTTGTGATTTTCTTACGTTTTTTTCTATTGAAAAATCTAAGCACATCTTATTGACAATTAAAAAATAATATTACAAAAAGAAATGAAAGATAGTTCCCAACAAAAAAATCCCACATTTTGCTTTAGAATATCCCTTTTTATAGAGGCTAAACCGTCGGAATTTTATTAAAAAGTTCTTTTTTTTAAATCAGTTTAAAATACAATTTTACCCCTTAAGATCTATAATTAGTTAATATATATTACAATAATGCTATTCATTAAAAGATCTGATTGTCAGAAACTCTTCTTTTCCTTCTCTCTTATAAAATTCTTCTCCCCGGATACAACTCCTGATATATATTTGGAATATTTTTTATTTTTATTTTGTAAACGGGTTATAGAAGTGATTTTTACTTTGAAAAAAATATCATATCATAGTATATTATCATATAAATTTTAATTATCATTTACATGGTACATATCGAATAAATATGAAGCTTAGTTTTTTTTATCTGGCGCATCATCCGAGCATTTTGCTAGTATATTAAAAAAACTGCTCGTACATCTATGTATAATGGTTTTAGTATAAAAAAAAAAAAGTGGAGAAAAGGAAAAAAAACCTTGAAAACGAGGGTTCAAAATAACCGTAAAACAAACGTACTTAAGGGAACATGTGGGGTTAAAAACTACCATTGTGAGGCAACACACTAAACCCAGCCCCACTACTAGTCCACTACTACTATTACACTCACTATTTATTGACTACATAATCGTACCTCCTGACCCAAATGCCAACAGTTGGTTCCGACACGTTTCCATCAACTCTCCATGTCTAAACTAAACTTGCTAGATTTACAAAATTTTATATGTAAAATGATCAAGTTACAGGACTTCATTGTGTAGTCTAGTGGACTATGAAGATGTGGCCTTCGTAAGCTTCCGAGGTCCAATTCCCACTAACAATCTAATAAAAAAAATTCGTTGGTGTTATTGAATTAGTTGGTTGGGCCACCATCTAAGCGGGTCATTAGGTGATATTGATTAACCTCTCACGTGATGGGGTTGGGTTATCATCTAAGACGGTCTGACGTGGACCGGTTGCGGTCGCCCAAATTTCAGCCTTTTGAAAGTTATAGACCAATTATATTGAAAGAAATTTCATGCATAACCTCAAACGTTAAACCTTTGATTAACTAGCGAATGAGCATTGATGAATGTACAAATTATTATCTCGCACTCACCTCCTTTTATAGATACGACGGGGGTATGAATCCTTGTTCCGGTCCTAATACAAGTTCAATCATAATCTAGTTATCCTTATCATATTAGTACTTATAAACCTTTCAACTCCATTAAGTTACATCTAGATCTTCTAGGTATCACTACAAATATATAACAATTTTCACCTTAGTAGTAATACTTTGCCTACATCGATACTCAACATCCTTGTCCAACACTAAAACCTCGAACTGGAAAACACCTAGTTAATCAGGCCTTATACTTCCTTTAGATAAGCTTTACTAAACTTCCTCTTTTTCTTTTTCCCAACAACATTACCCTCTGCATCATCTCAACCAGGCACTTCGTTATCCATGCATAACGTATGTCATCACCTTTATACCAAGGTGTAACCTTCTCTGTTCCTTTACCAAGTATCCCATGTTCATCCCCTCTAGTTGATAAACCATCAACTGAGCCTTTCGTCGAGTCACTGCATCATAATCGTTATTTCGCTGACCAACCTCAACTTTCAGGATTTCACCGAGCTCCATGTAGTTTCATCTCAAACTTAAAACGCCTTTTGTCATATACTTCCATGAAGTTATGTTTCAAAACCCTGAGCAAGTTGTTAAGATCCAGCTTGTGTTGAAGCTTCACTCCTTACACCAAAAGTTTCCCCTTTTTCATTTATCGCGTAAATACTATTTCATTTCTAGATCCCAGTCATTGTCACCAAATAACCTATGATCCCCTTGATTCTTTTGGTATGTATCTTCAAAGTATAAACCTATTTTTTAAAGAGTACCCCGTGATATCAAGTTACTCTTTAGATCTAGATTGTATCTCACAACATCCAGCGCAAAACTTGTCCCATCACCTAAAATAAGAATCAATACACTTTGCGCCTTCTTCTTAATCACATTATCATACATCGTTGGCCCGATTGTAGGTAGCTCATCCAATATTGCAGCTAATCCCTGCTGTACCAGCCAACAAAACCTTCATATCCTCACCTGCCATAACCCGAAGTCATTATTCCCAATGAATTTCTTGATGTCATCCCTAATAACAGAACTAGCCACTCATCCATAAACCTTGGTAAAAACCTTGTTAAGTTGTTTTTTACCCTTTAGAGATCTTAAAGTTACAAATTTCCCAATCAGTCTCACAAAACGTGTGCTAAACCTGCTTTGTTGCAAAAACTGATCTATTAACTTTTAGAAAACCCTAGAGGTTCAATTCTTCCACCTCACGTTTACAAAACCTGATACATTATACTCCAAGTAATCACTTCCCTAGAAAAAAATTAAACCTTACTCGTCTTTCAATAATGCACGAGACTAGAATTCCAACACACCCACAAATTCAAACCCCTTCAAACCTGAGACCTTCAAGAAAACCAAAAACTATAAAATCAACTAAACTTTGAATAATCCTTCAAGATTGATTTGTTAACAAGGTTTTCAAACCCGTATCTTTGAAGCTCGATGATTCTACCTTGTCGGAACCCTTTTAAAGCTTGAACCTTGCTGTAATAAACCTTTGCAATACCAAACTTGATAAACCCAAGACTCTTGCGAAAAATCCGACAATCTTTCAGCCTTCAAACCATTGATCACTATATGTTTTGAACTGAAACTGCCGATTCTTGACAGCAACTCCGACTACATATATCTCTATGTATTTAACCTCCAATTTTTTTTTTCACAAAGATCCAACAGTTATCAAACTGCAATGTCAATTCTCACACCGATGCGTAGAAACCAACGAATTGCAAAGAGACGATACTACTTGTTGGGATTTTACACCTTTAAGTAGATAGAGCATCAAGAACCCTACATAACCTTGGCTCCGATACCTATCGTTGAAATAAATCCAACAAACCTTGAAAGTTAACGCTGAATATTGACACAAAGAAACTACCCACGTAACCTCAAATGTTAAACCTTTTTACTAAACAACTAATAAACTAAGAAGAATGCATAAACTAACATCTCTCACTCTCTTTTGTAGAGATGAAGGGCTATGAATCTTAACAAAGGCTTGGAATGAGAAGTTCCCACCATCACTGCCTAGCTAGTCTCGATCATGCTAACCGGGTTATTTTTTAACAACCAATACAATGCTAAGTAACATCTAATTAGTATTTTGGTACTTAACAAACTCTGATATTTGTTGTATAAATTAGGTTGCTTGACCCATGTAGATGTTTGTTATTTGAAAAACTAAAACAAGTTTGAAACTTTGCTTTGTGTTATCATATCGAGCAAGTACTGATATTAAATATGAAAAGTGGCGGTTTTTGGAAAAATCGTGCCGAAAACTATTTTGTGTTGGTATTATATAGGAAACATCTCATGAGGAATCCGTGAGAAACATCTCGTGAGAAATCTGTGGGAGAATTTTTCGTGGTAAATCCGTGTTAAACATATATTTTGAGAAATCCATGGGAAAACTATTCCGTGGGGAACCTGTGTTAATCTATTCCTTGACAATCCAGTAGCAAATTGATCCGTAAAAAATCCGTGGAAAATTGCAAAAGATTTTGAATCAATGATCCCATCGATTAATGACCGATAATTTTGTGGGTGAGTCAAATTGTATGGGAAATATGTTAGATAATAATATACCCATGCTACTTTTTACCTTGGACCAATTCCGTGAGAAAACCGTAGCAAATCATGTTTAGCCACAGATTTATCAAAGATTTGACCATGAAGAATCAACTGTTTTCATGTAGCATAAATTATCAAAATTATTTTACTGGGAAATTTCACATGCTGTTTGCTACACTCATGGTATGATATTACATATAATTTAAAAATATAAAATAGGTATGATAATTTAATTTTAATTGTTACATATAAATAAATAAAAAGTTCAATTCACTTGTATAATAAAAAGTTCCAATATAATACTTTGATATTTTGAGCAATGTATGTTTCATTTCTACGACTTTAACCTTATATTTTATATTCTTTTATTATTATTATTATTGTGAGAAAAGTTCATTAGAGTACACTATTTTTTAAAAGTATGGAGAATGCATGCTAGCCATCACATCATCAAAAATTAATGGCCCAAAATATTTTCAAGCATTTTTCATGAAAAAGATAAAAGCATGTGTTATTTGGGCGGAGGGACAAATAGGTCATTTCACAAAAAAAACTGATACAAACTCTCCTCCCGTTCATTCCTATCAATCCAATTGGTCTCCCTTTTTCACGAACACAAAACCGCAACTCAAATCTATCTATTTACGTATTAGTTCTTTCGATTCAGCCCATAATTGTTCAATTTCTATTATCTTCTCATTCCTACGATCGATTTGATCCCTGGAATTGCGATTTTCATCTACTTTTCCCCCAAATCCGATTAAACCCTAGTTTGTTCTATTTCATCCTATTAGAAGTTATAATGGATATTAAGGGTGAACGTGCATTGCGAAAGGCTGCCTAGGGCTCCTATTCCAGTGGTTCCATTGCAATCGATTTCTCTTCGTAAGATTATGCTTAATTCATTTTTATATGATTTTTGGTTGACTGTACATGTTTGTAGGCGTGTTATTATATGATTTTGTATGCGTAATTTGTTCTTCTATTGTGTTATTTGATGATTTTTATACTTTATGAGTTCATAGTTGTGTCGTTTGTTGTTGAAGTAAAGAGTTGGGTTTCGTTTGAAAGAAGTCAACTCTTATAAATCAATCCTGAGAGTATGCTTAATTCATTTTTATATGATTTTTGGTTGACTGTACATGTTTGTAGGCGTGTTATTATATGATTTTGTATGCGTAATTTGTTCTTCTATTGTGTTATTTGATGATTTTTATACTTTATGAGTTCATAGTTGTGTCGTTTGTTGTTGAAGTAAAGAGTTGGGTTTCGTTTGAAAG
Source organism: Gnaphalium uliginosum (assembly GCA_963930675.1). Classification (NCBI taxonomy): domain Eukaryota; kingdom Viridiplantae; phylum Streptophyta; class Magnoliopsida; order Asterales; family Asteraceae; genus Gnaphalium; species Gnaphalium uliginosum. The sequence continues at coordinate 35,283,560 of OZ005685.1, forward strand.
AAGTCAACTCTTATAAATCAATCCTGAGAGTATAATACATATGACCAGTTAGAATATGAGATTAATTGTTATTTTTGACCGTGTTATTAAAATAGAGACACTTAACAGAGATCGAAAAGAACAAATAGCAAGACAACACACATTTTATGATTTGATAGAACTTTAGTTTGCAAAACACATGTGTTTTGCTATTAAAAAAAACACATGTTAATGAACTTTTATGTTAAATCATAATATAGGTGACCATCATGCTGATTTTGTTGAACCTAATGATGCTAGTGTTTCATCGTCTCTTGGAGGTCAGTTTTATCACGTGTTTTTTAATAGGTTATATTTGTTTTTAACTTGTCCTATGTGTTTTTAACTTGTCCTATGTGTTTTTAACACTTTGATCATGTTTGCAATGTTATAATTTCAATTATTAGTTCGTTGCCTTTTTGAAAAAGGGCTAAAAAATTGTTGTCTTGTTTGCCGATTGGGAAGTCATCTTAAAGCTTTTTAAAAAAGGGCTAAAAAATTGTTGTTGATGTTCAAGGTATAGTTTTATTTTTAACAACTCATATGTTATAACATATATGTTATGTTTATTAACTGTTTTTTTGTTTTTAGTTTTATATCTGTTATAATAACACACGTGTTATGTTTCTCTAATTGCTTCTTGTTTTGAGTTTTTTTTATCTTTGTATCTGTTGTAACACATGTGTTATGTTTCTTATTCCAGCTACAAAGCCTCCCGCTGATAGGAAGAAATTGAAAATGAAATTGCCTTTAGTAAAGAAGGCCGATTCAAGCTCCTATTATTGATATGTCTAAAGACAAAAAAAGTCCCAATCGGCACAAGAAGCCAAAAATAATGATCGGTTAGTTGCTGCTGGTGACAATCCTTCACCTAAGAAGCTTACAAAGTTCTCAGCTTCTAGGCTTTCTCCTTTGGCATCATCGCAATTGAATGTAGATCTTAAGAATAAAGCTATTACAAAGGGCACCATTTGTGAAAATTTGAATCAAACGTCTGTGAAGAGAAAGCTTCCAGTTAACGAAAAAGAGGATGTTTTTTTTAAAGGATTTGAGGTCTGTAAAGAAGAAGGTATTGGCGAACGATGATGATAACAAATGTTTGAAGAAATCTGACAAACGTGACATTGTTGCTACCGCGAATAAAGATGTGCAACCTGATGTTAATCTTGAAAAGGAGAAGGATAAATTTGTGGATGATAAGGTTGTTAAGACTGAAGGTAAGAAATTTGGTATAGTGAAAAAAGTTGTATGCCCAATTTTAAACTTGCTTCGAGTTAGGACTACTCAAGATCCTCTGTATAATGCTATGCGAAAACTGAGCATTCCACAACAAGAATGTTTGGTTCAAATAGGTTTTGGTAGTCTCATTCGAATGCCATTTGAAGAGCTTCCCGGTAAGTTGGTTTTTTTTGTTGTGGACAACTTTAATTCCAATACTATGGAAATTAAATTTGGAGGAGTTACTATACCGGTCGCTGCTGAGTCAGTGCGTGATGTTATGGGTATTCCTAAAGGTGAACTTTCAATATCTTCATTATCAGTGAGAAATACCGAGGACGAGTGTGTGGTTACTTGGAAGCGCCAGTTTGAAGGTTGTGATATGCTACGTCCTTCAATGATAGCTGCTAAAAATGCCGACTCAATCGATGCTAATTTTACTTTCAAACTTAACTTTCTCGTGCTGTTTGCAAACTGCATGTGTAGTTGTGAGAGTAGAGGTTATGTTTTGGATTATATTATGTTGGGAAAAACAATGATCAAACCTACATTATAAATCTGAGGAGTCAAAATCTAACTTAGTTGTATTCAGGAAACTTAGTGAAATTCCTGAGTCTGTGTTTCTGAGTCTGTGCTACATAGACTGAAGAATTGTTTATGAGTCTGTGCTGCACAGACTGAAGAAATCTCACAGACTGAAAGCCATGCTCTACTTGAAGACTTATGGATTCATCATCTGAAGAATGAAGATTGAAGACAAAAGACTTCACAGACTGAAGATCACAGACTGATGATCACAGATTGAAGATCACAGACTGAGAGCACAGACTGAAGAGCACAAATTGAAAAATGAAAGTACAATCGTACAAAAGAAGTTCTTCTTTTCCAAGGCTATGGTACAACTGAAGAGATGTTTGAGTAAAGTCAAACATTGGATAAAGGTTTACTTTTTCAGCAAAGAAACCTTTTACCTTTTGCTTTTTCTATTTCCAAGAAAAGCAAAAAGGGTAGAGCGCAAAGTTGCCCAAGATGAATGTGTTATCCCTTGGACAACTGACTGAGCTGGTTAATAGAAGTTGATACTCAACTCTATAAATAGCAGCTCAAAAGCACTATCCAAGTATCCAAGTAATTCAAGCTCTCAAAGCAAAATAGTATACAAGACCTTTAAGCTTAGGCTCAAAGCATTACCACACTAACTGTTAAAGTTTGTAGTGATAATTGTATCTTAATATACTAATACTTGGATCGTATTCAAACCATCTGTGTGGGTTTGAATACTTTGTCATCTGTGTGAGACAAACACTTTATTGTGAATAATACTTTGATTCATAATAAACTCTGTGTCAAAATTAATCTTGTTTTCCGCCTAGATTAATTTAAACTTGTTTGATATAAAACTTGGATATAAACTAACAAGTTAAGATAACTGTTATTTAATCTGTATCTAAGTTTTGGGAACCTTGTGACCCAACAACTGGTATCAGAGCAAATAAAGATTTAATCTTTAACGATCAAAGGAACCCAGTTTATCAAACAATCATCTAAATCCATTTTCTCTACATTTTCTTCCTTGAAAAATGACTTCTTCTATTGCTATGGCTGGGAAGGGAATTCCAATCTTCAATGGTGTAAATTTTACCCACTGGAAATTGAAAGCTGAATGGTTTCTTGCTAGCATTCATGATGAAATGCTTAGAGTCATTCAGGAAGGACCCATTATTCCTGGCAGAATAGTTCCTGCAACTTTAGATGCAAATGGTATTATTTTGACACCTGAAAAATTTGTTGAGGCTGCCAAAAGTACCTGGACTGATCTAGACAGGCAACTATATGCACTAGACTTTAAGGCCAAATCCATACTGGGCAATGCAGTTACTGAGCCTATCTTTGCTAAGATATCTGGCTGCAAAACTGCTAAAGCCATATGGGATATGCTAACTGACCAATATGATGGTGTAAGTTTAGTACAATCCCAAAAGAAGAAGAATCTCATAAGAAATTATGAGAACTTCTCTGCTGGCCAAAATGAGTCATTAACTGATATTCATACCAGATTTCAGATCTTAATCAATGATCTTGAAAGGTATAATATCATCAAGGGACAGTTTGAAATCTGTGCAAAATTTGTTGATGTCATTCCAAACACTTTTTCTGAAGTTATCACTTCATTAATTGTAAGTGAAAAATTGGAGACATATGATCTCTCTGGCTTGTTTGGACTTCTACTAAATTTTGAAGAAACCAAAGCCAGAAAGGATCTAAATGCCAAAAGGATTGCAAAAGATCCATCTGCTGCCCTTGTTGCAACAACAAGGAAAAATAGAGAACTTTTCTCTAGAGCAGATTACCATCTTACTCTTACAGACTCAGAATCAGATGATGAAACTGAGTCTCTAGAAGCTGAAATGGCATTGCTAGCCCAAAGGTTAGAAAAAGCAAGATTCAAAGGTTCAAAAGGAAGGCCAACTTTTGATCCTAGAAAGCTACTTGCTATAAATGTGGGCAAGTTGGTCATATTTCTTCTGACTGCAGAGTGAAGATTGCAGAATCTTCAAGTTCTGATAAGTGGGAAGAAAAGGCCAATAAGTACAAGAAAAAGTACTTCAACTCCAAGAAAATTGGAGAGAAACAACAACCAAAGAAACTAGAGAAAGCTTTGGTTGTTGAACAATGGATAGATGAAGAATCTTCATCATCTGAGGATGATGAAGATATGTGCTTAATGGCTATCACAGAGATCCAGTTTGACAAAGATGTCAAATTTGCAGAAAAGGCATGTGTTCATCCAGACTGGGACAGAGGATCTGCTTACAATGTAAATCATTTTAAACTTTACTATAGTGATGCAGAAAAACAGAAAATGTTTGAACACATCTATGTAGATTTTTTGAAAAGACTGGAGGAAATACAAGATTTAAAAATCAAACTCAGTCAAGTTCAAAAAGATCTACAATTAAAAGTGAATGAAATAAACCAAAATAAACAGTACAAACTTGAGCTTGATGCTCAATATGACCTTCTCAAAAAGATCAAGCTAGAAAAAGAAGCTTATAAAAACAAAGCTGATCATTATGAAAGGATCTGTAAATCTTGGTGTATTTCATCACTTAAAAATGTGGACTGTTTATCTAAACAGATTCCAGCTCAGATATAAGCGGTCATAGGTGATGAGTTTGATCTTAAAAGTCACATAAATTCAGAAATAAACTCAAAACCCACTATATTTGTACCTGAGATTTACCTCATACTTTTAGTCATACTGTGGGAGACAAAGTTATATTGACAAATGCTTTTGTTAGACCAAAAATAGTTGCTAAAGAACTAGTATATGAGACAGAGCCAGACTCTGAAGACACATACTCAGAAATCTCAGTCTGTGAAACTTCTCAATCTGAACAGCCTGAACTTATAATCACTAATGAATCTTTAGAAACTATAGAACTTGAAAAGAAAAGATTTATAAAAGGCAAAGTTAATATTCCCACAGTACCATCTTTAAAAAGACAAAAAGAGGTAAAAGGAATCAAGAATAAACAGAAAGGTTACAATGTGTTTGAACCTTCCACATCTCAGTCTATATCTGGTCCAGACAAAAATATGCCAAATGACAAATCTAAAGGCATAAAACCAGTAACAAAGGAGTTAAAAAGATCTCAGTCTGTGAGATCTAACTGTCAGTCTGGAAAAATCAATTTTCAGTCTGGCAAACTTAACTCCAAATCTGTTTGTGTTAACACTCAGTCTGACTCTCAAAAGTCAAATCTTAACAACCAGACTGAGACCATTAAGCTGCTTAGTGAAAACTTAATGAAGTTAACCACAGATTTTAAAACATTTGTTGAGTCAAAACAAGAGTTTAACAGAGGATCTAGTGCAAATAATAACCCAAAATCCAAAAGGACCATTATGTTGAACAGAAAATGTTACAACTGTGGAAATCTGGGACATGAAGGTATTAAATGCACAAAGTCCATTCTTAAACAGCCAAAGGCTGCTTTGATCAAACAAATGTCATCTACAAACAACAAAATCAAAAATAGAGAGGTTAAAAGTCAACTTCACAGACTTAGCACCAAAACTGCTAAAGAATTGACTCCAACCAACTCTAAAGAACCCATCAAAAGATGGGTTCCCAAAAGTAACTAATCGATTTTGTTTGTCTTGTGCAGGGTAACAGCAAATGGTACCTAGACAGTGGATGCTCAAGACACATGACAGGTTCCTTGAAGAATCTGTCAGAGTTTGTAGAAGAAGAAGGACCTTCTGTCAAATATGGTGACAACTCTGTTGCCAAGATAAAAGGTTATGGTGTGGTGAAGGCTGACAACATCAGAATAACAAAGGTGGCCTATGTTGAGGGATTAAAGCATAACCTGCTTAGTGCTAGCCAGATTTGTGATGATGATGGTGAAATCAGAATCAGAAAGAAGGCTGCTGTTATCTATAATTCCAAAGGCAAACCTATATTAGTTGCCAAAAGAGAAAGAGATATTTATCTCTTGGATCTTTCTTCTGCAGACAATAATGTAGAGACCTGTCTCTATACTCAGTCTGTGCCAGAACTAAGCTGGCTATGGCATAGAAGGTTATCCCACCTGAACTTCAAAAATATTAACCTCTTGTCAAAGAAGAAATTGGTTAGAGGTCTGCCTGATGTTACATTTGCAAAAGACAAACTTTGTCCTGCATGTACACTAGGGAAACAGACCAAGAACCATTTTCCATCCAAATTGTTAGCTACAATTGATCAACCACTGCATATGCTCCATATGGATCTGTTTGGACCCATGAGCATTAGCAGTTTGGGTGGAAAGAAGTATACACTTGTGGTTGTGGATGAATACACAAGGTATACTAGGGTCATCTTTCTTAAGGCTAAAAGTGATGCTCCTGAAGAGATTATTAATCTAATCAAGAGGGAAGAATTGCAAAAAGATGCACCTGTCAAGCAACTCAGGAGTGACCACGGTACAGAATTTAAGAATTCTACTCTCATTGAATTCTGTACTGACAAAGGCATTATTCAAAACTTTGCCTCTGTCAGAACTCCTCAACAAAATGGTGTTGCTGAGAGAAGAAATCGTACACTCATAGAAGCTGCAAGAACCATGTTATGCCATGTTCAAATGAAGATTTATTTTTGGGCAGAAGCAGTTAACACTGCCTGTATACCCAAAATAGATCTATTTTGGTCAAAAGGCATGGGAAAACTGCATATGAGCTGTATCACAAAAAGGTTCCAACCATCCATTACTTCCAGACCTTTGGAAGTAAATGCTACATTCTCAATCAAAGAGATCAATTAGCAAAGATGGAACCTAAATCTGATGAAGGAATTTTTGTTGGCTATTCATCTATCTCAAAGGCCTACAGAGTGTACAACAACAGAAGGAATAAAATTGAAGAAACCATCAATGTCACCTTTGATGCTTCCTCTGCTAATGATGAAAATGTTTCTCAGTCTGATGTTCATTTATTGGAAGATTTATCTGTTGTGGGATCTGAATCTCAAATCCCAGTTGTTGCTAACCAACAACAGGACTCTGAAAGTGATAATGAAGATGCTCAACCTGCTCATTCAATGACAGTACCTTCATCAACAGAAGATGAATCTGTGTCCAGAGATTCAAATTCTTCTGATACATGTGTTTAGTCTGGTAGTTTTCAGTTTGTGAACTCTACAGACTCAGACTTGCCCTGTGTAGAAGATGATGCAGAACTCGGTCCTGCTATTCTTCCACCAAATGAGAATGATTTACCATTCAATGATGAATCATTTCTAGGAGTCAAAGAACACAAGTATCATCCAATTACAGAAATAATTGGAGATTATGTTTCTGGTGTACAAACAAGAGCTCAAGTATCAAGCTCACCTACTGCAAATTTCTGTTACTTCACAAACTTCCTGTCAATCATTGAACCCAAGAAAGCTGAAGAAGCCTTGAAAGATGATGATTGGGTTGAAGCAATGCAGGAAGAGTTAATAGAATTTGACAGAAACAATGTTTGGACCCTAGTTCCTGCTCCAAAAGGGAAAACCAATATTGGAACTAAATGGGTTTACAAAAACAAGATGGACAAGGACGGAGTGATAATAAGGAACAAAGCAAGGCTAGTTGCTCAAGGCTACAAGCAGGAAGAAGGCATTGATTATGATGAAACCTTTGCCCCTGTAGCCAGAATTGAAGCAATACGGTTATTCTTGGCATATGCTGCATTCAAGGACTTCAAAGTCTATCAAATGGATGTCAAGAGTGCATTTCTGAATGGCAACTTACAGGAGGAAGTCTTTGTGAAACAACCTCCAGGTTTTGTAAGTTCCACTTTTCCAAATCATGTCTATAAATTGCAGAAAGCACTATATGGACTAAAACATGCTCCAAGAGCTTGGTATGACACCTTATCATCCTATCTTCTTAGTAATGACTTTACTAGATGATCAATTGATAAAACTTTGTTCTTCAAAAGAAACAAGGCAGATGTCATACTAGTCCAAATATATGTTGATGATATTATATTTGGGTCTACTGATGAAAAATTGTGTAAATGGTTTTCAAACTTAATGTCAAAACAGTATCAAATGAGTATGATGGGTGAATTAACATACTTTCTTGGTCTACAAGTACATCAGAAACCTGATGGTATCTTCATCAACCAAGGTAAATATGTCAATGACCTACTTACTAAATATTCTTTAAAGGACTGTTCAATTATGAAAACACCAATGAGCACTACAGATAAGTTGGATAAGGATCAGTCTGGCAAGTCAGTCTGTCAAACAACTTATAGAGGTATGATAGGATCTCTACTATACCTCACTGCAAGTAGACCAGATATCATGTTCTCAACATGTTTGTGTGCTAGATATCAATCTGAACCTAAAGAATCGCATCTAAAAGCTGTAAAAAGGATTTTTAGGTACCTAAAAGGTACTCCTAACCTGGGTCTTTGGTATCCCAAAGACTCTGGTTTTGATCTAATAGGATATACAGATGCAGATTATGCAGGTTGTAAATTAGACAGGAAAAGCACTTCTGGTGGATGTCAACTGCTAGGTGGCAAACTAGTCAGTTGGTCAAGCAAAAAACAGAATTCTGTTGCTACATCCACTGCAGAAGCAGAATATGTGGCTGCTGGTAGTTGCTGTGCTCAATTGCTATGGATGCAACATCAACTAGCAGACTATGATTTGGTGTTTACAAAAACTCCAATCATGTGTGATAACCAAAGTGCCATTGCCATCACTGAGAATCCTGTGTTTCACTCCAGGACAAAGCATATTGAGATCAGACATCACTTTATCAGAGATTGTGCTGAGAAAGGTAAAGTGATTCTCAAATATGTGCCCACAAATGACCAATTAGCAGATATCTTTACTAAACCTTTAAATGAAGATAGATTTTTGTATCTGCTTGGTCAACTAGGAATGCTCAACCCCTAGTAAAACCTTGAATCTGTATGATTCAATTCTCAGTCTGTGTCTGCTTTTCAATCTGTATAACTGTATTCTCAGCTACATACAATCAAAAAGCACAGACAAAGAGATGTTTTTGTACATACTTTCTAAGAAAATACCAAAAAGATTTTATACCTTATATTTTTTTTCTTTCTCTCTCAGTCTGACTGATTATATGTTTCAGTCTGTGTGACTTCTTCCAGATTAGCTACACAGACTGACCATATTCATTCAGACTAGACCCTCTATTTTTGTGCTTTATTAATTCATACGGTTCGTATTTTAGTACTATTAGTATTAATACTGCTAGTTACTTTTAGTACTGCTGGTTAATACTGATAAGACTTTTTAACCAAAGTAGCTACCATTTCCATCCCTGATTCGAAAAAGAATAAAGGGTTTGAGGAACTAACTGCTTTTATGTCTGCTCATCCATTAAGGGGAGCATTCTTTAACACAGTTCCTCAAATATACCCACATTTTTTAATGGAATGGTGGTATACTTGCTCCTCAAATAGTACCAATACTGCAATTACTGGTACTATTGATCATGGTAAACGGGCAGTTACCATTGATCAGGAGTTAATTAGGAATGTCTTAGACCTGCCTTTGGGAAATAATTTTGAACCTATTCCAACCAAAGAAGCAGCAAGGGCTTCTCTTACTTTGGTTGGATATACCAAAGAAAAAGGCACAATTTTGATGTCAGGATTCACCCCCAAATGGAAATTTTTAATTTTTGGCATCATTAGGAGTCTAGGAGGTAAATCTGGTAGCACAGGGGAGCTAAATGAGTTTGAAACTCAGCTGTTGAGCTCATTCATCACTAGTTTAAACATCAACTTTGCATAGTTGTATTTTCAAGAAATTTTAAAACTGGTGAATGAGTCAAACAGAATTTTTAATGTACCTTTTATAAGGCTACTCTCCCTGTGCATCCAATCCAGGTTAACTGGGTCTGTATATATGTCCTTTAATAATAAAGTGGCAGATATACCTGTTCCTGTGCTCACATATAAAGTGTTTAACCATCCGGTTCCACTTTCTGGAGCACCTATCACTGCTGCTATGCAGCACTGGATTGATCACCCATATGTTGTTCTGCATCCATGGAGGGTGATGATTCAAGTGATAGTATGGGTAATAAGACCCAGGTTGTTGAAGATCGTGTGGCTGAAGCAGAGCACACAGACTCCGGGGATACAGACTCAACTCAGTCTGTGCACTTGGAGTCAGACTCAAACATTCCTGAGTCTGTTCCATCTTCAACAGAAGATGCAGGTAGTACTTCTTCTTCATCTGAGGACATGGATATAGATCAACCTTCTTATCCTAGCCCATCCTCACCCACAAAAGAGAGTCCCAAACAAACCAACCCAGATGAGTCACCACTCACTCTGGAGGAATCACCAGACTCAAACCCCAAAAGTATAGCACAAATGGAATCATCATCCATGGAACTGGATGTCAACAGAACACCTTCCAGTGCTGTAGACCATTCCATTACAGCTCTGCTAGAGTCTGTGGTGCCAATGGCTACCCAACTGACCCAACCTACACCTAGTTTAGTCAGCTTGGATACCCACATTGCTGCTGCTACACTGACCCCTGTAGAAAGCATTGAAGAAGATGCTCCAATCCTGAGCACTACCAACCCCCTCTTTACCCCACTCACAATGGATGGACCCATATTGACCACTAGTCCTGCACTAGTTCACATTCCAGTGAGTCTTTTCTTACACCCCTCTTCACAGATCGACAATGCCCCAGTCATGTCACAGACTGAGGTACAGATCTCCTCTTCTTTGCTCCATGATCTACCATCTTATCACCAGATGGTTAGTGAGGGCATACAAACTTCAACATCAGTTGCCAGTGATACTGTTCCATTACACCAGGAACTGTTTGAGGCAACAGGTGCAACACAATTATTTCCCCATGATATCTTATCCATATTCATTCAGACTAGACCCTCTATTTTTTGTGCTTTATTAATTCATAAGGTTAGTATTTTAGTACTGTTAGTGTTAATACTGCCAATTACTTTTAGTACTGCTGGTCAATACTGATAAGACTTTTTAATACTGCCTTCATGAATTCGTATTTTAGCACTGTTAGTATTAATACTGCTAGTTACTTTTAGTACTGCTGGGTTAATACTAATGTTTTTTTTTTGCTGGTAAAGATTGGGACAATTAACACTGTTAATTTGGCAAGTTACCACTGTTAGTTAACTTTAGTACTGCTTTCGCAAGTTACTACTGTTAGTTGATTTTAGTACTGCTTTGGCAAGTTACCACTGTTAGTTAACTTTAGTACTGCTTTCGCAAGTTACTACTGTTAGTTGATTTTAGTACTGCTTTGGCAAGTTACTACTGTTAGTTAACTTTAGTACTGCTTTCGCAAATTATCACTGTTAGTTAATTTTAGTACTGCTTTCACAAGTTAGTACTGTTAGCTATATCAATCTGTTACCACTGCTGGCAAAAAATTTCTCTTAGTACTACTTTCACAAGTTAGTACTGTTAGCTATATAAATCTGTTTCCACTGCCGGCATAATTTTTTTTTTTTTATTTTATTTTTAATTTTTCTTATAAAAATAAATAAACAACAATATCTCTGCGTTTAATGCTAAAACCATTTTTATGGTAATAATCATTAAAAGTTTTGGCACTTGTTGTCTATTTATCTGCTCAATACAAAAAGTGCACGTGCTTCAGCGTTACTGTTGCAGAGAAAGGGATAAACCGTCAAGTGGGTCCCATTTAACGGAAATTTAATTTCTTCAAATACCCACTTCTGTTTTCCCCTTTCTTCTTCACCTGTACTTGCACATCCAAAATTACACAGAGTTTGTAAGCCCTAACCTAAATCGCTCAACCATTTTCGAAATCAATCTCACAAATTCTTCATTTAAAATGGCTGATCAATGGGCTTACACGGCACCTGCCAACATCGCTGCGGCTAAACCCTTCAAACAGGGTAAACAGGTAAAACTCTGTATAAATAATCAAGTAGCTACCATTTCCATTCCTGACTCTAAAAAGAATAAAGGGTTTGAGGAACTAACTGCTTTTATGTCTGCTCATCCATTAAGGGGAGCATTCTTTAACTCAGTCCCTCAAATATACCCACATTTTTTAATGGAATGGTGGTATACTTGCTCCTCAAACAGTACCAATACTGCAATTACTGGTACTATTGATCATGGTAAACGGGCAGTTACCATTGATCAGGAGCTAATTAGGAATGTCTTAGACTTGCCTTTGGGAAATAATTTTGAACCCATTCCAACCAAAGAAGCAGCAAGGGTCTCTTACTTTGGTTGGATATACAAAAAAAAAAGGCACCATCTTGATGTCAGGATTCACCCCCAGATGGAAATTTTTAATCTCTGGCATCATTAGAAGTCTAGGAGGAAAATCTGGTAGCACAGGGGAGTTAAACGAGTTTGAAACTCAACTGTTGAGCTCATTCATCACAGGTTTAAACATCAACTTTGCAGAGTTGTATTTTAAAGAAATTTTAAAACTAGTGAATGAGTCACAAAGAATTTTTAATGTACCTTTTATAAGGTTACTCTCCCTGTGCATCCAATCCAGATTAACTGGGTCTGTGTATATGTCCTTTAATAACAAAACTGCAGATATACCCGTACCTGTGCTCACATATAAAGTGTTCAACCATCCGGTTCCACTTTCTGGAGCACCTATCACTGCTGCTATGCAGCAATGGATTGATCACCCATATGTTGCTTCTGCATCTATGGAGGGTGATAGTTCAGGTGATAGTGAGGGTACTGAGACCCAGGCTGTTGAAGATCGTGTGGCTGAAGCAGAGCACACAGACTCCAGGGATACAGACTCAACTCAGTCTGTGCACTTGGAGTCAGACTCAAACATTCCTGAGTCTGTTCCATCTTCAACAGAAGATGCAGGTAGTACTTCTTCTTCATCTGAGGACATGGATATAGATCAACCTTCTTATCCTAGCCCATCCTCACCCACAAAAGAGAGTCACAAACAAACCAACCCAGATGAGTCACCACTCACTCTGGAGGAATCACCAGACTCAACCCCAAAAAGTATAGCACAAGTGGAATCATCATCCATGGAATTGGATGTCAATAGAACACCTTTCAGTGCTGTAGTCCATTCCACTGCAGCTCTGCTAGAGTCTGTGGTGCCAATGGCTACCCAACTGACCCAACCTACACCTAGTTTAGTCAGCTTGGATACCCACATTACTGCTACTACACTGACCCCTGTAGTATGCATTGAAGAAGATGCTCCAATCCTGAGCACTACCACCCCCCTCTTTACCCCACTCACAATGGCTGAGCCCATAATGACCACTAGTCCTATACTAGTTCACATTCCAGTGAGTCCTTTCTTACACCCCTCTGCACAGATCGCCAATACCCCAGTCATGTCACAGACTGAGGTACAGATCTCATCTTCTTTGCCTGATGAACTACTATCTTATCACCAAATGGTTAGTGAAGGCATACCAACTTCCACATCAGTTGCCAGTGATACTGTTCCTTTACACCAGGGATTGTTTGAGGCAACAGGTGCTACACAATCAATTCCCAGTGATATCTTATCCTATCACCGGATTAGATCTGAGGGAACAACTACACCACTCAATGCCTATGATCGCTTTTCCATGCACAGGACACAGAGTGAGGCAAAGAGTGCAACCCCAAAAGATTCTAGTGATCTTGCTCAGTCTCAACATGAGTCAAGTGAGGAACACATACCATCACCCAATTCTAACCCTTCCAACCAGACCCAGTCTGTGCCTTCTAGTACACTTAATGATGTGCTTTCTGCCATCAACAATTTGTCTGAATGGGTACAGACTGAGTTCAATAATAATAAGAAAGAGCTAGAGAAGATGAAGCATCTAGTCTCTACTTTGGTGGGTAAAGTGGATATACTGGAGGAGAAGGTATCCAATAGGTTAGATGAAATGCAGACCACCCTCTCAAACTTAGTACATGATGTCAAAAAGAGGGAGAAGATGAAGTATGGGTCTGCAGAAGCTAAAACCTCAAAAGATAAAAATTTAAATAATAAATCCTTAGATTTAGGGGGAGATAGCAGTGAGGGAGGTGATGGAGATGATGGACCCGAAGGTGCTAGGGTGAAGTCTCAGACTGAAGCTCAGTCTGTGCCACAGACTGAAAATATGAGTGCACAGACTGAGGGGGAGCAAGAAGGATTGCAGGCAGGTGAACATACTGAGATGGTTGCACAGACTCAGGGGGAGTCATCCATTGTCTTACACATAGACCCAATTGCAACTATCTCAGCCCAAGGTCAGATGGAGTTGAAGAGACCAAGGGAAGAAGATGAAGATGTTCAACCACTGCAGATCAAAAGAGCCAGAAAGACAAAAAGAATGGCCAGAAGGATTCTTGAAAAGGATATCTTTGATTCCCAACCAAAGATGAAGGGGATCAAGACCTGGGATCAGTTTGTGAAGCTGGCTGAAGAACAGGACACTGATGGTGAAGATGATGATGCCATGAATCCTGATTGTAGTTCTGAGTCTGAGGTATTTAGAAGATCAGATGATGATGAAGATGATGCTACTTTTGGAGGTGTAGATGAAGGTGCCTCAAAAGTCAAGACTGGAGAGTCTAAGTCTGTGCCCTCTGAACCTGCACAGACTGAGACACAGCATCAGACACAGACTCAGAGCTCTGAACAACAAGCAGCAAGCATTGATGCTCTAATCATCAGTGCTGAAGCCATCCAAGCTGAAGCTAATCGTGCTAGATGAACCACAACAACCAGAATACTGCCTCCAGGTAGAAGTGAACTTGAAGATAGAATGCAATGGAGAAGTGCTCACCTGATTAGCACTTATCCTGGGTCAAGCTCTACCATGGAAGAAGTTATGGATAAGGGTAAGGGCAAGGAGATTGCCTTATCCAAGCAGGAAAGGTTAAGCAAGATCAAGAAGATGGTGGATGATCATGCTGCTGGCACAAGAAATCCTGAACTGACAAATCTACAGGATGAACTCTTGCAACAAGAAGCTACTGCTCAAGGTATGTCTTTAACTGAGTACTTAAATGTACTAACTGAAGAAGAGCAGAAGCTGAAGGAAGCAAGATTTGTTGACATGCTCTCCGAAGAATTAGAAGATGAGAGTTGTTCACAGACTCAAACCAGAAGGAGTCAAGTTGAGCAACAAATCAAGGAAGATGAAGAGCTGTCAACAAGGTTACAGAAGATAGAGAGCCTGAAACCAAAGCTACAAGCCACTTTCCAAAAGTCAAAGCTCAAGCAGAAGATTAAAGAATGTCATCTAAACAAGATTGGACATAAATTGAAGCTGGAGCTGACTTTGACCAAGAGCAAGAAGATGGTATGGGTGGATGAACTGTACACTCTAGGGCTTAAGGAATGGCAATCCATTGCCAATCTTTTGAAGAGTGCAGCTGACAAGGAATTGAAGAAAGAAGTTCTGGATGAGCTATCTTACCTGATTGAGCTAGTTCTCAGTCTGGGGCTCATCTCAGAAGAAGAATACAAGTTGTTTTGCATAGCAAACAACTTTGTAATCAAGAAGAAGTCGGCTAGGTTATTCACAGAGAATGAGCAGAGAAGGGAGCATCCTCTACCCAAAGGTATCATTTTCATTGATAGATCCTATGTCCAGACTGACAAAGTTGAAGGTCTGTGCTACAGAGATATCAATGGGATAGAGTGCTTCCAGGATCAAAACAGACTGTATGGAGAATCTCTGCTGCATTGCATTGCCCTGCTGAAGGAATGCAAACATTCTCAAGCCAAGCCATTTAGAAGAAGGTTAATCAGCTGGTTATTCAACAACCTTTCCAAGATCAGGATGATGATTGGATTTGAAGATATCTGCAAGAAAATCATCCTGGAGTATCAAGAATTTGAAGAAAAATCTGATAAGGAAATGGAAGTGTTGTTGAAGAGGAAAGTGGAAAAGATCAAAGAGATCAGGGCTCAGAGAAAAGATTGAAGATTGTTAAATTTATACCTTTTACAATCTTATGTAATAATTGTAATATTTTTGTGAACTAACTATGATTCTGACCTTATAAGTCTTGATCCATATGTTATGTTTCACTTTAGTATTTATTATTTCTCTATTATCTTTTGTAAATAGATTTTGACATCATCAGATAGGGGGAGATTGTTGGGAAAAACAATGATCAAACCTACATTATAAATCTGAGGAGTCAAAATCTAACTTAGTTGTATTCAGGAAACTTAGTGAAATTCCTGAGTCTGTGTTTCTGAGTCTGTGCTACACAGACTGAAGAATTGTTTCTGAGTCTGTGCTGCACAGACTGAAGAAATCTCACAGACTGAAAGCCATGCTCTACTTGAAGACTTATGGATTCATCATCTGAAGAATGAAGATTGAAGACAAAAGACTTCACAGACTGAAGATCACAGACTGATGATCACAGATTGAAGATCACAGACTGAGAGCACAGACTGAAGAGCACAAATTGAAAAATGAAAGTACAATCGTACAAAAGAAGTTCTTCTTTTCCAAGGCTATGGTACAACTGAAGAGATGTTTGAGTAAAGTCAAACATTGGATAAAGGTTTACTTTTTCAGCAAAGAAACCTTTTACCTTTTGCTTTTTCTATTTCCAAGAAAAGCAAAAAGGGTAGAGTGCAAAGTTGCCCAAGATGAATGTGTTATCCCTTGGACAACTGACTGAGCTGGTTAATAGAAGTTGATAATCAACTCTATAAATAGCAGCTCAAAAGCACTATCCAAGTATCCAAGTAATTCAAGCTCTCAAAGCAAAATAGTATACAAGACCTTTAAGCTTAGGCTCAAAGCATTACCACACTAACTGTTAAAGTTTGTAGTGATAATTGTATCTTAATATACTAATACTTGGATCGTATTCAAACCATCTGTGTGGGTTTGAATACTTTGTCATCTGTGTGAGACAAACACTTTATTGTGAATAATACTTTGATTCATAATAAACTCTGTGTCAAAATTAATCTTGTTTTCCGCCTAGATTAATTTAAACTTGTTTGATATAAAACTTGGATATAAACTAACAAGTTAAGATAACTGTTATTTAATCTGTATCTAAGTTTTGGGAACCTTGTGACCCAACATATTATGCATCGTATACGCCAAGATGTGAAGATTGACGAATTAGACTGGTATGGTTATATCATAGAGTGTCTGAAAAGTAGCAAAAAGAACTTTAAAAGGGATTCCAAAAACTGTTATTATTCTGGCCCGCTGACTTTTCTGTTGGTAATGTCTTTTTAATCTCGTTTTATGTTATGTGTGCTATAGTTTACGTTTTATCTAACTAACTTTTTCTTTGTTTTTGTTTTTAGCTTTTGTATCTCGATTCCATGAAATCGCCCACGGTTTCTGTTATTCGTACTCGCCCACTCATAACAAACATGAATTCTGAGTTGTTAAGGCAGAGAGAATAAGAAGACTCAGAGTACGGTTCATTTAGTAAACTTGAACGTCATGATACTCCTTTATTGACTGAGAATGAGTGTTTCATTAATATAACAGAGCTTGAATCAACCCTAGAGGTAACTTTTCTTTTAATGTCCTGGTGTTAATATCTAATTTGTTTTAGAATATAACTCAATTGTATGCCTCCCAGCACATGTGTTTAAAAAACAACACATGTGTTAAAAACACAACACATGGTTATGTGTGATTTTCCCTTACAATGACAATTTTATTATTATGTACACATGGACATACTTATCATGATAGATGCTCAAAAATCTTTGCCTCAATATTGCTGGAGCAGCTTTCTATTGAGAGAGAGTTAGCTAATTGATTGAAAAAGTATCCAAATGATAAAACTATGCTTGATTTGGATCAGAAGCTAATGGGTGTTTTTGTTAGGAGGATGCTTGGAAGAGATGGTAAATTGGTTGATCACTTTTCACGTGATGAAAGTGATGATGATAAGGATGATGGTTCGGGTGACAACAAATCCAGTGATGAGGTTGCTAATGATGAGGATGTTGTTGATGGAAAATAGGCAGATAAGAAGGTTGTTGGAAAGGGTGTTCGTAATGTAGTCGAGCAAGGCACTAAAGGTCAAAAGGACGGAAATGATGTTGTTATTGTTGCCAAACGGTCGTTAGATGTTGATGATTGTGATACATTTTACTCTAAGACGATTAGCGGAGCATTGTTTGAGGTTTATGAAATGACCAATATTTTTTTTGAAATATCCATTGTTTCCCGGTACTTTAGAATATTCTAATTTTTCTCTTGTTCTAACTCAGGAGTTTGGTATAGAATCTGGAGTTAAGACTCAAAATGCGACATACCTTAATGTTGAGGCAACCCCTGTGCTGACTATCAAATTGAAAGTGGGGGAGAAGCTTGTTAAACCTTTTGTTTATCTCGGTTCACGATACATGATAAGGATGATAGTTTGGGTGACAACAAATCCAGTGATGAGGCTGCTAATGATGAGGATGTCGTTGATGGAAAATAGGCAGATAAGAAGGTTGTTGGAGAGGGTGTCCGTAATGTAGTCGAGAAAGGCAGTAAATGTCAAAAGGACAGAAATGATGTTGTTATTGTTGCCGAACGGTCATTAGATGTTGATGATTGTGATACATTTTTACTCTAAGACGATTAGTGGAGCATTGTTTGAGGTTTATGAAATGACTAACATTTTTTTGGAATATCCGTTGTTTCCCGGTACTTTAGAATATTCTAATTTTTCTCTTGGTGTAACTCATGAGTTTGGTATAGAATCTGGAGTTAAGACTCAAAATGTGACAGACCTTAATGTTGAAGCAACCCCTGTGCTGACTACCAAATTTAAAGTGGAGGAGAAGCTTGCTAAGCCTTTGGTTTATCTCGGTTCACGATACATGTTTCAACCAATGTTGTTGCATTCGAGTTTAGGGTCTTTAATTGGCTTTTTTCAATGCAAGGCAACAACCTGTAAGTTTAATCATTTTCATACTTTGAACTCGTAATTTGAATAACACGTGTGTTTGCTTTTACTTTTTTTTTTTTTTTTTTTTTTAATTTGTTAAGTCTATTTGATGTCACATGTTTTTTCCAGGGAAAACTTATTTGAAACTGCACATGGCCAAATCTCCAAACGTTTGGACATGCAGACATTAACCCCACATTTTGGGTGAGTATAAATGTGGTTGATAGCTAGGCTGCTTTGTTGAACTATGAAAATCAATTCAGACCATCTAGCAATCCTGATAGATTATTTTTCCCAGCTGTGATGTTTGTAAGTTTTTCTTTTTTGTTAATTTTTTTTATTTCTTTCTTCTTTTATTGGTACTAAGTTTTTGTTTTCTTTATTATAAATTACCCGCAATCGA
This sequence comes from Gnaphalium uliginosum, assembly GCA_963930675.1. Classification (NCBI taxonomy): domain Eukaryota; kingdom Viridiplantae; phylum Streptophyta; class Magnoliopsida; order Asterales; family Asteraceae; genus Gnaphalium; species Gnaphalium uliginosum. The sequence continues at coordinate 35,302,620 of OZ005685.1, forward strand.
TGCTTAGTAATCATATGACAGAAGAGAACAAGTTTATAGCATTTAAAACATCGGTCGAGAGGTGGCTCAATAAAGTTCCAGTTCGCATGTCGATGAGAGGGATTGAAATTGTATATCTTTATTTTTACTATTTCCTTTCTACTTTCCATTATTTTTTATACTATATTACATGTGTTTTCGCGTCTTATAATTTTGCTTATATTTGAATATCACGTGTTTTTAACAAGTTTTCTTTCCAGTCATGATAGATCATCACTTTCTTTTTGTTGGTGTTCAACTTGGGCAAGAAAACAACAATTTATGTGATAGACAATCTTAGCACAAGGGATTACAAGAAGCAGTACAAACCAATTTGTGATTTGGTGGTAAGCTATATAATTTTCTAGGTTTTTTTTTATTGTTTAACACATCTGTTTTATGAGATATTAAAATTGTTTTGTGTACTCTATTTTTTTTAGTTGAGTTTCTTTTGTCGGCACTTGAAGACATATTCTCATCCTGCATACCATGATTTGATGAAGATTAAAAAGGCAACGATGATGAATGTTAAGTGGAAAACCATATATAATGGTAATGACTTTGGAATTTTTACTATGCTGCACATGGAGGGTTACATAGGTCAGGCGACTAGTAAATGAGACTGTGGATTAGTCGATGAACGTTCTGTTCAAAAGATGCAGCTCCTTCGCCTGAGGATCAAGTATGTTGTGAAAATGTTGTTGCACGATGTCAATATGCATAGTAAAAAGGTTCATGATCTTGCTGACGAGTTTGACAAGTTGTATGATAAGGATGACATTAGGAAGTTGATTATTCATGGTATCATGATTCGTTATGCTGATAATGGAAAAGATTATGTTTGACAAGTTTAAGGAGGTTAATTTGGTGTTACTTTTGGTAGGTCTATCTTAATACATTTTTTTTTCTTAACTCAGATCAATGGGCCTTGTAATATGTTGACTAGTTTTATGAATATTGTGCACATATTGTCTTTCGTCATGTAAGCCTTTTAACACATGTTTGTATTTGTATTCTCACAATACACGCATCATACACTCACACTCTCACAACACACGTGTTATATGCTCACAACACACGTGTTAAATGCTCACAACACGTATTAAGAAAATATGTTAACAAAGCAAACAATGCTTGTTTTTAAAAATTTTTTATTTTGAAAATATGTGTTTCCTACATAACATAATTGTTATACGTTCATGTCTCATAAAGCACCCGTTATGAATCATCTGTTCATGTCTTAATAACATAAAATACATGTTATCTATACAACACATGTGTTTTATCTTCACAACACATGTGTTATCTAGACAACACATGTGCTATCTTAACAACACATGGGATAACTACAACAAAAAAGATAAGAATACACGTACTAACAAAAGATAAAACGTGCTAATAACACAACACACAATGTGCTTTCAATACAGGATATTTTTAAAAAAACAAAAGTTAAAGAACAAGCTAATATCTGATAGAGTAATAGCTAATGTCCGAATGTTGTGCTTATTCCTTTTCTTCGGCCATTTTCTTTGCTTCCGCCTCCGCTTTCTTCTTATCACATGACCGCCTGTTATGGTCCGTCAATCCATATTTTCTGCACTTTTTTGGCGTTATTCATTTCTTATTTTTTGCCTTCTTCTTCTACTGTACACTCTGCAACCGTCCATCATTTCCGCAACCTTTGTATCGTGCCACTTCTGGATTTTGTATGTCAACAACATCAGGCTTTGTAATCCCGTGCAATTTTTCAATGATATCTGTCTTTGTAAGAGGTTTAACATTGGATGAGGAAACCTCCAAATCTGTCTTAATCTTCTTCATCTTTTGCACCAAATCAACAAGTTTCTCTTGATCATTCCCTACCAACATGATGCAATCATCTAGAGCAGATGTGGCTTCATTTGTGAGTTTTTCGAATTCACTTGTCTCTAAACGTCTCTTTCTTTTTCTCAGCTCTGCTGGGATGATATCCCTTGTCCAACGTCTTAATACGTATTGCTGTGGAAAAAACATTCTTCGTGTGTATATCTTTGCTGCTTGTTTTTCAATTTTCAGTTGTGTCACGAGCATTGGATATGTGTCCATTGTCTAATGGTCCTACTTAAACATGTGTTTTTCCATAGCCGCCTCGAAGCATATGATAAAATTTGCCAGAGTTGATTGTCGAGTATTGAAGTTTCCGAAAAAAGAATTCTCACTTTCTGATCTTGAAATGGTCCTCATTAGTCCACACAAATCCATGTCACAGTAATATGCCGTTATCCATCTCGATCTTATAATAAACATGTGTGATAGCCACATGTTCCCTTTCAAATTGAAATCTTCTATCAGCTTGGCCCACTAATCCTCAAAGTCTTGTGGATTGATGGACATGTTCCAAACTATTTTATTAAACCTCTTTTTGAATTTGATGGGATCAAGATTATTAGAACAAATCTGCAAGTATAAAAGGAGTTTATTCAATAATTTTTTTTGTAAATCATATATAAAACATCAACAAAACACATGTGCTATGGTGTATTAACACATGTGTTATATTTACACCTGTTACTTAACACATGTGTTATGAAGAATTAACACATGTGTTATAGTGTTCTAACACATGTGTACATTGTTCTAACAAAAGTGATACATAGTTGAATCAAAAGTGCAATAATTTCATACCTTTGCTAGCAATTTCTGAGTAATTTGCCACATGCAAAGTCTATGCTTTGATTCTGTTAAACAGTGACTACTGCATTTCTCATAGCATTATCTTGATCAGTCACTATGATCCTAGGCTGCACTCCAAAAGCTTTTAAAAATGATCTAACAAATTTTAGAGTCTGTAGTTTCGTCATATGTAAGAGTCTGTAGTTTCGTCTTTTAAGAGTCCAGCTTCAAGTGTCACAGATTTCTTGTGGTTGTCAATTCCTGTGAAAGGTATGAACATATGTTGTACCTAACAAATTTTAGAAATTAGATTTCATAAGTTAATATAACATAACATGTTATTTAGTTACATGTGATTGTAGCAACACATGTAATAAAAATGGAATATCACATTTAATATAAAAACAGAAAATTCTTTGTTAGACACAAAGAATTGTCTGCTTGCCCGTTGGTTTTTTATGTTGCATCGAAAGAGACTATGTCCCCAAACTCTTTATAATGAGCTCTGGCTACGTCATCGCCCAAAACAAAGCAGCTAACCTGTTGTCTTCCACTTTATACTCAAACGAGAAATTTTGTACATATGTTGTTGTATTCTTCATTTTTGTTATCAGCATGTGTGCATCACTTTCTCTGATATAAGCATTTATATCTCTTTTAAAGTTCTCGAAGTCTACGATTGTACCATGTACACTATCGTATGATCCTTTTATACTTTTGTATATGTTATGAGCTTTTGTGGGACCCATGTTTATTGTTCCTACTTTGAAAATGAAATTTTGTTCTAGAGAATCTTAGTTGTCTTTCCATTCTCAATAGATGCGTATACTCGTCCGGAGCCATCATGTGATTGTGTTGCTCATCAAACTGAACTATTTTTAACATTGTTTTACTCTCTTTAACCAACTTACAAACTATCTTAGTTTTACAACCCGTGATTGTCAAGTTTGAACTCCTTTTAGATTTTTTGCTTTTCTCGGGGTCCATTGTGTCGAAATTCTTTTTTCTAGGTTCTCCCATCTTTTTACAAACAAAGTGTTTTTCAAATACAGTTTTATCTCCATTGCTCAACCTTTTATGTGTGTATTTCTTTATACCAAATCCACTAATAGCTCCATATCTTTCATAAAAGTCGTGTGCATCGTCAAGTGTTAGAAATACCCTTTCAACGAATGGTTTATTAGCATCAGGTACATGGGGTATCCATGATGAGGTTTCGCCAGATGTTTCAATCGGATTTAAAACATATGGATCACTTTTTGGTGTTGTTATAGATGTAGGTTTAGAACCTATAGAAGAAGAACGCAATATTTAACAAAATCACATTATATCGCGTCTGCGACTTTTAACAAAATCACATAAAATCACATGTAATGCAATGTTATTAGGTTGAATCTCAATCGATGTCTCTTCAATTGCTAGTTTAATTGCAGGTCCAGTCGTTTTTGAATTCAGAAACCCTAGTTTTCTTCGATCGCGCACGAGTGTAAAACCCTAATTTCAGTCAATCGTGTTCATGCGTGCGTATTCTGTATGTATATTATTATATATGTTTTTTTATTGAATTAATTGCAAATGACTGAAATACCCTTCCACCTTTAATGAGAATGATGAAATCTGATTGTTTCTCCCGTTCTCCGTGAATTTCTCATAATTTAATGATCACTTCTCTTATTATTGTTAAGGTTTGTTATACATATAATTATAAAACGATTATTATATTCAATTTTCTCCATGCTATATTTTTTCAACACAAAAAAGTTGGTGCCAAACCATGACACCGATTCTGTCCCCCACACATGAGAAATGGATACGGATTTTGTTTCGCATTAATAGTCTTTTCACTTTTCACATACATGAATACAAACAAACACACAAAAGACATTCAGGTACAATCTTGTGCTCATTCCACCATCACTTGTGTCCTTTGTATTTCTTCACCCTAACATATATATTTCACTATTTTATTATTTTAAAATCAAATTTATTAAAATTAAAAACTTGAAGCTCCTCAAAATGTAACAGGGAACTTTGTACCATCATTGGTTTATGGGTTAATTGTCTAAAAATATAAAAATACAACGAACTTTCAATTTTATCACCTTTTAGACAAATCTACTTTTGATGTCACATTTCTCCGTTATACTTTTAGAGCTTGTCACTTTTTTTAACTATTATGTAACCCGAAAAGCGAATTGATTTTTGAATTAGTGAACATAATAAAATATGTTACACAGTGATCCAAATGATCCACCTACTAATGTACAAAACCGAAAATTGGTTTAATCTTTAGTAGACAATTAATCCTTGATTTTTGTAAGGTATTAACAAGATAAAACAATATACGGAGTAGTTGTTTGTACTTGATAGTTTTCTTTTAGTACATGCATCCTCTTCATATAAGCCGAGTACACTGCTTTGTAGACTCTCAAAACCAAAATGGAAACCGAAAATAGCAAAGCTTCTTCCAAACAAAAATTAGAGATGAACAAGGGTTTGATGAGTAAACATCACCATGAAGATAATTGTGCAAAGAAGAAGAAAGGGGGTCACGGTGGTGGTGGATCGATTAGTGGCACAAGATGTTGCCAGGCTGAGAAATGTACGGTTGATCTCACGGAAGCCAAGCAGTATCACCGTAGGCATAAAGTGTGTGAGCTTCATGCAAAGGCTCAAGCTGTGCTCGTTGCCGGAACACATCAAAGGTTTTGTCAACAATGTAGCCGGTTAGTGTTGTTATGGTTCCTCTTATTCTTTCGTACGATGAAGATGCGTGTTCATTTCATACTTGTAGGAGGAATACTTTATATTAAGATGCATTTTGGCTGCTTTTTACTACTCGTTACAAAAATTATCAATGTTCGTACGATTTTCTTAAACTAATGACAAAAATTATCAATGTTCGTAGATTTTCTTAAACCACACGTAAATAAGAAAAACCTTAGCAAAATGACACCTTTTTTAAAAAGAATAAATAATATATATATATATATATATCAAGTATATGGTACTCTTGTGAAGCTACACTACAATACAGGGGACGAAAACAGAGTTGATCACAAGGTGAAATACATTCTAACCAAATCATTCCAACATTATTAGTGTATATACTTCATCCAACTTGATTAAGCTAAATAAACATGAACTCTTACTAGCAGCAATAGTTTAAGGCTTGGGGATCAATACACTAAATATCCTGGTGGAGTAAATTTTATTAATGGTCCTTGTGGTTTACACGGATCTATGAAAAACGTCCATCAACCTTTTAATGTTCGCGCTATCAGTCCAATCAGTTCATTTTTGTCTCGAAAATGGTCTCTCCGTCATTTAAAATGACTAAAATACCCTTTTAATCATTTCAAGTGACGGAAAACCATTTACGAGATAAAAATGAACTCTTTGGACTAGTAGCGTGAAAAAAAGTTGAGAGACTATTTTCATTAATTCGTGTAAATTAAAGGGCCATTCATGGAGTTCACTCCATTTTGATCCGTACACTAAATTTCTTTAGCATTAATGCGTATAGTAAATATCATTGATGCATGATGTTTGATCTAAGCATCAAATTAAATTGTGTGTTTATCACTTCTTCCCGTACTAATTAGTTAATGTGGAATAGCGCATGACTGCACGAGGGCATCACACCTCGAAACACCACTCCAGATTAAATATTTTGAGTGACTTAATTGACTATGTTAAAGTGAATTTACAACTACTAAGTTACTGATATTGTACGTATACGATCTCTTATTACTTGTAACTACTGACGGAATACTCGTTTTTTATGACATGATGATAGGTTGCCAAGTCATAAAAGTACAGTTTACGAGATGAATAAGCGATCAAAATATATGATAACAAAAACTGGGTATTAGATACATACAGTAGATTAAAGTAATGTCGAATACGTAGAATAAACTTTCAATAATAGTTATATACGTTTGAGACACTTATTCATATTTACTAAATGCTATTATTACTCGTTATTTTGCGCACATCTTTGAAAGAAGAGCACATCCTTCAAAAGAGATCGAGTTTATACGATTCAAGCTAGAGTTTAAGTCTTGTTCAAGTGCATGACAAATTGACATTAGCTTTGGACCATGTAACTTCAATCAAACTAATATAAAATACAAGTATTCCGAAAGGTACAAATTATTAATTACTTTGACACCCTATTTACCTACCCGACATTTTTTTTTTTACATGAGAGCATCATTACTTGATGGTACAGTACAAAGTACTTTACCATGTGCATGTACAACATTTACGAATTTACCCATTTGCATTTGTGTATCATCAGCTTGTATATATGTATGCCAGTGTGCATCAACTTATTGTACCGTACAACACAATGATGCACACCTAAAGCGTTTCACATTACTCGTATCCGGAAAAAAAAAAAAATTCCAACTGTTGGCATCTATATATTATTTCAATTCTTTGATTAAAATGGTACAGGTTTCATGAGCTTTCGGAGTTTGATGATGCCAAGAGAAGTTGTAGGAGACGTCTGGCAGGACACAATGAGAGACGTAGGAAGAGCTCAATTGAGTTTAAAGGTACCGGAAAAGAATTTATTGTGTCCGGGGAAGTGGATGATACGTGAAGGTTCCAAAATAATCGTGAACGAGAATGTAATTTATAAGCGTTTAGTTTGCGAATCAGATGTAATTAAGTAGTATCAAGTGTGCTAGCTAGCTCTAACATAATTTGATCCGTGTGCCATCAACTTTAATTATGTATCGCTTGTTGTTTAATTAGGATGTTTTAAATGTTTGGTTGTAATGATCAAATTAAACCTAATGTGTGTTTATATTCTTAATTACTCCGTAGTACGTACGTGCATGTAACTCAAAATTGTCAAATGAGTCATTAGAATCCAAACCTCAAAAATTTTTCACCCTTAAATTTTAGGGTGTTGATCATTTTGTACACCACCAGATTATAATATTATATCCATACACTACCATTTAGGCTTTAAAGTGTCGTACGATATAACAGTCTGAAGCATAATTAGTGGTGTATTGCTAAAAGAGATTAGTGCAGAGAAATGTACTTATAGTGTGTATTCAACTTCGTTTTGATCTATTGTTTGTATCAACCTTTCAATTTTGGTCTATTGAGTGTATCCGACCGACGTAACACTAATTTTGATGATGCGTCAATGACGTGTCAGATGACGTGATGCATTACACAGTTGCCGCATTATCAAATTAGTCATTTGATACATACAATAGACTAAAGTTGAAAGGTTGATACACACAATAGACCAAACAAAGTTGAATACGCACTATAAAGATCAGACTAAAGTTAAATACATTTCTCTCCACTAAACCCTTACTAAACTATTGACGTCGGTAAAACATGTTTGTTTTTTATCATCTATATATGATGAATGAACCATTCAACAAACCAAATATATAATTTTGTATTTTGAGAGCATGTAATATAATGAAAAGATAGATGAAATAAATAAAAAAAGTAAAATAAAAATGAATCCACTATCTTGTCGACTCATTGTTTGGTGCACGAGTATAGTTTTCACAAACAAAAAGAAAAAAAGAAAAAAAAGACAAATTATTAGAAAAAAATATTATAGATTAATGAACTAAACGAAAAGTCGTAATTATTTCCTTTAAAATGTGAAATATTTGAAGAGAAGGATAGTGAAAGTATTATCAGCTGTTTAATTACCAAACAGTCCATGGAATAAAATAACTTAGGTTACATCTATAAATGTTTTGCGAAAGTTTTAATTAATTTATTATTTTTTCTTTTTTTTTTAGAATAATGTTCATCTTTTCTTTCCATCAATTTCTTGTCTATATGAACACAAGAATGAAATGGAATGGAATATAACTTGTGAAAAGTTATTGTGATTGTACACAAGACTTACATGTTAAACAAATGTATAATTTATTGTTAGAAATCAATTTCAAAATTCCTATAGATATAAATTCAATAGTAACTTGTGTAATTTCTTATTCAAACATTAAATTATCTTCTACTTTTTCTTAGAAAAAAAAAAGGTTTGATTATATGAAATATATAACTAACAATCATTCATATGTTATTTTAGTATTTGAGACGTAGCTATTTATAAAAATATATTGAAATTTTGACTTTAAGTATTTATTTATATATTCAAGATTGGGAGTTTAGTTAGTAACTTTTAACTTGAGGGGCCAAAATAAAGTATATGATACTAGTTCAGAGACCTTAAAAGAAAAAGATGACAAAAGAAGTCATCTTCTCCACCAAGCCACCAAAACCACCTGTAACTTCAAAATTTCCAACCTACAACTCTTTTTTTCGCCATTAAAGCACAGGTACATACCAAATACACTACCATAGCTGGGGGGACCAGGCACCCCCTAGCCCCCCTACTAGCTCCGCCACTGGAAAGTGGAAATGGTCAATCGGGATACAAAGATGGAACTCATGGGTTCCAAAAATGTAAACATTCTTGTTTGGCGGGCTGCTCTCGATCGCATTCCAACTCGCTTGAATCTCCAATCTCATGGTGTTGATTTAAGATCTACATTATGTCCTTTATGCATAAAGTTAAATGTTGACATTATGTCATTGTTTAAAAAGAATAGGAGATGGTAAAGATACCTACTTTTGGACCGATACTTGGGTAGGTGGGTAACATTTATTTATCCAATACTCAAGGTTATTCAAGATTGGTACCAACTCCCTGGCTAAAGCCAACGAAAGAGTGAATTGTGAAAATGGTACTACCTCTCTAACATGGGCTAACATGGGCTGGCGACGAGCTGTTAAACAAGGATTAAAAATGGAGGAATTAATTAAGCTTCATTCACTAGTTTTAAATTTGGGCTTAAATAACCATAGTGATGTGTAGGCATGCACCATTGGAGATTTGAGTTGGTTCACTGTGAAGAGCATGAGAATGCTCATCGAAGAAAAGTCAAATACCTTATCTACAAATGAGGTCAGGTGGAATTCTTTGGCTCCAAAAAAGATAAATATCCCATCTTGGCGAATTGCAAATAGAAGACTTCCAACGAGAATTAATTAATATAAAAGGGACATAGATCTTCACTTAACAAGGTGTCTTAACAAGGTGTCCGGTTTGCGATGAGGCCCAAGAAACTGAGGAACACATTCTTCTTCATTGTCGGGTTGCTTCTAGCCTTTGGAAATCAATTGCAAAATGGTGGAATTTTAACCCAAACACGTTGATTAATCTTGATAAACTGCTTTGTTTGGCCGATGTTTCTCAACTTTCAAAGAATCAACTTAGATGCATGGATGTTGTCATTCAAACCGCTTAATGGACCTTTTGGAGACATCAAAATGAAGTTACTTTTAACAAGAAAAAAGTTCGAGAAGCATTCTTTTGTGATGAAGTAATTCTTTTATCGTTTACATGGATTAGAATAGAGGTAGCAATCTTAGCCTCAAATGGCTCAAGTGGACTTGTGATCCAAAGTTGGCTTGTTCCACAGTCATGTAATTATATTTGTTTCTCGCCTCTAGTTTCTTACTAGAGCGCTTTCTAATGAATTCACAATCGTTCGAAAAAATTGTCCTTTATGCGTTCTTGAGGCGGAATCTCTAAATCACTTTCTACTAGAGTGCTCGAAGGTTGCTGCTCTATATTTGGCGTAAAGTTTGGAGCTGATGGGGTCTTGGTAGTCCCGATCATCGTCTATTAAAGAGATTGCTTTTGGTTTAATTTGAAAACTTGGTACTAATATTTTGGATAAAAAATTTTATGGAGGGTTGTTTAACCCCCATTTTGGCATGGAGGAACCGTTTGGTTCATTCTAATCCTTCCTCCACTCGATCTATCCAAAATAGAGATCTTTTTCCTTTTATTCAACAGGTCTCGTGACATTGAATTAAGAGTCGATATTCTAATTCTAAATTGGATTGGTCTCGTTGGTTATCTAGTCCACACAACATGGTTCTAGGCTCACTGTCAAAGTGTTTTCTTGGATGACATTTCGCTATTTTGATTTTCTTTGGTTCCGTTTATTTTTTAGCCTTTGGCTTGTCCAATGTCCATCCCATACACGCATTTCTATTTAGTCCGAAGGTCTTTGTATATTTGTATATTTTTGGTGATTTATATCTTTGCGCTTGTAAAGAAAATAAAGTTAGATCAGAGTACATTTGAGAATTTAATAGTTTTTAACTACTTTTTTTTATAAATGAACAGTTTTTTCAATTAAACGAAAATAGTAAGTTGAACACATAAATTAAAACTAAGGATTAATTCTGAGCGGGTAAAAATCGGTTAAACAATGAAAAGAGAACATGACTAGTAGCATCAAAATTGGTTTAAAATGAAGAGCGAAAATATTTTAAGGTTTTATTCAAGTTACTTGTTTTACGAAATCTAATTTCAGTTAACGCCTATTTTCTCAGAATTGTAACGGATTTTAATCAATCATTTCCTTTTTCAAAAAGACAAGAGAAAATGCGTTCTCTCATAACGGTCATAACCTTTCTTAATTAAAAAACCGTTAATTAATTGATGAATTCGTTCTCTCCTCTCATTCTCCCAAATCCTTAACAAAATTAATCAAATTCAGTGTCAATCAATTTAATACCCTACTACTACTGCTGCTGCTCTCTTCATCGATCTTGAATACTTTTTGTTGCTGTTTTCAAGTTCAATTCCGTCAAAAGCTGTGAATCAGATGAATAAATCATCATTCCTCGAAGATCTTAGTGATTCCCCTTCTAGTACGTTTTTCGTTGTAATTCTCGTTAATTTGATTGAAATTTTTTACGAATTTTGAGACTGTAGACTTAATTTAGGGTTTTGCATGCCTTTATCTCGTTTGAAGACTACGATTAAGTGTGACTAGTGATTTGCTTAGAGCACTTTGAATTAAATTAAATAGCGTAATAATATGATTGTTAAATACCGATGCGTGATTGTGATCATGATTGTTTTTGTGTTCGCGGATTTACATTTTGTGCATACAGATAAGACTACTACAAGAAATGATCAGATTGAAAGCCTTTTTGACTTTAATGATGAAGTTGATACTTCTAACAAGGTTTGGCAGACACAACTGTGCGTTTGAAATGTGATTATTTATTGTGTTTAGAATCTTTGATGGTCTAATTTGAATTGTAATTGCAGGAACCAGAACAATATGAGCCCACAGGTTTGCTGAATACAATCAAGAATATCAACTTGGAACCAGAGAAACAAAGGTCTGCAGATTACTTTGAAATGCGGCTTTATATTTCTGATCTCATTGTAACTGTGCTCTGATTTGTTGATTGTCTTGTTATGCAAATGCAATTAACAACGGTTAAAAGATTGAATCATGAATCCCAGATGTACTTAGGTCTTATCACATGAGAATGTGCTACAAATGGAATGCAATAAACGATTTGTTGTTAGAAAGACAGCTAGCACAGTAAATAGCCTGTTACTTCTCCCGTTAAAAAATCGGTCACGACTATCAAAAGCCAACAGCATATATAACAAACTTGGCAAATATTTTCATGGATTTTATATCATTATTTCTTAAGCTTGATTTCTCTTCTTATATCTATAGGCATACATGGACAACAATTAAGGTTAGACCTCCTGATTTGGCTCAACAAATCGGGATGGAAAAGCTTGAAGGAGTGAAAAGAAGACAGGTATGTTTTGATCGTCATTGCTCCTTTACGATCCTATCCCTAAATGGCAAGTTTTCAATGACATTTGATATTGGCCATTGAGATTTCAGAAACCAAGTATTGGAAGTCATGTGTCTCCGAAAGCAAGAGTAGGTATAATGCTGCAAAAAACGCCAAAAACGATGCAGAAGAGACCTAAACAAATGACTGCCCAAACTCCTAAGGCTCGACCATTAGACAGAAAAGTAACTATATTGTTGGCTTACATAATCAATAAATTTGGAGTATATTGCAAAAATGAGGGGCTAACTATATTGTATTGACAGAGTGCGGAAACTCCAACATCCAAGATATCTTTTATGCAGACGTCACTGAGAACATGGTGTCATAAGAATAAAAGTTGCAAAAAACTAGAAAAAAATCAAGAGGAAAAAGTTACAAAATTTAAGGCTAGACCCTTAAACAAGAAGGTATAAACTGATAAGATTTGAACATCTATAAATAGTTTTTGTTGATCACCTTCATTTAGTTTACCATGTCCCTTACAATCCGTAGATACTTCAAAGTAAAGGGGAGTTGGGGCTGTTTTCAAGCGAAAAACGACTCACTACCATCCCTCGAGAATTTCGTTTTGCAACCAATGAAAGAATTCCACCACTGAGAACAGCGAATAATGCTGAATTTTATGACAAGGTTCGTGAAGAGGTGCATCCCTATGTCGTTTTCCCTTTTCTTTCTGTTAACCAATAAAGCAAAGTTTTTTATTTTCTGCAGATCGCGTCGTGCTTAGAATCCCCAAAAAAGCTGCTGCTTTTAAGGAATACAATTCCACGTCCTTTCCATTTCCAGACTGATAAAAGAGGAGCAGGGAAAGAAAGTAAATTCGTTGTAGAAATCATACACAAACAATTAAAAGAAGAACGAACTAGGATCCCCAAATCTAATCAATATTCTTGCACAACGGATCATCCTGTGGTATGAAAACATCATTAATGAGGTGGTAAGATGGGCGGGTTAGGCAAGTTTGGTAATGGGTCAAAACAGACGGGTTCGAAACAGATAATGTTCAGTGGGCCTTGAAATGAAACAAGCCAGGTCGGCCCATAATCTCCTTTTGTCCGTTTTAACTTTTTATAATAATAATCAATCCATGAAAATATTACTACAAAAACTAGACACACACTTTTGGGCACTTCCTAACCCGTTTAACCCAATCGGCTCATTCCGTATCCAGTTAAATGTTTTTTTATCTGACACATTTGACTCGTTTGAGAAAAAAAACATTACCTAAATCTAACAATCCATCAATTAATGGGTCAAAATGGGCACCTCTTAACATATTATTCTGCTTAACTTTGGCAAGTAGTTTTCTGTATAATGTCCATTTTGTGAGTGAAGGTTCGCTTGAAACCAGAATCAAGGCACCACACAAAGCACCCTTTTAGATCGGATACCTTAGTGAGGCGTGAAAAGGAGATACAGAGGGACATGGAAGAAAGAAAGCAGTTGGAGGATGAAGAAGCTAACCTGAGGATATTGAACGAGTAAGAAGCTCTTTTAGTAACCGGTCCTGCGGTCCATAGTTAAGTAGTCAAACAGAAAACTATAGTGTTGCATGATCTTGCAGGGACCCTTCTCCAGTTCCTGAAAGGATTCGCAGACCTCTGACTTCAGTTCAGATATATAATCTACACGTGGAACAGAGAGCCATTGATAGAACAGAATTTGATAAAAAGACGATGGAGAAAAACACTGCGAAGATGGTACCGTTACTTAATTATTTTTTGTTAAATTGTAGTTGTCTGATGTATAATTTAAAGCATATTCATCTACCTTGTATGGTGCATAATAGGTGGACGAAGAGAATTCTTCGAAACCTGATACTAGACACGTGCCTAGGTCCAAACAATCTTTCTTATCCCATAAGAACAGGTGTGTTTCATACTTTCATAATTGAAGGCTTTCTTTTTTTTTTTTTTTTTGTTACAAATAATAAGAAAGTTTGAACTCTTATTTTGTTTGATCCTTGCCATGAACTTAAAATCGTATAATGAAGGTCTTCAAAAGGTGACACACATTCCATGTCACAAAGATCAGATGTTCTTACAAGGAAGGACAGACAAAGTAAAATTCTTGTCACTACTGCAACTTCAAGTGCAGCTTCAAGAATGAGGTAACAATAGAACAAGTGTTCTTTCTAAATCGTACAAGATCGATCTTTTGTACAATGCTAAATTGGATGAATGCTCTGTGATGAAGTAACCTTGAAGGCACATATGGGTTTTTTCTAAAATTTTCAATCTTTGATGGGATATTGTTTGTGAAGGTAGACATACAATTAACACACTTGCTGATAGCCCAAAATCATTCGAAAATAATTAAAAAAAAATTAGAAAAATGAAATGGTGGTTCCTGGAGATTTGAAGTAGTTAAATATGATTAGGACAGAATATAAACAATCTTTACAACTAAACATTTAGATACAGACTCTTTTGCAACTGACATTTGAACAATCTACAATGTCATTACAAAGTATATATGATCATTTTATATATCATTTAGTTGGTACGGAGTATTATTATGTACTGAAATGTTGCATTTAAATGACGTTGCTGAATGTTATCATTTATAAAAGGGTTAATACACTGGGGTCATCGTACTCCTCAAAAAAGTTCATTTGGGTCATTGTATTATTTTTGCGTCTATTCAGATCATTGTACTAAAAATTTTATACTTTTAAATTACTGTACTAAAAATTATACCCCTGAGTTATTATACTATACGAAAATATGCATTTATTTCATTATACTATTTTTTTCCCTTTTAGATAACTAAATTTTTGAAACGTGATAATTTCAAATCATGAAAATTTTTCAAAACAGCTATTCGAAAATATCATTATACGGTTCATAAATACATGTGTTAATTATGGTTGTGTATAATGTTTTTCAACTTTAAATTAAATATTTTAATTAATGGTGGTGGCTAAATATTTGAACATTATGTGTTTGTAAAGTAGTAAACTAACCAAACAAGCTCAAGTGATATTTATTCGTTTACGTTTGTTCATTTATGTTGGTTTTTGTTGGTCAACTTAATAAACGAACATCAACGAATTCATTTTTTTAAGAACGAACAATAACAAAAAAAAAAATTTATTTCGTTTTAAGCATTCATGGTCATTTATTTGTTTACAAACATCATTTGAGTTTGTTTACAACTCTACACGCGCATAATATTCAAATATTTATCCACCACCATTAATTAAAATACTTGATATAAAGTTGAAAAACATTTATACACAACTACAATTAACCTATATATGCATAAAGTGTATAATAATATTTTTGAAATGCTATTTTGAAATAGTTGAATGATTTGAATAACATATTCTAAAAGTTCAGTTGCTTAAATGAAACAAAAAATAATATAGTGAAATAAATGAATAATTTATATAGTACAATAACTTAAAAGTATAAAAATTTTAATACAATAATCTGAATAGACGCAAAAATAGTACAATGATCAAAATGAACTTTTTTTGAAGACTACGTGACCCTTCGATGCAATAAACCTTTATAAAAGTAGATCATGCTTTCAATATATATATATAAACCTTTATAAAACTGGCAAAATCATTACAAAGGCATGTGGGGGGGGGGGGGGGGGGGGGGGGGGGTTGCAAAGTCCATTTTGTGTAATGGGTCGATGTTCCCCATACACACACCATTCCTTCTCCTAATACCACACAATGGGTGTAAATTCAAACTGCCCTACACTTATGGGACTTTATATCCATTCATCATTACATGCCCTACCGATCTAACCATCTTTGCTGTCACCACCAACTTAGTACCGTTCCTAGGAAACAAAGACATCCATATTACTCCCTCCGTCCCACCCGACCCCAAGTGTTCGTTTTTATTTTTAGTCGTTCCACTATAAGTGTCAATTTCTTATTTTAACGAATCAAAAAAGATTGTAGTGGGTAGATATGATATTTGATTGATGAAAGTTATAGTAAATGAAAAATCTTAAAACTTTGTGTGCAGTTAAAGTGAACATTTTAATTGGGACGGATGGAGCAATAAAAAGAGAGAGACCTACAAAAATAGGTACATTATATGTTTGTTTCTTAGTAGTAACATTTAGCGTTTGTTGGATTTGTTATAATCAAACAAAGAAACAAACATATTGGAAACTTGTTTTGTACCAAGGGTGTGTTTTTATGGGAGAGCACAATACACATGGGGGCGATAGGGGGAGGGGGGTCCATTTGGGCACATAGCTTTGGCGCAAGAGCTGTGCTGTATTTTGTGTGAAGGGGATGCACCTGAAAAGGGGTTCCATACGTCACAAGTATGACCAAATTTATGCACCACGTACTACACGAAAATTGTTCATTAGTGACGACCCTATATAACCTGCTCACTAGCTAACAACTTGGTTTAGCACTATAATTAACTATGATCAATACTCCTATGAATTAAGTGACTAACTGACTATTATAATACTAAAAGGTGGTCACTGGATAATATTCTTTTTCTCATTTATTGGTAAAATACATGCAGAGATAAAAAAAAAAAAGATCTAGGAACTTTGTACGAAGGTATTTGGTATTAGATATCAAGAGATATGTGGTAAGCAGCTTTGAAACTATCTAGGTAAGGAGTAGCCAGTCGACTTGGAGAAGGAGACAAAAATTGTCAATACCTTCTTCTCGGTTCCTTCTTCTCCTTCTTCCCTAAGGTGAGTTCGGACAAGGAAGATATAGGAGGCTCCTATGGAGAATGTGGTCAGAAATCCATAATAGAGTTCGACCACAACAACCGAATTGATTATCTTCATGCATAAGGATACTATATTACCTAGTAGAAAAGATATATTTCAAAATCATCACAAACCTGCCCTATCCCAGATCAGGAAGAGAACTATTTCCTATAAGACTATCACACATGAGACTCGCCTGAGCTCTCATCGAGACTAATTAGTCACTTCCCTCTTCATCGCTCCCCCGATCCCGATCTCCCGTTTGAGAATAGTGTAGGTGAGAGGGGTTCTACCCGATACAACTGACTATCCCTTTCCCCTCTATCAACTGTCTTTTTACCGTAACATATTAAAGATAAAAAAATTATGATTATTACAAGACCACTCCCTTACTTCTTCACTTGTTTCTTCAGTTTTACCACGTTAGCACGTTCAAAATCGATGAAAGACAGATGAAACACTGCCAATGGTCATTTCGTCACTTCAGTTTTAGGTCTCACATTTACCAATATACCTACATTTATATACATTAAACTAAAAATAACAATACATTAAATATAAACCGAGCCCCCGAAAAACTTTCACAAACCGAAGAAGTGCCGAAGAAGTGCCTTCGTCGGTTTAGCGTGCCGAAGGGGGGAAGAATGCTATGGCTTCGTCGGTTTCACCGATGAAACCGATGAATGCCGTTGTCATACGTCTAAGGTAATACTTTATACCTACAAATTGAAACACTTGCCCCTTAAATTGGTCCGATTTTATCTAGTAGCGCTGGTTGACAGAGTCGATCACAAAGTAAAAATGTCACATAAAAGTACAAAACTAATCGATTTTCCACATCCCTATGACAAAAGGATAAATATATCCCAAGATATATATGAAAAAATCGCGATTGTAATAATTTTTGAAATCTTGATTAATCTTCGGTTTTCTAAATAATTTACGTCATCATCATCCAAAACAACCCAACGTGAAAGAAATATTATTATTACATCATCCAAATTTCATACAACCATTTCAACACTTAAAAACTCTTAAAAATCCACACTTGAAACCAAATACAATCTCACATGAGAATATTAATAATAATTAATGCACTAAAAATACACATATTCATAATCTTAACAACAATAATAATTAATTAACTTCAAATAATCATCCACTTCTTCATCATCATCATCATCATCATTTTCATCATCATCGTTAATTTACACTCTACCCCATCATGCATACATCTATGTCAGAAGGTCATTCACCCATCCAAAATCCGGCCCATTTACCGAACTACCCTCACTATAAACATTCTGTCTTGAATCACCACCACTCCTGTAAACACGACTCATATCCGATCCACACGGAGTCGGGTTAATAACCGACAAATGATCAAACTGTTGCTGCTGACCACCACCACCACCACCATTATAACATGCATCCATCCACGGTGAATTCATATTTGAAAACTCATTCTCTTCAACTGTCATAGCTTCCATAGATCTCATTAACTCATTCAGTTGCTGATTATTCATCATTTCATTCATACTCTCCTTGTGCATAGGACTATTATGTCCCAAATGTGTCATACCAAAAGACTCAGCTCTAGCCATCCGATCCGCGAATCGCGAAATCGGAGAATACCCGGATCCGGATCTCGCCGGAGAAAACGGCGGTGATGCGGGTGGTGACAGGCTGTCAAGATCAATGTTCAAAGTGGAAGTCGGTGAATTAGTATGATGAATATCTAAATGACACCTACAATGAGCACAACAATGAGACGAATCCGAATGGTACTTCTTCGCCGGAACAACACTTTGTTCCGGTGGGACCACACGGAGCTGACGCTGTGTGTGAGCAAAAAAACAGATTTTTCTCTGACAGTTTTTCCCATCTTTACACGCTTCAGTTCGATACCGAGAAGGATGCAGCCAACACTCAAACACACCATGAGCAAACTCACATAAATCACCACGGCTACAATTCCCACGACGAAAATCGGCACAAACGGTCCCTAAATAATTATACCTACGTGGACACCTTCTTCGCGCCTTTTCTCCCGGATGAGCAAACGGACAATCAGTCCAGTCATGAGACCGGCTACGCGTACACTTGCGAACCTTGAATTCGTATATTCGAAAGTGATCAGCAGCATAAGGATCACCTTCTTCATCATCAGAATCAACACCAGTGTTATAAGGCAGAAACTTCTTGAATAAAGTTTCTTCAGGCAAAACCCTAGGGGAATCATTTTGGTACATGGTGTCCGCCATGTAGGATTCCGGCGAGGAGGCGGCGGAAGCACGGCGGCTGAGAAGTTTACGCGGTGGGATGTCAATGTCTCTAACAGACTTCTTGTTGGTGAGATAAAGTTGGTGAGAAGGATGAAACTTGTGATGTTGTTGTTGTTGTTGTTCAAGGCAACTACTTGCCATGATCAATTATTAAGTTTTTTTATTGTGTTAGAAAAGAAGATAGGAATTAGGGTTTTGTGTAAAGATGATGAAGGAATGAAAGGTGGTTTTATAGGGTGAGAAATGAAGGTGATGACGAGGATATAAGGTGTGGGTGTGCGTGGCCAAATGGTGTAAAATGAATGCATGCAAAAGGAGTATGTGGCAGCTAAATAGAGAGTGTGGTGCATGCAAACCCATGCTATATGTCTATAACTATATTTATTTATTTATTTTATAAGAAAAAGTGGTTTTGGTTGTTTTGTTTTTATTATCATCATCTATTTGGGGTTATGTTATTTCTTGTGATTCATGCAATGCGGATTGTGGACTTTTCTGTCTATTAAATTCTTCCCCCTTTACATAGTCCAAAGAAAAGTTACCCCAATGGAATTTACTGCTTTTTATCTTTGTTAGTAAAGAAGATATGCTATACTTTCTGTCGTGTAAAAACTATGATCACATTAATAGTTTAAAGGTCACATGAAGCTTGTTGAAGTCTAGGAGATAAAAGCAAAAATGGAAATAAGAACGAATATTATATTGAACGGTAGTACTATTATTAATTATTGGAATTCATGAAGAAATCAATTTGATAAATCTGTTATGGAAAAATTTCAATATATATATTTGTTAATTTCTATATAACCAATTTAATTTAGTTAATTGTACATGTTCCTTTTGTGTAGCTATACCCTTGGATGACAAAAAATTAAACTAGTCTTGAGTACGGATTTCTTATATAAAATATATGGTCAATGAAGACCACCAACTCACCAAGGCACCGAGGTTTAAAGTTATGTTGGTACCCGTTCGAGTACTTGCTAGTGTACTACAACTTGGATGGAGGATGAGTGGTAATTTCAATGTAATTTGCAATTTGTTCAGTAGCATAGGTTTTTTCAAATTAAGTTATGAAACAAATCGAAAAGTGTGAAATAAACACTTATTTAAACTAGTTTAGACCGTCACTAAATCATGAAATAAGGGGTTGTGCCCTTACGAAATCAGGGGCGACGCCCCTTGTTAGAGTCTATGGACCGAGTCCCAATTAGTTTTCCACCATAATTTGGTCCACACTATACATAACAATTCTTTACTGTTTTGCTAATTTATATGTTAATATTAGAAGTAATTTTTTATTTTATTTCATTAAAGATTTAAGGAACCCAGACGGATAGTAAAGAGTTAAAATACTTTATTCACGCAAGATTTAAATATTATCCAAGATTAAGATTATTATCACACTCTTATTCAACTTTCCAACAAGTGAGATATATTTTTGTGCATTTTAGATTTTTTGGCCGTTGGGTTTGATTTAGATTTATTAATTTAGGTTGTTTTAAGGTGATGCCTTACTTTAGATGTCAATGTCGAGGCTTCATCTTTAATTTTGGACTCGGTCATTATTAGATGATTATAAGACGTCGAGGCTTCATCATTAACATTTATAGTTTTGTTTCTCCGAAATTAAGTATTCACGCTTCTAGTTTTGTTTAATTTGTTCCAAATTAAGTGTTTACTTTATATTTCAACCATTAAAATGACTCTAGTGAGTAGAGATGATATTTGATTGGTGAAGAATTTAGTTAGTAGATATTTTCTTAAAACTGTGTGCAAAATTCAAAGTGGACACTTTGACTGGATAGAGAGAGTATTAAAAGCTAGTCAAAATGACTCATTTACTCTGAACTACATTACCTATATTTTTATGTCCTAATAAATTATAGAAGATCACAATGATTTATTAGAAAATTATCTATATGGTCATATTTGACCTTCTATATCTAAATATGGACAAAATCTTAAAAAAATATCCATTTTTATCAAGAATCTCGCTCCATCACATTAACTTGGAGCGAAATGTAGTGTTTTTTTTTCAATTGAAGCGAATTTCTAAGCATTTGAGCGAAATCCTAGGCATTTGAGCGCATGTGTATTTTTAATAGTTTGAGCGAATTGTTATGCATTTGAGCGTGTTGTTGGGCATTTGAGCGAATTGTTGGACATTTGAGCGAATTCATGTGTAAATCGTAGCGAATTATTGGTCATTTGAGCGAATTAATGTGTATTTTTTAACAAAGGGTATTTGAACGAATTATTGAACATTTAAGCGAATTCGTGCGTATTTTTAATAATTAGAGCGAATTGTTAGGTATTTAATTGTAGCGAACTAACAATGATTTTTTATGCTCCAAGTTGATGTGATGGAGCGAGATCTTTGAACAAAATGGATATTATTGTATATTTTGTCCAAATCAAAATATTGGAGAGTAAATTAGACCATATAGGTAATTTTCTCATGATTTATTTCTAAAATTAAGATTGAATTTATTCCATATATGATTAAGGATTTTTTTATGTTTAGTATTTAAATATTTAAATGCATATTCTTAAAAATCACTATATTTTTATATATGATTTATGTAATTTGTGAATGTTCAATCTCACCGAGACATGAAAAATGACTGTGATTAACAGGGATAAATATAAGTATAAATTGAATTTAAAGGTTTTAAAATTTGTAACTACAATATCAGTACAATCAATTTATTATACTTATATAACGAGATTAAACAGAGCTAGTAATATTAATATACTTAACCTACAACAAACTTGTTTGATACGATGATCCAAGATACAATATGATTTTAAGTACATATATAACTAAGAAACTGATCATTATTTTAATATTTTGAGGTTAAAAAGAAAAGAACAAACATTAATCAAACAAAAACAAAAACTTTGCTTGTCTTTTTCTCCTTTAATGGTGAACAGTGGAACGATAGACAGGAGGAAGTCGAGGAAATTGGTGGCCGCGGTCAGCGGTGGCCTGCCAAGGGCAATGATGGCCATGTAGTGGCGATGACTAAGGGTGTTACGATATTGATCAGAATTTTTTATCAAAGTAATAAAAAACAAATAAAATAAAATGGTAGAATAGTGAAAGGAATTGAAAGACACCATTTTTAACCTTCGTGTTAAGTTAGACATGTTAGTTCAACTAAATTAGAGGTTCATATTGTCTAAACATGCTGGAACATAGCAGTAGACGAAAAAGAGACGCACAAAGTAGAGAAATGAAGATTGCCAGGGGTTACTTACATTTTTCTAGATTCGTGCAGTCGTGTGATAATCGTCAATACGAATTTGTAAACGTTATATTTTTCTAGATTCGTGCAGTCATGTGATAATCGTCAGTACGAATTTGTAAACGTGAGATGTGTGTGAACTTGTTACGGTAGCTTCACATAACATTGATCTTTCATATGGAGGGTGGAGATTGTAACGAAAGTTTCTGGTCCGAAGTTACTACAGTTTTCATGAGTGTTTATCGATCAGCTTTGTTTGTTGAATCTTGATTCAATGGCCGCGCGTTTTATTCTTGATAAATGTTGTAGACTCTCGTATATTCTGTGATGCTGATTTGGTTCTAGTTGATCGGTTTTTGAATTCGGTCATGTTGTTTTACTTGCATGTCGTCTTACATTTTGATATGTTTGATTTAATTTCACTCATTTTGATTTGTGTAGTCGTGTAACATTGGGGCAGTATGCATTGTCTAAGTGGAAAGTGGGAGAACGAAATTGTCGAAGGACAATATGTAAGTATAAAATTCTTAATTTTGAGTTTTTTAATTCAATCATTTTATCAATTTACAATAATTTATATGGGTCAAACGGGTTATGAGTAATATGGTCGAATGGGTCATGAGTTATATGGGTCAAACGGGTCATGAGTAATATGGTCAAATTGGTCATGAGTTATATGGATCTAATTGGCCAAATGGGTCATGGGTTATGTGGGTAAAATGGAAGAGATTTGGTCATTGGATAGAATGAGTCATCGTTAATTGAATAAGTGTAAAATGTGTTAAAATTGTATAAAATTGGTAATTGTTGATTTAGAGTTGTTTAGGTTTGTTAAAGTATTAGATAAATATAGAATAGAATGTATAGATTTGTTAGTTGTTAATAATTATTGTTTTGTAACTTTTAGGTGAGAATGGTGGCCGAACGGGATCAACAACAAAAGAGTTTCACTCCCGTCGATGAGAATGCTATTATGGATGAAGTCTTGGGAACACGTCGCGGGTGGAAGAAAGGACGGGGTAGAATTTTGTCGATTGGAGAATCAAGTACTCCAAACAACCAATCACAAGGACAAAAAATGTTTACCCAAGAAGTAGTCAAGAAAGTGATAACATCTCAATGAAAATAAAATTCTTACATGACTTCTCTACATTCCATCTTACAAAAGGAGGGTATTGCCGTTCCCAAGCTTCCAAAGTTTCCATCACTTACCATACCGGGCGTTGAAGAAGATTATGAAGAAAATGATGATGATGATGATGATGAAGCACATGAAGATGGCGACGAGGATGAGAGTGAAGATGAGTATGAGGATCTAAGGTAAATTTGTTATGTGTTCATCGTTTATGAGGTTTTGTAGAACACTTGATACATTTACGTTTATGCTTTTGAACATTTGGCGCTTTTGTAATAGTATTTGTTACTTTTGTACGAACATTTGGTACTTTTGTAATTGTGTTTTGAATGCGAAAAATGTAGAAAAGTTGTATATATCTAGTGTAAAACTGCAGGAAATTTGCAGAATTGAAACAGGGTAAAACCTGAAAAAATTGTAAAAATGGGAAAAATCTGCCAAAATATAAAGAGACCAACAACGACGACATGTCGTCCCAAAAGACCTACAGCGACGAAAATAAAAAATCATAAAATAATATTTAAAACGTATACTATTTTTTAAAAAAGTCAAAAATCATTTAGCGACGACTATTATCGTCGCAGTACATTTGTCATTTTTTATTTTTCATTTAATTGAAAATATCTATTGCGACGACAAACGTCGTTGCAAAAGATTTTCTATTTTAATTTCCATTTTAGTTAAGTTCCTCAAAAAAGTTTGTGGGCCCGATTTGTGTCGTCGCAAAAGAGCTACTCATGCGAGGTTACAGCGACGACTTTTTAGTGATGACATGTCGTCTGAGAAGTATTTTTGCGACGACATTTGGGGCTTTAGCGACGACTTTTGTGTGTCGTAAAACCCATTATTCTTGTAGTGTGATTGCAGGATATATTTTCAAAAGTGAGATGTTTCATAGCATGTGCAGAAAGAAAGTTAAGTAAGCACGTAGAAGTAGTAAAATATGTATTGAATGCAACGTCATATCGGATTATCAAGAAAACTTTCAATTGATAAATTAAATTCCTCTATTCAACTCAATTTGAAAAATAAAACCTTACACTTTAAATTATTAAAGATAACTCAATTATATTAAAAACTTAAAATATACTCGTCCATATAATAGATAAGAGTAAATTATTTAAATCGTCCATGTGATTTTACATTTTCTTTACCGTTCGTCTCTATCTTTAAAAAGCTATTTTAGTAGTCCATTTTTTGAAATTTTGGTTCATCGGTAGTCCAAAAATGGACTATTAAAATATATATATATATATTTTTGAAAATGGACTATTGGTGAACTAAAGTTTCATAAAAATAGACTATTAAAATAGCTTTTAGAAGTCATAGACGACCAGTGGAAAAAACGTGAAACTTTAGGGACGGTTTAAATAATTTACTCAATAGATAATTATTCAGTATAAACAAATATTAATATTAATGTTAAATTAAAGTTATTAAAGTCATTCGGACTATACTAAACTATTCTTCTTGGTAACTAAAAGCCAACTTTCCTTATATCTTTGATTTTAAAACATATTAAATTTATATTCATAATTTAAAGTTGAAGGTCACTAAACCAAAAGGCTAAATTGACATCCACAATGCAATTGATAATTTTATAAAGACTATCGAGTCATTATTTATAATTATAATTATGATTATAATTATAATGAAAATGATATCAAATAGTATACTTGGTAGTGTTAGAAATATTAATGATAAATTTATAAACGTTACATCATAGTAACAAATTTTAGTTATTATATGTATTATTATTCGATAAAATAGTGTTTAGCGAAAGTTTTCATTATTTAGTGTAATACTAAATTGTATTTGTCATTACACTAAAATAAAATAATACGGAGTATAATTTTTGTTGCGCATATTGAATTTTTTTTTTTTACTTTTCACACTAAGATAGTGAAAATATAGTAGAGATGATATAATAATTAT
Organism: Gnaphalium uliginosum; assembly: GCA_963930675.1. Taxonomy (NCBI): domain Eukaryota; kingdom Viridiplantae; phylum Streptophyta; class Magnoliopsida; order Asterales; family Asteraceae; genus Gnaphalium; species Gnaphalium uliginosum. The sequence goes on from OZ005685.1 coordinate 35,328,290, forward strand.
GTATACACTCTGTAACCCTCTCTTTATATTGCATAAAATATTCTTTTATTTCGGAAGCGTAGGTCAAAACATGTATTGCATTAATAACATTTTTTAAAATGTACATATATTGTTCAAAACAAGGTATGACAACTAGGTGTTATAAAATTCCAACATGCCCTTTAGGTTATCAAAACTATATCAGAGTTGCCAGCTGATCAAACATTCTTTTAAACATAATCTTCCTGCCCGCCCATTTTAATCATGACCTGCAGGGATTAGGGTGGTGGGATTAGCACAAAGCTAAGTGAATGAATGTGGAACTAACAATTCAACTTAGCATAACAATCTGTTTACATCAATTAATCGTAAACACATAACGTCAAAGAGGATCGGTGGTTTTTGAGGAACCCTACTGCAGCGGTGGCCCTCAAAGAACGCTTATCACAATCTGTATTGGCTTATACAGAATATACCGATAACTTGATACTACCATTACGCAACACAAGTTCTAATACAACACATGTACAAGACCCTGTATCTCTAATTCTGTAATAACCAAGTCCAACAATCTGTTGACCTCTTTAATAACAACCAATGCCCGAAGGCCACATTGCACGTAGATTCATAATCAGCAAATCAGACTAAACAGTCTATCAATTATATCTACGTTTACTTGTTGCAACCAAACCGTTACAACCAAATCAAACTAGTGAGTTCCAGATCCACTCACCTGTTAGCTTCAGTCCAACAACTCAGAAGTCTAATGTTATTGATTCTTCTGCTGATCTGAGAATACAACAAATAATGAGTCAGTAACTCATTCCATAATTGTTTACATATTTCAATACATAATATCGAAATGACAAACAATTACCAAGTTATAACAATGCACTTATATAATTATTTACTCAATCATCATAATAACATATTTATGCGAACAAGCAAATCTCTGAAGTCTAAGAAACAAAAGTTCAATCCGAAGTGAAATTAGAAAGTCTCGAAACGATGTTTAAAAACTGAAAAATGTCATTTTCAACCCCAAGATGACCTCGAAAGGCTTAAAACCGTCTAGGCTCATTTCAAAGAGCTATGATTATTGGACCATTTTTGAGTGACCATGCGAATCTTAGCCCAATCCGTGTTAAATGAAAATTTGTTAAACTTTTAGTCACTAAAAGTATCACTTATACTTATGCACTTTTGAAATTTGCAAAATAAAACTTTTTAAAATCTCAGTTCGCATCGCAATAATTCTCAGTTCACAACACAACATCTCAGTTCGCATCGCAACAACTCGGTTCGCGAACTGAGTTCTTCTTCTGCAAGCTGCGAACCGAGTTTGCTGTAACCAAAAACTCGAAATTTCTTCTTCAATAACTCAAAAATTCGACTTCTTATCGTTCTAACAAGCTTTCTAACAACTTATAAGCATCAAATAACATCAAGTAACATCTTTCAAACTTCTATTACACAACTAATTCATAGATTGACCAATTTCATTCAAAACAAGTTTATGACTAAAATACTCACTTTTAAGAGTAAGAACAAGATGATGATGATGATATTGAGTTCGATTTATACCAGAGAATGATGTTACTGGTGCTAGAACGAGAGTTATAATCTTGTTTGATGCTTCTAGTTTTGGTTTTGAGTTTTCTTCTTAGTAAGGTTTCTTACTAAGTATGTGTATATATATACTTGGAAGATTTGAGAAGGTTTATGATGTTTAGTCTCCTTCTTAATCTATTGTCTGGAATCCAAAATCATTTTGCAAAACCAACTATTTTATTTTACCAATAATTATATCAATTTAAAACAGTAACTTATTTATTAGTCACAATAACTCATTTATCCTTTTGACTAATATTATCAAATAATATTATAATACTAAAATATTCCTAACACATTAAATGATAAATTTAAAGTTAGGAATTTACCCGTATATTACTAGGCCCTTAGGGTGGATGTTACACACTCACTCTAAAATCTAAACAAATTTATCATCTACTATTTTTATTCCCCTTACCCTTTTTTATAATAATTTTATATTCGTTGTCTATATTAACTTATATTAAGTGCTTCAATTTTAAAATGGTGGTGATTTATACATTCCAATTCCCATATTTAGAAGCATACACGATAACTTTGATCTGTTAATGCCTATAGTACAATACCTCCGTCAATGTTGTTTGGTGTATGTATTTTTATAAGTTTGTAACAATCACTACTAATCTTTGAATTTCCTTTCGTTTTCTCCGACTTAAACTTGCAATTATTTTCGAAAATGTTCATGGAGTATTATAATAGATTGTTTAAATTTAATGACTCGTGTATATACATGAATTTAAAAGCTACTGAATAGATAAAAGAAGTCAAATATTTGAAAAAATATATTTAGGTTTATTTGGTTAATGGTTAACTAAACGTGTACACCTAAGAGCTTCACAATGGCTCCGTCGGTGAGCCGTCGGTTTGAACCAACGGAATCGACATTAATGGTACGGAGCCATCGGTTTGGTCCGTTGGTTTCCACCTTCGGTTAACCGATGCTCTGTCCGTTGGAGAGTGTGAGGCCCGGTGACTTTTTAAATGTTTTTTCTATTTTTGTTTTAACCGTTATAAAATAAAATAAAAATTGAAAATTGTGTTTAACGGTTAGATATATAGCGGTTTTTCACTTTTTATTTTTATTTTTTTTAAACACTACTTTTCATTATATATAGACACTCTAGATTACTCATTTTATTCACATTACAATTACTATAAATCACATCTCTTTTACACATTCCATGCACTACAATTCCTACTACTTTTCACCATTCTATACAATACAATTCACACTACCTTTACACATTCCATACACCTCTATTTTAAATACAAATACAAATACACTACAAAATGTTTAGTGTTTTTAACTTTTAATTATTGTAATATTTTTTTATTATTATTGTAATATTTTTTTTTATTTAATTGTAATGTTGTTATTTTAATAAAACGTGTTTTATTTTAATTATTATATTTTAAATATATCATTAAATAATAAGTGACTTCTAGAAAAAATTAAATGGTCAGTCACTAATAGTAAAAGTCTGTTAGTTGGTAGTTAATTTCAGTCAGGTTTTAGAATAAACTGACATGACAAGTCAAATTTGAAAATACGTACGTTCTTACTATTGAGTAATAAAAAAAAAGGAAATACTTTGCACAAATGAATTATTACGTTTTCTATTTACAGAATGAAATTCTTTTTCTAAATTCATCTGTAATTCTTCGATTTTTCGGAGTCGACTTTCAATTAATATTTTTGGAAATCCCATATAAATTACTTGCCAGAATAAAGACTTCATACAAATTAATCACGCAAGTTAGTTGAAAGATTTCTAGTTTCATCGGATTACGTAATTAATTATTCACATATTTGACATTTCACGACAAGAAACATGGACAATAAATGAAAAAAAGATTCCTAAACGTCCGAGAAGAGCACAAAACGAACTGAAGAAAATTAATTAGAAATGAAAAAGTGGAAATTGAGAGGAAACAGAGATATAAAAACAGCATCTGAATTTTCAATCGCACGTGTTATTGATGAAGTCAAAACAAATCTTAATCCAAGTGATGAGAGGCCAATTATACCTCTCAGCATCGGAGATCCGTCGGTGTTTTCATGTTTCCGGACGACGAAAGTAGCAGAAGATGCAGTTGTGGATGCTCTCTGTTCTGCTCAATTTAATGGTTATGCACCTAAAGGTGGTGTTCTTCAAGCAAGAAGGTACGAGTATTATTATTATATTGTTGAATTATTAGTTTCATTATATAAACTCCAGTTAAAGTTAGTTAAAGTTTATATGACTAACTGTTGATTCATCTGCTATGTGTTTGGTGTTTGTTTTTGTTTTTGTTACTCAAAGTAAAATTGGTTCAAGTGATTTTAAATGTCTCAGAATCGAAATAATAAAGGCTTTGTACTATTATTGTACGTTTTTTGGTGACGCGACAACTTGAGTGAAATCACGTGGCATTGTATATAGTTGACGTCAGTAAAGATGCCATAAATTACATACAAGAATATGCATGAATTGTATGAATAATAAGTTGATTACAAACAATGAAAATCCGACAGTTCGTTACACACTATAAATGTCGGACCTTACTAGTGCACCTTAACCAATAGAAAATATCACAATTAAAGATATAAGGTCTCATACTAAGTGATCGGTGACGGGTTAGCAGGTGTGATTCCTCTAAGCAAATTTATTTGTTTTAGCATTTTACTCTAAAAACATATACTATGATCAGGTTCAGCGGTTACAATTGCATAGAAGCCTATAATTTGGTATTGTGTGTAACAGGTCTTTAGCTAAGTTCCTTTCTAGCAACCTCCCTTATAAACTATCACCTGATGATGTATATGTGACTGTCGGTGCTAAGCAAGCAATTGAAATTGTATTATCTGCGTTGAGACGGCCAGGTGCAAATATTTTGCTTCCTAGACCTGGCTATCCGGCGTATGAAGCTCTCTCAGTTCTTAATCAACTCGAAGTCCGCCATTTTGACCTTGTTCAAGAAAAAGCTTGGGAGGTTGACTTGAATGGAGTTGAAAGGGTATCGGATGAAAGAACTCTTGCTATGGTCATCATCAATCCTGGGAATCCTTGTGGCAATTTATTCACACGTAATCATCTTCAAAAGGTGAGCGAATTTATAAACAATTGATGGGTCTGTGTTTAATGGTGTGACTGCTTTCTTATCTATGTCGTCTTTTTATATGTAATTTTGAATTATTTACTTTATGAAAGATTGCTGAGACTGCTAGAAGGCTGGGAATACTAGTGATAGCGGATGAAGCCTATGCAAATTTGACTTATGGGAGTAACCCGTTTGTGCCAATGGGGGAATTTGGGTCTATTGCACCAGTTTTAACCCTTGGATCTTTATCAAAGAGGTGGATGGTTCCTGGATGGAGGATTGGTTGGATAGCAACAAGTGATCCTGATGGCATTTTTGAAGAACAAGGGGTAAGTCTGTATGTACTCTCTTTTGTTGCTAATTGTTAAATAGACATCAAAAATATCAAGGCATAGTAAATAATACCGTACTTCATGAATCTGCCCTTTTCGTTTCTTTTACTCCAAATGCAGTTGAACTTAAAAATGTCAGTTTGACTTAACAAGTCAAAATTTTAATATTTTGAGTCCGAATATAGCTTGACTAGCTTCTAGTGAATACCAATATGAACATTTTTATGTTATTTGAAAATACGAGGGTACTTCCTTAGAAGTTCCGCTCACCACTGTTATTTTTCTAGAAATTGTATGGTAGGCCACATATATATATTATTATATGGTTCTTCTGTTCTCCCACTACTCAATTCGTTACAACTATTTATTGCATAAGTGAAATATATACCTTGCTTTCAGATCGTTGAGTGCATCAAGAGAACACTTAATACTAATACAGAAGCTGCAACATTCATACAGGTATGTAGTTTTTTCTTGAAACAAAACATGTATGCTCTTTAGTGGTGTTCATGTTGCAAGTATAGAAATAGTTTCCACATATTTTGCCTTATATTCTATCAGTTTGATATATCAATTTTAACGATGTGGTTTATATGATCAGGCGGCCCTTCCTCATATTTTTGAGAACACAAAAACAGATGATTTCTTCATGAAGACCATCAATGTACTCAGAAAAGATGCCGATTTGTGTTATGAACAGCTAAAGGAAATCCCGTGCTTTACATGCCTACAAAAGCCTCAAGGATCTCTCTTTTTAATGGTGTGTTAAATTTTCTTAAAGTTCTATATACTAAATTTTGATATTGTTGATGTTTGACTTGGAAATTGACTATTGCAGGTGAGGTTAGACTTGACCCTGCTGCAGGGCATAAACAATGATATGGAGTTTTGCTCAAAACTTGCTAAAGAGGAGTCTGTCATACTTCTGCCTGGTAAGCTGATTCTATTTCGTAAGATACTTTGACTTTCAAGGTCAAATATAAGTTCATACAGAGTAGTATCCAATGTTGAGTTCAGGTTATTTGTCTAAATTTTCTTGGCGGCTTGAAGGAATCGTAGAAATTCATAATGATAAACCGTTTGACCTCAAAAGTCAAACTCAACCTCATTTCAATATCGAATTTTATTATAAGTGTTGACTGATACTGCAATTGAAACTATCAAGTTAAGTACTGTTGATTTTTAATGTAGGATTTGTGTTGAGGATGAAGAATTGGGTGCGTGTAACATTTGGTATCGAGCCATCGGTTCTTGAAGAGGGACTTGAGAGGATTAAAGCATTTTGTCTGAGGTATGCAATCAAGCGACCAACCAACAAATGCTAGAGAAGTTTGTTAATTTAAGAAGCAGATCCTGTATACCAACAACATAAATTTACCAGCAATATATAGCGTAATATGATTTGTACACTAGCAAAACAACTTCATATATCAAAGGTACAAATACACTAATAAAGCACACGTACGACACATGGTGATAAATGATGAAATATTAGTGGTGCACGAGGAATGGGATATGAAGGATGGTCTTGGCGTGTGAAGAATTACGATGGCCTTAGGCGAAGATTAGGTTCCACACATATTGTGATGTGCTTATATTGTATTAGATCTTGCATAAGAACTTAAGGTAAGAATCTTTTGATTTGATTATGATATGATGGGGCAGTTTGTGTTCATGTGGAAACTTAAAACACATCTCTTTGCATGATTTATTCTTCTTGAAGAACAAGAAGGATTTAGTATTTTAATTGTTGGTCAAGATGTTCTAACTTGGATCTACAGAGAACATCTTTTTATGTGTATCAGGAATATATTAATTTTCAGTTATGAAGAACATGTTAAAAATGGGTTCTAGTTTGATTGATTAACTTTTTAATGGGTCGGATTATGTTTAAAAACCTATACTATTTCCATGATAATGTAACTAATGAGGTTTCTCATTGATAAACCTACAAGCTCTAGCTCTTCGATAAGTGAGAACATTGACAATCAAGCTCTAATTTTTTGTGGTATAAACTGTAAAGAACAAAATGACCTTCCAAAATAATAAAATTTAAAATAAAATTTCTTAATTTGGGTAGAAGTTCTCGTTTGAGATGAAAGAAAAGCGGACATTTTCTTAATGTATTTTAAAATAAAATTTTAAATATTAAAATATAGTGAAATTTATCGATATAAAATTTATTATTGATAAATTATAATATTATTTAAATACAGTAGTTGAAATAATAAAAAAGAATTGGTGTCTTCTCTTTCCCATTAAATTTTTCCACCTTATCCTCCACCAAATAATTTAACTACAACTTGGTAAATAAAAATCACTTGTGTCAAAGTGGGACAAATAGAATCTTTATCATATGACAAATTTACCCCCACCACGCACAACCCCAGAATTATCAAACTTTTTGTCAATATTTCTAACCGTTGATTGATTTCTTTCAATTAGGCACAAACTCCCATATGGCCATACCCCCATCATAATCATCATCATCATCATCTTCTTCCCCTCCCAAATTTTCAAATATATTTCTTCCCCCAACGGCTACCTGCAACAAAGTTTCATCCTTTTTATATCAACCCAACAAACCCACAAATCTTTCTTCTTTCACTCAACCAAAATCTATGGATTCACCTCCACCATACACCCGATCGGACCCTCGAAACCGAACCAAATCGGCATCTCGTTTGGCTCGAACCAGTAGCCAAGAACCGCCACCAATATTATCTCTTGATTTAGTCTCTTACTCACCCAAAAACACAATTTCCCCAAAACCCCAAAACCCTCTTTCACTCCATGATCTCTTACTACTTTCTCCTTCCCCTGCTAAAAAATCGAGAACCCGCGATATCAGCGAAGAGATATCGGACCCATATGGGTCGCGCAGACGATGTAAGAACCGGTTTGCTAATCTGGGTTCGCCGCGAAATGGTCGGAGATCGAGGAGGCGGATTGAGCAAGAGATTAGAGAAGATAAAGATTTGGTTTGTGTTGATGAATTGGTTGCTGCTAATAATGTTAAGGCCAAGAAACGAAGACATAGTGGTAGATCGAAAAAGGAGAAATCGATTTCTTCCCATTCGATTCCATCCCCAAGTAAGAAATTGGTTTAGGTTTTAATTTGTGTTTTCTTGATTTCTTGCTTATCTTGATTGTATTGTGAGTTTCAGAAGGAAATGATGATGACGAATATGGGTATAATTTCGATCGAATTGGATTAGTGATTAATGATTTAATAATGTGGAATGATGTTGCAAAATCAACACTTTGGTTCGGCTTTGGTTCACTTTGTTTCATATCTTCCTGTTTTACAACAGGTATTAGTTTTAGGTAAGTAATGATGCTCTTTTCTCTCTTTCGATTTTGACAATATTTCATGTTTTTCGGCTTTTGTAAGGGTTTCGTCTTTGTTTTCAGCATGCTTTCTTTGATGTCTCAACTCGGCCTTCTGTGTTTGGGCATTTCGTTCTTCTCAAATATAATTGCTCAAAGGTCAGAAACCTTGATGACACTGAATTTGTGTAACGTTACTAGTATTACACAATTACAGGTCTTTATTTAACTTGTTGGATTCACAAACTTACAGAAATGGTATTGAGAGCAAAAGAGAATTTAGGGTTAAAGAAGATGACATTTTAAGAGCTGCAAGAGTTGTACTTCCTGCACTAAATTTTGCAATTTCAAAAGCTCGAGAGTTGTTTTCAGGCGAACCATCGATGACCCTTAAAGTAAATCAATATCCTTGGTAATTCATTCACCTCAATTTACACTATGCATTACTATAAGATGGTACATGTTTTTCAGGTGGCTCCATTATTACTTCTTGGATCCCAATATGGTCATATTGTAACATTCAAGAGGCTGTGTGCACTTGGTAAGATCACTTTCAACATTTGTTGTCAACTGGATAAATGTATCAAGTGTGAAAACTTACATTTCAAATTTGCATTATACAGGGTTCTTTATTGGCTTTACGGGCCCAAAACTGTACTCATTATACTCGATTCAAATATGCAAGAAAGGTAAAGATGAACTGAAACCGGCTGCATTTTCTATTTTTAGCACAAGATCTAAATCTTATTGTGTAACGTTTATACGAATCAGGTGAATGCCTGAAAGAGAAGATATTGGAAGCGTGGGGAGGTTGTTCACACAAGAAAATAATTGCAGCATCAGTGGTCACAGCCTTTTGGAATCTGACTTCAATCAAAACTCGCATTTTCGCAGGTAAGTTTTCATTAAAAGTTAAATGATCTGGCTAGCTGTTGTGTTTGCAGTAGTCTTATTTGACCTTGAAAGTCAAAATAATCTCACCAAATGGGTCGGGTTTGTCTATCTGTGTGCAGCATTCATATGTTTGGTGATCTTTCGATGGTATAGACAGCAGCAGTTGCCATGGGAAGTGGACGTAGAGGAGGAAGGTCAACAACAACAGAAAACGTTGACTGGTGGAAAATGAGAAAGTTGATTAGAACTTTGTATACTATTTTGTATTACATGTAAAATAAAAATCTATCTTCTATAATAAAATCAATCGTTTTATGGCGTTGCATTTTAAGTCTAAACGACCAAGATTTTACAAAATTTTACAAATATATGACACAAAATGACATGTGCTAACACTTTTAAATGTGTGAAAAGTTAGTATATAATATCTAATGGTCATTTAATTTTTTTAAATGCTAAACTTGTTCAAGTCTTTATTGTAGTAAAGAATTGATAGCAAAACAAACTTGCTCAAGACTGTACTGGTTATGTCTTAATTTCAACTTTAACTAAAATACAATTATCAACTATAAATGTAACATAGCTTTTACAAATTAGTCTGCGTTGTACCTTGTAACGTTGTAATGGTTGTTTGATACTGAAAATCAAATATGGAAACTAGTAACAAAGTAAATTTAAATTGAAATCTTTACAGATAAAGAAAGTCGAAAAGTGTTACACGCAAAGGACACGAGAGTATTAATGTAAGTATTAATGTAACGAAAACATTATTCAAAAATTAGGTATCATAACACATACGTTCTACAACATTAAGTACAAACCCATATGATGAAACGATCTATTGGTACGGCTTGTGACCATATAAAACAGCCACAGAAAAAGCATGAAGCAATGTAAATTATTATTTATAATTGAATCAAAGAACTAATTTGGATGGCCATATTCTCATCAAAATGGCAAAACAGTTCACATTTTACTGCATTTTTCAACTCTTCTGCTTGTATACCCTTGAACACTAATCATATGTCCCTGTTGCACGCTAATAGACGAGAATAGCATGGTATTCTCATGAACCTATAACAAGTCAAGTAGCAGAAAAGATGATTTACAAACAGGATCATCAGATAAAAACACTAAAAAGGAAGTTCAATAGACTTTAAAGCCAACCATGAAGCCAGCAATTTTGAAAAAGATCAAAACAGTACTACTTCTCACACTAGTGAGAAATTAAAACATTCTACTTTTTGGAATTCCAAATAGCTATTGATCCCATCTTATGAGTTTGACACCAATAATTCTTTGTTCATAGTTCATGTCATAATGTTAAATGTAGATTAAAAGAAAATCTAGATTATTAATGGGTAGCCTATGTGATGTTAAAGTCAGTCCAACGCTTTTTCAAGGATAGGAAACCCATCTAGAATGAGATACACCGATCATAGTCCTAATTATATTGTAGATGTATACACATGTTGCTTTAAATAAATAAATATGAAAGACATAAACAAGTATTTCGCCTCAATATTTTCTTTAAAATATTATTTTAGAAACCCAATAGTCAAATACAAAGGTCAAAAGTAACAACAGATCTTTGAAAGTAAAGCATGCAACACAGCATCATCTAGTGAAAATTTATATATTATCTGTAAGCCATATATTCCTTATTGCCTAGATAATTAAATAATTGATGCCTGAAGTGACCTAACCATTCCTACTGATCGAACGCTTCAAAACAAATACAATCCCAACTTTTAAATCTTCTTGTTCTTGATCTTTTGGTGAGTTCTGTCAGCTACCTACAAGAGAGCATCCAAAGTATTTTATCCAAGCAAAGGTGAAACGTTTCTATTAGAACTTAAAAGAAACAAGAGTACTAACTTTTCACACCAATAGCAAGTAGTGAACCCTACCGGATACAGATGCACACTTTCACTATAAATTTAGGAACGTGTGAATCTTTTCATATTTAGCATACCCACAAAGATTATATGGTGGATGCAAGTATGCAAGGTCACTAAAATTGAAAAAACTATTAGGCTTTTGATTTCAGTATTACTACATCCACCCTATCTTTAGACAGTTGACCTCAACACGTTGAGGTTACAATAAGAATTGAAAAGTCGGAGATGAGATATAAAAATGAAAAAGCATATCAGTGATTTACTGGATGAGATTTTTTATGTTTTAGTAAGACGATATAAACACACTTAATTAGCTGCAGAAGCGTACCTTTAATCTTATTAAACCCTTAATTGACGATCGAAACTCAAATGAATACCAAACTCCATACTATTCAGTTAGATAATTCACTTAAACTAGGCTTACGATAAGAAATCACATCATTTTTTTTTCAAAGAAAGACATAGTGTACATCAAACCAATTTTCTAGGGATCTGCACAACAAAATAGTGTGATCAAAGGAAAGCACAAGCATCACCTTAAAACATTAATAGTGCTTTTATTTCAGTCTCATTTACCTACCAAATATTGGGAAATTGTGTGCTTACAAAAGCATCAATAATTAACTAATTCCTAGCAAACTTCTTCACAGACACACTTGGTCTCTCCTAATTAACTCCTCTATGGAACACCACCTAATTATGAGTGTATAAGATCCTTTGGTTGCACTTCTTATGCTTAGCAAGAAAAAGATAAGATGATACCTATTTTATTTTATTTTTAATCGCGAAAATCATCAAGGTTTCACTTCAAATAATGTAGTTCTCAATGAAGCCATATGCACAAGTCCTCGTGTTCATCATTAATTCATACAATTTCATCCAGATTTTATTTATGTGTTTGCAGATTCCACTACTTCCGAATCTCCAAACACCACAACTTCTATTGAAATCAACCCAAACACCACTCAGTTTTTCATTATTCAACTCGTAATTCATCTCCCTCTATTCAATCATTTAATCTACCACTCAAACATTCTCGTTCACATTCTCCCAATTCATCTTCTCTGTTGTTCCCATTCTACCAACATAACAACATCATCACTTGAAAATTTATAAATGTTACTATTCAGCTTTATAATCCCTCAAATGGGTTATTTTTGCCCAAACACAATCCTAAACACTTCCAAGCCCCAACCTATATGTAGAATTACATGTCTACTAGTTCCAGCTAGCAATTAATACATTAATACATAATATATAAAACAAATGCAATATAACACTTAGAAATGTTACAAGAATTAACAAATATGAAACTTAATAATGATAGCATAATATATTTAGTGATTTTATTACCTTCAGGAAGCCAACCGAAACTACCACGAGAGAGAATGAGCATAGAAGTCATTAAAGCCGATGAAGTAACTGTATGAAAAGGTTGCACCGTATCCAAACAAGCACTCAATTCAACTGGACACCTTCAAAATAAATAAATAAATATTTTAATGAAAATAATGTGCACTTTTTAAGTGAGTGATTTTATGGTTATTATTCCGTACCTGAAAATGCGATGAGAATTAGGTTTTATCGATGGAAAACGGAACGGCGAGGTTTTGGCGCCGGAAGAGAATTTATTGGCGGCGCTACGGACGGAAGTTGATCGTGTAAAAAACCTAACGGCGGCAACACCACCGGACATTTTGATATAGCTTATAGTGAACTTTTGAAATTGGATCGCAGAGTGTGGTGTATCAAACCGGCAAACCCTATGTAAATAAGTTACATTTACAGTCCATAGGCTATTAGCTATTTACTCTTAAGCCCCTGTATATACTATGACATTATTTTCAGAATTCCAGGTACAAAAAGTGGACCTCATGGTTGTGAATTGTGTATTGGTATGTATCAAAGATGTTATATTATTCGCGACAAATTTCGTTAGTTGATAAGTTTGATGGTATGTTAGCCGATGAACGTGAATTTATCTTGTGAATGATGTTTTTTGAACAAAAACATATGGTTTTTGGTTCTATAACTTTCAAAGATCTAAATGACAATATTCAAGCATGAGCTAGTTGGTACTTGATAGAACATAAGCCGAGTTTTTTGGAGCTTTGAAACACTTTCAATGTTTAAATTCAATGATCAAAACTCGGCAATTTGAATAGTACATTAGAAGCTAAGCTTAAATTAATTACTTGATACCTTTTTACAAATATAAAAGGAACCATTGCATCATGTAGCGCTTCATGCGTTGAGGGGTTTGGCTCAATTCATATAACTTTTCTGCATTTATAATTCTTGATATTGTGTACTTTATCTTTTATTCTTCACACAAAGTAAGCTAGAAAGACCCCAATATATGATCTTCATCATTCAACAACCTTATTTTCAGTTTCCTTCATGAGATTTTGAGAGTAGGTAACTTGACTATTATCGTCGACAAATTTTGTCAAATTAGAGATTACCCGTAAACTAGTTTCCATACCAAATACTCTTTGATTCATCTTAACTAGTTGTTGTTCCATCTCTATATCCTCTATCACCCTTTCTAAACTTCTATGAACCTCTTCTACTCCAAAATCTTCAATCCTAATCCCAATTCGCCAAATCTTTACAATGTAGTCACAATTCACAAATTGATCACCGGCAATTGGATAGCACAATAGTTTTACCTTGTTTTGTATAGCCTCGATAGTCGAGTTCCACCCACAATGTGTTAGATAACACCCGACTGCCTTATGTTGAAGCACTTCACTTTGTGGGGCCCATGAAACCACTCTTCCGATACTCAATGTTCTCTCCACATACCCTTTAGGGAGCCCGTCACGCCATTTTAAATCTAGGACCCAAATAAATGGACGTTTTGATGACTCCAAAGCCATAGCTAAGTTCCTCACCTTTTCTTTGCCAATCGGGCTAACCCAAGTCCCAAAGGAGATGTACACGACAGAGCGTTGACTTTGTTCATTGAGCCAATCCAAACTACTGATATCTTCTTCAGACAAATGAAGGTTTTTGTACTTGGTATGTTGGGTCAATGGTCCAACTAGAGTTATATTTGGGTATCTTTTGAATTGACTAGGTAGGTTAAGATCGATGTAGTGTTCCTCGGGAAAGCTATTTACAAGGATTTGTGAAATGGTTTTTGTTCGAGCTAACATCCTAGTCCAAAACCTAAATCTTGATCTTTTCGCATCCAAATTACCAATTAGCCATGGTAAATCTTGTGTGCTTAACGGAGGTTGATCATATCCCAAGTATATGGGACCTTGATTTTGTGGGATACCTACGTGTTTTGAAACACAATATGTCAAATAATAGAATACGTTGGTACATATTTTAGACTTTTTCGATTCGAGTATGTTTGGCAACAACCAGCTGAAGTTGATGATAAGAGTTGAGGCTGAAGTTTTTAAAAGCTGCTTGAAAAGGCTTCTAGTTCAAGAAATTCTAAATGATCATCTTTCCAATAAGGTATATATTAGTCAAGACTCTTCAATCTCCTAAAATCCGTCTGCCAAACACACCCTTGGAGACATTTTTTAACATGCTTTATTTGTATGTCATCTGAGACAAACCCCATGTTAGTAAACATAGTATATCTATATATAGTGTTTTGTTAACAACCCTTATGGTTGTTATAGTAATTTGTACGTGCATAATATATACTACGTATACTTTATCCAATATTCAGGGGTCGACCAACATCCGGAGAGAGACATTGAGTTTGTTACTATATGATGTGATTACAAGTATTGAGTGACATGTGAGTCATGAGTTGAAAATAAAGCATAAAACTATCAAGTAATTAGAAGCACATAATTAAGTTATTTGTTTGTGTATATCTAATGTTTAACATGTTTGTCTTGTTAATATATGTATCTTACCGGTTTCCGAGATGATGCCTAGAGATAGCATTTCCGGTATGGCAGCAATCAGTTGATAAGCAGCAAACATAACCGGCCAATATCCAACTACCGGAACACCACAATCATCGCCAACTTTCAACGCCCATGATGCCAATAAGTCCACAACCATAAATGCAACCTCACCACCATTAATTTCACGAACAAGGTGGTCCAAATGTAGTGACATATTGTTCTCCATGGCAAACTCAATGGAAAAGAAATCACGTGGCATCTCTTCATCCAAACCGTCGGGAATAGGCATGCACATGACATTTGTTCTATGAACAATATTGTGATGGATGAACTCGGGTGTTACAACCACCGGAGAAAGACCGAGGCGGCTAAAGGCGGAAGCTAGGTTGAGCATGGGTGTCACATGGCCTTGTGCTGGATATGGAACCATAATGACTTTATTTTTCATATTGAATTGGTTGATCTATGCATGGTTCTTATATTACATCATTTTATATATATCATTGAGATTGAGAAGGGGGCCCTTGTCATATGTGAACAAGAATAAATCTATTTGTAATGTAACATGCACATAAATATTTATATGGTTTTATTGGACCAACTAGTCTATCATCAATTCATCAATTTAACTTTATTTGACATGAAGTAGGGTTGGTGTATATAAGTATCCTTAGGGTCGTTTAATTTTTTTATTGATGTTGTGAGTCACATTTATAGTTTCTTATACATATAATTTTGCTCAATGAGGATTGGGTTACCTAAATAATACCACGATTACCAAAACATAAACAAATAGATACGTTGTTACTCTATGTAGAATACTAGCAAAATGCTTATTCCAACGCTACGGAAATAGCAGTAAATTTGTGATAACGATGTCTTTTTTCGTTTTAAATGGATTATTATCCATAGTTTTGAATAATCGATGATGGTACGTTCTTTAACTTTTAGACGGTCAATGTTCTGAAAATTGAATCGGTCACTGAACCATTATACTTATCTAGACTTATCTGACGAATCGGTTTCAAAATATATATATTAAAATTTTATAACAAATCTAAAAAATACGAACTTCCGGTTCGAGTATTTAAAACATTATAAAACTTCAAAAGGTTTAACACTTTCAAGTCATTAGATAAATCAATCACACAAAATCAAGTTTTAAACGTAGAACATAAGTCCCCTAAATATTTGAAACAAGTTCAAAATAATACTTTCATCCAAACATTCAATGCAGCATTTCTGGCCGGTACCTTACTTTGAGATCCACCATGTGACAAATGTCTATATTTTAAATGAGAAAACGCGATTGGCTAAAGGGAAAAGCGACGCATGCATTCTTCCAACTTTGAACGTACGAAACAGAATATTGGCCAAATTTCGTATATTTCTATTAGAACTTGTGTGATCTTTTCTACTAACCACATGGGGAATAGAACCCACTTGTAGCAACCATGCCAAATAGGAGTCAATGTAGGTGTGCAAATAGTCTCCAAAATTCATTTAAACCTAATGTTTGAAAATTTTACATGAATTGGTGGTTAATAAGGAAAAAAAAATTGGTGTTTAGGCTAGCCACTGGAACCGCTTTATACTTCAATGGAGCACGACCGAACCCCTTACAAGGTCCAACATCGCCAGGCAAATCACCTCCATCACATATACCACAACGTCCGAGTCGAAACTCGCGCGAATTAAGCTCTAAAATTGTGAGTCATGCGCTTCATTGGTGGTAGTTACATTTATGATAAATAATACACATGGCAGGTTTCGAACCCATGACCTCAAAGAAGTCATGGGCTGCCCTTACCGTTATGTTATTTAGTCATTGGTAATTGGTGGTTAACGTATAAGACTGTGTGATCGAAAATTTAACGTGTATAGAACTTACATAACGTATACAATGTATACTCAACTTTTGACTATTGGTATTCGTATGTAATGTAAATGGTGTGTCATCTATATAAGCTACTATGTGTCATCCATACAAATTATTACGTCAAAAAATTACATATACTGTTAGCAATAGCTGAAAGTTTGATACACACAATAGAAGCTTTGAAAATTCGATACACATTAACGAATTTTCGATCATAATCTTGACATTTTGAGACACCTAACTATTTATTTTAATCTAATATCGAAAGTTTACATCACATAGTCTATTGCAAAGACCTATTGATTTTTAGATGAAGGTTAGTTAATTGATTGACATTTGTTTAGTTTGGATAATAGGATATCCTTTTATCAGTTATTTTGCTAAGAATGTCCTTAATTGTACGGGCTTATTTGACATGTAAAATCGATAATTGAGTGAAGTGTTTTCTGTTAATGTTACTACATGATGACGATTTCTTTTCTGTATATAGATGTACGTGGTCTAGTCACGATTTCTCACTTTTTTCTCTCATTCAAAACCGAGTATGAGACTTTCATCTCACGCATCTCCTAAGTGATAAAAGAAAGAAGAATTTCTCTTCTTTCATTTTTGATTACCTTCCTCGCATATGTATAAGACCGAATCCATTATCAAGCGCCCTCCACAATTTCGGATAGTATTTATGGTTCTACCTTTTTCTTAGCAACTGGCTTTTATCACCGGTTCATCTTGACGATGAATTTAACATATAAAATGTTATTAATTTATTCTTGTTATCAATTGTGCTGTAACGCTCCGAAATTTGAGTTATTAATTTATTCTTGACGATGAATTATAAGTGTTTAGTTATTAGGGGCCAAAATATAAAATTAATACATACATATATCGATACATACATACATACCTTTAGATTCTAAATCTTTCTAGAAAGAAAGAGAGAGCCCGGGAGAAAGAAGAGAGGGAGAGAAATTGGTTTTAACCTCAAAATTAAACTTGGAGGAATCGAATTTGTAGTTTCTTGATCATCTTTATCACAAAGTAAGTAACTGTTATTCCCTTTATTCATTAGGAACATATACGGGATCCATATCCTGTCTAAGAATGTGAAATCTTCCTAGACTAGGTTATGAGGTTAACAATCAAACAAACATTAACGAACAAACGAACAGAAATTAAACGATCCAAACAATTCATTTATACATTAATCATAGGATTACAGTATTAATAAATATACACGGTACTAGACTAAGATATGCCTATTTCATATCTATTTCTTCTCCCGCTTGGACTAAACGCTACAGGTCTATATTCTTTGAAACACCAACCGAACACCCTCCGTTTTTGTCCTCCAATTCGTTAACCTTAAACCCTGGCCGAATTCTTTATTTATAATACGTTAAGTTCGTGGGCTTTGGGCCTAGCAAACATATACAAGTTCGCTGGCCCATGTTCGTAGGCCCCCTACCAGCCTACCACATAAAAGTTCGCTGGTTCTAGGCATGTTTGTGAATTGTATAGCAACGGTCAGAAAATGCACCAACAGTAACTATTCTTGTTTGTTTAACCTAGAAATTTAAAGATATGGTGAATTGAGTGTGGAAGGATGGGTTGAACGAAATTAAGGGTGGGTGATGTTTGATTAAGGTTAGTTAAGCTTAAAACTTGTGTTATTAACCTCAATTCAAACCAAAAGTTAATAATTTAGTTAGTGTTCCTAAGTGATTTTAGTGGGTTATGTGAAATCATATTAATCATGGCTAACTCACCCTAATCACTAATTAGAGAGGTTATTTAGATGTTAATGATGATAATTAAAGTGGAAATTCAAGTAGTTAAATTATAAAATGGGTTATAATCTTGAATTGTGAAGTTAGAGTTAGTTTGACTAATAGTCAAACCTGGTCAACCCAAGGGGATGATGGGTTGATGATGATGATTAGTTAATTATGATGATTGATAGTACTAAATGTGTTGTTACATTATAATGTGATATTGATAGGTGCTAAAGGTGTATTGTTGACTTGAATTTTGCCTAAAACACTAAGGTGAGTGATATGGGGGTTATGGGTAATGGTTATGTGTTTTCGAATTGCATACGTGCACGAGGTTCACATGACCGAGTGGTGTTGTTTATTGTGTATTCATGTTGTTCATTGTTGTTGATTATGCATTGTAGAGATTTGTTAACTTATGTTAGCTATGTTGTTGCCAGTTGTTGCACTTTGTGCATATTGTTGTGTTGATAGCGGATCCGCCTAAGTGGTTAAAATCTATACAATTGCTTAGTTGTTAATTGTTTGTTGTTCGTTGTGCATTACTTATTTAATTGCCTATATGCTCACTAAGCAAAATACTTACCTTTGTAGTTGTTTGATGTTGTAGGCGCAAGTGGTATGGTAGAACCAAGTGGGCAAAGGGAAGACAACACAATTGCAAGGAAGTAGTGTGGATTGAGACTTGCTAGGAGCGGGTTTGGCAAGTTCATTCTCTTTTGAATTGTCGTTTTGAATGCCTTGTTGTGTAAATCGTCCAAATTGGTGTCTTTTGATGAAAACACTTAGTGGTCATGATGTCGAGTTGTAGTGTTAATTGACAAGAAGTTAAGTTCTTTGTTGGTGGTGAGTTGTAAATAACTTTGATAAGATAGATGTTAAAACGAGTGATGAATTAGATATTTGATTGTTTTCTTATATAATTGATTTTTCAAATGGGTCAATCGGTTCACCTAAGTGGGTCGTTTGATAAAATAGTTAAAATGATGGTTTGGACAACTTTATTATACGCAATTGTGTTAAGGGATTAGTGCAGAGAAATGTACATAGCTTTAGTCCGATCTCTATAGTGTGTACCCAACTTCGTTTTGGTATATTGTGTGTATCAACCTTTCAACTTGGTCTATTGTATGTATCTAATATCTAATATGATAACGTGACAACCATATAATGTGCCACGTCTTATGACACGTCATTGACACATAATCAAAAGCGGATGCCACGTCAGTCGGATACGCATAATAGATCAAAAGGAAAGGTTGATACACACAATAGACTAAAACGAAGTTGGGTACACACTATAGAGATCAGACTAAAGTTAAGTACATTTCCTTGCACTAATCCCTTGTGTTAAAACGTGTTAGTATGAATTCTAGAAAGTATACAAAGGAGGAATGAGACTTGTTGCAAGAAATGATTGCACAAGTGCTCAAATTGTCACATTTTGGTTCAAAGTCCAAAAATCGTCGTTATCATGAATTTTGGAAAAGTGTAAAAAGGGAGATGTTTGTTATGTCAAATGGAACACGTTTGCAAAATTTAGTGGGTTAACTATTTACGAGTCAAAAATTAGACTCGTTTGAATTTGGGTTCAAAACTTGAGTTGTGCAAATTTTTCACCACCCAGGACTCAGTACGCGATCGTGTAGGGGTCACGCGATCGCGTAACTAATGAAGAAAAGGTCACATAAACTTTTACGTTGTAGGTACGCGATCGCGTACCCTTACCGGGATAGCGTACCTTGTACTAAAACTTGAACATAAACTTTCCATGTACTGAGTACGCAATCGCGTACCCTTTGGTAGTATTGCGTACTCCCTTCTTGTGTCAAGTACGCGATCGCGTACCTCTTCTGCCAGGATCGCATACCTGTAAAAAAAAAATTGGGCGTTTCATGTGCATAGCTCAAGTAGTACCGTCACCGCAAATATTTAAACCCTACACGTGTGACCAACAGACCGATCAGGGGTTCGAATTCGTACCTCAGCATACGTAGGTAATTTGTATACATGTGATTTGCCTAGCGTTGATGCTCTTTGCGGGTGGGACGAACGCGTAGCATTGAAATATGGTACGAGATCACGGGTAACCTCCAAATTACTCTTTTTTTAATTTCTTCTTTTTATATATCCGTGATACTAGTTGATCTCGATGTCAAATATATTCTTTTAAGAGATCTCTGTCTTTTTCGCATCCTAATCCTATGCTCTTTCGAAACAATTATTATATGGAGAACTCATGTTCCTACGTATTTTCAAAGTTATTTCATCACAACAATAATATACTAGATACCCTAGCTAGCAGTTGTACTATATTAATATATACTCCTTACGTCTCATAAAAATTGTTCACCAATAACTTTTATTTGAATTAAAATCATTAGAATAATTGTCAGTTTTGTCTTTATAATGAAGACAAATTTAACTGAATTTATTTTGAAAACAAATGATTCCAAATAATAAATGAAGGTAAATTGGGAACTTAGTGATATTTAGTAGTTATTTTTTATAAATGAACAATTATTTTGGTACACATATAAATAGTAGATAAGGGATTTGAGAGGCAAGAGTAATATGAGGGGCAGAAGGGGGCAGCCCCATCTTGTCGCACCCCCAAGACACGTGGCAGCGGAAAGTATGAGGTGTCAAGGGGGCGCCGACCAAATCAAATATCACAACACAAGAATTACAACAAACGACCTCTATATGAAACGTTTCAAAAATAGTTACATTCATAATTCCGATGTTTACAAAAGTTCTACAAATTCCATGGAGTTCGCATCCGATAAGTAGAGATACATAAGTAATGGTAATACAACATATATTAAATACAATGTAATCTCTTGTTGTTCGAAAATATATGCGACTACTGCTGCGGGTTACCTGAGAAATACATATTAAAAGGTCAACATAAAGTTGGTGAGTTCATAGGTTTGTAAACAGTTGTTATCAGTATGATTCACAAGATTTCAAGTTGTATCATTCAAAAATGATAGTTCAAAAGTATCGCCTACAACGATAAAAGTATTGCACGAATGCAATATGTGTATACCATTTGCCATGAGTCTCATAGTTTGAGCTTAACGTTGTTTGCCTCCGATAAGTGTATAATCCGGTACACTTTTAATTCACAAATAAAATTGCGTCTGTGGGTTGGCTAGAGCGATTAGCCCGGACGGGGTTTGTCAAACCCCGATAGATCTATCCAATAATATTCACCCACAAATTTTAAGGAACTATGATGGGTAGAGGACTTTAGTGGATTAAATCAGGTCTCATGCAATCCGTATAAAAAGTTGTTATCAGTACTTGTGATCATAAAAACAGTTTCTATAAAACAGTTGTATGTATTCTCACCCCAGTTAGAAAACAGTAAAAAGGGGCTATGAAACTCACCTGAGTTTAGCAAGTAGCAAGCAATAATCAAATAGCAAGTAATGTGCTCCAAGTTGCAACCTTCTAACGGCCTAAACGTATAAGGTTGTATATTAAGTAGATGTCTCAAAACACCATCTATATAAGTGGAGGGTTAATGTCCACTTAGGTCAATCATGTAGGTGGAGGGTTAATGTCCACCTAAATTAATCGTGTAGGTGGAGGGTTAATGTCCACCTAAGTTAGTTCACTCAATTAGAAATGTCCAGTTGTTCGGTTATCGTTTGTGTTTAGAAAACATGCACGGCCCGTTGGTGACGGTTTGTAATAATAATCCCATAGTATTATTATTATGTTTCGTTTTAATGTATACCCCTATATGTTTACGTATTTCGTGTACTCGCTGTATCGTATGAGATTCAGTTGTTACGTGAGTCCAACACTTGATAGTTAAGCATTTTCTACTTTCCGGTTATGGGTAATTGATCAGTGCGACAAGGGGGCGAAGCCCACGCATGACGGGGGTCCGGGGGCAGAGCCCCTGGTAGTGGGATCCAAGAGGTGGCAACCCCTGGCGGGGTCCAAGGGGTGGCAACCCCTGGCTGGGGTCGAGCTGCCAGGTCAGCTCGGAAAATTTTCATTTATGCTTATATTGGTTTAATAAAAATGTATAGATTCTGTGTTTTTAGCGACACTGGGTTAGTGTCGCTATATGCGACACTAAGGTATTATGCGACACTAAGGCTTGTGTCGCTAAAGGTTCGTGTCGCAGGTTTGGTGCGTCAGTAGGACCCATTGCGACACTAAAGCTTGTGTTGCAAAAGGTGCCGATTGGGATACTCTTGCGACACTGAGGCTGGTGTTGCTAATGTGACGATTCGTTCCCCTCCTGCGACACAAAGAATTGTGTCGTAAAAGGTGTCGATTGGGAAGCTATGGCGACACAGAGGCTTGTGTCGCAGACGATTGGGCGTCTTCTGCGACACTAAGACCTGGAACAGGTCATTTTTGCATGTCTGATTTCGTGATTTAAATGTACGAACAAAAATTCAAGAAAAATCAGAGTTGTTCCATAGTATCTTGGTTACTTAAAATAATTTTTCCAGAATTTTTGGGCATACCTAAATATTTTTAAAAATTCCATTTGTTCCCTAAGGTTAGAAAGTGACCAATCTGGACACATGCAACAAGATCTAATTTCTGGGAAAACTCTACACATTTTCAGAAAAAGTTATCTAAACAACATTTATACCTAACAAAATTTGTGAGATTTTGGCGGTAGTTTCAAGTTATTTGGAGATATATAGCTCCAGCTATGACTCGAACAAGAAGGGTGAATTTTCTAACTTTCTGGACAGTACGTATACATGTTTTTGTAAAAATCATTTCGGGTAACAAACGAGCTCCAAAAATTATGAAACCACTTGGAAATGAAATATAACTTCTTTAAACTTAATTTTTTCCTTTTGAATCGTCCATTTTGGTCAAGTTTTGAGGGAGAAATTTCTCCTTGAAGTTGAACTATTTTTCTGGTCAGAATTGCATGTGACGTTTTTGAACATTTTAAGCGATGAAAAACGTTTTTGTGTTATGTTTTGGACATTTCCTTATTAAGTGAACATTATAATATGTTTATAGAAGTGTTTCAAGTGTTCTAGAAAAGTTTTGAAGTTCTTACAATGTTTGTACAACCGAGCAAGAGGAGAAGATGATGAGAAGAGCTTTATCTTGTGTTTTGGCTTGTTTTCTTCTTGAAAATGTGATGAATGATGATGGTGTTGATGGTGGCAGGTGGTGGTTTATGGTGGTGGTGTTCTTGGGCAGCCCTTTGGGCGTTTTTGAGAGAGAGGAAGAGAGAAAATGAGAGTTTGTGTGTGAATTTGTAAGTAGAAATGAGAAAAGAGAAGGGAAAGGAGGATTATATAGAGTGGGCTTGGGCCAAGGGGGTTGGGCTGGTTTGGGCCGAAATGGGCTCAGTTGGGGCGGCCCAATTGGAGCCTTGGGCTTGTACATTTGTTTTCTCAAGCCCGTGTTACGTTATTTGATCGGTTACACGTTATTCGCGCGTGTTATAATTAAATCGTAAACGTTTAACTTTTGTGTTTTATTTTTGATACGAAATCACTATTTTAATTTAACCAATATCTTTAAAATACTTCATTGAACCTTCTCAAAATATTTTTCGGTTTCGTTCGGGTGTCGGGCGCGATTCGCGCGTTTTCGTTGCGTTTGTTACGTTTTAAGCAAAACGTCTAGGTTTTTCGTATATTATTATTTAATAACAGTAATATAGGGTAAATAATTACTATTTAATTTGTAAAATAGGTTTACATTATTTAAAAAAAGTTATCACCAACGCCGTATAGATTGTCGGACTTCGTCCGGTTGTTTCGCGTAATTACAAATAATCATGTAAGCGTATATAAACATATACAAGTAGTTAGAAGTATTTAGCCTAATCAAATACTAAATACGCGTAATTATGGTTCTAGCTTAAGGTAATCATTACCCTAAAGTGTCGGGTGTCACACATCTCATCCGTCCATTTATCCATGAAGGGTCAAAATTAAGCCATGTCATTTAAGGACCTGTATGCAAATACTTTCGAGTGAGGTACTTAATTGTAATGTTACACTTTAACATTGGGCAGATGGTTGAGAATCTTTTGACCTTCCTATCTCTTTCCTGTAAACACATTCTCCAAAATCCTCTCTCTTTCCAAAAAACACACACTAAAACACACACAAACACACATAGTAACAACCACCATCATTCCTCCGTCACCACCACCACCACCGTCGCTCCTCCATCACCACTACCACCACCGACGGAGCTCCCACGTTTCTCCGTCAACGTTCGCTCAATTTCATCCAACGTCGCCTTTCACACAACATCTATTCTACACTCGATTAATCCGTCGCTGTTCATCCTCCCGTAAATCCACGTCATCATCCACCATAGCTGCCGTAATTAAATCGTTATTCAAGATCCCGTCGTCATCAAACCGCTGAAAAAACCTCATTCCTACCGAAGCTCCGGCGAACGAAGTCGTTTTCCGTATTTAGATCTGGTAACTTTGATGTTTATTTGAGTGTATTTTGGTGGTTTATTTTCGCTAGCCTTTTTTTTATATATAGATCTGGTGTATTTATGTATGATATTTTTGTTAATATGATAGATCTAGGTTTGATTGGTAGTGAATGATGATATTTGAATAGTTATTTAGTGTATGAAATGTTATATCTGTGTTTGAACTTGTGGAATGGATTTAATGCATGTTTTTGTTGTTATGGTATTTTTTTCATGGTTATTGTATTTTGTTATGTTACTGCATTTTGTTATGTTACTGCATTTTATGTGTGTGCATTTTAAGTGTATGGTTGCTGCATTTTATTTTTAGAGTGTAACTAGTAGAGTTATTCACTGCATTTTAAGTTACTGCAACTTATGTTACTGCAGTTTATGTAGATCTAAATCTAAAATAGATCTGCAAAAATTCCACTGCATTTTACATTTTTTTCACTGCATTTTACATTTTTGTTATGTTACTGCATCTTAAACACTGCATTTTAAGTAGATCTAGATTAAAAAGAAGATTTAGATCTAAAAGACAAATATGAAAAATAGATCCGAAAAATAGATCTAAAAAGCAAATATGAAAAAATCCACTGTATTTTACAAGATATCTACTGTATTTTGAATTTCTAAAAAGTAGATCTAAAAGAAGCACTGCATTTTACAAGTTATTTGATGGATAGTGTCAGATCTGGTAACTCTGATATTTATTTGAGTGTTTTTGATGGTTTATTTCTGTTAGATTTTATAAATCTAGTGTATATATGTATGATATTTTTATTGAAATGATATATCAAGGTTTGATTGGTAGTGAATGATGATATTTAAATAGTATATAGTGTATGAAATGTTATATCTGTGTTAAATTTGTGAAATGGATTTAATGCATGTTTTTGTGTATGTTATTTTTTTCATGGTTACTGCATTTTATGTAGATCTAGATCTAAAAAGTTAATTTGAAAAGCAGATCTGAAAAAAATCTACTATATTTTACAATTCTTTCACCGTATTTTACATTTCTTATATTACATTTTACGCTACTACAGTTCTTGTGAATTATGCTAGTACTTGTTTACTGAATCTTCTATATTGTTACTCCATTTAATGTTGTTAGCATTTCATATATTTGTAAA
This sequence comes from Gnaphalium uliginosum, assembly GCA_963930675.1. Taxonomy (NCBI): domain Eukaryota; kingdom Viridiplantae; phylum Streptophyta; class Magnoliopsida; order Asterales; family Asteraceae; genus Gnaphalium; species Gnaphalium uliginosum. The sequence goes on from OZ005685.1 coordinate 35,354,533, forward strand.
TTTTGGTTATATACTTGAAATTAAATAATTACTTATAATTGTTTACTGCATTTTGTATATTTGTTATTGCATTTTATAATTTTTAGCATTTTTATGTGTTTTTGGAGCTTGCTCTTTTTGTAAATTGCCTTATATTTGTTTGTCATTTTGTAGATAAAACATTAAGGAGATTGCAATGAAGAATTCTTCTAAATCGAAATCCGTTAAGTTTGAAGTTGAAAAGAAGGACCATTTTTATCTTTTAATTTATTGAAATGATGTATTTGTGTAATTAATGAGTTTAGAAATATTGTTTGTTTTGTATAAAACTATAATGTGTAAGTAAAATTCTCACTGCATTTTATTTTTTTGCATTGCATTTTATTTTTTGCATTGCATCTTGCATATTACTAGATTTTCTGATTAGGAAAATTTTTGAGTAATTTTTTCAGTATTTTTAGGGTAATTTTTCGAGCTGGTCCCCAACTTTTTTAAAAATTTCAAAATAGTCTCTGGTGACAGAAAAGGGGGACCCCATTTGACAGATGTCACCTTTTAATTGGTCAAAAATCTGCTCTATCTGCCTCTCATTAATGGGTTGCTCCTCTGAACCCCGCCCTAAATAGTAATGTTAATATTTATTTAGGGACGGATATAGTATTTTATAATTTTATAAGAGTACGCTTAGTAAATTACAAATTTCATGATCAGATTATATACCAACCGTTTAAATCCAATACCCGATAATCACCATTCATCAAAACTCATGAAGTCGTAATTTCATATCGATAGATTTTCTCCTTTATAAATTACCTAGCTAGCTAATTGTTTTGAACCTCATTTTCCATCGACATCTAATCTATTTTTTTATTTCTTTTTTAATACACAATCAGTTAAAGTCTAATCCTAACAAACTAACTTAGAGTAAGTTTCAAATAAGTACAGTAATATTTAGTGAGAATGAAAATCCGACAAGAATGTGTCATGTATCTAAAAACTCATTTTCTCCCACATTTTTAAAAAATTAAATATCCCACAAACGGTAATTTAAAAAATGCTGATTTTTATAGTGTAAATTTTATAAATTTTCAATGAGCCATTTTTGAGATATTTAATTTTTAAAAACGTTAGAAAAAATAAATTTTACGACACGTGACACATTTTTATTGGTTAATCTATTCAAAGAAAAATTATCATTCTCATTTAAACCTTACTCAATAAACTTAATATCCTAGATTTTCTCGTTTATAATTAATTATGTAGCTAGCTCCAAAGTCTGTTTTTTGAAAGAAGAGAAGAGAATGAGAAAAAAAAATGGATCCGCGTTACGGAGATTTTTATATGAAGAAAAAATAAAAGAAGTGAAAAAAGAATTATTCAATATCTTCTCTCCAAAAGTTGGAAGAAGTGAGAAGAAAGAAGTTTAAAAACGGTTATTTCCTTTCATTTCTCTCTAACTCGGGAACACAAAATAAGTAAATTTATTTTCTTTTTCTTGAACTCAAGAACATAAAATTTATAAAAAGTATATTATGAATATAAAGGTTTGATCCCATTATCACAGAAAATGTATGTTTTTCCTCAAACACAATATTGTGTCTGATAAATATCGAGTTTTGAACAGTTCCCTGTCAAGATTGAGGGGGAATGTTGAAAATATAGTAATACTCTATCAATACTACAATCTTGACGTGTGATTGGTTTTTAGTAGTTTAACATTTTCATGTGTTCGCTTGTTATTTATTACGTGTTGTGTTATAAGTGCAGGTTTAGATAAATTTTAGTACTAAATTGGACACTTAAGGGCATGGACCTGTTTACTGTTTTGACATAGATGAGAATCATCCTGGCTAAATCAAAGGAAGATATATAACAGCCTTATTATTGAGAATTAAATCATTATATAGATCTTGGATACAAGAGAAAGCTTGAGTGGATCTATGGTTAAGAGTAAATGATGGAGGACTTACACATCAGTTCGTGTGAAGTACAAGGGCTGAAAGTGTACAAGTCAAGAATAGAAGGGACAAAGAGTCACTTATCGAAGCTATAATACAAAAGCTTAATATGTTTTTTTTCTAATTTTTGATCAACTCATATTTATCGATCTGCAGATATCTCTCTGATTATTCTCTTTGGTTTATTCACCCAACTTGGGGTTTGATCTGATTCTGATGTGATGAAAGATTATCTTAGTTCCATTGTATTGATTCAAGATTGACTGATTACTACAGATTTTGATTGGTTTAAGTTTCGATTATTAAGAAATATAAAAGTGAGTTATTGTTCAGATTCTATCGATTTCTTGTTATCGATCGAATTACAAAAGTTTACAATTTCCTCTTTTCTTCTTTTTCTTCCTCATTTCAAGATTTTTATATTACATCTTATCAAATCATGCCTGACCGATGAAAATCAAGCCCCAAGTACGTCGTCTTTACTGTATTGGAGATGACTAATGAAGGGACCTGAACAAGAATTTGAGGGCAAGGAAAGGATGGGCTGGATGATGGATAGCACAGAAGATGACATGGGCCCAAATCATATAATTTTTAAGGTGAAAGTTAAAATTGAGGCCCATATGGATTCAGGAGCCTTATACAGTTTAGCAGGCTACACAGGTCCAAATCCAGCCATGGTTGTGTGTTGGTCTCACACATAGTTGACCAAAAAAATCGGGTCCCAACCTGAAACCGAAAAAAACACGAAATCCGAAACCGGTTGAAACCGATTTTTATAAAAACCGGTTCGGTTTTTACAAAAACTGTCGATTTGGAAACCGGTTTGGATTATAACGTTGGAGAACCGGTTTGTAACCGGTTTTACCCGAACCGGGTTGGAAAACCGGTTTTAAAAACCGGTTTGGAACCGGTTTTTTGAGCTGATTGAATATAGCCGTTTTTTTCGAAATATAGCCTTTTTTACCCTTTTTTTTATTTTATTTTTTACCATTTTGCCATCCTAAAATAGTATAAATAGATACCTTGGGTTTGATTTAGTCACAACACTCAATCTTGCTAATTCTAGTCTTTAAACACTCAAAACGCTTACGATTTACGTACGAAACTCTCAAAAAATTCTCTACTCCTCTCAAAACGCTCTCGAAACGCTATCAAAATGGCCACTCAATCTTCTTCAACTTTCGCCGGTGTTGGTTCTTCAAATGCACCAACTATTGTTCAAGTTTTGGTAACCAAACGAAATCCCGAGATTTGGTGTAATTACGACAAAGTGTTATTGTCGGATGGTTCCACTAAGGCATTTTGTAAACGTTGCGGGAAATTTTTGAAAGCCGACTCCAACTCTACTTTGAAATCACATGCTACAAAGTATTGTGATGGAGTCAAAAGTAATCCCGAGTCGAGTCAAGCAACTATGTCACGGGATGGGGGTATTTTTACATACTAAGCGGAGCGGTGTCGAGAAGCATTTGCCGACTTTGTGTTCAAGAACCTTTGTCGTTCAACCATTTCGACAACCCTCGGCTTACTAGGGTCATTCAAAATACTCTTCAACCGAGATCCAATGATTAATTTATATAATAGTTTAAGACAAGAAAACCATAAACGGGCAAGGGGTGATGGTGACCAAAGGGCCACTAGCGAATATGGGAGATATACCGGAACGGATTTTTAGCCTCAATGGGACTCGAAGAATTCGCACATTTTGATATTTTGGCTTGGTGGAAAGAGAGGGAATCTCAATTTCCCATTCTAACCATCATGGTGCGAGATTTACTAACCGTCCAAGCTTCTAAGGTAGCTTCGGAATCCGCTTTTTCTCTTAGTGGCAGGGTACTATCCATACGAAGAACAAGACTCACACCGGCCTCATTAGAGATGCGTATATGCTTGAAGGATCACTTAGACGCCGCGGAACATATACAAAACGTTTCAAGTCTTGAAGGTGAATTGGAATACGAAGGAGATATACACGATATCGAGGTGGAAGCGGGTATGGCAATATCACTTTCCGATGAAGAAATTGCTCTCGATCAAGCTTCGCGAGAGGCTTCCTTCGAAGAAGATTTCGACTTTTGAAGACTACCAAAATTGAAGATTAATAAAAGTTGAAGATTTTTGAAGATTATGAAGAATTATGAAGAATTATTGGTTTCAATAATATTTTTATGAAGATTTAGAAGACTTTGTTTTAAGTTATTGTTAAGATATGTTTTCATTCATAATTGAATAGCATTTTATCGGAAAAAATTTAAATAATACGTTGATTTTCCCCTAAAACGCTTAACGCTCGAATAAGATTGAATTATATAGAATTATTGGTTTCAATAATATTTTTATAAAGATTTAGAAGACTTTGTTTTAAGTTATTGTTAAGTTATGTTTCCATACCTAATGTACTAACATTCTATCGGAAGAAATTTGAAGAATACGTTGATTTTTCCTAAAACGCTTAACGCTCGAATAAGATTGAATTATATAGTATTACTGGTTTCAATAATATGTTTATGAAGATTTAGAAGACTTTGTTTTAAGTTATTGTTAGGTTATGTTTCCATTCATAATGTACTAGCATTCTATCTGAAATTTTTTTAAGAATACGTTGATTTTCCCTAAAACGCTTAACGCTCGAATAAGATTGAATTATATAGAATTATTGGTTTCAATAATTTTTTTATGAAGATTTAGAAGACTTTGTTTTAAGTTATTGTTAAGTTATGTTTCCATACCTAATGTACTAACATTCTATCGGAAAAAATTTGAAGAATACGTTGATTTTCCCTAAAACGCTCAACGCTCGAAAAAAACCGAATTATATAGTAAAACCGGTTTGAAACCGGTTTTTGAACCCGAACCGGTTCCAAACCGATCCAAACCGGTTACAACCGGTTAGGGTTTTTCTCCCCCTCAAACCGGTTCGGTTCCAAACCAGTTTTTGTAAAAACCGGTTTTTGACTTTCGAAAAAAACCCAGTTCGATTTTTCAACCCGAACCGGTTTTCCGGAAAACCGGGTTTTGTTCATGCCTAGTCTCACATATGTAACTCCATTAAATTATAAGGATATTATCCCAAGCATAATTCAAATATGCCGTTTAAATTACATATTTTATAGTTTTGGTCCTTCAACTTTTCAATATATACACAATTAGTCATTCAATTAAAGCTAACAGCACGATTAATTCGTACAGTTCAACAGTACGAACTATTTCCTCTTAAATTATATGTTCTTGTTGCTTTAAATCTTTCTTTTTTTTTCAGTTATTATTTGAATTTGTTTTTATTCTCGTGATATTAGATTGTTAAACTAAATTTAATTTTTGCTTTGTAGTTTATTTTATGTAACTTTATTATAGATGAATAGAAATAAAAATAGGACAAATTATTGAATGGAGAATGAGGGGCATACAAATCATCATTCAAGTTCAGCGCTAAATCATAATATAATTGAACTCTCAATTAAACATTGGCAATAGGTTAGGTTTACAGACTTCATTATCGGGTGAAGTATGGAATTGATAAAATTGCATAAACTCATTTATATTTTATAAATTACAGAACGTCTGAGTTGATAAAAACATCGTACTAACCTTAAAAGACTAAGAGCAGATGGAGTCGTCGAAGTTAAACAAAAATTAAATCGAACCGAAGTTTGTTACAACAGATCAATTAGACGAAAAAGGAGGACCTTTGAGGAGATTAATTTTGTTAGAAACTAAAGGTTTATTACGAGTTGAATGGACAAGAGCAACATTTAAGAACGTTGCTGAAATGTTAGGCGGATTCTATTATCTATTCCCGACTTCACCATCAATATGAACGAAGTCGAAATCTGCATTTTTGATGACTAAAGTGGAGATAAAGAGCAAAATCTATTAAGTGGTTGTTCGTGAGACTGAAATATCTGAAAGTTCCAACCCTATAGAAGATGATAAATATCGTTTTGGAGTCAATTATTTTGATTTGGATGAGAATGCCGACCCATCAGATGATTCAATGCGTATCCATTAAGAAGTTTTATATACAGTATGAACGATAAACGATTAAAAATTGACGAATGACACAACAAATCAATATTAAGAAAAATCAAGTTGTTTAACTATAAAATTAGTTAACTTGATTACTTGAATTAAAAGAAAAATGAAAATATGGGATAAGAATGTAAGTGGTACCTAATGATTTTTATAAAAATTACACATTTTAAATTTGAAAATATTGAATAATAATCTTAAGGATTTTTAAAAGTAAACTATCAAAATGCATTATATTATATGTAGTATATAGATATAGATAAGTAAAATTTTATCACGTTGTTAACATGTAGGCTTAAATGGAGAGTTATTTCTATTAAATTGAAAAAGTTCGAGGGTATAAAACGTAAAATATTTAGCCTTATTTGGATTTTCTTCGGTATAAATGTAAAATGCTCTACAAGAACTAGAGCACATGTACAACTATGAAGCATGAACTATCTCGTAGTTCAATTTTATAGCGTATCCATGAATTTAGTGTTGTCATCCTTTCAAAAATGGTGTGCTAATTATTGAATATATTTTACTGATAAGTCCCAAGTGACGTATTCTACTTAACGTATCCATGAATTTTAGTGTTGTTTATCGTGATTGACATTATGTTATATTTTATAGTTACTTATTTTGAATTCATTTTATATGTGCCGTATGACTTAGAACTCTAAAATAATTTAATGTCTCGTTTTTAAGCATTTCTTTTATAAACGTAATGTTAATAAAAAAAATGTTGATATGCATTGGCCAGTACCATCGTATTAGCCAAAACTCAAACACAATTCCAAATAAATAACAAATATAAAATCCTAACATTAACCAGAACACCTATTGTGATGTTACATATATATTAAAAATATATAATATCTCTTTGATTAATTAATTACTTAATTATTATTAATTAATCTAATATATTAAGAGGTCAAGTTGCATTTTATTTGTGAAAATTACCCCGTATTATTGACTCTTGGTAATGTGTTTCAGACTTTCAGTCCATTATTATACACGGAATATTTTTTTCATTTCATCTTCCTGAGAATAAAATCCAATAAATAAATTAATTAATATTAAAATTAGTACTAGTAGGTGGACGGAATAAAAACAAAATCCAATAAATAAATTAATTATTATTATTATTATTATTATTTTTTTTTTTTTAATTTTTAATTTTTTAATTTTTTTCATATATCCTCATCGAACGGTTAGCATCCACTTAAACCCTGACTGTAATTCACCACTTCACACACGGCTCACGTTAGTCGGATATAAGTAGGGCTACAGACTCAAAAACCGAAACACTTTACTTCACAGTTACCCTTTGCTCCGCCGTTTCTCTTACATTTTTCAGTCCACAATGGCGGCCGCGACCACCACAACAGCATCCTTCTCAACCTTGGCACCTGCCACCTCATCATCATCGGCGGCGTCTCCCAAGGTTGTTCCTAAAACCCTAGGGTTTAATGTAGGATTTCCGTCTTCCAAAACTTCATCAAAATCGCTGAAAGTTCGGTCTAATGGATCTGCGCTTGGTGCTCGTATGGTATCGGCGCCGGCAATTACTAGACCTCCTACGTTTCTTGATTTTGAAACGTCGATTTTTAAAAAGGAGAAGATTAACCTTGCTGGTTATGATGAGGTATTCACTTTACAATTTTTTGTTATATTTGTATATTTATGTATATTTAATCTTATTGTAACTAATGTTTTTTTATTGTAAATGTATTGTGTAGTATATCGTAAGAGGAGGAAGAGATTTGTTTCATTTGTTGCCTGATGCTTTTAAAGGTATCAAGCAGATTGGTGTGATTGGTTGGGGTTCTCAGGTTTGTTCGTTTATTAATTAATTAATTATTGCTTTGATTGATTAAATTTATTGTTCTGGTTTTTAAGTAGTGATTACATGGTATTACTTTTAGTGGTGTCAACTACTGGAGAGGTCAACTCGTTAAAAGCTTGATTGAGCCGAGCTTAAATGAGCTCGAGCATACCTCAGAGCTTCTCTAAATATGCTCGGAAGACTAAGCGAGCCTGTCTATTTACATCAATTAATCATGCATATATCAATATATATACGCCGTAGTATATAAGAATGACGTGATAAACACGTATAGATCAATATAATTACATGATAAACATATTATTAATTAATATAATATTTAAAATAAATAATGTGTATATAATAAACGAGTCGAGCCCAAGCTTAACTTGAGCTCGTAAAATATCTTACTAGCTGAGTTTGAACTTTGCATAAAAGGCTTGAAATAAGTTGAGCTTGAGCTCGCTCGACTTGTTTTGTTTACACCTCTAATTAATTTTATGAATGTTTTTCTTAACCAAATTAGTTGAGCTCAGCTCGACTTTTTTTGTTTACTATTTAAGTATCCTCTGTAATGCTATTAGCCTATTATTGTTGGTTTTTTTGATATGCCCTTTTTCTTGGCAGGGTCCTGCTCAAGCTCAAAATCTGAGGGATTCTCTTGCAGAAGCAAAATCTGATATTGTAGTGAAGGTGGATATTTCGTTATATATTCCTTTTTTTACTGGTTGCTGTAGTCCAAGATTGTGTTAGTATTGATGATTCTTGTTATGAAATAGATTGGTTTACGAAAGGGTTCAAGTTCGTTCAATGAGGCTCGTGCTGCTGGCTTCTCTGAAGAAACCGGAACTCTTGGAGATATTTATGAGACTATATCAGGCAGTGACTTGGTCCTGCTCTTGATTTCTGACTCAGCTCAGGTTAGTCAACTGGGCTGCTTTTGACTTCTGACTATTGTATTTTTATAGTGTCTTTAAAAGATACCTTCATGTACGTCGGCACCAACCCTAATGTTATTTTTCGTTGCAGGCTGATAACTATGAGAAAATTTTCTCTCACATGAAGCCAAACAGTATACTTGGACTTTCCCATGGGTTCCTTCTTGGTCATTTGCAATCAGCTGGGCTTGATTTCCCCAAGAACATAAGTGTGGTTGCTGTGTGTCCCAAAGGAATGGGTCCGTCTGTAAGGAGGTTGTATGTCCAAGGAAAAGAAATAAATGGAGCCGGGATCAATGCAAGTTTTGCTGTTCATCAGGTTGGTTTTCTTCTTATTAAGTATATATGCTGTGACATATGTTTTTGAAATATTTTACTAGTGCCTAAATATATACATGTGTGCAGGATGTTGATGGAAGGGCCACTGATGTTGCACTTGGATGGTCAGTTGCTCTTGGTTCACCTTTTACATTTGCTACTACGCTCGAACAGGAGTACAAGAGTGATATATTTGGCGAGCGAGGTGAGCCCTTTCAGTTCATTACCTTTGCACGTTTTTATTCATTATTATATTATTATTAATATTAATATTAAATTTATAATTCCTCACCTGTAAACATTAGGTATTTTACTTGGTGCGGTACATGGGGTCGTGGAGTCTCTGTTTAGAAGGTATACAGAAGGCGGTATGAGTGAGGATTTGGCCTACAAAAATACTGTAGAGTGCATTACTGGAAATATATCAAGGACTATATCCACCAAGGTTTATTTTAAAATTTTTGATAGCTAAATTGTTCCCAGATGATTATAGTTATTAGTACATTGTTTTTTTAAAAGTTCAATATAAACAGGGCATGAAGGCTGTATATGAGTCATTAACAGAAGAAGGCAAGAAAGAGTTTTTGACAGCATACAGTGCCTCCTTTTATCCTTGCATGGAGATCCTGTATGAGTGCTATGAGGATGTTGCCAGTGGCAATGAGATTCGAAGTGTTGTGTTGGCTGGTCGTAGGTTTTATGTAAGTTTATGTTTTCTTTTTAGATTCACTTGCAAAATGTTATTGGTCAAATTTTTGTTTTCCAGTAAGAAAGGTTTATCTTTTTCAGGAAAAAGAAGGTCTACCAGCCTTCCCTATGGGTAAGATTGACCAGACTCGAATGTGGAAAGTGGGTGAAAAGGTTCGCGCTGTCCGACCCGCAGGTGACTTAGGCCCGTTATATCCTTTCACAGCTGGTGTCTATGTTGCACTAATGATGGCCCAGGTGAGCCTTGCATTCATAAGCTATTAACTTGTATATTTTTCACATGCGTTCAATCTTACAGATTCTTTCTATCTTCTTGTAAACTAATGATAAAAATTGATAGATCGAAGTGTTGAGGAAGAAAGGACACTCTTATTCTGAGATCATCAATGAAAGTTTGATAGAGTCTGTGGATTCGTTGAACCCATTCATGCATGCTCGAGGTGTGTCGTTTATGGTAGACAACTGCTCAACAACTGCAAGGTTGGGATCAAGGAAATGGGCCCCACGGTTCGATTATATTCTTACCCAACAAGCTTTAGTTGCTGTAGACAATGGGGCTCCGCTTAACCAGGACCTCATCAGTAACTTCTTTGAAGATCCAGTGCACGAAGCAGTTAAAGTTTGTGCAGAGTTGAGACCTACAGTTGACATCTCAGTGCCTGCTGATGCTGATTTTGTCAGACCTGAGTTGCGTCAAGCTAGCAACTAAATATCGTCGTGAGCCTGCCCTTTGAGGTTCATATTAAGGTATGTCTATTGTCTCAATCTCAGAGCAATGCAGGCTCTAGTCTAGTTAAGCTACGGTGTTATGCATAATTTTTTTGTATGAGGTGCTTCTGATGGGTGTTGTGATCGACTTTGTTAAATTTGGTAAGTTTGTATTAATAAAAGTTTTCCGGCTTTTGCGTTTTGGGGCTTTGCATAAGACTTCACATTCACATATTGACACTTGACTGAAACTACATGTGATATAATTGGGCTGTTAGGGTTGGAAATGGTTAAGAGTTATCACAGTTATCAAACTGTGAACCAAGTATTGCAACTTGGAACTGAAACTACGTGTTTAGCTTTAACTTGTATGTTCAAATGATGTTAGAAAATTAGAACAATTTTTTTAATGTTAACAACTTAAAGCTTTGCAGTAAAGAGGTGTTTGATTGCAACGGCACTTGTAACATACTTGTTTATTTGATAGCAACTTCGATGTAAAAAACCATGCTCCAAAAATATGCATTCCTGGAATTCTGGCATAACATTTGCATCAAGCTTTAACCGGAAACTTTTTGCCACACTGATAACAATTACTTGAGGAAATTATATCATTTCATTTATAGTATCACATCTTTTAACAAAACTCTATTGTATGATCACAACTTTCATACCCTCTATTGTATGGGGTGAACTTTCTAATAGAGTTTTTAGAATGTCTAATTTATATCATAATTCTTAGAGTTTAGAGAAAGTTCACCTAATACAAGAGTATGAAAGTTAGTAGCATACAATAGAGTTTTTAGAAGGTTCATCTTATACAATAGAGGATATGAAAATTGGGCGCATAATCAAACAATAAACTCAACAGAGAAATAAGAATAAAGAAATGAATAGGCATTAAGCATAAAAATTAAACATGAGATTGAGTTGGAAATGGGCAGTAATTGAAAAGATAAAAAACCAATCTTCTAAAATCTAATCACATGCACACACAACCATAACGAATACGAGGAATCACAATCCATCACAAAGCACACATCTACTCTGGAAACAGCACCAACTTGTTTATGCAGCACTCCCCTTCACTGAAATTAACAATCATGGAGGAAACATTAGACCCAAATATAAAAACAGCTCTTGTAATGATCAAAGGTGAGCTTTTTTTTTTTTTTTTTTTGAAAAATAAGCAAGTATAATAGTCATTTTCTATGTACATTTTCAGAATCTGCCCCAAATCTCATTCTTTTGGCATTTTCACAATAATAATGATTGGTCAACAAAGTAAAGCCAGGTGTTGTTTAACAACCAGATCCCTCATTACAATAGTGATACTCTTCGATCAGTAACAAAACTGAACTAGAAGTGATTTGTACACCACTATTTTTTATCCGTACACCTGGTGTACGGCTAAAAACGAATGGTATACTAATCAGTGCCCTTTTCCCGGTGAGTAACATTAATAGAAGTGATTCGGTCTTTGGGATGAAGGGATTTCACATATTTGACCAACACTCGAACACTTGTTACAAGATATGCAAATGCCATATTTCTTTTGGTGATTAAAGGGAGTAGTTCATAATCAAATTAGGATTCAGTGATTACTGATGTTGACTTCTTAAAGTCAAAATATATGATCTAATGTGTGGCAGGCCAGCAGCATAAAAATGATAGAAAAATAGGATCACAAAAAGGTCAAGAGAATGAACCACCCACCTCTGTATTCTCGATCTCACCACCAGTTTTAGCATACCCATCTTGTTTATGTGCATCTTCTGTTCGATGAAAAACGATGAGTTAGAGAACAACACGAGTAACGAAATAGAAACTAAAGATACCAACATCCAACGATGAAATGTGAATACAGAAATTATGTCATGCAAGAATATGATTTTTAGTTTCAAGGTACAAGATACATAGATATAGACATAAATAGTTTATTAGAGAACAATTTAACGTCCCAAAATCACAAATTGTTGTTACCTTCTTCTCCTGGAATGTCAGAGGTCCATAAAGTGAGATTGTCCCTAAGAAGCTGCATAATCAATGTACTGTCTTTGTAGGACTCCTCATTCAACGTATCAAGCTCTGAAATTGCTTCATCAAAAGCCTGCTTGGCCAAGTGACATGCCCTAAGAAACAAGAATAGCACACATTGAGTAACTTATATTTGAAAAACCATGTTTGTGCACAGCCAGATTTTTACGGGCAAACCTCTCAGCTGAGTTCATAATTTCATAATAGAAGACCGAGAAATTTAAAGCCAGTCCCAACCGAATGGGATGTGTAGGAGGCAATTCAGCTTCTGCTGAACTTGTAGCCGCCTGAACCACGAACAAGATGATGCAAATATCAGCACGCAGAGTAAGAAAGAGTGACCAAAAAAAGGTGATTTTCTTGGAGTATTGGCTAAAAAGCAATATTAATGAAGTAACCAAGAAAAAAAGTGGAACTTAACGAGTACCATAAAAGATAGTATACTCATCAACAATACAACACAGTGATAAACCAACCCGTACAGGTTACTAAGAAAGTAATAAACCGAACGCGGAAGCAAAAGCATTAATTCAAAACAATAACAAAAGTTCAAGCTAGGTTTCATACAAACAAAATTCAATATCATCCGAGGTAGGAAGCAAGCTAAGTATCGACTAGTAAAAATCATATATCGGACACAGATGTAAGCCATCGGAATGCTATTTTATATAGATTACAACTTTTCTCATATTCAGTTAAGTCAAGTAAATACAATATATCCCAATTCAATTCAAGTGATAACTAGAATAAACCAAAATTTCGAGTGTTTCTAGCCTTACCTCGTATGCTTTCATCGAAAGATCAGCAACATCTTTCTTGTCATCACCAGACTTAAATTCTGCCATATATCTATAATAATCCCCTTTCCTGCAACAAAAAAAAACCCATCAGATGTTAAAAAATAATACAAAACAAGTAAAGTTTTCTCTAGTACAACAAAATAGAAAATAGAATTGAAACTTACATCTTGTAATAAAATACATTGGATTCAGCAGAAGAAGCAGAGGAAGGAATGAGATAATCTTCAATGAGAATCATAATATCCTTACAAATAGTATCGAGTTCCGATTCGACCTTTTGTCGATACTGTTGGATCTTTTTAACATTGTGATCATTACCTCTTGATTCCTCTTTTTGCTCAATGGATGATAAAATTCTCCAAGAAATCCTACGAGCACCGATCACATTTTTATAAGCAACTGAAAGTAAATTCCTTTCTTCAACACTTAGTTCCACACCTATTTTTGCTACATTCTTCATTGCTTCCACCATCTCTATCATTTATCAATCAAAATTCAAAATAAATTAATTGTTGTATTGTTAGATCAGAAAGTTATAATATAAAATTAAATTCTCACATACATATCGGAAGAGTTAATTAGTGTGAAATTGAAGTTCAGATAAATTATAAATGGATATAAATACAGTGATTGAGTGACCAACCATCGTAACGTTCGGCTTGTTCGGCGAGTTTAGCCGTGTAGACAAAAACATCGCGTTGTTCGGAAGTGGCCATCGGTGGATGTATGTATGTATGTATGAATATCTAAATTTGAAGGGTTTTTTTTATTTTTTTCAATATGATTTTGGTGAAGAAGAAAGACAAAAAGACAATTGGTCAGCTCATAAAATCAGAGTAAGAGAGAGACGTCGTGATGGCCGCAATCTTCCATTTCATAGGTCAACAGTTTCTCTTTACTTCATTAAGCTATTTTCGATTTATTTTTATTTTTTTTATTTACTCCATTTGTGTTGCACTAATTTTGAAAATTATGCACTATCTTGTTCAATGTACTAGTAAAATTTTGAGTCAGTGCCATGCATAATTAGTGTAGCAATTGGGATGCACGGCTCATATTTTGTTTGTCACATGAGCTTTTTCAGTCCGATAGAAGGAGTAACCCATTAACTTTTATATATATATATATATATATATATATATATATATATATGCTTTAATTTCTTATTTTTTTTCGATGTGGAATTTGAATTTGCACCCAACAATTTTCTTCTCAAACCTAAATTCTACATTGGACCTCCCTTTCATATGAGTGCATCTCCTAGATCAAACCTTATTATTCTCGTAAGCCTGACGAGATCGGACGATTTACCGTGATCATTGACCAGAGCTCCCTTTCGATGATGTTATTTTCCTCATGATCAAGCCTTATTATTCTTGGAAGCTGCAACGAGACCAGACGATCACCAGGATCATCGATCGGAGTCGAGAGTTACCAAGGATTCCGTCCACATCAACATCAGACTATAACCGTAGCTCTTATACCACTTGTCAAAAAAATTTCAGCCTAACCAGTCCAAAGCCCAGTATATAAACTCATATGAGTTTCCACTCAAAAATCAATTGATGATAGAGGGAGTAGCCCATGAACTTATATACATGTTTTAGTTTCTTTAATTTTCAGATGTGAGACTTGTGTTTGCACCCAACAAACGTTTAAAAAGGTTAAAATTTTGAGTGTTATATGTATATTATCTTTAAGTTTGATGCTTAATTGAAACGGTAAAAACTTCTATGTCCAAGAAAACCTTATATTTTTTGGTAATTCAAAGATAAATATAGATTGAGAAAGTAAAAATGAAAACATTTGATATATAAAAGTGCAAAACATTTGATATATAAAAGTGCAAAATAAATGTAAACACGTCGAAAGAGTATACATGAATATCATAAATTTAAAGTCATAATATACTCTATAGAGATGGAAAAACGAAAGAAAAATTATACAAAATACGTAAGAATATATATGTCGGAAATGGTTATAGGAACATGTTATTGAAGTTACAATCACATGAGTATTTATGTTTACTATGTAATAGTTTTATCTTAGATGTTAGTTATGTAATTTGTATTTTTTTTTATATTATTTTTTTGCCTTTGTTAACGTTTGTATGTGATAATTAAATTGGTGATATGTGTCCATTATTAAGAGAATTAGGAATATAAGGTGTATGTAAGTACGTCACAAGCCTCTTAAACAACATAATAATTATAATAAAATATATATTAAACAATAAATCAAATAATATGTTTTGAATTTTATATAGAGAAAATGATGAAAGATCACATTATTTATAAGAACCAACATTTACATATTTTGTATGCAATTATAATTTTACTTTATTGCTTGTATATTACTTTATTACTTGTATAAAAAAATTTAACACTTTATTATACAATGAATTTATGTTTTAAGCATATTCAATACAATAGTAATAGATATTTTACTAATCTAAGATGTACAAAATATATATGTGTCTCTAATATAGCTTCTACTTAAAGGATTTATCATAAACATGGTATTTAGTGTGGCAAAACATTAGTGTAACTTTTGTAAAATAAGTAAGATAGGATATAAGATTAAGATTTATATATTAAAATGAATGATGAAAATTGGTTTTGTCAACAAAAAGAGTTTATTAGTATTTGATGGGTAATTTTTAAAGTGTATGTATGTATGTTAATATTAGGTTGTTAATGAGTTTTCTTATAACACATGTATTAAGATTACAAATGATTATGATTATTAAGATACAAAATCAAAAACTTAGTACACATGTCAAGTTGTAAAATGAGCTAGGATGTGTCACACTAAGAACGAAAATGGTATACATATAAATAAAAAATTAAGATTTGTTTTTTTTTTTAATTTAGATTGATGATGATGTGTCATCTTAGAAAAGAAATAAGCTTTCTTTATGTATAAGATATAAGATAAGACAAGATAAGATAATTAAGCTACATTGTTTGATACTTTTACTTAGTTTACGAAGTAATGAAAAGGCTAAAATATATTTTATTTCAAGGTATCACATTTTACCTTAGGAGTGGTCATTATATGGTTTGAAAACGTTTAAACTGGAAAACCAAACTGAATAAAAATCGAACAGATTTTAAATCTGGTTTTCCAATTGGTTTAAACTTAAATCAAATTCATCAAACGATTTACGTTTCGGTTAACGGTTTAAAAATTGTTTAGTTTAATTGACACCAAATTCAAATATTAAATACTTTTTATTTTTAATATATATATAATAATAATAATTCTTATATTTAGTCTTATACCTAAAAAAAAGCCTAGATACTTTAAAAGGCAAATATAACTTACAAAAGTTCTAAACAACTTTCTAAAATTTTAATCCTAACTTTGCTAGACGAAATGGATTTTGTGGTCAAAATTTTACAATTCGGTTTTCGGTTTCAAAATGCAACCAAACCGTATTCTAATTTGATTTTCGGTTCGGTTAAATACACATGAATTCGGTTTTCGATTTGGTTGTCAAAAAGTTCCAAATTAAGGATACCGAATCGAATTCACACCGTAAACTGTAAACTGCATCAATGAACACCTCCATTGTACCTTTACAAGTTCAGGACAATAGGGATATAATTAGATGAGTTCAAGATGCCAAAATGTATTTCGACCTGAAATATGTCAGTATCGAAGATACTCTATTAATAGTGAAGTTGAGGGATAAAACTAGGCATGACAATTCTCATCCGATCCGATGTACATCCACCCGCTCCGATCCATTTGTGATGGATATGGATGGACTAAATGGATGAATATTGGATATAGATACGGATATGGATGTTTAGTGGATCGGATATGGATGACAATTTGTGATCCACGGATTCACCCGTTTTCACCCGAACTACTTATATATATATATATATATATATATATATATGTATATATATATATGTTCAAAATTATTGTAAGTATAAAATGATTGTTTATATAAGAGAATATAAAATTGATATAGGATTAACAAAATTATATCTTATTATATGACCTTATGCATAATGAATAAACATATCTTCTTAATATGAAACATACCGTTTAGTAATGTACGATAACATATAATATTAATTTTTAAAATGTATATTTCCAAAGTAAATAAAAAGATATTAAGTTATATACTGAAGATACTTCCGTTGAACAATTATAAAGATTAAAACATTATAGGTGTTTTATAATGATCAAGTTATATGTTGTGGTGTTTTGTATAATTGTATTGTCCCATATGTTATTATAGGTGTCTAGTTTATATTTTTTGGTCTTGTTCCTTTGTGCCTTACATTACTGCTTGAATTTTTGGTTGTGATGTTTTATATTGATAGCAGTGTCATTTAATATGGAATTAAAATTTAGTATGTACTTTAAAAAAAATGTTAATAGATATCCAATGGATATCCATTAACCCGCTTGATCCAGCGGATATGGAAAAATTTGGATGCTGCTATCACTACAATCTTATGTGCTGCTAGAGACCTATTAGTAATTTCCTTTTCCTTATATGAACGGATGAATTGAAATTAAACGGATATGGATATGGATATGGATTATTTTTTTTGATGGATA
Source organism: Gnaphalium uliginosum (assembly GCA_963930675.1). Classification (NCBI taxonomy): domain Eukaryota; kingdom Viridiplantae; phylum Streptophyta; class Magnoliopsida; order Asterales; family Asteraceae; genus Gnaphalium; species Gnaphalium uliginosum. The sequence goes on from OZ005685.1 coordinate 35,372,405, forward strand.
TAGATGTAGATATGGCATCATCCGATCCATATCCGATCCATTGTCATTCCTAGATAAAACTGATCATAACAGCACAATTGTAGGGCACAAAAAGCAAAAGCCGAACAAATTACTCTCTAACAAACATATTGAAGTAAATAATTTCATTAACTATGTAAATTTCACAACTACTGCCACCTAAAAGTTAAAAGTCTTACCAAAAAAAAAAAGAAAGATTTGATTAACCTATTTTATGACAACATGGCAAAAGCCCAAAAATATGAAAATTCTCATAAACACCCATAAAGTATATTAAGCCTAGTAGTCCACTGGGCCATCGGCTTTTTACTCCCGGTCATTTCATACACACAATTCTTTTCCCATTAGACCCGTGGCATCGATCATTCATTTTGTGCGTCAGTTTTACATCGGTTTTGTAACAGGATTGGCATCGTCACGTCACTTTTGCTTTAGTTTGCATTGCTTCGGTTTTGTAGTGTGGGGCCAAGTCAATAAAAAATATTTTTTTGTTATTATTGTTTTTTGTTTGGTGTATAGGAATAAATGTATAATGGTAATTGTGGAGCTCGAAAAAAATGTGTGATGTGTCATGGTTGTCAGTGTTCAGTCATTTTGTGTGTCAATTTTGAGAGGTGTTGACGTGACACAGATGTGGTACAAACTCATGCATCCGTTTGAGTCACGGTTGGGAGTGGTCTTGTTGGTATCTTAATTGAATGAACGATAATAAAATGTCTTATTGGCTTTGAAAATGGATGTGTGCATGTTGTCATGAACCTTTGGGCTCAAATGATTTGCTTCTGTAAGACTTTGACATTCTTGAATTGACACGAATTACTTGAACGTGAGAATCAATCGTCGTTTAATAGACCTCCCTCCATCTAACAGATCATATTGCCTCATTGTTGATTACACTTTTTCTTTCTGATAGACTTTAGAGGGCTGCCTTGATTTGAGGTAAACTGAACGATAAATAAATATATATATAGGGTTTGGATGAAATAAGAACACTTATAAAATAAGAACGGCTAAGAACACCTTAAATGCACATATATATAAAATAAAATCATTAGATTTACACTCATACATCTCAAATATACAAAGAAAAATTAATGCACATTTCTAAAAATGCACAAAAATAAAAAAAAAACGATAGATGAACATCTATAGAGATAATCGTGCATCAATCATTTTTTCGATTTTTTTGCATTTTTAGAAATGTGCATCAATTTTTCTTTGCATATTTGATATGTATGAGTGTGAATCTAATGATTTTATTTTATATATGTGTGCATTTGAGGTGTTCTTAGCCGTTCTTATTTTAGAAGTGTTCTCATTGAAACTCTACCATATATATATATATATATATATATATATATATATATATATATATATATATATATATTATATTATATTTTGTAGAGTAAATTATTTAAATCGTTCATGTGGTTTCACGTTTTGTCCATGGTTCGTCCCTGACTTCTAAAAGCTATTTTAATAGTCCAATATTTGAAAGTTTGTATTTTAATAGTCCAATTTCTAACGTCACGTTAAAATTGTCCGTTAAGTGACAACACGTGCATTGCACGTGAGGGTATATTAGACATTTTATGTTCTTATCTTCTTTGATAAATTGATGGTACTACTTAAAGCTTAAAGTACAATTGGTAATGCTGTAATTACAAGTGATGGTGCAAAGGGTACAACTTTAAAACCATTCCAATTTTTCCCTAACTCCATTGTTCCAATCTTTTTTACCAGATCTTCCACAATTTTCATCATTTTCGTTGTAAAACTATGGCTGAGAGTAAAACCTACCAATACTCATAAACTACAAACGTCGTCATCAGTTTTCGTTGTCTTCATCTCCGGCGAGACAAAGCTTTTCTTCGTTTCCGACAAGCCAAAGTCATGTCATCTCCGGCGAGCCAAAAGCGTTTCGTCTCAAGCGAGTCAAAGTCGTCATCGTCTTAGGTCAGCCCAAGTCGTATCGTCTCCCGATCGAAATATAAAGCCGTCATACAAATCGGATATGGATGAAATAAATGTTCAGATCCTCTTTCAAACCGCCACCACGACGAAATCAGATCCAAATCCGTTTAATATCCGCCGGTGCCTTGATGTTGCCGGAAAATGTAACTCCGCCGTGGTGGTGTGATTTTCAGGTGGGTTTCATGTAGTTATGGTGGTGGTGGTGCTATGATGATGTCGTTGGCGGCTACAACCATGAGGGTTGATTTGTGGTTATAAGTTTAAAGTTTGAATTTTCGCTTGTTCATCCCATCAACTGGTTATCTTTTTTTCTGGGTTTTGTATGTGTCTCCCTGTGATTTTTTTATTTGCCGGAAAAGCACAAGGTTGGATTTGTAAATGGTGAAAAGTACGAGCTTGGATTTGTATATGAAATGCTGAAACTCATGTATTATTTGTGTTTGTTTAATCAAAGAAGAAATTAGGGTTAATTACTGATGTTAATTTTGTGGTTTTGGGTTTGATGATCGGTTAATGCATCGTAGGGTCATTGTACTTTTTAAAAAAGTTTATTTGGGTCATTGTACTATTTTTGAGTCTATTCAGATCATTGTACTAAAAATTTTATACTTTTAAATTATGGTACTAAAAATTATACCTGTGACACCCGCCAAATTAGGACTTTGATTTGTGCCTAACACTTGTATAATTACATGTATTTAGTTTGATATTAGGCTAAATGCACGTAACGCTTTGTGTAATTTCATACACGCATACGCGATTGTTTAAATCGTACAATGTTGAACCGGACGGAGTCCGACACTATGAAATATGGACGTTGGTGACAAACTGCCTAAATAATGTGGATTTATCCAAACAAACATTATTTACTTGAATATATTACGAAAACGTATTACACGCATTACATAACGTATAAAACACACTGTACGCGACGAAAACGCGCAAATCGAGCCCGACGCCTAGGCGAAACCCAAAATATATTTTGGTAACTCAAATTAAGTGTTTTAAGAATACTTAGCCACCCCGAATATCATTTACATATTAAAAATGTACACGAAAACTTAACGTTAATTATTAACTCTTAAACCGCGTAATTAACGTTTAAACGAACGAGAAACGTAACACGAGTCCGAGGAATAAGTCACGAGCCCAACCCTTGAAGGGTCAGACCCAGACCCACGGCCCAAAAGCCCAGCCCAAACTCATTTTCTTGGCCCATGTATATATAATTACCTTACCATCCATTCTCTCATTTACAACCTAAATAAACACACTTAAACACTCTCTTTTCTCTGCCATCAGACCCAACCACGACCACCACAGCCTACCCCCACCTCCTCCAAGCACTCTAGTCATCCCCATCGTCGTTCACATCATCCCAAGCAAGAAGAACAAGCGAAGAAGAAGAACCGAGTCGTTGCAGTACCTTTTACACTCGTTTCAGCTCTAGATCGGTTTTCTCTTGGTAAAAACTCACTCTCTTTCATTAGTTTTACTTGGATAACGTTTATACACATGTTAGTGCTTCATCTCTACTCGTTTATGTCCAAGATTCACCTTAAAAACCGAAGAACATTACAAAAAACCATCAGACAAAACGTTTAACCGCTGGACAATAATTTAGATCGACTTTGGAACATGATAACTAACTCGTTTCTTAACCAAATCAAACGAGTTTTGAGTCTAAAATCAAGTTTAAGATGTCTAGTTTCGATCCCAACTAGTCTTGTATTTTTCTGAGTTGTTTTGCTAGTCCAAAATGATTTTAAGAAAAAAGGTGTACTTGTTGGACTTTTGCACTGATTTTAAATCAGTAAGATTCAAAATGGTATATCTCGAGCTGTGAGTCGAATAAATGAGTGAAACCAATTGGAAAGGCTTTATCTTTGAGTTGGCTAAAACTTTCATTTAGAACATATTCCCTAAAAATACACTGATTTTGCTCAGTAATTAAATTTATACAATTATATCCGGATTAGTCGATTTTAGACCTCAGAGGACTTACCATTTTGTTTGACCAACTTAAATATCTCTAAAAATTCCGAAAAAAATACTGAAAATAACTAAGACATAGTAGAGTAACCATGATTTTTTTTGAAATTTAATTCGGACATTTACTTAGCTAAATCGAGTGGACAAAATGTATGATTTTTCTGGAAAACCTGCGAAGTGAGACTTGAGAGTTGACTTTTTGACCGCGAACTGAGACTTGCGAATTGACTTTTTGACCTGCGAACTGAGACTTACGAGTTGACTTTTTGACCTGCGAACTGAGACTTACGAGTTGACTTTTTGACCTGCGAACTGAGACTTACGAGTTGACTTTTTGACCTGCAAGTCTACCCTCTGACTTGCGATTTGAGACTGAACGAACTGACCAACGAGCATCGAATTCGCGTAACGACAACTATACTTCATACGATATAACTTACACATGAAATACATATACTTTATAAGTATACAATGAAACAAACATAATATAAATCCGAAACATCTTTATTACAAACCATCACCAACGGGCCATACATGTTTTCAATCTACAAATGAAAACACAAACAAACACTTGGACATAACTAGTTGAGTGGACAACTAGCATGGATGGTCTTTGGAGACATCCACACACTTACTTACTTATTCACTTACAACCTTGTGCGTTTCGGATGCCAAAAGGTTGCAGGGTTCGGAGAACCAACATACGGAATTACATCCGAGATACTCGTTTGATTACACAAACGTAGCTTACTTATTAGACTCAGGTGAGTCTTACAACCCCACTTTTTACTGTTTTACTATTGGGGTGAGATGCTTTGCCCTGTTTTACACGTGAATACAAGTACTGAGCTACTTTTACTACTTTTACACACATTGCATGAGTACTCTTAATCCACTGAAAGCCACCTATCGTAAGTTGTTAGTTATGGACTTAAGCGTAAGTACTAGTAAATGGATCCATTTGGGACTGACAATCCCTGCCTGGGGTAGTAGCGCTACCACAGATTTCACCGTAGAAACATGTATATTAGTAGTTGTTATATATGAGTGTCTGTGGATAGCACTCACGGGGGTACATTATATGATTCTTGGTTGAATCATACTTACACACTGTTAAGTTTCGACTTATGAGCTCATGGCAACTGTACTTACTTACATGACCTTGCTTGGTTGCAAACTGGTACAACTTTGTATTCACACTGATGATTTACTTATACACATGTGAGATTCACCAACCTTTTTGGTTGACCCTTTTATCATTGCATTATCAGGTTTACAGCAGCAGTAGGACTGCACGCCCACAGGACTGATAGCTCGAGTCGCATGCATACTTTACGCACAACGGAGATTTTCTTGCATTACCTTTTGTACTATTAGTTATGTATTGAAATCTCCAGGATTTACTGGTGGACTCGCAAATTTTCAAACATTGGATATTATTAATGTAATACTTTTGGACTATTTTTTTTTTTTAAAAAAAACGTCTCATATAGAAGTCGTTTGCTTTATCTTTGTGCTGTGGTTACTTGATTAGTCGCGCCCCGACCCGAATTGCTTCCGCTATACAAATTTGGGGGTGCGACAATACCCCTTAGTTATTATACTATATGAAATATGCATTTATTTCATTATACTATTTTTTCCACTTTTAAATAACTAAACTTTTGAAACATGATATTTTCAAATCATTAAAATTTTTCAAAACAGCTATTCGAAAATATCATTATACGGTTCAGAAATATATGTGTTAATTATGGTTGTGAATAAATATTTTTCAACTTTAAATTAAATATTTTAATTAATGGTGGTAGCTAAATATTTGAACATTATGTGTTTGTAAAGTAGTAAACGAACCAAACAAGCTCAAGTGATGTTTATTCGTTTACGTTTATTCATTTATATTGGTTTTTGTTTGTCGACTTAATAAACGAACATCAACGAATTCATTTTTTTAAGAACGAACAATAACAAAAAAATCCATTTCGTTTTAAGCATTCATGGTCATTTATTTGTTTACAAACATCATTTGAGTTTGTTTACAACTCTACACGCGCAAAATATTCAAATATTTATCCACCGCCATTGATTAAAATACTTGATATAAAGTTGAAAAACATTTATACACAACCACAATTAACCTATATATGCATGAAGTGTATAATAATATTTTTGAAATGCTATTTTGAAAAGGTTGAATGATTTGAATAACATATTCTAAAAGTTCAGTTGATTAAATGAACCAAAAAATAATATAATGAAATAAATGAATAATTTATATAGTACAATAATTTAAAAGTATAAAATTTTTAGTACAATGATCTGAATAGACGCAAAAATAGTACCATGACCAAAATGAACTTTTTTGAAGAGTACAGTGACCCTCCAGTGTATTAACCCTTTGATGATAACTATGTAATTGTAGTTATCTGTTGAGGAATGAGGGTGTTGTGATTTTCTGGTGGAATGTTAGGGGAAAGACTAATTTACCTTCACGTGCATTACACGTGTTGTCACTTAACGGACAATTTTAACGTGGTGTTAAAAATTAGACTATTGAAATACAAACTTTTAAATATTGCACTATTAAGATAGCTTTTAGAAGTCAGGGACGAGATATGAACAAAACGTAAAACCACGGGGATGATTTAAATAATTTACTCTATTTTGTAATAACAATGAAATTAAACTTTTTCTTTAATCAAAAATAAAAAATAAAACTTAATCATAAAAGAATGTACCAAGCTAGCTAGGTAACAGGATTCACAATGTTACTGCAAATACATTACATTTTGAGTTGTATTCTACCAAACCATCTCTGAACAAGACAACTTTATTTATATCATCCTTTAAATGCACTGACCACAGTCAACCAACTTGGTCAAACCCACCACAACCCCCAACCACATAAACATAAACCTCTATCCATATGAATATATAGATAAATAATTTAAGTGTTAAACTGTTCACATTTTTTTTTTAAATGCAAGAACTCACATATACATAATTCAAAAATATATCCCATCCCAGATTCTCATGATTTGAACTCCAACCTTATGATTGGAAGATTTATCTCGATAACGCTAGGCTAATGGCCCTTTGATTATTCACAACTTTTTTATACGTTCATACATATATAGACGCGATCAATGGAAAGGGATTCATTTTACAGACTTAATTTTGTTATAAATGTGATAAATATTTCATTATGTTCATAGCATTTACTAGGTTTCTTATTATATGTTATTATTTCAATTCAATTCTTGTACATTTGATTATCATGTTCTAGGTTAAGATACGGCTACAATTGATGTGACATTATAGACATGCGCGCATGTTTAATTATTATATATATATATATATATATATATATATATATATATATATATATATATATATATATATATATATATTGATATTAATAGTTTAATGGAGGGATGGAGCTGAGTACTTTCGCTAGTTAGACAATGGTCTTTATTACAGGCATCAAATCTCACCTATAACTATGTTACTATGGGCCACGTTAAATTTAACAACTGACCTTCTAACTACAAATTTAAATTTTATTTACCAAGTACATATATATAGTAAATGTAATGATAAAAATTAAATTTAATGGTGTCAAACTTATGTAGTTCAATTTTCAAATTGATAACATCAAACAAACTTGTTTATTAATTATTGGCTCAGTATCGTAGTTCATATGTACCCACTGTTGTAAAAATCGGCCTAGAAGGCTGACTAATCGGGAGTAGTCCGATGCGCCAAGCAGGTAGTCGGAGTAATTAGTTGGTCAACGGTAAAAATCGGTAAAAATCGGGGACTAGTCGATCAAAGGCGGTCAAAGTTGGTCAAAATCGATCAAAATCAGTAAAACCTTTTTTTTTTGTTAAATAAGTTAGGACTTTGAAAAATAAGACATGGACTATCACTTTTATTCCACACACAAGCGAGGCTCAAGATTGGATGTTGGATGAACATGAGGCGGGATCTTCTGAGACAATAGGTGCCAGAATGAGAGAACTATTTGAGAAAAAATTCGAGTCGGCGAGTGAAGAAGAAATAGATGAGGATGAGGTTGACTAAGAGTCCGACGGAGTTCAAATCATTGAACTATATGGACAAGATGGAGATGAAACGTGAATCTAATAACTAATAATTATATGTGTGAAGTATTTGAATGTTTATGTTTATGTTTCTAAACAATATATTTATGTTTCTAGTCAACTATATTTATGTTTCTAGACATATGATTTTGAAAATATGTTATTTATATATGAAAAATTTCAATCCGAATAGTCCCCGACTAGTCCCCACCTAGACCGATTATTAGCTACAAAGTTCCCCACCGCTCGACTAACGCCTAGCGAGTTTTACAACCTTGTATGTACCCGTACCTCTGACAAAGAACACAATTTTTTTCAAAAGAAATTTACATTTCACAAGTCGAACATACCTGTAACCGAGACTACCACCTTAAACATAGCTCCGCCGCGTATGATATGACCTTAAACAAATTTTATGAACTAGTTTGAAATGTCAAATTCTATTGCTAATTACTAAAAATTATTTTTACACTTGTAAAAAGCGTTTCAATTTAGAATTCCTACAACATGCCTGCATTGATTTTCATGGCCATCTTTGTCGGATGTATATCACTTTTTCATTACCAAAGGATAATAAATGGTAGTAAAACATTTACATTAAATACTTGTCAGTGAAAATGAGACCTTACTTTAAATAATCAGGAAAAAAGAATTACATCATCAAAATCCAACAATAATAAAGAGGTCGAATTAAAACATTTGACATAAAATCCATGTAAAATATGGTATTGTTTAAAGTTGATAACATATATTTATGAGGATATAATAATTAATTAAACCCTCAAACACATAATTAATTAACAACAAATTAATTAAAAGAACGTACAAACCTTCCAAACATAAATTAAGACTCGATCATCACAAATAAAAAACAAGTGAAGAATACTAATTAACATGCAATAATTAAACTGAAAAGACACAAATAATAAAATGCTATATATCTTGAAATTAAACTTTAAGCTTCATATGACCCTCATTAGCCAGCTTGAACACCCTAGCTTGAGCAGCTGCAGCCTTATTGGACCCAATTGCAGCCAAGAAACTGGTTTTAACATGGCTGGTTGTGTACGGAAAGTGTTTGTTAACCATGGAGTTTAGTAGGGAAGCAGTTCCTTCCCTGTAGAGTGCACCGATTCCATCAGTTCTTGTGTTTGAAAGTGCTTGCAGTAAGTTGAGATTTGCTCCGGCTCCGGGTCCCGGAAGAGTGCCTACACCGAAAGCTGACCCGATTGTTGGTCCGTACCACCCAAATAGACCCCATATGAACCCTGGGTGGTTCCTCCAGAAACTGCAGTTATAGAGAAAGAACATATATTCAGTAAATTAATCTATCTACATATGTATGCATGGGCTGATCTACATTTGTTAAAAAAACAATACAAGCTGATTTAAGTGTTTATCTGCTTGTTTCTTATTTTTGCAATAGATATTATGAAAATTCAAAACACACTCATTTGGAAATCAGATATCTGCTTATTTTAGAAGTAATAAGCAGTTGTAAATTAATAATCAAGTTTGTATGTATATACTTTTCATTTAAGCAGATAAACATGTTCATGGTAGATTGAAGTGGAACTGGTAACTTACTCGCATGGACCACCTGTAATGGGTGGTGAATTAGGGTCAAATGGAGGTGATGGAAATGGGAGGCCAGGAGTGATGGGAGGAAGTATGATTGGTGGGTATGTAGGCACGGTTGGTGGGCTCCCGCTGACACCTCCACCGCCACTAGGTGGTGGGCTATGGTGGTAAGTTGGAACAGATGGTGAAGGGTTGTGATGGCCGCCAGGAGAAGGGTTGTGATGACCACCAGGAGAAGGGTCTACATGCTTGGGTGGTGAAGGGTTTCCACAATTAGTAGGTGGGCTTCCTCCATGGTGGGGTGGGCTTCCTCCATGGTGAGGTGGGCTTCCTCCATGGTGATGGCCACCACCACCATGAGATGGTGGTGTGTGATGAACCGGTGGAGGACTTCCTCCTGAGCCATGAGTAGGAGGTGGACTACCATAGTAACCTGCAAACAACAAGAAAAATTAAAATGTTAGATATTAAATCATGCATGCAAGATCATTCCTACATATACGAATATTTGAACAGTGTTGCTGGTTATCAACGAGGGGTATGTACCTATGGGTGGAGTAGAAGGGTCAATGGGGGGAGAGAGGACAATTGGAGGAGATAGAATACTAGGGAATGGAGGAAAGTAGAAGTTCTTTTGATCTTGAAGGGTTGAAGAAAAGACATTTTGGGAAAGCAAAGTTGCAACAAGACCCCAAATAAGCAAGCAGCTGCTTTGAGTTGTTCTTGTTGGTGTCTTCATGATTCTTGAAATGGGAGGTATAGTAGAGATGGTAGTGAGGGATTAAGGGTTTGATTTGATTTATATAAAAGATGGAGTTATGGATGAGTGATAATGGGTAGTTGATGTTTTGCAGTATGCATTTATGACAAAATTCATTGCTCTCCATTTTTCTACTTAAGATTTAACTAGCTAGCTACTGTTTTTTCCTTTTATCTCAGTCACGACAAACTCATTTACTTATTCGAGTTGGCTGCTTGCTTCAGGTTGTTGAAGTGAACATGTTTACAATTAACCTAAGTAAGATTATTAGAGTAAAGTTTGAATCTGGGTATATGTTGCTATATATGCTATTGTTTCATATTTAGAAATGTTAGGGATAAACTTTTTGGTGCGGAAATGTTTGGGTCCGTTTGTGTAAAAAATTACATATTTAGAAGTGTTTGGTGTAAGAATGACATAGCATTAATCCTCTGGATTATATTTCGAAATATGGGGATCTAGTGCCTAGAATTGTTTAAATCTATGTTTAGAAATAAAATCGACATTTGATAAGTAGATTTTAACACAAAGATTATAGATACACTAGGGAAGAATTCTGTAAGAATGCTGGAATATAATGGGGTTTGGTTCAAGCAACTATATTCTCGAGCTTTTCATATGTTCTCGAGTTTTTTTTTTAAAGGAGAGTAAAGCAATGTGTAATTAAGTTATTTTTAACAAAAAAAATTACACAGTTCATCCTTATATATGTTCTAAAGGCACATTTCATCCTTTAGTTTACAAAAGTGCAATGTGCATCCCTATCTATGCTATTTCATTGCAATGGACGTATACTTAACTAATTTAGTTAGTTTTTTCCATTAAGTTATGTCACATGCCTAACATGTGAGGATACTTGATCAGAAATATACATGTGCAAAGACAAAAGTATCTTCACATGCTAGGCGTGCGACTTGACTTTTTTTTTTTTTAACAACAAATTATATTGAAACAGATACTAGTAACAAGTTAGAACAATAAAATATAAATTATAATGTATTAAATAAAATTGAATTTGGTTAACAAACTCAATCTCTCAGCCTAAGTTTAATATATTTCTTTGCTTACTAGAAATCCAAATGTAAGAAAAAAATCTAACATCATCTTTTAGGGAGTACTTTGTAAGTTTATTTCAATTAAACACCCATATCATTCTAATATCACCGAAGGAAACATAACGTTGTCTTCACTACCACATCAAACAATATCTTTGTTTCTCCCACGCTTGACATGCAACCTGACCTAATGGACAAAACTAAGGAAATTAGTTAAGTGGACATCCATTGCAACGAAATACGGAGTAACAAATATAGGGATGTCAGTGCACTTTCGTGAATTAAAGGATGAAACATGTTTTTTTTGGGACAAACAGATATCCATGCAATTTTCTAATTATTTTTAAGAAAGAAGGAGGGAAGAGAAAGGAAGCGGAGAAAACTAACTTACACTCAATATCTATTAAGTGTACTCAACTTACGAGTATGTGTTTTAATGCAGACAACCTATTAGAAGTGTGTTTTTAATGCATTTGTTTACCCGTTTGACCTTTAATCGGTTACCCTTTGAACTTTTCAAATCTGAATGCATACGTGGCATATGACGTGGCATGCCACATCAGAATTTTTATCTAAACGTCCACGTGGCATCTAACGTGGAATGCCACTCGACATCCAAAAATGACGTGTCATGCCACATGGCATTCAGATCTTACGTAGCATGCCACGTGTAATGCCATGTGGCATATGACTTGACACACAAAGTGGTAACCGGAGCCACGTAGATGGATGCATTCAAAGTGATTTTAAACAGGTTGTCTGCATTAAAATACCTACCTGTAAGTTGGGTACACATAATAGATATTGAGTGTAGTTAGATGCAATCGTAGACACTAAGCCTTAAAACTTCCTCCCTATTTTGGGCTAATTGGAAGGAAATCAAAACTTGGTGAGCCCTATACTATTCGATTACTAACATGTCCATGTGTTAGTTTAGTTACTCATTTGATCAAAGGTATAGGTGTAAAAACATGTATGAGTCCATATTGTTTTCTTTTCTTTTCTTTTCCTTTTAAATTTGAGAACGCTTTTAGTAATTTATCTTCCTACCTTTTTTATTCGTTTTCTTTTCACTTATCTTTTCTCCTTTTGTTTTCCACTCATTTTTACTCGAGAACACAATATAAGTATTGGTCACCAAGTATTGGCCAATTAGGTGAAAAGAGAGATAAGTGATTTTAGATCACTCGATCATGTAGGGTAAATAGAGCAAAGGCTAAGATTTATGAGATAACAATTATAATTAAGTAAAATTTTATAGACATTCTAGCAAAAATAAAAAATAGAAATAGAAATAAGATCTGATTTATCTTCCGCCAAAATACTCATTCTTTCCCGAGTATATTCATCTCCCACCTTTTTCTCTTTATCTTCGGCGATCACAAATTGGATACCGATAAACACTTTGCCATCAATGTCACTACCGTAAACATATGCATATCACTTTCTTCACCATCGATATCTCTTCTATCTTCAATGACTAAAAACACGAAGATCAGACAAATCGAAATTGAAAAATACACATAAAGAGTAGAAATGATCTAGGTGTCAGTTAAACTCAAATTAAATATTAATATTTATAATCTTAGCAAGTATACATAATATGACCAATTAACACACATAGACTAGATGACCAATTAATTAATGGGATAGTATAATAATTTGACGAAGATTGTCTCCAAGGAATGTGATCGAATTTTTTTTAACAGCAGACAAGATTATAAATAATGCAGAAATAAAATAAACAGATATAAACAAGTAAGGTATTAAACATAGATGCGATATACTTTCCCTGAAACAACTTTTAAAAACCAGAATTAGATCGTGATGTAATGAAATAAATCACCATAGTATTAAGAGCGGTTACTAATATATCTTAAACCATATTAATAAATAAAAGTATATTAAAATTTAATCAACAACAAGTGCATAGTACTTAATATAAAATCCAGACATTAACTCGTCGACTTATGACAGAGCTCGCTGAGTTTCTTGTCACTGAAACTTTCATTTAACAACTAAACTTAAAATAAATCATTTTTCAATTCACTAATCCATGCTCTATTTTTACGGTATTGCATGAGATTATTTTCCAATCAAACATTATAAATTATGTGTCAATCATAAAATAATAATTAATAAAAGCGATATTGAGAAATCTCATGAAATAAATCTATTAACAAATCATTTTCATTGTTCCAGTTTCAACAATCAATCTATATTTATATATTATAACTAACTCATAGACAAATTAGTTGCACAAACAATAAATCAATATAAAAAAAAATCATAATTTAGAGTACAAGATAGTTACAAACCATATTATTATTTTCTCCAATTCAATGAATGAATGCGCATTTCTTTCCTTACAAATGCTAGACTAAACTTTTAATATTCTAGAGAGTTTCAGAGCATTTCTGATATGAGGTGGTCATTTTGAATAATGAAAAAGAGGTCTTTATTTATAGTTGAGATCTGGCCGTCTGGATAACTCGACGAGTTACTCAGGAGCTCGACGAGTTGTCAGAAGTTCGTCGAGTTCTTCATCCGGTTCTATCGTCTAACGAATCTGGTCTTCTTTCTTGTTAATGTTCATTGAACATTTTCCTCAGAGTTGGTTATTCACTCCTATCTTCTCCGTTTCAGATGATTTTGAGTGTATCTCAACTACTTATTCGAAAATCAGATATTTATCATTTCAGATAATTAACACGTTTTCACCTACTCGTTGAGTAATCTTCAGGCTCGGCGAGTTGTGCATCCGAAAATCTTCAATTTTGCATTTTAATCCTTGAATTTCTCCGTTCTTCGTTTCAGCTCCAAACTATAAATAAAGTAAATATAAATAAATAAACAGAAAATACTAACTAATTTATTAAATAAACTAACTAAAATACTATATAAAAACATATGTAATTTTACACTTATCAAATGTGTTTACATGAAATGCATCAAACAGATTTTGGAATTATTTTATAACAACAATGCAATCGAGCAACTATTTTATAGAACTTATTTTTTCAGAAAAGGGAAAATAAAATCTAGATTGAGTGTCTAAAAAACATATATTTAAACTCTCGTAAATTTCATGAATGGAATCATCTATTTAAAGTTGAGAGAAAACATTCTCAGAAGCCTTAATGACTTCAAATCTACTGGAGAGTTCTTGACATGCTTGATGCGTAAACTGACATGTACTGCCAAAAAAGATATTCTGTCTGTAGTTTATGTCGGCATGCAAGTCATGCATGCACCTATGAAATTGGCTGACATTGATAATGGAAGCACGTTGAACATAAACGGACATTTTTGCATGTATATATGTATATATTGTACAACATTTGAGATGTCATTTGGAAAGATAAGGATCAATGCTCTAAAGTGTTGGTAAATCATCATATTCGAATCTACAACAAATATGATGATCTTCATTCTCTGAGCTGGTTGAACATAGAAATCCAGTTCCACCCCCGTGTCTTCATTCTATATCTTCAACTTCATCTTCGATTTGCTGAATGAGTGTACAACTTTCAATCTATGACTTGAAAATTGACTGTAGGCAGTCTCTCAGAGTTGGATGAGTGTACAATCAGTTCTTATAATTCCTTTAGTCGCAACTCTCACAATATAACTTGAGCGCTGATAATTACACTATATTTTTCTGTCTTAAAACTGGCTGTGCATGAAACATTTTAATATAAATTTTTACGAAGTTATTATCGTAATAAAATCAATATAGAAGGGTTATACCTCTAACACATACCAAACATACCCTACGTTGATATGCTTGCCTAGGCATTTTTCAAGTTGTCATATTTCCGCGTATGAATTTGTTAGTTGTGTAATTAATTCCGAGTCTGAATTACTTTCATGTTTCATCTTGGCATTAATAGCCAAAAGAAGAAATCCCATCAATACTTAAACAAAAATGATTTAATTAACATCTCTAGAAATTCAAGTTAGAAAACATACTTACAAATAATATGCTAGGTACGTCATGTTATATGCGTATGCTTTTGCGTATGCTTTTCTCTTCTCATTTTAAATGTCCACTTTACAAACGTATTCATTTTAAAATATGTGCAATCAATACAAGTGTCTTTCAATAAAATATTATCTATAACTACCACTTAGAGATATTTTTTAATTAATCGATTCTACATGAAATTGGACACTTATTTTAAGACCATCCAAAATATAATTACGTCTTTGATAAACTTAATCAACTATATATTATTGTAATTAAATAGAATAAGAAGTTAGATATATAGAATTATGGATGTTGATAACTAGGAGTGTAATGAAATGCATGCTGACTAGCAATGGTTATGCCATTACTATTGCAGGAAATTTCATGTGCTGACTCTATAATGGCTCTGAAATTGAACTACTTTTGCTGTAATGTACAGTTTTTATATTATGTCAAATTGAAAACAAGATCTCTCTTGGTCCCATATGTAGAAATATTCAATTCCATTTACCCTATTTAATGGAAACCACTACCCCCAACTACACACACATGAACATGCTCGATCTCAAATTAATGTTCAAATTAATGTTCAAATTAAAGTATATCTGTATGAGTGTATGCTTCTACTCCGTAATAGACGGATCTATTCTTAAAACTTCTTTTTTCATAGAAAAAGGTGCGGTGGAATGCATTCAACTTAACTCAAATATCTATTATGTTTATCTTACTTACGGGTAGTGTTTTTAATGCATAAAACGTGTTAATCTATATGTATCGATGCACTTTACCTACAAAAAACTTATGTGGCACCGGTTGCAAATTTTTTGAGTGAATCATCACCACGTTGGATGCCAAATCAACTGCCACATCATCGTTCCTTCGTATAACCACCACCATCGTTTCTGTTAGTAGTCCCATAAATGTTTTTCAACCCAACATGAAGAATCAAACTATGTTCATATAAACTATGCGTAGAATAAGAAGGTCAAAATAATTGAAATTGTGATCAAATGGTGGGTTCACTATTTTAAATTAGTACGTGTCATACCTTTTTTTTAACAGCAAATAAAACACTTTATAAATATAAAAAGAGAAATTTTTTGAGGTGGTCAGTCAAAGCAAGAGTTTACCCTCCATGGCCAATGTCACAATTATTTTCCACATGGTAGTCACTGATCCCGCAGAAAGGAGCCAGCGGACCCGTGGGAAATGAAATCCAATAAAATAAAGCCACGTGTTTGAAATATCCCGCAGTCAAGCAAAAATCCCGCGGTCAAGGTGAAATCCCGTGGCCAATTCCCGCATTCAAGAAATTCCGCTGTTTAATACAAATCCCGCGGTTTTACTCTAATACCCGCGGTATACATTTTTCAAATATGAAATTTCCGCAGTTGTCACTCTAATTCCGGCGGTATTGTTGTAATATCCGCGGATAATACCCGCTGTATTAAAAAGGATCCCGCTGTTTTTTTGTAATACTCGCGGTTATAATATCCGCATTTTTTTTGAATTAAAGTTGTTTTTCATTTCGATTTCAAGCAGGAATCTATTTGTTTTTTGATTTTTGTTTTTTGTCTCTGTAATTCCGGGATGTTAGCGATTTCAGGCAAGTCCAGATAAATATTGGTTTTTATTGGTTGGTGGTTCTCGGTAGGCTCTTTCCAACACCCGCTATATACACGTTCATGCCATTGTTTTCTTCTTCAAGTTCACACCATCCTTTTTGTATTAGGTAATTTTGTAGTACTTTTTGCGATAAATGTATTTGTGCGTTCTCTTTGTGCGTATATGTGTACGATGTATTTATATATGTAGTCGTGTAAGAGGATCATTTGGTTTATTTCATAGTTACTCATCATTTAGCAATGAATTTGTATGTTGAATGCTACATCTGATTATGAACTAACAATATCAAATGGTTCACTCTTGTATCAAATTAATTTATAATTTATTTTGGTTCACTTAGATTTGATTTCCTACAAGTTTTATGAGATCGTTATGAGATGAAATCAACAATGAACATAGTAAGTTCTGTAAACCACTTTTGTGAAATTGTATTTATAATTACACTATATAAGTTAGTAAATTAGTTAATTTTGTGCAGGGTAAGTATTATTATGCGGATGTGATTGTGAAAACTAGTTTTGATGTTATCCAAGATATAGACAAGAAGTTGAAGGAAATGGGGGATTGTCGTAGACTATTTCTTAAAACTTGTTTCGGACAATGGTTTGATACACCGGATTGTAGATTACAACCCGAGTTGTTGCATTTTATGCTTTTAAACTTTGTTGGGGTTAATAAAGGTAAAGAGGAGTTGGTTTTTGATGTAGCTGGTAAAAGATTACATTTTGGGCCAGAGCAATTTTGTTTGATTTCTGGGATGAAGTTTGGTGTTTTACCGCAAATACCTGGAAGTGGAGGGGGTTTATTTAGAGAGAGAGTATTCGGGAACGGGAAGGTTGTGACACGAAACTTGTGTGTGCGTGATCTCCATCACACTTTTACATACCTACTTGATAGGTATACGAAGTTGGATGTTGTGCGAATTTGTTTATTAGAGCTTTTGCAAGTTGGATTTGTTGATGGGAATAACTACGTTCTTTTCATTAGGTAAACCCTACGTTGCAATAAGAAAATATTAATTATATGAAGTAGTACTAAATGCGATGTCCATAGAATCATTTAAATTACTATTAACGTAATAAACTAAAATTGATAAGGATTAGAATACCAACCGCACCTCCGCATTTCTCAATAAAGTAGAAAACTCTCTGGAACCAATATTCGGATTAGTATTATATCCGGGAATAAAAACCTATGTTGAATTAATATAAGATTAATAATATAAAGTCTGTTAAATGAAAAAGGATATTATTTTATTAGGGATACCTTTTCCTCCAAGGATTTAAGACGATCAAGTACATTGTTAACTTTTGCTTGTAACTCGAAAAATTCATCTAATGGAACGTGTATGAAACCGGTTGGTGGTTTGTCCTTACGAGTACGGCTCATATCAGAAGGTGGCCCAGTCGGAGGTAGAGGGCATGACACAGGCGGAGGTCGATGACGTGAACCAGGTGGAAGTGGAGGAGGAAATTTACCATTAGAATCAAAATAAGGAACACTTGCAACCCACCACGGTGTGTTGGACTCGGCGTCAGTCATTTCAGGCATTTTACCGGCACTAATTTCTCAGGAAAGGGTGCATAAAAGTAATCGTGATTCTTTTTGCTAAACCCCATCCTTTTCGACCACGCAACGCCTCTAGGGATCTTATTCAAATCAACTTTCCAAAAGTCTCTCGCAACGGAAAAAGTCTCGAAAATCCAAACCTGCAACAAAGTAAAACAAAATACAATATAGATGTATATAAAACTATATAGATGAAATAAAAGTATTAAAATAAATTTACCTTAAAAGCATGAGGAAATCTCATTATGGAGTAACTTGGTCCCTTATCTTGACCAAGTTTTGCTAAATGAGCATTTCTCTTTTTGGGGATAACGTCTTTAAGTGCCTTGAAAATAGTCTTCCACACGTAGCTCCCCTATGAAAAAATGTTCCATTCATCAAAAAACTCAGCTAAATACAGGATACTAGGATCAACCAACGAACTTTTATCACCACCAAGACCGAGAAATATGTACACCACAATCACAACCAAACAAACACGTACAATATCTTCATCAGATAGGGAGCAAAATAATTCTTTGGTCTCAAAAACACGTCTCACGTCATCTATTGAAACCTTACTGTGACACCCGACACTTTAGGGTAATGATTACCTTAAGCTAGAACCATAATTATGTGTATTTAGTATTTGATTAGGCTAAATACTTGTAACTACTTGTATATGTTTATATGCGCCTTCGTGATTATTTGTAATTACGCGAAACAACGGGACGAGGTCCGACAATCTATACGGCGTTGGTGATAACTTTTCATAAATAATGTAAACCTATTTTATAAATTAAATAGTAATTATTTACCCTATATTATTGTTATTAAATAATAATACGCGAAAAACTAGACGTTGTGAATAAAACGTAACAAACGCAGCGAAAACGCGCGAATCGAATTCGGCAACCAAACAAAGGTCAATAAATATTTTATTAACTCAAAATAAAGTATTTTAATAATACTTCAATCGAAAAATAAATCAATCCAATCGTTAGTTAAAAACAACTCAAAGAAACGTTAGGCGATTTAACGATTTAACACGAAAAACGGGTAAAGGATCACAGCACGTAACACAGTCTGAAAATCGAAAATTTAAATCACACACCCACCATGTGGGCCCCACCTGGGCCCCCCCCCATGTGCACCCTCCTTTCATGCAATTTCCACTCATTACTTCCTTCTCTCAAAACCCTTTCACTCTTCATGCAAAGCCTACCATTTTTCACTCCAACTCTTCCATCTTTCTCTCTAACTTCTCTCTAGAATTCACGTCCCCTCTCTCTCTAAAAATCTGCACCAAACACACCTAAATTTATCAAGAAATCCTACCAAAAACTTTCATCATCTTGCAAGGAAGTTCAAGATTTTTGCAAGGATTCAAGCTCTACAACACCTCCTCCTTTCCTTCTTCTATTCTCATTGTAAGAAAACTTTTTCTACCTCTAAAATATTTGAATAACATGTTAAAATGTTCACTCAAAAGATTCATGTCCAAAAACCATGTTAAAAACGTTTTTCATCATCATCAACTTACAGAAATGCAACATACATATTCTATCCAGAAAATACTCCGAAATTCACCTGAGTGTTTCTCACTCAAAATTTAATGAAAACGGATGATTCAAAAGAGAAAACTTAAGCTCAAGAAGTTAACTTTCATTTCCAACTGGTTTCATAATTTTTGGAGTTCGTTTGATACCCGAAATGATTTTTACAAAAACATGTATACAGGCTGTCCAAAAACTTAGAAAATTCACCTTTCTTGTTTTAATCATAACTCGAGATATACACCTCCAAATGACATGAAACCACTGCCAAAAGTGCACAAATTTTGTTAGGTACAAATATCGTTTAGATAACTTTTTCAGAAAATGTGTAGATTTTGCCCAGAAATCCGATCTTGTTACATGTGTCCAGATTGGTCAATTTTGGACCTCGGAGGACAAACATGATACTTAAAAATACTTAGACTTTCTTAAAAATTCTAGAAAAATTACTGAAAGTAGTCGAGAGATAGGGGAACCTCTGTGATTTTTATTGTATTTTATTTCGGACTTATGATTTTCGAAATCGAGGCAACAAAAATGTACATTTTCTGGAAATATAAAAGGTGGACTGATTTTGCACAAAAATAAAAACCGACACTTGTGAACTTACTAAAAAAATGGAAGAACTAAATTTTTTACAACCCTTAGACATATTTACGAGTCATGTAAAAGTTTCGGGTCAAACCGAACACATTTGACCACTTTTTCGAACTTGAAAAACATAGCAGAACCTTAGTGTCGCACCTGGCCCAAATTGGGTGCGACACTAACCTCTGTGTTGCTATTTTTAAACAAACAGTGGTAACCTGCGACACTAACCTCTGTGTCGCTATTTTTAAACAAACAGTGGTAACCTGCGACACTAACTCCTGTGTCGCTACAAACAGTATTAACTAGCGACACCAACCCTTGTGTCGCTATCTATAAAACAGTGGAAACTAGCGACACCAACCCTTGTGTCTCTACCTCTAAACCAAACAGTATAAACCAGCGACACTAAGACAATGTCACTACCACCTCGAGTGTCGCAGTAACCTGCGACACTAACCTATGTGTCGCTTAACATAATTAATCAAATTTATGTTTTTCCAAAATGTCACCAACGGGCCGTACATGTTTTCTAAACACAAACGAAAATCAAACAATTGGACATTTCTAATTGAGTGAACTGGCTTAGGTGGACATTAACCCTCCACCTACATGATTTATTTAGGTGGACATTAACCCTCCACCTACACGATTTACTTAAGTGGACATTAACCCTCCACTTACATAGATGAACTTTTGAGATCTACTTACACAACCTTATACGTTTAGGACGTTAGAAGGTTGCAACTTGGAACACATTGCTTGCTATTTGATTTTTGCTTGCTACTTGCTAAACTCAGGTGAGTTTCATAGCCTCTTTTTACTGTTTCTAACTGGGGTGAGAATACATACAACTGCTTTCATACCGCTATTTTTGTGTGAACACAAGTACTAAACTCGATATATTGGTTGCATGAGTTATTTTACTAATCCTGAAAGTCACCCACATCGTAGTTTGTTAGTATCGTTATAGCGTGAATGTTAATGAATAGTACTATTTGGGATTGACTCCCCCGTCCGGGTTAGTCGCGCTAACTGGTCAAACGGACATATTATCATTTGTTCTTACGAGTGTTGGATTAGGCACTCGCTGGGAGGCACCCCGATCGTGGCACTTGATTGTGACCCGACACCACAGTTAAACTCGAACTATGAGCTCATGGCAATAATATACACTATTTTTACATTTTTGTAATACATTACCTATCATTGTTGAAAGATACAAACAGGAAATCTTGTGTTCCATACGATGTTATATCAACTGTTTACAAACCTATGAACTCACCAACTTTATGTTGACCTTTTAGTATGTATTTCTCAGGAGACCAACAGCAGTAGGTTTGCTTTTGGAAGGAGATAGCTCGAGTCGCATATTTTTCACAAACAACAGAGATTAGCTTGCACTATGATATGTTGTAATCTTGTACTAGATGCGTACTCTACTTTTGGCAAAACATTTGTAAACATTGTAACTACGAAATGTAATGATTTTTGAAACGTCTCATATAGAGGTCGTTTGTTGTAATTCTTGTGTTGTGATATTTGAGTTGGTCGGCGCCCCCAACGCAACACCCTACCTTACGCTGCCACGTATCTTGGGCTTGCGACACTTACCACGAACGTGGCCAAAAACACGTTGTTGAAACGGGCGAGCAAGTGGTCCATATGCCTTCCAACCAATCAGGCCGAACGTAAGTCCAGTAATTAAGCAAAAATCCTTCGGCCCAAATTCTAAAATATTAGGACCACCTACATCATATCTAAGGGGATCAATGTCTTCGCGATGTCCATCGTCAAGAGGCAACTGTGGCTGCAATATCAAATGTACCACCTGACCATCACCGTTATTTTCCTCATAAACAAACCAATGTCCGAAACATGTACTCTTAAATATGGCTTCTCCTAATGTATTTTGCATCTTCTTTTTAATATCTTTCAACATACCAAATCTACTACGAAGAGTAATATCCGCCTCATACCTCTACGTTCATCAAAATCATAACATATTAGTGGAACCAAATTAAGTATAAAATTTCAACAAATATGCTAAACCAAAATGTTACACTAATTGGGGAATGACTAATGTTTGAATTCATTATCCAAAATGTTAAAATATTAATATGATGAAATCTCAAAATATATAAGACAGTAAAGTGTGTGCTAAATATTAATTTGCCTATTTAAGTGTTAGGCAACGTTGATCTTGTCAAAATTACAACGAAAATGATTACATAAAAGTTTCTTTCCTCATTCTACAACATTACAACAACGTATGATCTTTGAGAGTTCATATACATGAAGTTTTTGAAGCTTGTGTTTTTGACATACAACTAAAACTAACAATGACAATGTAAACATAACAAGTAATTGTAAATCCGAAGTGTATGCTAAACCAATATCAATGTGAACAATATCGTGAACATAAACATACAACTAAAACTAACAATAACAATGCAAACATTAACAAATCAATATCGTGAACATAACAATTGAAACATCAACAATGCAAACATAACAATTAGTTTTTGACATACAACTAAAACTAACAATAACAAATCATTATTGTGAAAATAATATACATGAATAAACTAATAAAGAGTTACGTACCACACTTCGATCGAAATTAAGCTCCTTTGAATTGACCATTGCGAGATCCTAACACCACCGCAATAACCTATAAGTCGTGGGATTTCGAAACCCTAACCACCACCAACAAACCCTAACCACCACAGCAAAACCGTAACCACCAACAACAGCACGTAAACGGGACCAAAAACCACAGCAAAACCCTAACCACCACAGCGATTAGAACGATTAGAGCGAACGGGACCAAAATATAAAACTAAAACGCGGTTACCGAGTAGAGCGATTAGCCGGAATTACTCAGGGAATGGCCGGAATTTTACTCCGGCGAACGGACCACTTTATCCTTCGATTTGGAACCCGCGGTCCACTTTGAACAAACCCGCAAGGCACAAAAATGAATTATGCAGGATTAGAACAAAGGTTGCGGGATATTAACGAAACAGCGGGGAAAAACTGCGGGATATCTAAAGGGCCGCGGGATATCAACGAAAAACAGCGAATATTTCCTTTACACTCCACCTGCAGGATATTGAAAAGAAGCCGCGGGTATTTATGTTGACTGCGGGATAATTGTTTGACAGAACATACATGTGGTGTATTTTTTAATTAAATATGCGGGATATTTTGGAAACCGCGGGTATTTTTAGTTGGTCTTCATTCCGGGAGAATTATTCATTGACCGTGAGATATATGTTTGACTGCGGGATATTTCAAACATGTGGCTTTATTTAATTGGATTTCATTTCCCGCGGGTCCGCTAGCTCCTTTCTGCGGGATCAGTGACTACCATGTAGAAAATAAGTCTGACAATGACCATAGGGGGTAAATAATTGCTTTGACTGACCACCTCAAAAATTTTCTCATATAAAAACTAGCGAGAAGCTAGGAATACATAGGAGATTTTAACTAATCAGCCCAACTACAAATCTTACCAACTCTATATCTAAGCCAAGAAAAAGAATACAAACAAATGTTATCGAAAATGTCCTCTTTCCTAATAGAATGAGAGTTAAAGATAACATTATTCCGATAACGCCATAACACCCATAGCGAAGATACATTAATGACAAAAACACGTTTCTTCTTTGCTAAAGAAGTATGCCACGAACTCAACCAATCACGCCACTCTATGAAAGAATCAAATAGAGGCATAGAGATGTCACACCATATACGAACGAGACGCCATATGTTTCGAGCAACATCACATACGAAAAAAGTGTGTTGATTGGACTTCACGTTTCCTTGGCATGATGGGGACGAAATATCCTGAATTTCCATACATCTCAATGAAAGGTTCAAACGATGTGGAAGTCTATCCAAAGCCAAACGCCAAAGAAATATGTTAAATTTCCGGAGTAAGGTTTTTTCCCATGTTGTCGAAGGAACCATACATGGCAGAATATGATCATCTGAAAAATGACACGTGACACCAACCGAGAACATACCATCATTGGCTAACGACCAAACACACGCATCCGAGTCAGAATGTATCTCCATGTTACCTATTTCAGCCACCAAACACACGCATCCGTGACACTACTGTTGCCGGCGGGTATGCTGACAAAGTTGCAGGTGCCCGGAGCTTTTGGATGTCGAATTGGGGTTCAAATTGTAAACTTCTTCGTTGTCACTACTGTTGTCGGCGGGTATGCCGGCAAAGTTGCAGGTGCCCGGAGCTTTTGGATGTCGAATTGGGGTTCAAATTGTAAACTTCTTCGTTGACACTACTGTTGCCGGTAGGTATGCTGGAGAAGTTGCAGGTGCCCGGAGCTTTTGGATGTCGAATTGGGGTTCAAATTGTATGTTAACGTGTTTATTTAACTCGTAATCTTTCAAGTTTAGTCACTGATTTTTTTTTTTACTTTTGGATCGAGATTGTATAAAGAGAGAGTAGAGAAATCAAGAGATGGTGTAAGTGGTAATTAGGTTTTTTAGAACTTGATGATTGTTTGATGATTTTTTTAGAACTTGCGATGATGAAGATGAAGATGCCATGGTTGCAGGTGGGGGGAAAACAGGGAGGGAAAAGCCATGGTTGTAGGTGGGGGGAAAACAGGGAGGAAAAGCAAGAGGGAATGGATTGGAGTGGATTTTTGATGATGTGGCAGTTGATTTGTGACATGGCACATCATATATACGTTTTTTTTTTTTTGAAAAATTCAACTGGTAACCTGATAAGGGCTAAGTAGTTTAAAAAATACATCAAAAAATAATTTTTGGAAAGTTTTATGCATTAAAAACACTATCCGTAAGTAAGATACACACAATAGATATTTGGGTCAAGTTGAATGCATTTCACCGCACTTTTCCCTTTTTCATATAGGTTTTAAACTATAATAAGCTTAGTGCATGGCTTAATTAATATGATACTGTTTTTTTTATTAAAAGAAAGCGATGAATTGCAGTAGAACAAGCTCAAGTCCGACAAAGGAGAACAAGCTAGAATCAAAAACGGGATCCAAAATGGGGCGTCAAAAGAACACCAAAAAACTACACTCGAACATTCAAAAAAGGCTACAAATTGAAATAAATCACGAAATAAGTCCACAGGGGATCGGATTACATATCCAATTGTTTGAAGATGGGATTCTCTTGGAGCTCCTGTTCATCAATCAAAGACGCGAGAGTTATTGGATCGATGAAAGATATCTTTGTGTATAACCTTTTCGAATTTGACGCAGGACGCGAAAGCGAATTTTGAAAACCCTAATTCAAGGGTTGATAAACGAGGCGGACCTCAAGGGAATAAAACCCCAACACGAATATTAAATTCGAAATCTACAAAGAAAATATTATTAAACGTTATGAATAATGAAAGACAAGCCTACTATTTATAAGGTTTACTTATTTGAAGAGAAATTAACATTTTTATTCCTAAATACTTAGAATCCTAACTTGATTAAAAATAAAATCCTAATCTATATTCAAAATTAAAAACTAATTAAATAAAGTAAAACTCCTAAAAATCACTAAAAATCCGGATTCGCGTAGCACCGAATGAATTATGGTTTATTCGGTGATGAGAAAGTCTGATGTAAATTTTCAGCCACAACACCGAATAGATCAGTTTTTAATCGGGGCTGATCTTCCCCTGCATCACATTTGTTTTGCTCGCGTTTCTTCACACGTTTCCTACGCTTCTATTCATCCAAAAAATTATCCGTCAACTCGCTAGTTAAGTCCTCATCAGAACTTACCCGAAAAAACATGAATAATTGAGTTACGCCATTCGCATATGACCAAATTAAGACATGTAAAGCTTCATGGCAAACCTTATCTATTGCATTAGACCTCAAAGATGATATATGCCCAATAACAATATCATCAACTTAGAAACTTCATCCAAGTCACATATTTTGTCACATCTAATAAGATACTTTACACCTCCATATGAAAGATTGAAAAATAAGTGTGTTTGGTTACCAAAGAGTTTCTTCATTTTTGTATTTCTATTTTCTACATATCGGCAAATGATTTGTCTTTAAAAACTACTGGAGTTTTAAGAATCGCACTTAAATAAAAAAAATTGAGTTTTTAATTATATCATAGAAATTTAAGAAAGGACTCAAAAAGAATTAAAGCAAAATGATTTGTTAATTAAAAGCCTAAAGTATCAAGAGAGATACAAATAGAGGACTACAAGACAACGTCTAAGACTTTTTTTTTTTTTTGAAAAAACACAAAAAGTTTTAAAATTACGAGCATAACAATTAGGGTGAGAAGTTCAGTCATCCAAAATCAAATCTTTACAAGTACATCTGTTCTTCAATCAACGATGGGAAAACCTCTCTTAATCGAAAAGAAATTATCTTCCTCGCAACTATCAATAATATCGAAAATATCTTCCTCGCGACTTCAAGTACATCTGTTCTTGTACCTAAACGCAAGCCATCAACTTTGTTTTTAACAAATTAAATGTGTTCGACTTCCATTGTTCAAGTCTCCCGTCTTTGATCAAGATAGAAAACCGTTAGGTAGTTGCAATTTGCAAACATCTCGAAAAACATGTAAGATTTAAACGTCAACGGCATTGGTGCATTGTTGATATGCTTAGGCCCTGGGCTAGGCTTCATAACTAGTGAACAGAATTACAGAAGTTCGAAAAATACGGGGTACATCTCAGCCCTGATTTACGGACATGGGCCCCAAAAGAAATTTGTATATTAGAAAAAAAAAAGTAAATTTCATTATCTATGTGAAAGATGGATGGCAATTGGCAATTGGCAATATGGCATAAAAAGAAAAAAAATGACAATCAAATTTATTGTTTAGCAACTTTGATCCTAGTGAACGTTACCATATTTAATTATGTTTGTTCCCATCAAATCTTGCTACTACGTCATTCGTCTCGATTTAGTTTTTCATTTTTTCGTTTTAGTCTGTATTAAATTAAATAGAATTGTCCATTTTCAATTTTAATCAATCAAAAAATATTTAAATAATTTTATTTTATAACAGTATAATTATTGTACTTTTATTAGATCCGTTAAAAAAAGTTAAGAACTATGATGTATTTGACAAAATTAGCTGACAATTGAAGCATGAAGCTTATTTTCTTGTATTTAGAATTTAAAGATAAAGCTTATACATTATTTTCTATTTTTTTTGGATAAAAGGAAATAAAACTCATTGTCATTTCCAACATGTACATAGTTACCCAATATACTTTGTAAATACTCAAAAAAAAAATTCCCAAAGACAACCATTTTATAAAAACAACACAAATACAAACAAAATCCCATAAAGTATCTACAACATACAGAGTAAATACTCAATGTACGCAACGGACTTTATACAGAGTAAATACTCAATGTACGCAACGAACTTTTAAATTTTATTTCAAGTCACACAACGTACTAGTATATTTTGTTCCAAGGAGCATAACATAGGACCAATGATACATAAACTACATGTAAGATGAAACATGATAAAATTTTAAAAGATTGTACTCTACGCCTTACTGGAGGTACGTTGTTCACATTGGAAAGAAGTTTGGAATATTAATATACTAATATGAAATATTCAATTATCGATCAAAGTTTTTGTACATATTATATTAAATTATATTAGAGCATCGTGAGTACTATTTTAATGTGAAAACTATATTAATTTGTGTAAAATAAGAATTTTATAATAAGTGATTACGCTATTTTTTTTTGCACCAATGTATTATATTAAACCTTTATGCTAAATCTTTTTAACGAAATTTAAATACAAAATTTAACAATATAGTTTTAACTTTTTTATAAAATTATTGAACAATATAATGTAACATCAATCATTTTATATAGTAACTTTAGAAATACAAGTGACAGTTTTATAAAAGTTATTGAGTTTTGTAATAAATATAATATCAAATATCATAATTAGTAGTTTTAAATACTTAAATGTCAAATTTATAATCAATACTTCATATTATTACATTTTAGTTATCATATAATTTGTATATTATTATTATTACTATATTTAACAGTGAATTGTGTTTAGTATAGTGTTTAAATTTTCACTAAATTTGATGTAACATTAGACAAAAAAAATTATTTTTAGAAAAGCAAACCTTACGACTACCTTACACATCGTATATTTAGAATCACGAATATTTACACAAAGTTTCTTACGAGGTCTGAACTCACAACCACTAAATTGATGGAGAACTAACATACCGATAGGTCAAAGGCCCTTTCGGTAACATTAGATAATATTGACCGTATCAATGTCTAATGTAAATATATATGTCGACATATTGTAGTGTTCTTTTTGGTGGAAAAATATTAGATTTAATGCAAACATCGATCGGAGATCCTCTAGTACTAGTAGAGTAGTAGTGTACAACTGTACAAGTGATGCAACCTTGGGCGGTAATCGGTATAGTGGATTTCTTGTTGTTGACTTGAAGCCCAGCCCAGCCCAACCCAAGCCAACCCTTTGTTTCACTTCATACTTGTACCCATATCTTTAGGGATAATGCCCCTTCCCATGCATTATTAAATTAGTTAGTTTTTGGTTGGACCACATTTTAAATTTTATTGTAAAAACTCTTCAAACATAGCCTACAAAATCATATACTTCTACTTATAAATTTTTAAATTTTCAAGACTTACACTTGCTAGATGTCACCAAATTTAGTACACGTACCATATAGGATCCTCATAAAATAAAGTTTAGCAGTCCATAATAATCATATTGGAATTGATCATTTAATCACCAGGTAGCTTATAGAAATCAAAAAATAATTTATAACAAATGATAACTACAAACAAAATAATTGTTAATTAAAGTTTACAATAATGTGGTACATGATAGTACTAGTACTGGCAAAACGGACGGGCAGACGGGTTTGGACAACCGGGTTTTAATGGGCTCGGGTTACAACGGGCTCGGGTCTAAACGGGCTCGGGTTCAAACAGGCTCGGGTTCAAACGGGCAAATATTGAAGAAAAAAAATCGAGAAAAACCAAGCTATACAATACACATTGAATAATATGTGCTCACTAGTTATCCTATATACCTAATCACCAATTCATATAATAGTCAATTCATAATACGAAAAAAATTAATTGGATCCTAGTAACGTTTTTTACCCACAGCTTATTTAATACGGAAAGTTCTATTTACATTACCCACCCCACCTGTAAACATATATTCATTGAAAATTCCGTTTTAAAGTAATGAATATAACTCCATAATTTATTACTTTTCGTATGATTAAAGGTAAATTGGGTGTTCAAGAATTGGGTATAATTACGAACGGAGGACAAAATCAGACGGCGACCGGAGATCGGCGAAAGGCGAACGGCGAACGGAGATCGGCGAACGGAGACCGGAGATCGGCGAACGGCGAACGGAGATCGGCGAACGGAGACCGGAGATCGGCGAACGGCGAACGGAGATCGGCGAACGGAGACCAACAGTCGGAGGATAAATTCGGTGAAAGATTTCAGATTCTCAGTAATCGTGAGAAATGATTACATAATGCACCAGTTCCAAAAACTAAAAAGTAAAAACCCTATTTTTATATAATCATTTCTCACGATTACTGAGAATCTGAAATCCGTCGAATGTGTATATAATTTTTATATAATCCGTCGAGTAGTATATAATTTATACCTTCCAGCCTTTGGGAATAGTAAATCCGTCGAATGTGATGTCAGTTGTCGCTTTTCTGAAGGATCCGAAAATAGGAGGGTTTAGTCGCATTGTCTCACGAGCTACTTGCCATGTATACTCCATTTTCTTCACATCGTCAAGCGTTAAAGCTTCACCTGGTCTTTTGTTGCTAGCAATTTCTTCATGTTCTGAAATTAAGTTAAGATCATCATTAGATTTCAATCAATAACTACATATTAACTGATTACTTGTATATATCACTATCACATTCTATAAGATGGATGCATACCTTTTAGTAGAAGAGCGTAACAATCAGGGTGGTTAGCGAGCATCTTAAACATCATTGTAATGGCATAAGATGTCGTATCATGAGCTGCAAACACTAACAATACGATGTTATCAACGACCTCTTGTTCTGTAATTTCACCTCTGATCAAAGCAGCCACCAATTTAGAAAATAGCATATTGTCATCTTGTTCTTCTTTCCCACTAATTTCCATGTGCTCCCTCTTTCGTCTGACCTGATCAATCAATACCTTTTCAATCTCGGCTCTCGCTTTCTTGGCCCTCGAGAATTTAGTCCCTGGGAAGTTGACTGGAGGAGATAAAACACCTTCCAAAACACGCTCGAAAACACCAAACATCTTTTCCGTATCAATCCCAATCCCAAACAAACATTCAAGGACAATAGTGAAAGTTAGCATTTTGGTAGACCGATACAGACTGATTTCTTCACGGTTTTCCCAGTTTTTCTGGAGGTGTTTCTGAACGGAACTGCACATTCTGGGAACCATAGCTTGGAGCCCAGAAACATTGACAGTAGAAGTGATGATGCCACGCAGGCAACGGTGGGAGTCTCCTTGTTTCTCCATTATGGAATTCTTTCCCATCAATTCAACAGATGAAGTTGGCCATGAGCTTACCACCAATTTAAACTCATTGGACATGAAGAACTTATTTGCTGCTGCTCCATTGACCACCACAGTTGGTGATCCCATCAACTTTGTTTTGAACACGTTGCCATACTCGTTGACTCTCGGTTGAAAAAAGTTCTCGAACAGTTCATTCGCTTTTTGAGCTTTGTAAAATTCAACAGTTTCTCCGATCCAAGGTAGACCCATTTCACCAGAAGGTAGTCTCACCTTATTGGTTCGTTTTTTCGAGTTTTTGTAGATGAAAAAAATGATAAAGAAAATGGTGAAGGTGACCATGATGTAGGTAGCCATTGTTATGATGTATTAAGTGAGGATCTTTGTTGTTTGTAGTAGTTGTAAGTAATATTTTGTGGGTTGGAAATGAAGATGACGGTGTGTGTATTTATAGGTACGCAGAGGGAAAAGATTGGTGGTATTTAGTATTTAGTATTTAGTCAGTTAGTAGAAAAGTCAACGGAATATACATAAAAAAAATGTACACTTGTTGGGATGGCGGATGAAATCGAAAGTCGGCCCGACTAAAAGATCCATTTATATTAGAAGCATGTGCTGACTGCGTTTGACAGTTGTCATGCAAGTTTTACAACCAACTAACCAGCCCTCTTTCAGTCTACTTACTCTACCCCCGATGTTTTAAAAACGAATTTTTTAATTGAATTGGACAGGGTTCGATTTCACCGAACCACCGATTCAACCGGTTTAATGTATTAAATAAAAAAAATTACTTTTTGATAATTTTGACCTTTTTATTGCATATGCAATTTATGGTGTATATTATTAATAGAATCTTATAACAATTAAATAAATAAACAATAAGAAAGAAAAAAATTAAAAAACTAAAAGAGGGGGTGCACCGGTTCTAACCCGATTCGATTCCCGGTTCAACCAATTTTTGAAAATGACCCAAAACCGATTTACAATGAAGCGGCAATGTTGATTTTTCCGATTCAACCGGTCAGACCGGACCGGTTGAATCAGTTTTTAAAACATTGCTCTATTTGGACGATTACGAGTTAGCTGTGTTGTTAGGTGTACGTTAAGTATGTTTAACTTATTTATTGATGGACATACTATCTTTTACTTTGATATTCTTATGTACAAGGAAAAAATAATGTTTTGACTATTTGAAGTTTGAGGAGTTGCATCTAACTCGTGGTGACAACTTTTTACACGATATATATAGAAGCCAAACACAAAAATAAGCAACGTTAGATCAGATAAAGTCTATATGAGTTAAGGTCGTAAATGGTTTGAAACGTCGTCTAACAACCCGTTTAATTGCTTAAAAGTTAAATTTTATATTTACATTATGTAAGTTTAGTTTTATTTTGACTACATCATGGTTCGTCACATTTAATGTATAATATTAAATTTATATTTTTAGAGCATTTCAAACAAGAAAAGCTATTAAATTCTTTTTAAATGCTATCTCGACTTAGCACTCCAATGAGAAAAACTTTTTTCTTTTGTAATACAACGTACGCTTTTAGAAAATTTTTTGGCGAAACCTCAAATTATTGCACCAAAAAGCTTTGCACTCTAATGATAAAAATCTTCTTGCACAAAAAAGTTTTTGAAAAAGCGTTCATTAAAGATACTCTACAGTATACTCCTTCCGTCTCAGTTAAAATGTCTACTTTGACTATACACACAGTTTTAAAATCTCCACTAACTACTCTTCTTATCAATCAAATAACAATTATACCTATTAAAGTTTCTTTTGATTGATTGTTACGTAAAAAATGGAGCAATCATATTATTTTGACAAATAATGTCAATTAAAATATTTTTGGCAAAACCACAACCATCATAGTGATCAGAGCACTATCATATATTTACGTCAAACCATCCGTTATTAGTAAGGTCTTTTATTTTTTATTTCTCAGTTGGTGAACGCAAAGATAAATGAGGGTGCATTAGTAGCGAATCACATGAACAAATTTAATGCATATTTTTCGAGGTTGAATATGTCGGTATTAATTTGATGTTGAGTTGAGGCACTGTTCTTATTTTCATTGCCCGTGAGTCGGTCCGAACAAAACCCGAACACATGAAGAAAATAACAAATCAAAATTCTTTTAGTTACTTTCAAAACATTTTGAAATAAGAACATAAATAACGAAACAAGTAATTTAAATAAAATATTTTACAAAATAAAAAGTTTTAAGTTTTAAGGGGAAAAATGATACAATTGCTAGTTAGAAATCAGATGATGTGTCAC
Organism: Gnaphalium uliginosum; assembly: GCA_963930675.1. Taxonomy (NCBI): domain Eukaryota; kingdom Viridiplantae; phylum Streptophyta; class Magnoliopsida; order Asterales; family Asteraceae; genus Gnaphalium; species Gnaphalium uliginosum. The sequence continues at coordinate 35,406,025 of OZ005685.1, forward strand.
GTAGTTGGTCAATAAGAAAAAACTTGACCCGCAAAGAATCAGATGAATAAGGAGGAATATTAGAGTTTGAGTATTTTAAAGAGTCTTTTAATTATATCTTTTATTTTACTATATTAGTTTCCTTATTAGATTAGGATTGGTATTAATATTAATATCCTATTAGGTTTAATATTTGTCGATATAAATAAGGCTTTATTGTTTAATTTTCATTAGCTTGATTATGTTTTGATTTGATTAATAAAAAGAGTCGAGAAGAGTTTTCTCAATCTTTGTGTGGTTTATCTTCGTCATGTATACGATTATACCCCTTATCCGTCTAATAACACAATAGTTATTTTATTTTACGTCTGACAATACGTGAATTGTCTAATCTGTAGCCTTGTGCTACATCAGGTGGTATCAGAGCAATCGATCTAACATATCAATTCCGATTAGTTTGGTCTTCTACACGTTTGGTTTTTGATAATCTATTAAAAAAAAACAAAAAAGATTCATCCTATTTACTGTTCATTGGATTACTGTTCATCGACTTACTATTCACCACGTACTGTTCGCCGATTTACTATTCACGAGCACTGTTCATCGTCTCGGTGCTGTTCATCGAATCGGCACTGTTCATCGGCTCGGTACTGTTCATCAATTTTTTCCTTTTTGTTTCAGTTACAAAAAAAACTAAAAATAAATAAATCAAGTTTTAGTTTTATATTCTTTACGTCGAGTTCGCTTCCAATCAGTTCATCAATATCTTTAAATTGATTCTATGTTCTATCAATTCTAAAAATGATGTACGATGATACTTACTCGGATCTAGTTGATCGAAACGAGAAACATAAAAAACAAGATATATTTAGGACACGTTGTGTAATCCATCAGAAGATACACGATGTTATCATCGACCACTGAAGCATCGAAAATTTCGTATCACGGGATGTTGTGGAATTTTTTAAATTACCAATTGAAACACTTCCACATCCATACACAATTCGATGGGAAAATTCAGTGAACGAAATCAAGGTAACTGAATATTGCAAGATTCCGTTTTCGATGGGAAAGTACAAAGATGAGTTCTTATTTGATATCATCGAGATGGATGCTTGCTATATAATTCTTGAAAAACCATAGTGGTACGATCACAATGCAACTTACAATTGTAGAGAGAATACTTACAGGTTCCAATTTAATGGTGCTAAGTTTGTTCTACTCCCCTTAAGGGAAAGCACAGAGGTTTCGACGGCGAAAGAGGACAACACAATAATTATTGGTCATCAAGATTCGAAGGAAGAACTAAAAGTTGAACCGATATTGAACGCGTTTGTTCCCATTCCAATGGCACAAGATAAAGTTTTAAACATTATCCCTCATGAGTTGGAACCAATACAAGAATTACAAGCTGTCATTGAAGATGGGTTATCACCACCACAAGATATGCCGCTACTCACTTTAGCGGGTGACAACGTTGACACAATGAATATGGTCGTAAAAGAGATCAAACGGAAGGTTTAGTTCGACAGTACGGAGTACAAAGACTTTGGTGACAAACAATTCCGGGCAAAGAGGTTTGATGATGGCGATCTACTTATGGTAGACTTGCGTAACAAGTTTTCGGTAGGTAAACATAACAAGATGAAGAGGATCGGTCAATGCAAGCTTATTTGGAAAGTCAACAACGATTTTGTAGTTGATTTGTTCGAGTTTGATCGGGGTATAACGTCTTATTTCGATGGAAACTCGAGGACGAGTTTTTTTTCAGGTGGTCAAATAAGAGAAAACTTGACCCGCAAGGAATCAGATGATTACTTGGTCAACAAGGAGGAATATTATAGTTTGAGTATTTTAGGGAGTTTTATAATTATATCTTTTATTATATTAGTTTCCTTATTAGATTAGGATTGGCATTAGTATTAGTATCCTATTAGGTTTAATATTTGTCTAGTATAAATAGGGCTTCATTGTTTAATTTTCATTAGCTTGATTATGTTTTGATTTGATTAATAAAAGGAGTCGAGAAGAGCTTTTTCAACCCTTGTATGATTTATCTTCGTTCGATATACGATAATATCCCTTGTCCGTCTAATAATACGATAGTTATTTTATTTTACATCTGATAATTTCATATACCTGAATTGTCTATATGTAGTCTTGTGCTACATCGCTGGACCAATGTAATGTTGGCTTCAAAGAACACCAATACTTATTGTTACAACTCAAACATAAAACAACAAAAAACGAGAACACAATAAATTATTGTTGGAACTGAATTGGATGTTGGGGGCTGAGGAATCTTTACAACGGTAGAACAAAGTCAGCGGGTTCTTCCCAACGCAACCAAAATATTTGGAGCACATGCAGTCAATAAAATTTTGAATCTTTTGGTCGGCCCGACTTGAGATTTCATCAGCCACCCCCCAAAACTATAATCTATTAGTTGACTTTTTCAACTGACTAAATTCGTTCAATCTTTCCCCTTCTCAATACCTATAAATACCACTAATACACTCCACTCTCTTCATCATCTTCATTCTCAAACACTTACTCTAATCAATGGCTGCCTACCTCGTCACCTTCACTCTCTTCTTTATCATCTTCTTCATCTACAAAAACTCGAAGAAACGAACCAACAAGGTGATGCTACCTTCTGGTGAAATGGGTCTCCCTTGGATCGGAGAAACTATCGAATTCTATAAAGCTCAACGAGCGAATGAACTGTTCGAGAACTTTTTTCAACCGAGAGTCAACGAGTATGGCAACGTGTTCAAAACAAAGTTGATGGGATCACCAACTGTGGTGGTCAATGGAGCAGCAGCAAATAAGTTCTTCATGTCCAATGAGTTTAAATTGGTGGTAAGCTCATGGCCAACTTCATCTGTTGAATTGATGGGAAAGAATTCCATAATGGAGAAACAAGGAGACTCCCACCGTTGCCTGCGTGGCATCATCACTTCTACTGTCAATGTTTCTGGGCTCCAAGCTATGGTTCCCAGAATGTGCAGTTCCGTTCAGAAACACCTCCAGAAAAACTGGGAAAACCGTGAAGAAATCAGTCTGTATCGGTCTACCAAAATGCTAACTTTCACTATTGTCCTTGAATGTTTGTTTGGGATTGGGATTGATACGGAAAAGATGTTTGGTGTTTTCGAGCGTGTTTTGGAAGGTGTTTTATCTCCTCCAGTCAACTTCCCAGGGACTAAATTCTCGAGGGCCAAGAAAGCGAGAGCCGAGATTGAAAAGGTATTGATTGATCAGGTCAGACGAAAGAGGGAGCACATGGAAATTAGTGGGAAAGAAGAACAAGATGACAATATGCTATTTTCTAAATTGGTGGCTGCTTTGATCAGAGGTGAAATTACAGAACAAGAGGTCGTTGATAACATCGTATTGTTAGTGTTTGCAGCTCATGATACGACATCTTATGCCATTACAATGATGTTTAAGATGCTCGCTAACCACCCTGATTGTTACGCTCTTCTACTAAAAGGTATGCATCCATCTTATAGAATGTGATAGTGATATATACAAGTAATCAGTTAATATGTAGTTATTGATTGAAATCTAATGATGATCTTAACTTAATTTCAGAACATGAAGAAATTGCTAGCAACAAAAGACCAGGTGAAGCTTTAACGCTTGACGATGTGAAGAAAATGGAGTATACATGGCAAGTAGCTCGTGAGACAATGCGACTAAACCCTCCTATTTTCGGATCCTTCAGAAAAGCGACAACTGACATCACATTCGACGGATTTACTATTCCCAAAGGCTGGAAGGTATAAATTATATACTACTCGATGTTAAAAAAATTTTCACAAAATGCAGGATGCCCAATTAGCATATAATTTGCTGATGTCTAATGAACTTTGTGTGATGGTGTCTTGTGTAGGTGCTTTGGACAACATATGGAACACATTATGATGAAAAATGTTTTCCGGATCCAATGAGTTTCAACCCAACCAGATTTGCAGATCCAGTTCAAGCTTACTCATTTATACCATTTGGTGGAGGCCCAAGGCTGTGTGCAGGCTACCAACTAGCAAAGCTCAACATTCTTGTACTCGTGCATTATGTTGTCACACGATATAACTGGTCGTTGGTAGACCCCGATGAGCCGATTCTTATGGATCCGCTTCCATTTCCTTCCAAAGGAATGCCTATCAAGATTTCACCCAAATCTGTTAACTAAAATTTATGACCTTCAATTCTAGTTCATCATTGTATATTTCAACTTGTATCTTTTCCGTAACATTGATTATAACATTCTTTATTCGATTGAGATTTGCCAGGGATATGATCCCATAAATATGCTACTCATAATAAACAATCTGATCGTATTGAATTAGCAAAAAGAATAACCTAAAGTGACTTTATGAAGATATGATACTCCTTCGATCTGGTTTAATAAAACAAAATTAATCCAAATCATATCTTGAGATGCTCTTATTCCCAATAACAAGTCCTAGCCCACCACCAATATGATTTAAAGATGGCGTTCAGAACTCATGACTCAATTCAAATTTTAGCACTTAAAATTACAAGTGAAGTTTATTCAACTGTAGCAAGCATTCATTCAAAATTTCAAGATCTTGAAGTGGGTAGAGGCGATCAATAGACTAAAATTTCTTTAATCACAACAAAACACTAATAAAATTAGTAGAAACACCAAAACTGAATATATAAAAAATTATTTTTAAATAGCTATGATTTGATGCCACATTTTCAACTTGTTCAGTTAGAAATGAGTTAAATTGGGTTAGGTTTCACCTCTTTACATTGAAGCGATTCAAATGGGTTATATGGATAATACCTGTATTTAAGTCGCTTAAATTTTCAATAAGAAAGAAAAAAGACAGCTCCCATGAATTGCAATCGGCACACGTTAGACCACTCAAAGTCATCACGTGAGAGATAACTAAACCTGAGCTAATATGGTACCTCAACCAACTGATCCACATTAACAAAGAACATTTAATAAGTTAAGTTCATCCTCAAAGACGGTGAAGATTGAACCCGATTTTTTTTTTAAAATATATATTTCTGGAACCAACTAATCTAGGCTAAAATAATATCACACTTGTATGATTCTGATTCTGATTGTATATATAAGAAATGGTGAAAAGTAAAAATATGTTCATGAATCAACCCAACCCAACCAAATTATCCAAGAGAATTTTCTGTTGGGGAACATAAAATATCTGTAAAATACTACTCAGATAAACTATAATTTTTCAAGATTCAAGATATAATAATAAAGTACAACATACATAGAAAAACAGGGTTGTCAAAGCAGAGGAGGGTGGGGTGGAACAAGCTAGCAAATAGGGTTTTGGGTTTCTCCAAGAAGCACATGCGGTTTATAGCATGAATCTTTTAGTCGGCCCGACTTGTAGATTTCATCCGCCACCCCTCAAAATAACAGCTACTTAATACATAAATTATTCGTTGACTCACACAACTTGACCCAATTTGACCAAATTCTCCTCTCTTTTTTTATGTCTCTATATAAACTAACTCTCCCCTTCATTTTAAACCAACTAACTAACTAATTACAAATGGCCTTTTTCATCTTGTCTCTTTTACCTCCATCTTTGTTCATCATTTTCCTCATTTACAAAACCTTCAACCAACCCAAAAACAATACTAAATTACCCTCAGGCCAAATGGGCCTCCCGTGGATCGGTGAAACAATCGGGTTCTACCGAGCTCAACGAAAGAACCAACTGTTTGATAACTTTTTCCAACCGAGAATCAAGAAATATGGCAAAGTCTTCAAAACAAGGCTCATGGGATCGCCAACTGTGGTTGTTAGCGGGGCTGCAGCGAATAAGTTCTTTATGTCCAACGAGTTTAAATTAGTGATAAGCTCATGGCCAACTTCATCCGTAGAATTAATGGGAAAGAATTCCATTATGGAGAAACAAGGAGACTCACATCGTTGCCTACGTGGCATCATTGCTTCGACCCTTGGCCCTACCGGACTGCAGACAATTGTCCCCAGGATGTCTACCTCCATTCAGAAACATTTGCAGACGAACTGGCAATACCGTACAGAAATAAGTCTACATCGGTCAACGAAAAAACTTACTTTCACTATAGTTCTTGAATGCTTGTTTGGGATTGAGATAGAGCTAGAGACGATGTTTGGGATCTTTGAGAATGTTCTAGAAGGTGTTTTGGCTGCTCCGGTTAATCTTCCGGGGACTAAATTCTCGAGAGCTAAGAAAGCAAGAGCCAAGATAGAGAAAGTATTGGTGGATGAGGTTAGAAGGAAGAGGGAAGCCATGGAAAGTGGAAGACACGAAGAAGACGGAATGTTACTTTCCAATTTTGTGGCTTCTTTGATCAGAGGTGAAATTACAGAAGAGGAGGTTATTGACAATATTGTTTTGTTAGTTTTTGCAGCTCATGATACAACTTCTTATGCCATTACAATGACGTTTAAGATGCTCGCTAATCACCCCGATTGTTATTCTCTTCTCCTCAAAGGTACCAATTCAAAAATTGAACTAATTATAGTAATAATAGTATGCAATTTACTGGAGTTGGTTCAACTAAAATAAACCTTATTGTAAGATAAATAAGAAAGAACGGTAGTCTGACATGTGACAATTTGTGCATATGTATGCGTAAAAATTGATGCACGACACCCAAAATCTGTCACGTGTTGCTCTTTATCATTCTTTCTTAATTGTTTTACCATAAGATCTATTTTACAATGACAGACCCCTATCTTTAATACTAGATAATTCTTCGTGTTCATCATCATCATCATATAATATATATCAACAGAACATGAAGAAATTGCTATGACTAAAAGACCTGGTGAACCTTTGACTTTCGATGATGTGAAAAGAATGGAGTATACTTGGCAAGTAGCTCGTGAGACCATGCGATTGTGCCCTCCAATCTTCGGGTCATTCAGAAAAGCAACAACTGACATTGAATTCGAAGAATACAAAATTCCTAAAGGCTGGAAAGTGCTTTGGACTACATTCGGAACCCATTATGATGAAGAATATTTTCCAAATCCAATGAGTTTTAACCCAAGTAGATTTGCAGATCCGGTTCAAGCTTACGCATTTATACCATTTGGTGGCGGGCCACGGCTGTGTGCGGGGTATCAACTGGCCAAGCTAAACATTCTAGTATTTATACATTATGTTGTGACCCGATTCGATTGGTCATTAGTTTACCCTGATGAGCCAATAGTCATGGACCCACTCCCATTTCCTTCAAAAGGGATGCCTATAAAAATTTCTCCCAAATCTGATAACTAGTCACTGCATTTTGAACTAGTCATACTGGTTTAATTTTATAAATAAGCTTTTCTATCGGATATCATATCGATCTTCGTTCACCGAAGATTTTGTTCACGAAGAATCGTACGATATTTCTGTCGTAAACAGATTTCGTTTATGTTTGAATAAATATTACAGATATAAAAACAGATCCAACTTTAAACACTTGGAGAAATCTATATGCAAGTGAAGCTTTTTGTAGCTACATGAATATAACATTTCAGGATCTTAAGTTAGGACCAAAGGGAGGGATCAACCACTTGCTTTACAGTACAACACTATTCTACTCTATTATTGTAAAACACATATAGTGGTGAACCGATGAAATAATGTGGTATACAAATCACAATAGCCGGTGGCTGCGCGACAGTAAAGTATTGACGAAGTCCATAGTGTTAAAGGCTGATGGTCACTAAAAGATGTATTAATAGGACATCAATGTGGTAAACTTTAACTAATTTCGAGTAGAATAAATTTCTAAATTTCATAAATGGTTCCTGTGATTTATATCGATTTACGAAAATTGTCTATATATATATATTTTTTTACCTTTTCAGTCCAATAAATTTACGTTTTACTCGAAAATGGTCTTTCCTCCACTTAAAATGACCAAAGTACTATTTCTCTTGTCATTTTCGAATAGTCATAATCTAAATCGATGTAAATCACATGAACCATTTATTAAATTACTCTTTTGATGAACAACATTTTTTTTCTTCTCTCAAAGGAGTGGCTTTTCTAGTTCCTTTTTCCAATAAGGAAAACGACAAAGTACTTGCATTCTAATAATCATCCTTCTTTCTTTCATAGGGTTATGTTTAAGAGAAGCAAGAAAAACAAGCTTCCATATACTAAATGTAATGTAATGTAAGCACAATTAGTAGGACTAAAACTAAAATTACTTGCATCAGTCATGCTGGTGGTATTATATCCATAAAGCAACAACTATATATAGTGAACAGGACCTAGAAAGCAGATAGATGCTAGAACAGTTCTTCTAACAAAGGCTATCAAAAGGAGAACTCGTTATTAACGTCACTCTAATTTGCATCATAGCAGATGGCTAAGGACGAGGTGCTTGAAGTAGATTTTGAATCTGCAACAAAACAACCAAAAACATGTTGGTCATTCATTGAATATAGAGTAGAGGTGCCAATTTCGACCCATTTAGTAACCGCTTAGTTCATTTGGTCTTCTGTTTTATCTCAAAGGCTTGTATAGGTAAAATCCAAAAAATTGGACATAAAGGAACAGGTTAAATGGGTCAAAGTTCTTTTCAAAGTGTATCACCAACGCGTACAACCTTTAAATTCGACATGTTTAAGAAAACTAGATAAATTATTGCAATAATAGAGTATTTCATAATCACATTTATCACTCAAATGATTTATAAACTTGGACAAGATTTGTTTCGAATCAACCCAACCCACACTGAAAAAGTTACCCGTTATGTCCTGAACCTCTTGTAACCCATTACTTAGCATGCCCCAACCCCACCAATTTTTGCCACCTCTGGTACGTAAAAACCAAACATATGCATAAAAAAACAAAAATAAATAAATAAACACGAACCTTCTAAACCATTTCGCATCCAGTCTTGTGTGCAAATTAAGGCTTGCAGAGTATCTGCACTTAATGAGCTTCGATATTGATCAAGAACTCTATCACCACTATCAAAAACAGAGTCCATAGGAATTTTCGACATGGGAATCCCTAAAATGTTTCTCGCCATCATAGATAACACAGGATACCGAGGAGTGTGTACTTTCCACCAATTTAGTATATTAAAATCAACATTACGAGGAAATAAAGGCTCCTCCAAATACTTATCAAGGTCTGACTTAACATTTTGACTTTGAGATGTTTCATGGAGGAATCGGTCAAATCCCGTCAATCGGTCTCGGGTATCATTCGCACCATCTCCTACCTGACTGTGAGAAGCTAATGTTGAGTACACATCATGCCCATTGTAAAGTGCCCTCATACAATTTGAAACAATATCTACACAATCAGGAGCATCACCCCCATAAATTTGTGGGTAATAATACTCTACTAACTTCATCTTAAATCGAGGGTCTAAAATTGCCGCAACTGCTAAAGCCAAGCTACATTTCTTCCAGTAATCATCGAATTTGGTTTTCATTTTCAATGACAGCGAGCTAATATACTCATCTTGGCTCTGACACCAGTCAATTAACTGTAAATGGATATCACAAACCTCTGGAAAATATATATTTGCAGTTGGGATCTTGCTTCGTGCAAAAACTGTAGAAACTTCAACAAAGAGTTTCAAGAAACTGGTTATGGTGCTAGCTTGGCTCCATTCATCATCTGATGGACACGTTGTGCAAGAGAAGTCGTGTTCTTGGAGACGAGAAAATGCCTCTCGGTATTCTAAAGCAACATCAAGCATAACGTAAGTTGAATTCCAATGATGTGGATTATCGAGATATAACGACTTTTGGCTGTTAGCTCCAACTTCTTGAACCATTTCATTGAACTTGTCATTAGTTGCTTGTGAGCTTCTAATGTACCTTATGCTTTCGCGGATCTTGCTGATTGTTGAACTTAAAGCTTCTAGACAATCTTCAACCATTATTTTGATGAGATTTGAAGCACATCTTACTTCGAATAATTGACCGTTACATAAAAGAAACCTATTTTGTGATAAACGTTCTCTAATCTTACAAACAATACTGTCATGGATTAGACAACTATCACAAGTCATGGAAAACAGTTTACGATCAATGTCCCATTCCATTAGTCTTGACATTACAGCTTCACAAACTACATCTTCCGTTTGAAAAGGGTCGTAATGTACAAAACTTATAATTTTCTTTTTCAGTGCCCAAGTGTCATCAACCGAATGTGCTGTCAAACATAAGTAATTAGCATCTCCTTTTGCAGCCCACGTGTCAACACTCAAGCTGATTTTTCCAGGAAGATTATCAAACAATTCACATACTTTCTGTTTTTCTATTAAGTAGATTTCCTTACAGTCAGCCACTACTTCATCAAGAGTAGAAAGCTCAAACAACGGTTGAAGTTTCCTAACAAATATTTTGAACCCAACATGCTCCACCATGGCCAGAGGATAGCCATGTAAGATAATCATGCGAGCAAGGTCAAATCGACTCCTTTTGCAATCAAACTGACCACTAGCTAAGCTAACAAGACTCTCTTTCAACGGTATGTTTTGTTCGTATTTAGCAGTAATGAGGTTAGGGATGTCAGGTTTTGTCTGATCATGGTCGTAAGTGAAAGTTACCGGGGTTAGAGATCCTTCTTTTTTCTTTCCTTTAGATGCAAGCATTTGAGATACATCATGGTTTGTTCTTCTTCGGCATCTGATTAAGTGATTTCTTAAATGCGATGTTCCACTGGTACTTGATCCACTGAGTTTCTTCTTACAGTGCTTACAAACAGCAACGCATGCATCGCCTCTTTTGACACGGTCAAAATCTTTCCATACTGCTGATTTCAATCTACTACAATCAATTAGTACTGTCTCTTCAGAAATCTCCATTGAATCTGCACATTCAACCAAATAAAAGCCTTCATGTCAATTGGGTGTATTTCAACTGCCACGGGAACACTCGGAAGTGCAACACAAGTGACAAAAAATAAAAAGGAAGGATTAAGAAACAAAAGCAGATCAAGCTAACTTTTTACTCCTATTTCCTACTAGTATTTTGGAGAAAGATACACGAGCCACGTCACATAAATATTGCTCAACCATTTATTTACATAGTTTTATATAATTCTGACCATAAAATCATATGTGTGAACCATAATCAATACCATCAAGATTTTATATGATGACTAAGGGCACTTATATTACTTTTAGCTAGCACATTTGCCAAAAAGAAAAGAATGCGATTATTATCCGACATTCCATATATAAAATTCATTAAATTATCTCATGCTAAAATTTGTTTAGAACTATAAATATATGGAGACAGGCATATAGATGTCACTCAAACAAAATATAAGCATTTAAATCACTACACATACTTATCAGAATTATCAGACCATCATGGGATATAAGCTAACAGAAGTTTGTAATAACAACAAAATTTGTTCAAAATTATGTAAAGAAGTCATATGTATCTAACTTATGAATCTACCAATACAACCTGCTAACTAATACCCAACCTTCAAAAAACTCTATTTGTGTAATTTCTTACAAAACTAATTTTTTAATTATAACTCATTAATTACAAAAACTCACTATTAGAAATTAGAAATGAACATGAAGAAAGAAAACTAATTGGAACCGTTAGGAACACAAAATACAAACTCAACCCATTTCACAGAAAAATTACCCGAGATAGTTGTTATAAAACTCAAATTTGACCCGACCCGGATCCGAACCAACCGATGAAATCGGGTAAAAAGATTTATTTTTAAAATTTGATTAAAACCCTATTCGAATCGGGGAAAACCGCCGATTCAAACAAGTCGGACTTCGGGTTTCCGTTTCCCATTTAAAATTAACAAAATTCACGATGAATTCTTAAACTTAGAAAATACTAAACACGTAATTATAATTCATGTAAATGCAATAGAGAAAGAAATATGAGAAATGATGACCAGAAAACGTACCGAACTTGCAGTTTCAGACGGGAAATTGAAACGCATAGAGGTTAAGGTTACAAATTAGGGTTTACAAATTGGGGAAAAATTATGGATAGCGATAAAAGAGGATGTTTGAGTGCAGTTTTGTTGTGGGAGATGAATCCCACGCGAAACAATTTGCAGAAACTTGAGGGATAGAAATGTGGGTATTGATTTTGGGGCATGAATTGGAGCAACCGCATGAAGGCGCCAACCCGATACACAAATAAACAATTGGGTCTTGGCCCAATACCTTGTTGGGCTGCTATAGTATTATTTATTTGTAAATTGTGATGCTTGATTCATAAAAGAATGAAAAGGTTTAAAGGAAACCGATATACGCATTAATTACATTATTATTGTATGAGTTAAAACTTAAAAGGAGTTTAGTAAAATAAGGATATCGTTTATTGTGTAACCATCATTTATTAAACCATCCATAAGGTCAAGGCTGTCTTTGAGCGTGGGCGAGGTGATGTCTTTAAGTGTAGCGAGGTGATCGACCGTCCAGAACCATCAATACATTTGTTATAAGTTCAAGGCCATCTTTGTATCTATGCATGTGTATAGATATATATACATATAATTTGATTGTTATTGCAAGAAAAAAATATATTATAATTGTTTTAAAATAAATTAAGCTGCAACAAAATAATTATTCTTTTATATTTATATACAATAATTAAAAAAGGATAGCATGGAGAAAGTTGAACTATTAATTAGGTTTATTTCTTAATGATCCAACGATCTAGATTTATTTTTAATAATTACACTTTATAGATTTCTTTTTTTTTTTTTTTTTTTTTTTTTTTTTTGAACATAAACTTTCATTAACACCTGCTAGCTTTCAAACCGAAAGCCGCCAACAAACTACAAACACATATACAACGAGTAAGAGGCCCAATCCTTCCATACAATATTACTAAACTTAGACCTATTCTTCAACCAAATAAAAGCTCTAGACTTTATTTCTGCCACCACTTCCACAACCTTCATATTCTTGTCTTGAAAGATCTTGGCGTTTCTCGCATTCCACAATACCCAAGTGGTGATCATCACAATCCCCCTAATTATCTTCATCCTCCATTTTCCACCATGAACATTCTTATATAACATTAATAAATCATCAAAATCGTAAGCAAAAAACGGGTCTAACTTACACCATTTGCAAATTCCGCTCCAAACCCCATACGCAAAGCCGCACCCCACCAGCAGATGTTTCAAATCTTCTTCCACCACATTGCACTTTACACTTTAATAATTACCGAACTTGCACTTTACAGATTTCTTTTTAATAATTACACTTTACAACCACTAATTATTTTGTTAATTTTTAATATATTTAAAATAAAAGATATTAAATCAATTACGTTAAAAATATTATTAAAATAAATATTAAATAACAATAAAAAATCCGGCCGATTTTGTTTGGTCATCATAGGATTTTATTCCACTTTTTAAGAAACCCGCAAAACAAAGTGCTTTCGATGCCTACGTTCATCGTCAATCAGTGATTAAATCCAATATCTAGGGTTTGATAATTAAATCAATAATTAATCTTCTTCCCAATTTCATTTGCTTAAGATCGATACGTTGTTCGATCCGTCAGTTAGTTGATCGATCCAGTTTCTAGGGTTTTAGTCTTAATAATTGCCTTTTTCTTCTGCAATTGTTTGATTTCAGGTGTTGATTGATCTTGAAGGTCTTAATTCTGAGATTCTCGTGTCTTAATTCCTATTAAATACTTGTAAGTGTTCTATAATTACTTTTAACAATATGTTTAACAAAGTGTTTATTTTAGCCTATTCAAATAACCTGAGATAATATGTTCAAGTGTTATGGTAACAATGAGGTTGTGGCTTAATGGTTGTTAAAAGTTTCCACTCTTTTTGTGGACATAAGTTTTTTTCTTTTTAATTTTCTCTATACATGTTTCTCTATAGTGGTTGTGATCAGAATTGGTTACTTTAATTAATGTGAAGTATTGTCTGAGTATATATGTGAACAAGAAAGTGGTTCTTTGAAGATGATCGAGAAACATATTGACTCGAGATAAGTATACATGATGTCTTCTACTCACTATATTATCACCATCTTTGAGGTTTCTTTCTTTTTATATAGATAATACAAGCTAGCTAAATTAATCAAATGATGATTTCAGGTAAAAGAGTTGATATTTTTTTTCTTTATGTTAATTGAACATGGTAAATCAACTCGAAAGGTATTGCTCATTGTGTATAATATGAATCAGATTACCAAATTAATTTGTGCACAATAGAACATTAAATATGATCTCCTTTGTAATGATAAGTTTTAGGAACTCACTCTTAGTTTGTCTATGGAATAAAGTAACTTATATGAGATGACTACATGTGCAAGCATTTCCTACAAGGTGATCATGACTACCATTTAGTCCGAGTGAAGTACATGAGAACAAGTTGTATGCACTAGGTTCATAATGGTCAGAGTTTATGGATTTGCAACTATTCAAATGCTTTTAACTTACTAGTTTTAATGGATCAATGGATGAAACGGGTTGAACAAGGTATAAAGGACTTTTACTATCATGATTATTGTATCTTACAACCCTCTTTTAAAATTATGCACTTGGTATACTGATCTCTATTCCAACATCTCAATTGTGATATGTAAAAAAGCTTTTTTATTTATAAAGCATTCGACCCATTTCAGTTTTAGTTGTTTTATAGTGTACGATATAAAAGTATACTACTAATAGGAGTTAGTTTAAAGATTTCTCATTGACCCGTTACAATTGATAGATAGTATAAATGTTGTATATAAGAGGAGGTTTTCTCTTTATCATGATTGAGTTTGATTCGCTTTAATGTAAGAATATAGCAGCAACATATAGTAGTTTTAATTCCTTTTATTTTGACCCAATTGGCCTTATATAATCTAAAACGAACTTCTGTTTTGATTGGATTGTTAACAGAAGCTCATAAAGCAACATTTTTTTCTATGATGAATTTTATTGCAATGTGTATGGTATTAACTATTAACGATCATTAGTGTGCGGTAGATGGGGATGACAAGCTAACAATGTGTTTGGAGCCATGGAAGGAGAACTTACGAAACGAAGAATTGCAGACGTAAATCTTGAAAGTTAGTATTTGATAAACATACAAATGTCTTATGCATCTATTATAATAACAAAAATAGTGATACAATGGATTGAACCCTATGAATATAAGGTCCACTTATTTCGTTAAAATACCCCTAAAAACAAACCCATGATGAGGTGGCATAAGGTAATTGAATATCTATATATTGCTCCTTTCGGTGAACTACATTTCATCTACAAGTCTGTAACTTTAGTTGATATACTTTGTAGGTACTTTGGGCATTCTTGGAATTAGACAGAAAGTGGTTACTACTACACAAATGGTAAAGCACTCTACAGATAAACTACAACAAGCGCTTTGAAGAATAATGAAGCATATATGATGAAACACACATTCAATTGAATCATAGGCTATTTGATTCAACTACAAAGTCTCTCAAGGTTGCTGGGTCAGAGAGAAAAATTGATGTGCACTTCCCGCCCGGTGATGTTGGAATGGATGGACAGTTCAAGAGACCAAAGAGGAAATCACAGTGTAGCATTTGTAGTAAATCTGGACTCTGGGAGGTTGCTAGCAAATTTGGCTATAGCTCTGAAGAATTTGGATTGTTGATTTTTCTTGAATAAATGGTTAGTTTATTCCTCATTTTACCTCCCACTTTGCACAATATGATGAACCCCTAATGCCGATGCTTTCATTCTGCAGAGTAGAAGTAATCTCTACCTCTTCATAGTTAAGCATTATCCTAAAATAGGGGTCAACTTGGGTTGTATTGGATCTTCAGTGTCCCTGTACTACAAAAATTATCCATACTCTTACTAATTTATAGTCTTATTCAAGTATTGATATTTGTTTAAATAGTTGTTCTTACTTTCCTCAAAATTATGCTCCAATGATTCTCAATTCTTCATTCCCATCTATTTTTGAGCAATTCTCTCTTCTAATTCTGATTGTAGTATGTGATGGAAGCATAAAAATGTTCAAGATCACAACAAAACTAAAATGGTAAATTGGCAGTAGCAATTATCGGACATCAAAGACGAAGAAATGTATGGGTTTCTATCTAATGGGCACCTGTAGTTTTGCTACAAAAATTATTTAGAATTTCTTCAGACATGTCGTCTACCATATTAAGTTTTATATTTATTCAAGTTCTCTATTTGGCATTATCTTATGTTATATGGTAGCATAAAAATGTTCAAGATTATAACAGGTTAGCAATAGTAACTTCGCAACAACTAATTTTGCTGCAAAATAGAATTGATTCTATATGATAATTTTGTCTTCTACATAGATGCTCATTCTGTTTTCCTGTTACTCAAAACCACCGCTAGAGCTGCTTAAGAAAATCTATATTTTGGAAAAACGGTGTTACATTGGTCAAAGCTTGCTCCTGTAACCAATGCTAAAGTTTAATTGTTAGGTTCTGGACCGTCTTTGATCATTGACTTGAAGGGATAAATTGCCTTTCATAGTAGAATAGTAACTCCAAATCAAATCTATTGGTGTGCTGCTCACTGACGGTCACATGTTTTGCTCTAACAGAGAGTCGCCCAATAAAGATCGAAACATGTTAATTTTTGCAAAATCGTAGCTCTTTTAATTTTCTTTTTAATTTAAAGATGATACAGTAGAGGAATCTAGACCCTTCATTGTCTTTATTCCCTTACGATCTAACGGTCTACATTTCTTTTGTATACTTACATTTTTAGCACCCTGCATGTTTAAATTAAAATCGGCTAAAACTAAAAGATGACGATGATCGTTTGTACTATATTTATCTTAGAAAATAAATTTTACAAAACCAAAATATCACAGCAAGCGTTGTCGCGGTTTCTTCACCTAATAAAATAAAAATAAAAACATCTTATAACTAGATATAGGGTCTTCTTTCGACAATTAATCAGTTTTTGTCAAGGCTTTCTGAAAATTTAGAGACGGTCATGCATAAATTAAGTATAATTTTAGGGCTACGTTTAGTAAAGTCATATTATTATTATCTAATACTCACTTGTTTGTAAACTAGTGAAATAAGATAAGTAATATTTTGGACCTAAAGTATACACAAATGAGTACATTAGTGATGTACTTTTATACCACATATACTACGTACAACAAATATTATATGCACAATATTTTAATCAACACTTAAACTCATAACGTACATAGTGGAAAGATTACTTCTACACTCTTAGATCAAAGACATTTAAGTTGACACGCTTTAATACATTAAGTTGATGGTTACATACATTTAAATCAACCGGAAAAAATCTAGCTCGAGCTTTAAAATATGTTCAAGTTCGAGCTCATTAAACGATTGGCTCGACCAATGACGTAGTTAGAAATTTCATTTTGGATGGGCTGAAACAAAACAAATGCAAAATATGGTCAATAAGAATATGATAAAGTGTAACCTACAAAAAAACATACCGTGGTAGCTAAAACTATTTTATGAATAATCATAACCTAACATACTATTATGATTACATCAATAAAATCACTAACTTTGATCATTAGCAAAACGTAAACTGTAACATGATAACATTATCATTATCATATAACAATAAATTAATAGTTGAACCTCCAAATAACAATAATAAAATCGTTTAAACCAAATCAAAAGTGATAACTGAAACTCTTGAATACAAACAACAATTAAAATACTAAGAGTGAAGGGAGTGAGACTGACCATTCCACCCCTCAAAATGGTTGACAATATGGTTGAATCAAGATGGTGACTATCATTTTGAATGATAGCTTTTTTATTTTTATTTTGTGTGTGTGTATAATTATTTATAAAGTTAAAGTGGGTCCAATTTTCAATTTAATGATTATGGGTGAAAGTCGATTTTAATATGAAAATGATGTGACACTGATGTGTCTAACTTTTTTTAAAATGGTCAAGTGACCACTCCCTTTGCTCAGATTACAAACCAGTGAGACGTCATGGTCAAATTAGAGTCGTAGAAATTCTATAGGGTTTTTTTCAACGTGATACGATTGTGTTTAAAGTTAAAAGAAATTGAAGTATTCTAGTTTATTAAGAAAAGGATTGTTACCTTGGTAATAATTATAATTTATATTTATACTTATCCTATATAATAGAGAGATAATAATTGGTATTGTATTTTAGGTAATACATAATTTAGGTACACTTAAGCTTTTGAAATTTTAAATGAGCGATTAAAAGATAAAAGATTGTAGATATAAATATTTTAGTCTTCACGTCACATCAAACTACCTAATATATGTGTACGGTGCATATCATTTATCATTTCCACTATAAAAAAAACTATTTAATTAAATGGACCATTCTTTTATTGAATCGTAAAATTTAAGGTCGACCAACAATGTTTTATTATAAAAAATATTATTAGTTAGGTCGTCTCAAAATAAATGTTCATATTACTATTTATATATATCTCAAAATAAATGTCCACTTAAAAAAAATAACTATTAAAAATAATTAAACTCTCAATTTTACCTTCATTTATTACTCTAAATCATTTATTTCTTAAATAAATTCGGTCAGACTTTTCTTGAATATAAGAATAAAACTGATATTTACTCGACATATTTTAATTCAAATAAAAAAATGTTAAGAGACATTTTTTGTGTGACGAAAGGAGTACTAAACAGAAAGGAGTACTAAACAACATATAACTATTACTAAAAGAAAAAGTCTTGGGTGGGCCTTCGGATCATGGCCCCCTGCCTGTGTCCTCTTGTGACTACATCACTGGGTTAGCTTAGTTCGAGTAGCTCACGAATAACTTGACTTGTTTACACCATTGTGTCTTATATAACAGACAAGGGCCGTATAACATATATGAAACTAATGGTAGACATGGTCTAGTGAGTCACTAGGCATACACATTATGTTAGGACAAGGGCCAAATGAAAAAATTGTGGTTGATAAATTTTTTCTATAATTGTGGTAGATAGATTTGGCCATTTGGGGTTAGTAAAACGTCATGACACGTGAGTACGAGCATTTTATATGTGAGGGAGGAAGGTAAATATTACTGTGAAGTAAAGTTGACAAGTAATTTCCAACCTAAAAGGTAAAATAAGTCGGTGGGTCCAAGTACCATCTGGAGGTCTTGTCCCTTCATCAACCCGGCCCACGTAATAATTATTATAAGATTCTTTTACGACTACACATTACTCCCGATTTACTTGTAATTAACGTTTTACTTTAGATTGTTAACTAGCCCTAAAATATCCGGCACGATAAATTTGTAATTATTTTTAAAAATGTTAAAAAATTCTTATATGTTATCTGATATATTAGAATATTTTTATGAGTTAAGAGATGTTCAAATAGTCTATATTGAATTGAGAGTGTATATCGTAAATTTTCAACGGCGGTTAACAATTTTATATAAGTCAAAATACATTTACTTGTAAAGGTATGTAATTATACATAAGCAAATGAATAGTTTGAAGTAATAATGGTAGGTTGCAATTATAAACGATTACGTTGAATACGGATAATAAATTATATCATTTGTAAAACCTCTTTATACACCATATTTGTCGTCTTATTTGTTTGGTGGTTATTCTTGTCAAAAAGAAATTATTTACTGCGTTTGAAATTATGAGTTTCAATTTTCACTCTAAGAATGAAACCTCATTTGAAAAAGAAAAAAATCACTATGTATGTTATAAACCTGAAACGATATGGTGTTATTTGATTGAGTTGTCAAATAAATAACATTTTTAAGAAAAAAAATTAAGATTATATCGAGTTCAGTTCTATAATAGAGTTAAAGAAAAATATTATCAAGTAAATTTCTTAATTAACAAAGAGTGAATCAGTCGGTTGATTTTGTATTCGAGTGCAAGTCTTATTAAGGCGTTTAATAAAGTGAATAATTTCAATTATATAATAAAAGCTTTTGGTCAAACAATATAGATGTCCTTGGTTTAATGTTAAAATTACTTATTTCCATTTTACCAAGTTAAGATGTTGACAGGAAAACATATTAGATCATCAGTTTTACTTTATATTTAAAAGCAAATGTATAAAGTGTCGGCATATGTTATTATACTCTATATTTTTTTAAACTCTAAATTCTTACATTAAAAATTGATAATATTAAAGGGTTCTATTTTTAAAAATTAGGTAAAATTGAGAGATTCAATTGAATAATTGAAAATTTAAAAATTGATGACATCGAAAAGGTATTTACTATATTATTTTTAAGATTGTTAATTTTAGTATTTAAAAGAATCTTTATATACTCCGTATAAAATATTTAGTGTAAAAGTAACATAAAATAAAATTTTATCATAAAATATCAAATAATTACATATACTTAACATAAATTATGATTAAACTTAGACAATAGTGGTGTATTTATAAGTAATTTTTTTTTTCAATATATGTAACGAAAATCATGTCAACAATAAACGATTAAATGATCTTGTTTATTACCAAATATTTTTTATTACTCAATTTAAAATGGGTATATATGTTTTTCTACACATACATTTTGCTTAATCAACCTTGATGATGGAAATCAAACAAAATATACATAGAGTGCGTTTGTCAAAAATAACTGGTAGTTAAAATTTATATTTAAAGATGAAAACTGAAACTTATATTTTCTTGTAGAAGTGTTTGGTAAAATAGTTGGAACTTAAAAATGTTAATTTACATGAAAGGACAAAAAAGAAGAATCAAATATAGATAAAAAAATATTTATTAAAGAGTATTTATGTAATTTTCACTCTTCATAAGCTATACTTTATGTAATAAACTCGTTGAACCAACTTATTTTTTAAGAGTTTATTTTTTCAACAAGCTCCTGTATTTTTGTTTACCAAATGATACTTTTAGTTTAACTTATAAAAAAGGAGTTTAAACTCACATAAGCTTCTATATACTCCCTCTGTTCCAATTTAATTATGCTATTTTGACTTTTGAAGTCTTTCTTTTTCAACGACCTTTAATATATTTGTTTGTACTATATAATATTTGATGTAAAATATATGAATGGATTGAGTTTTAAATATATTTTTATTAGTATAATATACATCAAGTATTATATAGCACAAACAAATATATTCAAGGTCAAGGTTGAAAAAAAAAGACTTCAAAAGTTAAAACAGGACAATTAAATTGAGACGAAAGAAGTAATACGTCGTAAAACATACCTGCGAAGAAAAAGGAAGAAAAAAAAACCCAAAACAATTAACTTGCAAATATTATGTGTAGTGCTGTCCAATCAAATAATGCAAAAGGGACGTACAAATTCCAGTGTATAAATCTCGTATTCATTTCACTAACAAAATCTCTCTTTTGTCACATCATGTCATTTATGCGCCTTTTTCAAACTATAAATTTCACATTTTTTTGTTACTTCCATAATAATATCAACTCACACGATAAATAGAAAATGACACATCACTATTTTGTTAGACTCCTTCTGATCGTGTACAGAAACTGACGGGTCATATTAGCGTCACGTCAGCTTTTTTACAGAACTGACAGGCGGCCATCAGTGCTCCGTCAGTTTTTTTTCAGGGACCCACAACTAATAAATTAAATATTTAAAACACAATAATTAAAATAAAACACATTTCATTAAAATAAAAAACATTACAGTAATTAAAAAAATAAAGAACATTACAATAATTAAAATAAATTAGTCTAATCCGAGCTCGATTCGTTAGTTTCGTTCGTGTCTTCGGCCTCCTCTTCGTCCGAATCTTGTCCTCCATACATGTTGAGTTCCTTTTTTTAGGCAAACTGTGGAATTTTTTTACAAAGAAAGATCAACGCCTTATAAGCCGCTTTTTTCATGTTGTTCTCGGTAATTGTTGTTATTGCTTTTTGCGACATTTAGGCGGTATTCTTGACTGCGGAAAGGGTTTCAAGTTTTTCGGAATGTATACTACTTTTTGAAAAGGAACCGGCGTCCGATGAAGCCGAACTTTTGGCCGACTTTTTCCCCGGTGGACGGCGTATTGCGTTGGGTTCTGGTGAAAACAATAAGTTACAATAAAAACGGTAAAAACGATCTCAATGTGTATTTACAATTTTTTTAGATGTGAACTTTTATTTTTTTTTGCTTCACAAACATTTTTTTATAGTGAACCTTTACATTTTTTTTATTTTCCAAAAAGTTTTCATTGTGAACCTTTATTTTTTTTTTCTGCTTCACAAAAAGTTAGAAATTTTTTAAAGGGTTAATAAACAAATATGTTACTGTACTTTGCGAAAATGTTCAAGTAAGTTACTATACTATTAATTTGTTCAATTGAATTATTGAATTATTTTCATATCAAAATTAGACTTTTTTACATTGTACTATTTATAAATTAAGTAACTTAATTTAATTTATAAGTTAAGTAAATTGATTCGAGTGTTAATATTTATAAGTTAAGTAACTCACATGTCATGATTTATTAAGTTCAGTAATTCAATCAAACAAACTAATAGTATAGTAACTTAGTTGAACATTTTTACAAAGTAGAGTAATCTATTTGTCTATTAACCATTTTTTAAATGTGAAGCTTAATTTTTTTAGCTTCACATAAATTTATGAATGTGTGAAGCTTAATTTTTAACTTTCACAATTCGTAAATTTTATGTGAAGCAAAAAAAATAACCTTCACATTTAAAAATTAAGTGTGAAGCAAAAAAAAAATCAACTTTACACTTTATAAAGTTGTGAAGGTCAACTGTTTTCACCGTTTATATTTTATCTCCACCCCTTTTTATATATATTTTGATCCAAGGGCTGGGATCTGTTTTCACCATTTTTATTATATCCCTTGTTTTCACAGGATCCCAATCATATATTGAAACGACCAAATTTATTTTTCGTCTTTTAGTGTACGCGATCCTGGTGAAGTTTAGTACGCAATCGCGTAACGCGATCCCGGTGAGGGTACGCGATCGCGTACTAACAACGTGGGAAGTTTCTGATCCGATTTTAGCACAAGGTACGCGATCGCGTACATGTGTTGTGTTTCTGAAAAATGTAGGAAACTCAGTTTTTGGACCGAAATTCAAACACGAATATCTTTTGACTCGTTTACAATCAAGACCGGAAATTTTGCAAGCATGTTTTACTCTACAAAATGAAACTTTCCCAATTCACACTTTTCCAAAATTCACACTAATGACGGTTTTGAACTCAAATTCGAAAAGTGGCCATTTTGACACTTTTAGAACAAATATTTGCAAAAATTTTGATTCATCTATTCTCACCACTTTCCAGCAACTTTATTTGCACCATCCAACATGACATCACACACCAAACCATCATTTCGGCTCATTTTAACAAAACAACCCATTTAAACCCGTTTGATAATCAATAACTGTTGGGAAAAACAATGATCAAACCTAAGTTATAAATCTGAAGAGTCAAAATCTAACTCAGTTGTATTCAGGAAACTTAGTGAAAATTCCTGAGTCTGTGTTTCTGAGTCTGTGCTACACAGACTGAAGAATTGTTTCTGAGTCTGTGCTGCACAGACTGAAGATCCTCACAGACTGAAAGCCATGCTCTTTCTGAAGACTTATGAATTCATCATCTGAAGAATGAAGATTGAATACAGAAGGCTTCACAGACTGAAGTTCACAGACTGAAGATCACAGACTGATGAGCACAGACTGAAGAGCACAGATTGAAGAATGAAAGTACAAATGTACAGGAGATATTCTTCTTTCCTTAAGCTAGATACAACTGATAAGATGTTTGAGAAAGGTCAAACATCATATAAAGGTTCTCTTCTCAGCAAAGAAACCTTTTACCTTTTTGCTTTTTCTATTTCCAAGAAAAGCAAAAAGGAAGGCGTGCAAAGTTGCCCAAGATGCATCTGTTATCCCTTGGACAACTATGTAAGCTGGATAATATAGAGTTACATCCAACTCTATAAATAGCAGTCCAAAAAGCACTGCTATTATCCAAGAAATTCAAGAGAATTAGTATACTAGACCTTTGAGCTTAGGCTAAAGCATTACCACACTTACTGTGAAGTTTGTAGTGATAACTGTATCTTTGTATACTACTTGGATCGTATTCAAACCATCTGTGTGGGTTTGAATACCTTGTCATCTTTGTGAGACAAACACTTTATTGTGAATAATACTTTGATTCATAATAAACTATGTGTTAAAATTAATCTTGTTTTCCGCCTAGATTAATTTAAACTTGTTTGATATAAAACTTGGATATAAACTAACACGTTGAGATAACTGTTATTTAATCTGTATCTAAGTTTTGGGAACCTTGTGACCCAACAACTGGTATCAGAGCAAATAAAGATTTAATCTTTAACGATCAAAGGAACCCAGTTTATCAAACAATCATCTAAACCCATTTTTCTCTACATTTTCTACTTTGAAAAATGACTTCCTCTATTGCTATGGCTGGGAAGGGAATTCCAATCTTCAATGGTGTAAATTTTACTCACTGAAAATTGAAAGCTGAATGGTTTCTTGCTAGCATTCATGATGAAATGTTTAGAGTCATTCAGGAAGGACCCATTATTCTTGGCAGAATAGTTCCTGCTACTTTAGATGCAAATGGTACTATTTTGACACCTGAAAAATTTGTTGAGGCTGCCAAAAGTACCTGGACTGATCTAGACAGGCAACTATATGCATTAGATTTTAAGGCCAAGTCCATACTGGGCAATGCAGTTACTGAGCCTATCTTTGCTAAGATATCTGGCTGCAAAACTGCTAAAGCCATATGGGATATGCTAACTGACCAATATGATGGTGTAAGTTTAGTACAATCCCAAAAGAAGAAGAATCTCATAAGAAATTATGAGAACTTCTCTGCTGGTCAAGGAGAGTCATTAACTGATATTCATACCAGATTTCAGATCTTAATCAATGATCTTGAAAGGTATAATATCATCAAAGGACAGTTTGAAATCTGTGCAAAATTTGTTGATGTCATTCCAAACACTTTTTCTGAAGTTATCACTTCATTAATTGTAAGTGAAAAATTGGAGACATATGATCTCTCTGGCTTGTTTGGACTTCTACTAAATTTTGAAGAAACCAAAGCCAGAAAGGATCTAAATGCCAAAAGGATTGCAAAAGATCCATCTGCTGCCCTTGTTGCAACAACAAGGAAAAATAGAGAACTTTTCTCTAGAGCAGATTACCATCTTACTCTTACAGACTCAGAATCAGATGATGAAACTGAGTCTCTAGAAGCTGAAATGGCATTGCTAGCCCAAAGGTTAGAAAAAGCAAGATTCAAAGGTTCAAAAGGAATGCCAACTTTTGATCCTAAGAAAGCTACTTGCTATAAATGTGGGCAAGTTGGTCATATTTCTTCTGACTGCAGAGTGAAGATTGCAGAATCTTCAAGTTCTGATAAGTGGGAAGAAAAGGCCAAGAAGTACAAGAAAAAGTACTTCAACTCCAAGAAAATTGGAGAGAAACAACAACCAAAGAAACTAGAGAAAGCTTTGGTTGTTGAACAATGGATAGATGAAGAATCTTCATCATCTGAGGATGATGAAGATATGTGCTTAATGGCTATCACAGAGAGCCAGTTTGACAAAGATGTCAAATTTGCAGAAAAGGCATGTGTTCATCCAGACTGGGACAGAGGATCTGCTTACAATGTAAATCATTTTAAACTTTACTATAGTGATGCAGAAAAACAGAAAATGTTTGAACACATCTATGTAGATTTTTTGAAAAGACTGGAGGAAATACAAGATTTAAAAACCAAACTCAGTCAAGTTCAAAAAGATCTACAATCAAAAGTGAATGAAATAAACCAAAATAAACAGTACAAACTTGAGCTTGATGCTCAATATGACCTTCTCAAAAAGATCAAGCTAGAAAAAGAAGCTTATAAAAACAAAGCTGATCATTATGAAAGGATCTGTAAATCTTGGTGTATTTCATCACTTAAAAATGTGGACTGTTTATCCAAACAGATTCCAGCTCAGATACAAGCGGTCATAGGTGATGAGTTTGATCTTAAAAGTCACATAAATTCAGAAATAAACTCAAAACCTACTATATTTGTACCTGAGATTTTACCTCATACTTTTAGTCATACTGTGGGAGACAAAGTTATATTGACAAATGCTTTTGTTAGACCAAAAATAGTTACTAAAGAACTAGTATATGAGACAGAGCCAGACTCTGAAGACACAGACTCAGAAATCTCAGTCTGTGAAACTTCTCAATCTGAACAGCCTGAACTTATAATCACTAATGAATCTTTAGAAACTATAGAACTTGAAAAGAAAAGATTTATGAAAGGCAAAGTTAATATTCCCACAGTACCATCTTTAAAAAGACAAAAAAAGGTAAAAGGAATCAAGAATAAACAGAAAGGTTACAATGTGTTTGAACCTTCCACATCTCAGTCTGTAACTGGTCCAGACAATAATATGCCAAATGACAAATCTAAAGGCATAAAACCAGTAACCATGGAGTTAAAAAGGTCTCAGTCTGTGAGATCTAACTGTCAGTCTGGAAAAATCAATTTTCAGTCTGGCAGACCTAACTCCAAATCTGTTTGTGTTAACACTCAGTCTGACTCTAAAAAGTCAAATCTTAACAACCAGACTGAGACCATTAAGCTGCTTAGTGAAAACTTAATGAAGTTAACCACAGATTTTAAAACATTTGTTGAGTCAAAACAAGAGTTTAACAGAGGATCTAGTGCAAATAATAACCCAAAATCCAAAAGGACCATCATGTTGAACAGAAAATGTTACAACTGTGGAAATCTGGGACATGAGGGTATTAAATGCACAAAGTCCATTTTTAAACAAACAAAGGTTGCTTTGACTAAACAAATGTCACCTACAAACAGCAAAATCAAAAATAGAGAGGTTAAAAGTCAACTTCACAGACTTAGCACCAAAACTGCTAAAGAATTGACTTCAACCAACTCTAAAGAACCCATCAAAAGATGGGTTCCCAAAAGTAACTAATTGATTTTGTTTGTCCTGTGCAGGGTAACAGCAAATGGTACCTAGACAGTGGATGCTCAAGACACATGACAGGTTCTTTGGAGAATCTGTCAGAGTTTGTAGAAGAAGAAGGACCTTCTGTCAAATATGGTGACAACTCTGTTGCCAAGATAAAAGGTTATGGTGTGGTGAAGGCTGGCAACATCAGAATAACAAAGGTGGCCTATGTTGAGGGATTAAAGCATAACCTGCTTAGTGCTAGCCAGATATGTGATGATGATGGTGAAATCAGAATCAGAAAGAAGGTTGTTGTTATCTATAATTCCAAAGGCAAACCTATATTAGTTGCCAAAAGAGAAAGAGATATCTATCTCTTGGATCTTTCTTCTGCAGACAACAATGTAGAGACTTGTCTCTATACTCAGTCTGTGCCAGAACTAAGCTGGCTATGGCATAGGAGGTTATCCCACCTGAACTTCAAAAATATTAACCTCCTGTCAAAGAAGAAATTGGTTAGAGGTCTGCCTGATGTTACATTTGCAAAAGACAAACTTTGTCCTGCATGTACACTAGGGAAACAGACCAAGAACCATTTTCCATCCAAATTGTTAGCTACAATTGATCAACCACTGCATATGCTCCATATGGAACTGTTTGGACCGATGAGCATTAGCAGTTTGGGTGGAAAGAAGTATACACTTGTGGTTGTGGATGAATACACAAGGTATACCTGGGTCATCTTTCTTAAGGCAAAAGGTGATGCTCCTGAAGAGATTATTAATCTAATCAAAAGGGAAGAATTGCAGAAAGATGCACCTGTCAAGCAACTAAGGAGTGATCATGGTACAGAATTTAAGAATTCTACTCTCATTGAATTCTGTACTGACAAAGGCATTCTTCAAAACTTTGCCTCTGTCAGAACTCCTCAACAAAATGGCGTTGCTGAGAGAAGAAATCGTACACTCATAGAAGCTGCAAGAACCATGTTATGCCATGGTCAAATGAAGATTTATTTTTGGGCAGAAGCGGTTAACACTGCCTGTTATACCCAAAATAGATCTATTTTGGTCAAAAGGCATGGCAAAACTGCATATGAGTTGTATCATAAGAAGGTTCCAACCATCCATTACTTCCAGACCTTTGGTAGTAAATGCTATATTCTCAATCAAAGAGATCAATTAGCTAAGATGGAACCTAAATCTGATGAAGGAATTTTTGTTGGCTATTCATCTATCTCAAAGGCCTACAGAGTCTACAACAACAGAAGGAATAAAATTGAAGAAACCATCAATGTCACCTTTGATGCTTCCTCTGCTAATGATGAACATGTTTCTCAGTATGATGTTCATTTGTTAGAAGATTTATCTGTTGTGGGATCTGAATCTCAAATCCCAGTTGTTGTTAACCAACAACGGGACTCTGAAAGTGATAATGAAGATGCTCAACCTGCTCATTCTATGACAATACCTTCATCAACAGAAGATGAATCTGTGTCTAGAGATTCAAACTCTTCTGATACATGTGTTCAGTCTGTGAACTCTACAGACTCAGACTTGCCCTGTGTAGAAGATGATGCAGAACTCAGTCCTGCTATTCTTCCACCAAATGAGAATGATTTACCATCAAATGATGAATCACTTCTAGGAGTCAAAGAACACAAGTATCATCCAATTACAGAAATAATTGGAGATTATGTTTCTGGTGTACAAACAAGAGCTAAAGTGTCAAACTTATCTACTGCAAATTTCTGTTTCTACACAAACTTCCTGTCAATCATTGAACCAAAGAAAGCTGAAGAAGCCTTGAAAGATGATGATTGGGTTGAAGCAATGTAGGAAGAGTTAACAGAATTTGACAGAAACAATGTTTGGACCCTAGTTCCTGCTCCAAAAGGAAAAACCATTATTGGAACTAAATGGGTTTACAGAAACAAGATGGACAAGGATGGAGTGATAATCAGAAACAAGGCAAGGCTAGTTGCTCAAGGCTACAAGCAGGAAGAAGGCATTGATTATGATGAAACATTTGCCCCTGTAGCCAGAATTGAAGCAATAAGGTTATTCTTGGCATATGCTGCATTCAAGGACTTCAAAGTCTATCAAATGGATGTCAAGAGTGCATTTCTGAATGGCAACTTACAGGAGGAAGTCTATGTGAAACAACCTCCAGGTTTTGTAAGTTCCACTTTTCCAAATCATGTCTATAAATTGCAGAAAGCACTATATGGGCTAAAACAAGCTCCAAGAGCTTGGTATGACACCTTATCATCCTATCTTCTTAGTAATAACTTTACTAGAGGATCAATTGATAAAACTTTGTTCTTCAAAAGGAACAAGGCAGATGTCATACTAGTCCAAATCTATGTTGATGATATTATATTTGGGTCTACTGATGAAAAATTGTGTAAATGGTTTTCGAACTTAATGTCAAGATAGTATCAAATGAGTATGATGGGTGAATTAACATACTTTCTTGGTCTACAAGTACATCAGAAACCTGATGGTATCTTCATCAACCAAGGTAAATATGTCAATGACCTACTTACTAAATATTCTTTAAAGGATTGTTCAATTATGAAAACACCAATGAGCACTGCAGATAAGTTGGATAAGGATCAGTCTGGTAAGTCAGTCTGTCAAACCACTTATAGAGGTATGATAGGATCTCTACTATACCTCACTGCAAGTAGACCAGATATCATGTTCTCAACATGTTTGTGTGCTAGATATCAATCTGAACCTAAAGAATCGCATCTAAAAGCTGTAAAAAGGATTTTTAGGTACCTAAAAGGTACCTCCAACCTGGGTCTTTGGTATCCCAAAGACTCTGGTTTCAATCTAATTGGATATACAGATGCAGATTATGCAGGTTGTAAATTAGACAGGAAAAACACTTCTGGTGGATGTCAACTGCTAGGTGGCAAACTAGTCAGTTGGTCAAGCAAGAAACAGAATTCTGTTGCTACATCCACTGCAGAAGCAGAATATGTGGCTGCTGGTAGTTGCTGTGCTCAATTGCTATGGATGCAACATCAACTAGCAGACTATGATTTGGTGTTTACAAAAACTCCAATGATGTGTGATAACCAAAGTGCCATTGCCATCACTGAGAATCCTGTGTTTCACTCCAGGACAAAGCATATTGAGATCAGACATCACTTTATCAGAGATTGTGCTGAGAAAGGTAAAGTGATTCTCAAATATGTGCCCACAAATGACCAATTAGCAGATATCTTTACTAAACCTTTAAATGAAGATAGATTTTTGTATCTGCTTGGTCAACTAGGAATGCTCAACCCCTAGTAAAACCTTGAATCTGTATGATTCAATTCTCAGTCTGTGTCTGCTTTTCAATCTGTATAACTGTATTCTCAGCTACATACAATCAAAAAGCACAGACAAAGAGATGTTTTTGTACATACTTTCTAAGAAAATACCAAAAAGATTTTATACCTTATATTTTTTTTCTTTCTCTCTCAGTCTGACTGATTATATGTTTCAGTCTGTGTGACTTCTTCCAGATTAGCTACACAGACTGACCATATTCATTCAGACTAGACCCTCTATTTTTGTGCTTTATTAATTCATACGGTTCGTATTTTAGTACTATTAGTATTAATACTGCTAGTTACTTTTAGTACTGCTGGTTAATACTGATAAGACTTTTTAACCAAAGTAGCTACCATTTCCATCCCTGATTCGAAAAAGAATAAAGGGTTTGAGGAACTAACTGCTTTTATGTCTGCTCATCCATTAAGGGGAGCATTCTTTAACACAGTTCCTCAAATATACCCACATTTTTTAATGGAATGGTGGTATACTTGCTCCTCAAATAGTACCAATACTGCAATTACTGGTACTATTGATCATGGTAAACGGGCAGTTACCATTGATCAGGAGTTAATTAGGAATGTCTTAGACCTGCCTTTGGGAAATAATTTTGAACCTATTCCAACCAAAGAAGCAGCAAGGGCTTCTCTTACTTTGGTTGGATATACCAAAGAAAAAGGCACAATTTTGATGTCAGGATTCACCCCCAAATGGAAATTTTTAATTTTTGGCATCATTAGGAGTCTAGGAGGTAAATCTGGTAGCACAGGGGAGCTAAATGAGTTTGAAACTCAGCTGTTGAGCTCATTCATCACTAGTTTAAACATCAACTTTGCATAGTTGTATTTTCAAGAAATTTTAAAACTGGTGAATGAGTCAAACAGAATTTTTAATGTACCTTTTATAAGGCTACTCTCCCTGTGCATCCAATCCAGGTTAACTGGGTCTGTATATATGTCCTTTAATAATAAAGTGGCAGATATACCTGTTCCTGTGCTCACATATAAAGTGTTTAACCATCCGGTTCCACTTTCTGGAGCACCTATCACTGCTGCTATGCAGCACTGGATTGATCACCCATATGTTGTTCTGCATCCATGGAGGGTGATGATTCAAGTGATAGTATGGGTAATAAGACCCAGGTTGTTGAAGATCGTGTGGCTGAAGCAGAGCACACAGACTCCGGGGATACAGACTCAACTCAGTCTGTGCACTTGGAGTCAGACTCAAACATTCCTGAGTCTGTTCCATCTTCAACAGAAGATGCAGGTAGTACTTCTTCTTCATCTGAGGACATGGATATAGATCAACCTTCTTATCCTAGCCCATCCTCACCCACAAAAGAGAGTCCCAAACAAACCAACCCAGATGAGTCACCACTCACTCTGGAGGAATCACCAGACTCAAACCCCAAAAGTATAGCACAAATGGAATCATCATCCATGGAACTGGATGTCAACAGAACACCTTCCAGTGCTGTAGACCATTCCATTACAGCTCTGCTAGAGTCTGTGGTGCCAATGGCTACCCAACTGACCCAACCTACACCTAGTTTAGTCAGCTTGGATACCCACATTGCTGCTGCTACACTGACCCCTGTAGAAAGCATTGAAGAAGATGCTCCAATCCTGAGCACTACCAACCCCCTCTTTACCCCACTCACAATGGATGGACCCATATTGACCACTAGTCCTGCACTAGTTCACATTCCAGTGAGTCTTTTCTTACACCCCTCTTCACAGATCGACAATGCCCCAGTCATGTCACAGACTGAGGTACAGATCTCCTCTTCTTTGCTCCATGATCTACCATCTTATCACCAGATGGTTAGTGAGGGCATACAAACTTCAACATCAGTTGCCAGTGATACTGTTCCATTACACCAGGAACTGTTTGAGGCAACAGGTGCAACACAATCATTTCCCCGTGATATCTTATCCTATCACCGGATTAGATCTGAGGGAACAACTACACCACTCAATGCCTATGATCGCTTTTCCTTGCACAGGACACAGAGTGAGGCAAAGAGTGCAACACCAAAAGATTCCAGTGATCTTGCTCAGTTTCAACATGAGTCAAGTGAGGAACACATACCATCACCCAATTCTAACCCCTCCAACCAGACCCAGTCTGTGCCTTCTAGTACACTTAATGATGTGCTTTCTGCCATCAACAGGTTGTCTGAATGGGTACAGACTGAGTTCACTAATAATAAGAAAGAGCTAGAGAAGATGCAGCATCAAGTCTCTACTATGGTGGATAAAGTGGATATGCTGGAGGAAAAGGTATCCAATAGGTTAGATGCAATGCAGACCACCCTCTCAAACTTGGTAGATGATGTCAAAAAGGGGGAGAAGATGAAGCATGGGTCTGCAGAAGCTAAAACCTCAAAAGATAAAGATTTAAATAATAAATCCTTAGATTTAGGGGGAGATAGCAGTGAGGGAGATGATGGAGATGATGGACCCGAAGGTGCTAGGGTGAAGTCTCAGACTGAAGCTCAGTCTGTGCCACAGACTGAAGATATGAGTGCACAGACTGAGGGGGAGCAAGAGAGATTGCAGTTAGGTGAACATGCTGAGATGGTTGCACAGACTCAGGGGGATTCATCCATTGTCTTACACATAGACCCAATTGCAACTATCTCAACCCAAGGTCAGCTGGAGTTGAAAAGACCAAGGGAAGAAGAAGAAGAAAATGTTCAACCTCTGTTAATCAAGAAAGCCAGGAAAATGAAAAGAATGGCCAGGAGGATTCCTGAAACGGATATCTTTGATTCCCAACCAAAAATGAAGGGGATCAAAACCTGGGACCAGTTCTTAAAGCTGGCAGAAGAACAGGACAATGACGGTGATGATGATGATGCCATCAATCCTGACTGTAGTTCTGAGTCTGAAGTTTTCAGAAGATCAGATGATGATGAAGATGATGCTACTTTTGGAGGTGTAGGTGAAGGAGCCTCCAAAGTCAAGACTGGAGAGTCTCAGTCTGTGCCTTCTGAACCTGCACAAACTGAGACACAGCATCAATCACAGACTCAGAGCTCAGAGCAACCAGCAGCAAGCACTGATGATCTAATTATCAGTGCTGAAGCCATTCAAGCTGAAGCCTATCCTGCTAGACCAACCACATCAACCAGAACACTGCCTCCAGGTAGAAGTGAGATTGAAGACAGAATGCAATGGAGAAGTGCTCATCTGATAAGCACTTATCCTGGGTCAAGCTCTACCATGGAAGAAGTAATGGATAAGGGTAAGGGCAAGGAGATTGCCTTATCCAAGCAGGAAAGATTAAGCAAGATCAAGAAGATGGTGGATGATCATGCTGCTGGAACAAGAAATCCTGAACTGTCAAATCTACAGGATGAGCTCTTGCAACAAGAAGCTACTGCTCAAGGTATGACCTTAACCGAATACTCAAATGTATTATCAATTGAAGAGCAGAAGCTGAAGGAAGCAAGATTTGTTGACATGCTCTCCAAAGAGTTAGAAGATGAAAGTTGTTCACAGACTCAGATCAGAATGAGTCAAGTTGAGCAACAGATCAAAGAAGATGAAGAGCTGTCAATAAGATTACAGAAGATAGAGAGCCTGAAACCAAAGCTACAAGCCACTTTCCAAAAGTCAAAGCACAAGCAGAAGATCAGAGAATGTCATCTGAACAAGATTGGACAGAAATTAAAGCTGGAGCTGACTTTGACCAAGAGCAAGAAGATGGTATGGGTGGATGAACTGTACACTCTAGGGCTTAAGGAATGGCAATCCATTGCCAATCTTTTGAAGAGTGCAGCTGACAAGGATCTGAAGAAAGAAGTTCTGGATGAGCTATCTTACCTGATTGAGCTAGTTCTCAGTCTGGGGCTCATCTCAGAAGAAGAGTACAAGTTGTTTTGTATAGCAAACAATTTTGTAATCAAAAAGAAGTCAGCTGGGTTATCCACAGAGAATGAGCAGAGAAGGGAGCATCCTCTACCCAAAGGTATTGTTTTCATAGATAGATCTTATGTACAGACTGACAACATTGAAGGTCTGTGCTATAGAGATATCAATGGGATAGAGTGCTTCCTGGATCAAAATGGACTATATAGAGAGTCTCTGCTACACTGCATTGCCCTGCTGAAGGAATGCAAACATTCTCAAGCCAGACCATTCAAAAGAAGACTGATCAGCTGGTTATTCAACAACCTTTCCCAACTCAGGATGATGACTGGACTTGAAGATATCTGCAAAAAGATCATCCTAGAGTATCAAGAATTTGAAGACAAATCTGATAAGGAAATGGAAGAACTGTTGAAGAGGAAAGTGGAAAAGATGAAAGAGATCAAGGCTCGGAGAAAGGACTGAAGATTGTTATATTTATATCATTTACAATCTTATGTAATAATTGTAATATTTTTGTATACTAACTATGACTTTGACTATATATATAAGTCTAAAGATTCATAAGTTATGTTGTACTTTAGTATTTATTATTTCTCCTTTATCTTTTATAAATAGATTTTGACATCATCAGATAGGGGGAGATTGTTGGGAAAAACAATGATCAAACCTAAGTTATAAATCTGAAGAGTCAAAATCTAACTAAGTTGTATTCAAGAAACTTAGTGAAATTCCTGAGTCTGTGTTCCTGAGTCTGTGCTACACAGACTGAAGAATTGGTTCTGAGTCTGTGCTGCACAGACTGAAGATACTCACAGACTGAAAGCCATGCTCTTCCTGAAGACTTATGAATTCATCATCTAAAGAATGAAGAGTGAATACAGAAGGCTTCACAGACTGAAGATCACAGACTGAAGATCACAGACTGAGAGCACAGACTGAAGAGCACAGATTGAAGAATGAAAGTACAAATGTACAGAAGATATTCTTCTTTCCTTAGGCTAGATACAACTGATAAGATGTTTGAGAAAGGTCAAACATCAAACAAAGGTTATCTTCTCAGCAAAGAAACCTTTTACCTTTTTGCTTTTTCTATTTTCAAGAAAAGCAAAAAGGAAGGCGTGCAAAGTTGCCCAAGATGCATCTGTTATCCCTTGGACAACTATGTAAGCTGAATAATATAGAGTTACACCCAACTCTATAAATAGCAGTTCAAAAAACACTGCTATTATCCAAAACAATTCAAGCAATCTAAGAGATTCTTGATATTTAGTATACTAGACCTTTAAGCTTAGGCTAAAGCATTACCACACTTACTGTTAAGTTTGTAGTGATAATTGTATCTTTGTATACTACTTGGATCGTATTCAAACCATCTGTGTGGGTTTGAATACCTTGTCATCTGTGTGAGACAAATACTTTATTGTGAATAATACTTTGATTCATAATAAACTCTGTGTCAAAATTAATCTTGTTTTCCGCCTAGATTAATTTAAACTTGTTTGATATAAACTTGGATATAAACTAACACGTTAAGATAACTGTTATTTAATCTGTATCTAAGTTTTGGGAACCTTGTGACCTAACACCTTCTTTTATTTGTGCAATACAAGCTGCATTGTCTTCATAAATTACTGTTGGCAGCTTTCCTTTCTCTAGTCCGCATAAGGTCACAATGAGTTGCGTCATAGACCTTAACCAAACACACTCTCTGCTAGCTTCATGCAATGTAATAACCTCAGCATGATTTGAAGATGTTGCAACAAGTATTTGCTTTTGAGGACGCCAAGAAATTGCAGTGCCTCCATTCGTGAATACGTATCCAGTTTGAGATCTAGCTTTATAAGAATCAGACAAATAACCTGCATCTGCGTAACCAACCAAACCTTGTTTTGAATTGTTGGAATAAAATAGTCCTAAGTCAGTACTTCCACGTAGGTATCGAAATATGTGTTTGATCCCATTCCAATGTTTTTTGGTTGGTGATGAACTAAACCTTGCAAACATGTTAACTACAAAAGAATTATCAGGTCTAGTACAATTTGTAAGATACATAAGCGCTCCAATAGCACTAAGGTATGGTACTTCTTGTCCAAGGACCTCTTCATTTTCTTCGCGAGGGCGAAATAGATCATTGTCAACATTGAGTGATCTAACAACTATTGAAGTGCTTAAAGGATTGGCCTTGTCCATATTAAAACGTTTTAAGAGCTTTTCTGTATAATTTGACTGATGAACAAGTATTCCATTATGCATGTGC
Organism: Gnaphalium uliginosum; assembly: GCA_963930675.1. Lineage (NCBI taxonomy): Eukaryota > Viridiplantae > Streptophyta > Magnoliopsida > Asterales > Asteraceae > Gnaphalium > Gnaphalium uliginosum. The sequence continues at coordinate 35,442,397 of OZ005685.1, forward strand.
TCAATCTGTAAATCAAGACAGTATTTGGTTTTTTCAAGATCTTTCATTTCAAATTCTTTCTTTAATTGCACAATAACTTCCTTGATTACTTTATTTGTTCCAATTATGTTTAGATCATCAACATCGACAGCAATGATAACAAATCCAGATGTTGTTTTCTTAATAAAGACGCGTGGACAAATAAGATTATTTATATATCTTTTACTCATCAAATAATCGCTTAAACGTTTATACCACATGCGTCCCGATTGTTTCAACCCATATAAAGATCTTTGTAGTTTGATGTAATACATTTCTTTAGGGTTTCCACTTAATAGTTTAGGCATTGTAAATCCATCTGGGATCTTCATATAGATATCACTATCTAATGATCCATATAGATAAGTTGTAACAACATCCATAAGACGCATTTTTAGATTTTCACATACCGCTAGATTGAGCAAATATCTAAACGTAATTGCATCCATAACAGGAGAATACGTTTCTTCATAATCAATTCCAGATCTTTGCGAAAAACCTTGAGCTACAAGTCTAGCTTTGTATCTTGTGATTTCATCTTTCTCATTTCGTTTTCTTATGAAAACTCATTTGTACCCTACAGGTTTTATGGCTCTAGAAGTGAGAACAATACAACCAAAAACACTTCGTTTATTAAGAGAAGTTAATTCCATTTGTATTGCCTCTTTCCATTTATCCCAATCTTGTCTACTTTGACAATCCAAGACAGATGTGGGTTCGAGATCATCATTTCCACTAATGATGTCACATGCAACAGCATAAGAAAATATCTCATCAACATTTTCCATTTCAAATCGATTCCACAATATTCTTGTGTGACCATAATTGATGACGATTTCTTTATTGACGTCATTGACTTCCTCTCTTTGAGAAATGTCTACATTTTGCGTTTCTTCAAACACATCATTTGTATGGTCAATTGCATGTTCTAATCATTTTCTTTTTCTAGGATTCTTATCCTTTGAACCAATCGGTCTCCCACGTTTTAAACGTGCTTTAGGTTCTTGAGTGACTTTATCATTAGATTGTTCATTTGGAATTTCTACCCGAGCTAGAGCATTAGCAGCTGATATATATGATTTAGTCACTCTTTGGGTATCAGTAAATGCATCGGGTATTTAATTTGCAATTTCTTGCAAGTGCATGATCATTTGAACCTCCGTTTCTCTTTGTTTAGTGCGAGGATCAAGATATAGCAAAGAAGGTTCACACTATGAAACATCATTTTCTTGAGTTCTCTTTTCTCCTCCCAGTGCTGGGAAATTTACCTCATTAAAATGGCAATCAGCAAAACGTGATGTAAACAAATCACCTGTTGAAGGTTCAAGATACGTTATGATGGATGATATTTCGTATCCAACATATATTCCCAATCTTCTTTGAGGACCCATTTTTGTACGTTGTGGTGGTGCAATGGGAACATATACTGCACAACCAAATATTTTCAGATGAGAAATATTTGGTTCTTGCCCAAAGGCAAGTTGTAGAGGAGAATACTTATGATATGCACTTGGTCTAATACGAACTAATGATGCACCATGTAAAATTGCATGTCCCAAAATAGACACTGGCAATTTGGTTCTCATTATCAAAGGTCTAACAATCATTTGAAGACGTTTAATCAATGATTCAGCTAAACCATTTTGTGTGTGAACATGAGCTACTGGATGTTCAACAACAATTCCTATAGACATGCAATAGTCAATGAATGCTTGAGATGTAAATTCACCCGCACTATCAGGTCTTACTTTCTTAATTGCATGATCAGGAAAGTGTGCTCGTAATTTAATAATTTGTGCAAGAAACTTTGCAAATGCCTTATTACGAGTTGATAATAATCACACATGAGACCATTTGCTTGATGCATCTATTAAGACCATAAAATATCTGAATGGTCCAGATGGTGGATGAATAGGTCCACATATATCACCATGAATTCTTTCAAGAAACTGTGGTGATTCGTTTTCAACTTTAAGTGGTGAAGGTCTTACAATAAGTTTTCCAAGAGAACAAGATGTACATGGAATCATTTTATCATGAGTGATCTTCTGATCCTTAAATGGATGTCCACGTGTACTTCCAATTATTCTTTTCATCATTGTAGATCCCGGATGGCCTAATCTATCATGCCATAAACTGATCATACTAGGATCACAATGCTTTTCTTTAACTACCGTATGAGATTCTGCTACATTTATATGTGTATAATGTAAGCCAGAATTAAGCATCGAAAATTTTTCTAACACATAATTCTTATCAGTAATGTGTAAATATTTTCCATTTTCTGTAGTCACGGATTGATGATCATATCCATTAAGATATATGTCATTAAAACTCAACAGATTTCTTGTTGATTTTGGAGAGAATAAAGCACTCTCTATTAAAAACTTGGTACCATTTAAGAATGTAAATCTGGCTTTTCCAACTCCTTCTATCAAGTCCGCGGGACCAGATATTGTATGTATTATTGCCTTTGTTGGTTTCAATTTAGAGAAGTATTTCTTAGCTTTAAAATAGTGTGTGGTACCACTATCCCGTATACATAGATCTCCACCATTTACCTTATGTTCTGGTCCGTTGAAATTCATATCAAACTTCAAATATGAAAAATATATAGTGGGTATATATAAGTAATAACAAGAAATGTAATAAAAGATTTATATTACTTCGGGAATATATTACACGAAATGAAGACCTAGTCATGAAAAGGGAAATACATAGTTACTGATAGGGAAGACATAACTAATTAAAGGGAAACATACTTAAGAAAAGCGAAGCATAATTATGATAGATTATTGATAGCCACATTGGACCACATGTCAATGTCATTGCAGTAATTTGCAGCATTCATCTCAACATTTGTGAACTCAAGGTCACCAGCAAGGTTCACTTCTTTATTTTTCCCGACAATGGATGCCTTATAGAGCTCATAGAGATGCTTTTGTGTGCGACACATTTTAGCCCAATGCCCTGTGCTTCCACATCTATAACAGATGTCCTCAGGGTTCTTATTAGAGCTTGCTCCAGCATCATAATTTCTTCTTTGTGGTTGGGACTTGTTATCATATGGACCATTGTGGCGATTGCTTTTATAGCCACGACCACGTCCACGACCACGACCACGACCACGACCACGACCACGTCCACGTCCACGACTACGACTACGGGAATGGTCTCTGTTATTGTTATAGTTATGACCACCATCATGGTTATGATTATAACGATTATTTGTGACATAGCCTCGCCCGCATCCCCGTGTATAATTTTTTGAATCATCTTTGTTTGTAGCATTTGCCTTAGCAAATGTTAGGGAACCTGCTGGACGAGCCTGATTTTTCATAAGGAGTTATTGATTCTGTTATGCAATAAGCAGAAATGCATTGAGATCAGAGTATTTTTTGAAATTCATTAACCGATATTGTTGCATCAAATTAATGTTTGATGAATGAAATGTGGAGTAAGTTTTCTCCAACATATCCTCATCGGTTACAGGATCTCCACAAAATTCAAGTGTGGCAACTATACGGAACATAGCTGAGCTATAATCATTTACTTTTTTAAATCTTGGAACCTTAAGTTCCTCCACTGATCTCTAGCCGTTGGAAGTAAAACTTCCTTTTGAATGTTAAATCTCATTTTGAGAATTCCCCAAAGTACACTTGGGTCTCTAACATTTGAATATTCAAGTCTTAGCATACTATCAATATGCTTACGAAGGAAAACATATGCTGTTGATTTATCTTTTGATGAACTATCATTGTTCTCATTTATGGTATCCAAGATACCCATGGATTCAAGCTTTGATTGCATATCTAGAGTCCAAGACATATAATTCATTCCATTTGCATCGAGTTGTTCAAACTCGGTCTTTGCAACGCTTGACATATTGTGGCAATCAACAATTTGATTAAACAACAACAAGAACTAGTATATAAATACATCAATAGTTAGAGCAATACAGAGGAGTGGAAAAATCACAAATATAAACAAGCCTAAGAAAAAATACAGTTCTCCTCGAGGGAGAATTACAATTGGGATAATGAGTAGTACTAATATTACAAAGATAAAAAGTAAAACTGGATAAATCATCTTGAAAGAAATTATTATTATTAATTTTTTTTAACAGAGATAATTGTGTATGTTTTGTAAGAAACTGAAGATTGTTTGTACCCAATTTATAGTGATAAAGTTAGCCGTTATAACACCGTCGGTTAACTTTTACAACGATCTCATAACCGTTGTAAATTATTATTATTATTATTTTAAAAAGGTAAGACGGTGAAACGGTAAACTTATAAAAATATTATGCTCAGTTTTATAAAGATTTTGAAGCATAATGAAATGTTTGTTAATAAAAGTTGGTAAGACGAATAAATAAAGATTAGTATACATATAAAGAAATATATAGAATAAATGTTAGAATGCGTAAATAAATATTAGTATAATAATAAAATGTTAGCTCGCATAAATAAATGTTAGAGTGCGTAAGTAAAGATTAGTACAATAATAAAATGTTAGATTGCATAAAATAAAAGTTAGCACAAGAATATAAGGTTAGTATGCATAAATAAAAGCTAGCATAATAATAAAGAGTTAGTAGTCCAAATGTTAGTAGTCTAAATGTCATGATTAAACTTAACTTACTTTCACTTATTATGATGTATAGTCATCTCTTTTTTAGTATATAACTTATAACTTATTAATAACAACATGTTTTCACTTGGTTAATAATGATAGTTATGTTTCTAGTATATAATATAATTTATTAAGAAAATACTTACCTTGATTAGTTATCTTGATTAAGATGGAGTGTTTTGATCTTCCTTAATTAAAGAACCTTCGTGCTGATAACGTGTAGTGATATAACGATAATTAAGGCTCTATTAGCAATATAATATAAGAACTTTTGTGATGGATTAGAGAGACATAATGAAGATGAGAGAAAGAGTTTACTACAAGAGGTAAACTTGGTGTATTGTACTTCATAGGATAGTGTAGTATTTATACTACTTGGATACAAACATATCCCACAATTTATGGAACAAACAACCTTACATAATTGAGCTAGAAGGTTGACAAAAGTGGCAACCAACACATAGAATTATACTCCATTTTAATTTTAGGTTATATGCATATAGGAAAAAAAGTTGAATTAGTCGTGTAATTTTTTATTGATTGGCGAATTTTAGTTAATAAAAAATGTCATATACGATTGATATACTATTTTCATTCCGCAGCGGAGCGCGGTTTTAAATTACCTTGTAATAAAACATATACAAAATATATAAATTACTGATCAATACAAAGAAAGCTCAAATTAATACGTTTAAATACCAACATACCCAAAACCAAGAAACACAAAGAATAAAGTTGTCCTGCTGATTTCAACTACTCGACCTTCACATGACTTTAATGGCTTCACCAATGAACCACTATTATTACCCACACGTGTATTGCTTCTATTACACACTTCAACACCAAGTTTGACACAATCATATGCTTGCATTGGATTCAAACACAAATTTGTATTTTCACTTAAATCCAAATTCTTTCCTAATCTTTTCAAGAAACTTGTATCAAAAGGTATCTCTCCACTCAACAAGTTTTTGCTCAAATTCATATGATATATATGTGAAAGGTTCCCAAATCCCAATGGGATGTTTCCTGTTAACCTGTTGTTTTGCAATGACAATGTGGTTAGATTTGACAAATTAGAAAAACTCGCCGGAATTTCGCCGGAGTAACCACAGTTTCCAAGCCTGAGTTCCTGTAACTTCAGAAGCTGCCCGAGTTCAACGGGCAGTTGGGTAGACATTGGATTGTTTTCCATGATGAAATACTCTAAACCCTTTAAGTTGTGTAACCCACTTGGTAGTTTGCCTTGAAAACCATTGTTGCTTAGTGCTATAAACACTAAAGAAGTAAGCTCCTGAATGGTGGTTGGAACACTTCCGGTGAGTAGGTTTGAACTCAAGTCTAGTTTTTGAAGCCTACCCAGTTGTCCAATTGTGGTTGGGATTGAATTTGCGAGTGAGTTGTAGCTTAAATCAAGTCCTACTAAGTTACTAAGTTTGGGAAGTTCATTGGGTATGGGTCCGGTGAGGTGGTTATAGCTCAAGTCAAGATGGACTAAAGAAGTCAACTTTGAGATCTCCGGTGGGATGTTGCCGGAGATTTTGCTTTGTGATAATGTCAAGATTTGAAGTGAAGGTAGATGAGTGAATAGTTGAGTAGGGATGGAACCAACAAGATTAGGGTTTGATCTAAGACTTAGTTGTTGTAAAGAAGATTGAAAAGGTATGTTTGTTGTTGGGATAGAAAGAGTTGTTTTTGTTTTGGTGAAACATTGAAAAAAGAAGATAGATTGAAGGTAAGGAAGTTGAAAGATTTGTGAAGGGAAAGTAGCAGTTTTTTTGCAATTAGGATTAGGTGGTTGACCAATGTCAAGCCTAGTGACATGAAGGTGAGAGTCAGTGACCCCTGGTTTGCATTCAATACCAACCCAAGAAGTTGAAGGTTTACATGGGTTTGGGTAACTGATTCTCCATTTTTGGTCAGAAGAAAGTGTTTCCATGATGGTGAAGAGGGTTTGTAGTTCAAGTGGGTCCATGGTAGATTGTGGTGGTGGTTGGAGGTGAGTTTGGTTGTGGTTAGTGGTGGTGGTGGAGACATGATGAGGGGTGCATTCTAGGAGGATGAATAGGAGGATGAGAATGAGCATTATGAGAAAGAGTGTTTTTTTTTTTGGGGAATTTGAGCGTGTTTTTATGGTGTTTAATTTTGGTAGTGAATGATATATGTTTTAATCACAACAAGTTAAAGTTTACTTGCTGTGTGGGATATCCCATCAAACATGGGGTGTGTGTCTTTAGATCCCGTGAATGGTTGGTTGTATACTTATGTACGAGAATACGGTTATTTATTTAAGGGTATGTTTGACAAAAACGGATTAGAATACTCTTATTCAAAAATATCGAAATCAGAGGTTATTTTATCTCACACATATATTAAGTTAAGTAATAAAAATATTTCACTTTTATCTAATATTGTGTGACTTGCTATTTCTCTTTTCGTCCTAATCCTTGACACAGAGCATAGAGGACTTTATAGAAGTTTAAGTTTGATCATGCTCTTATAAATAAAATAAGCTTTGTTTGGTAAAAAAGAATAGGCTTACTTTTTCATACATAAAGAATTTTTAACTTCATTAGAGCGTTTACCATCAAGACACCCAAGACTTGTGTCTTGGAGCCACATCTGTGCCCCTTAGCGAGGACTTACCCAAGACTTGAAACTCTATTTTTACCTCCTATGAAGATGTACACATAACTTACCAATTAGAACCCGCAAAAACAAAGGACAAAAGCATAACGCACATCCTCCCCGGGACATGTTTGAGGACGCCAGAGCCAAGACATGGGCGTGCCTACGGTTACAGCCCGTCTTGGCAATGGAGGACGGAGGGAGGAGGCCCGCCTACTAGAGCTCTTAATAGTTAAATGCATCTTATCATGTGTCCCAGGACAGACGTAAGCAAATCTCTAATGAAAATGTAACATGATCTATGTTGCATGTTATTAGGAAATACAGATAACTATTTAAAAGTGGAATTCTCCCCAAATTTAGAAATCTATAGGCTTCATTCTTGACTGGACGGATTTGATGACTAATTAAAGGTAGGAACAAGTTTCGGAGTATCTCAGATAAGTTTAAAGGAAAAAAAAAATTGGTAATTTCTTAAAAGATATTGCGTCTCTTAAGAAGGTCTCATATCTTCTTTTCAAGAACTTCACAGATTTTCTTTTCAAGAGGTTTAGGGTTGCTGCAGTTAGGTCTCATGGTTGCTTGTGGGTAGTGGGTTAATTTGAGGCTTTCAAGCGATTGGCAATATTCAGATTCGGAATGTTCTTTTTTCAGGTTGAGGTTCTTTCTATCACAACAGCGGTGATGCACATTGCTTTTGCGAGCTTGGGCGTTTCATAAGAATGCAGCAGATGTAGGTTTAATTTGGGTCTTCATTGCTCTTTTAGTATGCTTGGTGTTTTTTAAATTATTGTTGTTGAGGATTCACATCGTTGTAGTTGGTTCATAAGTAGTTTTTGACTTTTTTTCTTGGTTTAGTTCTGTTGGGTCAGTTTTACCCTTCTCAGTTACGAGTTGTTTGTTCTTCATTCAAATCCTTCTATCGTGTTTTTTTAATAACATATTCTATAACGTTCAAAAAAACAAAAACAAAAACAAAAAAACAACAGGTAAGCAGTTGGAGTCTCATCTCACAACCGTATATATTTTGTAGAAAAGAATGGTGAGCTTTGTGTCATATAATGCTGAAACCTAGCGCTTGACTCTCCTGTGAAACCTTAACCTCGACATAATTAACAAGTGTTTCAGGGAGGTAAGCCATATATTCTTTATTGTTCTTCATAATAATTCAATCGGTATCTTCAATTCAAATGGCAAGGATACAAAGCAAATTATCTAAGAGAAGGGGAAGAAAATGGTAGATACATAGTTGGATAAAGGCAATACATTATACAGGGACCCTAAATTACGCCACCCTGCTTTCAGTTTTACGTTACATTAACTATAAATAAAATAAGTGAACTTAGCAAGAAAGTAACGGTGGACGTGTGTCACGAGAGTTTCATGTGATATTATGTGCAGTTGTAGATTAGAGAAACCACCTGACTTCACCATCTTCATCAAACTAAGGACTCCAAAATGCGACATCAGCAAACACTAATTAAACATGCGGAGGAAATTGCTGGCGTATGCCATTGGCTTCACATCAGGGTGCGGCTGAATGTGTCGCAATAATATAACATAAAAAAGTATAAGAAATGAGATAATCTATGGTCGATGATAGAAATAATGAATACATATGTATACTGAAAGAAGGCATGAAGGACTAACCACGGCTGAAAATGTGACAATCTTGGGCTCCATGGTGGGAGCTTCAAAACGAATGAAAGCACCCTTGTTTCCCATCTACAACAGCAATAGAGTTTCATAAAACCGCAAAAAGAAAAGGAAAGAGAAAAAATAAGATGATTGTACTACTGGGTATAACCAACATAAATTGATCCCCAATAGGTCAAAATTGATGTGGCAGAAACATAAGAAAACAAATAAAAATGGAACCAACGTCTAATACATACCAGCCCATTTACATGATCCAGCATAGCACAAAACAAGAGGAATGTCTGGGATTATGTCTGTAAAACAGATTTATTTGAAAAACAAGGTTTTCAAAAAGCCAGCCTCGACTCGCTTTTCCAATTTCGTGTTTTCTCTCAACGAATGTGCATGTAATCACTTTTTTCAGATGGTTAGTCAAACACTATTTTCTGATTAGCATTTTGCAACCGTCATAACCAAAACCCAAATATCCCCTTGATCCAACAGACCTATTTAGACAGATCAACACATGGGTTGATCCATCTTAGCATGCATTCATCTATCTCACTATACAGTATACATATCTATCTCCATCCACACATTATTTGCATCACATATTCATTATCTATCCCACTTTACACACCTATCTCCCTAAAACATCACCCATTATTTGCATCACATATCATAAAAAACAGGACAAACAATTTTCTAAATAGATTTTTTATTATTTGTGTACTATCATTACTTTTAAATACTACTGCTTTTTGAGGAGAGTTTTTATTGGTTGTGTACTATCATTACTTTCAAATACTACTACTTTTTCAGGAGAATATTTATTATTTGGGTACTATCATTACTTCTAAATACTACTGCTTTCATGAAAACCAAGCTTCTAAAACATTGGTGGACATATAATGACAAATTCTTACCATGAGCCACTTATTTGTGTGGAAGTGTATAGAAATATATATTTATGCATTAAAGATAGAAAACGAGAACTATGAAAGCAGAAATATATCAACTTAATCCTTATTCGTGAAAAAACACACAAACTATAGGGAAATTAGAAGAAAAAAATAGAGGGCAAGGGGGTCATAAAAAAGAAAGGGTGGGAGTGGGTATGCTTCTGTAGCGAGAGAATGATGCCATTAACATCTATATAGGGGAAGGTCGTATGAGGTTAAACATTAATAGATCATAATCCAGCTATTTAGGTAAGCTGAGTAGTGAGTAAGATCATGATCCATTTATTTAGTCATGGGGGCAGATTTGATCATTAGTTGATCCAATTCAGATCAACCATAATTTAGCAGTTGACCCAACCTCAGCTAGTTTGGAAAATATGAGGATTTACAAGTCAAACTCGCTTCATATTCTATCTTCTTTTTTCCTATAAATATACACACATTACACACACATGTTGTGTATATGCAGATGACGTCGACAACATAATCACGAAATATACACTTGACGACAAATTAATATAGTTACCTGATCACAGTAGTTTGGAGCAGAAAACACAGTGATAAGCTTTCCGTCATGCTCAATTTCATAGCCTTCATCTTTGACCTCATGAGACCGCACAACTAAATCTGAAAAATGAACTAAGTCAGTAAGAATGTATCCCGAATATGAATTTATATTCAAATTAACGAGTCCCTCCAGTTTATAAAACTGCCGCAATATCTTTTTGGGGAGTATTCCTATAATTGCCCCATATCGTCTTCAAGATAAGATGCATATCTTGCTATTGTCATTATTAAAAGGCATTGATCATACAGATTTTGGCCAGCCAGCTTCCCATTAGTTGTCAGTGAAGGGACATGGGATGGAGATAGTATTACCTAGATTATTATCCTTCAAAAACCTTTTTGTTATATCTCCACCAAAAGAGAGACCTACACCACGCTTGCTTGGTCCTCTACCAGGACCGGGTTGGGGATCACTCCATAATATCTCACACATTAACCCTGAAATAAAGCATTGCAATTCAGAACAACTTAAAACCTGAAAATTTAAGGTTTCACTAAAGTAATCCACGACATCATTCACACTATCCATACCTTCCTCTGGGGGTTCACAAAACCGATCAATTGCTCTGATGTCAGAGAGTTTCACCCCATCTTGGCTAAAGAGTCCCCCATGAACCACGAATATCTTCTCATTTATAACATGAGCTAGAGGTAAATGGCAGAAAACTTCTGCAAAGAGCTCCACAAACTTATCACTCAACTTAGATCTGACCTCACCCTCAAACCCATAAATCTTGTTCATGCTTTTACTCTCGTGATTTCCACGAGCAAGATGTATAGCTAAAAAATGTCAAGAAATGAAGACAATAATAAGATTACAACTTGGAAGAGAAAAGACGTAAAAACAACAAAAGATGCGGTCAAAGATATGTTTACCTGATGGAGACATGCACTTGAACGCAAACAATGTGAGAATAACCTCCACAGAAAAGGACCCCCGATCAACAAAGTCGCCATTAAACAAATAGGGATTTTCTTCAGAGGGGAGACCATTGAGCTCAAAGATATTTAAAAGATCATAGAACTGCATCCATAAAAGATAAATAAATAAAAAAGAACAAAGATAAAGCAACTAAATGAATGATCCATGCTTTTAATTACCTGGCCATGCACATCACCACAAACAGTGAAGTGCTTTCCATCTGGAACATTTATGTCAACCAGAGATGGCAAGGCCATTAAGATCTCTCTCGTCTGTAGAACAATCTGGAAGGCATATCTACAAAACAAAAATAAAGTTAACAAGAAAGTTAACAAGTTAGCAATAGGATACTAAACTTATAGAACAAAACTAAAACATCAATAACACAATTGCAGCAAATACCGTTTATGTAAAAATTTCTGGTTCTTGAAGTCATCCATCATCTTCTTCACAAACTCTAAAGTTATCACATCTCCTTCTATTCTTGCACCAGTATATTGTGGCTCCACATCTAGATTTCACAAAGATAAGATAATTATAAAGCCTATTACGACCAAATCTAACACATCAATTCAGAGATGCAAGCATATGAAGTACATTCAGCCGAAGCACCAAAACGCACATAATAAGGATTAAAAATATCTACATAAATCATTTTATCACGATTCGGACCTCAAACAATTTACTTATTTCATTTCACCCATGTTCTTATGTTATAACAGTCGGGTAAATCTTTTATGGTCTAAAAGGTACAATCTCATAACTCAATTTAATGTGTGATTTCTTATGATCCTTACTAATTTCAAACCTATGTTCAGTATTTCACTCTTGGTTAAGAAACCACCAGTAAAGCCAGCCCACCAAACAGTCTTCTTGACCACCAAAAACATTGCCAGTGCTGCAGATGCCACCACGGTGGCTACAATAGGCCCCACCACCAGCATCAATATAGCCACTAATGCTACTGCCACTGCTGCAGCAGTAACCTGATGGGATTGATATGATGAGCCTGTGCCCGTCCCTATAATGATAAAATAGGGAGAGCACTATTAAAATGCATAAGCATTAACCTCTGACACAAGGAAACTAATACGGAATTACATAGATGTTACAAACCAAACATGACCAGCTGCCCTATTCGACAGCATCCTACATTAATCAAGCCTTCTAAGAGCCATGTTGGCCAAGAATTGAGTTAAGACAATAGCAGGTTCCTCTGAGCTTAATCAAGTGAGAATAAAAAATGATCCTTTTGGAGAACAGAAAATGACAGGTAGCAAGAGATGAAAGTTGAAGGATTATGATACAATTTACAAAGAATACTTTCAAACTTAACTTGTATCTTAACAACATAGAAGGTGTACGAATATTTACACATCCAAACAGCAAGATGGCTGATTATCAAAGCCAGAACCATCGATAGAACTCTCTCTTTTACCTAAAGACTACGATTCCAAGGGGACCGATTCTTGGAACAAGAAGAGAATCCCGAGGAAGAAAACATTCCACCAAGGTTTCTTCAACCATCACTCCCAGAAAGAGCATATGTGAATGACAACATTCAACATACAAAAAGAAATATGGCAAATATACAAAAAAAAAAATGGGCTGTTTGTTTTTCCCCCATAATGACATTGTTCGGTCAGATGTTTTTAGCATTTTTTTTAATGGTCAGAAACTCTAAATTCCTCCTACATGCCTAAACATACTGAAAGTCCTTGTTGACATTAAACTTTTGTATATGGTTAACTACTTAACAAGCTAATCAACTTGGTGATTCCAATCTTCCTTGATTGATTATTTTAATCTAAAAGAGTAAATGTTCATATATGGTAATCCAGTAGCACTACGATTACATAGCTAATCAACCTGGTGACTCCAATCTTCCTTGACTATTGATTATTTTAATCTAAAAGAGTAAATGTTCATATATGGTAATCCAGTAGCGCTACGATTACATAAGATGGTAGTAGTTAAAATGTATTGAATGTGGTTGAGTTATGTTTAATCTAAGGGCATATCCTATTATGGTACTTTGAGTTGATGTTTCATTCTATGATAATTAATTTATTGTGGTTTAGTTATGTTAAATCTATGTTAAATATAAATTTCCCTGTTATTGTATTTTAAGTTGAATGTTTTAATTTATTGTGGCTTCGGGTGTTAATCGATTAAATGAAAGAAACAGCCTCTAAGGGTAAAGGGTAAGCTGCTACATCATCAGCAACACTCAATCTACATGATAACAAACCATAGTCTTCTATTTAGCAAGAACAAATCACTTCACATTTGCATGCAAGTAGCAACAACTTATCTAACCACAGCCACGAAAACCAAAACTCTAGCAAACTGTGAAAGAAAGAGACTTGAGCAAACCACTAATAATAACACCGATGCATAACCGTCTATTTCCAACACATGAGTATAATAAAAATGATGTTCGTTAATCCCATATGTAGGGAAAAAAAAAACATATATTGGAATAAAGCTGATGCTAGCGAAAATTAGAAGAAAAAAAATCACTAACAACTTCCAAGATACAATCAACATAAGAAGAATGATACCTATGGTTTGGAAGTCAATAGACTCAGCTACCGAGTGTTTTTCAGAAGTAGGCACAGAAATTGCTTCTTCAAACTTGAGCTTCATAACAGCTTTTTCACATTCCTTTAATTTCTTTGAAGCATCTGGATCATTCGGACATATTCGCTTCACCTAGTTTCATATATAGATGTACAGAAAAAGCAATGTACCTTAATTGTCAATTGAGAGTAATTCCGGCTCATTATAAATGGGTACAATATACTTATCATATATATGTAACATAGAAACATCGTAATAGGTAGCGCATGTCTTTTACCATTAACTTACATGAATACTAATAGAAAGGAAACTGGTTTACCGCTTGCATTATTTTTTATTTCAAGTAATAACAAAAAACAACATATGAATGTTTCATATTTAACATTGATTAATAACTTCTTCTGTCTATTTCTAGTTTCTTTGTAAAATAATTTTCTTGGTAAAAATGTTTCAAGTCTATATATTACTCGGCACATAATTATTCAATCACTCAACAATACAAAGCTATTTTTAACTACTACAATTACAGCATTCTACAACTGATGATGAGAAATACATTACAATGCACAAAACACAACCGTAATAATCTAGTGGAATCATAAGTAGAGTAAACTTATATGTGTAGATTGACCAAAAAACACGGCATGACCAAATACGCTGGTACTCTTGGTGTGAACATCTATGGATATACAAAATAATCAAATCAAAAAACTGAAGGTATCATTCTTGAACATTGTTATTAACCACATAATTTCTTTAAATCGGTAATTCAAAAAGACAATATTAGAACTTTATGTTGTTTAGTCTGTCAGTCTCTTACATTACTTGTTCGAATTTGTAAGTATTGAAATAATAATAAAAGACTCATTTTGTGGAGCATAATGCAGCAGTAATTCGTTAACAGCACATGCTAAAGAACAGATTAATTGTGTACGACATTTTTGACAGTGGGTCAAGATAGTGAAGAACAAAAGCGTTGTGTAGTTTATTAATAAAACGAATAGTTTTAGTTCTCAATTATAAAAAAGTGAAGGACGTCTTTAAATAATATAAACTAGCTAAAACCCTAATCGTAATAGCACTCTAACATGAAAATCCCTATAAACAGACAATATTTCCTAATACACTACAATACAGTAAGAATACATCTCTTGATAAGCAGAAGTCGATCGGAAGTTTACTATTTGACAAAGGGGTGCGTTAGCGGCATAAGAACACACACACCAAAACCCTAATAAAAGAGTTTATAAAATAAAAAAATCCCTAAATATATAAATCAACGATTAAAACATGTTGTTCATGATAATCAAAACAAATAATTAAAAAGGTGACACAAACCTGTTGGAAATCCTTGAGTGCTTCTTTAAACTTCCCCATAGCAAGATATGCAGCACCACGCCGATAATAACCCTAAAATTAAGACAAATCAAAAATTAAATTCATTAAACACAAAACCCTAAAATTACTTACAAAAAACATACCTTTGAATACTTCGGGTCAATCTCAACAGCTTTAGATGCATCCTGAATAGCACTACCATATTCCTCCAATTTACTATGAGAAAAGGCTCGATTCGCCCAATAAACAGCATTTTCACCGTTTATTTCAATTGCTTTTGTATACAAATCAATCGCTTGAGAAAACTTATTCGCTGCAAATACATATATACACATACGCATAAGTACACATAGCATGTAAAATAATAAAGTGAGAAATTAGGTCGATTGAAGAGTTACAATACCTTTAAAAGCATCATTCGCTTGTTGTTTGATTGATTCAGCCAATGAAACGTCTGATTTTTGTTCAGTGGTAGACATAGAGGGCATAATAAGAAGATTTTGATTGATTGAATATGTGTGTTATTACTTACAGAACACTGTATGTATAGTAGTGCATGGGTCTACCTTTTTGTTTGGAGGTTTAATTTGATTACTTTTCCACAAAACTTTAACCTAGATGGTTCCGGCGCCCCTTTCATACTCATAACTGGTTCATGAAATGTTTCATTTCAAGCCCTTGTAGTATAACATATGTTCATTTACTTCTTCCTACTTTTAATAAATTGTTATATCTATATATCCATTTTTATTATAAAAAAAATTAATTATTAAATATTACTCCCTCTGTATCACAAAAATTGCCACTCAACAATTTTTGTCGAATTTTAGATATGTTGGGTGAATGTCAGTTTTGTCCCTATATTCAAGGTAAGTTTGACTGAATTTATTTAAAAAATAAATGATTAAGAGTAATAAATTAGGGTAAAATAGGAAGTTTGTTGATTTTTAGTAGTTATTTTTTGCAAGTGGACATTTATTTTGAAGCGGAGGGCGTATTAACGTACAATATAATATATAATATTCAGAACTAAAATAGATGGCAAACATTTATGCCTTCGACATAGTTGACAAAGAGAAGCGATCAATGTTGATGAAACAATAATGGATGAATGGAATGTGGGCCCGATCTTTTTAAAAAAATCTTTTTAAAAAAATCTTTTTAAAAAAATCTTTTTAAAAAAATCTTTTTATTTGTTAAATATTTATTCGTGAGTTAATTTTTACAATTTGTTCCACACTAAATCATTATATATAAAATGGTTTAAAGTATTGAACTTAGTGTTAGAGTTCACACTCACTAACAAACTGGACCGATCCAGGTGCTCCTAAGTATCAAATTAAGTTATTAAGGTACACACATATGAATTTAAACACACAATGAATTTTGAAAGTGAAATATCAACGTAAAGAGAGATTACAGTATCGATTAAATTGATAATAAATTATAATATAATACTAATTACTAACTTATAGATGTTTTAGGACGCATGTACCATTGATTTGTAATTTGAATATAAAACAAAACTCGATAAATCTTTTATCACACGTAATATCTTATTCATAATGTAACTTTTATATTACTTTAGCAAGCATAACTATATTAGTATTATGTTTGTAAAAGAGTTTTAAAGTGTTTATTAAAGAGTTTTTATTTGTTATCATGATTTACGAATAATATTTAATGTGATTTTTCATGCCATTGATTATCCTTAGTAGGGGTATTTATTATTTGGTTCAACCGATATTGTTTGGATATTTTGGACTAGGTTATTTGGAATTGGTCTGGTTTTTAGGTGATACCGGATAAGAAATCGGTTTAATGGTTCGGTTTTGGTGTTGAATATTTTCAATTAGAGACCACTCGAAAAACCGAATAAGCATCAGCTGTTAATACTTATCTTTGATAATTCAATTTCGATAGCTGACATACAACTCTAATTACTCATATAACTCAATTACCTCAAATACAAATCCATTTTTCCAAACGACCCAATATGAACAATTAAGATGCTTTTACTTAGTATTTGGACAATTCAATTATCTTAATAATCTAAATCATAATTTAAGACTTTTATCTGGCTAAATCGACACTCAGCCGAATAACCTAAACTCTTATTTGGTTGGTTTGGATTGGGTGACATATAGTTTGAATTGGGTGTCAAGTGGATTAAGAGTTGATCAAAAGCCGAATAAACCAAATCAGATAACTCTATTAACCCGAAACACGACCGATTAAACACCCCTAGTCGTTGGGATATTCGTATGTCTACTTTTGATGGATAACTACACTATATATAATAAAAATAAAAAATTTAATTAGTAATTATCATTTTGATTATGAAAAATATATATTAAAGATATTATATTATGAAATATTAACAACTTGAATATCGGTTCAATACTTTCACCAAATTTAAAAACGTTTATTGTTTAAAATGTATTCAGTTTACACCGTTTACAGTTAATTGTGGCGGAATTTAAAATTTTATATTGTGTTTATATAAGTTCTAAATATCGTATATTGAATGCATTTTGGGCATATTTTGCTACATATATAGACATGTTTTTAGTAAGTTTTACACATACAATAAAAAGTTAAGTATATATAAATAGATGTTTTTAGAATTGAAATACATATGATAGACATTTTCAAAATAGATGTATAAGTGTATAGTTTAATACATTTTGAACAATAAACTCATGTATTATTATTATTATTATTATTATTATTATTATTATTATTATTATTATTATTATTATTATTATTATTATTATTGATATTTATACATTTACATTAATAAATTAATAGTACATCAAATTTACGTACGTATTCATAAGAATGGTTGTACCGTCTTAAATTCTCTTTCATACCATATATTTTTTATTAGATTAATAATTGTTAATAAATTTATTACCTTCAAATTTTATTTAGAAGTATTAATGCGGTTGATTTTAGATAGTTGTTAGATTAATGGTTTTGTAATAAATCTTCGATATTTTAGAGAACTTCCTAGATGAGTATTATTATTCTGCCAACATATTTTTGTTTTCGATAATTGTTTTCGATATATATGTTTTATGTTATACTGTATTTCATTATAATAATTAGCATTAAGATAAAATTTCTAATTAATTAATAATACATATCCATGTATTCTAAATAAAAAATCTAATAATACATATTATATTACAAATACCTAGAATTTATAGAACGTCAGGAATATTTTATTATTGTATTATTTATATATTTTTGTAATAGTTACAAATACAACACAATTTCTATAAACCTTCAAATAACGAAAAAAATAAGTAAATAGAGGGACCTAATTGCTTAATTGGATCTCAATTTTGAATGATGACGTCATAAAGGTGAATCATAGATTACATTTATAAGATAATAGTAAGTATGATTAAACTTGTGAGTAAGTTCGAGCTTGATATAAAAGAATCGAATACGAACTATTTATTTATATCATGCTATAATAGAATCCTAACTCGTATATAAAATATAATATATAACATTTAATAAATAATAAAACTATCGTAAGTGTTGAAGTAATGATAAATATTATTATTATTGTTTAGATGTTTGAAAAATATACAAAAATCAAATCTTAAATAATAATAATAATAAATATAATATAAGAAACATCTTATAGTTAATTGACCAATAAAATTGTTTAATATTTTTAAATTAGATAAATATAATGAAAATATGACATCATATATCATGATTTTAAAATTTACTAAAATAATACAATTATCTTTAAACACTATATAATAATATCAAATTTAAAATTCATGTCAATATCTTCTAATTCTAAATTGTAGTTAACTATCATATATTTTTATTTCAATTACAATTAATTATTTTATTTTTCTCATTCTTATTCTTACTACTACTATTATTATTATTATTATTATTATTATTATTATTACTACTACTACTACTATTATTATTATATTCTATCAACGTAATATAAAGTTTTGACTAAAGTTGAGTGTTTTCTCACAAACACCAAACTATTTACAAAATGTTCGAAACATCTTAAATATAATATATGAATCACTTTTGTGATGTCATTATTTAATTAAAATTTTAATTTGTCAATTAAGTCTTTTTATTTTCACAAATTTACAAATTTACTCAAATTTTAATTATATACTCCGTGTAATTTTATTTTTAAACGGTGACCAAAGAATTCACATCATAGTAGGATTGTAGTTAATGATTAAATACTATATTGTATTGTGTTCATATACACATTTAATTCACATAAAAAGGTACATTACTTATAATTTCTCATAAAAACGATGAAAGTAAAATAAACTGCAAGAGATAACATTAATATCCCACCAACAAACATCGAATATACTTACATACTTCCAACCTGAAAGGTCATGCATATTATTTAATTATTTTTAAAGAAGGGAAACTTCTATTATTATTATTATATTTAATATCTACTAATTGGTGAATACGAATGAAATCACTACGCTGACATGGCCCAATCTAAAGAAGTTGTTTTGAGGATGTGGAGCATTGTGGTGCAAGAATTTTTGTGGTTGTGTTTTTAGTTTTCTAAAATAACTAGATTATAGACCCATGATTATACGTGTTTGACAAAAATAAAATTATAACATTCAATTAATATGTTTTCTATCTATAATAATTGTACAAATAACTTTGTATTAAATTTTGTATGATTATTTTTTATAGAATAATTTTATTTACAATGATAGCATGATTTGTAGATTCTATTTATTTATAATAAAACAAGAGGACACAATAATAAAGTTATTCAATATAGATAAAACATAACCTATATATTAGAGAAAATAACCTATAATTAGAGAAAATATTAGCACAACAGAGAAACATAACCTATAATTAGAGAAAATATTAGCACAACAGAAAATATTAGCACAACAGAGAAACAAAAATATATGACTTTCGTATCTCTAGTCTCTTTATGTTATCTCAAACTAGTTTAAGACCTGCAAAATTTGCGAGAGGCCCCAATGATTATCTCTTTTATGGATATAATAAAAGCTTTTATGTTTGTGGGATAACACATTGTAAGTGCTTGGAGCAATATAATCTTTCTAAATCAAAAACACATCTCTTTGTGCATCCATATATTATTCACCTAAACTTTATTATAGAGATACCAAAAATACAAACAAACCCCTTCGCAGACATATGCATCCTTACAAAAATGATTTGTAATAGTTATTTACACATATAATTATATATGTCAAAAGTTGGTGAAATCGCATTTTTCAGTTATTTCCATCACAAGCACCTCGCTTTGAGCATCCATCTCTTATTCACTACACATACAACAAATACTAACGAATCTCTAGCCATGGACTACGAATCCATGAAAAAACTCTTGAACCATATTTATATGCAAACAAAATTATTTAGGACCAAAGTTAGTTGAAAAACATTTTTAAACGTATGAAAAATATATATAACCTCTACTGCACACATATCAACAATAATATTAAATCATTTGTCCAGACCTAGGCATCCATACAAAATGTGAGTCATAATAGTGATATACTCATATAATTATATAGGTCCAAAGTTAGTGAAATCACATTTGTTCACTTCTTTCCATCACAAACACATCCCTTTGAGCATTCATATCCGATTAACTAAAAATCTATTCTACACATACAATAAAGACTTCTGAATCCCTTGCCAAGGACTATGAATCCATCAAAACTTTGATGATCCATATTTATATACACATAAGCATAAATGTTGCATAAAAATTTCTGGTATTTAATCGCATTTCCTATGGGTATATGTATAAAAGTGGTGTTGACAAATGAATCGATTCATTATCTGAAGCTTGAAAACAATAGAAATGGCAAACAAAACTTGAAAACAAATCGCTTACGAAATCAAGTTTCCAAGAACAGCAAACCAAACATAGCAGAATCCAAAGACACGCTACATCAAACTCTACACTTAGACCTCAAGAATTGTGACATTGACACAATTCTTCTATCATACCAAAAATGGGCATGATCTTGACACCATTGGTAGCCTAACAAATCTAATATTTAGTGTAAATAATTAGGAGGTTCTATACATTAAAAATGCACTTTGGGCAACTTTCAAGTTTGACCCATTACCTCATAAAGTAGTGCTATATTTTTCTCATTCTGAACTCAGATATAAGGCATAACTTAAATACAAATATAAATAAGTAAATGGGTAGCAGTTGACTATACAGGTTACCAGAGACTTGCCAGACTTGCCACTCCAATTGAGCATCAGTTTCTTGCTAGTTTGATACACACAATTTCACATTGGAGCGTTGATACCACTTCATGCCAAACCTCAGATACACATGTATTCAGAAGATCTTTTCCCAAGTGATTTGTATATACAGACGAGTATATTTCACTTACACTTTGGGTCACAAACTATTAGAAATGGCAAACTATTGTTTAAGGTAAAAGCTTGAACACCTAACGAAACAAAAATAATAACAAAATCAATAGCTTGAACACCTAACGAAACAAGTAATAACAAAATCAATAGTGAATTTCATTTACAAGGATTAATAAGATTACGTACAAGAGTACCTTTTGATTCATAAACTTCATTTACAAGGTTTTCTTAAGGATCTTTGCGACGACATTTTCAAACGTTATAAAAGATATAGCACCTGTAGAATCTTGCACACGAATGACGGTGCACACCCTGCATATTGCACTGTAAGTGTAGACTCAAATAAGCAAAAGAGATGTAAAGTGCTATAACATGCAAGAGTGGAAAGAATATTCGGCAAGATATTAAAGCTTGCAAGGCTTGGTGTATTAATCCTATGCAAAATTAAGATGGTCACACAGTAGATTTAAAAGTTTATAGTTTCAATTGTTATGTAGATGATGCAAACATGTTTTTCACCTTTTTAACCCCTTTTACATTAGATTTGTGAAGCAACCTTGAAAGGGTATAGTTAAGCTAAACACTTATATTTTGAACCATTTAATCAAAAATGGGGAGTTCTTCTGAAAACATGTCTCATGTAACTCCCTTTTTAGCATTCTATTGAAGTTATTGGTTTTGCAAACAATAATTGGCATGGCAGGGTTTGACTGTTTAGTAGGGCTAAATCCTTTTGAGAAACCAATTAAACTGTTCAAGTATCAATTTCATAGCAGCTTTAAGAGTTTGAACCAAAAAAAATATTATGTTCCAGTACATGCCAAATCATTTTTACACTCATTTTGGCGTGCCTAGCATAGCTGAACAATTATTCATTCGGTTGCAATGAATATGTCTACTATTGTATGCTACTATTTAGTTTATTTGCATGTAAAGGTTGACAAGAGTATGATATTTAAGCATACCTAATATATGTCTCGTTGCGGTCTTCCCACAATCCTTGTACATATAATGAAATCACTCATCTTCTGCCAAAACACTTTCAAGGGTGGCAACAACAACACAATGTGTAGTCTTCAATATAAGTCCAAGTTAATTTTAGAAAGGTAAATGTGAAATATACATTGATCGTGACGGTTAAAACTTTCATATGTTAGTACATTTTTTATTCCTCGAAGGTCATCAATTGTTCTTTTGGGAACGCCATTGTAATTATCCCTGGTCTTCTCAACAATAGTTTTAACGGGCAAAATGGGAGGAGGCGTCGTCATAGAAGATACTTCACCATTTGTTAGCATTCTGCGTAAGATTTAACCTGTCAATACTATATCAAAAATGTACAACGACAAAACAACAAGATTGAGACCCTGAGTAATATAATATCACGAGAATGATAGTTTGATGTTTATATAGTTAGCCTTGTAATATACGACAATCAAAGCATATAAACAGTTATTGAAGTTTAACCTTGTAATATACGACAATCAAAGCATATAAACGGTTCTAGAAATTTAACCTTGTAATATACGACAATCAAAACATATAAACGGTTATTGAAATTCGAAATTGGGAAAATGTGAGGGAAAAATTGAATCTTGAAAAATGCACCGAAATATTTGAGATTGATTTTGTGATGGAATGGTCGGATTTTCTTGTTGATGTCAACCAGACTATGATCAACCCATATGTTATCATTGATTGTTGCCAATTTATCTCCTTGATATCTCCTTAAATTGAGGGACCCTTATTGTGATTTTGTATCTATAGCCTCCATATAATTATTATAGTCAATTGTAATTAGTCACACATGCCATAACATCTTGTTTATTTTCGGCAACCTTTAATTGAACAATCAATGTAATTTTTGAAATTAAATTAGAATAAATTGGTATTAACTGTATTTCAATATTTTCGGCTATTAGGAGAATAGATTATTTGTCATTTTAAAATATTTTAACATCAAGTACCAATAATGTACATGTTTAAGGTTAGATTAGTCATTTAGGCACATAAAAAAAAGGATTAAGTATGACATTATTTATATTAAGGGTTAGATCATTTCTTTGCTTGCGATTTGGTTGGGGCTATTCTTAAACGATTGTGTCCGAACGTGGTGTACCTTTACACAAATAACTCAGTCTTGCCTGTTGACCGTAAGCTCATTGACAGGGGTGTACAATTTTTGATTCGCCATTGTTAAGATTGAAAGACAAGCAAAAGTATAATGTATGAAGTTAGTTAATGATTTTGCAAGTAGGTGCGAGATCATATGGAGCTATGATATGTATTTATACTATAATTTTTGACCTAGCAAAATTGAAATACATTTAAAATTGAGAAGATTGGGGGGAAAACTTAAATTTGAAATATGGTCATCTCAATAAGCGAGGATTTGGGTTAACTGATAACGAGATTTTGGCAATAATATTTTGTTGATGAGATAGAATCATTTCCTTATTAAGCTCATCATCAAATGCCTAACATTCCTAGTTTGGTGGAAATCATCCATTAACTTACGTCCATAATATAAAGGATTTTTTTATTTTTTTATGATTTAAATGATAAATGATGTAAATTCTATATTTTTATAAGACTTTGAAATTAACAGCTCACATGGTTGACATTCCCATGTTGCCAATTAGGAAGTATTACCCTTATAATCAAATGACAAACTAAGTTGCCATATTATCATGATATTTTAAGAATCTTTTCATGATATCTCATACTAATACTTGACTTTAATTTGACCGATTTATCTTTTGATCAAATTATATATATGCATCTTCACAATAATTCATGATATCTCATACCCATTACTTACATGAACTATTATCATTGTGAATATTTATTGCAATATTATTATATTTGTATTTTAGTTTTAATTAGTATTACCACTTTATTTGTAACTATTATTATTATAACCAAATTTACTAAAAGTTTTGTATGATGGGTATGATAATTTAAATTTTAAAACTATTTCTATAATGTAATGTTAACATGAGTAAACTTTTATTTATCATATAACCAATTTTTTTTGTTTTATTTAGAATTAGTAAATAGTATTAATGTGTCATAACTTAAAATCATAATGCAAATGGAATAAGTTAAATTTTAATATATAAATATTTCAAATAAAAGTGAATAAGTTGTGCATACTTCATTTTGGCGATAAATAAAGATAAATACCGAGTAATATGGTGTATAAATAAAGGGTAAGGTTCTGAGTAAAAGGTCTTATTTGAGGGAAGGGGAGAAGATCTTTTTTACTGCATTTTAAAACAAAATTGTAAGGATTAAAATGTAGTTATGTTAAAATGTAATGAAATTTATAGGTATAAAATGCAGTAATTATCGTAAATCACAAAAAATTTGTCCTAAAATCAAGTGAGGTCTTCCCCTCGAATCCTCCACCATAAATAAAAATTACTTTAAGAACATTAAGTAAATTGATCTTTAGTTTTATGCTCCAAAGATATACACCATGTATAAATCATATTCCTAATGTTATGATTTTCACTCCAAATCAAGACTATTTCCTTAATGAAGAAGATAACATATATCAAACTTTGTTATTTATTTTAGTGAATAAGAACTAAAAAACTAGAAACTGATCCAAAATAAATTTCATATGCATTGTTTTAATATCCCATCGATTAGGACGGGCAAAATGTTCCTCGTTGTAACCAATTAAAGTGATAATAAACAACAATCAAATATAATCTTAAACATCCATTAACTTGCCAATTAGAAGGTAATGTAACCAATTGAAGCGATAATAAATTGATTTAAATTTTAAAATACAATTCAATTGAAAGACAATTAAATTACGGAGATTATTAGAGTGTTATCTCGGCGACGTTCCGGCGGGGAGCGGTTATACAAATAGTTTAATTAAAAATTTAATAAAATACAAATAGTTGTCATTAACGGATTTAAATTTTTGGCTCCCTTTGATATCTCGCAATTGTCTTATAAGTTTCCTTCTTCTTCTTTTTTTACGTATTTGGTTTATTTACTTTATAAGTATTTCAAGATTATCTTCTTACTATTATGTTTGTTGAAGTGTTGATATACATGTAGCTCACCTTTTTCTTATTTATTATTTTCTTTAATAAATTTTTTTCCTTAAATAACTTTTCTTTGATAAAATATTTATTTACTTTTCATTGTAAATCATTAAGGATATAAAGATTTTGAACTTGTAAATAATTAATCTTAACCGGTTCGTATATTTGGGTTAGTTCAATTTTACTTAATTCAGGTTTTCCTCATAATTCGGGTCATTTTTTGGTAAGTCTAGTTATTAATGAAAACTTTAACTTAACCCCAACAAGCATCACTTATTCATTTTGTGTTCATACTCTTGAGTTTAGACTCAATAAACATGGGTATAAACAACATAGTTTAAAAGCATGTTTTGTTTTTATATAAAGCGTATCATATGTACATCATGTATATATTTAAAAAAATCAAATACAAATTTAACGGTCCGTGTGTATACACGAGTTTAGAATCTAGTATTATACTATCATATTAACATCAAACGGCCACACGGGTTTAAAAACTAGTAATAATTATATAACAATCATATTATAGTAAAATAACAAATAAATGTAACAAACAAGACGAGCTCAAACTTACCTATTAGACTTAAAACGAGTCGAGATCAAGTTCATGAAATTTAAACAAGCTGAGCTCGGGATCAACTCGATCACACTTCTATATTCGATTAAGTACTAAAATTTAATAAGCATGTTATTTCTTTTTCCAACTCGTTTGTTAAAAATGTTACTTATCAAAATAACACATCGTTTTGGAAAGATGTTTACTGGAATAAGGATGCCGGCTCATGGACCTTTTCATGCGTCTTTTTTGTCTCGAATCTAAGAGACTGATTTTTCATAACATGATTTAGGTGGAGAATTGAGAATGGCGGTCTTCTCTTAAGGGGAGATCTCCGAGGAACTTATTTCTTTACTAACAATTCATGGAGATCTTAGTTTTAAATCATTGTTAATTTCTAAATCATTGTTTATTTATTAAATCATTGTTACTTTCTAATCATTGTTAGTTTTAATAAGCATCTCATTGTTTTTTAGTAATGTAAAAACTAAACTCACTCGATCCACAAATTAAGGCTACGTTTATATCATTTGTCGCGCGTCTTTGATCGTCTTCTTCTTCTTCTTCAAGCTTATGTTCTTTGGGATACACAAACATTTATCTTCTCGATCTGTATGGTTCACAAACCTTGTAATTGTCTTGGCATCCGATGTGATCAATAAGTACAGAAACAATATGATAGTTGCTTTGGTATAATACAATCGTATGATATAGAAGATTCTGCTACTTATGTGAGATAATTCTTAACAATAACAATAACAATAATAATTAATAATTAATAATTAATAATTAATAATTATTATACTTATGAAAGTGGAGTTTCTCCATGTCCCTATCGTCCTATGTTTTATTAGCTTTGTTTTGATCGTCACCCTTTTTGTATGTTACTTGCTAGTCCTAGTGTTGAGCAATTAAAAAGATTCCAATCTATATTTAATGCTTTAAATTAAACTATATTATTAAAAAATACTATATAATTAGACTAAATATATATAACTCCGTTTCAAGACAAGATGCTGGAAATGGATAATCAACATTAGTGATTTCTTATTTTATTAAGATAACATTAAGACAAGACCTTATATTTTGTCTCTTTTTAGTGTTTTATATGAACAAACTTGTTTTATATGAACAAACTGGCCGAATAATGTTTGCAATTATACAAAAAGACTTCATAAACCAAATTTCGGTGTCAATTACATATGTTAGTAAACAGATTCACATGAGCAGATCTATAGGGGCAGCTGTCCCCTCGAGAATTTTAAAATCATGTAAAAAAAAATTATTTTTAAGGTACTATTGACATTTTTTCTAATTTTTGCACCTTAAAAACGTTAAAAAAACAAAAACAAAAAAAAATTCTTTTACCCCACATTTAAATTATCCCGCCTCCGCCCCTACCCCTGCGAATTCATTCATCAGGTGTAGTATGGAAATGTGATAAAGCCTTTCTGTATGTAGTATATACATCTTGCATACAATACAAGTAGATAGCAACAAAAAAGACAACAATAAAAAGAGGAAAAACTTAATTACTAAGGTCCAGTAATAAAGTCTATATATCTTTCCCTTCTTCATCAAAAGTTCAAAACATTGAAAAACAATTAACAGATTGTCCCAATCTATGATGGAGCTAAGCCTAAGTTTGATTGCAATATGTGGTGCAGGGATGGTTGTGGTGATATATGTATGGAAGTTTTTGTATTGGGTTTGGTTGAAACCGAAAAAGATGGAAAAGTGTTTAAGAGATCAAGGACTCAAGGGAACCACTTACAAGTTGTTATATGGAGATGTGAAGGATATGGTGAAGATGATAACCCAAGCATATGTTAAACCCATAAACTTGGTTGATGATATTGTGCCACGAGTTTTGTCATTCGCTCATACCATGGTTACAACTCATGGTATGTACATTTTATCTTATCTTATCTTATATAAAACTTTACGGTAGAAGCTCTTGTGAGTTTCTCTAAGTTGTTGAGGTATGTCGCTAAAACAACGTTTTTATGCGTGTTATAAGATTTTTGAGAAAAAATAGTTTTAAAGAATTGAAGATATAATTGGGGTTTTAATTAATTATCATTAAATTGTGATGGATGATTGATAGGTAAGAATTGCTTTACATGGGTGGGGCCAAAACCGTTACTACACGTAACGGATCCAACAATGATAAAGGAGATATTAGGAAATTACGAAGGCTTTCAAAAGATAAGAGGAGGAAACCCGTTAACGAGATTGCTAGTAAAAGGGCTTGTGGACGTCGAAGGTGATCAATGGGTAAAACATAGAAAGATCATCAATCCTGCTTTTCATGTCGAGAAGCTTAAGGTTAATTTTGCTTCTTTTAATTTGTTATCCGTTAGTTAGGATTACATGATGTCTTATTTTCAACCAATTTATGTCAATAATTTAGATGTTTTAACTCTGTAAAGATGATTGTTGGGTGTTTCTTTATAGCATATGGTACCTGCTTTTTATGAAAGTTGCCATGAAATGATCAACAAATGGGAAGAAAAATTAAAGGCAGAAAGCTCATGTGAAATCGACGTGTGGCCTCATCTCCAAACCATGACAAGTGACGTAATTTCACGCACAGCGTTTGGTAGCAGCTATGTGGAAGGAAGAAAGATATTTGAACTTCAACGAGAACAAGCTGAACTAATAATAACGGCTTCTCGATCCATCTACATTCCAGGATCACGGTCAGTACATCTTTTCAACAATATCTTGGGTCTCAAAACCCTATTCAAGGTTAGATACCACAATTTTACTTTAAAGTTAATGATTCTTGGATTTTTTTTTCTTTCAATTTTTTAGATTTCTGCCAACAAAAAGTAACAAGAGGATGAAAGCAATTTACAAAGAAGTAAAAAGTTTGGTAAGTAGTATCATCGACAAACGAGTGATAGAAATGAAAACAGGGAAAAGTAGCAACGATGACCTCCTCAGCATACTATTGGATTCTAATTATAAAGAGATTAAACAACAGGGAAACAACAAATTTGGACTTAGTATAGATGATGTCATAGAAGAATGCAAGCTTTTCTACTTTGCGGGCCAAGAGACTACCGCAAATTTGCTTGTTTGGACTATGATTTTATTGGGTCAACACACAGATTGGCAAAATCGTGCAAGAGACGAAGTTTTAAAAGTCTTTGGGGATAGAAAACCAGACATTGAGGGGTTAAGTCAGCTAAAAATCGTACGTTTTCTACTTGTTGCACTTCCCCAAAAAATTTTGCTATGTTTTTATAATTTTTATTTTTTGGTTCACAGATTAGTAGCATTTTCCTCGAGGTTCTTAGGCTATACCCTCCTGTGGTAGCAATGTCGCGAATGGTTCACAAAGAAACGAAATTAGGAAACATAATGTTGCCTGCAGGAACATTCATACAGTTGCATACAATGCTTTCACATCATGATCCTAATATATGGGGTGATGGTGTGAAAGAGTTTAACCCAGAGAGATTCTCACAAGGTACATCAAAAGTAACGAAGGGACAAACTGTGTATTTCCCCTTTGGTGGGGGTCCACGTGTATGTATTGGACAAAATTTTTCTATATTGGAAGCTAAAATGACGCTTGCTATGATTCTATTACGCTTCTCGTTTGAGCTCTCCCCGTCATATTCACATGCTCCACGTACTATCGTCACCCTTCTACCTCAATTTGGCGCGCACTTAATCTTGCATAAACGCTAGTGGTTTGTAATAGCATTCTTATAGATGTTGAATTATGGTTACACTACATTAGGTGTCATCAAGCATTTAACCGTCTCTTAAGATCATTGCAACATTGTTGGATGTAATATCAAATTTTAGTCGTCTTCCTAGTTTAATATGTTTTAGCTTTCACTGTAAACAATAAATTAAACAAACCTACCATTCTTATGAAGATACAAGCAAAGTAGACAATATGGTTTACAATAGTGCGTGTTTCTATAGTCGAAAAATTCATGTGATAGTTTTCTTGCATTTATATGTACAAAATTGTTTCAAAGTTAACTGTTTCTACTCGTGAATTTCTTTTGGATGCATCATAGCCTATAAATGTTATCCATTAAAAAAAAGTTATGTATATTAAAAAAATAATGGGGCAAGTTAAGTCATTCGTGACCAGTCATGACTACGCGCAGGTATGGAGTCAGTGCAGTCATGAATACAAGTGACCTTAGTGTACAATTTATATGTGAATACTTTTTACACGTTATGTGTAATTATAAAAAAAACACCTCATAAACCAAAATGTTAGTATATACATATACATTCGGTGTAGTATGGAAATTGATTAAGGCTTTTCTGTAAGTGGTCTATACATTTTAATCTCGAGTATAATACAAGCACCACATAAAGTAAAAGGAACAAACAAAACATATGGAGGAAACTTAACCTTAGGGACTCTAAAGTGACAAATATTCATCAATAAATTGAAGCCTATCTTTCCATTCTCCATTTTCCATCAAAAGTTCAAAACAGCAACAAAAACCCTTTCCATAATGGATCTCAGCCTAAGTTTGATTGGAATGTGTGGTGTAGGATTGGTTGTAGTTATATATGCATGGAGGTTTTTGGATTGGGTTTGGTTGAAACCAAAGAAGATGGAAAAGTGTCTAAGAGGCCAAGGACTCAGTGGAACCACTTACAAGTTGTTATATGGAGATATGAAGGAGATGGTGAAGATGATAACTGAAGCATATGTCAAACCCATAAATTTGACTGATGATATCGTGCCACGAGTTTTGTCATTCGTTCATATCATGGTTACCACTCATGGTATCTACGTCTTATCTTATCTTTTCATGTATAAAACTCTAGGAGTAGACACTCTTATATAATTTGTGTATGTTGTTGAGGTCATTTAAGCTAAGTAACAGATCGTACTAACAGATTTGATAATCTAATTGGGATTTTAGTTATCATTAAAATATGATGGATGATTGATAGGTAAAAATTGCTTTACATGGGTGGGACCAAAACCGATGCTACACATAACCGATCCAACAATGATAAAGGAGATGTTGGGAAATTATGAAGACTATCAGAAGATAAGAGGAGGGAACCCATTACTGAGGTTGCTAGCAAAAGGGCTTGCGGATGTTGAAGGTGATCAATGGGTGAAACATCGCAAGATCATTAATCCTGCTTTTCATGTCGAAAAGCTTAAGGTTTTGCTTCTTTTGTTATCCATTAGTTAGGATTACATGTGCCATTTTTAACTAATTTATGTATAAATGGGTCATTTAGGCCGAACAGGCAATAATACAACCTTTTAAAATTGCGTATATCAAAATCTAGACCAGGTAATAACAATATTGGCAAAAAAAAAAACAATTAGTTGCTTGTCGACCTGAACTGATCTATAAAATCTTAATCGTTTTGACTTTTTACCCAATCAGAGTATTCAACTAGTTTTGCCACCTGTAGTTGGGATAATGCTGAAGTTGTACTTTCTTACAAAATGGCTATTTTTTGAGGGAATGTAAAGATGATTTTTGGGTGTTTCATTGTAGCATATGGTACCTGCTTTTTATGAAAGTTGCAATGAGATGATCAACAAATGGGAAGAAACACTTAAGGAAGAAAGCTCATGTGAAATCGATGTGTGGCCTCATCTCCAAACCATGACAAGCGACGTAATTTCACGCACAGCGTTTGGTAGCAGCTATGTGGAAGGAAGAAAGATATTTGAACTTCAACAAGAACAAGCCGAACTAATAATAACGGCTTCTCGATCTATCTACATTCCAGGATCACAGTCAGTATATCTTTTTAACAATTTTTTGTGTATCAATTAGACCTTATTTAAGGTTAAACACCACATTATCCCTTTAACGTTAATGATTGTTGGTTATTTTTTTCGATTTTGTAGATTTCTACCAACAAAAAGCAACAAGAGGATAAAAGCAATTTACAAAGAAGTAGAGGTATTGATAAGTAGTATTATCGACAAACGAGTGATGGAAATGAAAGCAACAAAAAGTGGCAAGGACGACCTCCTCGGCATACTATTAGACTCTAATTATAAAGAGATTAAACAACGCGGAAACAACAAATTTGGACTTAGTATAGATGATGTCATAGAAGAATGCAAACTTTTCTACTTTGCGGGCCAAGAGACTACCGCAAATTTGCTTGTTTGGACTATGATTTTGTTGGGTCAATACATAGATTGGCAAGATCGTGCAAGA
Source organism: Gnaphalium uliginosum (assembly GCA_963930675.1). NCBI lineage: Eukaryota > Viridiplantae > Streptophyta > Magnoliopsida > Asterales > Asteraceae > Gnaphalium > Gnaphalium uliginosum. Next base: position 35,474,913 of record OZ005685.1, read on the forward strand.
GATGAAGTTTTAAAGGTCTTTGGGGATAGAAAACCGGACATTGAGGGCTTGAGTCAACTAAAAATTGTATGTTTTCTATTTATTGCTATTTTTACCTCTAACTCGTTTCAATGGCTTATACTTTTATTCTCTGGTTCGCAGATTAATAGTATCTTCCTCGAGGTTCTTAGGTTATATCCTCCTGTAGTAGCAATGTCACGAATGGTTCACAAAGAAACGAAATTAGGAAACATAACATTGCCTGCAGGAACATTCATCCAGTTGCACACAATGCTTTCACATCATGATCCTAGTGTATGGGGTGAGGATGCGAAAGAGTTTAATCCGGAGAGATTCTCACACGGTACGTCAAAGGTAACCAAGGGACAAACCGTGTATTTCCCCTTCGGTGGAGGTCCACGTGTGTGTATCGGACAAAACTTTTCTATGTTGGAAGCTAAAATGACGCTTGCTATGATTCTTTTGCACTTCTCATTTGAGCTCTCCCCGTTGTATTCACATGCTCCACATACTATCATCACTCTTCAACCTCAATTTGGCGCGCACTTAATCTTACATAAGCGCTAGTAGTTTGTAATCATGTTCTAAAGGACGCCGAATTATGGTTACACTAAGTTTGGTCATCAAGCGTTTAATCGCCTCTGAAGATCATTGCAACATGGTTGGATATAATATTATGTTTTAATGGTCTTCCTAAGTTTTATGTTTTTTAGCTTAACAAACCTGCCATTTTAATATAAATATAAACATAACAGTATGTGCATGTGTCATGGATTCTTGCTTTTGAATTTACAGAAAATTGTTCCATAACATTAAATGTATCTAATTGTGAAGATTCTTTGGGAAATATGGTAAGCAAAACATCGTTAAACCCCGATTCCTGATTGTGAGAATTGGTAATGCCCGCAGGCGTGGAAAAAATGAATTTGGACAGTTCAACAAAATGATAGAAATCTATGTAACATTCTTTTCTGAATATCAACATAACATACGTAATAATCCTTCAAATTACATGAAGCACAATAAATAAAGAGAAACAATTCATTTCTAAAAACTATGTCAACAGCAAAGTAAACACTAAAAAAAGTACACCAGAACTATAGATAAACGAATATACAGCTAGCTTTTACACTTTACAGTCAATAGGTGAACTGAACCAATATTTGGGTCAGGTTGAACAAATGAACTGTTGGGTCGTCAGTTTTTAACGGGTCTGTTGATATTCAGTTTCGGTGATTGTCGAGGATTGGCTTTCTTAACAGCTGAAGGGTAAAGATCACCATTTAAATACCCCAGATAAGAATCATCACCATCCAAGGATCTCTGATCCCAACCAATAACTCTAAGTGATCGTATGTGTTTTTTAGTTCCAGGTGATAGTTGATTGAATTCAGCTTTCTTGAAGCCTTCATTTATCATGCACAACTCTTCAGCAGTCAAAAAACCTGCATATGCCAATAAAACATCTACATCTTTACGAGTTCTAATCACAGGAAAAAGCAGTCCCTAATGCTAAACAAAGAAATGCAGCTTGACATTTGGCATCAAATGAACTAAATTTCAACATTGAGCATCATAAGAAATACCCATCACTCAAAGACAATTGCAAAGTTTGGAAGAATTTTAGAGTAAATGTACTAATATAAATATTTCTCTAATGTATATATTGCAAGTTTAGAGGGAGACTGTCGCAAATATACAATATACATATTGATATGAAAAATAGACCTCTGTTAGAAACAGATATCAACAGTTACCTGCATTAGCGGAGAAGGCACTATCCCAATCTAAGCTTTTGCGCAATAAACTCAGATTTCTTGGATCAACTGATTCAGGTTGAAGATGTGAATCTGCATCTCCAAACAGCTTGATGCTATGACCGGCATTCACATTATCAAATCTTGCTGCAAAACAAGTTCCCAAATAAAATATAAATAATACTACAAAGATGGGACTTCAAAAAGTATCATTGTGTTTCTTTTTCATTTCTAATTTCAATCCACCAACTTGCACAGCATATGTACGGTTCAAAATGAGATGATTTAGTAGCTTCAATAATAAAAACATCTGATTATCTACAAACAAGAATAGCACTTTGTTTTTTTTCAGAGTCCGAAATCAACTGGTAATTACATTTTGAAAAAAAAGAGGTTAAAATTACCATATGTACGACCAGACATAACACGTTTTAACTAATATCATCAAGTTAAGTGTTTTCTTAAAAAAAAAAAAAGTGAAGACGTCTTTAACTAATATGCTTGTACATATTGAGATGCATGAAAACAGCCTAACCACATATTACTGAAACCAGAATCAATTAATTGAATACGATCAACGAGACAAAAACTTGGACCATACATGAAACAGAACTGAACTTAAAACCAGCAACAAACTTACTTAAATATATGATCAAATAAACATTTAAATCTAATGCAAATTTCTATTACCTACCGGACATCTTTTCGGCCAACGGGGTTCGGGAGCAAGGTGTAGTAGTCTGCTCAGCATTTGGGGGAAGAGAAAATTGACCGGACTTAGTGCAACTCCATTGACCTTTGGCCTCAGTCACATCATTGTCGAGATCAATGGCTTCCAAGTGTCTGTTTAAGCCAATGACCTTATCTTCAAAACTACACACGTTCTCGTTTAGGCTCTTCTTTAATGGATCACTTTCATCTCGCTTTTTCTTTAAGTCGATCGTGTGATATGAGCCAGTATCGCCTTTTTGACTCTTTCTCTCTAAATTCATTATGTTCTTTGGTTTATCTTTGTGTATTTGACCACTGGTCTTCAGCTTGCTACAACTTGTACCAGTTTTTCTTCCATCAAGTTCCCCACTAGAAACTTTTCTAAGTTTCAGGCAATTCTCAGTGGAAACAGGAGAGAGATTAAATGTCAGCAACGGCTGCTCCTGTGAACAAAAAGTAAAGAAAGGAAAAGATTAATAAACACCTATCTAGTGTATATTAGATGAAAAGAAACCAGGACGGCATGAATAAGTAACCTCATCAAAGAATCCGATCCTTCGAGATGGCATTCGAAGACCTGAAGAATTGATCTTTCTTATTGAAGAACTTGTGGCATATTGACAAGTCAACTTTCTTTCCTCAGAACTTTGACAAGAGGCGTGTGAAGGGGTCTCAAAAGATGTTGTCGATATGGCATTGTGAAAACGACTAGCAGAAGATGTGCTAGAAGAACATGGAGATGACAACGGAGAAAGGACTGAGGAAGGAGATGCTGTCAATTTCGTGTTTCTGGTTATGATTTTCCCCTTAAAAGACTTGAAAGAAGCACCGGAAGATGATTCATATGAGTGACGAGATTGAGAGGTTGTCGATTTTTTGTTTATGGGAATGACTTTCCTCTTAATAGACTTGGATGAAACACTAGAAAATGATTTACATGAGTGATGAATCTTAGAGTTCTTTTCAGTAGAAGTACTTTGGTAGTAGGATATTCTTGTCTTGGGCATTCCCTTTGATCCTTTTAAACTGAGGTTCTGGCTCTTTGAAGCTCCAACTGATTTCGCCTTAGAAACTTGATATGGCTGTCCATCTTTACGAGTTCCAGAGGATAGTTGTTCATAAACGTCATTCTTGAAGCCTTTATTTATCAAGCACAACTCTTCAAGATTCAACAGACCTGCATAAGTCAATAAAACAACAGCATCTTTATGATATTCGCATGAATCGCAGAAAGAAGCAGCACATCTTACTTCAAAGAAATATGCAGATTACATTTGGGGCAAAACAAACTATTTTTAAACGTTATGAAATACCCACTCCAATGAAAACTCCAAAATTTTGACTGAGAAAACTATGTTAATATTTGTATACTGTGTAAATTGTTTAACTATCCTTACATCAGAATAAAAGGTTGATGATTTTAAGAGACTAACAAAGACATTAGTCATATAAGTAAAATTAACTCAAAAGGTTTTCCAAAACTTATATTGCGGAAAAGTTTTAAAGGGCGATCCTTTTGTCAATTGACTTTGAGCTTGAAGCGGGAACTTCAAAAATCATAATTTTGCCTTAGACATTAACAAATACCTGCGTGAGTGAAGAAGGCACAGTCCCAATCAAAGCTTTTACGCAAGAAACTCGATCTTCTTCGCTCCACTGATCGGAAACTTGCACCCCTAAAGGGCCTGATACTATCAGGCTCATTCACATTATCAAATATTACTGCAAAACAAGTTCCATTAAAACATAAGAATTCACACTATACACTAAAACAAACTGAAAGATGATAAAAAAGAAGATAATCTGCACCTGAAAGACGGAGATCTTCGACAGAATCACGTAACGGAAACGCAATTAAGTTATCATCTTCCTCTGAAAAATCAACAAGTTTTAAGTTATCCTCCACAATACAATACGTCTCGCACGCCATTGTTGCCCTAATTAACAGAATCGCTAATACATTTAGGTAATATACATATATACTTACATATATATACCGGTTCGGGATCATGACAATATATGGAAACTCCAATCAATTTATATCTATATAATGTTTTCATATATTATTGATATGAAAGGTGAATCAATCAAAAGATTTGATTCAGCAAATTAAGGAATGTTTTTGATAAATACTTATAAAGCTACAATATTTATTATAATCTAAATCCATAATAATACTCTGTAATGTTTATTACGCTAGACTATAAATTATGAAACGACTAAAATCATTTACATTCAACTGTAAAACCTACATTTCAATATTACCTGGAACAGTTGATACATTGTAAGAGAAACCTGCACAGAGCACTGAAAACAGTATAATTATTGTAAAAATTTATTACATATAGGGTTTCAATAGAACACAATTTAACCGATCGATATACTGATACTACAGGTATCAAAGGTTGGCCTGTATCTACAGGACATATCGCTTGAGGATCTGGTTCTGGCATTTTTCCGGTAGGTTTCCGGCGGATTCGCCGGAGTAATATCTAAACAATGGTGAAGTCCAAAGTCCTAACAAACGAACGATTCTGATAGAGTGATAGTCATACTCACAATTTTCCCGTGATGGTAGTTTCAGGTGATTACTTAATTACCCCTACGGTTTAAGATATTGCATAAACTCCCCCTCAAGTACCGAAATTTATAACTGATGATGTAATTTATTTATAACTAGAGAATATATCCCTGTGCTTCGCCACAGGTAAGAAATAAATTTTAATTTTACTAGTTTTATATTTAATCACATGTGATTTGATATATAATCAAATGTGATTTTTTATATAATCACATATGATTTTCAATTAAAAATTAATATTTGATGATCAATTTATCGATATATGATAATTCATGTATGATAATTCATGTATGTGATTTTCATTTAATTGTATAGTTGTAGTCAATGATTTTCGTATATGATTACTCTTTAATCATATGTGATTGATACTTTAATGTTCAATCGCACGTGATTACAACTTAATTTTTTATGTTTAAATCTTTTGAAATCATTAACAATTTAAAGTTTGATTGGACATATAAAGCGTGTGTGATTATTATTGCACATGTGATTTAACATTATAAATTTTTAAAACCCAATAAAAAAATGAAAAAACAATAATAATATTTATCAAAAGTATACCATGTGAGATCTCTAATTAAAGATAAAATGATGTTGATTCTAACAGTGTATTTTTTATAATTTTTGAACGTACGGTTTGTGAGATATTTAATTTCAGAAAAAATGTGAAAATGGGTATTTAAAATGGTACAATCCTATTGGTTATCTCATTCATTAATTTTTTTGTTATTTTTATTTGAACTTTTCTCTTATAAATCATTTAATTTTTTTCAAACGGTTTATCATATTATCACTTCAGAGATTTTTAAAAAATTTATAGCATATCGTGCCGGTAGCTGACTAGTCACCTATGGTATATAATAAGTAAATATATTAACTTTAACTACGGTAAGATAAAGAAGTAGATGATCAACTATTTTTGTTTGAAGAGAAAACTTCAACAGAGAATGTTAACTATTTGAAGAATGAAGGAATAAATAGTATTATTTTTTTTCAAATAGTTACTTTCACTTGAAAAAATATTAAATATTTCACAAATCATAAATCCTAAATTATAAATTACGGAGTATCAATTTGGCATAACTCAAGTGGTACCACCACCGCAAACGTCAATACCCCACATGTGTTACTGACTTGTCAGAGGTTCGAATCCGTATCTCAACATATGTGTGTGATTTGCGGACAGATGATTTGTCCGGTGTTAATGCTTCTTGCGGGTGGAACATAGGTGTACAATTGAAATATGGTACTAGGGTCAGCGGTACCTTCCAAATTATCCTTTTTATATAAAATTATAAAAATTACCCCATTGAAATCGACGTCCTTTTATCTTTAATTATAGATTTCACATGGTATACTTTCGACAAATTTCTACTTTTTTATTTTTCAACGCATCTTATAAAATTGTAATGTCATATCAAATATTCCCATGTGATTTAACAACAATTAATAAACAATATTTTAATTTAAATCGCAAACTACAATCACATCGATGAATTAAAGTTTTATTCATACGTGATTAGAATTGTATTCACATATAATTAAAAATATATTAAAGTAGTAATCATGTATGATTAAAGTGTAATTATACGTGTAAAATAAATATCAAGTTGAATCACATGTCAATTATCATTAATTAGTAATTACTCGTCACAAATGAATTTTAAATTTAAATAAAAATCATGTGTGACTATATATCAAATCACATGTGATTAAACTGAAAATCATAATCACATGTGATTTTGATTGAAAACAAATATAAAATTAAAAAAAAAAATTATTCGTGTAAATGAATATTAAGTCGTAATCGCGTGTTAATTAATATATATCATTAATAAATAATCGTGTACCAATTTCATATTTTTATCATAAATCACATGTGATTATATACGGTGCATTTTTTAAGGCCTGACAAATAAACGAGAAATAAAATTTTGTTGAAAGTATAGCTTGTGGGATCTTTAATTAAAATTAAAAATACGTTGATTTCAAATATTTAATTTCATAAGTGACATATCGTTTATAAGATATGTAATTTTAAAAGTTCAAGTGATGGTGAGCTTTTAATAATATATATATATATAGTCAAAAGTTCAAATGAGAACCACAAAAAGGTACAGAACTGCGAGAACTTTTAAATTATGGGGATTTTAATATATTTAATGATTCAATCACGTGTAAACATTGATGTAGATTAAGGTTAAAATCAAAATAGTTTGAGAAAATATCAAAATAACCTTTAAAATCAAATTTATATTTTTCGTTCACATGTGCACATTTGATATGTGCACATGTGAACATTTCATATATTTTATAGTTTAACATGTATTTTGTTGTTTTTAACTTTTGTCTGTCAATAATATGAGTATTAAATAACATTTCTATGTAATTTGTTGCGTTTATATGTATAAAAATAATATAATTTAAAAGTTTTCGCAATTATATATATATATATATATATATATATATAATATATAAAGTATATATTAATATAATTGAAATATGAAATATAGACAAGCAAAAGCAAATCAATACACGCGGCACCCTGTGCAAGTTACTGAAAAAGTGAAAAGGAAAGCATTCGAAAAACGTGCCAATAAACAAGTGAAGAATACATGCCCACGACTGTCGCTTCTATCCACACATTTTTGACTAAATCAACGATCGCAATTATTTTATCCGGATATCAATCTCTAATCAGTGATATGAATATGAATACCGACTAATATGTATTTGGGTACAGTTATGTAGTAAAAATTCAAGATAGCATTCAAATTTTTAAAGGCAAGATGCAATAGGATTATGTAAGTAAAGTTGGGAAGTAGATAAGAAAATTGAGATTACGAGATTATCTGACGCTTTTTCCTTCTCTAACCCACATGACCCTTTGATTTCAAATCTATGTATTTAAAAGTGAAAACAAACAATTAAGAGTTGGAGTTTATTAATATTATTAGATGAACATGTATAAGTATTTACTAGCCTATTACCCGTTTAATATCGCGGTAGAGGTGATGGTGGTAGCTAGGTGGCGTTAATGGTGATGATAGGGGTGCTAGTAGAGGTGGCAATTTAGGTTGGGTCGAGTTGACCCGTTCGAGTTATCGAGTTGGTGGGTCAGAACTAGTCGACCCAAACCCGACCTGATTTTATAATCGGGTTGAGTATTTCAACCCAACCCAACCCTGACCCAACCCAACCCAACCCGACCCAACCCAACCCGACCCAAATTACTCATTTATCTAGTGAGATCAACATGTTTTCGGATCATTTTCTATTAACGTATTAATTTCGGATCAAATAGGTTACATGGGTCGACCTCTAAAATTATAATTCATCATTAATAAGCATAAAATATTTATAAAATAAAAAAAAATCATATCACCTAGTATGTTAATCAAAATTAATACTAAAACACCATTAAACATGTTAGATTATTATATTAAAATAAATTTTTAAATTTTTAACCACATTTAAATTTATTCGAGTTTTCAGGTCAACCCAAAAACTCATTAGGTGACCCAAACCCGACCCAAAAAATAGTCAGGTTGGCGGGTTTCGAGTTGACGGGTTCACGGGTCAAAAAACTTCGACCCAACCTTAATATTTTCTAGTTGGGTTCATGTCGGGTTTCGAGTCGAGTCGGAAATTGCCAGCCCTAGGTACTAGGTTGATAAAAATATAGAATTACATGTTTGAAAAATTAGTTGTTTTATGTGTTTTGTCCTGAAATTTATTTATTAATAATAAAATAAGGCTAATAGATGAAAGAGATTAAATGTATAGTTATATGTGGTATTAAATTGTTATGGAATAGAAATTTTGGAAAGACTCAAATATTGAAGTAATTATACATGGGTGATATAGATCTTTCTCTTTGTTAAGTAAAATTTTAAAATAAAACTTCAAGATGCATTATATAGACTAAAATAATAATCACGCAATGTGACGGTAGAAATAGTGTTGGTAGATGACGATGGTGGTTGTGGTGCTAGTAAAAATTTAAAATTATTATATGTGTTTTGTATAGATTATTATTTTGTTAATATGTAAGCTAATTTTAATTTTAATATAATAAGAGAAATTGTATTGATGGACGTATATTATATTTAGTTAGAGATTAGAGATTTATATAGTGATAGATAGATTATTAGTAGGGAATAGTTTTTATCAAGAAAATGTTATAAATGATTTAAGGGCAATTCAATCATTTACTTGTGTGTTGAGACTGATTTTAAGATAACAGTGAACATATATTATATGTAATTAGAGACCAGGGATAGAGATAAAAGTAAAGTATGCAAGATGTATAGTAAATAGCAATAATGATGAAGAAGAGATCAAAGCATATTTATTCCTAAAGTTTAGCAAATTAAATATTAATATGGAAAATGATATAATGCAATGCTCAAGAAAAAGAAAATTAAATATTGAAGCCTAATTCATAAGTTAAATGACACCGATAAATACGCCATGAGTTTTTATTTATACACCAAAGTTTCACACAATCATTACATGAAATGCAACTTGTTAATGTATAACTTTATAGTTATAGTATGAATTAAAATCTATGATGTATTTATTATCTTCTTAAACTAAACATATCAATTCTAGTATTCTACTATCATTTGGTATACATACTCAATTCACCATATTATTCGAAAAAATTACTCACATTGATGGTCAATAAAACCTTTCATATTAAATAGACAGTGTCAGACTCCAAACTAGTCACACAATTCGCCGAAACTAGAAGCGAACCCGGCTAAAAAATATTAAACAAATAAATCTATGCCACATGTAAATTAAAATAGACGGTCAAACAACGATTCGCCTTTTGATAGGATCATTACGCGTGTACACACATTTTCATCGAAATTGTATTAAAATCCCGCTTCCCGGTTAATACTTGACGATTCAAATAACACATGACATTTATACTTATGCAAAGGATACATCGAAAGAAACGTAATAACAATGTCGTTAAGAGTTATTATTACAAAACTTCACCGATGGGTCGTACACGTTTTCGAAAACATTAAACAAACATTTGGACATTTCTAGTTGAGTGGACAACTAGCATAGATGGTCTTTTGAGACATCTACTTACATATAACCTTACGCGTTTAGGGCGCTAGAAGGTTACGGGTTTGAAAACCTACTTGTTATTATTGCTCCTTTTTTTATTTACATCGCTATTGTATGGTATTTGTGCACAAGATAAAGATCTTATAAGTAATAGTCAACAAATTGGAATTCATTTATCAACAGATTTTTTTATTCCGTTTCTCCTGCTTGCGGATTTTTCTCTGCGCTGATTCAGGAAAGAACTTGGTCAAAAGGGAGGGTCAGAAACATTATATATCCCCAAAATACTTCTATCCCAAATCGACCATAAATCATTATATTTTTAAGATTTTAATTTTTTGTTACAAGGTGTTTCAAAATATAATAAGCACTGTAAATATTTCTATAAATGTTCAAGAAAAGAACAAAAAGTGTCTGTGGGCCGACCTGGCCAATTCTAACACGTACTCAAACATAACCTGTTTCAAGCAACGCATACACACAAGACTCAGGTGAGTCTCATAGCCCCACTTTTACTGTTTTAATTACTTTGGGATGAGAATGCATTGCTCTGTTTTATATGAATACAAGTACTGATAAACACATTTACGGATTGCATGAGTTGTCTTACTTACTAATCCACGGAAGTCCTCTACATCATAGTTTCGTTAGTATGGATTTAGCGTGAGTATTAATGAATAGGTCTATTTGGGATTGACCATCCCCGTCCGAGGTAGTAGCGCTACCACGAACCGTTATGTAGAAACGGACACATTAGTATTTGTTTCTAACGGGTGTTCTGGATTAGGTACTCGCGGAGGCACATTATTTATGGTTAAGCTTCGGACTGTGAGCTCGTGGCAATAGTATACATTTACTTATCGTAGTTTTGCGATAGAAACAAACATGGAAATCTTGTGGTTCGTACTTATTATTTCAACTGCTTAAACCTATGAGCTCACCTGTCGCACCCCCAAATTTGATGTGCAGCGAAAGTCGGGTCGGGGCACGACTAATCATGGATCATCACACAAGATTACATCGAACGACTACTATATGCGTCGTTTTGAAAACAGTCCAAAAATAGTACATTGATAATCCAATTGTTTACATCAATTTCTGAGTTCGTGAATGGTTCTAGAGATTCTAACACATAACTAATATTACAAAATAGTAATGCAAGGAAAATCTCCGATGTTTGTAAATCATGCGACTCGAGCTATTGTATCCTGGAGTAATCCTACTCCTGCTGTGAACCTGAGAATACATACTAAAATGGTCAACAATAATGTTGGTGAGTTCATAGGTTTAGTTATCAAATGTATAAATGTGAACCACGAGATTTCATAAGTGTTGCACGCATGCAAAATAATGTATACTACTGCCATGAGCTCATAGTCTGAAGCTTAACCGATATGAGTTTGCCTCCTGCAGATGCCTAATCCAGAACATCCGTATGAATAAATAATAATGCGTCCGTTTGACCAGTTAGCGCTCTAACCCGGACGGGGATGGTCAATCCCAAATAGATCTATTCATTAATACTCGCGCTAAGATCCATACTAACGAAACTATGATGTGTAGAGGACTTTTGTGTGGATTATGAAAGTGAAACTCATGCAATCCGTATATGTGTTTTCTGTACTCGTGTTCATGAAAATTTGTGTATGTATTCTCACCCCAATAGTTAAAACAGTAAAAGAGGGGCTATGAGACTCACCTGAGTCTTGAAAGCGAGCGTATAAGTTAATAAACGTGTATCCAATAAGTAACCTTCTAGCGCCCTAAACGCACAAGGTTATGAGTAAGTGAATGTCTCAAAAGATCATTCATGCTAGTTGTCCACTCAACTAGTTATGTCCAAGTGTTTGTTATCGTTCGCGTTTAGAAAATATGTACGGCCCGTTGGTGATGTTTCGTAATAATAATTCCCGAGGACATTATTATTATGTTTGTTTCATTGTATACTTATAAGAGTATATGAGTTTGATGTACGTATAGTGTCATATGTGAATATTCGTTGTTACGCGTATTTAATAGTTTGTGAAACATGCTCTAAATTTGTTTTATGCGACACTAGGGGCGACACCAAGATATATTGCGACACTAGGTCGGTGTCGCAATTGTCTCGGAAGTTGGGACTTATGCGACACAAGGTGATTTCAATTTTGTTTTAGCGACATAAGCGTTAGTGTCGCAGGGTGTTGCGACACCAGTTAGTACTGTTTTATGATTTAGCGACACAGGCGTTGTGTCGCAGATTGGTACTGCTGTCTTATGATTTAGCGACACAAGCTTTGTGTCGCAATAGCTTTGGGCCATCTGCGACACAGACGGGCTGATATGTTTTCGTTATTAGGGAACTTGGTCAAATGTGTTCGGTTTGACCCGAAACTTTTAGGGAAATCTTAAATATGTTATTGGAGCTTAGAAAAATTATCGTTACGTTTCGTGGTTGACCCGAAAGTGTCGTTTTGTATTTGTTGCAAAAACAGTCCACACGACTTTTCTTTCGGTTTTTGGACGGTTTTCGTGGCTCGTTTTGACAAATCAAAGCTTCGAAATAAAATCCAAGAAAAATCACAGTTGTTCATACATGTCTTAGCTACTTCCAGTAAAATTTTTATAATTTTTGGTCAAGTGTAAGTCATGAAATCGTCCAAGAATCAAACAAGGGTCATGTGGGCCGATTTTCTGACCTTTTCTCAGTGTTTAGTCCATATCTCACGATTTACAAAATTTCAGGAAATGAGATGGTACAACTTTTAAAGGTAACAGAAAATGTGAACTTTTCCAAGTGGTTTCAGTCGATTTGGATTTGTAGATCTCGAGATATGCCTTCTCAAAGTTGGTCAAATTTTCTGTTCAAAAGGACAGTCCGGACACTTCTTTTTGTAAAATCGTTTTCTTAAATCAAACGACCTCAGAAAAATACCAAACCACTTGGGTTCGAAAGTAGACTCCTTGAGCTTGATTTTAGTCTCAAGAATCGCTCGATTTGGTTAAGAAATGAGTTAGATATCATGGATTAAAGTCGGGTTAAGTTTTTGTCCAGTGGTTAAAGTTATTATCCGAAAGTTTTTAGTATTATCCTTTGGTTTTCGGTTTAGATCTTGGACATAATTAGCTAAAACGAATCTCTAGCATGTATATTAACATTATCCAAGGAAAGTAGACAAGGTTTGAAGGAATTCTTACTACAAGATGTCGATCTAAAGCCGAAATGGGAGAGGGAGGGCTGCTGCGATTTTGTTCCTTCTTCTTTTGTTTGTTCTTCTTTTTGTGAGATGTAGATGACCAAAAATGGTGACTAGAGTTCTTGGAGGTGGCTGAGATTGATGGTGGTGGTGGTGGTTATGGTTGGAGGTTTGAGAGAGTAAGGAATTGAGAGAGAAAAAGAGAGGTTAATGTGTGTGTAAAATGAAGTTTGGAGTGGTGTGTAATTGTTTTAAGAAAAAGGATGGGCCAAAGGGGTGTTGGGCTGGTCTTGGGTCTGCCTGGGCCGAACTGGGCCTGACCCATCGAGGTCTTGGGCTCTTGATTTGCCTCTTGATCTTGCGTTACGTTACTCGGTTGGTTAAACGTTAATCGCGCGTGTTAGATTTTAATCGTTAACATTTAGTTTTCGCATTTTGTTTTTGATATAAAATTGAGATTTTAAATGGACCAAATATTTATAAATACATTATTTAACCTTTTCAAAATATTTGTCGGGTTTCATTCGGTGTCGAGTTCGATTTGCGCGTTTTCGTCGCGTACGGTACGTTTTGTACGAAACGTAGAACGTTTTAGATATTATCGTAATAATATAAGTTAAATAACGATTATTTGTTATAATTACGTTATTTAATAAAATGTTTTTCACCAACGTCCATATTATTTGCGTCGGATTCCATCCGATTGAGTTCGCGTAATTAATATTAATCACGTAAGTGCGTATAGTACAATATACAATGTGTTACTTTAATTAGTCCTATTTCACACTAATTACAAGTAATAACAGCCTATCTTAGGTATAACTGATGGTCTAATTTGCCGGGTGTCACATCACCGACATTATTGTTGACCTTTTAGTATGTATTTTCAGGTTCACAGACGCAATAGGAATGCTTTGGAAGCATTAGCTAGAGTCGCATGGTTTTTTTTTTAAACTGCATTTACAAGGAGATTCAGTAGCATTACTTTTTGTACACTGGTTATGTAATAGAATCTCCCGTTAAAAACGTGGACTCTAGGAACAATATTTTGGATTGTAAACACCGTGTTTCGACACATTTTATTTATGGAAAAGTATTTATTTCCAAACGACGCATATAGAGGTCGTTCAATGTAACCTTGTGTAATGATTCCTGATTAGTCGCTCCCCGACCTGACTTCCGCTGCACACGAAACAGAATTATCAAAACCTAAGTTATCAAGTTGAGTTTCGTGTTATTTTCAAAACTGAGATATATGCATTATATACCACGTGATTACCTGATTACTTGATTATCTGTTTAAATTGCATTTAAGCACGTACATTGATTTTTAGATATATTATGTCATGTTGGTCGTCGGGTAACTAGGAGCTGAAACATAACGGTCGTTGGCTCATTAATATATATGTAATTTTAATGGCTGAAACATGATGCTTGTTTGCTCACATATATATTGGTACGATAATTACACAAGCGGCCACTTGTTTGTACTAAATCGATACAGGCAAATACTTGTCACTATCAAAAGTGCTGATATAGATAGTCGTGACATTGATAGCGCGCACGCTTATCAATGTCGGATAACGACTTGAAATCTGATTAACCCCGACAGACACAGAGATCTCACCATACTTTTTATATTTTACATTTTCACATTACACATTATCATGCCATAAGTTGGTATCTATTTTGTATATAAACACACGAAATCACTAAAACTTTAGACTTATGCATGTACGTGTATATCTCAGGACACAACTAGTTGGCTTGTCAAGAAGAGAACTCGTAGGACCAGATGATACCCGAAGACGTTGTTACTTATTATAGTCATCTTTTAGACTAGTTTTTACCTTGTATCGCTTCCGCTTGTAATATAAAACACTGATATATGAATAAAATTGTCATTTTGTTGGAATAAATATCGGGTGTCATATACTCCCTACCTTTTATTTCATTTTATTTTAGAAATGTGAATGCAGAAAGAGAATTCAATGCAAAGTAATTAAGATATCTAATAATAAGCTCATGTGAAATATGGGTTTTGCTTGGATAGTAACAGTGTATATATTTATAATCATGTGTTATCAAGTGAAAAACATTTTCCATTATCCTTTTTCGTGTAATCAACTTGTTAGATGTTAGCAGATTTTGTCGCTAAATGAACGCTTTGTGAAGCATTATCCAAACACAAAATTGTGTTTTTTCGTTCATTAAGAAAACTAGATTGTTGTTGTCCGTTTCTGTTCGTTCGTAAACATGTCAAAACGACAAAAAAGATGAATATAAAAAATTATACATATTCAATATCGTTATAAAACTTGAAAGCTGAAATGAAAGCGTGAAATGGACCAGAATGCTAGGATAGAAACATAGTATAACCACTACAAGAAAACTATCAATCGCCTACGATCAAAATTGTGAGAAATCCGTAGGTAAATGTGATTACCCACAGATTTTTCAAGGATTTGATTCCAAGCTAAAATGGCCCTGGGTAATCTTGCTTCCATGGGGAATTCGTGGGTAATAATTTTTTCCGACGGAATTATCCGTGGGAAACTCATAGGTAAATTGATTCAAGTCTTACAAAAGATTCATTGGATAATTTTAACATTCCCCACATATTTCTCACGGAATACTTTCCCACAGGTTTCCCATGAAATACATTTCCCACGGAATCCCTACTGAGTGTTTCTCACAAATTTCTCACAGATTATGATCTCCACAAAATGTTTTCCCCACGAAATTCCCATGAGAATTTCTACCAAATATATTTTGAATTTTTCAAAACCGCTTTTATAATATTCCTATAATATATACATACTCGATAGAACACAATATGCAAACATTTGAAGTTTATTTAGTCATCCAAACATAATAACAAAGATCCTAATATTTCAAAGATACAAATACAATAAAATTTAAATATCCAACATTCATTAAAAAGGATAAAACTACCAATGTTGGGATTGATGCTAGCTTAATATTGTTTATGTTCATGTTGTTCATAGAACAACTAAGATTGTTGCTAGGCTACGTGGCAGTGGTAACTTCCATTTTCCTTTATCAATCCTACTCTTCTAGTTTACTCACTTTTCTCTTTTGTTCGTCAAGTTCGTCTTACAGCCTTTGCACCTACAAGTGTCGACCATTTTCAGAATTGGGCAAACTCAAAATTAACATAGTTGTTTTGAAGCACAAGGCGATTCAAGTGTACCTGTTTGATCGATCTTGCTTCTTGGCTTGTACCAACTTACCGTTTCTTGCTTTAATTTGAACTTTGGAGACCAAAGCCGAATTGAATGGGATTATGACGCGCGTCTTATAGCCGCTATTCACTTTTAGTTATATTAGAATGTTAGAACAAGGTTAGTAACTTATCATAAATAGACTGATACTGAATATTGAGCCTAAAAAATATAAGCCAGTAAAAATTAGTAAAATGGTCACACTGTTATTTGTTAAAAACCCACTAACAACACAAGGCACCATTCACATTGTCTGACACCTAGTCATCGCCTTAGCACCACCTGATGTTGTATTATCGCTTAGAGTCACTCCAAGACACTCTACCTAGTGCTTGAAGGATTCTAGCACCTAGGCGCGCCTTTTTAAACTAATATATATGTGCGTGTGTGTATTTATATGTGTATATATGTATTCGTGTCCTTCTATGTGTGAATATTTATTTGTACATCTATAAGTATACAAATGCATTATATGCGGCAAGTATAATCTTGTGTGTAATGCTACAATAATATGTTTCTATATGACTTATCTTAAAGTACATTTATATATAGATTATTTATTTATTTGAATGTGTATACATATATATAATTATAAATATTAATTTAGGTAATGTTTAATGTAATTCGTGGAAAATATGTGAGAAATTCGTCGGAAATTAAGATTTTTTCGCGGATTTCCCACGGATTTTTCACGGATTTCCCTTAGATAAAACCCTAGCTAACTCCTAATCTCTAAAGCTTGTGGGAAATCCATGGGTAATCCCTGTGAAAGTTTATACATTTCCATTCGGATGCCCACGAATTTCCCACAAATAATTTATATATTTTACTAACCCCTAATACCTAAAACTCGTGGGAAATCCGTGGGAAATCCGTGGGTAACTCCTTATGGATTACCCACAAACGTTTTGGAATAACTATAAATATAATAGTATTTAATCTATAGGAAATCTGTGTGAAAAATCATACATTTCCAATGGAACTTCTACAAATCTCCTAAGAATATGGTTACCCACGGATTAGATACGGATATTCAACATCCGTGAGTAATCCGTGGGCAATTTCTTGAGTATTAATCACGAATTTCCTAAGAATTGTAGTGCCGTGGGTGATTTGTGAGTACTTTGTGAGAAACGTTAGAAAATCGTAATAAAAGATCAATCGTGAGAAATCCGTGAGGAATGCGTGGGAAATTTTCAACGGAGTAGTTCCATGGGAAATATCCGTGGGTAATCAGCATTTTTTTAGTAGTGAACAACATCATTTACAACAATAAAATACAGACCAAAAATACATTAAAGCAACATAAAAAAAACCAATAATGTAAAACATCATCAAAAAATAACCTAAAAATGTTGTAAAACGACAAAATGCAGTTTTCATTCATTTTTTTATTTTAAACAAATTATATCCTATACTTTTCGTTTATTAAAATGCATCTTTTGGACACGTAGAATTATATATTTATCATTTAACGTTAGTTCGTGCCAATTTGACTGCACGAATTAAATAAGGATTCAAAAGCTCATTTTCATTTAATTGCATAAATTCGACTTTACACGCTTCATTGCTGAAAAGCATCTCTCAACTATTTGCGGTCTCGATAAACCAAAGTGTACGATATTATTTTCCTTGTTTCAAATAGCAAGATCCGGAATACCATTGAAGTTAGCAACTTTTAGATCTTTTCACATCACTAAACTCTATATAAATCTCGTGTAAACTTACGCATATGTGCTGCAAGGTGTTTTATTCACTTCACATCTAGCTAAGTATTTGTTTTTAACGTTCCTTATTATACATGAAAGTATTAGAAAAATAAAGTAAAAGTTTAACAAAATAAGGACATGTTATAGAGTACTTACTATCATAACACTTACGTGAAAGTATTAGGAAAACAACGTGAAAGTTAACAATAAGAACATGTTATTATAGCACTTATATTATCATATAATAACACACCATATCAGAACTAAGTGTCACATAAGCAACACATCATCACCACTTACTAATCAATTGATACTCATATCTTTCTATATTTTATATTATTTGAAATGATTTTCATATTATCAAAAAAAATTCACCTTATCATCTTAAATATTACCACATAAATTATTTTCAAATGCCAACACTTATTAGGTGAATTATTGACATTTGTTTCCTTTTCCATTTTTATTGACAAAGTAAGTACATATATTAATTTGAATTTATGTAATTCGTGAGATTCCACTTTTGACTATAAGAAGATCTTGGAACCTCTTGGAAACCTTTTGAAGTGCAACATTGGATACTAACTTGAGCATGAACTACAACCTTGAGGAACATTTAAACTTTAACAAAAATGAAACCTCAAGAGAGCTTCAACCTTGACTAAGATTTTGACAAGATTCAAATTTCAACCCATACGGATTGCAAAAGTAACACCTGAAAATCTTAAATCAAAAACGAACCATTGAATGTATCAATAAACCAAATATCACCAACCGAGTAAGCACTCGATGGCCATTTGAGTGACGTTGGCATAATCCAAAAACAAGTCTTCCTAAAAGTTGGCATAAACCGTCCGTTGAAACCTCAAAGGAGAGGCTGATCGAAATTCTGAGATCGTTAAAAATGTAATAATAATAATGGGCATATTACACGAGTTTGAAAATTTGAGAATTGTTAAACATGTAAACATTTGAAAGTAAAATTCGTGGTAATAATGTACATCTTACATGAATTTGTATTTTCGGTAAGACAAACCAAAAGAAACATGACCATGCGTGCATCTACATCATCTCATGTTAATGACTAAATATTAATGCACGTGAAAAATTACCTAGTATCCGTATCCATAACACATATTTTATGTAAAGAGACGTTAATTTATTTATTAACAAATTATTATCAAAATATTTTTATCAATAAAGTTGATCATATTGGAACCCGAGCTGGGCTTTTGCACATCCACGAGATTCCCAGTTTTCTTTAGACAATTCACAGTGCTCCCGTGCTCGCCCTCATTTTGCCACCACGACGCCACGACAGCCGGTATGGGGCGTGTCGTGGTGGCGCGTCATCACTCACACCACAGAGCAAAACGGAAGAAACGTGAGCCCCAACTTCTTTTAGTCTAAAACAAAAATAAATTCTGGGTCCATCTAGGTGTCATAAGATGCCGTAAAATTATGCACCGAAGAGTGTTGTGGGACGACTCAGTGTCGTGAGTGACGTGACAGCGTGTCGTCCTACGACATTCCATCACCACTGCAAATAATCTTATATACTTGCATTACTTGAGACATAATAGGCAAAAAAAAAGGGAAAAAGAAAACGAAAAGAAGAAGAAGAGGTAAAAATACATCACAAATCCTATCACTACTTGTGTATGACTAGACAATGTCTAAAGTACTATTCGTAGTGGGCATAAAAGCATTCCCAATGGCTTCGTCTATTCGGTCTTTCGGTTCCCACCTTCGGTTAATCGATGCTCCACCCGTTTGTGTAACACCCCAGAATTTAAAGTAATATTATAATATATGTATATGCTTTAATTTATAAGATGTTGTATAAATAACGTGTACTATACGTAGACGTGAAGTATTTAAATTACCTAAATAATATGTTGGGAGTAACCATATAAGTGATGTATTTTAAAGTGACTGGAACTAGAGGGACTGGGGGTGTAAAAATCTAATTAAAACACTAAATAAATTAACATACTTACACAAATACGTACAGATTATGAAATTAGAAGCCAGAGACTTCTAGAGAAAGGGAGAGATCGCGGGAGAGGTGGAGAGGAGAAAGAAATCAGTTCATAGACATCAAATTGAGCCTAAATAATTCGAATTCAAGCCCTATTGATCATCTCTAACATCTAATAAGTATTGTTCTTCCTTTAATTTAACATAAAAATGGGTTCTTGATGGGGTTTGAGGGTATGATCATGTACAAAATGAAATTAAGGTGTATTATGATTGATTAGTGATGTATAAGTATGGTAATCATTATGGCTAACATCAATTCAATCCAAATATTAATAAATCGATTTGGCGTTCTTATTAAAAGTGTGGTTATGATGAATTCTTACAAATTGTTGTTAATTCACCCCCATGGTTAGTTTAATAGGTTGAATTGATCTTATTAATGATGTTTAGAGTAGTGGAAAGAATAGCTAAACCATAAATTGAGTTATGGTTAAATTGGTAATTGTGTTCGGTTTGACTTTAAAGGTCAAACCAATCATACAAAATTAAAAGTGGTAAACAAAATAAGAAAAGTTCTAAATAATGTTAATTGAGCATTAGTATGTTGGTTGCAATAGGTGTGGAGGCCATATGGTAAATTCGGGTCATTGGGTAATTTGGGCGAAAAATGGATGTAAAGTGTTTTTAATAAACTTTGAAAGGCTGTAACTTTCTGCGTGTAATGTTTTAGAAAAATCTGAAAGTAGGGAATGAAAGTATGGTCGAAGACCTTTAAATTGATATAAAGTTTGCTAAAAACGGATATGTCTAGGTGGTCCAAAAATGGGTTGCAAAACAGCTACTTGGTGCTGTTTGCTGAGAATTCTAGCAGCACAAAATGACTTTTCGCTGTTTTCAAATGATTATAACTTGGTACATATTATGTATTCCGAAAAGGTAAAAGCTGTATATTAAAGTATGTTGGAATACCTTCGTAACGATATAAAATATGTTTATTTTGAAGAGGTTTAGAAGGTCCAAAAGTGGTGTCCAAAACAGCTAGTTGGAGTTGTGATAAGTGTCCAAATTGGAGTCAAAGTTGTAATTAATATAAAGTAGTCGAGAGTATGAGTATTTCCATATATGTGAATGTTTGTATGATGTGTTATGATTGTTTAGGTGCAAAAAGGAAGTGGTGCTTATGTGTATCTCATGCTTTCGGATAATCGACATAAAGGTGAGTGATGTGGGGGTTATTTGGGTAATGGTTGTGGGTTTCGGATTGCATACGTGCAAGAGGTTCACATGACCGAGTGGATTGTTATTATATGCTTATGTGTTATGTGTTATTGATTTGACATTGTAGAGATTAGCTAACTTATGTTAGCTTCAGTGGTTGCACATTGTGCTTGTTGTTGCACTTGTGCTAGTTGTTGCACATCGTGCTAGTTGTTGACAGTTGACAGTTGATAGTTGATAGCGGATCCGCTTAGTGGTGATAATCTCTACAATTATCCAGTGGTTAATTGCTTGATTGCTACTTGCACAGTTGTTGTGATTCAGTTGTTATTGTTGATTTTAGTGGTTATTTTGGTTCAGCTGTTGCTTATTACTTGTTGTTGTTAATTACTCATTTAATTGCCCGTATGCTCACTAAGCTTAAAGCTTACCCATTCAGTTGTTTAATGTTGTAGGTGCCCATGGGTCAAATGCTAAATGGTGAATCTAGAGGTGGCAAAGGATTATACTAAATGAACGTGGATTTCACTTTCAAAGAGGTTTGACAAGTGTGCTTTTAAATTGCCGAGTTGCTATTAGCTTGATATAAATCGCCCAAGTTGTCGTTTGGTTTAAACCCTAAAGTGTCAAAATGGGTTGTTTTGATTAAAGGGTCAATATGGGTCACTGTGTGAGAATTAGTTAAAATGATGAATTGGAAAATCTTGTTGTGTGTCATTGTGCCAAGGTATGTAATAGCAAAGATTGAAAGCTGCCAAAATGAATGAATTGAGTTTGTTGCAAGTAAGATTCCGAATAATTGCCCAAATGGTCACCTTTCGGCTCAATGCCTAAAATCATCGTTTTGATGTGAAATTTGAAAAAGTGCAATTTCGAAAACCTTCATTTTATCATATTGAATGTGTCTGCAAAATTTCATATTTGATTGTAAATGGGTCAAAAGTTATGCGCGTACGAATTTGGGTCAAAAACTTGAGTTGTGCAGATTTTTCAACATACAGCACCCCGTACGCGATCGCGTTCCATTCATTCCCCTTTGAAAGAAGTAAAAAAAAAAAGAATCTAACACTCTAGTCTAATTGAAGACTTTCAAAGCTCATGCTATTTGAAAGAGATTTCAAAGAAAATGTCACAGAATCTTTCATTTTGTAGGTATGCGATCGCGTACCTGTATCGGGATCGCGTACCTTGTACTAAAACTTGATCAAAGGATTTACATGTAATAAGTACGCGATCGCGTACCCTTGGGTAGGATCGCGTACTCCCTTTATGTATCAGTTACGCGATCGCGTACTATATCACCAGGATCGCGTACTAAAAAAAATTGCGGCATTTCAGTTAGAGAGTGTGAGGACCGGAAACTTTTTAAATGTATTTTTTTTACCGTTATAAAAAAACAAATTTTAACGGTTAAATATATAGCTATTTTTCACCTTTTATTTATTTATTTTAAACACTACTCTTCGTTATATATACACACTCTCCATTACCCATTTTAATTCACACTACAATTTACATCTCTTTTACACATTTCATATACTACAATTCTTACTATTTTTCACGATTCCATACACTACAAATCACACTACTTTTACACATTTCATACACTTCCATTTCAAATACAAATACACTATAAAACGTCAAAAATTAACAAGTCTAAAACCAAAAACAAAAACAAAGAGGCACAATCATTATCGAGAAATATGTGGCAAAATATGTTTGTTCTCCGCTCAATCAACCTACCAATCCCCGTCTCAACCTATGGGATTTGCAAGTTTCACACCCATTGCTAATCCGTACCAACTTGCACCCGATGACCCTCGAAACAATTACCAATTTCCAATTTCAAAGGTGGTACCAAACGCCACACCCACATATGTCACAACCCGTAAATCCACAAGTTTCTCAAAACCCACAATTTTCACCGGTCCATCAATTTTCACAATATTCTCCAAACACATCTAATTTCACGCTAATTTCTCCCGTACCCGAAATACAAAATTTAGTAGAAAGTTCGGAAAAGGCTGAACCCGAATCGAACCCTAACCTGAAGACGTGAAGAAAAAAGGGTGTGAATTTGGACCGACGACGAGAAAAGAATATTGACGGAACGTTGGATACATTGTTCCGAAAATAGCGTACTAGGAAACTTCCAATCGAACGAGTGTTTTTGGAAAAAGGTACAAAAAGTTCACAATTCTTTAGTGCCCGTAGAACGTAACCTTAATTCACTTCAGGCAAATGGAATAAAATTGCCCACGACGTTAAAAACTTCGACATCTTCAAGCACTATGACGAACTTCATTCTCAAAGCGGTGCCGAAAACGAAGACGTTTTACAAGAGGCCCGAAAGAATTTTAAGCAACAAATGAATAATCGTAAATTCATTTAAGAGCAATGTTGGGATGTACTAAAACATTACCCAAAATTCTTTGCCAAAGCCGCGGGTAAAGGGCAACAACCGTACATTCCAACCTGATCCGGAACCCACCGATCGTCAAGTGGACGATGACCCGATGCCCTCATCTTTTGAAGCTGATATGAAAAGGTTGTTCCAAGACGACCCAATACGCCGTCCACCGGGTCTAAAGTCACAAAAAATATCGGGTTCATCGGACGCCACTTCCTCGTCAAGAAGTGCACGAGACGAAAAACTTGACACCCTTTCCGCGGTTAAGAATACCGCCCTATTGCAACAAAAAGCAATTGCAACAATTACCGAGAACTCGAACAAAAAAGCAGCTTTTAAGGCTTTGAGTTTTCTTCGTAAAAAAATTCCAAAGTTTGCGTCAAAAAAGGAACTCAAAATGATCAAAACCGCTCGGCAAGATGTGGTAACAATGTATGAGCCGGTGTTTGGAGGAAAAGATTCGGACGAAGACGAATCCGAAGCTACAAACGAAGACGAAGAATCGAGCTCATATTAGATTACTTTATTTAAATTCTAGTGTTTTTTTATTTTTAATTATTGTAATGTTTGTTTTTTAATATTGTAATGTTTAATTTAGTTGTAATGTTTTTATTTTAATGAAATGTGTTTTATTTTAATTATTGTGTTTTAAATATATAACTAAATAATCAGTGGATCCTAGAAAAAATGAAGTGACCAGTCACTGATGGCAGAGGTCAGTCGGTTTCAGTTAGTTTTGGGAAAACTGACGTGACGCTTATGTGACACAAACTGACCTGTCGGTTTTCAATCACTGTTGGTAATGGTCTAAGAACGAGAATACAACGGACATGATAGAGCAACATATAGATACCTTAACTATTTAAAAGAATGATGACATTTTAAAGATGCTTTTAGTATTGACTTATGAAATGGCCGGCAATCTACGATGAGAAAACATAGATGGCATATATATGAGCAAATGGGTACAAGTTTACAAATCCAAAATATTGATTTTTGTTTACAAGTTTTCTTAATTTTCTACGAAAAGGTACTTTAGATACTCGTATTTTATTAGAAGAAGAAGTCAAATATTGATAGTAAAGTAAATTATGTACTCCGTATCAATATAAACATGGTCTTTCGTTTTCTTTTCACACAACGTGACACAATGACACCATATATTTTAGAGGGTCTACCGCTCCTTTATCACATTAATTGTCGGTCCACCCGGGAATTCACTAATTGTCTATCGTCAAAATTATTATATATTATGAATAATTTGTACTTCCTCGGACTCCCTCAATAATTGTTCACTCTCAAATATAAATATGAAAATTTGATAAGTTTACCGTATTATTCTTATTTGAAATTATAATTGTAAAAGTGAAAAGAATTTTTAATTAATTAGTCAGTGTATGAATGTCATTTTAACTGTGTTTTTTTTAAAGACAATTATTTTGAGACGGTGAGAGTATGACATTATATTTTCTTGTTTATACGGAGTATATTATCAACATGACAAATATCTATTAATATATTTTCTTAATAATGCTAAGTATTATATTTAAGAACTAGTAATAATAATCGGTAGTTTTAGGAGTTGGTTAAATAAATATTAAAGGAGTATAACTTTCTTACATTTGAGGATGTACAAGCCTACAAGGTTTAGTGCAAATAATTGTTAGGGCTGACATAAGTCATTTTAGTATGAGAATGAGTTTAGCCCTCGTAAAATAGTGACTCACTAAAAGTATTATCAAAATCAGCGTCTTCTCTTCTTTTTTATAAAGATAAAATAAAATACAATACCTCTATTGTACAATTGTGAATATGTGATGGATCAATCAAAATTTGTGTTGTACATAAAAGTACATAAAAGCGCTCTTGTGATGGATCAAAACATGCTTGCATGAAGTCATGAAGTATAAGCCTTCATTAATGATTTCATTCTTGCAGATTCTTTCGTTTGTAACTGATCCTGCTATGATATTCCCGACACTGAATTGAATTCCTTCCACGATATTAATTTTAGTTTTCCACTTTTATACGTTTCACTTGACTTGCATTCTTTTAAAACCGTTTTAACATCTCAGTTTTCAGTTGACATTAATTCGTTATAGAGTCTTTTCCATTTTTCATTTTAATACATATGAATATTCAAATTATCTTAAATAATTAGATTGTTAACTGTTAAGTAATATACTCGCCTTTTTCAATAAACTCAGCTTAACTCATTCACCACGCTTTGTTCAATCATTTTTTCTTTTAAATCATTTGCAATGCGGAGCGGTGGTGGAGCATGATCTGACGTGGAGCCACCACAACGCCACCACGAGTGCAGTGGTGGGCATGGTGGCGAGGCATTCATTTTCTTTTGACCTTTTAAACTAGATTTTTTTATATATCAAAAAAGTAACATGATCGTTGATAAAAAAAAACAGTTAAATTTTTTTTTTATCGTTGGGTGTGCAACGACTATGATTAAAAATTAAGACTCATTTTTCACCTATAAATACACACTTTACATTATATACAATACACAACAACAACTACTATCTTTATATACATACACATTCACAAAAAAATACTCAACAATGATCCAAAAAAATGTCTAACCCAAACTCAAATTCGAACTCAAACCCAAACGATATGTTGTACACAAATCTTATGTTATCCGGCACACCAAAGATACCCAGTTCGAGCTCGTCGTTCCCAATTCACAATCCGGATAAACATCAAGACGAATTGTACCAACCCCATTTCTACTCTCAACAACCTCTCGATTTACAACCAAAAACAATTACTTTTTAACTAATAACAACAACAACAATTCTAACAACAACAACAACAACAACAACTCTTTTAACAACCACCCCAACAAAAAACTGTACAATCTGAAGGTGAACGGATAAAGAGAAGCCATCAAAAAAGGCAAAGGCAAAGCCAAATCCAAAGGTGAAAAAATCACATGCTAACAAGAAACTTTGGTCGTCCTCGGAAGAATCTTGGTTGGCGCAATATTGGGTCGATGCATTCGAAGACCTCTAAAAAAGGCAACTCCCAAAAGAAAGAGTTTTTGGGAGACAATCAACAAAAATTTCAACAACAACGAACATGGTTGGGTTCGCGACGACGACCAACTATCCAGCAAATGGCATAGCATCAACTAATTTTGTCATGAATTCAACTCCCTCTACAACGAAGCCTACCCTAATTGGGGTAGCTGTTCAAAAGACCGAAACGTCTACGAAAAAGTTGTCCAAGACTACTACAACAAGTTCACAAAGACTTTTACTATGAAAGAGTGTGGTTGATCTTAAAAAACAAAACAAAGTGGTATGCCCGACGAGAGTAGGTGGAACGAGTACTCAATATGATTACGACGAGCTTTATGATGAGAGCGAGCCGATTAATCTCTCCGACGACAACCTGGCTACTCGACTGAACGATCTTTTTGGAGACGACCCAACTCCACGACCCTTAGGACGAAACCAAGAAAGAATAGCGGGCTAGAGGTTCATGTTCTTTCGACGTGGCAACTTCATCACATGGAACCAACTCATCAGAAATGGATGAGATGATGGAGGGTATGACCAACTACAAAAATGAGATGTTATCGGCTAGGAAAAAGGCCGTTGACACTTTCACCCGAAATGAAAACATTCAAACCGCTTTGCTAGGAGTTAAGTTTCTTACGGTTTTAACTGTACACTTGAGGTTTCGTGAGACATTGCGGCTGTCAACAAAATGAAAAAAATCGTTCAGAAAGAGTATAAGGAGTTCATTGAATTTCGAACAACGAAGATAAAGACGAAGACTAGTTTTATTATTGGGTTTGTCTAACAGGTGCCTTAAGGGCAATGTTAAGCTTCATTTAATACACTAGAACTTTCTATAAATATTCAAAAATGTATTTAATTAACTCATTAATTTTCTATTATGTATATTAAGTGCATTTAATGTTATTAATGGTAACTTTTAGGATAAATAATGGGACTTATCATATACCCTTAGGTCACAAGTTAAAAAATGGGGTTATCTAAATATACCCATTAAATTTACTCAGTATATCGGTTTGACCAATAATTAATTAGTACATTGAATTACATTGAGTTTTTACTTTGAAAGCCTACATCTTAATTATTACCGAATTACATTGACTTTTCAATATTTCTCTTTGTTTATTTATATTTAAATCTAAATTTAAGACAATACCATGTTTTTTTAACATAATACTATCATATTTATTATAGTAAACTGAATATATTTATTTTCATTTATCCAAGCACTTCTATCTTTTTCTTTTTTCATCATATCTGTTATATAACATAAATATATAGTTATGCTTACATCAACTATATAGTTATACGTTGTATATAAAGGCATTCACATTTGCGAGTCTTATATTTCCGAAATTTTTTCAAATATGTGTGTCATTTCTAAATTTTATTTTTTCTATAAAATTTTTAAATTAATACGTAACTATTCAGTTTATCAAATGTTTTCTTGTAGAAAGAATTAAAATGTTTGACCTGCAACTATTATTATTATTATGATTATTATTATTATTTCTTTAATACTCCAACAATTGTATGTCTCTTTTTTACTATTGTAAATTTTTTTGGAGTTGGCATGTGATGACGGATGACTCTAAATGAGAATCCACCGTAGTCAATAGTAAATTTTTTGTCTCTCAAAGTTCACTTCCCATAAATAATTATATTTAGAGTGTATTTAACAGTGTAATCACTATTTCCAATGTTTTGACAATTCTTTTTAAGGGTAAATTTAGCAGGATCCTAAAAAATTCCTTTATTATTTATTAGTTATACATTTTAATTCTTAGGACTAAGGACTAAATTACGAACTTTTTTAACTATGGCAACTTTGTTTTTTAGGATTGCAAGTCTAAATTGTTAGTTTCAATGTAAGTACTCAACCGACGTTGACCTAACCGTTTTAGTTTTGACTACTTTGGTGATACGCTGCTTCCCTTTTCATCAAAAAAATACTTACCACCGACCTTATTAACAACACACCAAAGACTTGGGAAAAAAAAATACGCGAAAAAAGAAAACAAAAAATTCAAATAAAAGTGAACCACGTAATTCATGTGCTCTATTATTCACCTTCTTCATTCCTATAAAACCAACTAATAATAAATATCTATCGATCCATAATTTGTACAATCATCATCATCTTCTTCATCTTCACGACATTTGAACCGATAAACTTTTTTACAAAATTACACTTTTAACACTTCCTTTTTTCATCCTCAAACATGAAAACAAGGCGCTCATCGTCACCCTCTGTAATTGTAATCGGTGGTGGCTTTGCTGGCATAGCTGCTGCGCGTGCTCTATATGATGCTTCATTTCGAGTACGTATTCTAAAGAAACTTTTAAATGTTTTGTTATAGTACTTTTGTGCTTTAATTAATCAGTTATCCAATACTGATCTGTTTTCTAATTATTATCAGGTTATTGTACTCGAGTCTCGTGACAGAATTGGTGGTCGAGTTTGTACAGATTACTCATTTGGTTTTCCAGTAGATTTAGGGGCTTCATGGTAACAAACGAATTCTTCTTCGCAATATTATTGATTGTTATTTATGATGTATACTTATTGTATGGACTTGTGTTAATGTTAAATTTTTTACCATTGCAGGTTGCATGGAGTTTCAAAAGAGAATCCTTTGGCACCTCTTATTGGAAGACTTGGATTACCGCTATATCGTACAAGTGGTGACAACTCGGTGTTGTATGATCATGATTTGGAGAGGTAAGTATCGGTTCGGTTTAACACAATTTTAGCTCACTGTCTACTTTCGGTTATAAAGTTTATTTGAAAACACAGTTCTAGCTTTACTTTTGTTTACTGATTATTGTTGTTATTATTATCAGTTATGCGCTATTTGACATCGATGGGCAACAAGTTCCTCAAGAACTAGTCTCGCAGGTTGGGGAAACATTTGAGAGGATATTGGAAGAGGTATGTTTTGTTGTACCCACTTTGTGGTTCATATTTTTTTAATTTATTTCGGTCATTTGTTGTTTTCGTGCTGACATGCTGGGGTTGTTTATTGCAGACAAATAAAGTGAGAGAAGAGTTTAGTGAAGACTCATCTATAAAGCACGCGATATCTATTGTGTTCGAAAGAAACCCAAAACTAAGGTATTTCTGGCTACCATGATGATGTTTGTGACTATTGGCTCTAATAACTAAATAATTGGAGGTGACAAACGGGCATGTTTGGTGTGTTGGTCAACCGGTCAAAACGGGTAGGGGTCATCATGGGTAAATTTCTACAGTCGGGTTGGGTCGATCTGCAAACACTTCTTATTTAGTTTCTAGTTAGTTAGTGTCTTAAAAATGACTGTAGAAACTATATTATCACAAAATTTGTTAATGCAGCGGTTTATGAGATCTTTTGCATTTGAATTTGTTTTGGACGACTTTCAACCTGTTTGACCCTATTCAACTGGTTTCCTTCTTAACCCATTTGACCGGTTTATAAATAAAACAAATCTACCCATCTGTCGGTAACTGGGTCAAGGTTGCACCTCTACTGTAAACGGACTATCATAACATAATGTAATTTTTCATTTTTACAGGCTTGAGGGGATCGCTCATAAAGTGCTGCAATGGTACCTTTGTAGAATGGAAGGCTGGTTTGCTGCTGATGCCGATACCATATCACTTAAATGCTGGGACAAGGTTCCATTTTCCTTTTCTCTTTTATTGTCTTATAAATGATACCATTCAATGTGCCATTTTATCTAAAGCGAAAACTGTATTTCAAACATCTTATTAGTGTTATGTGTTGTACAGGAAGAGTTGCTTCCAGGGGGTCATGGACTTATGGTACGAGGTTACCAACCAGTAGTAAATACGCTTGCCAAAGGCCTTGACATTCGCTTGAATCACAGAGTAAAGAAGATAAACAGGCGAACTAATGGTGTGAAGGTAACCGTTGAAAATGGCACCACATTTTTCGCAGATGCAGCCATAGTTGCTATCCCACTTGGTGTTTTGAAATCGAACACCATTAGTTTTGAACCAAGACTACCCAAGTGGAAGGAAGAAGCCATATCCGACCTTGGAATTGGAATTGAGAACAAGATCGTTTTGCATTTCGAGAAAGTTTTTTGGCCAAATGTTGAGTTCTTAGGAGTGGTGGCTGAGACAACGTATGGATGCAGCTACTTTCTTAATCTTCACAAGGCCACGGGTCATGCAGTTCTTGTTTACATGCCCGCGGGTCAGCTAGCAAGAGACATTGAGAAAATGTCAGATGAGGCTGCAGCTAGCTCTGCTTTTGTACAGCTTAAAAAGATTCTTCCCGATGCTTCTGCCCCGGTAATGCTACATTCAAATATCTACTTTCTTTCATAGTTGTGAGATGTTTGGGCTTGTGTTTCAGAACGGATTATTTGATCGTTGCTACTTCAAGTCCCAACAATTACTTTTCATATTTGAATTAACATATTCTGCTTCTGATAGATGACTAGGGGGCAAATAATTAGTTTTGACCAACAAGTTTCATACTAGTTGCAACAATACAAGCTGTTGAAATCTAAACCATAACTACCTATTTACCCGTTTCTAAACTTAATTTGAGAGAATTACCATAATTTCACATGACGGTTTTTGGTTTTTTTTACAGGAATGTCCTTTTTGAGTCAATTATCTTTTGGTTTCAAAACAGTTGGAGTATTTTAAAGTCTAAACCACTTAAACTTATCTGATTATCACAAAACAGAAAATTCTGATTCAAACACTACCCCCAACAGCCCGTTTTAACTATAATTGATTTATGATTCTTGATTATTTGATAGCACATAATCACGAGATCCTGAACATTTTCCTTGTCTTATTTTTTTATGCAGATACAATATCTAGTTTCTCGTTGGGGCAGTGATGTTAATTCACTAGGTTCATATAGCTACGATACAGTAGGAAAACCCCATGATCTGTATGACAAGCTAAGGATCCCTGTGGATAACTTATTCTTTGCAGGGGAGGCAACAAGTTCCGACTACCCGGGATCCGTACACGGTGCCTACTCAACAGGATTAATGGCCGCAGAAGACTGCAGAATGCGGGTTCTTGAACGTTATGGAGAGTTGGATCTTTTCCAACCCGTTATGGGCGAGGACACCCTTGATTCTGTGCCATTGTTGATTTCACGTATGTAAATAACTAGTTTTCTTGCATTAATTACCGTTTTCAGTCAAGTGCAATATGGACTGTAAACATGTTATGTACCAGGCAGTGTGTAGCTCAATGCTAATATATAGAGCTCTATGCCTCTATGTTTAATTATCGAATCAAACTGTGTGCTAAAATATCATGTATTAAAAGTTGATGAATAATTCATACTGCATTTGCCTTTTCATTTTTGTAACAAATTCCTAGTCATGAATAAGCAATTAACATACATTAATTTAATTTTCTATAGTAAAAGAATGTGTAAATTACAACATATCTACAAGATATCAAAGATACAATCATGTTGTGACATTTCAAAATCTGCATCAGTCAATTGCGTTACTATAAAATTCAATAATTCGTATATTTGTTGAGAATGAGGATGAGTTTTATCATGCGCTATGAACCTGTAAGGTGATCCAAGAATATCATCCACAAAGCTCCATCCTGGTGATTTCTTCACTCCTCTTTTCTCCATTGTTTCTCTCGTTGTTCTTGCTTCGTCCCACCGCTTAATCACCGCATAAACATTCGATAAACCAACATATCTCCCATCATGATCAGGTTCTAGTTCCACAAGCTTCTTTCCCACTACTTCCGCAAGATCAAAATTCCTATGGTTGATACAGCCATTAAAAAGCGCCCCTAACATTGAAGCAGTTGGTTCCATTGGCATTTGAGTCAAGAATGTGTACGCTTCTGTAAGCTGTCCTGCTCGTGCCAACACATCAATCATACAAGCATAATGCTCGGTTTTCGGGTTCAACCCATTTTCAGTAAGACGCTTGAAATAGTGCCAAGCTTCATTTACTAAACCACCATGAGCACAAGCACTAAGTATACATAAGTACGTGATCTCATCAGCTGTAATCCCAGCATTCTGCATCTCTATGAACATCTCAAGTGATTCATGAACAAACCCGTGCATTGCAAGCCCACCAATCATCGCATTCCAAATCAAAACATCGGTCTGCTTCACAGAAGCTCCACGAAACACGGCTAATGCATCCTTAATTGATCCGCATTTGGCATACATGTCCACAAGTGACGTTCTTAACATTAACGTTAAACATATCTTTTTATCAACAATGTAACGATGCATTTTAACCCCTTGCTCAAGTGCACCTAGATGAGCACAAGCACCCAACACACTCACCATAGTCACCTCATTCGCACTAAGACCGGACCCACACATCTTTTGAAAAATAGTCAACGCTTCGCTATACTCACCACCCTTAACATACCCATCAATCATGGAACTCCACGACACAACATCACGTTCCGGCATCAAATCAAACACGTCCTGCGCCAACAAAACTTCCTTACACTTAACATAACAATCCAACATCGAGTTCCACGAAACCAAATTCTTGTTAGGCATTTCATCAAACAGCTTGCGTGCATAACTTACGTCCTTAAACGAACCCGCAAAATGAATCAAAGAATTCTTAACAAACCTATCAACCTCAAACCCATCCCTCACAACACGACCATGAATCGATAACCCAAGTCGGACCTCCTGTAAATGTGACGCAGCTTTCGTTAAAAACGGGTAAGTTAGATGATCAGGGGTTGCACCCATTCGCAACATATCGATGAAAACGGATATGGATTTGTTTGGGTTTCGGGATTTGGAGTAACCTCTTATAACGGTGTTGTAGTTAAAGATAGTTGGGTTTGGAATCTGCAGAAAAATGGTGTATGCATATTCAATGTTTTTGTTGTTGGAGGAAGAAGTAGTAGTTGCAAAAGAGAGAAACTTTGATATGAAAACTGTATCTTGTTTGGTTATAGGATTGTGCCCATATGTGATCATGATGGCATGAATTTGTTTGAATTGGCGCAATGATTTGCAGTTTTCAAGTAAAGTGATTAGATTAGTGTTTTGACATAACAATGCAGCAGCATTCAACATTTGCTGTTTCAAAGTACGCTGCTAATTCTCTTCTGAAATAATGTGCTCAGGTTATTTCAATGGAAATTGTTAAGGAGTACTGTGACATAAATCAAGCATGCAATATAATAATAATTTCTTTAAAAGTCCGGTTACAACATCTGTGATTAATAAACTTATTTCAAACTTTTTTTTTTTGTCATATATATACATACATTCACCATCATAAAGCATTTACAATTATAGGTTTAAAAATAAAAAATTACCATTATATCCCTTTATTCCCTTTATTGACTACGTAAATTTGAAAAATAATAATATCACATATTTACAATACTGACTTTTCTTTTTAATGTCACATATTTGATTTTTATTAAAACATCTGAATTTAAAAAAAAAAGTTCTAATTTTGTTAAAAACGATGACAAAAAGTGAATTATTCATAGTAAAACATGGCTATTGTTGGCCATCGATATCGAATAAAATTGTTGATAGAGAAATGATAAGTTCATCAAATTTTTACAAAATAACTTCCACACAATAATGTGTAGCAATCACATGATGAGAGAGGATGAAGAGAGATAAAAAATAAATGATTTTGATTGGTCCATCTACTTGTCCACATCATTTTGTGAATGTTTGTTTGTAAATTTTTAGTAAGTGTAACATTTCTCTTTATGAGTAGAGAGAAGTGGTGGTCCGGAGTGTTATAACTGATAATAGTGTGGATGGTAGATGTATATTGATAATTGTTGACGGTGGTTATTAACAAGTTATTTTTTATCTCTCTTCATTCTCTCTCATCATGTGATTGGTACACATCATTGTGTGGAAGTCATTTTATAAAAATTTGGTGAACTTATCATTTCTCACTCATAAATTACCGTCATATAATGTGGGGAACGTGATGGTGTTTTATTGGTGTAGCCAGTTTTATATTTGGTAACCTTTGAGCTGGTGTATACACGTCATTGACTCGTTTAAATTGACAACTTCTACAAACAACAAATATGTTATTATAAAGTTTGGAAAACCGTATTATAAAAATCAACCATTTGAAAGTAGACCTGTTGCGAACCCGGATGGGTAGCAGACAAATCAACCATTTGAGAGTGAGATAATTGGTTTTGGTCCTTTTGGATAATCAATTTGAAACATGAACAGACAAATTCCAAACAACCTTATAAAGACACCACAAAAAACAATGACTTCATTTGTTAATATTCTGTATATGATTGCATTGCAGTTAGAAAGGTTTGTTGCCATCTAATGACCCAAAAAACATTCCAGAATAACAAACACCCAATGGTTCTGTCATTTAACATGTTCGACTGTTAACGTTTATAATGGTTATCCAGTGACATCAAAAAAGCCTAAATAATTTCATATGAAATGTTCCCTATAATAACATTACAAAGAATCAAAACGATTACTATCGTGAAATACAGGGTATGCCTCGTGTGACCCTCTAACCTATCACTGATACCCGTTTCATCATACTCCGTATTAATCAAAGCCGACAAGCTTTAGCTAAAAAATCACATCCTTCGTAAACTTCTAAATCTGGTTGGTCTAAATCCGTTTCATTATAGCATGCACAACGTTTGCTCATTTTTCCCGTCAATGCTATTTCTAGTGGTCTCTGAACTAGCCTTGGGTATCCATGGTCACACCATACCTGCCATACACAATAAATAAGACATAAGTTACGAGCACCAACAAGGCAACAATAATCCTGACATATCGACTAGATGCATTTGTAATTTTATACTTTTGACTTTTGGGGTCAACCGACCACTTTGAAATTTGTATAACATTACGGACTTGGTACACCAATTTTTCAAGCCAATATCTGCATTGGAGTTCATAAGAACAACCCATAACTAGAAAAAATGTCATGATATTTGCTATGACACATTTATAGAACTTGGGATTTTTAATGAAGTTTGACCTCAAAAGTCAAACTAACAAATGAAGTGTCCAAAGGCATACCTCCGAACCCTCATCCTGGCTCCACTTGGAATTACAACCCGGAACTTTGGCTTCTTCTATCTTTTGCTTCTCCATCAGTTGTGCACCTCTTGCTGCCTTTGCTTCAACTCCCTTAAGATATTTTGTTGGGTTCCCCTCACTGTTGTAATACCGACCAACTAACTTGCCAACAAATCTGATAACACCAACCAAAACAATAGAAGATAACCACTAAGATAACGAAATGCATGTTACTTCAAAAATAAGATTATTTATATTTCTTACAAATGTATCATTCTACAGGCCGTAAACATAAAACTTACATGTAGGTCCTGGAATAGAAGTCTCTCCATTCAACTATACTCTTAACCTACAAAGCAGAAATAGAATGTTAAACATTTTATTCGCCTAATATCTCTCCAGAAAACTTTGATGAACTCTGTAGTAGATCCTTAACTGTGTTATATGCTTAATTGCTTATATAACATAAAACTTGAAGACTCTATGGAAAGCAAAAGCGATGTACTAAAGAATATTTCAAAGATTATGCCATATCACCAGTGGTCAAAACTTACGTTCTTCTCTACAAGTAATTTGTGAGGATGTCATTGAGATTTGCATTCCATGATTTTATTACCGGAATAATTGGCAAGTGATATACAAGGGAACCAATCTATCAAAATTCTGATTTGTATTCCATGAAAACCTTAATGAACTATGTAGAAGAGCTTTAGTTCTGTTATATGGCATAAAGACATAGAGACCCTACGGAAAGCAATAGAGATGTACTAAAACAATTTCCCTAATATATCTTAACAATGATGCACACATTAACTACTCTTTTTTTCCTTTAATATGATAAACATCTCAGTATCAATATCAGAAGGAAACTAAACATTCAGATTAAACATTAATCACCTCAGTGCTGGATAAACCAACCAAAGAATCCGTAAGTCCATCTCCTGCATTCATTGAACGAAAAACCAAGGTAATTCACGGTGATAATTATTCCAGAACCTGTTACAGTTGTCAAGGATTTATATATGTACCAGTGAAGTTTCCAGAAACAAATGCTCTGGAGGCATCTCTGGAACGGAAAAAGATAGAAAGAATAAACATTAGTATCAGACCTCAGAAAACTTAAATCAAGTGTTCAATGATAAGATAACTAAGGATTTGATTAAATACGTTTAATTTCTTTTATTTCTGTAATAAGTAAAAATGACATCGATAGGGAAAATGCACAACCTTCCAGCAAAGTGATTGTAGCCACCTCCTTTCCCATAATGAGATCTTCCTTTTGTCACATCAAATACTGACCTGGAAGAAAACTATACATTAATATCGTATACCATAAAACAGCTTAAGAAACATGGAGGTAACTATACAATTATGTGTGTGAGTGTGAGTATATTCTGTATTTAGCAGTTGAACAAAGTTTTCATATTTGCTGATCACCTGATAACACAATTTTTAACCACGTATATAGAATACAAATTCACCCACCAGTTGCATGTTTTGTGAATGTTTTTTCTTTAAGGAAGAAATCAATAGCCTTTAACCATAACTAGAATTCAATTATGAATATCCTCTTAGAAACTTAAACAATTTAAATCAGTTATATATTACTAGCCTCCAAAGTCTTTTCAAATGAAGGTAGCAAAAACTCATGAAAATGATATCATGAACTTAAATCGAATCTTTTTTAAGAGAAAAAAACCACCAACCGAACTTGAAAATGTAAGAAACCTATCAAACCGAAAAGAAGAAAAAAGAAGTGGAAAAAGGGAGTACCCAAGAATTGCTAACAAGATTGGCAAGCCATTGTCAGTCCCATTGTATATAGCTAGATCCTCTACTGTATACAATTTCTGGCATACAATTACGTCTCGTAAGTAAATGCAGCATATATATTATATAATGGCAATACAAATAAAATAAAAATGTACATACATACACATATGATTCCAGTTTCAAAACATCAACTGTAAAATCTATAAACTATAGTGTCAATGCATACTAACACACACAATAACTTCAATAAATCACAATTAGATTTAACTAAATAATTAGATGAAACTGAAATAATAAAATTGCAATATCATCAAATATAAGAAAGTGGGAAATTAAAATAAATATACATACAGGGAGTGATTGTGATGCAGGGGATTGATATAAGATTGTGTACACGAGAGAAATTAGAACGATGATAATGGCGATTCCAACGAAAGGGGAAACCTTCATTATTTTAATTTTTTTTTCTAACAAGGGTTTGAATGTTTTTGAGGTTAAATAGTTTCCAATATTTCAGTTGAAGAATTATTCTGGATCCCTGCTTCTAATCGCATCGAGCTACAAACACGATCGATTTTGTGAATACAATCAGCAGACAAATTAGTTGAACAAGACTGATGAAGACTTTGAATCACTTCCCCACCATCGAAGCCGTCACTCTTGTTCTTGACTCAACATATATCTAATCTCAATCTTAACTTAATTCAATAAATATAATTATACTTGTATAAAATTTCGTACGACAACAAATCTATAATTTACAAGTTTTTTTTTTCTTTTTTATATTAACAATTATTTTTATTTTTGTACATTTAAATTATTTTACTTATTTTATTTCCTACAGGGACATTAAAAATTGACTATTATAGTTTTATATAACTTTTGGTTATTATTCGAATAATCCAATGAAAACTAGTAAAATATTAGTGGTCTAATCAATTTTGTAAATATATATAATTATACGAGATATGAGATATGAGATATGAGATGAGATGTGACCGTATATCAAATCTATAACTTGCAAGTTTTTTTTTTAACAAATAACAACTAATTTTCATTTTTGTCCATTTAAATCATTTTACTTCATTTTACTTGTTTTATTCCTTACGGGGCCATTAAAATTGATTTTTATATAACTTTAAGCTATTATTCAAATAATCCAATGAAAATTAGTAAAATATCAGTGATCTGGTCAAATTTATAAATGTAATTCTATGAGATGTGATCGTATTTTAATAACATAAAAGATAAAATATATATATATATATATATATATATATATATATATATATATATATATATATAGACACACGTGATAGAACATCGTTTTACATGTTAAAACTTACACGTAATTTGAAATCACTACCGAGAGGCCAGCCCATTTCTGTAATCGACACTTTTAACCCAAACCATCAAATTCATTACATTTTAAACTCAATTCCTACCTAATGTAATATGTAGGTAGTACCGAAAAATACATCAATTTCAACTCGACATAACTATAACTACAAAATGAGTTTTAGACGTTACATGACCACTTACAACTTGTCATCAATCCTTAGTATTCACCACTTCTTATCCCACGTAGTGGAATTTGTTTCTTTTATGTCTTTCAGTTTACTTGAAGTTGCTAATTTCGATCACTACAAAATATTCTTGTTTTAATTTTTTTATCTTTTTATTTATCAAATAATCTTAATAACTTCACGTCCATATTTTAGATATCATCTTAATCTTAAATCTTACTTTTAATCTTAAGCGCTTATATTTCATTTTCATTCCATCCTTTTCACTTATATTTTAAAACTCTAAAAATACTACCTCACCCCTTTTTGAAGTTTCTTTTTAACGTTTGCCATTGTAAAATTGGAAATCCTAACAATTCTAAAAATAATAGAGAGCCAACTAATGCAATTCATATTCGTAATAACAAATTAATGTATTAAATGACAAATGATTAAATTCATGTATAACGAATTAAATTAATTAACTGACAAATGATTAAAAATGGATATAGGAAATTAACTTTTTACCCGGTTACAATATTTGAAAGAAATAATACAATCACTTTAAATTGTTCTTTGTTTTTTTATAACCATCGTTTATCTAATTGTCTCATTTAATATCTCTGCTAAATATTTGTAACTTAATTTTTCTAACTTTCAATTTCAATTCTTATAACTAGGTTTGACAATTTGAGTTCGGTTAGCGGGTCAAAAGTTAATTCTCAACACGATCTCGAATTGTGATGATAAATGGGTTGGCGGGCCTAAAGTAAACCATCGGACATTGTTGATACAAAGAGTGTGTCATTATTCTTGAAGCTTCAAAGATTGTACATATAGAATTTAGACTTAGCAAATTTTGTAAAGCGTCATGCGAACTTATGCTTATGCGAACTTGTCAATAAGTTCGCAGTTTGCAATAAGTTCGCATGAACAGTGTCTATAAATATGAATGTCGAGTCTGTGATTAAGTAGGCATGTTATTCTGTAAGAAATCAGTTGTACGAATTATTAGCTAGCACTTCAGGAACAACTGTAATTGTATTGCGTCATTGAGATTAATAGAAAAACCGAAAAGTTATTTACACCGTGTGTTCTCGTTTATTTTGTTCACGAATTAAGCAAACGATTAGAGATTCCGCATTTGATTGTTTGTGATCAAGTTCTTAGATCCAGTATAGAGTTCCACAATTGGTATCAGAGCTTAATATAGGTGAATTTGATCAAATTCGTGATTTTAAACGTACGGAGGTAATTCTAATTGAAGATATTTTCTGTAAAATTGAGTGTGAATTCATCAATTACAGATGAATTAGGTTATGGTTTGAGGTTCGGTTTGATTAATTGAACGAATTAGTTCCGGTTTCGAGTGATCGTGTTCTTCACAGCTGCGGTTTCAGTGCGGACTTCTTTCAGGAGATTAAATTGATTAATTTCAGTATTCTCGAAGGTTGATTATGGATTGAATTGAAGTTCTGCACGGCTGAATTTCAGTAATTCGGATTGAATTTGGAAATTTGAATTTCGCGAAGTTACGGTTTCGGGAAACTGAGATAACTGCTTTCTGTGAACTTATTCTGGTATAATTAAGTTCGCACTAGTTGGTTACGTTGAATACAGGTTGTGTTTTGGAATCAAACGTATTAATTTCTTAATTTTGGACTTGTTGCGTTTCTGAAACTATTAGCGAACTTGTTTTGGTTCTGCGAACTTATTTCAGTAAAACCGTTTTCTGCGAACTTGTGGTTAGGCGTGAACTTGTTCTGTTTGACTTGTTTGACCTTAGCGAAATTGCTGTTAGCGAACTTCCTTGTTACTGTTACTGCGAACTTACTGATAAGTTCGCAAGATTAAGTTCGGAGAAGACTGCGAACTTAAAATATTTTCGCAAGAATCGTTTAGTGTGACGTTTTGGACTTAAGTTCTTTTGAGGATTAGAAACTTAATCAAAATGGCGTACAATATGGCAAACATGTTGAAGTTTGATAATGAAACAAGAACACCAAACAAACCACCTCGATTTGTTAAACTCGTTGATTATGCAAATTGGCGCTTTCGGTTCGAAAATTATATTGCATTCAATGATCCAGAACTACTAGTGTGTCTTACCAAAAAGTATGTTTTTCCATCGAATAAAAGTAGTCGTGGTGTTAAGACTGTAGATTTAATGACACCAGAGGAAAAGAAAGAATATGAAAAAGAACGAAAAGCTTATGCAGCCATCACTATGTGTCTTTCAAGAGATATAATGATGTTGTTTAAGAAAAAGGAAACTACTTGTGAATTATGGAAAGGAATTGCAAAAAGATTTGGAGGAAACGACCGTATAAGCAAAGTCGGGAAGATCTTCTAAGAAAGTAGTTTGATATGTTCACTCAATTACCGAGTGAAACATTCGACGCTTTAATTTCTATATTTTCTCTTCTTATTTGTGAACTTAGAGAATTGGATGTGGAGCTTTCAAAGATCGCGATCAATAAGAAATTGCTTC
Source organism: Gnaphalium uliginosum (assembly GCA_963930675.1). NCBI lineage: Eukaryota > Viridiplantae > Streptophyta > Magnoliopsida > Asterales > Asteraceae > Gnaphalium > Gnaphalium uliginosum. Next base: position 35,516,639 of record OZ005685.1, read on the forward strand.
ATTCTCTACCTCAAAAAGGGATGTTCGATGTTACTTGAAGAAAACGAGCGTTTATCTACATGGGATCTGGATGAGCTTATCTAGAAATTACAGGCATATGAGTTGGATATGCAAAAACGAAGGCAACAGGAAAAACTCATGTTCAAGATCCAAGCTTATACAGTGATGTATCTTCTCCAGACTCAAGCGGAGTCGGTATTGCACTGTTATCAGGCATCTCAACTTCAAATAACGAAAAGGAGCATGTAAATGGAGGCAGTAGTAGTGGTGTTTCTGTGCATGTGTCAAACAATGCTAACATTTCAAATGCCCAAACTACTACATATGTGCCTTCAAAAGGAGCTGAAGATCATATAACTCTTTTAAATGCCTTTCTGAGTTCGTACGAGGGTTTTCTTTCTAAAACATCTAATCTGGATATGACAAATGACGACTATGATCAGATTCATCCCGATGATTTAGAAGAAATGAATATAAAATGGAGTATGGCAATGTTGACCAGACGAGCGAGAAATTTTCTTCAAAGAATCGGTCGGTCACAAATAAGTGGTAATGCAAAACAGGGGTTCGGTTTTGATAAAAGCAAAGTCCGGTGTTATAATTGCCAAAACTACGGACATTTTGCTAGAGAATGTGAGAAAGGAAAGCAACCAACCTCGGGTTTTACTAAACCCAGTACTCCAAGATCCTCGTATAACAACAGCAATGCTCCTCAGGCTAAAACCACTCATCAAGGAACATTATCATCAACGTTAGTATCATCAATTGATGATCACTATGACTGGAACGCACAAGCTGAAGATGTTGCTGCCTACGCTCATTCTCAGAAATCAGCTTTTATGGCAAACATCAATGAGGTTGATGCTGACTCTTTTTCAAAACCTTGTATAATATGTGTTGATTTTCAAGCAAAGATGAAGATCTATCAAGATCAAAATCTTACTCTGTTAGATAATATCGAGAAGTTAAAGCTTGCAAATAAAGTTTTGAAGTCCAATGAAAAGATTTATGAAGAGAAATCTAAATCCTCATCCGATGAAACTCAACGCTTAAAGATTAAGATTTTGAATAAGCAAGCAACTATCGATAGCTATTTAACGAAAATTGATCATCAAAACAAAGAATTGGCTGAGATCAAAAGCGACGTTTTGAATTATAAACAAAAATTTTCAAACTTCTCAGCTTATTCTACGATTCTTGATACGATCATTCATGATCAGAATTTGGATACAAAGTCCAAATCCGGTTTAGGGTATCATGCGATGCCACCACCTAAATCATATACCCAAATGCCGGATAAGGACTCAATCACACATTTTGCATCATCAACTTCTCCGCTTTCAAAATCAACTAATTTTGAAAAGCCTTTGAGTAATAAGGGAATGAAGAAAGTTAAAAAATAGCTTTCTTCAAAATCAAGTGATAAGAAGAACAATGATACTGAAACACCTATCAATATCGTTGAGGAATGTATTGAGATTAAGGTTGACAAATCTGCTATCAAACCTGAAAATTTTATCATTACTAATGAATTTCAAATGGCTGCCACAAAAGGCATGTCAAGGCCGGTCGCCGGAAGCAGAAGCTGAAATTTTGAAAAATGAGTTCAACATTGTTTTAATCAAGAAACCATTTTCAAAATCTAAGGCTAAATCCCCATCAACTGAATCTCTGAAAATTGTGAGAATTCTAAAACGTGGAGAATCTTTAGATCATTCCACCACTTCTAAATCAAATGATAAATCAAAAGCTCACATTTCACAAGATCGCTCAACACATTGTCCTCACTATTCAAAACCAACCATTCCTCCTAAAACTTTGAAATCAAAAGTTTTTGTTGAGAGGCGAACGTGTTTATACTGTGGTTATCAAGGACATGTTATCAAAGATTACTTGAGTCGTGTGAATCAAAGACCAACTTACTTTGAGCCAAAAAGGAACTTTCAAAGAACTACTTCAAGAGAATTACACTCTCAAAAGTTTACTAACGTGCACTCAAGGGAGTCAAATTTTGTTCCACAAAAGTTTGAAAAGATTGAAAAAATTAAGCAAGCAAATACTAAACTTTCACTCAAGCAATCAACCAAACAAGTTAAAGTTTGGAAAGAAAAGATTCATGTGAAAATTCCTGCTGATATTGCATCACCTATTTCACCAACTTTGGATAAAAATTCAAAAATAATTGGTGCAATTATCATTGGTGAGGATGGACGACCCAAAGCTGTCAAAGCTTGGGTGTCCCTTTTGAACTAATCCCTTTCTATGTTTGTGATGGAACAGAATCGTCAACCATTGGACAAAATTTGGTATGTCGATAGTGGATGTTCCAGACATATGACTGACAATTTATCCTTACTCTCTCACGTTAAACCTATTCATGGAGGATACGTAGCCTTTGCAGGCGATAAAGGATGCTAGATTACAGGAGAGGGCACAGTGTCAAATGGAAAAATAAGCTTTGAGAAAGTGAACTACTACGAACAACTCCAATATAATATGTTGAGTTGATCGATTGGGGGTTGATTTCAAATTGACAAATTAATTTGAGATCAAATTAGTCAAAATTGATGGATTAGCTAGTTGGAATTTTTCTTTAAAACTCCAATATTTGTAAGAGTTGATAGGTCGACCCGATAACCAGAACTTTGATCCTATACCAACCAAAAAAATAAAGTGCGTTGTCAGGTTTTACTTAGCAAGTTGATGGGTTGAAAATCGTAACCCTAAACGTTTATTTTAGCGTCAGTTTTTTCATCGAGTTTCAGATCATGTTGAGAATTGTCATCGTTTAATTATATTGATTTGAATTTGAATTTAAATAAGAAAATAAAAATGATATACAACTATCTTCTCATTTTCAATTCAAGGACGAACAAGATAACACATGCAAATCTTTAGTAGCCGATGCATTGTGCGAGTAACATGGTAGTCTAAACTTGATTTTCATATTTCATCTTCAAAAACCATGAAAAAAAAAAACGCATTTGACTATTTTTAGTCATATCTATCTCTATGATGTAGAATGATGATTTGTACACCACTAAAACTTAGTCATACATCACTAATTATGTTTCAAGGTATTGTACATTATAATGATATAACGCATGATTAATGGTGTGTGACCAATTTTTAGTGGTATAGGAATCACCATACTTTCTGCACCTCTATATATAAAATTATAAATGATAAATAGAGTATTTAGGCAGATGTATATGAATTAGGGGTGACAATTTGGATTGGGTCGGGTTGGTGGGTTCGAGTTGACGGGTAAAAAATGTCAATCCGAACCCAACTTGATTTTATGATCGAATTCAGTATTTCAACCCAACTCAAAAACCCAATAACCCAGACCCAATCCGAGTAACTCGATTTTTTAATCTAATCATTAGATTTTCGGATGATTTTCGAGTTTTCAGGTCGGTTTCGAGTCACTCTATCAATGGGTCACATGGGTCAATCTTTTCAAAAATAATAGCTAATCATTTATAAGCATAAAAACACTTGTAAATTCCAAAAATAATCATAATACATATTATATCCATTTGAGTTCATCACTAAAACATCACTAATTCACAACTTCTACAAAAACATAAAGATATGAAAGATTTTTAAATCGAAATTTAAGAATTCAAATGCACTATACAAAATACATATTATATACTTTGACTATAGAAAACATTTTGGATTGTCGGGTTCAACCTGAAAATTCATTTGCTGATCTAGATCTGACTCGAAAAAATATCAGGTTGGCATTTCAGGTTGACGCCTCAAAAAATCTGACCTAAACATGATTATATTCGAATCGGATTTGAGTCGAGTCGGAAATCGCAAGCCGAACACTTGTTCTTTTTTGTTCTCAAAGGAAAGGAATCTTACCAGTTTGATATACGGATCCGAATGCCCGGCCCGATCATTATTTGTTGAATTGTTTCCAATATTGTGCCCTCGTTCCTGTTTATTAGCCCGTATTATTATTCCCTCAAATAATTGTCTCTGTTCTAAGGTCTTTCGATTTGAGGAAGCAGCAGCCAGCCAGCCAAAATGTCTCGGCACGCCACTAGATTCATCTCAAAACTCAAATCTTCGATCTCTCAATCGCGTTCTTTCGCCACCGCTCCTCCACCACCGGCGGTGTTCGTCGACAAAAACACTCGCGTCATTTGTCAAGGAATCACTGGCAAAAATGGCACTTTTCACACCGAACAAGCCATCGAATACGGCACTAAGATGGTACAATTTTTATAATATGTTTCTATCTACCAGTGTATATTTATAACCTAATTTTGATTTACCCTACGTTGACGTCTTTGATTGCGACGTGATCTCGTTATGTGTTTGTTATTGCCGGATCTAGGGTTTTGAAATTGTTTGCTGATCTGTTAATTGATTTGTTTTATTTTGTATCATTAATTACGAAAATGAGTAAATGACACTCCCTCCGTTCAACATGTATTTTGGAATGCATTAATATCTGGCAAACATATATTTATTTAATATATGAAAATCAATGTTTAGTTCTGAAAGTGTGAAAATGATACATTACAGTTCCCTGTGCGATTTGTGTGTAAAACGATTTATCTGAATAGTTTTTTCTTCTTCTAGCATCCGTGTACATGTCTTATTAGTTTGTTACGGAGTATAATGACTTTTATTGTGATATGAGTTCCGCGAGGACTAAGGGATATTATTTGAAATTTTGGTTACTTGTAGGTTGGTGGAGTTACCCCAAAGAAGGGTGGAACAGAGCATTTAGGGCTTCCTGTTTTCAACTCAGTTGCTGATGCAAAGGCTGAAACCAAGGCTAATGCATCAGTTATTTATGTACCTCCACCTTTTGCTGCAGCCGCAATTATGGAGGCATTGGAGGCGGAACTGGATTTAATTGTTTGTATTACGGAAGGAATCCCACAACATGACATGGTAAGCTGTTTTTCTCTTATCTGATATCTTCATTGCACAGCTTTTTAATATGGGTAGCTTGCTATTGTGTACATATTATTGTTTGATTATTATTTGCGATGTTTGAATTTACTTTTACTCACCACAAGAATTATAATAACGATTTTCCTTTTATTATTCATATGCATATAGGTTCGTGTAAAGGCTGCTCTTCTTCAGCAATCAAAAACCAGGTTAATTGGTCCCAACTGCCCTGGTATCATTAAGCCTGGAGAATGCAAGATTGGAATTATGCCAGGATATATTCACAAACCAGGACGCATCGGTATTGTATCTCGGTCTGGCACGCTAACTTATGAAGCGGTGAGATATGCTTGAGTTTTTATTACCCCACTAGCTTATGATTTTTTTTTATACTTGCATCATTTGTTTAGTTTTTTCTACTTTTTTATGTAAAACTTTATATTACTTCTTGTCACGATGGACTGTAGAAGTTTGGGGTATATATACACCTTGCTGCTTGCTGCTTCATTAAAAGTTAAACTTTTAATACAAAGATTATCCATTCATTCTCTGTACATCGTCCTGCCTTATTTTGAATGCCAAGTAAACTACTTTTTCTAAAAAATGATACAGAATCATTATTTTTTAGGACAACTTAATAATCATATCAAAGAAAATAAGAAATACAATTATTATTATAAGTAAGAGGAGTTGATTTTAAAAGTTGAAATTGTTGATTAATAATACTGTCAGTTTTGGTAAATATAATTTTGATATTGGAAGTCTAAGTAGGACCGTTGATGTACTAATAACCAAAACAATATCATCAGTTCATGGTGTGTTGATTGAAAAATCTATTGATCAAGGTAGGGTGCAATAGGGTAGATGTTTGCTTTTACACGACCCTTATTAAGTGCTGGATGGAGGTGCCGGGGACTTGATGAGGCGAGTATGACATATGAGATGACATTAAGCTTATGCGTTTAAGAATGTTAACTGTTGCTAATGTTGAATTTCAATACATTCTATTCAACTTTTTGAATGGCTTGTTTAACCTTTTTACAGGTTTACCAAACCACTGTCGTCGGCCTAGGCCAATCCACCTGTGTAGGAATTGGTGGGGATCCTTTTAACGGGACAAATTTTGTTGACTGCATGAAAAAGTTCATTGCTGATCCTCAGACAGAAGGTAACATAAGTTTGATGAATTGACATTTGGTTAGTTGTTCCAATTTGGGTTATTGCATACCGATCCAATTAGAGAGAAGATCCCGTATTGATGTGTTTGTATATATCGTGTTTCTAACATGCGTATCATAAGAATCTTGTTACTTAGTGCTTCTAAGCTCTCTGGTAGCTGTTAAATGATTTTTCTAACAATGAGTAATGATATAGCCTAAAATAGAGGCCTAAAGACATCCCTAATTCATATAATGTTTGACATATCTTATGTAATTTTCTCTTTCTTTATCTCCACCAATTGTTCTAACAATATATTTTAAAGCACCAAGGTTGCGATGCTATTGTATAAGCTAAGAAATACCTATAGGCACATGGCACACATGATACACTCACTTGCACCATTTTGTGAAACACATTATATGTTTTCATCTAAGGGTATGCTTAGCCCTTTAATAAATTTAGCTCACCTATATGTCATATTTCATATGGGTCCTTCTTTATTAATGTCTTGTATTGTATGAAGGGGTGCTTTCTCTAAAGGATAATTTGTAGTGCTAATATGACTATACATGGAGTGATCCCATTTATATTCGCTTACATAAGTTATTAACTATTTGACTGCTTTAAGTAAGGTTCTTAGTTTGCCCAATCTCTGAAAAAAGTACGTATCTCATACGGCATCAACAAGTTTTCTGTCGTGGAATAATTTTTTTGGACCATAATCTATGTAGGTATCGTTCTCATTGGTGAGATAGGTGGTACTGCAGAAGAAGATGCTGCTGCCCTCATAAAGGTCAGATATAATACATATGTATACAGTCAGCTCTCATGATCTTGTAATGCTGTCTTTACTTGTGAATTTGCGATTTAAAGATGATGATGAAAAAAAATTATCGAGGCCTTTCCAGTGATATATATATATATATATATATATATATATATATATATATATATATATTTGAATGGTGATCTAAAAAGATAAAACGAATTGCATAATGGTGTGCTTCATAAACAAATCTTATGTTTATGATAAGGTTTAATCGCAGAAACTTACAGAGGAACCCTGTTCATTTGGAATTTAAAGTTTACTAGAGGATTTTTTGAGCATGAAAGCTGAACATAGGAATCATTAAAACTTGCATGTGTTTTTGGGGTTAAAACAGACCTTCCAGTTCAAAGTTTCAGACTCCTATCCCATGATATAAGAAATTGCATAGCTTTGGTTGGTCCCTTGTGGAAATTGAATTCTTTGATGCTAAAAAATATAAATGTAATGTAATCAACAAGTTTACTGTCATGCAGTTGGGGTTTTTTTTCATTAACAATTGTTTGGGAAACTACCTCACTGTCATCAACTAGTGGTAGAGTTTCTTATGATAACAACTTATTCACGTGGAACAGGAAAGCGGGACTGATAAGCCTATTGTCGGCTTTATTGCTGGACTTACTGCTCCACCTGGTCGACGTATGGGTCATGCTGGAGGTATCTCTTTTCTCTCTATAGTGTTATTCTAGTTTATAACATATTTTTAGTGCCTATGTTATTCAAGTAGACATTTGGGTCATCCATTTTTCCGTGCCTTTCTCTTGTTCTGTAGTCGTGCACTCATGCATCATCGACAGTTCTACTACTATCCCCTATCTATGTAAAATAGACTACTATGAATCAGAGCTAGTTTAGTAATAATAAATAGAAAATCTTTACTTTTTCTCCAAATAATCTTACATTTTTGTGGAAAGTTTTGTAGAGAAAATCACCTAAAAGTTTGTTAGTTTTTCAACTACGCATTTGCATTTATGTTTAATAGTGTTTCATTTGATTCTATATTTCGTTGTTACTTTGGAATCAATATGCTTTCAAGATATTTAGGGCGCGTTTAATTACGGAAAAATATCTCTATTTTTCCTTTCCTGTTTTTTTTTAGTTTTGTGTCTCTTGAAAACTATTGCTAATTCAGAAAATGCGTTCAAATGTAAGCGATAGAGTTTTCATTTTTCATAATAGGAAATATACAAAATCTTAAATCATATATTTTCCTTTTTATAGAGAACTTCTCCAGAAGATCTTGAACACGTTTACTAACTTTCCAGTTTTCTTAGAAATTTTTCCATAAAACAGGAGCAGTTTTCCGTAACTAAACGCACCCTTAGCTTCTTGTCCAATGTCTCTGGTATTAACTCAATCAATCTCCATTTGAACTTGCAGCTATAGTATCAGGTGGCAAGGGTACTGCACAAGACAAAATCAGGACCCTTAGGGAAGCCGGTGTGACAGTTGTGGAATCACCAGCAAAGATCGGATCTGCAATGTTTGAGGTCTTTAAACAAAGGGGTCTTGTGTGATTCCATCCATGTATTAAGAACCCATTTTCAGCTCACAATAACGAAGATAAACACCCAGGCGAGTTAAGTGGATTACGTTGAGTATTTTTAGCAATCTTTTCTTCTATGAAAAGCTAAGTGTCATGGCATTGTTTCTTTAGTTTTTGCAAACTCAAACATGAAAAAGTACAGGTATTTGGATTTTACACAACTCAGTTATGATTGATTGAGTTGAATGGAACTTAACCTTTTTGTGCCTATTTCTACAACGTAATTATGAATTTCGTTAGAGATATGTTCGTTTCTATCAGCTTTTTGAAGTAAATTTGAAGTCAATGTGTACTGTAAAGAAGTAAGAGAAAGGTCGAATGTTAATGATATAAGTGGATTTAGGTAGATAATTAAACTTACGAACTAGTAGTAATGAAAACATTTTGTGTTCATATTATTACTTATTATCGATTTTATAAATCCTCCTCGAGTACTTTAAAAACTTCTTGGTTTTGATTAACCCACATAAATTTAATGTGTAAAGACAATATTACCCTCATACGAACTTACCCCACCTGTTTTTTTTCTTATGACCACACTTTTTCTCTCCTATTTTTATTAACCAGCATCATTTTACCCTTATTGCCTTTTTACAATAAGGAACTATATAAAACAAAGTAGAGATCAAAATTGTAAAAATAAAATGCAAGCTGTGTTAATTAACTATAATGTTGTAAAACAAAAGTTGTTATAATGTTGAAACTTAATCTACTGCAAATCTCAACAGTTACTTCAAATAGTCCCAGAACTAAAAGTCTAAAACACATATAACACTATTATAAATTAACCACACACACACACACACAAAAAGAGGGAAAAAAATCACCATCATCTACTGCAAAGACATAACATCACTTGACAAAGACATAACATCACTTGACGAATCACGATATGCATTTAAATCACGTAAACCGTGTTCATCCATAAAACTAATATCCTCGGTCACTTCAACATTCCGTTGAGATACACCACTAGAACTTGAAGAACTATGCATTCGTGATGATTCCACGAGCTCAAATTTTGAAGGAGCTAGTGTTGTAGAGATTGTACCTCTGTTCTTTTTTGATTTTGGAGGTCTTCCTTTTGGTAGTTGAATTACCGCCTCAGAAAATATATCAGGCTGATTTAAAAGTTTAGTAATCACCGAAGTAGCATATTCTTTCTTGTTTAAGGGCCACTCTTGGTACTTTAAATACAACTCATTAAGCAACTCATGAAATTTGCTTGCATCATGATCATTGTGTGAATCATCATCCAAATTCAAGGATGACGAATCAATCCTCCAATGTGGATGAATAAGATCTAACGGCAGTGTAATTCCTTGCAAATCTTTTATCTTGTGAGCACATGGAAGACCCATGGTTGCCATAAAATGACCGGTACAAGGAGTCCATGTACCTATAATAAAGCAAATATGTATTAAAGATTAATACAACTTTAACATCTATAACAAAACAAAAGTTTTCAAACATTACCAGATCTTATTTTTTGATATTGTTTATATATCTCCTTCAATGCAAAGTGAGATACACGATACAAAAGCTCTCTGAAAACAGGCATATTACAGTCGTTAGGAACCTGAATCTTCTCACTTGCAAGTTTCACTTTGGTCTCATTAAATTCATGTTCGATTGCAAGAAAAATTTCCTTCTTCACATCTTGTAAATGACCTGTCGAAACTTGCAAACACGTTTGGAGTTTGGCATGAGCCTCTTCGGCTCTTGAAGACGTACAACTACCAAAATGTAAGTACTTTTCGGTCCAAGCACTAACAATTTTTTCTTTCCAAGGCAACCATACATTCTTTATGTATTCTATTGCATCTTTCTTATCCTTATAAAATAACTCGAATTCAGCCCAATTTTGCACAAACACGGCATCTGTTGTTGAATAGGCCACATTCTTCCAATTTAACATAAATTTGTCAAACTCTTCAGCACGTCTAAATTGCTTCTTGCAATTTGCCAACACGTTCTTTTCAATATGCCACACACACAGGAGATTAGTTGCGATCGGGAATACATTCTTTATTGCATTAATTAGTGCCAACTCTAGATCTGACATAATCACAAACGGGTGATTCCCTAGTTCAACAATCTTCTTAAATGCACTTAATGCCCAAATATAACTTTCTTCATCTTCCCTTTCCAAAAAAGCAAATCCGGAATAAAAAGATGTATTAAAGCATGTAACCCCGATGATATCAAGAAGAGGCATGTTGTATATATTGGTTTTGTAAGAGCAATCCATCACAAAGACATTGGAGAAAGCTCTCGCCAATTTAATCGATAAGGGGTGTGCAACAAATAAACTAGTGATATGCCCTTGTTGATCATGTAAAACGTCATACAAAAAACCACCTTTTTGAAGCTCCTCAAACAAGACATTAACCATTGACCGATCTCCTAAACTATCCTTATGAATTTTTGCCTTCAAGTTGTATATAGTTCTAGAGTTTGCTGGGAGATTTGGGTTTTGAAGACGTAAGGTAGAAATAATTTGTCTAGGGGGTATTCCTGATAAGGTCATGTTTTTTACCATTTGTACATTATCGGGTGTCAATCGACGAATCGACGAATGTCTATTGTTATCACTAGATGGCTCATGGTTATGTGACACATTTTTTGCCGTAAGTACCCAAGTACCATCATATCCCTTTTTACCTGTAATTTGAAAGGGACAGTTGGTCGAACGAGATGTCGTGCTTCTTTTTCGTTTAACTCCATTACGTTTTACATCTCTATGAGAACCTCCTAGTTCACATTGCAACGTGACATAACTGTCATTTTTCGAATCGCGAATAGATATCCCATATCCTTTATCGCGATAATATGCACGCAAACTCTTTAGTAAGTCATCACGAGATTCGAATTTCAAGTTAGCCAGATGAGCTTCTTCCCTTAGAATTGAGTCAGTTAAACTCATCTGTAGAAAGAAAATAAAAGAGTAGAAAAATAGAGAACAAAATAAAAGTCAAACGAAGTTACTTGAAATCAAAATCAAAACCACAAATATCCAAATTACAAACTTAATCAGTTAACTACAAAATTCAAAGCTCCTAAAGTTCTCTAAACAAAAAGCTTCTTCAAATTTCAACTTATTTTCTCTGTACCTTTTAGAGTTTTAGTTATTGTACTTTTATTTTAAAGGTATGCAGACTTCAAAATCCTTAGATACATCAGGTTTTGGTTTGAACTAAACTTACATAGAGGCAGTAAAGAAGAACTTAGTATCCTCGTGTAAACATAGGGAGAATGGTGAAAACACGGATCAAAGTAAAGGCTTCAGCACATCGATTTGTACGTTTTTTGTAGGGAACCTTCCAAGGGATAAATCTGATTCAATGCTAGCAACATACAGGGAGATAACGGGTCAGTGATGAATGCTAGGGTGATCGTCAAGCATAAGCTTTACCAAATGGTTTTGTACGATTCAAGAACAGTGGAGAAGCAGAATATGCAGTAAAGTGGTTCAATGGTGTATTGATTTTGAATCGTAGGATAAGGGTTTACATGGCAAGAAAAGATATGTGGTTAGATTCAAAACAAGTACATGGTAAGAGCTTGGTTAACGTTAGAGAAATAGAGGCTGTTCCCACCAAGGTCACAATGCAACTTTAAATGCTGTAGAGAATTTCAAGAAGAGTATTGTTCTTGTAGCTAGACAAATAATGAGCTACAGAAGAACGCATGAGATTCTAGAGAAGGCATGTATAAAAGCTTTGTTTATCAAGATTGGGAAGATATGTGATAGTTGCAAGTTGCAACATTGAAGGATGACGAAGAAATCAAGTCTTGGTCGATTAACAAAAACAAACTCATACCGGAATTCTCTTTTGTCCGAGTAACTAGATGAAAACGGTGGTCCATTTAGAAGATACACAGGTGTAGAGATACAGGTTTGCTCTCAATTGCTTGGACAAGAGCACCATTTAGTGATATTGCTGAAACGTGGTTAAATGATGTCCCTGATCTAACTACCAAGATGAAAGAGGTGGAGATGGCATACTTAATGCTTAAAACCTCATATCCGGCGATTATCAATGAACCATTGTGGGTTGACACCAAGGGTAAGAAGACAAAAGTGGTTGTTCGTGAAATTTCGACCTCTGGGACACTAATCTGCTCGAGGATGACAAGTACCGATTTTGGAGTTGTACCTACTAATTCTCAATGGGAAACAGGCACACTGCCAGACGAGCTGCGTGAGGGTACACCGAATGTCGAGCTTGATGATCAAAGTCTCCCACGTGGATATGTACGGTAAAGAAAAAGGTGTTAATCCATTTTCAAAATTTTGAATTTTGAATTGGACGTACAAGGTAATTCTGGTCAACATAAAGCTAGCCCTACTCAACAGCCTGCTAGTGATGGAGCTACACGTCTTCAATTTGATATACGAGAAAAAATATCTTAGGATTGTGGTCAAGAAAAACCCGTTTTACATGACAAGTCCACTTCACCTTTTGTGCTAGATGGTTTGACTTCAAACTTTGTTCACAACATCCAAGAAAATGACGGCGCTACTTTACCCTTCGCTAACAATTGTTCCCATCTTGATTTGATTGTGACTTTAAATGTGGCAGAGGATTCTCACACTCAAGAGGTTTTTCTTGGTATGGGTATCGAGTAAACAAAAAGTAGCCAACCCAAGTTATTAAATGTCTAACCATCTTGACAACTAGGATGAATATTGTCATGCATCATGTGCCAGTTAAAAAGTTTGATCAAGGCTGACAGAGAGAGAAAATTAAAAGAAAAAAGCAAAGAAATCAACAAAGGTGTCGAGTCCATGATTACCAAGAGAAAGGAAAAATCTAAAAAGAGGAATGCTTAAGCATGTGGAAAAATCTAAGAGGAGAGAGTGGTCGTAGCAGATGGGTCCGAAGAAGATGTAACAGATTCACAAATATCATAGTTTTTCTCCATGGAGGAAATCAAAAGCGATTCTTATTGGAATCGAAAAGAATGTTAAGCAGAATCCATCTTTGGAAGACTTTATGCAAAATATGGTTGCATATGAAAAGGAACAACACAATGATAGGTAAATGAGGAGGAGTCTTCAAACAAATATAGGATTTGCAAATTAGCGACGCATCAATAATTTAAATTCAGTTTGTTCATGCAACTGTTCAAAAGTGTACACTTTGCTTGTAAGCCCCTCATGGGTAGATAATCATCTAAGTATGGGCAGTGTAAATGTTGGTTCGATTCGCAAGTGCATTTGTATCTTCTCTTGAACTTTGTTGAAGGTTTCATTAATACATTTATCTGTTATTTTTCAAGAAAAAAAAATAAAAAATAAAAATAAAAACTACAAAACTCAAAATTTTAACCATCTCAAGACCTAATCGCTTAAGTACACACTCATTATTTATAAATAAATAAATAAACAAAATTATCCCCTAATCAAAAAACAATGATCAGATAACATAATGTACAAAGATGCTTTTTGAAATTTCATTGATTCATAAATCACAAATGGTATTTTATACTCACCGCTCAATACGTATTCCCAGAAATTGATGAAGGTGCGTTTAACAGTGGAAGGCCACCGTGATCAGCCAGTTGCCGGTGGAACCGAGACTGCCGGAATTATCTGAAATCAGGCGGTAGAAGACATAGGGACGTGAAATTGTTTTACCTTTCTGGGGGGGGTTTGCTGGTAAAAGGAAATTAGAAAAATACGAGTAAACAATGAAATGGGGTAAATGAGTATGAGGGTAATTGTCTTTACAGATAAAATTTAATTATGTGGATTAATCAAAACCCACCGTGAAAATATCAGCCCTTCATCGTCCAAACTGGCCAAAAGCATACGTGGTCAACTGCTATAAGAGTAATAGAAAAGCAACACTTTTTTTTCTTGTACGCATTAAATTATTGAAAGTCCAAAAGGAAAGTAGAGAACTTTTTGCGACTTTTATCTGGAAAAAAAACGTTACGTGTACGTGTAGAGTAGTGATTTATACGCTATTATATTATGTCTTTATCGATATCTTTCTCATGTTTTCCTGTTAACAATTATACTGTCAACTGGATGATAACCATCGATTTCGTAATGTATGAGCAAACTTTCATGGTGTACAAACATTACCTTATCTGTAAGGATGCTTTTGATTATAAACTTGGATTTTTTTTTCTTTTTTTTTGTGTTATATGTACTTCTATTTCTACTATCCTAGAGATTGGAAAACGAATGAAAATTTATGAAACTCGTTTAAATATAAGACAACAAACATAAACCCATATGGCCCATTGTACATACAGACATGTGTATGTATGCATATATATACATATATATGTGTGATATGAATGTACTACGTATGCTATTACCAAAATGAAATTGGTTTGATTAGGATAAATAAGTTCAGTGGCAGGGGAAAAAGGAAATAAATAAATAAAGTGAGAAACAAATATCTCTCAAGTTTCCCACTTTACAAAATATCTTTGCTTCAATTCTCCTCTGCATCTCCACTCCCATTTCATCGGACCTCAACATGCATTCCATAATCCTTTCATCACCATTAACACCAACAACACCACCATCAATATCATCAATCACACCATTACCATCTCTTAAATCCAAATCATTAATTTCTTCATCTTTATTTAAATACAACAACAACAACACTTGTTCCAATCATGTATGTAAAGCAGCAGCTTCAGGATCTTCATCTTCTTCTATTACTGATTTTGATCTATACGATCTTCTTGGTGTCGATAGTTCTTCGGATCCTTCAACGATTAAACAGGCGTACAGGATGCTGCAAAAGAAGTGTCATCCAGATATAGCAGGATTAGCTGGACATGATATGGCAATCATTCTTAATGAAGCTTATGCTGTTTTATCTGATCCTCTTTCACGTTTCTCTTACGACAAGGTTTCTTTAATTTATCACTGCTTACTAGTCAGATAGAATAGTTGTTACAAATATGGCCCGGTTCAAGTAAAATAAACCAGTAAGATATATAAGAAAGGGCAACACGTGGCAGTTTGTGCATCAGCATTCATCAAATAAGTGTTGCACGCTACTTCCAGAGACGGATCTTAAAGGGGGCAACTACCCCCCTCAAGAAATCTAAATATTGAAAGAGTATTAGTGACATTTTATAATTGTTGCCTATTAAAATGATAGAAAAGAAGAAAAAAAAACCATATTTGTTTGCCCCCTTAATAATAATAATATCCTAGCTATGCCCCCACAAATTGCTATGAATGCCCTCTCATTATTTCTTATTTTTTACGGAGTATAGTATAAGGCTTGTTTTATAATAATCAACCTCTGTATATGTATCTGTTTTTAATGAATATTTGATTTGATATATAGGAGCAAGCTAAGGTTGCAGATTTTAAAGGGTATACAGGGAAACCTATATACTCAGTATGGTATGGATCCGAAAGTGAGCAAAGAGCTGTTTTTGTTGATGAAGTTAAATGTGTTGGCTGCTTAAAATGTGCCTTACTTGCCGAGAAGACGTTTGCAGTCGAGTCTACTTATGGTAGAGCTCGAGTTATTGCTCAGTGGGCTGACCCTGAAAACCAAGTTCAAGAGGCCATAGAAGCATGTCCTGTCGATTGCATTTCGTAAGCTTATAAATTTGATCACTTTCTCAATTTACACTTTCATTTCATCTCCTGCTTGATTTAGATCTTGATTTAGCCTCCAATAGATTTTGTTGAAAAAATTGGAATACTTACCAAGTGCATTTCTATCTTATTATCAAACATAAATGATCAATTTTTATTTTTGAAATTATTTAGGATGGTAGAGAGGTCTAAACTGGCAGCATTAGAGTTCCTGATGTCAAAGCAACCGCGTGGTAATGTTAGAATTGGCGCAGGCAATACAGTGGGTAGTCGTGTTTCAAATATCTTCGTTGATGTAGACAAATTCCAGGATAAATATCTGGAAGCCATGGAAAAAGGATCATCAAAATGCACCAAGGTGCGTATAAGTTATACCATCCAATGCATCTCTTAAAACTTTTTAAGAAAATTCTCGAAGTATTTGTGATTTGTTTATTGTCAACTAATTTAGGCACCATATATGTTCTGTACACCAGGATCAGGACCATTATTGGGAAGCACGGATATCGGCCATTCAAGCCATCAGATCAATCACAAACTGGTTATATTGGCAACCACCGGTTCCAGGCATGCCTGCAAATCAAACAGGCAAAAAACTATTACAGATAACTGAAAACTCCACACAATCGAGCTCACCAGATATCAACAAGCTTAAAGAAGCTGCAGCTGCTCGAAAACAAGCAGAAAGAACTCCAAAATCAAAACCAGGTAACGCATCCGAATACTGGACTCCATCACCATTTATCCTCCCAGAATCACCAAATAACGAACCCAAACCCAAACCTTCATCCAGTACAACTAGCAAGAAACCGAAAAGGGACTCGTACAATGAGAAGTTTGTCACTCCAAACAAGATTAAAAGTGTTAGTCCGTATGAATGGGGTGTTCCTATTGGGATGGCAGTTGTTGCAGCAATCGTAGTACGGTTACAACTTGGAGATACTGCTACTGCTGCTGGTGGTGGAATTGAATCACATGCCGGTGGTTCTTTGTTACTGGATGTTGTTAACAGCTCGTGGCTGCAAGTCATTCTAGCTGCTGTTACTTGGTATCTCATTGGTATGGCTGGGGTTGAACTCGTAGCAGCCATTCAGATAAAATCAAATGATATCGAAGAATGAACAAGATATGTATGTATATATAAAAAGGTGTATATGTATAGTTCTGTTAGTGTTAGGTTATAAAACATCCATCAAGTTACTGAAATGGATTATGAAGAGAAGAACAACTTGTTAAATGGTAGAAAGTCCCATCTGATGATTATGGTTTAGAAAATTTTGAATTTATGGGATCATTATATAAGATGTTATATTAAGGTATAGATTCTATAAGACAGTTATCTTTAACAAAATGAGCTAAAGTAAATGAGTAAATGCAAAACAAGATCACCAGAAAATAACTAATTTATTTGAGACGGTTGGTTGGCTTAAGTCGAGTCACAACTATCATTAACGCGTTAAGACATGCATAAATATTTAATATTTGTAGTCAGAGCATATCAAAATTTATAACCCCCAGTCCCATGATATATTAAGGTACAATGTGCACTTTTTAAAGATTATGTTTTGGGCTTGATGGTTCTAACATGTCCACCATCAGTCCAAGAGTTCGAAGTCATATTGGGCGGGCCTTGTCCAACTCTTTTGATACACATCTGGTTGATGCTTAAAGTTAATGTTAATTAACTCAGATGTAGTTGTCTTGATAACATAAATTTAAAACTCAATTTATTTCACAAGATAATTGCCACTGTGCTTAAGTGGAACCGATCACTAACCGTCACGTGTACAGAAAATCTGATGTGTCATCTTCACAAATTTTCACAGAATTATTGTGTCATGTCAGCATGCTTGCCTGGACTAATTTTTCAAAATCGTCAAATAGGATCTACAATTAATGGCATTCAGTAACTTCCCTTTTTTAGTTATCCATGTTGACTTATTTTTTCGGAAAACTTTTATGCATATTAAAAGATTTAATACTAAGTAGTTTTCATAAAACATACTAGCTCCTAATAATTTAGCAATTCGTCAAGGGCAATCGATAAAGATTCAAAACTCAATTTGTTTCACGAGATAATTGCCATTATTTGCTTTCAAAAAGAGTAAATTCTGTAAATGGTCCTTGTGGTTTACATCAATTTATGAAAATCGTCTCTCTAGTTTATTTTTTACTTTTTCAGTCCAATAAGTTTACAATTTGCTCGAAAATGGTCCACCATCCACCTAAAATGACTAAAGTACCCTTTAGCCATTTAGATCTGACAATCTGAAATGACAAGTGAAAAGTGTACTTTAGTAATTTTAGGTGGATGATAGACCATTTTCGAACAAAACGTAAACTTACTGGACTGAAAAAGTAGAAAACAAAGTAGATGGACGGTTTTCGTAAATTGATGTAAACTACATGGATCATTTATGGAATTTACTCTTTCAAAAATAAATTCTTTCCATACTAACCATTCCCTAAATTGTATATCATTATTCATACGTATGTACATACGCCAATCTGCAATTTCTAGCCAGACGCAGTTGAAGTTCAGTTTGTAAGTTCATCATATTACTTCTTTTCATTTATGCATACTTGGAATAATACCCGTTATTCGGTTTTTTGTTTTCCGATTTTTAATAACTTTGTACAGTTAATTAGTTCAGATTGATTGATAAGTTGTTATGTAGTTCACTTCTCTCAAAAAAAATTTATGATACACGATGCACATCTATATTTTTTGTAAATAAGTGCTACACAATGTACAATCTAGTGCAACAATTGCAGCCCGAGCTATGATACACGATGCACATCTATATTTTTTGTAAATAAGTGCTACACAATGTACAATCTATTGCAACAATTGCAGCCCGAGCTATCTCCAATGCAATATGCAACAACATTTTCTTGATGAAATTGGGTTGTCATTTCCTTCAAACATGATTCCATGTTATCTTTGCAACTTTTGTTTGGTGCAACTCTTGTTTTCTTTTTTGTTGCAACTTTCATCTCCTTTTTTTGACTTGCTTTCGTCATTGGTTTCTGTTATTTTCCTACAATGTATATAATGCTCAACATCTCATTAAATGCTTTTGATACACAATAAACACATATATTTTCACAAAATACTACAAATGGATTTATATCATGTTCAACATCTCATTAAATGTTTTTGATACACAATAAACACAAATATTTTCACAAAATACTGTAAATGATTTGTATCATGCTTAGCAGCTCATTAAATGCGTTTGATGCACAATAAACACATATATTTTTACAAATTTACATTCAGATAATATGAATTATAATCTAACAACGAATGAATACACAAATCTCATTAAAGGATTGCTTTTACTTACTGTATCAAATTTAAGTTGATAATTAGATTTTTTTAAACAAAAATACGTAATTAGTGTTTATCGAAACTTATATAATTGATTATTTGTTGAAGGAATCAATTGAAGGAATACATCATGATTGATGGAATACACAAAAATTGAAACGAATTAATTGAACGAATACATAATTGATTGATGCAATACATAGAAAGTATATTCGCGAAAATTATCATCTTCCTTGATAAATTGTCATCTTCGTTGATGTTTTTCTTCAGTTTGTTCTTCATATTCTATGATAATAAAAAAATGAACCCCGAATTAAAATCGTGAAAATTAGGGTTCTTGAGAGTTGTAGGGTTTAGATGAACTGCAATTGTGTTTCAAATGAGTTAACTGTAACTCGGTATTTTTACCCTTACTTTTTTCTTTTATTACTATTTTGTCACCACACATTTTTTTAATGAATAAAATGAAAGGAACGTTGAGAATGGTTGAGTACCCTGCGTACGAGAATGGGGCTGAGCCCAAGAACCGCAACTCATCTATAACTACTTATAAAACATCTTAATGTTTTATTTTTAAAAAACTCTTAATAAATTAAGACTCAACATTTACATATTTAGTTATCTCATTTTACAATTTAATCCTATTATTTTCACTTATCAGTTTTCACCAATTATATACTGAATGTCGAGCTATACATACAAGCAAATTACTAATATCAACCCACAATAATGGGTAATTTATTATTGAATAACAAAAATAATATATGACTATCGTCGAGTCACAGTATATAGTAAAAATATTAAACTCCGCTGCATGACGCGAGTATTATGCTAGTTTTATGTTATGTTTCTCATCATTTTCATCGCATTCGGTGTTTGAAAAAACAGTATTAATATTATTTGTTGTTAACTATAAAAATATATATGCTTGGACGTTAGTTTTACAGAGACAATATGCGGTGGTTTCTTTTATGTTTAAGGAGTGATAAATTAAATAGGATTATGGCAGGTCTTTAAAGGAAAATTTTGTCATATTGCCAATCATACCATGACTAAAGTTCAAATATGTAATTTGAAACCTTGGTTAAAAAAGTAATAATATGCTTTTCATTTAAACAAGGTGTCACATTCTATATTCCAAGAGATAACGTTCAAAGTTTTTATTTTATTATTATAATTCAAACATATAATTTGACATTCATGATACAATCTTCGTGTAAAATTTTATTATTAAATATGGGAATTTAAACATTTTGTGTGATTTTATTGGTTGGCTAGATATTTTATTACTTTCATAATAAACAATTAATAACTTACATTTCAACTGAGAAAACAATATCTACTTCTAGTTTCTTTCGATTCAGTTCACATATGATAGACTTTTCTTACGACAAGTTAACAACATAAATCAGTTTTTTTTTTCTCATTTAATTTAAATATCTTAAGATTTGGTTACTGTAATTTATGTTTTGCGTATGTAAAAGGTTATTTTATTGTATTAGCTGTTAAAAGATGTTAGGGATTAAGAGTATGTGATGATAATTTTGAATATTCTTATAATCGTGTGATTACTATCTCAATAAAAATATGTCGACCATTTATTGTATGGGTTCACAAAATCAATATTGAGATAAGACTAACAACACATTTTGAATTTTGGCAGAGAAACAAAGCAAAATCAGAGAGAATTGTTGTGTTTTCATGTGTGAAAAATGAGACCAAAACCATTTTGTTATTTCTAGAATCGGTTGGCAGTTGGTGGGAAACCAACAGTCGCACCTTCTCGAGAATTGACGAAACGTTTCACAAACATACACCATGCCTATTCGTTTTGGCGGAAAAAACGGGTAACCGGATCTACATATAATAATATGTAATTAATTATATATGGGTCGGGGCAACCACCACTGGGGTCGCTAGCCCCAGACCGCAACTACGGGGCTCAACCTCTAGACCCCCGCAAGGGGCGCTACCCCTTATCCATTGCTATTTAGTGGCTGTGTCCAAGCTAGTTTAAACGAGTGTACACATCACACTTATCGACTCGTTTTATAACTTAACTTGTAATACCCTTTCATTCTGAGCAAATTTTAATTACACTAAAATTATCAAAAAAATGCTTGTTTAACATAATGATTTATTGTTTTAATATCGTCTGAAAACAAAAAATTAAAGTTTTTCCTTAGAAACATTAGTTGGTTCTCCTCACATTCCACGTGTAAGTTTGCTACGTAGTTTTAATCGTCTTAATTTCACGGTTAATGTCGACATTTGAATATAACATGGATGTCGTATTATCATTGTGTTACGTGTAATATTTGATTTTTAGCTACACAATAAATTACGAACTTAGTCCCTAGACTTAGCACTATGTTTTGGAGTTTAAAACTAATTAAGAGGTAAATAAGAGAAGAAAAGAAGAGAAGAAAAAAATACATAAAATATATCAGTGATCGTGTTGTCAAGTGAAAATGAAGAGAAAGAAAATGAAGCTTCTTTCCAAATCCTCCAACATTTAAGATGAATATTTTAAAAGAGAAAAGAGCTTATAGTTTTTCAAAAAAAAAAAAAAAATTCCCTTTCAATTTTTACTCTTGTGTCCTTAGAAAATTTTTACTCTTGTGTCCTTAGAAAAACTTAAGAACTCAGTTTAATTATAACTTTCACTGATCACTTCCTTTCCCTTCTCTCTTAAAAAAGAACTCGAGAACACAATGTAACGCTAGTTTATTGAGTCGCATGTCTGGCTTATGAAAATTTATTAATATTAGCTAGTAATTCAATAATCAATTTTAAACATTTCAACTCTAGTCCGTTTCAATAATATATAGACTTTCTATAAACTAACTATTAGTTTAAGGGAGCAGTTAGAAAACCATCAAAAGCTATGAACCAAAACAAAAGTTACTCAAAGTTGAGGGGCTTGAGTGAAATTTAGTATCAATAAATAGACCTTTCATTCATCTACACCAACACAAATACAACCTCCTTAATTACCTCATCAATGGAATTAGTAGGTATGAACGGAGTGATGATTGTGTGTTGTGTAGTAGCACTGATATATGCATGGAGATTTCTCGATTGGGTTTGGTTAAAACCAAAAACAATGGAAAAATATCTTAGAAATCAAGGCTTTAATGGAAACCCATATAAGTTTTTATATGGAGATGTTAAAGAGATGGTGAAGATGACTAAAGAAGCTAGACTAAAGCCTATAAAACTCACCGATAGTATACTTCCACGTGTCATGCAGTTTATCTATACATCTGCTAAGACTCATGGTACGTACGTTTTCAGATTTTGAACTGCAATTTTACGATCTAATTCACATAACACCCTGTTAGCTACTTAGCTCTTAGAATCTGATATGACGCTAAACATAGTCTAAGGGCTATGTTTTAGCATTTAGACGTTCATAAATTGTCTATATTTTGATTATAATCATCCACTCGTAAATATAACTATTCTCGATCAATTTAATATACCACCAATTTATGAATGAATTTAATTCTTAAAACATAGCCGTTAAACTACATATAATAAAATTCTAATTTAAATTTCGGTTGGAGGTAATTAATTAATGGCATGCATGCTAATGGATCATATTTCCCTTATTTCTTTGCTGCTACGCTTTTGTCATGCGATTGTTTTATTATTATTATTATTATTATTATTATTATTATTATTATTATTATTATTATTATTTCCAAAAAAGATTTGGTTATTGTTTCATACATAATCAATCAGTGAAATGAAGCATTAATAGGAAGGTCAAATAATTGTCTTTTTAATTTGAACTATATATAGTCCTACGGGCTATTTGTCAGCAAAATCTTTATTTTTTTTCTTCTTTTTTTCTCTTTTAACTTCTCATACATCACCATATAATCCCTCCTTTATATCCCTTTTTTTTTAACTACATATAGTCCTCGGCCTTACTAGGAGGGCCGGTTGGCCACTCAAAAACACCGGTGAAGCCTGATCTGATTTAATAACTGAGTTGGCATTGGTGGGTCAAGCATAACCAACCCGGTACGATTGCATAATTCAATTCCCATTTAGGTAAACGAGTCACACGAGTTGATGGGTAAGTGGTTTGATTTTGGGTCAAAAGAGTCAAGTTTAGCAGGTTAGCGGGTTTGTTTAAGGTGAAACAGATCAATTTTAATGGGTTAGCACGTTGGTTTTGGGTTGACGACTCGGAATTAAAAAAAAACCTTCGACTTAGGTTAACAGGTTTTCGGTTAGTGGGTTGGTTGATTTAAAATTCTTGTAGATCAATATCATATCTAGTAACCCGTTTATTTTCGTGTTACTTTTGGGTCGGGTATCTAGCTGTCTCGAGAGTTTCCACCCCAAGTATAGCTTTATATCCATCCCCACATGGTGTGTGTCACTGTGTTGTCTATCATTCCCATCGATGTTTGCCAATCGTGCCACTAGTTTTTTGAGAGAGCCTACTAAGATCATGCATTCCATGTTGGTGGAACTAAAATTCTTGTTGGAACGGGATGATATATATTCATGCAGGTAATAATTTCTTTACATGGTTGGGGCCACGGCCTTTGGTGCATATAACGGAACCTGCATTAATACGAGAGATTTTGGGTAATTATTATCAATTTCAAAAGCAAAGAGGAGGAAATCCTTTAACAAAGTTGCTAGGGACAGGAGTAGCAGATGCTGACGCTGATCAATGGGCAAGACATAGAAAAATCATCAATCCTGCATTCCATATTGAAAAACTCAAGGTATAGCATGATCATGCATCTTTTTAACTTGATAGATAAATCGTGCTACTTATTTCAAATCTACCTAGTTTCGAGCTTTCAAGTTTCAAAGATGATTTCAATGTTTCTTTTGTAGCACATGTTACCAGCCTTTTCTGTAAGTTGTACTGAGATGATATCCAAATGGGAAGGAGTAACGAAAGGAAAATCAAGTGAAGTGGACATTTTTCCTGATCTCCAAACATTTACTAGTGACGTAATTTCCCGCACAGCATTTGGTAGCAGTTATGAGGAAGGAAAGAGGATATTTGAACTTCAAAGAGAACAAGCAAAGCTTGTTTTAAAGGCTGCTCAATCATTGTATATTCCAGGATCTCGGTGAGTGCACTTATCATTATGTTTTTTGTTATTTTACTGTAATATAATAACCTTGAATTATCATGTCTGATATAACGAATATGATTTTATAGATTTTTGCCTACAAAAAGCAACAGAAGGATGATGGAGATTGATCGAGAAGTAAAGGGTTCGATAAAGAAAATAATTAATAAGCGAGTAGAGACAATGATAATAGGGGAAAGTGGTAAAGAAGACTTGTTGGGAATATTGTTGGATTCCAATGACAAAGAAATCAAACAACAAGGGAATACCAATTTTGGACTCAACATTGACGAAGTCATTGAAAATTGCAAAGTTTTTTACTTTGCAGGGCAAGAGACTACTGCAAATTTACTTGTTTGGACGATGATTATGTTGAGTCAACACACGAATTGGCAAGATCGTGCTCGAGATGAAGTTCTAAGGGTGTTCCAAGAAAGAAAACCAGATATCGATGGACTAAATCATCTAAAGATTGTAAGTTTTAGATGCTCATATTTACTAAATCAATCATAATTGACTAACCCCACACACCTAGTAGAAAGTAGTAAATCATCTAACATGTAATCAGGAAGGATATACATCTATTTAACTATATTTAATTTAATCATGGACTTGTAGATCAATATGATCCTGCATGAGGTACTTAGGTTATACCCAGCAGGTATAGCGTTGGGACGGATGATACATGAAGAAACTAAAATAGGGAACACAACGTTACCAGCCGGCTCCTACTTCCAGTTGCACATGATGCTTTTACATCGTGACACAAATATATGGGGCAATGATGTGAATGAGTTCAATCCAGAGCGATTTGCCGAAGGTGTGTCAAAGGCAACCAAGGGACAACTTTCATACTTTCCTTTTGGAGGTGGCCCACGTATATGTATCGGACAAAATTTTGCTATGTTAGAAGCAAAATTGGCTCTTGTTATGATTCTACGACGTTTCTCCTTTGAGCTTTCCCCGTCATACTCTCATGCTCCACATACCATTGTGACTTTGCAACCTCAGTATGGCGCTCAGTTGATTTTCACAGAACTTTAGTTCGTATTATGCCAAAAATTAATTATATGTATCTATCTTTGTATGTGTTTTACAAAACTTTAATGTATAAAACACAATGACGTGTCATGTAGGACCTTTCAGGAGGTAAATACTTTGTATAACAATGTTTAGGTGTTTTACTTGGATAATCTTGCCGAATTGAATTGTGTAGAATATCTACCAATGAATATGCTTGGACATTAGTTTCATCATTTTCATAGCATTTGGTGTTTGAAAAAAACCGTATTAATATTATATGTTGTTAACTATTGAAATGAAATGTATATGCTTGGACGACATTAGTTTCATAGAGACAATATGTTGTGGTTTTTTTATGTTAAAGGAATGATACATATGATATATTGCATTTCTTAAGAGGAATATTTTGTCATATTGCCAACCATACCATGGCTAAAGTTCAAATATATAATTATTTGAAACTTTGGTTAAAAAGGTAATAATATGCTTTTCATTTGAACAAGGTGCCACATTCTATATTGGAGGAGATAAGTTACTCCCTCCGTCTCAGTTAAACTGTGCACACAGTTTTAAAATCTTACATTCTTTACCAATCAAATTACATCTCAACCCATTAAAATTTCTTTAGATCGGTTGTAATATGAAAATGGATACTTATTTGATACAACCTAAAATAGTAATATGAAACAATGGACGGAGTGAGTAGGGCTGTAACCGAGCTGAGCGAGCTCCAGCTCGAGTTCGGCTCTATTCATTTAGGGTAAGCTCGAGATCGGCTCGATAGCTCGACGAGCTTCGCGATGCAAGCTCGAGCTCGGCTCGAAATTGTTCTAGAATGGCTAGAGTTCGGCTCGAAAATCTCGAAATTTTATATAACAATAATTTTTAATATTCAAATTTATTTTATATTTATTTAAAAATATAAATCAACAATAAAAATCATTCAGATATATATAAAATTAAAATAAATCGTGAAAACAAGTCAAAAACTTTGTAAAATAGTTTAACAATTTCAAAATGTAATAACGATATCATTTAATTTACATATCAAAAATTACATATACATGAATATAATATATATATATATATATATATATATATATATATATATATATATATATATATATATATGTACACATATATTAATTAAGGCTCGAAAAACTCGATAGCAGCTCGAGCTTGCTCGATTTACTTTTCGAGTTTGGTTTTTAAGCTCGAACTTGGGCTCGAACTTGATCAAACTCAAGCTCGAACTGTACAATATCTTAATATCAATAATCTATAAACATAATCAATTAAACTTCAACCAGCCAAACGTTTAAATCTCAATACACATGCATAATATGATCCTCACAATCACTCAATATAAGAACAAGAAATTACTAGGCACTTGCCTTTCTCGCCTTTGACTACATTGATTTTTCCGCAACAATCCAATTACCTTAGCTTCCATGGATATGATCGTTGTTGACGAGTATGTAAACTTTTGTACCTGTTATACTTTGCGCCATATATGTCTGCTTTTAAATGAGTTTTTTGTCAACAGGAGTATTTTTGTTTTTTGTTATGATGCCTCGTAGGGTCGCAAGATACATGCGACTATAGATAACAATTTGATTGCTGATTTTGAGGATGCGTTAGAAGAAAACTCGATTGTTGAACTCTTCAACTTCGAGGTAGGTTTGAATGTAGTGCATGCCTATCAATTTGATTGATGATTATGATGCTTCGTGGTGCATGCCTATAAATAATGAAATAATACTATTTTAAATTCATCATTTCGTGCGCATCTTTATATTATGCTATAATTATCCCTTATATACAATTCGCATACTAAATTGGCATGTTCTCATGATTTTTTAGATTGCATATCTTTGACTTATCACATCATATCATGATATATTAAGTTTGGTCAATATCTCATGGCAAAATGAGTTTATGAGACTTTGATTTTGGCTTGGCACATATCTCAAGACAATTGGGTAGATTTAGGTGAAAATGGATTTCAACTTTAATTGTGGTTTAACTTATATTTTTCAAATGTATTATTCATAAGTAAACTGAAGGGAAATAATCACATAGTTTATTTGTACTGTAAATGGTAAAAACAATTGTATATAATTTTTTAAGGGCTTTTAGTATCAAGAATAGATACTATATTTATTTTATTAGTATTATAACACGTCAAGATTAGTTGTCTTTCATGTTATATTTACTTGGATAACAATTTGATTGTCTAAGTACTAATAAACACTATACAATAATTCACATTAAAGAAAATCATCATTTGTTAAATTTTATCATCAAAATCAAACAATACAAATAAAATGAACCGATATGGATTGTAAGTTGGTCATGTAATCAAAATTTAATTGAAAAATATGAATCGTTCTTGATCGAACTAATAACCCCGATGCGAAGTACGGGTAAGTAATATCTGGTTAGTCAATCAATTGTTCAACTCAAATGTATGTCTATTATCTATTCATGTAAATATATTGTTAACTTTTAAGGCCCAAATGTTCATAAACTAGTTATATATTATACAAAATACAAATCAAATATATACAAGAAATGATACATGGCCTCTGTTTTTCAAATATTTGACAGATAGATGGATTGAATTGGTTAAGAGTACAAAGCGACTGAACCGAATAGGGTTTCAAACGTACAACAATCAAATACCCAAAAACAAAGACACACCACCAGCAATCACATTTTACCCCCCAAAAACAGTTATATTATCATCAAATCATCTCATTGAATCGTAATCAAGATTCAAAATGATGCCTCCTTCAATTTCTTCAACCAAAAAAAGGCAAAAAAGAAGCGCTGCTCAACAACAACAAAATCAAAAAAACCCCGCCGTTGCAGAATCCACTCGAATTCATATCCGTCAAGTTCTTGACGATTTTAGGGCTTCCAATGATGACGGTCAGTAAAATCACACAATTTTTTTTATTTAAAAAAACTGTTTCTTTTATAATCTAATTTACTTACATAGGTACATATATACATAAAGGTAATGACTTTTGTAATAATATGTATATATCAGTGTACACATTTGATGCCAACCTTTCAAACGTTGATCGTGCTGAGGTTCACAAGCTTTGTAGAAAAATGGGTTTAATATCTGCAAGTTCCGGGTGAGTTTTATTTATTATTTCAAATTTTCAATTACAAAAGGCTTTACTTTATTTGAAATTATGATCAATTGTGGGTGCATTTGATTGTTGAATCAAAAACAGTTTTTTTGATGAAAATGAGTTTGTTTAGGTCTAAGAAAGGGAATGCCAGACGGGTTTCAGTTTACAAGTTTAAAGGGAAGTCGAATAATAACAAACTGAAGAAGAACGATCTCACATCTTTTACGTTTTCGGAAGAAGGAAAAGTAGTTTTAAGGGACTTTTTTTCTGTTTATCCGCCTGGAGATCATGGGGAGCCTGAAAACATTGCATTAACGTCTAAGAAGAATAACGATAACAAAGGAACAAAGACGGATGATATGCTTTGCAAACCTTCAATGAAAAAGGCTGATATTGCTAAGAAACTTGAATCAGTGGTTGCTAGAATGCAGTCTGACTCCAAGTTGAAACAGGTTTTTTAGCGACACTTTTAAGGTCTTTTTGAAGGAGATTAGGATATAAGAGATTGTCGTTTAGTTTTTAACACGACTCATGTTAATATTTTTACTTTGCAGATTACGGAAGATAGGGCTAAACTTCCGATTGCATCTTTCAAGGACGTTATTACATCAACAATAGAATCTCATCAGGTTCCACTATCTACTTGTGTATCACATATGCTATATTTATACTGTTTTGCCTATACAATTGAAATAAGTGAGTATGGGAGGTTAATTATATCCATTTACGTCTTGGTATAGTGACACGTTATGTGTATGTACTTGTATGTCGTATATGATATATGATATATGATGTATGATAGATCTCTTTTGTGTACCATGCTGCAGGTAGTTCTCATATCGGGTGAAACTGGATGTGGAAAGACTACACAGGTTGTCTTCTCTGTTCACAATTTATAAAAAAAAAAGATAAAAATGTGCGACTTCTTTTTGTTAAAGTAATTATCTTCTTTATATACCTTTGGGTTTAGGTGCCTCAATATTTGATGGATTATATGTGGAGTAAAGGTGAAGCATGTAAAATAGTCTGCACCCAACCTCGAAGGATCTCTGCAATATCAGGTACCCAACACTGAAGTTGTGGGACCACGTTATGCTTGTGTAACCAACATGTAATATATTATGTTTCTATCTTTCCTAGGTTTATATGTTTGTTTATTTTATGATATGATAATGTGTAGTTGCTGAAAGAATATCCTATGAAAGAGGTGAAAATATTGGAGAGAGTGTTGGATACAAGGTATATTTGTTGTTTGCTGTTGCACACAGTAATTCTCACTTTGTCTTCATTGTTTGTTGATTATTCTTACATCTTTTACGCTGGAAAACCTTAGATTAGGTTGGAGAACAAAGGTGGAAGACATTCGTCCATTGTATTTTGCACAAACGGGGTCTTGTTGAGGGTCTTAGTGAAATCGGGTAACAGTAGGTCCAGAAGAGAAGCCTCAGCAAAATTGGTGAAGGATTCATTTCCTGACATCACTCACATCATCGTGGTATGCGTCTAGTTTAAACATGACTTGCAAATATCTGAATCAATATTCATAAAAAAGAAGATTTCTGACCTTTTTGTACATGTAATTTCTCTGTTTCTTTATGCTAGTATGCAAAGTAATTTTTTTTTCATTCTTTAATTTTTGCAAGATAATGTGTTCTTTTCTTAGCATTTTAGTTGATACTGTTATTCAACAAATGCATATTACCTCCAAGTATATATTTTATAATAATACTTTTGATATGTACAGGACATGTATAAAGGTAATTCATATGAGTTTACTTTTTTATTATGGTATAATTGATGGGGAGGTACAAATTTTGCAGGATGAAATTCATGAACGGGACCGATTCTCTGATTTTATGCTAACAATCGTCAGGTATTTCTTACTTCTAAGTTGGAACTTTAGTTTTGATAATCTAACATTCATACTAAGAAGCTGTGTCCTTCGTAGTTTGTCTACCATAGTAATTGTGTGTATATGTATAATATATGTGTGTGTGTGTGTCTGTGTCTGTGTGTCTGTGTCTCTCTGTGTATGTGTGTCTGTGTGTGGTGGATCTAATTAAGAGTTTCGTTTTGCAGAGATATGCTTCCTTTGTATCCTCATCTACGTGTGGTTAGTACAACTCATGATCTCTTATATTTATCTTTGTTTATTAATGAACTTCTTGGTTCAGAAGTTCATTGGAAACAAAATTGACTGACACCTTATACTGAAAGGTATTGATGAGTGCGACACTTGATGCTGAACGGTTTTCTCAGTACTTTGGAGGCTGTCCAATCATACGTGTCCCTGGGTTCACTTATGATGTAATTTGTTTTTTGTACCCTGAATCATATTATTTAGATTTATGGCATCCAAGTTTCTTTTATGAATTTTGGCATCCGTGTTTAGGTGAAAAGGCTGTATCTGGAAGATGTACTTTTGCTTGTAAATTCAAAGTCAACAAAAGCTTCTCACCTTCATTGCACTACAAAAACTAATGGCGATGAAAACTCCGAATTAACCGAAGATTACAGACTTGCCCTTGATGAGGCTATTAGTATAGCCTGGTCAAATGAAGAGATGGATTCTCTCTTGGATTTAGTTTCAACTGCTGAGGGAACAGGTGTTCTAAACTTTCAGCATTCTGCGACAGGTGTCACGCCATTAATGGTCTTTGCCAGAAAAGGAAGAGTTGGTGATATGTGCATGCTCCTTTCCTTTGGTGCCAACTGCCATTTACAGGATAATGAAGGAAAAACCGCACTTGCATGGGCCGAACACGAGAACCAGAAAGAAGCTTCTGCGATTTTAAGAAAACATATGAACACAACCATGGTAGATCCAAAAGAAGAAAAGATTTTACTCAATAGATACTTGCAAGATGTCAATCCTGAATTTATTGATGTTATCCTCATAGAGAAATTACTGAGAAAAATATGTACAGAATCTGAAGAAGGAGCAATTCTTGTTTTTCTTGCGGGGTGGGATGATATAAATAAAGCACGTGACAAATTAAGTTCTAGTAATTTATTTAAAGATTCTTCTAAGTTTTTGATATTAGCTCTTCATTCTATGGTCCCATCCATAGAACAAAAGAAAGTATTCAAAAGGCCACCTCACGGTTGCAGGAAAATTATTCTTTCAACAAATATAGCCGAAACTGCTGTCACAATTGATGATGTTGTTTTTGTAATAGATAGTGGAAGGATGAAAGAAAAAAGTTATGACCCATATAACAAGGTTTCAACTCTTCAATCATCTTGGATTTCAAAAGCAAGTGCAAAACAGCGAGAAGGACGAGCAGGGCGTTGCCAGGCTGGAATATGTTACCATCTTTATTCGAAACTTCGAGCAGCTTCACTTCCTGAGTTTCAAGTCCCCGAGATTAAGAGAACACCTATTGAAGAACTATGTTTGCAGGTATTCATCGCTTCTAACATGAGCACATTTGGTTTCATATGACAGATAATCCATGTAGAGGTGGCTATTTCGACCCATTTACTTATGAATGGGTTGATTTGGGTTGTGTTTAATCTCGAATGGGTCAAATGGTTGAAAGTCTCCTAAGGTCTATTTTTAGTACGTACCTTTTAAACTGTTTTCATTCAAAGATTCAGATTATCATTGTAATTATGTTGTTTTTGTAGTTAGAATCAACACATTAATGATTTTAAAGAAAGTCAGAAAGTGGACAGAAAAATGTTTTTGGTCAACACAGCCTGGCTCACTTTGACCCATACCAAAAAGTGACTTGTTTTGACCCGTTACACTACCCTCCCATCTTGTCATTTATTAAAATTAGTATTCCTAGCTTCATACTGGATCCATTATGAACTAATGAATTTAATGTCTCTACTGATAGGTGAAGCTTCTTGACCCAAGTTGCAAAATAGAAGATTTCTTGAAAAAAACTTTAGATCCCCCGGTTTCTGAAGCCATTCATAATGCGATTACTGTTCTTCAAGATATTGGGGCGTTGTCTGCCGATGAGGAACTCACAGAGCTGGGGGAGAAACTTGGTTCGATCCCGGTGCATCCGTTAACAAGCAAGATGCTTCTTTTTGCTATATCGATGGACTGTCTTGACCCAGCTTTGACTTTAGCTTGTGCTAATGACTACAGAGACCCCTTCACCCTTCCAATGTTACCTAATCACAAAAAGAAGGCATTTGATGCTAAATGTGAGTTGGCTTCATTATACGGTGGCCATGGTGATCAATTAGCTGTAATAGCAGCCTTTGAATGCTGGAAGAATGCGAAACAAAGGGGTCAAGAAGCACGGTTTTGTTCTCAATATTTCGTGTCTGGAGGAGTCATGAACATGCTATTTGGAATGCGTAAGCAACTTCAAAATGAGCTTCATAGGAACGGATTTATCCCGGAAACTGCATCTCGGTTTAATGAAAACGCTCAAGATATCGGTATAATCCATGCTGTCCTTGTTGCGGGTTTATATCCTATGGTGGGAAGGTTACATTTACCTAAAAAGAATGCACAACGGTTTATTATAGAAAATGCCAACAACGATAAAGTTCGGTTACACCCTCAATCGGTTAATTCTAAGTTAACATTCAAGAAAAAAGATATTCACCCTCTGGTGATTTACGATGAGATAACACGTGGAGATGGAGGTTTGCTTATTAAGAATTGTAGTATTGTTGGTCCGCTTCCTTTATTATTACTTGTTACAGAGATTGCCGTGGCTCCTATTGATGATGATAGCGAAAATGACGATGATGATGAGACCATGTATGAAGGTAGTGATGAGGAACAGGAAACAGGGATGAAGCGTGAAGATAAAATCATGTCTTCTCCCGAGAATATAGTCAAAGTTATTGCAGATAGGTGGCTTTTGTTTCAGTCAACAGCTCTGGATGTTGCTCAAATTTACTGTTTGAGAGAAAGGTTGTCTGCTGCAATCATGTTCAAGGTACATATTCTTCTTGAATTCTTGTGATAACTGGTGTGTGGATTTTTGCGTTTTGGAACTAATTATCTGATTATGCACCACTTTTTAATCTTTGGAAAAACAGTTTTTATACCTCTTATGATTATTTGATTAAATGATCAATTTTGGATAATAAGTATCCTACTAGCTGCAACAAAATGATGAAGCGTAAAAAAAGTTGTCTAATTATCTGTTTCTTTTGCCTATGTTGAGATACCTTTACTGCCTTCTCAGTAGATGTATTTGCCTAATTCTCACAACTACGTTCTTTTTGATCATTTTATGTATATATTTCTTTAATAAGCAGAACTTGTTAAACACTTAAACAACTGAGCATTACAACCTCAAACAAGAAAAGTACATCTGACGACTAGTTTAATTACAGCTGATCATGTTATGCAGATTATTCAAAATCACATACCCATTTTCAAAATGCACATCCAAACACCCCTACCATATATTGTGTTTGGCTTTAGTCAAACCTCTATTAATTGCTGGATGACAATTGACAACACTCACTAGTCTTTTGTTGTTTGACATGGCAACATAGATTTAAAAAAAAATAAAAAATCTTTCACACTAATTTCAACTACAGAAACAAAAGTTTCAACCTATTACATCATATTCATCCAATTTTTTCATCAATTACTGAATTTTAACATCTGCAATTCTGAAGTATGGACAATTTACTTTAGAGAACTTAATGAAATAATTATGTTAATCTATTGATTGTGAGTGTCTGAAAGTAGCTATTTATATTTTATTTATTTTTATTATCTATTTTGCCGTAGGTTTATTATATATGTAATTATGTAGGGAAAATGGATGATTATTTAATGAAAAAAGTGTTAAAATGTTGTTGCCTGTATATTCTTCAGATCACACATCCGGGAAGAGATCTTCCTGAACTCCTTGCAGCCTCCATACATGCAATATCCAATGTACTATCTTATGACGGTCTCTCTGGGATCAACGCACCACTTGAATCGGTGGACTACCTGACTTCTATGGTTAGAGAAACTGATATCGGTGAGCCAGGAAGTGATGCAAATAAAGGGCAGGGCAGGAATTCAAATAACTTTCTTAGATCACTTTTGGGGTCTCAAGATTACTCTCAAAATCATAAGAGGGCAGAGAGGGGGCAGTTCAAACATCATGCACATCATACATATAATTCAGCACCACAAAATCATAATATGGGGCGATTCAGACATAATGTCCAATATACGTCTAGTTCTGCACAACAATACCAACATGAAAATCAGACTTCACAGATGAACGAATCTAATGCTCCATGGGGGGACTCTCATAAACGGCATCGTGCATACAGAGGTTAAAATTAGTAGCTAATAGGAAAGGTAAGCTATATTACATAATGTGAATTGCTTAGCTCAGTCATCTAATGGGGTTTCCCTTGGTGTCAAGTGTATTAGTTATGTTTTTGGTACACACTCAATTTACTTTACCTTTTATAACATAGTGCAATTTGAACTTCTTTACATATTTTGAACATGCGGCTGTTTATCTACAGATCAACTTTCTATGGATGTTGCGCATTCAATTTACAAATTGACCAACTGTAGTCGGTCATAACAACCTAAAATCTGAAGGTATATTGTATAACTGTTTGTGCATCGATGGAACCAAGTGAATGAGCCCACTTGCTTGGTTTTTTCGTGTGTGGAAGCATTTTGCTACTAATCGACTTGGTTTTGGTTTTAAGTGGAGTTGCATTGGGAGTATCCCTTTACGTTGTGGATCAACACTTTGGACTCCAGATTCCATAGGTTAGTCTAAATTACCACATCGCAATTGGATGTTTCAGTATTTAATAAACATAAAATGTTTCAGTTCATTATGAATGTTTTGAATAATTACCATAATGACATTATATCACGATTCATTATGAACATTGAAAATTTAAATGTTATTTAAAAATAGTTAAAGTTCTATGGCAATAAATAGATGCAAGTCATTACTGTTTTGTTGGATCCATTAAAAATTATTTCATTTTCAAGACATTTTTAGCCACGTGACCTAGGGATGAGCGTGGTACAAACCGGTACTGATACACCGGTTGGTACCGCTTTTCTTTTTTGCCCTAATGTGAGTACCGAATACCGTACCAACTGAAGTGGTATGGTACTGGTACGGTACGTGTACTGGTACGGTAAAATATGGTACTATACCCGCTTGGTACCGAAAGTATAACAATACTAAAGTGAACAATGATCAGCTGTAAAGCATGGTACAATACAAAAATATAACACCACCTCAATAACAAACTGAACCAAATATGACAACTTAAACAAAAAGATGACAAAGAATCGACATGCCTATGTTTTCGATGTACACACAAAAGTTAAAAATAATGACTATTTAAAAATCAATTTCTCATACATCGAAGTGATTCTCCGTGTATATCACTTAGGTAATTGGGTATATAAATAATATGTTAGCCTTAATTGAAATTTGTATATGCCCCTATTACAAAAAAGGTCTTACAAATAATATAGTTGCTCCTTCGCGTTACAATTTTAACGTTTATGATTGTTAAATATAATTAGATACATTTATAGCGGTCGGTTGAAAAAATTTACCTTTTACACACTCAAAGTTGTATACAAAAAGTAAAATTAATATGAATCCGACTATACGCTTAACATTGATACTACCTTATATAATTTTATTGCAAACGTTACTGTGTATTTTTTTAAATAAGATAAAACCCTAGAACTTTATTATAACACTTAAATATAAATTTTCAACGGCTCATGTGTACACATGAGATTGAAATCTAATTTCTTAATAAAATAATAATATCATCTATAAATTGGGACCGGGTACTAAACCGGAAAAATACCAATATCATACCGAAAGTACCGCATAAAAAAAAACGTTTATATAAGTACCGAATACCGTACCATTTGAAGTGGGATGGTACCGGTACGAGTACGGGTACGGTATTGAGATTTCGGTACTAATGCTCATCCTCCTAATGTGACCTGAACAGGATTATATTAGAGAACCAAACAATACGCACAATGTAATAGCTATGAGGTCTACCATAAAAATATGCAAATTACACAAACCTTATATAACTATATCATGAAATATGCCCATTAAACAATCTCAAATGCATCAATGTAGTATTGTACATCTTTATCGGAAAATCTTAAGGGTACAAAACTGATACGTTGCAATGGGATAAAAATAGACCCAAATAATCTAATTACTCAAAAACGGTCTGAATAGGATTATATCATATATTAGTTTAACTACCTCTTCCCTAAACCTCACGTGCCTATCGACGTTTTCTACAAAGTAGAAGCTCACCGCTCGTTCAGTATGTTACCTTAGTTAAATCACAGCTCATCATGTTTGTTTGATTCCTCGTTAGTCTCGTCTTTTTTGGAGTCACTGCTGTCATCTTTAGATGAACTGGAAGTGTTTGGCTCGTCGGTCGGATTCTCAGTTTCATTCTTCTTAGTTGGCTTCTCAACTTTTGGCTTTGGCTTCGGAATTCTGTTTGTGCTTGCAACCTGGTAATTATTATAAGAGTCAGCACAGGAAACAAGAAAATTAGATGTGACAATTTTGACCCATTTACTTATAAATGAGTCGGTTCTGGCTATGTTTTAATTCAGACAGGTCATATAAAAATAGCTAAAAAAAGGAGACAGTGCCAAACTGCCAACTGGGTCAACAATTTGAAAGTCATTCAAAAAATTAGGTAATAACTGAAACAAAAATTTATGTGATCATACTTGACATACTATTGGGTTTCAGGTCAACAAACAGTGTGTTTCAGGTCAATCCAACCCGATCTATCAGGTTTCGACACATATAAGTACCCTTTACCCAACCCGCTAATTTTCACCTCTAAAGATTATCATGAACGAGTGGAACCGTCAAGAGGAAATAAACAATTAATAAAAACAAAAACTTCCAAACATGCCTTGTCTTGAAGATCGAGTAGCTTGCTAACAACTTCTTGAGATGTAAAAGCCGGAGTGCTGGATGCAGATGTCCTGTTGATGGAATTTTATCAATTAGGGAGGTTTAAGACCCTTACTTACAGATGAATCCATCAAAAATGAAGAGCAATGGAGCACAATACGTAAATATCATGTAAAACTCACTTTTGTTGCTCAGCCTCCTTATCATTTAGCCACTTTTTGAAATCTTCTGCCGCGCGTAGTACCTGGAAAAGAACAAGGAGCACAATGTTTTAACTTTTCATTTCTTAAATGAAGCATAATCAATCTATGATTTATTTTAAAATGATTAGAAATAACAAAACACCAATGTTTGAGAAATGAAAGCAATCTCACCTTATCAATTTTCTCCTTTGAAATCCATGGTTTTTTCGACTCCCACCCATTAACAATCTGCAAATATAGGTTTCCACGTTTAATTGATCTGATCATCACTCATAAAGTTCCACATTAACATCTTACAATTAGAATTATTGGCTTCTCTATTGAGACATACAATTACATTTCATACCCTCTGATGGATTGCAACATAACAATTCAAAGTATCTTCAGTAAAGAATTATTACATTCTGTAAGTTCATTTGATTAGCTTGTGGTCATGCGTTTTTCACCCAAAAATTCATAATTACAAGCATAGATGACATAAGCATAGGGTTTCGCAGCTTGAAACAATTTTATTGGATCTTATTTACCTCTTTCAACTCCGTGAAATACTGTCTAGCACTTTGTGATGCTTCTGGCCTTGCTGTGAGCTCCTTGTATCTATAGGAGATGTTTATGAGAGTTATTAGTTTCATAATGTGACAATCCCTATCTTAAGTCAAGAAAACTGATTCAATGCACACCTGAAAAAAATAGGGTCGCCAATAGCTTTCAATTGATCCAAGCGTTCTTCAAATTGAGTAGCTGATGCATCTTCACCATCAGTGTACAACCAGTCTTGTACCTAAGTAAATGTAGGTTAATGTCAGATGATGATAAACGTTAACTATGCCAACAACCAAAGACAACACATTCTACAGTCCTGGGGGGCATTTGAATTTGTGTTTTGTATCTTGACCCTCAATTGTTGTTGTTGTTGTAGTCTTGTATAATACATATACACACATACAAAATATACAGACACATGTTTGTGCGTTGATAGAGTGAGACAGTGAGAGAACCTCGTCAAGCTTTTCAACAAATGATTGACGTTGCTCACTAGAAGAAACTGTTTGCAATTCGTCCAAATAATCAAGCTGCAATAACCCACAATAAAATCGGCATGAGAAAACACTAAAATGCAAACTTGACTTCAGAGCACACTATCAAGCACCACACATCATAGAAAATATAGGCCACAAACCTTTTCCCTGGTGGCATATATGTAGGCCTCAAGATCATTTTTCAACTCTGCAGTCCTCCTCCTTTCTGCATCCTTTGCATCTAGTGCATCCAATCTGAGTTTACCTTCATAAAGAGAATCTTCTGAGAGAGGTGCTACTGACCCCACACTCTTTTCAGATACCTGCAGTAGTTAACAAAATACCCAAAATC
This sequence comes from Gnaphalium uliginosum, assembly GCA_963930675.1. Taxonomy (NCBI): domain Eukaryota; kingdom Viridiplantae; phylum Streptophyta; class Magnoliopsida; order Asterales; family Asteraceae; genus Gnaphalium; species Gnaphalium uliginosum. Next base: position 35,555,765 of record OZ005685.1, read on the forward strand.
AATGAGAAATACAACAACAGTAAATAGATATTTTTGTCAATAAAGTTGAATGACATCAAACCTTCAAAGGAATTCTGAAAGTCCGCTTCTTCAATTTCTTTTCTGTAACAGCTTCTACAGTATTTTGCTCATTTGTAGTGGAGTTGACCGAGTTGTTAGTCAAATCATCTGAACTGGGAGCATCACTAGCTTCTTCTGTATTTGCGGAATCAGCTTCAACCGTTAGGTTAAGGGGAGTAGAAGCATTCTCTAAAGTCTGATTCTTTTTTGGGACTTCTACCCATTCAGAAATTTCAATGACAGCATCTGCTCGATCCAAAGAAAGTATGCCGCTTCTACTAAGAGAGAAATGAAGATTCGCTTTTACAGGGGACGAAAGGTTGCGTGACATGTACCTGAAGAGTTATAAAGTGTGATTAACTTAAAACACAACAAGAAAACCTCGTGTTAACATGAGATCGAAACTGATCAGAACACGTATGTTTCCGGTACTTACTTTTCACAAGCATCAGCAAGACCAGAGACCGAATACTTTGCAAATGTACGTGAAGTAACCCCAGGGGGCAATAGGTCTTCACTCTCGTATAAAAGTGAAACGTCAAAATCCTTGTTGTGAGTGATCGACCTGAACATCTGTGAGAGATTTAACTATATGATTATTCTCATCAACAACTATTGGTAGCTTCTTGAAAACGCAGGACTATTGATTGACTTTACCTTGATTGGTAACTTTTTCAACCGTGGAACAAGTAATTGTGTGGTGGTCTCATCTTTTACAAGTTCAGGACCATCTAGATCCATCATAAATCCATACATAGAACCATCAATCATACCAAGTTTACGATTCAATTTGATTCCATCACTGAGATTTGCAGCATGTAATGAAGCACCTAGAACTGTGGCCTCATCTGCATCCAAATGTCTGTCAACATCACTCCTGCCAAGGAATTCTTGAAGTTTAGCCTGTGAAAAAGGATACATTAATTAAATTGGATGAAAATATAGCCCCCTACTATGAAAGGGTGCAAAAAAGAAAATACAAGAGGATGCATAGGAAAAACAATTCAAAATATTCTACCAAATGAAAGTTAGTTAAAGCAACAAGATCATCCACTCCAAGAATTTTACATTTTTCTATATAAGGTTCAAATCAAACTTAGTTCCAACAAATAATTCTTTTTTGCAGCATTGCTAAAAACAAGTAAGGCTACCATATAACGGGTTTTAAGGAGAATAGAATGAGTTAAACAAGACATAAAGAACGACAAAGTTCTTCGCATGTGTATAACAGAAGGCAATAGAAATAGAAAAACACCTGCAACTTTGGTACCCGAGTGCCCCCTCCAATCAACTCAAAGGCGTATATTTCATCAACCTTCAAACCTGAGTGCTTAAGCAACTCTTTCACAGGGATTACAGACCTTTCCCATAAATCTTCACACAACTCTTCGAACTTCTGACGAGTTATTGTGCTCCTACAACAAGATGAATATGAACCATAAGAAAGATGTAATATACAGAAAATTGCAAAAATCAGCTATTTATATTTGATAACCAGCAGCTTTATCCCTTGATTATTGCTATAACTCTGGCAGACCTCATACCATACTTTCCTGAAAACATTTTCAGACACTAAACAGTTAATATCCTATCTCCAGTCCTCTTTTAGCCTCCCCCCTTGAGAAATTAAGTCACCTATTTGTACCTGAATGTTAATCTGCTAATTTTGCTTTATTAACTTAGTTAATTAAAATTTAGAATGAAAAACTATCTCGCATGTTGCATAGAAAGAACATGTAATATACTAATATCTAATCTAAGGAACCAGGGGCAGATTATGTCATGTACCTAAAATCACGGTCATCAAGAAGTGATTCAACTGAAATTGGCGCTGCAGTATTTGCACTGAGAATTTCCTTTGTACGCTTAACCTGCTTCTTCAACTTGGCCATTGCCTTAGGAGATTGCCTGACATCAACACCATCCCCAACCTGTTTGTTGAACTCATCTGCAAAGTATTCCACCAACCGTAATTCCATATTTTGACCACCAAGCTCTGGATCCCATCTAACATCTTTGACCTGCATCATAGTGTGTTTTCAAGAAATATTATATTGGCACTGATGTAATATAATTTTTTTTATTCTTCAGAAAGCATAGCATGAAATAGGACTACTAGCCAGAACAAGATTAGAAATCCAATTCACAGGGAAGACCATGGTTTTTGGTGGTTGGTCAAAGGTTGTTGAGGGTTTACACTTCTAACAGGTTTCTTGACAATTTTTGAAAATTAGTGGTAATTGTATTATCAGTATAGTTTGTATAATGAATTGACAACTTCCTCGATAGAGGAACTCTTGGTTGGACGAGTCTCATCTATTGCTAGTGGTTTATTACTTTCCATCTCAGGAGTGTCAGTTTGGTATTCTCTAAGTTGTAAGCGTTGCTTCAGGACTTCACTCTCAGTATGCTTCATATTTTCAATTTAATACAACTTTAGATCCTATCAACAAACCAATCTAAGATTAAAGTATCTTCAATGCATAGTAGTTGGTTATACTTTACTTGGATATAATTCAAGTTTTGCCAATCATACACCTAACAGTCCGTAGCAAGGGTAAAATCCTAAGGTAGGTTTATGTTTGAACTCAGAAGCCTATTATCAATCGCTATATCATAAATAACACACCATATAGAGCAATAGCACACTATACCAAGCCTAACACACGACATCTAATACTTGTAGATATAGACATGGTAATCTTTATCTATTTCCCGTAACTGATAGATTTAATAAAACATGTCATCAATTATTTAATAAATACCATTCATGGAGTTGGGGATTTACAGAAAAAGGCAACATTATATCACAAGAGATCATTATAATAGCAAGGTTAGTACCTGAAACTGATTGACAGAAACAGTCTTGCCATACTCCTTAGTATTATAAGCCGAAAAGTAAACAAGAGCAGCATAAGTACTACTAGATCCCATATCATAAAAGATAACATGTCTAGACCCATTAGAAAAATCCTTATCAATCCCATACTGAAGTGCAGCACCAGAATGCTCATTAACAAGCGAAAGCGCATTCAATCCAGCCAATTGTGCAGCCTGAAGCAAACCTTTGCGTTCCGCCTGCCCAAAATACGGAGGCACAGTAATCACAGCATCCTTCACCACCACCTTACTATGAAATTCCGCTAATTTCAATCCATAACCTAATATCATAGCAGTCAATTCCTCGACCGAATACACCGTAACACCATCATCGATTTTAATGCCAACACCACCTCTAGAATCTTCCACAGCATTATAAGGCAAATACAAAGACTCTAAAAACTTCTTAACATGACTAAAAGGCTTTCCAATAAGATCACGAACCTGAGAATAAACCTTATCAGGATAACGAGCAACAAGTCCCGCTGCTTCTTCACCAATCAACCGATCATTCGAATGAAACGCAACTAACGCTGGCGATTTACGTTTCGACATTTCGTTAATTGCGATTGATATCGGTGCTTGACCGGGTTTTAGATTCACCACAGCGACTTTTATCCATTCAGAACCTAGATCAATGCTTGATACCGCTGATTGTGATGGAATTGAATTTAACAACAGTAAACACACAATTAAACCTAATCTGAATGGCATTATAGAAGTGGAGTAATTTACTGATGAATGATTGAATGATTAACCAGATTCCGTAAAACCCTAAGTAAATCGAATGTGAGATTGAAATTTGGGGATTTTGTTTTGGAGATGTTTATATTTAAGAAGGTTTTAGCGTAAGAGTGAATATTAATACAAATTGCATAATCATGAGGACTGATCTAATTTTTGGGGGATGGTATGAAGTTTGACTCTACGTGGTCAGTGGTATTGGTTACCAATTATAACACGCCACGTAAGCAAAACTGCCACATGGAGGTTTAAGATGCACTTGGTGTGCTGTTTGGTGTAATTTTGACCTTGTTTGTACGGATTCGATTCGATTCGGTTGTAATTTTTGGTTTTTTATTTAAATTAGAATCAGAATAGAATTAGAAAACCACCATCATCCGGAATATAAAACTACTACGTGTATTTAAAGAAACCAAATACGGAGTCGTTATTAATTGTACTATGTCATAAATTAACTTTTCTTGATACAAATGTGATTTAAGTTGCTAATTCATTAACAAATAATCACATAAACAGACACCAAATATTTATTCCTTAAGAATGAGCAATACGCATATAAGCATAAAAAATAAGCAATCTCAAACACTCCCTAAACCACCCGTCAATGGACCGGTCAGTTTTGGCTAAACCGATGAAACTAGTTCGCGTATTAAGAATCATGGTTTAATTGCAAACAAGGAACTTAGTATTTTCATAGTAATATGTCTTATGAAGTTGTGGTAACCAAGTTTGCTCGAGCAGGTGTGGAACAAGTGCGAAGATAGGAATGAAGTAAAAGCGTTGAAAAGAAGCTCAAATGTGTTCCCTGCTTTCATGAATCAATCCCTTAACCACTTGATCGGGTCTCACCAAATTTTTGTGCAATTTAGTTTTCAAGGCACTGTGAGACAAAGCTTAGTAAAACTGGCCGTTCCAAAAGAAGTGCGCCTGAACCTTAAATCAATGTCGACATTAGCTTCAACCCGAATGTCGAAGTGAAATTTTGATTATGGCATTCATCAAGTCTAGATATCTCAAAAAGATCTGTAAAGCCAGTATGATTAGTCATATCCAATTTGTTAGTGAAAGAATAGATATAAGAAAGCATTAATAAACATCAAGAATATAGAGGAAACACTTATTATACACCTCAGCTTAGTTTGTCATCTGGTATATAAACTCCGTGTCAAGGGAGCAAAAAACATGTTACCCTCAAAGCAACTATTCTATTGGCACAAAGATACCCATGAAATTGGTCATCCACTTTACCATAATCATAATCAGGTGGGTTTGTAAATCCGTACTAACTTTATGAGACCATGCTATTAAACTCACGTTCACCAAAAAAATAATATATTTTGTGTTTAAATTCAAACCTCAAATTCAAGTGCTTGTGAGCCCTAATATATAAAGTTCAAACTTAACTCGACTAGTTTTTATTTATTTATTTTGTTATTATTGTACTTACGTATATAATTGGTTTTATATTGTATAATTTTAAGTAATGGGATTTACAATTATTATTTAAGTATTATATATAAATATAATTTATGTAATTATATATAATAATAAAAATGATGGGACTCATTAGGCTGTTTGAACTTGATACAAATAGCTCGAGCTCAACCTCATACGAGCACTCACTGAATTGAGCTCAAGTAGCACGACTCATTTATAGCCCTAGCTGTAAACCGAACATACACAAGGATAACTTGACACAAACACACTTGAGGGTATCTGGTGGAGATCAATAAATGTTAATGCTCGGTTTTTGAAACCGAACATACACAAGGATAACTTGACACAAACACACTTGAGGGTATCTGGTGGAGATCAATAAATGTTAATGCTCGGTTTTTGAACTCGCAAACATGGTGCGGTGAGAGGATTGACGAGGCGAGAATCAAACAATTTTCAAATGATATGACCAACCTGTATCATATAGGAGAAGTACAAAATATAATAATACTCCGTAACATAGTAAAATGGTATCAATCCTGAGTCATTACCCCATAGCTCCTTCAGTTTTAAGTCACTGATTAGCTAAGTGCCATGTTTGCTACCCAGAAAAGCTACGTTTGAATATAGAGGTGATATGTAAGTTGTATAGCTACGAACTAATTCAGCTAAAATTAAAAATGCCACATTAGCTACAACTATGCAGCCGCCCAACAATAGTCCATTTCGAACCGAAACACCCAGTCAACTATCAAGTGATCAAAATCACAAAACGAAAACACATTTTTCATATCAAGTATCCATTTACAGTGGCCATAAGCAGGTCAAAATCCGTTTCAATAGCAACAAGTGCGCAGAGAGTGAATCAAAACCATAATATGAGCAGTACCCCTAAGAACAAGATCATGTAACAGGATAAGAATAATAGAACAGTAGTTTAAATGAGTAAAACATAAGGTTATTTATTCGGACCACAGGCACCCCCGAAAAAAATCTCACTTACATACAGATATGACGGACGGATTACATTATTTCCACACACAGATTAATCTAACAATGAGATGACAAATTTAGAGAAGAGTAACCCCACAAGTCTTCTATCGAAACTGCATCGGTCTCTTTGAGATCATACGTTCCATTTCAATATAAAACAGTGCAATCACACACACAGAGATAGAAGAGCAAGATTGTTATATAACAATAACACCAAAACAGGATGATCATCCACAAATACCATATTCTTCTGTCAATTCGCCCAAAAATTGCAACAGAGATCGATATATTTCATATCTTAACTTAATTTCAATTCGCAATCACCCTTGAGAAAACGCATCATCTTCAAACCCTGAAGATTTCTTTTCTTGACCCAAATGTCTCCAAAGACTCCAATTTGAACCAAATTGTAAGACTAGAAAAAATAGATAAACCCTAAGGGAAAAAATGCAAAGTGAACAAAAGGGGTAAAAAAAAAGAAAAAAAACCTAATTCTAAGATGCTTAATTTCATCAAATTGCAGAAACCCTAAAATCACGCAACTAACAACAACTAAAACCCTAATTCCTGAAATACTAACAGATAACAAACTTCCTCCACACACAGATTCCACAAATTACAACATGCATATTTATATAGTGAGAGAGATATTGACAGGAACCAATACCAATTGAAATTTTGAAATTCAACGGTTATCATCATCTTTAGCGCCGGAAGATTGCTGTGGAGCGCCGGAAAGTGACGCAAGCAAATTCAAATGACCTTGAGTTATCGGAAGATAATTCCCAACCCTAGCCGCCGACGCTTCCCCCATTGGTTGCTGATGATGAATATACCTCCCTTGCTGCGCAGACATAGCATTCGGCGACGACACCACCATTTCCGGCGGCGCCGCAGCAAAACTCCACACCTGACCGAAGTCCGGCCTCGCCGGCAACGCCCAAAACCCTCCGCCGCCACCAGCGCTAACAACAGTAGCTGCGGCCGACATATTATGATTATTATTATTCTCATCTTTTCCACCGCCGTCAAGTCCGTCATCCTCCGCCCTTAGCCGTTTCCCGAGAATAAACGGCGTAGGTGAAATCAAGTGCTGGTGATGCTGCGCCGACGTTTTATCAAGAGCAGCCGATAACGAAGAGTTAGGGTTTGAATTCCGTACAGCTACAGAAACGGTAGAAAAACTCGCCGGAGTTGTACCGGTACCGGTGGCAGCAATGATTGACGGCTCAGCTTGCCGAAGCAACCACTCGATAGTTTGACCATCGGATTTATGACCTAATTCACGAGTAAGTTGAAAAACCCGAGCAGCACAAATAATCGGCATACGAATACGACGACCACGGCCGTCGACTTTACTGTGACGGTCTTTAGCAGGAGGTTTTTTAACGGATAAGACGCCGTTAGTTGGAGGTTGTTGTTGGATGATACCGGCGTTAGGAAGGCCGTTTGGAGTGCCTTCAGAAGTAGACATGGTGAAAGAATTTGAAGGGAAAGTAAGGAGATAAGGGTTTTAGGGGGAGAAATGAAATGGTGATGAAGGAGAAACAGAAAGAAAGAGAGAGAGGTCTAATGATTGAGCGGCAGGAGCTGGTGGAGACAGGAGGGCACATGGGTGGGTGGGCCATACCTGAGGTACTACTGCTACTAATTTTAATTAAGACTCTATACTTCACTCGCTGTTTTCCACTTGGTTGTTTCACGCGCTTGCTCTATCCTTTCCCCTTTCTTATCTCACAGAGAAATGGGGTTGAAATTTGGAGTAGTTTTGTAGTACGTAAAACTTTTCTTGGAATGGCTTTAATTATTTAAACTAATAAAATCAATTTTTGTTTTATTTTGATTTGTTTGGTTTTGAAAAGCGATTATTTTACTATTTTATTTTTCTTCAAAGCGTTAAAACTTTAGTAACTTTTTAGACTTTGTTTATTTTTGTAATCCTTTTTTCATCTTGCTCAAAATAAAGCTACCTTGATTAAGTACACGAGTTATACTTGACTTTCAGCTACAGTAATAGATAATCTGATAATTCCAAAGAAAATACAATTAACTGATTTTTGACATTCGTAGTGAGTAGTACCGGCAAAACAGGCGGGTGGGTGGGTTCGGGCAGCAGGGTCTAAATGGGTTCGGGCTTAAACGGGCGCGAGTATAAACGGGCGCGGGTGTGAACAGGCACGGGTTTGAACGTACACGGGTCTAAACGGGCTCGGGTTCAATCGGGCAAATTTTAAATAAACAAAAAACAAAATCTAAAAAAACATAAACAAGTTCCTCATTGTCATACCTAAATAAACAAAATCTAAAAAATCATACTAGAGATACTCGGAATCAACGCTTCAATATCTTCTTCAAGCCCTTCCATTTCTTTCTCATCTAAAAGTTAAAAGGCCTAAGATTAGTATCATATATTACAAAATAAAAAATAAAGTATACTATTTAAGTTACAAAACGGAAAGTGATAACAATAGTAATTGGGGCTTAATACCTTCTACACCAAATAACCAATCACGAGTGCATAACAATGCCTCGGCATTTGACGATGATAGAGAACTTCTATACTTGCTTATGATCCGACCACCGATACTAAATGACGATTCAGAGGCAACAGTAGTGATTGGGATGCTTAATATGTTATCTACAAAAAAAACAATAAGTATGTAAGATTATGAAGGTGAATATACAAATTTTCAATAGTCCAGTAGAATAATAGAATCTATGATTTTCATAATCAATTTTGAATCTAATGTAATTATAAAAGGAAAACTAAAGTTCTACAAAAATAAGAACAATAATGAAAATAAATAAATAAATAAATATTAGATTACGATGGAATGATTATATCAAATTCAGAGATAAGTAAATTGATTTCTAATATCTAACTTATTCTCAATTCGTATTACAAACCAAATACAATTTGAAATCAAACATAAGAAATTGAGTCAGTGTAGATTATATCTAATTAACTTATTATAATCAAGAAAAATTAACAAAAAATTAAACACTTAAGATGATTTGATTTATTGAATTTTTTTATCGGGTTAAAAGTTCAAACCTGTGTTTAGTTAGAATCTGAAACGGACAAAAATGGACGGCTGATGGCAGAGGAATATGGCGGAGGACGACGAAGAACGCGGGAGAACGATGGCAGTGCACGCCGGAGAATGACGGTAGCGCACACCGGAGAACAACGGCCGCGCACGCTGTCGCACCCCCAAATTTGTACAGCGGAAGCAATTCCGGTCGGGGCGCGACTAATCAAGTACTCATTGCACAAAGATACAGCAAACGACATCTAAATGAGACGTTTGAAAAATAGTTACAAATTCCATATATATATGGTAGAGTTTGGAAACACAACATAGCGTTTACCGCATAAAATATAGTTCCTGAGAGTTCGCGTATCGAACGGGAGATTCTATTACATAACAAGTTTACAAAAAGTAATGCCAAAGAATCTCCGTAAAATGCAGTGTAGAAATCATGCGACTCTAGCTAAAGTATCCAGGAGTAAACCTACTCCGTTTGTGTACCTGAGAATACATGCTAAAAAGGTCAACACGAATGTTGGTGAATCTCACAGGGTTGTAAGTAAATAGTTTGAACACAAGAGTTTATCAGCGTTTGCAATCCAGCAAAAGTAAGTATGTATGCATATACCGTTGCCATGAGCTCATAGTCGAAGTTTAACCCGTAAATAAGTAAAGTACAACCAAGTACAGTATGTTTCCCCCGCGAGTGCCCAATCCAAACACTCGTACGAAACAAATATAGGTCGCCCGTTTATACATAACGGTTCGTGGTAGCGCTACTACCCCGGGCGGGGAGAGTCAGTCCCTAATGGATCCATTAACTAATATTCGCACTTAAGTCCATAACTAACGAAACTATGATGGAGGGACTTCAGTGGACTAGTAAGTAAACTCATGCAATACCGTATAAAAAGTAAGTAATTTAGCATTTGTGTTCATGTAAAAGCAGTTAAGCATTGTATCTCACCCCATAGTAGAAAAACAGTAAAAGTGGGGCTGTAAGAGTCACCTGAGTCCTTGCAAGTAAGCGCTTAAATTGATAACGTGTATCCGGTAGTAATAATCGACCAGTAGGTTCTCCGAACCCGCAACCTTTTAATGCCCTAAGTACATAAGGTTGTATGTAAGTGGATGTCTCAAAAGATCATCCATGCTAGTTGTCCACTCAACTAGTTATGTCCAAGTGTTTGTTTATCGTTTGTTTTTAGAAAACATGTACGGCCCGTTGGTGACGCTTTGTAATAATAATTCCCGAAGACATTATTATTATGTTTGTTTCATTGTATACTTTTAAGAGTATATGTATTCCTTGTATGTATAGTGTCGCATGTAAATATCCGTCGTTACGCGTGTTTAATAGTTTGTGAAACATGTTTCAAATCTGTGTTATGCGACACTGGGTAGCGACACTGAGATGCGACACTGAGGTTAGTGTCGCAAAGTGTGAGAATCAATGATGTTGCGACACTGAGGTTAGTGTCGCAGATTTCAGGAATAATTTAAGTAGCGACACTGGTGTTAGTGTCGCAGCCGAAGATTTTAAAATTGTGCGACACTAAGTTTGGTGTCGCATATTGCGACACTAGAATTTGTTTAGCGACACAAGGGTTAGTGTCGCTAGTTACTACTGTTGGCTAGAATGATTGCGACACAAGGTTAGTGTCGCTTAGTTAATACTGAGGATTTAGCGACACAGGTTGGTTTAGCGACACTTGCTTAGTGTCGCTAGTTTATGCGACACTAAGGGTCTGTTGTGTCAACATGTTCGGGAACTTGGTCAAACGTGCTCGGTTTGACCCGAAACTTTTAGGAGAGTCTTAAATATGTTTTTAGAGCTTAGGAAAATTATCGTTACGTTTTGTGGTTAGTCCGAAAGTGTCGTTTCAAAGTTTATGCAAAAACAGTCCATGGGTTTATTTTCTCAGTTTTTGAGTCGTTTTCGGGGCTCGTTTCGACTAGCCAAAGCGTCGAAATAAAATCCAAGAAAAATCACAGTTATTCTACTATGTCTTAACTACTTTCAGTAATTTTTCCAAAATTTTTGGTCAAGTGTAAGTCATGATTTCGTTTGAAAATCAAACAAGTGTCCAGCAGGTCAGTTTTTTGACCTTTACTCAGTGTTTGGTCCATATCTCAAGTTTCACAAAACTTCAGAAAACGAGATAGTAGTACTTTTAAAGAGAACAGAAAATGTGAACTTTTCCAAGTGGTTTCAATCGATTTGGACTTGATGCTTCCTTAAAGTTGACTCACTTTTCTGTCCAAAATGGCAGACTCGACATGTACTTTTGTAAAATGCTTTTGAGGTAGCAAACGACTTCAGAAAAATATGAGGCTTATGGATTTCGAAAGTAGACATCTTAAACTTGATTTTAGGCTTAAGAATCACTTGTTTTGGTGTTGTTATGAGTTAGATATCCCGATCTAAAGTCAGGTAAAGTTTTGGTCCAGCGGTTAGAAGCTTTATCCAACGGTTTTTAGCTTTATCTTTTGATTTTCGGTTTAGATCTTGAACATACATAGCTAAAATGAACCCTTAGCATGAACATGGGCATCATCCAAGGAAGAGAAAAGAGTTTGGAAGGGGTTCTTACCAAGAATAGTCGATCTAGATTCGAAATGAGGGAGAGTGGACTGCTGTGAACGTTTTCTTGTTTGTGAGCTTGTTCCCCTTCTTCTTGTTGTTGTAGATGATGATGGTGGTGATTAGAGAACTTGGAAGAGGTTGTGGGATGTCGGGGTGAGCGTGTTTGGGCAGAAAATTGAGAGAGTAAAGAGAATGAGAGCAAAGTTTGTTAAGTGTGTGTATAAGAAATGAAAATTGAGTGGGTGTGTAAGTGTTTAGAGAAAGAAAGATAGGCCAATGGGTTTGGGCCGGTCTTGGGCTGGGCTGGGCCGACATTGGGCTTGGCCCAATGTTGGTTCTCTGGCTCGCGTCTTGCTCTTTGATTTCGTGTTACGTTACTCGATCGGTCAAACGTTAATCGCGCGTTTTAGTTTTTAATCGTTAACGTTTAATCTTCGCGTTTTGTTTTTGATACGAAATTGCTATTTTAATTTGACCAATTATTTTCAAATGCATTATTGAACCTTCTCAACACATTTGGCAAGTTCCGTTCGGTGTCGGTTTCGATTTGCGCGTTTCGTCGCGTACAATACGTTTTATACGAAACGTAAAACGTTTTAGATATTATCTTGATAATATAAGTTAAATAACAATTATTTGTCATAATTATGTTATTTAATAAGATATTTTTCACCAACGTCCATATTTATTGTGTCGGATTCCATCCGATCGAATTTGCGTAATTACGATTAATTACGTACGTGTATATATTACCATATACAATGCGTTACTTTAATTAGTCCTATTTCACACTAATTACAAGTAATAATAACCTATTTTAGGTACAATTGATGGCCTAAGTTGTCGGGTGTCACATTCTCCCCTTGTTAGAGGAATTTCGTCCCGAAATTAGCTTGTGGTCACGGTCAGTGTGGGGTCCGAGAAGAGGTGTGGGTATTTCTGACGTATCTGATCTTCTCGTTCCCAGTGAATTCAGGACCTCATCTAGAATTCCACCGGACCTTAATGATGGGAATGCGACTCTGTTTTAAACGTTTGACCTCTCGGTCCATGATTTCGACGGGTTCCTCGACGAAATGAAGCTTGTCATCGATTTGGATTTCGTCGAGAGGAATGATAAGTGTCTCATCAGACAAGCATTTCTTAAGGTTAGAAATGTGAAAAGTATTGTGCACGCCACTAAGTTCTTGAGGTAGCTGCAGTCGATATGCCACCGGGCCAATTCTTTCCAGAATTTCGAATGGTCCGATGTATCTGGGATTCAGTTTCCCGCGTTTACCGAAACGAATGACACCTTTCCAAGGTGACACTTTCAAAAGTACATGGTCCCCGACTTGAAATTCGAGGTGTTTGCGTCTCACGTTAGCGTAACTTTTCTGACGATCACGTGCGGCTTTCAGCCGGTTTTGAATGCTTACGATTTTCTCAGTTGTTTCATGAATGATTTCAGGACCGGTGAGTTGGCTATCTCCCACCTCAGTCTAACAGATAGGTGAGCGGCATTTCCGCCCATAAAGTGCCTCGAACGGTGCAGCCTTAATGCTGGTATGATAATTGTTGTTGTACGAAAATTCGCACAGAGGCAAGTGATTTTCCCAATTCTTACCGAAATCAACTACGCAAGCTCGTAGCATATCTTCTAATGTTTGAATTGTTCGTTCGCTTTGGCCATCGGTTTGAGGATGATAGGTTGTACTCATATCTAAACGAGTGCCTAGAGATTTTTGTAAGGATTGCCAAAAGCGAGAAGTGAAGCGGCTATCTCTATCCGAGATGATCGAGATAGGCACGCCGTGTCGAGTGACGATTTCTTTTATGTAGATGCGTGTCAAACGCTCCATCTTGTTGGTTTCCTTGATTGCTAGGAAATGAGCAGATTTGGTGAGACGATCGACGATAAATACCAGGTCTTAGTTAATTGCAATTTTAACGCACTTAATCCAAATACAAATTATGATTAAGTAAATTACTAAATTGTACTATCAATCTAGCATAATAAAGTCATTATACGGAAAATCTAGCATAAATTACTAACTATAGGTATAGATTTCATTACACATTGGAAATAGAGTGAGATTTTCAAACCCACCTCTATTGGTGAGTTTGAAACTTTAATTTGAAGAGGTAGGATCATTAGGGTATAACAATTATTTAAAATATGAGAGAACCAATGAGATTCTGTCATGTGTAAAAAATTCGATCATTTACTCCCATCTTTTTTAAAATTAATTATCTCACAAAGGGCAAATCGAAAAATTATGAAAATTGCACCATAAAATTCAGCGTTTTCTTCTCTTCGATTAGACATCTCACAAGGTATACTTTCGACGATTTTTTTTGGTGGGTTTACAAATTACTAACACATGTGTTAACATGTTGCGTTTAGAGTTTAGGGTTTAGGGTTTGGGGTTTAGGGTTTGGGGTTTAGGGTTTAAGGTTGGCCCTAAACCCTAAACGCTTTACAAAAACTTAAATTCTACAAAAATCTAAACCCTAAACCCACCCTTCTAAACCCTAAACTCTAAACCCTAACCGTAACCATAAATCAAATGTACAACCAAACACTAACACATGTGTTACTAATTTGTAAATCCACCAAAAAATGAAAAAAAAAACTCTTCGAAAGTATACCTTGTGAGATGTCTAATCGAAGAGGAGAAAATGCTGAATTTTATGGTGTAATTTTCATAATTTTTCGACTTGCCGTTTGTGAGATAATTAATTTTTAAGATCTTCGGGGTAAATGAATTTTTGTACACGTGCCGCATATTATTGATACTTCCAGTTTTTCAAAATATATTGTACTCTAATGATCTTTTCTCTTAATTTGAAACTAATTCTCCTAGTTAAAATTTTTGCATTCTCTCATTCTCAAGTCATACTCCATACCAAGCACATCAAAAGAGTATGTTTTGCTAACATCATCCTAAGGGCGGCTATGATTAGAGGTAGATAGTAAAATGCTAGTTACAAAAATAATTTAATTTAGTATTGTTAATTTCGTATTATTTAACTAGAAGGTGGGGGTGATTGTATGTCGATCGGCGATTTCTGTAAATGTTAGATGGTTTTCACATGGTAAAATGTTATGGACGCGTTTAATTACAGAAAAGTATCTTCATTTTTCTTTTTCAATTTTTATAGAGTTTTTTGTCCCTTAAAAATCATAAGGGGTTTAGAGAGCGTGTTCAAATGTAAGCGATGGAGTTTTCATTTTCCAAATTAGGAAAGTTAGAAAACCTTAAATAATATATTTCATTTTCTTAGAAAACTCCTCCGGAAAACTCCAACTTGAACGCGTTTTCTAATTTTTCAATTTTCTTAGAAAATTTTCCAAAAAAAAAGAATAAATTTTCCGTATCTAAAGGCGCCCTATGTTTTTCATATTTCTTTTCTTTTCTCCTCATCAAAAACTCTTGCATGCTCGTTTAAAGCTACACTTGGCAAATTCCTTTATTATTATTTTTGTTATAAAGTAGTATTTTCAAAGACAAGTATGATATTTATCAATTAATACAGCTCTAGTCGAGGCCCGACGAGGAGCAGATTTATGACGATTTTAATATGTTTTTGTTTTCACATTTATATGAAGTAATATCTACAATATTCATCGTACTCTGATCATTTTTATTTGTCTTAATGCTCCTTATTTTCCTTTCTTTCATTTTAGTACGTTGTAGTTTACATTATATAATATGATGACTAAAAAAATATAATATAATTTTTAAATAAATTATGATAATTAAAACGTTGATTTATAAAAAGAAGTTGTGTAATTGAATTATACGAAACTACATAAAAAAAGAAAGATAAAAATTAAGTTAATAGTTTGAAAGGTTAATTGAACGTAAAAATAAAAATAATGAATTCGAGTAAAGTAGAATGTAAAAATAATTTATGGAGTAGTAGTGAATGTTGCAAGTCGTTTTGGAGCAGAAAATTGGTTCATATATTGCAGATAAACCACATTTGGTGCAAATATTCCTGATTTTTTTTTCTTCTTTGATACACTAAATTGTGCATTGTTTAGTGATAACATTAAATATGTACATATTTAATTAATAATATTTCCCTATTTTTAATACATTTATATTGCATTTATATGGTTTTAGATACTTATTTCATTCATATTTGCAAATAGGTGTTTAAATGAGCTTGAATCGAAAAAAGAACGGAAAATGAGCTAGAAATGAAGAAAATCAAGCTAAAATTGAATATGAAGCTAATTGGGTCATTTATGATTAAAGGACGAAGAATTATGGACCTGAGGCCCAACCGCCGGTTCGCATTGCTAGCCGCCGGTTCGCATTGCTAGCCGCCGGTTGGGGTCCAATTGGTTTGAAGTCGGTGGAACGCAGCGCCAACCGCCGGTTAGGAAGGTCGGCTAGAAAATCTATAAATAGGGCTTTAAACCCCAGAATTTAGAGATCTTCTCTAACCCTAATTCGACAAAGACAATTTTCTGAAGGATTTAAGAACGAATTAGAACCGCGGGATTGCAAGGATTTGTCTACGATCAAGCTTTCGACACGCGTTTCGCGATTCGGTTTTCTTAATCTAATTTTGTATTCAATTTAACATGTCGTTTCTTTGGATATTGTTTCTTATTTTGTATAACTTGATCATAAACTAATTTATTGTGTGTTTGCTTAGATAATAAAACCTAGATGAAGGTTTATTGTTTGTTTACGTTGGATATTGATTTTATGAAGTTTATTGTGTTTATCCGAAAGATACATCTTATTTAATTGATCTTTAATTGTTACTTAACGTGATTAATTAACATTTTCTATAACGTAGTATTGTCTAGGTTTATTAGTTATTTGCAATTGTTTAACTTGTTAAATAGTTGTGGCTTGAAGCTTTAATCGGCGATAGGTTAAGAGTAATAATAATTATTGAACATTATTTAATGTGACAATTGTCAAACGACGATTATTAGATACTTGTTGATTCAAGGTCGCTAGGATAAATCGCAATAAACGGTTGAAGTGCTTGTGAAGAATAGGTAGACAACACATAGAAAGGCGTTCTTGTGTATTCATAACGAGTCATGTGTCTTATCTAGACTTTATAGGAATTGTTAACCGGATAAGGTAACTTTCCACAAAAGATTTATTCACAATAAAATTATCCAACGGCGTAAACATACATGATAACTGTAATCTAGGTAATTAAAGTCTAAGTAAATACATTCATTTATCCATACTTGTCTTATAAATTGCTTTGTTTAATTTAAGTTTATTAGTTTGTTAAATACGTTCATACGGAACTAAAACGCTTCCATTTGTTATTTACTTTTTATTAGTTTAATTATAAATTTCATTTTAATTAAATAAGCACCGGTCCATGAGTTCGACTCGGACTTACTGTAACTATATTATTATATGAACGGGTATTCTTGCCTGACTTGCGTGATAATCATAATTGTAATAATATCCATTTGATTATAAATATTTTAAAACGTGTCACACAACATCATTTAGTGTATACGTTAGAGATGAACCACTTTGGTACAAGCATATTCGTGAAAGATTCTTTTGTTATACGAAATTTAGTGCAATGTTTAATGCATATTTTGAAGATGTTTCAAGTATCTAACATCTAACATAATTGTAGTTGTAGAGTATAAAATGGGTAACAAAGTTTGTTAGTAGATATTTATAACTTTAATGAATGTATTTGCATAATTACTAGCTTTTGATTACAAATCTAGACTTGTTAGCTCGAGTTGAAACAATTTAACTTACTATAAGCATATTTCATTCACAAAAATGACCAAAGATAAAGTTAATTTATTTTGCGGCATTTAATGACTAGTTTTCGTGAGTACTTAAATATGAAATTAATACTTGTGATGAATCATTGTAAGGTTTTACTTTGTGACCTACTAAAGATGGATTGGTCTTTATGGTTAATCAAGGTGGTGTTTGTACTTGCGACTAAACAATTATAGCGTTTGTGGCTATAAAGGTTCACATTTATGGTTTGTTTAAGACCTTTCAAGAAAAGATAACATTAACGGGTAACTAAATTTGCATTTCTTGTCCGTGTTTAATATACTTTCTTCGTCCAATAATTATCGTCTCCCAACAAAATTTTGTGATTTAAGATATGTAGAAGAAATGACAATGTTATCCACATATATAAAGCAAGTTCGACTTGAAAATGTTAATAATTAAATGATTAAGAGTAATAAATGATGGTAACATGATGAGTTAAATGATTTTTAATAGGTATATATTTAGAAAGTGGATAATTTTTTTTAAAGCAAACAAAAGTAGTGACGTGAACAATAAGATTGAGACGAATGAACTATGAAAACATTGTTATAGGTTAAACGTCCGTAAAATCCATAAGAAAATACAAGGGAAAAAAACTTAAAAAAATGACCATATAATTTTGCAACTAGGTCCTTCAAATTGTTTCAGTTAATTGATAAATGTTTTTTTCTTTGTGCAATAACTTTAATTTAAAAGAACTATTTCAAAATTGTTGACTTTGACTAGTCATATTTGTCTAAGATGAGTATGACATTTTGAAAATTATTCTTTTGCTCGTGATCGTTTACGTTTACGCTCTTTAATATAAGAAACTTATTTCTAGTTAGGGTTTATGTTATGGATTGGCCACGTAGTTCTTTTTTCGAAATCTTACAAACATTATTTTTATTATCAAAGTCGACAACATACTTGTTTGAAATATGTTAATGTCACCGAGATAATTATTTTTAACGTGTAACAATTTGAATTTGGTGACGTATCGTTGTCACCGTATTTCATTTAATTGACAAGGCATCCACGTAAGCTAAAGTTGTACAAGTATGACTAACTTCATCTTCTTCGATAGACAAGTGTATTTTCGACAAATCAAAACACACATCATCTATTTTTTCGAGCATAACCTACAACTCCTTTAGATCAACAATTTGTTCATCATAATTCAACTCAAGCTCATATACATATATTGTTGATTATATAAAATGAAATCTCAAATAATGCTTTAAAATTCAAATTTGAAGAAAATAACTTATATACACAGTAATAATTATACCTTCACGATACATATCACAATTTTACAAACACAATTCATCCACCGCCGTGATGTAATCCACAGTCTCTGACCAACTTCGCCTCCTCGCCTCCTCAACCACTTTTCGACAAGTATTGGACTCCCTTCACCCCACAAATGAACCGGTTAGAATTTGGACTCTCGCAATCGTCCCGATTACTGGTTAATATATGATGACTTCGAGACAGTTTTAACAAGTATGTTGTTAACATTAGTTATAAAAAGGACAGTTTCTTATATAAACTAGGTTTGTTCGACTCGTTTAGCTCGTTCGATTTGAAATTAAATGAGTTTTCGAATGAGCCAAGTCAAACAACAATTTTTCAAAAAAATGGATTCGTGAAACTAATTGAGAAATAACTTTTGTTCTAACTCGACTCAAGCTCGAAGATCCTTAAACTCGAATTCGAGTAACTCGTTAAACGAACTCGAACTCGAATTCAAAAATTGATCACCTCTCGTACTTGACCCCAACATGAAAGGATGCTGATCCTACAAACAATTCAGTCTTATTGTTTGAAATAAAAATTAAATTGTTTTTTTTTTCCTTTTAATGTTTAAGCTAAAATAAGAAAACAGAGAACATGGTTTGGCCACGTCATCATGACTTTGATCTTGCAGCCTCATATCGCCGATAACATCTCAGCAATTCATTACCCAATCATGGAGACACTAATGGCATTCTCCTCTTCCACGGCCTCCATTCTCCGCCACCGTCCGCCGCTCCTTTCCGTCCGTCCCTCCAATTCCTTCTTCGCCACCGCTTCTTTCTCTCCAGCGTTCATCGGAAAGCCGTTATTATTCCGCAATGCAAACAGCAAACTCAATCAAAATTCATCATCATCAATCAAGTTACAGATTAAATGTAAAGTTACGGAGATTAACGAGAGTCAATTTCCGGAGATAGTGTTGAAATCTGACCGTCCTGTTCTTGTTGAATTCATTGCCGGTTGGTGCGGACCTTGTCGGTTAATCGCTCCCGCTATTGAATCCGTCGCTCAGGTTAGTTAGGGTTTGCAGTTCGTGTATTTTTAATCCGCGAATTAGATTCTGAAATTAATCATTGATTTGGAGTTAAATAAACCCTAATTTTAGAGATTAACCAATTGTGATGATTAATTAGTGTTTCAGTTGATATGAATTGAATTAATTGTTGATTTGGAGCCCTAATTTTAGAAATTTATATGGTTAGTTAGGGTTCCGATTGAATTAATTGTTGATTTGTAACAGAATAAGATTATTAATTTAGGATTTAATTTCAGGAATACGAAGAGAAACTGTTGGTTGTAAAAATCGATCATGATTCAAATCCAAAGCTAATTGAAGAATACAAAGTGTACGGATTACCTGCTTTAATTATGTTCAAAGATGGAAAAGAAATACCAGAAAGCAGAAGAGAAGGTGCAATTACAAAAGCAAAATTGAAGACGTACATTGATACATTACTGGATTCTGTATCAATTGCTTAACTCAACATCAAGAAAACATTATTTATTTTTGTTACTACATGATTAAGAGATTCATGTGCATGGGAATTGTACAAATTTGTACTTTATTTATTTGAACATTTCAAGTAATGATAGCTGATTTAAGCTGTAACGGAATTTTTGTATTTATTTATCAAATATACTTTGTACAGATGTTTTATATTATATATATATATATATATATATATATATATATATATATATATATATATATATATATATATATATAATATACGAAAATAGATGATATGAACATAGTTGTTAACTCATGACTCGACTGGTGACTCGGAATCTCAATTTTTAACTCGTGACTCGACTCGTAAGAGTCGCTATTTTACAATAAATACATAAATTTATATGTATATATATATTATTGTTTAAAATTTTTGTTCTTAAGTGAACTAAAACATGGTGAAAGTCGATAATTTAGTCGTTGACAGACAATCAACATAATGTTTAGTTTAAAATAGATTATAGTCATTTCTTTTTCTATTTTGTCATTTTATTTCTTTTTATTACGTACCACCAAAAGTTTATCTGATTTTCTAACTCGTAAGAGTCGCATAAGACTCGGAAGAGTCACACACGACTCGTAAGAGTCAGTCATTTAAGAATCGGGGTCCGAGTCAACTCGTTTTTGAGATTTTTGACTCGACTCGTAAATCGTAAGAGTTTAACAACTATGATATGAATTGTTAAACAAAAATGTATAGTAAAACTACCAATCCTTATGACAGGGTATTCAGATCTTGTTCATAAAAATGTTTAATGTACGTGATGACGTGGGGTTGTAATTAGAAGAAACCAAACAATTAAATAATAAAGGAATTTAGATAAATTTTGAAAGGATATTCGAAACGGGACTTCTCGAATAAACACTGTTCTTTTAATTCATTAACTTACATTCAACCTAACAAGTAAAATATTTATATAGAACATTAGAAGTACTAACCCTAGCTTGGAGAAAACGACGAATCTTTTCCTAACAAATAAATCTCCTAAATGGGAGTAGTAAATACTAATTAGAACAAGATAAATTATAATATAAAAATGATAGCTTTTGACAATTGTAAACTGTCATTTGTGACCCCTTAGTCTTCTCGAATAGTGTAATACTGACTTTACATTATAATCGAAGACCGGACGGCAAAGTTAGAGGAGGTGAAGACTCAAATGCATTCTTTGCATCAATACGTTTTTGTGTGGAGCATTTGTTTATGTAGTGAAAAATATGACTTTTGATTATACGAGATAAAAGTTTTGAAAGTTTTTGAACAACTTAAAAAATAAAATTTGTCGACCAAATATATTTTATGTAATAGTATAAGCTAAGTTAACCATCTACAACTTAAAAAGACATTCAACGATTGTTGGTTAAGGAACCTTCTCCTTTGGAAACCATGCACATATCATCACAACGAGTTTGATGTATGCTACATGCATTTGTTGGTGGTAGTTCATTAATTCCAAGAAATCTTTGTCGAAAAATAATACTCGTATTACTAATATGGGCTGCATTCACTACAAACCTTTACAATGTTTGTTACCACAAAATTGCATTCCTCTTTGTATGTGAGGATGCATTTCTGTTTATTTGACATGTTTTAAGTCATTATATAATTTGATTTGTCAACGCTTAAAAAGCGATAAACCTATT
Source organism: Gnaphalium uliginosum (assembly GCA_963930675.1). Lineage (NCBI taxonomy): Eukaryota > Viridiplantae > Streptophyta > Magnoliopsida > Asterales > Asteraceae > Gnaphalium > Gnaphalium uliginosum. Next base: position 35,577,713 of record OZ005685.1, read on the forward strand.
ATTGTGACATTAAACATGATAACTAGATTCAAACATCATCTCATTTATTATTATCCTTCGTTATTCAAATATAACAACTTGGTTCTGTGGTAGACCCGTGGTAGAACCCGTGGTGGAGTGAGGACGGAGGACTGACGGGGTGGCCGCAGCTCTAGCTGTAACACCTTAGACGAATCTCACATCGACCGTGAACATAAGAGATCTTGAGGTTAAGGTAAATCTCCTCCTTATCAGACACAACGCGTTTTGGGCCACAAACACAGTAAATCCGTGAGAACTCTGTAGTTAAGCATGTTCAAGCGGGCGTACATGTGACACGTGTGGAAGAAGAAGCAAACAAACCCTAAAATAATCGAGTTTAGTGTTATAAAATGGGCTTTTTGTTTTGGGCTAACCCAATTTACGGCTATCACTGGTGCTGATGTGGCTGGACAGTCATCGCACCACTACCAGTCACCAGCGCAAGTGTTCTAACACGCATAATCTATTTTCAGTACTCAAATTTACTATATTTCATTTATCTTTGCATTGACGTTACTTTACTAAAACATATATACGGAAGTAACATCAATGTTTTTCAGCACAAGACAATTCGAATACCTAATAAACAAATGTAAAAACATCAAACAATTCCAACAAATACATGCTCAAATCATCACTCACCAAACCAAAACTATATTCAATCAGCAACCAAACCCAGTTCTACAACTCTATAATGCACTCATTAGAGCCTTTTCATCATCCCATAACCAACATCAAGAAGCCATATTTATGTACATCCAAATGCTACGTAATGGTATACAACCAAATCATATGACGTTTCCGTTTGTAATTAAAGCATGTACTGTATCATCAACGATTCAAATTGGGGTTTTGGTTCATACTCATGTTTTGAAATGTGGTTTAGAATGTGATTTTTATGTACAAAGTTCGTTGATTAAGTTTTACACGAATGGAAACTGTTTACAGTCTGCGAAACGGTTGTTTGATTTTTACCCAGAGAGAGATGTTGTCTGTTGGAATTCAATGATTGATGGGTATGTGAAATATGGAAAGATGGAGCTTGCACGCCAAGTGTTTGATAAAATGCCGTGTCAGGATGTGATTTCGTGGAATAGTATGATTAATGGGTATGGGATTGTTGGGAATCTTGGTGAAGCGAAGAAGCTGTTTGATCAAATGCCTGAGAGAAATATTGTTTCGTGGAATTCGATGTTGGCTGGATATGTAAAATGTGGGGACGTAGACGGTGCGGTTAATATGTTTCGTCACATGCCTTGTAGAGATGTGGTTTCATGGAATGCGATGCTTGCTTGTTATGCGCAGAATGGAAAATCGAATGAAACACTTGAGTTGTTTGATGAAATGAAGGTTGTCGGAGTAAGAGTGAATGAGGCTACGGTTGTTAGTGTATTGTCTGCTATTGGTCAGTTGGGCGTTTTAGATCAAGGGTTGTATTTGCATTCTTATATTAGTGAACAAGGTATTGAAATTAACCAAATTGTTGCTACTGCATTGATAGATATGTATGTTAAATGCGGTAACATTGAAGAAGCGTTGAAGGTATTTAATTCAATGCAAACTAAAGACACTCTTGCTTGGAATACCATGTTATTCGGCTTGGGAATGCATGGACATGCTAATGATGCTCAAACTTCATTTAAAAAAATGCAGCATGGAGTGGCACCAAATGATGTAACTTTTGTTGCTATGCTAGGGGCTTTTCGTCATGCTGGAATGACCAGTGAGGGTCAGAAACTATTGTCTTCTATGGAACGTGTTTATGGTGTTGAACCGAAAGTTGAACATTATGGTTGTCTTATTGACCTGCTTTCTCGAGCTGGAAGATTAGAGGATGCCTTGGATCTTATTACGAGTATGCCTATGGAGCCCAATGCTTATGCATGGGGTGCGTTGCTTGGTGGATGCAAGATTCATGGGAACGATAAGCTGGCTCAGGCGGTGGGAAAGCACCTTATTGATTTAGAACCACAGCATAGTGGCCGGTATGGAGCTCTTTTGATTATTTATTTTAATTTCAATTTGTATTGATATCATTAGAAATTCATGATTTTATGAACTTTTTCAGTTATGTAGTTCTTTCAAACATATATGCTGGAGCAAAACGCTGGGATGATGCGAGAACTACAAGGAAGCTTATGCAAGACAATGGTGTAGCCAAAATTCCCGGGCTAAGCGTGGTAGGTTGAAGGAAGATGTGCACAGTTATGTTGAACCAAACCGTATCTAGCCAAAGTCGGGATAAAACTTCAGCGCAAATCATGAACACAATGGATGTTCACAGATGAATCTCTCTTCAATATATAAGAAAAGGTGAACAAAGCTGCAGTTTACAGTGCAAAGCAAGTTTGTGAGTTGTGATTGCTTATGCTTTTGGATACCTACATCTGCACCAAGGCATTAAAATTGTCAAAAACCTAGGGTACGTTTGGTTCATGGAATGTTTTCGATTGAATTGGAATTCATTAAAGGAATTGGAATTTCAATGAGTGTGAATTCCTTGAGGAATACGGTGAGTTCCAATCCAATTCATTTGTGAACCGAACACCCTTATTGAATGGAAATGAGATTCCAATTCCATAGAATAGCATGGGATTCTGCGAACCAAACACAGCCTAAGAGTATCCTGACCTGAGCATGTTACGAAGCTTCTTTCAGAAATCCTTGCCTCAGAAATTATTGTGCGGTCAAGGAAGCTAATGTACACCGAGGGTGTCGATGAGTTGCAAGATATAAGTGTGATAGGGTCATAGGGCTGAAGGAATATTATTACAGTTTTATGGATCTGGGGATCTGTCACACAGTGAATGAATCTTATCAACAGAAAATGGTATAAATTCCGTCTATTCATTTGAAGAATACAAGATTCACCAGACACAGATGCAACTTGGTTCTATGCAGAAGAACAAGAGAATTAGCAAATGTTGCCATTGTAAAGCTTGCCATTGCAGCATTGCTAATGGTTTGATTGATTGTTTCTGGTCTTATCAGCTTTTGAAACAAATGAAGATCCCTCACTTGTGATTAAATGAATATTTTCACATTAGCAAATCAACCAGTGTTTGTTTGTTTAACTTTAATCTAATTATTTAATTTAATCATAGATAACACAGAGATGTATTTCATCATGTTAAATATCGACTCATCATGTTTGTAAAGATGCTCCATATTCGCTTAGCATGTATTATTTAAAGAATTAGCAATTAACACACATAAAACAGCAGCAGAGAACATTTATTAGGATGACAGAAATATGCATTTCAGGTTCAAATTACAATTACAAATATCTGGTGGTGGGTAAGCAAGTCAAGTATTTACACAGAAACTGACTTCTTTAAACTGTCGCTCCATTACAGTAGTGATTGCCATTCTCAGTTGGCAGTTTCCCTTTGTCTTTCCTTTTGGTATGCAATTGTTTTAAGCCCCATATACGTATTGAACGATCATCACTTGCTGATGCCATCATATGTGGGTTTGCTGGATTCCAACTAATACAGTTAACAGCCCCAGAATGCCCTCCAAGTGTCTCAATTAGCTCCCCCGATCCTCTGTGCCATATATAAACCTACAACCAAGTTTCACAGAAACATCAGCCGATTCAGCTCAAGTGACAGAACATGGCATTTTTAATTATCAGGTCAAAATGGGTCGGGTTGATTCGCTAACACCTTTCGTCTTGGCTTCTACAGTAAAAAGATCTTTATCCAACCCGCCTATTATGCTACCTGTACAATAGAAGTTAGCTTTTTACAAAAAAAGATATACCTGAGAATCTTCACTGCCACTAGCAATGAATGCTTGTTCAAGTCCACCAAAGCAAGCTCTAACAATAAAGCGAGAACGTTTGTGACCTTTATACTTTGCAACGAGTCGAATGTGGCCCTGGATACTCCAAAGATGTAATTCTTCATTCACAAGACTAACCAGCAGGTACTTATTATCCTTGGATAATGTGAATGAAACTATCATCTGATCTTCCTTTATGCTTCTTTCAGTTCTTGATTCTCTGTCAATTAGCAGTATCATGGTTTCTTTAGATATTGTAATTATTAACTTCCCGTCACTCGTTATTTGCAAATCAGAGATCTTAACAGTTTTTTGGCCCTTTAAACACTCCATCTCTTTTCCATCCAAATTCCACATTATAATGCTTTTATCCGTTAACCCTGAGAATACACATTTACCATCTGGAGACCAACTACATGAGATTAAACCTAGAAGCCCCTTTTCATAAACGTGAAGACATTCGCCAGAGGAAACATCCCAACGCCTCACAACTTCCTCTACACCACACGTGAGGATCTGATCATCACCTGGGCTCCATGAAATGCTAGAAACTGGCTTTTGGTGGCCAATTAATCTATGTTTTAAGGCGACTTTACCATCCAAATTTACCTTTAAGAAACCAGAGGTATCAAGTTTAATTCAGGATGGAAGTAATTAAATGTCGAAAATGAAAAAAGTGTTACCTCCCAAATAATTGCTGAATTATCACTTGATGATGACGCCAAATATTTCCCATTTTGAGAAAATTGCAAGTTCCAAACTTCATCGTGGTGATCTTGTAAGATCTACAATGCCAATAATTATAAGAAACCAGTGCTATTATGTAAACAAAAAGAAAATGAGATGGATTCACGGACCTGAACTGTTTGTGAAGGAATCTGATCTCTTCCGCAATGATGATCAGTGAACAAGGATGTTTCCCCAACAGAAGAATTATGAAACAAGCAAGCTTCGCGTTGTAAGTCAAGAGCTTGTTCTACTAATTGTAACAACCTTCTATCTGGTATCATCACAGTTGGAGGAAACAATTTTTGCAATTCTTCAAGTAGCTCTGATCGAGGCTTCGGTTTGACCTTTCTTTGACCAGAAGTTCCATCAATGGTCTTGTTTGTAGGAAACAAAAGGAAGGAAGAAAGCTCACGGACTCTTTTGCTGTTGATTGAAAGAGGAGATATCTCAGTCCTAAGTGTTTTCAAAGCTTCCGTCAACTTTTCACAATCCAGAAGTTCAAAGAATTTCTGCTGTAATATTATGAATGATGCTGTTTTAATTACAGATTCATCCACTATACCAATTTTGTGTAAAGATTCTAAACTCCCATCCCAATTGCCATCAAGAATTTGTTCGATGAAGACACTAACACTAGATGAGTGATAAGGTATTCCAGATTCTTCTTCCAGGCAAGCCCCGGTTTTACTATATCCAAGAGAATATAATGCCTCAGCTATAATTCGAACAAATTCCACTTTTTTAACACCTTTTGTACCAATGACTTCATCATCCCCTTGGGAAGCTAGGGGCCGAGCCATTACTGAGCAACTTGCAGGTTCTTTTAGAAGCGAGCCGTTTGAAAGACTTCTTAGTTCTCTTGAAGAGGCCTTCACACGTTTTGAGGGTGGTTCATCATCCTCTACACCTCCCATGAAATGTGCATTCAACCCATATATAACCACAATAAGAATTCAAAGAAGGATGGATGGTACTTCTCAGGTACCTTCAGTGAATCACAAATTACTCCGTCAATAACAGAACTTTATAATAAAGTAAAGAAGAATGTAATCAGATAAGCTCTAAGGTAAAGTACCCCTACCCAACCGATTTCTCCTGGATCAGGCAGATATACAGAAAAGTCGTATAATTGATAAATCAAGCTACCAATGTTCATTTAAACAACATTGAGTATGCTACAGAAAAATGCATATCTCAGCTGCCTACAGAGGCTAGCTAGCACAATAGCATATGTCAAGCACTGCCCACATAAAACAATAACAAAGAGTACGCATGTAACTTTTTGTGCCAAGATGATGCATTACATATACATATACTATCAGATACCCATCACACACTTATATTCTCACAATCATATTGCAAGAAGGGGTAATAGGTAACTTTGATTGTCAATTTTGTTGCAGATGACAATTAAATTGGTTATCTGCAAGTGTTAGTTGGCGTTAAAAGTCAGAGTTACAAGCAAAGTCTGTTTATTTGAACATTAAAAAAAAGAAGTCACGATACTCGTTCCAACATGCACATCCAAAAATCCCTTATAGTTACACCCTTTAGTTAGTAGGTTGACCATCAACATGATGTGTAGCACATACATGAAAAGTAAGATTGTAACTTTCAGTTTTGTTTTTGTTTATTATTGTTAGATAATTTGCATTGTTATAACATGATAAAAGATAGTATATTGACAAAGAATAGTTACCCCTCAAACCTCACAAGTCACTGCTCATTCTCCCACAAAACTAATAATCATTTCATGACAAAATCTCAACACTACATCTATAAAAGCAAACACATTCAATTCCCACATTCCCAAACAAGGAACAAACTTCATCACTCACAAACAGTAAACAATCTCGACTTCCCAAACAGATATCCAAATATCAGATAAAATCATCTTTCAGATAATATAACAAAAGAATCTCTACTTTTCCTCACTACTGGTATGCCATCACGCCATACTAAAAACCTAATAAACTAGATTTTATCTCCAAGTAGTTTTTATAAAACCAAACATGAAAACACAATGATGACTTCCTATTATCCAAATTTGCATCAAGGTTCTATAAGCAAAAGCAACTAAAACTTTAACATAAAGAAAACAGTCTGCATCCACAACTTTTTGGACTTCCAACATAACCACCTTCTTACACAACCGATCACCAAATAAGACTAAATAACGGAAAGTAAATTCATAAATAAATGTCTGAAAAACTGAAATTAGATTCAACGCATTCTCATTAAGATAAACAGTTCAGCAAACGAATTTGATATTACAAAATTTCCATCGCTCCAAACAACACTAGAGGTACATGTAGGACTATACCTATGTGCTGAAACTTCAGTTAATCAAATGCAATCTTTCTAAGCGAATAGTGCCTCTCCAAGAAAAATTTTTTCGGTTTACTGGAGTTCACATGAACTAGGTTGAGACAACTGAAAAGTTGTTTTTTGTTCCTACAACAGAGGGGATAAAAAGGCTTTAGACTAAGAGTCGCAAGAATATATGGTTTCATACATTCTTTTACAATCTACATGACCTATTTAAGTAACTATCTTTTATGAAAATAGTTTCTTGAACTCATTTTTTCTTCATGTTCCACTTACTAGTAGTTTAAAAGGCTAATATATTAATACTGATTCGATTATAATTAATCTAAAGAACGTGTCGATAACTAAAAGTTTCCTGCAAATTCTTCTCAAAGTTATACAAAAATTCCAAGTGCAAACATCTCAAGAACAATAATCAGATTATCAATTGATCATAAACACATATACAAAGACAGACTACACTTCATATCAAAATTATCATATACAACTTACTGTAATTAAACTTTCATTCTCATCACTCAAAGACCAATTAAAATCACAAATTTCATCAAAAACAGATTATAAATAAATCAATCGAACAATTTCAATCACACAAGAAAATAGATGGCAGATCTAGGGTTACAATCACAAGTTACGTGCATTAGAAGCATACAGTAAAGAATATATGTATATACAAAGTAAGCGAGATATATCCATATCCATCCATATAATAATATTAATATATAATTTATATATAATTTATAAAATACAAATATATACTTATATAAATAATAAATAATATAGAGAAGGGGGCATCGGCACCTGAGACGGTGGAAGAAGAAACCCTGGTGGGTGTAGAGTTGGGAGGATGAGGAAGAAGATTAACAACAACACTGAAATGAAATGAAATGATTTGGTTTTAGACATCAAATGGGATTGATGTATAGGAGTAACCTTTTGGTAATTACCCAAATCAACAAGGGTATTTATGGGAATAATAATAAAAATTTATAACCAAAATGTCAAACACGAGGGGTGGTTGCCTTTGTGTCCAATATTCAACTCGATGTTCATTAAATAGTGAAGTTTAACACGGTTGTGATATTAGGAGAAGTTGTTCAATATCCAACTCAAAGTTCAAATGATCTCACAAAAAAGTTTTTTAACCAATTAAAAAAAGGAAGAAGAAAAAAAAAGAAACACTGCACACGGCGTTCAATCTAGAACTTTGAACTTGAATGCTGAGGTTGAACATTGGATTGGAGTGGTGAATGCCGAGCTTCAGTGTTCAACTTGTTGAACGCTGACGATTTTGTCATCCCACTCCCCGTGCTCTTATAGATGTCAATATTGTCCGCTTAACGCATGATCATGTTGACCTAAAACACTATTAGATATGAGTGAAAAATCAAAATATAAAAATCACAACCGAGAGAGTGAAGACTCGGGATGGTATTGTGATATTGACAAAATAACATTAGTAGTGCATGTATCGAATACTGAATACATAAATTATGGTACTTAACTACCTGGTATCATTTGAAGTATATATAACTTATTCATTATGGTACAATTTGGTATGTGTTCAGTACGGTATCGATATGGAACTGATCGGAATAAAAAAATGTCTAGTTGAAGTTTACTTAAAACGACCCATTATTTGATGGATAAATATTCTAAAATGACTAAGCTAAATGTACGGGTAGTTAATGACTCTTTTGGTACCTAGTCGGATAATATTGAATCAGTATTATACGATATGGTATATGGTATACATAATTTATATTTATGCTATCATTGCGTATCCTAATCACGACCAGATAACCATTGAAAAAAATGAACCATAGGAAAAAACGACATATTGATTTATCGATAGCCAAATAACTTAAATATCCCTAACTTCTGATCTTTTTATTGGTGATAATCTTAAATTATATATAGGAAACTTATTGATGATGTCATCAATTAGTCAATTAGGTCATTCAATTTTAAAATTTTTTAAAAATAAAACCTCTTAAAATGCAATATCCACATGTAGAAATTCAACAAGCATACTAAATTAACATTTTGAATTATTTTATTTCTTCATTTCGTTACTATAATAATAATATATAACTATTACTTTCCCATATATTTTCAAAAACGTCGCTTACTTACAATTTGAATACAATCACATCACAATAAGATTTAAACGAAAGCAAATAACATTAAATAAATTAATTACAACTAGAAAATTTGATTTATGAAAACTTATACTACTAAAAAATGTTCTAATTTATCACATATTATACAAGGATTCTATCAATTTTTATAAAAAATAAATATAAATCCATTGGGCATGTGTATACACGGGTTTTAGGACTAGTATATCATGAATAAATCTAATACTGTAACACCCATAAATTTGTAAGTTGCATTTAATTTAAAGAATCATTTGTAGAGTTTATAATATCATTATTAAAATTAGTATTTATTAAGATAAGAGTTTAAATAAGAAAATAAGTTAGTGGCAAAAATAGAATTATTAAAACTTGAGATAAGTGAAATGGTGGCCAAAATAGAAGAAAGGAGACTTGAGGGTAGAAAATAAAAATTTTTGTTAATTAAATCCCCCTTTGTAAAAGTCTGGAAAAAATAATAAGAAAAAGAGTGTGTGTTTGTGTGTGGAACGGTCTAGAGAGAAGGGAGAAGAAGAAGGAGAGTAGGATCATCAAATTGGAGCTTGATTCTTGTGATTTTAAACCTAATACATATATAATCATCATCTGTAACTCCTTTGATTTTTTCAAAATACGGGTTTTCAAAATCTTTAATCTAAACAGAATAAATGAGTAGAAAGTCCCATAATTAATTAAATAAAGTTGTCCAACATAGTTGGCAAATAAAATTCCAAAACGGTGTTACTAAATATGTATCGTCACAATAGTAAATGAAAACCCAAAGCAATAAATATAAGTCGTAATGTCTAATAAATGAACTAAGGCATTTATTGCTAATACTGTAGTCAAGCTATCTGCCTCACTCATCAACTCTCATCGTTACCTAACCTGCACGGATACACGATCGGACAAGTAGAAAAGCAAGTGTTAGCTTTAAAAAGCTAAGTATAACGGGTTAATTAGAAAACAAGTCCAATTAAAACAGTCGTAATATCGTGTATTGTAAAAAAAAACAACAACTATCATATTAACCATGACTATTACATCAGTTAATAGTGAACAGATATCAAGAAATGAGGTCCTACAACTGTGCTTAATCGTGCTTAATCGTATTCGTATTCGTTATCGTATAACCGACGTGTTGAGAAATAAATTAATGCCTCTCTCCGTTGTCGTTAGGGAATGGCACGTCACTACCGATTCGTCCATTCCCGAACAGTACTACATGTATGTGGTAAGCCACTCTCCGTTGTCGTTAGGGAATGGCACGTCACTACCGATTCGTCCATTCCCGAACAGTACTACATGTATGTGGTAAGCCACGTACTGCTCAATCGGGTGGTGCTCTAGAATAGTCTCCACTATCCTAGGCCATGATCATATAATAATGACCCCTCACAGGAAATCATCATGAAACTCTTTCGGGTCTCACCGAGATATCTCTAATCGTAAGCGTATTTACAAGTTCGTTTACTTGTTCGTTAATTCGTTGAATTCACAATAGGGCCCCTAATCGTGTCGTGAACCTAAATGTCATGCAAATAGGTCTAGTGCAGTATCATAACTATCAAGCACAAATAATCGTTAACACATTTAAGCATAAGCACACATTAATAAATATAATACCTGAGAATTTCCCATTCCATTCCACATGTGATAGCAAAAAAACCCAAGTATAACCCGCATGTCATGGTAAATATAACAAACATTTAATATAAGCAAACAAGTGTAGTTAACAAGTTAAACTTATTAAACCGTATTAGTTTTCAATCGTGCACCGATTTTCGCAAACGTTATCTTACCTCAATCCCGAGCAAAAACCGAACGTCTTGTTTAAACAAATTCTCCTACAAGTAACATTAATTTGTACTAAGAGCCTTATACAATAATGACAACACATATATAACACCCTAGTTGATTGGTTGAGCTTCCGAGACTGCTAAAACTTAATATATAATCAAAACTCAAGATTTAAGATGATTAAAATTATCAAATGCCAAACAACATGATGACATCAAACCTAATGGCACTATACATATTTCCACAAACTCACATGAAGCAGTACACTAATAAGTTCTCGTTTACGCAAACTTAATATTTCAAGACTACCATTTTTTTTAAAAGATAATCTAAGATCACGAATACAGGTCGAACCTGAGACCACGTGATCGAACCAGAAAATAACGTTAACCACTTTCACATTACCTAGTTTTAAACAAGTTTAGTCCATAAAATATTTTAAACTCAATGTATTCTTCACATAAAGACTCCATCATTAACAACACACATGTACAGTAACGATTTCGATAAGACCATGCATTAACTAATAGAAACTTATTTAATCTTCTTAATTAATCATGTGAACTACATGCTACCATTCAACCTACTCAGATTTCACGTGTACACATTCATAACATATTTGTATGGTTTGACTCATAAAAACTAAATAAATCTCAAGCTCGATAGCAATACGGTGACAGTATCAAAAATCGAAAGACACACGAAAACTCCACCAATCAACTGCTATGTCTATATGATTCTATTGATAAGTTAAAATCGAAGTATAGCGATATAGTTACCTTAAATCGTGACCGCCCTCTGAGCTATCTCCCTCGTTCAATCTACCTCTCAGATTGGTCTTATAATTTTCTTGAGGTAAGAATCATCTTTTAACACCTTATTTTGAGTTGTTTCATGATTTTTGAAGATGAACCCTAAATTTAGTTTTGAGGTAAAGTTAGTGTTTTAGTGTAAGAATGTTAGATGATGATATTTGAGTATAGATGAGCTTATTTTTGTGTTATATAATGAATGAAGAGAGTTTTAGAATCATCTTTGATGTTTTTATAAATTTAGTAATTAGAGAGTCTTGATAATGAAGATGCAGATGATAAATTGTTGTTGTCATGATGTTATTGTTAAAATAAGAGCTTGGTAGTTAGATGCATGTTACTTTGAAGAGTAAAATGAGAAGTTGATGTATAATGAGTTACCATTTTGAGTAGTGAATAACCATTACTTTGTGAATTCATGTTTAGGTAGAATTAAAGAGTTAAAAATTGAGACTTATTGACTTAGTGAATCAAACACCAATTGCAAGGTAAATAATGGGGATGGGGAAACCACTAGTTAATCTCATTTGTGATTCTTGAGTGATGATTAAATGAGTATTAACTAGTGAAGGGAGATTGTTGTATGTATAGCATTTGAGTATGTCATTATGTAGCCTACTATGGGGGATTCAAGAATGACTTTGGGGCTTGAGAAATCTCATTGTTCATGTCTTGACACCATTGTAGTGTTCCTAGAGTTGGAACATAATTGTATATTAAGGATCCTTAATTTTGTAGTTGGTGAATCAAAGAGTAAGATCACCAAGTTATTTTGTTGTAGTTGATATGATATTTCTCCCTTCTATTACTTACTAAGCTTTTATGCTTACCCCTATATCTGTGGTTGTTGTATTATTGTAGGTACTAGCGGGTCAAGGGGTAATACGGGCAAGGAACCAAAGATCGACTAAGGGTGGACTTACTAATGAGTTAGTAAGTGGAATCCCTTATATTTTGTAGAAATCATGCTCTAGATACGATTGTGAAAGCCCCATTTTGTAGTCATCAGTCGTGATGCAAATTTTAGTAAACTTTGGGTGTGAGATTGAATGTGTGATTACTAATATATGTTATAACATTTGGTACATGATTGTACAAATTGTAGTAATGGAGTCAAACGAGCATGTTGTAAGTGTTGACTTGATAAGTCAAAGTAAGATAGTAAGTTTGCGTAGTAATTGAAATTATATAATTCAAAATTTTATGGTTGAGATATTTAGTTGTTTTAACCGAGAAGTTTGTTTACTTATTATAGAAGGAGCTAGAGAGTTGATAATTGTCACACCCCCAAAACGGTCAATGTTGGTCAGCGGAAGCAATTGTGTACGGGGGTGGGGGCGTGACGTGAGCATTGGACCATAATTATCGCAGAACAAAATAATTAAGATTCCATAAATATAGTTGTTACAAAAGCTACGACTTTACAAGTCGTAGTAGTAGTATTGTTGAAATACATCAGTTTAAATGATTACAGTGTTTGAATCCAGGATTTCGTAAATATAATCAAAAGTTCTATTTATATAAAGGAAATCCTGTGATTCCCAAAACTGGCATCCTAATTCGTCTCGGGAGGTCGTTGTTCCAAGATGCATGCAGTCTTACATGAGTGCTAATTCCCTGAAAAACATAGTAGAAATCGTCAACAATAATGTTGAGTGAATTCACAGGTTTTATAAATACGGTTTGTTATACCAAGTTCTTTTTGTAAGTCGTTGACATAAAAGTCAAACAAGTTCCGTTTTGTTGGAATGTTATCCAAAAATATCGATTCGTTGGGATGTTACCCAAAATTATAGTCTCGTTGGAATATTATCCAAAAATATCGATTCGTTGGGATGTTACCCAAAAATATAGTCTCGTTGGAATGTTATTCAAAAATATCGATTCGTTGGGATGTTACCCAAAAATATAGTCTCGTTGGAATGTTATCCAAAAATATCGATTCGTTGGGATGTTACCCAAAAACATAGTCTCGTTGGAATGTTATCCAAAAATATCGATTCGTTGGGATGTTACCCAAAAACATAGTCTTGTTGGAATGTTATCCAAAAATATCGATTCGTTGGGATGTTACCCAAAAATATACTCTCGTTGTTGTTTGTAGGAAGACATAGACGGTGATCCCCCGAAAGGTGAGCTAAACCTGACGAGTTAAAGTAACGCAACCATACCCTATAACCAAACCACGACACCATTCGTTGTTTGCCTAATCGGACATGTAAATATACGCTCCGCTCTTAGTTGAAGGGACGTCACCCCGATAGTACTATCCGTATATTCAGTGGCTAGAGTCACCTAGCTAATAGTTATAGTCTGTAGCCATAAGGTCTTCTATGCACTACATCGTTAGTCATGGATCGTACTAGGATTCGTTGTCATGTTCCCAAAATAGTGTGAAAATCATTTCATGAACAAATAGTGTTGTGTAACCGTATAGAAACATTCATAAGAAACTAAGTTTTCGCATATAGTATCAAAACAGTTGCTATGTTTTCCACCCCTAGTTTAAAAGCAGTAAAATAAGTAAAAGTAGGGGCTGTGAACTCACCTCGTGAGCTAATTGCGAGAGCTAGCAAAGTGGTTGCCCAAGTAAGGTCTCTTAACGTCCTAAACGCAAGAGATTGTTTATATAAGTAGTTGGCTAACTGCCAAACCATGTTAACTGTTCACTCGTTTCGAAAGATCATGGTGTTTAAAATGTGTACGATACGTTGGTGACGTTTTGTAATAATAATTCTTAAAGATATTAATATTAAGTTTGTTTCGTTGTATACTTTGCAATAGTATATGTCATGTGTTATCGAGTTGTTTTCTAATGTAGTTATTAGTTCTTAAGCAAGTTTAACACTTAGTGAAAACAAGATTTTCAATTTTGGTCCAAAGGTTCTAAGTGTCGTTTTCCGTTCGGGTTTTGTTTACAAGTCTCGTTTTTGGTCCAAATCTCCTAATAAGTTACCCAAACCATTTAGTTCACAATCTTAGCCTCGATTAGTTTGGTCAATGTTTTTCATAACCGAGCTCCTTTTTTTTGTTGACTTGGTCAAACCTCGGTTTGACCCGAAATTTTTACACGATTAATCTTAATGTTTTAGTACTTGTAAAAAGTAAGTTTTATAATTTTTGGCAAACCCGAAGGTGTTCGTTTTTATCCTCGGGAATCATTAACAGCTTTGGTCAGTTTTTCCTCTAAAATACTTGGTATTGTGAGCTCGTTTTCATTAATCAAAGGTCCAAGATAAAATTCAAGAAAAATATCAGTTTTCCCCTATGTCTTGGCTACTTACAGTAATTTTTCTAGATTTTTTGAGTAAGTCTAAGTATTTTTAATGATTCCATTTGTCCTCTGAGGTCCAATAGTGACCAATCTAGACACATGCATATAGTTTGAATTTATGGGAAAAATCTACAAGTTTTCAGAGAAAGTCATTCAAATGACATTTGTACCTAACATAATTTGTGATATTTTGCCGAAAACCTCAAGTCATTTGGAGTTGTGTAGCTCGAGTTATGGACTCGAGAAGTTGACACAAAAATTTGACCATCAGCTCAGTCCGGCGCAATGTTTTTGTAAATTCATGTTCGGGTATCAAACGGACTCCAAAAATTATGAAACTGTTTGGAAAATAAAGCTAACATCTTGAACTTAAGTTTAGACTCTTGATCCATCCATTTTGGTTAAGTTTTGAATACGAAACTCTCAGGAGAAAGTCGTACTAATTTCTGGACAGGAATGCATGTAGCATTTTTGTGTGTTTTTAGTGATGAAAACGATTTTTAAACAAAGTTTTGGACATGATTCTTTGAGTGAACATTATTAACATGTTATTTATGTAATATAAACATGAAAGAGTCCTGACAATGGTGTTTATAAGGATTTGATGGCAGAAATGAAGTGGGAGTAGCTTGTAGTCTTGAAATCTTGAAAAATCTTTGCAAAATCTTGAGAATTTGTGTGGTGGTTCAAGGGTGGTTTATGGTGAATTGTGGTGGTTGTAGGGTGGTGTGAGGGCTGGAAATCTCCAGATTTTAGTGAGAGCGGGAGAAAGTTAGAGAGAAGGGAGAGCAATCTAGTGAAGTGTGAAGTGTTTGTGTGTGTAAGTGACCAAGGGTTTGAGTATAAGAAAAGGAAATAGAGGTGGGGAGAGGCATGCATGGTCTTGGGTAGATTTTTATGTGGGTCCCACCCCATGTGGATGTGTTAAATTAGTTTCCCCAATTTATGTTACGTGCGGTGTCCGTTTACCCGTTCGTTTAAACGTTAAACGTTTATTATTCAAGTTTTTCGTTAATGATTTATTCGCGTAAATTTAGATTGAAGTTTTATTTAAAATACATCATTTTAAGTTATTGAAATATGATTCGAGCTTCGTTCGGTTGTCGGGCGCGATTCACGCGTTATTTCATGTTCAGTACGTTTTATATAAAACGTATAACGTTTTTGTTTAATTGTTATGCTTCATCTTTATAGCATAATGTTTTCAAGTAAATAACTACTATTATAATAGTTTTACATTATTTATAAAATTCGTATCACCAACGATCGTGTAATTGTCGGGCTACACCGATTGTTTTCGCGTAATCGTACATAATTACAAAATTCGTAATACCCCACGTAATAAATTAGTGGGCTTTGCTAGGTTTATCGCATGAAAATAGTTTAGTTTACATTACGTAGGGAATTAGCCTAAGACATACATGGATAAAATGTACGGTTCCGTACCGTAAATGGAGGGTTGTCACAATAACAAGATGTCTAGTAGTCCAAATTCTCAAGGTGAGAACAAGGATATAGATGATTCGGATAGAGAGGGATCTTCGATTCACGTAACAAGAACCACGACTAATGAATTAAGGGGTTTGATTTCCGAACAAGTAGCTAAAGCACAAGAGAAAGAGCTTCCTCTTCTTTAGAAGAGAATTACTGAAATAATAAGAGAAGTTGTAGCAGATGAATTCCTACATAGGGAAGAAGAATTGAAAACAAATAAATCATCTCGAGATCAAGTAGTAAACAAAGAAGCATCGGTGGTCAATAACCAAGAGGAAAGACAAAGATTAGAATATAAGGACTTTATAGCTTGCAAACCACCCTAATATCATGGAGAGTCAAATCCGATTAAGTGTTTAAGATGGCTCTCTGAAGTCGAGGGGGGCATTTGACGTGTCAGAATGTCCAAATAGAATGAAAGTGAGGTATGTTGCAAGTCTTTTGAGATCAAGAGGTAAAGAATGGTGGGATGTTCAAAAACAAACTATGGATGCGGAGGTTGCCAATGGCAAGTCATGGGAAGAATTCAAGAAGATGTTTGAGACGGCTTTTTGTTTAGAAGCCGAATTAACGAAGATTCGTAGGGAATTTCTTCATATGAAGCAAACCAATGAAACAGTGAACGAACTTGCGGGGATTTTCTTGGAAAGGGCACGTTTTTGCCCTGAAAACACGGAAAATCCGAAAAGACTCATGAATCATTTCCATGAAGTATTAAAGAAGGACATTCGCCAAATTGTGATCCAGATCGATGGACAAAGTTTGAGGACTTTGTTAATGAGGCACGCAAGCGAGAGATTGAGATAAATAGAGACGATGATGGGTCTTCAAAGAGAAAGGTCGAACAATCTTCGGGGTCCTCAAAGAAATTCAAACCTGGTGGAAGCGATGGTGGAAGTGGTAGTGGTGGTGGGGGTAGGAGGGAGCCGGTTGAGTGCAAGAAATGTCATAAGAAGCACGTGGGTGAGTGCTTAGCGGGGAAGAGGGGATGTTACCAATGTGGGAGAGAAGGCCATCTTGGGCGGGATTGCCCCGAACCCAATAGGGTTCGCTTCAAATGCCTAGAACCGGGACATATGAAATCAGAATGTCCTAAGCTGAAGAGTCATTTCGCCTTTCCCTCACCAAAGAAAAATAACGATAAGAAGACGGCGGATCAATATAGGTCAAGAAGTCGATCTTTTCAACTTACCGCTGACGAAGCCAAGAATGCCCCCGATGTCTTAGCAGGTACCTTTATTGTAAATCAAAAACCTGCTTACATGTTGTTCGATTCGGGAGCCTCTCGATCGTTTGTATCAGAAAAGTTTTGTCAAAATTTTCCTATTCCTTTAAGTGATCTAGATACCCCGTTAGATGTTGAAGTAGCAGATGATAGAATAGTTTATGTAGCGAGTATTTACCGTGGGTGTGAATTAGAAATTAGTGACCATGTATTTGTAAATAACCTAATCCCTATGAGAATGGGTGAGTTTGATGTAGTGGTAGGTATGGATTGGCTTAGTAAGCACGTAGCTATAATCCAATGCGAGAAGAAAATAATCCGTATCACTTCGCCCAGTGGAGAAATTATAGATATTCATGGAGAGAAGTCGAGATCATCTTTATCTATTTGTACTTACGCTCGAGCAAGGAAGTATTTAGCAAATGGTTGCCAAGCCTTCCTGGCACATGTTGTTGATACTCATAAATCACCACCGAAACTTGAGGAGATTCCAGTTGTAAAAGAATTTCTCGATGATTTCCCCGAGGAATTACCGGGTATACCACCTGAAAGACAAGTTGAATTCCGTATAGATCTTATGCCCGGAGCAACTCCAATTGCTAAGACTCCTTATAGACTTGCACCATTCAAAATGCAAGAGTTGATGAGTCAACTACAAGAGTTACTTGATAAGGGATTTATTCGCCCGAGTAGTTCACCGTGGGGAGCTCCTGTGTTATTCGTGAAGAAGAAGGATGGAAGCATGCGCATGTGTATTGATTATCGAGAGTTGAACAAGGTCACCATAAAAAATAGATATCCCTTGCCTAGGATTGATGACTTGTTTGACCAACTCCAAGGTGCAAGTTATTTTTCTAAAATTGATCTTCATTTAGGTTACCATCAATTGAAGGTTCGAGAGGATGATGTGCCAAAAACCGCATTTAGAACTCGTTATGGTCATTATGAGTTCGTTGTGATGCCTTTTGGATTAACTAATGCCCCAGCCGCTTTTATAGATCTCATGAACCGAGTGTGTCGCCCTATGCTCGATAAGTTCGTGATTGTATTCATAGACGACATTCTTATCTATTCCAAATCGGCGAGTGAACATGAATCACACTTGAGACAACTACTTCACACGTTGCGAGCGGATAAGCTCTATGCTAAATTTTCGAAGTGTGAGTTTTGGCTACGCGTAGTCCAATTCCTTGGTCATGTGGTAAACGAACTTGGCATCAAAGTGGATCCTTCTAAAGTTGAGGCAGTGATGAAATGGGATTCTCCTAAGAATCAAATCGAGGTTCGGAGTTTTTTTGGTTTAGAGGGCTATTACCATCGATTTATTCAAGACTTCTCTAAGGTTGCTACACCACTTACCAAGCTTACGCATAAGAATATCACTTTTGAGTGAGGTGATCAACAAGAACAAGCTTTCCGTACGCTCAAAGAGAAACTTAGCCAAGCACATGTCCTTGTGCTACCTGAAGGTACCGACGATTTAGTTGTATATTGTGACGCCTCACACAACGATTTGGGATGTGTTTTGATGCAAAGAGGAAGAGTTATTGCATATGCTTCTCAATTGAAAGAATACGAAAAGAATTAGCGGCAGTGGTTTTTGCACTCAAAATTTGGCGGCATTATCTTTATGGAGTCAAGTGTTCGATTTATATCGATCACAAGAGTTTGAAATACTTCTTTGATCAGCGAGAACTCAACATGAGGCAAAGGAGATGGCTAGACTTAGTAAAAGATTATGATTGTGAGATTCTCTATCACCCGGGAAAAACGAATGTAGTTACCGATGCGATTAGTAGAAAGACTTCACATCATGTTTTGACGGTTAAATCACTTCGTATGACGGTTACACCAAACTTAATTGAACAAATTAAGGAAATGCAACAGCAAGCATGGCAAGAAGGTGATCATAAGGCGGAACGTATTAAGGGTCAAGTTCAAGGCCTTATAGAAAATTCACGAGGTGTAAAATCACAACATGGAAGAATTTGGATTTCAAACTCGAAAGACTTGAAGAAATTGCGGCTTAATGAAGCACACAAGTCTAGATACTCTATACACCCCGGCGCAACTAAGATGTATCATGATTTGAAAGTAGATTATTGGTGGCCGGGTATGAAAAGAGATATAGTCAAGTATGTGGAACAATGTTTGACATGTTTGCAAGTGAAGGCGGAGCATCAGAAGCCTTACGGGAAGATTCAACCTTTGGATATACCCGTGTGGAAATGGGAGCACATTACTATGGATTTGATTACCAAGCTACCTAGAACCCAAAGAAGACATGATGCAATTTGGGGTGATTGTAGACTGGTTGAACAAAAGCGCCTTGTTTTTACCGATTAGAGAAGCATCTTCATCGGAAGTGTTGGCCGACTTATATATGAAAGAGGTTGTAGTTAGACATGGAGTGCCGATATCCATTGTTTCCGATAGAGATAGTAGATTTACTTCGAGATTTTGGGCAAAATTTCAAGAGGAAATGGGGACACGCCTTAATTTGAGCACCGCATACCATCCGCAAACTGATGGTCAAAATGAAAGAACGATTCAAACCTTAGAAGATATGTTGAGAGCTTGTGTTATAGATTTTGGAGGTAGTTGGGATGATCATTTACCCTTAGCCGAATTTTTGTACAATAATAGTTACCACTCAAGTATAGGTATGCCTCCTTATGAGATGTTGTACGGGAGGAAGTGTAGAACTCCCATTTGTTGGGGTGAGATTGGCCAAAGAGAATTAGCTAGTACCAACATTGTATTGAAAACTACCGAGAAGATCAATCAAATTCGTGAACGTTTGAAGGCGGCTCAAGATAGGCAGAAATCGTATGCGGATAAGAGAAGACGACCCATAGAATTTCAGGAAGGAGATAAAGTTATGTTAAAAGTATCGCCATGGAAAGGAGTTATTCGGTTCCAAAAGCGAGAAAAGCTAAGTCCAAGATTTATTGGACCATTTAAAATCTTGGCAAGGGTCGGGAAGGTAGCATATCGTCTTGCGTTGCCCGAAGAGTTAGCGGGAATTCACAATACATTCCATGTGTCTCATTTAAGAAAGTGTTTGGTAGATGAGGCATCATATGTGCCATTAGAAGAAATTGAGATCAATGACAAGTTAAATTATATTGAAGAACCGATAGCGATAGCAATTCTTGATGAGAAAGTTAAAAGATTGAGAAATAAGGAGATTAAATCATTAAAAGTACAATGGAAGCATCGCAAAGGATCCGAGTTTACTTAGGAACCCGAAGAGGAAATTATTCGATTTTATCCAGCGTTGCATCAAGCATGGATTGTGAAGACACAATCCTAATAAGTGGGGGAGAGTTGTAACACCCCAAAATTTGTAAGTTGCATTTAATTTAAAGAATCATTTGTAGAGTTTATAATATCATTATTAAAATTAGTATTCATTAAGATAAGAGTTTAAATAAGAAAATAAGTTAGTGGCAAAAATAGAATTATTAAAACTTGAGATAAGTGAAATGGTGGCCAAAATAGAAGAAAGGAGACTTGAGGGTAGAAAATGAAAATTTTGTTAATTTAATCCCCCTTTGTAAAAATCTGGAAAAAATAATAAGAAAAAGAGTGTGTGTTTATGTGTGGAACGGTCTAGAGAGAAGGGAGAAGAAGAAGGAGAGTAGAATCATCAAATTGGAGCTTGATTCTTGTGATTTTAAGCCTAATACATAATCATCATCCTTGAGGTAAGAATCATCTTTTAACACCTTATTTTGAGTTGTTTCATGATTTTCGAAGATGAACCCTAAATTGAGTTTTGAGGTAAAGTTAGTTTTTGAGTGTAAGAATGTTAGATGATGATATTTGAGTATAGATGAGCTTGTTTTTGTGTTAGATAATGAATGAAGAGAGTTTTAGAATCATCTTTGATGTTTTTATAAATTAAGTAATTAGAGAGTCTTGATAATGAAGATGTAGATGATAAATTGTTGTTGTCATGATGTTATTGTTAAAATAAGAGCTTGTTAATTAGATGCATGTTACTTTGAAGAGTAAAATGAGAAGTTGATGTATAATAAGTTACCACTTTGAGTAGTGAATAACCATTACTTTGTGAATTCATGTTTAGGTGGAATTAAAGAGCTAAAAATTGAGATTTATTGACTTAGTGAATCAAACACCAATTGCAAGGTAAGTAATGGGGATGGGAAAACCACTAGTTAATCTCATTTGTGATTCTTGAGTGATGATCAAATGAGTATTAACTAGTGGAGGGAGATTGTTGTATGTATGGCATTTGAGTATGTCATTATGTAGCCTACTATGGGGGATTCAAGAATGACTTTGGGGCTTGAGAAATCTCATTGTTCATGTCTTGACACCATTGTAGTGTTCCTAGAGTTGGAACATAATTGTATATTAAGGATCCTTAATTTTGTAGTTGGTGAATCAAAGAGTAAGATCACCAAGTTATTTTGTTGTAGTTGATATGATATTTCTCCCTTCTATTACTTACTAAGCTTTTATGCTTACCCCTATATTTGTGGTTGTTGTGTTATTGTAGGTACTAGCGGGTCAAGGGGTAATACGGGCAAGGAACCAAAGATCGACTAAGGGTGGACTTACTAATGAGTTAGTAAGTGGAATCCCTTATATTTTGTAGAAATCATGCTCTAGATACGATTGTGAAAGCCCCATTTTGTAGTCATCAGTCGTGATGCAAATTTTAGTAAACTTTGGGTGTGAGATTGAATGTGTGATTACTAATATATGTTATAACATTTGGTACATGATTGTACAAATTGTAGTAATGGAGTCAAACGAGCATGTTGTAAGTGTTGACTTGATAAGTCAAAGTAAGATAGTAAGTTTGCGTAGTAATTGAAATTATATTATCAAAATGATGTTATTTGATGTTTTAATTTAATTAGAAAGTTTGAGTTTTATTGAATAGTTGACAATAGTTGAAATTGAGTAACATGGTTAATTTAAAAGTACGTTGATTATGCAGTTTGAAGTAGTAAAGGTCTTTGAAAAGTGATTTGGGAAAAACTGCAGAATTTTGATCAAAACTGAACCTGCTGTATCTGTGTAACACCCTCTCTTCATATTCTATAAAATATTCTTTTATTTCGAAAGCGTAGGTCAAAACATATATTGCATTAATAACATTTACAAAAGGTACATATATATTGTTCAAAACAAAGTATGACAACTAGGTGTTACATAATTTAAACTTTCATTTAAGTTATCAAAAACATATCAGAGTTGCCAGCTGGTCAAACATTCTTTGAACATAATCTTCCTGCCCGCCCATTTCAATCATGACCTGCAGGGATTAAGGTGGGGGGATTAGCACAAAGCTAAGTGAATGAATGTGAAACTAACAGTTCAACTTAGCATAACAATCTGTTTACATCAATTAATCGTAAACACATAATGTCAAATAGGATCGGTGGTTTTTGAGGAACCCTACTGCCGCGGTGGCCCTCAAAGAACGCTTATCACAATCTGTATTTGCCTATACAGAATATACCGATAACTTGATATTACCATTTCACAACACAGGTTTTAATACAACACATGTACAAAACCCTGTATCTGTAATTTTGTAATAACCAAGTCCAACAATCTGTTGACCTCTTTAATAACAACCAATGCCCGAAGGCCACATTGCACGTAGATTCATAATCAGCAAATCAGACTAAACAGTCTATCAATTATATCTACGTTTACTTGTTGCGACCAAACCGTTACAACCAAATCAAACTTGTGAGTTCCAGATCCACTCACATGTCAGTCTCAGTCCAACAACTCAGAAGTCTAATGTTACTGAGTCTTCTGCTGATCTGAGAATACAACAAATAATGAGTTAGTAACTCATTCCACAATCGTATAACATATTTCAATACATAGTATCGAAATGACAAACAATTTCCAAGTTATAACAATGCACTTATATAATTATTTACTCAATCATCATAATAACATATTTAAGCGAACAAGAAAATCCTTGAAGTCTAAGAAACAAAAGTTCAATCCGAAGTGAAACCAGAAAATCCCGAAACGAGGTTTAAAACTGAAAAATGTCATTTTCGACCCCAAGATGACCCCGAATAGCCTAAAACCGCCTAGGCTCATTAAAAAGAGTTTTGATTATTGGACCGTTTTCGAGTGAACATGCGAATCTCGGCCCAATCCGTGTTAAATGAAAATTGGGTAAATTTTTAGTCACAAAAAGTATCGCTAACACTTATGCACTTTTGAAATTTGCAAAATAAATCTCAGTTCGCAAAACAACATCTCAGTTCGCAAGACAAAATCTCAGTTCGCAGGGATTCTCAGTTCGCAAGACAATAACTCGGTTCGCAAGGCAATAACTCGGTTCGCAAGGCAATAACTCGGTTCGCTTCGCAATAACTCGGTTCGCTTTGCAATAACTTGGTTCGCTTCGCAAGGTTCAGTTCGCAAATCTCAGTTTGCATCGCAGCAACTCAGTTCGCATCGCAACAACTCAGCTCGCGAACTGAGTTCTTCTTCTTGCAAGCTGCGAACTGAGCCTGCTATAACCAAAAACCCGAACTTTCTTCTTCCATAACTCACAAATTCGACTTCCTATCATTCTTAGAAGCTTTCTAACAACTTATATACATCAAATATCATCATATAACATCTTTCATGCTTCAATTACACAACTATTTCACAAATTGACTAATTTTCATGAAACAAGTTCTTGACTAATAAACTTCAAAATTACTTACAATTAGAAGTAGAAATACGAAGATGATGATATTGAATCTGATTTTCTAATTAAGGATTACAACTAGATGGCTTCAATTGATCAAAGAAAGCTTATGATTTTAAGTGTGTGTTTTTATGAAATGAAAATGATATTAGGAAGTTATCAGAAGGTTTGAGAATATATATTTAGGTCGGTCCCCATCTAATCTGTCCCAATACAATTATAATTTTAGTTCCCTTCTTAATCTGGAACCTAAAACCATTTTTCGAAACCAACTATTTTATTTTACCGTCAACTAGATTAATTTAAAACAACGAATTATTTATTAGTCACAATAATTCATTTATCCTTTTGACTAATATTATCAAATAAACATAGTAATACTAAAATATTCCTAACACATTAAATAATAAATTTAAAGTTAGGAAATTACCCGTATATTACTAGGCCCTTAGGGTGGATGTTACAAATCTACCCCCCTTAAGAAGATTTCGTTCCCGAAATCTCATCTTGGACAAATAATCTAGGGTATCGTGATCTCATGCTTTCCTCAGTCTCCCACGTAAGATTCAGACCTAGACTATGTTTCCATTTAACTAACACCATGGGTATCTGTTTCTTACGTAATTTGGTCACTTTTCTATCTAAGATCTCAACAGGTTCTTCAACTAATTTCTGATTCTGATCAACACGTAATTCTTGTAAAGGAAGAACTTGAGACTGATCTTCAACATTGCATTTCCTCAAATAACAAACATCGAAAGTATCATGAATTCCAGCAAGTTCCGGTGGAAGATCAAAAGTAACTGTCTGATTATTAACAACGGGTCGAATTTTAAAAGGACCAATATATCTAGGAGCCAATTTTCCTCGTTTTCCAAATCAAATTACACCTTTCCATGAGGAAACTTTCAAATATACCAATTCATCTTCGACGAAGGAAACGGGTCGCCTACGCGGATCAGCATATTGTTTCTGTGTATTTCGAGCTGCTTTTAATTTCTCGCGAGCAATAGCTACTTTGTCGGCTGTAATCTGAACAATATCTGGACCTGCAAACTGTTTCTCCCCGACCTCTAACCAACAAGTTGGTGTTCTGTAACGTCGCCCATATAACATCTCATAGGGAGGCATGCCAATACTCGAATGATAAGAATTATTATAGGCAAACTCAATTAATGGTAGATGGGAATCCTAAGACCCGCCATATTCTAATACACAAGCACGTAGCATATCCTCAAGAGTTTGAATGGTATGCTCTGTCTGGCCGTCTGTCTGGGGGTGATAAGCTATACTTAAATTTACTCGGGTGCCCAACTCATGTTGTAGGCTTTGCCAAAATCGAGATACAAATTGCGAATCTCTGTCAGAAACAATAGATAACGGAATCTCATGCCTCGAAACAATCTCATTAATTTACAACTGGGCTAATTTGCTTAAAGATGTTGTCTCACTGATAGCAAGAAAATGAGCACTTTTCGTTAATCTGTCCACAATTACCCAAATCATATCATTACCTCGTGGTGTCCGTGGAAGTTTAGTTACAAAATCCATAGTTAGATGTTCTGAAACGTCCCAGATTTTTTTTTAAATGTATACTCAATTTAAATTCTCAAAAACACTTTATATATTAATATAAAGTAATAACAACATGGTTCAACACGAAATATATCATTTTTACAAAACATCACATGTTAATATAGAGCATGATCTATGAGTCCGTCTTCTTATTATCTTGCCATAGTAAGTCCATCACTAGTAGCTCTCGGGTCGTTTGCCCGGATCCCCGCCCTTCATCCCTTTAGGCGAACCTATCAACACAACATCCAACAATACATAAGCACATTGCTTAGTAAGTAAAGGAAATTAAGCATACATTTACTACATTCAACATATACTCAATCGGCACAATTGGTCACTCAGCAATTGGCCACTCAATTCATACGGCTAGACACAATTGATCACTCAGCAATTGGTCACTTAACTCACATATACATGGGCACAATTGATCACTCAGCAATTGGCCACTTAA
Source organism: Gnaphalium uliginosum (assembly GCA_963930675.1). NCBI lineage: Eukaryota > Viridiplantae > Streptophyta > Magnoliopsida > Asterales > Asteraceae > Gnaphalium > Gnaphalium uliginosum. Next base: position 35,604,058 of record OZ005685.1, read on the forward strand.
CTCAATCTCATGGGCACAACTGATCACTCAGCAATTGGCCACTTAACTCAATCTCATAGACACAATTGAATTCTTTCCTTTCCTACTACTTACCTCGAGGACGACGTTCAGATATTTATGACTTGCTATTCGAAATACCTGTCGAGACATTCGTATTAATTAACTCTGATTAATATTATTTAAAATATCGACTAACCCTGCGACACTACCCCTTAGTGTCGCTACATCTCCTGGCGACACTAAATTAGTGTCGCACAACACACTATTGCGACACAACCTGCGACACTAGCTCTTAGTGCCGCTAAAACAACAATTACAATTAACAGTGGAAACAAGCGACATAAGCTGCGACACTAGCTTTTAGTGTCGCTATAGCAACAGTACCAACTAGTAGTGGAAACTAGCGACACAAATCCTTGTGTCGCTAAAGCAACAGTTTTAATTTGCGACACCATCACTGCGACACAAGCTGCGACACAATCCTTGTGTCGCAATGACGAACAGGGCAGCAGAAACCTTCTGTGATTAACAAATTTCTGGGTGATTTCAATACCCCAAATTCGAACCAGTTTCAACAAATGATTATCACACACACACACAATCCATTCAAAACACATTCAAACTCATTTTAACCCACATAAACACTTTACCCCCAATTTCTCATTTTAAGCTCAATTAAAACTCAATCTTTCATCCTTTATTACTCGAATTAACCACAATTTCAACAGAGGGTTTGAGTTTCTTACCTGAAATTGCAAAGAAACACTTTCAACAATCGCTTTCCAAGCTTAATTCTTGATCCCCTTTAGTTTTCTTTACTTTCTTTCTCTAAAACACCCAAAAACACACACATAAAAGAATCTGGAATGTTTTCCTGCTTTCTGAAATGTTTTGAAACATATTTTTATTTTAATTTCATTCTTAATTACACAATTAACCCCTCAAAACCGACTTTCTGCCCGACACTGCGACACAAGCCTTGTGTCGCACTGGGCTTTGTGTCGCTACCTGCGACACTAGCCCTTGTGTCGCATAACAGTACACAACTTTTTAAATTGTGAGATTGTTGAATCCGTTTCCTTACATAATCTCATATAATATTTGTATCTAGCCTTACCCGAACAAAATATATCTTGTAACATAATTTTATACGCGTTTTTTACTACGCTTATTTCTTGAACCGCTAGTCCGTCTTGCACAACCAAGTTAATGATGTGTGCAACACATCTACTATGGTAGAAAATGCCTTTTAAAGGTGGTTAGTATTTTAGTATTAATCTTTGAACGGCGTTTGTATTATTACTCGCGTTATCAAACGAGATTGAAAAAACCTTTTGTTCTATTTTAAACATTTTCATTACATCTCGTAACATGTAAAATAAGTTTTTACCCGTGTGAAGATAGTCAAAGTTTTCAAAAGCAATGGTATGTTTCATCATTTGCCAAGTTGCGGGATCAACCCAATGTGCGGTAACACAAAGGTACGAATCGGGCAAACCATGAGGAGCCGACCAAACATCGGTTGTGTTGACTTTTAGCATTTTTCCACAATTTAAGAGCATCACGTCTAAGAGTAAGACGACTTACATGATTATATCGCGGTTGAAGAGTATTTTGAATGACCCTAGTAAGCCGAGGGTTGTCGAAGTGGTTGAACGGCAAAGCTTCTTGAATCACAAAGCCGGCAAATGCTTCTCGACACTGCTCCGCTTCGTATGTAAAAATACCCCCATCCCGTGACATTGTTGCTTGACTCGACTCGGGATTACTTTTGACTCCATCACAATACTTTGTAGCATGTGATTTCAAAGTAGAGTTGGAGTCAGCTTTCAAAAATTTCCCGCAACGTTTACAAAATGCATTAGTGGAACCATCCGACAATAACACTTTGTCGTAATTACACCAAATCTCGGGATTTCGTTTGGTTACCAAAACTTGAACAATAGTTGGTGCATTTGAAGAACCAACACCGGCGGAAGTTGAAGAAGATTGAGTGGCCATTTTGATAGCGTTTCGAGAACGTTTTGAGAGGGGCAGAGAACTTTTTGAGAGTTTCGTACGTAAATCGTAAGCGTTTTGAGTGTTTAAAGACTAGAATTAGCAAGATTGAGTGTTGTGACTAAACCAAACCCAAGGTATCTATTTATACTAGTTTTAGGATGACAAAATGGTAAAAAAAAAACAAAAAAAAACGGTCAAAAACGGCTAGAAACGGCTATATTTCGAACAGCTCAAAAAACCGGTTCCAAACCGGTTTTTAAAACCGGTTTTTCAAACCGGTTCGGGTAAAACCGGTTACAAACCGGTTCGCCAACGGTAAACTCCAAACCGGTTTCCAAACCGGCGGTTTTTATAAAAACCGAACCGGTTTTTATAAAAACCGGTTTCAACCAGTTTCGAGTTCGTTTTTTTTTCGGTTTCGGGTCGGGACCCGGTTTTTTTGGTCAACTTTAACTACTAACACAATGTTATTTGAGTAAATAAATAATTGAACTATTAATCAAAATTAGCTAAATAAATGGAGTATATTAGAATTAAAGTTGAACAGATTCGATATATTGTTTGATTGCATTATTTGCTCATGAAGTCGGATTTTGTCTGATTCTAATATATTATTGAATTGAATTCCTTTGTAATAAAGAGTTGACATCATCTATGGAAATATGAATTACTCAAATTTATCTAACTAGATCGTAACCCGCAAAATTCGCGCGCTAGAACAATAATTGTAGTATGTTGATAATTAAATTTAATTTGTAATTGCACGTAGCCACATATAATCACATAATTTTTTGGAACAGTAGATAACATTAAAACCATTAAACAAAGGGGATACATTATACAAGCAACCATCTCCAAGAGGGAGACACAAAAGGAACTAAAAAGAAAACAAAGACAACAAACTACCGACTATAAAAACGAACCAAAAGAAAAACTAACACCAAAAAGCAGCCCACTCAATTAGCCACCTCCTTAGGATTCGAAATCCAAGCCGATCAGTTGAAGTTGATCTTTGAGCTTCTGTTACAAATATGAAATGGTGAGCCAACATGAGTATATAAACATATATGTTAAGCTAGTAATATTTATGGATAAAATAAAAATGATGAACTCACTCAGAGCTGGTGATAGTTGCAGATAACATCCTTTCCGGTGATCGGAGTTCTTGATGCAGACTGCTATAAAAAATCAAAAAATAAAATAAAAGATGCTGAAGTAATTCATTAAGGATGAAATTACACAAAAAATGGATTAGTTAATGACACCTTATTGTTTTCAACTGGCCATGTATGTGCCAATAAACATAGTATACTCTTTTAGGTGGCAAGATGGGCGGTTTATGTATCAGTTGAAACTGGTGACTATTTAGCACGATATGCGATACATCCACATTCGTTTACCTAAATAATATTTTTATTGAGATAGTAATGCATTATAAATTCTCATAATCTATGTTATGACTTGTTAGAGAAAAGTCATATTACATAACCCAAAAAGATATATCGTTGATACATTCTGCACAACTTTTTGATATTATAGTTGCTTCGGATCCACTGTCAATGAAAGCCTAAATTTCAGTAAGCAGGACCCAAGTTAGTAGTGATTTAAGAGCTTGGTTACATGTTGTTGTATACAATTTTCCAACAAACATGGGACATGGATTTAGCTACTGGTAATCAAAATAATATTAAATTTTCATAAAGAAAGATCAAGTATGGAAGTACCACCATTTTGTTGTAATCGTTACCTTCAAGGGAACGCCATTAACTTCCATGTGCACATACATCACGACCAGAAAGATAAATCAACACAAATTTAATTTACGTTGAACAGACATTTGGTTGTATACAAGTGGTGTCAATAGTACAATACCAATTTTGCCGAAACTTTAGGATTATGTTCTAGTGCAGCAGCCCAATTCTAACCAATACCTTTCTGTAAAAATATAAACACTAACTCAAAAAAAAAAAAAAAAAAAAATATCAATCGCTTATTGGGCTCAAAAAGTTCCATCAGGGAACCATAGGATGGTGGGGTACGATAATCTTATACCTGGTGTAGACATCCTTATGCTCACCACACACCACCTAAGATAAAAACGTAAAAGTAAATATCATAAACTAAATGGATGTAACAGATTAGTAATCACTCTTTGTCCAATTGAAACCTTGATAGATTGATGATCAAGTTAAACACCAAAAGCTTTCAATAGTCCTCAACTCTTGCCCAATAATACACAATTTAACAAAATGCAAATTTAGTGATCATCAAATAATAATCCTTTCAAAGAGTTGGAATGTTAATACTTTCGTAGACAGTAAAGCTCTTTACACAACTACTTGATAACAAAAACTTGAATCACGTACCTTCTAATTATCGAAGGGGTTGCTAATGGGCTTTGGCATATGGAGCTACATATCAACAAATTCCAAATTATAATATTATATAACAAAATCAAAACTCTTTTTTTTCTTTTCTTGTTCAATTATGCATTTCATCGAACACTTGATGTTAATCAATTAAACATAACCTTGACACATTGAATCGATTATACCTTAAATGGACATGAGGATTTATCTAATCAATCACAAAACAAAAGCACCATCATAAGAAACACTATTAAACATACCTGACGGAGAATTTCAATTAAAACTCTTAATACAAGAACAAAAGAAAAACGATCCAAACAATAATAGGGTTTTCAAATTGAACTGCTCTATGAGAAAATTCATAGAAATCTATATGTATCTAAATCGTTTGAATAAGCAAGATTGAAATTGTCATTGATTTTTTTTTTTAAATCTCCCAATCACCAAAATTTCATAAGAAATAACAAATAATAATTATAATCAGAACACTATGAAGAAAGGTTGAGAGATGATAGCACACTCACCTTAAACTGCGAAAGAAGAAGATCGCAAAAAACCTAAAAATAAAACCAAATCAATCTTCGCTCAATAACTTTTAAAGTAAAATTAAAGACAATGAAACTAACCCGGCAGTCGAATTAATACCTGTACTTGAACATCTTGCATCAAAGATCCGATTTTAAGATGATAATGAACAGATTGCATCTCCGGACAAGAAGCTAAAATCGTTGTTAAGAGTTTTATTCAGAATCGTGTTTTAGAAAATTTTCAAACTGAAATCCAAAATTGTACGTGGTGGAGATTGATGAATTGAGTATTACTTGAAATCTGATTTTTATATAAAAATTAAAAATTGTATACAGGAAAGTTTTTTAATTCCATTAATAATATTTGAAATTTGAAATTTGAAACACCCATGAAATAAGGAACAATTTTGGTGTATCTTTGATCAAAAAACTACCCCTTATTGAATTTAATTTAAATTTAAATTTTAAATACCTAATAAAAGAGAATTCAAAAAATTTAATGCTTTTTTTTAGCAGAAGTTATATACCAATTTAGTTAGGGGCAATTTAGTCAATTAGAGACTTTCAAGGATACATATTTGCTAAACATTCCTCCTAATCTAGATCAATAGTCCTAATTAATTTGACTAATTTTTGAAGGGTGAAGATTAGATCGGAAGGAGATAAATTCAAATTGATTACCTATTTTTGCTCCTCTAATAATAGTAAAGAGAGAAGAGAGATATGAACTTTATATTTTTTTTACATGCAATTATTATTTTTTATTACTTTTACGTTCTATTAGTTTTGCAAAATTCTATGTAATTCAATTCAATTCGAATTTCAGTTCCATTCCATAAGCATGTTTTGTTCAGAAATAATTGAACTGTAATTCTTTTGATGAATTCAAATTTCATCAAAAAATATTTGGTGAATCAAAGTACCTTTGAGATTTTGTTAACGATAACTCTAAAAGCTATCGTTAAGAAGTTATTATATGCACTAATTGTCTCAAAAGATGTTATTATATGTTTATGTACAAATATTTATGTATGTAATAACATCTTATAACAGCGCTAATCATTTCCCTTTACCTGTTAATACACTTCAAATCATAGTATTTGTTGTTATTCCCGTTACTTGTATTCATAGTTCCACGTATTTCTTGAATTCTTTCCTTTCATATTTTTTGTTATATTTTATTTAATAAATATTGTTTTTACCATTATCATTATTATTCATAAATTTTACATAGTTATCCATAAATACAAAAAAATTATCTTTTGAGGGTTAATGTTAGACTGAGTTTCAAATGAGAATGAAAATTTTAGTGAGAATGAATGAACCAATAAGAATGTGTCATGTGTAACAAAACTTTTTATCTCCCACTTTTTAAAAAATTAAATATGTCAAGAATGACTATTTGAAAAATTATAAAAATTGCACTATAAAAATCAGCATTTTTTTTCTCTTCAATTAGACATCTCACATGATATACTTTCGACGACTTTTTTTTTTTATGATTGTACAATATTAGTAACACATGTGATAATCGTTGGTAACACATGTGATACTCGTTAGTAACACATGTGATACTCGTTCGTGTTGGTATCACATGTGATAGTTGTTTACAAAACCCAACGAAAATGGGAAAAAAAGTCGTCGAAAGTATACCTTGTGAGATGTCTAATCGAAGAGAAAAAAACGATGATTTTTATGGTGCAATTTTTATAATTTTTTGACTTACCGTTTGTGAGATATTTAATTTTTAAAACGCGAGGGAAGGTGAATTTTGTGACACATGACACTTCTTATTGATTCATTCATTTTCATGTTGGTGTACTCATTTGAACCTTACTCGTTAATGTTAATATTTGCATTATTTTCTTTCTTACTTTCAAAAACCAAAGATGTTTCAAAAACCAAAGATGTTTCTAAAAAGCATATCAGAAATCAACTCCATTCCTTATCAACAGGTGACTTTTGATCCTCAAAGATCATTCTATTCTTGATAAGTTAGTTGACATTGACGGATCCATGATTAAGGTAACTTGTAGCACATTCTTTTTTTCATAATGATCATATTATTTTATAAAGAATACAACTGATAACATATTAATAAGCTTATTATTTATGAAATCGGTATTTTAATTTTTGTGAACACGTAGCACTAACAAAGAATACAACTTTTTTTTAAGTTACATTTCATGAAAAGGTTTATTATTTCAAAGTGTACTAAACTTTACATGTTTTACTATTGTATGTGTCAAACTTTAAAAATTACTATTGTATGTATTGAAACATGTAAATATGTATGTATTGTGCTGATGCAACACTAGTCATGCTTACATGGTAATGATTTGACATCATACATGGCAAGAATTGCACACGTGGTGTGGCAAGAATTGTTGATGTGGTGGTTTTGTATGAAATTTTTAATAGAAAAAAATGTAAATAGAAAAAAATGTAAATATAAAAAAAAAAACTGGTTACCTTCTCAGCTACAAGCTGAATATATACAATAGACCGTTTTGTAAACTAAAATGGATATGATAGTAATTTTCAAAGTTCACTATGTTAATTGGCATCTCTTTCACAGGTGTTTCATGATTCTGAGGCTTAAATAAATAGAAGCTACTGGACAGACACTCTCTTCAAGATCAAAAAGTACAAACGATTAGAAAATATGTTGATGTTAAAATTTGAAATAAGAAAACAATCTTCAGAACAAAGGAAAGTTAGAGAAATCATTCCTTTTTATCACCAGGAGATCATACATTGCCTCATGTCTCATTTCTTTTGACCAAAACATGGTATGGCCTATTTAGATTCTACAAAAAGTCAAATAGTTTCATACAATCCGATGATGAGCAACCGTGGAATAGAATTTAAAAGATAATAAAGCTTCTATTGCTGCAACTTTACAGCTCAAAATGATTAATCAAAATACATCAGCCACTTCCATTCAAGTTCCTTAGCCTGGTTAGCTAATTTTGATGCCACTTGTTGCCATGTAGACTCTAATCAAAATATCAAATCAAAATGGGCTCCTTAACAACTAATACATGACTTGGAAAGTAACCATATCATGAAGGAAAAGTAGACCCATGGACCCTGAAACCAAAAAAAGCTCAACCACCTACCTTTCTTGATTGAGCTCGCAAGTCAATTCAATGACGAAAATCACACAATCTACATCTTTATTCTATGCTGTCATGTCTAACCATAAGTACTCATGACACAAAGGTGACTCGTCCGATCAAAACTTTTTAAAATTTTCCCATCTTTATATGGCTATATATAACATCATTTTAAACATATTACTCAGCAACTTGAGTATATAGCTTTAAAAACAAACAACTAGATTTGAATAAGCAATGGCAACCGTGCTAGGCAACCCAGTCACAGGAACCAATCAAAATCTGGCTCCAAGATCCTTAATGCAGGTTACAGGACTTCCGATCACATCAACAAAGGGACTACTATCATCAAGACCATATCAACCCAATTACCATCTTTCTACGACTTCTTCCAAGATCAATGGCATGGAAAGAAAAGACGGTTTTGCAGTTTGGATTAAAAATTATGGTAATTATCTTGCTCTAGTATCTTAAGTATGAAAAGTTTTACATTAATCTACTTTTTACCTATCTTATAATGATTTTATATTTTTGATATGATGCAGTGAGTCTAGGACCAAAACTAATCGAAATTATGAGACACAAGTTGAGTTATGGTGCGAAGATCATTCAATATGGCAGCCAAGATAAGATCTTCATGAAAAACTTTAATACCAAAGACGGAGAGAAAGTGTTGCAGTCTTCCCAATGCTACTTATACACTACAGCTGGTGCGATTTCAGGCTTGCTCTTTGTGTCTACAGAAAGGGTTGCGTTTTGCAGCGATAGGGCCATCAAAACGTATTCAACGACAGGAAAGCTGCTAAAGTTCCGATATAAGGTATGGAGACGTACATCCTCAAAAGTACTATTATCTTGTGCATATTTTAGTGAATTAAAAATAGTGTATTGACATACTAATTCTTCTGATGTGTAGGTTTCGATCCCATTAGAAAAGATAAATGCTGTACGCGAGAGTATGAACATGAAGAGACCATCAAACAACTACGTGGAGCTAGTAACTGTTGACGATTTCAGCTTCTGGTTTATGGGGTTTATAAAGTGTAAGAAAACATTAAGACACATCCATCATGCAATCAGTCCTGTTTGAGTATTCAAAGAATGCCGAGTCTTGATGTATTCATATGTAAATCTAAATGTAAATTCTTGTAGTCATTATTTAATATGATTTTGGAGAAATATGGATAACAAGAAGGGTCCACTTAAGATAAAATTTTGGGGATGCATAATTTCATCCCAAATATGGCAATGAAACTAACATATGTTTGAGAACACATCTTAAACCAACTCAAGGCAACTGAAACCACAAATGCGCAAGCCTTCACATATTATTGAAGATGCACTCGAAACTCGCCAAAGAAACTGATCTCTTGCATAACCAAAACATGAAGGCAGGCCAAAGTACCAACCATTAACTTTTATCGAACGGCCAAAATGATATCGGTAGTAGCAAAACACATAGATCATACACCGTTTAGAACTGAAACGAAAAAAGCAGAGCAACACCAAGCTGCACCAGCAACAAGTAAAAAACAAAACCGACATACATGCTCTAATAAGATTGATACTCTAAGTCAACCAATTGCATTATAAATTAATAAACTTACTATGAATCCAAATGAAAGCCATCACTTGATTTTCGTTCATGAGCTTTGAACTTGATATTTTTTTTACCTCTGAAGATTCTATCATTCCTAGCCATCCTCAGCAGAACAAACCATTAACTGAACAGCATATGTTCATAATATTGCAACAGAAAACCATGAATTAATCTACTATGCTTTTGGGCTTACTCATGTTTGACATGCCAATCTTGTTAAGGATTGGTAGTAATTCAAGTTATAATTTGAGCAAAAGACAATAATTAAGGGCAAATGTGATACATGTCGATTCTAGTTATCTGGTGGTTCATGTATTTAACTTCTGTAACCATATCATATAATTTAATATTGCATGTAGCTTTCAATGCCCAAAGGTAATGTAAGGATTTGATTCGATTACCTAAATTAGCGTCGAGTAAATTTGGTAGTTTTCATATAATGGAGAAAATCTTGGTGATCAAGTTTAACTTAGGGAAGAAGTTAACTTGATCAACAAGTTGGGTGTTTGCCTATTTATATAGGAGTTATTTGTAGGGTTTAGGTGAGGAGGTTGAGCAAAAGAAAGAGTAGATGAGAGTCTCCCTTCGTCCCGTGTGGTGGTCTCGGTGATTCAATAACGACGGCACGAATTCTGTTATTGTAATCTACCAGTGAGAGTGGTGTGAGCATACGTGATAATATTCAAGAGTGTTGAGAGGAGCGTCCATTCTTATAATATTGTTCGTATATAGTGAAATTTTAAGTGGTCGCTGGTCTCGTAGTTTTTACTCTCGCTTGAGAGGTTTTCCACGCAAAAAATTATGTGTGTCATGTTTTTTCTGTTTTGTGTGTTAATTTATTGGCTTATACAAGGTTGTGTGATTTATTGTGATGGTGATTGATCCCAAACAAGCGTTATGAGAGCGGGATCGATCCCAATAGGTAAGAAAGATCAAGAAGGCAACTTTTTGTTTGATGTCAAAATACAGAATAAAAAACAATAATCTAGCTAGAACAAAGGAAGATTATATAAGGCTATCTTTTTGGCATATAGGGAGCATGTATGTATCATGCATGATGTATGTCATGTCTCCTTCCTTTTGACCAGACAAGGTATGACCTATTTGGGATTCTAATCAAATGTGAAAAAAGTTTGATAAAGATTTGATGACGCTCATCGTACCATGAAATATATTAGTTAAAGATCATCACAAAGCTTCTTTTGCTACGACTTTACAGCGCAAAGCTGATTAATCAAAGATAAAGCCAATCTTATCACTTCCATTTCAGGTTCCTTAGCTTGGTTAGCTAATTTCTATGACTTCATTACCAACACATGACATGGAAAGTAATGACATCATAAAAGAAACAAAAAATGCTGGACCTCTAACCTTTCTTAATTGAGCTTTTAAGTAATTTGATGACATAATTTACTCAACCAAAAGTTGTTAGTTATAAGTATCAGAACTTCACATTAAGTTATTCAGAAATCTAGCATTTAGCTTCAAACATCACTATGTTAAGAGGCCATCAAATAACTATGTGGAGTTAATGACTGTCAATGATTTCAACTTCTGGTTTATGGGGATAAGAAAACATTGCAATCAGTTTTGACTTCTTAAGCAGTCGATGTCGAAAAGTAATATTTAAAGTTCAACTGAAATTTAAATGTAAATTATCTTATTAGTTATAGGCATCTCTGGTTGCCTAACTACTTTTCTGTAATGAAAAAAAGACTACGTCGATATACGACATCTTCTTTGAGTAATCATTCTAAACTTCAAGACTACCAAACCGCTTTAATAAATTTATTTATTAGATGATGATTATAATAATAATAATAATAACAATAATAACAATAACAATAATAACAATAACAATAATAATAAGAATACTAGTAATAATAATAGTAGTATGAGTAATCATTCTTCATATTCACGCTCTCTCTTACTCCGTTTAACTTCTCCAACGGTATAGAAACCTGCAAAAAGAATTACGTCAATATTCTACCCTTTACAATGAAAACAAACATATATGCAAAGATGTAACAACTTAGAAAGTTCTGTACCTTATATTGAAACTTTAACAGATCCCCTGTGGTAGTATACGTTTTGATGGGCCTATTGCTGCAAAATCCAACCCTTTCAGTAGAGATAAAGAGTATGCCTGCGATGGGACCCGCTGTAGTGTATATATAGCATCGGGAAGTATGCAATAACTTCTCGCCGTCCTTGGTACTGAAACTTCTCCTAAATATTTTTCCTTCTTGACCAAGTGGTAGGATTTTGGAACCATAACTCAGTTTGTGTTAAACGATTTCTATAAATTTGGGTCCTAACCCAACTGCAATCAATAAAGTAAAAACTCAGTTAGATTGAGGGAGATAAATAGTATAATGGAACCGTTCTTGTATGCATTAGCACAAGATAATTACCATGATTTTTAATCGACAATGTAAAGCTATCATCTTGTTTTACACAATTGATCTTTGAAGATGCAGGAAGAGAGTAACGAGGTTGATAAGGTTTAGATAAAAGTAGTCCTCTTGCTGATATAACTGGAATCCCCATGACATTTTTTGGGAGCCTCGTATCCATATTATTATGCCGGATTTTGGTGGTCTGGGTTCTTTGCACGTAAGGAAGTTTAATGCTGAACTTGTTGGTTATGAATTCTGGATCATGATATAATAAGCTGATAAAGATGGCATAAACAGGTTTCTAGTTGGATGTGTCATATATGTGTCATCTTTGAAGGTGGTTTGAATGTGGGGGCTTAAAATAAAGCATGATTGATAGATGAACCCATTTTGACTGATTAGCTTAATTGAGAAGGGTTAGTGGTTCACCTTTTCCTGCGCTACTTTTCCTTTTCTTGATATTGTCGACTCTCCGATAAGGTTTGTATATAGTTTTTATTGTCATGCTGACACCTTTCATAGATATCTGGCAGTTGGTATATGAAAAAAAGTGTATTATAAATTTATAATCGACATGGAAACAAGTCACATGGATATTACATAAGCAAGAAAGGCAAACAGAAATGTAAGTGGAGAGATGGCGCTTTGGTTAATCAGATTGATGTGTAAAGAGGTAGCTTTTTTATCTTATATTTCCTAGTTCAGCCATAGAAAATGAGACTTTTTGAAAATTTTATAGCTAGAAGCTACTCTGTTTGTAGAACCCAAAGTAGACGATGCAAGTGTCGACAGTTCGCTCCTGGTGATTTCTAGATATACCCTTTATTTCCCATTAAAAAAACCCATCTAATTTTAGAAGGCCAAAATGTATTTTACTACCCTAAACTTGGTTGACTATGATTTTTAGTACCCTAAAATATTAAAGGTATAGCATAGCAACTTGTAATATTGGTCACTTTAATACCTTTAACTCGGTTGACTCGGTCATGTGCCATTGACATGACTTTTCTGTTAACTAATTAACGGAGAGTTACCAAGAGTTTTCTTACGTCAAGTATGGAGGTGACTTTGCTTCTAAATTTCATCTTCTTCTGTAAAGAAGTAACTGAACCTAATTTATATACTCGTATAAGGTATCAAATTTAAATATGAACTCTGGATTACAACCAGTTGGACTCCAATGGCCCTACATCTACCATCTCTTTTTATTTGTTGACAATGCATCTTAATTCTTCTTTTCTTTGTCAAAATCAATTGCCTCTAAATTGATAGTAACATTTTGACATGTTCTAGTAAAAATGACCATTTGAGCAATATTGTCTTAATTCGGTATGATCTTGAAAGCTGTCCAAAAAGGAAATAGGAAATGAATGGTATGGTTATGGATGTTAAACAGAAGACAGAAGTGAAAAATGTTAATACTCTGTGGGTTAATAATAAAAAAAGTGAAGAAAAGAGAAGTGTTAGCCGTGGTGAAGATATCAAGTGCCAAAGTGTTGATGTTTTGATCTTGAGCCTTTTTTTTGGAATCAGGTTTGAATGTCAGCAGTCAAATGTTATGTTTGCATACGGATTTGATTTATAGATATAGCTACACTGATAGTTTGGTGTGTATAGTTATTGTTTGGTTAGCAATAGTTGAGATAGTAAGTTTTGAATATGGTTGGGATGTCCATTAATATGTTCCCGTTAGGTATGCCTAACGTCACATGTAAATAGCTTTATTTTAATGAATTTTGCCGGGTACCGTCCCTTTATCCAAAAAAAAATTAAAAAAAAATTGATAGTAACAAAATATAAGAATACTGATGAAAAATTCGAGAACTATGGCTATAAAATCCCCAATTTAGATTTTTGATAGTAAAAAGTAAAAACCTCTTTGAAACTAGTTCGAGGAGCAAGGGGCATCATTTTTTTGGTCTGAGATGAATCCATGAAAATTTGTTTGATTTAAAGATGATTTTGATTTTTGAGCGATTCGGTTACGAAGCTATTGAAGAAGACACCTAGCGATAGTAGCGAGTATAAGAAATTCAATTATATCAATAATTGTTTTAACTTTTAACCAGAACACCCTAATGTTTCATCCACTGTCAGAAGACCAAAGGCTACATCATTGCTTATCTTCGAACAATCAATTAACTTCCTACTGAACAAAAGAATTGGATATTAACAATGATATAATGAGGTAAATTTCTTTTACCGATAAACCATACATATTATAAACATACTTTTGAGATGTTATACACTTATGACCATTATAAGACTTAAAGCAACAATAACTCTCCGTTAATTAGTTAACAGAAAAAGTCACGTGAGTTGCACATGACCGAGTCAACCGATTTAAAGGTATTAAAGTGACCAATATTATAAGTTCAGGGTACTATGTTATACTTCTAATAGTTTAGAGTACTAAAAATCCCAGTTACCCAAGTTTAGAGTAGTAAAATACATTTTGGCCATTTTAGAACTATAGAAAAAAGTTGTATTTCAAATTTAGGTATGTTAGTTTTACCCCATACTAATGGACTACTCTATATATGCACATGCTCAATGATTATATGAGTAACCGGTTGGAAATAGATCTTCAAATCCACTGTTGAAAAAGATGCTACGATATTTTATGGGAATAATACTGTTAGAAGTCGGGTTTGGCATAACAGGATTATTAACTTATTATATGTGACAACGGTATTCAGTATGTGGGCATGAAACTTAAGGTGTTCATTTGGGGATCTTGCTATCCAAAACATGAAAAATATCAGTAGTGTGTTTATTTCTACGCGTAAAGGATTGATATTGACCAATCAATGAAGGAAAAATCATAAGGAGTGAAAAATATGACAGTCATACTAACTAGTGCGGTCATGCTTGTTTAATATAATTTATCTAGTAGGAAGGAAATTGAGTGCATTTTTAAACAATTGTGTGTGCTGACTTTCGAAGTGCAAAACTGTAGGCGAAGGGATACAAAGTTGATATCGAGAAGAACATATATGGTTACTTGGAGTTTGAGCATATGCGAGTTCTTACATACACATAGCTAGACCATTAAATTCTTATATGAAGTTAAGAGTAAAGATGTATGCTCCATTCAATTGTTAGCAATATACATTTATAATACAGTGTCATGACGTATATGTAATCGTTTTCATTGTATGTGTGGTCCATGTCTTAACTAAACATCAATATACAATGCTAGATGCCCGAGTAGAAGAGAATGAAGTTTCAATTAACAAATATATATAAATCTTCGTAAATTACTTTAGAAATGACCCCTTTACAACATACTGTAGTCTAGTTCATATTTACATGAAAATTAGGACAAATGAACTATCTTTATCAGTTGCTCAAGCAGTTGTGGCTGATTGTCTGATGAAGATATCTTAAAGTTTTCTTGTAATTTGGAAAGCCCAAAAACCAGAAGCTGAAATCGTCCACCGTCACAAACTCAACATACTTGTTTGATGGCTTCTTCATGTTCATGTTCTCTCCTAAACCTTTTATCTTTTCTAACGGGATCGAAACTTTATATTTAAGCTTTAACATCTCCCCTGTTGCGGAATACGTTTTGAGGGACTTATCACTGCAAAACCCAACCCTTTCAGTAGAAATGAATAGGCTTCCTGCGATCGCACCAGCTGTAGTGTATATGTTACACCGTGTAGCGTGCAACAACTTCTCACAATCCGTGGTACTAAAACTTTTACTGAAGATTCTTCCTTCACGGCCAAGTGGTAGGATTTTGGCACCGTAGTTTAACTTGTTTTTCATGATTTCTAGTAGTTTGGGTCCTAAGCTTGCTGCAATTATAAAAACATAAAATTAGTTAGATTTGGGTAGATAAATATAATTGTTTAATGTCACGTATCAGAATGAGACAAATAATTACCATGATTTTTAATCGAGACTATAAAACTGCCTTTTATACCTACGCCGTTGTTTATGGAAGTAGTAGAAAGAGTTAAATGGGGTTGATAAGGTTTAGACAGAAGTAGTCCCCTAGTCGATACGATTGGGAAGCCCATGACATTGCTCGAGAATCTGATGTCCATATTTTGACGTTAGATTACTGTGATTTTGGTTGTGGTTAATGCTAAAGTTGCTGGGAAATGTGTTATGGATCATGGTATTTATAAGCTCATAAAGATGGAAAAAGTAACAACTTTTAGTTGGATGAGTCATATATGTGTCATGCTTTATTGTGGTTTGAATGTGAGGGCATGAAATAAAGCCATAGATTTACCCCTTCTGACTAGTGAGCTCATTTTAGAAGAATGGTATGGGGTACTTTTCCTTATTGATGTTGTCCCTTTTGACAGGATCTACAAATTTACTTTTTTTATAGTGTCATAGTGACTATTACTTTCATAGATATCCATTAGTTGTTATTACACAAAAGTTATAAAAAGCATGTTATAATCAACATGGAAACAAGTCACATGCAAATGACATCAGTAAGGAAAGTAAACTGAATGGTGAGAAGATGACGGCCTTTATTTTTCCTAATCGATTAGATTGGCGTGTAAAGTGGTTAAATTTAGCTTTCTTATCCTATAATAATCATTATTCATTGTATTTATTGAACATGATATCTTTTGACCTATTCGCCTCCCTTTGGAGCACCCAAAATGCACCATGAATGCCATGTCATGAGAACAAATAGAACATGGCTTACGTAATGATTCTGCATATACCCTTTATGTCCCATATAACTAAAAAACCAATGTCAAAATGTTAATGGTCCTCGTAAAGGTGTTCTGTTACAAAATCTGGATGAAGCAGTTTATTGGCCCACAATAAGCACCAAATCAACTAAGTTAGCGTGGATATGTCCTTAATTCCATACCAAAAATATCCAATCTTAGGCCTGTATGTAAAATTTGCAATTATATATGGAGTTGCAGGTATATAAGGAAACTTATACTGCTGAAATTGTTGGGTAATGTTTTCTGGATCATGATATTAATTTATTAGCCTAAAAAGACGGGTGCAACTTAACACATTTTAGTTGGATGAGTCATCTCTGTGTCATCATAACAAAGGGTTTGAAGGTGATGCCATACAAAGAAAGCCTGATTGAATTGATTCACTCATTTTGATTTGGAAGCACAATTTAGATGGTTGGTGCCTCAAAATTTTCTCTTGGCTACATTGTCTTTATTGATACTGTATATGTCTCTACAATAAGGTTTTTATATCTACTTTTTATTGTCATGCTAACTATTCCTTTCATGGATATATATCCATAAGTTGGTAAGCAAACAATCTGGAATTAAAAAGCATATATAATCAACATGGCAACATGTCACATGCGCGCAAATTACATCAGCATAGCTAAGCAAATAGACATATAAGTGATGGTATGTATGGCCTTATTTTTCTTAATCAGAATGATGTGTAAAGTGGTGGGAAGGTAGTTTTCTTATCATATAAGTCTTGTTTCATGGTTTTAGATATCAGAATTGGATGCTTTAGTTTTCCTTCACTTGTAGTACCCAAAATATACCAAGCATGCCATGACATGAAGAATCCACAATTTCCTTTTCTGGCACATACACGAAAACATTTTCAATATTCTAATGCTCCTGCTTAAATATGTCCCTTGTTGTAAAAGGGTGAATACCAGTACAGCCCTATATATTTGTCATAATTGTTGATTTAGAGCAAATGTCAAAAAATCCTATTATATTTTGCAGAAAGTCATAATTTAGCCACTACATAATTTCTTGTTTGTTGATAAGCAATCAAAAAATTAATATAATTTTCAATCTACATATAGATTGCAAATGTCAGAAGCATTCTTCAACGGATTTACCGATTTAGCGAAGAAAAATATATTCTATAATGGCTAAATCGACAATTTACATTAAGAAATTAAAGGAAGTTGACTTTGACCGGTTAGACTAAGCCAAAGGTCCAAATTCCAATCAAGGTCAAAATAAGTCAATCAAAATATGAACTTTTGAACAAGACAAATTCTCCAATGGCTTTAGTGACAGTTACAATATGGTTGCTAAATCGACAATTTGGACAGAATGTGTGTGTGTGTGTGTGTGTGTTTTTCTTTTTAATTGTAAAATCATGGAAGTCCTAATTGCCCGAGATAAGAACCAATAGTGCTGTCGGAAGTTTGTGAACAAGGAACATAATTTTCCATATGAGTGTTGTGGAAAAGATTCCTCAAGATTTTACCATAGCAGCCGATTCATATAATTTTGGCACCATATATAACTTTTTTATTACTTCTGGTCATTAGCTCACAGCACATTACAAAAAAAAGGTAAAATAATAATAATTTAATTCATCAATATTTCCTGGCCTTGCAGGTTGGTAACTCCGAAGCTAAATGCTGCAAGTCTGTGGGTATTGCATTATAGTTATTAATAACATTCAGTTGCATAAGCCATATGTGTCTCAAAGTTACTGGAGCTAATTGAATGAAAGTAATGCCAGAGTGACTAAACTAGTTCCCTTAATATATTTGACTAAATCTTGTTAAAGTATTCAACTTTTTATCTTCAGAGAAGTTCTACAAAAATAAGGGAATAACTACCGGAAATTTACATTTAACAGTTAAGACTTATTGTCTGACGGAGATATCTTAAAGTTTTCTTATAGTTTGGAAAGCCCAAAAACCAGAAGCTGAAATCGTCCACCGTCACAAACTCAATATACTTGTTTGATGGCTTCTTCATGTTCACGCTTTCTCCTACCCCTTTTATCTTTCCTAACGGGATCGATACCTTATATTGGAACTTTAACATCTCCCCTGTTGCGGAATACGTTTTGAGGGACTTATCACTGCAAAACCCAACCCTTTCAGTAGAAATGAATAGGCTTCCTGCGATCGCACCAGCTGTAGTGTATATGTTACACCGTGTAGCGTGCAACAACTTCTCACAATCCGTGGTACTAAAACTTTTACTGAAGATTCTTCCTTCACGGCCAAGTGGTAGGATTTTGGCACCGTAGTTTAACTTGTTTTTCATGATTTCTAGTAGTTTGGGTCCTAAGCTTGCTGCAATTATAAAAACATAAAATTTGTTAGATTTGGGTAGATAAATATAATTGTTTAATGTCACGTATCAGAATGAGACAAATAATTACCATGATTTTTAATTGAGACTGCAAAACTGCATTTTCTATCTACACCATTGTTTTTGGAAGAAGTAGAAAGAGTTAAAAGAGGTTGATAAGGTTTAGACAGAAGTAGCCCCCGTGTTGATACGATCGGGATGCCCATGACTTTGCTTGAGAATCTGCTGTCCATATTTTGACGTCCGGTTGCTGTTGATTTTGGTTCTGTTTAATGCTAAAGATGCTGGGTAATTTGTTATGGATCATGGTATTTATAAGCTCATAAAGATGGCATAAAGTAACAACTTCTAGTTGGATGAGTCATATATGTGTCATTCTGTATTGTGGGTTGATTGTGAGGGCATAAATAAAGCCTGATTGAATAGATTTACCCCTTTGGACTAGTGAGCTCATTTAAGAAAAATAGTATGGGCTACTTTTCCTTATTGATGTTGTCCCTTTTAATAAGATCTATAAATTTACTTTTTTTAGAGTCATGCTGACTATAATTTTCATAGATATCCATTAGTTGTTAATACACAAAAGATGGAAAATGCATATTATAATCAACATGGTAACAAGTCACATGTAAATGACATCAGTAAGCAAACAAAACTGAATGGTGAGAAGATGATGACCTTTATTTTTCCTAATCAATCTGATTGGCGTGTAAAGTGGTTAAATTTAGCTTTGTTATCCTATAATAATCCTTGTTCATGGTATTGAACATAGGATCTTTTTTATTTATTCTTCTCCTCTTGCAGCACCCAAAATACACCACGAATGCCATGTCATGAGACTACAATTGCACATGGCACACATAATGATTCTTCATATACCCGTTACGTCCCAAACAACTATAGTAAACAATGTCAAATTTTTAATGGTCCTGAAAAAGGTGTTATATTCCAAAATCAGGATGACGAAGTTTATTGGCCCACAATAAGCGCAAAATCAACTGAGCTAGAGTGGATATGTCTTGAACTCCATACCAAAAATATCCCTTCTTAGCCCTGTAGATTTTGCAATATATGGAGCTGAGATTCCCAGTACGTACCCACCGTAAGGGACTATGTTGGTGCATATCTAGTGTGTCTATCAATTGGTCTCAATCTGTATTAGTTTTGTTTATATAATTACGAAATTTGATTTCTATAAGTAATTACGTTATTTGTTTTGGCGACACAGAGCCTGTGTCGCATGAGTCGGTTGTGCGACACATCCTCTGTGTCGCAGAAGTCAGTTAGGTTTTGGTATAAATTGTTGAGTTGGGTTCAGTTTTAGAGGTTGACGAATCTAGGTTATTTGAGAGCATTTGAGTGACAACTCTGTGTAACAAGCTAATCGATTATATTTTCAATATACACGTGTGATTTGTGTTTGATTCGTTTGTAATTTGCGTACAATATTCAATTGATTTAATTCCGCCTTTCAATTGAACGTAACGCTTCGAGTTAGATCAGGTATTGGGAACCTACAAGTGGTATCAGAGCATTAATCTTCGAATTTGGTGTTATCGGATCGCTTTAGTACGTGTTTTCGGTTGAAATCGAATAGTTTTTGGTGTTAGATCTTCATAAAAGGTGCTACTGGATAATATTCTGGGTGTTCTTGAAGATCTGGGTGTTAGGATTCGTCGATTGTTCGTGGATTTTCGTTAGGATTTCGAAACCTTACGAATTTTAGGGTTTACAGCCGCTGCTCTACTCGAAGTTGCGACAAAAGCTGCGACACAATCTTTGTGTCGCTTGTAAGGTTTCTGCGACACGATCCTAGTGTTGCGACATAGGCTTGCGACATAAGCCTTTGTGTGTTTTTGATTGTTGCGACATAAGGTTGCGACACAAGCTATCTTCTACGACATTAGTTGCGACATAAGACCTGGTTTTCTTCCTTTGCTATTGGATTGCGACACAACTTTTGTGTCGCTACTTTGATTTATTCAATTAATTGGTTGCGACATAACCTTAGTGTCGCCATTTGATTCTGCGACACAACCTCTGTATCGCATAACCAGAACGTGTGTTTCTTTTGTGTTTATTCTTTTGCAGGTTATTCTCAATGGCTTCTACATCTTCTTCAATTCAACAAGTCGGAGCTATGCTCAAACATAATAGTGAAGTGGGAGTACTAATAAGCCTCCCATGTTCACTAGTGGAATGGATTATCTATCATGGCGTCAACGGTTTGAGGCATTATTGCATTTAATGATCCTGATATGCAAATTTATTTAGAGGAAAGATATGAACGTCCTCTTCGAACTGGTGTTTTCCCCGGAGAAGCTCCAGTTAAGCCTATAAAATCCATGACTCCTGAAGAATGCAAGGCTTATGATACTGAAAGGAAAACGCATGTTGCGATCACCATGGCACTACCACAACCACTTATGAGGAAACTTAGACATCATGAGCTTGCATATGATTTATGGAAAGCCTTTGAGAAAAGGTGTGGTGGAAGTGAAAAATATAGGCAAAACAAGTTGGAACTAATAAAGAAACAATATGAAGTGTTTGACATGTTGCCTAATGAATCACTTGAAGACTTGTGTTCTAGATACTCACAGCTTGTTAGTGAGTTAACTGAGGGAGGGGTTGTTTTGGAGAGAACAGATGTTAACAAGAAACTTCTAGGTTCCTTACCTAAGAAGTGGAATACTCGAGTGCTGTTAATGGAAAATGATGTTGATGTCATGGAAATGGCCCTGGAAGATTTGATTGGGCATTTGGATGCTACTTTGCTAGACATGCAGCGTAAGGAAACGAAGACTACTATCAACATCCAAAATCCTAAGTTGTATGGTGTTGATGTACCAGTGTCCAAATCTGACACGACTGGTTTTGCCTTTTTAGCTGACAGAAGTGGTGGATCTCCAAATACTACTACTGGTGGTACCTATGTTAATTTGCAAAGAACTTCTTCTGTTGCAGCTGAAGAACATGCTGCGGTCTTTTCAGCATTTCTTACAGTATATGATGATTTTCTTTCTAATAAGAACAGTACTGTGGACTTGACTCAAGAAGATTTCAGTCAAATTGATCAAGATGAGTTGGAAAGAATGGACTTGAAGTGGAGCATGGCTATGCTCACACGAAGAGTAAATTTTTTTTTTGAAGAAGTCAAGCAGGAAGTCGGTAACTGATCCAGAAGACAAGGGTTTGAGATTCAACAAAATCAAGGTTAAATGCTACAAGTGTCATAAATATGGACACTTTGCTCGTGAATGTGACAGAAATAAGAATCCACCTTCTGGGTTATCCAAACCTTTCCAAAATAAATTAGCTGAGAAGACTAAGGCTGAAGAGAAGGCGATGGTATCTGCCGCTTTGATGCTGTCAAATAGTCCTTGGGAATGGTCTGATCCTGAAGATGATAATCAAGAGAATAAAGCTCTTATGGCAGAAGTACATGAGGTAGATGATGAACCTTTATATTGTATTTCTTGCATTAAGCTAACCAATCAGGTTAATAGGTATAGAGAGGAGACTTCACGCCTTAACACTAGCATAACACAATTAACTGAAACTAACGAAATGTTAAGAGAAAGTGATAAGGCATCTGATAAAAAGTTAAAAGCTATTTTTGAAGAAAAGAAAGAACTAAAAGCCAAAATTTTCGAACAGCAAGATGAAATAGGAAGTTATGTTGATATGCTTACTTTAGTAAAGAAAGAACTTGTTGATTCAGGCTGAAGTTCTAGATTTAAAGCGAAAGTTGTCTAACTTTTCAACATCCTCTCTAGTTTTTGATGAAATCCTTCAGGCTCAAAGGGGTGATACTAAAAGTAAAGGTGGACTTGGTTATCATCAAGTCCCGCCTCCTAATGATTATCTCCCTATGCCTGTTAGGGAAGTCATTAATAATTTTGTGCCTATCTACTCCAAGATAGACATAAAACATGTTAAACCTGCAGTTAGCATAAAGATAAGTAAGCTCGAGTCAGTTAAGGCTGAAAATGTGAAACATGTGTTTAAGAAACCTGAAACTAGTACGCCTGAGTCAGTTAAGACAACAACTAGTGAGCCTGAAACTATCAAAGCTCAAAAGGTTGAGAACGTTGAGTCTGTCACGACTCCAAATGTCAAGGCTGAGATTGTTAAGCCTAATGTTGATAAGCCTGAATCGAGTAAGGCTAGATCTGATCCTCCAGTTAGTTTGAATGAGGAAATTGAGATTGAAGATATAACTGATGAGGAATACAGACCATCAGAGAAGAAATCTGTAAAAATTGAAAATCATATCTTCACAAATGAAGGTAATGATAATTTTTTCAAAAAGGGCAAAGCTAAGGCTGAGCCTAAAATGAAGATTTTAAAACCAAATGATAATAAGCAAAATAATCAAAAATCTTCTAAAGCATCTTCTCAAGCATCAACCTCTGCGTGTCCACATAAGTGCGCATGCCAGGTAAATGCTTCCTTTGGTCGTCCTCTGAGGTTTATTCCTCATTCTCAACCGGTTACTGAATACATATCTTGTTTCTACTGTAAGAAACAAGGTCATTTGATTAATGATTGTCCGTTGCTTGTCCAAAAGCGAGTTGGGAGAGGTGTGTCAAGAACCTCTAAATATAGAAAATTTTCAAATAAATTTTTTTCAATGAAAGGTTCTCCATCTCCCCCACCGGCTAAGAAATTCAACATAATTGAGCCAACCAAATCAACTGATCTAAAGCTCAAAGTTGTTGATAAGCAACCACCCAAATCTCAAAAGGTTTGGAGGATTAAAGAATCTAAATGTGATTCTTCATCTGACTGTGACACATCAGTTAACACCTCGGATTTACTTAAGAATAAAATTTTGACTGATGTGATCATTGTGGATAATTCTACTGGAGTGCCCAAGTCTGTAAAGGCTTGGGTCTCCGTTACTAATTAATCTTTTGTGTTTGTGGTGCCACAACAACCTGAAGCAGTAAAGAATAGTAAATGGTATATTGATAGCGGTTGCTCACGGCACATGACTGGCGATGTATCTCTTTTGTCTGAAGTTCATGATTATGATGGGGGATATGTTGCATTTGCTGGTGATAAGGGAGGTGTTATAGTGTCAAGGTACACTCACTAATGGACAAGTGAGTTTTGAAAAATTCAAACTTTGTGGAACAACTAAACCACAACTTACTCAGTGTATCTCAAGTGTGCGACAAAAAGTACACTACTGCTTTTACAGACACTGAGTGCTGTATTTTGAAGCCGGGATTCGTAATTCCCGAGGAATGGGTGCTACTAAGAGCACCAAGGGAGAGAGACACGTATATTCTGGATATGAGCACGATTGAAACAAAACAGCTCACGTGCCTTCTTTCTAAAGCTCCTGAAAAAGAATCACTATTGTGGCACAGGCGTATGGGCCATCTACACTTCAGAAAGATGAATTATTTGGTGAAAAATGATCTTGTTCGTGGAGTACCGAAGCAATCCTTCGGGCTGAATGATCTTTGTGTATCCTGTCAAAAAGGGAAGCAGCACAAGAAGGCCCATAAACAAAAGCTAGTAAATTCTGTTGAAAAACCATTGGAGTTACTACACATGGATTTATTTGGACCACTAAGGAAGAAGAGTATTGGAGGTGCATCGTACTGTCTGGTAGTTACTGATGACTACTCGAGGTTTTCTTGGGTTTATTTCTTGGCTACTAAGGATGAGGCGCCGGAGATTCTTACCTACTTGTTCGATAAACTGCAAATGTGACTTGAAGATCGAGAGACTTCGAAGCGATAATGGTACGGAGTTTAAGAACTCAACTATTGAGATGTACTGTCTGAACAAAGCCATTGAACATCATGTCAGTGCTGCAAGGACTCCACAACAGAATGGAGTTGCTGAACGCAAAAACAGGACTCTCATAGAGGCTGCGAGGACCATGTTAGCCGATTCTAAACTGTCTATTATTTTCTAGGCAAAAGCGGTCAACACAGCCTGTTATGTTCTCAACATGATTTTGACGGTTAAGAAGCGAAACAAAACATCTTATGAATTGCTTAATAACCGTAAGCCCAACTTACAGATTCTTGAACCGTTCGGTTGTCCCTGCACCATCATGTACACAAAGGAGAGGGTTGCAAAATTTGGTGAGAAATCAAGTGAAGGTATATTTTTGGGCTTTTCAAACAACTCTCCCAACAAACGTATGTATAATATGGCTACAAAACGTGTGGAAGAACGCTTTGAAGTAACGTGCCTACGTTACACTGAAAATCCACAAGGAAAGGGACCCGAACATCTGTTTGATTATGAAGCTTTGTTTGACTCATTCAATCTTCCACAAGATGATGATGTTGAACAAGTGGTGACTCTTTTACATGGGCTGGATATATCTTCTGATGTACCTACGCCATTTGCAATAACACCACCTTCTGCTCCAACGACAACTCCACCTCCTCCTCTAACTTCTGAATCTGCACCTGAATCATCTACTCAACATGAAATGCCTGATTTGTCTGATGATGAAGAGGAACTGGTTTCGGATTTCAATGCAGAAACATTTGTTTCCGGAGGAGATTCTACAAACTTGGATACTGTCATGGTGCCTGAAGAAATTTCAAGTTCACGTGTGAATGTGAATCACCCAGTTATGAATATTATTGGTAATCTGGATGATGGGGTGAAAACAAGAGGACAGGTGAAAGCATCTGCATCAAATTCACAAGAGTGCCTGTTAGCTGAGATAGAATCCTGCTTTCTGTCTCAAGTTGAACCGAAGAAGATTAATGAGGCATTGAAAGACCCATACTGGGTGGAGGTTATGCAAGAGGAACTCCAACAGTTTAAGAAATTAGATGTATGGGAACTTGTGGAATTACCTAAAGAATTTTATCCTATTGGCACGCGATGGGTGTATCATGTAAAGAAAGATGATCGTGGAGTGGTTGTCAAGAACAAAGCTCGTCTGGTTGTACAAGGATTTACTCAAATTGAAGGTCTGGATTATGACGAGGTATTTGCTCCAGTTGCGCGTTTGGAATCAATTCGAATCTTTCTTGCCTATGCTTCATTCAAGAAATTTCGTGTTTATCAACTGGATGTGAAGAGTGCGTTCTTATACGGAAAGGACAATGAAGAGGTATATGTGAAACAGCCTCCTGGTTTCGAAGACTCAGTGCATCCGGATTATGTCTATAAACTAGACAAAGCACTGTATGGACTGCATCAAGCCCCAAAGGCTTGGTATGAAACGCTGTCTCAACATCTGCTGATAAATAGATTTACTCGCGGGCAGATAGATTCAACTCTCTTCATCAAGAAGGCTGGAAACGATTTGTTACTTGTGCAGGAATACGTGGACGACATCATCTTTGGCTCGACTAATGAGGTGCTATGCAAAGAGTTCGAGAATATCATGAAGTCTAAGTTTGAGATGAGTGCTATGGGAGAGCTTAAATTCTTCTTAGATGTGCAAGTTGAGCAGTCTGATAATGGCATCTATATTCATCAATCAAAATATGTCAAAGACATTTTGACAAAATATCAGCTGCTTGACTGTAAAACCTTTGGAACTCCCATTGACACGAATCATAAACTTGGACCGATGGATGAAGTAGACGATGTAAATCAGCGAACCTACCGCTCTATGATAGGATCGCTCATGTACCTTACAGCATTGCGGCCGGACATAATGTTTGTTGTATCTTTGTGTTCAAGATTTCAAGCAAAACCTAAAGCTTCCCACGAGAAAGCGGTTAAGCGAATATTCAGCTACCTCAAATGGATTCTGATTAGTTTTGTTTTGTCGCAGAGGTCAGTTAGGTTTTGGTATAAATTGTTGAGTTCGGTTCAGCTTTAGAGGTTGACGAATCTAGGTTATTTGAGAGCATTTGAGTGACAACTCTGTGTAACAAGCTAATCGATTATATTATCAATATACACGTGTGATTTGTGTTTGATTCGTTTGTGATTTACGTACTATATTCAATTGATTGAATTCCGCCTTTCAATTGAACGTAACGATTCGAGTTAGATTAGGTATTGGGAACCTACAGACTACTCGAGTTCTATAACATGGAAGTTGATTGTATGGCTAACTGGACGGAAATACAACCTCTAGTTCAGTCTAAAGGAAGTGTAAAAATGATTCTCTTACAATCATTGTCAGAGTTTATAACATTTCAAATTGATAAAGCTGCATTTATATTTTGTTCTACTGACTAACATTACTAAGATATATCATATTGTCCCAGCAGTTACAACCCTCCAAAAATCACAAAAAAATGGGTCAAATCTGCCCCAAAATGGGTCAAAACTGCCCCTAATGGGTCAAAACTGTCACGCGACCCGTTTGCTGTATGTTCAGAAAAATTTGCATCTTTATTGGTACGCACAAATAGTAAATTGAAAATTACTTTCAAGATTTACGGGAACTAATTGGTGCTAGGCTAAGCCAGTAACTAATGTGGTTATGCTTCAATTTTTTAATACAGTTCCAAGCCATTTTTGGAAAAAAGTTTCATTTTTGGACTTTGGGAAGTGAAAAATCTAAATGAAGGATTACAAAGTTTAAAAATCTGAAAGAAACATATCTTAGTGATGTTTGGGGGTATGTGATACAATGTGATGATATGTCTTGTAGAAGAACATATCATTTTATTAAACATAAAGTTACGAGTAAAGACGTCATCTTCAATGAATTATCAGATTGTAGAATTCTGTTAATGCATGATGGTGTATAATTCTAGTAATCACACCCTTTTAAGGACATATGTAAATAGAACACCCATATAAAAATATGGAGGATACATCATTGTCATTGTCATTGTCTCTCATCTTTAAACAAATTAATATATACATCTAACACCCGTTAAAAAAACTAATTGTACTACGGCGTGCTCTATATCTTTAAAATTTACATTGAATTGAGGGCATTGATCAACATCAGTATCTTAAGAAGTTGGAAGTGATTGTATGATTGAGGTATCTTAATGTTTTCTTGTAATTTGGAAAGCCCATAAACCAGAAGCTGAAATCGTCCACTGTCACTAACTCCAAATACTTGTTTGATGGCTTCTTCAAGTTCACGCTCTCTCCTACTCCTTTTATCTTTCCCAATGGGATTGAAACCTATTACAAAAAAAATTATGCATGTCAAGTGACTAACTCTAAAAATATAAGCAAATGTGTACAAGATGTAAATACTTTCAAGACTTCCTACCTTATATTGGAACTTTAACAGCTCCCCAGTGGTAGAATATGTTTTGAGGGATCTATCACTACAAAATCCAATCCTCTCAGTTGAGATGAAGAGGTTGCCTGCAATTGCACCAGCAGTACTGTAGTGTATATCTTACATCGGGTAGTATGCAACAAATTCTCACAATCCCTGTTACTGAATCTTTTCATGAAGATTTTTTCTTAACGGCCTAGTGGTAGCATTTTTGGCACCATAGCTCAACTTGTGTTTCACAATCTCTATCAGTTTGGGGCCTAAGCTCACTGAAACAAAATAATAACGATAAAAACTCTGTTAGATAGATAATTTAGAGAACTAGAAATGGTTATCGTCACTGTATCAGAATGAGACCATTACCATGATTTTTAATCGAGGCTGCAAGACTTTCTTTTCTTTCAATACCATTAGTTCTTGAAGTAGAAGGGTAGGGTGTAGACAAAAGTAATCCCTTTGGTGATATGATTATTGGAATACTGATAACATTGTGTGAGAGTCTGTTATCCATGCTTTGAAGTCTGACTTGATTTGGCTGCCTTGCAGTTATATAAGGATACTTATACTGCTGAAGTTGTTGGGTAATGTTTTCTGGATCATGATATTTATATGCCTATAAAGTCGGTGCAAGTTAACAACTTTTAGTTTGATGAGCCATATATGTGTCATCATAACTAGTGGTTTGTATGTATACCATACAAAAAAGCCTGATTAAAATTGATTCAAATGACTTGGTAGCCCAAATGCACATTTTTTAAATAGTTGTTGTATCAACTTTTTCTAGGCTACTTGGCCTTTACTGATGTTGTTCTTTTCAATAAGGTTTATATTTATTGTCATGCTGGCTATTCCTTTCATAGATATCCATAAGTTGGTGATGCAAACAATCTACAATTAAAAAGCATAATTTAATCAACATGCCGACATGTCACATGCAACTTACATCAGCATAGCTAAGCAAACACACAGACATATAAGTGGTGGTATGGCCTTTTTTTTTCTTAATCAGATTGATGTGTAAAGTGTTGGGAAGGTGTAGACATGATTTAGTTTTTCTTCACTTCTAGCACCAAAAACATTTTTAAAATTCTAATGCTCCTTAAATAAGTCTTCTATTGTAAAAGGGAAACCATTAGAAAATCTCTGCATATTTGCCAAATTGTCGATATAGTCATTATATAACTTTTTTTGTCACACAGGTTTCCTTCTACCTTTTGTATTAACTCTTTTCACTTTCTTAATTGTTGAATTTAACTTGCCAAAAGTCTTTATTTAGACACTACAGAATTTCTTTTTAGCTGTTAAGCTGTTGAAAAACTTAGTTGCCGATTTACGTATAGTTGGCAAATATCAATAACATTCTTCAATGGCTTTAGGGGAAGAAAAAAAATTCTACAATGGCTAAATCGACAATTTTGACAAGGTTTTTTTACATTAATAAATTCAAAGGAAATCGACTCTTGACCGGTTTGACCAAGACAAAAATCTAAATCTGGTCAAAAGTCAAATAAGTCAACAAAATATAAACTCTTAAACAGGACAAAACTCTTCAATGGCTTTAGTGAAAGAAAAGTTATATGGTGGCTAATATGACAATTAAATAAACGATGTGAGGTTTTAGCTGACATTTGCCCATTGTAAAACCACATTGAAGTACTAATTGCCCGAGATAGAACCAATAGTACTAATGTCAGAAGTTTGTATAGAGATGTCTAAAATTCCATCAATAACTGGGTAGAAATACAATGTTAGTTCCTCTGTAGGAAAACAAGTAAAAGATTTTTCTAGAAGAATGTTGTGGAAAAATTCCTAAAGATTTTACCTTACCAGCCAATCTATATGACTTAAGCACCTTATTTAACTTTTTATTTTTTCTGGTCATAAGCTCACAGAGCGAACATTACAAAAATAATAATAAGGGTAATAATAATAATAATAATAATAATAATAATAATAATAATAATAATAATAATAATAATAATAATAAAAAATCGTCTGTATTTCCATGGGTATCATTATATCCTGGCCTTGCAGGTAGGTAATTCTGAAGCTAAATGGTGAAAGTCTCTGGGTAATCCATTCTGAAGTATGATACAAATAATCTTACAAAGATGGAATCATAAATATCTCTCATCCTTTTATTGTGTGAAAGTAATGCCAACTTTTATAAATTAGTTCCCTGAATTCAATGTTGACAACAGATCAGTTTTCCAGTTTCTTGTATCACTTTACTTTACTAATAAGACTATATCTTGTTGGAGTATAAACCGATAAC
Organism: Gnaphalium uliginosum; assembly: GCA_963930675.1. Lineage (NCBI taxonomy): Eukaryota > Viridiplantae > Streptophyta > Magnoliopsida > Asterales > Asteraceae > Gnaphalium > Gnaphalium uliginosum. The sequence goes on from OZ005685.1 coordinate 35,634,584, forward strand.
GCCAAAAATGGTCATAATAATGAGACACTCAGGCATTGAAAAATCTTATATCCATATACAACCTTTTCTCTTCATAGATATTGTTTGCCATAGGGAAATAACTACAAGAATTTACATTTAACATTTACATGATCATAAGCATCTTTTTCTAAACTACAAAATCTTAAGTAGTCCACACCCGCTGCATGATGGAGGCATCGTAATGTTTTCTTAATATTAATAAATCCCATAAACCAAAAACTGAAATCGTCGACAGTCACTAGCTCCACATAGTTGTTACATGGCCTCTTCATGTTGTTGCTTTCTAATACTCCTTTGATCTTTGCTAATGGGATTGATACCTGCACCCAACAATAATATATATGCTTAGAAACTATTAAAAAAATCAAATACTTTAGACGTTCGTTTACCTTATATTGAAACTTTAGCTGCCCGCCTGTGGTAGAATATGTTTTAATGGACCTAACGCTGCAAAATGCAACCTTTTCTGTAGTAACAAATAGAAGGCCTGCAATAGCACCTGCTGTAGTGTATAAGTAGCACTGGGAAGCCTGCAACAACTTCTCTCTCTCTTTCATATTGAAGCTTTTTTTGAAGATTTTACCTTGGCTGCCAAATCTAACAAATTTGGCACCATTGCTCAACTTGTGTTTCATAATTTCAAATAATTTCGGTCCTGAACTCACTGCACATTGCAATAAACAAGAACACTAAAAGATTTCTGGACATAACCAGAGCTGTTTTTAGTTGGAGTAATAAAAAAGAGAAGTATAATTACCACGATTCTTTGAAGAATTTGCAGAAAGAGCATAATGAGGCTGATTATAAGGTTTAGACAATAGTAGTCCCCTTGTTGATTCGACTGTAACTCCAGTCACATGCATTAAGAATCTGTGATCCATATTTTGACGACAATATACTGTACGTGAATTAGTTGCCCTGGAGATCTTTTTCTTACTCAAATGATGTTGTTTTTGAGCTAAATGCCGAAGCCTAAAGGTATTGATTAATGTGTTTTCAAATGAAATTTATAAGGTGTATAAAGATGGCATGAGTCATCTGCATCTCATCCTAATAGTAGTTGGTAGTTAGTATTTTTTGAGGCACTACTTTACCCTCTTGTGTCGTTGCTTTTGACTGTATATGTTGAAGTTTTTTAGTCATGATGACGATTTCTTTCAAAGTTATCCATTGGTCGCTCATGCAAAAAAGGTAAGTGATGATTATTGATGACTCGAAAAGGTGGATTATACACGACATGCGTCAAGTCACTTTGAAAACAGTTGCAGATTGTTACACAAAGCTAAGAAAACTAATAAGAAAGTGGTTAGACGTTCTTTATTTGACTTAATCAGATTGATGTGTAAAGTAGTGCATGTGATGTTGGCTTTTGTTCTCCTGTATTGATATAGATCTTGGTGCTTTTTAGAATTTTCTCCTCTCCATTGCCATATCTGTGTTTTTCTTTTTCACATAAAAATGCCTTTCTTTTACTCATTTTATGTGTTGCAATGTTACCGTTACATAAATATAATTTGTCAAACACTGGCTTATCCGATTATTACAACTTTACATTTAGACTAGAGAAATCTCCAAACACTATTTAAATTCAATCGATCCATTTTATCACATTTAGTTATATAAAGTACGATTACTATTCAATATCACAATCACTTGTGAAACACAATTCCAGACACCCTGTAATATTTTTCGTCAACTTATTCTCATTTGATTGATGCCCACCCCCCATTTAAATTTTTGCGCATGTAAGTGTGGAGTTGATTTATCTGGTGTAAAGAAATTAGCATGGCTAATTGATCTTCATACTTATAGTTGGCACAATTTTCTACATATTCACACTTAAAAGTGTCAACATCTTTCTCTACAGTCAGATGTGCTTTTCTTGCAGTAATCGGATCAATTTGCTTGCGCTTATATAAGCTATATGTTTACACTTTTATAACTGCGAACAATGCTACAAAAATTTTATGCATATCCATTAGCTGGGTATATTTGCTGTGGTATTGAGTTATTAACCATATAATATTCGAGAAATAGAAAAAGAAGTTGTAGTAATGCCCATATATTTCCAATACACAGGATATTATAAACCTGGATCATAAACTATTCATATTGTCGATGAATGCAAGTAAACCAACATGTACCCGCAACATTGAGCAAGTTATGGATGAAATAAACTACTTTCGTGCTTTAAACATTAACTAATCGAATTTTAAACTGGTACTCTTAAAGTTCAGATCGATAATGCCAAAAATGGTCATGAATAATGAGGCATTGAATCATATCATATATCAATCAATATATACATCTTTTTCTCATCAGAGAAGTTGTTCTAAGAAATGTGAATTTACATGAGAAATATACATTAAATTAATTATCAATCATCAACTGCTTAAGTAGTCCAGACCGATTGCATGATGGAGGCATCCTAACGTTTTTTTGTAACTTTTAAAACCCGTAAACCAGAAGCTGAAATCATCGACAGTCACTAACTCCACGTAGTTGTTAGATAGCCTCTTCATGTTGATGCTTTCTTGAAATCCTTTTATCTTTCCTAATGGGATCGATACCTAAAACCAACCATATCCATGTCAATAGAAATTACAATAAACTGATCAAATGCGAACCACATAAAAAATGTTTTAACGGTTCCCTTACCTTATATTGGAACTTTAGCAGCTCGCCTGTTGTAGAATATGTTTCAATGGACTTAATACTGCAAAATGCAACCCTTTCTGTAGACACAAAAAGAAGGCCTGCAATAGCACCAGCTGTAGTGTATAAGTAGCACTGTGAAGCCTGCACCAGTTTCTCTCCCTCTTTCGTACGAAAGTTTTTCCTGAAGATTTTACTTTGGCTGCCAAACTGAACGATCTTGGCACCATCAGTCACCTTGTGTTTCATAATTTCAATTAGTTTGGGCCCTAATCTCCCTGCATATTACCAAAATAAGTAGAATATAAGATCACTGACAAAACTATAACCGTTTGTGACTGGAGAATTATGGAAAAGTAGTTACCTTTAATCTTTGAAGATGTTGCAGCAACAGGGTAATGGGGTTGATAATTAGGCTTAGATGTTAATAGTCCTCTTGTCGATTTGATTGGAACTCCAGCAACACATTTGGAGAACATTTGATCCATTTTTTTATGACAGTTTGCCGTGATTCAGTTGCTTCTTACAACTTTAGCTTGCCAAATGTTCTTATCTGGAAGCTGAATGCTGAATCTGCTTGGTAATGGGTTATGGATAATGACATTTATTTATAGGCAATATAAAGATGGCATAAGTTAACAACTTTTAGTTGGATGAGTCATCCACATGTCATGTTTACTGGTAATTGGTAGTTGAGTCTTTTATAGTGCAATACTTTCATCTCCTTTATGCTGTTGCTTTTGACTGTATATGTTAACCTTTTTTTGCCATGCTGACGTGTTTTGAAAGATGGAAAATACCAACTTTTGGTCTGTGAAGATGTTGGGTCATGCTTAAAATAACAGAAAGATATGCGGTTCAAATGACATGCACATTTGTAACGAATTACTAGAGCTGCCGAGCAACATAACTTTCAGCGCTCGGATGTTGTCGCGGTCTTTTTGTCATGAACTTAGTTGCCGGTTATAATAACACCAAGATATAATATGAGAGTGGTTAGATGGTCTTTATTTTACTTGATCAGATTAACGTGTAGTGGGATGGTGGCCTCAATTCCTATTAATGGATATAGATCATGCCACTTTGGATATTCTCTTCATTACCACATATGACAACACATGCTATGCATAATCGTAAAATATATATTTTAAACCTTACTTTTCTATCTCCATATGGTATCAGACTCCAACTTTATAGTTATGTGATATATATATATATATATATATATATATATATATATATATATATATATATTTATCTACCACAACATTCTTGTGCAACATTTTCAGGTTCTTTCCGACTCGGAAACATGAGAATTTTTATTTTTACGCTCGCCCAGTAATATTATTCGTTCTCGTTCTCTTCTTTTTGGTACTTCTCTTATTTTCTTTTCTTTCCGCTCAGAACTCGAAAACACAGTAAAATTAATGATGACCATTACCTAATGAAAGTTGACACTCTACTTTGCTCTTGTGTCAATTGTCACACCCCATTTAACACTTTAGACATCAAAAACCTGGATGCATAGATAATCATAGTATTGATACATAAGACATACAAACTGCTGGTCACAATCTTTCACCAGCCATGTAGCCAAAAAAAAGAAAGAAAGGATATCTAAATCTAAGAAATAACACACCTGTCCTCAGTTTGACCTTGAATGTGAATCTGAAAAAATTAACAACCACTTCTCAAAACCGAAGAATACAAATAAATAAATTAAAAAAAAAAAGAAACAGAATCCTTCAAATAATGTTGACCACCAAGTTATAATCAGACACAATATGTACACAATATAATACAGACGAAAAGCAACAAATGACCAACTAACATAGACAAAACCACATTCTTCCATTAGCTGGAAGATAAATTATCATCCTGCGTATTCAAATTAAGACATCGGGCTCAACTAAACTCCCAGTATAATTCACCTTACAAGATTCGGGAAACCGCAATCCAGCTTCATCACATCCGGCTTTCGTAACATGAGGACATGACCTCACATCAAGGTATTCCAGTGACTTGCAACCCTCCAAAATCGTGCTTAATCCCAACACAGTGATCTTCGGACAATTACTAACTTTCAAAACCTTCAAACCCAACCCAAATCCCTCCATTCCAAACGCATTAAAAGCAGCATCTGTCACCTCCTCACAGCAGCCAATATCAAGAACCTCTAAAGAAGTGCATCGTGAAAGTATGCGATTCAATGAAGCATCTGAAACGTTCAAACACCAATCCATTCTTAAAATTTTGAGACTTCGAGTAGAATCCCCTAATGAGCTTATTGATTCACTAGATATATCCCGGCAGCCTCCAATTACTAGGGTCTCAAGATTTTTGCAGAGGTTAGCCACTGTGAATATAGATTTGTCTCCAAGTTTATAACAATCGAGCAACTTTAATGTCCTTAAAGAAGTTGAGCAAGTTTCTGCAATGGTTGATATTCCAATATCTCCAATATTGGTACACTTATTTACATCCAGATGCTTTATGTGTTTACATCCATTAACTAACGCAGTGAGTCCACTATCTGTGATGTTGGTGCAGCCTTGCAAACCCAATTCTTCTAATTTACAACAGTTTTTAGAGAGACATTCAAGCAGTATGTCAGTAATAAAGCGGCACCCAGCAAGATATAAGCTTCTTAGGTCATGGCAACCTTCTGTAACAGCTGACAGTCCCTTATCGGTTAGCTTCCTACAATATGAAACATCTAATGACTGTAGAGAAGAAAGACCGGATGCAATGGCAGCCATTCCAACATCAGTTATACCTATAGAATCATCATCAATATATCATTTGTCAATAACTCAATTAACATGCTGCTGACCTTTTTTAACAAGCTACTGCACGTGCTTCAACAGCTAATACTACGTCATATTTTGAGAACCGATATTACTTTTTCGAAAAGAAGTGATTTGTTCTAGTAACAGAAAATATTTAATATAAAATACAAAAGATAAGTCCTTTATTTTAGTATCAGGATTTTATAAAATTATGAACAAGAATATTAATAACTAGACAGTCACCGCAGCTAATGCTGGAAACACAGTAGGCGATGTTTTTCAGACAACAAGTAGTTGGGTTGTATTTTAAGGAATATGAGGACTTTCACAATTGTTCTTGCAACAGTAACCATATAGACAATATTCAATACAAAACAAAACTGAAGTTACTACTAGTCACTATGCTAGTCACAATGAATCCGTATGTTCTAATACAATACATATGACACTTGGTAAAAACCCAAATTAAAATTGTCAATATTATTATTTTTGTTTAATATCTGGTGGATGCATACGATTAATGATAAATAGTTAATTAAATACTCAATAACCTACCTCCTATTAATTTTTATAAATTTAACTAGACCCAAATTCAAGAACACCATCACCTGCAATACAAACTACTTTTCCACAAACTTAATTCACCCATTCAAAAAAAGCACATAACTTTTCCCAATAACACAAACACCCATTATCAATTCCCCAACCCCTTAAAAAAAATAAAAAAATATATAAAAAAGAGAGTCAACAACACCATCCCCTGCAATGCAAGCTCATCACTTTTCCACAAACCCCAATTCAATAATTCAAAAAAGCACATAAATTTCACAATAACACCAAAAAATATTGAAGACCTTTGCAATTTTGAAGTTTGAGCAAACGCAAAGCAGTGAAACCAGAAGCAACAACAGAGAGATCTGAATCAGTAACACCAGGATAAAACGAACGTGATGCAGATTGAGACAAATCAAGGTCATTTAATCGAGTAAACCGTGCAGCCATTTTACGAAGCATGTGTGGGCCCGCACGTGCACAAAGTTTCTTACGTTCAGTGCTTTGAAGATAAAGCCATTTTTTGCAAACAAGGCTGAAAATTTCTTTATCTTTGTCAGATTCTAATTTGATTAAGATTGAACGGAGTTCATCGTCTCGTAATCGATCGTTGATACTGCACATGTTTAATTCTTGTTAATTATCAGGTGGAATGAAATTATGGTGATTTAATTGATTTGGGGATGAGGAATTAGAAACCCTAATTTTGAAGTGAAGTGTTGTGTTGGATGGGGACACAAAAAGAGTTAAAGTTTGGGGGAATTGGATCGTGCAAACGATAACACTACTCTATGATGATAATGATTGAAGAGTACTACTTGACACCCACATGGTTTTGTTGTTTTGTTAAGAAATCTTTTTTTATTATTATGGGTTTGTTGGCTTTAATTGATTTAACACACAAAATAAATTAATCTATCGTTGATTATATTTCAAGTAAAGTAATGACTTAATCAACTTAAATTTCGAAAGTAGAAGAAAAAAATAATTTAAAATTAAAGTTTTTCCTCTAAATAATTTGTAGATGTAGATTACTATTCCCTCCGTCCCAAATTTATCGTCTACAGATAAAAAAACACGCAGTTTAAAAAAATTATTATTAAACTGTACTTTTGTGTAGAGTTTTTTAAGAGACTATTATACTTTTGAAAAGTATTTAAGAGAACCTTGCACTTTTAAAAATATTTTTATAAGCATAATAATAATAATAATAATTTCCTTTATATATAAAATTTATTTATTATTTTCTTAAAATAAATATAAGCAATAATAATAAGATAATGACCAAACTCTGCCAAATCCCTCCTTCCCTACCACCTCCGATCATCTCCGACAGCCCATATCTCTATCCTCTTCTTCGGAGTCAGCCCTCCATGACCGTTCGTCACCTTCCCTCGTCCACCATCTTCAAACACATTTATATTTCTTATCGAAAATCAAACTATGTAGATGTTGGTGTAATTGTCAATAAACCACCGAGTAAAACATTCAGATCTCATACCTATTTGGAATGAATTTAAAAACAAGCATATATATGGACCTTAGTAATTTACGTACGAATGATACAAAATAATAAAAATAATATATAAATTTATTGTAGCTATAGAAAAACCTAATTTGAGAATTGGAGAAAATTATGGAGTGAATCTTTCATATTTGATTTATTAACTAAATGAGAGCTTTACATCATTATTATATACAAGATTATACAGCTAAGCTAATTAAATGAGTTAACAGAGTGCCTAACTAATTTCTGTTACATCATGTTGCAGTTTGTTAAACATGCACTTAGAAGTGCTCGTGACTTGTGTAATCTGCTCATGTGATTGACTTCTTCATTTGTTACTTCTTTATCCCCCCTACAAGTTGGCAGTGTGTATGGATCATATATACCCAACTTGCTCAAACAATTGTAATGTAGAAATATGTTGAGACCCTTGGTTAAGATATCAGCAACTTGATGTTTAGATGGAACAAATGTTGGTAAAATGTGACCAGCTTTGATTTTGTCACGCACAAAGTGGCAATCAATCTCAATGTGTTTGGTTCGAGCATGTTGAACTGGGTTGGAGGCTAGAGCTATAGTTGAGGCATTATCACACATGACCAAAGTAGGAGTTGGGACATTGACTTGTAAATCTTTGAGTATGTAAACTAACCAAGATATTTCACAAGTAGTGTCAGCTAGTGATCCATATTCAGCCTCTGTAGAGGATCTAGAGACAACTGATTGTTTCTTAGATTGTCACGAAATAAGACTTGAGCCAAGGAATATAGTATAGCCTGAGACAGATCTTCTGGAGTAACTGCAACTTGCCCAATCACTGTCACAATAGGTGGTTAATGTTAGGTTGTTGAGAGTGGGAAAGAAGAGACCTTGTCCGGGTGACAGTTTTATATATCTTAGGACCCTGTGAAGGGCTTGAAGATGAGTAGTCCTTGGTTGATGTGAGAATTGACTCAATGCTTGTGCAGCAAACGATAGATCAGGTCGTGTGATGGTGAGGTATAGTAGTTTTCCAACTAAAGCTCTATAGTAGCTAGGATCAGGTAGGAGGTCACCATCTGTGGGGGTTAATTTGTGGTTTGGATCAAGTGGTGTGGCTACTGGCTTTACATCCAGTAGGTCAGTATATTTGAGAAGTTCTAAGGCATATTTCCTTTGTGTCATGGCTAGACCTGAATTGTTTCTTAGAAATTCAATGCCAAGGTAGTAGTTGATTGACCCTAGATCTTTGATGCTGAATTTATCATGGAGAGTGGTTTTGAGGAGTTTGATCTGAATGGGATCATTGCCAGCAACTAGAATGTCATCTACATAAACAAGGACAGAGGTGACTGAAGTGTTATGTTTAAGAGTGAACAAAGAAGTATCAGCATAGCTTTGCCTGAAACCCAATTGCACCAGTTGAGTTGTTAACTTCTCAAACCACTACCTGTTTGCCTGTTTTAGCCCATAGAGTGACTTCTTCAGTCTACATACAGGGTTGAAGGGTAGAGAATGAATGTAACCTTGAGATATGCTCATGTAGACTTCTTCATTTAGATCACCATGAAGGAATGCATTGTTTACATCTAGCTGCTCAATATGCCAATTGTTACTAACTGCAACAGCTAACAATGTTCTAACTGTCACCATTTTTGCTACTGGGGCAAATGTCTCTTTGAAATCAATGCCTTCTTTTTTATGAAAGCCTTTGGCTACTAGCCTGGCTTTATATCTTTCAATCGAGCCATCTGACTTATACTTGATCTTGTAAACCCATTTGCAGCCAATGGGGGATTTACTAGCAGGAAGAGATGTGATATCCCATGTTTGGTTTTGTTCAAGAGCAGTTAGTTCTTTATGCATGGCTTCAATCCACTTAGGATCTTTAGATGCCTGGATAAATGATTGTGGTTCTGTGTGTGCATCAATTGTGTTGACAAAGTGGTGTGTGGATGGATGGAGATTAGTGTAGTTGAAAAAGTGTGAGTGATGGTTTTTGTGAGTGAAATTGTTGATGAATGATTTTGGAAGTGTACATTTGTAGTCATTAAGTTTTGTTGGGAGTTGTTTTGGTCTGGTAGAAGTTCTGACTGAAGGTAGTGTAGAAGTGGATGTAGTGGTGTGAGTTGGTGGTAAAGAAGTAGTAGTAGGTAAAGGATGAGTGTTGACAGATTGTGATTGAGTAGGAGCAGAATTATCAGAGGTTGATGTAGAGTTAGATGAGGTAGATCCCGGAGTAGGTAGTGTGTTTGAAGGAGCATCTGATGATGTTGTAGATGGAGTACTTAGAAGTGCATGTTTAACAAACTGCAACATGATAGTAACAGAAATTAGTTAGGCACTCTGTTAACTCAGTTAATTAGCTTAGCTGTATAATCTTGTATATAATACTGATGTAAAGCTCTCATTTAGTTAATAAATCAAATATGAAAGATTCACTCCATAATTTTCCCCAATTCTCAAATTAGGTTTTTCTATAGTAGCTAATTTAAGCTGTGTAACCTTATAATGAGAAAAGAGGGAGGTGTTCAAACTTGGTTGATTTAGGTTGTGATAGAAATTGCGCGACGGTTTTTCGTGAGGACGAAGGTTTAAAGAACGGGAATTCGCGGTTGTCACTGGCACTCCGACAGGATGTGTGGCGGTGAGTATGGCAATTATTCATTTACTCTTCTTTGTTGTTGGCTTGTTTCTGAATTTGTTTAATTAATTGAATAAAGAAATATGTAAATATGAAAATATTACTATGTTTTCAAAAATATCTTTTAAACTACAAGCTTCTTTTAAATACTTTTACAAAATACTATAGTCTCTTAATAAACTTCTTTTGTGTACTATGAGAGTTTTACCTTTAATTTTTACTTACTTTTTTATGACATACATATAAAGTAAGGGTAATATATGAAGTTTATTAATTATATCTTCCTATTGTTGGAAGTGAACAATTAATTTGGGACGTTCAAAAAGAGAAATTTAAACTATAAATATGAGATGGATAGAGTAACATACTTTTCAAAAAAGTTAAAATTTTGACGACTTTAATCGGTCACACATGTATAATACACTTAAAAATATATGTACAACACGAAAACAAAAATATTAATGTATTATAAAATTTTGATAATGTATAAATCACAATGTTTCTTTACTAAATTAAAACCAATTACTACTATTTATGGTTTCAATTTTAAACGGTCGATAATAAAAATGTGGTGAAAGATTAGTTGAAACAACTAGAAATAGTTAATTTTCAAAGTGAATCATGCACTCAATTCTTTTAAATTTGGTCGATATATGTTATACAAACAAAAATATTAAGGATGTTAATATTTTTATCATTCTTTTTAAGAATCGATCATAATTGTACATCAAACATACAATACAAACTACTTAATGCACAATTATGATGAATTTATCAAAATCAATAATACATATATCATCACCCAAATATTAATGTTCATTACTAGAAAAACTGCCTTGGAAGTCAAATATTTAAAAAAAAAAAATCATTTTCATTTTAATTTGATTTCACTTGCAAGTTGAAGTTTATATCATTAAAATACTCACAAGTTGTGAAAACCGGTTTTATAGTCAAACCGGAGAGGCCTCCGGTTCCGATCGGATCGATTGGACGGTCGAACCGGCCGGTTCAATCGGTTTCGATTTTTATGTGTTTTTATTTATTTTTATTTTTCCAATACCACGAAATGTCCATTTAACCTTAACATTGCTTAAAACACACATAGAAACACATATAAAACAACAATACAATTCAATAACTATACAAAATGCATACAATTCAATACCAAAACTATACAATTCAACATGAATACAAGTTTTAAAAACTTCAAAACGAGCAAACAACATTTCAAATCTAAACCTTAAATAGTTCAACATGAATATAAGTCTTAATTCAAAGTTCAAACACATTAGTATCAATCCAAATAATAATAATAAAAAAATAAAAAAAAATTGAAAACCGATTTTAAACCGGTTCCGGTTCCGATTCAACCGCTCGATTCTCGGTCGGACAGGTGGTTACCAGCCGAAAAGCTTCGATTTTCCGATTCAACCGGTCGGACCGGACCGGTCGAACCGGTTTTCAAAACGTTGCTCACAACAACACATCCATATGTGGAATTATGGAGCGCACTTTTATTTTATTGTACTATTTGGAGTCTATATGACTGGTCACTACATTAACACGACTGACCACGACTAAAAACATACTTATAATCATGATAGACCATGACTAAATCTAAGCTCCAATATTTTCTTTAATTTCCATTTTTCTAAAAAAAGATTACATTTAGTTAAATTAGAATCATTCATTAAATAATTTAAATACTTAATTTAAAAGTTTAACAAAGTTTAATATTTATTTTGTATTACTCCCTCCGTCTCAAAATTTCTTTTATCGGACGACCAAAATTAAACATCCACTTCCAAAAATAGATAAAGAAGTTTGATCGTGATTACTATATAACTCTTACTTGAAATTATTATTACAAACTTAGAAAAACAGTAATAAATTGGTAAAGGGTAAAACTATTATTTTGCAAAAAGTGAGAAAGAGAAAGTAATATAATAATAATTATAATTTTATTAAACTGTGTATGTTTTGTTATGTGATAATTATTTGGAGACAGATGGAGTATTTACTTATTGGGTTACAAATTTTTAAGAATTATTTAAATAATTAAAAAAACTCAAGCCCACATTTATATTTTTCTTGTCTTATATATTTTATACTTATAAAAAGAGGTCATATCTTACATTTTTGGCACATGTACACCTAAAATGGTGCCATGTATCCTTAACTAAAATGATTTATTCTTTATTATTTTAATATATCTTAAACATAATACTAACATTAACAATATTCACTTAAAAGTTAATACATAAAATCTTAAAAAAATATCATTAATAATATTACATAAAAAGACCGCCTAAAAAATATATATTTTAGAATCTTATAAAAACAACATATTCTTTTAAGTTTCTACATAAATATTTGATAATGTTATTTTTATGTAATACATTTTCAATAATCTTCCATTTATACAAATTGTTAGACATCCATAATTGTTAGCTATCAAAAAATTATGATATATATAATAACTAGTTTAAGACTTGCGACAACGCGGGAAATTTAAATTGAATTTATAAAATGAGTTGTTTTTTTAATGTATGTTGTCCGAGTGCGTAATACGCCAGTTGAGAAGAAATCCCATCAATGGATACGGAGTCAAGTTCATATGCTTTCCAACGTGGGAGTAAAGGGAGTTGGTAGCATTAAGTTATTATTAATGAAAATGCATTAAATTTATTTATAATATATATTAGCTAAAGTGATAAGAGGTTTGAGAGAATTTCAAACCAAAATTCTTCTGGTGATGGAGACCATGAATTTTTGGGAAGTACAGTTTGAAGTTTTGTGACTATTCTTGTAAATTTAATTTTTTGTTTTACGTGGGTGGAAGATTTTAAGAATATCTTCTTACTTTTAGGAAATAAAATTTTAGGATTAGTTATGAAATGATTTTTTATTTCTTTCTTTTTAGTTATATCCGAATTTTCTTTTACTTTTAGGAAATAAATATTAGTATTAGTTATGAAAGGATTTTTTTTCTTCTTAATTATATCCGAAAATTTAAATTTTAATTAAAATAATTAAGTATTAGGAATTAATCTAGGTGGTCGGATCGATTTGGACAAACACAATTAAAGGCCAGGATTCCTCCATCGTATTCTAGTTTAAGTATATTTTATAGATTTTAATATATCCTCTAAATATATAACTTTCATTCTAATGAAGACACATAATCATCACATAAGATATGACATGTGTCTTTTTGTTCTTTTTTTTTTTTTTTTTTTACTTTATAACATTTTCTTCTTAATTTAATTTTCAAATATGTTAATCTTAAATTATTTATATACATATTTCAAATACCTTATCAAGGTTATGTCTTCATTTTTTATTTTTTAACATTTTATTCTTTCTTAATATTTCTTATACATATCTCAAATATTAACACTTAAGCACTTAGAAGTTTACACACAATCACCAATTAAGACATTAAATTAAATGATAAATACATCAATATTAATATTAGATTTTTTTATTAAGATTTATTATTACTGATAACATATAATCAACCCAATACTTTGACACACAACCACATATGATGTAGATCGATAAACAATGACCAAACAATAACAATAATCAAATAAGAACTAATCGAAATTTTCACGAAGAGAAAATCTCTAATTAAATCAATAATCAAAATTTGTCAAAACGTATTGAAAAATAAACCCTAAAAAAGTATTTAAGGCTCCTAAGAAATCCCCATACAAAGATAATTATGAAACAAAAGGAAACAAAATATAAATGTTAAAAATAAACCCTAAAAAATAGTAAATTGACGTTTTCGGCCCCTTAACGATCCCAGAACGCCGAAAACTGACAGGGCTCGAGGCGAATTTCAGCAAAATAATAGTAAATTGCTCGTTGGACCGTTTTGGAGTGACCGTGCGAATTTTAGCCTAATCCGCCATCGAAATCTATTTCTGCAAAATATGCTCCAAGTATATTTGCCCCCGTTGACTTTTTCGTTGACTACCGCGTTGACTGAACTATTGATCATCTCTGCATCATCCTCCCATTCTTGAAAAAGACTCGACCTCGAGTCTGCTTCATCTTCACTATCACCTTTATACGGAGTCAAATCAGCAACATTAAAAGTGGCAGAAACATTATAATGACCGGGAAGCTCAATCTTGTATGTGTTGTCATTGATCTTCTTTAAAACCCTGAATGGACCATCTGCTCAAGGCTTTAACTTCCCAAAGTGACCTGCAGGGAAATACTTGTTTCGGAGATCAATCCGAACAAGATCACCTTCACGATACAAAACATGTTTACGATGCTTATCCGCGCGTTTTTTGTATTGCTCATTATGACGGATAATAGATCACAAAGTTTCTAGTGCAACTCTTTAATCTGCTCAGAATGGTCAGCCCCCTCAGTGTAAAACTGCCCAACGACAGGAACATATACCAAATCAAGAGGTGTAGTCGGATTTCTGCAAAACACAATTTCAAAAGGACTTTTACCCGTTGTCCGATTGACAGACCGATTGTAAGCAAACTCATCTTGGGGCAGTATAAGATCATTGTTTTGCATTATCACCAATTAAATTGCGCAACAAATTTTCAACACTCCTACTAGCGACTTCTGTCTGACCGTCAGTATGCGGATGATGAGAACTACTAAACTGCAATTTAGACCCCATACGAGTCCACAAAGTACGCCAAAAGTGACTCACGAATTTAAAATCACGATCAGAAGTAAGAGTCTTTGGCACACCATGCAACCTCACAATTTCATCAAAATATAACTTAGCCACCTGACTAACATCAAATGTTTTCGAACATAGAACAAAGTGTGCCATTTTCGAAAAATGATCAACGACGACCATAACAGAATCTTTAGTGCGTTGAGTACGAGGCAAACCTAAAACAAAATCCAGACTAACATCTTCCCACGGAGCAGTAGGTATAGATAAAGGAGTATACAAACCTGCATTACTACCATGAGTCTTAGCAATGTGGCACGTACAACACCTCTCAAACAGCATGTTTACATCATGTTCCATCTTTGGCCAATAAAACTGGTCACGAAGAAGGGATATGGTTTTATCACGCCTAAAGTGACCCGCGAGTCATCCTGCATGACCCTCTAAAACAATTGCTTCACGTAAAGAACTCAGAGGAATACATAACCGCGCACCTTTAAATAAGCAGCCATCATGTTTGGAAAACTGCTGAAAAGGCCCATTATCACATTTACCCCATATTTCTTTAAAATCAAGGTCATAACGATAAAGCTCACGGAACGAATCAAAACCTTGCACTTGAATCTGCATGGTTGTAATTAAAGAGAACTCGCCATATGCTTAGTAACGAAAGAGAAAACCTATATATGTTGCCCATTAATAAATTTCAGTGCCTCATGATCTGAATAAACTACAAATTCGTTAGGAAGTAAATAATGTGGCCAAGTATCCAAACTGCAAACAATAGCATAAAATTCTTTATCATAAGTAGAGTACTTGCGCCTAGCATCATTCAATTTTTCACTAAAGAAATCAATGAGACGCTGATTTTGGCTTAGAACGCCACCAATGCCCACTCCGGATGCATCACACTCAACCTGAAAAACTTCATCAAAGTTTGGTAGTGCCAAGACAAGAGCTTCGGTTACCTTTGCTTTCAGAATGTCAAAAGCTTTGGCAGCCTCATCTGTCCATGTAAATCGACCGCCTTTCATACACTCGGTTACATGTGATATTATTGAGCTAAAATTCCTAATAAAACACCGATAAAAGGAAGCTAACCCATGAAAACTCCGAACGTTATGAATAGTTGACGGTGTTGGCCAGCTAGTAATTGCTTCAACCTTTGTTGGATCTTTTTTTATGTCATTACTCGTGATGATATACCCCAAAAAGGTCACTTCAGTCACAAGAAAGTGACACTTTTTCCCATTAGCATCTAATTTCAGCTCGCGTAAAATAGTAAATATATCCCGAAGATGGGACCACTGCTCAAGACCGCTACTAAATATCAAAATATCATCAAAGTAAACGACAACAAAATGACCAATAAAAGGTTTGAAAACCTGGTTCATAAGGCGCATAAAGGTACCCGGCGCGTTGGACAGCCTGAATGGAATAACCATCCACTCGTACAATCCATCTCGTGTTTTGAAAGCCGTCTTCCATTCATCACATGTTCACATCCGTATCTGATGATACCCAATCCTCAAGTCAATCTTAGAAAAGATGGTGGCACCATGTAATTGATCGAGGAGATCATCAAGTCGCAGAATGGGGAAACGATATTTGATCATTATCTTACTCACTGCTCTATTATCAATACACATCCGAACAGTCCCACCATATTTGGGTACAAACAAGGCAGGTACTGCACACGGACTCATACTCTCCCGTACCAACCCTTCTCGAGTAACTCTGTCACTTGTCGCTGGAGTTCCTCAAACTCTTTCGGATTCATCCTATAAGTAGACCTGTTTGGAATAGAAGAACTGGAATGAAGTATATGCAGTGCTGAATGTCTCTCATTTCAGGTAAGTCGGGAGGAATGTCATCGGGAATTACATCAGTAAATTCCTTAAGTAAAGGATGAACTTGTATAGGAGTTGCACTCACAACCTCATTTGCTTCCACAACCATAAGAGTAAGCACGTAGGGACTGTTTTTCGCAAGTCCCTCAAAATCAGCCCTTTTCAGAAACAAATTGGATCCCTCTTCTCGCGCTTGTCGAGAATCAAGAGGAACTAATGTGATGTTGACACCGTCCTTATTGAAGCTATAAGTATTTTTGAATCCATCGTGTTTGGTTTTTCGATCGAATTTCCATGGACTCCCTAACAGAAAGTGAGTTGCATCCATGGGTATAACCTCACACCACACTTCATCCTTGTACTTGTTACCGATAGAAAACTATACCAAACAACGTTTAGTGACCTTGACGACGTTCCCTTTCTTTATCCAAGTTAGCATGTACGGTTCTGAATGGTCTTCGATTTTCAGCCCCAATTTTTCCACCATATGGGCAGAAACTACGTTCTCACAACTACCCCCTTCTATGATCATGTCACAAATCTTGCCTTTGGAAGTGCACTTGGTTCTAAAGATGTTGTTGCGTGCCAGGAACCATCATCAATAGATTTTGAAGCAGCAACACTTAACACTCTTTGAATGACCAAAGCCTCCCCACGATCAGGATATAGAAACTCATCCAAGTTCCGCTAATTCCGATTATGCATCAGTATCATAAGTTGGATCTTATTCGTCCCGTATGAAAGCCAAAGTTTTCTTATTCGTACAGTTGCGTGCGTCATGACCCAACCCGCTGCACTTGTAACACCTAGGTGAACTTGTAACATGTGTGTTATTGCCGCATGTTGTATTGGTTGCTGAAGGAGTGACTTTTAGGGCCGTGGTGGGTGTGGTTCTTGGAGTGGGAATGAAACGGCTAGTAGTATTCTTTCCCTTAGCTTTAATAATATGTTTTTCAACCTTTAACGCCAAACGACACACATCTGCATATGTCCAATAATGTTGAAGGCTTACAGCATCAGAAATTTCAGGTTTAAGAACTCCCAAAAACCTTGCTATAACTTGCTCTTTTTCTTCCACCACATCACATCTCATAGGAAGTTTATCGAATTCATTAATAACTTTTTCCACAGTCATCGTTCGCTGCGACAAATTATGATAGTCAAGAAAAGCCTCTTGACGATGATTTTCAGGTAGAAACTTAGCCCTCAACATTTTCTTCATCTTTTCCCAACTCTCAATTTTCGATTTCCTTTCTACATGTCGCCTCTTCTTAACATGATCCTACCAAAGCGAGTCATGTTGTCAAAGTTTGATGGCTACAAGTTTCACTTTCAGATTATCAGGAATATCAAGCAAATCAAACACTCATTCAACTGTGCTCAACCAATCAATAAAGTCATCTAGATGAACCTTACCTGTAAACTCAGGGATCTCAACCTTCAATCCCTTACTGCGAATAGGATCATCGCAACAACGATCGTCGCGATCGAGAGAATGATCATTACGACAATACATAATCAAAAAGCTAGTGTTTGACAATAGTTAAAGGGATAAAATTTTATTTTTTTGTTTCAATCAACGATCATCCTTAAAGATAATATACATATAACATCATAAAAATTACCATTAACTTTTTTGGACGCAGGCCGTGCATCGCACGATCATAAATACTTACTAGATTTAAATAAAAAGGAGTTATTTTCATCTTCTTTTATTCCCTGCTTCTTATTTTCATCTGTTGTGCCACTTCTTTTATAATTCTTCATATGGGAAAAACACAAAAGGGATAGCATAAACCTAGGAAGAAAATGAAACTTAGACTTTGCGTTTTCTCCATTCTACTCCGTCACGCGACTGACTCGATCCCCCTACGAGTCACACCGGTGATAGACCGTTGTTGGTCCACCATGAAGCCAAGGACAAAATGCAAGTAGTCTTACTATCTATGTTAAAAACATATCCAAAAGTTGTATCATTAGATTGTCTGAATTCATGACCATGCATAATATCCAAGATGTACAAAGTTCATAAAACAAAAAGGATCATTTTGGTACAAGAATAACTACAGCATAATATTCGAGAATCGTTAGAGAAGGAAGAGTCTATAAATAAATAAACGTGCATTTTTTTGATATAATATTACTTGCACTATTATGTATAACTGCAAATTGCATTATGGAGGTGGACCAACACACAACTTGTATAAAAATTTCCACTTCATAGTTATACCCGTTGGGCCGTCATGATTAAGATTATTGCATTTGGACCAAACAGTTTCAATCAGGTTTCTAACTTGCATTTATGGTGTGTTTGACTTGTTAGGTGGAATCGATATAGGTACATGTCTAGGGTAATAATGAGAATTCATATGTAAACTCAATTTTCTAGTTTTAATAATGAAATCACGTAGGTTACATATTATTAAGCAACTTTCTATAGAGCACGTAATACATAATGAAACTCTAATGGACCCTAGTTAAATCGACAATCGGATTTGGGCCTATTAACTAAGCGAATCACATTGTCTAATAGTTAGATGGGTTTGGATGAGGAATATTACATTCACATAAATTGTGTAAAGAAACTCTCACAAAATGAGGTGACAAGTAATTTGTATTAATCACATTATTACTTTTTTCTTTT
Organism: Gnaphalium uliginosum; assembly: GCA_963930675.1. Taxonomy (NCBI): domain Eukaryota; kingdom Viridiplantae; phylum Streptophyta; class Magnoliopsida; order Asterales; family Asteraceae; genus Gnaphalium; species Gnaphalium uliginosum. The sequence continues at coordinate 35,653,885 of OZ005685.1, forward strand.
TCATACTTCTCTCCCTCCATTTCATTGGTAGAAGTCATATTGTGAACATAAGTTTGTAGAAGTTTTGCAAGTCAAACATTTCTCGATTTGAAATATGCAAAATTTTTTAGATTTGAAACCTATATTTGAAACATAACCCTATAATTCATGCAATTTGAATGAGAATGAATCTCCATAAATCAAACACACCTTTACTACTTTTATCAAAATTAGCACGTTGCCCGCGCAATGCGGTGGTAACAAATAATTTTACGTACGAAAGTTTATTAGGTTTGGATGGCGGGGGTCATGTGTGGTGTTGGATTTGGATGGCGAAGGTGCTCTTAGATTGGTGGGTCATTTCATGGGTCATTGTTTTTAGGGTTGTGATAGTCAACTTGTAGGATTGTATCGACTAAAATTGAGGTTTTAACATATGTAGTTGGTTTAGGTCATGTTAGTAAGGTTGTAGGATCGTATTGGCTGGAATTATGATTTGAACCGCTGATGTTATTCAGGGTCTTTGATCATCATTATCGTGTAAGTTCGTAATTTATAGCTTCTTGCTAGTCTTAATTTTATATATAATATATTTGTTCCATTCAAAAAAAATCGATAGTTTGTTTATTAAATAGCATATCACCCTTGAATGGTACTATATATATTTTTATTATCTTAAATTATATATGGGAAATTCAATAATGATGTCATCATCTAATTAAAATTTTTACTCAAGTTAAAAGTAAAACCCCTAATTTTAAAGTAATAAAATAGGGAGAACTAAACTATTAATTGTGATCATGATTTGTATTGATTAGCTTGAAATTTAAAAAGAGTAATCGGCATATCATAACTCATAAGTAATAAATATTACTGATATAACCTTTTAAGATTCACAAGATGGTAATAACTTATTAAAATACCAGTTTAAAGATTAAATCTCTAACTAGATTATAGTTAAAAATAATCTTTAAATTATACTTAAATACGAAAGGACATTTTATTTATTGCTCCGTACTCAAACCATTATTCGAATCGATTACCGGTGTATCTACTTTTAATTTATCGTCGGGGAATTATTACTTAGACAAGTTAGTATTACTTTCAAATTTAAAAAAATATATATATATATTATTGAAATGATCGAGGATTACAAGGAAATATTAAAGGTCTAAAATTATAGAGATAACGTTATAAATTTTAATTATAAATTTAAATTTTAGGATTCTAAAATGTCTTAAAATTTACACCTTTCAGTATCGTGTGAGACGAACTTTAAAAAAAATACTATTGTATGTATTTAAGATTAAAAAACTTTATTGTATAATTTTTGGCTAGCAGCATGTTTCGCGATGAAAATAAACAAAAACAAAGGACAATCACTACTGACAGTGGAATTGTATTTATGACGAACAATCCAAGGGCGGACCAACGTTATTGATAGTGGTGTCACATGACAACAGTCAATTAAGTCAGCTTAGTGTAAAATTAGTTGGAAAGTTATTGGTTATTTAAAAGTGATACCACTCATATTTAGGTGGTGCACCTCTTTAGATAAAGTTAGTAAACTAGAGTGAGCTTTAACAGTGACTAAATTTCCTGGATCCACCACTAGATCGGTCTTCTCTCATGGACAATTGTATGTTGCTTCTCACGTATTTAAACAAATAAGGGACTTAAGATTCTTCTTTATGAAAAATATGACCGACAGACAAACAAGACGACAAATGTGGAAAGATATAATTACTGCTATGTATAACAACTTCACTTTAATGATTGCTAACTTATATTTTTACCTTTATACCTTTGATTCCATTATTTATAATTAGAATTAGATAACTAGATTCATTTATAATCCAATACTCTTCGACGTATCTTACATGTTATTGAATACAAACTTACTCTCTATCAACTCAAATTAGCTCTAACAATAGGCCTTCTATACATACTACCTCAAAATAATTTACTTTGCAACATGTATATCTTTTTTAACTCCATATAAAATGATACAATTTTATTATATACATTAAATTCATATTTATAAAAGTCAATTATAGATCAACAGGTCGTGTGTATACACACGGGTTTGAATACTAGTTATTTTATATGTAATGTAATATTTCAATTGATTAAAATAACATACTAAATGTTTTACAATAAGTAGGTGTCGTTGGAGATTAAATGTTTTATTGTTATATAAATATTTAAAAATTTAAAAGTAATTAAAAATACATAAAACCTCAAAGAGTAAAGAAGTAATTTTAGAATGTAGAACTTCCCTATGTGAGTAAGATTCATTTTTAATATAATAGGGGTAAATGAGTAATTTTAGTTCTTCTTTAAGAAATTTAAGGTTCAACATAAGATACTTTATAAAATAGTATTAAATACTGTATAATCGAAAAATGATCGGTGATATTAACATCGTTTAAGTTGAGTAAAAAAAAGAGTTAAATACATGTATATGAAAAAGTTAAAAGATTGGAAGTATAAAATAAAAAAGAATCATATGACACATGATTGGTTGACAATACTTGTTATGTCTCACTTTTGTATAATAACAAGGGTTTTTTAGTCCGCACGTTGCGGCGGGATCGACATTACATACTTTTAGACATCAAAGTCAATGGGGTACTCTGTAAACTCGCATGTTTAATTATACTCCATCAACCAATATAAATGTGCATTATTCGAACAAAACTTGGCCTCCTACAATTCGATTAGCTCAACTTCGGCTGCAACCGTATCTTATTTGTATAATTGATTCAACTCCTACTTGTGTTTACGCTAACAATAACTTCTATTGGTGTAATACATTCTTTGATAAAATTTAAAAAATCTAATTACTTTAATTATTTCTAGGTATGATGAGTAAATGTATTTAGGTATAAATGTATTTAGGTATAATTGTGGACAGTCCAGGTCTATTCAAAAGCCTCAATAATCCAAAATTGTATCAATGTACTTGTACTCTGGTAATCCACATCTTAGTAGCAGTAGTAGTACCAAATTACCATGACCCACGATAACACAACACAAAAGTAGAATATACAGAGCAATGATCATAAATTAAAAAAAGCATTACAAAATATATAATTCAGCATATGACCTATACTGAATTTGCAGCAACAAAAAGCACAAATTAAATAAACTAAACTAAATTTTAGGGATTAAGAGTAAGATGCTAGGATGAGTAACACTAATCTGGTAGATAAAAAAACTATATTACATTAGTTTATCCCAATGGAAGCACGGGCATGACAAATAGAGATGCACATATGGGCTTTAGCCCGAGCCCGGGCCTAGAAAAAGTCCGAAAAAGCCCGGCCCGAAGCCTGGCCTGACCCGAAAGTCTGGCCTGACCCGAAAGTCTAAAGAGGCCTGAAATTAGACATCAAAGCTCGGTCCGGCCAGACCCAGCCCGGGCTAAGCACGAAGCCCGAAGCCCGAAAAAAGCCCGAAGCCCAAAAAAGCCTGAAAAAGGCCCGAAGCCCGAAAAAGCCCCGGCTTTTCTTATCTAAGTACAATATTTTTCTAAACAAATATGTAATATTACATGCACATTAATGATAATCGATTGACGATCATGATATATGAAGAATTGAAATAAAACTAATTTTATAAGCTTTTAGTTTATTATTACATAATTGATTATAAAAGTAATAAAGTACATTTGAAAGATTTATTATGTTTGTTGTAGATTAAAATTATTATATATAACTTATGATACAAAATATTTACTTAAAAAAAATATTGAAAAAAAGTCCGGTCGGGGCTTTTAAAAGTCTGAGCTAAGCCCGTTAGACCCGAAATTTTTCTGTCAAGGCCGGGGCTTAGCCCAGCCCGGGCTTTTTCTAACCGAAAAAGTCTGGGCTTTTTTATGTCCGGTCTAAGCCCGGCCCGGCCCGGACTTTGTGCACCTCTAATGACAAATATGATTATACTCTAACAACAACTTGATGAGAAACTTTGGTTGAATTGGTGATTTGCAACCTCCTTGGCTGCTATAGATCTATTGACATCATATACATGTATAGATGGGTAAGGAAGGTACTAATTACATTAGTTGGACTTCAGATCTTGTAACTCTTCCACTAACACGTTTAGAACCAATCATGCAGAAACCGATCAATATTAAAACACCTACGTTAACAATGGAATCTTAACCTACAACCTCAAATGGATTATGCATAACTCAAACAACTTAAATGAGTGCTAATAGAGAAGACCGAATTATAGAAGCTCACATATTAACATTAACATGCTTATTAAAATAATCGTCACTACTTGCTATAGTGTTGAAACTGCAACTACAACATATTTCTTATGCACTCGAAATTTACCGAACCACCACCTCTTGAAAATAAAAATAACTTACCCACAAGCATTAATCATCTAGAAGTGAAGTGTAACCAATTTTCAAAATTCAAACAATGTAGTGGAGTTTTTTCCATTTACATATACATGCAGATCCTATTTCAGTTATGAAAGAAATATCATACATATTAGACCATAACAAAAAAAATATAGCGGGGAGAAAAATTAAAAGTTCAAACATACCTAATGTGATCAACAGTTTGTTGTTGATTTTGTTGTTTCACCTAAAAAGTTAAAAATATCACAAGTCCTTCAAAATTGCACATGCCCATGTATAAAAGCAACATCAAGTGATATGAATTCACATACATGATATATATATCCAACCACTAAGCAAGGTTAGTATGAACTCAAATTCAATCACATGTACTATCAATTATAATAGATAAACCGTAAAAAGAATAAGCAAGAAGAGTTATCGTTATCTTAAATTCGATCTTCATCTTCATCTTCCTACAAAAACATATTATTACGCCGTAAAAGTTTAAAACTCATCACCAATCATTGTAAACAATATCTGCAAAACACATATAAACGACGAAAACAAAATCAAAATAGGGATCAATTGATGAAACCAAATAAAAGCCATGATCTTCCTCCTTTATGCATACATCGACTACTTTGTCAACCAAATAGTTATTGAACCATTACATTCACAAAAAGAAGAAGAAAAAGAAAATTAAATATGATATTAATAACAAGAAGAAAACTTGAAAAGGAAATGAAAACTCAAAAGAAAAGTGTGTGAGGTAATTTCATATCGGGGGTAATGGGTGTGGGTTAGTGAGAGAGTGTTAGGGAGAGATGGTCTTTACCTTTACCACATGTCAAACAAAGAAAATGAGAACCATAATAAAACAAAAGGCCTAAATATCTAAAAAATTAAATTCGTTAATTTTTCACAGCTAAAATCATAAGCATCTTTCCTATTTTACTGCTCATCAACTGTAGAAAAAATAGTAACTTTACCTATCGGTAAATGTTAATATAAGGAATAGGAATATGAATAAGGGTTTATTGTTTCGTTATGTATTAAACTTTACACGTTTTACTATTGTATGAGACATGCTTTCATTTGTTCTATTGTATGCATTGAATATGTAAATATCGTCTATTGCATGTAAATTTTCCTTTTTGGAGTAAGGCCAAAAAATGAAACTTTACTATTTTGGCCTTACTCAAAAAGGAAAGTTTACATACAATAGACGATATATACAAGCTCAATACATATAATAGAAGTTTTAAAGTTTGACTCATACAATAGTACAACCTGTAAAGTTTAATACATAACGAAATAATAAACAAATACTTTTCATGTACACAAACAAATAAACTTAAATTTTGACTTACATTTCTATATCAGCCTAAAATGAAGATAAATATATATAGGGTAGGGATTTAAAGGGAAACAATTTTTTGAAGAAAGTAAGTAACTAACCATTTATTTGCGACGAATGATAATCAAACGTAAAAAACATATTTTTATCAAGAAATATTAATCAATAACGATGTTATACCTACTAATATTCATAAACAAACTACTTTTTATAACTTATAATATCATATGATGAATATTAAGAGAATTTTCTAACATTCATCATTAATGAATGTCAACCGAAATGAATATTATCAATTTCTTTGAAAAATTATTCGTTAACATTCGTCCACGATGAATGATAATCAAAACGTATAAAAATATATTTTTACCAATAAATATTAATCAAAACCGTTGTTATAACTACTAATATTCATCAATAAACTATTTTTTATAACCTATAATATCATAAGATGAATATTAAGGGAGTTCGCTAAATTAATCGTTGTTGAATGTGTAGCTTCCCCAGAAAATAGTGCTTCCATCCGGATACGATCCATATATATATATATATATATATATATATATATATATATATATATATATATATATATATATAAATTTTCATCTAATTTTTTTCAAACGGAAAAACAGATTGAGTACCATATTTTCGATTTTCAAGTATGTTATGACCAACTATCTTTAATTAATTAATTATTAATTAATTAATTATTAATTAATTAATTATTTGTATAAAAAGAAACATGTTTTAGCTTCTGTTCATCAACAATGAATTATTGAGTCCGTCAGAATAAGTTAACTTGAGGAGGCCAGCATCAATCTTCTTTTGGTTGGTGCAGATATATGTGTTTGTGCTCGAACACTAAAATATTGTCATGGTCAATTCATGGCTAATCCATAAAAAAGAATAAAACTTTTAACACTGAAAAAACATTTTGTTGCATTGCACATGTATATTACTACTAATTAATTGTACATACGATTATTTTGACTTTCTTCTCAATGTATCAAATCACGGATCGTCCATCTAGTTCACAGTATTCAGTGCCAGTTGTCGTTGCCTCTACGCTTGTGTTCGCTTCTGCTTTCTTTCATCTTTGTGACACATTCAGGTCATCCAAGTTCCAAAGTGTAGCACTCATGACATCCATTTAAACAATAGGTGATTGTACATTGGTCCTTGGAATCGGATTTGATTTACAAAACAAGATGACAACTGTGTATTTGATGGTGTTTCAAAGCTATAAAAACTTGTGTTTTGTGATAAAATGTCAGAAACCTTTTTCCATCTTTAGGGACCCAACAATTCATGTAGGTGACCATTGTGTTTCAAACAACATTAAGATTTGAAACATGTTCCTATCCTCATAATTGAATGTAATCTCTATGAGCAAATTGAATATTACAATACTAGTGAGAACAACACACGCTAGCCCAGAAAAATGAAAACTACTCAAACGAGATGAGAAGCAAGTAGCAAACATCAGACTCGTGATATCTATCATCATGATTTCATTTATTTCAAGTATCAACCAAATTACAGAAAGAATTTGATTCGAGGGTAAGTGTTAAAAAGACGACACTTGTTATCCCCCGTGTATATTTTCCGCCAAAAAATAAATTGGAATTATCATGTAAAAAGAAAGAAAAAAAAAAGAATCGAGGTTGTGTTAAAACTGTCATCAATGTATCATCTGTCTCTGCAGGAATCAAGCACGCATTCCTTGAAAAAGAGTGATAGTTGAGTAGTGTACAACTCTGGTTCATGCCTAAAATGATCAACATGTGGTGTTGATTTAAAGTTGCATGACCTGACTACACGCCCAGTTCTCTGCTGTGCCTCTATGAAAGACTCAACTGAACCTGCAGGAATGACTTTGTCCGCACTGCTATATATGTACAACTGTGGACACGTTGGTTGTCCGGATTTCAGCTGTACTAATACATTCGACAGCCTCCTGGAAAATAAACCATTGTTATTTGCTATTGTTGTCAAAGCATGAAGTGTATCAAAAGTCATGACATGAATCTCCATTATATGTTATTATTAGACATTGCAAGATTGACGAGTAGGTTAGCAGACCTAAACAGGAGAAAACAGCTGGACCAGGTTGACCCACTAGCAATTTTTATAAAAATGTATTAATATATAACAAATGCAATAACTATGGTTTCAGAACAACTTTATCATGACAACAACGTTACTATACATAAAACGTGTAGTAGGTTAATGCATCAAGAGAAGACTTTTGTTTTCTTTCAACTGTTCCATTTTTAGCTATCTTTTTGGTTTTACCCATATGAGAAAAAATGAAAACCCCTAATCAACACATTCATGACTCATAAGTAAATGGGTTGAAAATGCCACCAAAGAGAATGAACACAAGTGATAAATTGAAATCTAATGGAATATATAATTTAGTCGACTTACTGGTTAACTGCGGGTAAATTTAAAATCACGTCGAAAAACTTCTCCAAAACCACTAGCAGAGCCGCTTCTCTCATCGTTGGTTTGGCAGCAACATCATTAGTATTTCTGTATCCCTTTGCGGCAATACTGTTCTTCTTCAAAAAAGCAGCAGAAAATCCTGAAGCCCAAACCTACAAAGGAAGTACAGACCCATTCAATATATCGATACAGGAGAGGAAATATGAGGCCTCATTTGGCAACGCTACTGTTTTCTGTTTACATCCTTCTGCAAATGAGACTTAATCAGGAACGAAGGGACTACTTATGAAACGCAAACCTACTTAGCGAACCTAATGGAAGTTGTCGACAATACCTGTGGGTCTGGAGCTGCAACGGGAGCAGAATCAACAATACATCCCTTAATCCTCCCCATTAGAGTATTGTCTTGTCTCTGAAACTTTTCCAACATAGCTCCATATCTGAGATAGAACCAAGCATACACGATTTAACATATGACCAAGAAAGAATGTCCTTGGATAAAAAAACAAAAGAAATGACATAGTATGAAAAGGGCTTACATTAGCCATCCAGTGTTGCTAAACGTGTGAAAAACCAAATTCTTTCCACACTCGTCTTCCAACCATTCAGCAAGATGGTTCACAAGTAAATCCACTTGCTGTTCGGCTTTCCCTCCAACCTGGTAACTTAAAATCTCAGCCATTGGAAACGTGAAGGTAATCACATGAAACCCTTTGGAGGTATACCAATCGGCATATTTCTTAAGATGCTTCTGTTTAGCACCTAACCACCCAAGCAAAACCACTACCATCTTGGAATTTTTGGATAACTCAGTGGCATTAGGCTTTGGTAAATGCCATCTGTAAACCGTATCTGTAGACGTCAGGGTAGCGTCACTAAGGGCATAGTCAATTGGTCTGGGAGCTATTACCAAGTCTGCTGACCGATATACATGGACCAAAGCAGGACATGACACAACATTAGAAGCCGGGTTGTTTGAAAGACAATTGCTGCCTACATGACTCATTGAATATCTAAAGTTCGGAAGAGGTATCGGACTTTTTGTCACAAAAGACTTGGAGACACTAATATCAGAGACCCGAGCCCATTTTGTTTCACTAATCGAATCCGAGGTACAGCCATTAGATTGTTCTGATGGAAGACACGAATCCAATGGTTTGGATGGCCAGAACTTGTCACGAAGATCAGTAGAAACAGAAGCTAATGCAACAGCAGAGGCTGCAACAACTGGCCTTTGAAAAATACCAGATAACGAACCCATAATCTTGGAATCAGCTATGCACAATCTATGAAAGATAAATAAGCAATTGTAAATACATACATAAGACAGACCCCACCAACCCATAAACTACAAACAATCCTAAATTTGGTGAGATGTCACCAACATGAAATACAGTCAAACTCAAACGTGTTTGTTCAAAATATGTTACCTGTGGTGGGTCTTGATTGAAGTCTTTCTTTGGGCTGCCAAAACGTGTGTATTGACAGCCCACCCAAGTCGTTTTTTATATATACACACTCAGCCAAGACAAGCCAAGCTTCTTCCTATCTACAACAAATAAGCATTAGGTATATGATACCTGTAAGTTCTAGGAAAGCAAACTTCTGATAAACCAAATTAGTGGGAAAGAATTTCATAAGGCTATATTATACAAACAAAAAGAGGTATAACCATATAAATATTCTTGATTCTGAGAACCAATATCCTTGGAGCTCAGAAGAACATTTAACTACAACCATGAAAATTGTTGACTTTTAAGCGGCATAAAAGAATCCCATAAGAAGATACCAAACATAAATCAAAGTGGACAAGGTATGGGCCAATGAACAATTGAACATCATAGGTGGAACTAGTTATGGAGAATTTTACACAACACCCCCCAAATATTAAAGGTTGTCCATTTAATAAAACACTTTCACTAATACTTATGATCATAACACAAAACTCGTGAGCCATGGTGCAACTCCCTTACTGAAGCTTAAAAAGCCTTGTGTGTAGTCAGTGGCAATCTAGGTCAAAAACCATACAGCAACTTCCCACAAAGTGACAAAACTATTACGCAATTGGCTTCCTCTTAAACATGAGGGATGTATATTTGTAATATTACACAATTTATTTACCGGCCCACCGCCCATCCTACCAATAATAATAAAAGTAATATACCCAATATGTTCATTCAGAGGAATATACATATGTTTGGGATTCCGTTTTAAAACTAATTATGCATTTTGAATAAAACTAATATAATCAGATGAAAAGTTTGCAATCACAATTCCAAATCCAAACAATGTATTAATAATCCAAGGGTGCATTCCATGTGTGTACATGTGGCTTATAATAATCACATTCATTTTGCCCTAAATTTAATCTTTAGAAATTTTAAATAAAAAACTCGTAGTAATATTTTGCTAATATTGCTTGTCGTGTGCAACTGAGCATAAAAAAGAATGGGGCTTTTGCTTAAAGTTAAAGCAACTGTTTGTTTGTTTTTCTCTTCCCCTAATTTTTAAAAAGAAAAAAAAAAACCTAAAGTATTATTCAAAAAATTCAAGTACAATATTCACGCGTGAAGAAACGGGAAATAATAACGAAAGCATGACGAACGTGACTCCATTACATTTCTTTTTAACCGTGTTGTACAGTACAACACCGAGATGCACAATCTCGTATTCATCGCTCCAAACTTTCAAAATTGTTCCGCAATGTAGGTATTCAATCCAGCGTTTTTAGTTGAATTTAAATTATAATATTATTATATTCACATATGCAAGAAACCCTAAATTGATTTGATTTAAAACATATAACAAAACAGAATTCAATCGATATAAAAAGGTGGAAATAAATTGAAGAACACGACGATTTTACCTGAGAAACGAGGAATTACGGTGAACGGCAAACCTACAAAGTTGATTCCGGTACCGGAATTCGGGAAAGAGGGATGAAATTAGGGATATAATTTGTGTTCCTAAATTATAGGATTTCCGAGATTTTGACAACCTTCCCTTACTTTGGAGGTGGATTCAACTTTGCCTTTTATAGTCTGCCCTCTAAACCAAAAGTCCATTTTGGTTTGGTTTGGGGAAAATGGAATGTTTTATTTTGTCTTAATTTAATTTAATTTAATTTAAATTAAATTAAATTGGTTTAGTTTTTTATTTCTTATTCTTAAATTGGTTTAAATTTAGAAGATTTAATTACCATTAAATTGGATTTAAGAGTGCGATGATATTTTAAATATTGGCTTATATTTAAAAATGATAGAGTTGAGATGATCGAATCAGATATATAATTGATGGTTTGATTTTTGATAATACTGTAACTGAAACGTGTCATTAACATAAAAATCAATGATAACTGATATTTCACCTACAATCTTCAATTCGCGTCATTAGTGTCAACTAAATATTCATATTCAGTTTACATATGTATATTAAAACTACAAAAAAAATTCCAAATAAAGAAAACTATATAGAGTACTTTTTTTAAAAAATAATGGTATCTTTTGAATAATCTAGTTTTGACTTCTAATGATATATAAGTAAAATATATTGAAACATAATAATTGGAATATGATAGAAGTACAAGATACATATTCCATAACTAGAAGGGTTGCAATTTTTTAATAAAGTGAATATCTTAATTAATATCCATCATTATCTTAAAATTACACTAAATAATATTTAATGACTAAATTACCCTTCATATTCATTAATGATTTCAATCTTTTCAAATCAACCATTGATTCTATAATATTTATAATAACCTCTCATTTTAAACTTTGCATATTGTCTTTTAAAATTTATAACACATATTATTAATAAATCTTTTACAAAATATATAAAAAATGAATAATTCATTTGATCCGGTCAAATTTTCAAATCGAAATTTTCACAAACATGTACATCTATTCGTCACCGCCGTTATACGCGGATAGACTGCTAGTTGAAAATAAATTACAGCATATTTGCTTAATTAGAGAATACACTCTGAGATACTCTTAAATTTCAAGAAAGAGACCTTAAAAGACAAGTGAACAGAATAACAAATTGGGCCTAGATAGACCTGAATAGGTCCTAAATTGGATTATATAAACATAACTAAACATATGATTCAACATAATGTTTTGTACAGGTGGGACTAATTAACTTTTGTTACATGCCTTCACCAACTGAATGTTTTGTACAGGTGGGACTAGTACATCTGTACATGCCTTAACCAACTGAATCATACCTTTCGTTACAACCTAGGCAATAGAAAGAACATTCAACACTTGACTGATTGGTTCCTACTTCATCTGCACAAATACACGGGCTTCCAGCTTCACATCTGGACCAATGCATGGATGTTCGAGACAAGCATTTTATCAGGCTCCATAGTACCACATAACTTTAGTATATAACCATGGTGGTTAACCACTGGTGGTCTTCCTTTGAGGATTTATCCTGCAGATAGTTCACATTTCAGGCATTCTATGATAATGAATTATAGACATAATCGTTTTGATATATGTGCCTAATCAACATTTCAATGCTTAAAGAAATCCCTGAAGTCTGACTCTCTGAAAATACAACCAAATTCCAATTCATTTGGCTATAGGGGACTACAAATAGAACAAGTTTCATTGACTTTTTTACTATAACTAGCATTGTACTTGCACAAAGCGGCGGGGTGGTGGCGGTGGGAGTTGACGGTAGTGGTGATGATGTAAAATAGTGATAAGAGTATATATGAGAGTGTTTGTGAGTTCTTTGTAGAGTGTTTGTTTATGTAGTAGAGGAGACTAGAGAGGAATATGATGTTTGGTTATATGGTGTAAGAGTTTTAAGAGTTTGCCAACTTCTAAGAAGTTGACCAAATTTACTTCATATAATACTACAGAATATAAAAAATACCCCAATAAGTTACTGATTAAAATGTATTGTCATTTGTTGATGACCACAATATACTACGAGTTACAACTATCCTGATTCAAAACAACAATGAGCCTATAGTGTCATTCTAACTTACTTTGTATAAGCAATGCAACTTTTAAGTCCACCTATTGAATGATGTGTTCGATATTGGGTATTCCAAGGGACCCACATTCATCAGGGCACCAGGGACAACTGGTCCAGGTGCTCTGATACTGTATGCCATGTGTGACAGTGAAAGATTTACAGGTGCGCCTAGTGCTGAAACTAGTGGTAGTCCTACTGTGGTTACTCCATACATGCTGACCATGGAGGAAAAAGGATATGGGGGTGGCGTGAGGGGATTGGTTGCTTAATTTACCTGCAGGCTGAGGTGCTGAAGTGTCCCCATTGTTGACACTAGTTATGTCATGAATGCTTGTTCGCCTTCTTTCTCTACTCATTGAATTCTGACGAATGAAATACTTCTGAGCATGGCTTGCGACTTGAGTGGGTGTTCTTGTCACCACAAAGTTTCTGGATATACTTCGCCAATCTCCTTTCCCGTACTTTTCCAACCCAAGAAGAAATAATCTGTTTTTTTCCATAAAAGGAAGTCAATAAAGAGAAAAATAGATTGATACTTACAAGTGAGATGAAAGTATTGACTTATGTAGCAAATTGCATTTCAAAGAAAATGATGGAAGGCGGAAAGATAGACGAGTTGGGGTGGTTTGGGTAACAAGTCAAAACGGGTCGGTTGACCCAAAACATTTTTCATCCAAAGCTTAAGCTTTTTGTTCAGAAATAATTAGGGTGTCACTTATAATTACACAAAATTATACTACTCATGTACAATCCAAACTTATGAATAAACTAATTTAGGAGGTTTTATGATCTAAAAGTATACTTAAGAGGTTTTCAACCCATCAGAAATGAAACATAACCTGAATCACCCAAATTATAAATAAATGGATCGATATTCCATCTCTAAATATGATGTATATACAAGAAAGGCAACATAACTGGTCAGGATATATAGACTCATAACTCATAAATCAAAGATATCCATATAAATTACAATTTACAAACATATATTCAGGCTTAGATGCTACATTCCAACATAATTCCATCTAACCACCAGTAATGCTACATGATATAAATAAAGAATTAATGAGTACACAAAGCTGACTATCTAGGGGTTTGAGAAGCGACACTACCATTATAACCACTGCTTGATTATCACACCATGGTTTGTTTAAGATGTGATCTATGTGTATCTGATTATTAATCAAAGACTACAATTATATTACAAGAGAAGTCAAATCTAACATGTTTCTAGGGATGGATGGAGTGAAGCATATCTAAGCTTTGTAACGTAAGAAAAGAAAACTAATGATCCTGACCACAAAAAAAAATAGAGTTGCATAATTTAATATCTAACCTGTGTTCATCTTCAGTCCAAGCAACACCTTTACGACGCTCTTGATCTACCTTTGAGGCCTTACCTCCTTGAATTGATTCACTATTACGATGCCCTAAATTGACACCTTTTTTACTGGTTCCATCATCACCTCCATGACCAGCTGACTCATCAGAACAAGTACTATAGCAAGGCAGAGGAACAATACCAGACTCAATACGGTCCAAATCTTCAACTAACAAATTGTAATGACACTTAATCTCTTCCACCGTTTTTCCTGGAACATTTTTGGCAATTTTCTCCCAACAATCATCAGAATCCTCCATATAATATGCAACCAAAGCATCCTCAAAAGCCCTATCCTGTTCTCTAGTCCATATATAATTTCGGTCCATTTCATCAGTCATTTTCTAGTAATCCCAAAATCTGTTTCGATTTTCTTAAACTAACAAAATGTAATCATGAAAGCTAGGCCAAAACACCCTAGAAGCCAACCATGGCCCGTTAGTTGATTGATACTGAACTAAAGTCACTAACCTCAACTGACTAACCAAATTATGATCCTAAATTTAACTACACGTCAATAAATAAGATCACCTTACAGCACCCTTCCCCTAATAAACGAAAAAATTGATGAATCTTGTGAAGTACTGATTCCTGCAGATGGATTAATAAAAGCAAACATGAGTCAGTCAAAACATGAGAAATGCATGACTATATTTAATACAATACAACATATTAACAAATATGGAGCAACCACAACATGGTGAATTCAAGTCACTTGTTAATCTAGAGTTGTAGTATTGATATAATCATATTACAAGACAAAATATATTACTAATAACACCTAATTTCAAAGTTTTAACAATAAAATAACTATGAAATACAAATCAATCTGAAAAAAATAAAAATAAAGCAATAAGGAATGATAATATACCCTTGATTTGACAAATTATAAGTGATTTGCAGAAGCAGGATGCTGAAATGAACAGTTTGAATGAGATAAACCCTAGAATTTGGTAGGAAATCAATTTTGAAGTGGAGTCTGACGGTGCGTCGGTACAATTAACATGATTGATGAATATATAGAGACAGATAGATATAGATATTTAGGGGGCCCCTACATACAAAGCAAGTTGAGGTATCAGCTATCATATATCCCATCTGGAACTTGCTGGGTTTTTTAATGGTCTAAGTTTTGGTATTTTTTTGATTACCACTACAATGTTGCCAAAATTGACTGCCGTTATGTTGCCAAATTTATGCAAACAGATTAGAAATGGGATCACGTCATCTTCTATGGCTGAGATTCCAAAAAGTGTCAATATTTATTTATATAATTGAATTTCTGTTCAAACTCACTATCACATATTCCCATCAGTTCGTGGGGTAATTCAATACCATACGTTTAAGCTTTTTTGTATTGGTTTCAATAATACCAGAGGTAGTACAATGAGACACCGTGTATTCTTGTGTTATTGTTGCATATTCTCCTCGAGTTCACTTATGTAATTAAGATATCATGATTATTATAAACTACTAACGATATGGGTATGGCTTAGTGGTAAGAGCACCTGAATGACTTCCTAGAAATCATTGATTCGATCCAGGAGGTGTACCAGACAAAATGTCACGAGGGGGCAAACTCAAAATAATAACCATATAATCATATACTAGTAAGGTACTTGTGCAATACAACGATAATAATTAGTCCCCTTTTGTTAACACGTCAGTTAAAGACTTATGTATTATAAAACATTTTAGGGAATCGATTTTTTTTATTACATCGCACGTATGTTGATTTTTTGAAGAAAAAAAAAGTTATAACTTTTTCCCCCAAAAAAACTCAAATAGCATATAATTAAGGGGTTATGACTTTATTTTTTTTAAAATGTATTAAATTTTACACATTTTATTATTGTATGATGCGAACTTTGAAAATTAAAATTGTATGTATTTAAGATTCAAAAAGTATCTATCGTATGAGGTTTGTTTTGTTTTTATACATACATTTTTTTTGTAAGTTATATTAATAAAATAGTAAGTTAAGTATATATACAATAGACGTTTTCATAACTTCAATACATATTATACAACTATTAAAAGTTCGATCTTACAATAGTAAAAAGTATAAAATTCACTACATTAAACCCTATATTTATGTATGTTGATTATTAGTATTGAAAGATATAACTTTTTCGTAATAGAGTTTTGTATATTAATTAAAGTGCATATTATATTGATGAAAAAATAAATTAAGTTTAACTAAATCGATTTAAACAAGTCTACCAAAATAATTTGATTCACTTTAAAAATTTAACGGTGGTACTCCGAGAGAGATAATGAAACATTACGGAGTACTTGTTAAAAAGAATAGAATAGACCAACTAAATAACAGGATTTTATTTTAATTATTAGTTATAAAGATAACGATATTTATGTTTTATTTACTTGTCTCCTGTGATAGTATGAATGTTTAGATGGGCTGAACTTATTGGGCCAGAGGGCAGACAAGGTATACAAATCAAATAAAAAAAAAATTACATGTTTTTCGAAAAGTCAGTGTGGGCAGTGGCCCACATGGCACCCACTATGCTACCGCATCTGGTTCAATCCGCTCTAGGTAAATATTTACCAAATGGCTAGGAGAAGGTTCGAAAACGATCACGACAACGGTTAGATCGCGTACATCACGAACATAGGCCCGGTCACCCCTGAAGAAGTTTGTTATACCCTTTTCAAAGTAAAATTATTATAAACTACTCCTTATTGACATTCTAAAAAAAATTAGTAAATTTTGGACCTTGAAAAATGACAAGGACCGTGGGACCATGTCCCCTTGTGCGGTCCAGGTTAGCCCCTAGTGGGAAGCGGACTCTGGTCAACAATCACATTAGTCATCAGTTACATTAGTTAGTGGCTACAATCGTCAGTGGTCACGTGGAATATGAATTTCACCAAAATTAAATTTCAAAATATGGTTTTCTTTCGGTTCAATGATCCAGTTTCATAACATATACGGAGTACTTAGCACCCGGGTGATTATTTCTGTTATGCATCACATCATATTGAGCAATTCTCAAAAATGCAAGAAGTTAAGAAGGTTAAAAGGTCTGGATCCCTACAGGTTTGACATAAAAAGCATATTTGACAAGATCATACGAGCTCTAATGCCAATTACAGAGTGACCATCATACAATTTTCTTGGAAGATGCAAACTATCAGTTGAACAATTTTACTATTTTGCAGCAGCAACAAGTGCAGATCTGACTCGGGTAAAAGTAGAAATCATTGATCCCAACTGTAACTTGTCATTGCACCCGAAAGTCAACCTGTACCTGCAAAACCAAATAACAATCACAACAATTAATTTCAGCAACTATGGAGTAGGCAATTGTATTGGGTTTCACCTTTAACGTACTCCCTACTAGTTTTGGATAGAAAATTTACTCTCTATATATTTTCCAAAGGGATTAGTGCAGGGAAATGTACTTAACTTTAGTCCGATCTCTATAGTGTGTACCCAACTTCATTTTGGTCTATTGTGTGTATCAACCTTTCCTTTTGATCTATTATGTGTATCCGACTGACGTGACACCCGTTTTTGATGATGTGTCAATGACGTGGCACATTATACGGTTGCCACGTTATCATATTAGATATTGGATACATACAATAGACCAAGTTGAAAAGTTGATACACACAATAGACCAAAACGAAGTTGGGTACACACTGTAGAGAACTGACTAAAGTTAAGTAAATTTCCCTGCACTAATCCCTTTTCCAAATATAGAAAGCACCGACTCAATGAATTTTGATTGCAGACTTAGCTTTTCATATGGAAGGGCAAAGGAATGATATTCATATAGCCAGATCCATTTGTGTTACCGGTTTTCTATGGTTAAGATTTTCGCCATATTACTCATCTAGATTAAGAAAAGAATTTGCTAATTTTGGAATTAAATTAACCCAAATAAAATGCATAGATCGAGCAACAATACGGCCAACTATCCATGTCTCTTAGTAAGCCCCAAGTGGAAGACATGATTTCTGAACTTAATGCATCATGATCCAAGGTTTGAGCCAAAGGTGGCAATTTCAACCCATTTATGGGTAAATGGGTCGATTTTGTCAATACTTTTTCTTTAATGGGTCGCTTGGCTATATTTTATTTTATTGTTTTAGTTTTTTACTAGAATAAAAGAGGAGTTGAATGGATCGAAAGTCACCAGAAGTGAATTTCATAATGCATGACCCTCCTGAATTGTTTCATTAAAAAATATTAGATTATTTTTTGTCATAATACAGATTCGTAATAAGACTAATACATTCATTTATGTATACAATTCTGTGGCTGCCGACCCGAATGTTTTAGCCCATACTGAAAAAGCTACCAAGCAAAGCTCATTTTGACTGGTTATCAAACTGAACCCTACCGACCTGCCCAATCCCACCATTTTGCCACCTCTAGTTTGTGCTGATCAAAAGTGCAGATTTTAGTGGGTGCATGCTCTTAACGAAATTGGACAGAACCCTATGCAATTGTACTGGAAGTAAAATGAAATGAAGTAAAATGAAATGAAGGAAAAAGTACATACTCGATATCAGCCAAGTCGTTGATGAGTTGGACTCTAACATCCGAAGGCATCTTGATTCTAAAAACAAACCTGGAAACACACATTTTCTTGCAAAATGAGCTGCAAAATATTTAGTTGCTTAGTAGCCAGAAAAACGGGAACTTACATAGTTACTTCTCTTACAATGTCCACCAGAGCCAATCCTTTTGTTGCCTTCATATGGGATATTTCTACAAGAAGTTAAGTACCAACCAAAGAAGATACAGAAGGTTTTAGCTTTTAACGGAAAGAAAAAAAAAAGGAAAGTAAAAACAGAAGAGAATGAATGAATGAACATCCTGCAAACAATCAGATGCATGCCAACAATTTAACTTTAAAAAAAAAAAAAAAAAAAAAAAAAAAAAAAAAAAAAACATATGTTGGATACTTTGAAAGCTGTATGAAAATGGCTCATTCAGTAGCCAGTACGATATCTGCTCAATGTCTTTAGGCAAAGGGTTTCCAGTGCAGAGGTAGACAGCTTCTTCGGTTATCCGCTTAGAGGCCATATGAGTCGACTGCATGATCAAACACTGGAGCTATTAGCTTAATTCTAATTGTGAATGGACATCAGATATCAGCTAGAACTACAACCCGCAGATAGAACAATCAGAAGTTGTTCAACAGTAATCAATAAATTAAAATGACCTGCAAAATGTTCAAAGCCTTCCTCATATCACCATTGCTTAGCCTTACAAGAGCTGTTAATCCATCTTCCGTCACATCAAGCCTAATATAACACATTATTATAACAGTATTAACCAGGGGTTTCTTTAGTAATGTGACATATCATTAACAAAATCTCATTAATGCAAAGCTAAAAAGCCGCAGTACCATGAAAAAGAAATAAGGTTTCTCGAAAAGTATTTTATTCCATTAGCAAAAGTTGTGCATATCTTGCAACAACGACAAACTTACCCTTCGGCAGTAATAACGTGTTTAAGTCGCTCATTGACATGAACAGCATCCAGAGGAGCAAACCGAAACCTAGTGCACCGTGATTGCAATGCCGGAATGATCTTGTTCACATTGTTACAGATAAGTGCAAACCTAGTGCTTTTCGTGTATCTCTCAATCACTACATTGAGAAAACATATAACAATGAGTAATCGACACAAGTACAACCTAGTTGCTTTAACCATTACAATTTACCTCGACGAAGAGCAAATTGCGCATCTTTTGTCATTGCATCTGCCTCATCCAAAAGAACCAGCTTCACTGAAGCTTTTGCACTAACAAAAAAATACAAAAATATAAGAATGGCCAACTAACTCAAACCCTAGATGGAAAAATTTCTAAAAATCAGTCAATAAACACGGAAGGGAAAATTACCCAAAAGAAAAGCTTTGAGTACTAGCAAAATCCTGAATCTGCTGCCTAACAACATCAATTCCACGTTCATCAGAAGCATTAAGTTCCAAAACCATATTATGCATTTGCACCCCAAAAAGCTTTCTAGCAACAGCAAGAATCGTGGATGTTTTACCGGTTCCAGGTGGTCCGTACAGTAACAGATGAGGCATTTTGTTTTCACTAGTAAGCCTATCAACTGTTCACCGAAATGCCCCAACGAAAATACACAAAATTAACACTCAATTCAGCATAAATTCGAAACCTTAAACATAAGAAAACAACAATAATAAGTACCATACTTGTATCGATGATATCGCGGTGAGCGGCAACATCGGCCAGAGATTGAGGGCGGTACTTTTCGACCCATGGAGTGGTTTTGGTGTGAGCTGGTGGCGGAGCGACTACGGTTTTGCCTTTGTAGTTGTTGGGTTGTTGATATGGTATATCATCATCGATTTCCATCACATCCGCCATTTTTAGTCTGAAAGAAAGAAACAATGGTGTTGATGATGATGATGATTTGCGCGGGAGTAGAAATGGAGTCAATGGCGCGAGTGTGTGACAGACCTTTTGGCCTAGGGCACCAACTTATATTTATTTACTGTTTAGCGTTTAAAAATTATATATGCATAAAGAAAGTTGGAAAATAAATCTACAAATAAATGATCAAAGTTGTACATTTGGAAAATTGAAGGGTCAAAATAAAAAGTAACTTTTTCTTTGAGGTTATATAAGAGCATAGTTCTTCTTTAGTTGGTTGTTCAATTTTGTCAGCTCAGAATCACGTCAGCACAATCAAAACTGATGAAAGACTGACTAAACACTGCCAACAGTCATTTCTTTAGTTTCATTTCTGTGACCCACTGACTATTAATTTAATTTTTTTAAACACAAATTAAATAAAAACTCTTTCATTAAACTTAAAAAACATTACATTAATTAAAATAAAAATATTACGATAATTAAAATAAAACAATACAATAAGTAAAAAAATATATACATTTATTGAAACAATTAAATAAACTAAGCACGATTTTGACGACGAAAGCTACGTGGGAGGTGCCAAATGTGTTCGATGAGAGCATTACGAAATTGATGATGAACCCTTTGGTCGCGTAGTTCCTTGTCCATGCGCATTTGTGTTGCAACCCTCTCGTCCCACGTACGTCTTGGTCTATTTATCGGGTCAGACAAATAATCTTCCTCAAGTTGACATATATTGCGTCTGTCGTCCTCGGTGATCATGTTATGTAAGACAACACACGTGTACATGATTCGTTTAATTTTGTTGACGCTATATGGCCTTGCAAGATTTTTAATAGTTGTCCAACGTCCATGAAGCACACTCCGAATGCTTGTTCTACATCTTTTCGTGCCGATTCTTGGTACCTTTTGAACTTCAGATTCTTTTCCTCTATCAGACATTTAAACGACTTAACAAGAGTCGCCCATTCCGGATAAATTTCATCGGCGAGGTAATATCCTTTCGTAAAGGTTTGGCCCCTAATAATAAACGGTTATGCGGGCGCTCGATCTTGTAGTTGTCGCACCCCCAAATTATGATGCAGCAGAAGTCGGGTCGGGGCGCGACTAATCAGAAATCATTACACAAAGTCACATCGAACAACCACTATATGCGTCGTTTTGAAAACAGCACAAAAATAGTGCATTGATAATCCAATTGTTTACATCAATTTCTGAGTTCGCGAATGGTCCTAGAGATTCTAATACATAACTAATATTACAAAATAGTAATGCAAGAAAAAAAATCTCCGATGTTTGTAAATCATGCGTCTTGAGCTATTATATCTTGGAGTAATCCTACTCCTGTTGTGAACCTGAGAATACATACTAAAATGGTCAACAATAATCTTGGTGAGTTCATAGGTTTAGATATCAAAATATAAATGTGAACCACGAGATTTCCATGTTTGTTTGTATAGTAAAACTGCGATAAATAAATGTATACTACTGCCATGAGCTCATAGTCCGAAGCTTAACCAATATGAGTTTGCCTCCTGCAGATGCCTAATCCAGAACATCCGTATGAACAAATAATAATGCGCCCGTTTGACCAGTTAGAGCTACTAACCCGGACGGGGATGGTCAATCCCAAATAGATCTATTCATTAATACTCGCGCTAAGATCCATACTAACGAAACTATGATGTGTAGAGGACTTGTGTGTGGATTATGAAAGTGAAACTCATGCAATCCGTATATGTGTAAATCTGTACTCGTGTTCATGAAAATAGTGCATGTATTCTCACCCCAATAGTTAAAACAGTAAAAGTGTGGCTATGAGACTCACCTGAGTCTTGGCAAGCTACGTTTATAACAATAAACGAGTATCTGAAAGCAAGTAAATCAATCCGTGGGTTCTCCGAACCCGCAACCTTCTAATGCCCTAAGCACATAAGGTTGTATGTAAGTGAATGTCTCAAAAGACCATCCATGCTAGTTGTCCACTCAACTAGTGATGTTAAATGTTGTTTGTTCTTCGATTACGTTTAGAAAACATGTACGGCCCGTTGGTGACGAGTTTGTTATAATAATATTTCTCACAATTTGTATTATTTCATTTGTTGCGTTTTATACCTTGTTATTGTATTTCCCTATCGTTCTTGTGTGTACTTAATTCGAGGCCAATCAAATGTTTTGTGGACATAGTATACGAACTTATCATGGTGTAGCGAACTTGTGACAAGTTCGCTGGTTGACACAGATAGGAAAAATGGGTAGCGAACTTAAAGTGCGAACTTGAAAGTGGGTAGCGAACTTATTAATACTGTTAGCTTTAAAGGTAGCGACACAAGGTTAGTGTCGCTAGTTAATACTGCTAGTGTAAGTGTTGCGACACAAGGGTAGTGTCGCAGTTTAATACTGCTAGTTATAAATGTCGCGACACTAAGGTAGTGTCGCGGGTTTGTACTGTTCGTTGTGAATGTTGCGACATCCGGGTTGTGTCGCATTGACTTTCTACCGCTCACTTAGTTTCCACTGTTAATACTGTTGGTGTGTTTAACTCTGATACCAATCTGTTTCTACTGCTAGCACGTTTTACATGGTTTCCACTGTTAGTTTATTTTACTTTATTACTACTGCTAGTGCATTACCTAGTTTCCACTGCTAGTTCGTTTACATAGTTTCTACTGTTAGTGCATTTTACCTAGTTTCCACTGTTAGTGCATTTTACCTAGTTTCCACTGTTAGTGCATTTTACCTAGTTTCCACTGTTAGTGCATTTTACCTAGTTTCCACTGTTAGTGCATTTTACCTAGTTTCCACTGTTAGCACGTTTTTCATAGTTTCTACTGCTAGCACGTTTTCCTTTATTACTACTGTTAGCACATTTCCTCGGTTACCACTGCTAGTTCATTTCCTTGGTTATCACTGCTAGTCCGTTTACTCGATTACTACTGCTAGCTCGTTTCTTAGTTACCACTGCTACCCTCGTTTCTACTGCTCGTTATTAGTTTCTACTGTTCGTTTCTGAAATTCGTTTTTGTTCGAGGGTTTCGATTAAATGAGTTTGCTTTGGACCCGAAACTATTACAAGACAAATATGAATATTTTTGCACTCGTAAAAAGTAAGTTTTCATATATTTTGGTAATCCCGAAAGTGTTCGATTTTTTTTTTGGGACAGGAATACAAACGATTCTCTGGTAGATTACTTTTATAATGTCCGTTTTAGGGTAACTTCAAGTAGGTTTTCAGTTTAGACTTTGTGAGTGAACTTACTAGCATGTTAGATCAATAAAATCTTATGAATAACAAAATAAGTTGAGAAAAGTGTGTTCTTACCCGAAATATGTATAACAAACGAGATGTGTAGGAAAATGGTGAAGCTTGACTCCTTGTTACCAGTAAGCTTTCTTGTGATTTTTGGTGAGAATTGAGAGTGAAAGTGGAGATGGAAAGATTTCTGGTTGTGGTTGCCGTGAGGAGAGAAAAAAGAGAGAAAGTTTTGGGTAAAGTTCTGAAAGTTTTGACCAATGAAGGGTTAAGTTGTGTGTGTAAGTAACCAAAATGATGATATTCCATTGGGAAATGTGGGGGCCGGCCTAGGAATTCTTAGGCTTTGCAGAATTTCATCTAAGGTGGGCTCCACCTGATTTCACCTACTTACCCAATTTATTTAAATTGGTTTGTTTGTTTTAAATGAATTGTTATATTATTATTTGAGTTCTCCTTTTATTTATCGGGCGCGATCCGTGTGTTTGCGTTACTTACAACGCGTACAAGGTGTTATTATAATATAAGTTAAATAACGACCAATTAATATAGTTACGTTATTTAAGAAAAGTTTTTCACCAACGTCCGTATTTACCGTGTCGGATTCTATCCGATTGAAATTGCGTAATTAATATTTAATTACGTACGTGCGTATCATACAATATACAAAGTGTTACTGTAATTAGTCCTATTTCACACTAATTACATGTAGTAATTACCTATCTTTGGTAATAAAATGATGACCTAATTTGCCGGGTGTCACACAAATCGAGTGATTCTTGAGTCTAAAATCAAGTTTAATGAGTCTACTTTCGAACCCAAGTGGTTTGGTATTTTTCTGAGGTCGTTTGGTATGGGAAAACGATTTTACAAAAGTAGGTGTCCGGACTGTCCTTTTTGACAGAAAAGTTAGTCAACTTTGCAAAGGCATATCTTGAGATCTACAAACCCAAATAGACTGAAACCACTTGGAAAGGTTCATATTTTCTGTTACCTTTAAAAGTTGTACTTGCATGTTTTCTTAAGATCTGTAAAACTCGAGATATAGTTGAAACACTGAGCAAAGGTCTAAAATTCGACCTGTTGGACCTCTGTTTGGTTCTTGGACGATTTCATGACTTGCACTTGACCAAAAATTTTGAAAAATTTACTGGAAGTAGCTAAGACATGTATGAACAACAATAATTTTTCTTGTATTTTATTTTGAAGCTTTGATTCGTCAAAACGAGCCACGAAAACCGCCCAAAAACCGAAAGAAAAGCCGTGGTAACTGTTTTGCAACAAATATAAAACGACACTTTCGGGTCAACCACAAAGTCACATCGAACAACCACTATATGCGTCGTTTTGAAAACAGCACAAAAATAGTGCATTGATAATCCAATTGTTTACATCAATTTCTGAGTTCGCGAATGGTCCTAGAGATTCTAATACATAACTAATATTACAAAATAGTAATGCGAGTCCTCTACACATCATAGTTTCGTTAGTATGGATCTTAGCGCGAGTTTTGAAGAATAGATCTATTTGGGATTGACCATCCCCGTCCGGGTTAGTAGCTCTAACTGGTCAAACGGGCGCATTATTATTTGTTCATACGGATGTTCTGGATTAGGCATCTGCAGGAGGCAAACTCATATTGGTTAAGCTTCGGACTATGAGCTCATGGCAGTAGTATACATTTATTTATCGCAGTTTTACTATACAAACAAACATGGAAATCTCGTGGTTCACATTTATATTTTGATATCTAAACCTATGAACTCACCAACATTATTGTTGACCATTTTAGTATGTATTCTCAGGTTCACAACAGGAGTAGGATTACTCCAAGATATAATAGCTCGAGTCGCATGATTTACAAACATCGGAGATTTTTTTTCTTGCATTACTATTTTGTAATATTAGTTATGTATTAGAATCTCTAGGACCATTCGCGAACTCAGAAATTGATGTAAACAATTGGATTATCAATGCACTATTTTTGTGCTGTTTTCAAAACGACGCATATAGTGGTTGTTCGATGTGACTTTGTGTAATGATTTCTGATTAGTCGCGCCCCGACCCGACTTCCGCTGCATCATAATTTGGGGGTGCGACAATTTGGTTAAGAAATGAGTTAGATATCATGGATCAAAGTCGGGTTAAGTTTTTGTCCAGTGGTTAAAGTTATTATCCGAAAGTTTTTAGTATTATCTTTTGGTTTTCGGTTTAGATTTTGGACATAATTAGCAATAACGAACATCTAACATGTATATTAACATTATCCAAGGAAGGTAAAAAAGATTTGAAGAGATTCTTACAAGAAAAAGTTGATCTAAAGCCGAAATGAGGAAGAAAGGGCTGCTGCGGGTCGTTTCTTGTTTCTTCGCTCGTTCCTCTTCTTCGTGGTGTTGTAAATGATGGAGATGATGGCTAGATCACATGGAAGGTGCTGAGAGAGGTGGTGGTGGTGGTGAATTAGGGCTGGTAGTTGAGAGAGAGTAGGGGAAACAAGAAATAAGTGAGTGTTAAGTGTGTGTAGTGAATGAGAAATCTTGCAAGGGTGAGATTAGTAAGGGGGCCAAGGGTGGGCCATTGGGCCGGTTTTTCCTGGGCCTGGGCTGGGCTGAATTGGGCTTGGCCCATCGTGGTCTCGGGCTCGTGACTCGCTCCTTGATTTCGTGTTACGTTACTCGTTGGGTTAAACGTTAATCGCGCTTCTTAAAATTTTTATCATTAACGTTTAGTTTTCGTGTTTTAAATTTTTAATACGTAATTGTTAATTTAACTTGACCAAATGTTTTTAAATATATTATTGAACATTTTCAAAATATTTGACAGGTTCCGTTCGGTGTCGGTTTCGTTTTGCGCGTTTTCGTCGCGTACGATACGTTTTATACGAAACGTAAAGCGTTTTAGATATTGTCGTAATAATATAAGTTAAATAACAATTATTTATCATAATTAGGTTATTTAATAAAAATGTTTTTCACCAACGTCCATATTTATTGTGTCGGATTCCATCCGATCGAATTCGCATAATTAAAATTAATTACGTACGTGCGTATAAAACAATATACAAAGTGTTACCGTAATTAGTCCTATTTCACACTAATTACAAGTAGTAATTACCTATCTTAGGTATAAATGATGGCCTAATTTGCCGGGTGTCACAGTAGTAGATCATTAAAAAAATTTGATTCATTAAGGACATTAATGTCGTTGTTTGAACCAGTCGGACCAAAATAAGCGTGCCAAATCCACAAATCATAAGAGGCGACCGCTTCGAGCATGATGGTTGGATGGCCATGATCACCTCGCGTGTATTGACCTTTCCAAGCTACTTTACAATTTTTCCACGGCCAATGCATACAATCGATGCTTCCGAGCATACCCGGAAAACCATGCAACTCTTGACGTTTGGCTTGTAAACGTTGAACATCTTGGAATGTTGGTTTTTTAAGGTATTCGCTCGAGAATAAATGAAGTATACACTTGAAAAAGTTATCCAAACAATCGTATGATGTTTGTTGACCCATGTGTAAATATTCATCAAAAGCATCGGCCGCGATACCGTACGCCAGTTGGCGTACGGCAGACGTTACCTTTTGGTAAATGTTGAAACCAAGTTTACCGGTAGCGTCATGACCTTGAAACCAAGTCCGCCGTCGCCTTTCGTCGCCAAAGTGAAGGGGAGCAACCGACGAAGCCGTGCCATCGGCATCGGTTCGCCGGCCTTCGTCAGCTTCCCAACCGATGAAACCGTTGGGAACGGTCTAAGAGTTATAAGTCCAGAGAATGGACGACTAAATATATTCGTAATTTAATATTTAATATATATACATATATATAGGGTTGAGTTCTGGTGAAAACAGAGAGTTAAAATAAAAATGGTGAAAACGAACTCAATTTGTATTCACATTTTTTTTAGTTGTGGACTTTTATTTTTTTCGTTTCACATACGTTTTTTTTAATGTAAACCCCTACATTTTTTTTTATTTTCCAAAAATTTTCATTGTGAACCTTTTTTTTTTTTTTGCTTCACAAAATGTTGGAAATTTTTTAATTGTGAAGCTTAATTTGTTGAGATTCACATAAATTTATGAATGTGTGAAGCTTAATTTTCAACCTTCACAATTCGTAAATTTTATGTGAAGCCAAAAAAAATAATCTTCACATTTAAAAATTAAGTGTGAAGCAAAAAAAAAAATCAACTTCACACTTTATAAAATTGTAAAGGTCAACTGTTTTTACCGTTTTTATTTTATCCCCTTGTTTTCACATGATCACAATTATATATATATATATATATATATATATATATATATATATATATATATATGTATGTATATATATATTCTTAATTCTTATTTTTTTTAATTGTGTGCAATTGTCAAAAAAGATAACTAATCCTATTTTGTATTTTGTGTATCAATTATTTTTTTCTGTTCAAAATGGATAACTATTTCATAAACACGCGTTAAAGGGTATATGTTATCAATTATGAATTGTAATGTAAGGTTAAATACTTTTTTAACGTACAAGAAAGTTAATAATGTAAGGATAAATATCATTTTTCAATGTTTAATTACAATTATTTGAAGCAATTGATGTTTATGAATTGAACATATACCCTTTAATGTGTAGTTTTAAATTAGTGATACCTTTTAAACACAAAAAGTTACCCTTTAATGTGTAGTTTTAAATTAGTGATACCTTTTAAACACAAAAAGTTAGTATGTACCTCAAAATGCTGGAAAATGAATTAATTGTTCCTTTTCAATAATTTTCCCTTCTGTGTGTGATTAGTTCTCTTTCTGAAACGAATATTAATTAATGAATTTTTACAACCGTTAGTATACCTGAACATGTTATTTTCATCACATTACATTTTCTTCCCTAATGACTTCACAATGTATCTATTCGTTATCTTACTTAATATTAGCATGAAAGTTCGATAACCCAAATGGTAGACTCGTGCATTTATATTTCCGTAATCATTACGACTCGATTATCTTTCACATTATTGCAACATACCTAGCATAAGTCTCTTTTGGTCGTCAGATCGTAGTTTTCTCATATTTTTTGTTTCAAATTGGCTGTTTATGTTCATTAATTTGATTAAGATCATATTTTAAAATAAAATATCTGTTTTGCTTTCTTAAAAAGGACTTCCTAAATGCACTTTTTAAAGGGATACGATGTCATAATGGTATTGATTATATGGCAAATTCACATAGTTTTTGGCATAATATAATTAGACTAACAGAGCATAACCTTACAAGTGGTGTGGCATAATATTAACTCTATGTCATATAGGACTAAACAACATTGCTTGTGTACACAACAGCAGCCTAAAAAACTAATAGCTCAACCATAAATCTTTTGAAAGAGAAGTCGCATCAATACAAGCAAATCTGCTATCTAAACGAGGGATAAAGAAGGAAAAATCTCAGGCTACTGGAATCTTGGGTTCTCCTAAATTTACAAAGGCCTGTGCACGAGCCATGCGAGCCAAAGCTGCATTCCATGACACGAGATGGTCCATGAAAACGTTAGCATAGCGGGCTTTGTCGTTCTGTTGACACAAATAACAAAACAGATATAAAGTCATTTTAGCAAGAAAGTAGAGGTGGCAAATAACTCAGAATTGCCACATCCATAGGAAACGATTGTCCGAATGAAAAAGGATGTTTCAAATAATTATTTACCTTGTAGTCCAGATAATACGCATGCTGCAAAATAGAGAACGGAAGTTAGAACAAATACTTCAAGCCATACACTCCCTCAGCTCAAAAATAAATGCTAAAAATTCCCCTTTCCATGTCTCAAAGTAAAAGAAGCAGTTTCCTGGTTCAAAAAGTTGGAACAGAAAAATACATTCTCACTCATACTTGTTACGAAATATGGACTATTGGTTTTAATAAGCACAATCATTTTTAATGAAATATTAGATACTCTACATAAAGCTTTCATTGAAATATCAGTTTAGTCTAACATAGCATTTATTTCGAGTCGGGTGGACCTTTTATCAACCATCATGGGGGGGGGGGGGGGGGGGGGGGGGGGGAGAGAGAGAGAGAGAGAGAGAGTTGTCATACCTCCCACATATCCAAACTAAGAAGAGGCTGTGCAAGCAGAGGAGATCAAAGGATTAGTAAAAGGAAAGATAAGACATTGACAAAATACAATATAGCATGATATGGAAACTCGCTTACAATATCATCCCACACAAGTGGGGTTATAGCATTTGTCGTTGTAGCTATCGCAAGTCGTCTCTCATTCCGCTTTACTGAAATGGGACAACAGCATCAACAACAAAATCAGAGAGGACCCAATAAAAGTGATCAAGCCAGACAGCACCCAAGGAAAAGATAACATAACTAAGCTTTATTGATGCCATTCTAGGAAGAAAAATAAAAAAGCTCAATCAAATACTATAACCAAATCATGGTGCCTCTCAATTACACATGCATATTTACCCTCGTTTTGAGAATTGTTATATATTTTTCAACATAACTAAGAGTGTCTGTCTATACAATGACCCTGATGGCTTGGTGGAGTCATAACATTAAGAATATATGTAGCACATCTTCCCATATGGAAAGGTCTAGTAATGTAAAAGTAGCCAAATTAGAGATCGTAATCTCAACCCATTTTCTTAATAATGGGTCAATTCGGGTTTTGTGTTATCCCTAACAGCTCAAACGTGTAGGATCAAGAGACATAAGATAGTCATATAAAAAGTTTACTTTGAATAATGTAGCAAAAAAGTGTCATATAGTTTGTTTATCGCCTTCTAAAAAGTAGGATGCAAAGACAACACAATGAACCAGAAAGTAACTATATGTGGCAAGATACATACAAACAAGCCAAACCCAGCCAGAGCCGAATAATGTGAGGGCAGTTTCGATGAACTCGTCTCTGAAATTTGAAAAGGAACCAAAATCCTTTTCAATCTGATCAAGTAGACCCAATATTGGTAAGTTACCACCTCCTGGTTGCATGGAGTCCCAGAAGAAATCATGATTCCAGACCTGAAATATACAATGTGTATTATGACTTGAAAGAACTCTTCTTGTTGGACTCAAAGAACAAAGCTACCCAACAAGTTTTAAGGTAAATCTTAATTTCTCGGTAGAATAAAAGAGGGAACATAATCTTGATGTTCTGTCACTATTATCCAAAATGGATAAGTTGCACCATTTACCTGTTACAATATGCCAATTCAAGCTTTTAAAACTACATAATTCTTACAAAATACTTCGTTTGCGCTACCGACTTGGAAACACAGTGACAGACCCCTTTACTTATAAATCTGAATTGCTCATTCGAAACAATTGTAATGGCCTCTCGAAAGTTATATTGTAAGAGTATATAACATCAAGGCACACAAGAATCAGGGCTTCAGCTATAAGTCATCAATTTAGAACAGAGAAAGGTAACATAAGTACATAACTAAGAAGTCAAAGAAAAAGCATTCTGCAAAGCCGCAATAGAGTTCATGGGTTGTTCAAACCTGAGCAGCAACATTAAATTCTGGCAATGGATTTCCATTATTATATGTCACTCTGATCAACTCATCCAATGTGTACCCGTACAATATATCATCTTTAGCTAGATACTTGTTCAAACTTTCCACATAACCACGGTGATGCTCTCCCCAGTGTACCTCAAGCGTTCTCTGGCTCATGTATGGCTCTAGAGCATCCTGAATAAACATAGAAGCAAAATCAGTAGCTAACAAATATGGCCCAGAAGTGAAGCTTTACATTTCATAGCCCAAGACCAATATCACATATATTCAATAGCTTAAAATGGTGTTCCAAATTTAAGTCCTTCTCGTGATTTTATTTCATTGTTCATCAACTTGAAGATTTAAACACCATCCTACTTTTGTTTTAGCATAAGACCTTTCAACAGCTAAAATGAAAAACTTAGTAGTTTTCCCTCAATTTATTCCGCATATGGTGGTGGTACTTTTAGATGTAATATAATAAAGAAACTTACAAAATTATAAGATGGAGATTTCAAGCTATAGTAAGCACAAATCTTGTTTGGCTTCTTCAAGACAAGATTTTTCCTTCTCTGACTTTTATCCTGACATGTCACAAAACCAATAAAGATCGATCAAATTAATCCAGTTAACATGATCAGAATCGCGAATAATGCAATATCTACAAATAATAAATAAACTTACAAGTTTATAAGATGATGACTTCAATCCGTTGTAAGCAATAAAGTTTGTTGACCTATTTAAGTCATGAACTTTCCTTTTTTGCTCATTATACTGCCATGACATTTAACCATTAAAGATTTATTACATTAAATCCTCTTTAATTACATTAAACCACTAAGGCTGATCAAAACAACCAAAACTATATCATGAATACTAACATATATCAACAATACAAACTGAACTAAAGACATGCTTCTACAAACCTTATTTCCAGAGAGTTTGACATTTTAATTATACAAACAAGCAATTATACGTATATATGTGTGTCTATATATCTCACCTCACAAGCCAAGGTGCAGCTGTTAAACCGTGTAAGTTCATTGGAAGTGGTAATAGAGCTTGAGAGGCAAAGATAGTTACCACAGGACCAACTCATATCTACTAAACCCCTCTTTCTTGCACCTTAATGAACGACAACTGCAGTTCAAATGAGTATTATCGACTTAATTCGACTATACGAGTATAAAACAATAAGAAAAAAGTAGCATGTTATCTCTTGGAGGCATTTCCGCAAACAGTTGGTGTCCTAATAAATTTAAGACATGGCAAGGAGCAAACCTAAATGGGGTTGTCTCTGGTCTGTTCGTATCGAATGTTTGTGTAATGGCTTGTGACTGTTTGTTAAAATAAAAGGGTGTTGTCTTATGTTAGTGTTGTGTTTGCTGGAACTTCAACTGAGGGTAAGGTCAAGTATTGAATAGATAGTAGTGTACCGACCTTTTATGGGAATTAGGGTAAAGGTCATATTATCCATTGACCAATAATCATCTTTTTCACCGAACAAAAACAAGTTTTTGTGAACAAAGGTAAAAAACCCTAAGAGTCTTTTGTTTTTTTCTGGCTGGTAGTTGAATTCTGAATAGAGAATTATTAAAATTGTTTGATAAGTAAAAAATACAAACATTTGAATACATATGTTTCACCATTTTTTAACGTGACACAAACTCCACGAAGAGAATACTGAGTTACAAACGACTCAACTTACGAAAAAAGAAAATTACAAAAGTTTCTCAACACAAAATAAATAAGGGTTAAGTATATGAAAATGTAATTATTTATACTATGACATTCATAGTAGGTAATAAAGTATTCGGCATTTCATTGTGTGTAATAAACTTTCAGTTTATTGATATTATATGTATTTTGATAACGTGTCAACTTATAATGATGACACGTGTCAACTCATACAACTGGCACGTAAGTAAAAATACTAAAACTTATATACCATAACGATGAATAATAAGTTTATTACACGCAATGAAAACCCGAATAGGTTGATACACACTATGAACGTCAGACTATAAATACTTACATTTCTGTGCATTTAACCCAATAAACAAATTGTCATGAAATAAAAAAATGAAATACATGAACCAAAAAAGAAATGAAATATTGTTTAATACGTAAACTAACATATCAAAATCTATTTATGAGAGATAATAGAGAGAACGCAAGGGGATTTTTTTATCAATTAGAAGTTTTAAGCAATTGTAAATAGCTTATCGAATAAACGATTTTTCAGCTTGATTAAGACCCAGTTTGAAAAAAAATATCAAAACAAATTAGTGGTCTTTAACTTACTGAATAATACGACTACTATTTTTTAAGACATTACAAGCTCAATCAAAAGACCCCTAAATCATACTCCCTCCTTCTTACTCAAATGTCCACTTTAACTATTCATATAGTTAAAGTTTATAACCACTAAAATCTATTTTGATTTATTGTAACATGAAAGTGGATATTTAATTGGGATAAACCAAAATAGTAATGTGAACATTTACAGTGGGACGGATGAAGTAATAACAAACATTTTAGTTTTCTCTTTGAGCTTTTAACTGTTGTACATTGCGGTAGAATTGTGTCAATCATTTTTTATCTAACGCAAACGTCCTTGTAGACTGCAAAATGTAGGGTTTTTGTGGATTAAATCATTGGTTCAATCCCAACTTCCTGCAATTCGCGAGAAACAACTGAACATTACATGTAGTTCTATTATTGGAAACTCGCCTTGAATCTAAAGAATTCCGAATTAGAATCAACCATCTAAACAACGTGAAACACATATATTTAAATACCTGAGTTTTCTAATTTTAAAATCGATGCTGGTTTATTTAATGCACTACAAACTACTCTTAGAAATTGGAACTAGAACACATGTGGTTTGCCCTTAAAATCTTCATTAACTAAATCACTTTTAAAGATTTAATGTGTTCTTTCTGTTTGTAGGTTCTTATTTTAAGAAATAAAGATGCAGACTTCATACCTTTTGAAACTATTTTTCTGTTGACGTTTTTGTAAGATTATCATTTGTAAACAAAGTTCATAACAGTGATCATCAAATGAGACTGTTATATCTTACAGTCTTGTTTTACTTGATTAGCCAAGGCTAAAACTCAAGTGTATCGGGTCAAACTGAGGCTGACTAGCCATTGCCCAGTTTTAACGAGCTTTCAAACCTCAAGCAACAAACCTTTCAAGCCAAATAGTAGGCAATGTTCACAATTCAACTAATCCATGCCTACAAACAAGTTATAGAATTCAAATACATTTCAGGTAATCTAATCACTGATCAACTGGTATTTTATAAATAAACCAATGGATTAACTCCTCACTCGCAAAGACACGTGAACTCTAAATATTTACTAGGTTGGGTTGGGTATACATCTCGATTAGTAGGTCATTTCCTTGACCAGAAGTTGGTATACATGTCTGAAGCTTGGCCTCCAAAGACTCGATCAGACTTTGAAGGATATAGCTAGTTAATACTTCTTCTGCATAATTGCGCAGAATCAAATGTACATAAATCTCCCATCAGCGCAACACCGCAGTTCAGTCTTCAAATTTTTCTAACCTAAAAGGCAACGAGTAAAAGAAAACCCTAATTTCTGTTTCAAATAAATCTTCAGCCAAACTTATGAGACTTCTTGTAGAGCCAGAGTCAACTCATGTGCTGATTTGGCAACTGACCCACCCCGTCTGAAACATCATAAACAACCACAATTAGATACATGTTTGATGTTTTTAGATGGAAAAAAAAAGAGTAAAGTGAACACTAACCTGGTTAGGAGCGGTAAGGAACGCTTGATCTTTTCAAGCTCCAGATAGCAGAGGTTACAACGCTCCAGCCTGCCATCGGTCATTTAATTAGAATGAGCACAAAAACAAGTAGATGTGGCAATTAGGCGGGTTGGGTGACTGGAAGGGGACCGGTTAAGACGCCTATATAACCCGAACAACCCATTTATGATTTAATCATAAAAGTTTGAAGTACCCATCTCCAAACACAATGTTAAACTAGTTTAATAATTATCGTAGATCCAAAACATACCTTTGTTCTGCCTCGATATCAACACCAACAGAGGATGACGCTTGTAAAGACGAATATATAACAGAACCAAATACCCGCACCAACTTTAGCAACAATTCTAGTGATACTACTCCATGCCTAAAATTATTCCGTGTTAACACTGACATCATAGTAGCGATATTGAAGAAGAAGAAGAAGAATAGCATGCAGACAGTGGATTGTAAACTTCCTCGGCATATTTAAACAAATAGAAAATTATACAATCAAGTTTTTTAATATTTATCATTATACTAGTATTACCACCACAATCAATTGACAACTCATACAACTTCTGGCATCTCCTCTTGAAATTCACAGCATAAGGTACTTGATCTCAGAGGTAGAAAACTAATAAATTACTTGACTCCCTTTGTTGAATACAGCAATTTCCTTTTTAGGTGGTCTCAAACACTACACACTTTTCCTTTATTTTGATAAGCTTACAATTGGAATTTACTTTAGACCCATTAATAAAAAATTATATGACTTTTAACATAGAAAACTGCTGTGTTTTGCCTTTATTGAGAACCATTTATGATACTTAAGCAATTGTCAAACAGCTCTATTAAACTATTTGCCATGTAAAATGTTGAATTTTTTGGGAGGACGTAAAATGAAGTAATTACTTATTTTATTTATTTTTTTAAGGGTAGTAAAGTGGTGCACTAAAAGACTCCACTAGATATGTAATCGGGTAAACAAGTGTCTTTATATTATGTAGGTAACAAGGCACAACATGAGTCTAAGTTGCAAATCCAACCAACAATTAATATACGACTTACTTATCCAACACTGAAAGTGATCTCACATGAAGAAGAGACATAACATACCTATCCATGTCACTGTCCAGGAGGCTGGCAAGCAGAGGCAGTAAACAGGAACAAATGTCCAAGGTAATGGTGTCAATTTTTCCTGTCAAAAGACTCACTATATCTGCAGTCACCTGCATCATCATAAAAAAGTAATTGTGAAGGCAAACTAACATGAGTGAACAGAAACAAAAAGGAGGTGTTAACCAAACTTTACTCACAGAATGATCAGACATTCTCAACATTGCATTAATTGCTCCTTTAATATCATTCTTGTCCCAACATCTATGGACCATCTGCAAACAACATAAATTAGCAACTACTTTCAAGAATCCTTCATAACAAATTGACTGATTGTCTACCAATAATAAGGTTATGACCTGAAACCCCTCAACTTCAAGTTGTGTTGTTTTTGCAATCCAATCCTAAACCTTTTGTGAAATCAAACAAACTGAATTTGGATGGCCGGTAATCATATTAAAAGAAATTACAAAACTTCTTGCCCAGTTGCTAAAACCATTGGTTAAGCTACCAAAGTATCCATTGAAATTAAAAGGTTTCATAGTAAAATATTGGTTTTTTTTTATTCCAGGCTCATCCAAAAGTTCCTATCAAACATAGTGTCTATATTATTATTAAGTATTAGGCCCGTATTAGATTAGTTTAGTTTAGGCTCATTGATATTAGGTTTTCTACGTTATTTATATATACCATTGTAACCTTTATTTCTTAATCAAGTCAATACAATGTAGTCGTTTAATTACCGATTGTTCCCCAACTCTGTTTACATGGTACCACAGCTTCATTTTTTAAATTTGAGTTTGCAAAAATATTTTGGTTAGGGTTAGTGTTTAAGAAGCGTATATGTGGCCGCTGTTAGCCGTCTTTTCTCTTCCAGTTTTCTTTTCTAATTTGTCCTGCTAGATCCCTGTTGAGATCTTGTTGGTTTTATGTATTTCACTGTTTGATTGATCCCCAGTGAGATCTAGTCCAATCTGTGATTTTTGGACTTCGTGTTTGTTAGCAACTTTTGGGGTTCAGAATCTGATTTTGTTTAACTTTCTGATCTTGTTAGGGTTTGTATTTGTCATTGGTATTTAGGTTTAGTTTCTGCATTGAGGGTTGATTTCATACAATATTATTTGTATTTGTCATTAGTATTTTGGTTTAGTTTCTGCATTGAGGGTTGGTTTCATACAATATTGTTTGATTTGGTTCGATATAGTTCGATTTCATCTTGGTTTGGTACGCTTCCATATGGTATCACTGGACATGGTTTCGTACTTTCATGTAGTATTGTTGCTGATTTCGGGTTATAGTTTTTGAGGTGCTTTGGCTTGATCCTTGGTGAGATCAGTTGAGTTCGGTCCCTGGTGAGACCATTTGATTTTGATCCTATTTTTTGGATTTTGATGTAATTGAGACTTGTTCCGACAAGGTTGCTTCATTTTTTTAGGTTAGTTGAGACCTTTTCAGGTTGCTTCGTTTCTTTGGTTATTGAGACCTATTTGGGTTGCTTTGTTTCTTTAGTTCGATTCCAAGTGAGACTGATTATCTTTGCGTTTGTTCAAGTTTTGGATTATTGCTGCGAGGAAGATTCAGGAGAAGATGGATTAGTTTTGGGTTAGTAATATTTGTAGCAAGCTGGATGCTCCAGCTTGAGGGGGGATGTTAGTGTTAACCTAGCTTAGTCTCTAAGCTAAGCAAGGCTTATTTATATTCTTCGTAATCTGTATTATTTCTTAATCAAGTCAATGTAGTCGTTTAATTACCGATTGTTCCCCAACTCTGTTTACAATGCACAATGCACTGTTTGTGTAAAATACTTAAACCTGAAGTCCTGATTCCTGAACATCCTCTCAAAGGTTCTATAAAAGAAATCCTCACCACCCGGACACACATGAAAGTGCATGGATTTCAGATTTTATGTCTTGCATTACAAAGTTTTATTATAACTCTCCATGTATTTTTATCGATTTGTCAGCTATCACTATTATTTGGTTCTATTATCGTATACTGATTATTTGGGTCCAGAAGAGTACACAATTTTGCCATAATTGAAAGGCATTTTACATATAACTTGTTAGTAGTCAAGGACTCCCACAAAGCTACGTGTTAAGTCAACCTTGCAACATTCATACGATAAGTTTTTTCTCAAAAAATAATTCGCTTTAAGATATCAAAACCAGGTTTACTGGTACTTTTCAGACAAAGGACATGTATTGGAATATACTATTTATTTTTTCCAAACGACATAACTTTCTGTATCAAGCATGAGAAAATGCTAAAGATCAAATTTTATCTTCAGGAGAAGCACATGTATAGTAATAGAGATAGAATATAATGCCAACAGAAAAATAAAATAACAGTAACCTGTAGCTTGGCCAGACGAGACTGCATTGAGGATACAAACTGATCATGCCGTCCCATTATGTCTGCAACAACATTTTCCTCTGTGACAGGCTCTGTTTCCTTCGTAGAAGATTCAGATAACTGTTTCTGCAGAGACTGAGGGTACCACAGAAGAAAAACGCAGTGAGATCGTCTTTTGTACATAAACAAAATGAGAAAAGACGTATGGAGGCTACTGGAAGTGTCATACCACAGTATTCGGTAGTTGGTTGACAGCAGAGACGCTATCAGAGAGGCTTCTGGAAGGAAGAGTGTCATGATAAGACCTTTCTTTCCTGTTCCAAGTAGAAACAAGTGGACGTGTTCTTCCTAAATATATAATAGCAATATTATTATCATTCATCCTTGTTGATAGCTTAAAAACAGGAAACCAGAACAAAAAAAGGTATCATACCTCTTCGTTTACTTTCCATAGAGAAAGTTTCTCTATTTGACCGTGGTAGACGCCCTTCATCTGCGATAATTGTTATAAAATAACATTACTAGGTATATTTTTGGATAACCAAAGAAACTGCAGCTTTGAAATGAAGGGAAAGGTAAATTGAGGTTTTTTGTCTATTCAATCCAATAATGAGGACAAAAAATGCCACTTATTATGATACTGATAGAACTGAAACTCATGAATGTCCATATAGTGAGGAAACATCCACCAGATTGATTAACTTTGATATATCCACCCTGCTAATATGGAGTTTAGGGTTTCTCATTTATATCATATTTTACATATTGCGATTAAAGTTAAGCTTCTGTATAGGAAAACAGAAAAGAATAATAAAAGAGACTGCTGTAGCAATAATATATAGTGTAGGGGCTTGCTTATATCTCTGTTTATAGGACATAACTTGAAGAATGAAGATGATAACTCCCTACTTATACAAATTTGAGGTATTATAATTTCCTATAATAACACATTACACGTACCTACTTGCCTAGCCATATAAAGTTTTTGTAAGTAGTTTTCTTCAAGTAATTTCCATGGGTTATCAGGTTCATCATATTCTTCTTTTATTTAAAACAAGTCATTCTTAACTTTTATTATGCTAAAGCCAATGAGACAAAAGCTGTTCCCTTTCTTCCAATAAATAACTACAAGCACGTTTGTAACTTATTCTATCTAAAACACAATGACTGTCATGCTAAGAAACATATAGACTAAAGCAATTTCAATATTACAGATACTTCATCGCATTTTAGTAAATAAGGAAAATGATACTAAGCATGTAATATACAAGTATGTGTGAAATCAATAATGGTATATACTAAATCTACATGATGGCCGTCAAACACATAATCTCATATACAAATGATACATTCTTATAAAAGAGGCCCAGGTTAACAGTGACTCGGTAAATGAATGTTGGCATGAACTGGAACTGAAGTAACAGAACTACAGAACATATATTAGAACTATATTTCATAGAATTATACACTTACAAATTTCACTCTGGTAGTTTGACCCCGACTCTGTCACTACATTCTGCTGAAATCTGTTTTCTTCAAAGCTTGGCTCCTTAGCTGGAATTTCAAAGGCCAAGCCTTTCGCTGAAGTAAACGTATTTCTGTCAGCAACTCGACTTGATTCAGTGTCATTTGCATCATTTACAGAAGAGAGTGGCTTCTCTGCTTCATCCTTTATATTTGAGAACTTGCGAGAATCGGGTGTTTTTGACAGAACCATGGTTGGTGTTACTCTTCCAGAAATACCTTCTCTTCTTAAATCAACATTGTTTCTGGGTACAACTACAGGAGCAACATCTAACCTGTTGAAAGTTGACACATTTTGTGTTGACTGACTCTTCGTAGCACTTCGTTTTGAAGCTGCTGGTGCACTGGGAACTGAAACTGAACCAGTGGGACTGATCTTTTGGACAACATTAGGATACATCTTTTGAGAGATACCAGGTAAATTTCCTGTGGCTTCATTAAGTACACAACATATAATCAGTATCATAACCATTACACAGGAGATGAATAATACTCCGTAGTAAGATAATAGCGGACAAGCAACAAGTTCGGAAAAGGCATACATGAGAAGGTTTTTAAATCCTTATTGGTCGGTTCTGAGTTTTGACTAACTGAAAGCCTCGCTAACGATTTTGTGTCCTTCACAATTGGATCTGAGTTTTGTGAAACCGATAGCCTGCCCAAACTAGGTTTTGTGGAATTCTCGGTCAGAACCGAGGGATTTCCGCTAGAGTTAGATATCTGTTCTTGACGGCCATTTAACTTGGACACGTTATATGGTTCAATTCTCTGCATGAGATCAAAGGCTCATGAGATAAGAAAAAACGACATGCAATATTTGAACTAACAATGGCTATATATTACCGAGATATCTACAACCCAAACTCCTACACAGCTTTGATTGTAAGAACAGCCGAGAAGCTTCCCTTCATGCATATTGAGATCCGACAATTTTGACCATCCCACATCCACTGCATCATGGGTTCTAATTGGTTCCCATGAGTACACCTGAAACACATATAGTGGGAGTATTTTGAGATATATCCAACATTATGTAAAAACTAGTATCACTGTCATAATAAAAAAGATTTCTACAGGATCCTACCTTTAGACTCTCATGCAAACCACATAGAAGGGTTCTCCCATCAGGATTGAATGTCATACAACGTACTCCACTAGTCTGAAATGTAAAAAGAAAACAAACAAGGGGAAGAAAGTGTTATGTGGACCCATGTATACAAATTCATAAACTTAGAATGGGACCTACAAAACATATTCAAGTATTGAAATAGTCTATACTAATTGACCTCAAAGTATTTACCTCTGGTCCAGCAGAACCTATGAGTTCCAAAGTTTCTAGGTCCCAGAACTTAACGGTTTTATCAGCAGAGCCTGCCACATAGGAATGCAAGCAAACTGAATGATTATACTTGGATTCTTGGAACAACGTATTAACCATCAGATAATAATGTTCAGCGGGAAGCGGTTCGAGCTTTTTAACATTTACAAAAAGGACTATTACTGCAACCATGTAACCTCTACACATAGTAACAGCAACTAAAAACAACCACATAAGATCAATAACAAAACAGTGAAAAGATAATAGAAGGTTATTTGCTATCATGAGCCACCGATCTTTACAAGAATAAATACATTTAGCTGATTCTTATCAAATGTGTGAGTACGATAAAAGTCATAATACCTAGTTTACTTTTCATTTTTACAATATAGTTCATTATCATCAAAAATGGAGCAAAATGGAAAAAATCCTCTTGATTAACCATGAACAAGCTAGTTAAAGTGAGTGACGATAACAAACATATTAATAATTGAATAAACAGAAAATTAAACCAGGAAGTTTGAATTTCTAATTCACCCTACTAAAACAACAATAATAGCATCATTGAACATGTGAAATCAAACACTTGCAGCATAAATACCAACCTGTAGCCATCAAGAACTCATTCGGATGAAAATCTATGCATTGGACCTGGCCCTCATGAAACTTGAAATCATGTAATAGCTTTCCCGCAGTTAAATCCCATAGCTGCCACAGTGGTCCAATGTTGTAAATATAACAAAACCAATTTTACAGATAAACTGACATTTATGTAAAAAAATATGTCATAACACTTTAACTCTAAAGAAACTCAAACATATTTTTGTTTCAAAGCCTTCAATAATACCAAATGCATGGTGGAAAAAATAATATGTTCTGACCTTCACACTGTTGTCCTCTCCACCAGATACTACCCAACGGCCATCTGGTGTAAATCTTATCACATTGACCCCTCGTGTATGACCCTTATATGTATGTATACACCCTTTCCGTCTGATATCCCATATCTTTAGATTTGTGTCTAATGATCCAGAAGCAAAAAACTCCCCAAATGGATGGAAATCCAATGATATGCAATTGGATCTATGACCGGTAAGAGTGCGAACAACTGTGAGAAAAGCGTATTCATATTAAACCACATTATTTACCAAAACACACAAC
This sequence comes from Gnaphalium uliginosum, assembly GCA_963930675.1. NCBI lineage: Eukaryota > Viridiplantae > Streptophyta > Magnoliopsida > Asterales > Asteraceae > Gnaphalium > Gnaphalium uliginosum. The sequence goes on from OZ005685.1 coordinate 35,696,799, forward strand.
ATGTTCAACGTTCATTGTTCAATGAACTAGTAAGTTATGTAGCATGCATACTCTTTGCTTCTTCTAAGTCCCACAACTTAATTGTACCACTTGCAGCTCCAGCAGCTACCAGCACTTCAGACGAATCAAAACTGACAGAATCAATTCCACTTGAATGGCCAGACAAACTCTGTGATAAGAAAACACAAGCCCAAATCCAGATAAACAAAACTAGAATGCACGACATGATTAACAAACATACACATAAACTTTATAGTGACTGCCACAACAAATTCTTAATTTTCAATAACTTGCCCTTGCATAAGCCTTCAGCCCCAGAATTATGTATGCATTGTACATATAAGCTTTTATTAATGTAACAAAAAAAAAACTGAGGGTAAATTGTGTAATTTACCAGGATAGCATTGGGCTTGCCAATAGCCCATAGGTTAACTTTATGATCTTCTCCACCAGTAACAAGAACTCTTGAAGACTTCCTCCCAATCTTTAGGCAATTTACACTTGAAGCATGAGCTACAAATTCCTCTATATAGCATCATATCCAGTCAAGTTCACAAATCATATACATACACACACATATTTATTATTTTATCATATTTAATCACAAACATACATTTAGCATATAAAGATTACAACATTTAACTAGATCAAAAAAATGCAGACATTAAAGTTTAAATAATAATTATATAATAAATAAAAAGGATACGTAGCTTATAAGCACGCTTTGTGGTCGCCATGGAAAGACTGAGTCAATGAAAACACAGAAACCCTAGATCTTCATATGCAGGCGCATTTGCAGCTTAATTCGAGCTTCGAACTTTTGAAACCCTAAAAGATCTCAAACCCTAGAAAAGAAAATAATGCCAGCGATTTAAACAAAAATTACTTACTGGCGGTACAAGATTAGTGTTTATGAACAACTAAAAGACTTCATTAATTGTTGAATCTTGCAATTTTATTTAAAAAATTGAAGGTTTTTGCATTTTCATTTTAATCTTAAAAAAAAATGAAATGAAAAAAGAAAAAGGATGGAAGAAGGGAGGGAGAAAAAGGGGGGTTTTCAAGTTTTTTGTTTCAAGATCTCTGGAAAACACAAAGACTACACAGTGATAGTTTATTTAATTAATTAAATTAAATTAATTATTAAAAAATTAATTATTATTATTAATTAATTAATGGAGAATATTAGTAATATTGTTGTTAGTGATAATACAATTAAGATGTGATGTCTTTTTTACCACCTACACCAACTTTATATTCTTTTTTTTATTTTTTTTTATTTTTTTTTTTTTTTGAGCAATGAGATGAGAGGGAAAACCACTTAAAATCAATTTTTTAGATGGCCCCACAGTAATAAAAGTGAATCACAATTTGCTTTTTTCATGGGTTTTAAGTGGGTTGTGCAAAAAGACAACAATTGACTTATGCCCACAAAAACTTGATAATAATTAAATCGGATACATCATGATAAAAGTAAACAAAACATTGACATAAATAAATAACCTTTTTATTTGACAACCAAAATAATTATTTTCAGTTTTACTCATGTGATAAATTTGTTGATTTTTTTGATTATTTATTATCACAACATTTATTATGAATTTATTATGAGAAGGAGGATTAAAGAGGAGAAAGAGGGTCCGACTGGATTTGTTGCATAAATTTGTTTCCGAACTAAGGCTAGATTCATTGCATCTTATCAACGGTTGTTTTTTAACAACACTGCATTTTAACAACACTGAATTTTACATTTATAAAATTTGACTGCATTTTAACAATATTACATTTCACCTCTACAAATTTATTCTAAAATGCATCAAATTTATATTTCCTCTTATGAGACATTGCCATAGTAACCTTACCCTTATTATGAAAAGTATATGCACTCAATGAGACATTACCTTAGTAACCTTACCCTTATTATTATGAAAAGTATATGCACTCACTTCTAAACAAATGGCCGTACTACATGTGTATAGATGTACAAAAATATATTTAAATAAATTAAGTTCTTTTGATACATTATGTGCAATTTTTTGTATACTTATTTTTAGTTTTGGAGAATGCAATTTCCATTGAAATGTTAATTCATGAATATGTTGTGTTGAAAACTATATAAGTTTAAAGATGAGTCTTTTACGGTATCAAAGAACGGTACTCAAAACAACATAGTACTCGTGTTGCTCAAATCTGATTGTGATGAATAAGCTTACAATTGTGCATAAACAAGATTTGTACATTCAAGTCGTACCGAAAAGGTACTCAAAACAATATAGTACTCGTGTGGCTCAAATCTGATTGTGATGAATAAGCTTACAATTGTGCATAAATAAGATTTGTGCATTCAAGTCGTACTGGAAACCCTTGTTTTAAAATTAGATGCAATAATATAGACAAATTAATGTATAGTTGAAAACAACTTCATTGTAAGAGCAAGTTGAAAATGTTACAAAATTACTTTGAGATGTTACGAATCCATGTATTATTAGTTTTTACAAAGACTGAGTCACATTCTAAAGTATTTTCTCATATGGTTCCTTCAATTGCCCATTGATACATAAATAATATTTTTTGTTACACAACTCATTGATTCATAATATTATAATGTTGATGATTCACTAAATAACCAATGACAATTATAAAATACCATAACTTTCATTGTTCAATTTGCCAAGATTACATTACCATGGTTCAAAAAGATGTTTCACTATAAGTGTCGAGTCACATTAACTTCAATTACTCGCTTCCCCCATTTAAATAAACACACAATCTTTACAACTTCTAACAAATTAATTTCACTTATTCTCTCTTTTTATATTCACCAATCATTTTAACATAGTTTAACATATATACCAATTCAATTTTTTGGTATAAATTTAAGTTCATGTAGTTAGTTACATCAAACATTTTCTTCTTGTGAAAGATACTAAACATGAATTTTTAGAACCTCAATTTTAAGTAGATTTATTTTTTATTTAATTTTTTTCTTCTAGAAAATCCTGAAAACTTTCAAGTAGATACTTTCAAATATCAATGACATGAGGAAGCAACAGAAATTGATAAACTGAAATCAGGACATTTTGACAAGAAATATATAAAACTCCTTTATTTGAGGAGTAAAAAGCAACCCCTTAACCAATAAAAATATTTCCAAGAATATGTAACTTTTTGTCTACTCAATTATGATTCACGTTTGCTTCACAAATTCGTAGTCTTAATAAATGATATCTTTTTAATTCTATTTTAAATAAATAGATAAAATATCACGCAAAGCATTTAGGTAAACCAATTTATTTCTCATATTATTTAGAGCACATAGAGTGGTGATATTGATTTCTCATTGTTTAAAGAAAAACACTAAAATTGGGAATTGGGACAGTGAAAGACACTGAGTTTTCAGTGTTCACAAAAATAAATAAAAATAAAAATAAAAACATGTATGTTTTCAGCGTCTCAACCCGGACGCATAGCCGGAACGCAGAGGTGAGCGCTGGCAAGGAATGACGAACGCCGACTTCCAGAGCTGAACGGCGACAAAATTGTATCACGTTCCGTTTGCTCTTACATATACTAATATACTAACACTAATAAAAATACGTATGTACATTATATGGCTATTTATAAATATTGACCTTATCTAACAAACAACAATTTAAACTTTTTGATCAATATTAAAGACGTCTATTATTAATATTTTTCTAGTTTAGACGTGGTACATTAATTTTTTCATCATCATGTTTATATTCGTTCACATTCTTATCAATGAAAGTTTGGTGTTGTCACATGTGAACCACTTAAACACGTGTTGCGATTTATTACAATTTTTTTGTACTCAAATACTTTCTTAATTGAGTTATCACATTTAATAAAATTTTATTGCGATCATTTGCCGAAATATTATATTATTTTTTTTTTAAAATAATATACTAATAATTATTATAATTATTATTATTATTTTATTTTTATTGTTATTATTCTTATTTATTTTTACATTTTGTGCTGCAATTTTTATTGGACAAGTTATAAAGTCTAACGGCATATTCGCATGCACATAGTTGGTTATAAGTTTGTGTCTTACATGTGTAATGTGTTGGCCTACAAATATGTATGATATGATACATATATCGGTCCATAACTATCTATATTCATTGTTTTTTCATTGATGTGCTAGTTCATAACAATGTATACTCATTGTTTTTCATTGATATTAGTAGTTTTGATTAACTATCACCGTGGTGGTCTATTAATAAGGCAATCTGATATCTTCACAAGAGGTCTCAAGTTTGAACTTTACTGGCCACACATTTTGTGAGGGTTAGGAAAACGGTCGCAAGAATACTCTGAGTTGGTTACGTATGTATATCTGAGTCAAAAGCTTGCCCTTTCCGGATAACCCAAATATGAAAATATTCATCAATTTTTATTTAATACTTATGATTAAGTCAACTACTAATAAATGACACCTTTTAGTCTCAATCATCTAACATCCTTACGTTCATTAACATATATATAGGTGGTTCGTGGGGAATAAACTGTCATACACATCAAATATTAATGAATTTTAATATGATAATTTGCATTATCGAATCAACTTATTTTCTAAAATACATAAAAGAAGAATCAATTATAATATCATTTGTTTGAATAGTATCGATGGTTATATAAGTGGGGAACACGATTAATGCCAACTTATTTGATGGGGATCAATAGATGATTATTTGGAGAAGTAGGTGGGTATTTAGAGATTGTAATTATAATTCATTTACCTATAAATTGATTGTATTATAATTTATTGTGGGGAAATTGATCGATTTGCTCAAAATTTCAAACGTATATAACGATTTGTCCCTAAAAAAATTGACGATTTGCCCTACCCGGAAGCAAGTCGCAAGCTTGCGATTTGCGACCGGGATATTGCAATTTTCGACCCAGACACGTACTTGATCGTGCCCAGGATTATTCATTGCGCACCGGATATTGCGACTTGCGACCGGAAAAAAAGACTTGCGACCCGTGGCCGATGACCTGCGACCCGTTACCGTGACTGACCGAGAATGTGAGACTTGCGACCCGAATCATGATTTGCGACCCGGTGACTGACCGAGAACGTGACCGAACATGTAAATCTTGGGACCCGTGTTTGCGACCGAACATGTAGATCTTGGGACCCGTGTTTGCGACCGAACATGTATATAACAAACCTTTAAACCGTATAGCCCTATTATTTGCGACCATAATCACCCCGTCACCCCCACCACCCGTCACCACCCGAAACCACCCCACCGGAAACCACCCCTCCCGAAACAACACCACCCGTCACCACCAGTACCCATAACCACCCCACCCGTAACCACCCCACCCGAAACCCACACCACCCGTTGGCCCGATTCGCAAACTTTGAGTTGCAAACGATTTTTTTACGAAATTCAAGCTTTATTATGGCCGATACTCGGAGATAATTGTGTATTTCGTTTGAATTGGACATTTAATTTCGAAATTTGTTTGAAACATTTCATTGAACACTTGGTATGCATTCGTTTTTTCTCTATTTTGTGCACTTAGATTGTTTGTTTTTTTTATAATACTTGAATATGATTGTTTTAAGATGTATGGTTGTATGTTGTGTTTAGATTTGGCGTTTAAATTCAAAATTTCTTTGAAGCATTTTATCGAACACTTAATGTGCATGCGGTTTTTTGTGATTTTGTGGACTTAGATTGTTAGCTTTTGCGATGATACATGAATATAATTGTTTATGAAGTGTTTTTGATGGTGTTGTTAAAAAACGCTCGAAATATATTTGTTTGAATATGTTTGCATTTATTTAACTATGTATTTGTTAAGTATATAGAATAAAAGTGTAAATATATGTTAAAGTGTATGTAATTATATCAACTAATTAAAATGGTGATATGTTTTATAGTTAGGATTTGTAGGTTTATGGTTTGTGTATATAATTGTTCATTTTAGAATTAAAGTCTTGAATGTATGCTTATGGAATTTAGCTACAATTGTTAAAGTGTATAGCTAGAATTCTATGTGTATATTGATTTAGGAGCGTTTAATATACGTATTGGTTTGTTAATTGTGGAATTAAAGTCATGTATATATGTATTGGTTTGTTAATTGTGGAATTAAAGTCATTGTATATATTTGTTAAAGTGTATGTATTTGTAAGTATATAGGATTAAAGTGTATGTATTTGTTAATGTATGTCTTGAAGGTATGTTTTGGTTTTGCGACTTGGTATTTGCAACTTTGTCTTGGTCACTAGTATGTATTTGCGACTTTGTCTTGGTCACTAGTATGTATGTGCGACTTTGTCTTGGTCACTAGTATGTATTTGCGAATTGTTAAAGTGTATAGCTATGAATGTATTTATTTTGACTATTTTTTACTAACTTTGCTTGATTGATGATTTTTCAGAACCTCTTCACTGCAAAGTTGACATTGAAGAATCAGCTTAGTGTTATTAAGCACATCAAGGTGGTGTTGACAGAGAATCAAGAAAAAATATTTAGAGACCATTGCTTTGGGCATTGGTTGGATGTGAGGGTAACAGATAATGACCCTGGTTTTGTACATCATATATTGCAGTTTAGACGACGTGAGGCTCCAGTGCTTAACCACCCTCGCTGGGAGTCGGATGACTTGTCGTTTAGGACCACCTCGGACCATTTTATAAGATTCGGTCGGAGGGAGTTTTGTTTGGTGACGGGATTACGGTTCGGTCCTGAAACATCCCAAATTTACCAACTTGAAACGTCCCAACTTTTTTTTTTAGCTCAATTGATAAAACACTTTATATATATTATATTTACAAAGTCACAAACTTTGTTCTTACACAACATATTTATCATTTTTATAAAGTATTACATTTTATACAGAGCATGATTCATGAGTTCGACTCCTTACTATCCAACTATAGTAAGTCCATCACTAGCAGCCTTCGGGTTGTTTGCCCGTATTCCCTCCTTTAGTACCTTTAGCTGTACCTATCAACACAACACACAATATACACAAGCTCAATGCTTAGTAAGTAAAGGAAATGTAAATTTATTAAACTCATTTCCTGACATCACAGCTTAGTGATTCAACATGGCTCCTCAAGCCTAACTCTTTCGAGTTTAATATAATCTCAAGGCTACTCAAACAAGGCATCTCAAACCTTAACAATTAAGTGCTCAATCATTCACTCAGTAAATTAGCACACACAACAATTAACTTACACTCAGTGGCACAATTGTTTACTCCGCAATTGACATACTCAACACCTCTCATTAGCACAATTGTTCACTCAGCAATTGGCATACTCAATACCTCTCATTAGCACAATTGTTCACTCAGCAATTGGCATACTCAATACCTCTCATTAGCACAATTGTTCACTCAGCAATTGGCATACTCAATACCTTTCATTAGCACAATTGTTCACTCAGCAATTGGCATACTCAATACCTCTCATTAGCACAATTGTTCACTCAGCAATTTGCATACTCAATAACTTTCATTAACACAATTGTTCACTCAGCAATTGGCATACTCAATACCTCTCATTAGCACAATTGTTCACTCAGCAATTGGCATACTCAATACCTCTCATTAACACAATACTTAATCACACACGTGATCTAAATATTGTTACTCAAATAATTACTCAGGACAATAATTACTTAACCACACACGTGATCTAAGTAATTGTCGTTTCAAGGAAATCTCATAACGCAATTATGTTAATTAAACTACATAATTAAAACTCTTTACTTCCCTACTACTTACCTCGAGAATGACGTTCAGATATTTATGATTTGCTACCCGAAATACCTGTCGAGGCGACCGTATTCAATTAACTCTGATTATAATTAATATTATTTAAAATATCAATTAACCCTGCGACACTACCCCCTAGTGTCGCTACACCTCCTGGCGACACTAAATTAGTGTTGCACAATACACTATTGCGACACAACCTGCGACACTAGCTCTTAGTGTTGCTATGGCAACAGTTGTAACTAAGTAGAAACTAGCGACACAAGCTGCGACACTAACTCTTTGTGTCACTAAAGCAACAGTTTTAATTCGCGATACTACCACTGCGACACTAGCTGCGACACAAGCCTAGTGTCGCAATGACGAACAGGATAGCAGAAACCTTTCAAATTAAACAAGTTTCTGGACAATCTTTATCTCTTTAACTCATTCAAGTTTCAATAGATGATTAACACATATACACAACCTGTTAAAAGTTCGTTCAAACTCATTTACATCAAACACAAACTTTTACCCAATTTTCTTCAACTTTTAAACATCATAATTATCCCCACAATAACTCAATCATTCATCAATAAGCAAAGATATTATACTCAATTTAAACCAGGGCTTTAACTCCTTACCTTGAATGCAAGAAACACTTTCAAGAATCAAATCCTTGGCTTAATTTTGATTAATTCTTGACTTTCTCTCTCTAGAATCTCACACATACACACACAAATGAACCTGGAGTGTTTTCCTGCTTTCTGGAATGTTTTGAAACATATTTTTATTTCAATTTTTTCACTTAATTACACAATTAACCCCTGCTAACCGCCTTTCAGCCCGATACTGCGACACAAGCTTTGTGTCGCACTGGGCTTTGTGTCGCTACCTGCGACACTAACCCTTGTGTCGCATAACAAAACATAACTTTTAATTTAACAAAATTCGGGGTGTTACAGGTCCCAACAATAAGATGGTGGATCATATTTCCCCGACGGTACGTGAGACGAATCCTGCATTTAAAAAGCAGGTATTCCCGGGTTATGGCAAAATACTTGTGTCAAACATAATAGCTTTGTTAGATGATAAACGCTTGTTTAATGGGCCGAGGAAAATGAGCGATGAGGATTGTGTGCGAGTGTGTATGCTATTGTTGATATTTCAAGGTTTTATGGGAAAGCAGCCTACGCATGTTATTGAGGATGATTATATGCATATGATTGAGGATTTTGATGTATCTGACTGGTACCCTTGGGGAAATAGTATTTGGGCCAGGACTTATGAGCAGCTGGATAAGGGGCTGGGTACTCGGTTGTCTCAGCACGGTATTTAGTACACATTGAGTGGTTTCGGTTGGGCGTGTAAGGTAGCATTGTGTTAATATTATTGTTCGAATTATTGAGTAGTTTTGTATACATAATATACTTGTATGCTAATTTGTTATTTGCTTATTGTTTACAAGATTTGGATTTGGAAGGCTTTTTACCGTCAGTTGGAGGAAGTTGCTATAAGGCCACCACGAAATCTAGTTCAACGTGGGGTCTACTGGGAGTGCAAAAAGAAGATTGTCGAATTTAAAGAATTTGGCAAATATTTGAATGTTCCGGTAAGTGATTTACTTTTATCTAGTCATATATTTATTTTGTTATTTTGTTAATAGTTGACAAGTTCGTTAATTTGGGACTTGACTTTATAAGCTACTTTGATTAGCTGGTTTGTCAGTGATACATAAAAGACATTTTCAATTTTTTTTAATAATATGCAGGAAAATACTATAAAAGACCATCTTCCGAAGACGACATTGAAGCCGATTAGATTTGAGAAGGCGTGCACGTGGTGGATTGATAGTTGTCGATATTTTGACGAGCAGCTAGATGTCGATGATGTTGAGAGGCCTATGAAGAAGGCACGGAAGAGTCAAAAGGTTAATGTTGAGCCATCTGCTCCCACATCATCTCATGATTATGGCACTTGCGACCCGTGTCATGATGATCACCCAAATCATCATAGCCCGAGTTCAGATCGTCAACAGACTAGGGTGGACGTGCATGATAGGGTGGATGCGCAGGATAGGGTGGACGCGCAGGATGCGATCATTGCATCCTTACGAGATAGGGTGGACGCGCAGGATGCGATCATTGCCTCCTTAGTTCAGCGAGCTGACGCACAGGATTTCACTATACGTAGGTTGTTGGAGATAGTTGAGACACATCAGGTATTGGTTGTTAATAAAATTTTATTATATTATAATTTAAGTTGTTTAGTGTTTTTAACACGTTATTTTATGTTTTTCAGTTTCACGGTGATGACGAGGAGGATTATGCGTCTGACAATTTACCTACCACTGCGGGGTAGATCTCGGGTCCACACTTGTTGCGTCGTAGTATGCGAGATCGACGACGTGGCCCGTCTATCCTCTCGCCGTATCTTACACCGACAAAATTTAAACGGGTTGTGAAGAAACCTTTGGAGGTGCATGATGAACCACCGGTCGATTTGGGAGTCGATCATGAGACGTTTGGTTCGGTGGTTGAGCTGATAGTTGATCAAGTTATTGATCGGGTGGATGATGATTTGGTTGCGCCTCGAGTGGATGATGAGCCAAAGCTTGCGACTTGCTTCCGGGTAGGGCAAATCGTCAAAATTTTTTTTGGGCAAATCAATCAATTTCCCTTTATTGTGGAGTGATCCAGATGGAAGTGACATTTTTGATGTGAAGTGGGGAAACGTTAATATTCTTCATTAACCATCTTAAATTTACGAATCAAAATGTCAACAAAACATTAATTTACCAGTAAATATTAATCAAAATCGATGCTATAAAGAATATATTCACGAATGATATTCCTTTATAAGTCATAACATTAGTTGATGAATTTTTATTTAATAAATTGTTAACATTCATCATCGTGAAAGTTAACTAACAATCGTGACAGTGAATGTTAAATCACACATTAGTTGATGAATATTTTTAATTTTAACATTCATCATTATGAATGTTAATTAAGAATCACCTCGATGAATATTAACGATTTTGAATCTATATTCATCAATTGATGTTATAACCTACAGAAAATTTTTGTCAACGAAGGTTAAAAATCATAGTATCTTAAAATCATTCTGCCGTTCAAAAAAAAAAAACCAATCATAGTATCAATTTTGATCAACAATTATTAAATTTTATTTTTGTAATTGACATTTGTAATGGCGAAGTTAAGACGGCTCACGAAAAATGTTAATGTTTTCCCCTTCTCAAAAAAAAAAAAAAAGGATTCCCTCTGGATCACTCCCCATAATTTATTTATATCATTTCAAACCTACCAATCGGGTTGAATTATCTTTGAAGAAAGGATTATCCCTATCTATACTACATATAACGCATCTTACCTATCCATTTTAAGAAAATTTTAAGAACAATTTTAAGACTCGACGATATTAATATTTATAGAAACCGTAATATTTTAATTATTTTATTGAATCTAACAATGACCTCACTTTGTCCATCACAGAAATATATTTGTCCAACATTTTGAATAAGTCAAACTTCATTGTCATGGCTAATCTACCGGAAAAGAATAATACAACATAATACTATCATGATCCACTATTACTTGCATATTTTATTTACGCTACATCATGCGGGTCTTTTGCTAGTTACTTGGAAATGGATTAGTATAAAACTATAAATCACTTATATCATTCAAACCTGTCAATTGTGTTTAATCAACTTTGAAGAATGTACAACCTGTGAAAAATTGTACTCACAAGAATAGTTGTTAGACTCTTACGAGTCGAGTCGAAAAAACAAGGTGACTCGAACTCCGACTCTTAAATGATTTTGACTTTTACGAGTCGTTTACTGACTCTTCCACGTCGTTTGTGACTCTTCTGAGTCTTGTGCGACTCTTATGAGTCAGGAAATCAAACAAATTTTTAGCGTAATGTAACAAAAAATAAAAGAACAAAATAGAAAACGAAATGACTATAATCTAATTTAAATTAAGTCTTTGTATTGATTGCCGGTCAACGACTTAACTATCGACTATCACTATTTTACTTCTCTTTGTAGACAAAAATTTTAGACAATAATATACACAAACATATAACTAAATATATATATATACATTGAGTTAAAAATCAAAATTTCAAAGTAACGAGCTAATGACTATGGTTCAATCTATGAAAATTTGTACTCACAAGAGTCCTAGGTATATAAAAATAGTTTTTTTACACCCATAGTTTTTCTAGTTAATCTATATCAATTAGTTTAACCCTTCTTAATTAATGTTTTAAATATTTATATCATGACAGATTAACTTGAGTACAGGAGGTTACTTGTCAAAGTGGTAAAATAGAAAAGAAATATTAGCAATAAAATGAGGGTTGATTAAAGCTTAAACGTGGAATCAAAACACTTGTCAGTTTGTGTCTAAGTTATTTCCTATGCCATAATGCTTATCTAAACCTTGAAAACCAATGAATGATTAAAGATTCCACAAGGAACTAAACACATAAATGAAGCAAGCCAAGTGTGGAGACTGCAGATCTGTAATGCAAAAATATACAATTACAAGATATTCTATTCAACTAAATCCCAAAAAAAAAACCTCTAAGAAACCAATCATATTCAAACAATATCACTTATCAACCATGATACATGAACAAATGATTGAAAATGTAAACAAACAAACCACCAAACAGCTGCGGGCTCACAGCAGAAACATACACGATGGTTACAATCAAAGCTCAGAAAGAATTGCAGGGATGTAATGGGACAACTCAGCAGTGAGTGACTGAAAACCGTTGACCAGTTGCGTGTGAAAATCCTGGTCCTCGTCACCAATAAGTCTAAAATGCACACGTATAGCACGCTTGCACACAGCCATGAATTCAAGAAGAGCAGCGATAAGTTGCTGCAATTCTTGTGACCGAAGTCTTGTAGCAGGCTCGCCCGATAAGAAAGCTGTGCAGACACTTAGTACTCCACTGTTCACCTACACATATTATTATTAATTAGAATTTAAGCGGTTTTCAACCAACACACATATTTTAGTTGAGGTTGTGGAAATAGGGAACACATAAGGGATGGAATATGAAACCATAGATACTGACATACTGTTATACACCCTATACCGATTCCACAGTTGAAACTCAGGTCTCAGGAGAACTCTTAAGATAACTAGAACAAGGATATCTAAGTGTATTGAAATATTTCCAGTCATATAATGGCCGAAAAGACCAGTTTCATGGCGCATGAAAAAGGTAAAACAACAGTCTTCATGCTTTAAATCTAGCAAGATATGACTTTGAGGTAGAATTACAATAACATAATTGTGCAAGCTTTGGGTAGACAAGTCTGAACAACTGAACATTATTGGAAAGTAAAATTTGATGGAAACTCTAAATATAACAAAAAAATTAAAAAAAGCACGAAAGTTCAAGAAGACTCACTTGAACTGCAACGGATCCCTGAAGTATCCTCTGCAAACTCTGAAGCCGTGGAAGCTGATCACCATCAGAGCTACGGGGCTCTTCAAGTTCATTCCTTAATGCAGCTGTTCTAGTTTCAATCATACCAATAGCATTCTCCACAGGAGAAAACTCAAGAGACTCAGATTTCGTAACCAAAAGCCTATTCACTAAAGCCGGAAATGAGCCCTCCGTCTGAACCACAGTTCGTCTTTTCCACTGGTCTTCCAACCCACCTTGAGTCTTGCCATTTTTAGTGAACGGAGTATCAAACAAGAATCGATCAAACACACGTGCACGAACCGATCCGGTAGAAAGAGAAAAAATTCTCTCCCTTCTGCTTCCAAGATCCTCATCTTCCATTACTGGATCAACGGCTGTGATTTGCAGATAGCATACACCGGGCTGCAATTCGTCTGCTTTTACTTGTCGGGAGTCAGGAATTATATGTAGCGTATGATTACCATCCATTCTTAACTCATATATATGACTAAGTTTCTCCATTATGTCACCTAATCTTACATCACGAGGCTCTCTGTATACATATTCCTTCTTATCAAGCTTCCCAAATTTTTCACCATAAAATCCAACACGATAATATGTTGCATCTGTAAATGGTATTGGACTTGATTCTTGTTCTAAAATTGATTCATAGATATTAGTTAGCATACTATGGCATTTGGCTAGTTGTCCATAAGATCTTCTGCTCTTATAAACTGGAATAACGAGTTCTAGAATGGACCCACAAAAATGATACAATTCAGCTTGAGAGAAAAGCTTATTTGCAAGCTGCAAGTATTTAACAGCAGAATCAACTGTTAGTTTTGAAGCACCGTATCCTTCGACTTCTGCTGCTGACGTCTCAGATGTGATCTCTGTGCTGACCATTGGACATATTTTGCGCAATGCTGTCACATGATTATTACTCCAGACTCCATCGTTTCTGCTCACAAGAGCCTACAGGAAAGCACAATACTTGAACATATTTAAAATTAGTATTAGATAATACTTTTCCTTTTTTAGGAGTTTGGGTTAATACCTGCATTACAACACCTGCAACAGCAACAGCACACTGTGCAGCTTCAGCCCATGATTGCATCTCCTGATGTGCATCACATAGATGCAGTAACCACATTATATGAAGATCTGGCACTGGAGCAAATGCCATTGCAAGTTTATAAAAACTTTCTGCAGCAGCATATCTATCCGTGTTCATAAGTGATCCCTGAAGTACATCAACCAAGTTATGAGATTACCAAAAGCAACTATCTGGAGGTGGAAATATGTGCGGGTTGGTTACTTGCTTAATGAGTCAAAGCAGGTAATAATTTAGTACGAGTCTGGTTCTGCTTACCCAAAACACTTTTTGTCCAAAAACAACAAAAAATAATAATTGAATTCAATAAACCTAGTTTTCTTGAATAGTTTTAGGAAGGATTTACTAAAGAAAAAATACTTATGGGCATCTTTCACCTGTTTCCTTTATAGCTATTTTTACTTTACCGGTTATAGATAAGATACAGCCCAAATCCGCAAAATAATAAGATAATCGTTCAAAATTGCCACCTCAACATATACCTTATATTGGATATCAGAAACTAGAGTAAATAATCTCGAGAATTACCAAAAGTGCATGTTCCAGACTAGCATCAAGAGCCAGAAGAAGACTATTCGACAAGAATTTCACTTCTGACCATGACCACCGAATTTCTGCTGATCCTTCCGGGGTGTCAACAAATGAAGCATCCAGAAGCCCACATTCTTTTAGTAAATTTTCACTCTTGCTCTCATCAGCCATTTCTTCTAGTGATTTTCTAAGACGACGAGCTTCACCACTTTCTTCAAGTGTTCCATCAGACTTCATTTGAGTTACTTGGACATCAGACATCAGCTCCGACAGCGTAATTGTAAGCATAGCCCTTAATCTTGCTGTTTGTGTGAAGTGGGAGAAAGAACTCTGAAATTGAAAGCGGACAATTTAAGGTAAATAATAGTTGTAAGGCAGTTTTATTATAAGTGGCTCCTTCAACCCATTTACTAAAGAAAGGGTTGATTCGGGTTATGTTTTATCTTTAAAAGGGGTCAAACAGGTAAAATAAGAAAAGTAGCTAAATGGGAACTAGTCAAATACTCAAATGGATAGAACTAGCCAAAAGTAGCCAAAAAGAGTATTTTAAAACGTCGTAACTTATTTTATTTAAACAAATCTAATACTATTAAAAGAATACACTTGACGGTGCATTTGACACAACGATAAATTTAAAAAAACAAATAATTTAGATGAGAAGTGTTTCTTGTCAACCCACCAAACATGACTCGTATCGATTTACTGTTTTGACCACTCACCCATTTTGTCACCTCTAAATTTTATCAGCAAATAATTAATGGTTTAAAGTAAAAACAGCATACCCTGACAAGGATCTGCAACCCAATGACGGCCCTTTTCCTAACATTGTCATTACGAAAAACAGCAAGCCTAAGAAGATGGAAAGCAATTTGCTTTAAGAAACGATCGTTTTCCCTTGCCATTAGTGTTGACCCGTGAAGCTGAAATACACTGTTAAATACTGGAAACAGTGATTTCCAGAATGCAAGTGATTGACTGCGTGAGAAGATACTGGTAAATATAGATGTGATGCAATCCAATTTTCCATAATCAGTTGTAATACTATGTGATGCAGCAGCTTTGGAGAATTTCTCTGTTATTTCCAAAATTTGGAGACTGATAGCAGCACTTAGGTTTTCTTCCCAAAGTTCCTAGAAAAAAAAAACCATTACTGTTAATATCTATATCAAAAATAAAGTTGACCACAATTATTAACTACAATTTTCTGAGTAGTACGTATATTTGACATGCCATACAAGTTTTTGCCTCAAAACTGGATGTAGAGATTCCCTAAGTGCTTGGCTTGACGCTCCAATTCTAGAAGATTGTGCCTGAGCAAGAGCTTCTCTTAGGGAAAATGGCTGGCTCGGGGAGCTCAGCTGAGAGTTCACTCTCTGCCACAGATATCCATTTTCAGATGCACCCTGTGGCTGCATTTGATGTCAATAATTCAGATATACAATAACCAGGGACCACATGCAAGATCGGATGGGTTGGGTAACAAGGCACAACGAATTTGGGTGGAACAGGTCAAACCCGGGCTGGCTTGGGTTGATCCACAATCCACAAACACAGTAGTGCATAAGGTATGATTAGAAAACATATTATTACCAACGCAATTATCTAAATCTTTGAACGAAACGATTTTGAGGTTGTATAGAAAATAGACTATGGACGAATTTCAACTCGTTTGACAAATTGACCCGTTCGACCCGTTAATGGGTTGAGATTGCCACACCTAACTGCGATGGCATAATACTAAAATATATATTTTGACTGCATGCAATAAAATTATAAAAAATATAATTTTACTACAGAACTAGAAGAAAGATAATATAATGAGATATACCCGAACTTCTTGACGAGATGCCTCCGATAGATACTGATTAATGGCAGGAGAAAGCCTATCAGAGTACTTTGGAGACATCGGTGCATCAGCAACTGGGCTTCGAGAACTGCCACCTATAAGCATGCTATCAACACTTTTTTTGTGCTGCATTTGTATGATAACCAAAATGTAAATCAATATGATACGAGTGTTTCCCTCAGTATAAGCATCAATCTACTTATACATATCCAATGGTAACTTTTAACAAATTATAAATCACTGGAAAAATTTTGGTAGTAGGCAATTACCTCGAAAAGAATCAGGCAATCCTCCAGCAGTTTGAAAAACAGTCTTGTTCGAGCAATGTTCTGTTGCCAAGCCTTCACAAGTGATGCATCGTCCAGATTACGTAATATTTGCAAAACTACAATCAACACTTCACGTTTTTCAACAGCATTCAGGTTGTAAAATACAGGCATTTCATCCAGTATCTGCACAAGAGGATGATATAATTGCTGAATTAAGAGGTCACAGAAATAAATCTTCATCAGAAGAATCTTAGTAATTAATCGTTTGACTAATAAAGCTACTACAGGAGTAAATATGAGAACTAGTCACTTGAGCAACAATTTGCTAATTTAATTGTTTTCAGAAGGTAAGAGATACTAGTAATTTCTTTTCAAACTCATATGATGAAGTTTTCTAAGAATGCGAAAGCAAGTTCCCATAGAAAATGGGAACTGGAATATCTTAATTACCTGTCCCACAAGAGGAAAATATAACTGCGCAATATACAATTTATCCTCTGGCTTCTGGTAGCGAGAATCAAAGTCATGCTTACATAAGAGAACTACCAAAATCCTTGCTGCCTAGAAACAGCAAAAAGAAGTAGCAATGAGGGACAGCGGTACTTTCTTGGAAATAACGCATCCATCATAAAAAAGGAATATTAAAAACTCACTTTTGCCCGTTGAGATAAATCATCATGATCCCATGTAAGAAAAAGTTCTTGAATTAAAACAGATGAAAGGTAGTTCCTGTTATAAAAAGATATGTCAAACACTTAAATGCTATTTCATAAATGACGCATAGGGCTATTTGTGAACCAGTAAACAAAAACCAAATAAAACATTTCCAAAAGTGAACCACATAGGATGGCTCAGATTCCAAAACACCAAATGCTTCACATCTACTACAAAATCAAGACTAGGTCTCCTCGAACTTAACTAACTGTTAATAGAACTAAATAATAAACCGACAAAAAAATAGTTATATACCTATCAGAAGGATCCCGGCCCGGCATTTCAACAAATAGATCATGATCACATATGATTTGTAGAAAGGTAAGCTTACAATCATGCAACACTGATTGACATACCCCAGAGAACTTATCAAGGTACAGTGACACCTGCAATGAGGAGTATCAAGATATCAACTAAAACGTTGATGGAATATGATTAATGACATCCATACAAAATTATTTAAAAAAACAGGACGATGAATTTTAAAGTAATTGTTACCGATTGTCATGATATATGAATATATCCTGAATAGTCAACCTACCAGTTCAAAAACTTGACGTGGCTCAATAGTTGATAAAAGATCATAACAAAAGAAAGCCAAGCTGCTGTTTAAACGTTTTGCTAGACTCAATCCCCTTTTACAACGCTCATGCACTTCCGTCAAAAGACAATCATATAATTGCATGATGCACCTAAACACACCTTCTTTCAACTGCATTGGTGGGATATCTTCACCTGTGATGCAAAACAAAACCATTTGCTTAATAACATCAATGAGGTCAGGTTTCAACTGATTATTGAGCACTATTCAAAAATTAATTGAATCACTTTTGAATTTCAACCGAGCAAATATTCAATTATATTACTATGATTAGTTCCAAATGAAACAAAAAGATGTACCAGAAGTCTATTACAGTAATTCAAAAGTAGAATACCTGGAGGCAGATTGTGATACAAAAGTCGAGTCTGCTCTAGAGCCATTGACTTAACAATCAATTCGAGGAAAAACCATGCCATTGACAGTACATCATCATATACTGGTCCAACCCGGTAGCCTTTGGCCTACAAAATAAATATTACTGAAGTTAGTGAAGGGAGCATATGAAGGCAAGTGCAACACTAATAAAACTTAGGCTCTAAGAAACCTATAATAAAAGAAATAATTACCTTGCTACGAGCCAGACTTCCCCACACTGTTGACAAACCAGGATATACAGGAGTTTGTCGACCACCAAAATCATCAAAAGCATAATCCACATAATTGACCAAATATATATTTCTTTCAGCTTCATCGACCGACTCTTGCTGTACTCTACAGTAAAAAACCAGGTAACTGTTAAACAGTGGAAAGAATAGAGATAATAATTTTATGTTAATCAACGAAAAGACATCTTAATCGTGTGAAAATCGTTAGAAGTACGTACCTTGTCAAGATATTGACCATAGCTCTGAAAGCAGCAACCTGTGAGAAGACAAATAAGAAACTTACATCAAAAACCATTGGGGAAACAGGCTTTCACTTGGCTATCGCAATTATATAAGTGAGGGTAAAGAAAGACGAATGCATGTATAAGATTAAGGGAAAACAAACTGGTTAACCTGGAGAGTTTCTCCACCATTGCCAATAAGATGGAGAAGCATATTCAATATTGGGTGAAGAAACTGCAGCAGAGCCGTTGAATCGACATTTTTCAAACTGTTAATTGCCTGAAAAGAAGTTCAAAGGACTTAAGATTGCTAGTAGTTCACTAGAGCACTACAACATAAAAATCTCATCTGACATACATACAAATAGAAACCAATGCCTATATAGAGAAACAAATAAGCTTATACGAATCCACAAACACGAAGGGATATGACCGTCTACATTCTACCTCCCCCATACCCCGCCCTCGACGGGATTGGGTACTGTTGTTGTGAATCTACAACCATACGATTTCATACATACAAGTTAACAGTACTTTTCAAAACATGTCGAGAAGAAGGTTACAGTTAATCAGACAGATTGCACATTTGTGGGTCCTAGATGGTTTTGATCATAAACTTTTTTTCCCGAAAAATTCAAATTCTTCTGTGTAAAGAATGTGGAAATATTAACATACAAAAAACTGAACAAACGTGTATAAGTATATTTATGAATATCAATTAAGAACAACCTTGTATACACAGAGGGTATACACTACGAGTCACATTCCCTACTACCGCTAATGTTTAGAATTCCATGATGTCATCTCAGCTTATTGCATTTATTAGCAAGGGCAAAAATAAATAGTCAAGTTACTAAAACACTTATTGCATTTATAGCAAGGGCAAAAATCAATAGTCAAGTTACATTAAACATTAGAAAAAAATTAGAATAATAAATAGTACCTCAAGGAGTTCGGAACCCCAAGGCGGGCTTGTGCGAAGAGTGTGTCTGTCGTATTCAAGGAAAAAATCTCTAATCCGCTCACTAATAGGATACAAAGATGAACAAAGCCGTAACCGCAAGCGGAAAACACTTTTCCCATCTTCAAGATAATCCAGCCTCTCCTATATGAAGATGTAGAGAATAAATAATGATATACAACTGTAAGTGTCCAGAACATTGTTAAGCTCAGACATGTAGCACTTGTATTCAAAAGAGACATGGCAAACAATGAAGAAATTAAACACAAAAGAGGGTGAGGAAATAATAGAGGATGAGATATAATAGGATAAAGAACTTGTGACTGTCATACAAAATAGTACACAAATGTAGCATACCTTGCCACTATCTTGAAGATAGTGTGGAACCAGCTCTTTCATGATTGGTAAAGAGATGTCAGATCTCAACCTGCACCAAAAATAAAATATGGGCACGTTGGCTTAAATTGTTAGAAATGATACAAGGGAAATTTAAGCGGCTATTATGACATAATTAAAACAAATATAAAGACACAAACCCTGTTTGTGACTTTGCTATTGTTAGAGATATGATTTAGTTTATTCACTAACCTAGTATACGTTATCAGTCTGTCTTATTTCCTACCAGTCGTGTTACCTTGTTTAAGTCTTGTATCTTATAAATAGAGGCTTAGACTCTTAATGAATATAATACACATTCATATTTTCCCGGGGCGATTACACCTATTATTTTTTATGATCTGTGAATATAAACAGAGTTAAAAGATATGTATGCAAAAAACTTACTGTGCATGTGTTGATAATGGAAGAGCTGCATATCCAATAACTACTGGTTTTGGAGCTTCTAACTTTGTCTGAAGGTCGATATGGAAGAAAGTGAACAAAAGGTGATGTTGTGGGGTCCACATAGAAGGAAGTGAAACTTTAATTTCATCATGGTAGCTAGCCACCCTACTTCCAGGAGCAACTTGTGTGTGGGCCCATTTTTGTAGGAATGCACCTGGCTCCCTTGAATACATCGCCTATTTCAATTGAATCAGAATTCAGTTTTGCGCAAGAAAGATTTAAAGGGGAAGTAATTGTACAGTATGCTACATTTTAACCAACCTCTGGTGACTGCTTTCGAATATCAGCATCGTCCTTTCTGAGTTCAATTCGTATAAACAAATTCCTTTTTCGACTTAAATGGACAGTCAACGGGTAGACATAAAGACAATGAAAAAGCTGTAAGAAAGGCTCGTTTCTTATCATTGTGAGAAAGTCAAAAGCTTGAACCTGTAAAGCCAATACAAGATTCAATTATGAACATCTTGTTTACACAGAAAAAAAAATGACATCTTGTATACACATAAAAGAACTATATGTCAAAACTTACATCGTTAGTTGTCAAATCTGCATGTCCTGTTCCAACTGATCCATTCAAGGTTTGTTCTTTATGTCTATTTGAATGAATGTTGCGCCACTCACTAACTGTGGAATCAGTTAGTCGATCCCCATGGTCCAGTTCATTGGTTATGCTGCCATTATCAGAACCATTGTCATATTCGGTGTTAGCAACTTGAAGCTTTTCTATTTCCAACTGCAAGACACCTTTCACAGGCTTATGAACCTTCCGTTTGGGATCCTGAAAATAATCAGATTAAAGAAGGTAAATTCAATATAACAGGAAGTGGTATATCCTAGTTAGCGGTAACCATCATAACCCATTTAAATGAAAACGGGTTGACCTGGGTTGTAACCTTTATAACAGGTCAAACATGTAAATAGAAATCGATCTATCACGAAAGCAGGTCAAGAATTGTCTAAAGTGTAGTCAAATGCTTAGAATCTCCTAAAGAGTTTTATATTAGGAAAATTTATTTAAATTATTATTTTAGTAATGTATCTGTTGAAATTATATTTGATACAGTAATACATTAATTATTCATAACGTCCAATAGAGTCTTGGTGGTCAGCCTAATCCACCCTGTTTCGACCCGAGGTTACAGATGGCCATATCAACTCATAACCCAATCCTCGGGCATTTTGCCATCTCTGGTACTAATAAATACAAAGTATATATATAATTATTAAAATAAGGAGGTTACTTTACCTGGAGAGAATCCTCAGTATAGCTCTCTTTAACTTTATTTAGGTTCGACACTTCCACAATGACAGAATTTCCACCTGAGTATCCCGATTGACCATCTAATGTGACTTTTGCAATTGGCGCAGAAATACCTTCTTGCAAACTTATTCCTGATAAACTATGAGCCAGAGGGCTGCTGGGGGAAGCAGATCCACCAGAAGCTGAACCAATGTTGCTGTCGAAGAGTGGAATCATCGCCCATGAAAAAGACTCTCTATAAGGCATCATCCGAGACCAAACTTGTAGTTTTTGCTTCTCCCTCTCAGTTAGATGGACCTATTGCATATCATAAGCAGAAAATTAACCGGACTCGTATATATTAATCACATGCCAGCGACATTAATGTTTGTTTGATACATACGGGTTCTTTGCGTGAATAAACAGATGGAGTCACCCCGCCTTCTTCAGTAGCACACTTCTCTAGCTGTATAAGCAGGCAAACTGATGATGATGGGGCATCTAAATAAAATAGTCCACGGGATTCAGAAGAACTGCTAGCCTGGTGTGGTAAATAAAAGAATGGCAAACATGTCAGTTTGTAATATGATTGTTAATACAAAGAAACTGAACATAAACATTAAAAAGGATAAAAAAGATGACAATTTGTACAGGTGCTTACATCCTGCATTTCAGATGGAAGAACACGAAAAATGAAGTCCTCTGAGACCTTTTCTCTTCTCTCTTTATTATACAATGATATAGTACCATAAAAAGGCTCTACAAGAGACATTTTACTGAGATCAGACTAACACACGCAGCATAATCACATGCAAACAAGAGATACATATCAGAAGAATTCTTCATGAAATGGTCAAGATCTCACCAACTAATCCAGCTTGAAATGTCAGAGAAAGGACTTTTACAGAAATCTTCAATCCACTATAGACATGAGAAACATATTAGAATATAAGCAATTGAGGGGAATAAAGAGAACCACAAATTGATGTATATTTCTTAATCAAATAACTAGTTTTAAACCTCGTAGACTGTGGCATATTAGATTCTGGAATTCTTTGTCCAAATATCATTGACCTCTCATTTTCCCAATCAAAAACAGGTTCATAAGCGGGCAGGGGGGATTCACCATAGTGCTGCATAAAGATTTTATTACCACAAAGTGTCACTTTAAATCCAAATGATAGGCAAAGTTACTAGAAAGGTTTAACAAGTACATTCAAGATCAAAAATCGCATTCGAACAAAAGAGTAAGCGGGCAAATTATTCTAAATATGCATCACGCCATCAATAAGCAAAATTATCCTTCATAAACATATCAAAGTGTAGAGGTGGCACTTTATACCCATTTACTTATGAATGAATCAAATTGGGATACTTTTGATCTAGAACAAGTCAAACGGGTAACATCAATGAGATTAGCTAAAGAAAAGGTCAGATGGGTCATGTTGACCCGTTACCCAACCCGCCCATTTTGCCACTTCTGTTGATATGAATAACGATTTAGAAAAAATAACCTCTGTAAGTTGCCGACCGGATGTACTGGGTACATCATCATCAGTGTTGTCTTCAATCTTATCCTGTCTAGCATTGGCAAGATGCATTTCTGCAGATTTCAAAAGAAAAAATCATGTGACCTAAGTTAGCAAGAAAGAATGTATGATGATCATGATTATGTTTTTTTTTTTGTTTGCATTACGTATACACTACTGTGTCTAGCCCATATCAGATGAATGGACACTATTTGGCACATGTTTATGGAGTTCCTCAACGTGTTCACTGTTCACACGGTTTTTTTTATTGCTCTAATACAAACGCAATTTGAAACTTAAAAGTATATTTCAGTGAAGATGATATGTTACGGTGTTTACCTGTTTCAATATCAGTATCAGGCCCTTCAAATATCTGGTTCTGAAAGGATATACTGCCGACACTTTCATAGTGCCCATACTTGTTGTCATCCTTTATCCAATCAGTTTTGTAGCACTGAACAAGTTCATTTAGATGTGGCCACTGCTCAAGATTTTCATCGAGCTGCCAATAAGGATATATACTGTAAACAACACTGTTTGTGAATATCCTTAAATTATCCAAGAATGAGACATTCCAACAATAATAGCCATGCAATTTCCCGTTAAGAACAGGGTTGTGTATGACATAGTAACAATTGTTGATTGTGGAGTCTCGATCTAGAAACAGAACATCCCCCAGCATTAATAAATTAATAATATATTGCTGCCAATTACAACATACCAGTGTGTCGACATTCAAATTTGCAGCAACCGGCTGGCGCGGCTTTCTTCTAAAACAATGACCATTAGATGACATGGTCTCCGTGGCCTGAAATCAAGGTTCATAACACGATTGTAAGCTTCAACCGTGAGAATGTTCCAAAGAAGCATTCACATGTGCATTCCCTTTTGTTATGATTTTTATTAAGCGTAAGCATAATGTCATAGAATATTCTCAAAGCCAAAACCTACCAAACCAATGAGCACAATCAAACTTAAACATTACCAACTAAACAATTTCCTGAAATAAGTACGGTTTCCAAGTTTTTATTTCCTAGACATACTTCATTAATGCCACTGTCTTCGCCCTCAACGGGAAGCATTTCCATAACTACATCATAGCTGTAATCATATTCATTTCCTTCCACCTTCAACTTTCATTTTTGGTAAATATTGGTATTAAAGCAAACCTATCTCAGTCCATATGCATTAATAAACTCACTACCAAGCAAAACCATCTTTAATTAATATACAAAAAAGTCTATATCTAACCACACGATTTGAAACCAGTATAAAAAATCCAGAGCAACTATGCTACATTGACTTGCACCTCATGCAACAATTTCCGCTCCAGAAAGGTAACTACCATCAGCAAATACCGATCAAACAATTAGGGCAGGCATAACCACGCTTTTCTAAAACCCTAAACCCCGTTACTTTAAACTCAATGCAACTACTTAATCATTTTCACCTAACTGAAAACTAATTCAGGTAAGAAATTAAATAATAATAATAATAATAATAATAATAATAATAATAATAATAATAATAATAATAATAATAGAAATCATCACATAACTTCAACAAATTACATTAATCAAGCAAATTAACAGTAGACCTAAATACATCAATTCAAACAACGACACTTACTTCGACTACAATAACCAATAGAAACGAAGTCAAACATCGGTCAAATACGGTCAATTAGTCAAAACCTCACAAAATTAGGGTTTGAAAAGGTTGCAGTGGATCTAGAATAAATTCATAAAATGCAATGCGATATAAGTAAATAGAAAGAGATAGATTACTGATACTGACCTAATAATAAAATGCAAATTGAAGTGAAGCTTTCAAGTATTCAGATCTATGAAATGAACACCTGATTAGCAGGAATCAACTGAAATCCCAAGGGAAGAAAAAAAAACATAAAGTTAGTAGAGGATTAGGAGTAGATTAATGGAAGTAGCTGGAAAGTTGGGTGATGCTTAAAGCTTGCTCATACCATTGTTGTCAGTAAGTATGGTGGGCGACTGAAGTGGAGTTAGGTAATTATGTATCTATTAATATGTATGTATATGAGTATATCTGTATCTATCATATCTGTATATCTGTATTTATTTATTTATCATATCTGGATTTGTACTGTATTACGGTGTCGTTTTGTTGTAAAAATGTTGCTATTGGTTAAAGTTTTATAAGTTGGGAAAGTTGTTGGACTTTATAAAAGTTTAGGAGAGTAAGCAGTTATAAAAATAGCAAATGGGATCATAAGTTTCGAATTCGTTTGATTTAATTTTTTATTTTTTATATCTCGGAAAGAAAGAAAATTGTTGGATGTATATTTCAAACTAAGATGTTCTGATGAGCGGAAGGCTTCACATGAAAAGAAGAAATGTCATATCGGAGTTGTTGTATTTTAGGACAAATTTATAGGGTTAAAATTCAGTGTTGTTAAAATGCAATCAAATTTTATAGGTGTAAATATAGTGTTGTTAGAATGCAAATGTTAGTAAGATGCAGTGGGTCTGGACGTAGATCACAAACAAATCTGTCTTAAAATGCAGTAAATTCGGTATGCCTTTCTTTCCCGTCATTTGAGGTCTTTCCATCTGATCCCCGAAGAGATTAATTAAAGTTTAATATTTCAATTTTTTAATTCTCACAAATTAACTAATCGAATATTTGTTTAGACATGCTTCTAAGGTGGTCCAGAGTCAACATTTGGTCAACTAACATGTCTATGTTTGTTTTTGCCTTCTTAATGATCCATTGCTCAGTTTAATTATTCACTTATTCATATATCATTTGTTGATAGTGTGTTTCTTCATCTGAACATTTCCTAGTGATTATGACTTGCTTCTTAGCAATTCGTAAATAATGCCTAGGGTTTAATTTGGAGTAAATTACATTCTCCGTTTCTGAAGTATGTCACTAATTTCATCTCGGGTCGAATTTTTTGCGAGTTCCTTCCCTTGACTTGGATTTCATTTCACTCTCCGTCCCTCATCCATCATAAAATGACTAAAATACACTTAAAACTTTAAGACACTTTTACCCTTTGAGGGACGGAGAGTAAAACGAAAACCGAGTCAAGGGACTGAACCCGCAAAAAATTCGACCCGCGAAATGTAAATTACTCTTTAATTTGCTTCTTAATGATTCATACATATGTATATGTTTTAACTTTTCTTAGGGACCACAAGTATTTCAACAGTTATATTGTAAAGTTACAAAATGACTAATTTACTTAAGTTTCAACTCGAATCGGGTCGGTCGGGTCGGATTAATTAAATTGTGATTTTTAAAAGTTCATATAGGCATGATGATTGAAAAATTTACATTATTATCATCTAATTTGCAGCTATGGTAAAAATTCTCGAGACCAAAATAAAGTACGACATTTAGAAATATCGAAGTTTTTACTCAAACATAAATTTTGTAATGTTTATTTAAACATCTCGAGAGTGAGAAAAATTGAAGTAATATTATGAAGTTGAATGAAATTATCATTAAATATTTAAATTATCCTTTAGATGTTTCATTTCAACTATCTTAGGTTTGTTAAATCTAACCGCTATTTAGGTCTTTAAAGACAATCTTGAAAAATTATTTAGACCAGATATTTTATTATTATTATTAAAAAACCCCATTACATGTATTGCTATGTGTCCTGTTTTTGCATAAGACATTCTTATTTTTTCATGGCTAGTATTTTACTATGCAACATTCACTTGTACAAAACAATTGAAATTGCATATTAACTCCATTTTCCCTTCCATTCTCTCTAACTCCACACCATCTTCTTCTTTCTCTTTCTTCTTCCCTGCAACTCCTCCCTTACCCAAATTTTCTTCACGTTTCACCCACAAAAAGCCCCAATCTTTATGCAAATTGAAAGAAGAAACTCAAATTCATGAACCTTTCCCCTCCTTTTTTATAACTGTGTTCAAGATCTAAAGTTTAGGTTGGTCCAATTTCATTTTTAAGGTGTGTCCATAAGAAAATTAACATAAAATCTCTAGAGTATTTTGAAATCTAAGGCGGGTCAATCGACCTACCTTAGAACAACATAGATCCGTCCCTGAGTCCAACACATTAAAATGTGTGTTACATATTCATTGATGAATGAATTGAACACAACTTACGCGGCCAATATGTAATCAGTTACTATCATCACTTATATATAAATGCACATATTCACTTCACTAAAATCATCCACTGTTAGGATTAGGGCAAGGGAAATCGTAATATGAACACCAATTGCTCTTTTTTCCCCCTCTTTTTGGAATGCTTGATGTACTACCATAATAGCACAATGTAGATTTTTTTAGTGGGGAAATTGAAAGTTATTTGTAGTGATTGATAGGGTGAAATATGGTTTGACGAAAACGAGTCAGGTTGGCTAGCAACAGGAAACAAATTCAAGCTAGGTTGGCTAGCAATAGGAAACAAATTCAAGCTGTAATGACTAGGTAACTGGTTCAAGGAGTCAAGGGTTCAGTTAAACCGATATTTCCTTTTCGTTTTCTAAATTTATAGTTTATAGTTAATAATCATTATATTATATTATATTAGATACAACTAACAAATTTAATTTATCACAACCAAAAAAACATGTAGTCCAAAAAACAAAAATGCCAACCTTAAATGAACCATTAAACCCAACATAGATTATGATGGGCGTGACTGAGGTGACCAACAGACAAAATAAACTTCCGCCACTCATGCATTAGTTTCGTCAATTTAGGACAAATATTACTTGACTTTTGGAGTGCGCATTGACCTCCCAAACAATATATTCTATTTTTACAGTAACCATTTGAAAACAAACCCAAAAGTTAAAGTCAACAACCCACTTTAGCCAACTATTTGAACTTCGAATCAAATTTTCCCACTATAATAATGCATACAAGGTGTTCAGACACGACTCGAATACATCTGAACATGTTTACGATGTTCCAGATATTTCAATATGCAGATCAAATGGCTCCAAACCCTTCTCAGGTACAATGAGATACCGTCTCTCATCAATATAAAAAAAAAATAGATTAAGAAAGCCAAAGTAAACACACGCCACCTATTAGCAAAATTATTAGCTAATTCGCAAGAAAACCCGCTTCGTGACCAGATTTAAGAACTCAATAGAGAAAGTGATTTAGTTGATAATCCTGCTAGATATGCCAATCTAGTTGTAAAGCCCATAATCATAATATACTTTCATTTGTTTACATCGGATCTGAGTCCTCCTTTAAGTTGCAATATGCAGGTTTCACTTTTCTCCCCTATCCTTAGACTAGAGACCATGCTTAACCACAAATCAAAAAATGTTGCTTTGGTTAAACCAATTGATTTGTAGTTAGATAATACATTTAACAAATAAATATGGCTAAACAAAAAGATGTAAAGTACTAAAGTTAATAAAAAGCTAAAACAACAAGCATACTTTCTGTGATACGGACTTGCTTCGTAGTATCCCAGCAAGTTTGTGGCATATTTTACCGCATTGAGCGCCTGGGGTTGGGTTTTGTCACAGCCTCCAGGAATCTAAACATCCACCGGTCGAGCATTCCTGAAAAAGATGGTATCGATAATAATAAAGCTTTGTCCAGTTTACACATATGGAAAACCTTTTATTTTGGGTTGTCCAAGATGAGCACAAAACGTTCTTTATGGATACAGATTTTTATGTTTTGTCACAAAATAATCAAACATCGCAAATTTCTTTATTAGCGAAGTCAAATCCCAAAGGTTACAACAATGGAGCTAGCATGAACACAGATGCAAAAGCATCTAGCTTGCTAGTTCAAAACACTATACTACAAAAGCGAAGAACTAATTACTAATGGGACCACTGTATGTGACATGTCTTATCAAAATAACAACTGTAAGCTGACATTAAAACAGAATAAATGGAAAAGCACTTGCAAAATATAAACATTATACTTGATTTTTAGTCTAGAAAAAACTGTTGTACCTGGCTAGATTTTGGAAATAAGACGTTCATGCATTGACAGTACAGAGTGTATTTATGAATATCCCAAGTACGACGGTTATTTTAATAAAACGGGGCAAGTACAGTGAGATTACAAAAGTATTTGGTCTCTCATTTCGAGTGGTGCCATAATACCGGCAATCTACACTTTCTTGGCAGATAGTTATTTTTAGGTGGTGGTGATGGGGGATGGGGAGATGCGGCCTTTTGGCGAGGGCAAGTCAATTTTCGGGCCACCAAATTCTCCTTTGGGATGGGTTACGAATATGGATCAACTTGCGTCCAAAAACTTTTAAGCCTTTTTTCCAATAATTAACCAGTCAAATATAATTACAAATGCTACATTCTCTCCATAAATTCTAACTTTTTGGAATAGAATGATTTGAAAGGTAAGACTTTCAACCCATTTCCTTTAAATTATTTTTTATTCCATCTGTTTAACCAGTTAAACACAAACATAACCCGCATCAACACATTAACAAGTTACTGTGTTGGAATAGCCACCTCAAGTTCAGTAGTCCAATTACCATGATGTTAATTTGAGGTTAGCAAAAGTGTTGAAACAAACCTGTTAGAGCAAATGTACCACCAAGCACTGCACATAAACGAGTTATGAAGTGGAGAAAACTGCGTCTTTCTTCTTTAATGGTAACAGTAATTGGTGAAAGATCATATAAAAAGTAAACAGCTGAATCACAAAGAAAACAGTGATTAAGACCTCGCATATAAATAGTTAATCAACATGAACCATCATGACCAAAAATAATGCACTTCAGAAACAAACCTGGCCATGTCCTGTCATATTCATTCATTGGAGAGAAGTACTCAGTAACGGAGAACTGATTGGTAGGTAAGACCTCTTTTGATATGTATTTATACTCGGTTGGAACAATCTACATGACCGCACAATGAAATACCATATTATGATACCAAAAAAAGAGTTTATGACTTTTTACTGTCAAATGATTAAATTTCACTTCAAAATCTAATAAATGAGTTAAGAAATTAAAATTACCCATATGAAGTTCTAAACTCAAGTGTCAATAACATTAGGTATAGATTTCAAATAAAAGAAAATGACAATAACAGAATAGTAGGGATACTCTTTTCGAAAAGGTGATATGCATGTAAATTAACCTTTATGTAATATTTAAATGTTCCGCTGGCACCGTGGAGAATTCTGTTCGTATTATCAAGAGGATTGTGGAGTCCTGGATACTTGGGCCCAAAAGACAAATCATGAATCACATGGCTGACATTGACATGTGTAGCTCCTTCAAAAATCTGCAAAAACCAAGCAAAAGTTGAACTTAAGTTAACATAAAATTCAAAGCAAGTTCAGATATGGTATGTAATAAAGATGAAACTGATAAAAAAAAAACAGGACCTCAAGAAAAACATATAGCATGTTCCTTTCGTCAAACATGCAATATGGGCCACTCAGGAACCATATTTTTAGGGTGTAATTAATTAAATATTCTTTATAAAGTTGACACAAATGTCATGTTCTACTTACCATCTGTGCAACAAAAATGTTCAACCCATGAACTGAAATATGGAAGTTTCCAGCAACTCTTTGAACATCCAACACTCCATAAACCTAATTCAGTTAAGGTAAATATTAGCGCCTTAATGTTATGAACAATGTTTATCCAAAAGACAGTGTCTTCATAATGAAGGTTACATAACTGTAAAACACCTACCCTGCAACCCTCTCCATTAGCTAATGCTTGCTTGACCTTCTTAATCATATTTTCGGCCTCATCATCAAATTTATCCAGATGAACTTTCTTGTCTGAATCATCATGATGGTCTGTCTCATTTTCTGGTCAAAATCGTATGTAAGAACCACGCCATTAACAATGGATAATTTCAGCATTCAGCATGCAATTGGGGTGCGTGCATGAAACATTATACATTTAAATTCATTTTATTTCGCGAAGGGCTGACAACTATCTTAGTAAATCAAGAACCATCAAAACAGTATAAATAACATTTAGGCATGACTATGTATATCACATAACATAAGATCCAATATGGCTTAGTATACATTAAGGCAATGTACACACTTGGATGTCGAACCTTATATTCTCAAATGTACCAAATATTTTTCAAAATAGCGTCCATTACTTCTGAGAGACCTACTCGCTTCTTACTAGTCATGTGAGCAACATAAATCATAACCTATCACGTTTCTATGGAAAACAGGGCAAATAAGCGGGTATGGTATAACAGCTTTGTCCTAAACATAAATAGTAGATGTAAATTTAAGATCGCAATGAATAAACACACAATATGAAGTCAGTATGGAATCATCTCATATGCTAACTTTATAATAATTGGGCATTAAGTCACATTCTTACGCTTCAATTGAACCTTTTGAGAAATACATATATGATTTGATTTTTCTACCTTGCTCAACACAAGTAACGATTTAAGTTGATGACATTGGATATCTCTTATATAAACAATAAAAAATTAATAATTATAATACAAGTGGTAGTGCTTGTATTTGCAAAAACAAATGTTTAACACTGAAAACAAGGTAAAAATCAATAAACGGCCAAAGGAAGCAAAAGAATATATTTATGAAAATGACGTTAATAGCATGAACAGATTCAACAAGTACACAGATAAACAATAGAATATATAAGATCAAATATTTACAGTTAAGCGAGCATACAGAGAGGCCATTACCATGCTTATGAGATGTATGCCCCTTTTCTACTAGATCAGATAAATACTCTGTCCCGATGATCACCCCTTCTCTACTCAATCGAAGCTGCAATAACTCTTACCCGTTACAAAAAATATATCCATCAAGTAGGAAAAGCAAGATAAAAAATTAACCAACAAAGCCTTTATCGTAAATTTGTATAGCTAGGGTGAACAAAAACCACAAGATGTCAATGTCAGAAGTACAAGCAAAGGCTGATACCGAACATGATACAGGGGACTACAGAAGAAATAGTCAGGAGGCATTAGGCCCTATGTCTTGTGGCTTGGGATTTCTAATCTCATAAAATTGAATACATCTATTTTTTATCTCAAACTAATTCTGTCTTCTTTCCAACTCCCATACTACCGTACCAATACTTTCATTGTGCATCCCTTCTATCATTCAACTCCAATTCTATCTTTCTAGTATCTATACATATTCTACTCCCATCATCTCTTAATTATATATTGTTTCTACAGATGTATATACTTAATAGTAAATACTATCAGTAACCCACTATGATTATATATATAGAGAGGTAAGTGATTTATAGCAGGTAATAATAACATAACATGTTTTTAACTAAAGGTTATACCAGAAAATAAATAAATGGAGGAAATTTTGTCAAACTAAAGGTGCATGAATGTTTTTCACATTACAGTCTTGTCTTTTGGAGGAAGTTATTAATATTTCGGAACAACAATTCAAATAACCCAATATACCCATAAACTCTTCTGGAAGAGATGACCATGCCTAGTCCTATTACAACATCAGATGCAATGCTATACTAGTCGGCTCACTGATTCCCCAACCCCCAAAAGAGGGGGGAAACTCGTCCTACAATATGCATTCATTGCAGCTCTAACATTTAACAATTAGATAAACAAATCACCACACAAAATCATAAATCATATCACTACAGTAAACGATGAGGTGGTGCATGTCTACAAAAATATTAAAATTTTGTGCCTCTACATAAAGAAAGCACAAGATTCTAACAACATAATGGAAAACATACCTTCCATATATTTGTATCTAAATCCACTTCATGTTTTCCAGACATATCAATAGCATCTACACTCAAAACTGACAGAAATACACATGTGAATAACAGAGGGAAAATAATGCTAACCATGTATAACAAAACACGGGAGTGAAAATGACTACACAATTGCTAACCTTGACAAGGTAAAGAAGGGAATGACATATTTATATGTATTGGTAGTGTTTCTCCACGTTTCAGGTCAACTGACATCTGCCAACATATTAATTTTTACAACATATAACTGCTACATAAGCACATGTTCTAACAAACTTGAAAGCATGACCATCACGACTAAAAATCATGGCAAATTAAAAAAGCAAAAGCACAAACCTCGTGAACTTCATATGTAGATATGTAGTACGTCAACTCATGCAAAAATAATGTTGCCATGATAATCAAACCTACAATGGAAACTATACAAACAAAAGATAATAAAAGAGAAAGACTTGAATCAATGATCAAACGACTGAATTGATGATTGTAACATTAAAACAATATATAAGTCCCTCTTCAAATACTTCTACATTTTAACACCTAATAGCATAAAAATGGGATTCCAAATGGCTCCTATTAATCTGATGTGTAGCTGCTTTTATGGTTCACCAGTGCATAATTTGAACAACAAAGTGACTAGAAGTATCCATCCATGTAAGAACACACTCACTCAATCATGTTCTTACACAGATCAAGGGACTTCTAGGACTTCTAGACTTCTAGTATAAGAATTAAATAAAAACTTACCAAGTGCACCAGATTGTGTTTTCTGTAATAAATGTTCTTCCGCACGCGGAAACGCATCGAGGTTCTTTAAGACTTGTTTTACACCCATGATAATTTATTATTATTTCCTTCAAAAACCTTTCACATAGACCTGCAATTTTTCTAAAATTAAACAACCTTGTTTCAAAATTGAATCAATAACTTACATAATTCAATCAAATTACGCAGTCAAAACCT
This sequence comes from Gnaphalium uliginosum, assembly GCA_963930675.1. Taxonomy (NCBI): domain Eukaryota; kingdom Viridiplantae; phylum Streptophyta; class Magnoliopsida; order Asterales; family Asteraceae; genus Gnaphalium; species Gnaphalium uliginosum. The sequence continues at coordinate 35,731,171 of OZ005685.1, forward strand.
AACAGAATATATCAGTCACGTTTCTAGGGTTTCTGTTACGACCTAATTTCTAATTTCAATTACAAATTCTACCGAATCATGTAATCGGACGAAATTAAATACAAATCTGTATGATTCAGTTGTAAACATAACTGTAAATCGTATAGCTAAAATTAATTTAAGATAATTTGGAATTGAAAGAATATGCGCTGACCTGAATCGAGAAAGAAAAAAACACGCAAAATGTAAGACCGGAGGATTTGACCGGTGACAAATCCGAAGAGGACGATGATTTTACAAAGAAGGCCGTCTGTTGTATCATTGTTTACAGAAGTCCAATACAGATATTGGGTTGTGGGTCGGGTTATCAGATTGGACTGAAATTGGGCCGAATTACTAGTTACTAAAACAAAAATATTTGGGCCTTGGGAATAATCAGTTATATGGCTTTTTACTTTATTTGAAGTAATTGTAAGGTTTAATCATTTTTTTATTCTCAGATACACGATGAGATCATATAAGTTAGCATTTTTATACATTGAAATACTCGTTGAATTGGATATAGAAATATAAGCAAAAACAGTCTAAAATTGAATGGTCCTAAAGTGGATTGAAATTGTTCTTAAAATGATCGAACTGAAAAAAGGTATGTCCATAGTATCGTTATGTCCGGATACACTGTTTGTAATCTATAACTACTAATAAAATATTTGACAAATTTTCTTACAATTATTTAAAATTAAGAAAACCAAAACTACTATCATATCATACCATATCACTACTTAAAACTTATCGAACCAAAAGTACTGTATCGAAACATGACGTGTTCATTTTAAAACTTAAATCAATATCAAAAACAATAGAAGAAAAACAAGGAGTGTATTTTTTCAGTTCACTTGGCCGCCACATCGCACGAGTACGCATCTTGTCTTAGTTAAAACATACATTGTCATCAACTCAAAATGTCAAATACAGGAAAAAGGAAAATTCACTATCATTACATAGAACTGATAGAAGTATAGAACTATTAATGATGTTTGAATCGGCAACCAACAAGAGAAAATCATGAGAATAGTCTTTGTGGGAGAATATGTATATCATAGTAATCTATATATTTCCAAAAAGTGACCAGATAACTTTTTTTGTTTTTGGTATATTAAAGAAAACAAGATGAATCGAGTATATCTGTGAAAGCAAGTCGCTGTCGAGAGCGAGTAATGTCGAGAGGTAGAGTGAGTAATGTCGAGATGTAGGCACGACAAGGACGACATGAGCTTAGATGCGGAGAATTCCATAAGCAGCCATATTTAAACATCATAAATGAAGGGTAAATAAAGATTTCAGAAAATCATAGTTAAGTTAAGAGCTTTTAAAGGAAGATCATAGAAGGTTATGGAAGACCGGTAATGAATGTTTGAAGGCTTAAAGTATAAATTGCACATCCCTCCGTTGATTGTACACATCCTATAATTGCACATCCCTCTTGAGTAATAAAGTGAAGTTTCTTTTCTTATTTTAGTCTTGAGTATTACTTGCATCGTTTATTCTTGTACTATTTTTCTTACTTGCGAGTACAATCCGAGGTAAGATGGCTTAGTTCGAGAACATCAGACGTGAGCTTGTAGAGACAATTCTGTGACACCAAGCCCACAATGGTGTAATATGAAAACCAACCCAAGTTACTCAAATAAGAGTGTCCAAAAACCGGATTGGGTGGCGCAGAACTCGTATCCGGTCATTCACTGTAGCCATAACTTGGATAACCAAACTCAAAAAATATGTTTTTCATAACAAAAATATGTAAAAGATGGTCAAAAATAGGTGATCACAAATCACACAAATAATTACTTTTTTTTATTTGCAATACTAGACTTCAAACCCGAGTATACATATGGGTCCTCGAATATGTAATTGGTTTTTATAAGTACGAACATTTTGTATATGATAAAGTGTATCGTTTTATATGAGATAAAAAAGATATGAAGGTTGTAAATTAAATTAAGTGATACTTATTTGAGTGAGTCGAGAATAGATTTGTTTCGAATAGCATTCATGATAAGTCAAAGAGCATTGAATTTTAAAATAATCTACTTATAAGAAACGAAATCGAAAGTAAAGGAAAAATTAGAAGTTAACAATCATAAAGGTAAAGTTGTAGTACAGAGCAGTAATTATATCCTTTTTAAGTTTTCTTTGTATACCACATTTGTCCATGGGAGAAGATCGTTCGCCGTAAATACAATCCTACGCTTCGTAATGATTGTCATTGGCTTTTGTTTATTGTCATCGCGAACATACAGCCAAATGATAATATTTTCGATTCAACTTAAAAGATATGAGTTTATCATACGACATTAATCGCATCCTTGGAATATAAGTTATGTGTCTGATGTGGCTCCCTGAAATAATCATCGCTTCAATAATATGTTCACTAAGCCTTTTTTATTTGTAACCTTGTTCCCTTGCATAATCCGTTGGAGTGATCAATGTTCGAAAGTAATATTATTGGCACACTTTTTATTAGTGTGGGCTTGTGGTTTGGTGACCAGGTTAATATAAAGAATTACAGATTGTTAACTTTATCAGTTTTTCTCACAAATAGTATATGAACTGAAGTATGTAACATGTGTTGTCAAGCATAGTTTAACATTGAATATAGCTCATATTTTTATTCACCATTTCCTTTTCATCATAGTATGATAATATCCAATAATAGTTATATATATATATATATGTATATATATATATATGTATATATATATGTATATATATATGAGTTCAAATAAGAAGACTAATTTTCGTGAGAACGTATGAATGACTTCAAAAACACTTTTTAACTATCCAACATACATTTTTCTTCAAAACCTTTTCAGTAATTATTATTAAAATAACTTTTGAAGCTATGATATAAATATAAATAAAAAATATTAACTTTTTTTCGAACTTATTTTACGGTCGTTACTGTTGTGATTATAAGATAATCACAAAATATAACATGATAATCATATTTGATTATTCTCTAATATAATGTGATTATCATGTGTTCGACATAATCACAAAATATGACTTGATAATCACATATTATTCATGTGATTATCAAGTTATAAAATGTGATTAGTTTGAATAAAAAAAATTAATAAAATATAATTAAAAAGATAAAAAAATGTTGAAATTTTTTTTGTTGAAAAAATAGTTTCTAAAAGTTATTTGAGTAAGGAGTTACGAAGAAATTTTTATAAAATAACGTATTTTGGATATTTAAAAGTAATTTTGAAGTCAATCCTACGTTCTCACGAAAATTAGTCTTCTTATTTGAACCCACGACTATATATATATATATATATATATATATATATATATATATATATATATATATATATATATATATATATATATAGTAGGGGGCTAAAAAAGAAGAAAAATTAGAGAGAGAAGACAGAAAAACAATATGATTCAGTATTTTATTACTACGATTCAAATTTTTATAACTATAATTTTACATTTTATTGTGTTGGTTCAATATTTTATCAATGGTAAATTGCATTTTTTGTCCATGTGGTTGGTCCGTTTCGCTGATTTTGTCCTTTAACTATTTTTTTCGCATTTTGCATTCTTGAAGTAATCCAATTTCGCAATTTTTTGTCCATTTGACTAACTGGTGTTAAATCTCTCTGTTAATTCGTGGGAAATGACCAAGATACCCTAATCCAAAATACTCTTCTCTTCATCATCAAACATTCACTACCTGTCATTTTCAAAAACCCTAATTTTACACCTTATTTTCCATCCCCAAAAATTACAACCCTTATTTTTAGTTCTTTCCTTATAATTCTATAACCACATAAGTATATTCCTAATTAAAATCAAAATCCGTAAAATACACATACATATACAAAAACACACACACACACACAAACACACACACACACACACACACACACACACACACACACACACACACACATATATATATATATATATATATATATATATATATGATTATTCTCGAATAATCATATATATATATATATATATATATATATATATATATATATATAACCACATAAGTATATTCCTAATTAAAATCAAAATCCGTAAAATACACATACATATACAAAAACACACACACACACACAAACACACACACACACACACACACACACACACACACACACACACACACATATATATATATATATGGTAGAGTTCCAATGAGAATACTTCTAAAATAAGAACGACTAAGAACACCTCAAATGTACATGTATATAAAATAAAATCGTTAGATTTACACTCATACATCTCAAATATGCAAAGAAAAATTGATGCACATTTCTAAAAGTGCACAAAAATCGATAAAACGATAGGCACCAATGTTGTTTAACATATCCGACGACGAGAAACTCGTGGTACGTTTCTTTTTAGGTGAGAGCTTCGGTTGTCGTCGTAACCTGCGAGGTGGTGATCGGCGATGGTTATGGTGGTAACAGGTGTGTACAGTGGTGTAGTGTTAATCCGACGACAATGGTTCAACGATGGTTGTGGTGGTTATTCATCGCGGTAGTGAACGCGTACCCAGATTACAGCGGTGGTGAGTGATGGATTTCAAATTTGTCTTTTTTGTTCTTTTCATTTTCAGGTTTCATCACTTATTCAATTATGATGATAGTGATTTAAGGTTTTGATTTGAAGATTGGAAGGAACAAGGAATATGAGGGTATCTTGGTCATCTCACATAACTTAAAAGGAGAAATTTAACACTATTAGTCAAAAGGACAAAAAAATGCGAAATTGGACTAATTCAAGGATGCAAAATGCGAAAAAGTAGTTAAAGGACAAAATCAGCGAAACAGACCAACCACAGGGACAAAAAATGCAATTTACCCTTTTTATCAATAATCAAAAATTACTATGTAATAGAAATTTGAATCATAGTAATAAAATATTGAATCAAATTGAGTCTCCCATCTTCTCTCTTTAAATTTCATTCTTCCTAGAATCAATTCCTATATATATATATAATTATATATATAATTATAACATATATATATATATAACATTACTTATATAATTATAACTTATATAACATATATCTTAGTGTGTGTGTGTATATATATATATATATAAACGAGTAGTTTTTACACTCGTGTTTATACACGTGTCATTGAATGTTACTTTGATTTTGATTTGTATCTAAGTAATGTAAAGGTAGACGTTTACATTATATACATCAAGAATATAATATCTGTATAAAATAAAATTTTATTTGTCTATGTGGTAACCTAAGATTTTATCAAATATGACATGTATTTAGTATAATTATTTTAAATTATTCACCAAATTATAGGAATGCCACATGGCTTCCAATTTGATTGATTTGAATATCATAAACCATTTTATTTAATCCTAATTTTTGACATTAAATTGCCAATTAATATAGGTTAAATATCGGTTCCATTTATAATCATTTAAAAATGTTAAATCACACTTTATATTGCATCAACTTTGATTAACGAAGCATAGGGAATAATATTTTACATAAGATATAAGTCTTAAAATTAATCGGAACGTTTGGATATGTTTTAGGCATAAATTTGAGAGGTTGCAAGACTATAAGAATTTTGCAACGTTTCTATTAAAGGTATGTTTTGTATTGATTAATACAGGTGTCAAGTTATACATGTTAGTTTATTTCGTAAACAATCCAATTTCACTCATGAGTCATGACCAAGTATATATTGGCATTGCACAAATTAACAACTACATTAATGTTACATATTAAAGTTATATAAAATTTGTAATTGTAATATTTTACAATAGTATTTGTGAACTTGTTACTTTCGTTTTCTCATTGACAAAAAAAAAAAAAATGAAATTTTTGTTTTATATATGTTTTGGTTGTTTTATATTGCTTTTTTATTTCAAATGTCAATTTTATAGTTTTCAATTAACAATATTAATAATAGTATTAGTATTATTAAAATATCTCATAATATATAGTTGTCTTTTATATACAGTCGTGCATTGCACGGGCTCAAGGACCTATTAATATAAATTTTAGTTTTAGATTGCAATATTAACACAAGAAAATAAGTTAATGTTTTTATATAGGTTATCATATATGAATTTAAACATATACAATTAACTTGAAAATAACGTATAAACATTGAGTGAGATTATAATTTTTATAAAAAAGTTATATAGTGTTTATAGATGGTATTTTTATTTTTAAATAATATATTTAAGATTTAAGATTTCATTGTTAGGAATAATCATCAGTGACAATCGAATTGAGCCAAGTTTTTTCAAGTCCTTTAACAACACAAAAATAGAAAAGGGATATACAATAAAAAGTTATTTTTGTTTATGACCTGCCATCTAGGATACCAATTTTCAATTCCATTTTTCATTTCACAGACCAGAAACACATCTTTATCTCATTTCAGATTGAAGTTAAACTAATATGATTTCATGAATTATAGTAGAGGATCATTCGCATAGTTTCCAGATTTCAGAAAACATATACTTGCATATAAACTTCAACATTAAAACTATCCAAGAACTCGAATCGCACTAAATGCCACTCCTAATCACACAAATTGCTATAATGGTTAATGTTGAGAAAAACAATAATCAAATCCAAGTTATAAATTTGAGGAGTCAAAATCTAACTCAGTTGTATTCGGGAAAAACTTAGTGATTTCCTAAGTCTGTGTTTCTGAATCTGTGCTCCACAGACTGAAGAATTCTCACAGACTGAAAGCCGTGCTCTATTTTGAAGACTTATGAATTCATGATCTGAAGAATGAAGATTGAAGACAGAAGGATTCACAGACTGAAGATCACAGACTGAAGATTACAGACTGAAGATCACAGACTGATGATCACAGACTAAAGAGCACAGATTGAAGAACGAAAGTACAATCGTACAAACGAAGTTCTTCGTTCCTTTAGGCTACAGTACAACTGAAGAGATGTTTGAGCAAAGTCAAACATCGAAGAAAGGTTTTCTTCTCAGCAAAGAAACCTTTTACCTTTTGCTTTTTCTATTTCCAAGAAAAGCAAAAAGGGAAGAGTGCAAAGTTGCCCAAGATGAATTTGTTATTCCTTAGACAACTGACTGAGCTGGATAAAAGAGTTGATACTCAACTCTATAAATAGAAGCTCAAAAGCACCACAAAGAAGGCATCCAAGAAAAATAGTATACAAGACCTTTAAAGCTTAGGCTAAAAGCATTACCACACTTACTGTTAAGTTTGTAGTGATAATTGTTTCATAGTATACTACTTGGATCGTATTCAAACAATCTGTGTGTGTTTGAATACTCTGTCTTCATTGTAAGATAAACTATTTATTGTGAATAAAACTTTAAATTCATAATATATTATGTGCTTTAATTTATCTTGTTTTCCGCCTTGATTAATTAACCTGTTTGATATAACTTAGATATAAACTAATATATTAAATACTTATTATTTAATCTGTATCTAAGTTTTGGGACCTTCAAGACTTAACAACTGGTATTAGAGCAAATAAAGATTTAATTATTAATTATATCTTTAACGATCAAAAGGAACCCAGTTTTATCAAACTATCTTCAAAACCCATTTTCTCTACATTTTCTTCTTTGAAAAATGACTTCTTCTATTGCTATGGATGGGAAGGGAATTTCAATCTTCAATGGTGTAAATTTTACCCACTGGAAATTGAAAGCTGGATAGTTTCTTGCTAGCATTCATGATGAAATGCTTAGAGTCATTCAGGAAGGACCCATTATTCCTGGCAGAATAGTTCCTGCAATTTTAGATGTAAATGGTATTATTGTGACACCTGAAAAAGTTGTTAAGGCTGCCAAAAATACCTGGACTGATCTAGACAGGCAACTATATACATTAGATTTTAAGGCCAAATCCATTCTGGGCAATGAAGTTACTGAGCCTATCTTTGCTAAGATATCTGGCTGTAAAACTGCTAAAGCCATATGGGATATGCTAACTGACCAATATGATGGTGTAAGTTTAGTACAATCCCAAAAGAAGAAGAATCTCATAAGAAATTATGAGAACTTCTCTGCTGGTCAAGATGAGTCATTAACTGATATTCATACCAGATTTCAGATCTTAATCAATGATCTTGAAAGGTATGATATCATCAAAGGACAGTTTGAAATCTATACAAAATTTGTTGATGTCATTCCAAACACTTTTTCTGAAGTCATTACTTCATTAGTTGTAAGTGAGAAATTGGAGACATATGATCTATCTGGCCTGTTTGGACTTTTGTTAAATTTTGAAGAAACCAAAGCCAGAAAAGATCTAAATGCCAAAAGAATTGCAAAAGATCCATCTGCTGCCCTTGTTGCAACAACAAGAAAAAATAGAGAACTATTCTCTAGAGCAGATTACCATCTAACTCTTACAGACTCAGAATCAGATGATGATACTGAGTCTCTAGAAGCTGAAATGGCATTACTAGCCCAAAGGTTAGAAAAGGCAAGATTCAAAGGTTCAAAAGGAAGGCCAACTTTTGATCCTAAGAAAGCTACTTGCTATAAATGTGGGCAAATTGGTCATATTTCTGCTAACTGCAGAGTGAAGATTGCAGAATCTTCAAGTTCTGATAAGTGGGAGGAAAATGCCAAGAAGTACAAAAGAAAGTACTTCAACTCCAAGAAAATTGGAGAGAAACGGCAACCAAAGAAACTAGATAAAGCTTTGGTTGTTGAACAGTGGGTTGATGAAGAATCGTCATCATCTGAGGATGATGGGGATATGTGCTTAATGGCTATCACAGAAAGCCAATTTGACAAAGATGTCAAATTTGAAGAAAGAGCATGTGTTCATTCAGATTGGGACAGAGGATCTGCTTACAATGTAAATCATTTCAAACTTTACTATAGTTATGCAGAAAAACAGAAAATGTTTGAACACATCTATGTAGACTTTTTGAAAAGGCTTGAGAAAATACAAGAGTTAAAAACTAAACTCAGTATGGTTCAAAAAGATCTACTGTCAAAAGTGAATGAAATAAACCAAAATAAACAGTATAAACATGAGCTTGATGCTCAATATGATATTTTCAAAAGGATCAGTCTGGAAAAAGAAGCTTATAAAAACAAAGCTGATCATTATGAGAAGATCTGTAGATCTTGGTGTATTTCATCACTTAAAAATGTGGACTGTTTATCCAAACAGATTCCAGCTCAGATACAAGCGGTCATAGGTGATGAGTTTGATCTTAAAAGCCATTTACTTTCAGAAATAAACTCGAAACCTACTATATTTGTACCTGAAATTTTACCTCATACTTTTAGTCATATTGTGGGAGATAAAGTTATATTGACAAATGCCTTTGTAAGACGAAAAATAGTTGCTAAAGAACTAGTATATGAGACAGAGCCAGACTCTGAAGACACAGACTCAGAAATCTCAGTCTGTGAAACTTCTCAATCTGAACAGCCTGAACTTATAATCACTAATGAATCTTTAGAAACTATAGAACTTAAAAATAAAAGATTTGTAAAAGGCAAGGTTAGTATTCCCACAGTACCATCTTTAAAAAGACAAAAAGAGGTAAAAGGAATCAAGAATAAACAGAAAGGTTACAATGTGTTTGAACCTTCCACATCTCAGTCTGTAACTGGTCCAGATAATAATATGCCAAAGGACAAATTTAAAGGCATAAAACCAGCAATAAGGGAGTTAAAAAGATCTGAGTCTGTGAGATCTAACTGTCAGTCTGGAAAAATCAACTTTCAGTCTGGCAAACTTAACTCCAAATCTGTTTGTGTTAACTCTCAGTCTGACTCTCAAAAGTCTACTTTTAACAACCATACTGAGACAATTAAGCTACTTAGTGAAAACTTAATGAAGTTAACCACAGATTTTAAAACATTTGTTGAGACAAAGCAGGATTTTAACAGAGGATCTAGCGCAAATAATAACCCAAAATCCAAAAGGACCATTATGTTGGACAGAAAATGTTACAACTGTGAAAATCTGGGACATGAGGGTATTAAATGCACAAAGTCCATTTTTAAACAACCAAAGGTTGCTTTGACTAAACAAATGTCAACTACAAACGAAAAAGTCAAAACTAGAGAAGTTAAAAGTCAACTTTACACGCTTGGTTCCAACAAAGCGGTTAAAGAATTGACTTCAACCAACTCTAAAAAACCCATCAAAAGATGGGTTCCCAAAAGTAAATAATTGATTTTGTTTGTCTTGTGCAGGGTAACAAAAAATGGTACCTAGACAGTGGATGCTCAAGACACATGACAGGTTCTTTGGAGAATTTGTCAGAGTTTGTAGAAGAAGAAGGACCTTCTGTCAAATATGGTGACAATTCTGTTGCCAAGACAAAAGGTTATGGTGTGGTGAAGGCTGACAACATCAGAATAACAAAGGTAGCCTATGTTGAGGGATTAAAGCATAACCTGCTTAGTGCAAGCCAAATTTGTGATGATGATAGTGAAATCAGAATCAGAAAGAAGGCTGCTGTTATCTATAATTCCAAAGGCAAACCTGGGCTAGTTGCCAAAAGAGAAAGAGATATTTATCTCTTGGATCTTTCTTCTGCAGACATAAATGTAGAGATATGTCTATATACTCAGTCTGTGCCAGAACTAAGCTGGCTATGGCATAGGAGGTTATCCCACCTGAACTTCAAAAACATTAACCTCCTGTCAAAGAAGAAACTAGTTAGAGGTCTGCCCGATGTTACATTTGCAAAAGACAAACTTTCTCCTGCATGTACACTAGGAAAACAGACCAAGAACCATTTTCCGTCCAAATTGTTAGCTACAATTGATCAACCACTGCATATGCTCCATATGGATCTATTTGGACCCATGAGCATTGGCAGTTTGGATGGAAAGAAGTATACACTGGTGGTTGTGGATGAATACTCAAGGTATACTTGGGTTATCTTTCTTAAGGCAAAAAGTGATGCTCCTGATGAGATTATTAATCTAATCAAGAGGGAAGAATTGTAGAAAGATGCACCTATCAAGCAACTCAGGAGTGATCATAGTACAGAATTTAAGAATTCTACTCTCATTGAATTCTGTACTGACAAAGGCATTATTCAAAACTTTTCCTCTGTCAGAACTCCTCAACAAAATGGTGTTGCTGAGAGAAGAAATCGTACACTCATAGAAGCTGCAAGAACCATGTTATGCCATGGTCAAATGAAGATTTATTTTTGGGCAGAAACAGTTAACACTGCTTGTTATACCCAAAATAGATCTATTTTGGTCAAAAGGCATGGCAAAACTGCATATGAGTTGTATCATAAGAAGGTTCCAACCATCCATTATTTCCAGACCTTTGGAAGTAAATGCTATATTCTCAATCAAAGGGATCAATTAGCAAAGATGGAACCTAAGTCTATCTCAAAGGCTTACAGAGTCGACAACAACAGAAGGAATAAAATTGAAGAAACCATCAATGTCACCTTTGATGTTTCGTCTGCTAATAATGAACATGTTTCTCAGTCTGATGTTCATTCTTTAGAAGAATTATCTGTTGTGGGATCTGAATCTCAAATTCTAGTTGTTGTTCTCCAACAACAAGACTCTGAAAGTGATAATGAAGATGCTCAACCTGATCATTTAATGATAGTACCTTCATCAAATGAAGATGAATCCGTGTTCAGAGATTCAAGATCTTTTGATACAAGTGTTCAGTCTGGTAGTCTTCAGTCTGAGAACTCTACAGACTCAGACTTGCCCCCTGTTGAAGATAATGCAGAACTCAGTCCTGTTACTCTTCCACTAAATGAATATGATTTATCATCCAATGGTGAATCATTTCTAGGCATCAGAGAACACAGGTATCATCCAATTGAAGAAATAATTGGAGATTATGTTTCTGGTGTACAAACAAGAGCTCAAGTGTCAAACTTATCTACTGCAAATTTCTGTTTCTACACAAACTTCCTGTCAATCATTGAACCAAAGAAAGCTGAAGAAGCATTGAAAGATGATGATTGGGTTGAAGCAATGTAGGAAGAGTTAACATAATTTGAAAAAAACAATGTTTGGACCCTAGTTCCTGCTCCAAAAGGCAAAACCATTATTGGAACTAAATGGGTTTACAGAAACAAAATGGACAAGGATGGAGTGGTAATCAGAAACAAGGCAACGCTAGTTGCTCAAGGTTACAAGCAGGAAGAAGGCATTGATTATGATGAAACATTTGCCCCTGTAGCCAGAATTGAAGCAATAAGGTTATTCTTGGCATATGCTGCATTCAAGGACTTCAAAGTCTATCAAATGGATGTCAAGAGTGCATTTCTGAATGGTAACTTACAAGAGGAAGTCTATGTGAAACAACCTCCAGGTTTTGTAAGTTCAACTTTTCCGAATCATGTCTATAAATTGAAGAAAGCACTATATGGACTAAAACAAGCTCCAAGAGCTTGGTATGACACTTTATCATCTTATCTTCTAAGTAATAACTTTACTAGAGGATCAATTGATAAAACTTTGTTCTTCAAAAGGAACAAAGCAGATGTCATACTAGTCCAAATATATGTTGATGATATCATATTTGGTTCTACTGATGTAAAATTATGCAAATGGTTTTCAAATTTAATGTCAAAACAGTACCAAATGAGTATGATGGGTGAATTAACATACTTTCTTGGTTTGCAAGTACATCAGAAACCTAATGGAATCTTCATCAACCAAGGCAAATATGTTAATGATCTACTCACTAAATATTCTTTAAAAGACTGTTCAACAATGAAAACACCAATGAGCACTGCAGATAAGTTGGATAGTGATCAGTCTGGCAAGTCAGTCTGTCAAACCACTTATAGAGGTATGATAGGATCACTACTATATCTCACTGCAAGTAGACCAGATATCATGTTCTCAACATGTTTATGTGCTAGATATCAATCTGAACCTAAAGAATCACATCTCAAAGATGTAAAAAGGATTTTTAGGTACCTAAAAGGTACTCATAACCTGGGTCTTTGGTATCCCAAAGACTCTGGTTTTGATCTAATTGGTTCTACAGATGCAGATTATGCAGGTTGCAAATTAGACATGAAAAGCACTTCTGATGGATGTCAACTGCTAGGTGGAAAACTAGTCAGTTGGTCAAGCAAGAAACAGAATTCTGTTGCTACGTCCACTGCAGAAGCAGAATATGTAGCTGCTGGTAGTTGCTGTGCCCAATTGCTGTGGATGCAACATCAACTAGCAGACTATGATTTGGAGTTTACAAGAACTCCAATCATGTGTGATAACCAAAGTGCCATTGCTATCATTGAGAATCCTGTATTTCACTCCAGGACAAAGCATATTGAGATCAGACATCACTTTATCAGAGATTGTGCTGAGAAAGATAAAGTGATTCTCAAATATGTGCCCACAAATGACCAACTAGCAGATATCTTTACTAAACCTCTTAATGAAGATAGATTCTTATATCTGCTTGGTCAACTTGGAATGCTCAACCCCTAGTAAAGCTTTTGATTCTGTGTGATTCAAACTCTCAGTCTGTGCCTGCCTTTCAGTCTGTATGTCTGTATCTTCAGATACATACAATCAAATAGCACAGACTCAGAGATTTTTTGTAAATAAATCAAAGAAAATACCAAAAAGATTTTACAATTCTATTATTTTCTCTCAGTCTGTCTGTTATATGGTTCAGTCTGTGTGACGTCATCCAAACTCACTGCACAGACTAACAATATACACTCAGACCGGATTTCTTTTGTTTTTTTTTGTTTTTTTTTTGTTTTTATTTTTTAATTTTATTTTATTTTTTTTATATAAATATAAATAAACAACAATATCTTTGCATTTAATGCGTATACCAATTTTATGGCAATAATCATTAAAAGTTTTGGCGCTTGTTGTTCATTTATCTGCTCAATACAAAAAGGTACACGTGCCTGAGCCTCATTGCTACAGTAAAAGGGATAACAATCAGTGGGTCCCATTTAACGAAAATTTAATTTCGTTAAATACCCATTTCCGATTTTCTCTTTTTCTCTTCACTAATACTTGCACACCAAAAATACACAAAGTTTGTGAACCCTAACTTTTCATTGCTCAACCATTTTCAAAATCAATCTCAAGAAACCATCTTAAAAAATGGCTGACCAATGGGTTTACACTGCACCTAAGAATATCGCCGCGGCTAAACCCTTTAAACAGGGTAAACATGTAAAACTCTGTATAAATAATCAAGTTGCTACCATTTCCATCCCTGATTCTAAAAAGAACCAAGGATTTGAGGAATTAACAAACTTTATGTCTGCTCATCCTTTAAGGGGAGCATTTTTCAACACTCTTCCTCAAATATATCCTGATTTTCTTATGGAATGATGGTATATTTGGTCCGCAAATAGTAACAATACTGCAATTACTGGTACTATTGATCATGGTAAACAGGCAGTTACCATTGATCAGGAGTTAATTAGGAATGTCTTAGACTTGCCTTTGGGAAATCATTTTGAACCTATTCCAACCAAAGAAGTAGCAAGTGCTTCTCTTACTTTGGTTGGATATACCAAAGAAAAAGGCACCATCTTGATGTCAGGATTCACCCCTAGATGGAAATTTTTAATCTCTGGCATCATTAGAAGTCTAGGAGGTAAATCTGGTAGCACAGGGGAGCTAAATGAGTTTGAAACTCAACTGTTAAGCTCATTCATCACTGGTTTAAACATCAACTTTGCAGAGTTGTATTTTCAAGAAATTTTAAAACTGGTGAATGAGTATAACAGAATTTTTAATGTACCTTTTATAAGGTTACTCTCCTTGTGCATCCAATCCAGATTATCTGGGTCTGTATATATATCCTTTAATAATAAAATTGCAGATATATCCGTACCCGTGCTCACCTATAAAGTGTTTAACCATCCGGTTCAACTTACTGGAGCACCTATCACTGCTGTTATGCAGCAATGGATTGATCACCCCTATGTTGCTTCTGCATCTATAGAGGGTGATGATTCAAGTGATAGTGAGAGTACAGAGGCCCAGACTGTTGAAGATCGTGTGGCTGAAACAGAGCACACAGACTCCATTAACACAGACTCAACTCAGTCTGTACACTTGGAGTCAGACTCAAACATTGTTGAGTCTGTTCCATCTTCAACAGAAGATAAAGGTAGTAATTCTTCTTCACCTGAGGAGATCGATATATATAAACCTTCTTATCCTAGCCCATCCTCACCTACAAAAGAGAGTCACAAACAAACCAACTCAGATGAGTCACCACTCACTCTGGAGGAATCACCAGACTCAACTCCCAAAAGTATAGCACAAATGGAATCATCATCCATGGAATTGGATGTCAATAAAACACCTTCCAGTGCTGTAGACCATTCCATTACAGCTCTGCTAGAGACTGTGGTGCCAATGGCTACCCAACTGACCCAACCTGAACCTAGATTAGTCAGCTTGGATACCCTCATTACTGCTACTACAATGACCCCTGTAGTATGCATTGAAGAAGATGCTCCAATCCTGAGCACTACCACCCCCCCTCTTTACCCCACTCACAATGGCTGAACCCATATTGACCACTAGTCCTGTACTAGTTCACATTCCAGTGAGTCTTTCCTTACACCCCTCTGCACAGATCGCCAATGCCCCAGTCATGTCACAGACTGAGGCACAGATCTCCACTTCTTTACTTGATGATCTACCATCTTATCACCAAATGGTTAGTGAAGGCATACAAACCTCCACAATCGTTGCCAGTGATATTGTTCCTTTACACCAGGGACTATTTGAGGCAACAGATGCAACACAATCATTTTCCAATGATGTCTTATCCTATCACCGGATTCGATCTGAGGGAAACACAATTACACCACTCAATGCCTATGATCGCTTTTCCATGCACAGGACACAGAGTGAGGCAAAGAGTGCAACACCAAAAGATTCTAGTGATCTTGCTCAGTTTCAAGATGAGTCAAGTGAGGAACATATTCCATCACCCAATTCTAACCCTTCCAACCAGACCCAGTCTGTGCCTTCTAGTACACTTAATGATGTGCTTTCTGCCATCACCAAGTTGTCTGAATGGGTACAGACTGAGTTCGATAATAATAAGAAAGAGCTAGTGAAGATGAAGCATCTAGTCTCTACCATGGTGGATAAAGTGGATATGCTGGAGCAAAAGGTATCCAATAGGTTAGATGAAATGCAGACCACCCTCACAAGCTTAGTTGCTGATGTCAAAAAGGGGGAGAAGATGAAGTCTGGGTCTGCAGAAGCTAAAACCCCAAAAGATAATTCATTAAATAATAAATCCTTAGATTTAGGGGGAGATAGCAGTGAGGGAGATGATGGACCCGAAAGTGCTAGGGTGAAGTCTCAGACTGAAGCTCAGTCTGTGCCACAGACTGAAAACATGAGTGCACAGACTGAGGGGGAGCCAGAAGGATTGCAGGCAGGTGAACATACTGAGATGGTTGCACAGACTCAGGGGGAGTCAACTATTGTTTTACACATAGACCCAATAGCAACTATCTCATGCCTAGGTCAGATGGAGTTAAAAAGACCAAGGGAAGAAGAAGATGAAGATGTTCAACCTCTGCGAATCAAAAGAGCCAGAAAAATAAAAAGAATGGCCAGGAGATTTCCTGAAAGGGATATCTTTGATTCCCAACCAAAGATGAAGGGGATCAAGACCTGGGATCAATTTGTGAAGCTGGCAGAAGAACAGGAAGTTGATGATGACGATGATGATGCCATCAATCCTGATTGCAGTTCTGAGTCTGAAGTATTTAGAAGATCAGATGATGATGAAGATGATGCTACTTTTGGAGGTGTAGATGAAGGTGCCTCAAAAGTCAAGACTGGAGAGTCTAAGTCTGTGCCCTCTGAACCTGCATAGACTGAGACACATCATTCATCACAGACTCAGAGCTCTGAACAACAAGCAGCAAGCATTGATGCTCTAATCATCAGTGCTGAAGCCATCCAAGATGAAGCCAATCCTGTTAGACCAACAACCACAACAAGAATACTGCCTCCAGGTAGAAGTGAACTTAAAGACAGAATGCAATGAAGAAGTGCTCATCTGATAAGCACATATCCTGGGTCGAGTTCTACTATGGAAGAAGATATGGTTAAGGGTAAGGGAAAGGAGGTTGCATTATCCAAGCAGGAGAGATTGAACAAGATCAAGAAGATGGTGGATGATCATGCTGCTGGTACAAGAAATCCTGAACTGTCAAATCCATAGGATGAACTCTTGCAAAAAGAAGCTACTGCTCAAGGTATGTCTTTAACTGAATACTTAAATGTATTAACTGAAGAAGAGCAGAAGCTGAAGGAAGCAAGATTTGTTTACATGCTCTCCAAAGAATTAGAAGATGAAGGCTGTTCACAGACTCAATCCAGAAGGAGTCAAGTTGAGCAACAGATCAAAGAAAATAAAGAGTTGTCAAGAAAATTACAGAAGATAGAGAGCCTAAAAGCTAAGCTACAATCCACTTTCAGAAAGTCAAAGCTCAAGCAGAAGATTAAAGACTGTCATCTGAATAAGATTGGACAGAAATTGAGGCTGGAGTTGACTTTGACCAAGAGCTCAAAAATGGTATGGGTGGATGACCTGTACACTCTAGGACTTAAAGAATGGCAATCCATTGCTAATATTTTGAAGAGTGAAGCTGACAAAGATTTGAAGAAAGAAGTTCTGGATGAGCTATCTTACCTGATAGAGTTAGTTCTCAGTCTGGGGCTTATCTCAGAAGAAGAATACAAGTTGTTCTGCATAGCAAACAACTTTGTAATAAAGAAGAAGTCAGTTGGGTTATCTACAGAGAATGAGCAGAGAATGGAGCATCCTCTACCAAAAGGTATCGTTTTTATCGATAGATCTTATGTCCAGACTGACAAAGTTGAAGGTCTGTGCTACAGAGATATCAATGGGATAGAGTGCTTCCGGGATCAAAACAGACTGTATGGAGAATCTCTGCTGCATTGCATTGCCTTGCTGAAGGAATGCAAACATTCTCAAGCCAAGCCAATTAGAAGAAGACTAATTAGCTGGTTATTCAACAACCTTTCCAAGATCAGGATGATGATTGGATTTGAAGACATCCGCAAGAAGATCATCCTGGAGTATCAAGAATTTGAAGAAAAATCTGATAAGGAAATGGAAGTGTTGTTGAAGAGGAAAGTGGAAAATATCAAAGAGATCAGGGCTCAGAGAAAAGATTGAAGATTGTTAGATTTATACTATTTACAATCTCATGTAATAACTGTAATATTTTTGTGAACCGACTATGATTTTGACTTTATGTATATAAGTCTTGATCCATATGTTATGTTTCACTTTAATATTTATTATTTCTATATTATCTTTTGTAAATAGATTTTGACATCATCAGATAGAGGGAGATTGTTGGGAAAAACAATGATCAAATCCAAGTTATAAATCTGAGGAGTTAAAATCTAACTCGGTTGTATTCGGGAAAAACTTAGTGATTTCCTAAGTCTGTGTTTCTGAATCTGTGCTCCACAGACTGAAGAATTCTCACAGACTGAAAGCCGTGCTCTATTTTGAAGACTTATGAATTCATGATCTGAAGAATGAAGATTGAAGACAGAAGGATTCACAGACTGAAGATCACAGACTGAAGATTACAGACTGAAGATCACAGACTGATGATCACAGACTAAAGAGCACAGATTGAAGAACGAAAGTACAATCGTACAAACGAAGTTCTTCGTTCCTTTAGGCTACAGTACAACTGAAGAGATGTTTGAGCAAAGTCAAACATCGAAGAAAGGTTTTCTTCTCAGCAAAGAAACCTTTTACCTTTTGCTTTTTCTATTTCCAAGAAAAGCAAAAAGGGAAGAGTGCAAAGTTGCCCAAGATGAATTTGTTATTCCTTAGACAACTGACTGAGCTGGATAAAAGAGTTGATATTCAACTCTATAAATAGCAGCTCAAAAGCACCACAAAGAAGGCATTCAAGAAAAATAGTATACAAGACCTTTAAAGCTTAGGCTAAAAGCATTACCACACTTACTGTTAAGTTTGTAGTGATAATTGTTTCATAGTATACTACTTGGATCGTATTCAAACAATCTGTGTGTGTTTGAATACTCTGTCTTCATTGTAAGATAAACTATTTATTGTGAATAAAACTTTAAATTCATAATATATTATGTGCTTTAATTTATCTTGTTTTCCGCCTTGATTAATTAACCTGTTTGATATAACTTAGATATAAACTAATATATTAAATACTTATTATTTAATCTGTATCTAAGTTTTGGGACCTTCAAGACTTAACAACTGGTATTAGAGCAAATAAAGATTTAATTATTAATTATATCTTTAACGATCAAAAGGAACCCAGTTTTATCAAACTATCTTCAAAACCCATTTTCTCTACATTTTCTTCTTTGAAAAATGACTTCTTCTATTGCTATGGCTGGGAAGGGAATTTCAATCTTCAATTGTGTAAATTTTACCCACTGGAAATTGAAAGCTGGATAGTTTCTTGCTAGCATTCATGATGAAATGCTTAGAGTCATTCAGGAAGGACCCATTATTCCTGGCAGAATAGTTCCTGCAATTTTAGATGTAAATGGTATTATTGATGTAAATGGTATTATTTGTAGAAGATAAAACAGGTAAAAGCAAACTACCGGGTGAATTCTCTTTTAATACTATAGTGTACCACCTTGATGACTCGGGATGTTAAGGCTCCCGCACGAAGACTACATCCATAAATACAATACATGCCTTTGATGGTTCAAAAAGCATGATCCATGCTTTGCCTCAGCTCGCGATACACCATCTCTTCATCCAAAATACATCATGCTTTTTCTGTAAGGTGAAAAGAGAAACCAGAATTTGTTCAATATCAACTACAAATACATAATATACAAATGAATCAAAATAAGGACGACATATTGATATCGCCTATTATATACATGTTTTTCTATTGCGATATCAATGTTTTTATGCTTGTTTTAATAATAAAATAACATATATTTGTACTTAATTGATTTATATTTTGTTATTAGGTTCATTTCGGAGGATAAATGCAAAAGGAACGGAATTCGAATCGAGAACTGAAGCGAAGATAGAAGCTGGAAGACTGCTGAGTTTTGTGCGAGGCTTCACCGTTTGGGTCATAACTCTTTCATCCGAATTTCAAATGACTTGAATCCAAGTCCCACATTCACAAAACTCACTGGATTACCACATAACAAAAATCCGGCCCATTTGGACAAAAACTCGCCGAGTTATTTACGAACTCGGCGAGTACATGTGCGTAAATTACTGATCAGCAGATAAGATCATTTTAAACCGATTTTGGTTGAGGATAAAACTAAAAAATCCGAAATGCCAGCCCTTGAACCCACGCTTTCAGTCACCTAATACCCTATATTAACCTCCCTAAACTCACCATAAAACATCACTTTTTCTCTAAATCAATGGAGCTCAACTTAGGGTTTTGAAAACTTTTCTTGGTTATCAACTAGAAATTGAAGAACGCGAAGATTCAGCCTCCATTCAGTTTATGCTATCAATTTTAATGTCATTTACTATCGATTCAATTTGATTTCATTTTAATTATGTGTTAGTTTTGTATATTCACTTGAAAATGATGAACCTTAATTATGTTTGATTGGTTATGATCGATTATATGATATAGATTGGTGTTTGATTGATTCTAGTTAGAAAAATATGGTGTTTTTATGTATATTCACGATATAATCTTAGCACTTAGAGAAATCTTATTGTTATGATCGTTTAATTCATGATCTATTGCATAAAAACTGCTTTTGATCCCTGAAACTCGGCGAGTACAGAATTGGACTCGACGAGTTACCGGGTTGATTAATGAATCAGATATTTAATGTTTAATTCATAGTTAGATCTTAAATTGATAGAGAAATCTGACATTAAGGTTTAAATTATTCTTACAATATGTATTTATATGTAGTAATGTAATTGGAATTTATTAATGATTTTAAACGTTCAAATTATTATCTGGTCACATGTACTCGACGAGTTGACAGTCCATTCGACGAGTTATTTACCTGTTAACATATGTGCGAATTTAGAATTAAGTTAGTAGGTTTATTTGCTAGTAAATCATATTTATAAATTTACAGATTACATATAATTGAATAATTATTGTAATTTATTTAATCAATATCATATTGTTTTAACGTAATTGATTGATATTTTTATTAGGGAATTTTAATAGTATATTAATTAGTTACATTAACTGAGAACTAAACCTAGTAATTGGTTAAAATATATCCATCAATCTAGAATCATATATGTTCATATGAGATTGTTTTTGATCAGGGGAATTCGAATCCGAATCCAAGTGAATGTTTTTATTTATTTATTTATTGAAAAATATTTATCTGCTCTTATTTATTTGTTTGCTTTTTAGTTATCAACTTAATAACTAAAGTTTATATTAAAAAGTTAACTACTATTCTTTTGAGAACGACACTCGAATTAAACTTACTATATTATACTATCACCGATAGATTCACTGTCTACGTGGTCTAGTTTTAATTAGATTTGTTTGATTGGTTTTTAAAATATAAAACTAGATTTTCCACGTCACATATATTTTGTTTCCTTTAATACTAGAACTAGATGGAATCCGCTCGAAGTAGCTAATAATCATACCTCCACCATTTGCATTCACATCAAGAAGTATTACAACTCCCTTCTTTGAGAAAGGTACCTTCCCTACTTTAGCCTTTAGGAAAGAACTAGCAGTTCCTCGGCATCAAAGTTGTCTCCGCGATCAAAACCACTTACCTTCCTAGTTGTTTTTATGTGATCAAGCTTTAGATATGGTGGTTCATGTATTATTATATTGACCGATTGTGCATTGTTTAATGGGTTTATTGTTTCCTTATATATTAAATTTTACACGTTTTACTGTTGCATGAGACATGCTTTCATTTGTTCTATTGTATGTATTGAACTTGTAAATATCATCTATTGTATTTAAATTTTCCTTTTTGGGTAAAGTCAAAAAAGGAAACTTTCCTATTTTAGCCATATCCAAAAAGGAAAGTTTACATACGATAGACGATATTTACAAGCTCAATACATACGATAGAAGTTTTCAAAGTTCGACTCATACAATAGTAATACGTATAAAGTTTAATATATAAAACAATAAACCTTTGTTTAATTATGGTCCAAATTTTGGAGCTGGTGGGGAGAGCAGCTTTTCTTTAAAAGATATTTTGTTCAAATGTTGGTCGGGGCCGCGGGCCTATAAATAAGGGTAAAGGTAAGATTTTTTAAGGGGTTTGTTACATGCTACTTTGGTTGATTTGGAAATGGTGGAATGATATCAGCCATGCTTCTATGGAGGAGAAAGCTAGTTTGTGTGATTTGGATCTTTTTTCCGGGCTACAAAAGATGGCTCTTTTTTGGATCTCTAATCGCTCATCTGCCAATACGCATAGATGGTCGTAGTGGTGATTGACCCGAGATGTAATCTTAGCTGATTTATTTTGGCTTTTTTTTTTTTTTTTTGGTGTTGCTGTTCCTCCTGCTTGATGGAGCTTTGTTTTCTTTCCTTCCTTACGAAAGAAGTTTTTAATGAAAGCCTTGGCTTTGCAAAAAAAGAAAAAGTAAGGAGTCCAGGGGCGGATTTAGTTTAATGGATGGAGCCATGGAGGTGCCCAGGCCCTAGTCCAATCTAGCCCAGCAACAGAAATATATAGAAAAATATTAACAGGCCTCCAAACCCAGAAATTGCATGCCCCTCTATGGCCCACTAATGTACAACTTCTTTCAAATCACTAATATTTCATCCAACTATTCAAATTCCTTTTGCCGGTAAATTAATATGATGCAATTTAGGGTTAATTTAATGCATTTAAGCTATTTTATAACTTGTCTTCTATTTATTCTTGCAAGTTAGTGGACTTTTTCTTTTTCTGTTTTGATGCAAATTATGATCGTATTTTTATCGCTTACGACATAACGACATAAATTTCTGAATCCACAGTAAAGACAATATATGAAATTTTATATTAATTTCTTGTTTACTGAAAAGTTGGAGGGGGAGAGTGAGCATCAAAGTTATATGTGATAAGTAATGAGATGCATATGTTTTTTAGTAGTATAAAGAGTTAATTTTAATTGTCTTTATTATTTTATTTATGGATATTTACCTAAAATTCGTTTATATTTGAAAACAGATGATAAGAAGGGAAGCATTATCGAGAGAATTGAGCTAAAACCAGATTTTTACTCGTCGAGTCAATATAATTCACCGAGTCGTTGGCCAGTCAGATATTTATTAAGAGTTTAAAGCTACACAAAGACTAAGAGATAAACTATTATCTTTTTATTTATTTAAATTTTTTTAAACCGACTAAAGAAGTAGAGATAGACTAAAATACCTTGGAAGTCGGCCTGCACCCTTGCTACAATATTATTGTGTTATTTATACATTGGTTTTCCTGTTATTTATACATTGGTTTTCCTCACAATATCATTCGTTTATTTGTATTTATCATTTATCATTGTAATTGAGAACTTTTGGTACTTATTATGTTTAGAAATATGTTTTCAGTGATTTAATATGATTACAAGTCGACATGGAAAAAAATGAGTATTTTAAAGGAAAATTAGAGCAAGTGCCGAAGTATGATAAAATCACTCAGTAAAAATAAAATTCACCAAATGATTCTGAGACTTGACCAAAACCCACATCGTGAAAAGTAAAATTACTGCGCGAGTTTCTAACCGACTTGGACACTATAAATACGATTTTAACCCCAAAATTAGGGTTGTTTTTTCTTGGTACGAAATTGGGCAATCTTGGGTGACTTCCAAGCGATAGTTCATCACTTTTTCACCACTCTAACACAAGGATTAAGGATTATAACATCAACACTCATTATTACATTCGGTTTGATCATACTTTTGAATAGAATTATGATTTTCTTTGTTTACTTTAGTTTTTGATGATTGATACCCACACAATGGGCTAATTGAATCCTAGTCATGAATAGTGAATCTTTTGAATTTCACTATAGTTAATTACTTTGATCAATTGAAGAACCATAATTATATTAGTCTACTTTCTTGTTCTTATACGTGAGTTGTTAACTTGTCAACAATGTTTTTTTTATTATTGATATTTTGACACAAATTAAATGATTAAGATAATTAATAGACATATTAGTTAGTTTAATTTTAGTCACTTTTTATAATTTTATCTCCACCAATTTATTTAAAATGTGTTCCAATCAAATTTTTTGATATAGATTTAGACCTACAATTTAATTCTATATGTCATTTTTCAAAAAAATACTACAACAAAAGCCGTTTCAAAAGCATCTCTATGAATAACATGTCATTGATCTTGCACAATTAAAGTTCAATCATTACTTGTTACCAACCTCAATTTTGTTTAAATATGGCCGACCCTCTTGTTGAGTCAAAAGCATTGTACTAGTAGGCTAGTAAAGTATAGCCACAAAATGATTTATTACTCAAATAATGTTTGTGAATACAAATTGTCAACTTAGGCGCATAAATGTAAGGCAACTACATATTTAAAAACATATTTTGTTTTTCAATTACTTTTCTTCATATATTATATTGATTATTAATTTGCATAAATCTGGTTTTGATGATCACGAATTATACTTAATCTACATAAGTTTTCGCGATAAATTTTACACGAAACGTAATGAGATATTATAGCAATAAAAACCCAAGTACGGATCTCAAATTTTATTATGAAATTATACGATATAAGTTGTCAACTTTATGATGGGTTTTAACGGAATTTTGTTATGATTTATACACGCCTCCATTACTCTATCTATGTCAAAAAGTGGTACATATATATTTCGGACTATCAATCGACAAATTGTGAGCGTGTGCAATTTTAAACTTCTATTGTGGAATTAGCAAATTAATATTGCACTTTGTTAATTGGGAAATTATGAAGAAGAAAATGAAAAAAAAAGAAAAAAAAAAAAAAAAAAAGTCCAAGAAATGCATGGGCCACAAGCCCAAAATGAACGGTTCAACTACGATTTAAATAATTTTCTTTTTGTCAAACCAAAGGCAACATTCCGTTGTTTTTTGGAGACTTGACCACTCTGGTGACGATTGGTTCATCAAAGAATGGTTGAAAGAAACAATAGATCTTGTCTAACTGGCTTTTAAAACGTGTTTTATTTTAATAACATGTGAATTATAGATCAAGTCTATTTGCCTTTAAGCTTGTCATTAAAATCTCAAAACATGAATCAAAACTGTATTTAGACCATAACAAATTCAATGGTCCATTAATATTGGTTGAAGTATTAAAGAGAAAGTAATTCATGAACTTATATACATGTTTTGTTTATGTTTATGTATACTTATGATGTGAGATATTTTGCACCAAACACTAATTAATGACATCACTTAACGCCGTTGTTAAGAAAACTATAAATTTAGTAATGAATTCCAAAGAAATTTTAGATTATCTTCTATATAACTATTTGCCGAGCCCATCAGTTAAAATTTTTAAGTAGTTGATCAGTAAGAGCACGAGCTGTAGTTGCCCTTGTGCTCAGTGTTCAGCTCGATATTCAATTGAACACCGAAGTTTAACACAAATACGATTTTAAGGGGAGTGGTTCAATGTTCAACTCAAAGTTCAAATGCGGCAATGGTTTTGAACCAATCAAAAAAGAGAAAAAGAAACTAAAAAAAGGTTAAAGGCCTTGAATGCAACATTCTTAATTGAACATCGGACTTGAACGTCGACCTTGAACATCGGCGGAGAGTGATGAACGCCGACTTCTTGACGCTCAAGGTGTTAGAACACAAAAATTTCATCTCCCACTTCTTGTGCTCATGGTATATGAGCTATTTTACTAGTGTAAAAAGCAATAATCAAAAGGAAGAATGGTAGTTAACTATCTAGATAGTAGTTAACTTACTTTTTGGTTGAAGTTTAGAATATGTTTACAGTTGTTTGTTGACGATTTTGGTTATTTTTCAATATTCAAGTGAAATTTTACATTTCGTGAGTATCATTAAGTGATCAACCTATTTTGGTCATATATCGAAGTTTAATTTCCTAAACTGTTTTGAATTCATCAAATAATTTGCTTTTTCACCGAAAAAAAGGAAACAAGAAAAAAAAAAAAAAGTAACTTTCAATTTTCTTAAATATAATCAACCGGTTGAAGAAAATTGATTTTAAATCACACAATGTCAAATCTTATTAAACGCGTAAAATGCATGCTATTTTATGGATACGTTATAAGTTAGTAATGCACAATTTTAATACACCGATCGATTAAAAACAATGATGTAAATATATCATTCTTAGAGGCGTTATGTTCCATTTCCAAACATACTTTCACAACCCAAATATAAATGTAAATATAAATGTAAATATAAATATAAATATAAATATAATAAATATAAAAGGTTTCAGATCACGGGGGAAAGAGAGTTAGGGAGGGCAAACCATCTTGACCATCCATTCCATTCATTAATAGTCCAAATCGTGTCATGTCACGCAGGGACTAATTTGCAATTATTGTGGACAGAGGGACTAACTTGTAATTTTGATAAAGTTAATATGAAATGGATCAAAGGGCAGCCCTCTCTCTCTCTCTTCACAAAAACACACACTCATACACTAACACACCATCACCACCACCGTCCACCACCTCCGCACCGTTCACCACCGCCTCTTAACCGCCATCACCGTCGTACCACCGTCACTAGAAAAAAAGGCGGAGAAACGACAGCGGATTTGTGGCCGGAGAGTTGAGATGCGAACCACCACCGTTGGTGAACCGGCCTCCACCGGACATAACCAATCGTGATCGTTTATCCATTTTCTCTCGCCGCTCCACCGCCACCAGCGACGCTCCACCGCCACCACCGCCGCTCCATCGTCACCACCACTTTCGTCATCATCTTTACAACCACCACTATATAGATCTAAATCTGGAAACTCGTAAATCGAGATTTAAAAAGAAGATCTAAAAAGTAGATCTACTTTTTAGATTTAGATCTACTTTATAGATCTGAAAATAAATCAACTGCATCGTACATTCTTTCTACTGCATCTTACACTACTGCATCTTAAATACGATTAATGTATGTTTGTGTTAGTACTTGTTTACTGCATCTTGTATATTGTTACTGCATTTTATGATTTTTAGCATTTTTTATGTGTTTCTACAGCTTGATTTTATTTTTGCAATCAAAAAATTATGTTTACTGCATCTTATGTTTTTTTTTACATTTTATGTGTTGAAATAAAAAATAAATAGTACTTAGTTACTGCATCTTTTTGTATATTGTTACTGCATCTATGCTTTTTTTAGCATTTTTATGTGTTTATAAATATTGGTTTTATTCTTAAATTTAAAAAACTACTATTATTTATTTACCGCATCATGTATATTTGTTACTGCATCTTACGTTATTTATCATTTTTGGCTGAATCTTGCATATTAAAAAGTTTTCTGATTGAATAAATTTTTGGACAATTTTTAAATATTTTTTTCGGACAAAATTTCAGACATATTCACAACTTTATCAAAATTGCAAAATAGACTCTCTCTCCACTATGATTGTGCTTCTTTGATCTCTTCCCAATATAATATATATAAAATATAATAGCATCCATTTTATTCAATGTCAACCAAATACTTTAGGTTGACCGTGTTTTATCCTACTTCAATTCTTTATAAGGTGAATTCCGTTTGACCATTATTTAATTACTTTATTTTTTCAAATTTAACCTTAAAATATTGAATTTAAAAATAATAAATGCACATTACAATTGATTAGTTATTTTGATACATAAAATAATAAAATGAAAGAAAAGGCAAGAGAAGAACAAGTCCAAGAAATGCATGGGCCACATTGAAGGGTTCAAGCACGGTACATTTGAGCCATTTCGTTGCTTTGTAAAGACTTTGACTACCGGAAGGTTTGTTGAGTTATTCGTGACTCGTGAGTCGAGAGTTTTGACATTTTCTTATTTATTTTATGAAAAAATAGTATAGTGTGCTTAATTTAAAAAATATATATATACCAGGTGGAAGACCCGTGCAATGCACGATAATTTATTAGAATTATTTTAAATATTATGCGATTAAATGATAATTCTAGTACATATTTTTTAAAATAATTTATAAAATAATATTAATTAAATAATTTGTTAACTGAAGTTAAGAGATTGACACGTGACATTCATGCTTACGTGGTAAATTCTGAAGCTTTCTTTTATACTTCTTTAGTATATATATATATATATATATATATATATATATATATATATATATATATATTGTAACATGATCAAAAAAGAATGACATTTAGGGAGAGAAGAGGGAGAATAATTTTTTGTTACTATGATTCAATACTTTATTGATATAATTCAAATTTTTATTAATATAATTTTATATTTTATTGCTTTGATTCAATATTTTATTAATAACATTTAGTCTTTTGTTGCCATGATTCAAATTTTATAGTAATAAAAAATTGAATCTTAGAATAAAAATATTGTATCATAGTAATAAAAAATCTTTCTCCATCTTCTCTCCATAAAAATTCTTCTCCCTTTATCTCATATATATATATATATATATATATATATATATATATATATAGGGGAAGGTTCAAATAAGAACCAACTAAAAGTTGAAAACTTGTGAGAACTGTTAATTTTCGAATTTGTTCACATGTGATTAACTACATTCATATGTGAACATTGATTTACGTTTAATTCATAAAGAAAAAAGTCAAAAAATCATAAAACTATATCTACAAATACAAAAAAAACAAATATATGTTCACATGTGAACGATCATGTGAATAAATCGGGTAAAATGTGTTTTAAGACGTTTTAGCTTCTTTTTCTTTTTCACTCGAACCTACATTAATGTTCACATATATGAATGAAATTAATCACATGTGAATAAATACGTAATCTAGTAGTTCTCAAGAATTTTCAACTATTAGTTGGTTCTCATTTGTACCTCCCAATATATATATGTATGTATATATATATATATATATATGTATATGAGAGATTCTTGGGAAAGTATAAAAATTTGAGAAGGAAAGAAGCTATTATCAGTCACACATCTGGTCAACACAAAAGTCACTACAGTGACAAACTATAAATAACTTGAAATCGATTACAAATGAAGAAATAAATACCCAACAACTACAAAAACTTGATTTTTAAGTGAGATTCATCAACTTAAAGTTAGAAACTTTAAAAAATCAAATGATGAACACAAATATATAACTTGTTGAGCAAGATTGATGAACAATTATTAGATTCAATAAAAAAGTATATTGAAAATAGATTTATGAAGAAAAATATAGAAACTCGCCAGAAAAATTACAAGATCATTCAATGGAATACAAAATTGAGATATATATAAAGCTATATACAAATAAATCGATCGTATATATCATTAATCAAATAAATTTTTGGTAATTTTACATTTTAAACAAAAAAAAACCTCTCGAAATCACATTTTCCAAAACATTAACATTCATTTGAGATGAATGTTGATCAAAACTGCAAATTTACATTCCTAAACATTCATTTATGATAAACATTAACTTATACAAGTTATTATACACGGATGAACGTTATAACATAACATTCATTAGTGTATAATAATTCGTATTGATCATAAATGGATGTTAATATCTCATATTTTTTTGAGTCTTTAAGATTCATTTATGACGAATATTAACTTAAATGTGTTATTATACGTTGATGAGTGATATAACATTCATTTAAAATGCGTATTAACTAATATATGCTATTGTACACTAATCATATTAACTCATATACATTATTATACACTGATGATTGTTAGGTTATCTCATTTATCAATCTTAAATATAATATATGATTCACCTTTATGATGTCATCATTTAAAATTGAGATTCAATTAAGCTATTAGGTCCCTCTATTTACTTATCTTTTTTGATATTTGAAGGTTTATAAAAATTGTGTTGTATTTGTAACTAATACAAAAATATATAACGCATACAATAATTTCGGACGTTCTATAACTTCTATGTATTTGTAATATAACATGTATTATTAACTTTTTTTTATTTAGAATAAATGAATGTGTATTATTAATTAATTAGAAATTGTATCAACATGCTAATTGTTATTGTTATAATGAAATACAGTATAACATAACATAATTACCTAAAACAAAAATAGGTTGGCAGAATAATAATAGTCATCTAGGAAGTTCTTAAAAATGTCAAATATTTTTTACAAAACCATTAATCTAACAACTATCTAAAATCAATCGCATTACACTTCTAAATAAGATTTAAGGTAATAAATTTATTAAAAATTATTAATTTAAAATAAGAAAATATAAGGTATGAAAAAGAACTAAACACGGTACAACTATTTTTATGGATAAACGGGTAAATTTGAAGTACTGTTAATTTATTAATGTAGATGTATAAATAACAATAATATGTGTTTATTGTTCAAAATGTATTAAACTATACACTTATACTATTGCATGGGGACGAGTTTTGAAAATGTCTATCGTATGCATTTAAATTCTAAAAACATATATTTGTATATACTTAACTTCCTATTGTATGTATAAAACTTACTAAAAACATGTCTATTTATGTAGAAAAATATGCAAAAAATGTATTCAATGTACGTTTTTAGAACTTAATTAAACACAATATAAAATTTTAAAGTTCGCCACAATTAACTATAAAAGGTGTAACACTTCACTTTGAAACCATAAACGTTTTTAAATTTGGTGACAGTAATGAACCGATATTCAAGTCTTTAATATTTATAATATATATATTTTTCATAATCAAAATGATAATTACTGATTAGATTTTTAATTTTTGTTATATATAGTGAATTTATCCATCAAAAGTAGGTACACGGATATCCCAATGACTAAGGGTGTTTAATCGGTCGTATTTCGAGTTAATAGAGTTATCTGGTTTGGTTTATTCGGCTTTTAGTCAACTTTTAATTCATTTAAGACCCAATTCAAATTATATGTCACCCAATGCAAACCAACCAAATAAGAGTTTGAGTTATTCGACCGGGTTTCAATTTAGCCAGATAAAAGTCTTAAATTATTATTTAGATTACTAAGATAATTGAATTGCCTATATACTAAGTAAAATCATTTTAATTGTTCATATTGGGTCATTTGGATAAATTGAGTTGTATTTGAGGTAATTGAGTTATTTGAGTAAATAGAGTTGTATGTTGGCTATCGGAAATAAGTATTAACAAGTGATGCTTATTCGGTTTTTCGAGTGGTCCGTAATTGAAAATTTTCAAACCAAAACCGAACCATTAAACTGATTCCTTATCTGGTATCACCCAAAAATCAAACCAAATCTAAATAACCTAATCTAAAATATCTAAATAATATATGGATCCGTTGAGTTATTCAGTTAAACCAAATAATAAACGCTCATATCAACGATAATCAATGACAATATAAATATTATTCATAAATCAGATAACAAATAAAAACTATTACAAAACACTTTAAAAGTTACATTATGAATATGATATTTCGTGTGATAAAAGATTCACTGAGTAATGTTTTATATTCAAATTAGAAATCAATGGTACATGCGTCCCAAAAGATCTATACGTTAGTAATTAGTATTATATTATAATTTATTATTAGTTTGATCGATACTGTAATCTCTCTTTACGTTGATATTTTACTTTCAAAGTTCATTGTTTGTTTAAATTCATATGTGTTTACTTTGATAACTTACTTTTATACTCAGGAGCACCTGGACCGGTCCAGTTTGTTAGTGAGTGTAAACTCTAACACTAAGTTCAACACTTTAAACCATTTTTTTATATAGTGATTTAGTGTGGAACAAATTGTGAAAAGTAACCCACGAATAAATATTTAATCAATAAAAAGATATTAAAAATAATATAGCGGGCCCACATTCTCTTCAACCACTATTGTTTCATCAACATTGATCGCTTATCTTTGTCAACTACGTCAAAGGCATAAACGTTTGTTATCTATTTTAGTTCTGAATATTTTAAAAAAATAAATACAAATTTAATGGTTCGTATGTATACAAGAGTCTGGGGTCTAGTGTATAATAACGTATATAAGTTAATATTCATCATAAAAGAATATTTATAAATATTAATTGTAATTTTGATTAACATGCATTCCAAATGAATATTAATGTTCTAGAAATTTGTTATTTGTAAAATTCGATGGTGATTGACAATCATAATTCAATTAATTACTTAGTTATAAGTTTTGTATGATGAATTTGTATAATTTTATTATTTTCATTGGTGAATAAAATTTTTTACAAAACCAAATAGTTATATTCAAAATTATTAATGTTTGATGAAAATGAATATGACGAATTGAAGATGTATGAATACGTTTGATGGATTTGGAAATTTATAATCTTTTTAAATGATGAATCGTTGAATTACATGCTCTAATTTTGAATTTTAGATAAAAATTGATGAAATGGATATTGTATATGAATTAGAGAAAATATAAGAAAATTAGTAGTTGAAGTTTGCTTCCCTCCTTCCCCAAAGTTTTCCTCCAGATCCTTCCCATATAAATGTGTTCAGAATATATCGCTAATGAACTAATTATTAGAACAAGTAACAGAATAATTAGTAAACGCGAAGAAAGATAAATATAATCCGTGAAAACATTAATAAGATTAGACATATACTATCAACACTCTTTCCTATATCAGTACTGGAAGTATTCCTACATTTTTGTACAAAAAAATTATTCTCTCATGAATCACACTCTATGGGTATGTTTGGCAAAACGAGCTGTAAGTTGTAGTTTTTAATTGAAGCTGTAAGCTGTAGATATATTTTTCTAAATGTGTTTGGTAAGTAGTTGTAGCTGTAATTGAAATGAGTAAAATGACAATAAAGGACAATGATAAAATAAAATTAAATTAAATAGTATATATATATTTAACATATATAACTCATAATAATATAATATAAATAACTAAATTATTTATATTTTTAATATTAATAACTAAATTATTTATATTTTTGTTAACATATTCATTTTTTTATAATTAAGGTAACATTATAAAAAATATGTATAGTTAATAGTTATAATATAAACCTACTTTATAATAATAATATGAAATAATATGTATAGTATATGTGTATATGAATATAAAAATAATAATAAATATAACTAAATATAAATTTGACAAATAATATTTTAGTGTAAGAAAAATGATAATAATTCAAATATCACCTTTTAATGTCAAAATTTATGTATATGCATTAAATATTTGATTTGATACAAAAATGATTTTGAATATTAGTATTACATACTAAATTTCGTGTAGTACTAATATGAATATGTCCACCGTTATTTTAGAAAGTGTTTCTAATATTTTGAGGGACGTCAGGTTGTCAGTATTGTTAATAATTAACTAGGTTTAATTCCGTATTAATTTATTGAAAACAAAAAGGACAATAGCTTCAAAAAATCATTTGGAATACTAGTGCCGATAAACTAACTAATCTCAAATTGTAAATATAAATGACGAGGGCAATCATCATGTAAATATATTCACTAAAAGCTCTTTTCAATTTTCAAAGCTTGTAACATTTATATTATTTACCAAAAAATTTTACTTTATCTTTGGGTAATATAACTGAGTTATGTAGATGCGTGGAACTACATAAAAGTTAGGCTTGTCCCAACTGTCCGTCTGTCGCACCCCCAAATTTATTGTGCAGCGGAAATCGGGTCGGGGCGCGACTAATCCAGTAATCATTGCGGAAAGGAAAAGCAAACGACTCTATATGAGACGTTTTGAAAAATAGTACAAAAGTAGTTACATTAATATAATTAAAGTTTACATCAGTCTCGAGTTCGCGAGATGAAATCCTGAAGATTCTAGTACATAGCGATTTTACAAAATAATGTAAGCAAATCTTCATAAACGTATGATGCATGCGACTCGAGCTAGCAGGCAGTCCTGTGGGCAACCCTACGGTTGTTGAGTACCTGAGAAATACACGCTAAAAGGTCAACAATAATGTTGGTGAGCTCATAGGTTTACATAGTTAAAATCATAGTATGAACCACGAGATTTCAGAGTTATCGTAGTAGCACGAATGCCAAAGTAAATCATAGTATACTATTGCCATGGGCTCATAGTTCCGAAGCTTAACCGTAGTTGGTGTCTCCAGTTAAGTGTATAAACCAGTACACTCGGATTACGAATTATTATGCGTCCGTATAGTAGTTAGAGCGACTAACCCCGGACGGCGGACTGTCAGTTCCCGATAGATCTATCCATAATGTTCGCGCTTAGTATTAACGGGCTATGATATTTGTTGGAGACCATCGTAGTTTGGTTTAGTTTACCCATGCAATCCGTATAAGTTTTCATAGTACTTGTGTTCATGAAAACAGAGCAATGTATTCTCACCCCAAAGTAAGTAAGACAGTAAAAGTAAAAGTGGGGCTATGAGACTCAACTAGGTCTTGAGAGCTAGCGTTTAAGTTAATAAACGTTTATCCGAGATGTAACCTTCTGGCGCCCTAAACGCACAAGGTTATGTATGAGTGAATGTCTCAAAAGATCATCCATGCTAGTTGTCCACTCAACTAGTTATGTCCAAAGTTTGTTTATTGTTTGTGTTTAGAAAACATGTACGGCCCGTTGGTGAAACGTTTGAAAAGGATATTAATTCTCTAATTAATATTATCATAATTGTTTTGTGTTTTAAATTGATGTGGTTGATAAACTTTAGGTGTCTCCAAGTTGTCTCTGTAAGTATTTAACTTTGCTTGTTACGGATGATAAAATAAAGTAGTGAGTTGGTCACGTAGTTACATGTATTATTATGAATAACACGTTTTGTGAGAATATGTTTTGGATTCATCTGCGTAGCGAACCGAGATGTTGCGAATTGAAATGTGGCGAAGTGAATTCAAATGTTGCGAATCGAACTGAGATTATCTCTAAAGTTCGCAGACTGAAAACTTGCTCACAGACTGAAGGTGTTTCACATGGTTTCTACTGCTCTTCTTGGTTTCTACTGCTCGTTTAGTTTCTACTGGTGACCAAGTTAATACTGCTAGTTCATGTACTTAGTTCCCACTGTTTAATGTAATTCCCATGGTTTCTACTGTTGGTTCATTCTTCCTTTGTTTCTACTGTTCGTTAGTTTCTACTGTTAGTTTGTTATTCCTTTGTTTCTACTGCTAATTCAATTCCTTAGTTAATACTGCTAGTGCATTTCTTTAATTAATACTGCTAGTACATTTCCTTAGTTAATACTGCTAGTGTAAATGTTTAGTTAATACTGTTGAGTTAATACTGTTGGTTTCAAAGGTAGCGACGCAAGGGTTGTGTCGCTAAGCTTCAGTCTGGGTGGCACAGACTCAAACTCAAGGGTTTTGCGACATAGAGGTTGTGTCGCTAAGCTTCAGTCTGGGTGGCACAGACTCAAACTCAAGGGTTTTGCGACATAAAGGTTGTGTCGCTATAATCACAGAACGAAGGCTTCACAGACCGAGATCGATTGCTGCGACACTAAAGCTAGTGTCGCTAAGTCCACAGACTGAGCTCACAGACTCAGTTTTCAGTCTGTGTTGGAGGGTTTTTATGACAAGCTCTAACGTTCTTATCTTTATCCGAAATCCTTACACGTTAAATCTCAATGTTTCAATACTTTGTGAAAAGTAAGTTTTATAAGTTTTTGACAAACCCAAAGGTGTTCGATTCTTGGGGCAGAAATACAACGATTCCCCGGGAGGTTACTTTTAAAATGTTTGTTTTTAAGGTAAATTCAAGTAAGTTTTCATTTCGGACCTTGTGAGTGAACTTGCTAGCACATTAAATCCACAAAATCTTACAAATAACAAGGAAAGTTTGAAGAAAGTGTGTTCTTACCAGAAAAGTATGCGATGAGTAAGCTGTGAGTGAAAAATCGTGAAGCTTGACTCCTAGTTCTCCGTTAACTTTCTTGTGGTTTTTGGTGAGATTTGAGAGTAAAATGAAAGAAACTGCTTTCTGTTTGTGTTTGTTGTGAGAAAAGAAATGAGAGAAAGTTTTGGTTAAAGTTCTGAAAGTTTTGACTAATGAAAGATTAGGTTGTGTGTGTAAGTAACCAATATGATAACTTTGCATTGGGGAATGTATAGGGCCGGTCTAGGGTGTCTAGGTTGTGTGAGACTTTTAACCAAGGTGGGCTCCACCTGATCTCTTTTACTTTTCTCTTTTATTTTAATTCAATTGTTTGTTTAAAT
This sequence comes from Gnaphalium uliginosum, assembly GCA_963930675.1. Classification (NCBI taxonomy): domain Eukaryota; kingdom Viridiplantae; phylum Streptophyta; class Magnoliopsida; order Asterales; family Asteraceae; genus Gnaphalium; species Gnaphalium uliginosum. Next base: position 35,767,469 of record OZ005685.1, read on the forward strand.
TAAGATTGTTACATTTTAAATTATGTTTTCATCACGATTTCGAGCGGGTTCGCGTTACGTATCGTACGTTTTGCATGAAAACGTCGAGTGTTCGTATATTATTATACCTAATAATAATATGGGGTAAATAACTACTATTTAATTATAAAATAGGTTTACATTATTTATGAAAAGGGTTTTCACCAACGTCCATATAAATCGAGTCGGACTCCATCCGATTGAAATTGCGTAATTAAAAATTAAATTACGTATGAGTATATATGTTTATATACATACGAACTGTTACCGCACTTAGTCCTATTTCATACTAAATACAAGTAATAATGATCTATGATTAGTCACTAATGACGGCCTAATTCGCCGGGTGTCACACCGTCACTTGCAAGTAACATGCGTCACTTAAGTGACGCCATTGGCACGGAGCCGTCAGTTTGGCTTCGTCGGTTTACATAGTCGGATATCCGACGAAGGAGGTGACTGATGTGGTGGGGTCACAACATTAATTTTTTTAGTGTATAAAACTAAATGTTTATTGGTAAATGTGAGTATAGAAACTGATGTGACGGTGTCACTTGTGGCACCGTTGTGTCAGTTGTTAGTCAGTTTTAGTCAATCTGAGGAATTACTGAGTTGCAGGGCTGGTGATGAGGGGGTGCCCAATGGGCTATTGCACATGGCCCCCATTTATATAGGGTCCCAAAATTTTAGAATTAATCCATATACGTAGGCTCAATTCTTAGGTCCAGTTTTCATCAACTCTTAAATTTACTAACTTGGGCCAATTATATTGGATATAATTTAAGTTTGTTGTATAACTTCAACAAAATTAAAAGGACCATTTCCAACAATCCGTTTTAGTCCATAAAAACTTGTTCTACGAATTTTTTAACTAGGTAATTGGTTATATAATAGGGTCTCATTTTTGTTGTGGCACCGGGCCACCAAATTCCAAGCTCCGAACCTGCTGAGTTGGCACAACTGACGGGCAAGTGACCGCGTCACCCATTCGGAGTGGCCTTAGGGGTAGTTTTGGTTACGTACAAGTCTGTCTGACATGCAAAAGGTAAATTTCTTTGATAAAAATTAATTTATATTAGGGGCTATGTGTCCAAATAAACTGTGCTACCGGTTCGGTGGACGATTAGAAATATATATTTAAACCTTACTTGTGTTATAACAATTGCAAAGTCGGAGCAATAGGAGTAAAATTTGTGTTACTGAACGAGAATATAAAAGAAAGTAGATCGGAAAGCATACATGTCCATTTCGCTCAAGACACCATTTCGTCACCTTTTGTGTACTGTACTTTTAGGCCGGTTTGGTCGGCTCTTTGGTGTGGCCCACTGTTTTGTCTTAAAAGACTTTTATGACTCAAGATGACCAAAATAACCCTGCTAAATGGAGCATTTATAATGTACTTTCATCTTTAAATGTATAATAGTTTTTGTAAAACATGGACACTTCGGTAATAATGAAAAAATGAGTAGTTATTGGAAAACCCACATGCCCATGGGTCTCAAGTTCGTAGAGAACACTTACTATCAAGATATAAACTTACCAGATAGAACCTGCATTTATTATTAACATTTTGTTTTATATCAGGGAAAAAAGAGAGCAAACCACTCCGTCCCTAGAACTCTAGAAGGACATGACCGAGGACACTGGACCAAGGACCAGAGCATAGGGTGTTCAAAAATATCCGTATCCGAATATCCGATCCGAAAATACAAATTTCGGATATCCTAATTTTCGAAATCGGATAGTGTTTTCATAAATTTTGACTAGTTCGGATATCTGATATTCGAAAAATCAGATTTTTTTTTTTTTTGTATATTTTCTAATATATGAAAAGTATAAAGGATAAAGAGATTATAATTGTTAAATATCGATTAATAATGATATTATATGGTTTAATATTTTCTATTTCCAATATATAAACTCAATAACTTAAGTTTTTGTTACATAATGTTACCTTTAGAAAGATTTAAAAATTAAATTTTATAATTTTCGAATATTCGCATATACAAATTTCGAATATCAGAAATTTCGGATTTCGGATAGCAATATCCACTATCCGAAGTTTCGGATATCCGAATTTGAACACTCCTACGGGAGCGTGCCTATGGTAATGGTCCGTAGACTTGAGGACGAAGGAAGACGCTCCCCACAAGGATTACTGTAATTACGATTATAAACTTTTCTTATTTTCCTTTTACACCTTAAAAACTGTTTCACTAATTAGTACATTGAAATATGTTCAGTTTTTTTGACAATTTCGATAAATTGTACATTGATCACAATATCAAGCATTTGAAGAAATACAACACAACGAGCACTGGCCCAACTTACACTCGTAGGGAACACAAAGCCAACATGAATTGACGATTTACAACAACCTCCCGCTACATACGATAAAAAATAAAACAAAATATATCATTTACTACATGATTACACAAGTATCTCTAACGATTATGCATATGAGCTCTACGCCTCATATTTAAATTCATAGGAATTGCTCATAAGGAATTGATCACGTGGATATAGAACGGTTGCTTATGAAATTCGATAGCCTTGACTTCAATAGCTAATACGCAAAACTTATCTAAACAAAGACGACTCCTTTTATCTAATTTAACAAGCTTCTATATGCATTTATTTATTGTTATACTTCATAGAAGATTAAAGTAGGGTAGTATTGTAAATGAATAACCGATATAATGGCAAATGTGCACGACAAGTAGTCCCACTCCTAGTCGAAACCCCAAAGGACGATTTAACTATTTCGTAATTGGCTGGCTCTCGGGCCCACACCCTGTCTTTCCCCCACTCAACTAAAAATATTCCATTTTTTTCTCTCTTTTTTCACTTAAATTAATTTTTCATTTTACATTACGTTATTGCAAACATATTTAACGAGTCAACTTTTTTACGAGGTTTATACGACTCTTTAATACGTTAAAAATGTCACCATCAACTAATTATTCAGACGATTTTTAGTATAAAATTTGATGTTTAACTATATATGACATAATTTTAAATACTAAAAGTTAATTTTTGAAAATTAGAAGCCGAGTTTAATTCATCTAAAACTATTTTTGAATTGAGATCGAGTTTCCAACTCGGTGAAAGCTGTTTTAGGTATGGAGCGGCACGAACTTGTCTAAACAAATCATGTCGAACTCGAGCTTTGTTTGACTCGACTCTTTTACAGCTCCGTTGATTCAAAAGATGACTGTAAGTTTTTATAATATTTTCCAAATCAGTAAAAAATGAAGTCAAGATCTAAATTAAAAAACAAATTATTATTTATTATTTATAAAAAAAAGAAGAAGCTAAAACTATTGCTAGTATAATAACCTCACACCGCCTAAGATTCTTTTTCATTCTCTCTGTCTCTTTCGTTGCTAAAGGAGGAAAAAGAAGAAGAAAAAGCTTTCAATAAAGTCGAAAATAATCGTCTCAGAGATCTAAGGTTAGTAGAAATACGTACTGTTTTACGATTATGATACTGTCATTGTTAATTACGTGAATCGAACTCTTAATTACTTCGAATTCGTATGAATTATGTGAAAATCTGAATATATTCGATTGATTCAGTATCTAAAAGTTTAAATTTCGGAATCGAATTTCGAATTGTGAATCGAACTTTCCGTTACTTCAACTTTTGTATTAATACGTGAAAAGTCGATTCAATCGGTATTTCGATTATCGAACTTCATCAGAACCGATTTTATTGTTGATCGTCATTTATTTATGGATCCTTTAGCTTATTATGAGTAAGATCGGTGTGCTCTGAATTTGTATCTGATTTGATTTGATCGTTTTTAAATTTCAATATTGCGATCATGAAAGCGAGTTACTGTGATGAATATGAAGTTATCGTAAACCTACAGATATAGAATTTTAGGTAAGCATATATGAGTTTGGTAAGATTTGATCTGTTTCTTCTGGCTGGATGATAGTGGCAGTTAAATTACAAATTTACCTCCAGTATTTCTGTTCATGATATCAATTATTAAAGAAAATAAAATTCTTGTAATAATGAGAATTCGCATGAAATGAATTTTACTTGCCAAAAATTGTAATGATGATAATTTTGTATTTACTGTTGGTAGAGATCGTCATTATTGATAAATAAAATAACATTGTGTATAAAAATGTTATGCGGGACGCATAAACAATTTATAATTTTAGCGTTTTTATGAAATTAATATTGTAATTTGTAAATGTCACTACCCTTATTATATCGCAATTGAGATAGAGTTCTTCATTCAAGTTTATGTTTGTTGATTTCATTTATCATTATATGTTATATATATTTTAATTATAATTAATGTGTATTAATTGTACTTTTTAAAATAAATAAAGAAACTTTAAGTTTATTAATTACTTTTTATTTTTATCCTATGATCTTAATAAATCTGTCTATTTTGTTAAAATAATCTATACCAAAGTTTTTTTTCAATAAGTTCTACTCGAAAATACTAAAAAGAAGATAGAATTATTATTGGTGAATAAAAAGTATTTTTATTTTTTTTTTTTATCTCGGCATAACGCGAACATATGGTATCCGCCTCCTTTGTTGATGCCGATGAATCTGTCGGTGTGGCTGCTATCCTACTTTTCCGATATTGTCTTTTACCAATCATTTTTATCTATCACCCAATAAGTGCTGGCACATGTTCCTGCTACAGATTACGATAATATACCAGTACTCAATACTGTCTTCGTTTAATTACAGTTTTACCCTTCAGGTAAACTATTTCCTTTATACAAATACAACAATTTTTTTATTTATTTATATACAGTTATACACTATAATTATATATCGTTGCACCGTAAGCTTTAATATTTATACTTTGTGGTGTACGAATTAATATAAATATTGTATTTATCACCTCCTTTAAACATTTATTTTTACTAGTTTTATTAATTATTAATTATTATTAATTATTACTAATCATGCATATTATTTTTATTCGGGTAGTTGTGTACGATATATGAAAAGGAGAATATTTTATAATTTAATTTAAGGAGAAATGATCATGTAATATTATTATCACGTAAGCTTGCATAATGTTAGTGTAAAAAAAATATCTTTACGTAAAATATTAACTTAAAGGATGTTGAGCGAAAATGATATGTAACATACAAAAGTTACAAAGTATAAATATTCCGTAACTATAATACAAGGCTACATGTACTTTTTGTGCATTTAGTGTACGTGTGAGAGGATCCCCTTATTTCTTTATATTTGTATGTCTTTGCTTCCGATCTATATAAATTTATTAGTGGTTTCGACTCGATTATTATAAAACTTGGTTAATGTCAACAGCATTTTACGCATTTTCTTGATAACAAGCTTCGATATATATATTTGTCACTATTTATGTTTTAAATTGTAAATAATGGATTCTTGAATTCGAAAGAATAAACGTAAGCAATTTAACTGCATATTTTGTATGTAATGCACATTCATTGAATTACATGATTGGTGTTATTAAACTTCTGATGGCCAAAATGTTTTTTTTTTCTACAAAATATAAAACAATCTTTCATTTGACGCAATTCTAGTAATTATATTGTTATAAATAACCGATTTTGGATATGCAGTTCAAACTTAATAATTAATACGATATCTCTTGAATAAATGTTAGAGTAAATGGATACAAATAACCGAGGCTGTAATTTAAAGCAGTTCATTATTGTAACTTATTTTCTCTAGCTAAAATGTCTCCCTCAGAATCGTGTTGTGTTTTTCAGTGACCGTATAACAATAACAAGCTTTAAATATTCAACATCCAGTCTGTGATGGAGGAGGAAACTGTAGCAAGTTCAGAGGTACCAGTCACCAAGGTTATTGAGGTAATTTGTTCTCACAAGGTCTTTTATTTAACATGTGGGTTATCAAGACAAATGAACATAAAATAAATAAAAAACTAATACTAATCTTGTTTGAGTCAAATGTGTGATCAAATACTTCAAACAATTTCGATGCACTTTATAGTATTTTGTTGAGTTATTATGCGCGTGTGTATGCTTTAGAGGTGGTAAATTCGACCCATTTTCAGGTTAGCTTCGGTTGGGTTTTGTCTCAAGCGGGCCAGTAAAGAAATAAATGAGCCAATCGGGTTATATTGGTCAAACGGGCTGAAACTCTTTTGAAGTCTCATACAACATTCTGAATCATCATTATAATTATGATATTTATATTATATTATTTTCGTAATAGCTTTTTGGTATAACACATGAATTATATAAAAAAATTTACGATGAACAAATTGTTACCCAATCCAACCTGACCCGTTTTGACCTGTATTAATTTGACCCGTTTCAACCCAAATCCATTTTGACATGTTACCTGATCCGCTTACTTGCCACCCCTAGTTATGCATGTGTGAATAAAGAAAATCTGGAAAACGGAAGACGTATCTCCCATAACGATTTATGTGCTCCTCTTTTATAGGAAACTACCAAGGATATAGTTCCAACAGATAAGGATGTAAAGAAGGAAGAAGAAGCACCTTTGGACGGAGAATTTATAAAAGTAGAGAAGGAGACGGTGGAAGTACATGATGGTGGGGCCCATACATCTCGAGATCTGACTGTTGAAGATGACAAACCATCCGTCACTGAACAAAGTAGAGAAATTCTCGAGGCAAACGAAAAGATAAGTGAACTTGAGCTTGAATTGCAAAAAGTAACCACAGCATTCAAGCATTCTGAGTCTGAGAATGCTGAACTCAAGGAGCAAGTCACGCTTACAAAGGAGAAACTCGAGCAACATGAAAAGAAACACGAGGATCTTGAAGTCGACCATAAGAAACTACAAGAGCTTTCCAAAGAAGCCGAAGAGAGATACGATTCACAGATTATTACTTTGAAACAGGAACTGAAAGCTCAAGAGACTAACCAAAAGGAACTAAAGGAATCATTTGAAACTCTTAACGTCGAGTTAGAAAGCTCAAGAAAAAGGATGCAAGATCTGGAACAAGAGCTAGGTCTTTCTGCAAGTGACGCTAAAAAATTTGAAGAGTTGCATAAGCAGAGTGGATCACATGCTGAATCCGAGACCAAGAGAGCATTGGAGTTTCAGAGATCGCTTCAATTGGCTGAAGAAACTGCAAAAACAATGCAAGATCAGATGACTTTAATCCAAGAAGAACTCAAGGGTTTGTATGAAAAGATTGCTGATCATGAAAAGGTCGAAGAAGCATTCAAGAAGACCACAGGTGAGCTATCTGCGATCCAAGAAAAATGCTCTTCACAAGAGGCGAGAATAAGTGAACTGACCAAAGAACTGGATTTGAAAAAGGTATCTGAATCATCCAGCATAGAAATGCTTCAAGCTAAAGAAGCAGAGTTGGAAGAAGTCAAACGGAAGCTTCATGAGGTGGCGTTCATTCAAGAAGAACTAGCAGAGTCAACAAGACGAAGAGAATCACTCGATGCAGTTGTGGCTGATTTGAAAAATTCGTTAGCACAAACAAATGACCGTTGCAGTGAACAAAGCTCCCTTTTGTCTCAAAGTCAAGCAGAACATAAAGAGCTCGAACAGACGGTGCAGTTACTAAAGGCCGAGTTAGAAGAAAATAAATCAATGGCAGATCTCATAAATCAGAAATCCATAGAAGTTGAAACCGAACAAAAAGAGCTTTCGGCTAAGATATCCGACCTTAGCGCAAAAATAGCTAGTCTTGAAGAAGAAAAGAAAGAGCTGGAATCTGAATTGACTCAATCGTCTTCACGTAACGCAGAGCTTGAATTGGAGCTAAAGAATGTTCTTGGAAAGTCATCTGATCATGAAGAACGAGCGAATACAAGCCATCAGCGTAGCATTGAGCTTGAAGATATCATTCAGTCTTTGAGTTCCAAATCTGAGAATGCAGGTAAAAAGGCGAGTGAATTGGAGTTGTTGCTAGAAGCAGAAAGGTACAAAATTCAGGAGCTTGAAGAACAGATAAGCACACTGGAGAAGAAATGTAGGGACACAGAAGAAGGTTCTAGTATACACTCGCATAAGGTATCTGAACTCGAAGCTGAAATTGATGCATTGCGATCAAAATCAACAGTTCTAGAGGGTGCGCTGGAAACCTCCACTAAAAACGAGCAAGAATTGAGCGGATCGCTGAATTTAGCAACGGCTGAAAAGAAGCAACTAGAAGACATCTCAAGAAAATCATCTGAGCAACTTGTTGAAGCAGAAGAGCTTGTGGAAGTACTGAGAAATGAACTAAAAGTCTCTCAGCAGAAGTTGGAAACGATTGAAAGTGATCTAGAAGCCTCTGGAACGAGGGAAATAGAAGTCGCAAAGAAGCTCAAGTTAGCTGAGGAACAACTAGAAGAAGCTAGAGCAAAATGCTCAGAGTACGAAACACAACACGAGACTCGCACTAGAGATTTTGACCTTAAATTCCAAGAATCAGTTGCAAATATCGCCAGCAGAGACACAGAGGCCAAATTATTGTTGGAGAAAGCAACGACTCTTGAGACGCAATTAGCTGAAGAAAAAGGAAGATCTGCTTTACTAAAAGAGGAATTAGATCAGCTTTTGTTGATACAAGCTAATAAAGAAAGCGAGATCGAAGACCTCAAAAGAAAGATATCGGAGGCAGAAACCAATGTTGCTAAGTTCTCGGATGAAAACGGGATGTTGGTTGCTACCATTATTGAGCTCAAAGACAAAGTCAACGAGCTTGAAATTTCGCTCAGCAATGTACACAGTGAAAAGGAATCTGTAGCTCAAACACTTGATTCACATGTAAAGACTATTGCTGATTTAACCGAACAGCATTCTAGAGCATCTGAGCTTGCTGATGGTCACAAACATGAACTGGAACAGACTCTGTTGAAACTAAGAGGTCTAGAAAGCACAGTGGACGAAGTGCAGATCAAGTCCGGTCATCATGAGAAGAATGCAATAGAGTTATCAGAGGCGAATCTGAAGCTTACTCAAGAACTTGCTGCTTCCGAGTCTAAATTGAACGAACTGCAGACGAGTTTATGTGCAGTCTTGGCTGAAAAAGATGAGACGCTCAGTCAGCTCCTCACCTCCAAGAAAGAATTAGAAGATTTGACCGAACGGTTTACTTCTGAAGGGCAGAGGCTCCAGTCTCAGGTAATTTACATCAAATGCTTAACTGAGAGTGTCTTGAACCAGTGGCTATGGGCTCGATAAGTGGCCAATTAATCTGATATTATGTTGTATCTCATAGATAAAGTTATAAAATGAAAAGGAAAGGGTCAAATGGGTTGAGTGGGTCAAACGGTTTGAAAGTCACCCTAACACTATTTTAATGCACACCAACTCCTAAATCATTTTTGTTTGGATTATTATTATTATTATTTTTATTATAATAAAAAAAAATTTAATCATGCCTGAAACAATAATTGTTCATAAAATTGGGTAGAAAAAGTGTTTGCGGGTCAACCCAACCCTGTGTCGGGCCCGGACCCGTTTTGACCCGTTACCCAACTTACCGATCTTCCGAGCTCCACGATAGTTTTCGATGCCAATGTTAGAACGCTCTTATATAGTTACTTGTTCTATTTAAAGATATCTTCACTCATGGAAGAGAACAGCATGCTGAACGGAACACATGAAGATGCTAAAAAGGAGTTCCAGACGGTTATAGCTGCACTTGAAGTGAAAGTGAAAGAACACACATCTAACGAATCATCTTTAAAAACCGAGCTTGAAAATCTCAAGCAAGAGATTGAAGCTAATGTTGCATTAAAGAACAACCTAAAGAATATTGAGGAGGAACTATTAGCAGCCCGAAACACCATCGTTGAACTGGTCAGCGGCTGTTCATACTGTATAACTATGTTTATGATATCGAATCAGTCAATAAGGAATCTCATATAATGGTTTTGTTTTATGTATATGAACCAGAAAGAGACGCACGCACACAAGGAGTTGGAACGAGATGCTGCTTTAAAGGAGCTCGAAGCAAATAAGGCATCGCTTTCACATTTGGAGAAACAAGTCAAAGATCTTGCTGCTAAAGCAAAAGAACAGGTAACACTCTCAATCTATTGTTCTATACATACATATATCATTGCTTTTATCTATACATTAGAATTAGATTACTCGTGGCGTTAATAAAAGGAACGTAGGAGAAAACCATTCAGTAATATGATTTTTTTTTTTTCATTTGAAATTGTAGCAATCAGATAATTAACTATTTTAGCGTATGACAAGATTTGATTAATTATAAATATGTAGAAAATTAATGGCCATAAAAGATATTGGATCACTATGATTAAATGAAAGTAAGCACCTCTTGATTCAAGTTCAAATAGATGGTACTCCGTATATGAATTGATGGGATTAATTTGATACCGAGTTTCGCTCATGTTTATATAGAAAAAAATTTCTCCAAACGTTAAAAACTGAACTTGGTCTATTGACATTGTAACTGCAGGTTCCGGCCGACACTTCAAGTGAGGTAAAATCAAGGGACTTTGGATCAACCGCGACCACACCATCGAAACGCAAGAGCAAGAAAAATGTGGAACCCTCACCATCACCCGCAACCTCATCAACCACACAAGTTCAAGCTACTGATGAATCTTTTGGGATAAGTCTTAAGGTCATATTGGGAGTAGCATTGGTGTCAATCATCATTGGTATAGTTCTTGGTAAACGGTATTAGATCGTGTTTTTTACTTCGACTTTATGATATCTACTTGTTTTATTTTGGTGGATGCATGTTGTCCTTTTTCTTTTTGGTTTCTTTGGGGGAAGGAATGGGGTTGATTGGTTTGGTTTTGGTGTTTTTTTTTTGGGCTTGATTTGAGCTTAATATTGTCAATACCCCTAACCTGTTAGGGTTTAAATTTTGTGGATTTTAATGCTTCATTTGCAGTTGTATAAATGTCATGATTTGTGTTTGCCTACTAATGAGTTGCATCAAATCCCTGGACTCATTTCAGTAGCCAGGGTGAAATGTGTTGGTTAGAAGACTAAGAATATGCTCAAGCAATATGGTTAGAGGAATTATATTGATATTAGATACACTAAACGCAACAACTACGAAAAACAATATTAATGTTTGTTTGGTTGAGAGGCATGGATTGATAACCAATGTTCAGTTAATGGGTATGCTTGTTTGGATATGGGTGTGAAAACCATATACCATTCGTATCTTACTTGCTTTCAATAACCAGGTCTCATGCATTATGTTTGTATGGAGATGCAACATATATGTGTGATTGTAGTAGTTTTGACTAAGTTATTTTAGTTAGAAATGAAGCTTAGAATCCAACCAAAAGTATGAAGGAATATAGAGACAAAATCAGCAAAGTCAGAAAGAGAATTGTACTAGGGAACAACCTCTTAACAAGAGGTTGCTGTAGTGTAACAATTCAGATTTTGAAGAATATGAATTTTAATGGAGTTCAACCTCTATTTACCCTAATCTTCATTTTCTTTTATAGGTATTTTGATCTTGGTGGTATGAAGTATTTCCTTTATCTTTAATCTTGGTGGATTAACCTCCTTTAGGGATTAAAGTGGTAGCTTCCATTGTTTGTTTTCTATTTTTCTTCCTAAAAGTCAGCTAGCTCAAACCCCCTGTTTTTGGTGTTCTTGTTTTAGTTTAACAATTCTATCCAGAAAGTTCATAATCTGTCCAACACTTGATTTCACATCATATGTTTGGTTACAAATGAACAATTTTTAAGTGGTTTTTATAAACTTGCAATCTACTGGGGATGGAAGTGAAGAGCTATTTTCGATTTTATTCATAATTACAACTAACTTTGAAAAGAATTTTGAATCTGAAAAATATTACATAAACAAGAAATCTTGGATTAAAGTATTCTAAATTCAAAACTCCCTGTGGGTGTTAAACTGATTTTACCTATTATGTAGCTTGAGTCTTGTCCTTATCCTTCTTCCCAGCAAGAATCATTGAAATCTGGAGGCCTCTGCTGAATGCTTGGTTGAACAACAACCTTGTCTGGAATTCCGATACAAAAGGGAACCATGACAGTATAACGATAGGCATAAATATCACCAATCCCATTAAACATTCGTATGCACGTGACAACTCCATTACCGAGTCCCAAAATCCTATGCCTTTCACACAAGGCCTGCATGCTTGACCGATCTTCAAAGTTGCGCAAAAACCAACACCATCAGTACTATCAAAAGATTCATTCTAATTCAAGTAGTACTCCTTTTTTTATTTTCCAAAAAGTTGATTCAACTAATAAATATGCAGAGACCTGAGGTTCTAACATAAAAGTACAACTGTGAATTTGAGCCATTTACTTATAAACGAGTCAATTTGGTAATGTTTTCTCTCTCGCGGGTAAAATTGAAAACATTATGTTATATACAGCTAAAACACAAACGAGACAAATGGGTCAAACATACAGGTTGAAAGAGACCAAAAATGTATTTTTATGCATTAAACCTCCTAAATCATTTTCATTAGAAAAAGTAGAGTATTGTTGAGAGAATATAACTTTTCTGATCACATGTGACTCACTCAAATTGGATAGAAATTTCTGGGCAAAGTATTTTGGGTGGATCTGAGCCGACCATTCCAACACATACCAAAAGTTACTTATGTGACCCACCCATTTTGCCACCTCTTCCTAAAAGTAATATAGCCAAACAGTTGCTTACCAAGATGAATGCCCATCCTGTTGGCAAAAAGGCAAGGAAAGCAGCAAATATGTCGCTGATGATGAGGTTACAAACAACAAATAAGACCGTCATGATTGAAAGGAAGCCGAGAAAGAGAAGCGCCTTTAAGATCCTGAACATGAGTTGAAAGTCTGTGCCAAATCTTCTTCTTCCCATTGACACCAACTGACAAGGAGTGTATACATATCATTAGATTTTCAGGAAATGAATAGTGTTGCTAGTTCTACACCCAATCTAGATAACCAATTTTTCTTTTTTGTTGTTGCATATATCTCCTTCAATAACTATAGAACAATGAGAAGCGCACAATTGTCTACATCTAATACGATACATGAATAAAAAGTGGATCATGACCAGAATAAATTAAGAATCATGTAAAAAATTATCCATATCTAAAGTTGCATGCATAAAGAGACTTTACATTCATAGATTACCAGGTGATATGCCTTCCCACATTGCCTCTATATTAGATATAAGAGCCACTTATAAGTCTTAGGAGTTATACTACTAATCACTTATGCCATTGTTTATAAGTTGATCGTAAGGTTATTGGGTCAGCATGCTGCTTTAGGCTTGCAGTGTGACATCATCAAATAGACTCCTTCAAGTATACCAATCCTATGTGGTTACAGATTCGAATGAATTGGGGTCATTAAGTTTCCTAAGTGTGGTACATGTTAACAATCAAGTCATTCTTACCTTCAAGGCTAGGAGAGCTGTTATCATGACCAACCACGAAAGTGCATAAACCTGAAAAAAAAAAATGAGAAGAAGTGGTAGAATATAAAAACTACAGGTAGAAACTTCAATCCATTTACTTACGAATCAATTGATTTTTGTTACGTTTTATCTCCGTCGGGTCAAACGGGTATAATTAAAAATTAACCATAAAGAAAAAGGGTTAAACGGGCCAAAAGTCTACCAAAGAGTATTAATCATTCATACAACCCCCTAAATGATGTTATTCAAATTCTTAGACTACTATTGAAAATACAGTTCAATCATATTTGACATATTAATTGTTTATCCAAAATCTGAAGTTTCTGGAGAAATATCGTTTCGTGCCAAATCAAACTAACCAGAACATAAGTACTTATTTTGACTTGTTACGCAGCCCGCCTAATCCGTCCATTTTTTCACCTATACACAAAACAACTGAACAGGGAAGAAAGAGAAACAAACCACTATACTTGTGCTGCCACGTGCTATATTAAGGTGATAGACCAATCCATATTGGTAGATAAAGAACCGAAGTGAAAGTATAATTTCAAGAACTCTGCCCCTAATGTTTGTATACTTAAGATGCTGCTGTTCTGCATCCCACCACGATTCCCAACTTTTATCTTGTGCTATACCAATACCACCACGATTCCCCATCCACCGCTCCCAATCGGTCCAATCTTCCACTGTCTTCTGCCAATCAAACCCGGAAGGGTTGAACACAAATGGAGCAAACAACCACGAGCAAACTAGAAACCATATAGAGAAAGTAATAAACAAGTATAACTTCGAGCTCCGATACGAGTCCCCATAAACTTGATATATAACCAGTAATATTCCCAATTCCAACCCTTTCACGAAGTGGCTACGTGAATATAATCGATAATTTTCAGCAAATTTTGCATGAAAAACAACAAACCCACGACCTGTAGCTCTGTATTTGGATCCTCCATGTAAAATTGTTCTTCCATAATAATGGGCTTTTGTGCCAAGCTGGAAGGTAAAGAATACGGAGGCCAACTGGAGTTGCATTATGATAAAGTCACCCAGTGCAGTACGAAATCCTCTTTCTAAACCAATCTCCATGACCATAGGAAGGACCAGAAGTAACCCTAGTTGAAAGACGGATTGAGTTGCTAAAGCCTCTTCCAGGGCATTATTGCTACTAATGGTCGCATCTACTATAATTCGCCTTTCCAACCCACTTAAAACCATATACATACGTCCATATAAAAAGACATAAACAATAAGAACAGTAACCTGGATAACAAGAAAGGGAATAAGGGATAAGTTATTGACACGAGTAATAATATAAAAGCTAAAAGTATAATCGATGTCGCAATTTTAATCCATTTATGTGAAAATGTGTCAACTTGGAGTTGTATTTAACTGATAACAGGTCAAATAGGTAAGTTTAAACTGGTCAAAAGTGGCCTAAAGTCTATTCAAATGCTGAAAATCACCAAAATCATTTATTCAAAAATAAATAAAATTGATATTATTAAAACAAGTTCTGTATTAATATCTAAACTTAGAAAATGACTATCAAGTTTCTGTTTGACCTATTTTGGCCTGCATTTAAGAATGGCCCGTTTTGATCTGAACCCATTTTTGACCGGTTATTTGACTTGCCTGACCCATCCGTTATTGCCACTTTTATAGTATATAGAAGTATTTAATGTGTTGTTATACCATGCTGCTAAAGTAGAAACCAACTGTGGTAAAGTAGAATGAGAACATTCTGTAGAAATCAAAACGCCGTCCAAGTCGGTAAACATCACGGCTGAGTGTCTGTTCACCATTTCCGTTTGCTACTTTAGCCTCAAAAAGCGAAATCTGATTCATACCAACATCACGGCCCTTGCCTACTTGGATATATTCATGATGCGTAACATAACCTCCACGCAGAGTCGAATTGTAACCTGATAAGATGTTACCAAATTTAACAAAGCACTCAAAACTTAAAAGTGGTCATTTGGTATTTGGAGGGATTAGAAATTTTACCTGAAAATATATCCTCACTCAAGTTGATAGTTCTTGACGCTTTACTTACGCCACCCCGGGTTATGTGGAAGAGTCTATCAAATATATCAGGGTGACCATAATGAAACCGCACCCTGTGAAGTATAAAGATTCCGATGTTAAGAAATTTGATCATGACCATGTAGGACTTTAGAAAATTAAAGAACATAGGTTGATATCAGAGGTGGAAATGGGCAGGTTGGGTAAAATGTCAAAATCGGTCATTTCTAACGGGCCAGGTTGACCCAAAAAACTTAAATTAGTGTGTTAAGTAGGATTACAATAATTATATATCTCAATAATAAAATAACTTGTTGAGTAAAATGAGTGAAGAATTTATGCATTAAAATACACTGTGGGTAACATACCCCGAATCAACCCACTCAAAAGCGGGTTAAAATTCCCACACTTAGTTGTTATTCTCATTTTTATTTTGTAACGAATTGCACTCTTTATCGTAATAATATATTGGTTTAAAAGTGTTATGACAAAATATAGGTGCTACACCCTAGTGGATAAGACGTCCTGATAAGAGGATGTTGCAATTCAACTCCCAATGGTGTGTAAAAAAATAATATAATTTTGTAAAAGTTTCAGAAGCATTTAAATAGTAGATAAAGTTGTATATGTTTGAAAAATGAAACTCAGTTATCTTTATATAGATTTGCAAGCAAATGAGTATCAAATGTATCAGATTTTTGCTTATAAGACCACCTAAATCAGTACAACTAAAAGAGGTGGGCCCACAAAATTTATAGTTTGGTCTCTCATAATCTTAGATGACAGGTTTATAATTCTTCTTGACTTGCCTCCTAAAACAGTATAACTAAAAAGTTGATAAACAAGATTTTTTTCCTGTTTATTTGCCAATGTTATGTGTTATGAATGTGGTAATATGAATTTAGTCCCGCCACAGAGCGTGGGGAAGAAAAACCTTGGTAAGATCATACCTCAGAGGGTCAGCCAGAACCCTTTGACCGATGGTCACAAAACTTGTCTCTTGATTTGACATGAACCAAGCTAGTGACGATACACTGTAGAATAATGAATCGAGTAATTCATTGATGTAAAAACATCTAAGTTTGAAGGCCTACAAGATAACGTATTAAGTTGAGATGCAATATACATACTAACCTTCCTGTGAAAATATGTTCTCTCAAACCCAATATTGTTGGTCTACGTTGGCCATGATGATCTTTATGGAACTCCTCCAGTACATTTCGCATTTTGAATGCTTCCTCAAAGTAATTATCCTATAAATACATGGTCAGATACTGGAACATGTTTTTGAAAGACAAAACAAGGAGTCGTTTACTGGTTTTGGAATTACCTGATTCATGTCAATGGTTTGCAGTGCTTCTCCACGAGTAAAAATAATCGCATGATTTTGGTTTTCAGGTTTTCCTTCGCCAATTTCTGTAGGAGGGCCTGGGAGCTTGATACGAT
The DNA here is from genome assembly GCA_963930675.1 of Gnaphalium uliginosum. Classification (NCBI taxonomy): domain Eukaryota; kingdom Viridiplantae; phylum Streptophyta; class Magnoliopsida; order Asterales; family Asteraceae; genus Gnaphalium; species Gnaphalium uliginosum. The sequence goes on from OZ005685.1 coordinate 35,784,318, forward strand.
ATATTTCCTAACACACAAGTGTCATAAAAATGGTTAGGGTACCACAACTGCTATAATAAAAACAGAAAACGCAAAAGAAAACGCTACTCCTCATCAGTTTGTTACTAGAGGTGGTGGTTTGGGTAGCAGGTCAGTTTTATTACGGGTCAAAAGGGGCCGGGTTGGCTTGTCCTGCTAACACTTTTTGTCCATTTAAAAAAAAATAACTGATTAATGGATTATTAATAATGATAAGAAACAATACTATTACGGTAAGAAACTAAATCCTTGAATAAACAGTCTAAGAGGTTGTATGCCTTACAAATAGACTTCCGGTGATTTTAAGCCACTTTGACCTGTTTTCCACTTTTGGCCTAATATGTTTTTCTGATCCTTTTGAGATAAGAACACAACCTAAGTCAACCCTTTCAAATTTGTCACCCATATACTATGCACATCATTTTCGTTCAGTGAAATTGTAGTTACCTCATCCAAATGATCCCCACCCTTTACTAGAACCGAGTAGTAAAGCTTCTGAGATCTACCATTTACGGTATCCTCTCTCTCATCTATATAAGCAACTCGCAAAGAAGGATATCTGACCAGTTCAAAATATAATTAGAAAATATCTGATTGACATAATCCGTGATCCATTAGATAACACTTACGTGAGCATGAGATTCAAGATATTAACATAACAACTTTGATCTCTCTCATCACTGGATTTCTTTTGTGCACCATAAATCTGGCAAGAGACTACATATGTGAATTTCATATCTGCCATTGCACTTTCACGATCTTTGAGAACCGCACGGTTTTTATCCATATTAAATGTCCGAAAACCAGTAAAAATCTCTGTGGAGAAAAGCATAGTGGTTAGGTAAGAACTATATAAAAAAATATATTCTGAAATTGATAAGTATATGACATGACCCTGACTAGAAGAGGCAATTTTGACCCATTTACCTATAACAGGGTTGATGGGTTATGTTTACAGATTTAAATGAAGTTAAATTATTAATACTAGCAAGATACCCGTGCTGTGTAGTCGAATATAATTTTTATTATAGGCGATGTCGGTAAATCGGTGAGCGTCGTATACCCATTTAGTGGGTTTGTTGTAACAGTAATGGAAGTCGGTTAAGGTGTGATGGTGGAAGAAACAAAACATTAAGAACATTTGAAAAAATATTGAAAGATATAATAACATTCAAAATTTAAATCTTATAATATATATGTAAACATTAAGTAGATTTTAAATTGTCCACATTTCTCCCTCCTACTTTTACATTTAACATCAAAAAAATTAGTCATTTTATTTTGAACTACCAAGTAGCATCTTATTTAGTCTAATTTGACTATTTGTTTTGGATCTTTTGATTTTTGGTTTGTGATTTAATCAATGATAATGACTCGGTATCTTTTAATTCTTAAGCTTGACATATGATGATATATATAGAGAGGAGAAGTTACATACCAATCAATGTGGGATCAATTTCTTCTTATATTGTTTTGATAATATAGTTTTTGTAATCATATATGCGTGTTGTTCCTTTATAAAGTTAAAAAGAAAATGGATCAAGTATTTGCAGGCCTGTCCAACAGGACCCGATTTGGCATGCACTAAAATTACCCATTTTGACCCATCAACCAACCCACCTGATCCGTCCATGTTTCACCTCTAAACTGGCTGTTGGGAAACAAATGGAACAAAAAAAAAAAAAAAAACACTAACCATCATCTTTTGCATAATCTAGGAAGCACTGAAGTTCAAGAGCTTCCTTGTAATACATCATTCCTCGCACTGAAGGCATACGTTTGTCAATGAGCTTGTACAACATATATATGTGTGTATATCTTACAGGAAGAACAAGTGATGAAAAGACCTGTTCTCGAAAGGGTCTGCCCCCTGTAAGAAACCCATTTACGGGTCTCTTCTGTTACATCATTGCTATTTCTAGTTCGCTCTACAAAATTCTTCCATTCATCTGGCAATACGATAAATAAATTTAACCGTCTTTATTCTCGGTAAATTAGCTAAAGTAGAAAATAACATCAATAGTCACCTGGATATATCTTTTGAAGGTAAAACAGAATTGTAATTCCGTCTTCATTTTCCTTGTGAAGCTCATCTTCAGAATATAAAACATCTTCTTTGTAATATGGAGTCAAAACACTGAAGTTTACACAAGTCAGAAGAAAGTAGTTACAGCTTGCTCCCACAGCAAACATAATTAAGTGAATGATTAAGAAACAACTGACCTAAATGAGAGCATGTTACGGACCACTGGAGCATTTGGCATTTTCATATACAAGGAGTTTGCAAAAAAGGTGATACGCCTACGAGCTTCCAAATTCATAGGCACGTTAATTGCAGATTCCTTTACAGTTAAAAGCAAACGAAGCCTCACCACCTACGAATACAAATAAAAGATATATTATAAGAAAACGTTATAACTAAACTGTAAGTGTCAGATTATACCTTTTCCTTCCAAGATCTGATTTGAGTTAGTCGGACATTGATTCGTTCAAATCTTTCCTTTTTGTCATTATCCTGGTAATGAGAGTGAACTCTTTCGAGTATTCTACAGAAAAGAACACAAAAGGAAATTTATAACATTTGAGAAATCGGTCGGCTAGTTTGTTGACATTTAAAGAATAAGACTTACTCATGCCCGTTACTCATAACATCTTGGGTGATAATCTCCATAATATCCTGCAGGACATTGATGATTTGGGATGCATATTTCTCAGGATCAACATTGTCTGCTTGCTGGCAGGTGTCCAAAATGGAGTAATCAGAAAATAGGCTAAACCGGAATGACAATAACTATTAACAGAAACTTTAAGTTTTCAAGTATAGGGGGTAATTTCGACCCAATTACTCATAAAAGGATCCATTATGGCTATGTTTTATCTTTAATGGGTCAAATGAGTATAATAAAAAAAATTAGTTTAGCAGAAAAAAGGCCAAACGTGTCGAAATTCTTCCTATATATATATATATATATATATATATATATATATATATATATATATATACACACACACACACACATATATATATACATATACATATACAATATACGGGCCGGATCCAGAGGGAAGCACTATTTTCCGGGGAAGTAGGGAAGCTACACATTCATCATCAATGAATGTTAGCGAATTCCATTAATATTCATCGTCTGATATTATAAGTTATAAATAATAGTTTATTGATGAATAGTAGTAGTTACAACATCGGTTTTGATTAATATTTATTGGTAAAAATATGTTTTTTTATGTTTTGATTATCATTCATCCTGAATGAATGTTAACGAATAATTTTTCAAAGAAATAATTATGAACTGTTAATATCCACTTTGGTTAACATTCATCAATGATGAATGTTAGCGAATTCCCTTGATATTCATCATATAATAATATAAGTTATAAAAAATAGTTTGTAGATGAATATTAGTAGTTATAACATCAATTTTGATTAATATTTATAGGTGAAATATGTTTTTTTAAGTTTGATTATTATTCATCGTAAATAAATGTGTAGCTTCTATACTTCCCTCATTTTTTTGCGTCCCTCTGGATACCCACAATAAATATATATATATTTCAACTTTGCTGTATAATCCCCCAACCCAAAATATGTTACGCCCAGTCCCACTGAAGACCACTTATATTTTATTTTAATGTTATATAATTACATATAACATTTACAAATTTGATTAAGTTCGCACATATTGATTGATTTCTTTTGTCTTCTATATGCTTGAATTTATAGATTTTGGTTTCCAACAGGCGCGACCTGTCTGGTGGCCAGACACACCCATTTTGGCACCTCTATATTTAAGTAATAATGCTAAAAGAATAATAGCTCTAACTAGAAGATATTGTTCTTACCAGATGGTCTAAGAATTTCTCCAGCTTATCGTTAAGTGAAGGCAACTCACTCATACGAAATTTACTTAAAAAAGTTCTTTGTGCAATGCTAGTTTCTATTTCATGGCAGATATTCTTTAGAATCCTGTATAAAAAGCAAAAGGGGACTTGTTGAGAGATAACTTCAAAGAGAAAAAACACTGAGTAGCACTTTTTATTTGGAAAGAAAAGATTACATATTATCTCTTTCGTCATCCAGAAGGCCTAATAGTATTTCCTTCAGTGTTTGGTAGCACTCTACCACAGCTGACCGCATATAATCATCGTTAGTGATCTTCCTGAACAAATCTGCATCTTCCTTCCCCTTAAAATCTTTGGCCATGTCTAATGCGATTGGGATCTTTAAATAAATAAGTGCCAAGAAGTCAAATACATTGTTGACCTTTAATTTCAGATAACAACTAAAACAACAACAATTAACAAAAAGAAGTTGAGGTACAGAGGAATTTTACCTTACTAGCAAGCAGAAATGGTGGCCATTGGATAACTGGGACATCACTTACAGTATAGGGTACAAGAAGTAGATCTCTCTCACTAGCAAAAGAAAATGACAGGTATCAAGAAAATCTAGAGTTGCAATTTGATTCTTAGATTACTTTTAAAGTACTGAAGTGGCAAATTCACCCAATCACCTAGAAATTGGTTGATTTGGGTAAATTTTCTACCTCTAAGAGTTCAAATAGGTAGAGTCGGTTAAAATGGAATACGCTGAAAGTGACCCAAACTGTCTTAAAATGCTTACGACCTCTTAAATCGCCTTTTAACAAGAGATTAGAATCTCAATAATGTAGCTTTCACAATCATATTTTATGCGTTGATTTATTGATAGAAATAAAGAAAATGTGACATTAACGTATGTGGGGTCAACCCGACGTGGACTGTATTGACCCGTATTAATATTACCCATTCTGATCCTAACCGTTTTCGATTGGTTATTCAACCAGCCAAACTCTCACTTTTAACTAGTAACAAAAATTGTGAGAGAGGAAGCAGCTATAACCTGTCACTTATTAAGTCTTCCATCCGCATTGAAAATATGAACTCGTTCCACACCTGCGAAAACTTTGCTATGTTCTTTCTTACCCATAAATTATCTTCCTGTAAAGCACTTTCATCTTAGTAAAAAGAAGCAAATATCACGTCTAGGTGCTTGCAGCAATGGCTCCATTTACATACCATAAAAGAAAAAGAAAGTTTAGCATTACCAAGTGATCTCTTTTAGGCTCTTCTTTCTGCATTGGCACAAGGCGTTCATTGAAAGCTGAAGGAACTGATTCAAATCGAGACCGTAGCATCCCCAATGTCCGAATCTAAGGATCAAGTATCAAATAATGACGATGGCAAGAGAAAGATAGTGTTGTTACCAGGGATTTGGATCCAAATGGGTAAAAACGGGTTTAATTGATTTGGTTTAACCCACGAACATTGTTATTTTCTTTTTTCTTTGAACTTCACAAATAACCGATGTAATAAATATGATTAACTAACTATATTATTACCAACACATCTAGGGTCACTTTGGACCCTTTCGTCCCGTTTCATGTTTAACTGAGTTTCTACAGTTTACTTGATTCACCCGTTAGATTTATAACATAACTTATATCACGATTGCCATCTCTAAATGTTAGTTATGCATGATCAATGGTTCATAGTGAAATGAAGGATTCGCCACTTCTATGAACCATTGATACGTGCCATCTTCATCTGAAGTTCAAGTAAATTAAAGAAAAATATGAACTAACCTCACCCAAGTGGCTGAAGGCCCCATAGATTCCACCGATGATAGTAGCATATATTGCATACCAAATTTGTGTGTCCATGAAATAGACCTACAAGAGCAATTATATTACATTAGTTAGACCCGTGCTTCGTTTAGGAAAAATATTAAGATCATGAATACTCACCATGACTATTGGAGCCCAAATAGCAATAACAACGCCTATATTACGTGTCACTACAAAACCCTCAGGTATATATGAAATCAGATTTTCATCTCAAAAGAATCACAGATCAAGAAAACTCTAGAATAATATTAAATTTTACCGTTTGGAAAGAACTCGTGCCACTCATAGTTGCTAACAGACATTTCCATGATTAACTTTGTGGGCATGACCAATGGTAATATCTGCAGTGATAATGTAAATCTAAGCATAAGTTAACCATGAAATCATATAGCTTTTATCAAAGCCTGCCAATGGATTGGATTGGCTAATGAACTGATCGAACCCGTGATCCAACTAAATGGATTGTGATCTGACCCATTAGCCAATGTATCATGATACATACGACACAACAATTCTAGATAGACAAAGCAGGACCTAGATCGAACCATTTAACCTTTATCTTTCTTAATCTTAGATGCACACTCGTTCACAGGCCCGCTTGAATAAATATAGAAATTAAGGTTAATTGGCAATAAAATTGACGATTTTTGTAACTACATGATAAGATACAAAATTACCTCCACATAGTAGCTGAACGCAAACTTGCTTATTAGCAGAAATATCCAAAAAAGTGTATACCTAAAACCAAAAGTAATAAAATAAGAAAGAATAATATTCAAAAAAGTTAAATGATCGATAAATTGTGTATCTTACTTTAAAAGAGATAAGATGTCCTCGTGCATGCCTCTTCCGACATAGAGTTTTGGCTGATAAATAAAATGAACTCCAAAATAAAACAAGAAGCAATAAACATCAATACAAAGGTGGTGATTTCGACCCGTTTACTTAAGAACGGGTCAACTTGTGCTGATTACAAAATCAGCTAAAAAGGATGGGTCAAGCGGGTTTGGAAGCCGCCCAAAAGCTATTTTTATTGTATACAACCTCCCAAATCGAATATACTCAAAGATTTAGATTAGATGAGAACCATCCTGATATTTTTTTGTAATCATAAGAAATGCATTAATTATCCATTAAATGAACAAAAGGGTGTTTTAGGGTCGTCCAGCTAGGCCCTTTCCAACCCGTTACCCGATCCGCCAATCTAGCCACCTCTAATACAAACTAATGACATGTAAGTGAGCTTGCCTGGGCCCACCACATTAAAAGAGTGACTATACGCCAGTTCGAACGTTCCATATGTCTCCTTATTGGCGGAAGCAAAAATAGCAAGACAGCTAGTATGTTGGGTATCAAGTAAATTGCTATAAGATAGTTATAAAACGATTGCTCCCTCCAATTTCCTCCCAAAGTACTGAAAAACCTCACTATTCCTGTTGGATTTGGAACTGATCTTGAATAACAAACGGGCAGGATTACTACCCAAAAAGCAGCTACAATAAATTTCAGAAGGTAGCGCAGAATCTGAGTAGGTTTTAAGCTTCCCCAGGCACAGAAACTAAGAATTATATCCAGAGTAGCTGCAGATAGAACCACTTAATCTCAGAAAAATAAACAAAATGTGAACGTACAATGTCAGAAAACTTAGTAAAACACCTGGCAATGATGATAGATCCTTTTATTAGAAAAAATTAATAAGGATAATGTTGAGCTCTGGTATTCATGCTGATTGGATTTCGGAAGATTTACAGACTTGTATATCATGCATTAGAAATTGTACATTATCTTAGATCTCTAAAGTCATGGGATCCTTTATATTTACAGTCATTTTCCATAATTAAATTTTCTATAATATGACAACTCATTCAATTGTGGTTTGGTTATCTTTGGATTATCTGGGTTACAAAATATTAATATATTTTCAACAGCAGGCCACCATAAATTAAAATTAGTGAGGATTGAACCTGGGCCAACTCCTTTAAGATGCTTTTATATCCCAAGTGTTGAACCACTCAGCCACCCTTAAGTGTTTTATGAAAATTGATTTAAATGTTTTATTTTATTTTTCAGCTATTCTAGAAATCATTTCAGAATTACAATAGGAGGGGTAAAATAAACAATTACGCATACCCAGACATCAATGCTTATTTACTTTTGAGATAGTCTTATTCTACATTCAAACTTCAGACACTACACTACCTTCACATTTAGAACTGGTTTCAGATTTTAGACGTTAACCACTTAATATCATATTTATCTATAAGTGGGCCGAGATGACTCAATTAGAAAATGAAAATAAAATTAACAAAAGAAGTGTGAAGAGTACCTTGGATAAAATTAAGAACAGCATAAGTAATGAATATGCTTAAAATACTTCTAATGACGTCCACATCAAAGAGTCCAAAAATTGATCCATCTTCATGCCATGCAACAATTACCATAGCCTAGACATCAAAAAGTGAGATTGAAATGTAACCAGTTAAGATACAAAAATCAAACCAAGTTCATGGTTTAATTGTATACCTGAAAAACCAGTATAAGAAATATCCACATCCGATCAAAACTCCTGTAAAGATGCAAAAATGTGCGCACTTCGACAAAATTTGTTTTCGGTTTCTTTTTTCCGGATACCACTTGGTTGCGCCCCTGAAACTACAAAAGATAAAAGATATCTAATATTAGTGAGAAAATAAATTCACATATGCAATGTGAAACCATATGAAAAGTCTTCACTCATGAAATTTTCGTTATTGTACTCAAAATGCTACATACAGTCAAATTAAGCACAAGTAAATCAGTTGAATAGAAGATAATCACGAACGAGAAGAAAAAATATTTGGACTCATAAGAATATAAGACATGCTAAATATTAACTGGTTTAACTATTTGGTAACTTGTAGCTGAGATAGATTATATTCCAACTTATATGGTAACAAAATAAACATTTATATTTTATATTATATTATAAAACTATAAATTTGCATATATCTATACATACTGCATGAACTCGCGATGATTCATCAGAGTGAACAAAAAAATCAGATGTCCGGTCCATCGGCCAGCCTAATTTGAAGCATTTGTCGGACCTAAACGTGAGAATATCAAAGGCTGGTTAGTCAGAAAAGGGTGAAATCATTAGAGCATAAATGCCAACTTTATGGTTAGAATCTTTACCAAAAATATTCATTAAGATCATCATAGTTTCTCCATGACGCATGGCTTACTCTACCACCTTGATTTCTCCTGGCTTCCTGTCGCCAATTAAAGAGCAAATATTTCCATTATAGAAGAAAACTTGATGAAATAGGAACAGAATTGATGATGCACATAGCTTTTCTTACCTTACGAATAACCTCATAAATCGGTGTGATAACATCACGCAGAAATGCTTCTTCACCAAGTGGTGCTGCTTGATATGTGCCTCCACTCACGGGTTGAACATTGGCAAATAGATTTCCATGCAATTCATTCGCCATCTTATCCATTTAAAGTAGTAGCATCATAAGCATAAATAAATAATTACTGTATTTTTCAATAAAACATGAAGGGATTCAAGAGTAAACATACATTATGGAAAATATAGCAAATGCATTCAGGCATGAAGCGGATGTTGGAAGCTTCACCCCAAATTAGTAAATAGAGTGCAATGTAGAGAAGCTGTAACTGCTGCTTATCAGCACTAGGTGGAACCTTAGGCGAACTTGTACAAAACAAAAACTATTAGTTAATAAACAAAAACTGAAGATTAAATCCTCAACGGAAAGAAGAAACATTTTACGAGGTGTCGAGATCTTGATAACAACTTACTCAATGATTGAAGTACAGTGCAAATAATGACACCATGAGACATAATTCTTGAAGGTTTTATCCAATAACTGCTTTACTGTACGGCTATCCAACTAACAAAAGAATGAACAAACTTTAGTTTAAGCCGCAGATATTAAAGGTCCTTTTTCAAATATTTCAACAAGATATTGGAAGCTTTACCTGCTCATAATCTCCAACACCCTTTGACCTTCTATCAATATTTGCAAGTAACAATACCAAGTGTTCCCGTTGATTTGCAACGTTTCCTTTCTTCAATCCGGAGATGGGGAAAGTTCATTCATAGTCAGATTCATAGTATATCTCTACAAAGTTAAAATGCTAGAAACACAATCCTGAAGAATATTTTATAGGACGACGAACTCTTTCCCAATATTTATGTCAGATTAATATTGGAAATCAGAATGATTATGTCCTTTAGTTTCAGAATTCTTAACAGGAAATTAGTACAGCAATAGACATGTTGAAGGAGTTTATTCGATTATTTTTGCTGGATTAGTAGCAGTGTGATTGAAAAAACATAGAAAAGCACGACAAAGCGGGCGTAAGTATGCATGAGGTTAAGATGGTAGATTGAGACTATAAGTTACCTGAAATCCAAAAATAGATGACAACCACTCAAGAATATCATTAACAGGTTTGTCTCTGTCTCCTACCCTTCTAACAAGTGGAAGGTTATCAATATTTTTCACTGCTCGAAGAGACGCTATGATCTGATGACATATGAAGAGTGAAACAAATAAGAAACCATATGCATACTTGTGTGTCTGTGTAGTTAAACACACACATATAATATAGGGAGAGGGGGGAGATGAAGAGAACGAGATTCGGGACCACCGAGTACAACAGATATATGGGTTTGTAGAGAACGAGAAAACAGAAAACAGAAAACAACATATATGTCCAGTTGAGTACAACCTCTGGAAGCTCCATAATTGCAGGTTTATTTCCAACAGCATATAAAGGAAGAATATTGTAGTGTTCATACTGTTCTCTGTTTTGCTCTACATCTTTTGCATATTTTTGAGTCTGCAATACCACATACACATAGACATGGGTAATTCGGTAACTAGACTTGCATGGAAACTAAAATCAAAGTATTATAAAAACCAAGAATACCTCGGGATCGACTTTTGAAGCAGGTACCACTGTCCTCAATACATCATACAAAACCGTAGCAATTTGATAAATCTTAGCCATCTCCTCACTTAAAAACAATATGAAGTAAAATAATAAAATTAGCAAATGATTAAATGATAAGGTAACATCTATAGACATATTAAAAAGTTCATTAATATCCAAGCCTCACGGTTTCTTTGTGTATTGGCCTTCTTTAATGTTTTTCTCATAGAAGTTCTGGTAGAATTTCTGTATTTCCCTTGGATCGCTTTTTGCTAGTCGAGGTTTTGTCTTTTCTTCTTCCTGTAAGAAAATAACATTTAAAAACTCCCTAAGAATTTTTTTCATCTTCCATTTGTCATCATCAACCCCAAAATTAGTAGAATATGGTAAACTAGCTTAGCTGTGACAGGAAAAGCATTGAAATTTGTAATGTGCACCTTTTGAAGTCTATGTAGCAGGTAAGTCTTAAATTGGCGAACACCACGTCCACTAGATTTAGGATCCATCCTGTGGGCCTTCTCAAATGCATGAAACCGGCCTAGTTAACAAATTAAACGCATGCAACTTTATAAGAAACTTTTAACTCATAATGTTGCAGCCATCACTAAACAGCGATAGTTTTAATTATTTTTCAAGGTTGCTTCATGATTGTTTTTTATTGATAACTTTATCTGTAAGGAGGCTTCATCTATAATTCCGCTTTACCTCATTTTCCCTCCTTTTAATGACTCATTTGTTTGTGACTTTCTTCAAATAAACTCATAATCACGATTAATTAATGCATATTCCTCTTGTCACAAACAAAAGCATCAAATTTCTCCATAACCAAAGAAAATACATTGAGAACTTACAAACTACTAACTTATTTGCAACTCCTTGCTCAAAAAAAGAAAGAAAAAAAAATCTAATAGCAACTCTAAACTAATCTAACATCCTCTGCCAAATACCAACCTTATAACTCAAAAGTTAGCTTGTATCGAGTTGGTTTGTTACCAACTCATAATGGACTATGCCCATGGATTGTAAGGCAAGAGCTAGTTATAATGCCAGCTACGTAGTTTTTTGTTAAATACACTCACCAAAAACTATATAAAATTTGGCATCTTAAGAGGTGTTTGAATATACGTTTTCAAAGTGATTATTACAACTTGAACAACCACAGTCATGTAATAGGTTCACCATTTTTCTTACAACAATTTTGTACATGTTTTTTCAAATTTGATTATGCTCACCCGAAAATAATCCATAGATAATTAGATATAAATAAATGATTGTATGATCTTGAATCTTGAATCATCATAATAAGATACAAGTTATAGCAAAACGTGGTGCAAGATACGGTGTTTAATAATGCTTTGCAATTCGAAGATGATATAATCACTTTTATTTGGTAAATAATGAGTTAAGTGAGAGATAATAAATATGTACAAATACTATCACAACCATTCTAAAAAATTTAAACCAAACTACAGAAAAAAAAAAGCTCAACGAAGCTGACGTAAGTTCATTACACACATTAAGAGAACTGTAAAGTTCAGTTTAGTTCATAAAAAAGGATTGAAAGTTCAGTTTCGTTCATAAAAAAGGAGTGAAAGTTCAATTTTATCAACAAACAGATAAAGATAAGAATCTAGAATTTGGTTACCTGCATTAGGAATTTAATTTCATGCTGCTATATTATATTATGAGCAAAATTGAACTTGCAGTCATTGTAATGTGCGGAATGGACATAATTTACTCTCGCTATCTATTTCTGAAATTCACCCAATTATTACTTTTAGTTGCTGTTAGTATCAACTATCAAGTTAACCTAGTCATGATCACTCTTACTCACACTAATTATTGTAAATGAACATCCAAACACTTCATAATAAATAAATAAATTAATTAAACAATTAAAATAAAGGTATTAAAAACAACATACACAAGTAAGCAACTCTGTCATTATCCTTTTCAATCTCATTCGCAACACGAAGAATTGGAGCAATAGATGCAAGAGAAGACGGAACAAGCTCACTATCAACACCGTCGGCATTCGGATCAAACATAGTCGACGTCCTCGTAATCCGTCTCGATAACGACCTTGGCGGTCCCACCGCATCTTTGGTCCCACTCGTACTCGCCATTTCCAAACCCTAATTTCCACCGCACATTTCTTAAATAATAATAAATCTGTTCTGTATCCAGAATTCTGCTGCTGCTGATGTTAGTGAAGAATGTGTAATTGAGAATCATCGTATTTGTATTTTTGGAAATCAGATACTTTGCTTGTTAGTGTGAGCCACTTTTAGGGTTTCTGCAAGAACAAGAAACGAATTGGAGCAATTAAAGATTATGACGGAAGGAATTGAAAAGGGGAAACAACGAGGGTATTGCTTTTGCTTTGTGAAATGAGAAAAAGGGGAGGGATGTACGAGATACTTGTGTTGTGTGTGAACTGCTTTCTGCTGTTCCCGCCTTTTAGTAGCTAGGGTTTAATCAGAAAAAATAACAGAAGTAACGAAACATGTATCATCAGATCACATAATATATCTGATGTGATGTGATTAGATTGTTTATTTTCTGATTCAGCAGAGCTAGCTTAATTTCTTTATTTTCAAACCTATTGGAAATGGAAATTGGAATGCAAACAAAACATTGAATTAGGCTAGACCACACTAAACTATTTGTAATAACACATTACATTGTATATAATAGAACGTTTGGGGCCTTATTTTTACACTAATTACCTTATTCTAACGGCATTTTGGACAAGCTTATTAGCTTATTTGTTTATTATAAAATAATATGTTCAAGTTTAAGTGTTTGGTAGGCTTACTGTGAGATTTTAAAGGTTCAAAATAAGTCTCTCAAAACACCCATGTAATGTCTTTTAAGGATTTGTTAATGGGAAACGATTGGTACTGCACGCGTATTCACTTTGTTCTTCTTCAACCTTAATTCTCACTTCCTCCTTTAAAATCATGTACAATAAAGTCAAACTCTTCTTATCAAGTAAATTACACATCTAAGTAATCGCATGAAGTATTTAGCTATTATCACATATGATTTTAGTTATCACATGTGATATTGTAATCACGTGAGATATTTAGTTGTTATCACATGTTATAAATAATTGTAGGTTTGAAATTTGATCTACTTACTGTACAATCACATTTGAAATTAGCACACCAATTAAAAATATATATAATCACCTGTGATGTTTAGCTTTTATATATTGCAAATAAAATTTCAAACCACATATTAGTGCCCACGTACTCAATGAACAAGCACTTACAAGAAATAAAAGTATGAACTAAGCTTCCTTTAAAATTAGAGCCCAACTACTACTGCTTTTCGTTTGTCCAGATAACCTGATTTCTTTGTTGATGGCGACAGTGATAAATAAACGACCGAAACAGGTAAATAACGGCGGTTGTGACGTTAACGAGGATCATGACAGCGTCGGAAGTGTTAGCGTATGTATATTTATTTACGTATATTGTATATGGATATGGATTGTATAGCAAGATATGACCCAATATATGGCCTTGTATTATGTTGGTCCTTTTGGCCCACTCATTGTAACTTGTATATTTCTCAATAATGCAACACAAGAATTCATTGGGACGGGGTGTGACTCTAGTAAACTCAATACAGCCTGAAATGGAGAAAAACAAATTATAAATATGATGTCTAAACATGGTAACACATATTTTTAAAGGTGCCAATTGTTTAAGTATCAACCTTCATGGTTGGCGTAGCACCACAAAGATTCACGTCACCTATGCTCGTACCGGAGGTGGTAGACCCTGAATAAATCATTGAGAAAAGAAATTATTAGAATCAGTAATTGATAATTCAAAATTTTATATTATGTGGATTACGTTTTCAAAGAAAAGTGACTTTAGTTCAAATTTGATGGCGGTACAACGGTGGTAAAATTTAGATGTCTGAGAAATATATACAAGTAGTTTAAGGCAAATACTTTTAAAGACACAATCTTTTCTTTGTAAACGTGACCACATAATATTTCTAAATCCAGGAAATTATTCAAGGAGAGTAAACAATAAAAAGAACATAGTAACAAAGAAGAAAAACAAACCTGCATTCACCAATGTGTCAATTTTGCCCCACCTTTCCAGTGTCTGTAACAATTTAAATAAAGGTTAGAAAACTGAATGTTCAAAAAAATTAATCAATGTTAATAAATTTTCCTCACATCCCGGATCATGCAATTGACATCTTTTTGGATTTTAAGATCTACATTATGCAATGCAGCCTAACAACCCAATTTCTCAACTTCATAAAAAACTTTGGATGCCTGGCTAAAATCCAAGTCATCATATTGCATTGCTATCTGCAACAAAAAATATATGTGTGATTATTGTATTTTATGGAAAAGTAATGTTATTGAACAAACAATTAATCAATAAACAAAATTTTACCCGGCAAGCTTCCTTCGTGAATCCAAAGACGATTTCTTTACCGATACCAATGGTACCTCCGATAACAACAACTACACGCCAGTCTTTTTCACCTAGTATATTGCATTCAGTATGAGAATGTAACGCTGCAACAATCAGTGGGAGTAGGTGTCTACGACCCTGAAACAATCAGTGGGAGAAGGTGTCAACAATCAGTTTCACAATGAAGTTTACAGTAAAATATACTTTCTTATTTACACAACCTAATTTGGGACTTTTAAATCAACTTCACAAAAAACTATATTCTACAATCTGATATTTTTGGTCTGATAATCTAATTATGATTATTCAATACCATATAATCACATTAAAACACATCCAAACACCCCCGATGTAAGAAGCCACTAGAATTAAACCAATACCGCATTGTCATGGAGATAAACTATTGGACTGTCATCAGGTCCCCACCCATACTGAATCTCCATTCTTGTAGCTATCTGTTATCAAGGAGCATATGGTCAGATTTGTATTAACAGAAATCAGGTACATAATTTTACACCTAATGGGTCAAATGGCCAACAAGAAGATTTAGTTAAAGAAACAACTGTTCAGATGCAGAGGACCCAGAAAATTTAATCATCGGTGGCACAAAACGTTTGAAGTTCATTTCACTTGGTAGTTTATTAAGTTTATTTAAGCAGTGAGGTGCACCGCCTAAATTTGAATGATAGAACTCTTAAAGAACCAATGATTTTTTAATTAAATTTACGCTTAGTCGATTTAATTGACTGGTGTTACGTGCCACCGTTGACTATAATGTAGGTCCGCCCCTGTTCAGATGGGTCAAAAGTCACCAAACTATAGTTATATTACTCTAAGCAATCAAATTATTTTAACATTGTTATAGTGTGGTTGTTATAATCATATAATAAAAACATTAACTGCTTAGATATACACAAGTAATTGACAAAAAGTGTTTCTAGTCAACCCAGCCCGACCCATATAAAAATTACCAGTTTTAACCTGTTAACCAACCTGCCCGACCTGACCATTTGGCTACCTCTACAAAAGATGCATACCTCCAAAGGCAAAGGCTCTAGTCATAAACGATCAACCACATCATAGTTCGGTAGAAGAGCAGCAATAAGTCCATGACCAGCAACCCATACAGCGTGTGGGAACTTTGTCACCCTTCTCCGTTATTATTTCAAAACGAGAAATACATATAAATTTTTTTTAAGTACTTGTCTATATATGAATTTATAACATTACTTATAATCATTCATCAACGTGATACTGAAACAAAACTTCTGCAGCAGCAACAGGCTTACCTGTTTAACTTTAGGTGGCATCTCATGAATTCATGATTGTCTCCCATGCTTAAAGCAGTCACCTGTGCATATTAACAGAACCATAAATAAAAAAACCATGACATACCTTTTTAAGTTTTTAATTGCTTTTGAGTCATACAACATAATAAAGACGTAGGTGTAACTTATTTCCTGCTATTCCAAAAAGTTTTGAATATAGTAAGGGTGTGTTTGGATTTGCATGTCGGAACTAATTATCTTATTATTGCGATTTCCTGCTATTCCAAAAACTAATTAACCCAATACCGCATTGCCGTGGTGATAAACTATTGGACTGTCATCAGGTCCCCACCCATATTGAATCACCATCCTTGTAGCTATCTGTTATCAATTGGGAGCATATGATCAAGATAGTTGTAAACAAAAATCAGGTATAATATGGTGCAAGTTAGATTATATGGATACCTCTTGCTTCAACTCAGAGGAAGAAAGAATATCTTCTTCTCCAAATGGAAGCAGCATCTGCGACGTACTACCATCCAAAGCAACCAGAATGAGTTTAAGTTCTTCAGGCAGTAAAACGGGCGTTCTTTCAACCACCTGAACACGAAAAAAAGTAACAAAAGGCCGTAAAAGAGGCAATTTTTCAACCACTGAACCCAAAAAGTAAACGAATCCTCAATAACTCACACCCTTGTCCCAAGTAGGACTTGAACCCACAACCTTTAATCAGTTTCCCAAGTAAAAGGCCTCCTGGTATTTGTGAAAACATTTATAATAAAAACAACCACTACGATTGAAGTAGTCCGTACAAAACAGCAGGATTACTAAAATGATTGAAAGCAGTCTAGTACCTTCTGCCAATCAACGAGGTCAGGATCCACGTTATATGTTGCAGCAATCAGAAATATTCGCTCCCTTATAGATTGTGTTGGTAGCTGAAGATGGAATATTTTGTCCATCCAACCAGGACACTGTAATGCCTCATCAATTTGTTTGAGATTTCGCGTTGTAGCCATCAAAGCGACCCCATCCTGTTTCTTAAACCTGCAAAAATGAAAAATCAATATTTTAATCATCAATTAATGCTTTCCTAAATCAATGGATATGAATAGATACGAAGTTACCCATCAGTTTCCACCAGAAGTTGACTGATAATAGCCTCGTGATCCTGTTTTTTAGTATGTATCAACTTGCCTCGCACACCAGCAAAGAGGTCAAAGTCCTCCACAACTGGAACCTTAGCCTCAGCAGCTGTAGCCAAAGCATAATTATACAAAAATTAGAAAACAAGAAACCTTACAAAGATGTAACTAACTTAATTTAACTAATTGTATTTCCTGCATACATTAGCTTACACAGACTCACATTGAATAAGATGTTAATTTATACCTTTTTACATATACATATTGACTAAAGATTGTGGCTGGTATTCCTTAAAAGCCTTTGACACAACAAGGTGGCCATTCAACCCAATCTTATTTGCATCTCGTCCCATCGATCACAAGGCCCAGTGTATTAATAGTCCAGAATATTATTATTATTATAGTGATAAATGGAAACCCCTAATAATTGTATAAAAATATCATGGGTATAGGCAAGTAGCCAAACAATCTACACATGCTTAAAATGGTGAAAAGTGCAAGGTAATTTAATACGCACTTTGAAAGAGTCTAATAATCACTATAAGTATAACTACAATACAGAGTAGTAGTTCTCAAGGGAACATAACAAGATGAATAGCTAAACTTTTAAAACCAAGGTTTCTTGATATCCTATATAACATAACAAGTATTGTTTGGGCACTTTGCTACAGTTATAAATCAAATCAAATATACATACTAAAAATTTAGCATTAAGAGTTTACACAGTAAGAAAGTGAACCTATAATCACACTACATACAAATTTCATTCTCCAAACACACTAAACAAGCATCAAAACATAAGTTAGCAACCAAAAATAAGAACGGAAAACCGAAACCGATACGTGAAGATTTATATTTGCAAACCTTAAAATTGGATGATTAAATGTACATAGCAGTGTTAATGATCACTACGATACAGAGTAGTTCTAATGCTCACTATAACACAGAGTAGTTCTTAAGACACATAACAAATATGGTTTTGGCACTTTGCTACACTTATAAATCAAATATCCATACTTAAAGATTTAGCATTAATCACACTAGATAAAATTTTCATTCTCCCAACACACTAAACTCGCATCACAACATAAGTTAGCAATAGAATCGAAGAATCGGAATGGACAACCGAAACCGAGAATATGTACAACCCTGAGAAGCAAGGTATGAGCGATACTGGATTTATTGAAAATTACAACTACACCTAAAAACAATCGAACGGAAATTTAAGACAGTGAGAAACCTATAATCACACTGCATACAGTTTTCGTAGAATCAAAACATAAGTTTGCACGATACTTGATGATCGAGATGACGTCGTAGTTAGCGTCGGAAAAACTTCTGCATCGGTAGACATCTTCTCCAACCTTTCCTTCACCATCGGAGGCATCGCATTTACACAATAGTCTTTAACAGAATGTAGGTCCCGACCAACATTATTCACCTGGAATTGCCAAGGAGGAATGAAAGTGGGTGCAACATCTTGTGACGTCGACGGTCTCCTCAAGTATCGGAAACCTCCTAGAGGGTCGGGACCGAGCGTATTTGACCCCCCAGCTGATGAGGTAGGCTCACTCTGCCCCGATCCATGAAGGGTCATGTCAACAAGAGCGTCTGATTCATCATCCATATTTACACTATGTTGCCCCTCACCATCTGAACCACCCACCTGCTTCTCCATCTTCTGGGTCGCTACCTCTACCTCAGCATCCTCTCCTCCGCTCTCAACATCTGTACGCAAGTCATTACATAAATACGTGCATATATTAAAATATATCTATTTGCTATTATAACATTACCGGGAAGCTGCATAGTGCTCGTGGGATTCATCTCACGGAAATCAACCAAGTCGATATCCATCCTATCCTTCTGGGGTCTACATTTTTTGCAACAGCCTTCTTCTTCGGACCCACCATCTCTTCAAGTGATTGAATTTTTGTATAATCTGTTGGCAGAGGATCACCACCTCTAGGCTGACTTCCTTCTACTGCTGGTATGTGGCCAACATGCACATCGTCTAGCACCTCATCCGGAAAGAGTTCATCTAGCTCCATCAATGTACCAACACAACATAACGTTTATTCACACGAATAGTTAAATAATTTTTAATTTTTAAGAACTAAGTAACCATTGGTCCCTACCCCTTACCCTTATCATTTCTGGCTAAAACGGCAATACGATTGCCATGGGGCCAATCTTGGCTCATCCCAGTCATAACAAATACAGCCTCGGGGTAGGGACGCATGTGGACACCCGCTTTATCACAGATATCTATAAACTCGTCTACCTCTGGACTACCATCATACATGTCGGGCTGCTTATTTTTCTCAGAGGATTTCTCTGTCATCCTGGCGAAGCCAGGAATTTGGTTTGCTAGTGGCACAAGATAATAATCGAATTATAAAATACTCTAAAAATGATATGTAAAATGTGATTTAGTATAAAAAAAAGTAAAAAATAAAAAATGTTGGCTTCTGCTACATAGCATTACCTTCTAGTATATTAAACCAACAAACCATGACGTCTAGTTATGGATTACTAATTCGGGTAATACACAAGAAAAATCATATATAATAACCAATTAATAATCTGGGTTTGTAAAAACTGGAATTATTGAAATAAAACAATAATGTATAAAAGCTATAGAATCGTCATTGGTTTGCTCATAATTTTGAAATGTGCCACTAGTGAATATGAAGGAAGGGTTCTTAACAATGTAATATGGTAGGTCTATTGGGTTTGTTGATATCAATAGATTTAAATGGTGCCACTTAGTTAAAAGTCCATATATTGAATATCATATGGGCCTCACATAGGAAAAACTAACATTACGTGGGCCTGATGGACCGGTGGCACAGGCCACCAGTGATGATAATGTGGCTCCGCCACTACTCATCCACGCTGAGGGGTTCACCCACTTCAATACATCCCAGCTCTCTTTCAAGAAATATCTTTTGTCCAAATAGAAAAACATATCCCTCCAGTCTTTCAGAGATGTTTTTCTCAATCCACAAAACTTCGACCCCGTTCTAATTCCAATGGACTGGGTCATAGTAAAATGATAACGAAAGAGCTTCACATCGGGTTCTTGGTTATGTGCTCTGCAATACATTTCACTTGTGCAAATTTTATGCAAGGCAAACGGGTGCAGTTGTGAAAATCCAACTTCAAAATACCTCAGTACAAAGATCAAAAATGTTGTAGGAGGAAGCCTAAAGTTGCTCACTTCAAAATATTTGCTATACACTGTTATCTTACCATCTGGCGGCGCATCTGCCCTATCTGTATACGAGGTTAATGTTGCATTATACTTTACCAAGCATGGGAAGTTAACACCCAGTTCAAGAAGATCATTTTCCTTCAATTTGTTCATTTCATCTCCAACGAAAGGGCCCTTTGCCTCCGTATCCACTACATCTTTTTGTAGCAAAGATGAATTTGTTTTTGCTGTCGCCGGACCGGTATCCGTCATATTTCTTTTCCCAGTAATCGCAACACTCATTAATCAACGATTAAATGTGTAGTGACAATAGTGAATAAAATAATTATGGTACGAAATCAAACCTATATTTAGCTTGATCCTCGGTCGGTCTTAATTCTGGCAATTTTCTGATGGATTCCAGCAATTTTCCATTGTATTGCAGCGATAAAGAGAGAGAGAGAGAGAGAGAGCGCAGAATTACTATGTGTGTGTAATGTGTTTTACTCTGTTTTACAGTTCAAACTTACATATATAGTTGTCGCGTGTCATCGGAACCGTACACGTATCTGTCTAGGGTACCCAAAAGACATTCCACGCGTCCCCTTTTTGCCCGCATTTCATCCTGTCCTTTCACCTCTCACGCGTTTTTAATCATGATGTCCCAAGTCACAAGATGTCAAGCATATTTTACGTCAGGTATTCAATGCAGTCAAATCAGATTTTTTGTTTCCCGATGTATTATTGCCTCTTCGATGATTAATAGGTTATATTATTTTAGTTCATCCAGATGCCTCGTCCATACCATCTAAATGAACAGTGGGGACTTATTGATACGCCTCTCCCTAGATGCGCGGAAATTTTAAATGTTACATGCAAATAGATCTATTACACTTACAATTATTGATGTCTTGTGAATTCTGTATATCTCTGCTCAGAGTCATCAAAAATGGATCTTAGTGGTCAGGTCATAATGACATCATACCCCTCTCCCCAGTGTATGATCAATCGTCAAGGTTGACTTTGTCAAGCTATATTCCCGCTTTATTCGCTACGTGGCATATAACCCACGTAGCACGACTCCTTCAATCTCGAATAACGGCTCATAATAGAGGATATAAATAGCGATCAAGCCCTCATAGCGGAAGGGTAATCGAACCATACACAAGAAAAAAGACTTTACTCACACAGAAATCATTCATCCACCTCATCATCAACTAACAATTCATCTCACCTATATTGTTCCGGCAACTCTTACCACCCTTTATTGAAATCCCCGATTTCAGTGAAGGGTTATTCACGCCAATTGGAGATTAACGAGTTGTCATCCCTTCACCTTGCACTCAACCATTCCCGATGACTTGATCATATAACATCAAAACAATAAGTTAGCGTTAGATTTTTGCAAACAGAAACCGAAAATAGGAACAGAAGAAAAAAATAAGAAGCACTACCTGATGACTTCTTCTTTGGCATCGGAAATGGAGCGTTTTCTTCTCCATTGGTCGATATCGCCGGGAAAAGTTTTCCAGCGTTCAGAGAATATTTACTCATACAATTTGTCATTGAAATGGTTGGAAACTTTAGGTTGAGATCTCCGGCGATACGTAGCTGTGATTGTGATGTCATACTGGTGAGGTTAGGAGAGGTGAGAGTGTGTGAGTGCGGAGGAAGTACCAGAATTGTTTTTGCTGCAGGTGACAGTTATAGTGCGCCCGTCTCAAAAATTCTAACTGAATTCATCTTAATATTACACTCTGCCTCTTACACTTTCATATACTATCAACCTTAGCCCCTTCATTTCAATTGCACTTACTATTTTCTTCTTTATTTCATTACACGTACATAAATAAAAGATATTTAACTTACACATATTTGGATAATAAATATTTTTTTGTCGTCATCGGTCAAGAACACAAATACTTGGGGTGGTTCTTAATATTTTTTACATGGGTTCAATTTATTTCTATCTTAACAATTAAATGGTTGTAAAGAGACTCTTGATCAATGTTAATTTGAGGCTAATTCATTGTCACCACTCTACAGTATTTATTTACATTCAACTTTATCATATTATTTGGATTTGAATTACAGAACATAATTTATCATACATTTGTGGAGTGAAAGTAATATTGCTACTTCTTTGTTCAAATATATGTTTGCATCTATTACATTACAAAAACCTAGATTGATCGGTATTTCTAAGCAAACCTTACGGAAACACCTTTCTCAAAGTTAATTTGTAATTTGGAAGACCATATAATTGAATTTCATTAAATAATTCAGTCAAAAAGAGTATTTTCTAATTTAAATTTAAATTAGTTTCTAACTATTTAACCATTTAATTATATATAGTATTCTTTATAGGTGGAACGAGTTCACAAAAATTGAGATGCTCCTGCCACAGGTCATCCAAAATTTAGAATCTGCCACTAATCGTGCATCACACGAGCCAATGACACTAAATATAATATGAAGTTAACAACATATATATGTTTAATGTTTAAATGTGCCACAAAAAATACTTCGTATATGCAATTTCACATCGTCCGATAATATAAATATAATCTTGTAATACTATGGGCTAGCGAACATTATTATGTAATAATAATAGTCAACTTAACCTCTTCAAGTTAGTTTTAACTAACATTGTCTTAATAGAGTTGGTGTGATAAATATAGATGAAGTAAATATGGATTTGATGTATATATTGATCTGTTTATGTGATTGTTTACATAAAAATTCATTGACCTTTGATTAAAACTTAGATAGTTATCAAGTTAAAAAAACTATAATTAGTATTTAAACTAGTTGAATAAATAATCAATCATAATCATCTTATTTGCTTATTATCATATTCAGTTAAGGAAGTTAAATCCAAGTGAACGTCTATCCCTATTGTCTGTTTCATAACAAGTGTCAATTGCCTTTGGTTTATGTTAGATTACTTTAGTTTGATTAGTTTATTTGCTTATAGTTTAAATAATATACTTAGTTAGTAGACTAATTAATTACTCAAGTTTATTTATTGAAATTATAACTACCGTTCTTTGAGAGATCAACGTCAATTTAATTTACCACGCTATACTATATCACGATCACTTACTTTAAATGTGTGTTAGTCTCTACTTGTAGTTAAGTTAATCATGTTTATAAATATAATACTAGATTTTACACATCACATTCCCAGGTCGAATTTAGTCCCGTTTTGAAACGTACGGTCCGATTTTCAAAACAACTTAGCTTTATGCTTTGTTGTTAGTTAATCGTTAACAAATGTACAAGTAGTTGTATGTGATACGCAGTAAAACCCTTCACTCATAACTTTCATGATAATAAAGTATGTTTCATTTCCTCTAGTAATATAGAATCTATATCATCTTGAATAATTTCCTAAAAATAGTTAAATGTTTACTGAGTGCTCAAAGTACATTTGAGTAATGTTATCTTAGTCCTATAAAGCAAAACGAAATAATTAATGATACCACATTTACGTGTTAAATACTTGTCCACTGGTATGTCTTGTGTGATACTCAAAGCCAAATATTACAATTTATCAGCAACATCCACTGCAATCTCACCACACTCTTTAAAATATTTAAATAATCATAATACGATACCTGGAAAACACATTAAGGAAGAAATGTAAACTGAAATAAGATGAAAAAGATAAATGAAACAACTTACCCAATGGACCGGTATCTATCTCGCGCCCCTCCTACAACGATATTCACGTGTAGACCTGGGTATTGGGCTGCAATATCCTTTGTATGGCTAGCAACCAGAGTAGTCGTGCCATATGGAGAGTTGAGCTCCCGAATGTCATCCAGACCAACTATAGGTCGTACGTTTATAATGCTACCCTGCATTGAATACATAGATAAAACATCTATTCATATTACATAACTAAAGATGTTGAATTCTTATTTGTATTTGCAAGCGAAAACAAACATAAACAAAAAGAAACTAAAGAAATATGTTCCGGCAGCCTAAAATGAGTAAAAGTGTATAAATATAATATCCAAGAATGGTAACTCACATGTTCTTAACACGACTCATTGTTAAGAAAAAAAACCTTGATGGTCGTCATTACACCACATAGGTTCACATAACAAATTTGAAGCTTCTTGGTTCCAAATGCGGTCATCCATGTATCAATCATTTCGAAAGAAATGAGAATTTTGTGTATGTAGTAAATGTGTTACTAGAGGGGTATCATCAACAATAATTACAACCTCTAATTATACCTAAACATCTACACAACATTTTTGTTTAATGCTCCTCCCGAGCTGAAGCATAGATGTTAATTAGTCCCAACTTGGTGAATTCACAAGAGAAATATACTTTTGCATAATCAGTGTTTTAGTACTCACATAAAACTGGATTTTAACATAAGCATATGGAAATATAAAACAATATTGTGTGATTTATATAAGAAAAAAAAAGTTGCACGAGAATAATTACTAACAAACACAATGATATACTTAAAAGTATTCATCGAGGTAACTAGAAAAGCTCTCGAAATATCATAATGAACTAAATGAAACAAAGTTAGAACTTACTAGACTCTCTAGGGGGATAAGGACGGCGAGTGTGTTTTTCTAACTTATACAATTCACGGTACACCGATAAATAGTTGCGAAATATGACCTTAATTGTTCAAACATGTAACAAATGATGCTCCCAACGACAAAAGGTGTGTTAGTGGAGATTAAAATCACAAATGATATATATTATGACTCTAAGCATGTGTCAATCAACGGGTCTATCCCCAATTCGTGAAAACATAAGTACAAGAAAGAAAGTTCCATAGCATTTGTGTTCTTTTATAGACATGCTAATACTTATAAGGCTATTTGAAAAAGTATGAAGGTAAAGGGCATGTGCTAAGTTTAGGCTTGATATCTAGTTACTAGATCCATTACCTATAATTAGACATGATATTAGCAAGTCCAACTTGATTGTGGGATATATTTGTAGTTAGGTTAAACACAAGTTCTTTGTTATAAGCAATTACTAGTTTAAGACCCGCAAAATTCGCAGGTATGGTGCATGAAATTTTTTTATGTTACATCCTATAATCGTCCGGATTAAAATGTTTTTTCAATTTAATAATATCTATTTAACATATCAAGTAAATTGTAAAATATAATTCGAATAATATAAATATATATGTGCAGAGTGCTGGAGTGTATCGAGGAAATGCCCTAATATAGCAAACGACTTGTGACCAACAAAAACATCACCAAAGAATTGAGATTACTTTGAACATCCAAAAAAACATAAGCTTTCTTGAAAACGGACTAAATTAAAGGATAATAATAAGATTGATAAAGACCATGTAGTCTTTTATGGTTCACTTAAAATTGGACGAATTTGAGGAGACTCTACAGCCTATCGTATCTAGGTTCCTTGATAAGTTCATATTTGAATGTTCATTAATGTAGTCTTTTATGGTTCATTATATTGCATAACTGGATATAGTTTGACCCTATTATAAAAATCAGTTATGCTATCATCGATGTAAATATATTACATACCATATGAATTAAGTGTTCAGATAATTTCACCATTATGTGTGTACTTTTTTATTGTTTTCATGTGAATTGAAAAGTTTTAATCGTTTTCATGTAACTGGATGAATACTTTATAAAACTTAAACAAAAGTGTTATTACATAACTACTTTGGGCCGCATACTCTTTAACTCCATTCAAACATCCATTATCAATTTCATTTCTTCAACCTTGAATCCCTCATTTTGAACCTCAATCTCATCAATTGAACATTGAAGTTTAGCCATTTCATGGGTCTTATTTAGCACATACTCCTTTCCTTTAGCCTTTGGATCATCACACTTATATTCATAATAGAAAAAGTGTTTACAGACAACATTAGACCAATTTTCGATAGAAGTCAAACTGCTCAATATTAGAATCAAAATTACCAAATCGGCGTTCTAAATTTGAGTATAGGTACTCTTGACTATATTGATTTTGTATGAAGAACGTTAGCATCATGCAGAAAAGCTGACTTTTTTCTTTTACCTTCAATCGTCAGTCGTGACACAAACATGACAAACATTTATATTCAATTAATTAAAATCAAATATACATTTTCCATACTCTGCAAGCTTGCAGCTTCGGACTTTCTTTGCTTCATCTTTTTCTATAATTTAGATCTTCCAATCTTTGATCTCTTGACAGCTAAAGCCATTGACTTCTAGTGTTCCTTTTGCCGGTTGCTTAATAAGAATATATTAGTGGTACTAGGATTTTTCTCAAAAAATAGTAGTTATGTTGCAATAATAATACATTTAAAAAGCACTTTGTCCAACTTGACTGTGGGATATATTTGTAGTTAGGTTAAATACAACTTCTTTGTTATAATCAATTATTAGAATGCCGAGAGAACAAAAGATAAGGAAAGATATATTGATTGCCACATTTCTTCGTTGTGAGAAATTTTTGGGCGATATACAAAACTTGTGGGTTCATAGAATTTTAAATAGCCATTCCGCTCCCACTAGCATTTAGCTTCCATTCTCGGTTTTAGGACTTTGGAGGTTTGCCAGTCATGTAATTTTCTTTTCCCAAACTCTTACGACCCCTTGAACAAAGATAACCCATTAAGTCCAATTCATGGAATTTAATTTATTGGGTATTTTATAATCGTGGAGTAATAAATATTCTCGAAATAGTAGGGTCACTTGATTTGGCTTTGTCTCGTCCCGTAACAAATATATCGATCACAAGGCCTGAATAATTGGGATATTTGTGGTTAGTAAAGGCTTTGTACGAGGATTATATGGACAGTGCTAAATTAGAGTTAAGAGAAAGGTGCCAGCTAAGAAATATGGTTTGAAAAATAAGTGACAAACGACACTGGATTAGGTTTTATCGAAGTCGGTGCAAGAAAATTCCAAGGTTTTCCGATTTCAGCGTCAAAAATTTGTATTGTCTTTTAACGCAAAATCAAACATAGTTATTTTTATACTAAAATACTATCATGCGTGACTAGCTTTAATGAATGAACCTATAACAAATAGAACTAACTAGTTTTCTATATAAAACAAAAAATATATTCCCTCCGTCCCAATTTAAATGTTCATGTTAATAAAAATATTTTTTATTGTTATAACATAAGTGTACAATCTCATTACTTAGCCAATCAAATAAGTTTCTAAGTGGTATAAAATTGTCTATATTGCACAGTGGACAGTTAAAATTGATACGAACAGTTAAAATTGATACGAAGTGAATACTTTCCAGTTTTAAACCAGAATGTGCTTCTATAACTAAATCTCAAAATCCAAACATGTTTAAGACTTCAAGCCAAGCTAAGTTTTGACCTTGAATTTTTCGGATATTGTGTGTACCTGACCTAGTGTCAAAGACTTATTTCGATAAGATCATCATTTCACATTAGTCTCGACTAAGTAAACCTTACTCGAAACAACCAACAATTCAAGTAGCTATAAAAAGAGATAAAAGGGAAACAACAAGTGGTACAAAATATGTTGATTACTTCAGATAACTTTACAACCGATTATAAAAGTGTTACTTGATATACTACCTTTACTTCAAAATTACGGTGAAGAATAAAAGTAGACCGATGGCTATGAATTATTTTATAACTATCTACCAACTACCAATTTTCTAGATATTTACAAGGGTCTTTTACATTTTTTAAGAGAGTAACCAGGGGCAGGGTTGTAGAAATCTTTACCAGGCTCAAGGGTCTCTTAAGCGTAGTGTTGAATGTTCCCGAATCCCAGAGCATGGGTAGCCATACATTACAGGTCGTCACACCCTAGACTTGACGTCAGTTTCCCGAGCATGGGACCCACTCAATTTTCGTTCTGGACGTCAGCCGCTTGACGACGAGGTGCTTGTAATCTTGACGAATGAGCCCCACGACGGAAGACTGCAAATGGTTTTCGGGTGTTTGGTCTTGTTTAAATCTTAGATAACAACATATATCAAACTAAAAGGATTAGTTATTGAAATTTTTTTGGATTATCACAACCAACATGAGTTCTTCACTACATGTTTTAGTTAAACGAACATAATTCATATTCTGCATGTATAAAACACTTATATAGTCATAACACAAGCTTTTTAATTATACATATTAATATATTAATATTAATTACGTATTCATAAAATGTAACAGTATACCAATAGTAACACAAGCTTTAAATTCATGGATTCCATTTACCGTATAGTATAGTGATTTTAGAGATCAAATAATTTTTGACGTAGAGTAATTCCTTTAATACTATTCTCGAAGATACGGATCTAATTTTCTTCACTAATTTCTCAAATTGCTTTTCACAACCGTCTGTCAAAATAATTGTCCAAAGTTACTCCTTTCTAAGTTAAATTTACTTTACTTTGAAAATCATAAATCATCCCTTTTATAGTTTTGTTTATAATTATATCTAATGATTGTGTATCCTTTTTAAGTTTTCCATCTATCTATCTCTCTTTTCTCTTTTTTTACTTATAAAAGAAAGTGCTAATTAGCTAATCTCTCTTAATTTAGGCCCATTGATCCTAATGATTTATGATGATTAGTTAATCTAAAAAGGCTATGACAACACAAGGACAACATTGCCCTCCAAATTTAATCTAATTACCCGTGTTTTATTTTCTATTCATCCAAATGCAGTATCAAATCATTTCCTTACATCTACATAATTCAAAATCAAAATACATACGACCTTCTTTGATCTTTCTTCTCACAGGTGAATTCAACTACAAACTCTAGCTTTCAATTGAAATCCTTAAATTACACATAATTTCAATTCGAATCAATGGGTTTTAATGTTTGATTTCTCATTTTTATATCAGTCGATTCATTTTATTGTTCTTTATAATGTTTCAATTTCAAATACGAATTCGAATCAGTCGTTCATTTGAATTGGAGTTAGATTTTCTAGGCGTGTTTTATTTAATTGTTAAAATCTCGGTTTCATTCTTCAGTGTTGTGAGGGTTGTGTTGTTGTTTTTCTGTTTTAACCCTAGGTTTCGATTTTACATCATCAAAACGGGGATGACATATATTGTTTTGACCAAAAATAACTTAGTGTAATTTCATGATCAAATTAGTAAAGTGAGGTAGAGTGCTTTCGTGATCTTGAAGATAATCGAAGTAAAACTAACAAATGCTAAGTAGAAAACTTAAATAAAGTAGAAATGACACGATGATGTACGAGGAAAGCCCTTAATCTTGATAGATCACCGGCATAAAACCTCCGAAAGAGACAATCGTCCCTTGACTATGTTGATTTTATTAATAAAACGCAGGATAATACAATGTATGAGCACAAATGATCGATCTAAAGTGATGAGTGTGGTGGAAGTAGAAAAATGATGAAATAGAAATGTTTCTAAATGTCTAGCAGTGAGGATGCAGTAATGAATGTGTCTTCCTACGATCATTTGCCTCGTTTATATACTAATTATTCTGAAATATCCTGGATCCTCTGTTTTTTCACAAAGACTCGGCTAACTCTCCGGAATATCCGGGATCCTCCATGATTCCACAATGACTCAGTATTATGAACGTAGTCCTTCATAATTCAAATGACTTCCGATCCGATATCTATGGTAGACTTAGTCCAAGATTGACCCTGTAGAACTTGGTCAAGATACATAACAGACAAGTAAAAGTTAGCAACATAATATGTTCGGGATACCGAACACATTCAGGATCCCTAATATTAACAAGATCATGATAATGGATTCCGGGATCTAGGATCCTAACTATAAAATTTGACCCCTAACATATATAATCAGAAAAGAGGTAAATACGATGGATCATGCTTTTACTATTTATGTTATTAATAGCAATGATGAATGTACTATTTTCTTTATACTTAAAATATGAAATTTGACACAGACTTACTAGAATTTGCTTCATAATTCATGTTTCTTGATGTTTTGTTTTTATTTATGTTTGTTCTTATTATATGTAGTTATTTGATTTGGGGGTCTTGGTTCTACCCATAGAATATTGGGTCAATTGAAAATGAAACTTTTTTTAATCAACCGTATTCATGTCTCAAGTTTGTTATATAATGCATAACACACTATAAGTAATAAGTTCATCACATGGAAAATAATTTAGGTACATGTCATTAAGTTTATTTAGATGGATGTGAGCGATACTTTATAACTGATGTCTTATCCGGCTGTTTATATGGTTCTGCAGATCATTTTCAGACGGTACTGATGTGCACTCCTAAGCCGGTCTTATTAAGGTACTTGCAACTTTCATTATATCATTATGAAAATGAAATCCATTTTGGTGCTTTACAGGCTTGGATCTGAGAACTACCAACTGGGGTCTTGGATCCACTTTCACATAATATTGCAATGGGTTTCGCCCCAAATATGACAAAGGCTTGTATTGTTGAATAATTTTGAGTGACGAAAACAAAAGAAGTACTAAATGGTTTAACTTTCTTTGTGTAGATGCTAAATAGACCGGTTCTAAATATGCATAGCATGAAATTGATTTTTTTAAGCTAACCGGTCTCTATTGCAAGTCCTGGACATATCACTTCTTGGGTCGTGTAGGATTCGGCATTGTCTTGCCATGTTCGAGGCATACTGATTTGATAAAACGGACAAGAAACAAGAGAGACACGTATGGAATTTCTTCAATTGGATGTCACCATGTAAAAAGTGCATCTGTGATCCATTGCCAAGATTAAAGTGGTTCGGTCGTGTGAGGTGTGATGAACTCTGAATTGGGGTATGATAACACTCAAAAAACAAAGAGGACTAATAGAACTCTCCAATGTTGTTCAAATATATAATGTTTCATTTTAACCCCTATATTTAAAACATTGTTATTATTTAAGTACAAAACTTGAAAAAACTTATTTATACGTGTAGTTTTTTTAAGTACCTTAAAATTATGATAATTAAAAATATTGATTTATGCAAAGAACTTATGTAATTGAAACTTTACGAAAGTAAATAAATAAAATTTATGTTTAAGTTAATAGTTTGGAAGGTTAATTGATCATAAAAATAATGAATTAAAGTAAAATATAATATAAAAATAATTTAGGGAGCAATGTGTAAATGCTGAAAGTAGTTTTAGTGCAGAAATTTTGTGTATACGTTGAAGATGAAACATATTTGGTACAAACATATTCCTTAAAGATTCCTTTATTACGGGTGTGTTTGGCAACAATGAGCCGGAGCTAGGGCTAGAGCTGAAGTTTGTGACTGGAGCTGGGGCTTGAGCTTCTATTCAAAAGCTACTTTAAAAAGTTTCTTGTTTAAGGGTTTCTGAGACTTATTTTTTCAAGAAGTCCCATTTTTATTTTACTTCCAAACAATACTTATGGGCCGGGACTTATAAAAAGTAGAAGCTCGGCCCCTAAAAGCCCTTAAAAACTTTGTGCCAAATACACCTTACACCAAATTTGATTTAGTATTTACTGCATACGTTGGAGTAAGTCATGTGAGTTAAATAAAAGAATTACATTGTTATTGTTACTCATTAATATATCATAATAACCTGTTATCTTACTTGGTAAGAAGCTATTTTTTTCATTTAATTATAAATTTTTTTAATTCTCTTTACTTTGACAAGAATTTTTCTGTGTTGCAAAAAAAAGTATATATATATATATATATATATATATACACACTTTTGATAAGACAAAAGTATTAAAAAAGGGCTTTATGTGTCAACAAGTCAACAGTGTCAGTAGAATGAGCCTTGAAATTTGAATTCTCCGTTCCCTCGTTCTTTTTCAAAATCCAAACATAAAACCTAGGGTTCTCTTTTGCCCCAATTTTATGCTCGTTGTTTCAATTTCAGTTTAATCGCAGGACGATGGGTTGTTTCTTCGGTTGTTTCCGTGTTAGAGACGATCGTCGCACTTCACTTCATCTCCTCTCTCAACCGATTTCTTCAAACCCTAAGGTATAAATCCGAACCTAAATTGTTAGAAGATGAAGAAATTAGAAGTTGATAGTTGTTTGACGTTTCTAACCTTTTTGTTTTTTGTGTTTTCGCTCAGGAAACTGTTGAAGCTGTAGCTCGAAATCGTTTATCTTCGTTGCTACTTTTCGAATGTGAGTCGATCAGTGTTATTATTTTCATATTTTTCGTGAATTGTGTATATTGATGTAAATGATATATTATAGAGTTTATGTTTGGAGGTTCATATTCTTGATGTTGAGCTATATATGTTTGAAATTTTGCTGTAGAAAATGTTGATTTACTTGTTGATAGATAAAAGTTATGTTCACCTTTCAGCTGAAGATAGAGATCAATTGTCACAGAAAGAAAGGAAGTGCAATGCTCTTGGATCTGATGCGCCTGATGTTGATTTTAACGAGCTGAAGGCTGAGGTAGTTATTTTATTTTGTGTTCTTATAACTTGGAATCAAAGCTGAAAATACTGCTGGTATATGTATTTTAGATTATAAGTCATAACTGGGTCATAATAAGTTCTAACTTTTGAGAAGCATGATGTAGAATTTTTAACCTTTTTGTTTCAGTAAGGTTAGCTTTAATATCATGCTCTCATACGTCATTTTCTCTTGATGGAACATAATCTCTTCTCTTTAGAATATGCGAAAATGATCCACTTCCGTTGCTTGTGATATTTTCATTTTAATTGCAAGTTTTTTTGACAACTACCACATCAAGTGAATGGTAAGCCATTTATCTCATTTATGTAACATATATTTATTGCTAATGAGCCAGAGATAGTGAGCTATTTACGATTTTATAACCACTTCTAAGAACCAAAAATAAAAAATAAAAAAATTAAAACAAGAAACCGAGCTTCTTGAAATTTGTGTTAATGATGTTTTGCGTCATAGATGTCTTTTTTCCTGATACAAGCCACAAGGTAATACAGACAATAAATAAATATATTATGATTAAAACCCCCTTTAAGTTTATAAATCATGCATGTAGCTTTTTAGTGAAGTAGAAAGGAATAACCACATATTAGGTCTTGAGACCTATTCACTCAGTGTTACATCTCATAAGAGACAGAAATATGTTTTTGTTAAAGAACATAAAAGACTTATTTAACACCATTGTTTGTCGGGTGCCGAATGTGAAAAAGTTAACTGTCTTTCTAACATATTTTAACGCTATATATTTCATATTCCTCGAAGATCACATACAGGCAGGCTTATCATAGTACGTACTCATGGTCTTTGGTGCAATTATAAAGCCAAGTTGAAAAAGAGCTATGAATTATAATTGCTACATGTAATTTCTAATACAGTTCTACAAAAGTTACACATATAACAAAAAATCTTAGTTGAATCATATTCAGGCATAATACATCCATTTAGAGTGATGAAATAAATGTAGGTAATGTTTGGTTAGTTGGTTACTGATTGGAAAAGAACACATTAATAAACCAAATCTTTGATCCACAACAAAATATCCAGTATTAAGTCAAACTGATTGTCTCACAAGTGGCAGAGCATTTAATGTATGTCAAGGTAATCCATACGTTCACTGATATTTGATAAGTAATAAAAACAAAAAACCGAAACTTCATTTTATGTATGGGTTTGAACAGTAACAAAGGCTTAAAATGCGTCTACTGATGAAAATAAGTCAATGCTTATCACTCTACAGATATAGAATATAAAATCCTTGTGAGGTTTGATTATTAGATTTTGGTATTAGCTTAAAAATAATATACCTTTTGTAGCTTTAGATGGAACATTGCATGCCAAACATGCTCTTAGTTTTTTTATTTATATACGGAGTAATTATATCTGAAAGATCAGACAGACGATACTCGTATAAGTCATATTGTTAACAAGCATTCCACTTTGAGCTCTACTTCGACTGACCATCTTACTACGAATTGTAACTCTATAGGCCAAATTTCTCAAAGCTTGTGGCACTTTACCACAGACTCCAGCTGAAATTCGGAACAATGAGAAACTGACAGATTCGGAATCTCACTATGGAGATAGAGAATCTTCAACATTTCATTCATGGCTTCAGAATGCTAGTATTGAAAAGCTTAAACTAGAAAACCAATCTGATCAGCAGCCTTCTCCAGTCAAACTCTTTGAGGAATGGGAGAATGGATCAGATTACTCATCACATTCACCAGACAGGTATTTTCTATCTGGGCAATAACTCAATCAGGTTTTGGTTTCGTGTAGTCAATTACCGTTACTCCAGTTCTGGTTAGTTTTTGAATTTGGAAATGGCCACTGACGTGGGCGTCCTTATAAATTGTACATATGTAATACAATCTACTGTACTTTTATCTTGAGCATCAGAGATATGCCTTTGACTAGAGGTGGAAAAATTAATGGGTTGGACGGGTAGGGTAACGGATCTCATAGGTTGGGCCGATCCGCAAAACTTATTTTTATCCATTTCTTTAATTTTACAAAGAAGCAATGTGTTAATATGATGACAAAAAAATATTTCTATGACAATAGTGTAATCTTGTTAATAAAGTGATTTTGGTGGTTATATGCTTTTTAATGCACTTTAGATGACTTTTGACCTATTTGACGTATTCGATCCGTTTGACTCTTATACTTTTAAATTAAAAGCTTTTAGCTTAGCTCATTTGACCCATCATAGATAACATAGAACCAAATCAACCCATATAAATGGGTTGATTTGCCACCTTTACTTATGACAAACAGAAAGGTAACCATTTTGTATCCTGCACGCGTTCTGTAGTTGTTTGACTGGGCAAAATTCAGAGAGGATCTATTCTAGCTCAGCTGAAGGCCGTGGAGTCAGACATAATGTAGAAACTTCTCACGTACATGCTGATATGGCACAAAATCCTATCGCTTCATCTACTCCTCAAGTTCCTAGCATGCAGTGTAGAAACAAATCTGTTCGTTTTGATTCTGAGTTTGATTCGTCTTCATTTTCAGTAAGTAGTGCTTCATCCGAAGTTACTTACCAAGAACAAAAACCTTCTGGATTACCAGGTGATTACAGTGTTTCAAAACCTTCACCTTACCCTACCCCTCTCACATTGACCAATGACATGCAAACACCTGGCACGGTCTTCCCTTCTTATTTACATAATAAGGAAACTGGGAAGTCTCCAAGGATTAGATCTCACTATGTGCATCCAGTGCTAAACCCTGTGGAAAACGCTGCTCAGTTGAAGGAACTGATAGCAAAAAGTTTTGGTTCTGATGAATACTCTGCTCAATTAAAAGAACAGCTTGAAGAAAGAGCAAATACAGCTGAAGAAGAGTTGAGTGTGGATACAAGTTTGTCATCATGGTTACCACCAAAGCAGGCCCATCAAGGCCGTTACAACCGTTCTTATATTGCCAAAACTCCTGGGGATAGGCCTATTATTGGGATGGTTGCGGTCCACTGGAATGCTGATGAAACTGTTTCTTCCCCACCTAAGTGGTGGGATGGGAATGGAATCCCTAATTCAACTAATAAGTACAAAGAGGTAAGTTATTTTCAACATGATTTGTATACTTCTGATAGACAATAACGTAAAGCATGTGTGACTTAATGTTTTGTCACCTGCTTTTGGTCATGCAGGATCAGAAAGTCAGTTGGCATGCTACACCGTTTGAGGAAAGATTGGAGAAGGCTTTATCCGAGGATAAACTTACTGCTGACAGGTATGATATACTTTGATAATCATGTTTGTCACAATTAATATATTTCAGCAAAGGGTGGTGAACTTTTATTAAGCCATACACCACCATTTATGCTTAAAAGTGTTGTATATATTACAATAGTGTGATGCACGATTAGTGGTGTATGGCTAAAATGTAGTGGTGTATTAATCACCGACCTTCATCAAAGCCTGGATACAGAGACTAAAAAGACAACAGACATTCTTCAAATATAAAATTCAAATTAAACCCTTGAAATTTTAATCATTAGATGCATATTTGTGAACTAAAAAGCACCTAAATATGAATCCTACATCTCAAGGATTCTTTGTTAGGTAAGAGCATATACCGAACCTGTCTTATTAGCAACATGTAGTCATGTACATTCGGTTTAAGTCCTTCCAAGGGCTTTGTTAATAATTTCTAGACATTTTTATTTAAAGATTTGCACTAAGAGGTTCTTGCAAAGCAGGAAGCAACTTGGAAAGGTGCCTCTGCCACCTATAGACTTGGATGAGAAAGACGAGTGTAAACCTTCGAGCCATTTTGAATCTGGTTTCATTCTGATCAACAGTTCTTGAACGCTGATGCCAGTTCTTGATGAAAATAAAAATGTAAGTATTTGTTGAGATCTCCAAAACTACCGGATCTTCAACCATATAACTCGGTGTGAAGTGGTTGATCATCTGTTTGAATGCCTGTACTTGTTTTTTTGTTGCATATTATCTATCGTTAAGAGATAATATTGTTTGCAAACGCGAGTGAATTTATACAAGTTGTGTAAATGTAAATGCAAAATGCCCAGCACATTGTGCTGTTGCATCAAAGTTTTTGTATGAATGGTTGTAAAAATACATGATTGTTTGAGACCTCTACAACTTGATTGATTTCTTTACATTTTAGGTAAGTTATAAGTTGTGAGTGCAGGATGAATGATGCCTGCAATGATGATTCTAAGGATTATCTGGCCTAGATGCATTTGAATCGTTACAAATGTTAAGCGAGTTCGATCGCATGGACATCGAATTACTACTTTGTTGCTACGATTATTGTTTTAGCATCTGTTTAAAGTTTCAAAATTTTTGAAAGTTAGATGATTAAATTAGAAAAACTTAAAAGGTCAAAATCATTATAAAAGATAAATTTTAGGGATTAAACTATCAAAATTTTGAAGTATAAGGAGTTTGAAAGATTAAACCACCAAAATTTTGAAACTTGGAGGATTAAATCACGAGAATAAAACTTGAGTGGTTAAAACGATAAAGAAGTGAACTTTAAGGACTAAACAATTATTAATTATTAGTCTTTTTTCTATTTTACGAAATCTAAAAATAAAATTATACTGGCATAATTACAATTACAAGATTACAAGAGTAATATAGTTAGAAAGTCATATATAATAGTAATAGTAACTGGTAATTATGAATGAGAGTCATCTAAAATTATGCCTTTTAAAGTCTGGTACTTGATGGACATACATAGACCCATATGTATATCAGTATACATGCATTAATACGTCTATGTGAATAATACATTTAAAGAAACCTGCAAATAAATTTTTGTTTTGTAAATGCGAGGTTTATTAGCCCTAAACAGGCATATCTACATCTTTGCAACCCAATCTTTGCGTAACCAAAAAAGGTTTTACAGCCAACAATTTTCACAATTTTATGTAAAGGATACAACCACTGTAACTGATGCTCTCAATTTGGCCGAAAGCCGGAGATCATATATACTTGGAAAACAAGTACATGGTCATATAATCAAGCTAGGTTTATCAAATGACGTTTTCGCTCAAAACAATTCGATTAAAATGTATGCAAATTGTGGGGTGTTAAGTGATGCACATAAGGTGTTCGATGAAATGTCAGAGAAAAATCTCGTTTCTTGGACTTTCATTATATCTGGAGCGAATAAGAACGGTGAGTATGGGGTGGCTATGGAGATGTTTGTTGATATGATGAGAACTGGTTATTTCCAGCTTAATGAGTTTGCTTTAGGTAGTGTCATGAAAGCATGTGTTAGTATCGGAGCAGTTGAGTTTGGTATGTGCATTCATTGTTTTTCTGTTAAGATTGGAATGGAAAGGGACGTCTTTGTAGGTAGTTCGATTCTGAACATGTACTCAAAAAATGGATGTATTGAGGCGGCTGAACGGTTGTTTGAGTGTTTGAACAGTCCTGATCCTGGTTGTTGGAATGCTATGGTTGGAGGATATTTGCAATGTGGATATCGATTCGAAGCTATTGATATGGTATCTTGCATGCACACTAGAGGAGTACTAATGGATGAATTCACTTTCATTCATGCTCTTAATGCATGCGCGATTACGTGTGATCTACATTTTGGAAGCCAGATTCACGGACTAATTGTTCGAAATGGTTTTGAATCATACGGTTCTAGGTTGACGGTTACATTAATGAATTCGTTGATAGACATGTACTTCAAAACTGATGCCGATGATCATGCTTGGAAGCTTTTCCAAGCAATGGAGTACAAGGATATCGCATCATGGAACACCATATTAGCTGTTTCTTCTCAAGTTGCAGATGTAGAAAGAATTGTAACCTTGTTTAAAGATTTTATGGTCACAGACTTGAAACCAAATCGTATAACATTCTCAATCTTGTTCCGAATGTGTGGAGACATGTTCGAGTTTGACCTAGGTCAACAGCTGTACGGTCTAGCTTTCAGTCTTGGTTTACATAGTGACCCGCATTTGTCCAATTGTCTTATTAGCATGTTCTGTAGATGTAACGCAAAAGAAACTGCATGCTCAATATTTGATTCCATTCCTTCAAGAAACTTACAAAACTGGAATGAGATGATTCACGGGTATAACTGGAGTTCTGATCTTAAAGCCCTTAAACTTTTCACAAAACTGTGGGGTTCAACAATTGAACCAGACGAGTGCACCTTTTCATGCGCTGTAGAAACATGTTTTAGGACTGATAATGTGCAAGTAGGTAGACAAGTCCATGGAATTATAATCAAGTCCGGTTTCGCTTCAAATGGATACTTGTGTAGCTCACTGATCCACGGGTATGCTAAATTCGGTTTCCTGACTGATTCATTCGCTTTTTTTTATGATAAATTGGACATTGTGTGTTGGGGTGCTCTTATTTCTGCATTGGTGGATCAAGGCCACACATGGCGAGCCATCAGGTATTACAGTCATCTAAAAGGAGACGAGCAAAATCCTGACAATTTCATTTTAGGTAGCATTTTGAATGCTTGTGCAAGCATTGCATCTCTCTACCTAACAAATTTGATACATGGTGAAGTTTTCAAATTAGGGCTTGAAAGAGACGAATATGTTGCTAGCGCAATTATAGATGCTTATGGAAAAAGTGGTGATATCAAGAGTGCAACTGTAGTTTTTCGTGAGTCATGCAAATTTGCTGATGTGGCTCTTTTCAATACAATTATAATGGCGTATGCTAATCATGGTCTTGTAACAGAAGCCATGGAAGTTTACAAGATGATGAAATCCACCAATCTAAAACCTAGTCAGTCCACATTTGTTTCAGTTTTATCAGCTTGCAGTCATGCAGGTCTTGTTGATCTTGGCCGTTCATTATTCAGATCAATCACATTAGATTACAAAATGTATCCGTCCCCTGATAATTATGGTTGTTTAGCGGATTTACTGTCAAGAAACGGATATTTGCAAGAAGCCAAAGATGTGATCGAGGCGATGCCTTTTCCAGCTTGGCCAGCTATATGGAGATCGTTTCTTAACGGGTGTAGGATACATGGTGAAAAAGAGCTTGGGAAAATGGGTACTAAGAAATTATTTGACATGTTTCCGGAGAATGATGCGGCGGATTATGTGTTGTTGTCAAATATTTATTGTGAAGATGGGAACTGGGAAGATGGTTCAAAGATGAGGAAGAAGATGGTTGATATAGGCATTAGGAAAGATTTGGGTTATAGTTGGATTAGTGCATAGAATAGGGTCAAACAGAAACCCCTTATTGTACATGTAATTAATATATATATATATATATATATATATATATATATATATATATATATATATATATATATATATATATATATAAGTTAATGTAAATGAAACCATCTTAGAGGTTAGAAGAGACTATACTGATAAAACATGAATATTTTGGTCTAGATTTGCCAAATACAATGGTTTTTATAAATATAATAGAACTAAGTTATGTGTATTTTTAAATATAACAAATATTAAGTTTCTTTTTTTAGGTTTTTTTGGGGCAAAATGCCGAAGAATGTAATATATTTGAA
The DNA here is from genome assembly GCA_963930675.1 of Gnaphalium uliginosum. Taxonomy (NCBI): domain Eukaryota; kingdom Viridiplantae; phylum Streptophyta; class Magnoliopsida; order Asterales; family Asteraceae; genus Gnaphalium; species Gnaphalium uliginosum. The sequence goes on from OZ005685.1 coordinate 35,824,920, forward strand.
ATTTTTGTCATTTTGGGTGTATGTTTTTTAACTATTACATTAGAAAGTTTAAGATTTTTAATTCGATATTATGAGGGATATGCCGTATGGGGTCTATAAGAGTAACTTTTCCCTTTGCCTGGAGTCGATTTTAACTTTGTTGGCACTCGTAAATACCTTCAATTTTAATTAGCTTCGATTTCGTCTTCCTTTTCAATTTCTCTGTCGTTGATTCCAGGGTTTATGTGTGTGTAACGGTTATGGATTTAGGTGAGAAAATGACGGTTTGACTTTTATTTCAAACGAAAAGTGTTTTTTTTTTAATTTTTTAAAACATTTAATGCCACCAAACCTATACACGTGCTCATTTTAAGACAAGTTATTAGATTCTATATACTGTTATTATGGACATCGAACCCCTCATAAAAGATTAGATGTCCAACTTGGTAGATGTCTAATATTTTATTTTCTATTTGATCCAGTATAGCTAATTAGCTATACATAGTTACATACACTTGCTAGTTGCTAACACAACACTTGTACACATTAATTAACGGTTTCAATTGCTCGGACATGTCAAAGTGAATAATTACGATCATTACTATTATTCTATCAAAGAGTCATCAGCCTATCAGTATCGAGATAACTTAACAACTTTGAATTTGTGATTTCAAACTCTTGAGATTGAACTATTGTGAATATTTATTAGAAAATGCGTTACATTCTATTATTTAAAACAAGTCAAAATTGTATCATGTTAGTAAGTTAACAGTTTCCGGCTAGGGGTACATTAGAAATTGAAATGCCGTTGCCTTCAATTTTACGTAGTACATTAAAAATATTTTTATACAATAATTCTTTTGATATTACATTTCAACGTTTTATGTACCGTTAACAATTAATAGAAGTATAAGTAACTTTATAGCCTAACGTCCATAGTCACGTATATAATGAGACCAACTGAAGTGGTACACTTCCTCAACATATGTTGGCGGACGACGGAGAAATGCACCGAGTGGGTACAATCTTCAAGTGTGGTCATCAAGTTTTTGACGATAGAGAACGAATTTAATATGAGCTCCACTTCAATATTTAATTTCTTTTCCCTTTTCCTTTTGGTTCTATTAAGTAATATAGTGATGGAAGCATTCATGACACTTAGCACTATCATCAATCGAGGGACAATGCGTGGCTGATGACCTAACGTGGTTCGTAGTCGTGGAATGATATATTGTCACGAATACAAGTGGTCCGATGTATTATTTATTACAAGGATTTATAATTTATGATTTTTTATGGTAATTTTTTTTTTGCGGTTTTCAAGTAAAGAAAGAAATTAATTTTCACCAAAAATGATAATGGAAGAATAATAAAATGGTATTTTAGGCAGAAAACAAAACGCAAAAATAAAAATAAAAAGTTCCTAGTTGTAGTTGTTGGTGAAACAAGTCCTGTTTATTTCGCCGTATCGATGAAGTAAACGTACCAAAACAAACAGGCTAATCAACAGGTGTTGGTGTATCTAACTACTGTAAAACCTAACACATCATCATCATCATCTTCATCACCCTTCATTTCTGAATCTTGATTCATAACTTACAGCTTGTTGTATTTCTGCTACTGTTAATATTATTTCTAATTATGGCGACTAATGGCTCTTCTTCTCTGGTCAGTCACTTTACCATTTTGTTTATTTTTATAGATAGATCGTATCGTTTCATTACTTCATTTTGTTTAATTTTAATTTTAATTGATTGTGTTTGTGATCACTAATCAGAGAGATGACGATAGGGCTAATACTACAGAAGCCAGTTTGGATAAAATTAAACGACAATTGGCATCCGGGTCGGGTAAAAACCTCTTACAAGGTCCACTTCTTAAGCGATCTGAAACGGTACTTTGTTTTATGCATTATTTGTTTCTACTTTTTTGTTAAATATGTTAGTTAATTTGCAACTGTGGATGTATATGACTACTTTACTTACACGGAATTGAAACCCTAAACCTAGATTTTAAAGTACTGGATGGAAGTAATTTAATTTAGAGTAACTGAAAATTTATCGTAAGTAAAATGATTATTTTGATTGATTAATAAATCTTGAAATTTGGGAGCATTACAAGTTTAGAACTAGTGTGAAGCAATGCATGTCGTTTGCGATGGTTTTTTAGGAAACCGGGTAGAATTAAGAAATTTTGATGCACACTTGCACTTATGTCATATGATCTGAGTACGAAATGGTTACATATATATTTAGGTGATTGAATAATTTGATAGTATCAAGGAAACTGTATTTAGGTGATCTGTGCTTAATTGGAAACATTTGACGCTTTCTGGTAGTTACTAAACTTATCACATTATTTATATCATTTCATTTCCATTTTTTATTTGTGACATGACTTGATCATCTTTGATTTACGTGACACAAGAATCGGTAGAGTTGAAAACATAAAAGATATGAGCTCTAAATATATGAGGTCATATGTGATGATGATCTACCATAGGGTTGGTGATAACACATTGTATTATTTGGTAATATAGAGTTCGAAGTACAAATAATATTTAGACTTTTTATAAGAAATATAGGTGATATGCTAAGAAGTTGGCAAGTAGTACCTTACTGAATTTTAGATTCTTGCACAATTTTTTTTTTTGTCCTTATTTAGATTAATTAGGAAGCGTGATCATGAGATTGGCCTCGCTATGAGAGCAAATCTTTCAACTAGTAGGTTTAGTAAAGGTTAAGACTTTTTGGCGGTCTTCCCGCAAGGGTGCCTTGCTAAAATCCGTGAGTTATCTGTCTACTTTCTCAGTTGGTCGTTGGGATTGCCATCACAAATAACTGTCATATTGTCATATTTTAAAACGTATGATTGTTATTTAGCTGTTTATTCTGACCTATTGCTCTACTGGTATATTGTAATAGCTAAGGAAATGGAACGAGAGATGGGTGATCCTCGACCCAACAACAGGAAGAATGGAATACAAGTAAGATGCTATGCATTAATTACTTCCTTTCATTAAAAGATCCTCCATACTCAAGTGTGTCTTTTATAACAATTATAAATGTCCGCAGAATCAGGAGAAATGATCCAACTGTCAAAGGGATAATCTCCTTTGATGCAAATAGCACAATCATGACATCACCTTATAACTTCCAGTAAGATCACTGATGAACGCTATAATATCAATCTGAAAGGCATATGTTAGACATCGAATGATTACTAATCTAGTTTTCATATTCTTCACTTATTTCAGTGGACTGCCAAAGTATGATAACTGCATTATTTGTATCCTCAGTTCCTACATGTTCCATATTATTATTTTTTGTATATGCGTATTGTCATTGACATTCTTATTTGTTATTAATAATATTCCAAACGGGGTTAAATCATTACATGCATGACCTTGACTTGATTTATTAGATATTGCAACACCACAAAGGAAAGAATATTTTCTCTGTGCAGAAACTCCAGGTGCAGCTAGAGCTTGGGTGGCGACGCTGCAGTGAGTTATTTGATGAATGCTTTCGTATCGTTGATTATATTTCTTATTTAGCTGTAAACACTTACAGAATATGCATTACGCTTTAAGTGGCCACTCTTTCAAATAATGTTTTTGTCAATTTAAATGATTAACTTACTGATGTATGTTTTCATCTTCTAAACTAACAACAGTGCAACACAGTTGGTATTAAGGGCTCATAAAGAGGCTGTAAACTCATTAGCTGGAAACAGTAATGCAACATTAGGGACAGTCTCTGCTGTTGTTACTGCTGCAAATTCAACTGCTCTGGAATCTTCCAAAGAAATTGAAGCTGCATTGCAGATTGCAAGGAGGAATGCTTTGGGATCGGTGATGAACAAAACACTCGATGGCCCATTGGATGATTTGACCATCATGAAGGTAAGGAACATCTTGTCAGTACCAAACACAATGGTAAAAATTATGAGATCATAGTCGTAGTTTGGTAAAATTTACAATATGAATTGAAGTGATAAATAATTTGAATTTTTCTATAGGAGACACTGCGAGTAAAAGATGAGGAGCTACAAAATTTGGCGAGGGATATTCGTGCAAGGGATTCAACAATAAAAGAGATAGCAGAGAAGCTAACTGAGACAGCTGAAGCAGCTGAGGGGGCAGCATCTGCAGCTCATACGATGAATGAGCAATGGAGAATTGCAACTTCAGAAGTTGATCGCTTGAAGAAAGAGTTGGAAAAGCAAGCATTGTCTTACAGTTCAAAGGTTTGTATATATTCTTGTTTAACCTTTTTCTTTTCGTTGGTAGGAGCATAAATTTTTTACCATTGTATTAAAAGTGGCAAACTGGGCCGTTCAGACGGATTGGGTCAGAATAGGCAGCTGAGGCTGAACTGAAACACAATCTATCAAAATAAAAAATAAAAATAAAAAAATACTTGGTATGTCAAATAAGTTTACTTAAATTTAATATTCCAGTACAAATCTGTTTTTTTTAATGAAATGATTTTATTGTATGCACTATAAATACACTTTGGTGACGTTTGGCCTGTTTTTCCAAGTAAATTGGTTGAAGGTCCCACTCTAACTTGCAGTGTGTACTTTTATATGATGATTTTACGAATGCAATTTTCATTCTATAGATAAGAGATGTTGAGGAAAAGATGATGGTTTTAAGCAAAGAACGAGAGCAACTCACTAAACAAAGAGACTCATCTCATCAGGAGGCACTTCTATGGCGTTCTGAGCTTGCAAAAGCTAGGGAACGTGTAGTCATTTTGGAGGGAGCTGTTGTAAGGGCTGAGGAGAAGGTCAGGGTTAAGGATGCAGAGGCTGAAGCTGATATAAAGGAAGCAACAGAGAAAGAGACCGCTGCAAGAAAGGAAAATCAAGAGCTTTTGGCATATATTAATGTTTTACAATTACAACTTCAAAGGTCCGTTTAGCTTATTGAACCACATTGCCATACTCTGATTAAAGGGTCAAAGTGGGTAATTTTTGTATAGCTCCGTTTGAGTTTGACCCAAACCCATTTGTTCGCCATTTTAGTCAGTGTTTCAAATATGATTACAAGAATTATATAATTAGTAAAGCTCTATTTTTTAAAATAAAATGAGTTAGGAGGTCTTATGTATTAGCTATACATGTTGGAGAACTATCAACCTATATGACCCGTTTCCTTTTTAACTTATTTCGAATCTAGCTGTTTGACCTATTAGAGATAAGGCATAATGCCAGTCGACCCATTAAATGGGTTGAAGCATCCATCTCAACCGTAGCCTTGTGTTAGTTTTGGATGTGACATTTATGTTTTGTTAGCTGTGAGAATATTAAGCAAGTCATTTGAACATTTTATTCAAATTTGAGTTCTTTTTTGTAAACAGTTAGTTTGCAAATATTATTACAAAACTTATATTCTTTTATATGTTGTTAGCAGGCAGGAAGAGAATACTAAGCAAGTCATGGAGGAAAGAGTGGAGTCTTGCTCGGATGCGGATACTCAGCCCCTGACTAAACACGTTCATCCATCTGAAGAGAATGTGGATAAAGCATGTCTTAGTGTTTCCAGGAATATTCCAGTGTCGGAAAGAAATCTAGTTCACCCACCACCATCCATAGATCAGACGGGCCCAATTGGTGATGGTGAATGGAATGATATAGAGGCAACGGAAGCAAGAATAGCAGATGTTAGGGAAATTGCACCAGACACTGAAGGGAATAGTTTGGATATTCCAGTTTTCTTGCAGCCAAATGATGGTCAGCAGCAGGAAGGAAGTACATACCATCCGGATGTTCAAACGTTTAGACAACCAGATGATAGCCAATCAGAACAAACAACGGATTCCTACCATCAGCCTTAGATGTATGTCTGTGTTTTAAAGAAAGAAAAAAAAAATCATGTTTTTGTTGTCACTGAAGAGACTTGTTTTTGGTTTACAGGGTGAATGAGTTGTGAAAAATATCAATAGAGTGACTTGTGAAAGGTTGTATTTGCTGACTTGAGGCTTCTCAATGTACTGACAGATTTAAATACTTGGTTCTAATTTCTTGTGCAGTAGCTGGCCCGACACATTAATGATGTTTTGGATGTTGTTTTGAAAGTAATTGTGTGATATAATATAATCAGAATAAGATAATTAATTGTTAATAGTAGATGTAAGAGATGTCAACGTTCTTGACATTGTAGTAATCCGGCAATTGGTTACTTAAGTCTTTGATAAGTTGTGATTGTTTTAGAAAATAATCAAGAAAATACAAAACAGACAATTTCGAGGAAGTCGGATGCATTTTTGTAAATTTTATTAGTCGATAATCAAGTTGGCTGCAATTGGTAGGATTGGGAGTATCCAAAAACTGATTATTTTGACTCAGTAAACACATTAATTCCAAATCACATATCTATACACATTGCATGTATAATGCCGTTCTTAAATCTTTATATTTTCAAATTCTTGAAGCAGTTCAGTTGCTTCTAAAACCAAACAAGTTTGAGCATCTGTTGCATTATATGCTTTTAGAACGTTGAAATTTTTTTTAGAAAACTTGAACTGAAAAAACGCGTTCAAAATAAGTATTTTCTGAAAAAGTCCAAAACCCATTTTTCCGCATTATAACTGTAAGTCGGTAAACAATAATTCTCACTTTTCCACTTTTTCCTTGAGAACACTACCTCACTTTTGTAAAAATTTCCAAAACGCTCTATGCTTAACTTCTCTCAACATCTGTTTTCCAAAATGGAAAACGCAACAACATTTGAACACATTTTGAAAAATTTCGACACGTTTCTAGGGAATGAAAACTTTTTCACTTTCAAGAAAATTAGAGAGAGAAAAATATTCCACAACTAAACACACCGAGTTTTGTTGTACTAATAAGCTAATTCATATGGTTTTAGCAAAATTGTACCGACATATTAATACCAAGAGTGCAGATCTTGAAACACCATTCTACAAATTCTCCAACTCACAAGGAACCATTAAATCATAACTCGCATGAATGTCAAGACTACATCCTTAAGTCTATTTTGTACCAACTATACTAAATAGGCATATTGTATGATCACACATACAGTAACATTTCTTTATCAAATGGGATCCGTTCAACCTGAATAAGAAGAATAGGGAAGAACCAAAAACTTCATTGATCTTTGATTATTATGAACACAAAAGAGAAGAAAAAAGAGGAAGGAAGAAACCCTGTCCTTTGTTCTGGCCTGTTATGCGATTTACATCTTTCTTAAATTTAAGTTTTACTGATCAACCCCACCATACACCAACCACTCCCGCTAGTAATCTACCAAGAATGATTTCAACCCGTTAATGGTTTCTGTTAATTCTGTCAGATTTGTGATTACACTGCCGGGCGTTCTATGTCAGCAGGACCGCTCATGGTTTCACTGTCCATGCTGGCAGTGCGGCTCTTCCTGTTCCTGCGTTCCTGTTTTCAAAAGTCAAACATGTTAAATTGGTCGAAGTAACATATGAAGAAATCACCACCCCTCGTAATTCACCTCAGGTTGGTTATTGTAAACGAAAACTTACGCTAAAACAAGAAATAACGAGAGAGCGACACGTGGCAATTTTTGAGAAGTGTGCATCAAACTTTTATGCACACATTGACACACGTCGTCCTCTCATTCTTTCTAAATTATTTTACCACAAGTTATGTTTCACTTGAACCAGCCGTATATACTAATATACATGACAAGTAAAAAGATTCTGAAAAAGAACTCATGATGCACTCAGCACTCGGGCCTCGGCTTTCTTGGGGGTCAGGTAGAGAACTTGTGATAATCAAACAAAAGTCATAAACAAGGTTCTAACTATAATAGTAAAAAAAAATAGGTATGGGGGACATCCAAAATATTGGTGATTCTCATTCAGGCCATTGATTCATTGTGTTTCCCCTCAAATGAGCTGTTCACTAAAACTTGTTCCACATGCCTCAGTTTGTCCAAAATGATCAATTCGGTGTTAAATTATATGCTTAAAATGCTAAAATGATGCTTTGAATTTGGTTTCTATTTGGTTGCACATACTTGATAAACACCTCTAGCTACAGCTTTTAGAAAGCCTTGCAGCATTGTATGTTTTAACTATAACATGTGCAAAACATCTTAGCATATGAGATTTTATTGATATCACATGTTATTAGACTCATGGGTGGGCCTTGGCCTATTAGTAATTAAGGTATAGATTTTGCGGTTGTGGGAGAGATGGTGGACCTCTAGGAAATTGGCCAACCACTTTATTTTTTAACTAAGTAGTTTCACTTAATAAACTTGCTCAAGTATTATCACATGTTGAGAAACAGCAAAAGATAGACTTATTTAGGTTAAAATAACTTAGACTTAAGTCTGGAAGTTGCAAAATAGAGATCATCACCTACTTTCCAATAAGACCACAATTGCTACGAATCAAACATTATATAGCCATTTGGTATTTTTATGAGTTGTGGGTACCATTATCTTATCAGCGACTTTTGGCATAAGATGATTCTAAAAGAGTACTTCAATAAAATGGGCTATAAGAATGTATAATTATTAATCTCTGGTGCAAATAAGAAAATTTTTAAAACTCGAGTGGCCTTCTTATTTATGTTGGTGTGTAGTTCATACTGGTTTGGGCATTTAGGCTGAAATGAGGTTTCAGCAACAAGATTTACTAAATGAATCTATCCGAGGAATATAATGATCTTGTGGCCTAGATGATAATTGTTCATATCTGGAAAAACCCTAGTTATGCCTATTATTCCTTTACAAATTAAAGTTAACTTGTTTTTCAGCTATAAGAGGGGCAAACTTTGAAGCAACTGAGTAATGTTACTCCTATCCGACCCGTAATTATGGATGCATTATAAATAACAAGCATAAATGGTTTTTCCTTGTTCACTATAATAACTCAAATAGGGAAAACTAGAACATTTAAAGCATCAAATCCTGTTTAATACAGACTAAAAAGTAAGCAAAGCCGTAGAGGTGAAAGTAAGTAGTACCTCACGGTATGGGAAATCTGCATCAAGCATTCTCACAACTTGACTCATTTTAGGTCGTTTTTCCGAGTCGGGATCGACGCATCTAAGTGCCACCAAAAGTGCACGTTTTAGAGCATGTGTCGAGGGCTTGGGGTCAAGATTTGGGTCTACAACTTCCTCGGCTCTTCTGTTTCCCACCATCATTTTCAGCCACTCAACAAGATTGACCTGCCATAAGTTTATAAAAAATACTGAAATTGTAGTACTCTTAACATAAAATATATTTTAACGGATATAAAATGTAATGGGAACCTGTAGATGACGACATATAGAGAAAGTAAAGGTGGCAAATGGGTCGGTTTGGTAATAGGTCGAAACGCTTGACCCACAAAGTACAAACACTCTTTTGTCCATTTTCGATTATATAAATAGATAACTAACTATCTAAATATGATTACAATAAGTAATATTACATACAAATTTAAAGTTTTTAGTAAAACGATTATGTAAAGTTTTTAGCACATTGAGTGCCTTTCGATTCAGTTTGACCCATCAGGTCAGTTCTCTTTGAAGCTATCCTTTTTCAGACCAATTTGAGATATAAGATAACCCAAACAGGCCTATGTGTAAGCAATAGGGAACACTCACCTCATTAGCAACGCGATTGTAATCCACTGGATCCCTTCCAGTTACTGCTTCTAGAAGGAGCACGCCAAAGCTGTAAATATCACTCTTTTCATTTAACATGCCAGTATTGGCGTACTCTGGAGCCACGTAACTGCAAGTTACCACACAAATAAGTTTTTACAGTAGTATTAAATCACTCCACTTTTATCTAATGTTGCATAGACCGGTACAAATGAAACGAGAATTTGTAATCGTACCCAAATGTCCCCATAACTCGGGTATTTATGTGACTTTCCCCTGAATCCAAAAGCTTGGCCAATCCAAAGTCAGAAAGCTTGCCGTTGAAGTCATGGTCAATCAAAATATTGCTAGATTTTATGTCTCGATGCACAACCTTTGGTTCTATAGCTTCATGCAAGTAAGAAAGCCTGCAAAACAATACATAAAAGTTTCAGACTAATGACATTTCATAAAAAGACGACAAGTATATATCAGAGGTGGCAAGATTTGGGGAGGGGGTAACAGATTGAGAAGCGTCAAGTTTAAGTACGGGCCGGATTGCGTTTACCCACATACAAGTTTGTGTCCATTTTCTTAATGTGTAAATCCATAATTAAAGTGAATTGACAAACATTATTAATATTACAGTAATAATAGAAAACTTTAAACATAAATGACTTAAGAGATTGCATACACTATATATACACGTTGGGCGACTTTCAACCCGTTTGACCCAGTGGACTTTGTCCCCTGTTAGCTAAATTTTCGACTTGAGCCATTTGACTCGTTTGTGTTAGACAGGTGTGAAACATAATCCAAATCAACTCATTCATAAGTACACGGGTCAAAATAGCCACCTTCAGTATATAACCAAGTAATTGAAGTAGAAGATTCACTTACGCTTTCGCAATACCAAGAAGGACCTTCATTCGAGCTTCCCAAGTAAGGGCACCACATTCACGCACGTCTCCATGAAGCCATTGTTCCAAGTTTCCGTTGTCCACATATTCATAAACAAGCATCCTAAGTCATTTAAACACAAAAGTGATAATTCAACATGTTCCCCTCTTACAAAATTTAAATGGCATAAATAGAGTATGAAGTAAACGGACAAGCTAATCTGAACACGACAACAATCACGGAAAATTCGCACTTAATTGTATTTAACCGAAAAGGTAACGTACCTATGGGTCCCTTCTATGCAGTAGCCTAGAAGCCGCACAAGATTCTTGTGTCGAACATGTCCTATAGCCTCCACTTCAACTCTAAACTCTTTCTCTGCCTGCCCCCTAAGCGAAAAAGCACAGAAGTTTAGTAATTAAACTATTAAGAGAACAATATAACCTCAACATCAAGATGCATTTTGAACCGGAGATCATACTCACAAATTGTTAAGTAGCTTCTTCACTGCTACCTCAGTCCCATTGATCAACGTACCCTTATATACAACCCCATATCCACCCTCCCCAACCACATTTTCACTCGAGAATCTACGTGTCGCTTGCTCAAGGTCTCTGAGAGTAAACCAGTGTCCCCACCCTAAATGTGAGGTTTCAGGTAACCCAACAAAAGGAGATGCCATCCCTCCACGATTCAATGAAGACTGCTTCCAGATACTTCCAGAAGTTCCTTCTTCCCCTGAGTGTGACTTGTATCCCCTTTCAAACATCGAACTACTTTGACTCACATTATCAACATCACCGCCCGATTTACTAAGTCCAATTTGAAACAACATCTTTCCCGAACTCTTACCACTCGGTTCATCAGTTCCAGATGTATGTTCAAGATTATTACTATTATATGGACCTCCAACACTATCAACTCGTATATCTTTTGGTACATTCGGTATTTGTGAAAGCGGATATCTATCTCTTCTTCGAGATCTTCTTTGACACATGACCCACATTGATAGGAAACATAAAAACATACATATAAATACACCAACACATAAGCAGATCAGTACCCATACTTTAAGACCCATTATCGAAGTCTTTTTCGATAATTCCGAATCTAAACTCCTCGAAGACATTTCGGGTGACAATTATAACCTATAAAGTTATCTACTTTCTTGCTTCTTCAGCTACTCCATCTCCTATACATTACCCATTAAACACAAAAATTGTCAACAAAACTGCAGCCCAAAATACATCAATTTAAACATCATACAGTTAAATTAATAAACTTTAATTTTCAGAATTTACAATGCAAGCAAACCAACATCAATATCAACAAAATGACTAGGTATACAAAATAAATAATCAAAAAGATACAAAATTTATAATAAAAAACATAAAATGCTAATAACCCAAATCAAATTTCAATGCTTTAACAACAAAAAGGCACAATATAAATAACAAAATAATTGTGTTGCATATAATATATACAAGTTCAATTACAGCTGTAAATCATGTGATAAATTAAAGGCATTTTAATAAAATGAAGCAGTGTGATCTAAAAAAAGAAAATGTGTTGAAAAAAGAGAAACTTACAGCAGATTAGATTTGATGAATCTAAAGAAATATAATGAGAAGTGAGAAACAGAGAAGAAAGAAACATAAGAAAGAAGCAGTGCACGCAAAGCCACCGAAAGACAAAATCTGAAACAAAAAGTGAAGTTTGCAAGTAGAGGAGACTGTGGGCCAATTATTTCCAGAAAAATATATAAATAAATATAAAAATATAAATATATATAAATAGACACCACACCAAGAATACACATGATAATGGGGTGTTTAATAACTTTGTATTAGATTACATTTTCCATTTATGTAATGCAATGGTATATTTGTTACGGTTGTAATAATATTGTATAATACTATTACATATTCCATTATGTAATGTAATGTAATATTATATTATGTTTTGATAAAGTTGTATAAATAGTTTTTTTCTTTTCTTTTAAAATAAAAAATAAAAAATGCGTTTTACAGTGGAGTGAATAAATAATTTTTGTTTTGAAAAAAGCGGACTTCCTTTAAAAAGTGTATAAATAGTATTCGTTTAGCTTACTTTTTTTATTTCTTATTATGGTTATTATGATTATGATTATGATTAGTCTAATTCTAGTCAAATAACAATGATTACTGTTGGTTTAAACTTGTTAAACTTGTCTTAAATTCATAATTAACAATTAATGTTAGCTTGGTTAAATTGGTTTTCGTCTTTTCTTTTTTTCTTTTTCTTTTTAATTTTTAATTTTATATATATAGTTGGGACTTGGGACTTGTTTTTGGTTTATATTTTGCATTAAATGTTGCGTGAAGATTCAAGTAGATGATGCGAGTAAATAATTGTTTATTTTATACGGTGAATGAGGTGTTAAATTTACAATTGAAAATGATTTACAAAAAAGAAAAATTCTTTGTAACTAAATTTTCTAAATAATAGGAACATCAAACATGGCGGGTATCATTCTTTGTATTTTTCTTTATTCTATCTTTAATTATCTTGGCATTTGTTTATTGTTGCTGTAAGAAAAATAGTCACATTATTCATCAACGGTAACTCTCATTTGTCCATTTATTATGTGTTTGACGAAATATGACTGCTAAATATAATTGTTAATGCTACGAATAAGATTTAAACTTTCATGGAAAAATCGTCAATTTCTTACGCTCGTCACAAAACTGTCAATCACGTGTAGTTAAATAGTCAACATTTAACAACATTAGTTGATTTTTTAGCCGTAATCTACTAACCAACCATCAAAAGTTAGTTGTTATCCATCACTAACTCTCAGAGCTATGTGTAACCTTATTATCGGTCAATTTCAAGTTTATCCTTACGTGTCAATCTCATAATTCACTGAATCAATAACCGATTTCTAAAACAACTTTCAAAAATCCCCTACACGTATATTAAAATGTTACATTTCAATATGGTTTACTAAATAAAGAAATATTTGTTACACATTTTTAAACCACACACAAATACTCTTTTATTCTTTTTTCTCGTATCAATTTTTCACGTTATCATTCTCACTAGCGTCACCTCTCATCGCTACAAATTCATTGCGCGCATCGTGCGTGGACGATGCTATTTTACAATGATTTAGAAATTTGTTGTATCAAAACTTCCTCAATCGACATGTGTAAGACCCATATGTAAGAAGCATATAAAAAAATATTATGAAAGGACTTATTATTGCTCACATGTTTTTTTTTTCTTGAAATGTTTTGTAATTATCATGACAAATACAATTTAGTGTCATCTTGTGTTGTAGTATTTAGGGTAGACACATATTATTTGCACAATGAAAATCACACTCACCTCATATTATACCCGTTGTGATCACAATGAAAATTAAAAACATTTCAAGGAATTGATAGGTATGTAAGAATGAAAATTAGAAACACTTCAAGTAATTGATAGGTATGTAAGAATGAGTGGAATAATAACAAAAGAATTATTTCATTTTTATTATTATAAAGCAAAATGGAAGGATTTGCCACATTTCACGTACAAATATAACGATTTGCCCTTCGGAATTCTTTTTGACAATTTGCCTCATCCGGACGCAAGTCGCAAGTCACAATTTGCGACTCGTTGCTTGCGATTTGCGACCGGCTTAGTCTTCGGGTACGTGACCGAGAGTTAATTTGTGTGAACGAGTTGCAAGAGGATTTGCATTTTGCATCCGTCCAAATAAATTTGCGATTTATGTCTGCCCAAACAAATGTGCGTCCTCCCAATATATTTTGCGTCTGCCCAAAAAAAGTTGATTGTTGCAATTTGTGGCTTGCGTCCTCCTAAACAAATTTGCGACCGCCCAAAAAAAGGCTTACGACCCATTTACAAGTTCTCGGTCATGATCAAAGTTATAGATGGGTTGCAAATCCCAAGTACCGGTCGCAAATCGCAACCTTGCGACTTGCGTCCGTATGGGGTATAATGTTAACTTTTTTCCAGAGGGCAAATCGTTATACCTGTCCGAGAAATGTGACAAATCCTTTAATTTCCCTAGTATAAATATAAATATAAATATATATGAAAATAATATAATAAAGTCCATATCAAACAAACCGATACTGATACAAACTTATTTCAATCCAGTAATCAAACCCGACCCGACCCAAAAACCATTCCCGAATAAAAACACAAAAACACTAGTAGTCAATTATATGTCCCACATTGGCAATCTAATTGAGGTTGGAAGATCATACATTTCCAGTTGGCATCATTTCTAGCCATTACACCCTTATCCAAACACCATCAATCTCATCTTCCCCTCATCCACATTTCCCACCAATCCTTTCTCTCTTAATTTCTTCCAAATTTCCCATTCCCATTTCCTCAATCACACTCACCACCACAACAATCATTCTTTGATCCAACAATAACAATAATGGCTGCTACTTCATGTTTTCATGCACTCTCAACTCCAACTAAATCATCACTATCATCTCCTCAACGCTTGCAAACTCCAATCAAACCCAACCAACTCATCGTCCGCTGCTCAAAGCGCGAAGACGTTGCGTCCCCTGACGCATCGATCTCTCGTAGATTAGCTCTTACCGTTCTCATTGGTGCAGCTGCTGTTGGCTCCAAAGTTTCACCAGCAGATGCTGCCTATGGTGAAGCTGGTACGTAGTAATTTTTATTGAACGACAAATACTTATTACACAATTTCTTAATTCGTATACGTGTCAACTGAACCCACAACTTCTTGGTTGATGAACAATTAAATACCAAATGATCGTTAGCATAATAGTATAAAATGTAGCTACACATAAGTGTATATGCAGCAAGTGCATATTAAAGGGTTAATTATGGTCGTCTAGAGTAGTTAGAGCGTTAAAAATGAAAATTTCTAGATTTATGTTTAGCTAACAACATAAAGTTCCTAAAATATAGTATTACCATCAAATATTTTTTGAGTTGTGTTTGATGATGTCAAATTGAATTGGTTTATTGATTTTGCGTGATTGTAGCAAATGTGTTTGGAAAGCCAAAGACAACCGATTTTTCGCAGTACGATGGTCCGGGATTCAAGTTATCGATCCCGGCTAAGTGGAACCCTAGCAAGGAAGTAGAGTTCCCTGGTCAAGTGCTTAGATATGAAGACAACTTCGACACCACAAGCAACCTTTCAGTCATGGTTACACCCACCGATAAGAAATCGATCACAGATTATGGTGCCCCTGAAGACTTCCTCTCAAAGGTACTAATATATTAAATCGACCTATATAATGTTGAATTCGAGTTTGTTTGGAAATATGGGTGTGTGAGTTGATTATTGGGATTAATTGAGCATTAAATCATTGTATCGTTTTTCAGGTCGATTATTTGCTTGGGAAACAAGCTTACTTTGGAAAAACTGCATCAGAGGTAACCGAATTCACCTTGGTTTAAA
This sequence comes from Gnaphalium uliginosum, assembly GCA_963930675.1. Taxonomy (NCBI): domain Eukaryota; kingdom Viridiplantae; phylum Streptophyta; class Magnoliopsida; order Asterales; family Asteraceae; genus Gnaphalium; species Gnaphalium uliginosum. The sequence goes on from OZ005685.1 coordinate 35,840,833, forward strand.
CGCGGTCAATTAGAACCTAAAATGGGCATTTTAAGGCATCCATTGCATAAAATACAAGTTATTATAACGAGTAATGCCATTTCGTTATATTTGAGAACTCAACGCACTCAAAATGAGAGCTAAGTTAACATGATTAACATAATTTGCAGGATATGTCAAAACAGTTGTTTTGTGTTACAGAATTATACTTGATTATGCTTTAAGCCCTTTTTGTTGTAATAGGGAGGATTTGAACAAGATGCAGTTGCAACAGCAAACATATTGGAGGTTTCAACCCCTCTTGTTGGTGGAAAACAATACTACTTCGTGTCCGTGTTAACGAGGACAGCCGATGGAGATGAGGGTGGCAAACATCAACTGATCAGCGCCACTGTGTCCGATGGTAAACTTTACATTTGCAAGGCGCAAGCGGGTGACAAAAGATGGTTTAAAGGAGCAAAGAAATTCGTTGAGGGAACTACATCTTCATTCAGTGTAGCTTAATTAAGAGCTTTGTAATTAGTATTCGCCACGCCTAAGAGTATGGTGATTCGTATTCATCGAGACGTTTGTGTTTGATCAATCAAGTGGTTGTGGATAAATTGTCTAAAAATTGATCAATATAAGGACCCCTTTTGCATTTAGCTTTCTATATGTTACTTTGATGACAATGTTTGAATTGATTATGTGATTTTTGGTTAATATTAACGTTGTAATCATAATAATTTTGAAAATGTATATCAGAAGACCTCATTATCTTTATGTTTTGATCCTACATTTTGGTACTTTGGATTAAATACATTAAAAGATTTAAACTTAGTTTTTAAAAACCTTGTATATTTGCCCCTCTTTAGGTCCATACATTAAATTTATGTTTGGCAAACGATTACGAGAGTTTAACTTTTTTTTAAAAAAAAAGCTTCAATTTTTAGCGTTGTTTAGTAGACAAAATTCTTTAAAATTTATTAAAGTTGAAGAAAAAAGAAAAGATAGACAAAAAAAACTAGTTGAAGTAACTTTCAAAATGAAGCTAGAAGCTTATGAAATAGGAAATTACCCCAATACAACTAATACAATTATTATCATGTGTGTTTTGTCCTTTTACAAATTTTAGTTAGATCAAACACTAGTCGCTCTTGATGTGTGCAAAACGTGTTTATAATGTTTATATGAAATGGATATACTAAAATTACTACTATCACACAATACAGGCAAGAATATCCGATCGTATAATAATATATTTCCAGTAAGTCTGAGTATCGAACACAGGGAACGGTAATTTAAACTTAAATAAAATAGAATTTATAATTAAACTAATAAAAAGCAAATAACAAAAGGTGGGCATTTTAGTTCTGTACGAACGTGTTTAGAAAACTAATTTTACCGATTAAAAAGTAAAACAGTTAAAAGTAATTAATATAAACACTAACTTGCAAGCAAAACAATTTTCAAGAGTTTTAAACAATCACGGAGAAAAATATATTCACATTCACTTAGACTATTTTCCCTAGATTCCGGTTATCATATTTATCTATTTGCTTGTTTGGATCATTCTATGGTGAATTAAATTAGAGTAGAAAAGTATTCCCGTCAAGGTCAACTAATCCTATAATTATCAGAAAGACACTAAATTTTATTGAATACGCTAGGAGGCCTCCTACACGTTATCCACCTCAAATTATACATTAAGAACCTCACCGTTTATCATGATTTATCCTAAAAACTTCGCGTTAATGATAGTCTATTTCAAGACAATTATCATGTTCATTATAGTTGAATAACTAATATTGATCTTAACCTATCTCCGGTCACAGTTTCAAGCCATAATCATCTAACAAGTTAAACAATTATAAATAAATTATAACTTAGATCAATTAGTCATGCTAAGTAGTCAATTATTCAATTACAAACAAACATGGATCCACGAATAAACATAATAAACTTTCATAGAATTAATAAATCCAAACGTAGATAAATATTCAAACCATCATCTAGGTATTTTCGTCTAAGTGAATACAATAGTAAATTAGTTCATTATCATAGACTGAAGAATCATGCCAAGTATCATAGTCCTAAACGTTGTACTAAGAAAACTAATAATGATAAAAACCGAAAAGATGAAACAAATCTTCAAAGAAGTGAAAGCCTTCAATTGTTTGATTTTCTCCTCTCCAAGTCGTCCCAAAAGCTCTCAGAAATGGCCTGAATACGAATTATGGTTAATAAAACTGTAACCTCAAAATCTGTGGTTTCTTTTCTTTTTAAACAAGTGTGACCGACCTATCCAATCGGCGGTTGGGCTCAAACATGTGCCTCATTAAACTCCTCCAACCGGCAGTTGGTTATTTCTAATCGGTGGTTGGACCTTCAGATTGCTCTTTTCGCAGAATCTTCAAAACAGCTCCAAATGTCTCGTTTTCAACTATTTTTCGTTCCTTTTGATTCAAGCTCCATGTTAAACGCTCTATATGCAATTATTAACCAAATGAGTATCTAAATCAAATAAATGCAATAGAAATGGATAAATATAGAGAAATATTAATAAATAAAAATAATCTTATTTGACTATATCAGCTCTTAGCCTTATATATAAGTTCTACCCACAAGCTATCAGCTTATGACTTCAACTAATTTTACAAAACACTCCCGCTATTTTCTTGTATATATTATACCACTTCACATTTATGATTTATTAATAAGTCAATATAAATATTAGTATTTTATTAAATTAAATGATACATTGCCATTTAACTACACTTAATTCAGTTAAAGATGCTATATTCATTTCAAAGGGTATGAACCTATTAAAATTCAAAAGATAGTAGACTTATTTCTAAGGATTTATAACTTCACTAATATAATATTATGTGTTTAAATAAGCTTAAACTTATAGAGTAGGGTTTAGAGGAGAAGGTGATATTTGAAGAGAAGAAAAGAGAAGGTCTTTGACCAATCGGCGTGCGACACCTGTCGGTACATGTCACCCCGCCTAAAGGCATTTTTGTAATTTCAACAAATTACACCAGCTGTCCTATCTGCCTGAAATCACTCCACATCTTCAGCACCAACCACCACCTTCTACAACCACCAGCCACTGCAAGTTGTCGGTCGTCGTCGTCTGCCGTCCGGCATCGATCGCCGCCGACCGTCGGATTCCGGCGACCGAATTTTTTTTTTTGTTTTCTTTTTTCATTTTTTTCTATATATGAATTTAAAATGTAGTACACTTCACACGAATTGCATTTTAAATGCAGAGTATAAAATGCAGTAAAATTTACTATAAATATATTTGTTACAATGTAAAAATATATAAAATGCAGTAGTGTTAACATGTAGTGCATATATGTAAAAAATGCAGTAGAATTAACATGTAATGCATATATATAAAATGCAATAAGATTAACTGCATTTTGTTTTTACTGCATTTTACGCTAGTGAAGCTCGTAAAATGCAGTAGATCTACTTTTTCAAAGATCTACTTTTCCAGATCTATTTTCTCATATATACATGTTTTTCAAAGTGAATGAGGGTTTATCGATGACGTCATGGTGGTTGACGACTGGTTTTTCAATAGCGGCCGTGGTCCGAAAAGTATGTCGGTTCGCCGGTGACGGTGATTAAACGAACACGCCGGTTACATCCGGTGAAGATTGGTTCGCCGACGGTTATGATGGTGGTGGTGGTGGTAACATGTGGCGGTTGAGGTGTAATGTTGTTTCTGTTTTTTTGTCGTCACCGGTGAAAAACTATTTTGATCGGAAAGTAGATCTTGAGTATGTGTTGATAATGTGTGTGAGTTAGTGTGTGTGAGAATTTCTTGATGCTGTAAGTAATTGTGTGTGTGAGATGTGTGTCAGTGTGTTTGAAAAAGAGAGAAAAAGTATTGTTGACCAAAATATTGACCGAATTGATTGATAGGTGTAACACACAAAATTACCATTGTACCCCTTATCTTATTTAATACAATTTATACTTTAATCCCTCATTTAAAATATTAGCAAATACCCCCGCGTAAATGTAGTTTAACCTAGACCATTAGAAAAAGGAAAGGAGGGTCTCCTTCCCCTAAAAAGTTGATTCCTCTAGGATCCTCACCAAACTTATAAACATATGAATCATTATAAACTATAAATTAGCATAATACACGCACAATGCAGCGGGATATGATAATCTTTTGTAAACGATCTCGATAAATAGATGATAGTCTCATAAGTCGGTACAGGGTGTTCGACTGTGATGGATGAGAAGCAACACATTAACGACTTTTAATATTCATGTTTTTAAGATAAAAGAATTTAGAAATTTAATTACTAAAACATAACATCTCTAATACGGTATTTGTTTTAACTATCACATTTATTTTTATTTATCACATATTATTAATAGCTAATTTAATTTGTTTTAATATTTTTTTTCTTGAATACTATTGAGTTGTCTAATTAACAATTAACATAAATGTTTGATTTATAATTAATGGGTAAAGTAAATACTTTGTGTAGAAATATTATATATACTTTCCATTTTACATTTTGAGTAATTGAGTAATCGATTTTTTAGAGTTGTCATATCACTAATGAAGGGTAGAGTAGACATTTCCGATATGATAAAGACTAAGTTTTTAAGCCCATATTACAAATGATTTATAAGAGTTTAATATTTAAGATAAGTTTATTAACTTCTTATAATTTTTTTATGATAAAAAGAAAACGGAAAAAAAGAACTTTTTATATTTCAAACACAAAATTATATCAATATATCATTGGGTCATAAAGTTAGCCGAAAGCCATAAAGAAAAGCCCAAAACGCAGTGTTTGTAACGCCATCTACTTTCTGCACCACCACCACCGTATCCAACCATCGCCACCGGAAACCATCACACACACTCACCGGAAAATACTCATCATTCTTGTCTTTCGCAAACTCAAAACCCTAGCAATCAACAGCAATGTCTACCACTTCCTTATCTCACCACTTCTCTACCACCGACTGCCATCCACAGCCACTGTCAAAATCAATAATCACTAATTTTACCACCACAAGTACTAAAACCAACTGCTTATCTCCACAACTTCAATTAACACCTTTCAATCTACCTTTACTATCACTTTCATCTCGCCGTACTCGATTAGTTTCATCTACCGCGGTCGCGGCTGCGAAGAACAATATAAACTCTAAGTCACCGGAAAAGAAGGTGGAAGATGAAATTGAAGAGGAAATTGAGGAAGATATGCCGTGGATACAAGAGAAAGCGTTAGATATAGTTGAATTTAGTGGTTCAGTAACACAAGCATTACCTGGACCTAGGGTTGGTAAATCATCATTTCCATGGCTTCTGGCTGTTCCGTTGGCTTATGTTGGTATCTCATTTGTGTTTGCTGTTGTTAAAACTGTTCGCAAGTTTACTTCACCTAAACAAGCTCGCCGCAAACTGGTGAGTTTCAATTTCACCTTTGTTTAGGTTTTTGTATCATGAATTTTATTCTGATTGTGCTGTTGTTTCCTAGTTAGGATGAATTTCTGAATAATTTATGCCTGCAAAGCTACAAATAAGAATCATTGATGTAAATTCATGACATAAGTAAATACTTGCGCAAAGCAGTGGAAGTTGTGAAGCGAAAAATATTACTATATTTAGATATTTAGATATATTGATGCTTAATTTTGAAGAAAAATATGCTGTCCTAGGAAATGCATAAATTAACTTTAGTTAATAATAGTAATATAACTCTTTATTTAAAAGCATGATAGTATATGTATATTTGCACAAAATGGAAATCAATCAAATGATATTACATAGATGTGCAGTTTATTCATCATGTAAAACTTCTTGATCCACCATCTTTGAGGTGTAAACACCGTCTCACTTGAATTTTTTGTCTCTATTCACAAATTCCTTTGTATTGCTACATGATATCCTTCTGAATAACGCCACCTAAAGTTGGCAATATAAAAACAGAGATTCCGGAAGATAAACGTCAATTTTGGGAAATCCGTTAAGACTTTCACAACAAGTTCATGCATTTGTGACAAGCAACAAAAGGTGTTTGATGATCTACCAAATTAATGGTGTCTATTAATTTGTATCGGTTGACATTGTGGCTTCATTTTCTCTATTGGATACACAAAAGAAAGCATAATAATAATGTAAAAAGAATTAGTTCAGAACATAACAAGATTGTTGATAGTTATAAATTAAGCATCATTATCATTATTAGAACGGTAATTGCAAATAAAGCAATCCAATGTATGGTAAACCAACGTTGAATGGTTGTAAATATTTGAAGTCATCATATGCCATGAAAACATATTACATACTAGTGAAAACTTACAACAAATAACCTAACAAAATAAAGCTTGAGAACTTACATTGTACTATAATTAAGAATAGTTATCATAAAGGAAAAAGAATCTCATTGCCAATATCAAGAGATGATTACGATACCAAGATCACTCATAAGCAACAAAAGGTACTATATACGTAGAGCCAATTTTATACCGTGCTCAATGGTTCAACCAACTTTTATCACGACTAGATGTCTAGATAGACTGTGTGCTTTCTTTGCAGGTTTAAACTGAATAGGCGTAATGAAAATCAGAATCAAAATAAACTAATAGGAGTCTTTGATTAGTGATAACCTTCTTAATCTCTTAATAAGACAAAGATGAAGAGAGCTTGTACCACAATCGATCTTGCCAAAATCTTTTAGTGCCTGTTAATTGGCAGATTGGTAAATTTGGAAAAGTATCATTGTATAAAATGAATTCCGTTGTTGAATTGACTGATAGGAAATTTCCAAATGTTGTTTGATGCATTATTATACGACTGACGAGAGATGTATTTTCAGGTTAGCAAAAATGCAGATCTATGCAGATCAATAGATGGGTTACTTGAGAAAGATGGGAATAGAGTACAACAGGAAGCTTTAAAGCAACTGATGCAGAAGGTGATCTACAGTTAACCTTTCTCTTGTCGTTAAGGAAAACTTTGGTCTTATGTATTTTGTCTTGGTTATGCATGTCTGGTTTTTCCCCATTTTTTACTTTCTACGTCCACCATACCTGCAAAAATAAAACCACTGCATAGAAATTATTGTCTGAATCATGCAAAGATTTCATTATTAGAGGGACAATTTTGCTTCTTTTTATCCTCATTGATGATGGTAATTTTTTTTGTGGAATAGTTCAAATGTGACAAAGTTAGCGCGGTCTCACTTTTACCATCTTTTGAGTTGTTCTTCTATTCGTGATCAACTTGTTTGTGCTAAATGGCTTGTTGTCTATCGTGAACAATAGTTTTATCTTCTACCAAATAACTAGAAAAAGTGCTCGTTTACTTTTCGAATAATAGTTTATGGTTCTTATGTCCTTTCTAGTGTCTTTATTCACCGGTTTCAGTAGAGATAATGAGTTTTTGATACCATTTTTATTCCATTTGCAGACAGGCTTCAGTATGGCGGAGATTTTGCGTAAATACATTCGATATTCCTTGAATGAAAAGCCTTTTAACCCAAAGCTGGTTGCAGCACTGATTCAACTAAGAAGAACAACCATGTTGGATGATTCTCAAGTTGCTGGAATCTTAAATGAAATTTCAAGACGACTTGTTAAAGATTATGGTAAAAATATCTGTTTTGTTTTATGCAAACATGATGATTTTTTTTATATGAATACTCTACGATTTTCAGTTTTTTTTTTTTTTTTTTTTTTTTTTTTTTTTTTTTTAAGTTATTTACATTCCGTAGGTAAATCATGTGAAATTAGCGAATTCTCTCATTGATTAAGTTTTATGAGGCCGTAATTTCAAGGTTTCTAGAGTTGATCTAGGACATAGATTTATTGGCCAAATCTAGCAAACCATCACCAAGGTGGGAACCTCACTAGATAAGCATCTTGGGTGGCCAGGGAAAGGGTTGGAAATGGTCACGGGGATACCGAGGTTAGGCCACGTATATCCGATTCAGAAAAATGCTCACCCTCCCCGGATAACCTGAACAGGGAAAACCTTCTCCGTTTTATAAAGGCCCTCCGGTGAGAAGTTGAAAATTATGCAATAATATTGTAACTTTTTCTCCAAAAGCGTGTGTTCACACTGTGTTACTCCCTTTCCGCATAAACTAGTTATAAATACTCTTGTTGATGGGTGAGAAGAGATAGGTTTGGCAAAGATGTCTAGCTATAGTTCAGAAAGAAATGAATGTGTAGTATACCAAGTAGCTGAAATAAACTGCTTATGATATGAAAGTTTAACATATGTCCGATAGTATATGCATATTTAATTTCTTGAATTCCAATGAATGTAAATGCCTTTTAACACCACCACAATTTTAAAGATAGCTGTCAGTTATTTTTCCAACTATAATTTGTGCTTTTTGGTTGCTCAGTATGATTCTTCCATGTTACAGGTCCAGTCGTCATGGATACATCTGGATATTCAGAGAAGGGCTTACGGAGAAAGCTTGCTGTCCAAGCTCTTTTCGGAAAGATTTTCTATCTTTCAGAGGTAATATCAAAGTGATCTTTTCTACTTGGGCAGTTATATTTTAGTGAATTATCATTCTGCAGTTCAGAGATGTTCAACTTTCTCATAGATGTCATTGCCACTAGCGTTTCTAATATTTCCATTATTATAGGCATTATAATCATGTGTCTTTCATATGCATATGGGTAATTTTTGCTCATACTTGCATATAAAAAATTGCGATACTTTAACTTTGAGGTTTCTTCAAAAATTTTAAGATTCTCGTCTGGATATTGACTCTATTGAGTTGTACACAACTTTTCTCAATTTTGGTCTGGTGATAGGTGTTTATTTATTATTAGTTAACGACTCGTGCTTACAAAATGTTGATAACTGATAAACTGTGTGTCAATTAAGTTGCAGTTTTTTGGGACCAAGGAGATACTATTTTGTTGGAATAATGATGTGAAATTAAGTGTAGGACAGATTGTAGGCTTGCTGGACTGATTTGTTAAATTAAGACAGGAACACCAAAGAAAACAGAGAGTAGAACTTGCTGTCTTTTAAGAAGTATAACAGTAAACAAAGATAGGAATCAACCACTTTAATCTGTAAAAGATGTTAATCCACCAAGATCAAAGATAAAGGAAACACTTCACACCACCAAGATCTAAAGATCTATAAAGGAAAATGAAGATTTTAGGGTAAATAGAGGCTGAACTCCATTAAAATTCATACTCATCAAAAACTGACTTGTTTATTACAGCAGCCTCTTTTAGTATAGGAATTCAAGTTCCAAACCCTAGACAAAAATCTCGTTCAGCGTCACGAGTCTACAAGCCTTTCTCATTTCAGTGCTCGCCTTTTGAATCTTCAGTAGGGGCCTTTAGTCTTTTGATTAGAGTAGGGGTAAAAACAAAAGCTGGAAATGTTAGGAGGTTGTTTCCTAGTACAACCATCTTCAACCAATGGTAGAACAAATAGAAACTGCATCAGTTGGGACCACTTTCTGCCCCATTTTGTCTCTTCCTGACTTGCTGATTTTGTCTCTATCTTCCTTCGTACTTGATTGGCTGGATTCTAAGCTTCTTTTCGACTAAAATAACTTAATTAAAACTACTACAATCACACACATATATGTTGCATATTCATACAAACATAATGCATGAGACCTGGTTATTAAAAGCAAGTAAGATAGGAATGGTAAAGACCCTAGGCCATCCATTTAAGTAAGGTGCACCCCTGGCTGAACTTAGGGTCACCAAACAACCTCTCGAAATGAGACATAGCAGGTATTACAACCATAGCTTGACTTGTATCCATCACCAAATCAGGTTGTGTGATTATATGCTTCTCCTTTGACATGACAACCGTATCAAATAAGTTATGTATTTTCTATAAAGTGTTTCTAGAAAAGGGGAACTTCTGGTGTTATACAAAAGCAAAATAATAAATGAAGATACTGAACAGTTGTATGATGTATGTACTCCCAAAATTATCAGTTTGCCTAGGCTTTTAAACTTGGGCAAAATAAAGTAAACCTCAACATACTACGGTACATTTTATATTAGATAACTATACTCTTTTAATCATATATCTGTGTATCATTTTTTCCAACTTTAATCTCATTAGTTACTGAGAACGATATGGATGATATAATTGACAATTCATCGAGTGTAATCACTTTTGTGATATCTTACCAGTTGCCCGAGTTCTGTGGAAGAGACGGCTCCTTGATAGTGAAAGAAATATTTGGGGTTGCAGAGTAAGCATCGTTCCTCTTAAAGTGAATTGCTTGTGTAACATTCTTGTTTGGAATCTTGCATCAAACAAGAATCGTACCATGTAAAATCCCCAAAAGCATTGAACTCACTAAATTTGGGACATTTTTGTCCAAATTTGTCAAGTACAACGGTTTTAAAATTTATATCAAGTACAATGGCTTACTTACATACGTTTTCAAGTACAACAAACGGACCATGTTCAAAAGTACACATCGGGTGAACTTTGACCCATTTAACTTGTTTCATTCTTAGCTGGATTTTCTAATATTACGGGTTTGAGATATAAAACAACCCAAACCAAGGGCTCCAAACTGCCAAATCTTCTGGTTTGCACATTCTAAATTGCATAATTAACACGGACTGCTACATTGCTTAACCACTTTTGCTCGTATATTGTTGCAGCGAGGATGCTGAAAAACTACGGTTGCATACAGTTTCAGAAGCTGGTGACATGGATTCACTAGAAAAGATGGTTGATGGTTCAGGTTCAGAGGATTCAGGCGAAGACTCTTAATAGGGGGCTCCATAGGGTTTGTTACAGGCTTTTGTAAGAATAGTGATGAGATGTAACATTTAACCTCTTAATCGGCTTAATAATAATCTTTTTTTAATATTTTTTTGAAATTGAAATCATTGCAAAGTTTATGTGTGCAGAGAATGCCTGTTGCAAATGATTTAAGCGTTAACCATCTTTTTATTGGTGCTAATTGTGCTTTTTTTTCTTCTTTTGTTGATCATTTGCGTCAGTATGTGGATGTGAATATCGAAGATTAAGTCTTAACAAATTCTTATTGTAGCTTTGAAAGTCAGATACGCAAGCTCAAGACATAGCTAGATGGCTTTATGTGCATTTGAAGTTGACTCGTTTAAATTCTTACGCTATAGTTGTTTTTGCAAATATTATAAAGTTTTACCAACTTTCAAAACTGCCTAAAATGTCCCTCCCGGTGCCTTGAGTCAGCGTAAGCGGCCGTAAGACCAAGGAGTTAGCCACGCTTCCGGGTGAGAGGAAAATTAGACCCGGCTAAACGGCGTTGGGAGAAAGAAATGGATAGAGCTCTGAAATAGTTAACTCAGAGCTGGGGTGGGAACCCAATTGATATGTCACAACAAACCGTACTCCTTCGTATACGTCAGGAGTCCATCGATGAGAAGTGGATGGAGAAATGCCCTAGAACAATTCAACAACATTGCAGGGGAACACCTCCGACACTTCCATTGTAGGTAATGTATTTGGGTTCAAAGCCCTGCGTGCTCTACGTTTGGAAGGAAATGATAACAGAATGCATAGGTCATTAGAAGGAGTTCTAATAAGCGGATAAATATAGTATACCACATTACCCGTGTAGATATACGGGCCATGAAATTTTACTAGTATTTAATTTTTATAAGTACAAAAAAATGTATATGATTAAATTCTAACATTTTATCTTAGTTTTTAATTTTTGCAATGGAGCTTACAAGTAAATATTTATGGTTGTATTTATATATTAAGCAATTTAATCGGTAATCATATATGGATTATAAATAATAGATTTGGTTGTTTAGTTGAATCTGACGAAAAAAATGTTGATAAAAAGTAAAAATCACGTCTTTAATAATTATTATTAGCATATAAGAAAGTTCAAATAGCTAGAGTTGTCAATTATTCAAATAATAAAATATTAATTTTAAATTTATTACTAAACTATATACTCAACTTATTTGAATCATGCATCTTAAAAAATTCGTTGATAATTATTTTGTAAATTCTTTTTTAATTAAAATTGAGAAATTTGAAGGGTCTTATTTTTAAATTTAAGTGAAATTAAAAAACTAAATTTATCAATTGAAAGCTATTTAATTAATGGCGTATTACATTTAAGAAGATAAGATTGATCTCTATTAATTAATATCATATATTAAACTCAAACTTTTATTTTATAATGTAATATGATATATCACCGAATACATGGATCCTTTAATACATATTAGCTATAGCTATACTGCTAGAATCATACAGAGTATATGTTAACCACATAGACACTCGAATGTCAAAAGAAATGAAAAACTGATTGATACCTCAGCGGAGAATCGAGAACTAAACGCTACCTATCAAAACATACCAATAACTTTACGATTGGGCTAAAATTTACCAATAATGATTTCAATATATACTCAAAAGAAGAGAAAAAGCAAGAAAACAACAACAAAAATAATTTAGCTCACCCGCTTATTCTTCCTTTCCCTCCCTTCGATTGTAGACTGCCGAACGAAAGCCACAAGTCAAGGACGAACGGAAGACGTGATGCTGCCTACGGTGATTTTCCGTTCTTCCTGCCGAGAACGTGAGAAGAAGTCCTCTATAGGCAGGGAGTGGTCTTAGTTAATAGCTCATGTTTTATAGCTCACGTTTTACAAAAGATCCAACTAGTATCGTCAACCACTAACTAGACGCAGTAAAATTGACGTTCGTGTGAATCGAATAATAATCTAGTTGGTTTATGTTAGAAGGTCATGTCATATAAAACAAGGTTCTTAAAATCTATTATTTGTATCGATGAAAAACCTTAACGTAGTAAAAAGGTTATATAAAACATTTCAGTGGACTTCTAATAGCATTGGGCATGCTATTTATGTTTTGCAATTTGACTAACTTGAACGTTTTAATTGAACCACATCCTAACTACTTTTCATGCATCATCGTCAAAATTGGCACCTATATACAAAGTTAAAATCCATAATTACCGGAGTAGTTGGTTACACCGTTTCGTGCTTATGGTTATCTATAACATACGGGTTTCGTCCTTTAAACTTTTAATTTACGTCGACAATTCTTATTTTTGAAACTTTTTGTGTGAACAGACCTTTGCATAAACGGCTGTTAAGTTTATCTGTTAAATTAAGATGTGTGAGGATATATTTGTCATTAAAAACAATTAATACGTACAATAGTACACGTCTAGTACGTGTCTGGATTTAATGGACACACTTAACAGCCGTTTGAAAGGTCCATTCATGCAACAAGGTTCAAAAATAAGGACGGTCGAAGTAAGTTAAAGTTTAAAGAAGGAAACTAGTATTTTTTCATATAACGGCGTAATTAACTCTGATGCATAAATATGAAATAAACAACAAATTTAAATAAAGAAATAATACAGATATAGATACGCGGTAGAATAGATTAACAAATATAATAATATTAAAAAAATCACAATAACTGTGAAGCAGATCTGCCATAGTTTCCTCTTCTTCAATCTTCCCATTATCATTCTCATTCACATTGAAATAATAATATCATTAAATCCAATTGAACTCCCAAACCCTAAAATCCCTAATTCACTGACACAGAGAGAGATCATCAATCAATTGACCCATTGATTGCAATTCTTTCTCTCACACCACCACCGTCACCACCACCACCACCAACCGACGCCGTCACCACCGCCTCCGTCGCCGGTCGATGAGATGGGCAAACTCTCAGTCATAATTTACATCACAGTAGCTTTACTTATCATCCTACTAATATCACATTCCCCTAATAAATCATCTCACCGGAACAACAACAACCGCCGTCACCGTCGACTCAAACTCCGGTCAAACTTCACCGCAACCCAAACCGAACACCGCATCTCATTCGATCCGTTAGTCGCTGACATTGAGCGCAAACAAGAAGACAAATTATGGGAACAAAGTCACTTTTTAAACAATCATCATCAACAACAACAACAACAACAGCAGCATGAATCAGGATCAGAATCGGAATCACATGCAGCTCCTGGAATGGAATCACAACCGGAATGGGAAGACTTTATTGAAGCTGAAGATTACTTAAATGATGAACATAAGTTTAATATTACACATAGATTAGTATTACTGTTTCCTAGAATTGATACTGATCCTGCTGATGGTTATGTAACTGAACATGAGTTAACTGAATGGAACCTTGAGCAATCTCAAAAAGATGTGCTTCATAGGAGTCAAAGAGAGATGGAATTGCATGATAAGAATCATGATGGTTTAGTTTCTTTTGCTGAATATCAGCCTCCCACTTGGGTTCGTGATGCGGGTAAAAAACCACTCATGAATTTACTTTTGTATTTATATGAATTGAATTAAATTGTTAAATGTTATTCCGTCTATATGAATTAAATGTAGAAAAACTTGGTTACTGCTACATTTAACTTAGGAAGGAATTAAATTTTATGGTGAAAGTTGTTTTAAGACTTTTATCATGTGTCTTGTGAGTTTTATCTATTGTAAATTCATCAGGGATTCAGGACGGTTATAGTGTCACTTTTAAGTAGTAGTAAAGGGTGTAAAGTGTGATAGACTTGAGTGCTTTTAGTATCGGTTTACATGTTTCTTATCTTTAGAATTAGAACCAAGAAATGCACAAGTAAGAAATGGACTTGAACTATTGAATGAGGAAACGGTTAGTATATACGAACTTAATGTATGCCGGATACACTGTTACTGATTCTTATAGAGATTTGTAGTAAATATGGAAGTAAGCTTTTGTATGTTTTTCAGTATTTGGATATTCCACTTACAACCCTATCTTGTTACATTGTCTCTAGATAATAGTTCATTCGGGTACGATATGGGTTGGTGGAAAGAGGAGCACTTTAATGCATCTGATGCTGACGGAGATGGATTTTTGAACATAACCGAGTTCAACGAGTAAGTTATCTCCTTTTTTTTGCAAGTATGTGAATATTTAGTTTCTTTTTAGACTTCAATCTTGTACTTCCCATTAATTAGTGCCATCTTTTGTGATATTTAGCTTTCAGCACCCTGCGGACTCAAAAAACCCTAAATTGCTTCAATGGCTGTGCAAGGAGGAAGTAAGGTGACATGCTGTCTTCAATGAGTTCTCTTAGATTAGTTTATTTGGAGCATGTCTGTTATTGCTTTAAGCTAGAAAACTTCACATAAATAATATATGCATATTCATGTAGCGCATCCACTTATAATCTATACAAGTATGTATTTTATTTGTACTCCGCAAAGTAATATGGTGGGTCACTTTGACTTGGTGCAGGGAACGAGATACGGACAAAGATGGGAAGGTAAATTTCAAAGAGTTCTTCCATGGACTATTTGACCTAGTAAGAAACTATGATGAAGAAGTTCATAATGCTTCACATGAAAATAATGATTCGTTAGAGTCCCCAGCAAGGAGCTTTTTTGCGGAGCTTGACAAAGATGGTGACGGGTAAACCTACCTATATACATTATCAACTTTTAATGATCTGAAAATTGAGTGTGCTTGTGTATAGAAAATGGCTAGGACCATGTAATTTTGATGAGGCCATATATTATTTTGTAGATACTTGTCTGATGTGGAACTCCTACCTATCATTGGAAAGCTTCATCCATCAGAGCGTTACTATGCTAAACAGCAGGCAGATTATATTATTTCACAGGTAAAAATTCTCTAAGTCGCACTAATCTTGTATGCATATTAATGTTCTAGCCCAGCTAAATGTGGTTTCTTATATAATTGTTCTGTTTTTGTGGATTTCAAGGTCCAATTCCAACAGCAGATTGTAGGTTGCATATCATCATATGTAGGATTGTTTTAAATGTGATTATTAAGAACCCTAAATGGTAAATATTAAGGGTTTGTAATGTGGGAAATGGGTGTCAGATGTATATACAGAATACGGAATATGTAATCAAAAACTTAACAATCTTCCGAGCTTTCTTCATTGATCATACACATTAATGTTCCTGATTCAAACAAAAACTACCCTACGTGTTGTTCACATAAAAAACAGCATCCTTGTGTCTTCTATATGATGCTTATTTGGACTATAGATGCCTGCACTATTAGAACAAGCAAAAGTTTGTTGTGTGATTCCTAATCCATTTTCTATGATTAAGTTAAAAAAAAAAAAAACTAGACTTAAACAGCCTAATGCAGAAAACTCAGAGTTTTCCAACACAGTACAACCAGCTTTTGTAGGTCTGTCAGCGTCCTGTTTAGAGAATATTGCTGGAGATCGCATATTTGATTGTAAATTCCTCTCCATTACTTTCGCTAGGAACTCAATATTAAGCAATGGACAGTTGATGCATATTTGCATGGTTTTGCAGTTTGCTTGTGTTGCTATTTTGTATTTAACTATTTATGCATGCATGATAAAATAAGAAATGAGTTATGTACTTTGTCTTGATATGTGTGACTTGGGATGCCAGCCGGAGCAGGACACTAACCCCTTGATTATATAATCATATAAATAAATTATATGAAACTATGAAAGTCACATAAAGATGTAAATTGAACTATAAAGTATAACCAATCAAGAATTTATTGGTGAATAAGCCATTGTAGGCATGGAAAGTTCGATAATTAGAAACAGGGTACTTTTTGTTGAATTATCAATGATTCAATAGGTAAAGTGTCAGAAAAGCCCTTCATAGTTTGCCAAAAATCTTGATTAGCCACTACAGAATTTGTTAGCTGCATATTTTGACTGGTTACCGGTCAAAAGTCAATTTTCTTTTCCTTTCTAATGTCAAAAAAGTTCTATTAGTTTGCCAAATTGCTGATTTACCCACTAAAGAATTTATTTTGTCGCTAAAGCCATTGAAGCTTTTGAGCGGCTAAATTGACAATTTTTGCAGAACTATATGGTCTTTTTTGACAGTTGCCTTACATTTTATGTGTAATTTACTAGTTTACTGTTTACCAATTCAACAGGGTTAACTTAACGAGTCAACTGGGTAAAGAAAAACTTGAGTGACTTTAGCAACTAAAAACTTTTTATAGTGGCTAAATCAACATTTTGGCGAACTATGTAGGGCTTATTTGATATTTGCCCCTATCATTATCACCATAAAAGTAGTGTTTTCTACTATCATTATTCTGGCTTTAAATTTAACTTTACAAATCCCGAATAGATTTAAGCAAAATAAATTCCCTAACTCCTGAATATCACATTTTTATTTCAGGCTGATACAGATAAAGATGGACGCTTATCGTTGACGGAAATGATCAATAATCCATATGTATTTTATAGTGCCATCTTCAACGAGGATGAAGATGAAGATTTTGAGTACCATGATGAGTTCCGCTAAACTGAAAATTGGTAAAGACCACTCCACGATTCATTTAGTGTATGAGCTATTTATATTTTGCAGTGTAAGTTTAGGGTTGGATCTGCAGATATAGAAACTTTGTTCTTCATTTGTAATACTGAGTAGCTAGGTTCCAAAGCAATTTGATGTCATTCTTCCACTTCTGTTTTTTGAACAGTAGATACAGTTACAAGATAGCAAACAGTTTTTGTCCATGTAAGGAATATATCCTGATTGAGTAGATCGTGAGCAAAAAGTATATTTATTGTCATTTAAGCTTTATACTGCATATGTTTCATTTTATTTTATTTTTAATTACTTTTTTAGCCTTTTAGAAGGCAAACCTACAATTACCTCACTCATAACATATACCATCACATATTTACACACTGTCTCCTACAAGGTTTGAACCCACGACCTCTAGGTTGGGGGTAACTCACATACCGCCAAGGTAAATGCCCCTTTGGTTGCATATGTTACACTGGCATTTGCAGGATAATTATACACAACTCTATAGTGAACTTAAATCGGGTCCAAAAAGCTCCCTAACGTCTGTTAATCCCTTGTTTCGAACCTACAATTTGCACAGAAAAGGGGTTGTTATTGACTACTTACTACTGAGATAAAAAACTTGACTACCTGAGGCCAGATTAGGTCCAACTGATCCTAATTACCTAAAGTGTGACTGGGATTAAGTATACGATTCACAATACCCGAATTTGAACTTCAATTTTCGATTTGGAAATACAAAATCACACCATTTGGAAATTGGAATTTTCAGTTTTGGATTGGGTATTCAATTAATGTAGGGTGTTGTAAATTTGGAACAAGTATATGAAGATCACTCGAATCTATTTTTTCATTTAAATAGCTATCAAAGTATGTGTTTGTTTGCAATTATATAAATTCCAATCAGATGAATGCTGAAATACTATAAACACGAGGGATGTCCCATCAATGGTAGAAAGTTACAGTAATACGAATGACAATAAATGGACCGGGCGATTTAGTTTGTTAACACAATTTATAAACACCTTAATCTCAATGAACCACAAGTTCGAAAAGAAGTAACATAAACCCAAATGCAAACTAAAACATCCAAAGGAAGTTACGAATGTTAAAACATCCGCAGATAGTTACGAATATTAAAACATCCACAGATAGTTACGAATGTTAAAAATCCAAAGATAGTTACGAATGTTACATGGCTTTGATGTATGAACCAGGGAGCGCCAAAAAAAACATGCCTCCCCTATCAACTGCCACCAGTGTACCTGTCTATACACGGAAGTCATCCTACTAGTTAAATTTGCTTTAAATTATGACTACACTACATTCAGAAGAAATACCAACTTCATGTTTCTTCCTATTCAAATACCAAAGGTGAAGATGTATAAACATCGAATCCAATCATTCACCGCCTCCTGCATCCACCACCAGCAGAACCAACACAAAACACACATAGCATTCATAACCTAAAAGTTGTCAACCATCCATGACACCATTTGGGACCATAATATGACCAAGTAACATAAAAACAAGTCATTGTACAACACTTCTTATAACATCGAACTCACCCTCTAACCGGTTCGGGATTGACTTGACTACCGGTCCCTCTTTGACCAGTCAAACCAGTAACCTGCATGGAGCGCTGTGAGAAATCAACCAACATCTTCTTCTGATTGTTATCTGTGTGGGGAAGACTAGCACGAAGCAGTTCAACTGGCATTTCCCTACTGATGGCACGAGCTGCCTCTGAAGCAACAATCTCTGTGCTAGGTGGGATCTGAGTACACATAGCTTGCAGTAAACTATCATACTTGCTTAAACAGTATTTTGTAAGAAGCCCAAAAAATGCATCAAATGAAGCCTGCCATAGCTTCGGGTTTTGCAAACTGGGGTTGGATGTAACTGGAGGGTTACTTAACAATTGAGTGGCCCGATCCAGAACTGATTTGAGAACAACTGTAGCCCCATCACCAGAAGGGCTCCCGAGGGGCCGAAGTGGCGGTTGCTCTGTAGAGCACACTACTGCAGCAAGACAAGCACTCAGAGAATTAAGATTCATTGACCCGATACATGTGGAGGCTGTTTTAGCTAAACCAGTAACGGTCAGGGAGGCTGATTGGTCAGAAGGAAGGCCGCCAAATAGAAACCTTAAGTGACGGAAAATCGCCATACATACTATTCGTGCAAGTTCACTACTAGGTGAAAGAAGTTGAAGGTATCTTGAAATGAGTTTGCGACCCTTGGGAAGAGATACCAGTCGTAAAAAGACAATATCATCCTTAGGAGTCAAACTTTTCCCAAGTGGGTCAACAAGCTGCAGTGATGTGGCCAACCCTTCTAAAAGAATCTGCCTTCTTTGTCTCATTTGTATACCACCATCTTGAGGGTGATTAGATTGCAAGGAACGATCAATGTCATCCACATCAAGAAGAAGACAAAGGCTATCTTCAATCGTAATTCTGGCTGCAAGCATCGGTTCTTGTTCCAATGGTTTCTCAGATAGTTTATTTTCAGAACCACCTTCAACAGAATTAGCAGGAGGATCAACTTCAAGAAGAGGCTGGGGCTTACGGATGAAAGAAAATGAAATCCTTCCATGAGCATCAATATTGACACTATTTTTCGATTCTGTACTGTTACGTGAGGATTTAAAAGGAGAATCTTTGAGATGAGCAGGACAGAAACGGGTTTTTGATTTTGAATCAGAAGAAATTTTAGCAACTCGGGCTTGGTGATAATAATCGTCGATATACGGATCATTGCTATGGGTTGCAGCATGCTGGATTCTAAGAACGGATTCAATCTCTTCAGAAGTCATGTATTTTGATTTGAAATTTATCCGAAATTTATCACTCTTTTGATTACTACTATCAGAGCCCTGACGGGAAAGACGTCCACCATGCCTATTGCTCTTTTGGGACGTTTTGGGTTTCTGATTACTTAAATGTATCGGACGAGAAGGGAGTGGGCATAACTGGAGTGGTGCATACGGGCCAACGGAGTGTTGAAGTGGTGACATAAAATGGGGTGATAGTGACCCGTTATGAAGCAATTTCTGCTGAAATGTGTTGCTTAATAGACCCGCATGGTCCACATGTAGCATATGATTGGTCCAGTTATTTTGTGGCTGGGAATAACGGGAAAGGCCTGGAGGAGTTAAGTGGGACCTATTTCCACCATAACGCGATCCACGAAGGACACTATTTAAATGCAGATTATTAGTATTTGATAAATGTGAGAAATTTGGCTCTGAAAAAGGTAAATGGGGATTGGAAGAAAGATTTGGAAGATTTGAATGCTGACGTGGCGATGAAAGATTAGCTTGACCAATAGGAGGAAAGGAAGGGAAAGATGGGTCGGGTACCAATACAGGTTCATTGAGGAACTGATGTGGTTCTAGTGGGTATGATGATGCTCTGTACAATGGTTTTGAATCCGAATAGAGATGAGGTTGTGATGACCATCTTCTGCTTCCTTGGTAGCTTTCAGTGTCGGAAATATGTTGGTCCAACCACTCGCTCGACTCTCTTTCTTGTAACCATTCGGAAGCAGATGAACCTTCAAATAGACGAATAGTTTAGTTATAAATTGTTAAAATACAAATATAAGATAACCAGTATACAAAATTATAATAACAAAAGATGTGGTTATTTATGAACTCACTTTCTCTCGAAAAGGATCCCGATCCTGATCCGCGGTCGCCAATAACTCCAGGATGCCTAGGTCCGCTAACTGTTCTGTTCAACTGCAGAACAGAAAACATATTTACCATCCCACACTTGGTTGTGTTACACAAAACTAATCCAAATAAGAAAGACATGATTAAAATGATACAAATAATATTTTAAAGCTATAATTATAAAGTTAAATGCACTTAATAAGGAAACAAATACTGTGTGTGGTGTACACATACAATTATTGAGGCGGGTAAAAATGGGGACATCATCTGAGCAGCAATATAAGCTCTTCTATATAGTATGATTAAACAAATATGTTGTAAATAGTATTAAAGCATGAGCATGTCAAGTAGTGTCAATTATCTTGAATGATACGTGTGTGATATACTTCTCGCAGTCATGTAATTTTAATGTGCTCTGACCTGTGAGTCCCAATCTAACTGAATGGTATACGAGAAAACTAAAGAAGATATTTTTGGTTAAGAAAAAAGGACCAAACAGAAAATAGTTCTTATGCTGGACATACTTCAGGAAAATACATCGTAAAAGCACATATATACAGAGAAAAATATTGTGACTTCCTAACCAGAAACTAGTCCCAGTTGTAAGTGAATTAGCAATAAGAACTTTATATAACACTTCAACATACTTTTTCTAATTATGTTCACTTCAAGCATCACTTCAACTACTCCGTGAGAAAACTAAAGGTGACAATTTCAACCCATGTAGCTGAAAAGGGTCAGCTTGGGTGGTACGTAATCCCAGATGGGTCAACACGTAAAATTCTAAATCTCAGCTAAAAATGGGTTGATTGGGTCAAACTGGTAAAAGGTAACCATAGTGTCTTTAGATAATAAGAACCTCCTAACACTTTAGTAAGTAGATTAGATTAGTGCTCTACAAATATAGCTTTTATATAATCTCGTTTTTGATACTTTAACTCATTATTCAATTCAAAATACTGAACTGGTAGTATTAACAAATCAGCCCGACCCAAGCCATTCTACAACTCACATCCATTTAACTATCCCTACATACCACCACAAACATTTGATAGAGTTTCTTAAAAGAAGCAAGCAAATAGGTATGCTTGGTCTTTGACACCCAACCTAAATGTTTACCTGGTTAGGGATGGCAACAAACATAAATTTAAGGATTAAAGCAGAAGAAAAAAATTCATTGCAAGCAACTTTAAGGTTGAAGGTAGCTAACCTTTGAAAACGTAGTTGATAGATCATCTAAATCTGATAGAGACCCAACCCCTGATTCCTGCTTATAGAAAATGAACATAGAACTAAAGTCAGCAAAAGCAAACCAAAATGTATTAGTTTAAAATTCCAAATTAATGAAAGTAAACAAGAGTATAGTAACTTTATTAGAAGTCATATGAAAAAACAGATATACATGTACAACTAGCATAAGCATAGCAACTTCAAAACTCAACATGACTGTCCAGCCTTTAAATCTAAACCGAATGGAACGAAATAACATACTAAATAAACACAAAACAGAGGTAAGACCCAATAAACTAATTAATCCGGTAGACATCATTTCTAAGTTGTAAGTATCCTGTACCAAGAAAATACCCTTGCCACTTACAAAAAATAAGACATACGAGTAATATATTACAAAAACCAACCTCATACTGCCAAAATATACTTTAAATAATTGAAAAGTACGCTTTTTAGAGGTAATTGCACGTTTATGCACCTATATAACTATACACTATACAAGTGAAAACAATATCACACAACTAGTTTGGTAAGTCTGTAAATAACAATCAAAACGTTCGAACAACAAGTACATTAACCATCTGTAAACTGTATTCACATTTCAGAGTTGAAAAACATACCTCTTCCCTATCAAACAAACGATATTCATCATCACCAAGTCCATTTAAAGGACTGTCTACTTCAACTTCTAAGCACCCAAAATCAGCCTTATCTGAACTACCTTGACCGAAAAACGCATATTGTGATGCATCAAATAATTTATCCCCTGCATTACAATCGAAACTGAATCAACAACAAGTATCTAAACATTCAAACAATACACTTACTGAAAACAAGCATTCCTAAAATAATCATTCTATTCACATATATGCATCTAATTTGTCAACTTTGCAAACTATTACCATAAAATCTTCAAACTAAAATCAAACACAAGTGTTCTTGCAGATCTCACGCCAATTTAAACATACAATTCGCTATAAATCGTAACTACATTCGAACTGAATTAAAAATAAAAAAACTAGGGCAAAATAATATAATACAAAATCTCACTGAGAACATATAAAATTATAAAAAACCTGATAAGGAAGTATCAATGTTGCTGAAATTATGACTACCAGATCTCTGCATAGCGGGTGATTAAAAAGGGGGAAATTAGGGTTTTCGAAGAGAAAAGGGGGAATCTCACCATAGAATTATAGAAATAGGTGGTTGTGTTTCATGTGATTGATTGCGTTTTAGAGTTGACGTTCTTCTTTTAAAATCTATACTCTACGCTAACGCTAAGCTTGGCTAAAAAGGAAGTAGCGTTACACTTTCCCCTAAAAAAATTTATATTAACGTCTAATCTAATATGCAATTTGGATCTAGATTAATTATTTTGAGCGTTAAATAGAAGCGAACTGTTTATGACTTTTTTATTTATTTGATTAATAATTAATAAGTAATGATTAATGACGACATGAAATCAGTTTTTTGGTATAGTTATTATTTGTTTAATTTTGATGATTTTAATCTTTAGATTATTAAGTAAAAATGTTTTTTAGATTGTTTACTTAAGAAGAATTGTTGTTATACAAAATGATATATATCAATTATACGAGTAGAGATATAATTTATAAAAATTAAAACAACAAACATAACTAGTCCCTACTCTTAAGTTTAATTAGTATCTAGAGTTATTTTTGGATTTGCTTTACTGTAGAATTAGGAATTAGGATCAGGATTCTTTTGTTATAAATATTAAGGCCTAATAACTTTTTATTATTAATAAAAATAACGTTTTGGAGTTTTACTCTTATTTGAGTTTTATTCTCGTTAATGTGCGCCTCGTTTATCAACCCTTGAATTAGGGTTATCACAATTCGTTTTCGCGTCCTGCGTCAGTTATATATATAAAGAAGCATGAACGAATTCCTTGTTCACGACATCGTGACCTCTTCACCACATTTGCCTCAACCCTTTGCGTACTCCCGCTAAACGACAATGACAACTATAACTATAATTCAACCTCTCTTTAGCATTTCGTTAGTGACAAAGAAATACTTTAATTTGTATTTAGGCCCTACTATGGCGTTTTCAGTGGAAAGCTGAACTTTAACTACCTCCCTATATACGTGGAATATACATTCGAACAAATCTATGAAGTATTACAAGATCACCAAAGCTAGTAAACAAGGATCACATTGTCAAATAGATACGTATGTTTTGCGATCAATATGATTGTAACACCCTGTCTATCACGACCACAATATTATTAGTGGCATAGTAAAGACTTTTCAGAGGTCACTTATCCTATTACTAGTTCGCATAATCAAGCTTAACTATAGACTTCTCATTGAGTTACACGGTTTATGACCTCAAAACGCGTTGTATCATAAGAGATCAAGGTTTAATTTTTAGACTCAACATCTCTCTTGTCGACGACTGTTGTGGGATTCACATTCACCTAAGGTATTACAGAAATTCTATTGGTTTACGTCTTTCTACATACTTGTAAAACCTTTTGGTTTATTATGTTTAGTCTGCTACATATTTTAATTAATAACAAAGTGTATGAAAATGTAACCTGAGAAACTCAAAAAATTTCTATCATAAGTATCGACTTTTAAATGTTATTATTGTATATATTAAACGTCTTATTCATAAGGTAACCGATAACTTTGATTACGTGCCAACCATATGAGTTGTCACGTCATTGACATATATCAAAACCGGTGCAACATCACCGATATATATATATATATATATATATATATATATATATATATATATATATATATTATGAGAGATTGGATACATATAATAACAATAATCGAACGTTTCACATGTACAATAAAAACATACTTTACAGTTGAATATGTGCGGTAAAACTTTGAGTAAAATCAAATATATTTTCAAACGCATAACCCTCATCGGGATTTTTTGGTGGTCTTTAAAATTTTTGTTGCTAGTTTAAAGCACGCATATATATGATATGATTGATATCTTATGTCCCCTACATGTAATGTTCTCATATATGTTTGGAAAACTGTTGAGACAGTATGTGCGATTTTGACTTCATGAATAAATAAATATGATTATATGATCATCTGAGAAGTATAATTTAGAAGTTATTCATTGATGTTTAATTGCTTAGTAATTTTTAAAATTAACCATCCTAATTAATAAAATACATCAATATGTGAGGAAGTGGTCGATGATGGCAAGACCACTCCCAAGAGCACGTCACTTGTACGTCAGTTGAAGGGTACTAATGATACGAACTCGTTAGTTGATTGTGTCCCTTGCCTTGCGTCGCGAAACGGATTTGAATCACTTTTTCGTTTAGTTTGTAGAAATAAATGTATATTGGTAAATGTATGGCTCAGAAATTGAAGTTACTACCTCACTGTTATCACTGTTATGTCAATTGTATTTCAGTTTGTGAGTTTGTAGAAATGTTGATGTGACGTTAAGTTAACATAACTAACGACTACATCAATGTTGAAAATGTTCTTTTTAAAAAAAAAATTAATATTTGAATATTTCCAATTGGAGCCATGTTCTGACTTATTGATCTTAATTTGGTCAGCATGATGAATCAAATTAATAATATTTTCAAAATTGTTCGGTTCCTCTGTGGACTTACTAATACGAACAAAGTGGACTGGATTTTTTGTATTCAGTGGTTGTTAACATTTTGTGAATACCCATTACTTAAAATGGGTATTATTTGGCTTGGTCGGTTCGTGTCTTAAAATGTCAATCAGCTTCAAATTTGATAATTTATAATTGTAACCATGTTTAAACAGATAAAACCGGTTTGTATGAAATAACAATGTAGTTTATTTTAGTTCCTTCTACAATCAAAGTTTGTCTATTATTGTTAAGAAAGGATGTTTAGAGCGAGGAGAGCGGAAAGCGTTTTTGTTTGTGTTTTTGGTCGTGAACGTCGAAACTCAGCGTTCTTCCACTCCCTTCCAAAATTCTTCTAAAATTTGAGATCCAAACGTTGGGGTCTTCAATGTTTTTTTCCTTTTAACTTATTGGTTCAAAGTGAGCCCTTTTAACTTCGAGTTTAACATTGAACTATTCTCCGAATGCTAAACACTCCTCGTGTCATTAGAGAAAGTACTCCGTATAAGTTACTTTGCATAAAGAAAAAGTAAATTGACAAAAGTTCACATAAAAATGATGCAATATCCAAAATAAATTAATATTTTATCTTTAACCTAATACATTTGACTGGTTCACAAAGCATAATGGTCATAATAATTCTTTTGACCAAATGCAGTCAATTCTCAACACCATTAGTCTCCTGACCACCAAAAACATACTTCAATTTTGAACAATGTTGTCGTATGTATTTTTAAATTTTTATTATAAATAAATATTATTCAATAATTCAACTAACTTTACAACAATGTATACGAATGTAATCGAGGTCAATACGGCATAATGAATGTAAAACTTTATATTATCACAATTGATATCCAAAAACAATTCTATTGTCGATCAAATGTTAACTCTATGCCCCGGTCATTCTCGACTTCTAGACCGAAAAAATAAAATAAAAATAATTCAAAAAACCGCCATTCGTTCTTTCGTTTACACTCCCCCTCCCCCGTCACACGTCGATTACAAATTTCCCAGTAAATGTTATACACTAAACGTCGGCACACTTAGTTGGTGCGAACCCTAGTCTAGACTTCTTCGTATCGTACATTACATGAAAATTTTGTTGTTGGTAATTACCAATTATCGATAGTGCTGAACGAGGCGTCCCCAAAATTGCTAAACACACTATCTCCTCAGGCTCGAGCTTAATAAAGTAGTTCTCAACGGGGAAATTCCACATCGCGCTATCATTGAACAAAATCCCAAGTGATGGTAAATAGTTTTCGTAATCTGCAATTCCTGACACATTGTAACAAGGTTCGAGAATTGGGAAATCGTTAACCAATGGGAATCGTTTCACTTTCTCCAAGAACGATTTCTTAATGATATTGTAAGCGGGGTCCGCAAAGTAACTTAGTGTTGTACCCGAATCAATGATCGTCCCACCAAACCCGTCGGATGACAAATCCCATGTTTTTTCGGGTATATCGAGTGTTTCTCCACCTACGATCACCGATTTTATATGAACGTAATAGAAAACATCGACAGGCGCCTCGGTCCCACCGACTAACGAAGTGAAGTTCAATTCGGGGTGACTTAACAAATCCTTATCTTCTCCAAAAATTAACTTACTACTAACACTCGAATTACTATTGCGGTCAACAAGACAATACGAAAATGAATGCCCATATAACGATTGAAGTTGAGAAGCAAACGACAACGGGCCACGACCCAACCCAAGCAACCCAGCCGCTCCATGAAACAACCCGCGGTTCCAATGCCCACACCCAAACATAACATTTTCAACTCGAACCTCCTTGTGAACCTGTTTAAGTCCATCAACATTCGTCGTTAAATTCACCGTAAAAGTCTCGGTAGCGAAATCACCCGTGGTGTTCGAACTATCACCGTACCAATAGAAATACGGGCACGATTGGGCTTCCGATTCGGGCTTACACAAACGGGCCGGGTCAGGGGAGGTCACAAGACCGCACCGATGATCATTACAACTAACATTTCGATAAGACGATGATTGATTCGGGTCGTAATGAGGCCCGGTTTGCTCGAAACAATCATAACAAGGTGTACATTGAATCCAATTCAAATCACTACCAGTATCAAGTATTAAAGAGTAATGTTTAGAAGGTGTACCAATAAAAACATCCATAAAATACTCACCGGAACCTAGGGTTACACCGGACTTCAACGTTCCCATTAATTTTCCGGCGTAAGTCTCCATTCCCGCCGGCGGTTCTGCTTCAGTGACTTTAAGTTTTCCGGCGAGATTGTCGTCCGTCTTTTTATGATTCTGTATCGTGTTGCGAGTTTTCATTTCTAGGATCCTTTTATGAAGTGTTTGAATTCTGAAAACATCGTTTTCAGCGGAGCTGAATAATGATTGTTTTGCCGGGACCGGAGTTTGACCGGACGATCGGTGTTTTAAGTTGAGTTTGACCGACGTCGGTTTTGTTGTTTCCGGCGATATGAAATCGCAATCTGGTGTTACGCCGTAAAGAATGGAAGAAGCATTCGGGTTGAGATTCTGGATATGTTGAGCTTGAATAATAAAAGTAACAAAGAAAAAGATTAAAAGAAATATAAAGGAGTTTAACATCATTTTAGACAGTTGATGAATGAAACAAACAAAAACAGAACACAAGGGTTTTATGGGTTGTGAATTTGGTTTTTTTTTTAAAAAAAATAACATAAAAAAAAAATTATTGAGATACAAAAGGAATTTGGAGAATGAGGTTGTAGAAATGGAGAATGAAGAAAGTGCTCTGAAAAAGAAGGATGGCTTTGACTCTTACAAAAAGAGTTGAATATGTGAACAGGGAGTTGTAACAATTATTATTATTATTATTATATTATTATATGAAATATCGATATAATATAAAATGATATGGGTAAAAGTTATTCACATGGTTTAAGATTAAAAATAATGAGTTAAATACAAATTTTACGGGTTTATTCATAAAGTGTTGGTAAAATTACGTGCACGTATGTTAATCGAGAAAAGATGGTACATATGTTAGATTTATTAAATTTGTTACGAAATTGATTTTATATGGGGTCTTCAAACCAACATTCTTTGGTTTAATAAACCTCGTTCTTTGTTTTTTTTTTGAAATTACAAATGTATGATATCTATGATTAAAAAAACATTTTTGTATCATCTTTACTTACATTTACATTATAAGTATGCCTAAGTTGTAGTATTAAAAGAGATTTGTACTTACAAAATTTAATCCAAAAGAAATAATTGAACCAAATGCTTTAACTACTTACACTTCGGGGTTAACAAGTAGGTTGTTCAATCTGTACAAGTTATGTGAAATATCGACAAATTTATGTAACTTTTTACGTATTAACTCTCCAACTATTATGCATGTTCACAATTGATTTATCAAAATACATTTAATACACGTAAACTTTCGTGCAATTAACTGCACGGAAAATCTCCCTTAAAATTATCATTACTTTTTCATGGGGTTTGTTATGTTTGTTTTGGCTTACTTGGAAAAGAGAAATGATGTTTTTCAGGCCTCACTCGAAGATATACCCGCCTTACGTAAAGTTGACCTGTTTTCAAGACTTCAAAATATCTCTCTGCTTTGGATTTCGAATAGATCATCCTCCAGCTTGCGTAGATGGTCTCAATGGATTCTTGACCCGGATGGTATTTGTAAAGGATTGTAATGTTGGATTCTTTCTTTTAAATGTTTTGTTGGGCGCTTTTATTTTGTACTGTTTGTTTTCTGTTTCCATTTTCTCAGTTCCTCCTACTTAAAGGACTATGTAATGTTTTTTGTTTTATTCTCTTATTGAGGATGTTCTATAAAAAATTTGATTTAGCATAAAGAAAAAAAAATTGCAATCAGCTATAATTACTTTGGGTTTTACCACCAATAAAACGGGTTTAACAGTTTACTTATTTTTATCGATGATAATTACTTATTATGGCCAAGTACACAAAATAAAAACTTAAAAAATAGATTGACAAAGTCAAAGGGTATTAAGTCAACAAATTTGACTCGACTTTTCTCCATTGGTCTGTATATTTCCGTAAGGCCAAACGGTCGTTACGCGGTTCCGTGGTTTAGCTTCTTTACTTTGACTCGCTCATTATGTGCACTAAAATATTCTAACTTTTACCTAATTTTGGTGACTCGAACTTTTTATAATTCTTTATTACATTATAAAATAAAATACCAAATATTTTTGGCTAATATCAACTACCAATAACAATCGATTATTTTAAATATGTGTATATGCATAATAAACAAAGGACTAGTTGATGTATTCTTCTCTAATTAATCATCATCGTATAAAATCATGCACTATAAATTTTTGGAACAAAGTTGTGTGGAAAAAAACAACTTTATTCCATCTTTTATAAAATTAATGAAGACTTACTCTCATTCGTTCAACGACAGACTTTATTTTGTGTTTCGAACAGAGCTAAGAAAATGGATAGCCGTTAGAATTTATTGATCCGCAACCCTCAACGGGTTTTTGCTTCATGATTTTTGGCTATGGCTCGATTTAGAATGCTTTTCGGAACTTCTATTTGGGTTATTGCTCTGTTTTATTTTCTTAGATATTTATTTTCAGGCTTGTAATTCGCACTTCCCCTTTTTGGGCTCGAGCAAAGTTTTTTCGTTTTATAAGCC
The DNA here is from genome assembly GCA_963930675.1 of Gnaphalium uliginosum. Classification (NCBI taxonomy): domain Eukaryota; kingdom Viridiplantae; phylum Streptophyta; class Magnoliopsida; order Asterales; family Asteraceae; genus Gnaphalium; species Gnaphalium uliginosum. The sequence goes on from OZ005685.1 coordinate 35,871,307, forward strand.
GTTACAAAAAAAATACTAATCAAATTATAATAAGGCATGCACAACATCCAAAACCTAAATAATTTCGTCCCATATGTTAATAGTTATTTGTTTTTCGAGAAACTTGCGTGATAGACTGTGTACGTGGACTAGTGTTTATTTATTAAATTATTATATGGTTCTATAATTTGTTTATTTGCATTATATATTTTGCGTGGAGTATATAATTTGTTTATAATTGAACTTGTTAGAAGTATTTGTACACGACACTTGAAAAGATTTGAGTTATTTAAGGTTAAATTCTTCATTCTAGCTAGTACATGAATTGCAAGCTGTATATATATGCATATATACTTGGGAAATTAAATTTTTTACCCATTTTTTTTAACTCACTTAAAATTTTATCCAAAAAATTAAGTTGTTAAAATTATACCTATTTCGGATGCAAAGCGCAAATTGCTAAGTAATATCAAACATAGAACATTGTTAAGTAGTACATAACATAGGTTTTGACATTATAATAATTTAAAATGTGACTCAAATGTATACTTGGAAAACGCTGAGTCATTACAGATCATAGGTTTTGTCATTACCATAATTTCAAGGGTGACTTAAATGCACACTTGAAAAATACTGAGTCGACTGAGACGGTTCAGCTTCGACCTTTGCCTTAGATTTTGTGGAGGTTCACCGTAAGTAAAATTCAAATTAGTAATACAAAAAAATATATTCAATATATAGATAACTAAAGTTTTAAAACTTACTGTTTTAGATCTTGATTTGGATCTTGATTTTGATCTTGAGGTAGATCTTGTTTTGGCTCTTGCTCGGTTTGGCTCGTCTATATTCTATCCAAATGAGCTCTGCAACCTGAACGACTATGACAGTATTCATTGCAACAACTACATTGTTGTTTGGGTCCCTTTTTCTATTCTCCTTTAGAAGGAATACGAGCACGGCCATGTGGACGACCAGTTTGCCTCTTTACAAAGACTGGCGGTAACACAGTCTTAAGATTACCTGGATCGACCCATTCGGAAGGATGAGCCATTGGGTATATGCCCTCTGCGTAGGCTGCTCGATATGTATCTGACGTGAAATAGTTCTCTGCATAGGAGCTTACATCGTCCTGTTTGAAGAAACGTGTCACGACGATAACGTGTCCGCAAGGTACCGAACAACTGCCATTGCATGCAACAACATGTTCGTGTTTCCAAGTTGATATAGTCCCATTCTTTTTCCCATCTACCACCTCCAAAATCATATTTGTCGATTGTGACACCCGCCAAATTAGGACAATTACTTGCACCTAACACATCGGTAATTAAATGTATTTAGTTTGTATTAGGCTAAATATGTGCGGAAATTCGTATATTTATATATACACGCGTATACGATTCGTTCAAATCGTACAAATTCGGGTTCGATAAATAACCGACAACGCAAATACAGACGTTGGTGAATAACATTTTCTGAAATAACGTAACTATATTAAATAATCGTTATTTAGCTTATATTATTGCAATAATATATTTTACGTTCTACGTTATGTATAAAACGTATTGTACGCGACGAAAACGCGCGAATCGCGCCCGACAACTGAACGAAGCTCGGATTATATTTCGATAACTTAAATTGAAGTATTTTAAATAAAACTTCAATCAAAATTTACGCGAATAAATCGTTAACGAAAAACATGATTAATAAATGTTTAATGTTTAAACTAACGACGAAACGAACGGGTAAACGAGCACCGCGCGTAACGTGAACTTGAGGAACAATATTTAGGCAACTCACACCATGTGGGGCCCACAAAAATCTGCCATTCCCAACCCATGCCTAAGACATCTCATTACTCCCCATACCTTCCATACCACTTCATTCATCTTCACACACACTCAACCACACACCATCATTTTCTCTCAAATCTTTTCCCTCTACCTCTCTCTCTCGTTCTCTACAACTTCCAGCCCCCCCCCCCCCCCCAACAGCACCACAAACCACCATAGCACCACCATTTCGGTTTGCAAGAAAACGCAAGAAAACGAGCTCACGACTTCCATTTCTTCGTGTTTGGAAAATCTTCATCATAAGGAACTTCATCTCTCTATTATTTTACTTGGAACATGTTTACTTTCATGTTAAAATGTCCATTTAACAAGATCATGTCCAAAATCAAAGTCGAAAAACGTTTTTACAAACATAAAATATAAACAGCTTTCTGGGCAGAAACTTGGCCCGAATTCAAGGAGAACTTTCGTGCTCAAAACTTAACGAAAATGGACGAATCAAAAGACAAAAAATAAGTTTAAGAAGTTAGCTTTCATCTCCAAGTGGTTTCGTAATTTTTCGACACCGTTTGATACCCAAAAACGATTTTACAAAACGTGTCGCTAGCTTGTCTCGGGTGACAGATTTTTGACCCTACTTCTCGAGCTCATATCTTGAGTTCTAGATCTCGAAAATGCATGAGACTTGAGCCTAAATCTTCCTAAAGATGTTAGCTACAAAAAGTTCTTCTATGACTCCTTTTGAAAATACACGGATTTAGCCCAGAAAATTAGTTTGTCAACATGTAGCGGTTTTGGTAAAAACTGGACCTTATGTGCTTCACGATTTTATTTAATCAACTAAACGACCTCCAAAAATTCTGGAAAAATTATATAAAATCGCCAAGATTTGATTAACACTCGTGATTTTTCTCATAATTAATTTCGGACCACAACTAGGCGAAAACGAGAGACGAATCGGACCTAAAAATCTGGGAAACACACTCTTAGGGGTCGTTTTGGCAAATTCATGAAAACGACACTTCGGGCTAATCACAAAACGTAAAGACAATTTTATAAGGCTTATTAGACGTATTTAAGACTTCCCTAAAAATTTCGGGTCAAACCGAGCTCGTTTGACCAACCTCCGGAGCTCGAAAAACCATCAGGTCCTAAGTGTCGCAGAACACTTGCGACACAAACCGAGTGTCGCACTCTTAGTGTCGCACCCATAGTGTCGCACTAGCAGTGGTAACCTTGTGTCGCAACAAACAGTGGTAACTTGTGTCGCAACTTGCGACACAAGGCTTTGTGTCGCAATACCTAGCGACACTACCACTGTGTCGCAACACTTCACATGTGTCGCATAAAACAGAAAGATTTAAAACATTGTTTTACACTAAGTATCGAACTCACGTAACAACAAACGCCAACGAACAATTATATACGACATAACTCAGAAACATACTTTACAAAATGTACAACGAAACAAACATATTAATAATAATACTTTGGAAATTATTATTACATAACGTCACCAATGGGCCGTATACATTTTCAAACGAAAACACTAAACAAACACTTGGACATTAACTAGTTGAATGGACAACTAGTTGGAATGATCTTTTTAGACATTCACTCACATACAACCTTATATTCTTAGGGCATTAGAAGGTTGCGGATTGTTCATATCGGATATACGTTTATTGGTTTAAACGTTTGCTCCCAGACTCAGGTGAGTCTCATAGCCCCACTTTTACTGGTTTATTGTTTTTATACTTTGGGGTGAGATACAAATGCTTAACTGTTTTTCATGAACACAAATATTCGGTTATTTTTACGCAATTGCATGAGTTGTTTTTAATCCACTAAAAGTCCTCATCACACATGGTTCGTTAATTGCGATAGCGCGAGTACTAGAGAATAGATCTATTTTAGGACTGACACCCCCGTCCGGGTTACTAGCTATAACCACGTCAAACGGGCGCTTTAGTATTTGTCATAAAGGTGTTTCGGATTAGACACCTCCGGGAGGCACAAAACGGGTTAGGCTTCAAACCGTGGGCTTATGGCAATCGGAAAAATTAATTTGTTTATTTTATTTGCTTGGTTGCAAATCACTGATAAATCTTGTGTATCATAACTATGTTATTACTACTAAACCTGTGAGATTCACCAACCTTTTGGTTGACCTTTTAGCGTTGTATTCTCAAGTACTCAGCAACAGTAGGGTTGCCCACATGATTGCTTGCTAGCTCGAGTCGCATGCATTATACGTATATGAAGATTTTCTTACATTACTTTTGTAATAACCGTTATGTACTAGAATCTCCAGGATTTCATCCTGCGAACTCGCGACTGATGTAAACCTTTAATTATATCAATGTAACTACTTTTGTACTATTTTCAAAACGTCTCATATAGAGTCGTTTGCTTTACCTTTGTGCAATGATTACTTGATTAGTCGCGCCCCGACCCGATTTCCGCTGAACAGTAAATTTGGGGGTGCGACATCGACGGAATCACATTCCATGTTATGGAATTCTTGTTCCACTTCCCGATCTTGCGTTTGGCATATGGTGTGACGTCTATCGTAAGCCCAGCTCCAGTGGCACGATGTTTGAAATACCACTGTTGTACCGAAGCTCGAAACGACTCCAATAACATTGTGACAGGGAGTTTTCTTGCATGCTTTCTTAGCGCATTAATGGACTCCGCGCTGTTAGAGGTAATGTAAGCATATTGCGTTTGTTTAGCATGATGCCTTGACCATCTTTCTTTCCCAACACCTCTAAGAAATTTAGCCGAGGCTAGTAAATGTCTATTAATAACATCAAAATGGTGATCGAAATCTGACTCACGGTATGACTTACACATTTTTCAGTGATGCCATTTGAAGTACCTAATTCAGTGATGCCATTTGAAGTACCTAACTTTGGAAGATTGATTCTTTAAGTTCATAAACAAATAACAATAACATACTGAATGAAATGCCTCTGGAACTGCCGTCGAAATACCTGTTGCAATTGAAGGAGCCCTATCGGATACGAAAGTCAGGTTGTCAATCCCACCAGCAGATTCAATGGCATCACGCAAGTTTTCCAAGAACCACGTCCAAACGTCAACCGTCTCCGATGAACCAATTCCGTAGGCTAGAGGCAAGATGTCATTATTGCCATCGATGGCACATGCAACTAAGTTAGTCTCCAAATAACTGCCCTTCAAATGTGAACCATCTAATGATGATTACTGGGCGCGTATAACTAATATATATGTATATTGAAAGACCGTTGAAAAAAAAGTATATTTACTTACAACTGCACCAAGAGACATGTAACACATTACAAGTTTGTCTTCCTTATCGGTAAGCACATTTATTTTACTTCCTGGATTTTTCAGCATCAGGTTGTGAAAGTAAAGGGGAAACATCCGAAATGATCATGCGGGACTACCTCTCAACAACTCTATAGCATAACACTTTGCCCTTCAAGCTTAGTTGTATAAGAGGCTGACATGAAAGCGTGCTTTTATATCAAGTTTGATCTCTTTGCCTCTATAAATACGTCCTTTCAATGTCATCAACTCTTTTTAGATGTGACCAAGCACCTTCTTACTTGCTTGACGGTTATTTGGTAGGATTTAAGTGCGAGAACATGTGAAAATGTCAAAAAACTTTCGAACTTGGGAAGTTCTCACTATCTTTGATACAATAAGCACTTATTTTTCAGTTACAATTAGGCAAGGCACATTTAGTTGTGTACCTTTGCTTGTCTGATCTCTTCAATTTAATTTGAAAACTCTCTTCGACACACTTGGTATGAACTTGAAGGATTAACTCATGTTTTGTTTCAAATGTTTGTCCAATTTTCACCCGGTAAGAGGGTTCATACAAGGTAACTAGTCGTTATATGGTTTGTGGATCAGTATCAGATAACAGTAGTGGCATATTACAAAATATATCCTTTTGCTTTTCTTTCTGTGGTACTAGTTTGTCATATCTATCTCTGGGATTCTCTTCTTCTTCTTCCTACTCCTCCTCCTCTTCCTCCTCATCATCTTCATCATCGACAATAGTATTACCAAACGGATGATCCATTTTCTTAGGTGGATTGACATTTTCTTCACCATAATGATCATAATCACCTGCATAATCATCTAACTCCTCAACACGATATTCAGAATAATTGTGTACGTGATGAACATCCTCATGATATTGGAAATAGTTATGATCATCTCGGTTGTTTTGTGTTTGTTGGTTGTTTAATTTGTTTGTGTTTGTTGGTTGTTTAGTCTGTTCTGTGTTTGTTTGGTTGTTTTGCGATGGATATGTGTGAGTTGCTGGGTATTGTGGACCACCATGATAATGATAATGATAATAATAATGTGGTTGATAAGGAAACTGAAATTGTAGATAATCCATTTGGCCATGTGGAAACAGGGGCGATTTTTGCTTTCTATGTGTGGGGTCCATTGCACCCACTATATTTTCAAATTATTTAACAAAGAATAAGATAAATACATAAATGACACCACTTATAATTAGGTTTGGACCACATTTGAATTAATGATTAGATATTTAGAGATAAAACTCATCAACTACTTTAATATTGAGTCCAATCATTTAGCCCAACTACACAAAAAAATTCATTGAATTTAACTTATCTTGATCATTTCTTAAAGTACGGTTACAAATAAATAAAATTTGCACTTTTGTTGAACAAAAAGTCTAGACTTGCTATCCATAATTCTAGAATTGATTTTAGTGCAAGTCACTCTATTGTATTTTTCCTTTTTCCGATTCACTCTCACAATAATACTCACTAATGTAGAAAATTTAAATATTATTTTAACTGAAAGGTAACTTATTAGCATAGTTGTAACTTTATCTCATATAATGTGTTTAAATTTTTTGTGTTATTGAATTACATAAAAAAGTAGAATTAGTTAATATCATGTTTTATGTTACTATATTGAACATTACACATATTTGATTGTGACAACTCGTAAGGAATAAGCTAGTGTATCAACTATCGTATTGGTTTTCAATTTCAAATGTTCAGATATTAATAAAACGTCTACACGTGTTATCTATTTTTATTTATGTAACTATTCGATCCGACCCGACTGGTATTGCAAATATTACCATTTTTAACTCCGACGATTGGCCGAGCGAATAAGTCAACTTCAAAGTGGATTTGTTGTGCGAAGAGTGCGTTTTGTTGCTCCTCATGTCATAAAATTAACAAAATTGGACCCGACTGGTATTGCAAATATTACCATTTTTAACTCCGACGATTGGCCGAGCGAATAAGTCAACTTCAAAGTGGATTTGTTGTGCGAAGAGTGCGTTTTGTTGCTCCTCATGTCATAAAATTAACAAAATCGGACCCCGGTTGATGTGAATCATAGATTCGCCACTGTGTGAAAATGATTGATATTGAGGAGGTTGGTTATAATCATGAGTTTGAAGTTGTTGAAATTGTTGTTGGAAACCACTACCACTAGTGCTAGGTTGCCACCCATGCCCGAAACATTTATTACATTATCAATAACGTACAGTTCTATCGGAGCATTGTTAATTGCGTGGAAAAAAAATTCCCCAAAATCAGCAATCATCATCATTTATATCTATAACATATTGATCCACCTTACAGGTAATACGAATTGGAGTATCAAGTGGTAATCCTAGTTTTTTTAAAACGGTTTTTAACAAACCTCTGTATGACATTGGATTTTCTAGAGCAATAGAAAGTTTTAAGGACAGTCTATAACAGTCAATTGGGATATACATTGGTATTTCGTTATTATATTCAAAATGACCTCCATAACAAATATAAACCCTAAACTTATCATTTACTTGACTCATTTTGCTTAAGAAAAATAAACTTAATAATAAAGCAAAAGATTTTGAATCGCACCTTGAAAATCAATCTGTTGAATATCTCTATGAATTCGCTTAAGAAAATTGAGAGTGTTTTAAGATGTGGTGTGAAGAACATAATGATCAAATGAAATCTTTTCAAATGTACATTTTTATCCGTAAAAATTCAGATAATCTCTGACAATCTTATCCCGAAAATCTTGAAAAATCTCGAATTTTTTTATCCAAAACGGTTCAAAGATAAAGCAATATATCCAAAAAATATTGATGGCAGGCGCAAAGCACAAAAATGGTGAGGGAAAAGCGCAAAAGCCCACACGTAAAGATCAAAATCCCTTTGTGCCTCGCATACAGACTCTCGTACCCGGCAACAAAAGGCAGACGCAAAGATCTAGCTCCGAATTGGGTATAACTTTAATAACTTATTTTTTTTTTGATAAAATTATAAGTATGGTAAAAAAAATGAGTAAAAAAATTAATTTCCCTATATGCTTGCAATCCTATGGGCGACAACTTTAAAAACATTAAAAATTTTACAAATTTTTTAAAACTAAGAGACATAATATTAACAGAAACGGTAGCTTTAAAAGGTTCTAATTGTTAGAAAAAATCCAATAAACCTTAAAGTTTAGCATGAAATATTGATTCAAAGAAGGGTTTGGGCCCTAAAGGCACATGTAAGCTTTATTTAATGTAATAAAAGTTTATATAAATATTCAAAAAATGCATTTAATTAAGGCCAAAATGAATTTTTATACCCTCAATTTGGATGACTAGGTTTTTTAGTACCCTGAATTATTAAGGGTATAGGATAGTACTCTGAATTTGACAAAATGGTCACCTACTACCTTGACTCAGTTGACTCGGAGCATGTGTTTGTTACATGACCTTTTTTTGTTAAGTATACTAACGGACGTTTGTTTGGCTTAGGTTTAGGTTTGACACCCATTTTTATCCTTTTTATCATCTTTTTCAATTGTATTTCACTTACACTTGAGTGTTCATCTTCTCCACCTCAAAATTTATTGCCTCCAAAATTTGACAGTAAAACATTGCAAATGGAATTTAGCAACGACTGTAAGCCTCGTTTTATATACTTATCGCTTCTTATTCTTCTCGTTTTATGTATAAATTGCTTCTTATTCTTCTGAAAACCATTGATACTATAATTAGACACCATATTCAAAATTAGGTTTAATAAATTCGATCAAGTAGAGAGAGAGAGAGAGATGAACTTGCTACTTCATGTGAATGTTGTATGAGGTCAAATTTTATAAAAACTACGTGGTAAGAATTCTTGAGATTTTAATTCTTACTTTTAAATTCATGTTCTGTATCACAATCATTGGCTTTCTTTGTGTTCTAGTTGTACCTTATGCCCACTTTGAGGTTATATGAGTTTGACTAAGAGAACAAATCCCACTTATTATTATTATAATATAAAAATGGATGGAATTTTATATTTTGTAAAAGCCGCCGATCTATATCGATAACTAGTAGTATTCATGCACTTTTATCCAATTGGTGGAATTGATTATGAAAATATACCCAAAATATGGCAGGAAATATATACTTGAAAGTGATGAAATATAACCGTATCAAAACGTCCGTTAGTTTATTTAACAGAAAAGGTCATGTGACAATCACATGCACCGAGACAACTGAGTCAAGGTAGTATAGTGACCATTTTGTCAAGTTCAGGGTACTATCATATACCCTTAATAATTCAGGGTACTAAAAATACATCATCATCCAAGTTGAGGGTACTAATATACATTTTGGCCTTTAATTAACTATCTAATTTCTTTTTTTTATGTATATTAATTGAATTTAGTATTATTCATGACAACTGTTTGTATAATTATTATGCCTTAACATGTGCCCTTATGGCATTAGTTAGTTTTTCCCTTCACTAAACTAAGTTATAGTTTAACCCACTAATAATTGATACTATATGCTAACAGATTTTATTGAAAATACTATTGTTATGTATGCATTGTGATTTTTTCAAAAGCAAGAGAAACCATTAGGATGCTAGATCATCTTTACGTTTCTTCTTCTACTTTACTTTGACCAAACGTGCTTACAAAACAAAACGCTATGGATTTTATATTGACCGACGTCTCTCTTTCGTATTGGCAAAATACATTTACGACTTTATTCTTCACCAGTGTTTATGCTGTGCGATGCACGACAGTCAAAGTGTAAAAAGAAAAAAAAGAAAAAAGAAGAAGCATGATAATAATACTTAATGCAACCCATAAAAGAAGAGATTATTGACTGGATCACGTTCCCCTGTATATATAAAATGGAGATATCATGAGAATTGTTGAATTGGTGAATAATAATAATAATAATAATTAATAAAAGAGAATAGGAAATAGCAATTAAAATTAGACCATAAGAATTCAAATGGATCACACACCAAATGAATAAATCTATAAGTTTTCTCTGTTGTAAGTGAGCAAATTAAATTGAACTCGTCCATACATGTAATTTAACTTCTGTTGCATGTGGATTAAAAACTCTATATATGAATCATGAAAAAATTAATTTGCCTTTAATTGGAAAAATCAACTCACACATGAGTTAAAAACTGTCTTGGTTATAATTGTATATGTTAATAGTGAATTAACTGTGAAAATAAACCAAGGTAATTAGTCGTACTTAGTGGATACGGCAACATAAAAATGAGATCGAAAGAGTGATTGCCACGTTGGATTTCCGATTAGGTGTCAACTTAGAACAACCGGTACATTGGCACATTGGCAGAGGGGCTAGCCACTTAGAATATATGTAAGATATAAGATAATTAAACAGAAAACATGTACATTAGAATTTTAATGTTGGGTAAATATAAGTAAGTTTTGTAATTTGGAATGAAATTCTGATTTGTTGTTCGTTTTAATTTGATTATATGACCGATTGACCATTGATTTATTATTGCGTTATCGTCCTAGTATAAATCTATATAGTAATTAGCAGAGTTTATGAATATAGTAAATTTTACATTTCTAGTGTACGCGGTGAACTTTGAATTTTTTTTATGGTATATATGTATTGAAGTTCTAAAAAATACTATTGTATACATTTAGCTTACCATTGTATATATAAAACTTATTTTTTAAGTATAAAAAACAGCCAAAATACGTACAATAGTCCTTTTTTAAGTATAAAAAACACTTGTTGTAATATATAAGTATAAATAAAGAGGTTAATCGATAATCATTTGAGTTTTATTATTGGTCCTAGAACAAAATCATTTAATGGGCTGTTTGAGCCGAAGTGGGTTTAGCCCAAACCTGAAGAAGGTTTTATGTTTCGCTAGCTTACTTACTTAACGCTTAGTGAGTAATTTAAGAAAACTCTGCTAAAAAACAGGTAATTACAGAAAAAGAACACGTAACTAAAGAGAAAAAATAATATAAACTAATCCTGTCTTAAATAAGTATTATGTTGGCATGATGGTTTGATAGGTTTTATCGTTAAATTTTACGTACACATATCAATTATTTCGTGTGAAAAATGAGTGGTAAAAAGTTCATTGATAACTAATTTGTTAATTAACAGTCAACTAAACGCATATAATCATAATGTACTAGATAATCATGATATATTAAAGTTGGTACGGATGCATACCATATGCGTACTATTAAAATCTATATGGGGTCGGAGATACCCTCCAAATTATCATTTTTAGTTGGTCGATAAACCAGGTTGAAAGGTTTCGTAATTGAAATAATCGAACCAAAGCACACACTGATGTTCTGTTTCTGTCTAGAAACCAAATAAAGTTTTATTATTTGTCGTTTTTCCATTAAACTCATCTACAGTACTTCCTAGATAGAAAATGACCGTATTTTGACTATTGGGTCATTCATATATCCAAAACAAGCCTTGTTATTTTATCGGGCCCAAGCCCATATATGTGACAAAAAGATAGGATAGGCAGTTTGTTAATTGGTGTCACTTTTCAAAATAATTATTTTTTTAAATAGTACTCGTATTATTTTTTAATTTGACCGAATTTGTGATCTATTCTCACTAGCAGTTTTTATCATTTCAAATAGAGCTTTTATTGAGCAATTTGAGTTTGAGCTCGATTAAATCGAGCTTTTATCGAGTTCGAGTCCGAACTTGAACTTTGAAATCAAGCTCAAAATACATATCGAGCGAAGCTATAGGTTTTAAGAGCATGGATCGACATGTTATTGAGTTTTTAGCTCCTTCATTAATATGGATGTGTATATAATTATATATATAATTCTGAATATCTAAAGGATTTAATTTTACAAAAAAATTCACTAATACTCACGATTTTAATGTTTATATATATATATTTCAGATGATTCATGGTATTGATTTTTAATTTGAGCTTTTCAAGTCAAGCTCGACCATTATGAAATATTTTTGAGCCGTGCTCGAGCATGTATCGTGAAAGCTTGTCAAGTTATAAGTCAAGTTCGAACTTATCTTAAATAATTTGAATAGAGCTCGAGCTCGCATCGACTATTATAACCCTATTCGAAAGATTGTATTTGTGTAACTATATTGGTAAGTTTTTGTCGTGATAAATATTTAAAGAAACCTATCTGAATATTTAATCTTAGAATGTTAGTTGTCGTTGCATACCTCAGAATGTATTAGATAAATAAAAGTAAACAAAATGGTAAACAGATCATAATTTGTTCAAGAAAAACCAATTATTATTTATTTATCTTTTTTTCTTTTTAAATAAATCTAAATGGATGCCCTTGCTAAAAGTTAGTGAGAATATTACTTAAGTGGTTAATTATGTTTTTTTTTTCAAAACAATATTGGTCAAACATTTTTTAAAAATAAATTTTTTCCGTGTTTACGATATTGTATGTCTAAAATTTGGACCTAAAAATTTGATGAGTAGATACTTTAAATACATACAACTATCGAAATTTACTTTTTTCGTTCTGAATGTAAAAACTCACACACCCGCTATAAATATTGTATTCATATGTGTTTGGTAATTTATCACGGTTTATCTCAAAAATGAAATGAACATTTAAAGTCGTGAAGTTTGGAGCTTTAGACTATGGGATTGTAAGCCAAGTGCCGTCTCAATTCTTCAAAGTCTTTGCTTTTTGTTAACGTGGGATACACACTAGAGCGGAGATAGTAGGGGCAACTGCCCCCTTCAAAAACAATGCGAATAATGTCATTTTACACCTTTTATAAACCGGTTTTTGATTAATTTAATTAACTAATTCAATTGCTTAACTTCGTCCATATGCTAATTGTTTATTCAAAATCCTTAATTTGATGAAAAGGTATTTTATGTATACTTTACTATCGAGTAATTATAATAATACGTTTATATAATAATTAAAATTAAAATTAAAATTAAAATATATGCAAGTTGTAATTTGGATTGAGTTGTTGACCAAATTAATATGGTGATGCACTACGAGAGAAGAAGTATTTGTTATGAAGTTTCAAAACGTGGAGAAGGTGAAAGCGTGTGTTTTAATTCTTTTGTTTCAATGTAAATTATAAAATGTTTTTTTAACATACCCTTGTTAAAAAGTAATGGAAATTTTGCGTCTTTTATATTAAAAAAAAATGCAATATACACATTAATTAATTAGGGTGAGGTTCAAATGAGAATGAAATTTTTTGTGAGAATGGAGGAATCAATAGGAATGCGCCATGTGTCACAATACCCACTTCCCCTCACGTTTTTAAAAATTAAATATCTCAAGAATGGCTCATTGAAAAATTATAAAAAATTGCACCATAAAAATCAGCATTTTTTTTTCATCGATTAGACATCTCACATAATATACTTTCGGACAACTTTTTTTTATGATTGTATAATATTAGTAACATTTGTTGTACTCGTTGGTAAAACATGTGTTACCCGCAGGTATCACATGTGTTACCCGCTGGTATCACATGTGTTACCCGCTGGTATCACATGTGTTACCCGCTGGTAACACAATTGTTACTCGTTTACAAAACCCAACGAAAATGCAAAAAAAAAGTTGTCAAAAATATACCTTGTAAGATCTCTAATCGAAGAGAAAAAACCCTGATTTTTATGGTGTAATTTTTATGAATTTTCGACTTACCGTTTGGGAGATATTTAATTTTTAAAAACGTGGGGAAAAGTGAGTTTTGTAACACGTGACGCGTTCTTATTGGTTCTTCATTCTCACATATAGTTGATGTAGTCATTTGAACCTTACTCTAATCAATTATTGTTGCTTTGTACATATTCAATACATTTAATTTTCTGTTATAAATTTTTCTTTCAAATTATTTTTTAAATTATTATGAAAACATAATTAAAACCTAAACAAAATGAGTAGAATCTGAAAAAGAAAAGGGGGGGAAAAGTTAGTACTGATATTGATTAAGACACATATCTAATATGCTTTTAAATAAAATAAATAAATTATGTTTTCAATGTCAAAACTAATCGTTATAACATATATTGTAGGTTTAATTGTCAAAATCCACATTATATTATTCGGATATTGGTAGATTTTTAAAAGATATATAAAATGTTAATAAATTAATTCATTGGTTACGTTTCCAACCTGACCACTAATATAAGTGTGATGGCTAAATACCATAAAATACTAGTTAAGTATTAAATTTTTATTTTTGATGTATTTAATATACTCAGTGTTAGATTATTAATTTATGGGTATTGTTAATTATTAATGGCAACTTTAAGGGCTGTCAATGAATAAATTGATTATATTTTAAGTGATACTTACGAGGATCAACTAAATTTACGAAATTAGAGAGTTTGTTTATGATATGAATACAAGTAGTGATGCGTGAATTTTATTCTTATTAAAATAATTACTCTCGCTATCGTTTTACTTAGTTTATTTAAGAGAGAGTGAAATACACGAATGTCACTTTTTCCACAAACACACAATGCAAGAGACAAATACAATAGAAAGTCACCAAAAGATCGCGGAGAAATAGAAGCGACAAGGCCCCACTTTTCATAACCAAAATTTTATTGAACAAACATTGGGAGTGATATTTGGGTTAGTTTCAGCTGTGTTTGAACACTAAAAAAAATATTGAAGTTAAAATTAGAGGCATTTGATAATATTAAGTTTTAACGTTCAGTTTATTTATTTAATTGTTTTTTAAATGCCAATATTCAATTAATTATTAAACAAAAAATAATTAACAAAAAGTACTTTTATAAAATTAAAAAAGTCTAATTAAAAGATAATAATTTAAAATAATTATTAAAATGGCTAAAGCTTAGAAGTTTCCCGCTTCCGATCCTGAGCCGATCCCACTCTCGATCTAAACTAGCCAAACTTGGCCTGAATCTTTTCCTTTTCCATATTAAGAAATCACGTGTCATCTTCCAACAAGTCGTCTGTTGACATCTTCAATACCCTCATGCCTTCGGCTATGTCTCGCGTACGATATACACTCGTTTTATTTTAAGTGATTTGGTCAAAGTTTGAGATGATTGAATCATCAAAAGAAGGGTGGGATGAAGCGCTGAAACCGGATGTGGTTTTAGCACTCTTTGGACGCCTTAATTTTTTCTCGTTGGCCGCGGGTTTACATCATCGCCAAAAAGGGTGTAAGTCCGTATGTATAGGATCGATAACGAGGTTATCTACGGTATTAAGGTGCGGAATCCCTCAATACTAGTTATAGGATCTATAACGAATTCTTTCGCAATATATTAGCGAATCAATTATCTAATTGCTTTGTATCGATTATAACACTTGTTAATCTATCAATACCTAGCCTTTAGACACTAAAAAACTCTCTGGAATCGCAGCAACTTCGTTTGGCAGAAAATGGCAAAAGTCCTGAACATGAAAACCTAGTTTTTCATATATACTCGTCTCGGTTCGCAGGCTCGTGGGCTCTGCGAACTGACTCGGTTCGCAGCCCATGACGGCCCAGCGAACTCACTCAGTTCGCAGTACAAACTTGTCCTGCGAACTGACTCGGTTCGCAGTCCATCTTTGTCCTGCGAACTGACTCGGTTCGCGGTCAACCTTGGTCAACATTTTTCAGCCTTTTGATATTTAACTCTAAAATGTTTACCAAGCAATATATTTCATTTACAATTCAAAACCAATGTACATACTTGATTACAATTACTAAAAGTACTAAAACTCACTATTACAAGCTAGATCTGTTGTCACAAAACATGTCTCAAAAGACTCCCCCTTGACAATAGCTCTAGCATCTTTAAGTCTTTGTCTTCAAGTTGTCTTTGGTAATCAGTTGTAAATTTTGCTACCTGCATATATCTTCAGCTTAATGCATGTCTTCACCATTGACTGATAATCTCGTGCAACATCTTCCCAACCTTCAATCGCTGTGATCCTATTCTTGTGTAACATCAATAGGTCAGCCTTTGATAGGTTCATCAGATGTCGACGATCATAAATCTTTAAGATCTCTCTCTCTTCATTTTCAACTTCATCATCGTGTTCGAACATGAGAGCTTCCCCAGTCACAGAATCCACAGATCATCTCTTCAAATTTCCTAAGATGTCTTGAGGCATTGTCTTTAGTGGAATCTGTTGCATGCATTTCACAGCTGGATATATCTTCTTTCTACGACGCCTTCCTGTTCTTTCGCTTCTTTCTTCAAGCTTAATTGTCTTTCCGATTCTTGGCTTAATTCTTTCAAACTTCATTGACCAACCCTCAGTCTTGATAATCTTTTCGACATATCTTCCAAAAGGATCATTACTAGGGTTATTCAATTCCAATCTAGCCAAGTCTCGGATTTCAAATCTCGGCAAAGAACTGAAGACTGCAAGCTTCTTCTCAAAATATTGAACACCATCATATCTTTTTATGGCAAAAAGCTGCAAATCTGCGTCGAAGTACCAACCAATAATACCTCTTCTAGGTATACGCTTTCCAGAGATATCCATTTCACTAATCCTAGTCTTCTCCTTTTTCTTCTTCTCCAAAGGCCTAAACATCGGATTATTTTTGAGTCTATCAGGAAGATCATCTTCAGAATCAGTCGAATCGTCTAGATCTTCATCTAAATCAATCACTTTTTCTCCGTCTTCTTCCTGAATAACGACTTTAGTCTTTGAAGGGCTCACGATGTGTTCATCGATATTAGCATCGGGATCTACACCTTCGTCTAACCCAACATAAGAAATAGAAGTCCAATCTTCAGGAGGTACAAACTCTCCCTCCTTTAGATTATAGTCTACTTCTTCTTCGACTTCAGTGTCGGAATCGCTTTCATCATTCATATCTACAAGTGATAAACATGTCATGAATCAAATGAATAATATAAATTCTTTTATCAAGAGTTTCTTTATCATCTCTTTCACGAAATCACTCTCTATTACTAATCTTATATAATGTTAACTTGTCAAGATGAATCTCAAGTCAAAATCTTATATAATTAGTCTTATATAATTAGTCTTATATAATTAGTCTTATATCATTTTAACCTGTAACATAACATCTCAGGTCTAAATCGTATATAACTAATCTTATATTTTATGAACATGAAACCAATAATAATTCTTTTTAATGTAAGTCTTTCATTGATTATAAGAGTTATTACAATCAATCTAAGAATACATATTAACAAGAATTATTCCGTGGTGAATTTCTCACCAACATTACTAGCACCAGCAGCAGTACCAACACCATCACCACCAACACCACTTGTCCCAGCAGGCTCAGACTCCCCCTGAATTGTAGACGGCTCACCGGTCGTTGAAGGACCAGTCGGCTCTCTATCTTTCTGTGCATTGGGATCATCGTCTGTATCATCTCGTCTCTTCCTTCTCAGTTCATCTTCTCTGCATGCCTCATTAAATAGCAAGATCTCCCCCTGAGGCGACTTGCCCTTCAATAAATTTGTGACAAGGCCTTGCAGTCGATCAAGCTGTTTCTGCTGATCTTCAGACTCTCTGATAGAAAGCATATGAGACTTCAGGAGATGAGTGTAGGCTTCGCCTTGAGTTGCAAGCTCCTTTGCAAGAGTAGCATTCTGAGTCTCTAATATCCGAACCTGAAGTTCCAAACTAGAAATCCGCTCAGAAGCTCTCACAGAAGTAGTAGCCTGGGGTGTAGGTGTGGTTCCAGGTTGAACATTATGTTGTTCAATCTGGGTGGCAACATCCGTCAGGAGTAAGCGAGCTACGATTCTACTAGCTTTAGTAGTCTGAATCGTGACGGTAACGTCAGCAGCAGGCTCCTTCTCTGAGGTTTCAGATACCGGAGCACTCGGACGTTGCACCGCAGACCTAGCCTGCTGTTGTGTATCTTGAGCGACTGTTATAGAAATATCTATCTCAGTTTCTCATATGTAGAACGCACAACATTCAATAGAGAATAAGAAGGTTAAAAAATAACCTGGACTAGCCAAATTTACCAAAACGTGCAGCTCCACGCTCATTGACATCCAAGTTTACCAATATGTTGTGAGCAGGAGTGAAAGATCGAGCAGCCATATCTGTAGTCATAAGATATACACAACTGGTAATTAGCTCAAATAATAGGACACTTATCGAACATTAATGAATTATAAACGTTTATGTATTGTGAACAAAAGAGATCACCAAACATCGACGTTTACTATTTATTAATAACTTAATTTACTGAACGTAATTGAACGATTAAGCATACGAGACTTAATTTTCAATTATATTCTCTAAATTATATACATCGTTCGTACGTCCTAGTAATGAATCCGAAATATTATACCGCCGATAGTAAATCGGAACACGCCGCACGACTACATATGAGTCGGAAGTCTTTCGATATAATAGAACAGAATTAGTAAATTATATGCATTTCGCTTATAACAAAAAGATCTTAAGTCGAAACATATAACAAACAGTTAACAAGTCACAAATAAAGTACACGTTAAAAAAATTAAGGATAGTCAAACAAAGTCAACCCTGTTGGGTTCGCTTCGCAGGTCAAAGCGAGTCAACCATTTGGTTCGCTTCGCAGTCAACGCGAGTCAACCATGTGGTTCGCTTCGCAGTCAACGCGAGTCAACCATGTGGTTCGCTTTGCAGTCAACGCGAGTCAACCATGTGGTTCGCTTCGCAGTCAATGGAAGTCAACCATGTGGTTCGCTTCGCAGTCAATGAAAGTCAACCATGTGGTTCGCTTCGCAGTCAACGGAAGTCAAGGGTTCTGGGTTCGCTGCGAACTGAGACTGAGCTCGGTTCGCAGGAGCGTCAGGTTCACCAAGAAATTCGAAGTTGATGATCGAACAATTTTAAACGCGATTGAATGATATAAACATGTTTAATATAGTCCGATGAACAAGTTCTAAGAGTGTTAAGTTTTAATTTTCACTTATTTGTACAAAATCCGTGAAAATTCTAAACCGAAACACTTAAAGCATAAAACGATCGATTAAACACCAATTAGACGGTGTAATCGAGTGATGCTTACTTCAAAAGATGCGTAATCGAAAGTTGTAAATATTCTACGGAGTGAAAAACACGATCTGGTGCTTTGGATTTTGAAAATTTTAGAAAAAGATGGCTCGGTTCGCTAAAATCTCGTGTCGCAGAAGAATTTCAGTTCGCAGGGTTGGAAAGTGAGAAGTGAGCTCGCAGGACCTGTTCCTTTTATACCCAAATCTCAATTCGCAACGTTGACTAGTCAACTTCGCAAGTTTGACTTTTCATGCAAATTTAGTTGTAAATATAAATTGAACTTTTGCAAGTCAACATTTTGAACTTTCCAATGCGTTTTTGTCACATTTATTCAACACAGAACAATAAATGACAGATTAACTTATTTTTCAAAGGATAAATACAAACCAAAAATAAAAACGTACTAAATAAATAAACAAGTTAATGAGTGGTATCAAGTACCATTTTATTAATAAAAACAAAAAGAATAAACACTACATATTTTTGGCGTCAAGAGTTTATCTGCATCGGGATCATATTAGGAAGAATAAGCTATACCTTATTATTTATTAAACAAGTCTAAGAAGATTGTTAGTACATGAAAATCAAATAAATTACAGAAAAATTACAACTTAACCATTTATGAACTTATATTTATAAGATTATAACTTAGTTACCTTTATCCACATGGAATAACATGTTCTTTGAACATACTATTATATTAATGAGAATGTATTATTCACCAAAGTGAACGTTCATTTGTCATCGACAGTTCAAGATGATTACCGATATTATGATCCATATAAACAAATTATTCAACGATTTCCAAGCAAACCTTTATTGTTAGTATGCATGTTAACTAGTGTGGGCCAATAAATGATATACTGAGAAATCAAGTATAACTCATAACACTGTATCATTTATGTTCAAGGTAGAGGTTACTAAATGATGCACTTTTCGTAACATATAACATATCCTTGAGTTATTTGAAGGTTTTTGACAAACATCAAACAGATTTTGAAGATACTAGAGGTTCTAGATCTGTACGAAGTACAACAAAAGATCCCTTAGTATGAGCAAAATAGGTTTGAGACCATTGGCGAAACTAAAGGCTTCAGATCTGTACATAGTACAACAAAGTCACCAGTAGTTTTACTAATAGTCATTATTCTAACTATTTGTCAGTTCATATATTCATACTTTGATAACAGTGTATGACGATACTATCAATCTCAAATTAAGACTTATGCCATACATCATATAATAGGTCACACTGGATAACATGCAAGAGAATTAATGCCTATTAAATGCTCAGAAATCATAGCATAATTTGTCTACCAGTACATCATATAATGAATCTGTCTAGACTTAAATTTATTCTTATCCAATTATAACATATGGAGAAAGGTGTATAACACAATAAATATAAGTACCGTCCTGGTTGTAAAGATGTAACTTTAATGTGACTTACCAGAATCTACTAACATATCTAACTTAAGACTTATACTTATTATTATTAAGCCTATTCTCCCAATGTACTATCACTTCCCAGCAAATAAAAACTTAAACTTTTTATGATTTATATTCTTTGTGTACTTTATAGAAGGCGATTCCCCTTAGGTAAAAAGCAAATGAATGCCATACGCTAACCCTTTTTTTTTTTTTTTTTTTTTTTTTTTTTTTTTTTTTTTTTTAAAGAAAAGACCTTACAAACTATTACATTCTTCTTTGGAAGATAAGTTATTCTGGATTTCTCATTCCATTCAGTTGAACTAATGTCTCAAAACGAGCCCTGTCGAAAGCTTTAGTGTATAGATCTGCCAAGTTGTCAGAAGAGGCAACTTTGACTAATCTAATAAGCTTCTTCTCGGCACAATCTCGAATAAAATGATGACAAATACCAATGTGTTTCGTCTTGCTGTGCTTTACCGGATTATTGGCTATAGAGATCGTCGATTCATTATCGATCATCATTGGAGTGTCGGTAAAGTTTAGTCCGTAGTCTCGCAGTTGCTGCTGTATCCACAATACTTGGGAACAACAGCTGCCAGCTGCAACATACTCAGCTTCACATGTAGAAATGGCTACTGAGCTTTGCTTCTTGCACTGCCAAGACACAAGTCTACCTCCTAGGAATTGACATCCTCCGGTCGTAGACTTTCTATTTTGGTTGCATCCACCATAATCCGAATCAGTATACGCAACAAAATCTAAGTCTCCTTCAATCGGATACCAAAGTCCCAGCTTCGGCTTTCCCTTGAGGTAACGAAAGATTCTCTTTACAGCTTGCATATGTGACTCTTTCGGATCAGCCTGATATCTTGCGCAAATACAAACAGCAAACATAATGTCAGGCCTAGAAGCAGTCAAATACATTAGTGATCCAATCATAGCCCTATATAAAGTAGGATCTACATTCTGATCACTCGATGTATCAGGACCGAGTCCGTGATTTTCTGGAATAGGAGTCTTGTAGATACGAGATTCATCCATCTTAAAACGTTCTAACAACTCATGTGTATATTTAGATTGATGAATAAAGAATCCATCTTTCTTTTGGTCAACTTGTAACCCTAAGAAAAAGTTCAACTCTCCCATAGCAGACATCTCAAACTTTCCCTTCATAACTTGCTCAAATTCTTGACACATCTTTTCGTCAGATGACCCAAAGATAATGTCATCAACATATACTTGAACAAGTATAAAATCCTGCTTCTTCCATTTCACAAAAAGTGTACTATCAATTCTTCCTCTTGAAAAACCATTCTCAAGAAGATAAGTTGATAGTGTTTAATACCACGCCCTTGGTGCTTGATGTAATCCATACAGAGCCTTATCAAGACAATATACTCTATTTGGATACATTGGATCAGTAAATCCTGGTGGTTGAGAAACATACACCGTTTCCTTGACCTTGCCATACAAAAAAGCACTCTTAACATCCAGCTGATACACTTTCATTTTCTTTGAAGCTGCAAATGCTAAGAACAACCTAATTGCCTCAAGCCTAGCCACAGGTGCAAACACTTCATTGTAATCAATTCCTTCTTGTTGGTTGAAGCCTTGAACGACTAGACGAGCTTTATTGCGAATCACGATTCCCCGATCGTCTTTCTTACACTTAAAGACCCATCTAGTACCAATTGGATATTCACCACATGGTAAATCAACCAACTCCCAAACTTGTAGTTTTGAGAACTGAGAAAGTTCTTCCTGCATTGCTTCTACCCACGAGTTGTCCTTCAACGCCATTTGGACATTCTTAGGCTCAACTTGTGAGATAAAGCATGAATATAGACATAGATTTGTAACCCCTGTCTCTTTCATTTCAGCATATAGGCTAGTGTACTCAGATACACTAGACCTGGTTTGAACCGGTGCATTCGGATCACCAATGATATTTTCAATTGGATGATTTTTGTTAGTTCTTGTTGCCGTCACTGGTTCAAGTTCTATTTCTTCTTCTGGATTTGTGCCAATCTCCCTCAATAGAGGTATATTTTCATCAGAAGATTGTTGTGTGGCACTCGTTGAAGCATGATTAGGATCTACAAAAGTTGTATCTCTAGGAACATTCGATGTTGGTGTAGGGCCAATATCCCCATCACCCGACAATAAATGTTCAGAGATTTCTGAGTCAACTTTGTAGTCACTGATTGGGACATTAAAAGACTTAAAGAGATCTGAATAGTCGAATTGCCAATCTAATCCCTTATGTACGTCATGTGTGTAGCTCGTAACTTCAATGTTATAAACTATCTCCACACGTCCCGTTGCTTTATTGAAGACACGTTTGTTTGGTGAATTAGGCACATAACCTAGGAAATATCCTTCGTCAGCCTTCTCACCAAATTTCGGTTGAGTGCTAGTCTTCAGCAAAGTACAAGAAACTCCAAAGGGTTCAAACCCTTTTAAGTTTGGTTTCTT
This sequence comes from Gnaphalium uliginosum, assembly GCA_963930675.1. Taxonomy (NCBI): domain Eukaryota; kingdom Viridiplantae; phylum Streptophyta; class Magnoliopsida; order Asterales; family Asteraceae; genus Gnaphalium; species Gnaphalium uliginosum. Next base: position 35,894,259 of record OZ005685.1, read on the forward strand.
ATTGTTCAAAAGCTCATAACAAGTCTTATTCTGCTTTTTAAACGTAAGAACCCTGTTCAGAACATGACATGCTGTATTCACCGCTTCAGCCCAGAAAATGACCGGAAGCCTTGAATCTGCAAGCATTGTTCTAGCTCCTTCAATCAACGTTCTGTTTTTCCTTTCAGCAACACCGTTCTGTTGAGGTTCATACGATGCACTGAATTGATGTTGTATTCCTTTGCTTAAACAATAGACATTGAACGTTGAATTCTTGAACTCTGTTCCATTGTCACTACGAATTCTCTTAACTCGTGTTCTATAGACATTCTCTATTAGATCTAGGAACTCCATAAGAATACCGGGAGTCTCATCCTTAGATCCCAAAAAGAATACCCAAGAGAATCTAGAGAAATCATCTGTGACAACTAAACAGTACCATTTGCCACCTATGCTTCTTTTGCTTATTGGGCCAAAAAGATCCATATGTAGCAATTCAAATGGCGAGGAGATTGAGTTTTCAGTCTTAGATCTGTGTGGTTTTTTATGTTGTTTTCCTTTCATGCAAGGAACACACTTATCTTCAGACTCGAAACGTTTTTGTGGTACACCCAGAACTAAACAATTCTTGGTTATATAATTCATTTTTCGAAAGTTCAGATGAGCCATTCTCCTGTGCCATAAAAGTGCGTCTGCATCTGAAGCCTTGGATAAAAGACATGTAGATTCCATTGAAGTATTAGGAACAGCCATGTTGATGGCATAAATGTCCTTCTTCCTTGGAGCCCTCATCAATATCCAATTTTCCGGAATGGTGAAACCCGGCTTCAGGACTAAGGCTTCTGTCTCATTGAAATGTACAGAATGACCTTTATCACAGACTTGGGAAACACTCACTAGGTTGTGAGTTAGTTCTTCAACGTAATTCACATCCTCTAGAGTCAAAGTTCCATTTGAAACTTTTCCTTTCCCAGTTATTACTCCTCCTTTATCACCAGCGAAATGAACTTGCTGTTTCATCCCACCTTTGAAGTCCTTCAGTAGACTTCTTTCACCTGTCATGTGCCGAGAACAACCACTGTCTACATACCACCAGCTGTCCTTGTTCACAGTCTGCTCCTGCACATAACAAGTTGTACACAATTAGTTCTTAAGAGGGACCCAAGCCATTACGGTCTTGGCTTGTCCCTTATCATCCACAATCTGAACTTCCTTAAAGTAACCATAACTATTATTGTCAATAGTCTTGGTAACTGCTAAAGAAGTTAGAGGTTGTTGATGATCTGAAGTCTTATGCCTCTGAGGAGAGTGAGTTGAAAACCTCTTAGGCACATAATCAACTTTATGTGTATGTGAAGTAGAACCACTTTTAAATTGACTATGGTTTCTACTTGGAGTCCTAAATCTCGACGGTGTCTTATCTCTAGGCTTAGTGTCATTTAGAGAATAAGATCGTTTAGGTTTAGGCGGAGAGACACTATGAGTAACATCTCTTTTCAGAATGTTCACAGGTTTACTACCTAATCCTGGTTTGGTACCTAACCTGTCTACATTTGAACTAGAGACTTTTGGTGTCTCATTGTTATTCACGAGCCTAATCGATGTTTCCAACTTCTTGTTAGGACAACAAGAAGCCACATGTCCCTTTTGGTGACATTTGAAACAGGATTTATGCTTTCGTGACTTAACCCCTTTTGCCTTTTCGTGTTCAGTCTGAGTTTCAGACACTAAAGGTACATCTTGTTCCTTAATAACCTTATCATTTATGTCAGTATCAACCATCATTCCACTCGAGACAAATTGTACTTTAGGGAATGGTGTGTTCTTACTAACATCAGATGATAGATCTTTATGAACAACCTTCTGTGTCTCTAACTTTTCAGACTTCTTAGTTACTAACTCCTCAGGTTTAGTATCTACATCCATCATTTCTAAGTCAACAGAAGTAGTGTAATTTGAATTAAATGGAGGAGGTACATCAGTGTATCCTAATCCAGTCTTATCCTTAACACTACGTTGAGCCTCAATTATAGAGTCCATAGTTAAAGAAGAGGTTCTATAACTCTCAAACTTACGATTAAGCTCAACCAATTTCAGTTTTGACTCAGCTAACTCATTATCTTTATTGGCCATACTTTGATTTAAGTCCCTTAGATTTAAGTACAAACCATCAATCTTAACACATTGCTCATTTATAGTGTCTCTTAAAGTGGTCTTATCAGCAGCATCAGACTTAATCTTTTCTTTTAGAGCTAGTTTATCCTCACTAAACCTTTGAGCATCACATTTAGCAATTTCTAATTCAGATTTCATCGTATTATATGAATCAGCAAATACACTAACTTGTGATTGCAAACTAGTAACTAGATTACAGACATCAACAAGAGTAAGCAAATCAAGACATACCATTTTCTTGTCTGTTTGAAGTTCAGCCATATGTGCTACGAAATCATCTGGACTCATATCCTCAGTTGAATCCATGTATAGCACATCATCATCACTTGCTTTTGGTGTGACTTCTGGCACCCTTACATGATAATCCACATCAGTCGGCATATAGGATGTAGATTCAGCAGCTTTCTCTTGATTATCTATCTCAGCCATAAGAGCTTGCTCAGGCTGAGCAGACCAATCATAAGAACCATCAAGCTGTTGAACCACCAAGGCTTTGGATGCTAAAGAACTTCCCGAGCCTTGTCTTCCATTGCTGACATCAACCTTTGGTCGTTGACATTCCCGAGCAAAGTGTCCGTAACCTTGACAGTTATAACACTTAACTTTGGACTTGTCAAACCCTGGTCGATTTCCAACCACCTTTCTACCAGTACGCTTCAAGAAATTTTTAACTCTCCTTGACACCAAAGCTAGTTGCCACTGGAGATCCATTTCTTCAAGGTCATCAGGGTCTATCTGATCATAATCTTCATCAAACATAGCTGGATCATTGATTTCCCCTTGAATGTAATTCTCATAGGAAGCGACAAAAGAAGCAAGAACAGACAATTGCTGTTCAGCAGATTTCACACTCATCGACATCTTCTGATGCCCTTGAGGTGACTTCTCAGTAGATTTTTCTTTTGTATCACTTCCAGATGAAGCGATAAAACACAAATCCTCAGTTATCAATTCACCCTTTTCTCCAGTATCACCAACTAGCAAAGCAGTGGTTGAACTGGATGATGCATTAGAGAGAGTTGATTTACCATGATATAGTCCAGGATTCTGTAATTGATCAGAATCTGACTCTCTCGTCTTGTTGGTGAAATCATAACCTCTGAGCTTATCAATAGCTTGCTCCAGAGTCATTGTAGCATACCGCTCTTCATTATCCTTGAGCATAACTCCATGCATTTCCCATTTATACGGTAAACCCTCAATAAACTTGTCGGTTTTCTCCGTATCAGAATAGAAAATCTCATGGTCATCTAGCTCACTCAACAGATGGTAGTATCTTGTGGTGTAAGCATCAAGATCTTCTCCCTTAAAAGCTTTAAACACAGTAAACTGCTTCTTTAGGAGATTCATCTTGCCTGCTTTTACTTGTGGACTTCCCTCACATCTTTTCTCAAGAGCAATCCAGAGTGCTCTAGCAGTGTGAAAAGATTTCAATTGATGATTGATTTCCTTAGGTAAACTCATTTTGATTGAAGAATGTGCTTTGTTTTCAATCTCAAAGTCTCTCTTCTGGTTATCATTCATTCGATTGTAGGGAACAATTACAGTTGCATTTTCAACAACGGTTGTAGGTGCAGTGTATCCATTTTTGATACACATCCAGATTGACAAATCATGGAATCGACAGTATGATTCAAACCTGTCTTTCCATCCATAGTAATCCTCAAGTCTAAGCAATTTAGGTGGAACATTAGATTTTCCAATCTCGTGGTCCATCTCAATCATTTTACTTAAGTCAGACATTTTTGTCAATCACAAAAGTTAAAAAGTCACAAAAATCAGAAGTTTCAGTTCGCAGGAATCTCAGTTCGCAGGAACTCACTTCGCAAAACTCAGTTCGCAGAAACTTAACTCAGTTCGCAACTCTCAGTTCGGTTCGCAAACTCGGTTCGGTTCGCAAGAGATCTCGGTTCGCAAAACTCAACTCAGTTCGCAAATCTCAGTTCGCAATTCTCACTTCGGTTCGCAAACTCGGTTCGGTTCGCAAGAACTCAGTTCGGTTCGCAGCTTTCACTTCGCAGGAACGGCTGAAACCCTAAACTCAGTTCGCGAAACGGCTGAAAAACCCAAAAACGAAAAGTCAGTTATTTTTACGATTAAAACTTGTGGTTTTCGATCGTAAACCAAACTAAAAACGTCCAGAGAATGATTTTGGTCGTAAATAAAGACGTAATGCAATAAAAACAACCCGAAATCACACGTTATTATCCTAAATAACCTCGAACCAAAGCGTATCTAGCCTCAAGCTCTGATACCAATTGTAAGTCCGTATGTATAGGATCGATAACGAGGTTATCTACGGTATTAAGGTGCGGAATCCCTCAATACTAGTTATAGGATATATAACGAACTCTTTCGCAATATATTAGCGAATCAATTATCTAATTGCTTTGTATCGATTATAACACTTGTTAATCTATCAATACCTAGCCTTTAGACACTAAAAACCTCTCTGGAATCGCAGCAACTTCGTTTGGCAGAAAATGGCAAAAGTCCTGAACATGAAAACCTAGTTTTTCATATATACTCGTCTCGGTTCGCAGGCTCGTGGGCTCTGCGAACTGACTCGGTTCGCAGCCCATGACGGCCCAGCGAACTCACTCAGTTCGCAGTACAAACTTGTCCTGCGAACTGACTCGGTTCGCAGTCCACCTTTGTCCTGCGAACTGACTCGGTTCGCGGTCAACCTTGGTCAACATTTTTCAGCCTTTTGATATTTAACTCTAAAATGTTTACCAAGCAATATATTTCATTTACAACTCAAAACCAATGTATATACTTGATTACAATTACTAAAAGTACTAAAACTCACTATTACAAGCTAGATCTGTTGTCACAAAAAATGTCTCAACAAAGGGCGGCGTTCAGGTTTTCTTCATCGTCATCCGCCAACTCAACATCTATATCGTCTAAATCCACCGTTTATCTCCGTTTGTTCCGCCTTCCGACTACAGCCGCCTCGGGAACCAACCACTTTGGTTTATCCCTAAAAAAATCTCAAGTTCTTTCATGACAAAAATTCGCTTTTACCTCATCTTAGTATGTATCCAAGACCCGCAACCGAAAATCTTCAATGGCTTCACCGCTATGTTTTTACGACCCAACCTTTCCCAAATTCCGTTGTACTTTTAACACCTTTGATTCAAATATTTCCACTTCGATGATATCTTGTCTTTGTTGCGGTGGACAGCATTTTCGGTGACGACACGCTTATTGTACTCGTTCAACACCAAGTAACAAAAAGAATCAGATGCTTGGTCGTTTCCTCGGTTCGGGCATTCAGATATACAAATCCAACATTTAGCCAAAAGTAAGTCTTCGTCACTCGTCCAATTATTGCAGACCGTAATTACTTTTTTCTTTTTTGGCTCGTCGGGTTGTTTGGATTTGGATTTAAACGGGCCTTTTCTTTGGCGAGACGACGTAGGTGTCTCGCCTTTGGCGATTGTTTAGATGGTGGCGCTTGTGCTTACTTCCATAACATGAATTCGTTATACGTTTCAGGTGTCATTTGGGTTTATTGTTGAGTCATTTGGGGATATTGTTGAGTCATTTGGGGATTTTGTAAAAAGTGGGTTGATGGAACTTGCGTTTGAGGTATTTTGTAGGTTTGACCAGACCCTGACATTTGGGCGTTTGACAAGGTTGGTGTTGCGCAGTTGTACGAAGGGGGAAATGGTTTTCATTGCGAGTGTAGATGGTATGGTGATTGTTCGTTGTTTTGCGACATTGTTTGGAGAATTATAGTGAAGATATTGTAAGTAATTGAGTTATTGGGTGTGAAAATGAAATGGGTAAAGGGTTGTATGAACTTTTACCCACGGGTACGGTTTACGTTGGTGGGTCGCGGGCTAGTGATGGGTAAACCCGACCCCCGAACCTAAAAAACACATTATAGTTTTTCACAAGTGGATTTGTATAAATTATCAAATATGTATGTACATAAAATGGTTAATTTTAACAATATATAATGAAAATATTCATATAGATAACAAAAAGTATAATATTCGTGTCTCGAATAGCAAAACTGTTGAACGATTAAGAAAAAAAAATCAAATAAATTGATAGTTATCGAACTATTAGTTTGTAGGTTTTAATTTTAACAATTTAATTCGTTTAAAATTACGATCCCTTGATTTGGACATGTTTTAGAACACTTTTTTATTAAAATTATATATATATATATTTTTATTATTTGATAAATTATTGATATTATTTAAAATCCGCGGGTACGGGTGTGAAAATAAATCCGCCAACAAATATCCGCGGATTTGCGGGTCAATAAAAACCCGTGCGGGTGGGTCATGAGTTTGGCGTTGGTTTTGGTTTATCCATACCCGTGACCCGCAGGTGCCATTTCTATGTAAAGATATTTGTTTGAAAAAGAAAAACATATTTTTTTGAAAAAGGTAAAAAAAAAAAGCTTGTTTTTTATTTTTTATTTTTATATTAAACAATCCGTTGAAAATCGAATAAAAAATATTAAAAAGGCGACACAATCAGCATTTCAGGCCGAATGCCGACCTTAAACGTCGACAGAGTGTGGTGAACGTCAGATCCCAACATTCAATTCCTTGAGTGGCAACGCTTGCCCACTCTCACTCCATGTGCTCTAAAAGCACAGAGAGTGAGATTATCCAAATTTTGTTCACTATATTTTAAAAAATGAGTTTCTATTTTCTACGTGCAAAAATATATAATTAGTACCCAATTACATTGGGTGATGATTTGTACACCACCTATTTTTTGCCAGACATCATCAAAATATTATTTTAGACATTTTTGCTCTTAATACATCTCCAATATCTACACCAAATGTTTACACAATTTTAATGTCAAAGATTTAACATTTATCACATCAAACACGATTTCACTCTAATGTATGAACCAAATACTTGCACCAAAAGACTATTTCACCCCATTTTGCACTAGATTAACATATTAACTTTGTTTCAATTAAGTGAGTTAGATCTAGATTATATTAGTTATTAATTTAAGTTATCAATTTCATAATTAGTTAACTATACCATTCATGACATTTAAAGAAAAAAAATAATAAAAAGCTAAACCATATTCAATATGGTACAATTTTTATAGATCTTATTTAGCTTGTTCCAATTATATACTTTTTATGAACTAATTTTTAGTTTTTATTTTGATTATTCATACATGAATGTATTGTAAAAATTTGCTTTGATGAGTAGTGTTACATCAAATTTGATGTAAATGAGGTGTTGAATAGTGTTACACCAAATTTTTATACCATTTTGGTGTCTTGATTGGAAGAGAATCACACTAAATTTTTATATCAGTGTAAATTGAGTTTTGATGATTACATTGGAGATTGGAGATGACTTTAAGATTGTAAAGAAGTGTTTGAGTAATTTTAATTTGAAGGGTAAAAGGATCTTAAAAAATATTTTAGTGGTATTTTGACCTTAAGATCTTGAAAACACCACAATTACATTTGACCAATCAACAAATAGTTATCAAAACCTGTGTTTTGTTAAAAATTAATCTCAAAATAATATTCTTTAAATTCTAAGATACAAGATCAATGAGAGCAGGTGCATATATATTATACACAAATTTTCTTCAAAACCAACTTTTATGAAAATAAAGAATATAAAAAAGACAAACTATAATATTTTATAAAGTAGTGTTTATATATAAAAAGAATTTGACTGGTAGAAGCTATCTCTCATGATTCACAACCATAACAGCCTGCCATATCAGACCATACTATACATATGCTCTTCATGTCACCAATAACGTTTGTTCTTTTTGATTTTTTTCAATGATCAAAGGTTCCACCACCACCGGACCACCGTCCACTTTCACCGGACAATCCGGAACCAACTACTTTTTGGCTTGTTTTGGGTTTTCAAGCAAGAAGAAAAAACAGCCTAAAGATATAAAAGTCAACTCAAAGAGCCGGCGCCGGCGTTGGTTCTATAAGTTGACTAGCTTCAAATTCAAGAAACTGGCAGCGGTCAAGGTCGTGAAATCAGATATGAAATGGGAAATTCAAGTGGTGGAAGAAGATGCAAAGTTGACCAAGAAATGGACCGATTCAGTTAAGTGTCAAAATGGGTCAAACGGGTCATACCGTACCCGTCGGAAAGAAATGAAACTAGACTTGCCGGTGAAAAAGTCAGTGACGATTTCTCAGCCTCTGGTTTCTTCCCCTTTGAATGCGTTGACTCATTCAATACCTTTACGAACGTCGAAGGGGAAGAAACATGTGTCAGCTCTGTCCAGTGTTACTACTGGAACAATAGACAGAGCTAACGACGGAGTTTTGGACAAAAGTCACAAAACAAGACGAGAGATTGACTCTATATATGGTATGTCAATAATACTAGTGATATTGGTTGTAATGATGTTATGGGGCAAGTTATGTGCAATTCTTTGTACTTCTTCATGGTTTTTTATTGCCTCGCGTTTGGGATCAGTTAGGGGACCGTCCGTGGTAGCTTCGACGGAGAAACTATTGTCGGAAAGTAATAATAAGTTGGAATTGGAGTCGATGGAGTACAAGAAAAAAGTTGTTTTGGAAGGACTTCTTCAAAGAAACAATAACCGTAATATTGTTGGTCGTTCAACAAGATTGTAGTTGGTGTTTACACAAAGTAATGTTTTTTTCCTTTTCTTTTTATTCACAAATTCATTTTGGTTTTTTGGGGGGGTTTTCAAATGTTTAAAAGGGATCAAATCGTACATATAAATTTTGAATTTTTGTACTAAAGATGGTTTTGGAAGTCAACGTGATCGATTGTTTAAAGCAACATTATTTTCCTTTTTTTTACCTACAAACTATATCATTTATGTAACTCAAACATACATACACGCATTGTTTCTAACGAAACTTAAACTCGCAATCTACTGGTCGATGAAATAATCACATACCGCTAGACTGACTTTTTGATCTAACCAATGTGCTTTTGATATAGCGATCTAATTCGAAAGATAGATATGGTGTATATCAACCAAGTGGTTGATGGTTCGATACACATTTCATTATTTCAAACAAAATATGTATATATGATGTGCGAACAAGCCGTTTAAGAGAAAAAAAAGTAACAATTACATTATTAGATACTTTCACAACAAGGATCACGTATTATATATAATTCCAACTTTAATTAGAACTTGGTAAAGCACAACAATCTTTTTTAAAAAAGGTACCTTTTACGGTCCTACATTTAAACATATAGTCATAAATTTCAATAAAATACATGTAAACATTTTCCCACTACCATAAATTCGTTTCCGTAATAAGGTCCATACTTTTCTTTACAGACGAAAGGGTAAACGGTTAGACAGATAGAGTTTTTCATGTTCAAGTTATTTAGAAATGACGAGTGTTTTTATTTACATGTATACGACCTGATTGGATATTCTTGTGATTATTTTCGACCCCTTTTCCTGACGAAATGCTACACACCAAATCTATCATGTATATTAAGATAGAGATAGATGGATTGACTACAACATGTTCTAAAACAATTTCAGTACACTTTCTCCACATTCTACTTTTCTGTAATGACACGGTCAAAATTTGACTTTCAACATATTTGGTATCATTGACATATTGTCACACTACTATTTGGGAATTCACTAGTTGGGTATCAAAATTATGGCGGTTTCCGATCTAAGTCTTATGGCGGTTTCGAAATAGTGTTACTTTTAATTCTCATCTTATGAGGAAAAGTGACATTTTCGATTCCATTCGTATATGTTCTTTCTATTGGCTTAAATGTAGAGGTCGTAAAGTTAATTGTTGGAACTCTTGGCTAAACAAGCCTGTGTAATTTCTCTTCTAGCTCCTTGTTAGAGAGTTCTTGTTTTTAATAAAATTCGTTGTTGTAAAAAAAATTAGTGGGGTATCAAACACATATAGAGTTTTCATTAGTTGGGTATCAAACACATTAAAACCATTTTTTAGTCGTTAGAGATTTAAACAAAAACTAGCAGGGCCACATCTTTTTATGTAAAGATCCAGTGACCTAAACAGAAGTATAAAACTTTGCAACACTAAAATTGGAGATTGCAATTCAAAGAAGCTTGAATTTGTCCGTAGCTATTGTTACGGTACGAAATGGCCCATTCTACCTGGTATTGTCATGTACTACCATATCGATACCAAAAGTTTTAGAATATGTGTCTGATTAACATGTCATTTAGCACCGTTTTGGAACAGGTTTGCATGAGTTAGGTGCTAGACGACACTGTGTAAATAAAGTTAGAAAAACCGTTCGATCCTTACAGAATTAACACACTTGCATACTTGATCACTATACTATCTTTAGCTTTATTTCGCCCTTCGTATGATCCTAACAATTTCATTTGAGTCATTCATTTTCTAGACATACAATTGTCCACCGGCCACCAAAACAATGTTGGTGGTTGATAACTTGATATCGATAACTTTGAACTACAATTATTAGACGAATAGCACAATTAATTTTCAACCATCACCAAACACGGTTATTTCAATTTTACATTAAACCATTGCTTGTTACACTCGTAATTTACTTAAGAATAGTTTGCAAAATATCTGTTAACTATTTATTTTTAACTTTCATATGAGATAGTACCAAAGAAAGCCAAAAGTTTAACATTATATAAAGTCGTGGGGTGTTTTCATTATTTGCAACAAATATTGAAATGATTTCAAACCGAGATACAAAATAAATGGGCCTAAACTTTGTTGGGCCAACTTCTTGAAATGATTCAGCCCATTTGATTTGATTTGATTTTTGAAAAAAAACCCACTTGAATAAGTATCACACTGACGTTAGGACATGTTTGTTAGGAGGGAATGACAAAGAATGGAATCAAATTAGAGAAGGAATCAAGGAGAAATGGAATGAGTCTAGAGAAACATAATTAATTTCATTGTTTGTTAACAACAGAAAATTGAAATAGAAGAATGGACCTGAGAATCATTCTCATGTTTGGTAAATTTATGAACGAGAATGGATTGAATTAATTTGTTGCACAATCAGGTTAGAACCCAAAAAAGAAAAACATAATCATCAATATCATAAACACAATATGGTTGAAGTTCATATCTTGTAGGTTGTAAATAGTTACGAAAATAGCAAAATATGCAATAATGCCTGAGATATGTGAAGATGTAAAGAACAGCAACACTGGAGAGCAGCACTATGACGATGTGCAGACAAGTAGAAGCAGGGAATAGTATGAGTGATGAAGATGATAAGAAGAAATTGAATTGGGGCTAGGGTTTGTGACCACTTTGTTTTTCCGTGTTTTTTTAATTGCAACCTTCATTCCTCCGTAGAATGCACTCATGCCTTGTTGACTCATTCTCTTCATTTCTCCACTTTTTTCAGGGAATTAAGAAGGGGAAAGAGAATCAAAAATCCATTCTCCTTTTCCATTCATCCCTACCAAACACACCCTTAGGGTTTTGTTCATCGCTATCCTCTCACTGTAAACACATACAAACCTTCGCTCGATTCAAGAATCCACTTATGCTCTGCTCACGTAATTGCTTTGTAGGTTTATAAAGAAAGCCGATAAGCTTGATAAGCCATTGCAGCAGCAATGACAAAGACAGACTTGCACATGTACTTGTAGAAGACGCTAAAAAGGTATAAAACTTGAAACTTTTATTTGTCTACAACATCTCCGGCACTTAAGTGCCGGGACCTAATTGATTTGTTGACTTCCTAGGATATCGAGATCTCTTCAAAATTGTAGATGCATCCATAAACAATATCCCAGGGTTGACTTATTTTATCCCTTAATTTTCTTGTCCACTACAATCTTCGCTACATCCTATGCCCTCAAGTTCTTCAAGTCCGGATTCATGGATAAGCCTTCTTTTTGCTCCGTCCGTGGAGCGTATGAATTTCCTGGAATGTAGATAGACCAAAATTAAGATGGACTGGACGTTTGAATCAATTGAATAAAAAAATGCTGAATATATCCAGATATATGGTCTGCTGGTTAGCCTCATAAATGTAAGAAAAATTACTATATCCTATATTCAAAGGAAAGAAATGAATCTGGAATATTTGCCTTATGTAACACGTTGGGATTATTTAGCTACTATGTTCACAGAAGCAATAACTGTAGAGCGGAGACAAGACACTAAAAGTGTCGTTTGACGATATAGTAGGTGTCGAGGCTTCGATTAGTTTTATTTAGGTGATTTGTCCAAAATTTGCTTATGGCCTTAGTTTTAATTAATGATCATGTATGAATAATTTTATGATTAAATTTTATGTAGCCTTATGAGATATTTCAAGGCGGTACAAGAAACAAAAAGAAAAATGAATGTTCCCAAATGGGCTTCTACTTACAGGTTCTCGGGGAACTGGAAAAATCATTTCGGTCCTTTTGTCCAGACCACTAGCATATCATATTTTTTTTCGTACAAAAATGATGCTCTAGTGGTTCGGGCAAAAACATTGACCAAAGTGCTTTTTCAATTGCTCATGAACTTGCCAGTAGAAGCCCATTTGGCAACATTCCCCTGTATTTCCTGTACTATTTGTGATCTTGAAATATCCCATAAAATTTAGTCAAAAAGTTAGTCATGCACAATACTTAATTAAGGTCATAATCAGATTTTGGGTAAATCACCTTAATAGAACTAGTCGTTGCAACCTCGACACCTTCAATATCGTCAAACGATACTTTTAGTATCTGGTCTCCCATTTGAGTAGTGAGGATTGTGGCGGACATGACAATTAAGAGATCAAACCTCTTGACCCATTCAGACTTTTGTTTTAGAGATGAATACTTCTTCGGGAAATCCCGATTGACTCTAGCAACTCAATGAACCAATTAGTTCCCGGCCAAGTAGGTGTCGGAGATGTTGTAGACAAATAATAGTTTGATTTTGTATGTTAGGAATTTGATTGGTTTAGTAAGAAAGAACAAAAATGAGATACAGTGTAAATGTTAGTTTCATCAATGTGATTCAAATTAATCGATTGCTCAACTGATTTTCTATTTGGTTGAAATATCAATTTATTTTTGTTTCCTCAATGAATTTGTTGTCTAAGTTCTATTGATGTAAAGATACTATTGATGTTTGCAATTTAAGACGAGTTTTGGGTACCCCACCCACCAATCAAACTGGAAGTCAAGGTACATGTGTTTTTTGATTCGAAAGTTAAGGAACATGTTGGAAATTCGATATTTTTAGACAGTTCTTTATTGCTTTGATTTTCAATAACCACTTCGGATTTGGTGATGCAAAAAATGGTAAAGCCCTCATGAACTCTACAAAAAGTTTCCCTCTTTTTGTTCAACTTCTGTTTGTGATATTTCCAGTAGGAATCTAAGAGAGTACTATTGGCTAATCGTCCCGAGTTCGGACATTAATTAATAAAGATGATTACTAGAAGTGAAAGCATCATCTACCATATTCATGACACCAGATGGAATCAGAGATGATTGAATATTTTTGCATTTCAGCCAAATTTTCAATTCAGCCATCACTTTATATCATCAGGCAGCCCCTTTCCTTTCCTAGTATATGAGCACGAGATTAACGATTTCATTTTTCACTTATTACCAAGGTTGTAAAAGTCGGAAGCCGGGGGCAAGTCGGACGGGGCCTCGTAAGGACTAGTCGGCCAAGTCGGGGACTAGTCGGATTTTGACTTTTGTTGATTTTTTTACATTTAAATAATAAATTTCAAAATTATATGTTTAAATATAGATGAGAACCATAAACATAAACATAAATAAACATAGACTTTAACATAATCGTCTTGAAACATAAACATAATAGTTCACGTGGTAAAAATAAATAAAACATAAATATGTGTTACTTGATTCATTCTTCATTTGGTGTGTCTGGATGTTATTACTGATGTCGTGCAAGTGATGAAGGTGTCGTGGAGGTGTCTGATAGAAAGCGAATTGCAAATAGAGGTTCATATGTGGGTATTAAAACCCTAATTTTAATTTATCATAAAAGTTGACCAGCATTGACTTTTGCCCAGAAACCTGACTTGACCGGACTTTGACCCAAATATCCGACCTAGACCGCCTAAGACCCGAATTTGACCGATCTGACCCGACTTTGACCGTTGACCTGACTTTTTTGAGCGACTTGGCTCAGGTCGAGTCGTGACCTTCCCTGGAACTAACTAGTCGGCGACTAATCCCTAGTCGGCCGTCTTTTGCAACACTGCTTATTACATAGATCAACCTTTTGGATTGTGTGAAGCATATCTTCTCAAGGCATGGTCAAGCTGACCCATCTTATTACTTGCCCAAGACTGTTGCAAGAATCAGGGTTTATCTCTTATCAGCATGAATTTTCATTCTTTACAACAAATATGCTCTTAAGTATGGTGGTCAACCCAAAATTTGCGTCTTTTATTTTCTTTCTTTTAGTATATGCTGATTGTGGTTTGATAAAACAGTGCATCAGTTGGAACAAATGTTGGTTCACGAGATTTTAATGCATGTACAATGCCTTTCGAAGTATGTTCATGCCTTATTAGTCACCTATTAGATATTTGTAGTATCTTAAATCTTATCATTTTACCAAATGTAGGCTGCTCTCACAGAAGATATTGGTTATGATGTCACTTTGTTCCTGCATCCACATAGATGATGACCACCCACACATGTTCATGTTACTATGTTAATCTGGTCCCCTAGTTGGTCAATATGGGTTCGGTCTATGGTCAAAACAGCCCTCTTGATAGAGTTTATTTGCACACTTTGGCTCTTGAGGTGGTTCAAACTGAAAATAGTTCACAGGTGACTATGAATATAAATACCAAAACACAAACTAGAAAGAAAAATAATTTAATAAATAAAATTAAAAGATAATAGAACCCCTTAGGGTTTAGCCTAGTGGGTGGAGACTTGAGAATCTCCGGTGAAGACCTAATTTCACTCCCCTTGTAACTTTGGGGTCAACCCTTAGGCCCACAGCTTAGTTTGTCCCGGACGGAACGACTTTGCAAAATTGTCATGGTTTCCAGTTTGGGCGGACACTCTCCTTAGCGCGCCACTAAGTCATTCATACGTTTGTGCTTTAATTGGCTTTCACATATTATCCACGGGGGTTGGACTGGTGAACCAGTAAACCTTGCCATCATCAGTGTTTTGCGAGAAATGATAAAAAGTAATACATAACGAAGGTGAAAATTCTTTCTCTGCTATTTCAAAAGAGACATGGGTATGCTTTTATTTTTTTGTTGTAGAGTTTTTAAGATTCATACTTGGTGTGGTTTGGTTGAGATATACATAGTACAGGGACAATTTTAACCCATATTTGTGCAAAATGGGTCAATTTGGGTTTATATTTCCATGCTAACATGTCAAGCGAGTAAGATTCTAAAACTTTACTAGAAAGGAAACGGGTTAAAAGTTTCCCATGGCATATTTCAACCTCCAAATTGCAGGTTTAAATAAATTATCGATAATAATAGTTATTAATCACATCTAATATTTATTCATTATACACGGATTTTAGAAAAGGAAAAGAAAATAAGTGTTGAGGGATCAACCCAGCCTGATTCAACCCTTGTCATGTCACATAAGTTACCCATTTTGATCTGAACCTTATTTTTGACCTTATTCAACCTGTTCGACTTGCTAGTTTTTCTACATATATACGTCGGTTTTGCTCTCACCTACTAAAGTGTTGGTATTATCTGTGGCTTTTATATCTTTTACTTTGTATTGTCACCTCCAACCAACTATGATACAATAATTTGTCAGGTTTATATGGCAAAATAATATATAGGGTTACTGCAGGACAACATAAAAGCCATATCATCGGTGTATGAATTGTTCCTATCCTTGTTCCTATTGTGTCATAGGTATTGGAAAAGGTATGCAGATCACATGGCACGGTGGAGAATGCTGTTGAAGTCTTTGAATAAGCAGTGCAATTAGCAACATACTCTATTGGATTGTGGGTTGACTATTTTAGTTTTGGTATACATGCTTTTGCTGCCCCGTCTAAAGTTGTCAGTAACTTTATACTCGTTATCCTTTTTCACCTAATGATTATATTAAAAACCTATGTTTTGGTCTTCAAAGGCAATGAACATAAAGCCCCATTCACTCATTGGTAGCCCAATAAACTAGATTATTTCGGCATCCAGTTACATGTGTTTTCACTGTTTTAAAACCATTTGAATACATTTTTTTCCCCTTGACTTCACAGAACATTTGAAAGAGGGATGTGTTTATGTCATAGATTACAAATTTTCAATGATTGAATTTTGATTGCAGAAATTAGTCAACGAAGCTCGTTTCAGATCAAAGCTTACCTCATGATTATTGGGATTTTGTTCCCACTAATCCTCATCAAGAAGAATGGTTATAAGCTTCCAGTCAAAGATTCTTACACATGCACATGTAGCAATTTTTTTGTAGCAATTTTTTTGTAGCAATTGTTTGTCATATTATTTATGTGCTAATGGTAAGGTGTATCAAATATTTAAAGATGTTGATCCAAGCTTTCTTAAAGGATCTTTAGGGGATATAAACAAGATTTTTCTTCAAAGTTTCCCTTTAACATCCAACTGTCATCGTGTAGCAGATTATGATCAGAACTTATAACATGAGATGAACTTTTCGCTATCAAAATCCGCAAGCAGAGTGACAAAGTTTATCGGGAAAATCTTCTCTCTGGTGTCTATCTCTCTGGTTCTTATAATGGTTATTTTTGGACGATGCTCATTTTCAGCTTCATCGAACTCCTAGTAAGTTCAACCTCTTTCCCTCCCTAATTAACTCGTAGTTGATCTCGTCTTATTCAAAGTTGTATACACTCAATGATTTTTTTATTTTCTATTTTTATTTTTGTAGGGATCCATATTGTTCTCGGTCATAGCCTATCTCCCTAAATAAAGCCACCAAAGTGCAACATGCTAAGTGATGGGGACTGATGTATTGAAGCTTAGGTAAGAGAGCTTTAATATTCTTTGTAGCCCTCTAGTTGTTGGTTTAGGAAGTGGATGTACGGAGCCAAACATGTTGGCTAATGGTGTTGATCAATTCAACAGCATTTCAGAAGGCATTCCAAGAAGGTCTCCACCTACCTCAAGATGCAATACAATTGATGGTTCAATCTCATGTAGAGGCAGAGTTAGAGGCCAAAGTAGCTGAGCACAACAATAGGTAGCACAACAAGTAGAAGAGAAAACAGCTTGTTATGAAAAAACTGAGGCCGAGTTGCTTGAAAAGTTTGAGCGCATGCAATGATTGCTTGTACTCAAGTCTCAAGGGGATGTTACCACCTTATCAATGTAATGAGACACGTAAATCTGGATCAATGTTTGAGCCCTACCTTTGGAGTAGGAGCACATCTTCATTCTTTAACCATCCACCATTACAACGCGATAAAAATCTTCAAATGGAGGTGGAAGTTTGTTTTTATTTATTTATTAGAGAGAAGGTGCATAAATGAGGAATGAGATATGAGAGGCTTGAGATAAAGAAATGTTAGAAATCTGAAGACTATGATCACCCCTCTCTAATATTCATTCAATAAGTAAGAATAGATAAACCACTAGGTGTATAATCAATCCAAGTCAACTCAAAGTGGTGCCTAGCTCGACTTGAACCATGACCCGAGCCAATATGAACTTTATTTTCAAGTCGCGCTCTAGTTTAAATGGGCTTCTGCTGTCCAGTCTTGGGGAACTGAAAAAAGCACTTTGGTCAATGCTCTTGCCCGGAACACTAGAACATCATTGGTCTACGTAGAGGGAAAGGTCCGTCGCCTTTACGTAGAAAAATGATGTTCTGGTGGTTCAGGCAAAAGCATTGACCAAAGTGCCTTTTCCGGTTAAGTTTTATGCTGTCATTGGTTCTTGTGCCATCGGATAATAATTGTTAGCAGTCTTCATGTTTCGTCGGAGTATCACCCATGTTTGCGTGACGTCCCCAATTGTCACACGACTGTCACCGAATAAAATTTACAATTGATATAGTTATTGAGCATTAGTCTAATGAAAGCTAGATATTTGGTAGATATTCATAAAGACCTCTCAAATTTGCAAGCCTAATAGACATATAAGCAATATCATTTATGTTCTCCCAAACTAACACCCTCATATTTGCTACAAATACGAGTGTGTTAGTTGGACATAATATAAACGACCTTAATTACAAGTCTATCAGGCTTTAAATTTGAGAGGTTTGTATGAACACCTAACAAATATCTCAGTTTCATTATATTAATGATCTTAATCAATAACTATAGCAATTGTAATTTCATTAGGTAATGGTCGTGTTACAATTGGGGACGATATGATTCATTAGATGTTATGGTGTCGGGTAATACGATATGATTCATTCTGCTATGTTAGGGTGTTATGTAATTCTAGTATGAATATGTTTCGTTAATGTCTTTTACCTCAAAATATTTATAATCGTTGTCCGTGAATCATATCTTATAATGAACGATTTTACTTGCAACGATCACTAAAAACTATTACCTTAAAAAATCTTGAGAATTTTGCTTTGGTTTCTGCATTGTTGTTTGCTAATATATCATCTTGATTTAAGAAAATAGTGAATTATCATATATTGGTTATGTGCATCTGTCAAGGACGGTGCTTAAACAAGTGAGAGTTTTACATATCTGCCAAATATATAGTTGCTCAAGGTAATAAACTGAATATTATTAGCAAATTATAAAGTGTTATAGATAAAATTGTAATAATCAACATTGAGCACGGCGGTTCTCTTTTAAACTTATTTTCATGTATTGCTTAGTTATCTCATTTTCAGTTTAGATTTTTTTGTTTTTGTTTTGTGCAAACTAGGTCCGGCAATGGATGGACAGAGACTGATGTATTTGGATGCAAGGAGTAGCTTATGCTACATGTAGTTTTTATACACTTAATGTAGAAAAAAGTATTACTATTTTAATATAGCTTAAGTTGTCGCACCCCCAAATTTGATGTGCAGCGGAAGTCGGATCGGGGCGCGACTAATCATGGATCATTACACAAAGTTACGGCAAACGACCTCTAAATGAGACGTTTGAAAATACATTTCACAAATTACATAGTTTACAATAGAAAACGAGATTTCTTAGAGTTCGCATCTAGTCCGAAGATTCTAATGCATAACTAATTTATACAAAATATAGTAATGCAAGAAAATCTCCATTTGAAAGTTGTTGTAAAACACGCGACTCGAAATATTGCTTCCTCAAGCAATCCTACTGCGTCAGTGAACCTGAGAAATACACGCTAAAAGGTCAACAATAATGTTGGTGAGCTCATAGGTTTACGTAGTTAAAATCATAGTATGAACCACAAGATTTCAGAGTTATCGTAGTAGCACGAATGCCAAAGTAAATCATAGTATACTATTGCCATGGACTCATAGTTCGAAGCTTAACCGTAGTTGGTGTCTCCAGTTAAGTGTATAAACGAGTACACTCGGATTACGAATTATTATGCGTCCGTATAGTAGTTAGAGCGACTAACCCCGGACGGCGGACTGTCAGTTCCCGATAGATCTATCCATAATGTTCGCGCTTAGTATTAACGGACTATGATATTTGTTGGAGACCATCGTAGTTTGGTTTAGTTACCCATGCAATCCGTATAAGTATTCATAGTACTTGTGTTCATAAAAACAGAGCAGTCACCCCAAAGTAAGTAAAACAGTAAAAGTAAAAGTGTGGCTATGAGACTCACCTGAGTCTTGTAAGCAAATATAGCAATTAGTGGATGTTCGTGTCCCAAATGCAACCTTCTAGCGCCTTAAATGCATAAGATTGTAGGTAAGTGGGGGGTTAATGTCCACTTATGTATGCAAGTGGAGGGTTAATGTCCACTTGTACTAGTTGTCCATTCAACTAGTTATGTCCAAAGTTTGTTTATCGTTTGTGTTTAGAAAACATGTACGGCCCGTTAGTGACGTTTTGTAATAATAATTCTTAAATACATTATTATGTTTGTTTCGTTGTATACTTATAACAGTATATGTACTATATGTGTAAGTTATATCGTATGAAGTATAGTTGTCGTTACGCGAATTCGATGCTCGTTGGTCAGTTCGTATAGTCTCAAAACGCAAGTCAGAGGGTCAACTTGCAGGTCAAAAGTCAACTCGCAAGTCTCAGTTCGCAGGTCAAAAAGTCAACTCGCAAGTCTCAGTTCGCAGGTCAAAAAGTCAACTCGCAAGTCTCAGTTCGCAGGTCAAAAAGTCAATTCGCAAGTCTCAGTTCGCGGTCAAAAAGTCAACTCTCAAATCTCACTTCGCAGGTTTTCCAGAAAAATCATACATTTTGTCCACGCGATTTAGCTAAGTAAATGTCCGAATTAAATTTCAAAAAAATTCATGGTTACTCTACTATGTCTTAGTTATTTTCAGTAATTTTTTTGGAATTTTGAGCAAGTCTAAGTATTTTTAATAATTCCATCTATCCTCTAAGGTCCAAAATCGACCAATCTGGACACATGTTCAAAGATCGAATTATTGAGCAAAATCTACCAATTTTCAAAGAAAGTTATCTAAACGACATTTGTACCTAACAAAATTTGTGAGATTTTGGCGGTGGTTTCAACTCATTTGGAGGTGTATTTCTCGAGTTATGGACTCGAGAATTTGAGTCAAAAACCTGTCACCCGTAACAGGTTGGCGACACATTTTTGTAAAATCATTTTCGGGTATCAAACGGTGTCGAAAAATTATGAAATCACCTGGAGGTGAAAGCTAACTCCTTAAACTTAATTTTTGTCTTTTGATTTGTCCATCTTGGTTAAGTTTTGAGCACGAAACTTTCCCTTGAAGTCGGGCCAAGTTTCCGCCCAGAAACTGTTAGTGTTTTTATGTTTTCAAAAACGATTTTCGACTTTGTTTTTGGACATAATCTTGTTATATGGACTTTATAACATGTTTATATGTATGTTTCAAGTAATATAAAAGAGGGATAGAGTTTCTTACAAAGAAGTTGATGAAAGCACGAAGAATGAAGGCCGAAAGCTCGTTTTCTTGCTTTTTCTTGCAAACCGAAAGAGATGATGCTATGGTGGTTTATGGTGATGCTCTTGGTGGTTTGTGGTGATGATTTGGGAGGGCTTGGGGGCTGGAAAAATCGCAGAGATCAAAAGGGGAGAAAGAGGGAGGGTTGAGAGAAAATGTTAGAGTGTGAAAGTGAGTTTGTGTTTGAGTGTGGAAAAGAGAGTATGGGAGGGGTGTTATGGCATGGTGGGGATGTTGGGTGTGGGGGCCGGTCATGGGGGGCCCACAAGGGGTGTGGGTTGTTTAAATTTTGTTCCCCAAGTTTACGTTACGTGCGGTGTTCGTTTACCCGTTCGTTTCGTCGCTCGTTTAAACGTTATACGTTTATTAATTAGGTTTTTCGTTACGATTTTAATCGCGTAAGTTTTTTATTGAAGTTTTGTTTAAAATATTTCATTTTAAGTTATTAAAATAATAATCGAGTTTCGTTCGGTTGTCGGGCGCGCTTCGCGCGTTTTCGTCGCGTACGGTACGTTTTGGATAAAACGTAAAGTGTTCGTATATTATTGTATAATAATAATATAATGTAAATAACTACTATTTAATTATAAAATAGATTTACGTTATTTATGAAAAAGTTTTCACCAACGTCCGTATTCATAGTTTTGAAATCTTTCAGATCGTTTAGCGTAATTATAATTAATTACGTGCGTGTGTATATATATACTAAACGCTACTGTACTTAGCCTTATTTCAAACTAAATATCAGTAGTGATAATCAAGCTTAAGGTAATTTAATACGCTAAAGTGTCGGTTGTAACATAAGCACCACGCATAATTAAGTCCATGTATGATTGTTTATGTAGTTTATTAAACCTGTTATTTAAATAAAGCCCAATTCAGTAAAATAAATCCAACTTTGATCCCACTTGCAACTAAACTTTAGATATGTCCAATTTTTTACAAGAAAAAATAGAAAATCAGAATCGCTAGATACGAATTGTATTATTAGTAGTAGTAGTTTAGCAGCTAGTGAATTTTTTAAAAACAACAAATATTATTAAAACAACACCCAAGATGGATGTGAAGAAAAATACAAAACACGGGCAAACTCTAAGCAGGAGCTAAATTCCTAAACACCTAGAGGGGAACAACTCACACCCTATTAGCTACAAAAACATAGCTGCGGAGAATGAATCCAGATAGACTAATTAGCATCTAATTTAGAACACCTATTTGATAGCCATGGAAGAGAAAATATTTGAATATGGGAAAACGGATCTAGTGATTTGTAGTAGTAGTTTAGCAGCTAGTGGTCTTTGTTACTTCTGTTTGAGTTTTTTTAGCTTATGTCTTTAATTTACATCTTGTAGCGTGGGATGTTATGCTGCTAGTTTAAGTTGTTTTTATATTGTGACTGCTAGATTTGTGTTTGTTTTCGGTAATGATAGTCTGTATTATTCAATAAAATCATACAATTGTAATTTTTTTCGGTTATAAATTTATATACTTAAACTTTTTTGCAACCCCTGAATTTTTTTCTAGCTCCGCCACTGTGGATGGATATGGATGGATCTTGATCCGCTTCATTAATGATTCAACTTAAATGGATCATGATCTGATCCATGATCCGTTAGAATGGATTGTGATCCGATCCATATCCAATTAATTTAAGTGGATCGGATCATGATCCGGATCGATCCATTATATTTTTCTTTTTTTTGCAAAGTTATTTAAACCAAAATACTGACCTATATTCCAACATTTCAATTGTGATATGTAAAAAGCCTTTTTATTTATAAAGCATTCGACCCATCTAAGTTTTAGTTGTTTTATAATGTACTTTATAAAAGTTCACTACTAATTGGAGTTGGTTTAAAGATTTCTCATTTACCTGTTACAATTGATAGATAGTATAAATGTTGTATATAAAAGGTTTTCCCCTTTATCCTGATTGAGTTTGATTCGATTTAATGTAAGAACATAGCAGCAACAGATAGTAGGTTGGACCAGCTAATCAAGAGCAATCATTTCTTGTGTCGAATGCTGTTGGTACACATAAGTATTGTGATCCACTGTACTGGGAAACGGGTATACTATCAAAAGAATCTGATGTCTATTCTTTCGGAGTCATCTTTTTTGAAATTTTAAGTGGGAGGTTATGTTGTGTGTACCGTAACCGTGAGTTAAGTGAGATTTTAGTCCCTAAGTGGAAGTGATACTACAATGAGAAGCGCCTAGATGAGATTATACTCCCTGGCCTAAAAGAACAAATGGATCCAGGTTCTTTGAATTCGTTTTCAGCCATTGTCTATCGATGCGTGAATGAAGTTCGTGGAAAGCGACCAACAACGGCTGAGATCGTGAAGGAACTAGATGCTGCAATCCAACAACAAGTAATTCATTTTGTTTTTTATTCCAAGAAATATCTTATATATATATATATATATATATATATATATATATATGTATATATATATATGTATGTTACGTGTCGAAATGACTAAATGTGTTTTTGACAATTACTGGTAACGAAAATCAAGGAATTAACACAAGATATTTCATACACAGAAGATTCTTGAAACCCTTGGAAAGAGAGTGGAGATTTCAGAATTGATCAAGATTGCAGAAACTGCAATACCTCCCCTGTCTTATGAATCTCACAGTCGACTTCTTATACTGTTCTTGAAAGGTTTTTTCGTTGATGATGGCGAAACGGTAATTATATCTTATATTACATGCTTCTCCGTAGTTACTTGAGCGTTCTAATATTTTTATTTATAATTAATTTTAATCACGAAAACATCATATTTATAAAAAACTAACATAATCCTTTTATTTTGTTGGCTAAACTATATATATCTACAAGTTCTCCTGGTGGTTCTCACGAAATACCATATCGATAATTAGATGTTATATATGTGGTGAATAAGCTGCGAGGTATCCTTAAAGTTGCTGCTATTATAGCACCTGGTTTTGGTGAGAGGAGAAAGTCTTTGCTTCAAGATATTGCCATTGTGACAGGTACATTTAATTTTCTTTTGGTTAAATAATATTAGATATTGGTGGCAAAAATGGCGGGTTGCATAATCAGTCAAATATAGAGGGTTTTAGTTATGATTTGGTAAATAGAATATGACTGCATTTAAAATTTTATTGTAGTGACAAAATGGACGGGTCATGTTAGTATGGGTCAATTTGAGTTTGGAGGTTGAAATTGCTACCTCTAATTCTCGAAAAAATATGTCTTACACTAGCTTATGTTAAATATTACATGTAAAACATATGGACAACTTTTGACCCAGTTGATCTACTTAATTATATGATAACTAAGTTCTTTTCTTTTTATGTCTTAGTTTTAACTTTTTACACTCACGATATTGTTTATCGTTATGGTGTACTCAGATGAAGAAACAAAGAGGTGAATGAGTAGGTTTTTAAAGTTTTGATATTTTATTGTTATTTGTAGGACTTGATTTAGGTCTATATATTTAGGCCTACTAAGCATTTTTCTTTCCCTAGATTTATGTTTGTATAAGCATAAGAGTTTAAGACATGCAAATATGTATGCTTGAGTTTGTATGTGGTTTTGTTACTTTGTTGAAAATGTACATGTTATAGTCTGACCCGCCCAATTTGGCACTTATATTAGATTATTTGACACTTAAAAATTTCTTTTGACTTCTCTACTTACAATATTGATCTTGGATAGGCTTTAATTGTTGATTGTAGATGGTTCATGGTATTGAACATGAAGATACGAAGACGCCAAGAATATTAAACATTTAATCAAGTCTTAACTGTTTAAAGGTTAATTTATTGCCAATATATATTGTTGAAAATTTGTTGAGCTATTGAGATGGTTGAAGCTGTTTAGAATTTGTTATATATAGATAAATTTCGGTAGGTACTGAATGCTTAAGATCCATGTGCTTTAGAGCACGGGGTGTGGTGACACTGTCACCACAGTGTTCTGGACAGTGTTCTGGAGAATGTTGTAATTGAGGATTTTGTGGTGTGGTGACAGTGTTCTGGACAGTGTTCTGGACAGTGTTCTGGACAGTGTTCTGGAGTTTTTTATTATTTGTTTTATTTGTTTTTTTTAATGCTGATAATTGTATAAATTAATATATAAAAATAAATAAATCAAATAAAACAAGATTTAATTAATTAAAAAAATTACAAGTCCTAAAATTAAAATACATAATTTAAAAAGTCCTACAAATTTAAAATACAAAAGTAAATAAAATAAGACAAATCAGTTTCCCGATCCCGAACCCGAAGCACCACCTCCCGCTCCCGTTCCGTATGGCCATCCCATTGTCTCGCAAATCTTCTTCTTCTCCATTTCCAAGATGAACCTTGCTTGCTCCGGTAAATGCTCAGACGGCATCGACAAGATTCGAAGTTTGGCCTCGAGATCCTTCGTCTTGTAGTAGCCTTGCTTGTCGGATCAGATGCCTTCGAATGTTGTTGCGAGTGATTCATCAAACGAAGCACGGGAGGACCCGGCCGAACCAGAAGAAGTGGTTTTTTGAGACTTCGATTTCCTTGACTTTCCAGCCGGCCGTTGATGCGGATCTCCCCAAATAAACCCTCATTCGAGTTTTGCGTTTCTTGCTCCGGTGGTTCGTCAAAGTCCGAGTCCAAATTGACCGTCTCGCAGCGTTTTGGAACATTTCGTCTACCGACGACAAACGGATTGGGATGTAGCCACTTCTGTTTATCCTTCAAAAAGTTCCACGCCAACAAACTTATGAAACTTTTTCGTTTTCCATCTTGTATTGCGTGTCACAACGGATCATCAAATCATCCTCCCCTTCACCGCTCCGTAGTTGATCCGAAAGCCTTTTCCATATGCCTTGCCACCTGTTGCAGTCCGCGTTGAGTTTGGTCCATTTTGACGACAACGCGTCTTTTCCTCGTTGAAATGGTGGATTCCGTGCGCTGTACGAATCCATAACGAGATACCAAAACGAAGACCCTTCTTGGTCAGTTCCACGTTGTGAATTTTCGGACACCGAAATCCAACTTTCGGCCAAACGAAGCTCGTCCTCCGGTACCCAAACGTTACGGTGTGGAACGACTTTTTTGGTTTTGGCCGGTGAATCTTTTTTGGGTTTTTTGCCCTTGGTTTTTTTGGATGATTCGGGTGTCGGGTTGGTGTCTTCAACGGATTGGACGTCAGGTTGTTGTTGACTTTGACGCAACATTTGAAATTGGGCGTATTCATCGGGTGACAATTGTGGTGGTGGTTGCATCGGTCGGTTGTAGGCGTATTGGGCAAATCCTTGAATTTGTGAGTTGAAAGATGGTTGATTTTGTTGCGGTTGTGAGGTTTGCCATTCGCTCGTGAATGGGTTCCAAGTGGATTGTAAATGGTACGGGTTATTCGGGTTATTCGGGTTGTTCGACATGATGAAGAAGATGAGATGAAGAAAATAGAATTTTTGGATGAATTTTGGATTGTTTAGATTGTGTGTGTGAAAGAGTGTTTGAGATAGTGTTTGAATTGTGATTTGAGATTGTATATGAGGTGTGTTTAAATAGGAAAAAAAAATATTTTTTTTTAAAAAAATCTGCCGTTCAACGGCTACTTTTTTAAATTTAAAAAGTAAATTTTTTTTTTTAAACTAACGGTAAAAAAAGAAAAAAAAAAAGGAAAAACGTTGCCGTTCACAACGTTCGGAAAAGGACGGCGGTCGGAAAACGCGACGAGAACGCCGTCGGGAACGCCGTCCCGGTGCGGCAGAACGCCGTCCGACGGCGTTCTCGTCGGAAAACGGCAACAAATCGCCCCTCACACCCCGTGCTCTTAATATATAGTCAACTATTGGGATGCTAATGTAAAGTTTACATGAAGTCATATGTACACTAATAATAATTGGTAGTGTGTATGTTATGTACAATTTTCATGGAATGAGATTAATAAAACTTTGCATATAATTATTTCGCTGATTCAATATATGGTTACAAGTGTTATTCAAAAGTCAATTCGATCATGTTCAGTTCTCTTTTGACAAAATTGATGTATATCGGTGACGATAGATCATCTTACCCTATACTCGAAATCAAAAGTTTTACAAAAGTATTCACTTAATCTTATTTTTCATTATTTTCTAAGATAGTATGCTATGTACTCATGTATTACATTTAAAGACATAACAGCCCATATTTATAAATTCTTATTTCTTAAAAAATAAACTTTACAAAATCAAATATCGTAGCTTGCGTTATCAATTTTAAACTTCTAAAATTAAATACATAAACGATAAACAATAATAATAATAATAATAATAAACAATAATAATTAAAAAATAAAAAATAAACGTTACAAAATTCGTCCAAATTAATTTGTAATCATTCTAACTAAACCAACACCCCCCAAATAAAGATCCCCCGTTCCATTCATAACCCCTACCATTTCACCCAAATTTCCTTTAATCGCAGCAGCAAAATGCCGAGTATAATCGGTCGCAATTTAAGCAAGCTATGGACCGGAGTAGCAGCAAATACCACCACCACCACCACCACCCGAATCAATCGTTCGTACAGTTTGATTCCGATGGTGATTGAACACTCGTCCCGTGGAGAACGAGCGTACGATATATTCTCGCGACTACTGAAAGAAAGAATCATATGTATAAATGGACCAATTGGAGATGATACAGCACATGTTGTCGTTGCTCAGCTTTTATACCTTGAATCTGAAAACCCTTCTAAACCTATCAATATGTATATCAATTCCCCTGGTGGTGCCGTCACTGCAGGTCTTTATTTCTTTTTTATTTAATTTTTCTTTATTATTATTATTATTATTATTATTATTATTATTATTATTATTATTATTATTATTAGGGTTTAATTGAAGGGTTGTTTGGATGTAAGTGATGAAACAGATGGTGTTTATGTTTATCTTTTTGTTGAAATGGGAGTTTTTTACTTCATATTATTTTTAAATTTACTAATAAGTACGCGATCTAAGCGGAGTATTCTGGTGACCATTTCCGAACCCTTTCCCTAGCCACCCGGACTTTCTTTTCAAGGTTCTAACTTGAGACCACTTATGAGTACATGAAGCCGCCGTATCACTTCATTGAAATGGGAGTAAAAGTCTTCTTAAATTATACTGTAGTGCATAAAAAGTTTGGGGGTGCTTGGGGTTGCTTATGGCGTAAACAATATGTTCAAATTGAGCACCACTTCACCTGCATTAAAAAAAACTGAGTTTTTCCTTTATTATGAGTGAAAACACAGCCTTACCCAAACACTTCAAAAGTGTTTATTCCGTTTAAAAACGTAATAAGCTGTGGAGGCGTGGATTAGCAATTTATAAGAGCATATGGCTTCTTCCCAGTTCCCAACATATCTCATGGGAGGCTTTATACACACACAATTTTAGGTTCATAACGCTAAAAATTTGAGGATTTATTTAAATTGCAAATAGGTGGTGTTTGCTAGGATCAATGTGGTGGAGGTAGTCAAGAGAGATTTGCATAAAAAGAAAACAATCAGTATTTAACAGTTTGATGCTAAATCAAATTAGACAAAACATTTTAACCCAATAGCTTAGTCATATTTAATTGATTCTGTTTTGTATGAACCATTCAATGCCTTAGGTAAATGTTTGAGACATCTTCAGGAGGGGACCATAGAGGAACTTTAATAACTAATGAATATAAGATTTAAAAACCTGAAACGTGATATACTAGAAGTTGCCAGAGGGTGTTGCAGTTTGTACTGTATGATCACTAAATACTAACATACCTAAATGTGTGTTCTTCTTTTAGTTTTAGTTCTGTAAACATTTCCTCTAGTTGCACTTTCCTACTTTCTAATCTGTATTACGGAGTACTACACAATCTAATGTTATCGTAAGTTTACAGAAACTTCGAGATACACCGTTGATCCCAAATCTAGGTACCCGTTTTGGCCTTTATTCTTTCCTTGGTCATTTATAACATCCAAAGCTATTACAATTTTTACCTTCATTTCTCAAAGGATGTTTTTTTATTGAATTGGTTCATACGTACGTAGTTGAAACTGCACAAGTGTTCTACGGCCATTTCCTCATTTACTTTTATTGAATAAGTGGTTCAGATGGTTTTATTATCGAAGTACACAAAATAATCAGCTAGTTTTCTAATGTCTAATTTTAAGTAAAGTTCAAAATATCTAGTCTAGCCAAAAAAGAAAAGTAGGATTATGTTGATAGTATTTAGAGAGATATCCACTTGAAAATGATGATAGATCTCTGTCAATTTTTTTCCTCCTGTTAAAATAATAATGAAATAGAAGAAATTAATTTAGTGTAGTACTCTTTTTATTATTATTATAAGGGTAAATAAGTATTTTCAGTTTTAGATTCGAAAATGATTCCTTTAACACCATAAAGGAATTGAGTCTCCAAAATGTGAAGTGGACGGTGAACTTTTTCTACATCAATAACTCACAGTCCAGTTTGAAAGTTGTGGATGGCAAGGACATTAATGAAAACGGTAGATGAATTGTTTCTGAATTTTGTACTTCTATCTACCAAAAAGCAAAAAAAGTAATTAATTTGTCACTAGGAATAACAAGCGATTTAGTATCATTAGAAAGTACTAAAATTTAGCTTTATAAATGCTTTATTTCTGTAATTGCTTTTGTACCAGAGAAGATTCTAGGTATATCGAATGTTCTTGGCTATGGTAATATGGATGTAAATTTTCTGATTGTTTTATGTGTCAGTCTGACTCTCATAGCCGATCACATTTTGGCTGCCAGATACACAAATGTGTTACTGGTCTCAATTTGAAACATGTCTCATGTATCCAGTTATTGTTACTGAATATCTTTGTCAAGTCTTTAACATCCTTACCTTAGTAATTATAACTTTATAAGTATTTGCACACGTCTTTTCCGTATTTGAAATTATAGGCATTGCGTTACTCACTTGCTCCATATACATGCTATGTATCTTTTAGGCAATTTTGTTTTCCATGTTTTTATACCCACTTCTAATACTAGTATACAGCATGCTGGAACTGTATAATTTAGTTATAAAGTTCTTTTGTGACTAGATGACATGGTAATTTTCTGTGTTGAAATGTTGTAACTAATGCTCTCTTTTTTATAGGTCTTGCGATATATGACACAATGCAGTACATTCGTTCTCCGATTAGTACGATATGTTTGGGTCACGCTGCCTCAATGGGCTCTCTCCTGTTAGCTGCTGGTGCAAAAGGGGAGAGGAGAGCTCTTCCTAATGCAACGGTCATGATCCATCAACCCTCAGGTGGATACAGTGGGCAGGCTAAAGATATATCCATTCACACTAAGCAAATTGTTCGAGTTTGGGATTCACTCAATGCATTATATTCAAAGCATACAGGACAGTCTATTGATGTAATTCAGAAAAATATGGATCGAGACTACTTTATGACCCCAGAAGAGGCAAAAGAGTTTGGTATCATAGATGAAGTCTTCGATGAGAGACCAATGACTTTGGTGACTGATGCTGTTGATGGAAAGGGGAAAGCTTCAGAGTAGAATCTGATGTAAGAATGCGTTATTGAGTTCTTCTTTTTAGGGCTTTTTATTTCGTATAACTGATATATTAATTGAAGATTCATTGATGTCGGTGCAGGTATCTCGGTAGCAAAAGTTGACTTTGACATCCTGCTGATCGATTGCAGAACAGAAGTGAATTTTCGCCTTCAACTTTTGCTACTTTGGTCATTTTTAACAGACTCGAGTAGCTTTTTGGCGTTGTCAGTAAGATCTAATTTATCAGATATGTGCACTTTATTGGACAATGTATATTCATAAAGGGAGATATGCTGATACGGTTTCAATTTTCTTACACTTGTTATAGTACCATTCATTTTGTTTCTGCATTTTAGCCGTGAATTTGTGTTAAGCCACAACTGGGATGAGGTATCAAAACATACTTTGATCAGGGTCAACAAGTTTTACCAAGCGGCGGCAAACGGGCAGGTTGATTGGGTTGAGTAACCTGTTAAAACGGGTTAGTTCAACTGGTGATGTGGTCTGGGTTGAATCAGATCACTTTTTGTTCAACATTTTGACCTTTGTTTGGGGCAAACCTTTTATCAGAAGCTTCAGTTTAACACATTTAAGAGAACATTGACCTTACACAACATTTTGGGAAGGAATCGGCATATAACTGTAGATGTGTCATTCCACGTACGTTTCCACTTTCCACAGATGCAACATATCAGACCACACAGTCGTGATAGCAAGTCGTGGAACAATGGGTTGCCACGACTTACCACGACTTCAATTTGGGCCCACTACTTTCTTTAATTTTCATTTTTCTTAAAACACAATTATATGTAATTAAATAAAACACTTCATTTGATTAAATAAAAACATTTGATGAATCAAAGAAGGGTAATGTTTCGAGGGAAGTTGCATTTTGGTACATCTTAATAACATTGCATTTTACGAAAAATACAGTATTGTGAATCTAAACCGTTAATTTTAGAAATCAACGGCTGAGAATGTATGCCCCTCTTTCATCTCAAAATGCAGTTGTTCCTCTGATCTGACACCATTAAACACGAATAATTATTAAAAACTTACATTGTAGCTCAAAAGTTACATAAATGCGAAGAAAGTTATATAAATATAACAAACAGTAATAAAGCCAAAAAAGACCATAAAAATAAAGTAGCAAGATAGATGTTCTCAAGGGAGAGAGAGTAACATAGTGTGAGGGTTGATGGTGAAGTCGTCAACTCACAACAACCACAAGTGCTTAGTTCAAAACAAACTCTATTAATTTATTTTTCTATTTTTTCAATATTACATTAAAATTTGTCCCATTTTTTTTTTTACTTTTAAGAGACACGGATTGCCACGAGTTGGAAGAGTCTCTAAGTGACTCGTAAATGACTTGTAAGAGTCAAAGTATTACAAGTCATTTAAGAGTCGTGGTTTGAGTCGGCTCGTTATTAGATTTTTAATTCGACTCGTGACTCGTTAGAGTTAACAACTATGGTCAATATTTTGATTAAAGGTATTTTATTTATTATAAAGTAAAAATCATTCATCTGTCTACATCATCTTTTTCTTCTTTTTCACCAACGATTAAACTTTATGGATCCATCACCGCATAAATAAAATAACATGTGAGAACTTGAATGTGTTAAATCACAAGTATGACGAGTATAAGGGAAATATTCAAATAAACTATTTAACATCATTAAAAGACAAGAAAAACGGCTTTCACTCACCGAAGTTACGAGGTGTTCAACTTGCTTTTCGGTCGAGAGAAACGTGACTTCTTAGTCAGCACCAATGAAGATAAGTAACGGATATAACACACTTCACATGGCAAGTTTTCTACCAAATTCACCATTTTTCACGAACTATATGTGATATACTAACTGAACAACATCATCGTACGATATGAAATATGATAATCCACATTTACAAAGATTCAAGAAACATATAAACAACACGGCTTATCATCAAGGAGAACCTATAATTAGGGGCATAAGTCATAATCAATTGAATGTCGCATCTTAATTCGTTGGGTTTCTTCATCACCTGAAGAATCGCCATTCTTCGATCACCACCAACATTCGGAAAATTCGCGTCAAGCATTAGCCGCTATTATAAAGAAGGTAAAAATATGATTACATGCTTAGTTAAACAAATTATCAATCTTATACAAACAAATTCATTCATCGTTTGTTTGTAAACATAACACAATCATATCATATATCATATTAAATGAAATTAAATTAAATAGCTAACTAATTAAATAATTTGAAACTGTATACATTTGGTTATACACATTTGATTTGATCGATTGATGATTGATGAGTCTTCCATGTATATATATTTAAATAGTGCATCAAATTTACCTTAATTTTTCGATACGCGAGGTATTTACTTGACAAAAATACTGTCTATCCCCACTCTCTATTTTCATCCACCGCCTTAACAAAATCCCCTGACCTTTTTTCCGGCTACGGAATCTTCCCAAACACAAAACTGCCGTTTTTACATTCCCTAGTTTTCACCGTTTCCGTCACCGATCGCTGTAACTCTGCCGTTAACCACCGTGCCCTAGGGTTTCGGTTCCATATATCGATCAATTAGGTTTCCGATCAATCATCGTGTGTCTTAGTTTACCGTAATCTCGCTTAGGGTTTTTTAATTACGAAAACGCCCTATGGCTCCTGGGCGGAAACGTGGTGGAGCGAAAGGAGCCAAGGCTAATAATCGATTAAATTTGGGTGATCTTGTTCTTGCTAAGGTCAAGGGTCATCCTGCATGGCCTGCTAAGGTTAGGTTAATAATCCTCGCTAAATTTTGATGCATTGTGCCCTAATTCGATTCAATTTCGTATATTTACTATTTGTTTGGAAAAAAATTAAATAATAACTTCTGAAGCTTTCTTTAGTTAGATGTGATTCCTTATGTGTTTATTTGATTTTGTTGATTTTCGTATTTTGTTGATATATATTAATTTATCAGTTGATATCACTTTTTTAAATAATATTTTAGGCTGCGGAGAGTGGTAATAGCCCTAATTTGCCATTGGCGTTGGTATAAGTAGTAGCGATTGATCATAATCAGTTTTTATTTAGGATGTGTATTTTTTTTTTTCAATTCCACTTGGCTTATTGGATTATCGTTGTACCACCACTCGACTGCTATCTTATGACCTAGGAGCAATTTGAATTGAAGTCCCTATTTAAACGTTCTGCCTGGATGATCTCGTCATGGCAAATTGTTCTTCTGAGGGTTTACTATTCCGAGGGCTCGAATATTGTACCAACCTTGATTAATTTATGGTTTCGTGCGATGAAAGTGTGAGAAGGTTAATGTATATTTGCGGTTCATGCTTTGTGTTGTAAATGTGTCAGTTGCCATATTGGTTTAAAGATTAATTGCCGGTGGTAGCATTTTTAAAGCCTTTTGTTTGCTTGTTTCTTTCTCTTTATGCAGATCAGCAAACCTGAAGATTGGGAACGGATTCCTGATCCGAGGAAATATTTTGTACAGTTTTTTGGTACAGAAGAAATGTAAGTACGTGCCACCCATAATGGCGGCCCTAATTATGAAATTTACAATCTTGTATTGGCTAGTAATTGGAAAAAAATTTAACTTTCTTGATGAGGTATGTCAATTGCCACCGGGACCGGTTATTCTATTGAAGTACAGTGTAATGGAAAATGAAATGTTCAATAGATGCTGATAGCTATGCTGTTAAAATTTAAATGTTTTAAAGGCATAGCTCGTGTATTTTCTATGTATCTATATCTTGGTTTTCAATGTATAAGAATAAGATATTGAGTAAGCAGGCGACACTATTCCTAATCTATTGAGTGCATGCCGGATAAAATTTATAAAAATAGTTAAATCATTTATTACGTATTACTTAAAAAATTTCCACATATTTTTCTGCTGCAGAGCTTTTGTAGCTCCAGTCGATATCCAGCCATTTACCAGGGAGGCGAAAAACAAATTGGTGAATAGATGTAAAGGAAAGACAGTCAAATACTTCTCCCAAGCTGTGAAGGAAATTTGCGACATATTTGAAGCGATGGAGAATAAGAGTACAGATTCTTTAAGAGATGATAATGGTGGACAAACTTTGCAGCCTGATGCGAACTCTACCGAGATGGTGGACGAAGGGATGACTACTGATGGACCCAGTGGCGAAGCTTCTCCCAATGAGGATGTAAATCATGGCCCTGGGTTAGAACGGTGCTCTCATATAAGAAGGGACATGGAATATGATGATGGAAACCCTAGCATCTCACCTATTGTTGATCATCATTCCGCATTGGATGTTTTCACCAAAAAGCACATTGAACTTTGCAATGATGATATCATTTCACCTAAGCGGGATATCATATCCACTTCTGGGGCAGGTACAACTTTTTGGTATTATCGAAACAATTAGTGATGCTTTTTGTTTAAGAGCCGATAATAGTTGGTTCTCTCAGAGAGCTTTATGATCTCTGGTTAAATGGATGGTTTCATTTTATACGTTTCAGGTCATAATCGTAATTCAAAGTCTGGAGTTAAGGTAGAAACAAATGGGAAGAATTCCAAGAAGATTGAAAGGACTCCTAAGAAAAAACACGACAGTGAAGATGGGCTGAACAAAATTCATAGCCCAACGGGTCTAAGTTCTGCATTTCAGACCAGTCATACAGTATCTACTATAACTGAGAAGGCAAAGGATGGTATACGAAGAAGTTCCTCAAATGGGAGCAAGAATGAAGTTACTGTGGGTATGGTAAAATCAGAGTCTGGTGGTAATTTAAAAAAAAAGAAAAAAAATTTGAAAGAAAAAACACATGCTGGGGTGGCTGATGATTCATTAAAAGATGTTGAAGGTGTCCCTACAGAGCGAGAGCGAAACAGTGTTGAACTTACTGGAAGAAAAAATGATGTTAATAATGGAGTTTTGCATCCTGCAAAAAGACCAAAGGTCTCAGATGATGCCCCCAAAAGGCCCCTAACATACAGGAAGGATGATGTATCCAGCAAAGGAGGGAATGAAGTAAAAAATGCAACATCGAGTTTGAAAGCAAAAAATCGCTTACCATCCAAGGTGCAGATAGATGGTCCCGTTTCTGGTGATCCTAGTGATGAAGATGTTCTACCACCTACAAAACGCCGTCGTCGGGTGCCGGAGCCCACGTCCGCTTCTACTTTAACGTCTGGAGACAGAATACCTGGAAGCCTAATTACCCCTAAAAAGGGAGAAAACAACGATTCTGTTAAATCCGGTACTCAAGTGTCTGTGAAAAGGAGAGCGGTTCACATTTGTGATGATGAAGACGAGCCCAAGACTCCTGTGCATGTGAGGTCTCACATTTCAATGTCCGAAGAAAGTGCTGCAGTTACTGAAGCTATTCAAAATTCTTCCAGTGTGAGAAACTTAAGTGCGCATGCAAAAGAATTTGTGTCCAATTCTCAGCAAGATATTACAGAAGTAGCTGAGGGGAAGTTTTGTCACAGTCCCGTGAAACCAGAGTCCTTAAAGAAATCCTCTGAAGAGGTTCCGAAAGTGTTCGTCTCTCCCATCAAGTCCCCTCTTGATGCTTACAACAAATTGGTTGAACCTCATAAAGTGAACAAGTCCTTAGGAAAGGTTTCTGGCAATGTACCACAAAAGAAGGGTCTGACAGGGCCATTTAAGGGCTCAAGTGGGATTTATGAGGGTGGGCATCGTTCTCAGAATGACGCTGTAAATGAGAGAAGTAGGCCTACTATATCTGTGGAGAAGCAGAAATCTACTCCAAAGTCAAGTTCACGGGTTACTGATACTACAGCTGTCTTAAGGAAACCGAGTGATGGCAATTTGTTATCCAGTGAAAGGTGATGCTAAAATATCTTTTCATTATTCTGTTACAAAAAAACTGTACATACAAAATTTGTAGTGCTGATGTTTCTGTTCTGGCTGACACAGGTCAGAAGTCTTTCGGGTGGATCGGACAACTCTGTTGGCTGATTCAAGAAGTGCAGAGTCAAAAAAGTCAATGAGGGATCTGATTGCAGTTGCACAAGCAAAAAGAAAACAAGCTCAATCACAGAACTATGTGCATGACAGCCTTAATTTTTCACATATGACAACCAGTGAAACAATTGCTCGGAGTCCTGGCTCCATTTCTGCTGTTCAGCCCGTTCCAGCAGGTCCTGGAACTATGACATCACTTGCTTCTCCATCTTCTCGGGTGCATCATATTGTATCAAATGATCAGCCTGATTCTGCAGAATTTGAGGATAGAAGGACCAGTTCAGGACATCGTCCTGCAGGGGGGTCTCTTAGTGGTGGAACTGAGGCAGCTGTTGCTCGTGATGCTTTTGAGGGAATGATAGAAACACTATCAAGAACCAAAGAAAGCATTGGGCGTGCAACAAGACACGCGATTGACTGTGCAAAGCATGGTATTGCTA
Source organism: Gnaphalium uliginosum (assembly GCA_963930675.1). Lineage (NCBI taxonomy): Eukaryota > Viridiplantae > Streptophyta > Magnoliopsida > Asterales > Asteraceae > Gnaphalium > Gnaphalium uliginosum. The sequence continues at coordinate 35,931,294 of OZ005685.1, forward strand.
ATGAGGTATGAAACATACATTACTTTTGTATTTGTGTCCTTGGTGTAATGGTGTGTGTCGATTCCATATATTAGGAAATGTAACATAGTTGCACTAATGGACGCACTGTAGTAGTCGGATGATGCAGTTTTCGCTCTCCAAATGTTTTATATCGGTAGCTTGCAATATTTGTAAAGGCCCACACACAAGACATAGATGGCTATATGTGATGATAGGAAATTTAGGGATTTAGGAAGTTGTCAGTTTCATCTTACAATGGCTCGCTAAATATCTTAGTCATATTGGGCTGGAGATAACGTATTAATGTGAAGAGCGAGAACACGGAGAAACCATAGATGGAGACACCTCAACTCAACAGTAAAACGGTAAAACCTTATTTTGTCTAGTGAATGTAAGTTTCACAGAACAATCAGTGCGAAGCGTATGTTACGGTTATTATCTTGTATGGCATTCACTAGCTCTTTCATAACTCCAAATTAGCACTCCGTGTAGACCTATATTGTGTTCAATATTAGTTAGAAAAGCATGCTTTTCCATGTTATGCTTTCTTGCTCATCAGATAATTTCTTTATTATGTTCAACCACATTCATGAGCGCCACATCCTTTTAGCAGGCATCATCATGCTTTATCTAGATCAAGGCGCACCTCTTACTCAGATCCTACCTACTTCAACTGTATTACTCCAGGAGATATCAGTTGAAGAGAATCACCTCTTTTTTCAGTTAAAACTCTTAGACTTCACTATTTCCCACTGAAACACTTCTACTTCATTCATCGTTCTGATCTGTCCCGTAAATTCTTTTCGATGAGAATATTGACACTCACTTAAACAGAAAATATGAATTCTGTTAATTCCCTGACCCTCATAGCTTGCTCTGCCAGATTATCCAATTTACTTGAGCAGATTTTGGATTAACATGTATATATGGTTATATACTGATTATGATCTGGTCCTGAGATCTTAATCATTGTTATCAGTGTTGCCATGAACTGCTTCAGTACCACACTAGACTCTGGTAATTAAGGTGTAACGAGTGTGTTGGTAGGCTCATTGACTTCTTATTTTCGTATATTTTGTAAAAATTATGTTCATCATTATGGTGAAATTTTCTTGAAGATGCCCGACTGGTTGGGAGTACATGTTTTTCATGATTTATTTACTTGCAGGTTGTGGAACTTCTTACCCGAAAATTGGAAAATGAATCCAGCTTTCATCGAAGAGTGGATATTTTCTTTCTAGTGGATTCCATTACACAATGCTCTCATTCACAGAAAGGTAAGATCTTTTGAATGGAGTGCTCTCATATGCTAGCTCTTATCAATGGTGTAGACATGCTTTTTTCTAGTTCTGTTTCTGTTTGATTTTTGTGCAATGCTTTTATCTGCATCAATTTTGCTTATGGAATGTATTAAAGTTATATTGGGCTTTCAGGAATCGCTGGAGCCTCTTATATCCCTTCTGTTCAAGCAGCATTGCCTCGTCTTTTAGGAGCTGCTGCTCCACCAGGTGCTAATGCTCGTGAGAATCGTCGTCAATGCCTAAAGGTGATTACTTCTCTTCTGTCAGAGTATAATTTGGCTTGCATTTTTTTTTCACAGAATTTGAGCTGATATGTACCTTTTAGGTTTTAAAATTGTGGCTTGAGAGGAAAATCTTACCTGATACTCTACTTCGGAGCTGTATAGAGGATATTGGATCTTCAAATGATGATGCTTCTGGTGGGTTTTTCTCCAAGCGTCCATCTCGATCGGAGCGGGCTGTGGATGATCCTATCAGAGAGATGGAGGGCATGCTCGTTGACGAATATGGGAGGTACGAAATCCGTAGCGCTTTTTTATCGACGTAGCAATTTTATCTGGCCTTATTTATCGGATTTGTTATGAATGAAAGTTACTGTGGTATAAGTTTCACAAATACTTCTTTTCTATGATCATAGTTTATAGGATGATATTCATTTGTGTTAGTAAGCCAATCGTTTTCATTTGACTAGGAAGAGACGCAGAAGTTTGACATTTGATTTCCAGTATTTCAAATTGATGTTTTGTGTATCAAGAGAAGGAATTGGAAGTGCATTTTGTGTTGTATGCATCTTCCATAACTGAAGCATATCAAAGAGTCTATTAATAACATTTTTTCTGTTTTTTTTCAGCAATGCAACGTTTCAATTACCCGGACTTTTGTCGTCTAATGTTTTTGAAGAAGATGAAGATGATGATGTTCTCAACTTTTCACACAAAGAAGACACTGCAAAGTCGACACTACTAAACCCTGCCACAGGAGAACCCGAAACATGTTCAGCTACTTCTAATGATAGACGCCACTGCATCTTGGAGGATGTGGATGGTGAACTCGAAATGGAAGATGTGTCAGGACATCCGAAAGATGAAAAGTTTTTGACAAGTGGCTCTTATAAGGCTTTTCAAGAGGAGGAAGTCTATGACAGGACGATGGATGCGACGTCAAATAATTCGAATGAGGTGTCCCCTCTTCGTGAGGGTTCACCGCCACTGCCGCCCGGTTCTCCCCCTTCTACTCCTCCTTTGCCTTCTTCACCACCGCCACCTCTGTCACCACTCATGGTTCCGCCTCCTCCATCAAGTCCATCGCCTCCACCCCCACCTCCGCCTCCGCCTCCACCCGTACCTTCATCACAAGCATATCCACTTCACCCACCAAACAGTGGTTCGCCGCAGGTGTTGTTTTCTCAAGTGTCTGTAACTCCCCAACCATCAATGCCTCTTCAGACTTCATCAACACCTCAACTTGCGCACCCGTATCAGTCACCAATGCCATCCAATGTAAGACTTAACTACTGCATTCGTGATATTATATTGCAGGAGTACATTACTTTGAATAGTAATATATGCTTAAAAACCAACTTGTCCAGGTATCCTTGAATGCTCGTCTTGGAGGTCACGTTGATGCTGTTGTCAGAGGCGAAATGTTCCCCCAGCAACCGTCAGGCTTTGTACCAGCTTTATCCTCCAGTTCACGTGAAGCTTCTGGGTTTAATTCTTCGAGGGCGGTAGAATATGGACATGAAACGTATACAAATCCTCAAGGTTCTCAATCAAACCAGCAGTTCCAAAGTGCTAATATACCTATGCCTCCAAGAGCTTTCCAACCCCCCATGCTGTCTCAGACTGCCGTTAGTCAATTTCAATATCCTAATCCTGTAATGCTGCAGCATCCATACCCCCCTCGGTATGGACCAACAAAACCTCCTGATGGCCCGAGAAGATATGGTGCTGATGAGCAATGGAGGCCGCCTTTAAATGAGTTTGGCACTGATAGTCATCGTGGTGCATGGAGGAGTAGCGGGAGGACTGCAGGGCCTCTTTTTGCGCAGGAAGGTATGTAACTTCACTTTTAACAGTGGCTTTTGAAATTAGAAATTGCAAACACACGAATGCTCTTTGCATAGTGCATAATTGATGGTTAATATTATCTACACTTCGTACCATGGTCATGTTATAATTGATTTTTTGTAATGCATATACGTGATATCTTGGATGTGCAGATCTTTCAATGGTCAATATCTCATGTTCTTTTTTATTATTATTTTTTATTTTTTACATATAGAACAATATCTACGGTGTGAAGGGGATATCATATGACTTGCCCATTTCATGCAGATTTTGTAAAAAGGTTCCGTAGGTATTTTCGGCATCGTATATCCATCGATTAGTTTGATTAGCTTCATTTTTTTTGCGTTTCTTGTTTGTTTTTTATGTGTGTGTTTGAGGCATCATTGAAAGAGCTTTATCAGTTATACTTTAGGAAGCTTCTTTAACAGACAGTTAAGAAAGGAGTTCACTAGCTAAGCTAAATATTCAATGGACATTTTGACACTAATGGGACTGCGAGTTTAGTGGAACAATGTTGAAAGTGCAAAAGTTGGCACCTTGCTTTCTTTACATACAAGTCATTCGTTCTATTGGAAAATTGTTATGTTAAGTAATCAGTAAGGCTATAAAAAGGTGATCAGGTATTAGTAGATACAACGTCCACAGGAGGAAGTTGCATGTGACGATTGTTATGTTTAGTAAACAATAAGGCTATAAATAGTAGTTCGGGTATTAGTAAGTACAAAGGTCCATAGGAGGTAGTTGCATGTGATTAATTTACATCAGGTTTTTGTGTGGTCTATCTATCGGGTCTGGTTATGTGATAACATAGAAAATGATATAAAGATTAGTGTTATGAGATAATGTTCGAACTGAAGTAGACAAGTGGTTAGGTTCGTGTTAGTAATTCCAAAAGTGCTGGAAGTTAACCATTTCGATGTTCCTTGCTGATTGCTGTAATATTGTATTATGGGTTGCTTTGGAAGATCGGTGATTAAATAAGTAGCTTTAAGTTGAATATTGGGATATGATGCTCTAGCTTGGGTGTTAGTGCCTAGATGTAAACATTTTGCTAGAACATGTATGCTTCTGAACTCTGATATAGTATTAGGACGGAGCTGCTAAATCTGGAAACGGAGTCTTTTAAGATTTTGAGATGATGGATCATATTGTATAATGAGGACTGGTAGCCGTGGTGGCTTTACTATTGGATGCCATTATCGATAAGCTTCTTGAATCAATGGATCTCATATTGAATAATGAGGACTGCTGGAGGGGGAGTAACGGTAGGCCTCAATCATGGTGTTTCTATATTCTTTTTAGTTAGATTGTACCTTATAATAATGATTAGAGCAATAGAATAAATATGCTTGATCCGATAGTTAATTAGGGTTCGTTAGCATCGTTGAGACAGACGACGTATCTTCATAAGTAAGCAATATTCTAGAGACGACTCCCTCTTAAAGCAGGCTAATATTGTTACTCATGAATTACTGCCCGTCCATGCTATATAGGAATAAATTATTAATAAATGCATTAACCCATATACAACACTCTTTGTATTATTTGTAGTTTTGTATGGTACAAAGATTTTGTGAAACTCGAGGATGACTGGTGAGAAAATTTTCATTGGTGCTGTCGCTTTTCCATGTTATTGGCTCATGGAAGAGATCTGTTTTCGTTGCTTCTGCTTTTATTTAACTCTCTTGAGTGAAATATGAAAGTAATTTGCTTTCAGTTTGCTAAATATTTTTTTTTTTTTGTCTTCAAACTATTTAAATGCATGCAGTTACAAAGAATTAATTGTTCTACTCGAGAGCTCCAAAATATGCATGATAAAGAAGGTAATTTTATGCACCATCGTTAGAGCATTGATTTTACAAAAAAAAAAAACTGAATGTAAGGTTAAGGATGTTGATGAAAAACTAAATGTCTAACTATGAAGATTAGAAGTACAAATAAATATATGGATGAAAAAGAAAGTGACTCTCTCGTTCAGGATTATATTAGACTTGAAAAAATATTGATGTAATTTATAGTATTTGTTGCCAAAGTAATGAGTTGACTCATGATAACATCAGGCATCCCATGATACACTCCTAGATATAAGTAAAAAGGAGGGCCAAAATACGTAAGAATACAGAATATTGTTATTAATAGACTAGCTCCTCATTACTTATACTTCAAATGTCGAATAATTTGTATACAGAGGAGCTCACTGAGATTTGAAAGATAAGCTTCTGATGAAAGTTAACAGCTGAGTTATCAAAAGTTTAAAAGAGCCAGATTATTTTCTTTTATACATATTGTGATTAGTTTAGTCAGCTGTCACCGCATTGTTTGAAATATTGATAATGCTAGTGGACGTGCATATCTATTCTATAAACCTTCAGCACATAAGGAAAAGAAAGTATTCGTTTGGCCCTTTTATCATGGAGTATTATAGTGTAGCTATGTGAACTTTTGTTTGATCTTTATTTGCGATGTTCTAGTCATGTTATTCCCAATGATCCTTTTGCTGGCCAGAAAACAAGATTTTCTGGTATGTTCCGCTAATCACTAATCAAAACAACACCATTTAAAATGGCGAACAGGTATGGCTGTCTGCATCATACCTCCCCCATACCCACCATTGCCGGGATTGGGTATTGTTGTTGAACTGGCAAAGTGACATTTATTTTTACACAAAACTAGGGTTGTTGTCGAAAGATAGGCATTCACAGTATGAAACTAGTTTTTGTTGTATGTTGGCCATTGCTGGTTTTCCTTGTTTACTACAAGGGTGAAACAGTTACTTTCTGTTGGGTGGGCTTTAGTAGTTCAGTGGCCAGAATAATCCATCACTATTCACTTGATAGTTTGGTGCCAAACAAAAATCACTATCAGTCGAGTAGTGTTCTGAAAGTTTTGTCAGAACTTTAGTTTGTTGATTAATTTGTTCTATTGTGGCAGGCTATTTTCGACCACCTATGGAGAGACCCCCGGCAAATAATGTTGGTTTTCAATCTTCCGGCCAAAATACAGTTCCAGCTGGACCTCCAATTCCAGGTGATTTAATCAATGCTTTTTATATCTATTCTTGACCTCTCAAAATAATGTCTAGTGAGCTTAGTTTAAACCTCCTAGTTCTTCGTCTTCAGGCCATACTGGTTCGACGATGATGCCATGTAGGCCAGACATGCCATCTCTCAATTCTTGGAGACCGGCCTAAAAAAGCTGCTAAATACATGTAAGTTCCGTTCCTCCTTCCTTTATTTTTATTTGTTTAGTAACAAAAGGCTAGGTGATCATGAAAGTTTGAGACCCTGATCTTTCTGCAGTTACTTCCGTTTTATTTATGCTTCAAAGTACTACCAGGAACTGGTGCAGACTTTTTTCCGCCAAGATTTTTTTCACTAATTTAAGTAATTTTGTATAGCGATAACTTTGAAATTTCTTTGTAATACGTTTTTATTATGTATCCAGTTATAGGTGGCGACTTGGGTTGAAATTTATGTCGTAGAAATTGGAAGATTTGGTGCCTTTTTTGTTTGCATATCTGCCTACCAGTTGATGGAGTTATGAAGGCCCTTTGCAGAATTGTATATTGTAGTTTCTGTTCGAAAATGCTTCCCAGACACAGTTAACGAGTGTAAGGCATCACTCATTTCATACATCTTCATTCAACTAAATATAAACTAGATAAATTCTGTAAGTCATTTATCTTTAGAACAAAATGAGTTACTTTTCCTAGCCAGATTTCCCTCCTGGCTGAAATAGAAATGGAAAACACCTTATGGTGGCTTTTAGATCCTTTCCTTATATCTCTAGTATATGAAATTTTTTGGTTTTGAAATGTTGCTAATCTGGCTTACGTGTTGGTATGCTCCATCTAATCAAGTTTCATACGTTGGGCAAACCTGTCATTTCACATATGGATTAGGGGTATTTGATGCCATGTTTTAACCTTGATCCGTTTTTCTGCTTGCTTGTCAATATAAGCCATTTTTTTTGCATATTCATATTGAAATAAAGTTGGCACCCCATTATTTTCATGATTTTCTATGGCTTTTCTACGTACGCTTTTCATACATATGCCTGCCTCTTCCCACTTGAGTCACACGCTCCTACATACATACGGTTCGTCATATATTCTTCTACTGTTGAAGTAGGCAAACCTCTCTGAAATGTGGCTTCAAAATGATATGTTTTCGTGACGTAACCTCATTTTTCTTTACACTCTGTCCATTTCATTTGTATTATTCATTGCTTTCCCGATTTCGTCATTTATGCTTAATTCATGGCTTGCACTTTTACTTGTAAGATCCTGTAAAGAACAAGGTTTAAAATGCATGCTGAATCTCACTTTTTTTTTCTTTGCTACTAGTGTTCATACTTTATTCATTTTGTACGCTTGTTAGGACATCTTCAATGTCCCTATAATCCCACACTAACTTTTTGTACTACGAAATTGTTACATAATTTTTGTACCTCAATGCATGCCAAATATTTACATGATACCTTTTTGATCAATTGAAAGTACGACGATTCATGTCGATTAGTATTTCACGTATAAAAGAAATTTTGTTTCATATATTTTAAGTTTAATATAACTGTTTTATTATGTTCATGCGTTAAGAAACTCATAATTTTCTATTAAATACCATTATTACAAATAGGAACATAGTACTAAAGGTATATATGGACTTTGCGAGGTATGAGTAGTAGATAACTTTAATATAAGTTATATTGTTTTATAAAATGTGTGGTTGTTATTTTATTTTATTTTATTGTTGTAACCCATGTGAAAGCTTTTATAGTTCATTTTACATTATTGTTATAGATATTAAAAGCTTTGTTTAATAAATGGATGAGACGTCATATATCTGTATTGGGTATATTGACGCATTGAATAGATGTTTATGATTATTTAAAATTTTTTGATAAATTTTAGATTCTAATATCATACATGTAACAAAAGCATGTTAAAACAAAATAAAGGTACAAAATAAAAGCTCTTTGTTTCAGAAGATTACACTGGAACTGTTTATAGTGTTAAATTCATCAGTAATGTCAGACTAGTTTGGTCTATTTTGGCTGTACTATTCATCACACTATTAGTCTGCTGTTTAGGGACCATTGTTTGTACTTTTACACAAAATTTTGTGTCAGAAAATGTTTCAGTGTTAACATTGGAGATGGTCTTACATGTCCCTGTTTGCCCTGTTGAGATTCTAATACACTAGTCAGGCCTTGCTAACACACAGTATGTGATTTTTCCCGTCTTAGTTATATCGTATAGTGCACGTAGCTGTTTACTAATCAGCTATAAATGCCGTGAATGTATCCTAGCGGTCAGCGGTTCTTCAGTGGTAGTCCTAGTGCCGTCATGCAGTTCACTCTTTGTTGAAGTTAGGCGGTGCATGCCTGAAAACCTTAGTCGAGTGGTGATAACTCGTATTCGGGGTCTTGTTTCTTTTCCTATGCGATATTCAAAACTCGCATCCTGACGGGTGGTTTGATGTGAAGTTTTGCCTGTAGAAGAAATATGTATTGAATTGGGGATGGATTCTTAATGAGTGGGGTTTGTAGTGTTATTGTTCTAAAATCTGAAGGAGTTTAGAGTGTATTGACTGCAACTTTACCAAGTGATGTGAGAGGTGAACTTGTCTAATTTTGCTGACATGGACTGAACAAAATCATTTATTTCATTCAGGTAAGAGCTAAAGTCCTCTTTTTTTGTTTTTTTTAATATTATTTTCTTATAAATACGTCTGGTATTTGCTACTTCTGTCACAATGAGTCAAATGTTGGGATGTATTGTAGGAAATAGCTGAATGATGCCTTAAAAACTAGTTACTGTTCTTAGTCCCGTGTTTCTATCTGTTTATTGTTTTGAACATATGTAATTGGTTTTTCGTAACGAAAACATTGAATTATATAATTGAACTTGTGATACGTTGAAGCTGTATCTGAATCACCATGATTGTCGTTTACATGCGAGAATCGAAGTCGGTTTTGTGAAAATTTGTGAACGAAGTCGTCCATAGAGAAAATACAATGCATGAAAGGTGACCATGAAAAACAAGTAAGAATTTCGTTATCTAAAACATTTCCTTTTGTGCATATCCTTATTTGATTTATTTATGCATATAAATGTGATGACTTTTTGTATTTTTTTTATAGTATACTTGATTGTGATGAAATATTTCCCTGTGAAGTTTTAAAGTAGTATCCACTCACCTAAAGTATGCAATCCATGATTTGGATGTAAATTTGTTATCAATGGTTTAAATGAAGATTAGTGTATATTTGTAAGACAATTCAATTTTCAAAGATATTTAACTACTAATTAATTTGATATTTTTATTATATGCGCTATTTCTACCATAAAGTGTTTGTTTTCAAGGTAAATTTCGAATTGTTATTGCATTATACTTGATTAAATTGTATAATTATGGTTTAGTCATACTTATGTAATCTTTTTAAAGTATTAAGTTTTGTTGAATATTATAGCCCTAAAGTTTAATTGAGTCAGCTTAAAATTCGATTATAAGTGAAATCGAATATCGAATACTTTAGTTATTGGAAAACTGAAATATTTGATTATAGTTTGACTTTGACCGAAAATCTAATTGTGCCGATAAGGAATTTACCTATTACTCACACTTGTTCTAAACTTATAGTACATAATTAGTTTTAATTTAGTTGTTCATTTTCGTAAATGGACTAATTAAATTTATTCGTATATACATGTCATAAATAGGTGTGAATAGATTGTAATGATTATGTTTTTTTTAATGGGTGTTTTTTTATACGTTTGACCGTAAAATTGAGATTGAAGGAGTATTATATAATTAAAAAAGTCGACGTCGTGTTAACTCAATTGTGAAATTAGTAAAATACACGCTAGCATTTGTCTCATTTAGAAGCGGTCGGACGGACGTCTCTTTTTTCTATTTATGCAAAGAATTAGTATGAGATATTATTATTACTTAGTTCAAGATAAGTGTAACGTAATAAACTAAAATAACCGTTCAATGCTTAGAAAAATGCTTGAATCTCATAATAGGCAAAATTTAAAATCTTTTATTTTTATATTTTGGAACACGCGCCTTTATAAGAAAACTCAGACGTTCGAGCAAATATTTCATGTCATTTGCCTTTTTAAGTTTTTGGTCAAAATATATATTAGTACTCTGAACTTGATTGACTAGGTTTTCTAGTACCTTTAACTTTTAAAGGTACATTATAGTACCCTGAACTTGAAAATTTGATTAATTTTAGGTCTCGACTCATTTTGACTCGGTAACATGATATATCACGTGACCTTTAGCCTACCTTGATGTATTTCTTTTTCTTTCTCTTTTGTTGTACATGAATCGCTACAAGCAATCAAATATAAGCATTTACCCATATATAGTGAATTATTACTTTACAAGTATAGATACCAAAAATGAATTATATCTTACACCTTACATCTTATCTTACATCTTATATCTTTACATATATACTATTTGGGTATCCTCAATATTAGACGGAGACTTTTTATGATGTTCATATCATACTAATCTTATGTCTCATCATATGAAATTTATCTCTTAAAAAAAAATGATAAAGACGTCCACTTCATTTACCTCTATGTATTCCAGTTTTTATGGGACAACTAGAGGTACAATCAAACTATTTATTATAGTATTAACCGTCGACCAACCTGTTAATCTTCTTTCTTATGTTTTCTTTTTCTCTAGTTTTAAATCTAGCATTTTTATAAGATTTTTATTAGTTCAATTTGTTAATTAGATTTTGTGAGTGAAGAAGATGAAGAAAAATGGCGGGTGTAGGAAGAGAGAGAAAAGGTAGGTGAAATTGGAGTCGAAGAAGTAACGGTGAAAAGTCAATTTTACCACATGTCACTATTTAAGGGAAATATTTAACGAAAATTTAGTGATAAGGACTACTGCCATGTACTCCTTAAATAGTCGGAAATGATTGGTGTAATTATTAATAGATAAGGATAATCGATGTAATTTGATGTAAACGACAGGGACGATCCGTGTAATTTACCCTTTCGTTAAAGCTAACATTAATCATAACAAAGGCATGAATAATTGTTTAATTATATTACCCGTAAATTAAATACAATTCTTTTGAATCCCTCTGTTTTATTATAGAGCAATAGATTTCACGATTTAGATTCACAAGAAAAAACAATTCCCTGTAAAAAATATGGTTGAATCTCAATATCTCATATAGAAAGTCTCACCTGTCGTTTTGTTTCTACCTATGATTTTGTTCACCATTGAAGACCATGAAGAAAGAAGATGCGTAATCAAAATATCAGCCATGTATATCCTATTTCTTTTTCTTTTCCTTCTCAATATTGAGGAGGACCAAATCACGTGACATGTCATGTTACTGAGTTAAAGTGAATTGGCGCCTAAAATTAACTCAGTTTTCAAGTTTAAGGTACTATAATGTATTAACAAAAGTTCAGTGTACTAGAAAATTTAGTCAACCAAGTTCATGGTACCAATATATATTTTGACTTAACTTTTTTCCCATTATAAAAATTTGTTATCGATTCTAAACTTTTATTTTATTTTTTTCTTTTCAAAAAAATATTTTTCTATTATAACGTCATTTTATGATTTTATCAACTTTCAGTTTTATCTATAAACTTTATAAGTACTATGTGAAAGGGTGATCATTTTTATTTTTATAGTGATGATCAGATTAAATATTAATGTGTGATCAGTTTTAAGGAAGACATGAAGATTTGTTAAACATTTTGTATTTAAGATTCTAATCAGTATAAAAATTACTCATATTATTTGAATTATAAGATAGTAAAGATAGTCATTTTAATTATTATAATATTATTTATAATAGTAAAATTAGATAAGTAGTCATGAAATTTTTAGTTTGGCCGGACTTTTTAACTTATTGCGTTATGATAAAGCTAAAATACTCTTTTGAAGGTGCTTGAGTGAGCTTTTGTTAGAGAGCATCTCAAAATTTAACGGATCAATAAACTAAAAAAATCAAAAACCTTAATCTCATGATAAGCATAAACGTTTCAATATTAATACTCATTTTTGACGGTGCGAAGCGCGTAGCAGAATCTGATTCTTTCTTCAATAAACATCAATAAAATAAAATACATTAAACCTTTATTTAAATATTTAACATACTAATTATCAAATATTAACCGTAATTAAAATGTCCACATTCTCACTAAAGAATCTCTTTAAAAAATCCTCAAAAAAGAAATAAACTTTAACAGGTCAAAACTGGTAAGAGGAGTATACTACTTACTTGTACATCGTGCTTTATCAGTTGTACCATATGCAGCTGACCTTTTATTTATTTATTTATATATCACCAGTTTTAGTATTTTTTTAGACCTCCTTTTGACTATCTCCTTACATTTTGCTTTCTCCCTATTTCTCCAACAGTTTTGCAATTAACAAATCCTCGATTCAATAATCAATCAGATCTTGCAATAGTTTACTGAGATTAATTGAATTAGACTCTGTGATTAATCGATTAACGGTATTTGAATAGTTAGGGTTTATGTATTTGATTGGAGATTGAAATGTTACAAAACGGAGATTATCGTAGTACGCGTTAATTAGATCGAGCTGATTTTGTTTAAATTAATGGAATCAACATCAGATTTGAAGCTGTATTGTATTTCTTCATCTTCATCGAGTTCGTTATCAATGCAGCAACAGTATTCGAGTGTCGGTGGTTATTCAAGTGTCGGTAACGGTGGCGGTTTTGGTTGTATTCAACATATTGTCACTAAATACGATACGCTTGCAGGTGTTGCAATTAAGTATGGCGTTGAGGTAATTCCTTTAATTCGTTGCATAATTTGTAGATGTTTATGTTTTAATTTAAGTATGATATAATTTTATGAGGTTATTTGTTTTATGTGGATGTTGATTTAAGTAGTTGCATGCTTGTTTTAAAGCTGATGTATGTATTATGATGTTGATTTTATTGCTTATATATTTAGGTTTTAATGATGCTAGCTTAATGTTACTTTGTATATTAGGTGGCTGACATAAAGAGGATGAATGGACTAACAACTGATATACAAATGTTTTCCCGTAAGTCGTTAAGGATACCGTTACCCGGGAGGCATCCGCCATCTACGAAAATGTCAAATGGATGTCATACTCAAGGGTAATTTTCCTTTGACCTTTCTATTGACCATATGTGAAGAAACATATTCCAAATGTGTGATGAGTGTGTTTGTCTCATATTTGTGTGAACTTTGTGCCGTTTTGTTATTTCTCATCATCATCCTAAAATTAGGTTTTACATATGGTTTTGTAACTCGATTATGTTGTACTATGGTTACTAGTTGCCCTGTCCCAAGAAATTCTAATGCAGACGTTTTATATTTAATAAGGTTCTAGTCCAAATTTTGTCATCTTAAGATGCCAGTTACGGGGTTTACTTAAGTAAAAATAATTTCATTAGACAATATGGTAGATCAAACTTTGCATTTTTTGCTAGGGAGGAGGCGGGCATATTAATGGAATTGCAACAAAGGGCCTTTATTTGTGAGCCCTCCGTGTACACTATATGTGTCTGTACAAATAGATACATTGTCCTATACAAACTTTGATGTTGCACGTGCAAGTACTGGTTTCAACAGTTGAGTGCACTATACTTAATGCTGTTTAATGAGGGGTGGTAATCAAAAGTTAAGCTGGGGTATTGATTTATATTCACATATATGTTTTAATTAAAGAGAAGAGATTAATGGTGAACGATGTATGAGAACTGCAAACATTGAAGATGTATTATATTAATATATTCACTTATCTCAACCCACATTTGCAAATCTGCTGTTTGCATCTTTACTGTTGATAATGATAGTATCACAATAATTTATCTTGGTTCTTCATAATTACCAAATTTGTCACGAAATAATAATCTTTCTTTAGGCAGTAGCGTCAAGTTAGTGTATTTTAGTGCCTCATGAAGCATCAGGTCTCATGTTCGACTCCAATAAAGGTGCTACCAGCCTAAATTGTGGTATTGAAAGAACTTTTTTAGTACTATGATCTGTCACCAAGATTATATTATACGGAGTATTAAACGGGAATTTGAGTTTAAAAAGGTTCAGTCTGCTTTCGAGAGGTAGACATGTCTCCCACTGGCACTCAGTTAATCGTAATTCAGTATTAAATACTGTAATTCATTCTAAACGGCTAGATCCATTTTGTAATTAGCGAATCATCATCATGGATATAAGATAGTTGCTATATCTTCGTAACACTATTCCAATTTGCCATATATGATGCTGCTAATCTTATAGTATGTGCGTAAATGTGTAATGTTCCTATATAGATTGCTTATTCTTGTTAATTTTTTTGCAGACAAACCAGCCCTGAGATGACACGACCCAACCCTAGATATTCTGATTCATTTAGTCCAATTACATCGTTGAAATTATCATCCTCACCCCAAAGGAACATCTCATCATCCATCAACACTTTACGAGACTATTACGGCCTTCCACCAAATGATCAAAAAGGTGTTGGTGAAGGTTTTGAAATGACTGAAACCTCCTACCCAATCCTTGGTCTTCGTAGGCAGTCAAAGAGTGAAGCGAATGAGTTTTCCAAGATATACAAAATGGATAATGGCTCCGTTGCAAGTGAGAATGGAGCTGCTGCTGATAAAAGCATTGAGAAGTTAGTAAGAAGGCGTAAATCGGAGGTCGATCTTAACAATCGGACTCCAGAAATGTTGCTTAAACAAGACTTCACATTGCAGCCTAAAACGGCTAACGGTTCAACTACTGAATCTGAACTAGGCTCACCATTCATGATTCCGTTAGGGTCTAGTGATTCATCAATGGCTTATGCCTTCAATGGAGTGAGGAAGTCTTCAAGTGCACCAACCTTTCAACAATCAGAGACCAGTAATAATAACACCAATAGTCCGCCTAGATCCTCGGTCTGGTTAACATCTATGTTGAACTTCAAGGCAGATCTTCAAGGTCTGTCTATAGCATCCATAGCAAGTCCACTTTTTGATGGATTGCCAAAGCCAGTAAGTGGTCGGAAAAACAAGGCAGCTCGTGATTAGTAAATTCTTTAACTTTTTGTCTCTATTTATACGAGAGCAATGTTGTCACAATATTAGAAAATAGGAAGAGTTGTTGTCTTTAAATTAAGGTAGAAAAAAAATTGGCGTCATTTTGAGAAAATAGAAAGGATTGGTGATACGGAAATAAGAGAATTTGTTCCAGCATTTTAATTTTTGGCCAGTGATACATATTTAGATAGTATCAGGAGGTTGAATATGTCTGTTATTGAACATACTTGCTATATATATATTTTTTTCCTCTCTCTTTCTGCTAGTATGTTAGACTAGTGGCTATTTTTTTTTACACCGGTACTCAGTGGTTAATGAGTTCACGGTTAGGCTTTGGTCGAGCATAGAGTGGGTCCATGTCCATGCTACACTCAACGAAAACCTAACCATGAAACCGTTCCTTAATGGAACAACAGTCACCATTTAAGACCCACATATGTATATTTTAGTTGTAAACATATGTATAATATGGTGTACCAATTGAGAGAGGAGAACAAGAGTGTTGTATCTATGTTTCCTTCATATCACTTATAGCCAAAAAGATTACATAAAAGATGGCAACAACCTTAAGACCAATTTGAAACCTCAACAAATTGATTAAATTTTACAACAGTCAATATTTGATAATAAACAAAACAATTACAGTCATCATCCTTTGAATTTTGAAAGACTACGAAAAAAGAAGAGCCAAAATAATAAATAAAGTGGAGATGCGGGGTATCGATCCCCGTACCTCTCGCATGCTAAGCGAGCGCTCTACCATCTGAGCTACATCCCCATTGATGAATTCGTTAATTTTAAACTTTATTTATTAAGATAATTAATAAAGAGAAACTCACTCTATCCACTCAGAAACACTCCCGCGTAGGCAGTTGCCAGATTTTGGATAAGAACCCCTCACAACCAACAACAACAAAAAGTGTGTACGTGAAAGCTTAGCTTTTGAGCACAACAAAAATGGCAACCGCTGCTAAGATGTTAATCGATTGTTCAAACACAATTACAGCAATAAAGCCTTCATCTCTACTCAATTCATTATTCAATCACCGTCATCCATCTCCACAATTTCAACAAACTTGTACTCGCAGCAGTGTAAATAGTATTAGAGCTTCTGCGCTCAACCGTCGTGACTTCATTACCGACACCGCAACGGCAGCTGCCGCACTTTCACTTGCGCCACTTATCGGATTGGATACTGGTAGCTCATCCTCAATTGCTAAAGCTGATTCACTTTCTGAATGGGAACGAATTTTTCTTCCGATTGATCCTGGTGTTGTACTTCTCGACATCGCTTTTGTCCCCGACGATCCTTCCCACGGTATCTTATTCCTCTATTTCTCACACACACTACACTTTCAAGGTGTTTTCTATATTCACATTGTGTAATTTACAAAATACAAGTGGTGTTAATTATACTTTATTTAATAAGATTTGAACTGAATTTTAGGTCAAATGATATTGTCCATGTGTTTTATCTGTGTAAAAGACTAACATTGTGGCGTTTGGTCGCATTAAACTGATTACATAAGAGAAGTTAGGGAAAAAAAGTATAATGTAGGAGTGGATTTTCAATATGACTAAAATACATGCCTGATCTGTACCATAGTTGACGTGTATTCCACTTTTTCGCTCTCCCATTTTCACCGTTGATTTTGACATGTGTAACAATTAAATTTTTAGGCACATCTTCGACTGAACATTTTAGGCGAATGAAGCATTTTTCTTTTCAGATTTGTAATTTTAAGTTTGTTGGAGGAAGATTATTAGCATTTTACTATTTCGTTTGACGATATGCGTATAGGATTTCACTTTTTCTTTTGATTACACACTTGATATGTAATCGTGCTCTTGTAATCTTATAGATTATACTATTTTTTCCAATTCTGATCAAGACAGAGGCATGTTCCGAGTACCACTCTTATATAAAAAGGATTAGTTTCCTGATTTACTTATGGCATGTTCCGAGTCTATACAAGACAGAGGCGAGTGTGAGGGTCACAATTTTTCCGACTTTGTCTTAAGCAGTTGGATATTTGATTGCTTGTTGAACATTTTTTCTTAACTTCGTGTCAAATTAAATGTTGCAGATTATTGGGACAAATAAAGTAACTGATATGGTTTATGTAATTAATTCTGTTGGAGTATCTAGTTGAAAAACATGTTACAGTGATGCTTTTATCCTTTTTGTAAATAAGTTACTTTCATTCAATATTTGCTCACACAAACATTACCATTCTCGTTAGTCTTTAGAAATATATGTTATATCTGATTTATTATATGTTTGATTTCTTTTCTTGCAAAGCTTCTGAGTTGGAGGAACATTATTTCACTAAAGAATATATTTCAAAACTTTGGCTTCTTTTTTGCGACGCTTTTGAATTATTTTTGAGGAGCATTTGGATGGTGGGTTGTGGCAGGTTTTTTATTGGGGACAAGACAAACTCTTTTAGAGACTAAAGATGGTGGCAACACGTGGGTTTCTCGCTCAATATCTTCGGCTGAAGATGAAGATTTTAATTACAGGTTTAATGCCATCAGTTTCAAGGGAAAAGAAGGATGGATTATTGGAAAACCAGCAATTCTGCTACATACATCAGACTCTGGAGATAGTTGGGAGCGTATACCATTAAGTGCTGAGCTCCCCGGTGACATGGTAATATTGTATTCCTAAGTTATATTTGATGATCGGTTGAAACATTTTCATAGAATCTTAAGCTGCTATGCCTTTTGCATTAATGCAGGTGTATATAAAGGCAACCGGAGAAAAGAGTGCAGAGATGGTAACTGATGAAGGTGCAATATATGTTACATCAAACAGAGGATATAACTGGAGAGCAGCAGTACAAGAAACTGTTTCAGCTACTCTTAACAGGTGACCCTTTAAACCCATCACAGACTGTAGCATAATCATCTACGGTATTAATGTGCTATAGATGAATTCTTATGGGACTTTGGACTAGTTTTATTGACAGGTGGAACAAATCTAAAATTCGCAAACAGTAGTTAAGGATGTCTTGTGAGAATGATCAATAGGTTTTGTACAGACAAATAGGAAAACAAACACTGAGTAATGTCCTGCAATTGTAGCAGAAGTATAAAAACGGTAATGTGGAAAATGCAAATCAATATTGCAGTATACTAATTATGGTAGTCTTAATAATTGAGTTAAGAATGTTGGGAGACAAGACTAGTAATTAATGTTTGCGTTTTGAATGAAGAATACTACTGTTTTCTAATCCTGCTTGGTTGTGTACTTATCTTTAGTCCCCATTCTTGATTAACATGTCCTTTTATTGTTTTTAACCATCAAAGAAATGCAATAGTTGTTATGTACTTGTATTTTAATTTTATATTTGTAAACTAACAGTTATAGAACTCTATTTCAACTGCAGAACAGTTTCTAGTGGTATTAGTGGTGCTAGTTACTATACAGGCACCTTCAATACTGTGAATCGCTCCCCTGAAGGAAATTATGTTGCCGTTTCAAGTCGTGGTAACTTCTACCTGACTTGGGAACCAGGGCAGGTCAGGCTCTTTCGTGATCATATACTTTTTACATTGATTTACTGTTATGATTACCAGTTCAATGATAATTCCATTCTAGACTATGCTAATTTACTCATGAATTTGAGCTCGCCATCACCTACTTTAAGTAATTTTCAAGGAGCTGAAGTATTAATCAGTATGGACACTGTCATCTGTCTTAAGTGCATTGTTAACTCGTACAAGTTATTATATTGCACCTGTTTTCCTGTTATGTTAGTTTTCTTTCGATTTTTATGTGTGAAATGATTAATTTGTTCGCTTATGTATGACAATCTGGGATAGTTATAAACTTATAATTGTTCACTCACTGGTCCTAAATGTTGAATTTGTACAATTGTAGCCATACTGGCAACCCCATAATAGGTCAGTTGCAAGAAGAATCCAAAACATGGGTTGGAGAGCGGATGGTGGCCTTTGGCTACTAGTACGTGGTGGGGGTCTTTATCTCAGCAAAGGCACAGGGGTAAGTAAATGTGCAATAATACCCTTAATCACATATTGTATATGGAGATACAATTCTGATTTTCATGCATGCTAGTAATTCAACACAAGTCGAAATAAGCCTATGTCTCATTCAATTGACGTTTTTGTTTAACCACCTGAACTTTCATCCTCCAGATAACTGAGGAGTTCGAAGAAATTCCTGTACAGAGTCGTGGTTTTGGCATTCTTGATGTTGGTTACAAATCAAATGTAAGATCCATTTGTATTAATCTAGTTGCTTTGTTTGCATACATGTAATTCAGGCTGAGAGTATATCACCTAGTCTTTTGCAAGTTTGCATACTAAAACTTCCAGATATTTATTTGTGACCGTGGTGTATGTCACTTGTAGCCCAACAAGCAGTCCATGCAAAGTACACCACTACCACTGGACAGTTTTTTGTCCTTTTAACCCTCACACATGTTCCATAAGGAGTTGATAGAACCTATAGGTGTCATGATACACGGATTGGGTAATGGGTCATTTTTAGGACGGGTTGGGATGAGTTGACTTGTAGACGCGTTTTTCTTTACTTTTTACAAAAAAATATAAATAGTTATTTACTGATTACAATAACCATGTAAATTTTTAAATAAAATTATTAAAGAGGGGGTATGCATTAAGAATTGAGTTCGGGTTACTTTTTGCTCGTTTGACCCATTTGAATGGTTCTTCGCTTAGCTAAATTTTCCATTTGATCCGTTTTGGATTAAATGCAAGCCAAATGACCCGTTCCTGATTAAATGGGTAGAAATTGTGACCTCTAATAGCACCTAGTGATTTTGAACCCTAGACCTGATGCTCCGTGAGGCACCAAGTCTGGCAATTTACTAATATAGAAGCAACTTTATGTTAAAAATCGTCCAAATGAATCAGTTTATCCTATGGTTACATACCTTAATTCTTCAGAATCCTTTTCCTGAACTCTCATGTCATAAACAGAAAAAATAATATTTTCAGTTTATTACTCACAAGGGTTACATTTCAACAGCTGTGGATCTTGAAAATTTTGTACAAATGAAAAAAGTTTGTAGCAGAGCAGTTTCAAAATCTGTATCATGTTTATGTTTTAGAAAATACAAGATTTAATTTCAGAGAGTCTGCATAGAACTTTCTCTGGTAGGAAAATATCATCATTTTGCATAATGATCGTGTCTGTGCTTTCACCTTTCGGATGAACTAAAGATTACATTCACCATTCTTGCTATACCAGAAGTGTTGGATATTGATCTTTTCTCGAGTCCCATCATCCTAAACCATCAACTGATTTCCGTTGCTTGTTTGTTTTGAAACTTGAACTTTGGCAATCTGAACATACAGGATGAAGCTTGGGCAGCTGGAGGAAGTGGAGTCCTTTTGAAAACTACCAATAGTGGAAAGTCATGGAGTCGTGACAAAGCAGCTGATAATATTGCTGCCAATCTTTACTCAGTAAAGTGAGTTATAGGCTATTCTTGATCTTGCACATGAAAATTCTTGACATTTTCATACTCAAGGAGATTTATTTTTTGCATATGAGTCTTCAATAAAGTATATAACATATAATGTGTTGATCATCTTCTTGACTATCCTGCAGATTTATCAACGATAGACAAGGATTTGTGCTAGGAAATGATGGTGTCTTGCTAAAGTATCTTGGATGATTTCACGGTATGTAATACATTAACGCTATCTTTAAGTTTTGGTAGGTTGTTACAACTTTCATCCAAGAGTTGTATTTGTTTGACAATGGGTCAAATGCCTAATAAATATGTTCATAGCAAAAATCTAAAAAATAGAACTGGTAAAACAGGCAAAACGGGTCAGAAATCATCTAATGCATATCCAAATGCTTATAACGTCCTAAATCATTTTATTTAGAAGAAGCTATAATATCATTTTATTATTTAGGTTTTTATTTCATACAGTATCTAATAGTAATACTTCAGTTATTTACTAAATAAAAAGGTTCAAATAAGTGTTAACCGGCCATCCCGTTTTAACCCACACATAAAAGTTTCCGGTTTTGACCTAAACCCATTTGACCCATTATTCAAGTCACCTGTTTTTCACTTACATATATTCCTAAAAATTATGCACATAAAAATGTTGCACATATGGAGATGAAGCTAGTAACAGACCATGTTTAACAGAACTTGACAGTGTGACCTTCATGCAGGTTTTGGTGAGACTTGTAATTTTGTAACGCAAAAAAAGTATATCATACATATTATGGGGTACCACGGAGAAAGTAAGCTCATTTATATTGAATTTATGATTTATGATGTATTTAGTGAGCAACCCGAGTCGGTGCGATTGTTTGTGACACCCGTGTAAATGAATTCAAGAACAACACAGAAACATTCTTCTTATATCGTTTCGGTTCTTCTTTTAGCGTTGTGAGATTGCTAAAGTTTCTTCTTTCTTGATCTAAGAAATAAAGAACAAGTAGTAAAAATAAATTACTTGCATTTAATAACACAACATTACTCTCTAATACTTCATCCTATTTGGACTTTCATGTCTGCATATTATTTACATATGTATCATCCGATTGATTATCAAGTTATCTTTGTTCGAGTTACCAATTTGTACATCTATTGATGATCCTACTATTAACCTAAATACTTGCACAAGAATGCAAGTTAAACTAGTTTTAAATCCGTGTATATAAACGGGTTAATGTCTAATATCAATTGAATCGTAAATTCTAAAAATATATGATTTAGTATTTTGATACTTACGAAGACATCTCCGTAGTTTATAGTTTTTTATATCCTAGTGACGAGTGTTACCCAAATAAAATTAAAATGACCACCATAATAAATAAGTTGATTTTACGGTATTTGGTATTATTCAAGCATATGTTAGGATGATATGCGGATTTTTAGGCCATTTGTTAGGTTGCTCATTCGTAAGTTCTTGTTTCTCATAGCGTCTTTCTAGTTTTTGTTGATATTATTAGTGCCTTTCAGAAAAAAAGAGTTTGGCGGGCACAAGATAAAGCTCATTATATATACCGAAACTTTCCATTATAATATAAAACACATTAATTAAACTCTTTGATTTCCATTTGTATTAATTACCAAATTTGTTATTTATGGAAAATGAAAGTTCAATAAGTGTTCTTAACTTATGCGCTTAGTGCATTCTTTAGATAATCCCAAAAAATAATGATGATGATGCTATCTATATACTATGAGTTATAGTCAAATGCTACCTATAATATTAATATTATTATTAATAATAAACAATATAATATATAAATATTAAATTTACAAGTAATAGATAGATATTATCAATTATAAAATAAAATTTAAATAGAATTGAGAATATTAATTGGCTAATGTGGTTCTTATTTTTATACTCCGTAATATTTAATTTAACATTCTATATCAAAATCAAAACTTATTATAAGAAATTTAAAAAATGGAAAAAATAATGTTACATTTTAGAAATAGAAAGAGAAACCTAATATTGTTAAGAGGAAAATTCGCATTGCATCGCATCACATGTGGATTAGAGCAAAGGGAGTGTTTTGACCGCTCTGGAAAAAGTCAGACACATTAGTGTCACGTCATTTCCATATTAAAACTATACTGAGATTAATTTTTATCCGTAATTATCAAACTGAAAATTAAACTCATATTTACCTTTATAAATAATTATACACACACAAAATATAATTAAAAAATTACTATTCAATACCATAGCCATCGTCAATATGATAGTCATCCTATTCATTTATCAACAATTTTGAGGGGAGTGCGGACAAGTGCCACGTCACCCCCACTCCACTGTTGTAAAAAGAGGAAAATGTGGTCACACTGTTTGACAGTCCAACGTTTTTAAGCTTCGTTATTATCGCCATTTGTCCGGAGTCTACAAAGTCTAAAACCCTTCGTCGTTATTATATAAACAAACCAAACTTCTATCTATTAAAATTCGTTCACAATTGCTTCTTGTATTCGCACTCTCCGTCCAATTCCATCACTTATGGCGTGTGCTGCTTTTTCTGGATCGGCCACCGTCGCTTTCAAATCCACCGGAATCTCAAACAAGTCCGGACTCACCGCCGTCGATCGGAAACTGTCTTCTGTTCAGTTCAATCGGATCTTTGATTACTCGCAATGCCAATCTAAACTCTCGTTTTCTTCAACTGGTATGTATCTATTGCTTTTAATTTTTTTGATTGAATTTTTATTTGTTCTGAATTAGGTTTAATTGTTTTGTATTCAGTGGCTTTTACGTTTGATTAGTTTTATTAGGTTTAGGGTTTTACTACTGATTAAGGTTATATGAATGCTACTTATGATGATCAAAATTGCTGATTTATGATTGCATAACCTATCTGTAAACTATGGTTTGAAGTACATTGGGAGACGTTTGAAATCGAATGATTTTGTTATGAGTACTTCTTTTCTCTAAATAGAGTTAAAGGTTTCAGGTTTGTAGTAAAACTGGAAACAAATAATTATAGCCAGGATCGTATAGACGCGGGGAGTGTATAGAATGCCAATTCATAAGTGTTGGCTGATTTTTATGGCTATTTAATTGAGTTGGATAGGTGGTATATGTAATTAGTTGCTGAAACTACAATGTATGGGATTTGCAGGTGTAAAAGCAGGCATGGCTACTATTGAACAAGCAAGTGTTGAAGCAACACCAAAGGTGGAAGCTCCTGTTGTTATCGTGACCGGAGCCTCCAGAGGCATCGGAAAGGCAGTTGCATTGGCTATGGGCAAAGCTGGTTGTAAGGTATGTAAAAAGTCTTTGCACACTGAATATCAAATATCATCAACCGCATTATAAAATGTCTTTTTTTGGCCAAATGCAGTTTGTTCCATATGTTTCTTTTTTTATCAGTAACATTTTCAATGATGTTGGATGTTATTAACAAGAAGCATTTGATAATTACCCTGACAATGTATAAATTATTTTTTAAACAATTAATATCATGAGTGGGCGATTGCGTATTTATGGGTTATTTTTCAGGTTTTGGTTAATTATGCAAGGTCATCTAAGGAGGCTGAAGAAGTTTGTAAACAGGTAAATTTTAGACAAATTCCTAAATTTATGTGGTTAAAACTGTATATACTTTCACATCAGTCATTAGGGTAAAAGATTAATGTAGAAGCCTTAATTATTCTTGTTATCTTCTAGAGAGATTGTGATTGCATATGGAAGTAATACTATTTTTCAGATTGAGGCTATGGGTAGCCAAGCAATTGCATTTGGGGGAGATGTTTCAAAAGAAGAGGATGTTGCATCTATGATCAAAACTGTGAGCAAAATTTGTCATATATTGATTTTTTGTTTGAAAATTATGTAGAGTTTTAATGACTATGTAATCGTTACAGGCAGTTGATGCATGGGGGACGATTGATGTGTTGGTCAACAATGCAGGTTACTAATGCACATAGTTTTACTTCTTTGTCTTGTTTGGTAGGAGTGAAGTTATAGAACTAGAAGATATCTTATAGAGAGGAGAAAATAAGTAATAGTATTCTTTTGTATATAATAAACAAGTTTGTGGATAAAAATGGTCAAAAAAGTTTATGCTAACAGTAACAGAATATATAAACCAGGAAAGAAGAAAAAGTAAATAGCATTAGGAGGCGAAGAAATTATTCAAATTCTGACAGTTATAGTAACTTTATATCTAGAAAAAAGTTTTAAGTCGAAAAATGTCCTTTTGCCCTACAGTATTTCAGGTGAGTAGTGTATAGTATTTTCATTTTATTTTATTTTTTGTATCGATTATATATGTGTGTAGTTGTTCAAGAGTTTATTGCCTGTAGTGCGAGGGCATAATTAGAAGAATACTATTAATGTTTTCTTGTCCCACTTCTTTTCCAACCAAACATAAAGGAAGTGAGTAGATCTTGCCTCAGTTTCTAAACATTTTTTTTTTAAGTAAAGTAAAAGTAATAATACTTCTTTCATTTCCTCCCCTACCAAGTCATGTTTTTCCTCTCGTTTTTTAGTTGACCAACCATATTACTAAATGGTACAGGGATTACGAGGGATGGTTTGTTTGCGAGGATGAAGGTATCTCAATGGCAGGAAGTTATTAATCTGAATCTCACCGGTGTATACTTATGCACACAGGTTTGTCTCACCAACATTCTCATTTATTTGTAGCCTGCTATATTTGGGTATGGTTTTAAATCAGTTATCTTTCTTTTCAGGCAGCTACCAGAGTTATGGCGAAGAAGAGAAAGGTAATTCCATCAAGGTGTCTTCTAGTATCTTGTTTCTTTCTTTGTTCTGTAAATAACAAATGCAAATCCTTTAGGGAAGAGTCATCAATATTGCATCTGTTGTTGGTTTGGTTGGCAATGTTGGGCAAGCTAACTACGGTGCTGCAAAAGCCGGAGTAATAAACCTTACTAAAACTGTGGCAAAGGAATACTCAAGCAGAGGCATAATTGTGAGATAATTGTACCTTTTCTCTCGTTTAGATTCTTATAAAATATACGCAGGTATAGTCTTTTTATGTAGTTTTCTTTTTTTACAGGTGAATGCTATTGCCCCTGGGTTTATTGCATCTGATATGACTGCTACACTTGGAGCTGAAATTGAGAAAAAGATCTTGGAGACAATCCCCTTGGGTGAGCTTTTCATTTCTTTTTTGCATCAATCCCGCTCCTTATTTCTCTGTTTAAAGATGTTGATATAACAAGTGTGGGATGAAATTGATTCCCCCGTTCCCATATTTTTTTCTACTAAACGTGTCCCAAAATTTTTTAAAAGCAACGATTTCTGTTCCATGTTATCAAAAGAAATTCCAGTTATTCTTGATCTTAATTTACTTTTTTGCATATCATTAATCATTGTTTGAAATAACTAACTTCACTTTTGTACCACAAATCTATTTTTTGTCGTGTTAAGCAGTAATTAACTTTTGATTAATAGTCGCCATATTTTTTAACTATGCATCTAGTCTTACATTGCCGGTACATTCTATTTTAGTGTGTTGGGACGGTCAAGTCGGTTCCGTGGTTAGCTAAGGGGTCAAATTGGTCAATTTTTGGGATGTTATTGTTAGAACAGAGATGCGGAACATTGTAAATGGTGACTATTGTCGCAAGGTGGATTGTGAATGACTTTCTTTTTAAATTGAATTACAGGAAGATATGGCCAACCTGATGAAGTTGCTGGTTTGGTCGAATTTTTGGCACTCCATCCCGCAGCTAAATACATGACTGGACAGGTTCTTTCAAAACCGAACTCTTTTATTCTTTGTTACATTGTTTTGGTAGTGTGATATAAAATATTGAACAATAACAATTGGCCCCATTTCAACGAGATGATAGGATATCGCCATATTAGGTGTGAAAATTACCCGATTGATTGAATAATCCACGGCTACAATCAATAATACCATGGAACTCATAAAGTATTATATGTATAGAAAAAACATGCAATAGTTATACGTATTCCATGTTTTCATGATATGGACGGTAGAAATAGATGCACACATTACATAACCCTTACACATCTATGATTATGTGTTATGCAGGTGATTAATATTGATGGAGGGATGGTGATGTAAGATCTCGAAATCCGATCGAGTTACGTAATAATAGTCTGAAGTTGATTTTTCGTTGATTTTGTTACAGAACAATTTAGGCACTCAAAGTAAGCATTTGTAGGGTTGTTAAACTTATTTAATTAAACCGAGTATGTGTTTGCAATTAAGACGTATGCCTTGTTATCTGTAGCCGTCATTTTTTTCAATTTTAACTTCTTTGTGATTCAATTAAAAAAAAAAAACATATGTGATTAAAAAAGATGTAATCATTTATATATCAAAAAAGTGTTGCAACTTACATGTGATCACGACTACAATAATATGTGATCCTAGCTATTAGTTTTGGTATTTATAACCAAAATAACATATTATGATTTAGTGTTTTAGTCACATCTAATTATATGTACTCCAATCCAATGTAAGCAATCAAAACTACAACTATTTACTCACATGTGATGATAGTTGGGTAATTATGTGTAAATGTAAAAATAGTTGATAACTTAAAGAGTACGTTTGAGATTAAGTTTTGAAGGTGATTTTTAGCTTATTAAGTTTTGAAAACACAAATAATTTATTAACGGTGTTTGGGAAAAGATGTCTCAATTATTTACGTTTTGATGGTATGAAAACAGAGATTCGGAGAAGCTTGGAATACTTACCAGGGGTGTTCAAAAATATCTGTATCCGAATCCGTTATTCGCAAATCTGAAAACCCGATCCGAAACTATCCGAAATTTCAGATTTGGATTAGGATAGTGTTTTTCAGATAATTCGGATAGTTCGGATATTCGATATCCGAAAAGTAAGAATTTTTTTTCTTTTTTTTAAATATACAAAAGATAAATGGATTATTGTTATTGAATATTGATTAATAATGATATTTTGTGGTATATTGTTTTATATTATTGATACGTGAACTCAACAATGTAAGTTTTGCTTATATAATGTGATATTTTTAAAATTCTATTATTTTTATTTTTGGATATTCGAATATCTTAAAATTCAGATTCGGATTCGGATAGTGAATCTCACTATTCGAAATTTCAAATACCTAAATTTTCGAATATCCGAATTTGTACACCCCACTGATACTTACCGCACCAAAACGCAGATTTTGAGCTTATTGCTCTTTCCGTTAAAATTACTTTAATGCCACATTTACTTTTGAGTAATATATCTTCACAAGACTTTCGTGTCCAGCTTACAAAAACTAGTATATATCTATTGTTATTATCAGGTAAATGATAGTTCGAATTATTAACACTTTTAGAAAAAATTATACAAATCATCATTTAAGTTAGTTTTAAATTGCAACTAGATCATAACTCACAAAATTTGCGGACTAGAACATAAAAAATAAATTTGATGAACTACTATTAAATTAGTTATCAAATTATAATTATATATTCATATTTGTATACGATGAGACATATGTTTTAAGATGATGCAGTTTATAAATAAAAAACAATATAATCTGACTTTATATTGAATATTGTATACAAAATCCAATCCTCTAACGTTAATGTATACATGGAGTAATTAATTAAGCTAGATAACTTGAAAACTTAACCAAAACGAAAATGGTAATTCATTCTCGAGCAACTTAGTTACATTTATACTAAAAAATATTTATGTATACGATATTTTTGAATCAATCGTTGAACTTATCTTATAATTTCTTCTTGTGAATCAAAAAATTTTCAATTACTTCAACCGAAGATGGTTTCTCCACTGATATGGTCATTGTTGATGCTTCATTTATCTTCTGTTTAAGTTGCTCATATTTAACTTGAATTTCTTCAAGATATTTGTAATGTTCCTAATAATAACATAATTATAAGTGTAAATATAAATTGAAAAAAAATAACCAGACAATTGTTTATTGTCATACCTTCTTTCTCGATCTGGTTTTCTTAGCAGACTCACGTATTTGTTGAAGGCGATTAATTTCTATGACTAAATTAACGATGCTTGTTTTTATGAATTAAAGCACACAAAAATACTCGTATTTGCCATAGAAATGAAAAATAATAAAAATATATTTTGTTCACGAACAAAATCTGTATCTGGTAAAACGACAAGAGTCTAGCCAACCCAGTTTTAAGTTACCCATAGATTATTGAGTCACTTTAGTCAGTGTCCATGTTAATAAATTCAATAAACTCAGTAAAATAAATAATTAAATGAAACATAAACTTTTATTTCATAAAATTAGCTTCTTCTCCAATCTAAATTGGTTTGGATTATAGCATATGTGATGTACACCTCACATCTTGTTTGTTTATACATCTGTATTGAATATGTATAAATCCTAATTTTAGATTAAATAAAATTGAAAGAATGATATCTAGAAAGATAAAAATAAAAGCAAAAACTTGAATTGGATATACATATTTGTAGATCGATAGAAATTTTGGAGAAGATCAATATATATTGATTCTTCTTTTAAATGATTTGGGGATAGTCATATACAGAGTAAACATTTTTTTTAAAAAAAAGGAAACTGAAGTTTGAATAAGGTGTGTTAGTTTGTATATTATCGGGAATCATAAAGTGAAATACATTATTTGAGATTTAAGAATTCTAGTTAATTGTAAATTAATATTATTTTATGGTTGGCCACTTTGAATGCAGATTTTCTTTTACAAATTAGTCATACGTTTTCTTTGATAATTTAATGTAAATTTGGTTTGATTGAATTATTGAATTAGGGGTAATTTTGTAATATAATCAAGGCTAGTGATACTTATTACATGGACAAATTAGGGAGATTAAATCAATGGTTAAAGATTAGGGTGATTAATGAATTGAAAGGTTAAGATTAATTTAAGAGGGTTAATGATAAGATGTCTACATAATTTAATCTTTCTTATAATAGTTAAAAGAGATGACAGTCTTTTACGAACTTTAAATAGATCAATCATCATTTCTTTTTAAACTTATTACACCAATGGTCAGTGGCGGATCCATAAATTTTTTTAAGGGGTCATTTGGCAATAAAAGGCAATAACAAAAGTTGGATAACCTATCAAAACGGGTAGAGTCAAAACTAGTCGGGTACAAAAAAAACATATATAAAAAAGAGTATATATATTATTAAACAATCTAGTTAATATCCTATAATCGGAGTTTATGATTAACATTAAAACCCATATTTAATGACATAATTTAATATGTACTATATGTAGATAAATTAATGAATCTTCAAAACCAAATAAAAAAGGAAAAGAAAAAGAAGGAAATATTTGAAGACATGTAGTCAAACAGTGGGACAGGTAAAAAAGAATAAATAAAGAAGGAGAAAACGTTTGTTTGGTAGTAAAATCTTGAAGTTTGTCAGTGAAGCTTTTAAATTTCTTTCACTTTTACGTTTTCGAAGAGCTTTTTAGATTTGCTTAGTATTTTGGCCTAATAAATTAATACATGCTGGGCCAATTTGACTGGGGTCTGTGACCTCCCTATTTATTCTTTCGATCCGCCCCTCTCTCAATGGTCCTTTATTCTAAAGATCGTCAACTGCTCCGTTAAAATGGACTATGTGTGATATTTTTTTATTCTTTGAATTTATTTTTCTTTAAGTAAGTATAGATTATAGAATCTAAAAATATGTATATATTATATACATTATTAGGTGCACAAAAACAGTATTCCAAACACTAAAGAGATTGTATATGCATAGCTTTGTGACTATTTTGTGATAAAACCTGGCTCTTTTGTGATCATTTTGTATGATTGATATTAGTAATAATAATCGTTAAAATACGCTGAAGACAATCTTGTTAGTTTTAGTGGCTTTCATATATTGTTTAAAAAGTGTAGATTCCAAAACTTATTACATAAAACTTGTAGTCCTTTAAATTAATTTTGTGATCGGTGATGTTGGCCCATTTATGTAGCAACTTCGTTGAGGAAAGAAAAAAGGTTGAAGTGTTCGGTTGATCCAGAACAATTGATTTTAAAAAATCTACTTAGTAGAAATGTATCTAACTGATTTGAAATTTGACAGTGAATAAGTACATTTTTCCCATGCGTTACGACGGGATCATAAGTACGTTTTACTTATTCTCCGTATTCAATGTCGTTGGCATGTTTATCACGCATTTAAACATGTTTTAATGTTTTTTTAGTTATACCAATCACCGATAATAAAATATGTTACTTATCTTAAAAATAAAAATTTGTTAGATCCACTTAAATTAAAATGTCTGATCAATCTTGTAAATTGCTTCTAAAAATAATGGTAAGTTGGTAACCGACCATCTGGAAGTCCCAATCGATCGGTTTTACGATCAACATGAGAGAAGTCAATTGCGTAAACCGCGATTAAAAAATACGGGAACAAAGATTGAACTCTTGACCTTCACCTATATATTGCATGTAAGGTCCCTTACCAAACTCATTGCGGGATCTACAAATAAAATAGTAGTAACAACAAGGATATATAGTAAAAGCGAAAATAATAATAATAATAAGGCGAAAAATTACTCGTCATCGTTGTTGGCAATTTGATTGAGATCACAATGAGTGATTGCCTTTGTGCTCGGTGTTCAATTGAACATCAACGTTTAACACGAATACGATTTTGAAGAGAGTGGTTTAATGTTCAATTCGCAATTTAGATTAAATGGACTCAACAAAATTGTTTTCAGTTAATTAAATAAAAGGAAAAATTACTTCCACACGACACGTTGCTCATAGATGCCGGTCCGATATGGTAAACTTCTAGATCCAACGTTCAAGAATCAATCGATTTGAAAATAAATTCCGAAGAATTTTTGGTCGAGAAAAAAGTGGAAGGAATTAGAAAAATTGACTTTGAGATAAACATGGCTTAAATGGTACTTATGAAAATATGGCCTTACTTCTCCGTAGTCCGTACCATACTTCTTCTTTCTTTTGGAAAGAAAAAAAAAATTTATATAAATTCTTAAAAGTGCTAATTTTTTGTCTCTACGTGTCAAGTGTCAACACTCTATATGTGTTATTTGTATTTCAAGATTCTTTATTTGTTTATTATAGTGATAGTGTATGATAAATGTGGCAAAAAGAGTAAAAGACTATGTGCTCCCTGTACGCAGACAGCAAAAAAAATACCAAACTACCCTTCTTCCATGCATTTCACATTGTTCATCTTTCTTTCGATAGTACAAGTAACCTTAGTACAATTTCGTTTTATTATTAACAAACGATGAATCAATACAGTGTCATAGCTACTATTGGCGTAACCAGACCGACTGTAGTCGAATATTATTGTATTATTAATATTAATATATAAATAATATATGCCTATATATCGTAACTTGAAAATACATGACAAATTAGTTTCTTGAATTTACTGGAACTTCACGTTTTGAACTATAAACATCAAAATGAAAAACTCTTTGTCTACTGATAATTATTTTCTTTCTATTTCTAATTCTAAACTAGATTATAACCCGCAAAATTTGCGGGTTACTTCATAGTTTCAATTATATGGATTTTTCATTTTTGTCATGCTAAACTATCTTGACATATTTTTATAAATATGAACAAATAGGTTATACATTTCAAGCCAACCAGACCCATCCCAATTTAACCCAGATTAATAAATAACTTATTTTGACTCAAGCTTATTTTGTTTGTTACTCAACCCACCTATTTTACTACTTCTAGTAAAAGCCAACTTAATACACCATTTGTTAATACACCAACTTATGCCAAGTATATCTTATTTGTCCCATCATTATTAACCTCTTCATAGAATTAAACCTAAATCAGCCCGATAAATGCAGAGAGCCAATCAAAATGTCAGATATAGCTCCAGTATAGAGTCCATATCCTATACTAACGTTAAAGTTTACCATAAAGAAGAATGATACCAAAACTTGTAACTAGTCAATGTGGGGACACTATCTTTATAAGTTATAAACAACTATTCTTTGATAATTTCAATTAAAATTTTAGTGCATCAACATAAGATTAAATATCCTCATAAACAATGAAGATAAACACTACTAAAACTTTTACAGTACAAATTTGAAATGTATTAAATAAAAATGATATATACAATAAAGAATTCAAATTCAACATGTTAAACACATCAATCCTCAATGTAGCAACAAAAGGAACAGGACACTGGCAGACACAAATTACAATATGTGAGACTTCTAAAACTAATTATATGATCATGAAGAAGAAGCTGATATAGCAGTTGCCTTTCCAAATGAAGCAGTAACGCAACAGTCTAAACGACGTAGTCTTTATAGACCCAAGCAAACGCTGACCAAATCTGATCCAAAGCCACCTGATCCAAACATGTAATAACATCATCTCAAAAAATTTATTTAGCATACATGAACCCAAGAAATCAAAAATATAGATCACGGCTTCCTATTGATCTCAACCATACTAAAAAAGACAACAATTGATCTTTATCAAGTGCATTTTCTCCTTTTGTAAATCATTGAAACCGCTGCTCAATTCCTATTTGCATCATTTAAAATTTATCAACTGTTTAATAAAATGCCAACCGGAAATCATTAGATAGGAGCCAAGATGAAGTTTAAAATCACAAGGCGGCAATGGTTGTTTAATATACCGCTGGCATTATGTGACACCCGGCAAATTTGGCCGTCATTTGTACCTAAGCTAGGTCATTATTACTTGTATTTAGTTTGAAATAGGTCTAAGTACAGTAACATTTTGTATATTTTATATACACACACGTACGTAATTAATATTAATTACGCGATTTAAATTGGATGGAATCCGATTCTATAAATACGGACGTTGGTGAAAAACATTTTCTTAAATAATGCAATTATATTAAATAATCGTTATTTAACTTATATTATTACGATAATATATTAAACGTTGTACGTTTTGTATAAAACGTATCGTACGCGACAAAAACGCGCGAATCTCGCCCGACAACCAAACGAAACTCGATTTATATTTCAGTAACTTAAAATGAAGTATTTTAAATAAAATTTCAATTAAAAATTACGCGAATAAATCGTTAACGAAAAACATAACTAATATACGTTTAACGTTTAAACGAACGACGAAACGAACGGGTAAACGAGCACCGCGCGTAACGTAAACGTGGGGAACAAAATTTAATCAACCCACATCATGTGGGGCCCCCAAGAATGCAGCCATCCCCCCTAACCCATACCCAAGAACCCCTCCCCATTTCCTTAAACCCCATACCTTCTTTCTCATCCCCACACACAATCACTTCTGACACTCAATCTCCCTCACTCTCTCCCTCTCCTCTCCCTGCGAATTCTAGCAGCCACCATCATCACCACAAACCACCACAATCACCACCACAAACCACCATAGCACCACCACTTCGACTTGCAAGAAAAGGCGAGAAAACGAGCTCACGACTTCCATTCTTCTTATTTTCATCATCTCCTTTGTAAGAAACTTCACCTCTCTTGTATTTTACTTGGAACATGTTTATTTTCATGTTATAATGTCCACTTAACAAGATCTTGTCCAAAAACAAAGTCGAAAAACGTTTTGAAAACACAAAAATGACAACAGCTTGCTGGGCATAAACTTAACTCGACTTCAAAGAGACTTTTCGTACTCAAAACTTAACATAAAGTGACGAATCAAAAGACAAAACTTAAGTTTAAGAAGTTAGCTTTCATTTCCAAGTGGTTTCGTAATTTTTCGACACCATTTGATGCCCGAAAACGAATTTACAAAAACGTTGCGCCGGACTGACCTGATGGTCAGATTTTTGTGCCAACTTCTCGAGTCCATAACTCGAGCTACACAACTCCAAACGACATAGGGGAACAACTGGTATTTTTCTTGGATTTTATCTCGGACTTCTACCTAGTTAAATCGAGCCATGACCACGACTGAAAATTTGATAAAACGAACACGGGACTGTTTTGGTGTTAAAATAGAAACGACACTTTCGGGTTAACCATAAAACGTAACTCTAATTTTTATAAGTTCTAAAAACATATTTAAGAGTCGAGTAAAAGTTTCGGGTCAAACCGAGCACGTTTGACCAAGTTCCCGAACACGAAACCACATCAGACCCTGAGTGTCGCAACCTGCCACACTCAGCCAAGTGTCGCAACATTTATAACTAAATACTAAGTTTCGCAACAACCTGCGACACCATCCCGAGTGTCGCAACAATCACAAGTTTCGCAATAACCTGCGACACTAACCCGAGTGTCGCAACTATTACAAGTTTCGCACCTTGCGACACTACCTTAGTGTCGCAACCCTTTGAACTTTCGCATCAAGAGTCGCAACCATTTCAAGTGTCGCAGTAACCTGC
The DNA here is from genome assembly GCA_963930675.1 of Gnaphalium uliginosum. Lineage (NCBI taxonomy): Eukaryota > Viridiplantae > Streptophyta > Magnoliopsida > Asterales > Asteraceae > Gnaphalium > Gnaphalium uliginosum. The sequence goes on from OZ005685.1 coordinate 35,966,583, forward strand.
GACACTAACTCTAAGTGTCACACAAAACAATGAGATCAAAACCATGTTTTCACAAGGTATTAAGCACGCGTAACAACAAGTAACAACGAATATTTATATACGACACCACTCATACACGCAATACATATACTCTTATAAGTATACAACGAAACAAAACATAATAATAATGTCTTCAGGAATTATTATTACAAAACGTCACCAACGGGCCGTACACGTTTTCTAAACGCAAACGATAAACAAACATTTGGACATAACTAGTTGAGTGGACAACTAGCATGGATGATCTTTTGAGACATTCACTTACACATAACCTTATGCGTTTAGGGTGCTAGAAAGTTACATTTTGGATACACGTTTATTGATATAAATGCTCGTTTTCAAAACTTAGGTGAGTCTCATAGCCCCACTTTTCATTGTTTTATACTTACGGGGTGAAATACATTGCTTATCTGAGGCAAACCATACTATTATTCTCTTTTCTTGTTTCATCTTGAGATATAAATGGAACCCTTCCATCTTCACCTATGTCCTATCACATCAGAACTTCAGTACCGACATAACACTTACAAAGATGCTTATATTCATAGTTTAAAGGAGTAAATCACTATATTGTGTCTTGACTGTATGAAAAAAGCCTAAAATACCATTCAAAGAATCATATCATCAATAATTTGTAACGATGATAGTTTACATATATATATATATATATATATATATATATATATATATATATATGTGCTAAAAAAATGTTAAAAATCAGTACATGTTATGTTTTCTTAGTGGGAAGTGGAAGATTAAGAGCTTGAAGAAGACTAATATGTTTTGATTTCAAAATCACGTTGTGTAACTCAAAATTCAAAAGAAACTTTATTTCTTGTTCACTGCATAACACATAAACATATGGCACAACATAATCAATTAGAAGCTATATTACCTATATCATTACACAAACAACTTCCTGAATTAACTTATCAATCCTTTTAAGATCATAATATTGTAGATAACGAAATCAAAAATCACCAAATCAAACAATATTATACATAACTTATAAATCAAACACCAAACCCTAATTTTTGAAATCAAATTCAAAGCATCAAAATTAGGGTTAAAGGAAATTTCGGTACCCACATACACATAAAATTAATCATCAAATATGTGGAATTGAAATTAAATATGAATAAAAACAGAAACTGAATCGAAACCAATATTGGAATTCAAATTGAAATCGAAATCAATCAAAAGCATAAAGCTCAAACCAATATTTTGAGGCGTTAGAATTTTGTTTGAAATTTGCTTCCCATTTTTAGATTCTGCATAAATCAAAAAGTAGACGCTGTACTTCACGGGTAATTAATAAAACAATTCAAGGGCAATTTTATCTTAATTGATCATCTAATTTGCTATTTAGGTAATCTTTTTTGAGAAAAAGATCAATGGTCCTGATTAAAAATATTAAAATATTTAAGGGGTCAGATTACTTTATAGATGTTTAATTTAGAAGGATTACTTAATTTTGATTTTCTTTTAATAGTAGAAAGAGATTCTAATTCTAAATTTTAAATTCTAAAATGGAGTAAAATAAAACATTATTGTGATCCAACGGCTAAGCCCTCACTTGACAATCGTACCACTTTATTCATTTTACTGTTTTGCCCCCATGCAATCACAAACACTAATAAAAAGAATGTTTTTTGTTTTTACACACAAATAGTTATTTTAAGCTTAGTTTTCTTGCTCATCAAGACTAACTTAACAAATATTGTGATCGATTAAATAGTCATGTACGTGGTTGGGTCAATATTGAACAAATTAGAGTCGAGTGATATGTGCACCAATTTGTAATATAACAAGTACTAAAGAGTGATATTTATTTTTATTACTTTGTATAATCTCGATCACATATATATTTTAATCTTAAATATAGTATAAGTATCGTCATTCTAAGACTCAATTAATTAAATGTTCAACTTCAATTAAAAGAATGTAACGTTATATTTGTTTCCGATAACCAGTATTACTTATTAATAATGATCCTTTTTATATAACAATCCGATTACATAATGACAACATAAAGAGTGAGTTTCACTTGGAAAAAGATCATCCATGCATGTACATGTCTCCTTTTAATTAAACTTTAAACTTTTACTCTTTATTAACCTTTGGTATATATTATTATATTTATTTATATATATGATGATAGGATATGAATATCGCTTTTAGGACTGCAAACGGAGCTTTTATCAAGCAACTCGAGTTCGGGTTGAGTTTAAGCTCGTTCAAAGTCGAGCTTTTATTGAGTTCGGGCCCGACCTCGAGCTTAAAAATAGAGCTCGAAATATACTTTAAATATTGTTATACTACTTTACATATGTTATAAGTAATTTTGCACACTTTCGAGTTCGAACATGCATCGTGAAAGCTCGTGGAGCTATCAAGCCGAACTCAAGCCTATCTTAAAAGAGTCGCTAGGCTCGACTCGATTACGACCCTAATTGCTTTGATGATAATCATTACATGAAATTAATTAAGTACGTATATAAAATAAACTTTTATTGGTATAAGTTACTAAAATGTATGAAATTATATATCAACATTTTATAAAATCTGTTAGCTAGCATTTTATAAGAAGCACACACGTAACAGAACGACGTCGCTCATCCATATATTCGTACATACACCACCACTATCAACTCACACACCCACACATTACTGCAAAGCACACATAACACACACACAAAATCACATCACCGGATAATTTATATGGAATCACTTCTACGAATATCTTCACCGTCACTCACTACCGGAGTTGTTCAAAACTCCACCGCCGGTGGATTCATGTCTCTGGTTGCTGTTGCCGGAGTTTCTCTGAAGAAAACTGCTCCAATTTATCCTGTTCTTCGTTGTTCTATGAATAAGAAATCCTTCTCAGGTATATCTTCGAGTTTATTTTTCATTTTATTTGGTGAATAAATTAAATATGTATATGCATGCTTGCCTTCTAGCTAGATCTATTGTTTTATGCCAACGATTTTAGTTTGTTCTATTGCTGAATTGGACTTATATCTAACTTTGTTAACAGATTTAGATATTTTTTGTAGCTTTTGTTGGACCTTGTTGTGATATATTTTGAGAGAGTATTACGTAGGTGACGTGAAATATTGTTTTGATTCTGGATCTGTAGTAGCTAGTAGATTTGGATGTTCATATATATTTTTTGTAGCTTTTATTGGATCTTATTGTGCTAAATTTTGAGTGACTACTACGTAGATGACGAGAAATACTTTTTGATTCTAGATCTGTAGTAATTTCATGTTTATGATTTGGTCAGAACTGTGTATGGCCCAAACAAAGGGTTACATATGTGTGTGATTTTAAGGGTCTGCAATTAGGCTTCTTAATTGCTGTTACTAGTAGTTCATAATTGTGTACAAATCCATTTGGTTTATAAATTGGATTTCTTCAAAACAATTATGTTTGATTCAATTGAGTGTACCAATCAACAATTTTCTACATTGTACATCCATTTGAAAATTGTACTAGCTCCATAAGTTATTTCAGAATCTAAATTAGGGTTCTCTGACTCTGAATCTAACCTCCAATGAACAATTGAAAGAATTAGAAGGATTCATTCTTCTGATGTCAACTCTGTTCAATCAAACAATACTGGCTAGTGAAATGGAATTTGGGTTGAAATGGAAGAATATGATATTGCTGTGCAGTTAAGGAAAGCAGGAGAGGTTTTGCTCTAAGCTTATACTTCCCTTAAGGTAATATTGGATGATTTTAGTTGTTGAAGATTCATTCAGGAGCTGCAGAATGTTTTTTGTATTTGTGTAGATGAATCTGAGTTAGCATGATAGATGTTTAGTATGTTGTTTTTGTTGTTTGGTTATTGCTCAGGGTATAGTCCTGGCTTCAACTTTTGAATCTCTTGTAAAGATTATAGGGTTTCAGATGGAAGGTATGCTTAACGAGGTAAGAAACTTGCATACTAGTTAGGGGGATGAAAACTTTCCATGATGAATTTTCAATCTCTTAATTCGAGTGGTCTTAGGTGTGAGGTAAAAAGAAAGTGGATCAAAGATTTAGTTTCTTGAGTCGTTAGTAATGTTATTGCTGATGCGATTTGGAGTAATCGAGTTAAGGCATTTGATTATGTTGCCTCTGTTGGAAGATCTGGTGGTCTCATTAGCATTTGGGATCCCACCCTCTTCTCCAGGATTGACACAATCAAAGGTTTGGATTTCCTTGTTGTGGTATGTCGTTGGGTAAATATTATCAAGGATTGTATGTTTATTACATAATATATATATATATATATATATATATATATATGCCCCTCATCATGCTGATCACAAGAGGAAGCTTTGGATGATATTACTCGCATTATGTAAATCTTTTGATGGTCTTATCTTTGTTTTTGGTGACTTCAACTCGGTGAGAGTTGCTTCAGAGCCGTTTGGTTCTCACTTTATCCCCTCTCTTGCCCAAGAATTCAGTACATTCATTGATGATGCTGAGTTAATTGAAGTTAAGCAAGGTGGGAGAAAATACACTAGAATTAGCGGGAATGGTAAGAAGCTCAGCAAGCTTGATCATTTTCTCATCTCACACGATGTTATCTCTCTTTGTCCCAACACCCGTTGCACTGTGTTGCGTAGAAGATACTCTGAAATCGACTATGGCCCAATTCCCTTCAGATTTTGTAACGCTTGGCTCGTTATATCTTCGATTATCCCTTTAGTGAATTCCACTTGAAATCAGCCCTTGACTCCACGTAAGCCAGATGTAATTCTTGAAGCAGAAGTTGAAAGCTATCAAGGTCGCTATAAGAAAATGGCATCATGACTGGAAAGCGGAGAGCGAAAAACTCAAACAGGGTGTTATTACCGATCGGAGGGTTTTGATCGAAAAGCGGAGCAGGGATTGATTTCGGTAGGTGATCTAGACAATTACTCTAGAGATTTTATTGATCTTTTTTGTTTAGATCAAGCCATTCTTATCTCGCTACAGAAAAGGGCAAAATCAAAATGGGCTGCCATGGGTGATGAGTGTTCTCGGTTTTTCCACTGGATTATCAACAGGAAGCAGGTGATTCATGGCAATCTCAATTGACGGCACTTAGGTATCAGATCCTAAGGAGGTTAAAAATCATTTCGTTCAGTTTTACACAAATAAATTCTCTGAAACTGTGTTTCATAGGCCTTTATTTCGAAGTCACGGCTTAACGAGGCTTTCAGGCTCAGAAAGATGTGATTTAGACATGCCTTTTACATGTGAAGAGATAGAAGCTGCAGTTTGGAGTTGTGGGAATGACAAAACTCCCGGACCTGATAGTTTTTCGTTCCCGTTGCTCTAGAGAAAGGATTTAGTTTCAGTAGATTTTATTGCTTTCTTTAAATCCTTTGAAAGCGGTTCTGATTTGGCGCTTGGATGCAATTCTTCATTTATAAATTTAGTTCCTAAGGTCTAGGACCCTATGACCCTGGTACTTTTACTGTTTTATATGAATTAATATGCCTTTAGCTCTAGAGAAAGACAAATGATTATAAATTTAATCATTTAGATATGTCTATTTGTAAAAGCAGCATGGCTACAAGAGCTGAACAAGCAGGTACTGAAACAACAACTAAAATGGAACCCCCTGTTGTTATCGTGACTGGTGCTTCTAGAGGCATCGGCAAGGCTGTTGCACTGACTATGAGCAAAGCTGGCTGTAAGGTCAGTATTAGCGTACATAAAGCTTTTGATAGTCATCTTGACAATAATATATATGTGATTGCTCATTTAATTATGGCGTATTTTGCAGGTTTTGGTTAGGTTTTGGTTAACTATGCTAGGTCATCTAAGGAAGTTGAAGAAGTTTGTAAGCAGGTGTAATTTACACAAATTCCTTTAATATATTTGGTTACAACTGTTAATCTATATTCAAATCAGTCATGAGGGTAAAAGATAGTATTAAATTTTTTTCTTTTATTTTCAGATTGAGGCTATGGGTGGTCAAGCACTTGCATTTGGCGGAGATGTATCTAAAGAACAAGATGTTGCATCTATGATCAAAATTGTGAGCAAACTTTTTGTCACATCTTGACTATGTTTATTGATAAACATTATTTTGTCATATCTTGATTGTGTAATCTTAGTTTTATTTTAGTCAACAATGGAGGTTTGGTAGCTATGGAATTAAAATAAATCTGTAAATAATAATAGTCGAAAAAAGTTTTTTTTTAGTTACTACTAGGCCTTGGATATTCCTTTGGGGCTTGTCGATATTTTAGTCAACAATGGAGGTTTGGTAGCTATGGAATTAAAATAAATATGTAAATAATAATAGTCGAAAAAAGTTTTTTTTTTAGTTACTATTAGGCCTTGGATATTCCTTTTAATAGATAAATATCTTTTCATCGATGGATTTAAGGTCAGGAAAGAGGATTAAACAATCATACCATATTCGTTGATCAATTTTTGTCTGTTACTAACTTGACCTCTGATAATCATATAGGGATTGAGGATGTCACACTGTTAATCAGGATGATGACTTCGCAATGGCAGTGTGTCATAGATGTCAATCGAAGTGGGGTTTTCCTTCGTGTAGAAGCACATCCGAAGTGATGATACAGCAGAAGAAGGTATTGTTCGTTTTATTTTTTTTGCATTTATATTTACTCATTTACCTTATATACATTTGTCATGAAGTTGGTTCCGTTTTGGTCTAAGAAATGTCGTTATGTCACGCTAGGGTCACTTTAGTCGGGTCACTAGATTATGGTATAATACGTTTCTAATATGTATCATAGTTTTGTAAACGTGGGTGTGTTGGTTATGATAAGTGTACGAATTTGAGGCCCATCTTTTGCATTTCATTTTATTTTTCTGACTACTTTTTCTTCCTATCTTTTGCCCCACTTATTTAGTTGTCTATTTGTTTCCTTTTTTAAAGAAATGTATATTATAATTGTTTGTTCATAAGATTAAAATAAATAATTGAACTAACACCGTGACTTCCTTACACTTTGCACATATCTAGTAGTCAACCGTTAATAATAACAGTGTGAATGTGTGAACGTCAAATACTGCTATCATTAACTGTTGACTACTAAAGATGTGCACAAGTGTAAGGAAGTCTAAATATGTATGCTAAAAGAAATTTGCTAAAATGGCAGTGTTAGTTTAATTATGGCTTAAGTATATGAAAATGTAATTATTTATACTCTGACATTCATTGTATGCAACAAAGTACTCGGGGTTACATTGTGTGTAATAAACTTTCGGTTTGTTGCTATTGTATGTATTTTGGTGACGTGTCAACTTGTGATGCTGCCACGTGTCACTTCATACAGCTGACACGTAAGTAGAAGTACGAAAACTTACATACAATAGCGATGAATAACAAACTTATTACACACAATGGAAGAAACCATGATTGTCAAACTATAAATAATTACATTTTTGTGCACTTAACCCTTTAATTATTTATTTTAATCTTATGAACAAACAATTATAATATACATTTCTTTGAAAAAAGAAACAAATAGACAACTAAATAAGTGGGTCAAAGGATAGGAAGAAAAAGTAGTCAGAAAAATAAAATGAAATGCAAAAGATGGGCCTCAAATTCGTACACTTATCATAACCAACACACCGACGTTTACAAAACTATGATACATATTAGAAACGTATTATACCATAATCTAGTGACCCGACTAAAGTGACCCTAGCGTGACATAACGACATTTCTTAGACCAAAACGGAACCAACTTCATGACAAATGTATATAAGGTAAATGAGTAAATATAAATGCAAAAAAAATAAAACGAACAATACCTTCTTCTGCTGTATCATCACTTCGGATGTGCTTCTACACGAGGAAAACCCCACTTCGATTGACATCTATGACACACTGCCATTGCGAAGTCATCATCCTGATTAACAGTGTGACATCCTCAATCCCTATATGATTATCAGAGGTCAAGTTAGTAACAGACAAAAATTGATCAACGAATATGGTATGATTGTTTAATCCTCTTTCCTGACCAGCAATACAAAGAAATTTATCTATTAAAAGGAATAACCAAGGCCTAGAAGTAACTAAAAAAAACTTCTTTTGACTATTATTATTCACAGATTTGTTTAAATTCCATAGCTACCAAACCTGCATTGTTGACTAAAATATCGACAGTCCATGTAGATAAGTCCATGCATCTACTGCCTGTAAATTAAGATTACACAATCAAGATTAACCACATAATCAAAGATATGACAATAATGTTCATTAATAAACATAATCAAGATGTGACAAAAAGTCTGCTCACAGTTTTGATCATAGATGCAACATTTTGTTCTTTAGATACATCTCCGCCAAATGCAAGTGCTTGACCACCCACAGCCTCAATCCGAAAATAAAAGAAAAAAAATTAATACTATCTTTTACCCTCATGACAGATTAATAGTTGTAACCAAATATACTAAAGGAATTTGTGTAAATTACACCTGCTTACAAACTTCTTCAGCTTCCTTAGATGACCTAGCATAGTTAACCAAAACCTGCAAAATAGGCCATAATTAAATGAGCAATCACATATATATTATTGTCAAGATGACTATCAAAAGCTTTTTGTAGGCTAATATTGACCTTACAGCCGGCTTTGCTCTTAGTCAGTGCAACAGCCTTGATACAAGTTGTGTTAAAAGTCTAAATGAATTTTAATGGAAGATTTAGAGGAGTCGAGACATAATAAGAGTAAATTGTTTAAAATGTAAGAGAATAACCATAAAGAGATTTGAGTACACTTGAGAAACCGAGGAGAAGTTATTGAGTATAACATAACATTGAAACGAGAGTAGATTGTGAGGACACAAGCCTAACAAGTGAGGGAGAGTTGTAACACCGCAAATTTTTGTAAGTCAATATTTATATTAAAGTATGATTTAAATTGATAATATTTGTATTTGGTACTAAATATAATGATTGAGTTGGAGGTTAAAATATAAATGAGAAACAAGATGTGTGGCTTGAGTATGAGAGTTAAAGTCTTGAGAAACTAAGTTGCAAAACTGAAAATGTGTTAGGAGGGTTTTAATTTGCAAAATTGAGAAGATGTGAGGGATTAACAAATAAAATTAAAATATTTACACCCACCCACACTTCAAGAATCTGGAAACACAAGAATAGAGGTGTGTGTGTTGGTGTTTGGCGTGAAACAAAGAGGAAGGAGGAGAGGAAGAACACAATCAAATTGAGTGCAAATTATTGTTAGTTTGAGGTTTCTTAATACTATTCTAGCATCTTTGAGATAAGAACAACTCCTTTTACCATCTAATTTGACTATTATGTTGATTTGATTATGAACCTTAAATTGAGTTTTAAGGGAAAATGTGGATTTTGGGTGTAGGGAGGTTGTATTGTTGTTACTGGGTGTAAATAAGTTTATTTGTGTGATTTGGATGCTAAATGAGATGAGTTTTACTAAATTGATGTGTTAAATTGATTTTTTTTAAAATAAAGATTCTTGGATGAAGAGTGGTTGTTGAGTTGTTATTGATAAAGATAATATATATAAACAATATGCATGAGAATTTGATTGTGAAAAGTGATTTCATTTCTAGTTGGATTAATATTGTGTTATGAGTAGAAATATAGAGTTTTGATTATGTGTTGGTGTCATTGTGTTGAAATATAAGAGTTTGATGTGAAAATAAAATGAGCTAGTAGTGAGTTAAATGATAATTTCATGAGAAGATGTTGAAAATGTCTAGTTGAAACATTGTGTGTTTAGAGATGTAAATATTTGAGTTGATTGATAATTTGATGTTATTGGGTTGTAAACATGGTTGATTTGAATGTGTAATCTTGTTGAAATCAGTTCTAAATATGTTAATTGAGTTTGAGTTATCAATAAAAGTGTTTTAAAATTTATTTCAAGAGCTGAAACTGAGTTTAAGTCTGCTACGGACTGTCCAGAATTGTGATTTAATTTAAGTGTTTGAATGATTTGTTTTAATATGGAGATTTTAATGATAAGAGGATGATGATAAATTATTCTTGATATGTTATTGTTGTTAAAGATGAGAAAATAAACTATGAGTACTTACATTATATGAGAAAAGAGTATGTGTAATTAATTGAGAAATTTGTTGTTTTGAGTTACAACATTTGAGTTAGTTAATAATGAGAAATGAGTTAATATTGAGTTTATGTGTGACCTTGTGTTGTGATATTATCTTAGGTCCATAAAAGAGTTGAGGTGTTGCTTGAGCTAGACTAACCAACGTTTGCAATGTAAGTAACGGGGGAGGGAATAATATGATGACAACACTTTGATTACGTGAGTAGTAGTCGAGTGTGTGTCATCATGAGGTGGGTGACATGGTGGTTCCATTGAGACACATGAAAGTGTTCAGTGTGCACACCTAAATGGTGGAGAGCAAAGGTAACATTGAGGCTTGAGAAATCACAATTGTTATGCCTTGATACCATGAGATTATACTCCTTTTAGTAGGAGTCTATATGAGTAGTTAAAGATCCTTAATATTAATTATGAGCATTGTTGTTAATATTGTTGTTGATTTATTCTCATTACTTACTAAGCAAGATGGCTTATCCCATTATAGTATTGTTGTTGTGTATGTACATTGATTGGTTTGGGGGGGGGGGGGGGGGGGGTGTAACACCCCGAAATTTGTTAAATTTAAAAGTTGTGTACTGTTATGCGACACAAGGGCTAGTGTCGCAGGTAGCTACACAGAGCCCAGTGCGACATAAGGCTTGTGTCGCAGTGTCTGGCAGAAAGTCGGTTTTTAAGGGTTAATTGTGTAATTAAATGTGAAATGAAAATAAAAATATGTTCCAAAATATTCTAGAAACCAGAATATATCTCTAGGTTCTTTTATGTGTGTGTGTTTGGGTGTTTTAGAGAGAGAAAGTAAAGAAAATAAAGGGGATCAAGAATTAAGCTTGGAAAGTGATTGTTGAAAGTGTTTCTTTGCAATTTCAGGTAAGGAACCTAAACCCTCTGTTGAAATTGTGGTTAATTCGAGTAATAAAGGATGAAAGATTGAGTTTTAATTGAGCTTAAAATGATAAATTTGGGGGTAAAGTGTTTATGTGGGTTAAAATGAGTTTGAATGTGTTTTGAATGGATTGTGTGTGATAATCATTTATTGAAACTGGTTCGAATTTGGGGTATTGAAATCACCCAGAAACTTGTTAATCATAGAAGGTTTCTGCTGCCCTGTTCGTCATTGCGACACAAGGCTTGTGTCGCAGTGATGGTGTCGCAAATTAAAACTGTTGCTTTAGCGACACAAGGAGTTGTGTCGCTAGTTTCCACTGCTAGTTAGTATTGTTGCTTTAGCGACACAAAGAGTTAGTGTCGCTGCTTGTGTCGCTAGTTTCTACTGTTAGTTACAACTGTTGCCATAGCGACAGTAGGGGGTAGTGTCGCAGGGTTAATTGATATTTTAAATAATATTAATTATAATCAGAGTTAATTAATACGAACGTCTCGACAGGTATTTCGGGTAGCAAGTCATAAATATCTGAACGTCGTCCTCGAGGTAAGTAGTAGGAAAGGAAAGAATTCAATTGTCTGATTTATTAATACTAATTGTGTTACAAGGTTGCACCAAATAACGATAATTAGATCACGTGTGTGGTTAACTATCGTATATCTGAGCTGAGTGACCAATTGCTGAGTGATCAATTGTGCCCATGTATATGTGAATTAAGTGGCCAATTGCTGAGTGATCAATTGTGTCTAGCTGTATGAATTGAGTGGCCAGTTGTTGAGTGATCAATTGTGCCGATTGAGTATATGTTGAATGTAGTAAATGTATGATTGAATGATAAAGACATGATATGTCTGGTTTATTATATTACTGTGAATGCATTTTCCTTTACTTACTAAGCGATGTGCTTATGTGTTGTTGGATGTTGTGTTGATAGGTATGTCTAAAGTATTGAGAGGCGGAGATATGGGCAAACAACCTGAAGGCTGCTAGTGATGGACTTACTATGGTTGGATAGTAAGGAGACGGATTCGTAAATCATGCTCTGTATAAACATATGATATTTTGTAAAGATAATGTACAAGTTGTGTCGGACAACGTTAATGTTTGTTTATATTAATATATAATATATAAAGTGTTTTGTAAAATTTAATTGAGTATATATATATATAAAAAAATCTGGGACGTTTCGGGGGTGGGGGGGGGGGGGGGGGGGGGGGGGGTGGGGGGAATGGTGGCTTGCTACAATGTTGGTAGTAAGTAACCCTCTTTAGAAGTTGAATGCCACTTGTAAGCCCCTTAATCTGGATCGATAATGAGGTTATCAATACGTTTACAGGTGCGGAATCCCTGTCAACGATCAATCAACACAAACAAACAATAATAAGATTCAATAATCAATCAAACGAAGCCTTTTATTAATTATAAACGCGATTACAATTAATCCAAAGCTTTGACACGAATACTACGTTCGTCAGTAAACCTTAACACTCTAATCGTACAACCAAAAACTTCCTTTGAACCCTAAACCGAACATATCTATATATACATACTAATGTTCGCTGGACTAGTCTGGAGAACTAGCCCATGTTCGCTTGGACCACATTCGCCAGATTCTAAACATTTACAAGTTTAACTCTAACAATGATTTAGAATCCTATTGTCACATAATACGTACCAACACCACTTTTTGAAGAGAACGTATTGATCATTTGAGTATGATCTTTTAAAAGAGAAAATTGATGTTTTGTTGGATAACGAGTTAAACGATTCAAATTGGAATGGTTGTAAACACTTGGTTGTAGGCAAAAATGTGGTTGTAGATGTGTTTCAATGAATCAGTTGTGTTAATGAGTCTTGTTGATAAAATGTGTTGTAAATTTTGAATCAAGTTGATTAAGTTAAAACATGAGTAAATGTGGTGTAATTGAGATGAGTAAATGTGGTGTAATTGAGTTGGGTAAGGTGCATTTGGTATTTTGGTATGGATAAATGAGTTGAGTTTTGTTAGTGAAAATATCTAGAAAAATGATTTGGGTCAAAAACTGAGTTTTGCTGTATTTGCAGGGTTACCTGGCGGGTAGACCTTGTACCCGGTGGAAACTGGTACATCCTTTGAAATTTATCACAGAGAATTGTGTCGTGTTGAGTCCCCGGTAGGTACCCTTCCTACCCGTATTTTCAGGATTGTGTTCTTTGGGGTCCAAATTAATTGTGTAAATATAATAATGAATTTATATTGTTACATTAATGCAATGGAGGCAATATTAAACTTGAGTTTAAATTCATTATTACATTAATGCGATGGGGGCACTATTAAACTTGAGTTTTTAAGTTGAGAATAGTTTTTTTTTTTTTTTTTTTTTTTTTTTTTTTTTTTTCAAAAAAAGGTCGGGTTTATAATCTTGAAACATCTCTAATTTGTAGCTCAAATATACTCAATTGTTCCGATTAATTTTAACAATTATATCTTCTGTAAAACTTAAACCTTATTACCCATATTTCGTTAATCAAAGTTGATGCAATATAAAGTGTAATTTAAGATTTAAAATGAATGTAAATGGAACTGACATTTAACCTATATTAGTTGGCAATTTAATAGCTGTCATAATAAGGTATGTGTAATTTGCTAATTATTATGATTAAATAAAATGGTTTATGATATTCAAATCAATAAAAAAGGAAAGCCATGTGACATATCCAGAATTTGGTGAACGATTTAAAAAAATTTATACTAAAGACATATCATATTTTATAAAATCTTAGGTTGCCACGTAAGCAAATAAAAAAAAACTTTATGTTATATATATGAGAAAAGTTTAATAAAGAATGCTAAAATATAAAGAATGAAGGAACCAATATGATTGTTTAATTTCAATTATCCATTTCACAATTTTTTTTTCAATTTAAATATCTCATAAATCGTATATCTATAAATTATAAAAATTACATTGTTGGAATCAGCGTCTTTTTATTTTTAATTAGAAATCACACGTGACATACTTCCGACGAACTTTTTTTCCATTTTCTAATGGGTATTGAAAATTCGCAATATTAAATCAAATGTGATTTAACAATCACATGTGATTATTTTACAATCAAATTATATGTTTTAAATCACTAGCTATAATCAAATTTACAAATTATAAGTTTAAAATCACATAAAAATAATTTATTTGATAATTTAATAAACCTATAGGAAAAATTTTAGTTATAATCACATGTGATTAAACATTAAATTAGTAATCATGTGTGATTAAAGTGTAAATAAATACGAATTTTAAATCATTTTTATAATTATACATGTAGATAAATATAAAGATGAAATCACATGTGAATTGTCGGTTATTATCACATACTTCATTTGAAAAATACATGTGATTAAATTTCAAGTCAATAATCACATGTAATTTTACCTGTAAACGAATGCAATTCTTAAAATCTTATTTATAATTATTTATGTGAATGAATATTAAGTCGTAATCATATGTGAGTTAACTTCTACAATTGATGAATAATTATGTACAAACATTATATTTTTATCATAAATCACACATGTGATTATACATAAAATCATATATGATTATATAAGTCGCATTTTTTAAGACTCGACAAAAATGAAAAAAAAATTGTCGAAAGTATAGCCTGTAGGAGCTCTAATCGAAGAGAAAAAGACTATGATTCCGAATACGTAATTTTTATAATTTTTAGTCATGTTGTTTGTGAGATATTTGATTATTAAAATTTGAGTGGAAATTGGGTTTTATAAAAATTGGAGCATTTCTATTGGTTCTCTCATTCTTTATTTTTTTTTTATTATTGAACCCACCTCATATCTTAAATTATATATAGGAAACTCATTGATGATATCATCAATTAACAATTTTCAATTAGTCAATTAGGTCCTTCAATTTTGTAAAATTTCTAAAATAAAACCCCTTGAAATGTTCATTTTTAATTTAAGTAACTATAACTGTTATTATTATATTAAATAAATTAAAACAAACAAAAAGTAAACATAAAAACAAAAAATGGTTGATAGAAATTCAACAAGCATACTAAATTAACATTTTGAATTGTTTTATTTCTTCTTTTAGTTCTTGTAATAATAATATGTAACTATTACTTGTCCATATAATTTTAAAAACGTCGTTTGCTACTTGCAATTCGAATACAATCACATCACAATAAGATCGAAAGCAAATAACATTAAATAAATTAAACTACAACTAGAAAATTTGATTTATGAAAACTTATACTATTAAAAATGTTCTAGTTTATCACATATTATACAAAGATTCTATTAATTTTTATAAAAACTAAATACAAATCTATTGGACTGTGTGTATACACAGGTTTTAGGACTAGTATATATATACATACATATATATACATATATATATATACATATATGTAATGAGAAGATACATAGATAGATTTAAGTATTAAGAATGAGAAGGTTAAATGCATTAAGGTATGTATAAATGTATAAATAAATGTATAGATTATTGTATTGTATTGATTAGATATCAATCTTTGTTATTATTATTTCTATATAAGTTTTATTATATATATAGAAGATTGATAGATAGAAGATACATAGATTGATTTAAGTATTAAGAATGAGAAGGTTAAATGCATTATAGGTATGTATAAATGTATAAATAAATGTATAGATTATTGTATTGTATTGATTAGATATCAATCTTTATTATTATTATTTCTATATAAGTTTTATTATATATATATATATATATATATATATATATATATATATATATATATATATATATATATATATATATACTGTTTCTAGTATTTTGTTAAGACGTTTTAATATCTCAAAAAATTTGCAAGATGGAGGCGAGTAAAACCCTAATGTCTTCTTCTAGTTTCGCCTCATCCACCAAACATGTTAACGGTTTTATTTTATCAACAATCATACATTAAATCTCCTCCTCCCTCCGTTGGTGCCTTTTCGACGATCGCGCAAACTCACTTTCTTCGTTAAAGCATCCTGTAGTACGTACTACTCATGCTGTTACGCAACCAATTATTAGAATCGGCACTAGAAACAGGTTATTATATATATATAGTCCTTCATTCTACATGACCGCTTCCACATGAGATGATCTGTATAGATTACATTCTGTATATGCATTGTATATAGATTTTGTTGTTAGTGTTTGCATTTTTCCGAGATTGGTATATTAAATTCATTCATGATGTTTTTGTCATCAGTTTACATTACTTTTGTTGTGCACAACAGTTTCTTAGCTTTTAGACAAGCTTTTGAGGTAGAAGATGAACTAAAGGCTTCATATAGCGATCCGCGAGAAGAGTGTCGTTCAAAACAACAGGTGATAGAAGTTTGAATGAACGTCTTTCTGATATCGGTGGGAAGGAATCGTTCACTAAAGAAATAGACGAGGCTCTTATAAATGGTCAAATTGACATTGCTGTTCATTCAATGAAAGATGTTCCTATTTATCTCCCTGAAAATATGATTTTTCCATGCATGGTTAAACGCGAGGATGCTCGTGATGCATTTATTAACTGGAATGCAACTTCATTAGCCTATCTTCCACCTGGAAGCCTTGTTGGTACTTCATCACTCAGAAGAAAGGCTCTGCTGCTTCACAAATATCCATCACTCATAGTAAGGATCTTTCATCTAAAATATGAATAATTAGTCTTTGGACAAAATTTACTTTTTAATGATTTTGAACCCTTGTCTCTGTTGGGATATAGGTGTATATAGTTGATGTAATGTAATGGGTGTGCGAGTCTGTCTTGTAAAAAATAAAAACCATTAGATAAACACTCGCTGCAACGAAATTATAAAACTGATTTTCTAATGGTAAGAAATAAAATTGCTTGGTTATCTTTCTTAACCAAATTATTTGAGAGATTTTTGTTTTTATTTCACAATATGTCTCCCGTTTCCACGAAAAAAAGCTCGTCTAGTTAAAAAATTTCAAACACTGAAACATATGATATGTTATAACTTCAAATAGCATAAGCACATCCAAACACTGTTATCTGCTTGTTATTTTCAGCATATTATCTATACTAGTTATCCAGTATCGTATAATCTAAAAGCACATTACATGGCTTTTCTTGTGCCTTGTATAACCTTATATCGCTGATTAAATCTCCTCCAGGTACAGGAAAATTTCCGAGGCTGCATAGAAGATAGGCTAACGATTGACGGTACCATATTAGCTGTAGCTGGACTCAAACGGTCAAAATGGACTAGTCTTATCACTTCCATTTTTCCGATTGATGAAATGCTTCCGGCTGTTGGACAAGGTGCTATTGGAATCGCCTGTCGAAGTGATAACGATAAGATGGTATGTTGCTGTATTCTTCTTTAACAAAATTTTTCATTCTTTTCTTGTTTTTTATCTGCTTGGGTCCCTTTAATTTGAAGTTTATGCTTGATTGTGAGCTCTACTAGTTGGATGATTCTGCTTATCATCCAGCATAGTGCTTCACAAGACTTGAACTTGAGATGTTTCCTAGCTCAAAATTGATCAAGAATATAAGGGGACCAATGGTGCATCTCGCTCAATGGTGTCATGGGTGGTTTGGAAAACAGGTCATTTTTAATTGGTCAAATTACTTAAAATAGAAACGAACTATCGGCTGATTTAGATTCAACTATCAAAATTATCAATAATAATAACAAACTCTCAATTTCATCATAATTCTAGTAGTATTTAACATTACACTCATATTTTTTCGAATGTCGAGGTCACATATTACTAGAATTATGACTAAATTAGGAGTTGATTTCTATTCCTGGTCATTTTGATAGTTAATTGGTTTCTAGAATCTAAAAACGGCCAATAGTTTGTTTCTATTTTAAGTCATTTGTCCTTCTTAATAGGGATTATTGTTTGGTTACGCGCTCAACTTTACACTCATTACTATTGTATGCCCCCAACTTACATATCCTATATTGTATGAGGTGAACTATCTAAAAGCTCTATTGTATGTTCTCGACTTTCATATGCTCTATTGGAAAAAGAACTAGAAAAAGGAATAAATATAGTGATAATTTGATTCTTCGTCTCATATGCTCTATTGTATGAGGTGAACTTTCTAAAAACACTAAGTAATATGATATAAATTATACATTTATAAAACTATATTAGAAAAGTTAATCTCATACAATAGGGGTTATAAAAGTTGGGAGCATACAATAGAGTTATTAGAAAGTCCACCTTATACAATAGAGGGTACAAAAGTTGAGAATATACAATAGTAATGAGTGTAAAGTTGAGCGCATAATGAAACAATAAACCATTCTTAATAAGAGTCAAAGAAGGACCACGACAGGTTCAATTGACATGCAAACACTTCTATGATATGGACTTTTAAATGGGCGGAAATTCTTACCTTTGTATAGGTGTTTAACACAACTCGATTTACATAGGTTGAAACACTTATGTCAAATATTCTTTCACTTTGCAGATTAATTACTTAGCAAAGTTGAACCATGAAGAAACAAGCTTAGCAGTTGAATGTGAAAGGGCTTTTTTATCGACGCTTGATGGATCTCGTAGGACGCCTATAGCTGGGTATGCTACTAGAGATGAAGATGGTTATTGCATCTTTAGAAGGTTAGTTGCCTCACCAGATGGAACTGAAGGTGATAAAAATTAAATTAAACGAAAACACGTAATACATATAGTTTGAATATTAGTTGATGACTTATATTTGTTAGTTTCTCTTGTGGTTATTGTATTCATTTCAGTACTAAAGACTTGTAGAAAAGGATTGTATTCTAATGAAGATATGATGCTGATGGGGAAGGATGTTGCTGAAGAACTAGTCTCTCGTGGCAAGACATGGCATTTTTGATTGTGGATTTCTTTCGGTTATCTTTAATTGGTTTTGTTGTTTTTGATCAACGGGTTTAGTGTAGAGGAATGCACTTAACTTTAGTCTCATCTCTATAGTGTGTACCTAACTTCATTTTAGTCTATTGTGTGTATCAACCTGTCTATTGTGTGTATCCGATAACTAATTTGATTATGTGGCAACCGTATAATGCGATACATCATATGACACGTACACATCATATGACACGTTATTGACACATCATCAAAAACGAGTGTCACGTCAGTCGGATACACACAATAGACCAAAATGAAGTTGAGTACACACTACAAAGTTGAGACTAAAGTTAAGTGCATTCTCCTGCACTAAATCCTTAATTAATTAGATTCATTAGAATTTGATTGTAGTAATATTCGTGTAATAGCTAGAAACGGTAGCATGCAGAATTCGAAAATATCTTTCGTAAAAAAGAATTGACAGATTAGTTCATAAGATTAACAGTTTCATTCATTGCAAGCCAAGAGCCCAAGGAGGCCAAGATACTGAACCAACCATTATTGTTTTTAATGTTATCTTTTCTCACATTTTCTTGTTCAATAAGTAGTAACTATTATGTTAAGTTATATATAGCAAAATTATTACAATGGTCATTATTAAGCTTTTATATATATAATTTAATTTAATTAATATAGTTCAATCAATGGTCTAATTATGATTCATCCAATTATTAGATGAGAGCACGACAAAGTAGAAAAAAGAAAGGGGGAATTTAAGAGAAAAAAGAAGTCATTATGATGACAAACTTACCAAAACCTTATTTATGCAACAGCTTGTTTAAGTTGAAAGTCATTTGTGGCCAACATCTATACACTTCCAACTGTCATGGCTGCATTTGCATCTGCTTCTATTGCGGGTTTCAAATCCGCTTCAATCTTGGGTGATTGTAGAGTCTCGTTATACGGCAAGAATTTGTCTGCAAATCACCTCCAATGTAGCCTCAGTTATTCGCAATGCCGGTGGTCTAAACAGTCATTTTCTTCATATGGTACGACTTTCTTTGGATTTACTATCTTGTAAACAGAAAAATCACACACCCTGCACTCTTGTCCAGTTTCGAACGTGAACCCACAGTCGTTTGGTTGATGAGACACCTTATGCATATCCAGGTTCGGGTTAACGGGTCAACCCACCAACCTGTTATTTATTAGAAGTTATGTTTTTAATTTTAACACACCAATCTAAAATCAACCCACCAACCCCAAACTAACGCCAAATTTGACCCACAATCAACCCATTTCACCTGTTTACTGAATCGAGTTAAGAGGGTCGTATCCGGGTAAGGTACTTAGGTACCTTCGACTCGCTAACTCAAACCAACCAGATCCGGCCCAAATAAGTTTGACAGACTATTGCACCTGACCAACAAAAAGTTTCACAAAGTTGTTTGGCTTTTGAATAAAATATACTTCCAATTTATTGCACCTTTAAGTTGTTTATTACTTTTTAGAGTTTAGACAAACATATATATGCCAAAATTTAAATATACAGTCTATGCCAGAGAAAAGATATGATCTTTTGGTCCAGGTAAACCCAGAGTGGTCCAAAATAACTATTTTGCTAATATCAATACGGAGGTGGGTTCAGTGTAGAATGCTAAAAAAATAAAGAATAGAAGAATCAATGGGATTGCTTCATTTTCTTTAAAACCCAATTTTCACTCATATCTTTAAAATCAAATATCTCACAAACGGCATGACCAAAAATTATAAAAATTACATATTCGAAATCAACGTCTTTTTCTCTTCGATTAGAGATCCATCAAGCTATACTTTCGACAAAAAATTTTTGTTTTCATTTTTATTGGGTCGTAAAAAATGTGACTTATATAATCACATGTGATTTATGAGTAAATATAACTGGTACACGACTATTCATCAATTGTGGATGCTAACTCACACATGATTACAACTTATTATTCATTCATATAAACACATATAAATAAGATTTTAGGAATTGTATGCGTTTACGGTCAAAATCACATGTGATTATTGATTTGAGGTTTAATCACATGTGTTTTTCAAATGAATTATGTGATAATAACTGATAATTCACATGTGATTTCACATTTATATTTATTTACATGTATAATTATAAACAGTTATTTAAAATTCATATTTATTTACAATTTATTCACATGTGATTTTAATTACATGTGATTATAACTAAATTTTTTTCTAAAGGTTTATTAAATTATCAAATAAATTATTTTTATGTGATTTTAAACTTATAATTTGTAAATTTGATTATTCACATGTGATTATAGATAGTGAGTTAAAACTTATAATTTGATTGTAAATATATTCACATGTGAGTGTTAAATCACATGTGATTTATTATTACGAATTTCACATACCCATTAGAAAACGAAAAAAAAAAGTTCGTCGAAAGTATGTCATGTGAGATCTCTAATTAAAGATAAAAAGACGCTGATTTTAACGGTGTAATTTTTATAATTTATGGATATACGGTTTGTGAGATATTTAGATTTAGAAAAAAAGATGAAAATGGATAATTGTAATGGAGCAATCCTATTGGTTTCTTCATTCTACAATTTTTTTTAGCATTTTACATTAAACTTTTCTTGTATCAATACGGGTTTAATTGTTTGTTTAATGTTCCCTTTAGAAATTAAAGTTGTAATTACATTTATTTAGAGTCTAACACTCATAGTAAGAAATTAAACAAAGGCTATAGGGTGGGTGGATGGAACTTGTTAAATATAAAGATGAATCCATGATTGTTGCTGAGATTTTTAGGCATAAAAGCTCAAGTTGCTACTATTGCTCAACCAAATGTGAATGCAACACAAACGGCGGAAGCTCCCGTTGTTATTGTGACCGGAGCTTCTAGAGGTATTGGCAAAGCGATTGCACTAGCTTTTGGCAAAGCTGGTTGTAAGGTTAGAGAAAATCTTGTATTCATGTAAAAATAAAATTGATGCACAATGAAATGCATAGTATAAATGATCAACAATAAGATATAAGTACATTTCATAGGAGTTCGAATATATCGCAAAATGTACTTGTGGGGCATCAGTAAATATTGTACCTTCAGTCCTTATGGTAGGTGTATGGCTTAATCTTGCAGGTTTTGGTTAATTATGCAAGGTCATCCAAAGAGGCAGAAGAAGTTTGTAAAGAGGTGGATTTAGATTATGTTTTTGCAACTGCGTGTTTCAAGCATAAATTGTTTCTTAATAGTGTTGAACATTGGATTATGATTTAGATTGAATCGATGGGAGGTCAGGCACTTGCATTTAAAGGAGACATGTCAAAAGAAACAGACGTTTCATCTATGATCAAAACAGTGAGAGCCATATATCTCTTCTTTGATTATATGTTTGAAACTATTAGGAATTTTGTTGACTTTATTATCATTATAGGCAGTTGATGCATGGGGAACTATCGATGTATTGGTCAACAATGCAGGGATTACAAGAGATAATTTGTTGATGAGAATGAAAACATCTCAATGGCAAGAAGTTATTGATGTGAATCTTACTGGTGTATTTTTAAGCACCCAGGTTTGGTTCTTGAATAATCTTAAGTATACGTAGACTAATTAACATATTTGAGTATTCTCTTTATCGACTGTTATCGATTTTCAGGCAGCTGCCAAGATTATGATGAAGAAGAGAAAGGTGGTCCCATTAAGTTCTTTCTTTGAAACATAATTTAAAAAGCTCCATATTAGATGTTTGTTTTGTTTTTGGTATTATTTTCATTGTTTGTTCTCTTTTGCCGGATCCGTATGTGAATATATATTGCTTATATGTTTTATCTTTTTGCAATGTTAAACTTTTTCAGGGAAGAATAATCAATATAACATCTGTTGTTGGTGTGACTGGCAATATTGGGCAAGCCAATTATAGTGCTGCAAAAGCTGGAGTAATCGGATTTACCAAAAGCACAGCGAAAGAATACTCGAGCAGAGGCATAAATGTGAGTTTTTTTGTAGCTTGTCCCTTCTCATCAGTTATAACTCGATTATATGTGTCATCGTAAACTGATTTCTTTCCCTTTTATAGGTGAATGCTATTGCACCTGGATTTATCGTAACTGATATTACTGATAAGCTTGACGAAGTCTTCAAGAAAAAGCTCTTGGAATACATTCCACTGGGTGAGCTTTCTTTTCCTTGTTCTGAACAATTTTAATAGGGTTAATGTCCTGAAATGTAACAAATAATGACCAAAAATATATTGTGTATGAACTTCCAAACCTTCTATCATGTGTATCCAACTTTCGATTATTCCTATTTCTATGTAATTTTTTGACGTGGCAATTTGTATGGATGTCACGTGCTAGCTTATATACATGACACATTACATACAATTAGCATATCATATGCTCCTCCAGATTTCAACCTTTCAAGTAGTTAGCAATTCCTTTAGCTCTTTACTCTCTGATGTACAGGAAGGTATGGACAACCTGAAGAAGTTGCTGGGCTCGTCGAATTCTTGGCTCTCAATCCTGCAGCTGGTTACATTACGGGACAGGTTTATACAAAATCTTACCTAGCATTAACATTAATGTTATGTTTGTTCTAATCGAATAAACAGTATGTAGTCCATGTTAGCAAAGTTTAAGAAGACAAATCAGTTGTACCTTACAGAGTATGATATAACCATGAAACTCGTTATAGTTTCCAAATGTAGAACAAACACGCGTATAAATATATATTACACACTCACTCTCTAGTCATAGGGGTATGTACACCCATGACATTCGTAAACATGCGATTTACATGTGTTGCAGGTTCTTACGATTGATGGAGGAATGGTTATGTGAGAGCAAATCAACACAAGATAACATTTGATGGATTTCAGTTCATGTTTTAGTGTTGCAGTATGTCTTTGGCTTATAGACTCTGGTGTTACCCATACAGACTTACTAATATTAATGTTTAAGATCATATGTTTGTTTGTTATTAAAACTATATAATGTGAATTTTTTAAGAGATTCCAGTTGATGCAGCTGTATAAGTACTTAATTACCTATAGGGGCAATTGGATGTGCTGCTATATAGCTGCATAAGTTAGGTCAGCTATGTGTAAAAGATGGTAGTAATATGTACATGTGCGAAAGTTGAAGGGTACATAATGTGAACTTAATAATACTTAAAAATAAATGTCAGCTTAATAATACTGTATACGTAGTAATACTTGTAAGTTAACTAACGGATATCTAACTGTTTAATTTAAATAAAGGATAGTTACATATATTAATTAATTATTTAATTGTAATAATAATACTTTGTGAAAATGAAATACTTATAAAAAATTGAAAATCAGTACAAACTAAATTTCCTTCAATGTTATATTCAGTCATATAAGTAGGAAAACGCTAATTGAATTAAATTTTCATCTCGAATCGAATATAAGAAACCGAATAATGCAAAATATATCTCTCAACATCAACTCGCGAACTTTTCATCCGTTGTTATTCACGAGTCTAATGCTAGTGCTTACAAATATATGTTAATTAAATTGAATTTTGAAACAATTTTATAAGTTATGTTAGTTTGTTTCATTATGAGAATAATATATTAAAATTTTCAATATTAATTAGGTTTATTTTCACAACATCTATCTTTCAACAATACATCATTATTTTCATAACAATACATCATTTTGGATTAAACATGTATGAATTGAGATTGTTGAAGGGTATAAATTGAAAAAAAGTTAAACTTAATTGGTTGCACCCATGTCAATATCAGTGAATTCACGTTTTATTTGACTACAAAATTCACGTGTTTCTAGACAGATCCCCTATCCCCTACTTATACTAAACGTTGCTACTGTCACTCGTTATTAAACTTAGATTTCAAAAAAGTAGCTCCATATTCAATTATACCTTTTGTACTAATTAAACCACCAAAACAAGATAGACTTCCAAATTTAAGTGCTCGACTGCTCGTTTGGCTGATCTAGAGACGAAAACCATGGAGGGAAACTGTGAAAGAATTGTAATGCTTATGATAACGATGGTGGTGGTGGTGCAAGCGGCTGCTGGTGACGGCCGCATTTACGAACACAAATCAATGGGGAGCGATAGACGTAATCTTCTAGCTAATGGACTTGCTGATACTCCTCAAATGGGGTTTGTACTTTCCTACTCTTTTATTGTTTTTAATCCTTTGTTGTTTATATACATGTTAATATGCAGGGCCGGATTTGAGGGTGTGCAAGGTGAGGCCTACATTTTTCGAGGGCCCAAAAGTCTTACTCCACGATTTAACAAGTTAAATACAGTGATTTTTGAACGATTTCATACCATTGAATGATGCTATCAGATGAATAAAAAAATGTTTTTATTTTTTTGAAACCAATTATTGAATAACCAAGACAAATCAAAGCTTAAAGTCGTGTTTTAACGGAGATAATTTAGTCTCGGGGTTTGGTTGGAAAGATGACCCAAATCCCCGTACGCTTTATTTCCTTTTTTACGTAGTACCCCTATTATTTTTTAAAGTTACACTTTAACCCTCCAATTATGTAAATTATGAGTTTATAGCTATGCTCAGTTTAGTGAGTTCGGTCTTGGCCGTTTAGTCATCCTATAATCGGATGGAACCGATCCAAATTTATAGTCTTTTCTCGTGAACATCGATATTTCCTGAATTTATGTCATAATTTCTGATGTTAAATACTAGTGAAATATCATAACTATACTAGAAATATTTACATAAATAGACTTTTAGTTCTCGTAATATTTTTTTTTAAATACGGAGGAAACAAATTTTAGCTTAAATTATTTTCATGAACACACTGGATGCTCCATAACTTTATGATTCATTATATTTTAAATTATGAAATATTCATCTTGTTGTAAAATTTATACTCGTAATGTAATGGCCAAGAAAAACTAAGTTAAAATATTCTGAATACATTCAACGTGTTATGTATATATAGGGCCTATTTTTTAAAATTGGCACAGGGCCCTCAAAAACCACGGACCAGCCCCTGTTAATATGTTATGATAAGTGACTGAAGTTTCAAAAAACCTCGATAGCTAAGGGAACGTAAGTTCATTTTCAGACTGTATAGTGTTATCAACAAAAAAAAGGTACATATTTGGTTTTCTACGCCGAGCTTTCAACTTTATGTTACGTTTTTATGAGCAAATTTGAACATTCACTCGTTTTAAATTAAGACCACATGAGCTTAAGTTCCCTTATCGAACTTTTATAACTTTCGTTACCTTTTCTCTTTTTCTTTATGTTTTGGCAATATGCCCCATAATTTTTCAAGGATAAAACATACAGAAATGTGATATATACTTACCCTCAAGTAACTTTTATTTAAGGTAAAAAGTTTGATTTTTCCGATTTGAATAACACAAACTTTATCAAAATAGGTCGTTTGACATCTTAAAATTCATGAAACTAATGTAGTTTGATTGTAACACAAAACACGGAACTACATACATATGTAACGCGGAAATTGGCTTGCTATACCCAAATTAAAACACCAAACTACCACTTCTTACTTCAAGTGTATTTCATATCTTATATCGAAGTTGAGTATACATAGAGTATAAAGTTTTTTTATACAATTTTTCCTTTTTTTATACACTTGGTTCACGGATTTGTTTAGGTGGAATAGTTGGAATCACTTCAACTGCAACATCAATGGGACAATGATCAGAGAAACTGGTGAGTAATTTGATGAAAAGCAGAGTTTAGCCCATTAATTAGATCATGGTAAATAATGTTTGTAATTAAGTATTAACCGGTGATTAAAATGTTAAACAGCTGATGCTCTTGTTTCAACTGGTCTTGCTAATCTTGGATATAAGTACGTAAATATAGGTATGTTTCTATATACAGTCATCATATATGGTTACTTCATTGCTAGTTTGAACTAAGACACTAATCCAAAATTCTGATTCTTTATCTTATTTATAGATGATTGTTGGGCTGAATTAAATCGTGATCAAAAGGTTTGCGTGTTTTGTACTATTCTTAAACGGGTTTTGGTTTACAATGTAAGCAATGAAAACATGCAAACGATATTTTCAGGATAACCTCGTGCCTAAGAAATCGACGTTCCCTTCAGGCATCAAAGCACTGGCTGATTATGTCCACAACAAGGGTCTTAAGCTTGGTATATATAGTGATGCAGGGTAAGAGTTATGATACTAAAAAGCCTTCTTTTACAGCTGAGAGTTCAGCATTTTCAGTTTCCTGCAAGACTTGGTTTTTGTTTATTTCTGTTTTTTAGGCAAATCATGTGAAACGAGTGATTTCTGTCTGTCACGTCTTATTCAAGTTAATGATTGTCGGCTAGATGTAGTTAGTTTTTTGTTTGAATAATTGGTCTTTTAGTATGAAGGATAAAACTGCCCTTTGTAGTTTTAGTACCAGTTCTGAATTTTTTTTAATTTCTTTTAGACCTTGAGTAAACACTGTGCTTACTAATTTTGAACTGAATGGACTTATAACGAATCACTTCTTTTTACCTCTATTTTGCAGTTCTATGACTTGTAGCAAATCCATGCCCGGTTCACTTGGTCACGAGGAACAGGATGCCAAAATGTTCGCATCTTGGGTATGATTCTAGCTATTTTCTTAATGGAACACTGCATTTTGACTTTTTAAGTCAAACATGAAGTTGGACTGTGATATATACTTGTGGTATTTGGCTGCTTATGGTACAACAATTATTGCCGCCTAGTGTAGGGAATCGACTACTTGAAGTATGATAACTGTAACAACGAAGAGATAAAGCCAACTGTTCGGTAACTCGCTGTTGCTTTATTTTTCTAAAACCGTGCTTATAGTTTTTTGAATAGTTTAGTAACATTATGTGTTAATCTTAACTAATGCAGATACCCGATAATGACAAAAGCTCTCATGAATGCAGGCCGTCCTATCTTCTTTTCACTTTGTGAATGGTGAATTCACCATTTTAACCAGTTACAGTCGATATTACTTTTGATCGATACTTACCTTTGGCTCTAAACTAACTTTTATAGGGGAGATATGCATCCCGCTCTATGGGGTTCTAAGGTAGGAAATAGTTGGAGAACTACAAATGACATTTCCGATAACTTTAATAGGTACTTTCCTATGCCTTTTTCTTTTTGCCTTTTCTCACTGTAGTTAACTGCAATTTGTTAAACCAAAATTTATTAATATTTCGATTTTGTTTTTTGAAATTTATTACAGCATGATGCAGATAGCAGATATGAATGAGTATTATGCAGATTATGCAAGACCTGGTGGTTGGAATGGTTTGTATATTCTTCTCTTAACTTCTGACTACTTTTTATACCATTCATATTAATAATATTGAGATTGAGCCCGAAATGATCAGATTCAGACTTATGTTACTCACAGATCCAGACATGCTTGAGGTCGGGAATGGAGGGATGACAAAAAACGAATACATCATCCACTTTAGTATATGGGCTATTTCTAAAGTACAATATTTTTGATAATTTAGTTTATGCTAAAGACACGATTTTTGCAGACTTACGTTCTCGAGTCATTGCAGGCTCCACTTATTATCGGTTGTGATGTTAGAGATGTCGCGAAAGAGACTCTCAATATCCTTGGAAACAGGGAGGTAATTGCTGTCAACCAAGGTGCATTACTTTGACTCTAAGTGTCAAACTTGTCACATTTATAACTTAAAAAGCTAAACATATATTTGTGTTGTACTCTTACAAACTTTTTATTATTGAAATGTAATAGAATTATAGTAGACCTAATTCAAACTCGTGCCCATATTTGAAGCTAACTTGTTACCGATTTTTTTATATTTAAACATCATATGTTGATTCGTGGTACTATTTGCTTTAAACAAATGCTTTATATCTCTGCAGATAGGCTTGGTGTGCAAGCTAAAAAGGTTAGAATGGAAGGCGATTTCGAGGTACTTAATAGAGCCCATCTTCAAGTGATCCATACGTTCATCTTGTGCACTAAGACTAGACTTGCTTTCTTTCATTTGGTAGGTTTGGGCTGGACCCCTTTCCAGATACAGAGTAGTTGTACTCCTGGTAAGCCGTGGTCCTGAAACTGGCCCGATCACAGCTCATTGGGACGATATAGGGCTTCCTCCAAACACCACTGTGGTTGCCAGAGACCTTTGGCTTGTAAATCTCTATTGACTTTTCATGATCAGTTGTTAAAGGAGGTAAAATGGGTGGGGCGGATAACAGATCAAATTTTGGTGTGGACCAGCCACTCCAGGTTGGCTTGATCCAAAAAAACTTTTTGTCCAAAAACTGTCCCTTTTTCTTTAGTTAGATGTTAAATGTGATTACAAATAATATATTATCTTAATGATTTGATAATTTTGTAGATAAATTGATTTAGAAGGTTCTGTACACTAAAAATAGGAGGGTGACTTTTGATCCGTTGGACCCTTTTGACCCAATCGATCTGCTTTCTTTTAGCTATAGTTTTTTTATTTCACCCGTTTTACCATCAGGGATAAAATGTCAATGCCATTGTAATTGTCATTGTCGTTTTACTTATGTTGTTTTTGTACTCAGCACAAGACATTGAGTCAAAGATTTGCTGGGAACCTGACTGCTACTGTTGCTTCTCACACTTGCAAGATGTTCATTTTGAAACCAGTGGCTTAATTAAAAAGTTGATATTATACACTTAAATATTATCTGCGTAATATCTGTTGTTATTATTTTTCATTTGAGAACAAATTATGTTGAGTTTAGTAAGTATGTAAAGAACACCGATTGGTATTAAGTAGTTGGATATTCACGTTGGTAAAATAGATGAAAGGTGTTTTGTTTTCACACATTTCTCATTTCCAGGTTAAGTAATATTACTCTCTCCGTCTCATTTTTATTGTCCACGTTACTATTTTTGTCAGTCCCAAAAATATTATTTACTTGCAAAAAATAACTATTAAAAATCATTAAACTTTCTAATTTACCTTCATTTATTACTATCAATCACTTATTTCATAAAAAAATTAATCAAATTTGTCTTGAATATAAGGAAAAAAAATTAACATTCATTCGACCTATCTTAAATTCAACAAAAATTCTTAGAGCACAATAAAAGTGGGACGAGAGACTATCATTGTTAACTATGTGTGTGTGGGTGGGGGTTTAATTTCAATAACCAGGTCAAAACAGTTTCAGATCTCATATCTCAAGTCCCAACAAAAAAAATGTGTGCCTAACTGTCACTATCATTCCTACGTTTAA
The DNA here is from genome assembly GCA_963930675.1 of Gnaphalium uliginosum. Classification (NCBI taxonomy): domain Eukaryota; kingdom Viridiplantae; phylum Streptophyta; class Magnoliopsida; order Asterales; family Asteraceae; genus Gnaphalium; species Gnaphalium uliginosum. Next base: position 35,996,687 of record OZ005685.1, read on the forward strand.
TGTCCCATCATCTCTACCATTTATAACTTGGATTTAGTGCAGGCTAATGCACTTACTTTAGTCTCATCTCTACAGTGTGTACCCAACTTCATTTTAGTATATTGTGTGTATCAACCTTTCAAGTTGGTCTATTTTGTGTATACAATGATTAATTTGATGATGTAACAACCGTATAATGCGTCATATCACATGACACGTTATTGACACATCATCAAAAACGAGTGTCACATAATACACACTATAAAGATCGGACTAAAGTTAAGTGAATTTCCCTCCACTAAACAACCCTTGTAACTTCTATCGCTAAACCCTTATAACTTCTATCATTCCTATACTACACATACTATACATACCAACCCATTCTATCAATATGACCAGACAGGTAACGAACAAACCATTCTATCGTTCTATAATTTGTAGATTCAATTTGCTTATTATTTAGATAATCTTTAACCTTTATATCGTGTTTATGTTATCTTTAATAAGTGCGCTCAGTACTTCTTCTTTTGCTTATGAATCATGGATAAACAGATTGTTCTTCTAGCTGATGTAACACCCACAAATTAAAGTTAGAGTCCTTAGGTTGTGGGTACAAAAAGGTTTTGGAAAGGGCGGAAATTTAAGATTGTTGACCTAATTTGTATTGATAAAATGCTCTTGACTTCTTTTCTATATATAATAAAAAAACATTATTAAAACGTTACTTGAAAAGTAAGTTCAACCGCTCCTTGAGGAAGGAGGAGTCTATATCATACATGATTTCTTGGTTGCTGAAAATACATACAAGTCGACCCATTTAACACAATCTTACAAAATAAAACAAGTTTCATTTTGCATGGATTACAGTTTGCCCCTTTCAACGAAACAGGTTTTTTTGAGATTTTTTAAGGATGTACTTTGTGGTTGGACGTGTAGGTATTCACAGCAAAAACAAAATCTTCCTAAGCAAAAGAAGAAGTAGTGACAGCATTGATCAAAGACATAAAAATATGTAAAAGGTTAAAGATGGAGTAGTTTGTTCGTTACATGTCCAGCCATATTCATAGAATGGGTTCCTATATAGGAAATAGGAATATATGATATGATATGATTTTATCTCTAACTTCACGGTAATTTATCTTTTTTAACTTCGGTAAGAACATATTTTACATAATTACATAATTTACATATCTTTCATCTTCCAAAAACAAGATATATATTATGTACTGTCATGTTCAATATATACCTACTATAGGGGTTTTACATTCAATTAATCAAAATCTAAATGGTTATCAATTCAAATTGTTGGAGTTTCTTGGAAGCCCATGAACAACACATGCACCAATATATTTTGTAATGATTGATTGATGATTATGAGTTCCAATGGATATAATAATGGATTTTGTATCATGCCCTTAATACACCATCACCTACCTTTGAAATTTACTATGACTTCGAATCCATAGAATATATGCTGGTTTTATCATTTGTTAGATTAATTGTACTAATATTTATCCGTACATTATTAATTGTGTTTCATGATGTTTTAATATACGACGCTATAAAGCACGATTAGTGGAGTACAATCAGAAATCTTATAATTTGCTCAAAGACACAAATATATGTTTTGCATAAAATTTGTAAAACCAATTAGTCAAACTCTCTCTAAATAAATAAATAATTTTAATTTTATAAGTCAAACCAAGATATATTGTCTCCTATCTAAAAGAGAAGGCAATCATATAAGGATGTACTAAACACAACGTGGGGAGCTCTAACCTGGATTCTTTAGCATCAACGTGAAGGCTACCACCTTTATTACATTTCTTCAACCTTCATCTTATGTAACGTATTTGTATTTATAATTATATTTAAATTTATATAATTTATATAATTTCTCTATATATATATATCATACATCATTTCTTCTTCTTCATCATCATTCAATCACTCATATAATCTCAACTCCATCCATAATTTATCATCATGGTGAATTCGAGACAAGTTTGCGCTACAATCATTTTACTTTTAACCATCATCGATGCATCATTAGGGTTTGATTACGGGGAAGCCATTGACAAAAGCTTATTGTTTTTCGAGGCACAAAGGTCTGGCAAGTTACCCATGAATCAACGAGTTAAATGGCGTGGTGATTCTGGTCTCCAAGATGGTTATCAACAAAAGGTCAGTATCTCATGCACGCCTTTCTTCTCGTTAAGGTATATCGCTCAATGGCTTTTGATCTCGTTAACCAAGTTGGTTGTGAAAATGTAGGTAAACTTGGTCGGAGGGTACTACGATGCAGGTGACCATGTGAAGTTTGGGCTGCCAATGGCTTATAGTGTCACAATGCTGTCATGGGGTGCCATCGAGTACGGCAGAAGTATGATGGATCTTAATCAAATGGGGCATGTTTTGACCGCCATAAAATGGGGTACTGATTACTTCATCAAAGCTCATTCACAACCCAATGTTCTTTGGGGAGAGGTAATAATTGAACTTTAAAAAATTTGTCACATGTGTGCCCGTGGCTACAACTTGAATCTATCAGTTTCCTTCCTACCATAACTGCATAGTTGAGAAATTAAAAGTTTGGTCACCTAACGTTTTTGAAAGTTGTGGTGTAGGTAGGTGATGGGGACTCGGATCACTACTGTTGGGAGCGTGCAGAAGACATGACTACACCACGAACCGCGTATAAATTGGATACTGAGCATCCTGGTTCAGACCTTGCTGGTGAAACCGCTGCTGCTATGGCTGCTGCAGCTATTGCTTTTAGGCCTTATAACTCTTCTTACTCTGACTTGCTCTTAGTACATGCTAAACAGGTCAGAATAAGAATACTTGAATCCATTTCCAGTTCTCAGATGAGTTTTGCGTGGTTGTTTTGACGTAACTGTTGGTTTTATTATGGCGAAATGCAGCTTTTTTGGTTTGCTGATCGGTTTAGGGGAGTGTTCACAGATTCAATCCCGTGTGCAAAGGAGTTCTATGCATCGTCTGGTTACTCAGTAAGTTAACATTCTTGTCTACTATGGTGGGTTTTATGGTTCAAAATGTAATGGGTTTGTTTTTATTTAAAGGATGAACTCTTGTGGGCGGCTACATGGTTGTTTCGAGCAACCAAGGACGAATCCTACTTGAAATATGTGGTGGATAACGCTGCATCTATGGGCGGTACTGGTTGGGCCGTGAAGGAATTCTCTTGGGATAACAAATACGCTGGTGTCCAGATTCTCCTGTCCAAGGTGTTAATAGACGGAGACGGTGGTGCATACACCGCCACGTTGAAACAGTACAAGGCGAAAGCTGACTACTTCGCGTGTGCGTGTCACCAAAAGAACGCAGGCTACAACGCACCCATGACTCCTGGTTCGTCACTATATCTTAAAGTCTTTGATTTCCCTTAAAAAGGTCAAAATTGTGTACTCGTACTTATATAATTAATAATACAGGAGGACTACTCTACCTGCACCAGTGGAACAACATGCAATATGCAGCCTCAGCTGCATTCCTTCTAGCCGTATACTCAGACTATCTCTCAATGGAAAAGTGGGTCCTAACATGCCCTGATGCCAATGTCCAACCTCAAGAACTACTTGGGTTCGCTAAATCACAGGCATGTTTAATCTGATCAATCTTTTTAAGATTTTTATAGCACTAGGTTTACGTAACTAACAAAACAGGTGTCGGTTGTCTGATGTCATGCAGGCTGATTATATCCTAGGGAAAAATCCGAAGTCAATGAGTTACATAGTCGGGTATGGTCAAAACTACCCGATTCGTGTGCACCACAGGGGTGCATCCATTGCCTCCATATCTGTACTTCACTCAGTAGTGGGTTGTGTACAAGGATTTGATGCATGGTACCGCCGCCCAGAGGCTAACCCTAACATTGTCTACGGTGGGCTTGTCGGTGGACCGGACAAAAACGACAATTATTACGATGATCGGGCCAATTATGAACAATCAGAACCTACACTATCCGGGACGGCTCCTCTTGTAGGACTCTTCTCTAAGTTACATAGCATCAATTCAAATTATGCGCCTAGACCCACCCCAACAAAGGGACAAACCACTCCATGTGAGTAACAAACAAAACAAAATCAATCAATATTTCATACGTTATGCACTCTAACTAAGATATCTTAATCTATAATTGATGCAGACTCGCACCATACGGTACCAGCAAAACCATATGAAAAGCCTGGTAAGTTATAGCTTTTGACAATATACCTTCTTGTATCTCATTTTATGTAATAGAATTGAAGGAAAACCTAATTGGGGTGACGGTATTCTTGTTTAGTAGGAGCGCCAGTCGAATTCTTCCACTCGATAACTAATTCGTGGACAGTTGGGAGAATCGCATATTATAGGCACAAGGTGACAATCAAGAACAAGTCAGACAAACCGATCACAGATTTGAAGTTGGAAATTGAAAGCCTATCAGGGTCTTTATGGGGATTATCTCCAACTCGATATAATAACATATATGAGCTTCCAGAATGGAATAAGGTGATTAGACCTGGTTCTGAGTGCAGTTTCGTGTATGTTCAAGGTGGCCCACAAGCTAAGGTCTCAGTTCAATCTTACCATTGATCATCATTGTAAAGATCCAGCTTCATTTCATGTCTTATAACTGTAACCCCCTACGGAACCTTCTATTTTTGACACTTAAGTTTACAAAAATGTATCTAATATGAGGAAATGAGAAAGGGTTCATATTCAACTTCACATATGATATATGTATCCAAGCTAGCATCACAATAACACGGATGTACTAGCAAACTACCGGTAAATACACCATAGGCAGTCTAAAATGGCAAGAGTTGGACTTGCATAACATTTGCAACATATTAAAAATAAAATCATGCAAATTTCTTCCCTGCAGCCTTTGGGATTCTGCTAAGCATGCTAGCATCCAGCTTACTGTAGTTGTTCTGAAGCTTTCCTAAAACATTGTATACCGTGCTATCAATTTGGTCATCATACTTCTCGTACACCACAGGCAGAATGTGGGCAGCCACAAAACCTTTACCAGGAAATGATAAATAAACAAACATTAAAAATTATAAAATCATATTTAATGTGCAAAAAAGCGATTACAAAATCTTACCAATATACATTACAGTCCAAAAGTTACACCAGGTTCCGATTATTGCAGCAGCTAACAAGCTCCCAACAACCTAAACAAAAATTTAAAAGGACAAAAAAAAATGTTTAAAACTTGTGACCTGGTCAATAAATTCATATAAATAATAAATGCTTAGATTTCAGTTAACAAATCTAATATCAAGTTTCCAGATCAAAATGTTACGTACAACTGCAAGTTGTTTGATATCCCCTCTAGACCCAACATTTTGAAGAAAAGACAAAGCACGATTAACTTCAGCACCTACTGAAGTAGCAATGTTCACAAATAGCTCGTCAGGAAGAACAAGGCGAGGTGGAGACCTGCTTCCAGGAAGAGCCAAAATAGTTAAATAAATAAAAATATGTGTGCAACAGTTCGTCATCTCCACCATTATCCTTGATTCAAATTACTTTAGTTTTATTTAACTTGGATAAAACATTTGTACTATATGTGCAAATCAAAATCGGGCGGATCTTTACCCGGAGTAGAGCATAAACCTAAAAAGATAAAGTGATGTTTAAGGACATGGTAGAATAAGTACAAGTATATAATCGAAAAACTACATATCATAGTGCAGTGACATATAGCCTATGTTGCTCCTCTAAAACCAAGTTTTGACTTTTGAGGTCAAACAGACTGCTTTGCACATCAGAGGTGACGTGGATTCACCGATTCGTTACTTTTCCGTACCTTAATTACAGAAATTTTCTACTGTGCATTAGATACTACAGATGATAAGTTGACAAGAATACCTGTTCAATAGGTGTGACCAAATAAACTGGCCGATGATACATACAACCAGACCGAAGCACACAAGAGGCAGAAAATTGTAGTCAAGCCATTCAAAAAGCACCCAAACAGCGGTTGCAGCACCCAAGACACTTGCTGATATCTTTTTGTTCCTCCATAAGAGCACATCAGCAGCTACATTACAAAGTAAACTTCGTTATACAAATAAAAATGATTGATTTGATTGTAAGTTCAAAAAACAATAATTAGATTCACCCTACATTTGCCACCCCCCAGAATATGATGAATAGGCTTCTGTCTCCCGAAGAGCTTGTTGAACTGATCACTGACAGAATGTGATTTCTCTTCAGTAAAGAATGAGCCAGAACTCTGCTTTTGATGCTTATCAGAGATCGTATCCATGATGTTGTTGATTAAATTTTCAGGTGTTATTCCTTCAGGCATTGTGCCTGTGGTTGAAAAAATAAGTGATACTACATTGCTACTATCAATCTGAAATTTGTTTTGCCTAAAGCTCGTGTAAGGAACCGGAACTAACAAACTTCAGTAACAATAATGAATAATGACTGCATTAAGAAGAAATGTAGAACATTTATAAGGTATATTCTACTCCATCTGTTGTAAAAGAATGTAGTGTTTGACTTAGCAACCAGTTTTATAAAGACATTCAATTCAACTATTGATAAAAATAAAATGCTTAAAATGCCACTTAAGGTGTAAACACCCCCAGAAAAAGCAATCTTTTTATATTTTTCTCATAACCAAAGTTTCTAACTTCAAGTAACGATTACAAATGAGCATAAAAGACTAACTCAATATTTAAAACTTATCAAAACATAGATATAGCAATTTTTCCAACAGGCAGTAAACACTCGAACAAAAACAACCCCATCTATTCTGACTTTAGATCTTTAGAGAGTTGACTTTTCAGGTTAAAATTAGGTTATAAAATATTGTAAAGTAGCAAAGGATACGAGGCAACCCTTTCAGGCAAAAGCAAGTATAAATTAAAGACTCATCTTGACTCTGGACCTTTTAAAAATTGCAAGTCAACTTCGAATCAATATAAAAATTATTATATGGATACATATACATATACAAATACATATAGATATGTATATATATATATATATGTATATACATTCAATTCTTTTTTCATTAATTTAACAACTTTAAACGAATTACTTGAAAACTTACAGAATCAAAGACCCATCAGCATGTTCTCTAAATAATGAGTCTATACTCAACTCAATAGTTTCAAAAACTAAAATTAAAATAAATCATTAACTGAATTATACAAGTAAAACAGCCGATACAAACAATCGGTGATCAATTAGTAAATCTATCCACAATTTGAAAGTCAAATGATAAAGAAGTATGTAGTACTACCAAAATTAACAAAAACCTAATTTATTCAGTTGCATGTAGTTATAATGAGACTAAACACAAATTTTAGAATGAAAAGCTTAAAGAAAGCGTTAAGAAATTTGAACTTATAGATATAGAAAGCAAAAGTGTATATGTATATACCAAATTATGCTGTGTTGGTGCTTGAAAAGTGCAGAGAGAATAATGCGCGATTTGAACGATGGATTTGGGGGTTTGTAATTGTACGTCTGTGGGAGTGTGGGGTAGCTGGCGCCATAAGTAAAACGGCATCGTTTCATTAATGGCCCATGCTCCTTTACACCAATCAAAACACTAGTATGGATATCGATATACTAATTAAAATTAAAATATTTTAGGATATAAAAAGGTGTATATATATATATATATATATATATATATATATATATATATATACATACTAAAGGAGTATAAAAGAAAGCTCCAGAATTTGCCACGTAAACATAAATGTCACGTGTCAATCTCTTAACTTCAGTTAACAAATTATTTAATTAATATTATATTATTATTTTATTATTTTATAATAATTAATAAATAATAAATATAAATGCTACATATATTATAATATTATAGAAAGATGAGTCACATACGAAAACAAAGTCTTATAAATTATTTAATTAATATTATATTATAAATTATTTTATAAAATATGTACTACAATTATCATTTAATCACGTAATATCTAAAATAATTCTAATAAATTACCGTGCATTGCACGAATCTTTCACCTAGTATATATATATATATATATATATATATATATATATATATATATATATATATGAAGTTTTCGCCGAGCTAATTCACGGCCAAGGTTAGATTAAATTATTGTATTATACTCTAATATGTAATTGTAGCGTTAAATATGATTATGATTTATGTTGAGTACAAAGGATGAATGTGAAAATGAAAAAATATATTAATGTACATAGTCACTGTGATATAAGAATTTAAATGTGTTTGGATAAAATACCCCCAAAGTTTAATGTTTAGAGTACTTTTTAGTGAAGACTTATATAAATAAGACATGATAAAACGACTAATATCAATGGAAAAATAGATTATTGAAAGACTTTTTGTCGATTAGACAAATGTAGTAGTTATGTGAATTCGCGATAATCAGTAGGCAATTTTAGATGCGTTACAAACCCAAAAACAACATGTATTATTAAAAAGCCTATTATGTATTTGAAAGAAAAACATACCCTATATATCTATGCATAGGCTTTTGGGGCATGAATATGGTAAAAGTTATTATTGTCATTGCAAGGCTTGAACTTACATTTTCAAGATAAGAGGTTAAAGTCTCAATCACTTGATCTGACACCGTCTTTTATATCTCAGTTAGTAAATAAGAACTAAAAGATGGTGGAAAGAAAAAGATAAAAACATGTCGAGTTTTGGAGAAACAAAAACAAAAACAAACAAACAAAAAAATTGTAAGTCCAATGGCTCGAACCCATGTTTCCATGTTGGGGGCTAAATCATTTAACTATTTCATCAAAATACCACATATAATAAATTTAGTATTGCATTTAAAGAATAATATCTTAGTTTTTGGTGGGCTAATGAAGTTCCAAATGTCACCTCCTAACATTGCTACAGTAAAAAGGGCCATCTTTATATTATATATATATATATATATAATAATAATATAACTAAAAGTGAAAGATATTTTTAATGTGCTAGAAAAAATAAAACAATACATATCTTTTAATCGGCTAGCTTGTATTACATTTCTAAAATTTTTAAAGAATGTTTAGTAGATTCAAAAATAAGGACATAAACTTAGGTTTAGAAATGTGATTGTTGGAGATAAAAATGATTGGTGTATAAAAAGAGTCATTGATTATATGATTTAGGTCTAGATTTAGGTGTATGTTTTTGACCGATTTAGAAACCAAAAACATTAGGAATGATTTGATAGCTTGTGAGCATTTAAACATAAAAATTAGTACTGAGACCGGGTACTAAAGCGCGGTAAAATACCGGTATCATACCAAAGGTATCGCATTCAAAAAATTGTATATATAAGTATCGAGTACGGTATATGGTTGAAGATGGTTGGTACAAATATAGTACGGTACTGGTACGGTATTAAGAATTCGGTACTAATACTCACCCCTATTTGTGAGTGTTTAAACATTAAAATTATCATTATCATTATCATTATCTTATAATAAACGTTAAAATTAAAATTAAATTGAAACCAAAACCAGTAAAAATGATTTCTGTAAAGCAAAACCTATATAATATCCTATCAGATCTGTAGTTAATAAATTTCATTTTACAAATAACTCTTGCCACGGTAGATTTTGGATTTTTGACGACTAGCAAAATACCTATTTTTAATTTTTGATTTTTTATCGAGTGGTATAATTTTCAATCCAATTTACCATTTACAATCTAGTTACTGTGATAAACTTTTACCTTCTTAATAACTCTGGACTTTATAACGTGTCCACAAATTTTATTATAAAATAATAAAAGATAACAGCTTTTTTTTTAAAAAAGGCACTAAAATCATCACTTACTATCACAGGCACTTTTAAAGGCGATCAACCATGATAGTCGCAAAACACAATGGCATGAGACTCTTGGCAAATGATAGAAACCAGAACCAGAAATGTATTTAGTTTAAGTTGAGATAAAACATATAAATAACCAAAACTATTACATAATAATAATAATGTCAAACTAGCTTCGAAAAGGTAGTCTAAACTACATACTCAAAAATCCATCACATTTATCATCCATCCATTCAAGACACGATAAACTCGTAAATTTAAAAAGGTAGTAGACACAGGCTACAAGAACTCTCATTCTTAATCATCACCGAAAGTTGTCTTCTTTCCTGCAACAACAAAAAAACGACGTAAGTTTCAAATTCAGGAAACAAATCGAAAGAGAACAATGGTTGGCTACATGAAAAAATATAAATTAAACGTATACCTGTACCGGGGGTTGCCATGCTTGGCCTGCTAGGTCCACGACCTCTACCACGTCCACCACCACTCCTACCACCACCATCTCTCCCACCGAATCTACCACCACCACCAAATCTACCACCGCTCTTACCACCACCATCTCGACCACCAAATCTACCACCACCATTCCTACCGCCGCTGCTCCTACCGCCAAATCCACTACTACGTCCACCAGACCCTGCATCGCCTCTTGGCTTCGCTTCCTCAACGGTTATGGTGCCTCCCCCAACATCAGACCCACTAAGTTCCAAAGCCTTATTGAAGGCATTGCTATCAGCAAAATCTATGAAAGCGACCCTGAGTAAAGGATCATTAACTAGTTAATTTACAGGACAAAATCCACCAACACTTCGGGTTATACTTTCTAAAAAGACACATACCCCTTGGGACCACCAGATTCATAATCTTTTGGTATGGACATCCTTGTAATCTCTCCACATTGCCCAAAGTGCTCCGTGAGGGTATTCCTAAGCTGTAATAGACAATTGAAATAGGATTTTGGGTGAGAAATATGTTCTTTTAAAGAAACAGACTTGGAAGAATAAAAATAATGCAAAATTGCAGAAATGAGATTTGTGAACATACACTGTCAAAATCATCGTCAGCACCAAATCCTCTAACAAATATGGATTGTCCTTGACCCTGGGCCCCACTCTTTTGGAAAGACCTCTCATTGCTAGAATATAAATGTGAGTTATCAATCAGATGTCAGTTTTCATAACATATAATTGGAAACCTAACTTTAAATTCAAACAGTTCATACCCGCCTGGAGTGTATGCACCCCTTTCCTTTGCCAAATCGAGTTTGACAGCACGGCCAACTAAATCTTCCCCATTAAGTTCGAGTGCCTGCCAATATGATTATGTGAATTAGGGTCTGATTAGGTCCATAAAACATTTGGAGAAGACAAATGATCAAAGTCAAATGTATACCTTTTGAGCTGCATCAGGGGTGGCGAATTCAACATGTCCATAACCAGCAAATCGATCATCTCTCATGGCAAAACGAACCTCGACAACTTCACCAGCATCCTTGAAGAAATTAATGCTGCAGAGTCGCCAATTGTCAGAAATTAAAATTTAAATACATGATTAAAGTTTAAAGTCTAGAGTATAGGTAACACATACACATCATTTTCTTCAATAGAGAAACTTAGGTTGCCCATAAACAAAGTTTTGGATCCAGTAGCAGGAGTTGCTGGGGTTTGAGGCTGCATGATTACCATTTATTAGTAATGGAGTCAACTACCTTACCAACAGATAACATAGATGAGACAAATCACTAACCGCTTTCTTGGCTGATGGAGCATCAACCATTTCAACATCAGTATCCTGCACATACTTAAATTAGAAACCAACACATAGCTAAGGGAGCAACACAAGTAGATATAAATACAAAATTTTGGTAGGGTTCGGTGAATTTGTATGCTGATCTTTCTCAATAGAGCAAAAAAAGTTCTTACTTTTTTTTTCGCGGTTTTAGGCTCATCCTCCTCCTCAGAACTATCCTCTTCTTCAGATTCCTCCTCGGAGCTGCTACTATCTTTTTTTGCAGGTGCCTTTTTTACAGCTTGTGGCTTTGCGGGCTCTTCATCAGAACTTTCCTCAGAGCTTTTGTCAGAATCACTACTCTCTTCGACTTTGGCAGCTGGTTTCGCAGCTGCTGCAGGTTTCTTTGCGGGGGCAGGTTTATCCTGAACAATCAAGAGAACATTAATTTATGAAGTAAATAAAGGATTTATGCTGACGCTAAAAATGAATAAAATAATAAAACAATAAATCAACATACCTCTTCAGAATCGCTTTCTTCAGAGCTACTGGAATCGGAACTCTCTGCTTTCTTCGCTACAGATCCATTTTTGGCAGCAGCAGGAGCCGGCTTCTTTGCTGGCTTGGCATCCTCCTGTATATTTACTTGTATTAGTTCATGATAAATAACCACATACAACTCAACTTTACACAAGGAAATGATAAAACAAATCCAAAATCAAACTTACTTCATCTGAACTGTCATCTGAATCAGATCCAGATTCATCACTTGATTCAGCTTTCTTTTTTGCTGCAACAGCACCATTCTTGGCCGCAGCCACTGGCTTCTTTGGTTCCTTCTGCATAATATAGAACCATAGTTAGAAAACAGCAAAATAATCTGTGTGATGTAGCGTATACTGAGAACATCAAATTAACCAAATTGTATCCAGGTGCCACAAAATTAAAAAAGTCTGACTCACTTCATCATCTGATGAATCACTTTCATCTGAAGATTCATCTGTACTGTCCTTACTAACAGGTTTAACAACCGGAACATTTTTGGCTGTAGAAACAGACTGTTTTTTTGAAGGTTCATCATCTGATGAATCAGTTTCATCAGAAGATTCAGATTCATCCGAACTATCCTTACTAACTGGTTTACCAGGAACAGATTGTTTCTTAGTAGGTTTGGGTTCCTGCAAACATGTTAAAGAAGGGTTCGTAGATTGAAATCATTATTACAACTATGCTATAATATAGAATCAACAAAAAGAAACTCTACTAGGACAGGCGAAAAATGTGACCATAACTTACATCATCGGACGACGAATCGGACTCGTCACTGCTTGACTCCTTGACAGGCTTCTTAACCACAGGGGCTGCTGCTTTCTTGGGCACAACCTGTATAACATTGTTTAATAACATTAACACATATTGAAGAAATGTTAGCCAAAAAACTCTCAGACCTGATCAAGATTAAACACATTGAAACTGATATATTTAATTACATACAAGCATATATACATACACATACACAAAAGACATAACCATATCTATATGAAGCTGCAAATATAATTAACATTATACCTTCTCTTCCTCAGATTCAGATGAGCTTTCTTCAGAAGAACTGCTCTCCTGTTTCTTGACATTCTTCTTCTGTGTCTTAGTCTCAACCTTCTTTTTCTCAACAGCCTGAGCCACACCGCCGTTGACTATCTTTTGTTTCTTACTACTGACAACTTGCTTCTCGATTATCTCCTCTGCATCTCTCTTGCCTATATCCAATAAAACTTTCAATTAAAACACAAACAAATCAACCACTTTGCTCAAACCTACTCCTATCACACCTTCCATTGATATCAAATATAGCCATAATAGCAAAATCACCAAAACAGCTATAATTATCAATTTCGATATCTAAAAAGAAGCTGTTCTACTTTTACATTCAAACTCAAGATTACAATATCCTTAGAACAAAGAATAGCAATATTTTTCACCAAATAATACAACTCACACAAAAGACGACAGCTTTTTTAAACCTATTCATATCACACCTTTTATCAGAGCTTAATATCACCACAACCACCAAAACAACAATTATTATCAGAGTTCGAATATCTAAAAGTATAACTATTTCAAATTCAAAACTCAAAATATATAACCTTATTAGAAGAGAGAATAATACTAGTTTCACTATATAATACAACTCACATATACAAAAAAAAAACATCCATATCTAACAAAATCATTACAACAAAGAGCCAACACCTATATATACAAATATACATATACATACAATTACAGCATACACTCCAATAGCATATAACAATAAAAACATTAAAAGGAAAAAAGATGCTACCTTTTTTGATTGATTTGGTAGGCTCGGCAACAATAGCATCAGCCTAAAACAGGATCAAAACAAACAAATCATCAGATATACATACACGAATAAATAGTATATAGATAGACGAATAACGAAGTAAAAAATCGAAAAGAAACAGTACCTTGGAGGCAGACTTCTTGCTTTTACCACCCATTAAGATGTAATTTGATGGAAATTAGAGTTTTAAGAAGAGAAAGGGGAAAAAGAGGCAGGTTTTGGTAGTAGCTGCTGCGGTGAAGAGCGACTACAAAAACCCTAGAAGAAATTAGGGTTTTAGAAAAGGAGTAGGCTGGAGAAGGGGAACGTTAAGTGAATATATAGTGACAAACGGGAGGAGATATTTGTTAGGGTTTAACGCCGTTAGTTTTAGGTTTTCCTTTTGCTTTAACGTGCGGCTTTTTCCGTTTGTAACACGTGACGGCGAAAGTTTTATTTGCATAATAACTATTTGGATCTTTCTTTTAAAAAATAATATATCTTTGGAATTTTATTGTATATTTCCGGACAAAAATGTTAATATGATTTTAAGAGATTTAATAGATAATAATAAATTTGATTTTGATACAATTCGCTTTAGGAGATAATTATTATTTGGGGATATAATTCTTCGTGTTAATTGTATCAATGTTTGTGTGAGACTAAATCAGGAGATAACTCGGTATATTTTAAAAAGTTAAAGAGGTTAAAATGTAAATTTGAAAAATCATTACCGTAAAGAGTAGATAATTATGATGAGTATGTACCAATGTATGTATAAGTCATCCTCTAGTTATATTTAGTAACATCTAAAAAATATTGTGATATTTCTTTCATTTTATTTTATATGATGAGGATGATGATCGAATGTTACATAGAATAATAATAAGTTTAAAGTACCGATCTAAAAATGAACATACTCCATTCAATAATTAACATGTGGAATGCACTTATTGTCACTCTTCATATTTACCAATGTTGTTTATGTCTAAATCTTGATCTTAAGATTCTGCGATTTTATGATCCTCATGAACGAAAATGATCTCGACCTTGCATAAGATCTTACAAATCATAAATCTGCTTAGGATCTCGATCCGATGTCAATTCTGAGCATATGATCTTACAATCTCGATCCGATCCGATCTTACTCTACATGAACTAATGAGTTAACAAAATAAAAATACGTTGATTTTGTCTAATAAAATGGCTAATAGTGTTATCATTTAATCAGTTAGTACACGTAAAACTAATTAATTCTTCAACTAACATAGTTTAAAACGTGAAAATTTATATACTTAATAACAAATATGTAACACTTTAATTTTTGTAAGTTTTTATTTATTTAAAACGTGTTACTTAATTATATTATATATATATATATATATATATATATATATATATATATATATATGTATTGGTGGTAAATACAAATATAATAAGTTGGTTGGGTTTATATATATATGAATTTAGTTAAGGGGGTTAGGGAGTCAAATGTGTGAACTAGAGGGGGGGTAAGTTGCCAATTGAGGTTGCTTCAAGGTTAAGATTGAAAATGTTACAAATATACCTCCACCTCATTTCTATTTTCTAAAAAAAAAAATTAGTGTGTGTGTATAGTGTTTGTGTATGTGACAAAATAGAGAAGAAGAAAGAAAGAGAAAACCCAATTCAAGCTAGGGTTTTGTTAAGTTGTGCTCACTAGCCTCTAATTCTCCATTTTTCAGGTAAGAACAATCCTTTAATCCTCTTGATTTGATAATTATGTAAAATTGAGTATAAACCCTAACTTGTGGGGTATAGGGAAAAAGATGATTTATGGATGTAGGATTGTTAACTACTTTTATGGAGTTGTAAAGAAGTTTACTCACTGATTTTATTATAAGAGAGATTATGAGTTTTTGGCGATTTTGTGAAATTAGAGGTTTTATTGTGTAAATTATTATAAGTTGTAGTTGTTGTTAAAAGATGAATTAATCATCTATAAGTATATGTATTCATGAGAAAAGAGTGTTAATTGTTATTTGGAGGAAATTTAGTGTTATGAGATATAACACTTAAATGAGTTAGTGTTGAGTTACTTGAGTTGTATGTGACCTTGCATATATATTGACATGTATAGGTCCCTAAAGAGTTGGAAGTATTGACATAAAGCCCAACTAAAGAAATTAGTTGTATGTGACCTTGCGTATGAATTGACATGTATAGGTCCCTAAAGAGTTGGAAATGTTGACACAAAGCCTAACTAAACAAAATTGAAATGTAAGTAATGGGGGGAATAAGGTGACATCACTTGGATTACTTGAGTAGTCAAGTGTGTGTCATCTTAAGGGGATTAATTAAGGTGATGTCATTGAGATACATTAGAGTGTTCAATGTGTATACCTTAAATGGTAAAATTCAAGGGTGACTTGAGACTTGATAAACCTCAATGTTATGCCTTGACACCATAACGGTGGACTATTTGAGTCAAAATGATGAAAGATCAAGGATCCTTAATAATTGTTGTGACTGTTATTGTTGTTATTTATTGTTGTTAATTATATTCTCATTACTAACTAAGTAAGTTGTCTTACCATTTGTTGTTGTTGATTTGTATAGATGAACAAAACGGGTCAAGGGACGATTTGGGTAAAAAGCCCAAAGGTGACTAGTGGTGGGCTTACTATTATAGTAGTAAGTTATCCCTTTATAATCATGATCTTGATATGTTAGAAGCCCTTTTTGAAGTAAAAGTTTAATCCTTGAGTATGACTATCTCAAAGTTGGATTTGATATTTTGGTGGTAAATGTATTAGTAAGTCAAGTTGGTGGAATTTAAATGGTTGTACATGTTAAGGTCAAGTCTAATCGTGTTGTGAATGAATTGTATGAAGTGTTAAGAATGTTTTGTTAAAAGTGGTAATATGGATTTGCAAATCATTGTGAATTGTAGTCAAAATGTGGTTGTTGATGTGTTTTGATGAAGTACTTATTTTAGTGTAATTGTTGTTAGAGTAAATTATTTAAACCGTCTCTGTGCTTTCTCGAATTCTCCACCGGTAGTCTCTAGTTTCATAAAACTATTTAAATTCCCCAATATTTGAAACTAATTATTTAAATAGTCCAATATTTGACAAGCCGTTAAAAAGTCCCATTAAGTCAATATATGTGCTCCGGTGTTTTCCATTTTCACTCCCTCTCTCATACTTTTACACCTACTTATACCCGTATCCTTGTATCATTGTTGTTACCGTTATCATAAAGGGAGTGCAACTACACATAAACCCTAATTTTGCAATTAAAAAATCAAGATTCATCATGGTTATGTGTTGGTGCGGGCGTGATGCAATTGTACGAACTTCATGGACATCGTTAAATCCAGGTCGAAGGTTCTATGGTTGTCCCCAAGAGAGCTCCAATTGCCGATTTGTTGGTTGGGTTGATCCCATTATGTGTGCAAGATCGACTGAGATTATTTTAGGTTTGTTGACGGCAAGAAACTTACTTGAAACGAGAGTGAAAGTTGCCGAAGATGAGGTTCAAAGGTTGAAGATGTATTTGGTTATGACTTGGGTTATTTTCAGTGTTGTTGCCAGTTACTGGATGAAATAGCTTATGGTGTATTAGAGTATGGGTTGGGTGTCTTTCATAGTTGTTTGTGACCGGTTATATCAGTTTTTCTTCATCATATTATGTTTCCATTGTTGATGTAGTCTGTGCTATGGTTAATGAAAATGTTATGTACTTTTGTTAATGAGTTTTGTGTTTTTTAGTTTGTTACAACAAGTATATGAACATTGTATTCATTTCTAAAACATAAAAAGCCATAAATAAAAACACTACATCGTAAGAATCCAAAACATACATCATATTTTTGACAAATTAATATCCAAAGTAACATTCAAAGTTGTCAAACATCTAAAGTAGTACTGCTACATACAAGTAGCCAAAACACAAACTTAACACATGAAAGTTTTGCCAAAATACAAGCATAATTGGTCACAAGCTGAAGGGAGTTACATTTCCTTTGGTGAGCAGCACGTGAGCAACACATGTATGAGAGAGGGAGTGAAAAATGGAAAAGACCGTTATACCCTCACATGAGCAGCACATGTATTGACTTAACGGGACTTTTTAACGGCTTCTTAAATATTGGACTATTGAAATAATTAGCTTCAGATATTGGAGAATTTAAATAGCTTTATGAAACTAGGGACTACATGTGGAGAATTCGAGAAAGCACAGGGACGATTTAAATAATTTACTCTTGTTGTTAAATAAAATGAAGTTAAGTTTGGGTAAGAATTGAGTTATGAAATATGGTCAAAATTGTTGCAAAAGTTGATGTTAAAATGGTTTGAAATCTGCTGTCAAAATGGTTTGAAAATTGAAATTGTGTAGGTACATGGGAGTACCTAGTGGGTACTCAAGATACCCGGTGGGTACCCTTGGTACCCGGCGGGTATAAGTGCTCATATTGGGTAAGCCCTTTACAATTTTTCTCAGAAAGTGAAGGTGTATTTGGTACCTGGTGGGTACTTACCAACTTTTGAAATTTTTACTTTTGAGTTTCTAAATCATTATATAATCAACGTGTCGAGTTTATAATAATATAATCGAGTCGTGGGACTTTAATATAAGTGCTGTAAAAAAAATTGGGGGCATTTCAAAATATAGTAGTAAATCGTTATGATTAGTATTGAATTAATTTTATACTCCCTCCGTCCCAATTTAATTGTCATGTTTTGACTTTTGGAGTATTTCCTTTTCAACTTTAATCTTAAATATTTTTGTTTGTATTATATGATATTTGTTTAAAATTATACCAATAAAAATACATTTAAAACTCTATCCATTTATATATTTTACGTCAAATATTATATAGCAGAAATAAATATATTCAAGGTCAAAGTTGAAAAAGAAAGACCCCAAAAGTCAAAATAGGACAATTAAATTTGGACGGATGGAGTATTGTTTAAAATATAAAAATTTAATAAATTTGTCACATATACGAGACTATAGTATATAATTATGATCTTAAGATCCCTATTCAATCTTACGATCCCGATCTTGCGAAGATAAAAATGATCCGAGATAAATTCCGATCTTAACAACCTCGATATGTACCATTCAAATTGCCGCATGCACCAATCACATTGTTATGTATAATTTTGGTCTACCAATCAATTTTCAATTTTATTATAACATATAAAAAAGCACACAATGCTTTTAAGGTAGAACATGCACCCCTTTGATCAAAAACTTATATTTTTGAATTAGCACATACTCTTGTGGTTTTCGTAATGGATTTAGCTTTATGGTATTGCAAACTAAGTATACCAGTTTAGGACCCGTGAAATAGCAGGATTATGCAATAAACTTTTTGGTAGTGATGTATAACAATTTGGTGCACTAAAAGATTACTTTGTTAGTGCATTTAATTGCAATATTCTCATAACATCCATCCTGTTATCGAATGCATTACTAATTTTCTCTATTCCAACTACTTCCTTTGCTTTTCGGAATTCATTTATACATATAATGAAACATTGAAAACTTGTAGTTTTAAGAAGAGTAAATTACATTTCTCGTCCCTGAAGTATGTTATTAATTTCACTCCCCGTCCCCCGTCCCCCGTCCTTGGGTCGAATTTTTTGCACTCGCCGTCTCTTGACCCAGTTTTTCGTTTCACTCTCCGTCCCACATCCATCATGAAATGACTAAAATACCCTTAAAATTTTAATACAATTTTATCCTTTGTGGGACAGGGAGTGAAACGAAAAACTGAGTCACGGGACAGGGAGTGCAAAAAATTCGACCAAGGGATGGGGAGTGAAATTAATAGCATACTTCAGGGACGGTGATGTCACCCGATTGGTCGTCGTATTTTCAATCGGTGCACACCTGTATTTTATATTTATAGTAAGCTGGGGACCTAAGTTTTACTATAGCAATAGCAGTAGTAAGACCTAGGGTCGTTCTCAGAGCTAATCGTATTGTGAAACAAAGGTGTTGGGAAGAACAATTCGATTCAGTGATGGGTTTTAAACTGGTTTGAATGGGGGTTTTTGTTACTAGTAAATAAAGGGAATAGGTTAAAATCAGTATGGATAGGAGTGTTTGTTGTGACTTATTAGATTAGACGTGGGATGATGCCTTCAAGGGTATAGTATGAAAACATCTCTAAGTATTTGTGTCTTGCCTAACTTAAATGTTCGTAATGTAAACACTAGCACCCTACTGTTCGGATGTTCCGAACAGTATGTCACTAAGTACTAGGCTATCTTAAACTTTGATCAGATCAAGCTGCTTTAAAACCCCCTCACCATCTCTAAGAGACCAAGTGACCCTCTTTGGATATATATATATATATATATATATATATATATCTGGGGTGCAGAAATGAGGCAGCAGATCACAATTTATCTTTCGACCTTTCTCAACACTACGGAGGTATCTGAGCTAGGCGAGGCATTTAAGAGTAAGACGGGGGTTTAGGTGCTGTTAACCTTACATTAATAGTAGTGGTTTATTCTAGAGTTGGTAGATAACCAGGATGTGGCACAGTCTTCAACCTTCAGCTTTTACGTGGCTTCCACATATTTGTACTACACCAAAGGGTGGTTCCAACGCTATACCAAGTATTCAGCCGCTTTACGGTCTTTCCGATACCACATACTTTTCGGTTACACTAGAATAAATATCCTACGTTTGTATTACAGTTCAACCATCTATGATAATTAAACACCCCGTTCACTTTATATTCATAAAACCCAATAAATCCCTGATTGATTCACGGTGTACTATATGATAGATTTAAACAGTATTTTCACAGTTCCAAAATCAGACCATGCTTTTATAAAAGACATAGATAGGTAATTACCGTTTGATCAAGGTTCGCGACTCCTTCTCATAAAGGTTTTAACCACGTTTATTGGAGGAAAGACGATAGTTTAATTTATAATCATAAGTGTAAAGTTAAACAGCACACCGAGTTTTAACTGTATATTAGCATCATCCCAAATATTAACAAGCTAACTACATCACAACAAACACATAAGCTAACTACTCACTAAACATGACAACAATTCCTACATCTAGCATGATAACAATAACATGCATCATTATAAAAGATAAGGAAAGATATAACCGTGATTAATGTGTAGATTGAATAGATGTTGAAAGGTTACACGAACGGAACTCCAAAATATCTTTACAATATTACAAATGAACCCTCCAAGTATTCCAACAGTATTACAACATTACCCTTACCGTGAGTCTTGGTTAAATATTAACAAAATCTAACTAATACTAACCTAAATCTCTAACTACTTAACTCTAGAGAGAGAAAGTAGAGAGAGAGGGAGTGTGTGAGAGAGAAAGGTGTAAAGGAGAGAATGAGAGGTGAGGGATGATGAAAATGAGGAGGAGGAGCCCTCTATTTATAGGCAAAGGTCCCAAGACTCCCGTACAAGCTCCAAAGCACAAAAAACAAGCCCGAAACAGCTCCGAACCTCAAAATATCTGAAAAACGGCATCACCGGAGGGCCAAGGAGGCCGTATACGGCACCTAAGGGGCCTTATACAGTATTAAGGAGGCCATATACGGTACCCCTAGGGCCGTATACGGTATGCCCTAGGCCGTTTGGCCTTTATCCGTTGTCCGGTACTTCGTTCGTTGCCTGTTTCGTTCGTATCTTCTTCGTTTATTGTCCGTTTGGCTTGATTCTTTCGCGTTTGTTCTCGAAATTCCCTCACGCTTCTAATGATACCAAAGTCAGGTAATTTGAATGTGTGTAGCTCATATATGCTTGGAATGCGTTCGGTTGATCTTCGGGTGTTGTATATTCTCTGTTCTTTATCCATTTTGCTTGATTCTTGATTCTCCAATCTCGTAATTACCTATGAATGAAAAAATAGTAGTTAGGGAATGTCTATCATAAGGTAAATAAAAGAGGAGGAATCAGATGAAGTTTATTTGCTTTGTTTTGTATATTATTCGAACGTTTTTAGCGATTTTTGTTGCAGCGTCTATATTTGAACCCATTTAGTGATTTTTAGTAAATAAACATTGATTTAAGATGTTTTCTTTAAATATTAGCTCAAATAGCGAGGAATAATGTGCGTAATAACATGACTTTTTACGTTACATCAAATATCCCACACTTAGACGTTGCTTGTCCTCAATCAACAACTCAGTTTTGAATCTCGTGAAAACATTTTGAAACCTGATTTGGGTGAGTTAAAAATATTTTCAAAAGTTATCAATTCCTCATATAAGCAAGTTATTTCAAGAACATAAGGGAAGATAAGGTGTTCCTTGCAGAAACAAGAAATGATTTTCTTAGGACATACTTCCAACTCTCGTGATCTTGGAGTATATATGACTAGGCAATCTCACAAAAGGTGGTCACTCAATTCACTCAAAGTGTATCAGGTTACCTATCATTCTAGAATAATTTGAAATCCCTCAATAGGCCAATCATGCAGCACTCATCGTCATAGGCTTGATCGAGAATCGGATCACCATCACTTAGGTGAGGATGGTGCTAATTATCCCAAAACATTCAAGAGGGTTGTAATGTTTAGTAAGGGTTTAAAGGGTATGGATAGTGGTGAGTTTTTGGTTGCGAGGGTTTTTGTTTATCTTAAAAACTTCTAAAATTATGAAAAACTTTATTTTAGAATGGAACGAAGATTTGATAGCTATTTGTCTTCTATCGGATTTTTCTTGAGGGGGTGATATTTCTGAAGCACTTAGTTTTATTTGATGGGATTTGATGTAATGTAAAAAGTCATGTTTTTACGCACATTATTCTTCACTATTTGAGCCAATATTTAGTAAAAACATCTTAAAACAATGATTATTTACTAAAATTTACTAAAGTGGTTCAAATATAGATGTTGTAACAAAAATCATTAAAAACGATCAATTAACAGGCAGAACGAAGCGAATAAACTTCACCTGATTCCTCCACTAATATTTACCCTATGATATACACATCTTAACTTATCTTATATGATTCATAGGTAATTACGAGAGCGGGGAATCAAGAATAATGCAAAACGGATAAGGAACGGAGAAGATACGGCATCTGAGATCAACCGAACGCATTCCGAGCACGTATGAGCTACACACATCCAAAATACATGATTTTGGTATCATTAGAAGCGTAACGGAATTTCAAGATCATAGGCGATAGAATCAAGTCAAACGGACAAGAAACGAAGAAGATACGCGTGAAACAAGCAACAAACGAAGTACCGAACAACGGGTAAAGACCAAACGGCATCAAGGATGCCGTATACGGACCTTAGCATACCGTATACGGCCTCTAGCATGCCGTATACGGCCTCTAGGGTGCCGTATACTGCCCCTTTGGCCCTCCGGTGATGCCGTTTTTCAGTTATTTTGAGGTTCCGTGCCGTTCCGGGCTTGTATTTTGTGCTTTGGAGCTTGTACGGGGTTCTTTGGTCTTTTGCCTATAAATAGGAGGCTCACCCTCCTCATTTCAATCATCCCTTTATTCAAACATCTCTCTAATCTCTAACACACTCTTTTTCTCTCTAGGTTCTCTCTCTAGTCTCTCTCTAGTTTCTCTCTCTAGTTTCTCTTTCTAGGATTTTAATCCTTGAAACTAGCGGGAAGATTATGGGAGAACCCTTCTATTTTCTTTTAGATTAGTTATGTAATTTAATTAGTAGAAGCTAGCATTTGTAATGCTCGGGATTTATTAGAAGAAATACAAGTGTTATTCTGCTCGCAATTTGTACGGGTATTATCTATCTTTTCTATTATTAATTTGTCATAATGTTCTTGTTTAATGTTTATGATTTATTAATGTTAGAAATGTTTATTGCCATGCTTTGTGAGTAGTTGCTTGTATGTTTGCCATGATATAGATAGTTGTAATTAAAAATGATGTTATGCTTTGTTATCTATCTAAACTTATCCTGAATCTAGAATTAATTTACGTGTCACCCTTTCCAGTCCTTCACGTGGCTATCACCTTAGTTGTAGGATTTGACGAAACCCTAGTTACGGTAGATAGTTATCTATGTTTATGTATGAAGCTATGAGATATCCGTAAAACGGCCCTGTACTTAGTATAGCGTTGGAAACACCTCAGGTGGAGTACAAATACGTGGAAGCTAAGGAAATGTCGAAGGTCTATCTCATCGTGAAATACCCCGAAGTCACCCTTTTAGAACATGGTCTAGGAACCCTAAAGTTGTGAAAATACTATAGTATTGTACACCGTGAGTATACCTAGGGTTATAAAGTTGTGGAAATACTTAAAGTATTGTACACCGCAAATATACCTAGTGTTATACAGCTGTGAAAATACTTAAATATCTTGTACACCGCGAGTACACCTAGGGATGAATGACTGATTGTAAAGGAGGGTTTAATTCATGACGGAAGTATTTGTACTTACAGTAATTGAATATGGAGTTCTGAAAAGAAATCAAAGACTCGGCTGTGATCTAAGATGCTTAAACCCCTTAACTCCACTTAACCGATAATTTAGAATGCAAAGTTAATACACAATTAAATAATGACATTTAGACTTAGGAGTTAAAGAAATGTCAGATATAATTGCGGTATGTTGCCTTATTCCTGCACCCCGGATACATATATCCAAAGAGGGTCATTTGGTCTCTTAAGAGACGGTGAGGGGGGTTTTAAAACAGCTTAGTCTGATCAGAATCAAGATAACCTGGGACTCAGTGACATACTAATTTAGAACCGGACTAAAGAAGTAGGGTCCTAGTGTTTACACCTATAGTTTATCTGTCTTTTAGCTAAATGTGTCCCCAATAAACATCATCCCAACAATACACTATCCGATATCATGGTGAACCACGTCTTCGTTATCCTTAAGTGCTATATATATATATGCTAGCTTCCCTTTACTTTTATGCTTTATTAGTTTTAGTAGTCTTAAATAGAAAAAAACCCAAAACAAATACGTATCCAACTATCTAAACCTAGCTTGATTACTAAGTTATCTGAACGAGCTCTGTTTCAATTCGACCGTCGTTAGGAACGACCCTGGATCATCCTTACCACATACTAGTATCAAGTATTCGTACCAAGTACCAGTAGGTAGTACGGAGGTTTAGGCCCCTGACAAAATATAAATTTAAAACTTACCCCACAGGGGTGCGTGCCGGTTGGAAACGCGACGACCGATCGGTGCGCATCAGGATTTTTATTTTTCTTTTCTTTAAAAATTCTTTGCCAGAGAATTTCTAAGGATATTTTTTATTTCCTTCATAAAATCCTTCCAGAACTATGTTCTTTTTATCTTTGATCATTTCGAGTCTTTTCATGGTGCCAATTTTACCCACCATTGCTCTCTCGCCTTTGTTAGGGTGCCAATTTTACGCACCAAGGCATTTTGAGAGAGATAACTTCTTGGGGATCACGAAAAAACAGGATAAATGAGGAGGATATTCTAAAAGATGTTTTTCACAACCTTAGAAATTCTAAGATAAGTTTTTGGGTAATATTATTGTGGAAGTAGGTCATTTGATGGGGGTTTTGAAAGATAAATTTGTTTAGGATCAAAGGTTTTACTAATCGTATTATCGATACTAAAAATGAGTATCAGTCGATTTTTAGGTCTGAAGAGTAGGCTAAAATGCGGTTTAAATCCTAGGTAATGTCAAGGTCCTCTAATTGAACATGTACCGCGTACGGTACTCACCAATGTGATCTCGAAGCGTATGCTAGGAGCAAGTTCTAATTCAGAGACACATGCATCGGCACACACAACAAATGAAGTAGTGAAGTATTTAAAGTGAATGCTTTTCAATCAGGATCAAAATACCTCACTGCAAATAAGATTGGGTTGTATGTACCTAGTCATGCGATGCCCCTCTTAGATTATCATTTGTTGTTTAAGAAATTTCTACTTTATTTTTCCTAGATTCCAAAAATTATTTACTCATATTTAAAAATGGCTTCTATTTAAAAACATTAAAAACTCAAAAAGAGTAGAGATAATCAAGTGATTAGGCTCATACTTTTTCAATTTTCTTTAAAAAATTTGAAAAATTTGAGAAAAAATTTATGAGTTTGCTATTTGGAATTTAAAAATCTATCTAAGGTATTCTATACCTGCTATCCCACACTTAGAGGAACATCAATGTTCTCTTTAGTAGGGATTTTACTAAAAGTAAAATCCCACACTTAGAGTTTGAACATGTAAGAAAATGATTCTCAAGTGTTGTGTTTGGGCTGGAATCCCACACTTAGTGACAGGCTTAGGATAGTGTATAGATTGCTTTTATTATGTATCAAGCTAACAAAACAAATAGGAATATTAAAAAGGGGATAAAGGGTAAGGAGACTCCGCAGATAGTGAGTTGCAATTGGAGCCGAGATTCTGAATTTTGCTGAAAAGAGGTTTTGCCAAAATCTCTTTCTGCATTCTTTATGAGGATCGGCTTGGCTTTAATTGACTTGCTATTGTTTCATTTCATTTCCGACACCACTCTCTTTTGTGAATTAATCTTGTAGGTGTGAACACATTAGATGTACCCATTTCAACAACTCAGTAATTTTGTAAGTAAAAGGAGAAATCACTATCTCAGAGTATGAAAAGATATTTTCTACTACAAAACAATATTATAACATATGCGTTTTAAATGAGTTCGAGCATAATGCATAAAAGTAGTATGCAAGTACCTCCAATGCTCGAATCGCATGAGTTATTAGTTTTTAAAGTGATTTCCTATTTTCTGAGATTAGTGGTTTGTTTTCAAAAATTGTGATTTGGAGAAAAGTATTTGGGCACATCCAGGTGTGAAGGATAGTCGAAGATATTTTTCACTTATTGACATACTTTCTCTTCACGTATTATTTCACGGGTTGCCTCCCGAGAAGTGCTGCTGTTAGAGTCGAGTGCTCGACTTTGCCTTCCTGTAGATCAGATTGGAACAGGATTCTCAGGGCCAGAAGTGCTAGGTAGTGGAGCCCTGGGGTTTGGTGGGTAAATCCTTATGAACTGACGGAACATGTTTGGTGTGATGTCTTGGATCCTTGCTGGAAAAGTTGAGAAATTAGAGATGTGTTTCTCCGTGACTCGCTGTAAGTGTAGAAGATCTCAGGTGATATTTTCTGCTGCTTTGGCAATGATTCCGTGGGGGTTGATTGCAGAAACTCCATTGATTTCGGTTCTTTCACCCTCCGGGTGTTCATGTCTTAAAGAATCCATGAATCCAAGGAAGCGCAGACGGAGTTTATCATGATCTGCGAATATATGATTGCTTCTGAATTCACTGATGGATTCGTAGATGCCGCGGATGAGCTGTTTTTGATGATCGGAGAACGTGAGGCCAATTATGTAATATATCGATCAACATGTTGTAGACCTCACGTAGTCCATCATGGAATAGTTGCCTTTGCTCCCGTGGCTGGATGGTACAGAAGATTTCGTCGAGTCGGTCCGTGATAAAGTTCGCGATGTTTACCATTGATCCTTCGGCTATAGAGAAAGGGATGTCACGCGTTCTTTCATCGAAACTCATGTACTCGAGCTCTTCGACAATCTTGTGAGCGTGGTACTCGATAGTGCAGTCAATGTAAAGAATGTGTGGGGTAGGATCGTCAACATGATCATTATCAGACTTAGATGTCTTCAATCCTCGTAGATCATTCATCATTTGAATGTCTACGTCCGCATCGATTTCTAGTCGCATTATCTAAATGACCCCGATATGAGTGTAAGAAATTGATTTGCTGGGCGAAATATGGAAATGCCGACTGAATCAGTGTTTCATATACTTTACGGTAAATGGCCTTTTGTTCCTCGAAAAATTCTGACTTCTCTCATGTGGGTCCTTCATTTTCATGATTTTCCTGTATTAATTGAGAAGCAAGATTCTCGGTGAAGGCTTGAATGCGGTTACAAAGGAAGTGAGAACCTAGGATACTGCTGCAGGCTTGATAGACGGTGTATTCTGCTTCGATTTCCTCCATTATCTCTCTTTGGCGTGGTGTGTAGTAATTGGTGGATTCTCAAATGACTGCCATTGTAATATGGAGATCATCCTCGTATCTCTCAATAGCACTGATCATCTCGTCATGATTGGAGATGATAGGGATCCTAACAAGTGCGAATGTAGAACTTGGGTTAGGTGGTGCAGAAGTGGGAATAGATCGGGTATCGATTGGGATGTCAGTATAGATGATATCCTCCTCGTCAATCTCTGCTGCTGTGGTGTCAGAATCCAGAATCCTGAGAATCAGGAAATTATGTAGCTTTAGATAATGGCCGAGCCTCGTCAGTTATCTGCGATATCGGTTGAGAAGAAATCATCTCTATGTCCCTTTCTTCCTTAGAATCATGGCTGGATCTAGATGTACCTCCTTTCTCAAACTTATTTTGAGGTGCGGAAGCATCAGGGGCTTGAATACTCTGAGAAAGTATTAATCTAGATTCCTTAAAAGCCGAGATCTTTTTCAAGAGTTTATTTTGTATTTCTGGGTGTTGATTGGATAGAATAATGGTTCTTTCGATGCTTAGCAGAGTATCGAGACGAGAGGAAACTAGGGGTTTGGTGGAATCAATAGCAGATGCTATTAGTCTCTCCATAACAAGGGGCAAAATCACTACTGCGAGAGTCTTCAGTAGGTGGCTCTTCATCTGAATCACTATCAGGCAGAGAGATAATTTCTTCCGTGTTCTCAATTTGCATAACCTCTGCCGTCGGGGTGTGCTCATCAAGGAAGTAGTGATATGCTTGGGTAGATTTATCGTCTTCTTCCATTTCTTACAGTTCTTCTGATTCTTCTTCTTAATCTATCTCTTCTCCAAATGCTTCCATTTCTT
The DNA here is from genome assembly GCA_963930675.1 of Gnaphalium uliginosum. NCBI lineage: Eukaryota > Viridiplantae > Streptophyta > Magnoliopsida > Asterales > Asteraceae > Gnaphalium > Gnaphalium uliginosum. The sequence continues at coordinate 36,025,376 of OZ005685.1, forward strand.
CCTCTGTTTCTGATTCTCCAATTGATGAGATGAGGCAAGTATGATCATCAGGAATATGTGGATTTGGCTCTGATATGTCTGAGTCGGAAGTGTCATCGTCTGATGTGATTCTGCCCATGGATATTGTGTATATTTCCGCATGTTCAGATGCTGAACATTCAGCTTGATCAATCCTGAATGCTATGGTCTGTCCATGTGCTCTAATGCTGATAGTCTATGAATAAACATCAATAATAGCACGAGCAGTGTTCATGAATGGCCTGCCTAGGATATCGATATATTAATATCTTCCTGGATATCCATCATAACAATGTCAGTAGGGAACCAAAATTTATCAACCTTAACCATCACGTTTTCAGCTATCCCCTTAGGGTATCGTATTGACTGATCATCTAGCTGGACCCTCATTTTAGTTGGTTTTAAGGCCCCTAGTTCTAACCTTGTGTACAGTGAGAAGGGCATGAGGTTAATACTAGCTCCAAGATCGGCCAGGGAGCGTATCTGATAACATCAAATTCTATCACTTTTATTTAATAATATTTCCCCATTTATATCCATTTTTATTACATTTATATGATTTTAGATACTCATTTTGATTATATTTGCAAATAGGACCTAAATATGGAGTTTGGAGTAAAAAGAACGGAATTTGGATCGAAAACGGAAGAAAATGATAAAAGCTGAGTTTTCTGCTAGGCGTTCGTATTTTGGCCATAACTTCATCATACCGAGTCCAAATGAGTTGATTCAAAAGCCCAAATTTAGAGAAAACATAGGGCTACAACATATAAAAAATTCAGATTTTTAATATGATATTTCAGCCGCTGGCTGGAGCATCCAACCGGCGGTTGAATCTCAAAAGGGAAGGCAGTTGGATACGCGAGTCAAGATTTGGGTTTTCGGGTAAAAAATCAAACCCAACCGGCGGTTGAAAAATCCAACCGGCGGTTGGAATCGCGATTCTGAAATCTATAAATAGAGGCCATTATCAACCCATAACCATACACAATTACATACGAATTAAGTAACCCTTAATTCGGATCTAGGGTTTAAAGGTCGACTAAATGAGGTATTTGGAGGCTAGGAAGCTAGGGTTTGAAGGTTTTTGAACCCTAACGAAGATTTAGTTCGATTTCTTGGGTTTGATTCTTAATATTTTCTATGTAATAATGTTGATGCATATTTGTTATGTCTGTTAGTTGGTCTTAGCTTGAAATAGTTTGGTATGTAATTACGAAGTTTTGTCTATTATTATATATTACAAGTTTTGTTTTAGGCGACACAGAGCCTGTGTCGCTTATGCGACACAAGGCTTGTGTCGCATGAACTGGCTGTGCGACACAGAGCTTGTGTCGCAGGTCAGTTTCAGTTTCTCTATAAATAGAGCATTTCGGCCTCATTTGTGGGGTTGACGAATCCAGGGTTCCAGAGAGTATATTGTAAGGCATTTCAGTGTATCAAGCTAATTGGTTATTATATCAATATACATTCGATTTGTGTTTGATTCGTTTGTGTTTTACGTACTTTATACAATCGTTTGAATTCCGCCTCTCGATTGTTTGTGTTGATCCGGTTAGGTCCAAGACAAGGGATCCTACAACTGTCACTCTTTTTACTTGTTAGTATTAAAGAAATGCAATAGTTGCAACATTGTTAAAATAGACGTTGAATTGTGTCTGTAAACAATTGGGAAATGATAGTACATCAGGAAACATGCATAAAATGGAATTTTAAGATTTATGTTTGATGTGTCAGTAGATTTATCTAGCATACTTGAAATACCTTTTATAAATATTAGCTTCATCAAATGATGTATTGGTAGGCATTTGTTCTAAAGTTACTAAGAAGCCTAACTTTCAAAAATGCATATTATTTTATATAAAGACATATTAATATGTATGACATTAAGTTAAAATAAGGGCAAAAATGTCCAAAATATTTTAACACTTCGTCTTAATATTTGGATAATAAACATGTTATGATCTAAAATATAAAGTCTTTGTATGGTGTTATCTGGGGGAATATGTTAGTTGTCTCCTCTGTTGTATGAAAATACAGACCTGGTTTCATCTAATATATTCTTGAAAAGAACTTAGGTACGTAGTCTATGTTAATTTATAGACAATTAGTGCGTACCCGTGGCATATCTAAATTCTAAAATATAATGTACAAATGTACAAGAAAATTATAAAAAGATTGCCTAGTACTGGTTTGTGTTAAACTATGGTACTCTGTTGTACGAAAGTACAGATCTGTACCCTCTAGTTTAAATTGTTCAGACTGGTGTTTGTTCAACCCGAACTATTGCTTATGTGACTCTGTTGTACGAAAGTACAGACATGTCACCGCTATCTTAGTTCTAAAGATACGTTCATACCCTCACCTTCTATAAAGAAACTACTAACATGTTTTGATTTCAAATGTATATTTTAATGTGAGTTATTTATAATATAATATGCATGCTAATAATAACACAAGTGGTTCATCTCATTATGAGTTGAAATCATCTATACTTAAGTTCAAATGTCTAGATGGATAAAATATCAATAATCGTCATGAACAAATCTTTATAACAGGTGATTTAAATATGCTAAGTAAATTTAAAGTGGACAAACATACTGATAATCGAAATAACACTTACTATTCCTAATAATTGCATGTTATCCTGATATGATTCCTAAAGCAGACTTAAACAATTTCGTCACCAAAAAGATTTTACGTTATAATTTTAGTCTATTGTTTTACCTTTAGTTTATCCAAGTCTCTGAGATAATATCAAATTGACCCTCGAATGTAAACTTTAAAATAAAATCAAACTACAAAAACTGTCCATGGTGCGACACAACTCTTGTGTCGCCATGCGACACAAACTTTGTGTCGCAAGCCATGTCGCATCTTGTGTCACTATACTGGGTTGAGGTATAAAAGCCGGACCCTACCTCTCAGTCGCTACACGATTTTGCGACACAAATAGCGACACAAGACAAATACTGCGACACAACCACTGCGACGTCATTTCAATTTGATTTTCAATCTTCGGCCGTGTTTCTTTGCAATCCAATCCGTGTTTCGTGTTCATCTCAATTTTCTCGACCTATAGGTACCACATTTACCCGTTTTCACCGTCTAATTTTGACTTAATCGTCGAATGAAATATTCGATTTTTAGGGTTTTTAGTTTTGGGTAAAATTGAACATGAAAACTTTTGTTTAACATGTAAAATCTCATGGTTTTGTGTTCTCCAAACTTTAGCGCATCATTTGGTGTGCAAAATTTCGAAAACCCCCAAATCTTAATCATTGGGTTTTTCTAGGTTGGGCAACTGTTCGTCATTGCGACACAACTTGCGACACAAGCCTTTGTGTCGCATTTTTGTCTGTCGCATTGGTACTATGCGACATAAACGTTGTGTCGCCTATACTTGCGACACTAGGTTTGCGACATAAAGCTTCTATCGCTAAATTCAATTTAAAATTCTATTTAATTGCAAAATGCGACACAACCCATGCTGTCGCTGAATTTGTTAGCGACACAAGTGCTGGTGTCGCATTGTTATTGAAATTGTATTCTGCGACACAAATTTCTGTGTCGCATATACTCTTAGCGACACAACTTCCTATGTCGCATGTTTAATGCGACACAAGCCTTATGTCGCATAAGACATTTTTATTGAAAAACAGTGTCTTCGAATTTTAACGCTAACGCTTTTCGAGCTATTTTATTTTGTTAATAGTGATGGCAGATATTAATGTGAATGACTGGGAGCCAAGGCATAACATCGTGGCTTTTCTTGAGGATGATCGGGATTCGGCTGCACCTTTTAGGCCGATGATTGCGTTTCTTCGCCGTTCCCGCATCTATACCGCTATCACAGCTACTACTCCTATCTAGAAGGACCTGGTTGGTTCCTTTTGGAGTTCGGCAGTCATTAATTCAGACATGCCATTCACACGTTTACTCTCCAAGGTTGCTGACCAAGATATTATTATTTCGGAGCAGCTTATTCGTGATTTCTTCCAACTCAATGACGATCCAGACATGCCCGTTCTCTTCCCAAAATTATTTATAAATGGTGGCATGAACCGTATGGGATATCCGGGCATTCCCCGTGATCAATATCGAAAGGCCAATCTCACAAGGGTCTGGAGGTATCTCATGCACATAGTAATTGTGTGCTTGTCCAGCAGGAAGGCCGGCTTCGACGGCATGAGCCACTCAACAGCCTCTGCTATGCTTGCTTTGGTCTACAACAAGCCTTTTAATTTTTCTGGATACATCTTTCGGGCTATGGTGGATAATGTCCACGCGGGGGAAAACCGATGGAATTTATACCCGCGTTTCATGCAGCTGTTGATCAATCATCTGCTTCCGGGGCTTCCGGTAAATGCTGCTCATCGCTTTCGTCAAACTCTGATGAACAATCGTATTTTTGCTGTTTGTGCTCAATACGCTAAAGGAGCTCCGGTACCCGTCGATGTCCCTTTATTCGGACATATCATCAGTGAGGGATATCTCCCTCTGGCTGATGACAATTATCTGGATGCTGCTGCTGCGCCTCAGCCAGAGGATAACTTTGTTAATGTGCCTGTCCAAGAAGAAAATCCTCGGCTAGAGGCAATTTTGGACGACATTGAGACTTTTGGTCATGTTGAAGATCTTGAAGGAGAAAACGTTCAGGCACAAGAGCCGCGTATTATCGACGAAATGGCTGCCAGTTCTTCTGATGGTGGCTCCACTCCACCAACTTCTCCACGGATAGTCCCTTCCGAAACTTCCTTGGAGAATATACGTCGTTTCGACATAAGACGCTTTAAGCGTATTCAGAGACGAAAAAGGGCAGAGATGGTTTATGTGCGACCCGACGTGGGTAAGAGGCCTCGTGAATCAGAATCTACGGATGCAGATTGGGTGCCTCCGGTCATTCAACGTCGTAAATCTGCTACTTCTTCTTCCAGGCCACGGGTTGACATTCCCCGTGTTGAGGTTCCTGTTCAACCTCTGCCTTCAGTCATCCAAGAGCTTCTGAGGCGTATGGATGAGATGCAGCAAACAGCAAGAGACCAAGCCACTTTAATTCAATCTCAATCTGTGGTTCTCGAAGCTCAAGCTGCTCAAATTCAGGCTTTAGAGACGCAAGCGGCGAGGGTTCCTGTTTTGGAGTCTAGGGTCTTAGAGTTAGAAGCCCTAGCTGTGGTTTTGGGGGAGTCAGGCCTGCGTGCCATTGAAACAACAACTAGGACTTCCGCCGGAACACAAACAGATGATGTAAATAATGATTCTATAAATGAAAATATCCTTTTAGATTACTTTGCATCCTCTGCGAATATTCCAGGTCAACCGGTTCCACTAGCTGTAGATTACTCTGAAGCGAATATCACATATCTACAAAGCTTAATAAATCCGGTGAACAATGATGATATATCATATGACTTTGAGGATGTTGAGGCTGAACCGGAGATCCCTTCAGATGAAGATGTATATGAAGAGTCAATTCGTCAAGATTCTCCTATTGAAAGACAACATGAGCCTGATCAAGCGCAACCAGAAGAACCATATGATCCAGATGCACCCATCATTGAATTGGATTCTTCTGAAGATGAACAATCATTGTCAACAACACAATCCAAGCCTGTCGTGCGTTATCATACTGTGACTGTGATGCCTAATATTTGCAAATCTTACAAAGTACGAGGAGATTTCACTGGTTTGATTTACAGTTGGAAGTTCGATGCTGAGAGCTCTCTCATTCTAATTAAAAGAAGGGACGGTGTTCAATACTTTCGGCCGAGATTCAATTACATGAGCACCTTGCCGAAGATTGAACTTAATCGTCTTGCGCAATTAGAATTGGTCAATAATACAAATGATCCTCGAGGCGCTTTCATTCAAAAGGTTCTTAGAAGAGAGATCTATAGCAGACACTATGCATGGATAAGACCTGAGCTGGGTGTTCGTTATCGTTTCAAGAGGAAGTTAGATCCAAGAACTCAAGAGCCCATAGTGAAATATAAATATCCACCAGCTGCAATGCATGGAAGTGAAATATAAATATCCACCAGCTGCAAGTCTGAAATCGGTTCCTCTTGAAAAATTACCACTTAATTTGTTAAAGAGATTTAGACATTGGTGGTACGACCCGAAGACTAGTGAAGCTGTGATTGAGTATCTGACCGAGAGAGATCAGGAATGGAGTCCGGGAGAGTGGATCTATTCTCAACAGTTAAGAGGTTCAACCGTTCGTGTATTCGATCCTATTAGTCTCATCAACTTAACGAAATATGACTTAAGAGTTCTTCATGCCAACAAGATTCAACATTATGTTATTGATCAAGAAGAGGCTCTGAAGTTTCAAAAGATTGTTGAGATTTGTTTGAAAATGGGAATACATGCCGGTGGCACATTTCCAGCAGGATGGTGTTGAGTGAAGATTTTTAAAGACCAAGCTGAAGACACGGGGGAGTTTGTTGATGCATATTTGTTATGTCTGTTAGTTGGTCTTAGCTTGAAATAGTTTGGTATGTAATTACGAAGTTTTGTCTATTATTATATATTACAAGTTTTGTTTTAGGCGACACAGAGCCTGTGTCGCTTATGCGACACAAGGCTTGTGTCGCATGAACTGGCTGTGCGACACAGAGCTTGTGTCGCAGGTCAGTTTCGGTTTCTCTATAAATAGAGCATTTCGGCCTCATTTGTGGGGTTGACGAATCCAGGGTTCCAGAGAGTATATTGTAAGGCATTTCAGTGTATCAAGCTAATTGGTTATTATATCAATATACATTCGATTTGTGTTTGATTCGTTTGTGTTTTACGTACTTTATACAATCGTTTGAATTCCGCCTCTCGATTGTTTGTGTTGATCCGGTTAGGTCCAAGACAAGGGATCCTACAAATAACATTGATAACGTCAAATAATGTCTTATTTATATTATAATATTCTCTTATTTCTAAACATTTTTATTGCAAATTATCTATATATATTATTGATTTCGTTTATATTTGCAAAAAGGTGTTTAAATTAAAGAAATAAAGAAAAGGAACGAAAACGAGCTGAAAACTGAAGAAAATGAAGAGAAGATTAAAGACCAAGAAGATTGGGCTTAGAAAGAAGAAGAACCCAAAGAAGAATGAGTTATTGGGCCAAAGAAAAGAATTAAAATCGGATTTGTAAAGTTAAAGCACAAGATAAAGAGCCCAGGCCCGAGTTCAGAATGTTCTGGAATTGACATTCAACCGGCGGTTGGAATATCCAACCGGCGGTTGAACTCAAATATGGAAGTCGGTCGAACGCGCGGGTCAAAAGCCGGGTTTTCGGGTAAATATCCAACCCGACCGGCGGTTGGATTCGCGAACCTGAGATCTATAAATAAAGGCCATTATCAACCCTTAACCATACACAGTTACATACGAATTAAGTAACCCTTAATTCGGTTCTAGGGTTTAAAGGTCGACTAAAAGAGGTATTTGGAGGCTAGGGAGCTAGGGTTTGAAGGTTTTCAATCCTAACGAAGATTTAGTTCGGTTTCTTGGGTTTGATTCTTAATCTTTTCTATTTACTATGTGTAATAACATGTCTTTAGATTTGGTTTTGTTTTCTATAAATATGAGTTAATTCTTTTATTGTATTTACTTAGATGAATGGTTTTTAGATAAAGGTTTCATTATATGTTTATGTTGATCTGAGTTATGAATGATTATTGAGTTTGTTTGAAAGATCCATATTGATTGTGTGTTTATTAATTGTTACTTAACGTGGTCAAGAGACTTATGCTAGAACTAACGTTTGTATGAGTTGATTGATTATCTGCAATTGAGTAATTTATTAGTTAATTGTGGCTTGAGACTGTAACCGGTAATAGGTTAAGACCAATAGCAATTAATACAACCTAATTGGTGTGATAATTAGAAAACCAATAATTCTAGACTTACGTTAACACGAAGTCACTGAATGAATCTCAATGATCTTTGATAGTTTTAATAACATAAATTTCATGTTGATAACACGCCTCAGTGTATTCAAGAGAATCTAGTATTAAGGTAAGGTTAATTAGGGATCAGTTAACCTTAACAGGAGGCTATCCATTTTAGTTGAAATCACCATAATAAATGATCAATAAACATATCTGAAACCTGAATCGAGAAATCAGTAATCTAAGTAAATACATGCTTGCCTATCTGATTATCCTTAGTTATCTTTTCTATCTTATCATTGTTTTTAATTGTTTTTATTTAGTTTTCTTATTAAAAATCGTTCGTACGGAACTAAAACGCACCCCTTATTTAATTGTAATTTGTAATTTTAGGTTTAATTAATTATTTTAATTTACACTGATTCCCTGTGGTTCGACTCGGTCTTACCAAAGCTATACTATAATGCGAACATGTATTCTTGCCTGGTTGTGTTTAAGTTAACTTTAGTATTTCCAATCAATTAAAACTTGTTATTTTTAACTACAATTTAACACGCATCAGTATCATGCCTAAATTATAGATGGAGCAGGGTAATGTGAACCGACCGATATCTCCTAGTTTTTTCGGAAGGGCATTTTGCACAATGGCTGAAGATTCCGCGTTCAGAGATATTTTTGGTGCTTCGGAGTGCCAACATTCGTCGAATGTATTTTAATCCGGAAGGGATTCTAGACACGGTGTCTAAGAATTTTCCGTCCAACTTGAATGACTTGGCATTATAGTTCTAACGTAAACGGTTCGGGAAGGGCACTTGAACTTCTTGGGTTGGAGTGGATACGGATTGAGTCTCAACTGTCGTCGGGACAGGAGAAGGTTTCTTTATCGGAGAAGAAACGTCAGAATGGCCCGGTGCCATTTGAGAGTCCGTAGAGTTCATAGTTTTGGCTTCCTCAATGTGGAGGTTATGAATGGTGTTGCTAGGTAGGGTTCCTTGTGGTCTAGTATCAAGACGATGTGCTAATTGACCAATCTGGTTTTCAAGATTTTTGAGAACCGAGAGTCGGTTTCTTTGGAATAGATCGGTTTGGTCTTGTCTAGCCGTGGTTTTAAGGTGAAATGTGTTCTGACCTTGGATGAATTTAGCAAGGTTATCGTCTGTACTGGCGATTGGCACAATAGTCTTTGAAGATTCACCAGGCTGGATATCATCGGGTGCGGTCAGAGACAATGGTTGATTATAGTTCAACAGGGGTTGTTGTGGGTAGTTCGGATACCTTTGTTGAAATCTGGGTGGAAAAGGTGGTTGGTTATTCCGTGAAGGGTCTTGATTCCCTCTGTTCCTAGGTGGTGAAGTTCGAGAGAACCCCGGTGGATATTGAGCATAGTAGACAGTGCCATCAGTGGGGTCCTCGTACTCAACCTGATATTCTTCTGTAGTGTGGCTGGTACAGTTTTGGCAAGCCTGAGCTTGATGGACCTGTTGCGGTTGTTTCTTTAGCTTCCCAATCTGCTTTGTCAGATTCTCAATTTGTTCACTTAGGGATTTGATGGATTCGTTTTGGTTGGAGTTATAAGCGGGGAGTGGCAAGGATGAGGAATGCTCATCGGACTTCCAGTCGTGGTGGTGCATGGTCATGTTCTCGATCAGACTCCAAGCTTCCTCAGCGGTGAGTTGCATGAAATTACCTTGAGCAGCGACGTCAAGAGTAACGTGGTGGTTTGGAGCAAGACCGTTATAGAAGGTGCACAACTGGGCCGTCTTCTCCATCTGGTGGTTCGGACATTTCTTCAGTAAACTCTGGAAACGCTCCCATGCGATGTAGATAGACTCATCATGAGCTTGGTGAAAGTTCGTGATGTCATTCTTGAGTTTAGTTTATTTGGACGTGGGAAAGTATTTGGTAAGAAACTTTGTTGCCATAACCGTCCACGAGGTGACTGAGCCGGTCTCGAGTCCCTCAAACCAAGTCAGAGCATGTAGAGCGAGAGAGTAGGGGATCAAGTAAAGTCGGACTATATCTTGCTAAACCCCATTCTGCTTATATGGGCATTGGGATCATCACGGGGTAAACCATGGAATTGACAATTATCTTTTATGAGTTGTATGATATAGTGTTTAAGTTCGAAAGATGCCTCGTCGATCACGGGATAGCTTATCGGTCCTCCTCGTTCTTCGATGGATGGTTTAGTGTTGTCGGCGAGAGTAACACAAGTGTCCATTTGCGTGAAATGGGAGCGTTTTTCTTTGCGGATGGTTGGGATGACTGACTCATGATCGGGTACGAAAATGAGTGGTTCAAATCCGGACGATCTGGTCATTCATCGTGGAGTGTCTCTGGGGAAAGAATTGTAGGTGGTTATAAGAAAAGAGATTTATCCTAAGGGTATCACTAAAAAGAAAGTTCGTCGGAACGCCTCTGGATCTTACGATTAAGCTTCCCCGGCAGCGGCGCCAAAAACTTGATGTCGCCCGATCGGTCATCGTGTTTTCAATCGGTGCACACCCGTGTTTTATATTTATAGTAAGCTGGGGACCTAAGTTTTACTCTAGCAATAGCAGTAGTATGACCTAGGGTCGTTCTCAGAGCTAATCGTATTGTGAAACAAAGGTATTAGGGAAGAAATATCCTAATTTTCGATTACTCTAGAATAAATATCCTACGCTTGTATTACAGTTCAACTATCTATGATAATTAAGCAACCCATTCACTTTATATTCATAAACCCAATAAATCCCTGATTGATTCACGGTGTACTATACGATAGGTTTAAACAGTATTTCCACAGTTACAAAATCATACCATGCTTTTATAAAAGATATAGATAGGTAATTACAGTTTGATCAAGGTTCACGACTCTTTGTCATAAAGCTTTTAACCACGTTTATTGGAGGAAAGGCGATAGTTTAATTTATATTTATAAGTGTAAAGTTAAACATCACACCGAGTTTTAACTGTATATTAGCATCATCACAAATATTAACAAACTAACTACATCACAACAAACACATAAGCTAACTACTCACTAAGCATGACAACAATTCCTACATCTAGCATAATAACAATAACATGCATCATTATAAAAGATAAGGAAAGATATAACCGTGATTAATGTGTAGATTGAATAGATGTTGAAAGGTTACACGAACGGAACTCCGAAATATCTTTACAATATTACAAATGAACCCTCCAAGTATTCCAACAGTATTACAACGCTACCCTTACCGTGAGTCTTGGTTAAATATTAACCAAGATCTAACTAATACTAACCTAAATCTCTAACTACTTAACTCTAGAGAGAGAAAGTAGAGAGAGAGGGAGTGTGTGAGAGAGAAAGATGTAAGGGAGAGAATGAGAGGTGAGGGATGATGGAAATGAGGAGAAGGAGCCCTCTATTTATAGGCAAAGGTCCCGAGACTCCCGTACAAGCTCCAAAGCACAACATACAAGCCCGAAACAGCTCCGAACCTCAAAATATCTTAAAAAAGGCATCACCGGAGGGCCAAAGAGGCCGTATACGGCACCTAAGAGGCTGTATACGGTATTAAGGAGGCCGTATACGGTACCCCTAGGGCCGTATACGGTATGCCTTAGGCCGTTTGGCTTTTATCCGTTGTCCGGTACTTCGTTCGTTGCTTGTTTCGTTCGTATCTTCTTCGTTTATTGTCCGTTTGGCTTGATTCTTTCGCCTATGTTCTTGAAATTCCGTTACGCTTCTATTGATACCAAAATCAGGTAATTTGGATGTGTGTAGCTCATATATTCTCGGAATGTGTTCGGTTGATCTTCGGGTGTTGTATCTTCTCCGTTCTTTATCCGTTTTGCTTGATTCTTGATTCTCCAATCTCGTAATTACCTATGAATCATAAAATAGTAGTTAGGGAATGTATATCATAAGGTAAATAAAAGAGAAGGTATCATATGAAGTTGATTTGCTTTGTTTTGTATGTTATTCGAACGTTTTTAGCGAATTTTGTTGCATCGTCTATATTTGAACCCATTTAGTGATTTTTAGTAAATAAATATTTATTTAAGATGTTTTCATTAAATATTAGCTCAAATAGCACGGAATAATATGCGTAAATATATGACTTTTTACGTTACATCAGACGGGGAATGTAATTTACTCTTATAAGAAAGTGAGAACGGAAAACTTAAGTCCATATATCATAAAAAATAAAAAGTAGTTGCATACTTTAAGACGCTCCTAAAACCATTAAGCGAAAATACAACCTTATTGAAATAATTACACTTGGCCATAACTTAGGATGTTAGTATTATAGAAACACAGTCCTCAATCATGGCTAATTATGGTGAATAACTACTTCCATAGATATGAACAAAAGTAATAGAACATTATCAGGTACAACATCACAAACTTTATTTCTCTTTTATGTTGGTATTGTAGATTGGGAAAAAAATCATTCATCAAAATTATAAACATGATTTCATATTGATTATTCTTTATCCGAGGCTTTCTACCTTGATGCGTTCTTATACAGGCTCTTCTTACAATTTACTCGAGGTCGATGAAGGCTTCCCTCGCTGATTTCTTCGTTTGTTGTCGCCTTTGCATTGTACATGTCAAAAACCTATTTCCCGGCAAAAATTTCAATAAAAGACCCTTATATTATCTAAAAACATTCTAGGTCCCTATCAATAGCATTGCAGTGCTAAGTAAAAGTCACAAAACATCTAACATATCTAAAATAAACTTCTAACGGGAACAAAATAAACAAATCTCATTGAGTCATATCAATGGCACATATGTAAATTTCAATGATATATCTTAAATTTAAACTTTCTAGAGAAAAAATTATAGCAATTTACTTAAGTGTCAGGCCCTCATGTATAAAAAGTGTTGGAGTGTGTATTATATATGAAGATATGATATGATATGAAGAAGGAATTATCATTATGAAGTAATATTGTAATAGAAAAATCAGTTGGGGCAAGTATATAATATTTCTATAAGAACGTCGGGGTATGCAAAAGATCAAACAATTCTCAAACACCTTATTCTTTGTTCTTATTCTCTCCATCTTTCTTTTTCAATTTGGACTTCAAATCAAATTCTAATTACAAAGCTCTAAAACCGGTTTATTGTAACACCCTAAATTTAAAAAAATACAGGTTTCAAAAACTTTTATTTAAATCACAGAGTAATGCGGAAAATGTACCAAACATATTAAATTATACCAAACAATGTTTGGTTAAAACGTCTACGGTGTTACTTCGTCACATCAAAACACGGTAATAAATGAAACCTATAGTTACAATCTAACTTGATCAACCTACTAAACATCACATTAATGGACTAAGGCTTATTATCAATATCAACCCATTACCCGCCACGCTCACCATCAACTCCTAGCTTTCTAACCTGCGAATGCACAATCCACAAGTAGAAAACAAGTGTAAGCTTTTAAAGTTGAGTAAGCATAATGGGTTAGTATATAAACACCTGTTAAAACCCCTTAATCAACAAAACGTCTTTATCTCAAACATTCAACACTAGTCATGCATTAATAACTATTTAAAGCTTGACAAACATCACTAACAAAAGTATTACTATAATAGTATCGTCACCTATCATCAATAATCAACAAATCAAGACAATCAACACTACACACATTTAGCAAGACATACATCATTAGTAGCTAACAAATCAACAATACGAACAAATAACATGGCAAGAACCCAAGTACAAGTCTTAAAGCCGTGCCTACGAACTCATCAATTAGCATCGTCTTATCATCTTATCGTCTTATCGTCATTTCCGTCAATTCGGTAGGGTTAGTCCACAGTCCACCAAGACTTAAAGGTTGGAACCTTGAGTCTCGGAGGATTATGTCACACCCCCAAAATTAGAATAATAATAATTAAGGCGGAAGCTCGGGGCGTGACTCGATCAATCGACAATAAATCGAGAGCGTATGATTATCGCAAAACATCTATAATATTAAGATACCAAATATAGTTTTACAAATGTTACAGCTTATCAAACCGTCAAAATAGCAAAGTTATCAATTACATTGTTTTTAATAAAGATACGTTCCGGGATAAAACAACATTAGGTTAGCGTCATAAATAAATCCCAGTTGTTCAAAAGATGGCTTCCTGAATATCATGACAAGTACGGTCCCAATATGCATGAGTTCTTGCGGCATGGCTAATTCCCTGAAAAACATATTTAAAACGTCAACATAATTGTTGAGTGAATTCACAGGTTTAAGACTCAATCGTAAACCATCATTTAGTAAAGTTCATCAGTAAATCAAAGTACGGCACCGAAGGCCTAAAGTACGATTATTTAACGTTTGAAACAAAGACGGTGATCCCCCAAAGGCTAGCTAGGCCTAATGAGTTAAAGTACGACCTCTAGTCCTATAACCAAACCACGACCAGTTGTGTTGTTTGCCTCGAACCGGTTAAATATACGCTCCTCGTTGTGTGACATAAAGTCGGGGGTTGGCATGACCAACAAATAGTGGGAGGGATGTCATCTCGATAGTACTATCCGTATATTCAGTGGCTAGAGTCACCTAGCTAATGGTTATAGTTTGTAAGCAAGTGGACTTCTATGCACTACAACTGTAAACATAGATTCGTTCAAGGATTCGTTGTCATGTTACTAAGTATAGTATGAAATTCGTTCATAAGTAAACAAGTTTTCAGTCATCGTATGAAAAGCAGTTCATATGTTTTCCACCCCTAGTTTAAAACCAGTAAAACAGTAAAATAGGGGCTGTGAACTCACCTGAGTCCGAGCGTGCTAGCAAAATGAGTTTAAGTAAATGAGCCCAAATAAGCCTCTTAGCGCCCTAAACGCATGATGTCGAGTTAATAAATGCTGATGTCTTAATAGTCCGTCTATGCTAGTTGTTCACTCAACTAGGGTTTCATGTTCCCTCATAGGCGTGTGCGACACGTTGTGATCATTTATAGTTTTTTCAAAATACTACAATCGTTTATGTCAACCTTATAATATACTATTATTCATAATATATTCATATCGTTGATTATTGATTCGTTATATGTATCGTCTCGATCGTATTTGTTTCGAAGTTCACGATCTCGTTTAATCGACATTTAATTGTGTGTCGTACGTCATTATATTATAATCATGTCGCTTAGATATAATATACATTTTTAGTAACGTTATAAGTTTTATAATTCATTTTTGTAACCTTTATCGTTAACGTACGTTTTAACTCGTTATAATTCGGTTTTCACGATTTCTTGGTCTATACACTAATCATGACTTAATGTATATTTTTATAATAAAGTCCCCCGATTTACAAAGTGTCCTTAACAGTCCTCAAGGTTTCTAAGTGATGGTTTTAGTCCTTGTAGTTTCTATTTTGTCATTTTAGGTTGAATCGTTCGGTTTCTTCGATTTTTACCGTATAAGTTAGATTCTCGACATCTTTTCTTAGGGTTTTCATTTGTGGACACTTAAGTTACTGTTTTTAGTCTTAAGTCCCTGAACTTTCTGATTTTACACTATTAGTCCTTAAAGTTTCCAATTATCTCATTTTTAGCTCAAACTTTCGGTTTATCGATTTTTAACCACACAAGTCTTGATTTTACCATTCTAAACTATAGATTAAACTTTAATATCATTTCACTTACTGATTTTTACCATCTCAGTCCATAACTTACAGATTTTACACTTTTAATCCCTCTATTTTCATTTATTCCATTTCTTGCACAATACTTTGGTTTGTTAGTGTTTAACCACATGGATATTGTTTTAATTCATGGTTTATACTATAATATACATAAGTTACTAATTTTCACAGCCAAGGTCCAAAAGTTTCTTTTTTTACATGTATAATCCCTCTAGTTCTCAATTTCCACTTTTAACCGCATAGTTTTGCTTTCTTGGTTTTTAACCGCAAGGGTTTGGTTTTTAACACTTTAATCCATAGATTAACATTATAAACACTAAATAAACTGTTTTTTACATTATAGTCCTCAAAAATTCGGATTTTACATATTTAATCCCTTAAGTATTCTTTTTGGTATTTTTCACCCAAAAGTGTGTTTAATTAGCTTTTAAACCACAGGGTTTATGTCACTACTAGTTTATTGTGTTATTTAATTTAAAATAACTATTTTAACATAAATAAGAGTTTATTACATATAAATGAAGAGTTTAAAGTGTAGAACATATATTTTGCATTTTTAAAGTCTCTAAACTTGTTTATAGACTTTTCATTTGTTAAACTTACTAGTTAATGTTTTTAAAAGACAAAGTAACTAGTTTAAAAACATATTTTAGTATGAGTGAACATTTTTAGCATAAACATATATGAAGTTAAATACTAGAGAGAAAGTCTCCTTACAAAGCTTTTCGGATGCGATTTGAGCAAGACGAGAACTTGATTTCTTGGTGAATGATTCCTAGCTCCAATCCTTGTATTTAACTTAGTTTACTCATGGGAATGTAGTGGTGCTATGATTTGTAGGTGTTTTATGTTAAAAGAGCTTTAATTTGTAGTTTGAAAGTGGTGGTTTATGGTGGTTTAGGGTGGTTTGTGGTGGTGTTCTTGAAAATCAAAGTGAGAGAGAGGGGAGGGGGGAAAGTTGGCTGATTTTTTAGAGGGAGAGGAAGAGTGAGTGTGTGTGTTTGATGGTGAGGAGTTGTAGGTTGAATGAATTGCAAATGGTCAAGTAAGTGTAAGACATGGGGGGGGGGGCATGGTTGTGCAAGCATGGTGTAAGTGATGGCCAAAAGAGGGGGCCATGCGAGGTGGTGGATGGTTTGGAGAGGGGTCTCTTTTGACTTCTCCAACTAGTTAGATTATGTGTAGATATTTAGATCATTAAGCACTAATCTTGATTAGTTAAGTGCTAATCATGTAATTAAGGTGATTTAGTGGTGATTAGGGTAAATTAATGGTATTAGAATATTACTAGTTGGTTTTAATAATATTCGAATATTTATCGTTAGTTCGTTCAATTAATTACATAATCTAACTTGTCGTTGTACGTTTTTTAGGTCTCGTGAACGTTTATCGTTTATCAAAGGTTGTTATGCTATTAGCATAATTATCGTAATATAAATAACTACTATTTATATTCGAATAGATTTATATTATTTATGAAAATTGATCACAACGTTCGTGGGTGTCGGTCTCTACCGATTGTTTGTGTAATTCTCAATGATTACGAATGCATCTCGTACTAAAATAGTGTGCTTCTCATATGCACACGTGGGCTTTGTACAAGACTTTATTCGATGAAAACGAATTCATATTAATTAGCTAGGGAATTAGCCTAATATGCACGTAAGATGATGAACGGAATTTACCGAAATTTTAGGGTTGTCACAGATTAAGTGGGGGAAACCTACTAGTCCCGACATAGTGGAAGGTACGGGAAATACAATCTACCGGCGTCGTTAGGGAATGAGATATCAATAAGATACTACATTCCTCGAGTCAAACTATACGTAGGTAGCTAACCTCCGTGTATCGCTCTGGTGGGTAGGAGTAACTAAGTCACCCTAATTGTCACCGAAAAATTTTAAGTTATTAAATTAATTCATCTTTCTCTCATCATAATCATCACATTTAGAGCCCCTACATCATGCGTGTGTCCTAAGCATCATGCAAAGGTACTAGTGTACTAACTCTAAGGAAACACATAATCATCATGACAACAACAACATCAACAACAACAACGTCAACAAATCGACATAAATGAACTCGTCCCGAATCATGCAAATACGAACAATAATAAGGTATTTACTAACTACTCATAATCAACCCGACCCGCATTTAGTAGTAAACAAGTCCCCGAGTAACCTGAATGCATTGACTTGGTTGAATTTTTTAATTATTTCATCACTTTGAAAACAACTGAGTATTAATCAAAAGTGTATAGGTTTTGATTGTGCACTCGGTTTTCGCAACCATTATCTTACCTCAATAGAAATTACTCCAAGAGAAAGTTAGCCACATTAATCATGCCACCTTAACCTATATGAGTACATATAGGAATTTAGAGTACAATACTAGAGAAATTAGAACAAGACTTGTAGACACGCTTATGGAAATTTGACCAATTTTTCAACCATGTTTAACCCCATTCAAACCCAATTCTTAATTTAATCTTCTCTAATGATAAAATACTCATTACTTCATCGTTTGATTATTTATTTGATCATTACTTCATCATTTGATTATTTAAAATACTCTTAATTTAATCTTTAAAATCATTACTTCATCATTTGATTATTTATTTGATCATTCTTAATTCAATCTTGAACATCATTCCAATCTAACAATTCATCATTATATCATTACAAAGATCAACACATTAGACCCATTTCTACTCATCCATATTCTATAATATTTTAAAGGTCAACAAACAACACCTCCAACTAGCATATTTCAGAAAATTAAACCTTTTAGAGTTAAATTCAATTCTACATGAATTTTCACATAACTATATCACATATTCGTCACTAATCTGTCCAGATTTATAAAATGAAAAGTTTCACCCAATTCGAGTCCGAATTAGAAAAAACTTAAAACTTCAAAGTTGTAGAAAACATAGAGTTCTACCCCGAAACCAAATTTCGTATCGATTGGACATGTATTAAATTTTATATAATATTTGAAACACAACTGAATTAAGAAACATAACCAAATCGTCTAATCAACTCACAATGTGTCTTTCTATTACCAGATCATCAAGAACACTAAAAACGAAATTACAGAAATGATTACCTTTATTTAGTCATTAATTAATCATCTTTTGATCCCCATCTTTTAGTATGTTAATGACCTCACGATTTTGAACAACTTCCGTGTTAACATCGGAATTCGAACTCCTCTCGATTAAAAGACCTAGAAATCGTCTTGCCTCTCTTCTCCATCTCTATATACAAATTTTACAGAGATTACGAGAATTAGGCTCCTAATTTAGTTTTAATTATTAAGTTTATCTATTATGCCATTTTGCTACTTTAGCCCCTGACCTTTCCTACCTTTGTGTTTTAGCCCCACGTAGGCTATTTCTTCACATTTTATATCCAAGCTAGACATAATTAATTTCTAAGATTTAGTTACTTTATATTTTACCATGTCCTCTGTAATAATAATGTAAATCATAATTATTAAATTCATACAAATTTTTGGACGTTACATTTATGCTATATGAGCTAATTTCTGAAAGTGACCGCCAATTGAAAATGGTTGATGATCATTTAAAAATAGGCCAACAAGAAATTTATGAGCGAAGAAGGAGATGTCACATGAGTAATTTTGAAAAAAATATTTTTTTAGTTATGAAAGATAGCTTGTATACATTAATAAAGCTTTTCCCTCTCGCATTACATTGATCTCCTTTCTCAACAATGATATACATCACCGAAAAATATTGTACCCGGGTGTGCTAACGTAAATGATATAAGAAATGGTTACACGTATGGTGACAACGGCTCTATCATTATTAGGAATCAAAGTTCCACTTTATTAATGGCAAAAAAACCTAGCACCGTAAGACTATTTGCAAGTGTAACCATCTCATTTCCAAAGCTATGTCCATATTTACAAAAATACAAAACTAATGATTAGATTTAACTCAATGACAAGCTATTATCCACACATGTTTTGTTATCAGAAATGGTCCTGTGATATGAGAAGAAGTGGAATCACGTTTACCATTTAGAGATGCATTAATACAAGGGCTTTCTCTAATAAGGAAGGAGTTTCATCTATATCTTCCAATGCAAATAAGATCGGCCGACCAAGTTCGGTTGACGTTTTTTAAATATATTAATAAAGAAAAAGCAAAATAGTTGTCTCATATTAGCCAAACGTGAAACTGAATAAAGATATCCTTACATTTTTCCTGAGAACCATAAGCAACATCATCTTTGTCGTGTTTTGATAGTACGTTTTTCCCTGCACTTGGTGCATTTGACAAAGCTGCCTCTAATGCATCCTTTCACCCAAATAAATTCTCTGATGTTTCAGCATGAAAGAATCAAAACAACTTAGCAACATAGCATACAAGTATACTTTCTTCCAAAGAAAACAAAGCGTTACAACCGGCAATGCAAATCATTTATATAAAAAAATGATGAGTTTATAGATGCAAACACCTTATCAAATCTATGAAATCCTTATCAACCTTAAAATGAGAGAGTTGAATTCTTTAAAAATAATCCACTAAAGCAATTATAAAAACAAAAATCAAAACTATAAACTATAAATTAAAAGAGGAAAAAAAGCGTTTAAACAATAATCAGAATAGTAGCAGTACTTCATAACCAATTTGGGCTTAAAAATCAGCGTAGTATCAGTATCTGTTTTTCAAGGGTTCATGTCAATCAATTTTGGAAGAGGGTTAGGCAAACCTATTCAGACCCCGTCATAATAAAAACACTTAGAATAAAGTATGAACCCAAAATTATACTATTTGCAAGAATAAACAATAAATTAATAAAACTCAAGCCAATAAACCAAATTGTATAACATGCTTTGACTTTAGCCAACTATTGCATTACACATGACATGTTGTGGTGACTTACAAAAGTCAAATTAGCCAAAAGCCCCATTAGAGTCCTTTAATTCTACATGATTATCATATCCTTTCTCAAGTGAGGTTATATATGTATGCGCATGAGCAATCATAGTAGCATCTTCAAGTTGAAATGGAGTGGCATCTCTGCCATACACAATATTGTACCTAATACCCAAGCTTAGCAAAGCAGATTCTCGAGTGACTAAGCTAATTTGGCTTCTTAGCCATTCCAGTTTCATGTTTTTTATGTTCTCACCATCTAAAAGAACTTCACCTGAACAACAGTAAATAGAGGCAAGCTTTGTAAAGTAACGACATTTACAAAATACTTAACGGCATAAACAGAAAAGGCAACTATCATCTGATTTTGGTTTGTAAATATTAGGAATTTAATACTCAAACAACACAACAATTGCACACAGTTGTAACCACACAATCAATAAAAGAATAAAAGTAAAGCGTAAAAGTAAGATGAGGAAATAACGTGGTTATATGAAATCGGGGTGATTGCTTTACTCCACAGCCAACTAGAGAGCTCTTTGTGTTATTTTCATAGCTTAGGGTTTACATCAATGAGGGTTACAATATATAGACATATGAATAAAAGGAAACAACTTGGAAAACAAGTCAGTTGGCTGACCAGACTTCGCGCCGCGAACGAATCTGGTCGCGACGCCATCTATGACTTCGCACAGCCATACAATTTCATCGCAAAGCGATCTGCCCTCTGACCAAAATATCACATGACTTGGCGTTGTGAAGAAATCTCATAGCGCACCGAAGTCCAATTCTTCAGTTTTTTCGTTTCATCGTTTGTACGTTCTTCATCTCAACAATCTCCCACTTGAAGATCGGACAAACACAACATTATTAAACCCTCATATTCCCTTTCAAACAAGTCGAATCCGCCTCTCCATACCGCCGAAATCAATCGGGACAAGCACACTGATTAAAC
This sequence comes from Gnaphalium uliginosum, assembly GCA_963930675.1. Taxonomy (NCBI): domain Eukaryota; kingdom Viridiplantae; phylum Streptophyta; class Magnoliopsida; order Asterales; family Asteraceae; genus Gnaphalium; species Gnaphalium uliginosum. The sequence goes on from OZ005685.1 coordinate 36,046,784, forward strand.
GCAATCAGATAGACTTTCGATAAAAGGCCCTTCAATTACACATATTGAAATCCAGGAACCAAATAAAACCCTCTAACTCCCTAGTTGACACCTTCTATCATCAGTTCATCAAAAGGCTAGTTGAAGCTATGCAAAGCTTCAACTTTTCAGTTGTGACCACCTTGGTAAACATATCAGCAGGATTCTTCGTACCAGAAATTTTGTGCAACAAAAGTGTACCATCATTCACAAGTTCACGAATGAAATGATACCTCAAATTAATGTGTTTCGTATGACTATGAAACACTGGATTCTTTTCGAGATGTATAACACTCTGATTATCACAGTATAAAACGCAATCATCCTGTTTCTTGCCCAATTCTTCCAGAAAATTCTTCAACCAAATAAGCTCTTTACTCGCTTCTGCTATAGCCATATACTCTGCTTCCATGGTTGATAAAGCTACACTTTTATGAAGTCTAGACATCCAACTAACCGCCGTTTTACCTACTGTGAATACATACCCCGTAGTGCGTTACCCGAATCATCACATCCAACCAAATTAGCATCCGCATAACCTCTGAAAATGACATTCTTTTTAGTGAAACACAATGCCATTTTAGAAGTACCTCTCAAGTAACACAAGAGCCACTTGACTGCTTCCCAATGCTCTCTACCCAGATTAGACATAAACCTGCTAACAACTCCCACTACATGAGCAATATCCGGTCTCGTACTAACCATCGCATACATTAAACTCCCAACAGGTGATGCATAAAGAACTTTAGTCATCTCTGCCTTGTCTTCGTCCGTCTTTGGTGATTGATCTTTAAATAACTTTAGGATGCTACCCAAAGGCGTATTACGTGTCTTGGCATCTTTCATGCTGTCGCACCCCAACTTATAATGCAGCGGAAGTCGGGTCGGGGCGCGACTAATCAGGAATCATTACACAAAGTCACATCGAACGACCACTATATGCGTCGTTTTGAAAACAGTACAAAAATAGTGCATTGATAATCCAATTGTTTACATCAATTTATGAGTTCACGAATGGTTCTAGAGATTCTAATACATAACTAATATTACAAAATAGTAATGCACGGAAAATCTCCTATGTTGTAAATCATGTGACTCGAGCTATTGTGTCTTGGAGTAATTCCTACTCCTGTTGTGAACCTGAGAATACATACTAAAATGGTCAATGTTGGTGAGTTCATAGGTTTAGATATCAAAATATAAATGTGAACCACGAGATTTCCATGTTTGATCGTATCGCAATACTACGATAAATAAATGTATACTACTGCCGTGAGCTCATAGTCCGAAGCTTAACCGATATGAGTTTGCCTCCTGCAGATGCCTAATCCAGAACATTCGTATGAACAAATAATAATGCGCCCGTTTGACCAGTTAGCGCTACTAACCCGGACGGGGATGGTCAATCCCAAATAGATCTATTCATTAATACTCGCGATAAGATCCATACTAACGAAACTATGATGTGTAGAGGACTTTTGTGTGGATTATGGAAGTGAAACTCATGCAATCCGTATATGTGTATTTCCGTACTCGTGTTCATGAAAAACTGTGTATGTATTCTCACCCCGATAGTTAAAAACAGTAAAAGAGGGGCTATGAGACTCACCTGAGTCTTGAAAGCGAGCGTTTAAGTTAATAAACGTTTATCCAAAATGTAACCTTCTGGCGCCCTAAACGCACAAGGTTATGTGTGAGTGAATGTCTCAAAAGATCATTCACGCTAGTTGTCCACTCAACTAGTTATGTCCAAGTGTTTGTTTCTCGTTTGCGTTTTAGAAAAATATGTATGGCCCGTTGGTGATGTCTTGTAATAATAATTCTTAAAGACACTATTATTATGTTTTGTTTCGATGTATACTTATAAGAGTATATGTATTGCGTGTGATGTCGTATATAACTACTCGTTGCGATTTGCGATTACGCGTGTTCAGTACTTGGTGAAAGTATGTTTTGAATAAGTCTGCGTTATGCGACACAATGGTTGTGTCGCTGTATGGTGTTGCGTCATAAAGGTAGTGTCGCTGAATGTGAATTTCAGATAATTGTGCGACATAGGGATTTGTGTCGCAGGTCGTGAATTTAGATGAGTATGCGACACAAGTCATTGTGTCACTAGTCTCAGCGACATCGAAAAATAGTTGGCGACCAAGGTATTGTGTCGCTAGTTTTGGCGACATAGAGGATATTTTGCGACAGAAAGGTTAGTGTCGCTACGTTCGAGAAGGTTATCAGTCTGTGTGACACAGACTCAAAATCGAGGGGTTCTGCGACACAAGGTTTGTGTCGCTATATTCACAGACTGAATAGTTTTACAGATTGAGAGTTGCGACACAGGGCTTGTGTCGCGATGGTTTTGGGTCATCTGCGACACAGAGGGTCTGATGTGTTTTTCGTGTTTGGGAACTTGGTCAAGTGTGCTCGGTTTGTCCCGAAACTTTTAGGAAAGTCTTAAATATGTTTTTAGAGCTTAGGAAAATTATCGTTACGTTTCGTGGTTGACCCGAAAGTGTCGTTTTGTATTTGTGGCAACAACAGTCCACTCGGCTTTTCTTTTGGTTTTTGGGCGGTTTTCGTGGCTCGTTTTGACGAATCAAAGCTTCGAAATAAAATCCAAGAAAATTTATAGTTGTTCATACATGTCTTAGCTACTTCCAGTAAATTTTTCATAATTTTTGGTCAAGTGCAAGTCATAAAATCGTCCAAGAATCAAACGAGGGTCCTGTGGGCCGATTTCCTGACCTTTGCTCAGTGTTCGGTCTATATCTCACGATTTACAAAACTTCAGAAAGTGAAATAGCACAACTTTCAAAGGTAACATAAAATGTGAACCTTTCCAAGTGGTTTCAGTCGATTTGGGTTTGTAGATCTCGAGATATGCCTTTGCAAAGTTGACTAACTTTTTTGTCAAAAAGGACAGTCCGGACACCTACTTTTGTAAAATCGTTTTCCCATAACAAACGACCTCAGAAAAATACCAAACCACTTGGGTTCGAAAGTAGACTCATTGAACTTGATTTTAGACTCAAGAATCGCTCGATTTGGTTAAGAAATGAGTTAGATATCATGGATCAAAGTCGGGTTAAGTTTTTATCCGGTGGTTAAAGTTATTATTCGAAGGTTTTTAGTATTATCCTTTGGTTTTTGGTTTAGATCTTGGACATAATTAGCACCACGAACATCTAACATGTATATTTACGTTATCCAAGAAAAATAAACAAGATTTGAAGAGGTTCTTACAGGAAAAGTCGATCTAAAGCCGAAATGTTGGGAGAAGGGCTGCTGTGACTCGATCTTTGTTTCCCTTGCTTGTTCTTCTTCTTTGAGCGATGTAGATGATGATTGTGGTGACTAGTGTTCTTGAATTTAGTTGAAGAATGTGGGTGTGTGAGTGTTTGGACAGAAAATGAGGAAGAGAGGGAGAGATGAAGTAAAGAGATGAGTGTGTTGTGTATAAGAAATGAAGTGTAAAATGTTACAAGTAAAGAGATGAGTCAAGGGGGTGTTGGGCTGGTCTTGGGCCTGCCTGGGCCGAACTGGGCTTGACCCATCGAGGTCTTGGCTCTTGACTCGTTTCTTGATCTTGTGTTACGTTACTCGGTCGGTTAAACGTTGATCGCGCGTGTTAGATTTTAATCGTTAACATTTAGTTTTTCGCCTTTTGTTTTTGACATAAAATTGAGATTTTAATTGGACCAAATATTTATAAATACATTATTTAACCTTTTCAAAATATTTGTCGGGTTTCGTTCGGTGTCGAGTTCGATTTGCGCGTTTTCGTCGCGTACGGTACGTTTTGTACGAAACGTAGAACGTTTTAGATATTATCGTAATAATATGAGTTAAATAACGATTATTCATTATAATTACGTTATTTAATAAAATGTTTTTCACCAACGTCCATGTTTATTGTGTCGGATTCCATCCGATCGAATTTGCGTAATTAAGATTAATTACGTACGTGCGTATCATACAATATACAAAGTGTTACCGTAATTAGTCCTATTTCACACTAATTACAAGTAATAATTACCTATCTTAGGCAATAAATGATGGCCTAATTTGCCGGGTGTCACACATGCTGAATTTCTCTAACACTTTTTCATTATACTTTTCTTAAGACAATTTTAGAGAACCTTCAACTCTATCTCTGACGATACTCATACCAAGAATCTTCCTTGTAGCTCCCAAATATTTCATTTCGAATTCTTTAGACATTTGTCTCTTTAACCTGTTGATTTCTGCCATGTCAGAACCTGCAAGTAACATGTCATCAACATAAAGTAACAATATGATATATGAGGACTTGAATTTCTTCAAGTAGCAACAATGATCCATGTCACATCTCATGTATCTACTCCTCTTCATATAGTCATCAAATTTCAAGTACCATTGCCGAGGCGCCTGTTTCAACCCATACAGACTTTTCTTTAATTTACAAACCATATTTTTTTCACCCACTACCTCAAAGCCCTTTAGTTGAGCCATATAAATGTCTTCATCAAGATCCCCATGTAAGAACGCATTCTTCACATCCAGTTGCTTTAGATGTAAGTCTTCAACAGTAACAATACTAAGCACCAATCTAATGGTAGTCATTTTCACCAACCGACGAGAAGATTTCATTATAGTCAACTTTCTCTTTTTGTTGGAAACCCTTGACCACTAACCTTGCTTTGTATCTCCTTTTACCATCAAGTTCTTATTTGATCATGTACACCCATTTATTATATAAAACCCTTTTATCACAAGGTAGATTTACTAACGACCAGGTCTTGTTCTTCTCAAGTGAACTCATCTCAAGAAAATAAACCCATACCTTTCTTGTGGAATCATCAATGAAGGTGACATAATACCGAGAACCACCAATAGACTCCACCGATGTAGGTCCATACACATCCGTATGAACTAACTCAAGCTTCTCCATCTTCGGCGTAGACCCAGATTTTCCAAAAGTAACCTTCTTTTGTTTTCCATAGACACATGGTTCACAAAAGCCAACTTCAACCTTTTCCAAATCTGGAATCCTCCCACTAGAGACTAGCATCTTCATACCTTTCTCACTCATATGCCCGAGTCGTTGGTGCCATACAGTAGACTCAGCCCCCACATCAACTGTAGCATGTACCTCATGATCATTAGGTACCTCAACGATGTAAAGTGTTCCCTCTTATGTCCACGAGCTACTACACGATTTTCCTTAACCACTCACCATTGGCGATTTCCAAAGGTAACATTACTACCTTTTTCATCAAACTGATCAATATAGATAAGCTTCCGTCTAAGATCCGGAATATATCTTACATCCTTCAAGGTTCAATTAGTACCAAGGGAAGTCCTTAATACAACATCTCCAATTCCTCTAATATCATGTCTCTTGTCATCAGCTAATCGGACCTTACCGCGATATGATTCTTCATCATCCGTCTCATCAGTCGCCAACGTCCTTAGCCTTCTCATCAGTCGAGTTCTTACACTGAGATTGATAGAGACCCTTTTGATTACAATTCCAACAAGTGACACTCTTTTTGTTCTTAGAGTTACTTCTCTTCTTGGATTTTGATCTACCCTTTTGATTCGAACTTTCAGTTTTCCTGCCCCGGTTGTCTGCACTCAATAAAGAACGATGATTCACCAGAATTCTACCAACATATATCCTCTCCTAGAATCAAACCCCAAATTCCATCAAACGTAAGTGTAGTTCCTAGCTGAGCTACTAACCGCCATGATTGTATCCAACCAACTTTTAGGCAATGAAGACAACAATAAATGTGCTTTCAAGCTCATCATCAAACACAATATTCACCGAAGTCAGTCTCGACAAAATATTGTTGAACTCATTAATGTGATAAATTGCATATGCCCCTTCCTTCATCTTCGTATTAACTAACTGACGAATCAAGAAAACCATATTTGCAGCATTAGGTTTCTCATACATGTTAGATTAGGTTTCTCATACATGTTAGAGAGAGCCTTAAGACAACTAAAAGTTGTCTATTATTCACGACGTTGTATGCAACGTTCTTCGCGAGTGAAAATCGAATCACCCTTAAAGCTTGACGATCCAAGAGTGCCCAATCCTCAACTTTAACACCTTCTGGCCTATTCTCTAACAAGGGTTGATGTAGTTTCTTCTGATATATATAATCCTCTATTTGCATCTTCCAAAACTCAAAATCCTTTCCATCAAATCTGTCGATCTTGAACTTACCTTCGTCAGCCATTGATCCCAAACTTCAAACCTTGAACCTCTGATACCAGTTGTTATGAATTTAGGACCCAAACAGCACAACACCTGCATATAATTGTAACCACACAATCAACAAACGAATAAAAGTAATGCGTAAAAGTAAATCGACACAAGGAAATAACGTGGTTATATGCGATCAGGGTGATTGCTTTACTCCACAGCCAACTAGGAAGTTCTTTGTAATTATTTTCGTAGCATAGGGTTTACGTCAATGAGGGTTACAATATCTAGACATATGAATAAAAGGAAACAACTTGGAAAACAAGTCAGCTGGCCATACAGACTTTGGGCCGCGAAGAAATCTGGTCACGACGCCATCTATGACTTCGCACAGCCATACAATTTCATCGCAAAGCGATATGCCCTCTGACCAAAATACCACATGACTTGGCACTGCGAAGAAATCTCATAGCACAACAAAGTCCTATCCTTCAGCTTTTTCGTTTCATCGTTTGCACGTTCTTCATCTCAATAGTAAAAGGCATCAAAGTTTCTAAAATTTTGGTTTTATAAAATTACCTAGAAGTAGTAAGTTTTTTACTTAAATAGCCGTTCTAAATAAAGATCAAGACCATGTAGACTTTTATAGAATATGCAGAGGAAATGCAATTACGAAAAAAATGAACCAGTTGAAATACCTAATGGAGGAACATAGAATCGTTCCATAAGCGATACAATACTACTTTTACCTATCCATTTCTTCCCATGAGTGCCACTGTTTTTTTTGGCCAGAACAGTTAAGTAAATTCCACTTAAAATAGGAATTTCAGGACAAGACAAGTACTAAAATACAAACTTCAAAATTCAATGGTACCTTGCATGCTAGCAAGAGTAGTTCCATCATGATATACGGTAGAGGATGAACGATTAATCATCTCAAAAAGTCGATATGCGGCAACTAGACCTTGCTCAAATGAATAGAAGTTGGTTGCAGGTTGATTGGGTCCACTGAAAAAATCAAATGGCATGGACAGATATATCAATAGGTTAGAGGTGGAAATTTTGACCCATTTACTTATGATTGGGTTGATTTGGGTTGTTTTTTTTTATCTCAAACGGGTCGCGTACATCATGGCAACAGTTAGGTCACGTACATCACGAACATAAGCTCGGTCACCGCGGTGAAGCCTGTTATAAATAGGAATACCCTTTGATTTTTTTAAAAAAGTTCTTTACCCAAAAAAATATAATAAGCAATTCAACACCACAAACACCATCATGTAAAAAGTTCTCTAAAATATTCATAAGCAATACAAACTCATTTCAATATTTTCAGTTCTGCATTCCAATTAGACTACTACATAATGAATATGCATGGATAGTATTGTTACAAAAGAAAATTTTATTTTATTTCAAAGTACCAATACTCGAAAAAGTCAAATAAATAGTTGCCCTACCTTGATGTTCAGCTAAGCATTATATCAAACAACTGGCGAGTGTAAACTAAATACCGAAAAACACTAAATATTTCCAATCTTAACATCCCCTAATCACCATTTGCTAAATGATTAAACATTTTAAGATATCATTCATGCATTTTATCAAACACTTATTGTGCATTTATAATTATCAAATAAAAACATGTTCAAACTAAAAATTATACACCATTACAAATCAACTGAAATGACATACTCTGAAGACTCCAAGCTTTCTTCATCATTCTCTTTATCATCCATCGTCATCTTCCTCATTAATTTAGTTGAAGCATAAAAGTCTTTTTTTTCATCGAAAGTTTTATTAAACGTATTGTTCGTTAGGAAGCCTATAAAGATACATGGAAAATAACAAAGCTTGATATTCGAATTGAAAGAAATCTCAAGCTTATTATCTATGATTGATTGAAATTGAATCTGATAGTAAACTACCAAATGATTAACCTAATTCAAAGCGCGTGTATATAAGAATTTTGAGTCGAAGCAGAGAGAAGGAGGCGACTACTGTATGAATTGAACTCAAAGCGTTTCATACGGGATTTAATAAATAAACATGGGTAATCATCCTTAATCTTCGAGGGTATTGTTGTCCTTTGCCTTTTAACTATTTTGCTATTAGGTAGTGAAGTTAAGATTAGGAGATCAATGAGCCTAATTAATTTACCTTATTCATTCAATGGACAAGAATGATTTATAATGATCTATTTTCAGAAGGGTAACCTATTTTTACTTTTATTTCATATATATAATAATAAAGAGTGTTAGTTATCTTAAATATAATATATTTCACATAATTATCCAAATTAAGATAAGTTAATTAAAGATAATATTATAGACTTCACGAAACTCATAGTTCTAACTTGTCCCTGTATACTAATTGTCTTTCTCCCTATTTCATGCGGTAACCATCTAATCTAATACTTCTAAGTCATCAAAAATCCTACGTGTCAACCTACTATTCAATTACAATGTTGAAATGCTCAATGTCTTCTTCATGCTTTCGTTTTATCTTCCAAATTGAATGATCGTAGTTAATTGATTTATTAAAAGAGATGGTTCAAATACACAATACATTGATCATCGAGAAGTTGTTGATTTTTCTACCTTCTAATTGGCCTTCATATTTTCTATAATAGTATATAGTTACTTGAATATATACAAAAGTATAATAAAGCAAGAAAATTTATATAGTCTTCATATATTTAGTTCACGATTTTTCTAATGACACTTACATGATTAAAGTGACTCAAGGATTAAAAAAAAAAGATAACAAAAAAATAAAATCTTCATACCTTGGTGTATTACTTGGTGAATTATACGCTTTATATTGAAACTGCAACATTGATAGAAGTAGAAAAGTGAAGTTCGTCTTGGACATAAAGCTCTCAAGAGACTTAAAGTTTGTAATGTTCATTATTAGTTTATAAAAATCCTTTCATTTTTATTTCAATGTCGACCTACGTAGTATTAATGTTCAATTTTCAGTGTAATTTTTATCGACTTTATTCACAAAAGGTTGTTATGATGGGTAACCCTACGCGAGATCATTTGAATCCGATATGACCCTTCCCAAAGACAACACCTCAGACAATGTTAAGTTGTTTCATGTGAAACTGTGGGAAATTAGGATTGAACCCTTGACCTATTTCACAAAAGTCATCACTTTCATGGCTCACGAGGACGTTTGCGCTTGAGAATGATACAACTACGCAAATGCCACAATTTATTGAGTATATTATACTACCAACCATAATTTATTCACATTATATTGCAAATAATGTTAATATTTTTAAAAAATTTGTTATACACGGATGAATTATGTCATGCATGTGCACTAACAACTTACTACTGATATAATACTTTTTTAACAATTTATATATCTTTTCGAAACTGTCCATCGGACGGGTCTGACACTAGCTTTATAAATACACATTTAACTTCTCTTTTAAGCCTTTTTTGTTTTAATAATTAAGTTTCCTTGGTTGCACAAATGAATTTACCCTATATATAGATAGCAAATGATTAATAACAATAGAAATAGTAAGTGAAAATAATAAAAAAATGTGCCTCTAACATGTGGAAACTCAACACACTCGATTCTTCTAGTAGTATTGCTAAAAACATATGAGATAAAATTTATTCACTTGCATGATTGAATATGAAATCTCTAATAAAGCTCAGTTAAAGACCCATTTTCTGGTGTACATAGAAAGTTACTTTACTCTAAATTTGACCATTTTATATGTTGATAAATGTTGGATCATGGATCCGGTTTGACCCAGATCCAACCCGCTCACTAACTAATTGCAATTGAATACTCATTAATAAAGTCATTAAGGTAGTACTTAGTGGAGTCTCTTCGTTTGCTTATTGGTTACACGCGGTAACTATATATAGTGGCAATATTCTATATGTAAAGAGTTAGCACATATGACAATACTAGCACACATAAGAGAATCGAGAGAGACGAGTGAGAGCACTCATCATATTCCTGTATGCTTGATGCAAACAAGGTATGAGAACCTTAGGTTGTGAACCATGATAGCTTTCCATTTGTGATCGCTATCCCGACCGGTGATCTAAACGTTGATTCGATTGCTTCTGTGACACCTGGCAAATTAGGCTGTCATTTGTACCTAAGCTGGGTCATTATTACTTGTATTTAGTTTGAAATAGGGCTAAGTACAGTAACATTTTGTATATTTATATACACACGTACGTAATAAATTTTAATTATACGATTTCAATCGGATGGAATCCGACACGATAAATACAGACGTTGGTGAAAAATATTTTCTTAAATAACGTAACTATATTAAATAATCGTTATTTAACTTATATTATTACGATAATATATTAAACGTTATACGTTTTGTACAAAATGTACAGTACGCGACGAAAACGCGCGAATCGCGCCCGACAACCGAACGAAATTCGATTTATATTTCAACAACTTAAAATGAAGTATTTTAAATAAAACTTCATTCAAAATGTACGCGAATAAATCGTTAACGAAAAACATAAAAAATAAACGTTTAATGTTTAATCGAACGACGAAACGAACGGGTAAACGAGCACCGCGCGTAACGTAAACTTGGGAAACAAATTTAGGCAAACCATACCTTGTGGGGTCCACAAGAGAGCAGCCATGCCTCATGGCCATGCCCTCCCCCTCCTTTGTCCATAACACACTACCTCCCATCACTTTCTTTCTCACTTTCACACACAAACCTCACCTACACTCAAATCTCTCTCCTTCTCTTTTCCCTCCTTCTTCTCACGGCCAAACCATCAACCACCATCAGCCACCACCTGCCACCATCATCACCATCATCATCCACACCATTTTCAAGAAGAAAAATCAAGCCAAAAGAAGGGTCAAGCAATCTTCATCTCTCTTCTCTCCTCGATCATCGAATCCACTTGTAAGAAACCTCATTTTTCGTATTATCTACTTGGAACACACTTATAAACATGTTATAATGTCCACTTAACAAGATATTGTCCAAAAATCAAGTCGAAAACGTTTTCATAAAACTAAACAAACACAAAAACATCAACAGCTTTCTGGGCAGAGACTTGACCCGTCTTGAAGGAGATGTTTCGTACTCAAAACTTAATGAAAATGGACGATTCAAAAGACAAAACTTAAGTTTAAGAAGTTAGCTTTCATTTCCAAGTGGTTTCATAAATTTTCGATACCGTTTGATACCCGAAAACGATTTTACAAAAACATGTCGCCAATCTGTCTCGGATGGCAGATTGTTGTACCAACTTCTCGAGCCCATAACTCGAGCTACACAACTCCAAACGACATGAGGCTTTTTCCTAGAGGTCAAAAATCTTGTTAGGTTTAAAAGTAGTATGAATACACTCTCTGGAGTTTTGTAGATTTATCTCAGTAATTAAAACAATGTGCATGTGTGTTGGTCACGGTTGGACCTCAGAGGACAAATAAAATTATTAAAAATACTTAGACTTACTCAAAAGTTCTAGAAAAATTACTGAAAGTAGCCAAGACATAGGGGAACAATTGGTATTTTTCTCGGATTTTATCTCGACACTTTGACTAGTCAAAACGAGCTACGGAAAACGTATAATTTTTAAAGAAACAAACCCCATGGACTGTTTTGACATACATTTGAAAACGACACTTTCCGGTTAACCATAAAACGAAACTCTAATTTTTAAAAGTCCTAAAAGCCTATTTAAGAGTCGTGTAAAAGTTTCGGGTCAAACCGAGCACGTTTGACCAAGTTCCCGAATTCGAAAACACAACAGACCCTTAGTGTCGCACCAGGCCCAAATCTGGTGCGACAGTACCCCTGTGTCGCAATACAAATTTAATATCGCAGACTGCGACACAAATCTCTGTGTCGCACACTCATTTGAAATCACGACCTGCGACACAAACCTTAGTGTCGCACACTTATTGATTTTCTCGACTACGACACAAACTTCAGTGTCACAATAAAATTTAATTCTTACCACTTGCGACACTAAGCCAGTGTCGCAACCATTTCAAGTGCCGCAGTAACCTGCGACACTAACTCTATGTGTCGCATAAAACAGTTTAATCAAACTTATGTTGTCACAAAGTATTAAACTCGCGTAACCACAAATAACAACGAATATTTATTTACAACGTTACTCGTACATGTAATACATATACTCTTATAAGTATACAACGAAACAAACATAATAATAATATCTTCGAGAATTATTATTACAAAACGTCACCAACGGGCCGTACACATTTTCTATAACGCAAACGATAAACAAACATTTGGACATAACTAGTTGAGTGGACAACTAGCATGAATGATCTTTTGAGACATTCACTTACACATAACCTTATGCGTTTAGGGCGCTAGAAGGTTACATTTCAGATACACGTTTATTGATATAAACGCTCGCTTCCAAGACTCAGGTGAGTCTCATACCCCCACTTTTCATTGTTTTATACTTAGGGGGTGAGATACATTGCTTATCTTTACATATGAACACAAGTAACTAATAAACTTTTATACGGATTGCATGAGTACTTTTCTAATCCACTGAAGACCTCCCATCATAGTTTCGTTAGTTATGGACTTAAGCGTGAATATTAGTAAATGGATCCATTTGGGACTGACAATCCCCGTCCGGGGTAGTAGCGCTACCACGAACCGTTCCGTAGAAACGGACGACTTGTATTTGTTTCGTATGAGTGTTTGGATTAGGCACTCGCGGGGGCGCATTTTGTACTTGATTGTACTGTACTTACTTATTGTTAAGCTTCGACTATGAGCTCATGGCAATGATATATACTTACTTACATTTTGCTTGGTTGCAAAACACTGATGAAATTTTGTGGTTCATACTTACCGATACTGTGAGCTCACCAACATTCGTGTTGACCCATTTTAGCATGTATTCTCAGGTTCACAGCAACAGTAGGACGGCCTACAGGAAACTTTAGCTCGAGTCGCATGCTTTACAAACAAACAGAGAAATTTTCCTGCATTACTGTTTTTGTATTGGTAGTTATGTACTAAGATCTCTAGGCTTTCGCATGAACTCGCGGATAGAACAAAAATGTATTTTTGTGAACAACATATTTTATGAAATGTAATTTAAAACGTCTCATTTAGAGGTCGTTTGTTATAACTCGTGTAATGATCCATGAATAGTCGCGCCCCGACCCGACTTCCGCTGCATACTAAATTTGGAGGTGCGACAGCTTCCGCTTCCGCTATAGTATTTGGGTACGTTCCGAATCCTTTATTTCTAACATTGGTATCAGAGCCAATTGTTTATTTCCCGGTTAATAATCTGTCAATTTGTTTGATAATAGTGCATAATTTTATTTGATAAATTGTGTACGTAGATCTTGCTCTTTTAATCACAATCTGTTTGTGTGTTGGTTTCCCTTGTGATCCTCTGCGACTCTTTATTTGCTAGTGACCGGACCTTCTTGTCTTTATTGTTATAATAGTGAATCTATTTAAAATGGGCCTATGATTTATTTCTTTACTGGAATATTTTTATTTCTTTGACCCTAGAAACATATATGTCCATGAACCACTGAAACATTGGTTGTTTAAATAAGGCTTTTGTGAAGTATTAGTTATACTTTCAGAAATTGCTTGATGTAACTCTCGTGTTGCTCAGTGAACAGAATATTTTTTTGGTGTCTTATTTGCTTTGAGTAAGAGAACTCAATTCAATTAGTTCACTGAAATTTTATTTGGTCTTGGACATATATTTACAAATATTGAATTTGGTCATCATGAAAAAAAAAAAGGTTTATTGTTTGGGATTACCATATTGGTAATTTGTACCATGTGGAGTATTAGTTGTATTTTGTTAAGAGTACAATTTTAATTGCATCCATGCGTGTTACAAGTAATTATGTGACTGTTTCTTTGTGAAATGGGTTTAAAATTTGTGATAACTTGTGTACATAAATACCACATCTCTAGTTTTTCATTTGATGAAAACGAATAAACCTCATTTACCGTTTAATAAATAATCAAGGGGTTTGTTTGGTTTTAATTTGATGAGGACTACACATGAACTCTAGTGTATATTTTAAAACCCACATCGCAAACTGGGTGTAGTTTGGGATGTTGGCATGAAATGAATGGATCAGTTGCCATGAAATGAATTTTTGAATTCAATGTTTGATAAATCGTACCTTAATAATCAGTAAGAGTTGTATTTTGTGTTTAATGTACAACCATGATTTCATATAGTGCAGTCTATGAAATGTATTTTTGGGTACTATGATTCGCATGTCGAATCAGTTTCGTAACATCACAGTCTTGGTTATCAAGGGGACCCAAAGAAAATTATTTTTGTAATAATTACCTTTAAGGATTAATAAATTTGATTTACCAAAATTATTTGTGTAATAATTAAGATATCGTATAGCATTTGTTGCTAGTTAAGATTTATGGTAATTAATCAAGAAATCAAATCTAAATGTTTTTGGCGATGATGTCCTTTGAGTTCCTGAAGGTATCTTTGTAATGATTCAGAAAAGTTTGGGTCACTGAGTTTAATACGGTATCTTAGTGATAATTGAAAACGTTTAAAAAGTCATTCTTTTTGTAATGATGAACTTATATTTCACGTATGCTGTGAATAAACATGGTCAAATCCAAAACAATGTTGATATTTATGATCACACAAATCATCTTTGTGATAATTATTTTTATGGACATGTTTTTTTTTTTTTTTTTTTTTTTTGTATATGTTACAAAAGGAGGAGAAAAGAAACTTGGTCAAAGGAAAATTAATGAAGGGCCAAATATTAATTAATCATTTCTTAGTGTAACTGATGTAATGAGTTTTTCGCCATTTAAAAACTATTTTCTTTGTGAAAATGTAAATCTTTTGGTTAATCATTATTTAGTATAATGATTATAAGAAATTATTATAAGTTGAACGTGAGCCCTTTAATTGATCATTATTAATTTGTATAATGCTAGTTTTTTTTCCTTGAGTAAAAACTTGATATTTTGGTTAAACTGTAAGCACGTGAGTTAATCAATATTTAGTGTAATAGTTTTGGTATCAAGTTTAGTTAGTCATTTTGTGCCAAATGATTATAGTGATTTTTTCATTATGATTGAAAAATCGATTTCTTTGTGAAATTGTGAGCACTTTAATTAATTATTATTTAGTATTATAGTGCTTTATATGTACTAGGTATTTATTTGTAAAATTTGATAAAAGTTACTCGTTAATCATTCTTCGTGCAATGATTATACAACAAGAATTTTGTTTGAAATTTCTATTACTTAATAAAGTTTTATCAATATTAGCTAATCATTTTTTTGGTAATGTGATTATTTAATTTTGAAAAGGTTTGTAAAACTTTGATCAATATAAGTTAATCATTTATAGTGAAATGTTTCTCTTTGTTTGAAAGTTGTATTTCACTGTAAAATAAAATACCGAGCATAGTTAATCATTGTTTAGAGTAAATGATTATATCATACTTTCTCTTATGTATGAAAGTTAAATTTCTTTGAAAAATTTTAAACATATTAGTCAAATCATTTATGTAATGATTATGGTCTTTCATTTTGTTTGAAAGTAATGTTTCTATGTGAAATTTAGAGCATACTAATTAATCATTCTTAGTGTACTGATCAAATTCAACTTTCTTTGCGTATAAAAGTTACATTTCTTAGTGAAATTGAAAAAATATTTTTAATATACGTGAGTGCTCTTAATTGATGACTTTGCATCTTAATTGACTATGTTAATTGTGGTTTCATGGTAGACTTTATAGGCGATAACTGAAAACGTAGTGACCTATTTCTCTATAGCCTATTGTGAACTATGATTGCAGAATGATTGTATATACGGATGTATATTAAAAATTATTGCATTGTTGTCTCCGATTAGAACTTTGTGTTCAATAATTTTTTAGAACTTTGTATTTAATCGAACTTTGTGTTTGATAGAACATCGTGTTCAATGTACCTTCATGTTTAATTGAGCTTTGTAGAACTTTGCGTTCATTAGAACTTTGTGTTCAACTTGGAGTTTGTGTTCAACTTGAAGTTTGTGTTCAATCGAACTTTGTAGTCCATTGACCTTGTTTACAATCAAACTTCATTATTAATTGAACTATGTATTCAATAGAACTTAGTGTTCAATAGTGGTTTTCATGATATTAAGACCTTGTTGTTGAATTTATGGGAGCATAAAATCCAATATGCTTGGAAGAGCAAAAGGCTCGAAATGTTCCTATGGCATTAATGGAAGAATTAGGAAAGGAAAGTCATAAGAACGTTGTTGCTCGCATTATGTTGCTGAGTGGTATGGATGGTCTCATGGTTTGATATAAACGAGTTTGATCTTGTTAAATAGATGTGATAAGCACTGGACGCTTGATTTAGAGTCACATCTAATATCTAAATGAGATCTCTCACATAGAAATGTTCTTATTCTTGAACAATTGGTTCAATCAATAATTATTTCCTAACCTCAAAGTTTGGAGCATAAGAAGTTGCACCTTACTTATAATGAAAATATAAATACTTTTAGAGCTTGAAGAGGATCGGATTAAGGCCTTTAACTGCATACTAAGTAGTATGTGGCATGACCTAGCTCTAACAAGGCTTAAACATATGGTTTCAAACCTACAAACAATGTGTTTATAGTTATGTTTTCATTATTTAGTCTCATCCTTTGTGGATATAATTCTTCTTTCGTAAAGGTAATGCTATTAAAATGTCTTTTTCAACAAGATCTTATTGTTATGCTTATATCCTAAATGATAATGTCATCATGGATATTGGTTATTCATGTTATAACTAAAGTTATTTCCTAAATACATCTTTAAATAAGTTTAAAGTTTGATGTAAAAAATATTGATTAAGTGGATTTGTCCGCTTATGCACAATATTAGTAGGAAAAACTAGAAGAAAACCATTTGGAATAGTTATCCATTGCGATCGATCCATTATATATGTGGTCCTTTCAAATTTTTGAGTAAGGCACGAAGCGTTTTATTATATATAATTTCTGTTAAATATTTCATCGATTTGATTATGTCTATTTAATTCTTTACGAATGTGAATCGTTTTGATCGTTTTCAAATTTGATAATTTTCTTGAAAATAGATTTAAAATAAAACTGAAGAAGTTTTAATTTATCGAGGAAATGAATACCCATGTGATTAGCTCAAAGCACTCGGTGATGCTTATTGTATTCGAATTTTTAAATTGTTTTTCCTGTGACTTATTGTATTCGAATTTTTAACTTGTTTTTCCTGTGACTCCACAACACTTCGTGTTGCGGAAAGAAGGAACATAACACTTCTAGAAATGGTTAAGTCGGCGATGATTGAGACAACTCTGTCTATCATCTTTGGGGTGATATTTTATTTTCTTATTTGTACTTAACCAAGTGTCTTCCTAATCGGTATCTTCCACACCATATGAGTTATGGATAGGTCGTAAGAACGATTATACACCTTGAGATTGTTTAAGTATATATTACATTCCTCAATTTTAAGTTTTCGCAGACGTTAGACCATGGGGAAAGAAATTGTGTTTTCGTGAGATACTTTGAACAATCCAAAGGTTATGTGTTTATAGGTGAACACAAAAGTGGGAGTGTAACCGGTTTGAATCTCGGATGCCACATTATTGGAAAATACAGGGACACAAATAAAGGTTAGACCTTATTTGAGAACATAGAATCACCTCATTCGAGTGGGAGAATTTGAGGAATTAAGATAAAGAATTTGTTTCTTTAGGGAAATTCCTCAACATATTACGAATGAGAGTAATTCTAATTTGAGTGGGAGAATATTGAGAAACTGAGAATTCGTTTCAAGGAAATCTCAATTCGAGTGGGAGTAATATGAGGATCTGAGAAATTGGTTCAAGGAAATCTCAACCCGAATGGGTGCAATTTGAGAATTCCAGTTGCCGTTTCAAGGGAATATTAATTGCCAAAAAGATAATCTCCGTGTCGATATGAGATCGAATGTGAGTATAATAAACATTAATGAAATTCCCACATATCCCACAAACAGAAAATGGATCAAAGAAATGGACGAACAATTAATTTTATGATACAAAATCATTCTTGGGAATTAGTTGAGCTTCCCAAAGAATACAAAGCTCGGGTTGTGGCAAAAGACTAAACAAAATAGAAAAGATACTAAGGTATCCAAGTAGTACTTTGATTTATTGTGCTATAAATATATGATCTGCAAATAAAAGGCTATAGATATGCTGACCGAGTTGTTATCTCTTGTAGTAACAAGAAATAGTCGCATAAAGCCTTTCATAAATCGGAAACTGATTTTACTGAAAATTTTAGTTGTGGTTTAATGGCTTAATCACTTTCCGAATAACTTGTGAGTTATTACTAATTTATCAATTGAGTATTGATAGGGTCGTGTCGCGATGCTTTGGTAGCATACATTATAGACTGTAAGTCTCTCTTGTGAGACCGAGCACATAGATATCAAGTACAACTTTATGAGACATGGTTGCAATAAAAAGAAGTAAATATGATCAAGTACATATCTACACATGTAGCAGATCTTTAAAGAAAACGCATACCTAGAGAGACGTGTTTATGTAACATATCAAAGGCCCAAGGTTGTGTAGATGTCGAAAATGTACTAACTTAATGTTTCCCAAACATATTTAAGTTTTAATATTCATGGCAATTTATTTGTCAAATCCTATATACAGAGGAATGTTGTGCTTACATTCTTAATTTGTAAAGTATGTCGGACAGATAGGAGATCAGCCCACTCACATGGGTGATCGACTCCATTGTTTTAGTAATAAGTGGAGCAATAACGTATTTTAAGTATATTGTCTAAGTGACAATTGAGAGCACAAACTTAAATCTTTGATGCTACAATTGTATGGCTTACAACAATCGATGAATTATTTAGTTTCACCTAATCTGTCTATGATACCAAATGCGAGTTCTAATGAGTTTAATGATTAGATGAGTGAACTCGGATTCGAACATTGAGTATGTTTGAATTATCATCTGTGCAACATTGATTGAAAGACATACCTCCATGGGAAAGGAGAAATGTTGCAGCATGTGAGTCATACCACATGTGTATAAGACGACCAATAAGGGAAAAAGAAGAAACGATCTCTACTTCTATGCTATGTGAGTCCCTTGAGGTGTGAGTAACCTCAAAATTAGTATCCTTATGACCTTTTCTTGTCTCTAGAGGATTAGCTTGATGTTTGCTATGTTAAGACGTTGCTTAAGGGTTATGAATGATTCGACTTGGCGGGACAATCTTAGAAAAGCGAGTTGAGTTAAGTTCGAAAGAATATATGAAGAGGGAAGATCATTTGAAGTTCACATTAAATTGTATTCACCGGTCGACCAATTATCTCGTCTTAGTGACATCTAAGTGATAAAAGATAATTGTGAATACAGGGGTTTTATGAGTAAAACTGAGATCATGAGAATTTACAATGTGATTAATGATCTAGGATATCGCATACTAAATCTACTCTTGCCGTACGTTTATTGAGCTCCTATATACTCCTAACAGATGTATAGCAATTGAGCTCTCAGAGTATGTCGGTCGCACGACCTATTTTTCAAGTATGAATTGTTTGCAAGTCACACGATTATTCTCTCGAGATATAATGAATATATCAAATTAGTTTGTGTGTGAGTGGGAGATGTTGGATCATGGATCCGGTTTGACCCGGATCCAACCCGCCCACTAACTAGTTGCAATTGAATACTCATTAATAAAGTCATTAAGGTAGTACTTAATGGAGTCTCTTCGTTTGCTTATTGGTTACACGTGGTAACTATATATTGGCAATATTCTATATGTAAAGAGTTGGCACATATGACAATACTAACACACATAAGAGAATCGAGAGAGACGGGTGAGAACACTCATCATACTCGTGTATGCTCGATGCAAACAAGGTATGAGAAACTTAGGTTGTGAACCATGATAGCTTTCCATTTGTGATCGTTATCCCGACCGGTGATCTAAACGTTGGTTCGATCGCTTCCGCTTCCGCTATAGTATTCGGGTACGTTCTGAATCCTTTATTTCTAACAATAAAATTGTAAGGACACAACATACACAGGGCGGAACTATATAGGAGGTAGAGGTCGCAGTCACTATGGGTCCTTTCGCTATGCACAAGTATAAATTTCTATAAAAAATTGCATTTTTTGCTGTATTTCTTGTTCGTGCTACGGGTTAAAAAAATTAAGATACCCTTGCTTCGGGTCACCCCACATTCTAGATCCGCTAACATACAACTAACACCAAAACCAAGTTATGTATCATCAAACCAACTCTTCAAGGTATTATTTTTGACTGCTTGATACTAAATATTTTGTATACATTAGTAGTTTATGAACACATTTAAGTTACATTTGTGTATATTTACATGTGCAGCAACATATTTTATGCTATGTATTTGTGAATGCATTTTTTGTGTACATAATTTATGTTCATGTGATAGTTGTGATTGCATTAAACTGTAACTTCTAAACAATACAACATCATTCTTGATGCGTATACAACTCAGAAATAACAACACACAGAAAACGCCTACATTATGATTTAGCTAATTAAGTAGTAGTCTAATTGAGTTTTCTGTACGTAACCTTGTCTAAGGTATGACCTTTGCTAAATCTGTTGCACTCGAGTTTTGAATATCTTATATTCTGCGTAAAGTTTGAAACTTTGAAAGAAAAAGAGATTAGAAAGAGTAATATAATTTGTCTCTGTGTTGTAAAAAGGTAAAAATGTGGAAACTGAAAGTTGCGAATGGAAATAGTCCTTGGATCCATTCTACCAATGATCACTTTGGGCGGCAAGTTTGGGAATTTGATCCCGAGTTTGGTTATCTTGAAGAAATTGCTGAAGTAGAGAAGGCTCGACAAACCTTTATAGAGAATCGTTTTAAACAAAAGCACAGTTCGGATATGCTTATGCGCATTCAAGTTAGTTTTATAGTACTCATATGTTGTACATCAATACATCATATAACAAAGTGATCATTCAACATCTTTTAGCATATTGTTAATACTACACTATATATGCCTTAAGTTTTAACAAACTTAGAGAGTTTTTTAATATATATGGTACTATATCCGTTCATTATAATATGAACATGAAATGAACTTGACATTGTAGACGCAAATGCTCAGGAATGTACAGCTAATTGAATTTCGAATACAAGCGGAAATTGTATTCGAATATAAAACGCAAATCGAACGAGTAAATGTAAATAAAAGATGTGATCTTTTATTTATTTAACAATGAAGTTTACAAACTCAGCTAGCTTCCTCTCTCTCTCAAACTCTCTTTGGATTTTACAATGAAAAACGTTAGTTGCTTTGAACATACAACTCCTATATATATAGAGACCTGCGAAACTAGGACCTGCGAAACTAGAAACCTGCGAAACTCATTCTCTGAGTTTCGCAACATGCGAAACTTAGACTAAGTTTCGCACTAAAACAGAGTTTCACAATTCACAGAGTTTTGCAATTTGTAATCAATCGAAGCTAGGCAATCTATACAAGCTGTTGTTACAAGATGTTGATTTTGCATCATTAGACATGTAGAGATTCTTTGTAGTGTAATACTTGAAATTGATACGTTTTCCAAATTATTTCTTGACAATTATAGTTTGTGAAGGAGAATCCATACCATGACGATATACCAAAAGTCAATATAAAAGACGTCGACGATATTACAGAAGAAAAAGTAGCAAATGTACTAAGAATAGCTTTACGTTTTCATTCAAGTCTCCAGGCAAAAGATGGACACTGGCCAGGGGATTATGGAGGTCCTTTGTTTCTTTTGCCTGGTTTGGTAAGTTTTAATTTTTCGTACACAAATAAAGGTGACATTTTTGACCCATTTACATGATTTGTGGTCAACTCGGACTTCTGTTAATGTCTCATCCATAACAGATGAAAAATTGAACTCCAAAATTAAGCAAAAAGGAAGCGGATCTAAATATCTAATCTCTTAAAGTGTATTTTAAATGCGTAAAAACTCCAAAATTATTCTTTTTAAAATTTATATTAATATGAAATTTTATTATATTTGACACAATGATTGTTCATTTTCTTTTTTTGGCAAAAAGTGTTTTAAGTCACCCATTTTGACTGCACAAGGTCTACTCCATTAATGTGTGTGCTTCCAAAAAGTTGTTAATCGTCTTGTTTTCCTGCAATGCATCTAGGTAATTACTCTATCCGTTACCAGGACATTAGATTCAGTCTTATCCAACGAACATAAGAGAGAGATTCGTCGATACATCTACAATCATCAGGCACGTGTAGCTTAATCTTGCTCTTATTTTTCATGGCATGCCCATATCTTGCTAGCTATCAAGTATCTTATAAATGCAGAACAGAGACGGTGGATGGGGTCTGCATATCGAAGGCCATAGCACCATGTTTAGTAGTGTCTTGAACTATGTTACCTTAAGATTACTTGGAGTTGATACTGGTGAAGAGGTAATGAAAAAGGCACAGATTTGGATTTTAGACCATGGTGGAGCCACCGCGATAACATCTTGGGGAAAGCTATGGCTTTCGGTATAGAGCTTGTTGCATCTGTTGCCTATTTTTTATTTTATTTTTTCATTTTACTTGAGCTTATTTAGAGGTGACAATATTTCCGAGTCTATTGTGTGGGTCGGGTCGTCGACCATAAACATTTTTTGTACTTTCTTAGTTAGAACTTCGGATAAGTATTTAATGTTCCCAGTATCATTTAAACATATTATTACAACCGATAGTCTAAATTTTGAAATAAAACAGTCTAAAAGTCTTTTTATGCCTTTTAGATACACTTTGGGTCACTTGTGACCCGTTTGACATGTTTGACCGTTTGACCCAATTCCGCCTTAGATCACTTTCTGGATTTCACCAATGTTGACCGTTAGAGATTTAGCATAACCCAAATCAATTTGTTTATTCTTAATGGGTTGAGATTGCCACATTTAAGCTTATCGTATCTTTGTTGTTTATAGGTGCTTGGGGCATATGAGTGGTCTGGGAACAACCCATTGCCCCCTGAGTTATGGTTGTTTCCATATATTCTTCCAGTTCATCCAGGTGAACCTCTTTTCATTTCTTATATTTCTATTTTGTGTATGTCTGTATGTATGTCGATATGTATTATGAAATGTTTCAGGAAAGATATGGTGTCATGCTCGAATGGTATACTTGCCTATGTCGTATTTATATGGGAAGAGGTTTGTTGGTCCAATCACACCTACAGTTCTGGCATTGAGAAAGGAGCTGTTCACGGTTCCTTATCATAAAATAGATTGGAATAAAGCACGAAATCAATGTGCGAAGGTTAGTATACGTCCTGATTGACTTTCAAGTTGTATCCAGTGTTCTTCATATTATATCTTACTCTAAGTTTTGGGATTGTGTATATATTTCTGCAGGAAGATCTTTACTATCCACACCCTGTTATCCAGGACATTATTTGGGGAACTATTGACAAGATTGTGGAACCGATTCTCATGAGATGGCCCGGGAGGAGGTTAAGACAAAAGGCTCTTAGCCGTGTAATGGAACATATTCATTATGAAGACGAAAATACTCGCTATGTATGCATAGGATCAGTAAACAAAGTAAGCCGTTTTTTTTTGTGAAATTTGTTCCTACGGAATGCATATGCTCTTTTACAATCACTAGAAGAATACCTCTATCTTGCAGGTGCTAAATATGCTCTGCTGTTGGGTAGAAGATCCAAACTCAGATGCTTTCAAGTTTCATGTCCCGAGAATACATGACTATTTATGGGTTGCTGAAGATGGCATGAAAATGAAGGTGTATAAGATACTCTACTTTTGGTTTCTATCACATCTAGCCTTTTTCTACATGCAAATTATTTTTAAAAATTTATTACTTTATTCAGGGTTATAATGGCAGTCAAATATGGGATACCGAATTCGCCATTCAGGCAATTGTTTCTACGAATCTTATTGGCGAGTTTGGGGGAACGCTTAAAAAAGCACACAAGTTCTTGAAAAGGTCACAGGTGAAACATGTTATTATAGTAAGAATTAGAGGTGGCAAGATGAGAAGGTTGGATAAGGGTCATAATTGATTCGGGTTAGTACAAGTCCAAATCGGTCGCTTCATGTCAAGTTGACCTGCAAACACTTTTTTACTCATTTTATATTCTTTTAAAAGAAAATATGTGCTAATACGGATTACAAAATAATATACTTAAAAACTGTCTTTGGGAACTTTCACCCATTTGACCCTCTTCGTTTTAGCTAACTTAGTTTACTTGACCCAGTTGACCCGTTTGAGATAAAGCATAATCCAAATCGATCCGCTCATGAGTCGACGTGTCGAATTTTCCACCTATACCAGGAGCTTAAAATTCATTGTCATAGCTGATGGGTGTGTATCTTTAAAACATGCTGATTGCTTCTCGTTGCTGTACAGGTCATAGATGATTTCCCTGGTGATCCTGGTTATTGGTATCGTCACATTTCAAAAGGTGGTTGGCCATTCTCGACTGCAGATAATGGGTGGATTGTGTCAGATTGTACTGCTGAAGGATTAAAGGTTAGTATTTACGATTTGGCACATTTAAGTTATCCATTATTGTTTAATATAATGATACATGTTAAACGTTAACGTTCATGATTTCCTTTATTAGGCTGCACTCATGCTATCCAAATTGCCATCAGGAACTGTTGGTGAACCGTTAGGTGTAAAGCGATTATATGATGCCGTTAATGTTATTCTATCTTTACAGGTAATTATGATCAATGATTCTAACTAAACAATTAAAAAGACTCTAAACCTTATTCCGACATAAATGAAATATGCGTGCAGAACGCTGATGGTAGTTTTGCAACATATGAACTGACAAGATCCTACAAATGGTTGGAGGTACCACATTAGTACCAACTATCCATACTGTTTCAAAAAAAAAATTTGTTCAATCTGACTAGTTTCTACTCTCTTTTTTTTCATGCAAACCTTTTTCCAGTTGATAAATCCTGTAGAAACCTTTGGTAATGTTGTTATTGACTACCCGTAAGAATCACTATCTCTACTTTTTTTTTCCCTTCCAAATATTTGAACCGTTTCGGTTATTTACCAACCAGCTATTGCTTTTCAGATGTTTAGAATGTACCTCATCTGCAGTTCAAGCTTTAGCAGAGTTCAAAGAGTTATACCCTCATCATAGGAGAAAGGAAGTACAAAAAAGTATTGACAGAGCAGTTATGTTCATTGAAAAAGATCAGGCATCAGATGGTTCATGGTTTGTCATCCGTCCACTTATTATTGTTCTAATATTCTGCTGAATTATCACTGTTATATCAGCTGCAACATACTTAATTCTAAGAGAAACATAAATTACCTATTTACCCCTTTTGCTAAACACGATATTTCTATTTCCATTTATAAAAACTCTCTACTTTTTCACAAATACGGTCCTTCAAATTTTATTTATTGAATAAGAATAGGAAGTTGTTAAACATTCAAACATCCGAGTATATGGTTATTACAGCGAATTATTTTTTATATCACATACTCAATTTCAAAATGTGCATCCAAACACCCCTTTGATGACATCAGTAAATGATGACTTGACTAACGACTAGGTATGGTACATGGGGAATTTGCTTCACCTATGGAACATGGTTTGGAATCGAAGGACTAGTGGCTGGTGGGAAGAACTTTTCTAATTGTTCTAGCATTCGTAAGGCTTGTAAGTTTCTATTGGGTAAACAACTTGCTTCTGGTGGCTGGGGGGAGAGTTATCTCTCCTGTGAAGAGAAGGTGAGGTTTAACTAAATTTCTAGTGCTAGAGGCGATGTGGGTTGGACGGGTTAGGGAACGGGTCAAACGGGTTCAGATTGAAAGCCCCCTATTTTGTAAGATTCAAAACGAGCAGGGCTGGGCTAACCAACAAACATGTATTGTCCATTTTCTAATACTTTAATCATGATTACAAAAAATCAATGTTATAAACATTGATAATCTAAATCAATTTTTATGAATAAAACGATTTTGTGCATTATAAACAGACTTTGGTTCACTGTCAACCCATTTTACCCATTCCCTTTTATGCTTTATTTTTCCTTGACCCGTTTGAGATAAAACAATCCCAAACCAACGTATTCATAACTAAACGATCAGAAAATAATGTCACCTCACCTGGCCACAATCTTCTTATTGTTTATGTACAGGTTTATACCAATCTTGAAGGAAATCAGTCTCATGTTGTAAATACCGCATGGGCTGTTTTAGCTCTTATTGCTGCTGACCAGGTACTCATCTTAACTTCAATAACCATATCTTTACTATTTATCCAATTTTTCTTTTTTCGCAGGGTAAGAGAGATGCGAAACCATTGCACTTAGCAGCACAAGTGTTGATAAATTCTCAGATGGAAAATGGGGATTTCCCACAACAGGTGTTGATTTATTATTTTCAACAACCCCATATGTTCCAAAGTCATTAATTTTGTTATATATACGTTTAAGAGCTAGTAATCAAGGTGTTAATTTTATATTTGTAAGGATAATACTGCACAAGTAGTACATATGACAAGAAACTATATGGTTTTCATCAATCAAGTATTACTAAATAAAATAATTTTTTAATTGGTTTGTGACTAATGTTCTTTTAATTCAATATGTTGTATTTGTTGCTACTTTCGTATGATTACAGGAGATCATTGGCGTGTTTAACACAAACTGTATGATCACATATGCTGCATATCGAAACATCTTTCCCATTTGGGCTTTGGGAGCATACAGATCTCGTGTACTTCAAAGTCTATGAATTCATGGATAATCATTATTAGTATATACAGAATATGTGAACTAATCCATGCCTATGAATTCATATTTGTTTCTTACTACACAATGCAGTTTATTATTATACATTATATTACATTAGTGCGTAATAAAATGTATAACTTGCAAATTTCATGATCTTTGATCAAAGTTTGACATATAC
The DNA here is from genome assembly GCA_963930675.1 of Gnaphalium uliginosum. Classification (NCBI taxonomy): domain Eukaryota; kingdom Viridiplantae; phylum Streptophyta; class Magnoliopsida; order Asterales; family Asteraceae; genus Gnaphalium; species Gnaphalium uliginosum. The sequence continues at coordinate 36,073,985 of OZ005685.1, forward strand.
CGTTTTATCTTCTAGTTAATTCTCTCTTAGGAAACGATGGATTAAAGTGCGTTCTGTTATGGCATTATTGACGTCTTCATCTTAAACAAGAATGGACTCAATATAAATACATAAGATGCCTCGTTTTCTTTCTGAAAATAATTTAGAAGGGTATAAGTGATGTTTCACATGTAAACAATTATTTCTGAAATGCAGTGCAATGCAATTACTTGTTTATGTCACTCATGAATTTTGTGTTGAAACATGAAACAGTCGAAACAAGAGAACCCGTTTTAAAATGGGAGTTATATACATCATTTTCAGAAGCTTTAAGTTTCAGAGGTTTTGTTGAAAATGATAGTAGCGTAGCTGGCAATGTCTTCATTTGGTGATTGGCGTAATTGTCCAATGGTTGGGTACACGTGTGATGAATTGATGAAGTTTCTACAAGGTGGATGATCACACATTTTAGCTAGTGCACGAAGAGCTCTATATAACGGTGTCCCAGTAATACTATCAATCTTGCTTGGGTCGAGTGCAACAACTGAGCAGTCTGTTACCACCTTTAACAAAGCCTGCAAGAGCCAAGTAATTAGATATGCATGTCAAAAGTATAGTACTAGCTACTTGAAGTTTATGCATCAGATATATATTAAATGCAAGATGATATATAGGTACTATGTACCTCCATTGCTCCTTTAGAGATCATATCTTGACTGAGTTTATCGGAGTGGCAAGAAAGATTGCTAAGACAAATAGCAGCATTCTGCTTTGTGTTGTTAGTCTCTGCTGAAAGCAACAGTTTTGCAAGTTGGGGTATACATCTCCTTAGGTCTTCATATAAAACGTCACTATGGTATGCTGTATATAAAATCTGCAAAACAAATAATGTCCACGGAAGCTCTCATCCATTATATATATAATTCAATATAATGTTGCACAATAACTCGTTGAAAACACAAAGGCATCTTACAGCATTCACAGCAAATCTCTGGGGGTAGCTGTCCTTATCAGATAACAGATCAACCAACAGACTAATGATGTTGTGTTGTGCCTATGATATATATAGCATCAAGTAGTCAGAAAACAGAGAAAAACACACAGGCTTGATCAATGATGTTTACAAAATATATAATGATATAGTCTAGTAATAACATATATATATATATATATATATATATATATATATAGCTTTGTAAGCAAATAATGGTCAATACTTACCAGCAAACCATAAAAATAGGAGCTATGAACGCACATTTGTTCTATCGCATCGCACGCCCAGGCACGCACAGCTGGTTTTTCATGTGTAAGACATGCTTTCAACTGTTCAAAAATATCTGCTCCATTTATGTGCTCATAAAACTCCTGGAAGCATCCAAATGTTTTTTATTAACAATAATAATAATAATAAAAGTCCTATTCCTATAATTAATAAACTAACTAAACAGGAATTGCAATATATGGAATCTCATTGTTACAAACAATCAACTTGAGAAAGACCTTTCAGCGGTGATCCAGTTCCCAATAAAGGTACTTTATTTAATTAACCATTTACCGATTTCTTAGCTAAATGATCCTATCATCTGTAATGTTGAGTTAAACTTTTAAAAACCTGATTTTCTTTCCTCCAACCTTCTCTATTACATAATACTATGTGACTTTCTTTATTTGTATTGTTTACTTTGGACCTGTTACTTTGGATGACCCGTTTGAGCTGTTTTTCATTTTAGATAAGCTGTATAACTTTAGGTGGTCGACCCCTTGAAGATTAAAAAAGGCCATACTGACCCAATTATAAAAACCATTGTGTGATTACATTAACTAATTAACATATATAAACTATACATTTAGAGATGCTAAATTGGTCATTCACTGTGACTATTTTGGCCCATTTATATGCTAATCTATCAAGCATTGTTTTTATTGACTCTGTAGTAAATCTATCATATGCCTACTATTGAAGGGGAGCTTTTATGCCACGGTAAGATATATTGTATACCTCGCGACTATGATCACTATTGTTAGCGTTTATGCAATAAAATTTGGCAATGTGTTATGAGACGTCGCGACTATATTCGCTATTTTTGCGTCCGTATATTTAGATGTCGTTAAAATCTGCGACTTTATATACCGACATGCCATTAGAGGTCTGTAAGCGAATCACTACCCTAAAAATGTCACTGAACACATCGCTAAAAAACTTGTTTCTAGTAGTGGTTTAGATGTGTACTAAAAAATGACCGGTTCTGACTACCCCATAGAGACTATCTCTAGGCAAAACAACCCTAGCTTAGAAAAAAGAATGGGACTGTCAACAATAAGTACTGACCTCGTCCATTTTAGCTAATTTTGAAACTATATCCAGAACGTCCACCTTGACTTCATTTGGTGATGAATCATCAAGTAACCTTTTCATTATATTTGGATCTAAGATATCTTCGTCTAGAAGTCCATCAACCAGTGACCGATGAACTACCATGTTGGCTACAAGGGAAACAGGTTTTGCAGTATCCTTCAACTCCAAAAGTTCCAAACACTTGACTATTATCCGAGGAAGCCCTACCTGAAGATTTAAAAGCATTATTCCCAAAATTAGTGATACACAGCATGTAAAACTTGCACGTACAGCTACCTGTAACTATATTTGGCCTGTTGGCATTTTTGAATATGTTACAACATCTTTAGTAATTTTAACTTCTTAAGTAAAGCTGTGAAGATATGTTTGTTCACCAGACCATATTATTTTCAAACAAGTATATATGATAAAAAAAAGAGACAATGGATAGGATGTAATTAATTGTATACCTCCGAAAGGATTTGAATATACTTCTCCATGCTTGTTTTTATGTCTTTAACCATTTCCTTCCTATTGTCCGACTCCATGCCTTGAAGAAGATTGCTCTCCACAGAAGCCACAAACGGAAACTCCAAAAGATCAACTACAAAAGAAACTGTATCTTTGACTCCGTTGTTCCCTCCACCAGGTCCAACCCAACCGCGTAAAAGCTTAAGATGGACATCAGATATTAAATCACACAAAAGTTTTACATTTTCCTTTGTAAGCAACACCTGGTGAAAAATTGAACTGCCACCTTTAAGAGACAAGAATAGCGAGTAAATCGTCCTCACAACCCCAACAGGTGACAGGCCAATTTCATCTGAATGCTTGTTTCCTAACATATCAATAAGAGTTTGGGGGATATCACTAGCACCCGAGTCCTGAATATCTGAAACCCCGGCCCAACGTAATCTGTAATACAACAAACCCACGCACCCATCCCTAAATCCGTGCCAGTATGAGAACATGATTTTATCTCCTTGAGCATCTGTTGCTAAGATCCTGAGGTAATCACAAAGTGTGGTACTCCGTGGAATAAAAGGAAAGGCTTTTTTATAAATTGATCTTTCAGTAGAAGCACCATGTTCAAGGTACAAAATGGATGCAAGTGCCAGCATGGCAGACATAGAATGGGGTTGAATATTCTGTATTCCATCAGATAAAGAGTAATGACGGGCCAAGTCAGAGAGGCGGGACTTCTGTCTTTTAGGTGAAGATGTAAGCATAGAAAGTGCAGTGTTTCTTCCAGACAATTTTAAAGATTGTGCAACTGAAGCTACAAAAAGGCAAGAATGGAGAATTAAGGCACTTGGATCGGATACTTTACTTTTCAGGCTTTTTGTGTCTCCTGTCTGCGGGTCTCTATCGAATGAAGCACAAAGAGATATTATTGAAAAAACCTCCGAAACTATCGTATTATCACCACTTCCACTAACCACTGTGTTAACAGGTAAGGAACTAGAGAGACCACATAAAACACTAGCAACTGAATCATTATGAAGGCAGCACCTTAAGATAATCTGAAACAACAAATTATACCACTCCTCAGGTAACAGAAGATTAGCAAATCACTATGAAAGTGGAAAAATTTAATCCATTTACTTATTAATATGGCTAGGTAGGCCTATATTTTATACTTTTATCTGGGTAAAGATTGATATCAAAAAATAAGATAAAAAGAAAATGGGTCAAATCAGGATCAAACGGGTCCGATGTCACACAAAGTGCATTACAAATGGATACAATTAATCTCCTTAATTATATTCTTCAAGAAAGTAGACTATTATTGAAATGATTTAATTTTGTTAATCATATTTGACACATTGAATATTTATCAAACAAAATTAAAACCATGAACTTTTCGGACAGATAGTGTTTTGGGTTAACCCGATCTGTTTTGACATGTACCGAAAGTTTACCCATTTTGACCCATTATCCAACCCTTAAAAGCCTTAATTATCACCTGAATTACAGAAGACCATGAGGCCTTTAAGCGCTGCCGAAGACAATAGAAAATAGCAACCTGTATAGGTTCGGATCCAAGGAATGCTTGCGTCACTGATTCCACAATTTTTTCAGAATCTTTACCCATCAATGGATCTCCTTTGATGTTAACCCGATCCAAAGAGTGGGAATACATTGAGCTTAATGGAAATACAGGTGCATTTTCTTTTGTATATTGAATCTCAAAAGCATCTATTAAAGACCAAATAGCCTCACATGCTTCACAAGCAGCAAGTAACAACTTTGAGGAGCCAGACATGAGACTTGTGCCACAAGTCACTAAGCAAGAAAGCAAAGCATCTGTGACACCTGATGCTTTAGCATGATCCAGTATCTCTTGAAGACCATTTGTCCCCACCTCAGCATCTTTGGTCGCCAGGGAAGCTTTAAGACCTTGTGCTACTCTAGATATAATTATCGTAATGCAGGCAACAGATTCATAAACAAGTCTCTCGGGTGCATCTTCGATAAAACCAGAAACCTACATATACCAAAGCTAAACTGAGATATAATAGCTGAGACAGTTTATGCATGTATTCGGTTGAGAGTATAACCTCTTTATAGAGCTCCAATATGGCAACCCAATGCCTGATATATGAATCTTCAAACCCACCTCCATAGTTCTCCAATAACTTCTTCATAACTGAGAAACACTGCACAAGATGATGACAAGCATCATCTAATTAGGAACTAGGCGACATAATGGAAAATGGACATGATAAAGAAAGAAAGAAAAATATAGCTAGAGAATAACAAACATCAATTAATCCTTCAGAATAAGTATTTTCTTAAAAACTACTAGAAGCTTTCTGATATCCTATTAGGCTATTAACAAACACTACAGTTCTCGCGGGAAAAATCAACTGTTATTCAATCTCGGACGATTATGTTGGTTGTATTTTATCTCAAACTGGTTGATACGGGACGCATCACCAAGACGACTAGTTTTTCAGAATTTTGGTCAACTTAAAATAATAAACTGGAACAGTGTAGGCGTCCATATTTAATGTGTGATATATGGCTGGAAAGCTCTATATGTCTACTTTCGTATGCAAAAAAATGATGTCTCATTTGGAGTTCTCTAAAAGAAGTTATGGCGTTTTTAGTACAAACCGTTCAAAATTTAAATTTGGACATGCCTTTTGAGTTAAGAGTTTAATGAATTGTTAATGTGTGTTTAATGAGTTGGCTTAATTAGTCATTTATTAGTATTCAACTGTAAACTTTTGATATTTCAGAAAATAATGTAATTTTAATGTTTCTAGCCCTTTATAAAGGTTACCAATATATACTTGGGGGGGGGGGGGGGGGGGGGGGGGGGGGTTTGATGAGTTTTTGTTGAGACATGTTTTGTGACAACAGATCTAGCTTGTTATAGCTTGTAATAGTACTTTTAGTAATTGTAATCAAGTTTGTACATTGGTTTTGAATTGTAAATGAAATATATTGCTTGGTAAACATTTTAGAGTTAAATATCAAAAGGCTGAAAAATGTTGACCAAGGTTGACCGCGAACCGAGTCAGTTCGCTGGGCCAACATGGGCTGCGAACTGAGTCAGTTCGCAGAGCCCACGAGCCTGCGAACCGAGACAAGTATATATGAAAAACTAGGTTTTCATATTCAAAAACTTTGGCCATTTCGTTTACCCAGAGACCCTGCGATTCCAGAGAGACCTATCACGTTCTAAAGGCTAGGTATTGATCGTTAACACTTGTTATAATCGATACAAAGCAATTAGACAATTGATTCGCTAATATATTGCGAAAGAATTCGTTATAGATCCTATAACTAGTATTGAGGGATTCCGCACCTTAATACCTTAGATAACCTCGTTATCGATCCGCCACAACCAGACTTACAATTGGTATCAGAGCCTACGGCTAGATACGCGTAGGTTCGAGGTTATTTAGGATAATAACGTGTGATTTAGGGTTGTTTTTAGTGCATTACGTACTTATTTACGACCAAAATCACCCTCTGGACGTTTTTAGTTTCGTTTACGATCGAAAATCACAAGTTTTAATCGTAAAAATAACTGACATTTTCGTTTTTGGGTTTTTCAGCCGTTTCGCGAACTGAGTTAGGGTTTCAGCCGTTCCTGCGAAGTGAAAGCTGCGAACCGAACTGAGTTCTTGCGAACCGAACCTAGTTTGCGAACCGAACTGAGTGTTGCGAACTGAGATTTGCGAACTGAGTTAAGTTTTGCGAACCGAGACCACTTGCGAACCGAACCGAGTTCGCGAACCGAACTGAGAGTTGCGAACTGAGATTTGCGAACTGAGTTGAGTTTCTGCGAACTAAGTCTTGCGAACTGAGTTCCTGCGAACTGAACCTTCTGACTTTTGTGACTTTTTAACTTCTGAGATTGACAAAGATGTCTGACTTGAGTAAAATGATCGAGATGGACCACGAGATTGGAAAATCTAATGTTCCACCTAAATTACTTAGACTTGAGGATTACTATGGATGGAAAGACAGGTTTGAATCGTACTATAGATTCCATGATTTGTCAATCTGGATGTGTATCAAGAATGGATACGCTGCACCTACAACTGTTGTTGAAAATGCAACAGTAATTGTACCCTACAATCGGATGAATGATAACCAGAAGAAAGACTTTGAGATTGAAAATAAAGCCCATTCTTCAATCAAAATGAGTTTAACTAAGGAGATCAATCATCAATTGAAATCTTTTCACACTGCTAGAGCACTCTGGATTGCTTTGGAGAAAAGATGTGAGGGTAGTCCACAAGTACGGGCGGGCAAGAAGAATCTCCTTAAGAAGCAGTTTACTGTGTTTAAAGCTTTTAAGGGAGAAGATCTTGATGCCTACACCACGAGATACTACCATCTACTGAGTGAGCTAGATGACCATGAGATCTTCTTTACTGATACGGAGAAAACCGACAAGTTTATTGAGGGTTTACCGTCTAAGTGGGAAATGCATGGAATTATGCTCAAGGACAATGAAGAGCGATATGCTACAATGACTCTTGAGCAGGCTATTGACAAGCTCAGAGGTTATGATTTCACCTACAAAACGAGAGAAACAGATTCTGATCAGTTACAGAATCCCGTGCTTTATCATGGCAAATCCACTCTCTCTAATGCCTCATCCAGTTCGACCACTGCCTTACTAGTTGGTGATACTGGAGAAAAGGGTGAATTGATAACCGAGGATTTGTGCTTTATTGCTTCTTCTGGAAGTGAAGCAAAAGAGAAAACTACTGAGAAGTCACCTCAAGGGCATCAGAAGATGCCGATGAGTGTGAAATCTGCGGAACAGCAATTGTCTGTTCTTGCCTCTTTTGTTGCTTCCTATGAGAACTACATTCAGGGGAAAATCAATGATCCTGCGGTTTTTGATGAAGATTATGATCAGATAGACCCTGATGACCTTGAAGAAATGGATCTCCAGTGGCAACTAGCTATGGTGTCAAGGAGAGTTAAAAATTTCTTGAAGCGTACTGGTAGAAAGGTGGTAGGAAATCGACCAGGGTTTGACAAGTCCAAAGTTAAGTGTTATAACTGTCAAGGTTACGGACACTTTGCTAGGGAATGTCAACGACCAAAGGTTGATGTCAGCAATGGAAGACAAGGCTCGGGAAGTTCTTTAGCTTCCAAAGCCTTGGTGGTTCAACAGCTTGATGGAACTTATGATTGGTCTACTCAGCCTGAGCATGCTCTTATGGCTGAAATAGATGATCAAGAGAAAGCTGCTGAATCTACATCCTATATGCCGACTGATGTGGATTATCAAGCAAAGGTGCAAGAAGTCACACCTAGAGCAAGTGATGAGGATGTGGTGATCATGGAGTCAACTGAGGACATGAGTCCTGATGACTTTGTAGCACATATGGCTAATATTCAAACAGACAAGAAAAGGGTATGTCTGGATTTGCTTACTCTTGTTGATGTCTGTGATCTAGTTACTAATCTGCAATCACAAGTTAGTGTTTTCGCTGATTCATATAATACTTTAAAATCTGATTTAGAAATAGCTAAATGTGATGCACAAAGGTTTAGTGAAAACAAACTAGCTCTTAAAGAAAAGATTAAGTCTGATGTTGCTGATAAGACCAATCTTAGGGACACAATTAATGAACAATGTGTTAAGATAGATGACCTTTATTTAAATTTAAGAGACTTAAATCAAAGTATTGCAAATAAAGATAAGGAGCTAGCTGAATCAAAATTGAAGTTAGTTGAGCTAAATCGTAAATTTGAAAGTTATAGAACCTCTTCTTTAACTATGGATTCTATAATTGATGCTCAACGTAGTGTAAAAGATAAAACTGGATTAGGATACACTGATGTGCCTCCTCCTTTTAACTCTAATTATACTACTTCTGTTAACTTCGAAATGATGGACTTAGATACTAAACCTGAGGAGATAGTAACTAAAAAGTCTGGAAAGTTAGAGACACAGAAGGTTGTTCATAAAGATCTATCATCTGATGTTAGTAAGAACACACCATTCCCTAAAGTACAATTTGTCTCGAGTGGAATGATAGTTGATACTGACATAAATGATAAGATTATTAAGGAACAAGATATACCTTTAGTGTCTGAAACTCAGACTGAACACGAAAAGGCGAAAGGGGTTAAGTCACGAAAGCATAAATCATGTTTCAAATGTCACCAAAAGGGGCATGTGGCTTCTTGTTGTCCTAACAAGAAGTTGGAAACATCGGTTAGGCTCGTGAATAACAATGAGACACCAAAAGTCCTCAGTTCAAATGTAGACAGGTTAGGTACCAAACCGGGATTAGGTAGTAAACCTGTGAACACTTTGAAAAGAGATGTTACTCATGGTGTCTCTCCACCTAAACCTAAACGGCCTTATACTCTAAATGACTCTAAGCCTAGAGATAAGACGCCGTCGAGGTTTAGGTTTCCTAGTAGAAACCATAGTCAATTTGAGAATGGTTCTACTTCTCGTACACATCGAGTTGATTATGTGCCTAAGAGGTTTTCTACTCACTCTCCTCAGAGGCATAACAATTCAAATCATCAACAACCTCAAACTTCTTTGTCAGTTACCAAGACTATTGATGATAATAGTTATGGTTACTTTAAAGAAGTTCAGATTGTAGATGATAAGGGACAGACCAAGACCGTAATGGCTTGGGTCCCTCTTGAGAACTAATTGTGTACAACTTGTTATGTGCAGGAGCAGACTGTGAACAAGGACAACTGGTGGTATGTAGACAGTGGTTGTTCTCGGCACATGACAAATGAAAGAAGTCTACTGAAGGACTTCAAAGGCGGAATGAAACAGCGTGTTCATTTCGCTGGTGATAAAGGAGGAGTTATAACAGGGAAAGGAAAAGTTTCAAATGGAACTTTAACTCTAGAGGATGTGAATTATGTTGAAGAACTAAGTCACAACCTAGTGAGTGTTTCCCAAGTCTGTGATAAAGGTCACTCTGTACATTTCAATGAGACAGAGGCCTTAGTCCTGAAGCCGGGTTTCACCATCCCTGATGAATGGATATTAATGAGGGCTCCAAGGAAGAAGGACATCTATGCAATCAACATGGGTGCTCCTATTACTTCGATGGAGTCGACATGTCTTTTATCCAAGGCTTCTGAAGCAGACGCACTCTTATGGCATAGGAGAATGGCACACCTGAACTTTCGAAAAATGAACTTCATAACCAAGAATGGGTTAGTTCTAGGTGTACCAGAAAAACGTTTCGAGTCTAAAGACAAATGTGTTCCTTGCATGAAAGGAAAGCAACATAAAAAACCACACATGTCTAAGACTGAAAACTCAATCTCCTCGCCATTTGAATTGCTACATATGGATCTCTTTGGCCCAATAAGCAAAAGAAGCATAGGTGGTAAATGGTACTGTTTAGTTGTCACAGATGATTTCTCTAGATTCTCTTGGGTATTCTTTTTGGATCTAAGGATGAAACTCCAGGTATTCTTATGGAGTTCCTAGATCTAATAGAGAATGTTTATAGAACACAAATTAAGAGAATTCGTAGTGACAATGGAACAGAGTTCAAGAATTCAACGTTCAATGTCTATTGCTTAAGCAAAGGGATACATCATCAATTCAGTGCACCGTATGAACCACAACAAAATGGTGTTGCTGAAAGGAAAAATAGAATGTTGATTGAAGGAGCTAGAACAATGCTTGCAGATTCAAGGCTTCCTGTCATTTTCTGGGCAGAAGCGGTGAATACAACATGTCATGTTCTAAACAGAGTTCTTACGGTTAAAAAGCAGAACAAGACTTGTTATGAGCTTTTGAACAATAAGAAACCTAACTTAAAAGGGTTTGAACCCTTTGGAGTTTCATGTACTCTGCTGAAGACTAGCAATCAACAAAAATTTGGTGAGAAGGCTGACGAAGGATATTTCCTAGGTTATGTGCCTGATTCACCAAACAAACGTGTCTTCAATAAAGCTACGGGACGTGTGGAAATAGTTTATAACATTGAAGTTACGAGCTACACACATGACGTACATAAGGGATTAGATTGGCAATTCGATTATTCAGATCTCTTTAAGTCATTTAATGTCCCAATCAGTGACTACAAAGTTGACTCAGCGGTCTCTGAACATTTATTGTCGGGTGATGGGGATATTGGCCCTGCACTAACATCGAGTGTTCCTAGAGATACAACTTTTGTAGATCCGAATCGTGCATCAACGAGTGCCACACAACCATCTTCTGATGAAGTGCACAGTACTGATTCATATGTGCAATCATTGGAAGAAATTGGCACTAATTTACAAGAGGAAATAGAACTTGAACCGGTGACAACCACAAGAGTTAACAAAAATCACCCAATTGACAATATCATTGGGGATCCAAACGCATCTATTCAAACGAGGGCTAGTATATCTGAGTACACTAGCCTATATGCTGAAATGAAAGAGACAGGGGTTCCAAATCTATGTCTATATTCATGCTTTATCTCACAAGTTGAGCCTAAGAATGTCCAAATGGCGTTGAAGGACAACTCATGGGTAGAAGCAATGCAGGAAAAACTTTCACAGTTCTCAAAACTGCAAGTTTGGGAGTTGGTTGATTTACCAAGTGGTGAATACCCAATTGGCACTAGATGGGTCTTTAAGTGTAAGAAAGACGATCAGGGAATCGTAATTCGCAATAAAGCTCGTCTAGTAGTTCAAGGTTTCAATCAACAAGAGGGGATAGATTACAATGAAATGTTTACACCTGTGGCCAGGCTTGAGGCAATTAGGTTGTTCTTAGCATTTGCAGCTTCAAAGAAAATGAAAGTTTATCAGCTGGATGTTAAGAGCGCCTTCTTGTATGGCAAGGTCAAGGAAACGATGTATGTTTCTCAACCACCAGGATTTACTGATCCAAAGTATCCAAATAGAGTATATCGTCTTGATAAGGCTCTGTATGGATTACATCAAGCTCCAAGAGCGTGGTATGAGACACTATCAACTTATCTTCTTGAGAATAGTTTTACAAGAGGAAGAATTGATAGTACACTCTTTGTGAAGTGGAAGAAAAAGGACTTTCTACTTGTTCAAGTATATGTTGATGACATTATCTTTGGGTCATCTGACGAAAAGATGTGTCAAGAATTTGAGCAAGTTATGAAAGGCAAGTTCGAGATGTCTGCTATGGGAGAGTTGAACTTCTTCTTAGGGTTACAAGTTGACCAAAAGAAAGATGGTTTCTTTATTCATCAATCTAAATATACACATGAGCTGTTAGAACGCTTCAAGATGGATGAATCTCGTATTTACAAAACTCCTATTCCAGAAAATCACGGACTCGGTCCTGATACATCGAGTGATCAGAATGTAGATCCTACTTTATATAGGGCTATGATTGGATCACTAATGTATCTGACTGCATCTAGACCTGACATTATGTTCACTGTTTGTATTTGCGCAAGATATCAGGCTAATCCGAAAGAGTCACATATGCAAGCTGTAAAAAGAATCTTTCGTTACCTCAAAGGGAAGCCGAAGCTGGGACTTTGGTATCCGATTGAAGGAGACTTAGATTTTGTTGCGTATACTGATTCGGATTATGGTGGATGCAACCAAAATAGAAAGTCTACGACCGGAGGATGTCAATTCCTAGAAGGTAGACTTGTGTCTTGGCAGTGCAAGAAAGCAAAGCTCAGTAGCCATTTCTACATGTGAAGCTGAGTATGTTGCAGCTGGCAGCTGTTGTTCCCAAGTATTGTGGATACAACAGCAACTGCGAGACTACGGACTAAACTTTACCGACACTCCAATGATGATCGATAATGAATCGACGATCTCAATAACCAATAATCCGGTAAAGCATAGCAAGACGAAACACATTGATATTCGTCACCATTTCATTCGGGATTGTGCCGAGAAGAAGCTGATTAGGTTAGTCAAAGTTGCCTCTTCTGACAACTTGGCATACCTATATACTAAAGCTTTCGACAGGGCGCGTTTTGAGACATTAGTTCAACTTAACGGAATGCGAAATCCAGAATAACGTGTCTTCCAAAGGAATATGTAATAGTTAGTAAGTTTTACTGTTTATGTGTTTATTTTTTTAGTTCTTATCTGCTGGGAAATGATAGTACATTAGGAGAATAAGGTTAACAATAATAACTATAAGTCTTAAGTTAGACGTGTTCGTAGATTCCTATAAGTCACATAAACATTACATTTTTTAACTAGGAATTTACTTATATTTATTTTATTATACACCTTTATCCACAAGCTATACTTTGTTAAGAATAAAATTATGTCTAGACAGCTTCATTATATGATGTACTGGTAGACAAATTATGCTATGATTTCTGAGCATTTAATAAGTATTAATTCTCATGTATGTTATCTAGTGTGAACTATTATATGATGTATGACATAAGTCTTAATTTGTGAATGATAGTATAACCATACACTGTTATCAACAATATATAAATATATGAACAGACAAATAGTTAGAAAATGGCTATTAGCTAAACTACTGGTAACTCTGTTGTACTATGTACAGACCCGTAACCTTTAGTTTCGCCAATGGTCTCAAACTTATTTTGCTCATACTAAGGGATCTTCTGTTGTACTATGTACAGATCTAGAACCACTAGTATCTTCAAAATCTGTTTGATGTTTGTCGAGCCTTCAAATAACTCAAGGATATGTTATATGTTACGAAAAGTGCATCATTTAGTAACCTCTACCTTGAATGTAAGAGATACAGTGGTATGTATTATACTTGATTTCTCAGTATGTCATATATTAGAACATACTAGTTAATATTCATACTAACAATAAAGGTTTGCTTGGAAATCAGTGTGTAATTTGTTTATGTGGATCATAATATCAGTAATCATTTTGAACTATCAATGACAAATGAACATTCACTTTGGTGAATCTTTCATTTAAAAGTATGTTCAAAGAACGTGTTATATCATGTGGATAAAGGTAACCAAGTTATAATCTTATAAATATAAGTTCATAAATGGTTAAAGTGTAATTTTTCTGTAACTTATTTGAATTTTATACTAACGATCTTCTTAGACTTGATTAATAAATAATAATATTCAGCTTATTTTTTCCTAATATGATCCCTAAGCAGATAAATTCTTAACACAAAATATGTATCGTTTCTCGTATTGAATAAAATGGTACTCGATACCACTCGTTAGTTTGATAATTTTATTTGTTACGTGTTCTTTATTTTTGTGTGTGTTTATCCTTTGGAAACTATGTTAAACCATATGTTATCATTCCGTGTTGAATAAATATGACAAAAACGCATTGGAAAGTTCAAAATCGCATGAAAAGTTTCAATTGCGAAGTTGACTAGTCAAACTTGCGAATTGAGTTTGTAGTATAAAAGGAACAGGTCCTGCGAATCCAAATCTCACTTTCCAAACTATCCTGCGAACTTAAAATCTAATCTTGCGAGACGAATATTGCGAACCGAAACGAACCTCCTGTTTTCTAAAATTTTCGACACTTTCGTTCAAGAATCGGTTTTTCACTCCGGACAACATTTACTTCTTTCAATTTCGCATCATTTGAAGTAAGTATCACTTGATTTCACCGTTTAATTCATCCTTAATCGACAAATATAAGTTTTGGAGGTTTTGGTTTCGAATCTCATGGATTTCTTCGAAATGAGTGAAGATTAAAACCTAAAACTTGTAAAACTTATTAATCGGTATATAATAAACACGTCTATACCATTAAATTGCGTTTAAAAGTGTTCGATCATCAACTTCGAATTTCTAGTTGAACCAAACGCTCCAGCGAACCGAGCTCAATCTCAGTTCGCAGCGAACCCAGAACCTTTGACTTCGTTTGACTGCGAAGCGAACCCATCGGGTTGACTTTGCTTGACCGAAGCGAAACCAAATGGTTGACTCGCGTTGACTGCGAAGCGAACCAAATGGTTGACTCGCGAAGCGAACTAAATGGTTGACTCGCGTTGACTTGTGAAGCGAACCCAACAGGGTTGACTTTGTTTGACCAAATTAAACATTTTCGATGTGTACTCGATTCGTGAATTCTAGATTTACTAATAAATTATACATTGAAACTTATTGTTTGGTTGTTATACGTCTCGATTTACAAACTTATGTTTCTAGATTAAATACGTATACATTTACTCAGTTAATTTTCTAGACTTGTATTCGATTTGAGAACTTTATGTTTACAAATGAAGTACAAGTGAAGACTTTTAACTATCGCTTATATGCTTCGACTTAAGAACTTAATGTTATAAGTGAAATGCATATAATTTACGAATTCTGTTCTATTATATCGAAAGACTTCCGACTCATATGTAGTCGTGCGGCGTGTTCCGATTTACTATCGGCGGTATAATATTTCGGATTAATTACTAGGACGTACGAACGATGTATATAATTTAGAGAAGATAATTGAAAAATTAAGTGTTGAATACTTAATCGTTCAATTAAGTTCAGTAAATTAAGTTATTAATTAATAGTAAACGTCGATGTTTGGTGATCTCTTTGGTTCACAATACATAAACGTTTAAAATTAATAAATGTTCGATAAGTGTCCTAATGTTTGAGCTAACTGCCATTTGTGTATATCTTATGACTACAGATATGGCTGGTAGATCTTTCACTCCTGCTCACAACATCTTGGTAAACTTGGATGTCAATGAGCGTGGAGCTGCACGTTTCACAGAGATTCTGACGTATTTAGCACGATCGAGGATTCGATATGCTATTACGGAATCTCCGCCACTGTCCCGAGATCTTCTAGAACAATTCTGGGATAATATAGTATTTGACGGTGCAGCAAACCCTCCGGTTATTCGCACGAGGGTTAATAACCATCCAGTGGTTTTCTCTGCTGATGATCTGAGACAGATTCTACATCTGGGAACAGTCGATCAGGAAGCTGGACCTTCGATGTACACCTCTGATTTCATTGAGGGTGCACTAGGTAGAATGGGTTATTCTGGACCCAAGAGAGGCCGCCAGTTTGTGAAGGCGTTTGTACTCGGCCAGTGGAGATTTCTCTTCCACATTACTGTTACCATCTTTGGTAACAAGAAGGGTGGATACGATAAGTTGAGCCCCGAGCTTCTGTCAGGCTTGCTGTCCCTGGTGTATAACAAACCATACAGCTTCTCATCATACATCTTCAACTCCTTCATTGGGCAGATAACTGGCACTGTTCGATCAAAGTTCATGGTATATCCGAGGTTCTGCATGCTTATCATTAAACACTGTATCCCTGATCTTCAAGGATTTCAGCCAGATCTGCGTGTAGACACCATTGGCTTAAGGACCTACAATGCGTGCTTTCTTCATTCTTCCAGACGTCCGGATCAGGTCAAACCTGAAGCATGCGACCTGTTCGGTCATCTTCTCGATGCCGCATATGTAGCTCCACCAAATAATAGTTGGTTGGATGATGGAGCCCAACCAGAAGTACAACCTCAGCCAGCAGTTGTGGCTCAAAACCTTGGGCCGCAAGAGCTTATAGAAGATGTTATACATCAAGCTGGACAACCTGATATTGCGGCTCAGGTTTTACATGAGATCTGATAGAAAACGATGATGCTACTGATCCTCTCCTACGTGAGATAAATCAATATCAGGTATTATTTATATCATCATTGTTCAACGTACATGTAATTTATAATTTACTTATCATTCATCTTGTCTAGGCTCCTGAAGCTGTAGACCCAGAGGTCATTCGACCTGAGGGTGAACAGGATCAGGCGAGTCTGGATGTTGGGCCCTCTAGTGCCTTTGGCAAAGATGGTGCCACCACATCTGACTCTGATAGTGAGGAGACTGATGATGATCTTCCTCATCCTCCTACTTTTTCGGGTATTCCTGCGGGAATGATCCGGAGAGGTTCCAAGCTAATCATGGATCTTGCCTTCAAGGGCAAGCGCAAAGTCGATGATTTGGATCCTGATTTTTGCTTGATCAACGAGGAATCAGATGATGAAGAGGATCAATCTCTTCAGACGCAACGCCGAAAGCGTATTCGTTCAGCTACTTCTCAGCTGACGATTGGCGATTTGGCTAGTCCAGGTTATTTTTTAACCATCTTATTCTATTGAATGTTGTGCGTTCTACATATGAGAAACTGAGATAGATATTTCTATAACAGTCGCTCAAGATACACAACAGCAGGCTAGACCTGCGGTGCAACGTCCGAGTGCTCCGGTATCTGAAACCTCTGAGAAGGTTAGAGATACGAGTATTTATAGTTATTCAGAGATTGAGACAGTTTATTCTGTTACTTTTACTGATAACTATGGTCTAACAGGAGCCTGCTGCTGACGATACTGTCACGATTCAGACTACAAAGGCTAGTAGAATCATAGCTCGCTTACTCCTGACGGATATTGCCACCCAGATTGGACAACATAATGTTCAATCTGGAACCACACCTATACCCCAGGCGTCTACTTCTATGAGAGCTTCTGAGCGGTTCTCAGATTTGGAACGTCGAGTTCAAATATTAGACTCAGAATGCTACTCTTGCAAAGGAGCTGGTAAATCAAGGCGAAGCCTATACTCATCTTCTGCGGTCGCATATGCTTCTCTTAGAGAATCTGAAGATCAACAGAGACAGCTTGATCGACTCCAAGGCCTTGTCACCAATTTATTGAAGGGCAAGTCGCCTCAGGGGGAGATCTTGATATTCAATGAGGCTTGCAGAGAAGATGAACTAATAAGGAAGAGAAGATACAGACGATGATCCCAATGCCCAGAAAGATAGAGAGCCGACTGGTCCTTCAACGACCGGTGAGCCTTCTACAATTCAGGGGGAGTCTGAGCCTGCTGGGACAAGTGGTGTTAGCGGTGATGGTGCTGGTACTGCTGCTGGTGCTAGTAATGTTGGTGAGAAATTCACCACGGAATAATTCTTTTTAATATGTATTCTTAGATTGATTGTAATAACTCTTATAATCAATGAAAGACTTACATTAAAAATTATTATTATCTGTTTCATGTTCATATAATATAAGATTAGTTATATACGATTTAGACCTGAGATGTTATGTTACAGGTTAAAATGATATAAGACTAATTATATAAGATTTAGACTTGAGATTCATCTTGACAAGTTAACATTATATAAGATTAGTAATCGATAGTGATTTCGTGAAAGAAATGATAAAGAAACTCTTGATAAAAGAATTTATATTATTCATTTGATTCATGACATGTTTATCACGTGTAGATATGAATGATGAAAGCGATTCCGATACGGAAATCGAAGAAGAAGTTGATTACAATCTAGAGGAGGGAGAGTTTGTACCTCCTGAAGATTGGACTTCTATCTCTGATGTTGGGCTAGACGAAGGTGTAGATCCAGATGCTAATATCGATGAACACATCGTGAGCCCTTCAAAGGCTAAACTCGTTATTCAGGAAGAAGACGGAGAAAGAGTGATTGATTTAGATGAAGATCTAGATGATTCGACTGATTCTGAAGATGATCTTCCTGATAGGCTAAAAAATAATCCGATGTTTAGGCCTTTGGAGAAGAAGAAAAAGGAGAAGACTAGGATTAGTGAAGTGGATATCTCTGGAAAGCGTATACCTAGAAGAGGTATTATTGGATGGTACTTCGACGCAGATTTGCAGCTTTTTGCTATAAAGAGATTTGATGGAGTTCAATACTTCGAGAAAAAGCTTGCAGTCTTCAGTTCTTTGCCTAGGTTTGAAATCCGAGACTTGGTTAGATTGGAATTGAACAATCCCAGTAATGATCCGTTTGGCAGATATGTTGAAAAGATCATCAAGACTGAGGGTAGGACAATGAAGTTTGAACGAATTAAGCCAAGAGTCGGAAAGACCATTAAACTTGATGAAAGAAGCAATAGAACTGGAAGTCGTCGAAGGAAAAAGATATATCCAGCTGAAAAACGTTGACCAAGGTTGACCGCGAACCGAGTCAGTTCGCAGGACAAGATTGTCCTGCGAACCGAGTTAGTTCGCTGGGCCAACATGGGCTGCGAACTGAGTCAGTTCGCAGAGCCCACGAGCCTGCGAACCGAGACGAGTATATATGAAAAACTAGGTTTTCATATTCAAAAACTTTGGCCATTTCGTTTACCCAGAGACCCTGCGATTCCAGAGAGACCTATCACGTTCTAAAGGCTAGGTATTGATCGTTAACACTTGTTATAATCGATACAAAGCAATTAGACAACTGATTCGCTAATATATTGCGAAAGAATTCGTTATAGATCCTATAACTAGTATTGAGGGATTCCGCACCTTAATACCTTAGATAACCTCGTTATCGATCCGCCACAACCGGACTTACAGTTTTAAGTTTTATGAAATTGAAATTTTCTCTCAATTGAGTTACATCATCAAAAATGACAATTCTGATGTCATTATTGATGGGGTAAGTTGTGAAAATACTGTTTCCTTGAATATGGGGGATAAGTTCCAATTGGAGGAGGAAGACTACAAGCATCGTTGTAATCAATCTTTACTTTGCAAAGAAAAAGATGTTAACGATGTCACAAAGATATTGTTTGTTCCACTTTTATTGACAAGTGATCATAAATCTTTGAAATGGAAAGATGATCCTAAGATCATCCACGAACATTTCAATTTTCGAGAGAGGGACAATTTCGTCACACTAAAGTGAAAAGGTTTTACTATTAACCTTATTCTCTTTGGTTATATTCTTTTAACATCTACATTGTTAATGCTACTGATCCATCTCCAAATGTTGAAGAAAAATTCAATCAAGACTCGAGGTCAAGTTGATTTTAACCCGGGGAGAATGATACGGGACGCATCACCAAGACGACTAGTTTTTCAGAATTTTGGTCACTTAAAAGAATAAACTGAAACAATGTAGGCGTCCATATTTAATGTGTGATATATGAATGGAAAGCTCTATATGTCTACTTTCGTATGAAAAAAATGATGTCTCATTTGGAGTTCTCTAGAAGAAGTTATGGCGTTTTTACTACAGACTGTTCAGATCCGAATTTGGACTTGCCTTTTGAGTTAAGAGTTTAATGAATTGTTAATGAATTGTTAATGTGTGTTTAATTTTTTTATTTTTTTCTTGAACAGCTGCAATAATATTATTAAAAATCATGGCTAGAGAGAACTTAGCCAAAAGATAGATACATAAGAGGGCAAAAATAAAAGGAACTAAAACAACACCTAGACCTATGTAAAAACACTTATTAGTTGGCTTAATTAGTAACTTATTAGTATTCAACTCTAGACTTTTAATATTTCAGAAAATAACGTAATTTTAATGTTTCTGGCCCTTTATAAAGGCTACCAATATATACCAGAGAAGGGATGATGAGTTTTAAATTTTATGAAATTGAAATTTTCTCTCAATATATGTTCTTCAATTGAGTTGAATTTTACCTAGCCGCGGTATTCGTTGAATCAACGCGTGTTGAAAGGGATTATTCCTGGTATTCAGGGAATCAACAGGTTTTAATCCATATCTCGTTAATTGTGTTCTACATCACTGGTCAACAAAAACTTTGCCGTTAAAGAGAATAAGTCAAACGGATTGAAAGTCGTCCGACGTGTAGTTCTAATATATACAACCGCCAACCTTCTAATTTATTACATAACATTAGGGGTGTTCAATATTTGGTTCAAAACCGTTTAATCCGAATACCGGACCGAATTTGAATTCGGTTTTCGGTATTTTATTTTGCGAATTCGGTTTTCGAACCGATGAACACCCCTACGTAACATTACGATAAAAAAAAAAGCTACTTTGAAGTTAGTTGTAATCATATTTAACGCATTTCAGTATTATTAGAGAGAGAGAGAGAGATTGATTTGGCCAGACAAAAAGTGCTTCTAGTTAACCAAACCCGATCCGGTATGCTTCGACTCGTTTCAGAAGGAACCCTATTTAAACCGACCTACCCATGTTGCCAACTATAAACAGTCTAACATCGTGCATTTCACTTTACAAGGTTAAATTGCTGAATGAGAGAAGACTATTTGGTAGCTAGGCCTAGCTCTGCAGTTCTCAAAAAAAAAAAAAAACTAACATACCTTAACCAGCAAGTCATCTAGCAAATCTGGCGGTCTAACATTGTTATCTGACTTTTTAATGCGAAGAATGTTGACAGTAATTCCCACTTGTTCCCAAAAAATCTCATCTAGCACCCCTGTAGAATTAACTCTCAGCTCAGACTGATTTGACTGGGTAACATGTTGATCCCTGTTTTCATAATCCAAGAATCCAGTGTGTAATAGTATGTTAGAGCATTTCTAAACTAAAAAATTCGGGTAACTATCAAATACAGGGAGCATCAAAAGGAGTTCAAATAACGATTTTTGTATTTTAATTCTCTAATTGATATTATCATTGTGTTTTGGAAGTACAAGAGATTGAAAACCATGTCGATAAGGGCTAAAGAAAATCTGGACAGCAAACTCTGAGTTGCTGTTTTGATAGTCTGTCATTAAAATCTCTGAATTTTGAGTATTACGAGGAAATAGCATGTGATCCTTACATCAAACCTTCCAAATTGTGTTTGGAACCTGTTAGTTATATGAAATAGATACGAAGACAGGCGATTTAAGTGTCAAATCTCAAACG
Organism: Gnaphalium uliginosum; assembly: GCA_963930675.1. Lineage (NCBI taxonomy): Eukaryota > Viridiplantae > Streptophyta > Magnoliopsida > Asterales > Asteraceae > Gnaphalium > Gnaphalium uliginosum. The sequence goes on from OZ005685.1 coordinate 36,095,355, forward strand.
GGTTACTTGAGATTGTTGATCAGTCTCTGAGTTAGAGATTGTTGGGTTTGGAGGATGGTATCAACTTTAGCAGTTAACGATGTTCTGTTTCTGAACAGCGTGCACATGAACAGGTATGCACTACGTGTGTGTATTACTAAGATCAAGTGGGTTCCGCTACTGAAAAATACTACATTTTGTGACTTACAACATCAATAGATTTTCTTGATAGAGGTAAAATTGTTTCTCGTAGACAACGTATCGAAAGCAAATTTTATACATCAAACAAACTAATTTATCAAATTGCATCGTGCATTTTGGTATGTAATTCTCAATCTTAAGAAAATTGAATGTCACGAAAGGGTAACGAGCTAACCAAGATTCAGGCAACCGGATAGGTGTCCAATTTCCTCGAGAAAAATTCGTTTCTGATTTGATCTCACGTTTGTTATCATTATCGCCAACAGAAAGTAACTGTAAAGTAAAACCGATCGTTACTTAAAATGAGTTCTTCCTTTTTCTATGAAATGGATAAAAAGAGAACTTAGTCTTATCAAATCGTGTATGGTATTGTATATAGATATATTTTTCTTATGGAACTAGGTCGACATTTTTTTAACATAACTTGCTAATTAGATTAATACAAAGTTCAAACTTGAAATTATGACCTAAATTGAACAAGGTCAAATCAAAGTGTTTGAGATATTTAACCGTTTGTTTACACGAGAACCTAACCCCGACCTATATATATATATATATATATATATATATATATATATATATATATATATATATAGTCAAAGGTTCAAATGAGAACCAAAAAAGGTACAGAATTGCGAGAACTTTTATATTTTAGGGATTTTCACATGTTTAATGATTCAATCAGATGTGAATATTGATGTAGATTAAGGTTCAAAGCAAAATAGTTTGAAAAAACCTCAAAATAAGCTTTAAAATCATATTTACATTTTTTTGTTCACATGTGCACATATGATCTGTGCACATGTGAACATTTCATATGTTTCATAATTTAACGTGCATTTTGTGGTTTTTAACTTTTGTTTGTTAATAATATGAACATTAAATTACATTTATATGGAATTTGTTGTGTTTACATGTATAAAAATAATGTAATTTAAAAGTTCTCGCAGTTCTGTACCTTTTTGTGATTTTCGTTTGAACCTAACCCCATATGTGTATATATATATATATATAGACACACATGGGCATTTGATGCTTCTTTCAAAATATTAATTTTCCTTCTAATCAGTTTCATGTATGTATGTAGGGATGAAGCCACATAGGCCTTAGTAGGTTCGGTTGATCAATTAATTAGTTTTTAAGAATTCACTCTAATACTATATTTACATGTAGTTTAAAAGGTTGTATGTTCAACTTTACACTCATTAACATTATATGTTCTCAACTTTCATACCCTCTATTGTATGAGCTGAACATTCTAAAAAGTATGCTCTAATAATTCAAGAGTTTTTCAAATGTCTAATTTATATTATATTCCTTAGAGTTGTTAGAAAGTTCACCTCATACAATAGAGAGTATGAAAGTTGATAGAATATGATAGAGTTTTTAGAAGGTTCACCTCGTACAATATATGATATGAAAGTTGAACGCAATGAGCGTAAAGTTGAGCGCATAATCAAACAATAATCCCTAGTTGAATATGAGTTTAACTATGAAACCACTAAAATTTGTACAAAATGATTAATTTTGGCCATGAACCCGTTCGATGATTTTTTTTAGCTCCACCCTAAACCCTAAACCTTAACCCCTAAACCTTAAAACCCAAACGCTTTACAAAACCCTAAACGCTTTACAAAACCCTAAACCCTAAACCATATTAAACCCTAAACTCTAAACCCTAACCCTAACTGCAAATCCAATGTACAACTAATCAGTAACACATGTGTTACTAATTTGTAAAACCCATACAAAAAATGAAGAAAAAAAACTCGTCGAAAATCGAAGAGGAGAAAACGGTGAATTTTATGGTGCAATTTTTATAATTTTTCGACTTGTCGTTTGTGAGATATTTAGTTTTTTTAAAAAAATGGGAAAATGAGTATTTGATAAAAATGAGTGGCAGATTGATTTCCCAATCCTCACCCAAAATTGTTGTACTCGTTTAAACCCTACTTGTTATTATACTATATATATAATATATAATATATATATAGAATGGTTTCGTAAATACCACGCTGCTCCTATTGACAAGGGCATCCTTCGAGGGATGTGGGTCGAGCTTATCTCTTGAAGTGAATGCAATAGGAGAATCTGATTTCTCATTTATCCCTTCATAGTTTGATGATAAACGACCTTCGTTCGTATTCTCCTGAAATTTAATATTAACTTGATAAGTCGGTTAAAATTTAAAGATTCTTGATTTCTACGTAAGTATGGTTTCATACAATAAAAAGGATGATCATCATACAAATTGAGACAAAAAATGAAGAAAAAAAAGAGAGAATGATACGAAGTATTTCTATATTTTGTTAGAATTGATATGTGGCTCGTTTCAATGATCTGTTTTGAAAAACATAGCTAAAGAGTTCTCGGCTAGTTGAAAGATAAAAAAGTACTATGCAATGTTGATTTTTATGATCTACAAAGAACCCGATGAATTGAAGTAACGGTGGAACAAAAGATCTCAATAAAATCACATCAATCTTTGTATTAATAATAGTGATCTTCTTAAATCAACCAAGCAAAACTAACGCACTGATAATAGTTATATCATTCATTTAGATTATATTACTTTACCATTTCTGTTCCCATTCCCCTGTACGAACCAAATGGACTTGTACCGATCTTGTCAGCATATTTACTTTATATACTCGTGTGTATACACAAGTTTAAAAATTAATAACGAAAATAATAATAGTAGTAATGAAAGAACACAAGGAGTAGTTGCTATTGTTTTTGATTAACTGGGAGATTTTCCCTGTATCATGCGTATAGAAATAAACTAACTTCAAAGTGTTGAACAAATTATAACTTACCAGCATATTTAACGCTTTCTTTAGTTCTTGTAATACCAAATCCATTGAGGGCCGTCCTTTTCGATCTTCCAGCAAACATTGATACGCAATTCGCGAAAACCTTTTCACGGAGTTTGTGTGCATGTACTCCCTCAAAGTAGGATCAATAATCTGATTCAATTTTTCCTTTTTATAGTATCTCTGGGCCAGTTGAGGTAACATTCGTTCTTTACTCTCTAGATTAGGCTGGAAGCACAACCTTCCACACAGGACCTCAAACAATACGACGCCAAATGAATAAACATCTGACTCTTTGGTCAATACCCCAGTTTGTCTATATGCGGGATCGCAATACCCTTCTGTGCCACACGCATTCGTAACGAGGAAAGTAGCACTTTCGTTGGCACGTCCTAGTTTTGAAAGACCGAGATCCGCGATCATTGCTTTCCAATTGTCATCCAAGAGAATATTAGCGCTCTTAATATCTCTATGAATGACTCGTTGATGATCTTCAACATGGTTGTGAAGATGATCCAAACCACGTGCAGCATCAATGCAGATATTGAGTCGCTGTTTCCATGTTAGTTGACAAGTCGAATTCTGAGCGTTACGTAGGTACTTCTCGAGGCTTCCACGATGAGCATACTCATAAATAAGTACTTTTTCTTTGCGTTCCTCGCAATAACCAAGAAGGGAGACGAGGTTTGGATGCTTATAACGAGAGAGCAAATGAATCTCCATTAAGAACTCTTTAGCCCCCTGACCAGAAAGGTTATTGATTAGTAGTCGCTTAACAGCAACAGTGGTAAGTTCCTCAGAGAGTAAGAGTTCTCCTTTGTAAACTTCGCCAAATCCACCCTTCCCGATTAGTATTGTGAAGTTTTTGGTAGCTGCTTCAATAACTCGGAACGGCAAACTGAGGTGCTCGGACTCTTTAAGAGACACCATTTATTTAAACTTATAATTAAGAGATTAATTATGTGAGAGTGAACACAGAAATGATATGATACTAAGGAACTTTTAAGTTTTGAAGGATATGATGTAGCACCAAATTAAAAGGGATATATTTGATGCTTATGAATGAATACAAAGATGAGACCGGACTTCTATTTATACAAGAAAAAACAACAGTGTTAATTGTTTTATTCTCTTGACGATATAATTTTTTTTCAAGCCCACTAGGTATAAAATGCTAATTAGAAGTCAAAAGTTAAGTGGGGCCACCACCCCCTCTGCCCTACTGTCTGCCCTACTGATGTTCCACCCTTGACAACGGTGTTATTTTACTAATTTTAATCAAGTCATTTTGGTATTCTATCATAACAAAGATTATTAAAAAACATGGCTGGTTGCTTGCACGTTTATAACATATATTAAATAACTTAAACTTAAATTGCCAGGTTGTGGTTATAACTACCATTGAATTGCATACCACTGACCTTTTGTTATGGTCAAACTCTTGAACAAAAGTAAACCCTTCAACACGAAAAATCGTGTTTAGTTACGAAAAAATATTTCTAATTTTTATTTTTCGTTATTTTAGAGTTTTATGTCTCTTGAAAAACTAATGGAAATTCAGAAAATGTGTTTAGATATAAGATATGGAATTTTCGTTTTTCACAATAGAAAATGTTAGTAACCATAAATTATAGATTCTATTTTCTTAAAAAACATCTACAGTGTAAGTCCGGTTATCGGATCGATAACGAGGTTATCTAAGGTATTAAGGTGCGGAATCCCTCAATACTAGTTATAGGATCTATAACGAATTCTTTCGCAATATATTAGCGAATCAATTGTCTAATTACTTCGTATCGATTATAACAAGTGTTAACGATCAATACCTAGCCTTTAGAACGTGATAAGTCTCTCTGGAATCGCAGGGTCTCCGGGTAAACGAAATGGCCGAAGTCAGTAATATGAAAACCTAGTTTTTCATATATACTCGTCTCGGTTCGCAGGCTCATGGGCTATGCGAACAGACTCAGTTCGCAGCCCATGTTGGCCCAGCGAACTGACTCGGTTCGCAGACCAATCTTGTCCTGCGAACTGACTCGGTTCGCGGTCAACCTTGGTCAACATTTTTCAGCTTTTTGATATTTAACTCTAAAATGTTTACCAAGCAATATATTTCATTTACAATTCAAAACCAATTACAAACTTGATTACAATTACTAAAAGTACTATTACAAGCTATAACAAGCTAGATCTGTTGTCACAAAACATGTCTCAACATACAGAAATATCCAACTTGAACACATTTTATTATTTATTAGTTTTGTTACAAAAATTTCCGAAAAAATATAGGAGTTTTTCACAACTATATGCGCTCATAGGTTCTTTGATATAATTATAAAGTGTAAAACCTTAAACGAACAGCTCGCAAGTGGTATTATGGTCATTTACATCCCCTCTTCAGTTATTTCAGTCAATTATTTAAACTTGGTGATTGGTTATGCAACTCATAGAAATTATTAATGTTTTCAACGTCATGCGTTACGTAATATAAAATTTAGTCAACGAACCCCCGTTTAGACTTAATTATATTGCTAAAATTTGTTTTCTTAATTTAAGGGATTAATTTAAATAATGCCCTAAATGCATAAGTTTAGTCAACTCTTATTGAAGTTTCACTTTTCATAAATGATAAACGTTTGGTAAGTAATACATACGTAGAAATGGAAATCAAAGAGTTTAATTAATTAATTAATGTATTTCATATTATAATTGAAAATTTTACTGTATTTAATTGCTTTTAACTTGTACCTTACGGCAGAAGTTAGTCAAACTCTTTAATCAACTAAAACTAAAAGAAAAGTTTATAGACTCCATATTAACGATAAAAGGGATTGATGGAGGGATGAGATTCAAAGGAGAATGTCTCTTATGAGGTGAATAAATAAGTGCCACGTGTTAATATAATATTTCATTTTTAACCCTCAACTTTTTTAATATTATATATCATCTTCTCTTACTTTCCTCATTCACACTTCCCATCCCCACCACCAACCACCACCTTCTGCCATCACCAGTTGCTGCCGCCAGTCGCCGGCTCATCGTCGGATTCCGACGACATGAACGTAAAATGAAGTAACGTAAAATGCAGTAGATTTTTTTTTTGTTTTCAATTTATTTTTAAGGTTAATAGACAAATATATAACTGTACTTTATCAAAATGTTCAAGTAAGTTACTGTACTATTAATTTGTTCAATTGGATTACTAAACTATTTTCATATCTAAATTAGACTTTTTTACATTGTAATATTTATAAGTTAAGTAGCTTACTTGAATTCAAAAGTTAAGTAAAATGATCTTAGTGTTAATATTTATAAGTTAAGTAACTTACATATCATGTTTTATTAAGTTTAGTAATTCAATCGAACAAATTAATAGTCCAGTAACTTGGTTGAACATTTTCACAAAGTAGAGTAACATATTTGTCTATTAACCCTTATTTTTAATATACGAATGTAAGATGCAGTTGTGTAAAATGCGTAAAATGCAGTAGATTTTTTTTTTTTTTTTTTTTTTTGCGTTAAAATTATTTTTTTCAACATATGAATGTAAAATGTAGCATAGTTCACATGAATTGGATTTAAAACACAGTCGTGTGGAATATAATAGAATTCACTATAAAATTATTTGTTATAATGTGAATAAATGTCAAATTCAGTAAACTAACCGCATCTTACACTACTGTATCTTGTAAAATGCAGTAGATTTTTCAGATCTTTTTTTTTTTTTAAATCTACATTTCAGATTTACTTTTTAGATCTAGATCTACAATTTCAGATCTAAATTTTCAGATATACGTTTTCAGATCTATTTTCTTTTAGATCAACATGATTTTCAAAGTGGTGGTCGGTGGTAGTCGAAATTATTATGCAAGTGGTAGTGATGATGCGGTGGGAGAAGAGTGAGATGGAGGAGAGAGGAATAAGATGATCAACGTTTGTTACGTCCGGTGGAGGTTAGTTCACCAATGATGGTGGTTTAAGGTCAAGGAGATGGTGGTGGTAATATGTTGTGGTGGAGAGATGGTAGAGGTGACCGGGGTGAGTGTTTTATAGAGAATGTGAGAGTTGCAGAAAGAATGTGGAGAAAAGTTTGTAGAGAGATAAAATAAAATGTGTGAATTGGGGAAATAAAATATAAAAGATTATTTTATCTTCCTTTAATACATTTTACATTTCAAGCCACTCGTTTAAAAAAGTTACAAAATACACTTAACGTTTATGTGACATAATGTGGACTATTGAAATAAATAATAGATGGTGAGGATTTGACTTCTCCTCATTCCCCTCGTATAACCTCTTCTCCTCGTTCTCAACCTTAATGGATAGCTAGAGATAATAGAGATAAATGATGGTGAAAAATCTCTTTAAAGATGTAGAACCAAATTATAAAAAAATAAAAATAAAAATAAAATGCAATTCTACGTTTTTAGTTGTAATTTTGGATCAAAGGGGCACGAGCTTAGAGAATGAAGTAGGGTCAGACAATCCCAGTCTTTAATTTTGTTTGATCTACGGTCCATATTCACTGTATCATAATTATACTACATTATAAATGTACACTGTATCATAAACATACGACATCTTACCCTTAAATTTTAACTGCATCATAAATTTTGACTACATCATTAATTTTGATTGCATTACCCTTCTAAACTGAACTCATTTTAATTTTACTTCATCTTGTTATTATTTACAATGATATTGGAAATTGTTTAATTTTGTTGATAACACGTAATTTTGATAATTTATCAAGCTAGCTACCACCGAAACAAGAAGATTCCATTTCGACCAAAATTAACCTACCTTCGACTTTATAAATTAACGTCACAACAATTTAAAACACACATTTTGTTCATCTAAGGTTCGAGACCTAATTAATATTTAATATTTAATACTCTCTTTAAAACGAATAACTATATATGTTTCGATCTTTGAATGGATGTATTTTTTGGGACGATGATGTGTAACTTTTACTATCTATTGGCCTCGACATGGTTTCTCAACTCCATGGTCGATCCCCAATTAATCGATGTGGCTCCATACCCTGGTACGGGAAGGTTTCTTCAAACAAAACATCTACTCGATCTAGGAAATTATTTCTTATGTACAGATAATGGTTCTTAATTAAGTACGTTTTTTGGTACGGGATGCAATTAAGTTCTCACACAATATGAAACAGATCGTACCCAGCGGATCATAACTTATTATCAATTCACGAAGACCAATTATCATGATATTTATAATTAAGCAATTTAATTATTTAAGTAAATAAGTAATTAACTTTGATATGACATGGTAGCAATTGTTATTATTATTCCATATTGTACGCTAGCATGTTCTAAGTCAACTCTGGTCTCTCCATATGCTGATAATCTACAACTTTTCGTATAAATAAAGAGAAACTTTCTAGCGGGCCCCACTGACCGGTCAAACCCACATTTATATTGCATGTGCCCGTTACTAAGCTACCACGTGGGGTTAAAGTGTATGGTCGGTTGTTGCTCAATATTTAATTTATAACATGTCTTGAATAATGTAAAACTTGAATTGCAGGTTGTTAACTATAACGACCCTATGTACAATAAGGTTTTCTTATGGTCAACGTACTCTTCCAACAACAATATTGTACCCAGGGTGTAACCGAGTCGAGTCGAGTCAACATAGTGTTAAGCTCGATCTCGAGCTCGAGCTCGAGCTCGACTCGACTCTAAAACTCGAGGCTCGAAACTCGACTCAAGCTCAACCGACCTCTATATTTCAAGCGAGCTTGAGCTCGTCGATGTATCGACGCTTTTGAGCTCGGCTCGATAAACTTTCACAATATGCTTAAAAAACATACATGATCTCCTTAATTACTTAACCGGGCACTCTGATTTGCATAACACATATACAATACAAAAAACTAAACTATAAATAAAACCATACTTAAAAGACTCATTATAATCACTCCAAGAATTCCAATAAGACATAGTGATATGGATCCTTAATGTATCAATGTGATTACAATGGAAATACAAAGTACGAACACAAAAAAACCCAGCAAAGCAACATGTCTACAAGTCATGGGGTCCAAAAATCTTTATCATCTTCAGTCTAATACAGTAGGACCCTGTATCTCAGAATCAAAATCGAATCGTATACGTACTATACGTACGGAATCCGTATAATACATCGTAATCGTTTGAACGTAAATATAACAATAAATGCACGCGTTATCTCAAATACTTCTGATGTATATTGATTACAAACTTTGGATATTACAGAAGAACTCACGGCCGTTTACACATACGCGTCTGACTGTTTCTGAAACCCTAACACACATATATATAAACAGACAGCTATGCGCCATTGCAACACTTAGCAAGTGTCGCTATATACATAAAAAATATTCTAAGTATTTAACTTTTACATATTGACCAACTGACTGACACACTACACTATGCACCAACAAACTCCTCCTTGTCAGCAGCTTGGTCTTCAGATATCTTCCGTTTTAGCTCCAATTTGTTGGGAAGTTACCACCAGCATAAATTTCATTTTCTATACAGATAGCAACAACTTTTTGAAACTTTTCGGCTTCTTGCTTGTTCTCAATGTCAAATAATATCTTGTTGGAATGAAGAGTCGGCAAGTCTTGTCTGGAAAGATTTATTATGCTAATCGGGTCATAAACGTAAGTCTTCACTATTTCCACCATGTCTGATCAATTTCTGCCGTCTCCTCCTCAGATATAACCTCAATCACCGCCTCTCTAGTCACAGGGTTATAATACCAGTATTTAAATTTACCAAGAAAGTCCAGATGCAGTTTCTCCAATAGAATCTTTTTCAACGTCCTGGCTGGAGGGTATACTAACTTCACATGCGGTCGGTTTGTCACCCGGTTAATCCTTTTCTTGTAAACGTACCTTTTACCCAGAGTTGACTTCAACAAGTTATAGTTTCCACTTCGCACCTCCTTTCTTAGCGTAGACTCAATAAATTTAGCCTTACCATCATTTGAGTGATTTATCATGTCAAGTTGGGCCAACCTGTTGATCTCACATTTCGGTAGTGTACTTATGTCTTTGAATCTCTGTCTGAAGTATTGGATCTCGTCCTTTCTCTTCACTACAATCAACTTATGATCGGCATCATATTTCCAGCTGATAATCGGACCACAACAATACTCCAAAACCTTGTAAATTTTGCATTCTATTTCATTGTCTGAGTCTTTTATATCTTCACCGTCATCCCTTCGTCTTTCAACTTCATCCACAAACACATCTTCATCATTCAGTTGCTCCTCCTTAATCTTAAAATCTTCACTATCTTCTTTATGCCTCTCTTCTTCAAACACCATACCCTCATTCAATTCATATCCTTCTTCCTCTTCACCAACTACACCAATGTAGAGTAAATTTTGCATACTCGTCAATCTTCTACATTCAACACTTGATCCGCCTCGATTGGAGGTTCATATACAACTATAGCTCTTGACAAGTCTGCTGGTTTATTGTTCTGGTTGTCATCATTGTTGGGGGGGGGGGGGGGGGGCAGGGGATAACATCATCATCATTATTATTTTCAGTATCAACATCATCTCCTAGATTCTAATGGTCTTGATCACCATCATCATCATCATCATTATCATGAAGGTCTTGATCATCGACATCATCATCATCATCATTATTACCAGAAGATCCCCCTGAACCACAGACCTTGACTTCAATTCAGCAACCTCTCGCTCTAAAGATTCGATACGTTGAGCTTGAGCAGCTATCGGATCTAATTGAGTTGATAGTAGTTGTTGTTAAGAAAGCAACAAAGCAGACTGTTCAACAAAGGAAGCTTGAAGCGATGTAAGCGAAGATAGCACTTGAGAGAGGATTCTGAAGGTACTGGATGAGAAGACGGAGGCGGCACAGACGACGTTTTCAGTTGGGTGATTGACATGAATTCTTTTCTTTGGAATCGGATCAGACACAATTACCGAATCCAAGTTAGTCTGATCTCTCCCATTTTCCATGGAGTAGTGTAACCACCTCTTCAACATCATCAAAAGGAATGTTGAAGGAATCAAATAGATGATCATGATTAAATAATCAATCGAGTCCTTTGCCTGTGAGAGCATCAGTATGTCATAAGTAGTGAAATTCAAAGTGCTCCTCTACTCTACCAGTTGCTTTATTGAATACCCTTTTGTTTGGAGAGTTGACAAAATATCCAAAAACCATCACTAGCCTTTTCACCAAACTTGGGCACTCTGTCTTTGGTGTTCATAATAGAGTACGGACATCCAAATGGTTCTAGAAACTAAAGATTAGGTTTTTGGTTATTAAGCAGCTCATTACTCGTCTTATTGTGCTTCTTAACTGTCAGCACTCTATTCAGAACATAAAAGGCTGTGTTGACTGCCTCTGCCCAAAATGTGATTGATAAATTTGAATAAGAAAGCATTGTTCTAGCAGCTTCAATAAGAGTTTTGTTCTTTCTTTCAGAAATTCCGTTTTGTTGAGGAGTTCTTGAAGCGCTGAATTGATGATGAATACCTTTTTGTAAACAAAACAGTTCCAAGTTGTGATTCTTGAACTCGGTACCATTATCACTTCTCAGTTTCTTGATCTTCAAATTGTACAGATTTTCCAGCTTAACAAACAAGTATTTCAGAATTTTTGGCGTTTCATCCTTAGTAGCGAGAAAATATACCCAATAAAATCTTGTGTAGTCATTAGTCGCTACCAAACTATAGAATTTACCACTTATACTTTGTTTACTAACCGGCCCAAACAGATCCATGTGCAACAACTCTAAGGGCGTATCAATAGAATTCACCATCTTTTGCTTATGTGACTTCTTGTGTTGTTTCCCTTTTTGGCAGGAAACACTGTGATCATTCATAGAGAACGTCTGTTTTGGAATTCCAAGCACAAGATTATGTTTAACCAAATAGTTCATCTTGCGGAAATGAATATGTCTCATACGCCCGTGTCATAATAGTGAATCTTTTTCTGAAGCCTTGGACGGCAAACACTGATATGGTTTGTTTTATACATATTTTCTATAGCCATATTGAGTCCGTTTTTTCGTAATTATAATTAATTTGATGAACTTTTGGTACTTAATCGAATTAAATTTGTATTCAGGTTCATTTAGTTGAGTTTCTTTTGAAATGGAGTAATTTGGTGCTAAAATGGAGCACAATGTTGAATATAATTTGGAAATGATAAATCGCGTCGCCATCCACCATGGATTGAGTCACCACTGTAGGAAAATAACGGCGTGATATCCTGATGTAATCGCGTCACGATTACTACCTGATCGCGTCGTGATCCTTTACAATCACGGCGCCAAAGTTAAGTTGGCCAGAAAACATTATAAATACGTATTTAAATTCATAAATTAGGTTAAGCTTTTCTTTGGACGAACTCAGACGATTTTGGCCGACTTTTGGAGATATCCTAAGTCAAGTTTGAAGGTTTTCATCTGTTCTAAGTGAGAAGATTAATTCCATACGTCATCAACATTGGTTTGTTTATTAATTATTCGATTATGAACATGATTTTGTCTATAATTTATTGTTTGACTTCACCCACCATTCTGGGCTAAGTCTTTAATGCTTGTTTAGGCTTAATTGACATGTAGTGATTGGATATTATTTTGTGATTGGATATTATTTCGTGATTGGATTTTATAGACTTTGATTTCTCGGTAACGAACGAACAACTGATATTTTTGATTGATTGTTTGATTCAAGTAGTGAACTTTATTACTTTGCAATTAGTGATAACTTTTGCGTGATATTGTTGCTTTGTCAATTGAGTAATTGATTGTGGATTCTAATTAGACGTGGTTAGAAGACTTGAATTGGTTAGTTGATTATTAATATTGGTGAACCATAACTTAGAGATATCTTGTATAGTTAATGGTTTTTATGAAAATAAGACTATTAGTTAACTTGAGATTTCATTGATTACATGATCCATAGTTAAGAGTTTTTAAATTACAAGGACACTTGGATTATATAATCTTGACTAGGTGATTGTTAAGTGACAACTTGTAATCCGAATTGTGTTTTCTAGGTGGACTGAATCTGATCTAGTGCTTAATCCAAATATCCAAAAGTTAGATGTTAAACGGTCTAAACAAGTATATCTTCTCTATTTGAGTAAAACTATCTTTTTAATTGCTTTACTTTAGTTAATTATTAGTTTAATAATCCTTCTTGACTGTTTGTCGTTAAAAGACACAAAACTCCCAATTTTTAATTTCTTTTATTTGTTTAATTATTAGATAAATTATTTGCTTAAAATACACATACATTGTTCCCTATGGAGACGAACTTAACTGGATCTTACCTTCGCTATACTATTGTGCGATTAGGTACACTTGCCTAGTTGTGTGTTAGTCCAGAAAACGATATTTTTGTTAATAAATTTTATAACGTGATTTTAGTACATCAAACACGTAAATTCTTCATTAGTAGTTTCTATCCTTCGCATATCCATAACATAGGTATCTTTCTTTCTCGGTGCACGCATCATTACCCATTCTTCACGGATAACAAATCCCGGCTTTAGAATCAAACATTCTACATATGTGAACGCCGTGGTGAACTTCTTATCCAGACTTATGACACACTCAACAGATTGTGCTGAAGTTGTTCAACATAATTCACCTTCTCAAAACTCACTTGCCTATTGGTAAGTGTTCCTTGACCTTAATCACTTCACCTTTATCTCCAGCAAAGGCAACATATCCCTCATTTATCAGCTTCACATCAGTTAATAGGGATAAATCGCATGTCATGTGCTGCGAGAAGCCACTATCCACGTACCAAACACTATCAACTACATTACCTGACTGTTGCAGCACAATAAGAGAAAAATTTAGTTATTACTGGAGACCCAATCCTTGATAGACCTGGGTCGTCCGAGATCATCCACAACAACCACATCATCAAGTTTGTAGTTTTTCAATAAATCAGGTGGGACTACTGATGTGTTGTTGTTCGATGAAGGTATAGCAGCCTTCACAGCTTTAGCTTTCTAAACCTTTTAAAGTTCGAATGATTGTTTATTACTAAAGTTGTGCATTGGATTTGGCTGTTTATTTTGCACAACATTATTAGATTTTTCAACCGGTTTGGGAGATAGTGAACTACGCCTAGAAACTGGTTTTGAAAAGGAATTTCTGTAATATGATATTCTTGGCGTTTATCTCCCAAACTTTTGTCGAGAAAGTATGTTAGTCCTTCTGGTCTCGTAGATGAATCGATTAACGAATCGTGCGGAACCGAATTCGTTAATTCTATGAAATATACGTGAAATTTAATCGAACGCACAATGTAAATAAGTTTATGTTTTATTGATGTTAATCAATTACGAAAACATATAATTAAGCTCCAAACACTCAAACTCTCTCAACTCAAATAATCGTTGCTGACGGCGCGCCAAGCGGTCGGTTATTGTCGGGCCTACTTCTTTTGAGGGAAGTGGACCCTGTCCCTGTCGTCGGCGGGACGGACAGACTGCTTGATGCGCCGATCAGTTTGAAAGTTTTTATAATTTGTAATAGCTGGGGCTCAAACTATAAGTACTACCTACTACACTGGGTGAGTAAGCAGCAAGTATAACTCGAAGTCGTTCTTCAATCGAAGCTAATTGAATGAAGTTATCGCCGAAGATAAATTGTACTTTTAGGATAGGGTTTGTGTAAAGTAGGTAGGTTTTTGTTGGGTTTTTCTAATTTAAACCAATTAAGATAAAGTAAATAACAGAATAAAAATGCGTAGTTAGTCAGGTAGATTTAGAGTGTGGCTGTTTGAAACTTCAATAACTAGAGGATATGGGATGATGTTCATTATAAAGATAATTGAAGATACAGTTGGGAGATTTACAGATAAAATACAGGTGTAAACACTAGGACCCTACTTGTTTAGTTTGAAACCTAGACAAGTCTGTCACTAAGTACCTAGGTTATCGTGATTCTGATCAGATCAGGCTGCTCAACCCCCCTCACTGTCTGGTTAGGACTAGTAACCCATTAAGGGTGCAGGAATAAGGTAACATACCGCCATTAAGGATATTCTGACCGTTCTTAACACCTAAATTTAAATGTTAATTCCTAATCGTATACTAATTATTAACTTGTCATTCTAAACTATCAGTTTTGTAGAATCTAGGATTTTAGGCATCCTGAACCACTGTTGGCCTTAGCCTTCTTTTCTAGACTCATTCTATTCTGTTTTTTAAAGCACAATTACTTCTGTCATGATCTAGACTCTCCTTGTCATCAGTTATTCGTCCCCAAGAATGCTGAACAGTGTACAATACTTTCGAGTATTTCCACAGCTATATAACCATGGGTGAACTAGTGATGTACACTACTTTTAAGTATTTCCATAACTGTATAGCCAGAGGTATATGCGGTGTATAAGACTATAGTATTTCCACGATTTTATTATTCCTAGACCATGTTCTGGATAACTAGGCAATCCACGATATTCTTAACTATGGCTTTTCCTTAGCTTCCACGGTGTACTACACCAGAGGTGTTTCCACAGCTATACTAAGTAATAAGTCGTTTTACGGTAATTTCATGGCTTTATACAACATACAGATAACTAGACTACTGTATTTAGAGGTGATCAGTTTCTAAACCTAAAGTAGTAGCCACGCGAAGAACTGAAAAGGGTGGTCCATAACTAGGTTGTTGATGCATATTTGTTATGTCTGTCAGTTGGTCTTAGCTTGTAATAGTTTGTTAAGTAATTACGAAGTTTTGTCTATTATTAGTATATTACAATATTTGTTTTAGGCGACACAAGGCCTGTGTCGCTTATGCGACACAAGGCTTGTGTCGCATGAACTGGCTGTGCGACACAGAGCTTGTGTCGCAGGTCAGTTTCGGTTTCCCTATAAATAGAGAAGTTCGGCCTCATTTGTGGGGTTGACGAATCCAGGGTTCCAGAGAGCATTTGTAAAGCATTTCAGTGTATTAAGCTAATTGGCAAATATATCTATATACAAGTTGATTTGCATTTGATTCGTTTGTGTTTTACGTACTTTATACAATTGTTTGAATTCCGCCTCTCGATTGTTTGTGTTGATCCGGTTAGGTCCAAGACAAGGGAATCTACAAGTGGTATCAGAGCCATAATCTACGGATTTGGTGTTATCGGATCGTGTTAGTACGTGTTTTCGGTTAAAAACGACTAGTTTTTGAAATTAAATCTTTGCATTTCAGGTTAAGGATCAATATTCTAGCGTTTCTGGAAGTTTTTGGTGATTACATTCGTCCATTGTTCGTGATTTTTCGTTAGGGTTACGGAAGTTTGCGAATTTTAAGGTTTTCTACCGCAGCTCTCCTCGACATTGCGACACAAGCTGCGACACAGCCTCTGTCGCATTTAGGGTTTCTGCGACACAAAACCTCTGTCGCTTTTAGGGTTTCTGCGACACAATCTTCTGTCGCGTGTAGGTTTTAAGCGACATCAGCAAGCGACACAAGTTTGAAAGTTGCGACACAAAGACTGCGACACAATTTAATCTTGCGACATAAAAGTTTGCGACACAAATCTTGTGTCTCCTGTTTAGCTGTTACTAATCTCTTTGCGACACATCCTTTGTGTCGCCAGTTGACTTAGCGACACAACCCTTGTGTCGCATAACAGTTTTGTTTGTTCTTTGTGTGTTTTTTTTGCAGGTTATCAAAATGGCATCTTCTTCATTACAACGAGTTGGAGATCTACTCAAGCAGAACTCTGCCAGTTGGAAGTACGAATAAACCACCCATGTATACTGTCGGGATGGATTACGCGTATTGGCGTCAACGCTTAGAAGCGTTTGTTTCTTTTAATGATCCCGAAATGTGGGTTGCTTTAACTGAAAGATACGAACGTCCTGTCAGTCCGGGAGTGTATACTGGTTCTGCACCATTAAAACCAATTAAATCAATGACTCCTGAGGAACGCAAAGCCTTTGAAAATGATAAAAAGGCTCATTCTGCAATTACCATGGCATTACCACCGTCAATCCTCAAGCAATTTCGACATCTGGAAATTGCGTATGATTTGTGGAAGGCATTTGAGAAAAGATGTGGCGGTAGTGAACAATATAAACAGAATAAGTTGCGTTTAGTCAAGAAACAGTATGATGTATTCGATATTCTTCCAAACGAGTCTCTTTCTGACTTGTTTTCTAGATACTCACAGTTGGTTAGTGAGTTGATAGAAAGGGGAATAACTCTGGACAAAACCGAAATAAATAAAAAACTTCTTGAATCTCTACCTGATAAATGGGATACAAGAGTTTTAATGATGGAAAAGGATCCAGACATTTTGAATATGTCTCTTGATGATCTTATTGGTCAGCTAGAAGCTGATCTTTTGGACATGCAAAGGAAGGAAACAAAATCTACTGCAAATGTCCAAAATCCTAAGATCTACGGAGTGGATGTTTCATCAACTGGAACATCTGGCTCAGCATTCTTGGCTGGTGGAACTGGTGGCTCTTCTAGTCATCAACCAAGTGTTTCTTCTGGTGGGTCTTACTTTCAACCACCAAGTCATCAAGGGCCTATTCCTGCAGCTACACAAGATCATGCTGCACTTTTTTCGGCGTTGCTATCCGCCTATGATGACTTTCTCTGCAAGAAAGCTGGTTCCATGGACTTGACAGAGGAAGATTTTCGTCAAATAGATGATGACGAACTGGAACGTATGGACTTAAGGTGGAACTTGGCTATGCTTACTCGTAGAGCCAAGACCTATTTTAAGAAAACAGGAAAGAGATCGCTGGAGGACCCGAATGATAAGGGTCTGGGATTCAACAAGAGCAAGGTTAAATGCTATAAGTGTCACAACTATGGACACTTTGCTCGTGAATGTGAAACACGACAGCCCTCCTCTGGTTTCACAAGGCCTTCTCAGAACAATTCTACAGAGAAGGCTAAAGCTGAAGAAAAGGCAATGGTATCGGCTGCTTTAATGTTGTCAGATGAAGCGTTTGACTGGTCAGAACAAGCTGATGATGACCAACAGAACAAAGCTTTCATGGCCAACATTCATGAGGTTGATAATGAACCTTTGTCTTGTATTTCATGCATTCAATTAACAGGACAAGTAAACAGGTTAAGAGAGGAAAATGAACGTCTTATCGCTAACATAGAACAATTAACTGCTTCAAATAATATGTTAAAAGATAATGATAAGGTTTGTGATAAAAAGCTAAAAGCTATTTTTGAAGAAAAGAAAGAGCTGAAAGCCAAAATTTTTGAACAGCAAGATGAAATAGGAAGCTATGTTAATATGCTTTCCTTCGTAAAGAAACAACTTGCTGATTCTCAGGCTGAAGTTCTTGAGTTGAACAGAAAATTATCTAACTTTTCAACTTCCCCTCTAGTCTTTGATGAGATCCTTCAGGCACAAAGAAGTGATACGAAAAGCAAGGCTGGACTTGGTTTTCATCAAGTTCCGCCTCCTAAAAATTATTTTCCCATGCCTCTTAAGGATGACATCACTGAATTTATGCCAAATTTTTCAAAGACGGCAATAAATCCTGTGAAATTTGCTCCTGTCAAAATAAGTAAGCCTGTGAAAAATCAGGCTGAAAAGGTTAAAGTAACTGATGATCAACCCAACACTAGTGAGCCTGAACCTGTTAAGGCAAAACCTAGTGAGCCTGAGATTGTTAAGGCTCAAGAGGTTAAATCTGTTGAATCAGTTACTGTTTGTGTCAAGGCTGAGTCAGTTAAGCCTTCTGATGTTTGTGAGTCTGTTGTAAACAAGGCTTCGAGTGATTCTCCTGTTATTTTAAAGGAGATTGTTAAAATTGAGGATATAACCGAAGAGGAGTACTCAAAGGTTGAAAAGGAAAATGTAAAGCCAAACAATGTAATTATAACTAATGAATCTTCAGTCATGGCTTTAAGTGGAAAAGGCAAAGCTAAGGCTGAGCCTGAAAAGAAGATTTTGAAAATCAAAGAAAATATTAAAAAACATCAAACTTCTTCTAAATCCACTGTTTTCTCTAAACAAGTGTCAAATACAACATGCTCACATAAGTGTGCATGTGCCTTTGATATTTCTTTCAACCATCCTCATAGGTTTGTTCCAAAATTTCAACTATCTATTGAGAAAAGATCTTGTTTCTACTGCAAGAAACAAGGTCATTTAATAAATGATTGTCCGTTGCTTGCTAAAAAGCGGTCTGGGAAAGGTGTACCTAAAAGTTCTAAAATTAAAACTTCTTCAGTTAAAGGTTCACGTTCTCCCTCACCCGCTAAGAAAATCAGCAAGGTTGAGCCAACCAAATCATCAATTACTAAGCTCAATGTTGTTGACAAGCAACCTTCCAAACCTAAAAAGGTTTGGAAAGTGAAAGAATCATCAACTGATTCTACATCCAACAGTGTCACATCAATCAATACTTCTGATATGTTTAAAAATAAAATTTTGACTGATGTGATCATTGTGGATGATGCGTCTGGAGTCCCCAAGTCTGTAAAGGCTTGGGTCTCCGTTACTAATTAACTTCTTTTCTTTTGGTGCTGCAGCAACCTGAAGCCGTCCTAAATAGCAAATGGTATATCGATAGTGGTTGCTCGCGGCACATGCCCGGCAATATATCCCTGCTTTCCGATGTTCATGTGTATAATGGGGGATATGTTGCTTTTGCTGGTGACAAAGGAGGTGTAATTTCTGGCCAAGGCACACTCTCAAACGGCAGAGTGAGCTTTGAAAAAGTTAATTTTGTAGAACAACTGCAACACAACCTTCTTAGTGTATTGCAAGTTTGTGATAAATCATACACTAATGTTTTCACGAAAAATGAGTGTTGCATTCTGAAGCCGGGATTTGTTATTCCTGAGGAGTGGGTGCTACTGAGGGCACCTCGAGACAGAGACACGTACATTCTGGATATGCGTACTGTTGAAACAAAACAGCAAACGTGTTTTCTGTCTAAGGCTAATGAAAAAGAATCCTTGTTGTGGCACAGACGAATGGGTCATATGCATTTTCGTAAAATGAATTATCTGGTTAAAAATGATCTTGTGCGTGGTGTACCGAAGCAATCATTCGGGCTTAATGATCATTGCGTTCCCTGCCAAAAAGGGAAACAGCACAAGAAGACCCATAAGTCAAAACTGGTCAACTCTGTTGAAAAGCCATTGGAATTACTACACATGGACTTATTTGGACCAGTGAGCAAGAAAAGTATAGGTGGAGCATGGTACTGTTTGGTGGTCACTGATGATTACTCGAGGTTCTCTTGGGTTTATTTTTTGGCCTCCAAGGATGAGACTGCTGAAATCCTTATCTACTTGTTTGACAAGCTGGAAAATTTGTGCAATCTAAAGATCAAGAAACTGAAAAGTGATAACGGTACGGAATTTAAGAACTCTACACTAGGTCTTTTCTGTTTAAAGAAAGGCATTGATCATCAATTCAGTGCTGCCAGAACTCCTCAACAAAATGGAGTTGCTGAACGTAAGAACAGGACGCTCATTGAAGCTGCTCGGACTATGTTAGCTGATTCAAAACTGCCTATCACATTCTGGGCAGAAGCGGTCAACACCGCTTGCTACATACTAAATCGAGTGTCTATGGTTAAGAAACGTAATAAGACCTGTTATGAGCTCTTCAACAACCGTAAACCAAATTTACAGTTTCTTGAGCCATTCGGGTGTCCTTGTATGATTATGCACACAAAAGAACGAGTGGCTAAATTCGGTAGCAAATCGAGTGAAGGCTATTTCTTGGGTTTTTCAAATAATTCACCTAATAAGCGTGTGTATAACAAAGTCACTAAGAGAGTGGAGGAACATTTTGAGGTAACATGTCTTCGTTATACTCAACCTTCACAAGGTTCAGGGCCCGAATTTTTGTTCGACTATGACAGTATGTTCGACTCTTTCAAACTTCCTGCTGAAGATGAAGTTGAACAGGTGGTGACAATGCTTCATGGACTTGATATATATTCTGATGTATCCAAGTCTCCTACAAAAACACCACCACCTCCTTCTCAAACTACTGAACCAGATCAAGATCCTGATACAGATCCAGATATGCCAGCTTTATCAGATGGTGAAGTAGAACCTATCACAGAGGTACTTGAAGAGACTTTAGTCTCTGGGGGAGACGATACAAATTTGGAAACTGTCATTGAACCTGAAGAGATTCCAAGTAGCCGTGTCAATGTGAATCACCCGGTAGAAAATATTATTGGTGATTTACACGATGGAGTCAGAACCAGAGGGCAAACAGAGTGCCAGTTAGCTCAAATGGAGTCATGCTTTCTTTCTCAAATTGAACCGAAAAACATTAAGGAAGCATTGACTGATTATCACTGGGTAGAAGCCATGCAAGAGGAGCTCCAACAGTTCAAAAAGTTAGAAGTTTGGGAGCTGGTTAAACTACCTCAGGGATTCTATCCGATTGGTACTCGCTGGGTTTATCGAGTCAAGAAAGATGACCGTGGCGTAGTTGTGAAGAATAAAGCTCGTCTGGTGGTTCAAGGTTTTACTCAGATTGAAGGATTGGATTATGACGAGGATTTTGCTCCGGTTGCGCGTTTAGAGTCAATACGGATATTTCTTGCTTACGCTTCATTCAAGAAATTTCGTGTCTATCAATTGGATGTAAAGAGTGCGTTTTTGTATGGGAAGATCAACGAAGAGGTTTATGTGAAACAACCTCCTGGTTTCGAAGACTCAGTGCATCCTGATTACGTCTACAAACTCGATAAAGCATTGTATGGTCTTCATCAAGCTCCAAGGGCTTGGTATGAAACGTTGTCTCAACACCTGCTCACCAATGGTTACACTCGTGGGCAGATTGATTCAACTCTTTTTATCAAAAAGACAGGAAACGATTTGTTGCTTGTGCAGGTATACGTGGATGATATTATTTTTGGATCGACCAATGAGGTGTTGTGCAGAGATTTCGAAAAAGTCATGAAGTCTAAGTTTGAGATGAGTGCAATGGGAGAACTAAAATTCTTCCTTGGTGTTCAAGTCGAGCAGTCTGATAAAGGAATTTACATTCATCAGACAAAATATGTCAAGGACATCTTGACAAAATATCAGATGCTCGATGCTCGACACTATGGAACTCCCATTGACATCAGTCACAAACTTGGACCTGTTGATGATGAAGACGATGTTAATCAGCGTGACTATCGTTCAATGAAAGGATCGCTTATGTACCTCACAGCATCTAGGCCGGACATATTATTCGCTGTGTCTATCTGTTCTAGATATCAAGAAAAGCCCAAAACTTCTCATGAAAAGGCTGTCAGACGCATATTAGGTTATCTTAAGTGGAGACCCTCTGTAACAACCATCAAAAATATCAGGTTAACACTTAACTTAATCTCCACCTAAATCTGGGCCTGACCTTCTTAAGGGTTTAAGTTAATACTGCCCGTACAAAGATAAGTTAATACTGTTTCAAATGGTTAGTACTGCTAGTAGGAGTTTCGACTGTTAGTAATGTTTCTACTGCTTTCGTAAAAATCAAAGTTTCTACTGCTTTCATAGTTACCACTGCTGGTACAATTGTCCGTTCCCACTGCTAGCACAAATATCTCAGTTAGTACTGCTAGCACATACTTCAGTTTCCACTGCTAGCACATACTTCAGTTTCCACTGCTAGCACATACTTCAGTTTCCACTGCTAGCGCATACTTCAGTTTCCACTGCTAGCACAATTACCACTGTTTCTACTGTTAGCACTGTACCCGTTGGTTACCACTGCTTGAGTTTCTACTGGTAGTCGAGTTACTACTGCTCTCATTGTTTCTACTGCTTGTGTTACCACTGCTAGTTCAGTTTCTACTGCTGGTGAGTTTCTACTAGTAGTCGAGTTACTACTGCTCTCATTGTTTCTACTGCTTGTGTTACCACTGCTAGTTCAGTTTCTACTGCTAGTGAGTTTCTACTGGTAGTCGAGTTACTACTGCTCTCATTGTTTCTACTGCTTGTGTTACCACTGCTAGTTCAGTTTCTACTGCTGGTGAGTTTCTACTGGTAGTCGAGTTACTACTGCTCTCATTGTTTCTACTGCTTGTGTTACCACTGCTAGTTCAGTTTCTACTGCTAGTGAGTTTCTACTGGTAGTCGAGTTACTACTGCTCTCATTGTTTCTACTGCTTGTGTTACCACTGCTAAGTAGTTAACACTGCTAGCACAAATCACCATTTCCACTGTTAGTACAAATTAGCACTGCTCTTAATAGTTACTACTATTCATTATTACAACTGTTTGTTACCACTGCCAGCTCAGTTTCCACTGTTAGCTCAGTTACTACTGCTAGTCAGTCTCCACAGCTAGACCAAAGTTTATACAGTAGGCACACTTATATCACGAACAAATCATGAAAAACTTAGTATCAACCTACGGTTAGAGATATGCTTAAACGATTTTAAGACCAATCAAGTGTTACCCACACACACACAGCAAACCCTCCTACCCGATATAAAAGTATTTTTTTTAAGTAATATTAAAAGATAGGTAACCATTCGTATTTTGTAAAAAGGAACTTTAAGATTTGAAATAGAGTTAAACCGTGCACGCAAAAAGGGTTATGATTACCTCTTTTCTCTCAAAAACGGCCAGCAAACCAATTTTCCATAAAACCTAATCAATTAACTTACACTCCCCATAAATCACCTCCACCCTCACCCAATCAAACTCCCTGACATTAATCATATACACTCTACCCCTTATTCCTTTTGTATCAAACGGCAGATTCACATACACACACTTACTCAAACACTTTCACCCATTTTCTCTCAACTCTTCCAACACATACATCCGGTTTTAACATAACACTCAACATATTCATCACATCTCACCCAGTAAACGGTCACTCCAGCATACTTGCTAAATCTCAACTCTTGGTGGACAGAAACTTATCACTCCACGCCCATATTCCTGGTCGAAAAGGTAATCATAAAGTGCAAGAATGTTTACATTCTATTCTGCACAACCCACTTACTTTCATTCCATTTACTGTTACATTCTATAATATAAGTGCATTAGGGTTTTACACCTGAAAGTCTATAGTATTTCTGTATAAAAACACTCCTAAAAACTATTCAAATATTTACATCCGGTTTATAAAAGTTATGTGTTTTTGGTAAAATAAGAAAGTTGGACAACTTCCTGTCCAGATTTTTAAGTTAGCTTTGGACAACCGCATTTCCCTCTATTCCTCATAAAAATGACGACTCTAAACTGAGAAGAACTTACTTCAAATCTTTCACCAAAACCTAAACCATACACCAACGACCTAGCATTTTGAGGTGTATCAAGAGATGCCCAGAAACTGTTAAAGCTTTGCTAAAAGGAGTCACAAAACCAACTACAAACCCTGGGCAGATTTATTATTTAAAACCGTGGGTAACCAATTTGTACAAACTATTATATTAAAGCATATCACTAGACATTAATGAACACTTTACTACTGGACTAGGTCTCGGTTCAAGCATCTCTTCAGTTTGCAATATTCTCACAGCTTTACCCGTTAACTCAACTCACAAAGGTGAGTTCACTGTCCCCCTTTTCTGATTTCTATTTTGGGGCTGAAAAGCATGCTTATACATCTTACCAACTTGGTTTTGCTCTTTATTCACTTACAAAATTGTTGATATACAAATTTTATGCGAATTGGAGTATGTCATATTGTTATGCTTGAGTGTTATTGCAAAGTCCCCAGGAACTCACACTACTAATTAACTCGTGGCTACGAGCCGTGGGTATTATGGGTAGCATGCTATTTAGGGTAGACCACCCCTCACTCACACTTCAACGTGGGTGCATAATATCACCTTTACTCATGTTAGTTGAAGAACATGGAGCTATAGGGGCAAACCTCGGTCGGATAATCGGATTAGTAGTGGCCTCAAGGCATGAACATATACTTACTTATTTCTCCAATTCTTTTCACATTGATTTATTTATGCCCCCGATTGGGCAGTAATTATGTCCCCGATTGGACAGTATTCGTGTCCCTGAATTGGACAAAACTTTGGTCCCCGATTGGACCAACTACTTGATTTATTGGTAATAAAACTGTGAGCTCATCAACTATGGCCATAGTTGACTCTTTTTGTTTTGACATGCTTTTCAGGAGAACGTAGGTAAGGATGGATCGTATGTGGGCAAGTGCATGGAATCATGATTAATCAAGCTTTAATACATGGATATTTTGAAGAAAACCTTCACGATATTTATTTGTAACAATACTTTTATAACAATGTATAAACTGATGTACCTTTAGTTGTTTTAAGACAACTTCTAAATTATGGTATTGTTGCTACATCTTTGTGTTGTGAATCCCTTAGCTGTTACACCTCGTGTTTCCGCTTTAGCGGGGTGTGACACCCTCCTTGGGTCTCTGGTATTCTAATGAAAACGATTTTGCTCTAACTGCTTTTTCAGATTCGGATTATGGTGGCTGCTCAGTGGACGCGAAGTCCACAACTGGAGGATGTCAGTTTCTTGGAAGCCGAATAGTCTCGTGGCAGTGCAAGAAGCAGACAACTGTCTCTACATCAACTGCTGAAGCAGAATACATTGCTGCTGCCAGTTGCTGTTCCCAGGTTCTCTGGATTCAGCATCAAATGCGTGACTATGGGTTACTTCTAACTCTTACTCCTATTCATATTGATAATTCAGCTGCTGTATCCATCATACGCAATCCCGTACAGCATTAAAAAACAAAACATATTGAAATTCGTTATCATTTTATACGGGATTGCTATGAGAAGCACCTAATTGAGCTTGTCCAAATCCCTACTCTTAAGCAAAACACAGATCTTTTCACAAAAGCTTTCTCTCGTAGTCGATTTGATGAGCTAGTCTCTATGATTGGAATGGTGAGTCTGGGCAACGCTTAACTCTCCATTTCTGGTCAGAATTATCCTTAGACTTGGTAAAAAAAAAAAAAAAATGCAACTGCCATTCTTTTTACTTGTTAGTATTAAAGAAATGCAATAGTTGCAACATTGTTAAAATAGACGTTGAATTGTGTCTGTAAACAATTGGGGAAATGATAGTACATCAGGAGACATGCATAAAATGAAATTTTAAGGTTTATGTTTGATGTGTCAGTAGATTTATCTAGCATACTTGAAATACCTTTTATAAATATTAGCTTCATCAAATGATGTATTGGTAGGCATTTGTTCTAAAGTTACTAAGAAGCTTAACTTTCAAATATGCATATTACTTTATATAAAGACATATTAATATGTATGACATTAAGTTAAAATAAGGGCAAAAATGTCCAAAATATTTTAACGCTTCGTCTTAATATTTGGATAATAAACATGTTATGATCTAAAATATAGGGTCGTTGTATGGTGTTATCTGGGGGAATATATTAGTTGTCTCCTCTGTTGTATGAAAATACAGACCTGGTTTCATCTAATATATTCTTGAAAAGAACTTAGGTACGTAGTCTATGTTAAGTTATAGACAATTATTGCGTACCCGTGGCATATCTAAATTCTAAAATATAATGTACATATGTACAAGAAAAATTATAAAAAGATTGCCTAGTACTGGTTTGTGTTAAACTATGGTACTCTGTTGTACGAAAGTACAGATCTGTACCCTCTAGTTTAAATTGTTCAGACTGGTGTTTGTTCAACCCAAACTATTGCTTATGTGACTCTGTTGTACGAAAGTACAGACCTGTCACTGCTATCTTAGTTCTAAAGATACGTTCATACCCTTACCTTCTATAAAGAAATTACTAACATGTTTTGATTTCAAATGTATATCTTAATGTGAGTTATATAATATAATATGCATGCTAATAATAACACAAGTGATTCATCTTACTATGAGCTGACATCATACACTTAAGTATAAATGTTTAAGATGGATGAAATATCAATAATCGTCTTGAACTAGTCTTTATAACAGGTGATTTAAATATGCTAAGTAAATTTAAAGTGGACAAACATACTAACAATCGAAATAAAGTTTACTATTTCCAAATTTTTGCATGTTATCCTGATATGATTCCTAAAGCAGACTTAAACAATTTCGTCACCAAAAAGATTTTACGTTTTGTTTTCGTTGATTGCAAAATCGAATCAACGGTTTGTATTTTATAGTTTTATCTTTAGTTTATCCAAGTCTCTGAGATAATATCAAATTGACTCTCGAGTGTAACCTTTAAAAATAAAATCAATCTACAAAAATTGTCCCTGGTGCGACACAACTCTTGTGTCGCAATGCGACACAACCCTTGTGTCGCAAGCCATGTCGCATCTTGTGTCGCTATACAGGGTTGAGGCATAAAAGCCGGACCCTACCTCTCAGTCGCTACACGATTTTGCGACACAAATAGCGACACAAGACAAATACTGCGACACAACCACTGCGACGTTATTTCAATTTGATTTTCAATCTTCGGCCGTGTTTCTTTGCAATCCATTCCGTGCTTCTTGTTCTCCTCATCTTTCTCGACTTATAGGTACCATTTTTACCCAATTCCACCGTCTAATTTTGTTTAATCGTTGAATGCAACATTCGGTTTGTTAGGGTTTTTGGTTTGGGGTAAAATTGGACACGGGATATGTTGCTAACATGTTAGCACTCATGGTTTTATGCTCTTCATACATTGGCGCATCGTTTGGTGTTCTAAATTTCAAAAACCCCAAAAAAAATTCTTCGGGTTTTTCTGGGTTGCATCTGTTCGTCATTGCGACACAATATGCGACACAAGCCCTTGTGTCGCACTTGTGTCTGTAGCATTGCTGTCTTGCGACACAAGCTTTTGTGTCGCTTATTTAGCGACACAAGTTGTGCGACATAAGCTTTCTGTCGCTGTGATTCAATTCAATTAATTTATTGCAAAATGCGACACAACCCTTGATGTCGCACAACTTGTTAGCGACACAACCCTTGTGTCGCAGATAGCATTTTTGTGAAAAATAATTTTCTATGTACATTGATGCTAACGCTTTTCGAGCTATATTTTTTGTGTATGTAGCTATGGCAGGTATCAACGTTAGTGTAAATGATTGGGAGCCGAGGCACAACATAGTAGCTTTTCTCGAGGATGATCGGGATTCGGCCGCGCCTTTTAGGCCGATGATTGCGTTCTTACGCCGTTCCCGCATTTATACCGCCATCTCCTCCAATGCCCCTATTTACAAGGATCAAGTTGGTTCCTTCTGGGACTCAGCTGTGATCAACTTTGATATGCCAGTCCCGCGTATTATTTCCAGGGTAGATGACAGAGAAGTGGTTATTACGGAGCAACTGCTACGGGAGTTTTTTGGTTTTGCTGATCACCCGGATTTGCCAATTCGGTTCTCCAACACGTTTATCAACGGCGGCATGCTCCGTCTAGGTTATCCGGGTATCCCTCGAGATCAATACCGGAAGGCCAACCTCACAAAGGTCTGGAGGTACCTCATGCATATCATGATCGTATGCCTCTCCAGCAGGAAGGCAGGATTTGACGGCATGAGCCATTCTACGGCTTCTGCCATGCTGGCTCTCGTATACAACAAGCCCTTCAACTTCTCAGGCTATCTTTTTAAAGCAATGGTTGAAAATGTCCATGCGGGGGACAACCGATGGAACTTATACCCCCGTTTCATCCAGCTGCTTATCAATCATCTTCTTCCAGGGGTGCCGGTGATTGCTGCTCATCGTTTCCGTCAGACTCCGATGAACACACGGATTTTTGCCATTTGTGCTCAAAACGCCAAAGGTGTCCCTGTACCAGAAGATGTTCCTTTATTTGGACATATCATCAATGAAGGATATCTCCCTCCAGCTGACGACAATTTTTTGGATACTCCTGCTGCTCCTCCACAGCCAAAGGATCTTTTTGTCAATGTGCCTGTACAAGCAGAAAATCCTTAGCTTGAGGCAATTTTGGACGACATTGAGACTTTTGGTCATGTTGAACATCTTGAAGGAGAAAACGTTCAGGCACAAGAGCCGCGTATTGTCGAAGACATGGCTGCCAGCTCTTTTGATGGTGGCTCCACTCCACCAACTTCCCCTCGGATAGTCCCTTCCGAGACTTCGTTGGAAAATATTCGTCGTTTCGATTTAAGACGCTTTAAGCGTATTCAACGACGCAAAAGGGTAGGGACAGGTTATGTGCGACCTGATGTGGGCAAAAGGCCTCGTCAATCAGAACCTACGGATGACGATTGGGTGCCTCCGATGGTTCGTCAACGTCAATCGGCTCCAACTTCTTCTTCCACGCCACGGGTCGACATTCCCCGTGTGAATTTTCCTGTCCAACCTCTCCCGTCTGTCATTCAAGAATTAATGAGGCGGTTGGACACGATGCAGCAAACGATGACATCCCAAGCTGCATTAATTCAGTCACAATCTGCGGTTCTGGAAGCTCAAGCTGCACAGATTAAAGATTTAGAGCTGCAGACTGCCAGAGTTCCCATTTTGGAGACTAGGGTCTTAGAATTAGAAGCCCTAGCTGTAGTTTCGGGGGAGTCAGGCCTGCGTGCCATTGAAACAACAACTACGACTTCCGCCGGAACACAGACAGTAGATGTAAATAATTCAGACATTAATGAAAATTTACTTTTAGATTATTTTGCATCGTCTGAAAACATTCCAGGTCAACCGACTCCTATAGCGGTAGATTACTCTGAAGCAAATATCACGTATCTACAAAGCTTAATAAATCCGGTGAATAATGATGATATATCTTATGACTTTGAGGATGTTGAGGTTGAACCGGAGATTCCCTCAGATGAAGACGTGTATGAAAAGTCAAATCGTCCGGAATCTCCTATTGAAAGACAAAGTGGGCCTACTCATGCTCAACCAGAAGAACCGTATGATCCTGATGCACCTATCATCGAATCGGATTCTTCTGATGATGAAAATGAACTAGCCTCCGAACCGTTGCCATCAGTACAGTCCAAGCCTGTTGTGAAATATCGAACTGTGGCTGTGGCGTCTTCAATTTGTAAATCTTACAAAGTTCGAGGAGATTTCACTGGTCTAATTTATAGTTGGAAATTCGATGCTGAAAGCTCTCTCATTTTAATTAAAAGAAAGGATGGCGTTCAATACTTTCGGCCAAGATTCAATTGCATCAGCACTTTGCCGAAGGTTGAACTTAATCGTCTTGCGCAATTAGAATTGGTAAATAATTCAAATGATTGTCGAGGCGCTTTTATTCAAAAGGTTCTTAGAAAAGAGATCTATAGCAGACACTATGTATGGATAAGACCTGAGCTGGGAGTTCGCTATCGTTTCAAGAAGAAGTTAGATCCAAGAACTCAAGAGTCTATTGTGAAGTATAAATATCCGCCAGCTGCAAGTCTGAAATCGGTTCCACTTGAGAAACTACCACTAAATTTGTTAAAGAAATTTAGATATTGGTGGTACGACCCGAAGACTGGTGAAGCCGTGATTGAATATCTAACTGAGAGAGACAAGGAACAGGGTCCGGGAGAGTGGATCTATTCTCAACAATTAAGAGGTTCAATTGTTCGTGTTTTTGATCCTATAAGCCTCATCAATTTAACGAAATATGACTTAAGAGTCCTTCATGCCAACAAGATTCAGCATTATGTTATTGATCAAGAAGAGGCTCTGAAGTTTCAAAAGATTGTTGAGATTTGTTTGAAAATGGGAATACATGCTGGTGGCACATTCCCAGCAGGCTGGAGTTGAGTGAAGATTTTTGAAGACCAAGCTGAAGACACGGGGGAGTTTGTTGATGCATATTTGTTATGTCTGTCAGTTGGTCTTAGCTTGTAATAGTTTGTTAAGTAATTACGAAGTTTTGTCTATTATTGGTATATTACAATATTTGTTTTAGGCGACACAAGGCCTGTGTCGCTTATGCGACACAAGGCTTGTGTCGCATGAACTGGTTGTGCGACACAGAGCTTGTGTCGCAGGTCAGTTTCGCTTTCCCTATAAATAGAGAAGTTCGGCCTCATTTGTGGGGTTGACAAATCCAGGGTTCCAGAGAGCATTTGTAAAGCATTTCAGTGTATTAAGCTAATTGGCAAATATATCTATATACAAGTTGATTTGCATTTGATTCGTTTGTGTTTTACGTACTTTATACAATTGTTTGAATTCCGCCTCTCGATTGTTTGTGTTGATCCGGTTAGGTCCAAGACAAGGGAACCTACATAGGTCTAGATACATGATAAATTTAAACATACCATAGTTTAATAATTTTCAATTATATATTTTTAAAGATTAATTGAACATCATCCCTACTTCAAATTATCTACATTTCAACAACCACAATATTACACTACTTAATAAACATGGCAATAAATGAATCGCATACAATATAATCATGCATAATAAATTTAAACATAATAAAAGTATGAGAGAAAATAGATATCACCCGGAAATTAAGCAGAATAATATAGAGAATATCTTAGCGTTGCACCAAGTATTCTTACACCTTGAACCGTGATTATAAAGCTAGCTCCTCTACTCTACTACTAACCGACTAACTAATCTCTTCTAGAGAGAGAAACTCTAGAGAGAGAAACAAAGAAAGAAAAATAAACGAAGACGAAAAAATGAGAGTGTATGTAGAGATGTGGAGGTGTTGGTGAAGAAGTTGATAGATTGATTGTGAGAAATGGTGGATGGAAGGTGTATTTATATTAGTTTCCCAACCGTATTTCTCAACCGTATTTTCGCCTTCAAATTTCCAACTGTATTTCTCAAGCGAATAAAAATCATCAAAAATACGGGCAAGCACCAAAATACGGGAGAGTTTGGCCGTTTACGGAAGGGAACCAACCGTATAAGGGAGGGACCCAACCGTATACAGTTGAGCTTTGCCATATACGGCTGCGCATGGGCCGTATACGGTCTAGACAGGCCATATACGGTCTGTGCTAGGCCGTATACGGTCTAGCTCAAACGTATACGGTTGAGCTCAACTATATTTCGGTTCTTCGGTTCTTCGTTTCTTCGTTTCTTCGTTCGATCGTATATTTTGCGTCGTTTATCCGTTTTGAGCGATTCTTACGTCCACGTTCTCGTAATTTCCTAACGAACAAAATGACACCAATTAGAGGCCGTATCTTGAAGTTTAGGTCGTAGGTCATTGAAAGGAACGTAAACGAATACCGTTGGTCATTTAGGCTTTGTTTTTCACGTTTTTCGTATCATATTTAGTGAATTTATAAACACCACTCCGTTTTTACTTAGTTAAAAAAATATAATAATTAAAGACATTATTGGCTATTTGATCAATTCTTTTTGCTGCTGAGTCAGAGTAGCTGTAATAGAATCCCACCATGACATAGCCTGACTCTTCAAAGTTGAACTGCATATGGAACTTTAACCTCTTCCTCATACCTGCAAACCTCAAATTTCCTTTCCACATCTCGTAACCAATCTGATGTGACTGAAGGATTTGAACTCCCATGATACTCGGAAGGTTTACTAGACATAAAAGTTTTAAATGAACAAATCTTTTGTTGCTGTTGCTGATAATAAAATGGCAATGAGGTGGATATCTGCGAGGTTGACACAAGGGGAGGTGGAATAGTGCTGATAGTATGCTGTTGCAATGGCACAGGTTGTTGAGAAGATCCAGCCTGTTGATCTTGTAAAACTCGTTGTCTAAAACCTCTGAGTTCCTGTAAAACTCTCTGTCTGTTTCTTCACCAGCTAAAAATGTAGTACCAGTATGCCCAAGTCTATCATCATGATTACTAGGAGGAGGAACATCAGTCTAAGAGGCATTGTTAGGGGTAATGGTCGGGTGCTCGTTATCTACCATATCTGTACTCAAAACAACATCTCATAATTCATTAATCGTTAGTACCTAACATACTACCTGATTCACATATAATACTAAATCCCACCTTAGAATGTTTGACTAAGCACAAAATCAGATTTGGGATTGAACACTTTACCAATGTCCAATTCACCCAAACCTAAGCTCTGATACCAAACTTTGTAACACCCTCCTCTTCGTATGGTATAAAATATTTTTTTATTTCGGAAGCGTAGGTCAAAACATATATTGCATTAATAACATTTTATAAAATGTACATATATATTGTTTAAAACATCGTACATAACCAGGTGTTACATAATTTCAACTTTCATTTAAGTTATCAAAAACATATCAGAGTTGCCAGCTGGTCAAACATTCCTTTCAAACATAATCTTCCTGCCCGCCCATTTCAATCATGACCTGAAGGGATTAAGGTGGGGGATTAGCACAAAGCTAAGTGAATGAATGTGAAACTAACAGTTCAACTTAGCATAACAATCTGTTTACATCAATTAATCGTAAACACATATCGTCAAAGAGGATCGGTGGTTTTTGAGGAACCCTGAAGCCGCGGTGGCCCTCAAAGAACGCTTATCACAATCTGTATTGGCCTATACAGAATATACCGATAACTTGATATTACCATTTCACAACACAGGTTTTAATACAACACATGTACAAAACCCTGTATCTGTAATTCTGTAATAACCAAGTCCAACAATCTGTTGACTTCTTTAATAACAACCAATGCCCGAAGGCCACATTGCACGTAGATTCATAATCAGCAAATCAGACTAAACAGTCTATCAATTATATCTACGTTTACTTGTTGCAACCAAACCGTTACAACCAAATCAAACTTGTGAGTTCCAGATCCACTCACCTGTCAGTCTCAGTCCAACAACTCAGAAGTCTAATGTTACTGAGTCTTCTGCTGATCTGAGACTACAACAAATAATGAGTTAGTAACGCATTCCATAATCATATAACATATTTCAATACATAGTATCGAAATGATAAACAATTACCAAGTTATAACAATGCACTTATATAATTATTTACTCAATCATCATAATAACATATTTAAGCGAACAAGCAAATCCCTGAAGTCTAAGAGACAAAAGTTCAATCCGAAGTGAGACCAGAAAATCCCGAAACGAGGTTTAAAACTGAAAAATACCAATTTCGACCCTAAGATGACCCCGAAAGGCCTAAAACCGCCTAGGCTCATTTAAAGAGCTTTGATTATTGGACCGTTTTCGAGTGATCATGCGAATCTCGACCCAATCCGTGTTAAATGAAAATTGGGTAGATTTTTAGTCACTAAAAGTATCACTAACACTTATACACTTTTGAAATTTGCAAAATAAAACTTTTAAAATCTCAGTTCTTAAAGCAACATCTAAGTTCGCAATAATCTCAGTTCGCAGGGATTCTTAGTTCGCAAGACAACTCAGTTCGCTAGACAATAACTCTGTTCGCAACGCTGCTCAGTTCGCAGCGCTATATCTCAGTTCGCAGGGATTCTCAGTTCGCAAGACAACTCAGTTCGCTTCGCAATCAAGCATTGCGAACTGAGTTCATCTTCAACCTGCAAAGTTCGCTACTGCAACCCAGAATTCCCGAACCATCTTTCTCCATAACTCAAAACTCAGTTTCCTAACACTCTAACAAGCTTTCTAACAACTTATATTCATCAAATAACATCAAGTATGTCAGTCCCGTTTCAATTCAATTCACTTGTAACCTTGAACAAGCTTTGAATTATTATTGAGAAGTTGCGGAATAACACTCAATGATATTAGAAAGATCAAAGATAAATATTGAAAACAAATAACAAAACACAAATATTAAAATCAAAGCTCCAATCTTATTAATATGAATAAGACGAATACACTTATTGTATTAGGGTTTACACCTTGAAGCTGCGGTATCTTTTTTTCACTTCTTTCGTATATAATTCTAGGTTCTAAGGATCTCTATTTATAACACATAGAGTCCTGTACAATCTCCTATTATTATGGAGTTAGATAACTTCCATAACATACTCAATCTTATCACGAACCTATTCTTATCAACAACTTATTCTTATCACAAAATCATAAACAGTGTTAACTACCACATTTGAACATTCAGTGGAAACAAACTTCCAACAGTGGTAACTGCTTCATTTGTGTAAGTCTAAGTATAAACAACTAACAGTGTTAACCACTTCAATCTACACTAACAGTCGTAATTACATAAACAGTGGAAACTACTTACAAATATCAACTAGCAGTGTTAATCCTTGTAGCAGTGTTAACCTTTAGTTCTTCAAACAGTTGTAATCTTCGACCAGTATTAATCTTGAACGATCAGTGGTAACCATGTGTTAGTCTTCAGTGGTAATCTTCACTATCAGTGGTAATCTTCACTATCAGTGGTAATCTCCACTATCAGTGGTAATGTCTTAATCTTCAGCTTTATTAAACCGTGGTAATCCAATCTTCAATCAGTTTATCCCAACAATCTCCCCCTAAACTTAATCTGTCATCTACAGCATTAAGTTTCTTCAAATTCTCCATTCTAAACTCTGGAAGATGCTTTCAAAACTATTTCTTTGCATTCTTTCCCAATTGTTCTTTATTTTTCTTCAACTCCTCTTCCTTCCTCTGATTTTCTTGATAAGGCACAAATATATCTCTTTCATATGCCTTGGCCATCTCTTGATATGTCATTTTCTTTAACACCCCAGCAGGGATTGTGTTCTTCAACTTGTTATATAAGTCTCTTCTTTTCTGTGCAATGGTCATTGGCTTGCTTGCTTTCTTCATTCTTGCTTGCTCAGCCTTCTTCTCCTTAACTTGACCCACCTTACTCAACAGATTCTTCTTTCTCCTTTCTTAACATCCACTCATCAAACCTATTCACTTCCTCCTTTGTCATCATAACAAACCTACTGGGCTCAACCTCAACTCTTATCAAACTAGCATCCATCTCAGCATTTAATTCAGCTTGTAGCCTCTGTGCATATTCTTCATCATTTGCAGTAGCATCAGCAGGCACTTGCTTTGATTTCTTCTTCTGTTTTGGCTCTTCCACTAGCTTTCCCTTACCTTTATCTTTTGGGTCAATCTTAGGTAAATCTGCTCTTTGAAATGTAGGTGTTGTAGCAGGTTCTCGGATTGTGAAACCAGGCAAGGATGGTTGTGATGGTTTCTTCTTATGAGTTTCAATCTTCCTTCCTGTTCCTAATTTCTTAGCTTTAATCTGTGGTACACTTTTCTTCCTGCTAAATTTCTGAGCAAACCTATCTGTAACAACCTTTTCAGTTGCAACTATTACCTCAGGCATATTCACCTCTTCACCATCATCATCACCTCTTAATTTCTCTGTTCTTCCATCTAAATCAACTTCAACAGTATCATCATCCAAATTTATACTTGCAGTCCTTGACAATTCTTCTATAACCTCAGTCTTTTCAGTCTCTGCCTTATCATCTATCACAGTTTCATCTACTAGTGTTGGTGGAGTGTGCACACACTCATTGTCAACTTCCATATCCATCTCCTCATCCACTCCATCACTCAGTTCATTCTCCCCCTTTTTGAATGCATCTTCTGAAAGGTCAGGGGAAGATAGAACTGTTTTTGCTTGGTGAGCAGCAACTGTCATTTTGTACCTCTGCTCAGTGATGTAGTACCTTCTGCCCTTCTCCAAAACTAACCTTTTCAATTTCTCAATCTCCTCTTGTTGCTTCTTGATGACTCTCTTCTGCCTGACTACCTCAGTCCACATATACTCTATCATGGCCGTCAATTTTTCATAGTGACTACTAGCCTCATCACCATTGGGATGTGACTCCCTAGGTGAATCATTGGCAGAGTTACCATCTGACTCATGCCTAGCATGATCATCAGATGACCCTCTATTCTTGGTACTGGGTCCACCAAAATCACCTTCTTGCAAAGGATCATGTTCTGGTGTTGCCTCTGTTTGGGTCTTATTTATGTTATTTCTGTCCTGCTCTGCCGTTTGGCCAGAAGCAGTAGAAGCAGCCCTCCCAGAATGGTCATCCCACTCCTTATAGACCACATGCTGTGTTGATTCATTGGACTGAGACACCTGAGCAGCAAGAGCCTCAGATGCCTGTGTGTTAGCCATTTTGGCTTTAGCAGTGGTTGGTTTGTGGGTCCCTTGTTTTCTTTTGGTACCCCCAACTGCTGTGGGTTGAGAGATGATGGGTATGTCAACTCTCTCAGTAGATGGTTCAGCAGCAGTGGGTGTAACTGCAGCTGTGGTGGACGGTGCATGAAGCATTGATGAAAACAATGCTGTAACCCTCCCAGAAAATTTGGATTCTCTCTTCATATTAGAAAAAACTTTAGGTTTGTGAGAGAGAACACCAATGATAGTATCCTGTGTAGGGAAATTTGAGATTTGTTCATTTAAAACTAACTGCACAAACCTAGGATACATCAAAAATTTTAATTTTGGTTGCTCAATATTCCTGAGCATACCAGAAAAAATTAGGTTTGAAAAATTGTATCTTTGACAAGTGGCAAGACAAACAATTGCATAAGCAATGTTGCTTCCAAACTGTTCAAAAGATGACCGTTTTGATGAGAGGCAGTGTAAAATAGTATGTATTAAAAACCTCCATTGATGGGAGAAAAGAGTCTTTTGAAACGTAAAAGTATCTAAAGGACCCTCATAACCCATCAAACGAAAATTATCATACAAAGTTTGATTAGGTAAAGAAGTTATACCTGCCTCATCATCGAGTTGTAGAGAAGTACGAACAGAGGCTTCAGTGATAACTACCCTGGTGTTGGCCACCATGGAGACTATGCTCTTAGTCCCCTGTTCGTCTTCAATGGTTGCATTTACCCAGAAGTCATTAATGTGATCTTTGGAGACTCTGGGTGATACTGTAAGGGCATGATAGATGTGAGAGGCACGAAGGAATTCAATAATTTGGATGAAGTCCTGTGCCTCTTTGGGTTTCATCAGATAGGCGATCATATTATGATTCTGCCCTATTGCAAGTGATGTGGAAGAGGAAGTGGAAGCCATTGATGTACAATCGAAGTGTAGTTGAAGGTTTAGTGGGTGAGTGATCGCTTAAGTGCAAGAGTTTAGTGGTTGATTGAGAGCGTATTGAAAGACGACAAGTGTTTGGGTTTATATACTGTTCAATTTAGGTCAGTGGAAAAACCCCCAATTTTTAACGCTAACAGTGTTAACGAGTGAAAAATATCACAAACAGTGGTAATGGAGAAATTGCACTAACAGTGATAACTGTCCAAACACTTAGTTTTCATGCGCTTGCCCCTTATACTTAATTACGCTAGCAGTGCTAACTTGTATGAGCAGTAGTAACCGACCAAGGCAGTCACAACTTAATACAAGCAGTACTTAGACTCTAGCAGTAATAAGTAATGAAAGCAGTGGTAATTTTTTTTTTTTTTTTACCTGCGCAGTGTTAACTAAACCAGCAAAAATACAAGTATACAAACAGTACTAATTACCAAAGGCAGTGGTAACTTGCGGCAGTATTAACACTGGCAGTGTTAAAGGTAACTAACAGTACTAATAATACTTGGCAGTGTTAAAATACGCCAGCAGTGTTAACACGAACAGTGGTAATAAGGATATCAGTATCAATCCCAAGTTTAAGCATTAAAAAAATTTTATTAGGTCAAAAATAGTGAGAAAAGTTAAGACGGATTTATCAAGCCAATGCTGGTAACCAAAAATGTAAATCTGCCCACATCAAAAGCTTTGGTAAACAGATCTGCATATTGATTATCAGTATGGACTTTAAAAATTTGGATAAGTCTTTTCTCATTACAATCTCTAATAAAATGATATCTTATTTCAATGTGCTTAGTTTTTGAATGTTTAACAGGATTGTTTATGATACTGATAGCAGAGTTATTGTCAATAAATATAGGAGTTTTAAGAAAAGTCAAACCAT
Source organism: Gnaphalium uliginosum (assembly GCA_963930675.1). Classification (NCBI taxonomy): domain Eukaryota; kingdom Viridiplantae; phylum Streptophyta; class Magnoliopsida; order Asterales; family Asteraceae; genus Gnaphalium; species Gnaphalium uliginosum. The sequence goes on from OZ005685.1 coordinate 36,134,067, forward strand.
AGTCTAACATCTGATTCTGAATCCATAGCACTTGAGCACAGCAGCTAGCAGCAGCAACATATTCAGCCTCTGCTGTTGATGTAGACACAGTGGATTGCTTCTTGCATTGCCAGGAGACTAACCTTTCTCCTAAAAACTGACAACCCGCTGATGTAGATTTCCTATCCAAATTGGCACCTCCATAGTCACTATCTGTGTAGGCAAGCAGATCAAACGAACTGTGCTTTGGGTACCAAAGGCCTAGTTTTGGTTGGCCTTTTAAATACCTAAAGATTCTTTTTACTTCATGCAGATGTGACATCTTCGGATTGGATTGAAATCTTGCACACACACACACAGCAAACATGATGTCTGGTCTGGATGCTGTCAGATACATGAGGGAGCCGATCATTGATCTATAAGATGAACATCAATATCCTCCCCCTTAAGATCTGCATGTAATGCTTTGTGTGTCTCCACTGGTGTGCTTGCCATCTTGGCATCCTTGTAGCCAAACCTCTCCAGAATGTCATTTACATACTTACTTTGATGAATGAAAATCCCATCCTTCTGCTATTTCACTTGTAATCCCAGAAAGACGGTTAATTCTCCCATTGAACTCATCTTGAATTTGTCATGCATTAAAGCTTCAAATTCCTTGCAAAGACTGTCCCTTGTAGAACCAAAAATGATATCATCTACATAGATTTGCACTAGTAGGATATCATTCTTAATTCTTTTGGTGAACAAGGTCTTGTCAATTGCACCCCTTGTGAAGCCATTCTTCAGTAGATACTCTGATAAAGTGTCATACCAGGCTCTTGGTGCTTGATGTAAGCCATAGAGAGCTTTATCCAATCTTAACACTTTATCATGGTAATTGGAATCTTCAAACCCTGGAGGTTGGCATACATAAACTTCTTCTTGTATAGTGCCATACAAAAAGGCACTCTTCACATCCATTTGATAGACCTTAAACCCCTGAATGAGGCATAGGCCAAGAATAGTCTGATAGCCTCAATCCTAGCCACAGGAGCAAATACCTCATCATAGTCAATCTGTTGGGTCACAAGGTTCCCAAAACTTAGATACAGATTAAATAACAGTTATCTTAAAGTGTTAGTTTATATCCAAGTTTTATATCAAACAAGTTTAAATTAATCTAGGCGGAAAACAAGATTAATTGTGACACAGAGTTTATTATGAATCAAAGTATTATTCACAATAAAGTGTTTGTCTCACACAGATGACAAAGTATTCAAACCCACACAGATGGTTTGAATACGATCCAAGTATTAGTATGTTAAGATACAATTACCACTACAAACTTTAACAGTTAGTGTGGTAATGCTTTGAGCCTAAGCTTAAAGGTCTTGTATACTATTTTGCTTTGAGAGCTTGGTTTCCTTGGATACTTGGATCATTTGAAGAGTGCTATTGAGCTGTTATTTATAGAGTTGACAATCAACTTCTATTACCCAGCTCAGTCAGTTGTCCAAGGGATAACACATTCATCTTGGGCAACTTTGCACTCTACCCTTTTTGCTTTTCTTGGAAATAGAAAAAGCAAAAGGTAAAAGGTTTCTTTGCTGAGAAGAAAACCTTTGTTCGATGTTTGACCTTTCTCAAACATCTTATCAGTTGTATCTAGCCTAAGAAGAATATCTTCTGTACACTTGTAATTTCATTCTTCAATCTGTGCTCTTCCGTCTGTGCTCTCAGTTTGTGATCTTTAATCTGTGATCATCAGTCTGTGATCTTCAGTCTGTGAAGTCTTTTGTCTTCAATCTTCATTCTTCAGATGATGAATTCATAAGTCTTCAGGAAGAGCAAGGCTTTCAGTCTGTGAGATTCTTCAGTCTGTGCAGCACAGACTCAGAAACAATTCTTCAGTCTGTGCAGCACAGACTCAGAAACACAGACTCAGGAATTCACTAAGTTTTTCCTGAATACAACTGAGATAGATTTTGACTCTTCAGATTTATAACTTAGGTTTGATCATTGTTTTTCCCAACAATCTCCCCCTATCTGATGATGTCAAAATCTATTTACATAAGATAATGGAGAAATAATAAATACTAAAGTACAACATAACTTATGAATCTTAGACTTATATATATAAAGTCAAAGTCATAGTTAGTATACAAAAATATTACAATTATTACATAAGATTGTAAATAACATAAATATAACAATCTTCAGTCCTTTCTCCGAGCCTTGATCTCTTTCATCTTTTCCACTTTCCTCTTCAACAATGTTTCCATTTCCTTATCAGATTTGTCTTCAAATTCTTGATACTCTAGGATGATCTTCTTGCAGATGTCTTCAAGTCCAATCATCATCCTGATTTGGGAAAGGTTGTTGAATAACCAGCTAATCAGTCTTCTTCTGAATGGTCTGGCTTGAGAATGTTTGCATTCCTTCAGCAGGGCAATGCAGTGCAGCAGAGACTCTCCATATAACCTATTCTGATCCTGGAAGCATTCTATCCCATTGATATCTCTATAGCACAGACCTTCAATGTTGTCAGTCTGTACATTGATATCTCCTTTCTCTGCTCATTCTCTGTGGATAACCCAGCTGGCTTCTTCTTTATTACAAAGTTGTTTGCTATGCAAAACAACTTGTACTCTTCTTCTGAGATGAGCCCCAGACCGAGAACTAGCTCAATCAGGTAAGATAGCTCATCCAGAACTTCTTTCTTCAGATCCTTGTCAGCTTCACTCTTCAAAAGATTGGCAATGGATTGCCATTCCTTAAGCCCTAGAGTGTACAGTTCATCCACCCATACCATCTTCTTGCTCTTGGTCAAAGTCAGCTCCAGCTTCAATTTCTGTCCAATCTTGTTCAGATGACATTCTCTAATCTTCTGCTTGAGCTTTGACTTTTGGAAAGTGGCTTGTAGCTTTGGTTTCAGGCTCTCTATCTTCTGTAACCTTGTTGACAGCTCCTCATCTTCTTTGATTTGTTGCTCAATTTGACTCCTTCTGATTTGGGTCAGTGAACGACTTTCTTCTTGTAGTTCTTGAGTGAGCATGTCAACAAATCTTGCTTCCTTCAGCTTCTGCTCTTCTTCAGTTAGTACATTTAAGTACTCAGTTAAAGACATACCTTGAGCAGTAGCTTCTTGTTGCAAGAGTTCATCCTGTAGATTTGTCAGTTCAGGATTTCTTGTGCCAGCAGCATGATCATCCACCATCTTCTTGATCTTGCTTAACCTTTCCTGCTTGGATAAGGCAATCTCCTTGCCCTTACCTGTGACACCCGACACTTTAGGTTAATTGTTAAACCTAGCTGGAAACCCTAATTACTTGTATTTAGTGGATATTAGGCTAAATATCTGTAATTACTTGTATATTTTAATATACACTTACGTGATTATGTGTTTATCTGTAATTACGCGAAACAACCGGACAAGGTCCGACAATCTATACGGCGTTGGTGATACACTTTCATAAATAATGTAAATCTGTTTTATAAATTAAATAGTAATTATTTACCCTAGATTATGGTTATTAAATAATAATATACGAAAAACCTAAACGTTTTGCTTAAAACGTAGCAAACACAATGAAAACGCGCGAATCGCGCCCGACACTCGAACGAAACCGACTAATATTTTAAGGTTCAATAAAGTATTTTTAAGTAGATTGGTCAAGTTAAAATAGTGATGCCATAACGAAAATAAAATACAAAAATTAAACGTTAACGATTTAAATTTTACACACGCGATTAACGTCTAACCGAACAAGTAAAATAACACGAAATCGAGGAGCAAGTCGCGGGCCCGAGAACCACCATGGGCCAGGCCCAATAACCGGCCCAGCCCAGCCCAAAACCGGCCCATGGCCCCTCCTCCTCCTCTCCCTTTTTAAACTATTCCACACTTACAAACTCTCATTTTTACACACACAAAACTCACACTTTTTCTCTCAACTTCTCTCTACTCTCCTACTCTCTAAAAATCTGCCCATTTTAACACCACACCACCATCAACCGCCACCATCAACAATCATCATCATTCATCACCTTTGAAGAAGAAGTCAAGCCAAAACACAAGATCAAGCCCTCCCCACCATCTTTCCCCTCCATCTCGGTTTGGGAAACTTTGTAAGAACTTCAAAACTCTTCCAAAACACTCTATTAACATGTTATAAGGTTCACATAACAAGGAAATGTCCAAAATATAACATAAAAACGTTTTTCATGGCTTAAAAAGTTCAAGAACAAAACATGCATTTTCGGGCAGAAAAATAGCCCGACTTTGAGAGGCTGTTTCTCCCTCAAAACTTGACCAAAATGGACGATTCAAAAGGCAAAAATTAAGTTTAAGAAGTTAGCTTTCATTTCCAAGTGGTTTCATGATTTTTGGAGTTCGTTTGATACCCGAAATGATTTTTACAAAAACATGTGTCCGGGCTGTCAAAAAGGATAGAAATTTCACCCTCCTTGTTTTAATCATAACTCGAGATATACCCATCCAAATGACCTGAAACCAACGCCAAACGTTCACAAATTTTGTTAGGTACAAATGTTGTTTAGATAACTTTTTCTGAAAATGTGTAGATTTTGCCCAGAAATCCGATCTTGTTGCATGTATCCGGATTGGTCACTTTCTGACCTTAGGGAGCAAACGAAATTTTTAAAAATACTTAGAAGTACCTAAAAATCCTGGAAAAATTAATTTAGAGAGCTAACATACTAGGGAACAACAGGGATTTTTCTTGAATTTTCATTTGAACATTTGAAACACGAAATAAATTGTACAAAACCGACCTGATTCAGGCCTCTGTGTCGCAGAAGCCCAGTAGTCTGCGACACAAGCCTTTGTGTCGCTATAACCCGAATCGTCACAATTAGCGACACAAGCCTTTGTGTCGCTATATTCTGAATCGTCACATTAGCGACATCAGCTTTTGTGTCGCTATAACCCGAATCGTCACATTAGCGACACAAGCCTTTGTGTCGCTATATTCCGAATCGTCACATTAGCGACATCAGCTTTTGTGTCACTATAACCCGAATCGTCACATTAGCGACACAAGCTTTTGTGTCGCTATATTCCGAATCGTCACATTAGCGACACAAGTCTTTGTGTCGCTATAGCACCCGAATCGTCGCATTAGCGACACAAGCCTTTGTGTCGCATAATACCTTAGTGTCGCATAAACCCTAGTGTCGCACAATGGCGACACTAGCCCAGTGTCGCTAAAAACACAAAAATCGACACGTTTTCTCTAAAGCTCGACCCCAGCCAGGGGCTCTGCCCCTTGGACCCCGCCAGGGGTTGCCACCCCTTGGACCCCGCTACCAGGGGCGCTGCCCCCGGACCCCCGTCATTAATGGGCTTCGCCCTTGCCACACTGATTAATTACCCATAACTGGCAAGTAGAAATACGCATAACATAATTAATCAAGAGCTGTATTTTCACAAAATATCACCAACGGCCTGTACATGTTTTTCTAAGCACAAACGATAACTGAACAATTGGACATTTCTAATTGTGTGAACTTATTTTAGGTGGACATTAACCCTCCACCTACATGATTAACTTAGGTGGACATTAACCCTCCACCTACATGATTGGCTTAAGTGGACATTAACCCCCACTTATACAATCACTATAGATGGTCCTTTGAGACATCTACTTACACAGCCTTATACGTTTAGGACGTTAGAAGGTTGCATTCAGAAAACACGCTTTGCTTACTATTTGCTACTTGCTTGCTAATATCAGGTGAGTTTCATAGCCCCTTTTTACTGTTTCTAACTGGGGTGAGAATACATACAACTGCTTTTACGCTGCTATTTTCATGTGAACACAAGTACAAAACTTGATATATTGGTTGCATGAGTTATTTTACTAATCCTGAAGTCCCCCACATCATAGTTTGTTAGTATCGTTATAGCGTGAATGTTAATGAATAGTACTATTTGGGATTGACTCCCCCCGTCCGGGTTAGTCGCGCTAACTGGTCAAACGGACGCATTATCATTTGTTCCTTACGAGTGTTGGATTAGGCACTTGCTGGGAGGCACCCCGATCGTGGCACTTGATTGTGACCCGACACCACAGTTAAGCTCGAACTATGAGCTCATGGCAACAATATACACTATCTTTACATTTTGTAATACATTACCTATCATTGTTGAATGATACAAACAGGAAATCTTGTGTTCCATACAATGTTATATCAACTGTTTACAAACCTATGAACTCACCAACTTTATGTTGACCTTTTAGTATGTATTTCTCAGGGAACCAACCACAGTAGGCTTGCTCTTGGAGGGAGATAGCTCGAGTCGCATACTTTTCACAAACATCAGAGATTAGCTTGCATTATATTATGTTGAAACCTTGTACTAGATGCGTACTCTACTTTTGGCAAAACTTATGTAAACATTTTAACTATGTAATGTAATGATTTTTGAAACGTCTCATATAGAGGTCGTTTGTTGTAATCCTTGTGTTGTGATATTTGATTTGGTCGGCGCCCCCAGCGCAACACCCTACCTTCCGCTGCCACGTGTCTTGGGGGTGCGACATTACCCTTATCCGTAACTTCTTCCATGGTAGAGCTTGATCCAGGATAAGTGCTAATCAGGTGAGCACTTCTCCATTGCATTCTATCTTCAAGTTCACTTCTACCTGGAGGCAGTATTCTGGTTGTTGTGGTTGATCTAGCAGGATTAGCTTCAGCTTGGATGGCTTCAGCACTGATAATTAGAGCATCAGTGCTTACTGCTGGTTGCTCTGAGCTCTGAGTCTGTGATTGATGCTGTGTCTCAATCTGTGCAGGTTCAGAAGGCACAGACTGAGACTCTCCAGTCTTGACTTTTGAGGTTCCTTCACCTACACCTCCAAAAGTAGCATCATCTTCATCATCATCTGATCTTCTGAAAACTTCAGACTCAGAACTGCAGTCAGGATTGATGGCATCATCATCATCACCATTCATGTCCTGTTCTTCTGCCAGCTTCATAAATTGATCCCAGGTCTTGATCCCCTTCATCTTTGGTTGGGAATCAAAGATATCCCTTTCAGGAATCCTCCTGGCCATTCTTTTCATCTTCCTGGCTCTCTTGATTTGCAGAGGTTGAACATCTTCTTCATCTTCTTCTTCTTCTTCCCTTGGTCTCTTCAACTCCATCTGACCTTGGGCTGAGATGGTTGCAATTGGGTCTATGTGTAAGACAATGGATGACTCCCCCTGAGTCTGTCCAACCATCTCAGTATGTTCACCTGCCTGCAATCCTTCTTGCTCCCCCTCAGTCTGTGCACTCATATTTTCAGTCTGTGGCACAGACTAAGCTTCAGTCTGAGACTTCACCCTAGCACCTTCGGGTCCATCATCTCCATCATCTCCCTCACTGCTATCTCCCCCTAAATCTAAGGATTTATTATTTAAATCTTTATCTTTTGAGGTTTTAGCTTCTGCAGACCCATACTTCATCTTCTCCCCCTTTTTGACATCATCTACTAAGTTTGAGAGGGTGGCCTGCATTTCATCTAACCTATTGGATACCTTTTCCTCCAGCATATCCACTTTATCCACCATAATAGAGACTAGATGCTTCATCTTTTCTAGCTCTTTCTTATTATTATTGAACTCAGTCTGTACCCATTCAGACAACTTGTTGATGGCAGAAAGCACATCATTAAGTGTACTAGAAGGCACAGACTGGGTCTGGTTGGAAGGGTTAGAATTGGGTGATGGTATATGTTCCTCACTTGACTCATGTTGAGACTGAGCAAGATCACTGGAATCTTTTGGGGTTGCACTCTTTGCCTCACTCTGTGTCCTGTGCATGGAAAAGCGATCATAGGCATTGAGTGGTGTAGTTGTTCCCTCAGATCTAATCCGGTGATAGGATAAGATATCACTGGGAAATGATTGTGTTGCACCTGTTGCCTCAAACAGTCCCTGGTGTAATGGAACAGTATCACTGGCAACTGATGTGGAAGTTGTTATGCCTTCACTAACCATCTGGTGATAAGATCGTAGTTCGTCAGGCAAAGAAGGTGAGATCTGTACCTCAGTCTGTGACATGACTGGGGCATTGGCGATCTGTGCAGAGGGGTGTAAGAAGGGACTCACTGGAATGTGAACTAGTACATGACTAGTGGTCAGTATGGGTTCAGCCATGGTGAGTGGGGTAAAGAGGGGGGTGGTAGTGCTCAGGATTGGAGCATCTTCTTCAATGCATACTACAGGGGTCAGTGTAGTAGCAGTAGTGTGGGTATTCAAGCTGACTAATCTAGGTTCAGGTTAGGTCAGTTGGGTAGCCATTGGCACCACAGACTCTAGCAGAGCTGTAATGGAATGGTCTACAGCACTGGAAGATGTTCTATTGAAATCCAATTTCATGGATGATGATTCCATTTGTGCTATACTTTTGGGGGTTGAGTCTGGTGATTCCTCCAGAGTGAGTGGTGACTCATCTGGGTTGGTTTGTTTGTGACTCTTTTTTGTGGGTGAGGATGGGCTAGGATAAGAAGGTTGATCTATATCCATGTCCTTAGATGAAGAAGAAGTACTACCTGCATCATCTGTTGAAGATGGAACAGAGTCAGGAATGTTTGAGTCTTACTCCAAGTGCACAGACTGAGTTGAGTCTGTATCCCTGGAGTCTGTGTGCTCTGCTTCAGCCACACGATCTTCAACAGCCTGGGTCTCAGTACCCTTACTATCACCTGAATTATCACCCTCCATAGATGCAGAAGCAACATATGGGTGATCAATCCATTGCTGCATAGCAGCAGTGATAGGTGCTCCAGAAAGTGGAACCGGATGGTTGAACACTTTATATGTAAGCACAGGTACGGGTATATCTGCAGTTTTGTTATTAAAGGACATATACACAGACCCAGTTAATCTGGATTGGATGCACAGGGAGAGTAACCTTATAAAAGGTACATTAAAAATTCTCTGTGACTCATTCACTAGTTTTAAAATTTCTTTAAAATACAACTCTGCAAAGTTGATGTTTAAACCTGTGATGAATGAGCTCAACAGTTGAGTTTCAAACTCATTTAACTCCCCTGTGCTACCAGATTTTCCTCCTAGACTTCTAATGATGCCAGAGATTAAAAATTTCCATCTGGGGGTGAATCCTGACATCAAGATGGTGCCTTTTTCTTTGGTATATCCAACCAAAGTGAGAGAAGCCCTTGCTGCTTCTTTGGTTGGAATGGGTTCAAAATTATTTCCCAAAGGCAAGTCTAAGACATTCCTAATTAGCTCCTGATCAATGGTAACTGCCCGTTTACCATGATCAACAGTACCAGTAATTGCAGTATTGGTACTGTTTGAGGAGCAAGTATACCACCATTCCATTAAAAAATGTGGGTATATTTGAGGGACTGAGTTAAAGAATGCTCCCCTTAATGGATGAGCAGACATAAAAGCAGTTAGTTCCTCAAACCCTTTACTCTTTTTAGAGTCAGGAATGGAAATGGTAGCTACTTGATTATTTATACAGAGTTTTACCTGTTTACCCTGTTTGAAGGGTTTAGCCGCAGCGATGTTGGCAGGTGCCGTGTAAGCCCATTGATCAGCCATTTTAAACGAAGAATTTGTGAGATTGATTTCGAAAATGATTGAGCGATTTAGGTTAGGGCTTTCAAACTCTGTGTAATTTTAGATGTGCAAGTACAGGTGAAGAAGAGAAGGGGAAAACAGAAGTGGGTATTTGAAGAAATTAAATTTCCGTTAAATGGGACCCACTTGACGGTTTATCCCTTTCTCGGCAATAGTAACGCTGAAGCACGTGCACTTTTTGTATTGAGCAGATAAATAGACAACAAGCGCCAAAACTTTTAATGATTATTACCATAAAAATGGTTTTAGCATTAAATGCAAAGATATTGTTGTTTATTTATTTTTATTAAAAAAAACATCAGTATTAACCCAGCAGTACTAAAAGTAACTAGCAGTATTAATACTAACAGTGCTAAAATACGAATTCATGAGGGCAGTATTAAAAAGTCTTATCAGTATTAACCAGCAGTACTAAAAGTAACTGGCAGTATTAACACTAACAGTACTAAAATACTAACCTTATGAATTAATAAAGCACAGAAAATAGAGGGTCTAGTCTGAATGAATATGGTTAGTCTGTGTAGCTAATGTGGAAGAAGTCACACAGACTGAAACATATAAACAGTCAGACTGAGAGAAATTAACATAAGTTATAAAATCTTTTTGGTATTTTCTTAGAAAGTATGTACAAAAACATCTCTTAGTCTGTGCTTTTTGATTGTATGTAGCTGAGAATACAGTTATACAGATTGAAAAGCAGACACAGACTGAGAATTGAATCATACAGATTCAAGGTTTTACTAGGGGTTGAGCATTCCTTGTTGACCAAGCAGATACAAAAATCTATCTTCATTTAAAGGTTTAGTAAAGATATCTGCTAATTGGTCATTTGTGGGCACATATTTGAGAATCACTTTACCTTTCTCAGCACAATCTCTGATAAAGTGATGTCTGATCTCAATATGCTTTGTCCTGGAGTGAAACACAGGATTCTCAGTGATGGCAATGGCACTTTGGTTATCACACATGATTGGAGTTTTTGTAAACACCAAATCATAGTCTGCTAGTTGATGTTGCATCCATAGCAATTGAGCACAGCAACTACCAGCAGCCACATATTCTACTTCTGCAGTGGATGTAGCAACAGAATTCTGTTTCTTGCTTGACCAACTGACTAGTTTGCCACCTAGCAGTTGACATCCACCAGAAGTGCTTTTCCTGTCTAATTTACAACCTGCATAATCTGCATCTGTATATCCAATTAGATCAAAACCAGAGTCTTTGGGATACCAAAGACCCAGGTTAGGAGTACCTTTTAGGTACCTAAAAATCCTTTTTACAGCTTTTAGATGCGATTCTTTAGGTTCAGATTGATATCTAGCACACAAACATGTTGAGAACATGATATCTGGTCTACTTGCAGTGAGGTATAGTAGAGATCCTATCATACCTCTATAAGTGGTTTGACAGACTGACTTGCCAGACTGATTCTTATCCAACTTATCTGCAGTGCTCATTGGTGTTTTCATAATTGAACAGTCCTTTAAAGAATATTTAGTAAGTAGGTCATTGACATATTTACCTTGGTTGATGAAGATACCATCAGGTTTCTGATGTACTTGTAGACCAAGAAAGTATGTTAATTCACCCATCATACTCATTTGATATTGTTTTGACATTAAGTTTGAAAACCATTTACACAATTTTTCATCAGTAGATCCAAATATAATATCATCAACATAGATTTGGACTAGTATGACATCTGCCTTGTTCCTTTTGAAGAATAAAGTTTTATCAATTGATTCTCCAGTAAAGTCATTACTAAGAAGATAGGATGATAAGGTGTCGTACCAAGCTCTTGGAGCTTGTTTTAGTCCATATAGTGCTTTCTGCAATTTATAGACATGATTTGGAAAAGTGGAACTTACAAAACCTGGAGGTTGTTTCACATAGACTTCCTCCTGTAAGTTGCCATTCAGAAATGCACTCTTGACATCCATTTGATAGACTTTGAAGTCCTTGAATGCAGCATATGCCAAGAATAACCGTATTACTTGAATTCTGGCTACAGGGGCAAAGGTTTCATCATAATCAATGCCTTCTTCCTGCTTGTAGCCTTGAGCAACTAGCCTTGCTTTGTTCCTTATTATCACTCCATCCTTGTCCATCTTGTTTCTGTAAACCCATTTAGTTCCAATAATGGTTTTCCCTTTTGGAGCAGGAACTAGGGTCCAAACATTGTTTCTGTCAAATTCTGTTAACTCTTCCTGCATTGCTTCAACCCAATCATCATCTTTCAATGCTTCTTCAGCTTTCTTTGGTTCAATGATTGACAGGAAGTTTGTGAAGTAACAGAAATTTGCAGTAGGTGAGCTTGATACTTGAGCTCTTGTTTGTACACCAGAAACATAATTTCCAATTATTTCTGTAATTGGATGATACTTGTGTTATTTGACTCCTAGAAATGATTCATCATTGAATGGTAAATCATTCTCATTTGGTGGAAGAATAGCAGGACTGAGTTCTGCATCATCTTCTACACAGGGCAAGTCTGAGTCTGTAGAGTTCACAGACTGAAAACTACCAGACTGAACACATGTATCAGAAGAATTTGAATCTCTGGACACAGATTCATCTTCTGTTGATGAAGGTACTGTCATTGAATGAGCAGGTTGAGCATCTTCATTATCACTTTCAGAGTCCTGTTGTTGGTTAGCAACAACTGGGATTTGAGATTCAGATCCCACAACAGATAAATCTTCCAATAAATGAACATCAGACTGAGAAACATGTTCATCATTAGCAGAGGAAGCATCAAAGGTGACATTGATGGTTTCTTCAATTTTATTCCTTCTGTTGTTGTAGACTCTGTAGGCCTTTGAGATAGATGAATAGCCAACAAAAATTCCTTCATCAGATTTAGGTTCCATCTTTGCTAATTGATCTCTTTGATTGAGAATGTAGCATTTACTTCCAAAGGTCTGGAAGTAATGGATGGTTGGAACCTTCTTGTGATACAGCTCATATGCAGTTTTGCCATGCCTTTTGACCAAAATAGATCTATTTTGGGTATAACAGGCAGTGTTAACTGCTTCTGCCCAAAAATAAATCTTCATTTGACCATGTCATAACATGGTTCTTGCAGCTTCTATGAGTGTACGATTTCTTCTCTCAGCAACACTATTTTGTTGAGGAGTTCTGACAGAGGCAAAGTTTTGAATAATGCCTTTGTCAGTACAGAATTCAATGAGAGTAGAATTCTTAAATTCTGTACCATGGTCACTCCTGAGTTGCTTGACAGGTGAATCTTTTTGCAATTCTTCCCTCTTGATTAGATTAATAATCTCTTCAGGAGCATCACTTTTAGCTTTAAGAAAGATGACCCAAGTATACCTTGTGTATTCATCCACAACCACAAGTGTATACTTTTTTCCACCCAAACTGCTAATGCTCATGGGTCCAAACAGATCCATATGGAGCATATGCAGTGGTTGATCAATTGTAGCTAACAATTTGGATGGAAAATGGTTCTTGGTCTGTTTCCCTAGTGTACATGCAGGACAAAGTTTGTCTTTTGCAAATGTAACATCAGGCAGACCTCTAACCAGTTTCTTCTTTGACAGGAAGTTAATATTTTTGAAGTTCAGGTGGGATAACCTCCTATGCCATAGCCAGCTTAGTTCTGGCACAGACTGAGTATAGAGACAGGTCTCTACATTGTTTTCTGCAGAAGAGAGATCCAAGAGATAGATATCTCTTTCTCTTTTGGCAACTAATATAGGTTTGCCTTTGGAATTATAGATAACAGCAGCCTTCTTTCTGATTCTGATTTCACCATCATCATCACAAATCTGGCTAGCACTAAGCAGGTTATGCTTTAATCCCTCAACATAGGCCACCTTTGTTATTCTGATGTTGCCAGCCTTCACCACACCATAACCTTTTATCTTGGCAACAGAGTTGTCACCATATTTGACAGAAGGTCCTTCTACTTCTACAAACTCTGACAGATTCTTCAAGGAACCTGTCATGTGTCTTGAGCATCCACTGTCTAGGTACCATTTGCTGTTACTCTGCACAGGACAAACAAAATCAATTAGTCACTTTTGGGAACCCATCTTTTGATGGGTTCTTTAGAGTTGGTTGAAGTCAATTCTTTAGCAGTTTTGGTGCTAAGTCTGTGAAGTTGACTTTTAACCTCTCTATTTTTGATTTTGTTGTTTGTAGATGACATTTGTTTGATCAAAGCAGCCTTTGGCTGTTTAAGAATGGACTTTGTGCATTTAATACCTTCATGTCCCAGATTTCCACAGTTGTAACATTTTCTGTTCAACATAATGGTCCTTTTGGATTTTGGGTTATTATTTGCACTAGATCCTCTGTTAAACTCTTATTTTGACTCAACAAATGTTTTAAAATCTGTGGTTAACTTCATTAAGTTTTCACTAAGCAGCTTAATGGTCTCAGTCTAGTTGTTAAGATTAGACTTTTGAGAGTCAGACTGAGTGTTAACACAAACAGATTTGGAGTTAAGTTTGCCAGACTGAAAATTGATTTTTCCAGACTGACAGTTAGATCTCACAGACTGAGATCTTTTTAACTCCTTTGTTACTGGTTTTATGCCTTTAGATTTGTCATTTGGCACATTTTTGTCTGGACCAGTTACAGACTGAGATGTGGAAGGTTCAAACACATTGAAACCTTTCTGTTTATTCTTGATTCCTTTTACCTCTTTTTGTCTTTTTAAAGATGGTACTGTGGGAATATTAACTTTGCCTCTTATAAATCTTTTCTTTTCAAGTTCTATAGTTTCTAAAGATTCATTAGTGATTATAAGTTCAGGCTGTTCAGATTGAGAAGTTTCACAGACTGAGATTTCTGAGTCTGTGTCTTCAGAGTCTAGCTCTGTCTCATATACTAGTTCTTTAGCAACTATTTTTGGTCTAACAAAAGCATTTGTCAATATAACTTTGTCTCCCACAGTATGACTAAAAGTATGAGGTAAAATCTCAGGTACAAATATAGTAGGTTTTGAGTTTATTTCTGAATTTATGTGACTTTTAAGATCAAACTCATCACCTATGACCGCTTGTATCTGAGCTGGAATCTGTTTGGATAAACAGTCCACATTTTTAAGTGATGAAATACACCAAGATTTACAGATCCTTTCATAATGATCAGCTTTGTTTTTATAAGCTTCTTTTTCCAGCTTGATCTTTTTGAGAAGGTCATATTGAGCATCAAGCTCAAGTTTGTACTGTTTATTTTGGTTTATTTCATTCACTTTTGATTGTAGACCTTTTTGAACTTGACTGAGTTTGTTTTTTAAATCTTGTATTTCCTCCAGTCTTTTCAAAAAATCTACATAGATGTGTTCAAACATTTTCTATTTTTCTGCATCACTATAGTACAGTTTAAAATGATTTACATTGTAAGCAGATCCTCTGTCCCAGTCTGGATGAACACATGCCTTTTCTGCAAATTTGACATCTTTGTCAAACTGGCTCTCTGTGATAGCCATTAAGCACATATCTTCATCATCCTCAGATGATGAAGATTCTTCATCTATCCATTGTTCAACAACCAAAGCTTTCTCTAGTTTCTTTGGTTGTTGTTTCTCTCCAGTTTTCTTGGAGTTGAAGTACTTTTTCTTGTACTTCTTGGCCTTTTCTTCCCACTTATCAGAACTTGAAGATTCTGCAATCTTCACTCTGCAGTAAGAAGAAATATGACCAACTTGCCCACATTTATAGCAAGTAGCTTTCTTAGGATCAAAAGTTGGCCTTCCTTTTGAACCTTTGAATCTTGCTTTTTCTAACCTTTGGGCTAGCAATGCCATTTCAGCTTCTAGAGACTCAGTTTCATCATCTGATTCTGAGTCTGTAAGAGTAAGATGGTAATCTGCTCTAGAGAAAAGTTCTCTATTTTTCCTTGTTGTTGCAACAAGGGCAGCAGATGGATCTTTTGCAATCCTTTTGGCATTTAAATCCTTTCTGGCTTTGGTTTCTTCAAAATTTAGTAGAAGTCCAAACAATCCAGAGAGATCATATGTCTCCAATTTTTCACTTACAATTAATGAAGTGATAACTTCAGAGAGATTTCAAACTGTCCCTTGATGATATTATACCTTTCAAGATCATTGATTAAGATCTGAAATCTGGTATGAATATCAGTTAATGACTCATTTTGGCCAGCAGAGAAGTTCTCATAATTTCTTATGAGATTCTTCTTCTTTTGGGATTGTACTAAACTTACACCATCATATTGGTCAGTTAGCATATCCTATATGGCTTTAGCAGTTTTGCAGCCGGATATCTTAGCAAAGATAGGCTCAGTAACTGCATTGCCCAGTATGGACTTGGCCTTAAAGTCTAAAGCATATAGTTGCCTGTCTAGATCAGTCCAGGTATTTTTGGCAGCCTCAACAAATTTTTCAGGTGTCAAAATAATACCATTTGCATCTAAAGTTGCAGGAACTATTCTGCCAGGAATAATGGGTCCTTCCTGAATGACTCTAAGCATTTCATCATGAATGCTGGCAAGAAACCATTCAGCTTTCAATTTCCAG
The DNA here is from genome assembly GCA_963930675.1 of Gnaphalium uliginosum. NCBI lineage: Eukaryota > Viridiplantae > Streptophyta > Magnoliopsida > Asterales > Asteraceae > Gnaphalium > Gnaphalium uliginosum. The sequence continues at coordinate 36,150,157 of OZ005685.1, forward strand.
TGGGTAAAATTTACACCATTGAAGATTGGAATTCCCTTCCCAGCCATAGCAATAGAAGAAGTCATTTTTCAAGGAAGAAAATGTAGAGAAAATGGATTTAGATGATTGTTTGATAAACTGGGTTCCTTTGATCGTTAAAGATTAAATCTTTATTTGCTCTGATACCAGTTGTTGGTGTAGGTTCCCTTGTCTTGGACCTAATCGGATCAACACAAACAATCGAGAGGCGGAATTCAAACGAGTGTATAAAGTACGTAAAACACAAACGAATCAAATGCAAATCAACTTGTATATAGATATATTTGCCAATTAGCTTAATACACTGAAATGCTTTACAAATGCTCTCTGGAACCCTGGATTCGTCAACTCCACAAATGAGGCCGAAATGCTCTATTTATAGGGAAACCGAAACTGACCTGCGACACAAGCTCTGTGTCGCACAGCCAGTTCATGCGACACAAGCCTTGTGTCGCATAAGCGACACAGGCTCTGTGTTGCCTAAACAGAACTTGTAATATACTAATAATAAACAAAACGTCGTAATTACTTAACAAACTATTACAAGCTAAGACCAACTGACAGACATACAAATATGCACCAACAGTTGGGTCACAAGGTTCCCAAAACTTAGATACAGATTAAATAACAGTTATCTTAACGTGTTAGTTTATATCCAAGTTTTATATCAAACAAGTTTAAATTAATCTAGGCGGAAAACAAGATTAATTGTGACACAGAGTTTATTATGAATCAAAGTATTATTCACAATAAAGTGTTTGTCTCACACAGATGACAAAGTATTCAAACCCACACAGATGGTTTGAATACGATCCAAGTATTAGTATGTTAAGATACAATTACCACTACAAACTTTAACAGTTAGTGTGGTAATGCTTTGAGCCTAAGCTTAAAGGTCTTGTATACTATTTTGCTTTGAGAGCTTGGTTTCCTTGGATACTTGGATCATTTGAAGAGTGCTATTGAGCTGTTATTTATAGAGTTGAGAATCAACTTCTATTACCCAGCTCAGTCAGTTGTCCAAGGGATAACACATTCATCTTGGGCAACTTTGCACTCTACCCTTTTTGCTTTTCTTGGAAATAGAAAAAGCAAAAGGTAAAAGGTTTCTTTGCTGAGAAGAAAACCTTTGTTCGATGTTTGACCTTTCTCAAACATCTTATCAGTTGTATCTAGCCTAAGAAAAATATCTTCTGTACACTTGTACTTTCATTCTTCAATCTATGCTCTTCAGTCTGTGCTCTCAGTCTGTGATCTTCAATCTGTGATCATCAGTCTGTGATCTTCAGTCTGTGAAGTCTTTTATCTTCAATCTTCATTCTTCAGATGATGAATTCATAAGTCTTCAGGAAGAGCAAGACTTTCAGTCTGTGAGATTCTTCAGTCTGTGCAGCACAGACTCAGAAACAATTCTTCAGTCTGTGCAGCACAGACTCAGAAACACAGACTCAGGAATTCACTAAGTTTTTCCTGAATACAACTGAGATAGATTTTGACTCTTCAGATTTATAACTTAGGTTTGATCATTGTTTTTCCCAACACAATCCCTTCTTCCTGTGAGTACCCTTGTGTTACTAATCTAGCCTTGTTCCTTATCACTATCCCTCTTTTATCTTTCTTGTTCCTGAACACCCATTTGGTGCTAATTGCTCTTTTTCCTTTGGGTAGATCCATCAAGGTCCATACTTTCTGTATCTTGAACTGAAGCAACTCCTCTTGCATAGCTTCAATCCAACTTGGATCCTTTAGAGCCTCTGATACTTTCTTTGGCTCCATCTGAGATATAAAGCATACATATAAAGAAGTGTGGAGTCATTTTTCTGATATTTTGAGTTGCTGCCTTGTTTGTACAGGTGTGCCAAGATCACCAATCACATTTTCTAGAGGATGATCTCTATGAACATGATAGTGTGATGTTGGTGATACTGACATCTCAGATTCCAAGTTTGTTATATTCACATCCAGATCTTGTTGTTGTGTATCTGATGTGATTCTTTCCCTAATCTGCCTTGAGGGAGTGAAAATGTCATCCATGATTCTCTGTTCTACAGCTGATAGATCAGTTGAATCTGCAGCTGCCTTATCCACATTGACACTCTCACTTTCTTCACCATCTTCTTCTAAAGCTGGCATATTAGGATCATCAGGCAAGTCTGTTGATGTTTCTGAACTCTGTGTGGACTGCTGTGAAGTGGAGTCAAATACTGCTGGTGGATCAGGTGACCAAACAGGAAATACAACATATTCCTGTGGTTTGTTTTGCTGTGCAGTTGGTATATCTGTTGATGAAGTACTTGTACCTGCATTTATACCTGCACTTGATTGCACATTTGTATATCTGAAAGCATGGGTTAGTGCATCAATATCAAACAAAGATTTTGGTCCTTTTCCTACAGTATTTTCAGTATATTCATTAAAGGTGATATCCATTGACTCCTCTATGATTCTGGTCTTTTGGTTGAAGACTCTATAAGCCTTACTTTGAATAGAGTAACCAACAAAGAGACCTTCATCAGCCTTACTTTCAAACTTTCCTAAATGACTTTTGGTATTTAAGATGGTACAAGGACACCCAAATGGTTTTAAAAAACTAACCAATGGTTTTCTCTTAAAAAACAGTTCATATGGTGTCTTGTTGTGAGGCTTGACAACTAATACCCTGTTTTAGACATAACAAGCAGTGCTAACTGCTTCTGCCCAAAAAGACATAGGTAATTTAGACTCAGCTAACATAGTTCTTGCAGTCTCAATTAGTGTCCTATTTCTCCTCTTAGCTACCCCATTTTGTTGTGGAGTCCCAGGTGTACTAAATTCTCTCTTAATACCTTTGTTTTCACAGAATTTATCCATCTCATTATTTTTAAATTCTGTGCCATTATCACTCCTAATGATTTTTACTCTGAGATTCATTTTGTTTTCAATCTTAGTTATAAATGATCTAAGTGTTTCACCTGTTTCATCTTTTGTCCTAAGGAAGAATACCCAGCTGAATCTAGTATAATCATCAATTACTACTAAACAGTATAATTTTTTCCCTATACTGCTTATATTTGTTGGTCCAAACAAGTCCATATGTAGTAAGTGTAATGGTGAAAAGTTTGTGTTCACAGTTTTGGACTTAAAAGAAGACTTGTGTTGTTTGCCCTTTTGGCAGGCAACACAATGATCATCACATGAATATACCTTTTCAGATAAACCTCTAACAAGTTTGCTTTTGACAAGCTTATTAATGGTCTTGTAATTCATGTGACACATCCTTCTATGCCACAGTTCAGATTCATTTACAGTTGCTTTGCTTATAAGACAATTTAGTTCAGGTTGAGGTTCCATATTTGCTAAGTCACACTTATATACATTATGCTTTCTAGGAATTCTCATTAAAATCATGTTTTCAGGTATTTTAAATTCCTTAGAAAGTATAAGGCATTCAGTGTCAGTAAAATGAACTGGGTTCTTTTTATCTGTGATTTGACTCACACTTAGCAAATTGTACCTCAGTTGTTCAACAAAATATACATCCTCAAAACTTATCTTATTGCTGTGCACTGTTCCTTTGCCTGTGATTTTTCCTCCTTTGGGATTGCTTCCAAAAGCTACATATCCTCCATCAAATGATTTGAAGTCCTGCAGCATTTTCCTATCCCCTGTCATGTGCCTAGAGCAGCCACTATCCATGTGCCATAAGTTTATTGGCTTGCCCTGTACATCAAATTGAAATTAATTTCTCTTGGGAACCCAAACCAATTTGGCTTTGGGTTTCCCATGTGCATTCACAAAGTCAACTTTCTTGAAGATTATTGATTGTGATGCACAGTTGGTATTTGGACCTTTTGATTTTTCAGTTTTAATTGGTGTCCAAATCCAACTTATTTTAGGCTTAACAGTGGAAATTGATCTAGCAGTGTTAACTGTTTTATCAATCTTACTAACAGTGTTAATATTATTAACACTGACAGTTTTAGGTTTTACCACTATTTTCGCCTTGTTACTGTTGGCTAATTTTGTAGTTAATACTGATGCAGTAGAAATAGCTGTAGCAGTCTTTAACTTATTAGCCTTAATATTTTTCTTCTTGGCAGTAGTAATATGATCAAGTTTTGATTTAAAATTATGTTTATTGATCATATCAGGTCCTGTCCATGGTTATTTTCTAATCCTTTGAAGAATTTTTGGATTATAATAGCAATCATGTTGAAGATGATTGTTTCTGCCACATGTAAAACAGGATTTCTCCTTTACCACTGTAAAATTGTTTTCCAACATTTGTGAAACCATTTGGTTCCAATTTCTTTGATTTCCTCTGGGTTTTAATTGTTGAGAAGGTGGTAATTGAGAGATTCTGGCTTTACATTTACAGTCAGCACAGTTAATGTTCACAGATTTTAGATTGGTAGGTTTGTTAACTGTTTTAACTGAATTACTAATGTAACCTAGACCAGCTCTAGATTTATTAGTAGAAGATTTCATCTTTTCCAAATTACTCTTTATCTTTTCCTGAAACAATCTTTTACCCTCTTCTATTTTATCACTTTTAAGTTCTAAAACTAGACCAGTATTTGATTTCTTGCTACTCTCACATGATTTTTCAGAATTTGAACTATCAGTTGTTTCAGAATTAGAATTCTTATTGTTTTCAGATGAAAAATCCAACTCATCTTCCTCAGTCCATTCCCTAATTTCAACCTTATCAAAGTCAATTTCATTTTTTAAGTTAATAACTGGATCAACCTTTGTAACATCAACTGCTATTCCTTCCTTTAATTTATTTAAATTTAAATCAGTTTTAGGAGGAAAATAGTTGTTATTATAAGGTGGGGAAACAGAATTATATCGTAAACCAGTTTTTATCTTATCATGAATTTGAGATTTGATAATTTGATTAACACTCTTAGAAGCATGTTCAAGATCACTTACTGTTAATTTTATATTATCTCTTTCACAAGTGACCTCTACTAATTTCTCATTTATTGCTTCTACCTTATCTTTTAACACATCTCTCTCCCATCTGGCATACTTAAGATCATATTCATATTGAGTTACATTATTCTCATATGCCTTTATTTGATTTTCCAAGTTTTCTATTGCAGCTGTAGTGTGTCTACTTTTAATCTCACATTGCTTTAGTTCCTCACAAAATTTCATATTATAATCTCTATATTGTTTAACAGTTTGTTTGCACACAGGAGAACATAATTTAATTTGTACCTCATAAGGAACCTCTGATGGCTTGTTTTCTTCAGCAATAGCCATTAATGCCTGATTCTTCACTTCATATTCTGCTTGATCATTCCAATCAAATTCAAGCCCATCTTGTGAAATTAAGGCATTTGATGTACTCTCTTTCACTGGTACATTCCTTCTTTGAATTCCATTGTTTCCTACTTTCTGCCCATTCTGCTCTTGTCTTTGACTTCTACATTCTCTAGCAAAGTGCCCCATTTTATGACAGTTAAAGCACTCTACCTTGCTTTTGTCAAACCAAGCATCATCATTCCTTTGGTTTGCAAAGTTATTCCTTCCTGTCCTTTGCATAAACCTTTTGGCTCTTTGAGTAATCAAAGCAATTTGCCACTTTATATCCATCTCCTCCAGATCATCAGAATTTATCTGCTCCAAATCTTCATTAGTAAGTGAAGAGTTCACATTACTAACAAAGAAAGATTCCAATATCTGATCATTTGAGTTGTTTTGTGATGATCCAAATCCTGCAGCAATATAAGCAGATCCTTATTGATTTGAATCAACTTGAGATCCACTTACTGACATAAAAGCAGCATTATGATTGTTTCCTACAGCCTGCTTTTTGCTTTCAACTTCTGGCTCAAAGTTTCTCAGATCGTTATAAATATCTTCAAGCTCCTTCACCTCCAAATCTGCACTCTATCCTAAACCTACCGTGTAGATTGTCCATTCTTCACCTAATGATCTCAGAAACTTCCTGTTCAGATCATCTTTATCAATTTTTACCTTGTGATTTTCCAGGTCTCCAACAAGTTTTGAAAACCTGTCAAAGGTTTGAGTTAGAGTTTCAGTTTTTGCAGAATTGAAGTTCTCATATTGTTGCTTCAATAGAGATCTTTTGTTCTTCTTGGTGCTATCATTACCACCAAATCTCTTCTCAATAGCCTCCATGAGTACTTTAGCATCATCACATGCTTCAAACCTTCTCTGGTACTCATTTGGAATTGACAGCAATAATGTGCTGAGAGCTCTAAACTCGATAGATCTGACTTTTCTTTCTGCATCAGTAGTTGGTGGTGGTCTCTTTTGCCTGACACCATCACCATCCACTGTTACTGGAGGACCATTTACCACAAGTTCCCACATCTGATAATCTGTGAGAAACATATATTGTTTGATTCTAATTTTCCACAGATCAAACTCATCAGGCCTGAGCATAGAGATTTTAGTGACCTGGATTCCTTCATTGTTTTCTGTTGCCATTGAATTCAATACTTAATCACAAACTACACCTTAAAAATCAATTTAATCTTAAATTCCAGATCTTTCTGTATTCAAAGCTTTCCAAGCTCTGATACCACTTGTCAGTCCCGTTTCAATTCAATTCACTTGTAACCTTGAACAAGCTTTGAATTATTATTGAGAAGTTGCGGAATAACACTCAATAATATTAGAAAGATCAAAGATAAATATTGAAAACAAATAACAAAATACAAATATTAAAATCAAAGCTCCAATCTTATTAATATGAATAAGACGAATACACTTGTTGTATTAGGGTTTACACTTTGAAGCTGCGCTATCTTTTTTTCTCTTCTTTCGTATATAATTCTAGGTTCTAAGGATCTCTATTTATAACACATAGAGTGCTGTACAATCTCCTATTATTATGGAGTTAGATAACTTTCATAACAGACTCAATTTTATCACGAACCTATTCTTATCAACAACTTATTCTTATCACAAAATCATAAACAGTGTTAATGTAACAACCACCAAAAATATCAGGTTAATACTTAACTCCATCTCCACCTAAATCTGAACCTGACCTTCTTAAGGGTCTAAGTTAATACTGTTTGAGAAGTTACTACTGTTGGCCGTAGTTAGTACTGTTGGTTAGAAGTTTATACTTCTTACCGGGTTAATACTGTTGGTACAAACTCTTAAGTTAATACTGACCGTACAAAGTTGAGTTAATACTGTTGAGAAACACTTCAGTTAATACTGCTAGTGGGAGTTTCTACTGTTAGTAATGTTTCTACTGCTTTCGTAAAAATCAAAGTTTCTACTGTTATCATAGTTAGTACTGCTAGCACAAATATCTCAGTTAGTACTGGTAGTGCAATTGTCACCGTTTCTACTGCTAGCACAAATACTTCAGTTAATACTGCCAGTACAATTCCTAAGTTAATACTGTTCGAGAAATACTTCAGTTAATACTGCCAGTACAAATCCTAAGTTAATACTGCCAGTACAACGTCAAGTTAATACTGCTAGTACAAATTACCTCAGTTTCAACTGTTGGTCAGTTTCTATTGCTAGTGAGTTTCTACTGCTTGTGTTACAACTGCTAGTCAGTTTCCACTGCTAGTTCAGTTACTACTGTTAGTCCAGTTTCTACTGCCCGCATTAATTAATACTGCTTGACATTCAGTTACCACTGCTAAGTAGTTAACACTGCTAGCACAAATCACCATTTCCACTGTTAGTTCAAAGTTTCCACTGTTAACACATAAATGTCCCGAACAAATCATGAAATACTAAGTGTCAATCTATTACCAATGAGATGCTTAAACGATTTTAAGACCAATCAAGTGTTACCCACACACACACAGCAAACCCTCCTACCCGATATAAAAGCTTCTTAAGTAATAATAAAAGATAAGTAACCATTCGTATTCTGTAAAAAGGAACTTTAAGATTTGAAATAGAGTTAAACCGTGCACGCAAAAAGGGTTATGATTACCTCTTTTCTCTCAAAAACGGCCAGCAAACCTATTTCCCATAAACCAAATCAATTGACTTACACTTCCCATAAAATCACCTCCACCTTCACCCAATCAAAATCCCGGATAGTAAACTTAAACACTCCACCCCTTATTCTTTTTGTTAACCTCAGCAGGAATTATACTTTCACACTCAAAACACTCCATCTAATTTCTCTCAAACTCTCTCAACACTTGCACGATTTTAGCAAGAACACCCCAGTTTCTTCATCACCTTCATCCAGTACCAAACACTCCGGGAACCCTGCTCAATCTGTGGGAAGAACTTCATCACCCAAAACCCTACACTCCTGGTCGAAGAGGTAATCATAAAGTGCAAGAATGTTTACATTCTATTCTGCACAACCCACTTATTTTCATTCTAGTTACTGTTACACTTCTTAAAATATGTGTGCATTAGGATTTTTGTACGTGAAATATGATAATGTTTTGCAAATAAAACACACACTTAAAGTTTGTTCGAGTCATCTACATACGGATTTTATAAAAAGTTGTGTTTTTTTTGGTAAAATAAGAAAATTGGACAACTTTCTGTCCAGATTTTCAAGTCAACTTTGGACAACCGTATCCCCCTCTATTCTTCATAAAAATGGTGACTCTAAACTGGGAATAACTTGCTTTCTAATCTTTCACCCAAAACCTAAATCATACACCAAAGATCAAATATTTTGAGGTGTATCAAGAAGATGTCCAGAAATTATTTAGTTTTGCTAAGAAGAGTCACAAAACCAACTACAAAAACCTGGTTAGATTTGTTATTTAAAACCGTGGGTAACCAATTTGTACAAGCTATCATATTAAAGCATATCACTAGACATTAATGGACACTTTACTACTGGACTAGGTCTCGATTAGAGCATCTCTTCAGTTGCAACATTCTCACAGCTTAAACCGTTAACTCAACTCACAAGGTGAGTTCATTGTCCCCTCTTTCTGATTTCTATTTTTGGGGCTGAAAGCATACAATTACTTTAAACTTTTGGTTGAACTTTTACGTACTATCAACTGCTTTTGAACTATTTTACGCGAACTGTGGTATGTCAACATGTTAAGCTTGGGTTTTTCTTATACTCAAAGTCCCCTTTAACTAACCCACCACTAATTAACTCGTAGCGACGAGCCGTAGATATTATGGGTAGCATGCTATTTAGGGTAGGACCATCCCTCACTCACACTTCAACGTGGGTGCATAATATCGCCTTTTACTCATGTTTGTTGAAGAACATGCAGCTCTTATACTTTGGGGCAGCGGTCAGATAACCGGATTAGTTGTGGTCTCAAGGCTTATACATTCTCTCTTTATTACCACATGTTTACTTGCAATATCTTTATCAACCAAATGCTTGTTATAACTGTCCCGATTGGACAAACGCAGGGATGATAGCGTCCACGAATCGGACGGCTATACCCACACTTATGTCCACGATTGGACACACTTTCGGTTTACTTATTTCAAACTTTGAACTCACCAACTATGGCCATAGTTGACCCTTTTATTTTGGCATGCTTTTCAGGAGAACGTCGGTAAGCACGGATCATATGTGGGCTAATGCATGGGATTATGTCGACCAAGCCATTTAAACGGACTTTGAACTAAATTTTTGTATTATGTTTGTAATAATGCCGTATACTTTGTACAATTTGATGTATCTTTTGATGCCTCCAAGGCTGTCTTACCGTAATTTAAATGGTATGGTTGCTATATCTTTGTGTTGTGGAATCATTAGCTGTGACACCTCGTGTTTCCGCTTTAGCGGGGTGTGACAGTTAACTACCACATTTGAACATTCAGTGGAAACAAACTTCCAACAGTGGTAACTGCTTCATTTTTGTAAGTCTAAGTATAAACAACTAACAGTGTTAACCACTTCAATCTACACTAACAGTCGTAATTACATAAACAGTGGAAACTACTTACAAATATCAACTAGAGTGTTAATCCTTATAGCAGTGTTAACCTTCAGATCTTCAAACAGTTATAATCTTCGACCAGTATTAATCTTGAACGATCAATGGTAACCATGTGTTAGTCTTCAGTGGTAATCTTCACTATCAGTGGTAATCTTCACTATCAGTGGTAATGTCTTAATCTTCAGCTTTATTAAACCGTGGTAATCCAATCTTCAATCAGTTTATCCCAACAAAGTAACATCTTTCAAGCCTCTATTTCACAATTAATTCATGAATTGGCTAATTTCATAAAAACAAGTTATAAACACTAAAATACTCACAGGAACAAGATGATGATGATGATGTGAAATTCGATTTTAAAACAAGATGATGATGCTACTGATGATTTAATACTTCACAAGAGTTTCTTCCAATTTTGTTTTTTCAATTCGCAGGGTATGTATATGTGTAGAAGTTTTGAGAATAAGTGTATGTATATATATATTAATCTAACCCAATACCATTACGATTTTAGTTCCCTTCTTAATCTATTGTCTGGAACCTAAAACCATTTTGCGAAACCAACTATTTTATTTTACCGTCAACTAGATTAATTTAAAACAACGAATTATTTATTAGTCACAATAATTCATTTATCCTTTTGACTAATATTATCAAGTAAACATAATAATACTAAAATATTCCTAACATATTAAATAATGAATTTAAAGTTAGAAAATTACCCGTATATTACTAGGCCCTTAGGGTGGATGTTACACATATATGTATCAACAAAGTAATAAACAATCTCGCATGATTTGTCCCTGTTTCCAACTATCTATTGTATATTAGGGGGTGTTTTTTAAGACTTTTGGAGGGGATTTGTTTTGTATTTAATTAAAATAAATAGTAAATAAATAAAAGTAAAGAAGGATTTGTACGGAGACTTGGAGAATCAAAATAACGCGAGTGTTTACTATGACTTCGGCTAATGCTATTGAGGGGTAGTTATAATTGGGTAAAGCCTCTAGTTATGATGACCAATCCAGTGGGTCGAGTATCTCGGAAACTTGAATAATACAAAGTATTGAATCTACGGCCTTTTCTCAGCTTCCACGCATTTGTACTAAACCCGTCGGTCTTTCCAACACTATACTGAGTACTTGGATGTTTTACGGTGTTTCCGTTTGTATCATTTTGGGGTTCCATATTACTCTCCTGGATTATCTTATATTTCCTAATTAGCTATATCTCCTATCCTATCAAATATCTAACGTAGAGTTGTCCGCAATTAGATAGATAATATGTCACGGGGGTAATAGATATAGAATGGCAGATGCACCGGAAGTTCTCCCAAATGTACTGACCAATTCAACTAACAATCATCCTCGAATCTTATTCCCCAATTTCAGACATCTGAGATATCTAAATCATGGCATGAATTGTTGACTAAACAATAATATGAACGGGAATTATCCCGCGGAATAAGTTGGGATGACCTGACTAGCGGTCAGCTAAACTGCTCATCATTATTCATATAGAACGTTATAACTATTGCATGCACGTTAAACTTAATGTATTTAATTCAATTCATTTTCGAAAACCTAATTAATTGATCAGTTATTGATAAGAACCACATAATTTGTTTTTAGCATACAAATTCCTAAAGCAAAAATCAAACAAGAACATGCAATAAGATAGTATATTAGTAACAGGCTCAGATCATTCACATCAATTAACCTATTAATTAAATTATAGATATCCCAAAAGTTCTCTCAAAGATATCTAACAGATAAACACGAATCTAATCTATCTCTAATCTTATGCTCCGTGTCTCATTTGGATATGTTTCAATCAAGAGAATAGTGGTCATATCGAGTTCATTGATCATCATACATAGATTAGTTGGAAGTTCTATAACTAGCAATTGGCCAGATCCTAGTGATAGTTTTCAAGCCACATCATAAGTATGATAGATAATTAATAGGGACTCAGTTTATAGGTTCAGATACAATTTGAGTTCATACAGGCAGAGTAACGGCATGATATTAATATATAACTACCATAGCATAACATACATCATAGCAAACACAAGTTTGTCTAGCCTAACATAATAAATCTAGCATTCATTCCTATACGATAATAACATAACATTTTTGAGAAATAAATACGAGAGATTATATTAGAACTTGAATAAAAGGTAATACAGACAAATCTTCATGAATCTTGAAGTCTCGGAGTAACTCCGTACAAATACTACGCAAATATACTAGCCTAATCCCTCACTAGTTCTCTAATCTAGAGAGAGAAACTAGAGAGAGAGTGAGTGTGTGTGAGAGAATGAGAGATATGGAATGAAAGGGTGTGTGAAATGAGGAGGAGGAGCTCCGTATTTATAGGCAAAAGCCCCAAGAACCCCGTACAAGTGCTTATGCACAAGATACAAGCCCGGAACAGCATGAAACCTCAAAATAACTGAAAAACGGCATCACCGGAGGGCACCAGGGGCCGTATACGGAACCCTAGAGGCCGTATACGGCATCATAGGGGCCCTATACGGTAGGGTAGAGGCCGTATACGGTACCCCCAAGCCGTTTGGCCTTTACCCGTTGTTCGGTACTTCGTTCGTTGCTTGTTTTGCGCGTATCTTCTTCGCTTCTTGTCCCTTTTGCTTGATTCTTTCGCCTATGATCTTGAAATTCCGTTACGCTTCTAATGATACCAATATCATGTATTTTAGATGTGTGTAGCTTATACATGCTTGGAATGCGTTCGGTTGATCTCTAGGTGCTGTATCTTCTCCGTCCTTCATCCGTTTTGCATGATTCTTGATTCTCCGATCTCGTAATTACCTATGAATCATATGGTAAATGAATGTGGAGGAATCAGGTGATGTTTATTTGCTCAGTTCTGTATGTTATTTGGACGTTTTTAGTGATTTTTATTGCAACGTCTATATTTGAACTACTTTAGTGAAAGTAAGTAAATAATCATTGTTTTAAGATGTTTTCACTATTTAATAGCTCAAATAATGAGGAATAATGTAAGTAAATACATGACTTTTTACGTTACATCAAATATCCCACACTTTAGACGTTGCTTGTCCTCAACCAACAACTCAGTTTGCCTCTTATGAAAACATTTTAAGACTAGTTGAGAATGAGTTAAAACATTTTTCAAGATTTTACCAATTCCTCACATAAGCAAGTTATTTTAAGAACATAAGGGAAGATAAGGTGTTCCTTTCCGAAACCAAAAAATGACTTTCCTAGGCATACTTCGAACTCTCGTGATCTTGGAGTAAACATGACTAGGCGATCTCACAAAAGGTGGTCACTCAAGTCACTCAAAGTGTATCGGGTTACCTATATTTCTAGAACAATTGAAATTGCTCAATAAGCCAGTCATACAGTACTCATCGTCATAGGCTTGATCGAGAATCGTATCTCCACCACTTAGGTGAGGACAATGCTAACTATCCCAAGACATTCAAGAAGGTTGTAGTGATAAGTGAGGGTTAGGGGGTATGGATAGTGGTGAGTTTTTGGTTTCAAGGGTGTTGCTTATCTTAAAAACTTCTCAGATCATGAAAAACTTATTTAGAATGGAACGTAGGTTTGATAGCTATTTGTCTTCTATCGGATTTTTCTGAGGGGATGATTCTTTCGAAGCATTTAGCTTTATTTTTGGGATTTTTTTTTCTTTTCTTCTTTAGAATTTCTTTGACGGAAAATTTTCAAGGATTTTTTTTATTTCCTTTAGATAATCCTTTTAGAACTATGTTCTTTTTTATCTTTCGACTATTTCGAGTCATTTCAGAGTGCCAATTTTACGCACCATTGTTCTCTCGCCTTTGTTAGGGTGCCAATTTTATGCACCCACACTTTTTGAGAGAGATAACTTTTCGGGAATCACGAAAAAGTAGGATAAATGAAGAGGATATTTCTAAAAGGTGTTTTTCATAACCTTAGAAATTCTAAGATAAGTTTGGGGGTATTTTTGTGGAAGTAGGTTTAATAGATGGGGGTTTTGAAAAATAAATCGGTTTAGGCTTAAAGGTTTTACTAATCGTATCATCGATACTAAAAATGAGTATCGGTCATTTTTCAGGCTTGAAGAGTAGGCTAAAATGTTATTTAAATCCTAGGGAATGTCAAGGTCCTTTAATTGCACCTCTACCACGTACGGTACTCACCATTGTGATCTCGAAATGTATGTCAGGAGTAAGTTCTAATTTAGAGACACATGCATCGGCACACACGACAAATGAAATAGTGAAGCATTTAAAATGAATGCTTTTCAATTCGGCTCAAAATACCTCACTGCAAATAAGATTGGGTTGTATATACCTAGTCATGCGATGCCCCTCTTAGATTATCATTTCTTGTTTTAAGAAATTTTTACTTTATTTTCCCTAGATTCTAAAATAATTTACTCATATTTGAAAATGGCTTTCCTCATTAATGTTAAAACTCAAAAAGACTAGAGACAATCGAGTGAATATACTTTTTCAATTTTCTTTAAAAATTTTGAAAAATTTAGAGAAACGATTTCTGGGGTTGCTATTTGGATATGAAAATCTTTCTAAGCTATTCTATACCTGCTATCCCACACTTAGAAGAACATTGTCCCTAATGATCTCTTCAGTTGAAATTTTACTAGAAGTAAAATCCCACACTTTGAGTTTGAACATATTGAAAAATATTTTCTTAAGTGTTTAGGTTTGGGCTGGAATCCCACACTTAGTAATAAGTTTAGGATAGAGTATAGATTACGTATATTATTTTAACAACATAACTAAAGCAATTTAGAATCATAAAAACGGAGAAAAGGTATAGAGACTCCCCATTTCTTTTACTGGAACAGACCAGATTTGTGTAGGAGTGGTGCAAGTGATTTGCTGGATTTGTGGACCAGTCTCGCTTGTGATCACCCATTCCGTACAAAGCTAGATTCTGTAAATAAAAGATAAGTCATAACATCCCATTCTCTAGTTCATAGATAAAAATAAACATATAAAGTTATAACATGATAAGTAAAAACAAAAAATCATCTAGCAGGTCATCGCTTTCCAGGTCGAACTCAGCCTCTGTGATTCTGTCTAGAACAGAAGTCGGTGATGGCGCAGGAGATGGGCTCGAAGCCATGAACATAGAGAATAACTCCTCCTCGAGTAGTGGATGTAGCGGTGATAATGGTATAGGAGAGGAGGTGGGCTCAGGTGTAGCAGGTGTGGCAGTGGCTGGAGTAGGTGTGGTAGTGGTAGGAGTAGGCGCGACAGTGGTGGGAGCAGATGTGGTAGTGGCGGAGCAGGTGGAAAGAAAGACCAGGGAGGTCGAGATGGTCCTGAACTTGGACCGAGCGTGTATGGCTGATCAGGTGGTCTATGTAACCCTGCTCTCTCGCTGAGGGCGGTGAGTGTCTCATGCTGAATGGTGAAGCTCTCCAGGAGGGCCCACACAACTGCCGGTTCAGACAATGTGACTCCATACTCAAAAGTGGGTGGCTGTCTGAGTGGCAAAGCTGGCTGTGGTGACGTAGGTGCTGGCGATGGTTGCCTCTCAACAGGTAGCTCCTCGTGACTAATCGGGACATCCACTAAATCCTCCTCAATGATGGTGGGCATCGCTCTCCTGTGCCTGCGATGTATGGACGCCTAGGTCGCCTCCTAGCTAACTGATCCACAGTCTCGATCAGGGTATCCATCCTGAAACAAAATAAACAGTTAATGATATATGATGATTTATACAAATGCGGAAAGATGATGGTTTTTGAAAAAGGTTTTAAGAAAATAAATTATCATCATTTTCTGCATTTGTATATTCAAGTAGGCAAAAGCTTATATCTGGTTGTGTAATAGTAGTTTAAGGTTGGATAAGTAGCAATCCCGCATTATATTAGTTCAGGGATAACCGTACTAGATAAAAATAAACTAAGACGAAAATGACAGAAATTTAAGATAGGCTTTGGGTGCCTCCCAAGAGCGCTTGTTTTAAGAGTCTCTAGCTTAACTCTTCATACCTGGCACGAGTTCATGGTGGTTCAAAGATATAGACTTCCTCGGTGACGGGGAAGTCTTCAAAGTAATGTTTTAAGCGATGACCGTTAACTTTAAAAATACCTTCTGGCGCCTCGAGTTCGACTGCACCATAGGGGAATACTTTTGATATCGTGAATGGTCCGCTCCACCTTATCTTAAACTTATCAGAAAATTTCTTGAATCGTGAATTGAAGAGTAGCACTTTGTCTCCTGGTTTGAATCTGGAGGGTTTTAGTTTGGCGTCGTGGATCTTTTTAGTTCTCTCTTTGAAGCTTAGCGAACTATCGCATGCTTGATCTCTTAATTCAGCTAACTCTTTCAATTGTATTTTTCGAAGTGCTCCTACTGTAGCTATATCCAAGTTGCAGTTCTTCAAGGCCCAATATGCCCTATATTCGAGTTCTATTGGGAGGTGACACGCCTTGCCATAAACTAGACGATATGGTGTGGTTCCTAATGGTGTTTTGTAGGCGGTTCTAAATGCCCACAACGCATCGACTAATTTCTCCGCCCACTTCTCTTTGTGATTTCCGACCGTTCGTTCCAGTATCCTTTTCAAAGCTCGATTCGTTACTTCGGCTTGCCCATTGGTTTGTGAGTGATAAGCCGTAGTGGTTTTGTGAGTGACACTGTACTGCTGCAATACTTTCATGAATTGTGTTACAGAAGTGCGTACCACGGTCGCTAATTATAGCTCTAGGAGTTCCGAATCTGCTGAATAGCTTTTTGAGGAATTTGGTCACTACTCTGGCGTCGTTAGTGGGGAGAGCTTGAGCTTCGGCCCATCTGGAGATGTAATTAACTGCAACTAGGATGTATTCTTTGCCATTAGTTTTAGGGAAAGGTCCCATAAAATCTAATCCCCATATATCGAAAAATTCACAGGCCTGTATATTGGTAAGTGGTATTTCATTCCGAGCCGATATATTGCCTTGTCTTTGGCAAATATCGCAGCATTTTACCAGGTCGTGGGCATCTCGAAATATGGTGGGCCGATTAAAATCGGCGTCGTACACCTTTCGTGTAGTCATGTTGGCACCGTGGTGTCCTCCAGTAGGTCCATGATGGCTTTGATGAAGGATTTGTTCTGCCTCTTTCTCGTCAACGCATCTTCTGATTATTTGATCAGAACAAACTTTAAATAGGAAAGGATCGTTCCAGAAATAATTCTTTACATCACGGAAGAATTTTCGTCTCTAGGGTGTTAGCATTCCTTTTCGTATTATTTTTCCAACTAGATAATTGGCGAAGTCTGCATACCAAGGATCATGTGAAGACTTATTTTCCCGTTGGTACCTTCCAATTATAATGAGCTGTTCTTCGGGGAACTGCTCCTGAATATCTTTTTTGTGCAACTTATCCATAGAAGGATTTTGATGTAACGTAAAAAGTCATGTTTTTACGTACATTATTCCTCATTATTTGAGCTATTAATTAGTGAAAACATCTTAAATCAACAAGAATTCACTAAAATTCACTAAAGTAGCTCAAATATACACGCCACAACAAAAATCACTATAAACGTCCAAATAACATACAAAATCGAGCAAATAAACTTCACCGGATTCCTCCACCTTTTACTTACCTTATGATATACATCCCCTAACTACTATTTCATGATTCATAGGTAATTACAAGATTGAAGAATCAAGAATGAAGGAAAATGGATAGAGAACGGAGAAGACATGGCACCAAGAGATCAACTGAACGCATTCCGAACATGTATGAGCTATATATATCCAAAATCTATTATTTTGGTGTCATTAGAAGCGTAACGAGATTTCGAAAACATAGGCGAAAGAATCAAGTCAAACGGACAAGAAACGAAGAAGATACGCGCGAAACAAGCAACGAACGAAGCATTGGACAACGGATGGAGGCCAAACGGCATGGTAGATACCGTATACGCATCTACCATACCGTATACGGCCCCTATGATGCCGTAGACGGCCTCTAGTGTGCCATATATGACCCCTGGTGCCTTCCGATGATGTCGTTTTTTGCTTATTTTGCGATTTCGTGCTGTTTCGGGCTTGTATTTCGTGCTTTGGGACTTGTACGGGGTTCCTTGGTGATTTTCCTATAAATAGGGAGCCTCCCCTCCTCATTTCTCATCATCAAATTCATTCACACTCAACCATCCAACACTCTCTCTCACACACTCACTCTCTCTCTAGTTTCTCTCTCTAGATTCTCTCTCTAGATTAAGAGAACTAGTGAGATATCAGGTTAGCGTTTTAGCATAGTATTTGTACGGAGTTACTCCGAGACTTCAAGATTCGTGAAGATTTGTCTGTATTACCTTTTATTCAGGTTCTAATATAATCTCTTGTATTTATTTCTTAAACATGTTGTGCTATTATCATTTAGGAATGAATGCTAGATCTATTATGTTAGGCTAGACAAATTTGTGTTTGCTATGACATAAGCTATACTATGGTAGTTATATATTAATATCATGCCGTTACTCTGCCTGTATGAATTCAAATTGTTTCCGAACATATAAACTGAATCTCTAATTATTATCTATCCAACTTATGTTGTGGTTTGAAAACTATCACTAAGATCTGGCTAATTGCTAGTTATAGAACTTCCAACTATTCTATGTATGATGATCAATGAACTCGATATGGCCGTTGTTCTCTCGATTGAAACATATTTGAATGAGACACGGAGCATAGGATTAGAGATAGATTAGGTTCATGTTTATCTGTTAGATATCTTTGAGAGAACTTTCGGGATACCTATGATTTGATTAATAGGTTAGTTGATATGTATGATCTGAGCCTGTCACTAGTACGCTATCTTATTGCATGTTCTTGTTTGATTGTTGCTTATTGCATGTTCTTGTTTGATTGTTGCTTTAGGAATCTGTATGCTAGAAACAAACTCCGTAATTACTATCATTAATCAATTAATTAGGTTTTCAGGAATGAATTGAATTAAATACAGAAGTTTTAACGTGCATGCAATAGTTATAATGATCTATATGAATAATGATGAGCAGTTCAGTTAACCGCTAGACAGGTCATCCCAACTTATTCCGCAGGGTAATTCCTGTTCATGTTATTGTTTATTCAACAATTCATGCCATGATATAGATATCTCAGATGTCTGAAATTGGAGAATGAGATTCGAGGATGACTGTTAGCTGAATTGGTCAGTACATTTGGGAGAACTTCCGGTGTATCTGCCACTCTATATCTATTATCCCCGTGACATATTATCTATCTAATTGCGGACAACTCTACGTTAGATATTTGATAGGATAGGAGATATAACTCATTAGGAAATATAAAATAATCCAGGAGAGTAATATGGAACCCCAGAATAATACAACGGAAACACCGTAAAACGTCCGAGTACTCAGTATAGCGCTGGAAAGACCGACGGGTCTAGTACAAATGCGTGGAAGCTGAGAAAAGGCCGTGGGTTCAATACTTTGTATTATTCAAGTTTCCAAGATACTCGATTCCACTGGATTGGTCATCATAATTAGAGGTTTTACCCAAATATAACTACCACTCCATAGCATTAGCCAAAATCATAGTAAACACTCGCGTTATTCTGATTCTCTTAGTCTCCGTACAAATCCCCCTTTGTCTTTATTTACTTTTAATTTTAATTAAATATAAAACAAAACCCCTCCAAAACTTTTAAAACCCCCGCTAATTTACGGTAGATAGTTAATCCTCTTAAAATCCCATGCCCGTTGTAGTTTAAAGAATGACACCTGAGTCATACGTACCACTTACTGCCCTAATACACCTTAGAATCATAAGTAGTGCTCAAAGCTTAAGCTTCCCAGCAAAATAAATATAAAACTTTCACACACGACGCGGCAGTCCGGCGATCGCGATTCCCTCACGACAAGGGGTCGATAAATCGACCGTCAAGGCGGCTCAACGACCGATTTTAAGAAATTAATTATCTTAGTTATTTAATGATCCTTTCGGAAGATCAACATCATTCGAAAGTTCCTTTTTCGCCAATTAGTTTAAGTATTTCCTACTTTCATCAAAACCCTAAAATTCTATCAACTAGTCATGACGATTCGTATCACTCTCACCTCAACGATCAAGCCACCACTAGAAGGACGAGGAGGACCAATCGTTTTACCAACTGACGAAACCGTTGAAATTAGGTCACACTTCATAAAAATGATAAAATCTCAATGTCAATTTCACGGTCTCTCACTCGAAAACCCGAACTCACATCTTAACAAATTCATAAACCTTTCCAACTCTCTCGAGAAGACAAGAACTAACATAGACGTCACTCGACTCTGTTTATTTCCTTATTCCCTATCCTCACATGCTCAGACATGGTTTGATGAACTCGAACCCAATTCGATTCATACTTGGAAAGAGATGGCAACTAAGTTTCTAGCTAAGTACTTCCCTCCTTACTTGCAAACCAAGCTTAAAAATGATATCATCAATTTCCGTCAAGAAATAGAAGAATCATTAAGCTCGGCATGGGAACGATTTAAGAATTTGCTCCTAAGATGTCCCAACCATCAGTTGGCCGAAACAAATTTAGTCTGCACATTCTACAATAGCCTTAACCCTCATCATAAACAAACCCTCGATGCTGCTTCATCCGAAAATTTCATGCTACACACATCAGAAGAAGTTGCTTGTCGTCAACCAACAACTCAGTTTGCCTCTTATGAAAACATTTTAAGACTAGTTGAGAATGAGTTAAAACATTTTTCAAGATTTTACCAATTCCTCACATAAGCAAGTTATTTTAAGAACATAAGGGAAGATAAGGTGTTCCTTTCCGAAACCAAAAAATGACTTTCCTAGGCATACTTCCAATTCTCGTGATCTTGGAGTATACATGACTAGGCGATCTCACAGAAGGTGGTCACTCAAGTCACTCAAAGTGTATCGGGTTACCTATATTTCTAGAACAATTGAAATTGCTCAATAAGCCAGTCATGCAGTACTCATCGTCATAGGCTTGATCAAGAATCATATCTCCACCACTGAGGTGAGGACAATGCTAATTATCCCAAGACATTCAAGAAGGTTGTAGTGATAAGGGAGGGTTAGGGGGTATGGATAGTGGTGAGTTTTTGATTGCAAGGGTGTTGCTTATCTTAAAAACTTCTCAGATCATGAAAAACTTATTTAGAATGGAACGGAGGTTTGATAGCTATTTGTCTTCTATCGGATTTTTCTAAGGGGGTGATTCTTTCGAAGCATTTAGCTTTATTTTTGGGATTTTTTGTGACACCCGACACTTTAGGTTAATTGTTAAACCTAACTAGAAACCCTAATTACTTGTATTTAGTTTTGAATATACACTTACGTGATTATGTGTTTATCTATAATTGCGCAAAACGATCGGACGGAGTCCGACACAATATACGGCGTTGGTGAAAATTTTTCATAAATAATGTAAACCTATTTCATAAATTAAATAGTAATTATTTACCCTATATTCTTACTATTAAATAATAATATGCGAAAAACCTAGACGTTTTGCTTTAAACGTAACAAACGCAACGAAAATGCGCGAATCGCGCCCGACACCCGAACGAAACCGACAAATATTTTGAGAATGTTCAATAAAGTATTTTAAAGATATTGGTCAAATTAAAATAGTGATTTCATATCAAAGATAAAACGCATAAATTAAACATTAACGTTTTAATTTTTACGTGCGCGAAAAACGTTTAAACGACCGGGGAATATAACACGAAACCGAGAAGTGTGACACCCGACACTTTAGGTTAATTGTTAAACCTAGTTAGAAACCCTAATTACTTGTATTTAGTTGGTATTAGGCTAAATATATGTAATTACTTGTATATTTGAATATACACTTACGTGATTATGTGTTTATCTGTAATTACGCGAAACAACCGGACGAGGTCCGACAATCTATACGGCGTTGGTGATAACTTTTCATAAATAATGTAAACCTATTTTATAAATTAAATAGTAATTATTTACCCTATATTATTGTTGTTAAATAATAATGTGCGAAAAACCTGGACGTTTTGCTTAAAACGTAACAAACGCAACGAAAACGCGCGAATCGCGCCCGACATCCGAACGAAACCGAAAAAGATTTTAAGAAGGCTCAATAATGTAGTTTTAAATATATTGGTCAAATTAAAATAGTAATTTGGTATCAAAAATAAAACACAAAATTTTAACGTTAAAGATTTAATGTTTACGCGCGCGAATAACATTTTACCGATCGGATAACGTAACACGGGCTTGAGAAAACTATTATACAAGCCCAAGGCTCCCTTGGACAGCCCCAACTGAGCCCAAGGTCGGCCCAAGAGGCCTAAAAATCGGCCCAAGGCCCACCCTACATATGCCTCATATCCTTCATTTCCTCTCATTTTACACACTCAAACCTCACACACAAACACTCTCATCTTTTCTCTATTCTCCTCCCCTCCCAAAAACCTGCCCAAGAACACCACCACCACCACCAAAATCGGCCACCATCACCACCATAGTGTTCATCACATCTCCAAGAAGAAAATCAAGCTAAAGACTTAAGATTCAAGCTCTTCCAACAACTCCTCTTCAAAAATCACCAACCTATTTGTAAGAAAAATTATTCTCTATCCAAATATCTTTAAAAACATGTTAGAAGGTTCACATAATAAAGAAATGTCCAAAATATAACATAAAAACGTTTTTCATGGCTTAAAATGTTCAAGAACAGCACATGCATTTCTGGGCAGAAAAATAGCTCGACTTTGAGAGGCTGTTTCTCCCTCAAAACTTGACCAAAATGGACGATTCAAAAGGCAAAAATTAAGTTTAAGGAGTTATCTTTCATTTCCAAGTGGTTTCATAATTTTTGGAGTTCGTTTGATACCCGAAATGATTTTTACAAAAACATGTATACGGGCTGTCCAAAAACTCAGAAATTTCACCTTTCTTGTTTTAATCATAACTCGAGATATACACCTCCAAATGACCTGAAACCACCGCCAATAGTTCACCAATTTTGTTAGGTACAAATGTCTTTCATATAACGTTTTCTGAAAATGTGTAGATTTTGCCCAGAAATCCGATCTTGTTGCATGGGTCCGGATTGGTCACTTTCTGACCTTAAGGAGCTAACATACTAAGGAATAACATAGATTTTTCTTAAATTTTTATTTGAACATTTGGAACACGAAAAAAAATGTACAAAACTGACCTGTTACAGGCCTCTGTGTCGCAGAAGCCCAGTAGTCTGCGACACAAGCCTTTGTGTCGCTATAGCACCCGAATCGTCACATTAGCGACACAAGACTTTGTGTCGCTATAACACCCGAATCGTCACATTAGCGACACAAGCCTTTGTGTCGCCATAGCACCCGAATCGTCACATTAGCGACACAAGCCTTGGTGTTGCCATAACACTAAATCGTCACATTAGCGACACAAGCCTTAGTGTCGCATAATACCTTAATGTCGCATATAGCGACAGTAACCCAATGTCGCTAAAAACACAGAAATCTATACGTTTTTGGTTAAAGCAATATAAGCTCGACCCTAGCCAGGAGATCTGCCCCTTAGACCCCGCCAGGGGTTGCCACCCCTTGGACCGCGCTACCAGGGGCGCTGCCCCCGGACCCCCGTCATTGATGGGCTTCGCCCCTTGCCACACTGATCAATTACCATAACCGGAAAGTAGAAATATGCATAACATAATTAATCAAATCTGTGTTTTCACAAAATATCATCAACGGCCCGTACATGTTTTCTAAGCACAAACGATAACTGAACAATTGGACATTTCTAATTGTGTGAACCAACTTAGGTGGACATTAACCCTCCACCTACATGATTGGCTTAAGTGGACATTAACCCCCACTTATACAATCACTATAGATGGTCTTTTGAGACATCTACTTACACAACATTATACGTTTAGGACGTTAGAAGGTTGCATTGGGAAAACACGCTTTGCTTACTATTTCCTACTTGCTTACTAATCTCAGGTGAGTTTCATAGCCCCTTTTTACTGTTTCTAACTGGGGTGAGAATACATACAACTGCTTTTATACCGCTATTTTTATGTGAACACAAGTACTAAACCCGATATATTGGTTGCATGAGTTATTTTACTAATCCTGAAAGTCCCCCACATCATAGTTTGTGTTGGTTCCCTTAATAACGGATCTAGACTTGTCGTTTGACTTAATTGAAAGGCGGAAACAATCAATCAAGCAATTGAAACGTAAATATTAACAATTGAAGAATAAAGATTACAAACTCACTAACTCTCTCTTCCCACTCTCTCTGCCGTATCTCTCTCTCTCTAGGGTTTGATCAACCCAAAAATGAAATTCTAACTCGATATATATAGTAACCCTACAGGACCCTGCGACACAAGCCCAATGTCGCAGGCCCAACCCATTGCGACACAACCTTTGTGTCGCTATAGCGACACAGGCTCTGTGTCGCCTGAACAGTATATTTGTGTATATATTCTATCTCGCTATTCATTTACATACTCGCATATACACACTAAACACGATACAAACGCAGACTAATTGACTTTGACAATTACAATTGTTTGACCAAATGACTGACACACATTATGCACCAACAAACTCCCCCATGTCAGCAGCTTGGTCAAAGAATCTTCAATTAGTCTTCACCAACAAACTCCCCCATTGAGATAGCTTGGTCTTCAAAAGTCTTGATGTTCAGTCTCATTTGACTGATATCCAATTAGATCTTCAACTTCAGTGACCATCATCTCTTTCATCAATAGCTTCTCCAATAGTATTTATCTTCAAAGTTTTTGGAGAACTCTCATCAATTTTTGTCTTTTGAATATGAGCATGATATGTAACTTGAATAAAATAACTCAGAAATAAAATATTTTTGTAATTTTCTTTATAAGACAGAATTAAAATACTGAAAGCAATAAATAAACAATCTTTTTGGGGACGGAATTATTTTTGTCTGGTTAGGAATCATATCAGGATAACATGCAATTATTAGGAATAGTAAGTGTTATTTCGATTATCAGTATGTTTGTCCACTTTAAATTTACTTAGCATATTTAAATCACCTGTTATAAAGATTAGTTCAAGACGATTATTTATATTTTATCCATCTAAACATTTGTACTTAAGTATATGATTTCAACTCATAATGAGATGAACCACTTGTGTTATTATTAGCATGCATATTATATTATATAACTCACATTAAAATATACATTTGAAATCAAAACATGTTAGTATTTTCTATATAGAAGGTGAAGGTATGGACGTATCTTTAGAACCAAGTTAGCAGTAACAAGTCTGTACTTTCGTACAACAGAGTCACATAAACAATAGTTCGGGTTGAACAAACACAAGTCTGAAAAATTTAAACTAGAGGGTACAGGTCTGTACTTTCATACAACAGAGTACCATAGTTTAACACAAACCAGTACGAGGCAATCTTTTTATAATTTTTCTGTACATTTGTACATTTTATTTGGGAATTGTAAGAATGTCACGGGTACGTAATAGTTGTCTATTGCTTAACATAGACTACGCACCTAAGTTCTTTTCAAAAACATATTAGATGAAACCAGGTCTGTATTTTCATACAACAGAGGAGACAACTAATATATTCCCCCATATAACACCATACAAAGACCCTATATTTTAGATCATAACATGTTTATTATCCAAATATTAAGACGAAGCGTTAAAATATTTCGGACATTTTTGCCCTTATTTTAACTTAATGTCATACATATTAATATGTCTTTATATAAATTAATATGCATATTTGAAAGTTAAGCTTCTTAGTAACTTTAGAACAAATGCCTACCAATACATCATTTGATGAAGCTAATCTTTATAAGAGGTATTTCAAGTATGCTAGATAAATCTACTGACACATCAAACATAATTCTTAAAATTCCATTTTATGCATGTCTCCTGATGTACTATCATTTCCCCAATTGTTTACAGACACAATTCAACGTCTATTTTATCAATGTTGCAACTATTGCATTTCTTTAATACTAACAAGTATAAAGAGTGGCAGTTGCGTTTTTCAAGAATTTACCTGTTCATATTTTGTTGACTTTTTAAATCAGAATTTTAAAATTACTCCCCCTGAACAGCAAATTCTTTATTCAAGCACAAACAAATAAAAAATCATTAAAGAAAAATTTCAAGTCACATATCAAGTCAAATTCAAATTCTTTTGGCATTTTTAACCACATCTAATCACTTCATAAAATCATCCATTCACCCAAACATCATCACCACACATGATCACATCCTTGCAGTCATTAAAAGATTAGCTATCAAAGACCGGACTGCATCACTACAAACAAACATTAGTACTTATGAGACACCCAAGCCTTGATAGACTTGGGTTGTCCACTATCGTCCATAACCATCACATCAATGAGTTTATGATATTTTAAAAACTCAGTTGATTTCATTGATGTGTTGTTTGTGGATTTAGGTTTCCAAACCCGTTTAGGTTCAGATGATTTGTTTTCAACAATGTTGGGCTTTTGAACAGCAGGTCTACTAGGCACAACTTTGTTTACTCTAGCCATAGGTTTTGGAGAGTTGGATGCACAACTAGATATAGGCGAAAATGAACAACGCTTTGAAAAAGATGTTTGAAAAGAATTTCTAAATAAGGAAGTTCTTGGCATCCCTCTACCAAACCTATCTAGGGATAATAACCGACAATCCCTAATGATGTGGCCCTGTTGACCACACCGAAAACACGAACGCCGTTCCACATACGGCCTTTTCCAATGACTACCCTCAAATTGTTTCGACGGAGGATTTACTGAGGGAGGCTTAGCGGATGAGGCAGAACATGAACACTTATGCGTACATGTTGATGTAGAAGCCTCTAAAGTTGAAGAGGTAGATGTTGATGGTTGTTCATTCTTAGATTTTTCATTTGAATCCTTGTTTTGAATTTTCATCTTCTTGGATTCATTTTCAAACTTGTTTTTACCCGTATTATAAAAAACCTTTTCAGATTCATTAGTAATTATATGATTTTCGGGTTTAACATCAACCTTTTCAATTTTAATCTTAGTCTCTTCAGTTAAGTCCTCTACCTCGACAAACTCCTCAACATTAACTGGAGGCACAACTTTAGCCTTCACAAACTCAGGCTTACTTATCTTTAAGCTACCTGCAGGATTAACAGGTTTTATGTCTATCTTGGAGGAGATAGGCACAAAATCATTGATGACTTCCCTTACGGGCATAGGGAGATAATCTTTAGGAGGCGGGACTTGATGATAACCAAGTCCAGCTTTACTTTTGGTATCACCCCTTTGAGCCTGAAGGATTTCATCAAAGACTAGAGAAGATGTTGAAAAGTTAGATAATTTTCTTTTTAAATCTAGAACTTCAGCCTGAGAATCAGCAAGTTGTTTCTTTATTAAAGTGAGCATATCAACATAACTTCCTATTTCATCTTGCTGTTCAAAATTTTTGGCTTTTAGTTCTTTCTTTTCTTCAAATATAGCTTTTAACTTTTTCTCAGATGCCTTATCACTTTCTCTTAACATTTCATTAGATTCAGTTAATTGTTCTATGCTAGTGTTAAGGCGTAAAGTCTCCTCTATACCTATTAACCTGATTGGTTAGCTTAATGCAAGAAATGCAGGATAAAGGTTCAACATCAACCTCATGTATGTTGGCCATGAGTGCTTTGTTCTAATGGTCATCCATTGCTTGATCTGACCAGTCGAAAGCCTCATCAGACAACATTAAGGCAGCAGATACCATTGCCTTCTCAGCAGACTGGTTTGGAGTAGGTCTTGTAAATCCAGAGGGAAGCTGCTTTGTCTCACATTCACGAGCAAAGTGTCCATAGTTTTGACACTTATAACATTTAACTTTGCTCTTATTAAATCCCAAACCCTTATCGTTTGGGTCCTCCAATGATGTCTTCCCCGTTCTTTTAAAATATGTTTTGGCCCTTCTAGTAAGCATGGCCAAATTCCACCTCAAATCCATTCTTTCCAGCTCATCATCATCAATTTGACGAAAATCTTCTTCCGTCAAATCCATAGAACCAGCCTTCGTACACAGGAAGTCATCATATGCAGATAGAAATGCTGAGAAAAGTGCTACATGATCTTGTGTAGCAGCCGGCAGTGGTCCTCGATGACTTGATTGCTGAAAGTAAGTACCACTAGGAGTAGCACTTATTTGAGGACTTGATGAAATACCAGCCCCACCAGCTAAAAATGCAGACCCAGATGTCGAACTAGAAGAAACGTCTACTCCATATATCTTAGGATTTTGGACATTTGCAGTAGACTTTGTTTCCTTTCTTTGCATGTCCAAAAAATCAGCTTCCAATTGTCCAATAAGATCATCGAGCGACATATTCATAATGTCTGGATCTTTCTCCATCAGCAGTACCCGATTTTCCCACTTAGCAGGTAGAGATTGTAGGAGCTTTTTGTTGACTTCAGTTTTATCCAACACAACTCCTCCTTCAATTAACTCACTAACCAACTGTGAGTATCTGGAAAACAAGTCTGAGAGAGACTCATTTGGTAGAATATCAAAAACGTCATATTGCTTCTTGACCAGTTGCAATTTATTCTTTTTGTATTGTTCACTTCCACCACATCTCTTCTCAAAAGCCTTCCATAAATCATAAGCACTATCAAGATGTCTATATTGCTTGAGAATTGAAGGTGGTAGTGCCATTGTTATAACTGAATGAGCCTTTCTATCATTATCAAAGGCTTTGCGTTCTTCTAGAGTCATAGACTTAATAGACTTCACAGGAGCAGCTCCATTGTACACTCCAATGCATACTGGACGTTCGTATCTCTCGGTTAGAGCAACCCACATTGCAGGATCATTGAAAGACACAAACGCTTCAAAACGTTGACGCCAGTAAGCATAATCCATACCAAGCGTATACATTGGTTGTTTGTTTGTACTACCAATTTCTGAATTCTGCTTAAGTAGATCACCAACACGTTGTAGCGACGAGGACGCCATTTAAATAACCTGCAAAAGAAACACAAAAAACGACAAAACGAAAAAAAATAGTACTGTTTATACAGCACAGGTAGTCTTATGTCGCAAAATTTTCCCTTTTTGAATTTTCCCTCCAAAATATGGTTCGAAAATATCAAAAATTGCACGAGTAAAACGAAACTTTTTCAAAACTAAAATTAAGAACTTTTAAGCTTTAAGAACAAAATTTGGTCATCCTAAAAATTTCCCGCCAAAAGACTTTTTTTTTAGGTGACACAAAGTTAGTGTCGCAGGCTGTGTCGCAGGTTGTGTCGCAGTCTGTGTCGCACACTTGTGTCGCAGGCTGGGTCGCGAAGTATTGTGTCGCTCTCTAGTGTCGCTATAGTGACACAAAGTCAAGATTATGAAAACCCTAGTAGCGACACAAAATTAGTGTCGCACCTAGTGTCGCAATGTCGCGGCCAGCAGCTCCAAAAATCCTAAAAATCAAAAAATTTCGAAACCCTAACGAATTTCGAACGATAATTGATGAACAAACCCAGAAATACACTTCCAGAAGCTAAATATTCAACTGATTGGACCCAAAGCGTTGATCAAACCACCAAAAACACCACGAATCAAACCGAAAACATTTCAATTAACGATCAAATCTTTAAACAAACGCCCAAAAAGCTCTGATACCACTTGTTGGTTCCTTTAATCACGGATCTAGACTTGTCGTTTGACTTAATTGAAAGGCGGAAATAATCAATCAAGCAATTGAAACGTAAATACAAACACAACGATTTATAATCTTTTCGTATATATTAACAATTGAAGAATAAAGATTACAAACTCACTAACTCTCTCTTCCCACTCTCTCTGCCGTATCTCTTTCTCTCTAGGGTTTGATCAACCCAAAAATGAAATTCTAACTCGATATATATAGTAACCCTACTGGACCCTGTGACACAAGCCCAATGTCGCAGGCCCAGCCCATTGCGACACAACCTTTGTGTTGGGAAAAACAATGATCAAACCTAAAATTATAAATCCGAGGAGTCAAAATCTAACTTAGTTGTATTCAGGAAACTTAGTGAAATTCCTGAGTCTGTGTTTCTGAGTCTGTGCTACACAGACTGAAGAATTGTTTCTGAGTCTGTGCTGTACAGACTGAAGAATCTCACAGACTGAAAGCCATGCTCTTCCTGAAGACTTATGAATTCATCATCTGAAGAATGAAGATTGAATACAGAAGGCTTCACAGACTGAAGTTCACAGACTGAAGATCACAGACTGATGAGCAAAGACTAAAGAGCACAGATTGAAGAATGAAAGTACAAATGTACAGAAGATATTCTTCTTTCCTTAGGCTAGATACAACTGATAAGATGTTTGAGAAAGGTCAAACATCGAACAAAGGTTTTCTTCTCAGCAAAGAAACCTTTTACCTTTTGCTTTTTCTGTTTCCAAGAAAAGCAAAAAGGGAGCATGCAAAGTTGGCCAAGATGAATCTGTTATCCCTTGGACAACTGCATGAACTGGATAATATAGAGTTACACCCAACTCTATAAATAGCAGTTCAAAAAGCACTGCTATGAATCCAAGTAATCCAAGCACTCAAAGCAAAATAGTATACAAGACCTTTAAGCTTAGGCTCAAAGCATTACCACACTAACTGTTAAAGTTTGTAGTGATAATTGTATCTTAATATACTAATACTTGGATCATATTCAAACCATCTGTGTGGGTTTGAATACTTTGTCATCTGTGTGAGACAAACACTTTATTGTGAATAATACTTTGATTCATAATAAACTCTGTGTCAAAATTAATCTTGTTTTCCGCCTAAATTAATTTAAACTTGTTTGATATAAACTTGGATATAAACTAACACGTTAAGATAACTGTTATTTAATCTGTATCTATGTTTTGGGAACCTTGTGACCCAACACTTTGTGTCGCTATAGCGACACAGGCTCTGTGTCGCCTGAACATTATATTTGTGTATATATTCTATCTCGCTATTCATTTACATACTCGCATATACACACTAAACACGATACAAACGCAGACTAATTGA
This sequence comes from Gnaphalium uliginosum, assembly GCA_963930675.1. Classification (NCBI taxonomy): domain Eukaryota; kingdom Viridiplantae; phylum Streptophyta; class Magnoliopsida; order Asterales; family Asteraceae; genus Gnaphalium; species Gnaphalium uliginosum. The sequence continues at coordinate 36,181,101 of OZ005685.1, forward strand.
CTTTGACAATTACAATTGTTTGACCAAATGACTGACACACATTGTGACACTCGACAAATTAAGAAAATTATTTGAGCCTAACAATAGTGTAATTACATGTATTTAGATACATATTAGGCTAAGTACATGTAATACTTGTATATATGTATATACACATACGTAATTATTTGCAATTACGCGAAACGAACGGATTGAGTCCGACAATCTATACGGCGTTGGTGATAACTTTTCATAAATAACGTAAACCTATTTTATAGTTTAAATAGTAGTTATTTACCCTATATTATTATTATTATTAAATAATGATATGCAAAAAAAAAAAAAAAAAAAAAACCTAGACGTTTTGCTTAAAACGTAACAAACGCGACGAAAACGCGTAAATCGCGCACGACAACCGAACGAAACTCGAACTATATTCCAATAACTTAAAATGAAGTATTTTAAATAAAACTTCAATAAAAATTCACACGAATATATCGTTAACGAAAAGCTTAATTAATAAACGTTTAACATTTAAACGAACGATGAAACGAACGGGTAAACGAGCACCGCACGTAACGCAAATTGGGGAAATAAATTAACACACCCACATGGTGGGACCCACCCCAAAGATCTGCATTTTTACCAAGAATAACCCTTCCCCATGCCCACTTTGTTAATCACTCCACTCCACCTTTCCTTTCATTCATCATATCACCATTTCCCTCACTTTTCTCCTCCTTCTTTCTTCCCCCTCTCTCTAGAACGAATTTTGGCTGCCATATACCACCACCACAGCCACCAAACATCACCATAATACCCCCATACAAGCACCAAGAAGCCACCATAAACCGCCACCGAGATCTTCAAGAAAAACGCGAGAAAACGAGCACACTAGCTTCTTCTCCTCCTTCTCGATTGTACAAACATTGTAAGAACTTCAAAACTCTTCTAAAACACTTGTAACACTTCTATAAACATGTTATAATGTTCACTTAACAAGGAAATGTCCAAATCATAACATAAAACTCATTTTTCATGGTTAAAAGTGTCAAAAACGTCACATGCAAGCTGATCAGAAAAATGGTCTGACTTTGAGAGGCTGTTTCTCCCTCAAAACTTGACCAAAATGAACGATTCAAAAGGCAAAAATTAAGTTTAAGAAGTTAGCTTTCATTTCCAAGTGGTTTCACGATTTTTGGAGTTCGTTTGATACCCGAAATGATTTTTATAAAAACATAGGTATAACGTGTCCAAAAAGTCAGAAACTTTAGTCTTATGGTTTTGACCATATCTCGAGCTACAGTGCACCAAACGACCTGAAACCACCTCATAAAGTTTAGAAATTTTATTGGCTACAAGTTTTGTGTTGACCACTTTTTCTGAAACCCTATGGATTTTGCCCAGAAAATTAATCTTCTTGCATGTGTCCTGATTGGTCACTTTTTGACCTCAGTGGATAAATGTAATTTTTAAAAATACTTAGACTTGCTTAAAAATTCTAGAAAAATTACTGAAAGTAGTCAAGACATAGGGGAACCTCTGTGATTTTTCTTGTATTCTATTTCGGACTTATGATTTTCGAAATCGAGCCAACAAAAATAAAAACCGACACTTGTGAACTTACTAAAAAATGGAAGAACTAAATTTTTACTACCCTTAGACATATTTAAGAGTCATGTAAAAGTTTCGGGTCAAACCGAGCACATTTGACCACTTTCCTGAACTTGAAAAACATAGCAGAACCTTAGTGTCGCACCAGGCCCAAATTGGGTGCGACACTAACCTCTGTGTCGCTATTTTAAACAAACAGGGGTAACTTGCGACACAAACTCCTGTGTCGCTACAAACAGTATTAACTAGCGACACCAACCCTTGTGTCGCTATCTATAAAACAGTGGAAACTAGCGACACCAACCCTTGTGTCGCTACCTCTAAACCAAACAGTATAAACTAGCGACACTAAGACAATGTCGCTACTACCTCGAGTGTCACAGTAACTTGCGACACTAACCTCTGTGTCGCTTAACATAATTAATCAAATTTATGTTTTCCCAAAATGTCTCCAACGGCCCGTACATGTTTTCTAAGCACAAACGATAACTGGACAATTGGACATTTCTAATTGTGTGAACTAACTTAGGTGGACATTAACCCTCCACCTACACGATTTACTTAGGTGGACATTAACCCTCCACCTACATGATTGGCTTAAGTGGACATTAACCCCCACTTATACAATCACTATAGATGGTCTATTGAGACATCTACTTACACCACTTTATGCGTTTAGGGCGCTAGAAGGATTCCTTACGGTACACAGACACCCGCTATTTGTTATCTACTTGCTAATTGCTATATTTGCTTGCTAAACCTCAGGTGAGTCTTACAGCCCCACTTTTACTTTTACTGTTTTATATACTTTGGGGTGAGATACAAATGCTTAACTGTTTTTTAATGAACACAAGTACTCGATTATTTTTACAAGATTGTATGAGTTGTTTTTAATCCATTGAAAGTGCTCAACACACATGGTTCATTAACTGCGAAGGCGCGAGTGCTAGAGAATAGATCTATTATGGGAATGACACCCCCGTCCGGGTTACTAGCTATAACCAAGTTAAAAACGGGCACTCTAGTATTTGTCATAAAGGTGTTTCGGATTAGACACCTCCGGGAGGCACAAAACGGGTTAGGCTTCGAACCGTGGGCTCATGGCAATTTCGGAAACATTAATTTTGTTTACTTTATTTGCTTGATTGCAAATCACGAATAAATCTTGTGTTTCATAACTATGTTTTTACTGTTAAACCTGTGAGATTCACCGACCGTTTGGTTGACCCTTTTAGCTTTGTATTCTCAGGTACTCAGCAATAGTAGGATTGCCCACAGGATTGCTAGCTACATCGAGTCGCATGCATTATACGTATATGAAGATGTTCATATATTATTTTTGAAATATTTCGTTATGTTCTAGAATCTTCAGGATATTATTTCGCGAACTCGAGGCTAATGTAAACTTTTAAAGTATTTCAATGTAACTACTTTTGTACTATTTTATAAACGTCTCATATAGAGTCGTTCGCTTTTACCTTTGTGTTGTGATTACTTGATTAGTCACGCCCCGACCCGAACCGCTTCCGCTGTACAAATCAGGGGGTGTGACACACATTATGCACCAACAGTTTGTTAGTATCGTTATAGCGTGAATGTTAATGAATAGTACTATTTTGGATTGACTCCCCCCGTCCGGGTTAGTCGCGCTAACTGGTCAAACGGACGCATTATCATTTGTTCTTACGAGTGTTGGATTAGGCACTCGCTCGGAGGCACCCCGATTGTGGCACTTGATTGTGACCCGACACCACAGTTAAGCTCGAACTATGAGCTCATGGCAACAATATACACTATTTTACATTTTTGTAATATATTACCTATCATTGTTGAATGATACAAACAGGAAATCTTGTGTTCCATACGATGTTATATCAACTGTTTACAAACCTATGAACTCACCAACTTTATGTTGACCTTTTAGTATGTATTTCTCAGGTAATCCGCAGTAGTAGGACGCCTTTGGATAGCGTAGCTCGAGTCGCATATATTTTCGAACAACAAGAGATTACATTGCATTTAATATATTTTGTATTATTATTACTTATGTATCTCTACTTATCGGATGCGAACTCCATGGAATTTGTAAAACTACCGAAAACAATTATGTTTTGCGAATATAAACATTTTTCAAACGTCTCATATAGAGGCCGTTTGTTGTAATTCTTGTGTTGTGATATTTGATTTGGTCGGCGCCCCCAACGCAACACCCCACCTTCCGTTGCCACGTATCTTGGGGGTGCGACAAGAAGCGAGTCACGAGCCCAACCCTTGGAAGGGTTCAGGCCCAGACCCACGGCCCAAAGGCCCAAATCGGCCCAAGAGGGCAGCCCAAGGACCACACTATTTAATCCCCATTCCCTTCCCTTTTTCTCATTTTCACCTACAAACTCTCTTTTATCTCCTCTCCCCTCCCAAAATCTGCCCAAGAACACCACCACCATCAACCACCACCTGCCACCATCAACCACCGTCATCATTCATCATACTTTCAAGAAAAAATCAAGCCGAAACACAAGATAAAGCTCTTCTCATCATCTTACTCCTCTTGCTCGATCGTGCAAACTTTGTAAGAACTTCAAAACTCTTCTAAAACACTTGAAACACTTCTAATAACATGTTTCAAGGTTCACATAACAAAGATATGTCCAAAAGATTTCATAAAAACGTTTTTCAGGGCCTAAGATGTTTAAAAATCGTCACATGCAAACTGACCAGAAAAAATGACCCGACTTGGAGAGGTAGTTTCTCCCTCAAAACTTGACCAAAATGGACGATTCAAAAGGCAAAAATTAAGTTTAAGAAGTTAGATTTGATTTCCAAGTGGTTTCACAATTTTTGGAGTTCGTTTGATACCCGAAATAATTTTTACAAAAACATGTATACGGGCTGTCCAAAAACTCATAAAATTCACCTTTTTTGTTTTAATCATAACTCGAGATATAACCTCCAAATGACTTGAAACTACCACCAAAAGTTCAAAAATTTTGTTAGGTACAAATGTCGTTTAGATAACTTTTTCGAAAAATGTGTAGATTTTGCCCAGAAATCCGATCTTGTTGCATGTGTCCGGATTGGTCACTTTCTGAACTCGGGGAACAAACGGAATTTTTAAAAATACTTAGGTGTACCCAAAAAATTCTGGAAAAATTATTTTATGTAGCTTAGATACTAAGGAACAACTCAGATTTTTCGTGAATTTTTATCCGAACATTTTAACACGAAATAAAATTTACAAAACCGATCTGTTACAGGCCTCTGTGTCGCAGAAGCTCAATAGTCTGCGACACAAGTCTCTTTGTCGCCAGTTTCTGAATCGTCACATTAGCGACACAAACCTCTGTGTCGCCATTTTTCGAATCGTCACTTTAGCGACACAAACATTTGTGTCGCAGGAGAGGAACGAATCGTCATTAGCGACACTAGCCTTAGTGTCGCAACCCTCGATCTCTGTCCGTGAAACTTAGCGACACAAACCTTTATGTCGCGATCCAACTTTTAGCGACACAAACCTTATGTCGCAACCTAATTAAATTTAATACAATCTAGCGACACCAGCCTTAGTGTCGCATAAAAACCTTTGTGTCGCTACTTTTATTCAATCAGCATTAACTTAGCGAAACCAGTCTTGGTGTCGCATAAACCCTTAGTGTCGCATAACACCCTGATGTCGCATATAACGACACTAGTTCTGTGTCGCTAAAAACAGAAACTTGAAATTAATCTTTCACTAGCTACTCAACTTGGGCAACCACTTGTAACACCTAAGACAACAACGCAACAACATTTGATATGTACTAAAAGCACAGTAAACAATGAAACTAACTTAATAATAATGTCTAAACGAATTATTATTTCAAACTTTCACCAAAGGGTCGTACACGTTTTCAATAAACAAACATGATTGGACATACTACTTAAGTGAACAACTAGCGGATAGGTGGACATTAACCCTCCAGCTACACGATTGACTTAGGTGGACAATAACCCTCCACCTACATGATTGGCTTAAGTGGACATTAACCCCCACTTATACAATCACTATAGATGGTCTTTTGAGACATCTACTTACACAACCTTATACGTTTAGGACGTTAGAAGGTTGTGTTGGTACATATTTGATTGTCTGTCAGTTGGTCTTAGTTTGTAATAGTTAGATATGTAATTATGAAGTTTTATGTAATATTACAAGTTTGTTTTAGGCGACACAGAGCCTGTGTCGCTTATGCGACACACGGCCTGTGTCGCATGAGCTGACTGTGCAACACAAAGCTTGTGTCGCAGAGTCAGTTTCGGTTTAGTATAAATAGGTCATTTCGGCCTCAGCTTTGAGGTTGACGAATCTGTGATTATAGAGAGCATTAGTAAGGCATTTCAGTGTATCCAAGCTATTCGGTTATTATATCTATATACATTCGATTTGCGTTTGATTCGTTTGTGTTTTACGTACTTTATACAATCGTTTGAATTCCGCCTCTCGATTGTGTGTGTTGATCCGGTTAGGTCCAAGACAAGGGAACCTTTTTTGGTTTAAATGTCAAATGAAACATACGGTTTTTAGGGTTTTTGGTTTGGGGTAAAATTGGACACGGGAGACGTTGCTATCATGTTAAAAATCATGGTTTCATGCTCTACAAACGTTGGCGCATCATTTGGTGTCCTCAATTTCGAAAACCCCCAAATTTGATTATAGGGTTTTTCTGGGTTTGCAACTGTTCGTCATTGCGACACAAGTTGCGACACAAACACTTGTGTCGCACTTGTGTCTGTCGTTTTTGTTTCTATGCGACACAAACGTTGTGTCGCCTTAGCTTGCGACACATAGTTTGCGACATAAGGCTTCTGTCGCTAAATCCAATTAAATTCAAATTTTATTGCAAAATGCGACACAACCCATGCAGTCGCTTAATTTGTTAGCGACACAAGCGATTGTGTCGCATAGTTTTTTAAAATTGATTTTTGCGACACCATCCTTTGTGTCGCATATGGGTTTAGCGACACAATTATAATGTCGCATTCTTACTGCGACACAATCCTCTGTGTCGCATAAGACATTTTATTCAAATTAATTGTCTTTACGTTTGTATGCTAACGCTTTTCGAGCTATGTTTTCTTTTGTGTTAATAGCAATGGCAGATATAAATGTGAATGATTGGGAGCCGAGGCACAATATTGTGGCTTTTCTTGAGGACGATCGGGATTCGGCTGCGCCTTTTAGGCCAATGATTGCTTTCTTGCGCCGTTGCCGCATTTTTACAGCCATCTCCGCCAATGCACCAATATACAAAGATCAAGTTGGCTCCTTCTGGAATTCAGCTGTGATCAACTCTGATCTGCCTGAAACCCGCATTCTCGCACGGGTAGAAGACAAAGAGGTGGTTATCTCCGAGCGGCTTATTAGAGAATTTTTCCAATTTGCTGACCATCCGGACATGCCGATTCAATTTGCAAACTCATTTATAAATGGAGGCATGATCCGTCTTGGGTATCCGGGCATTCCGAAGGATCAATACCGCAAGGCCAACCTAACTAGGGTCTGGCGGTATTTGATGCACATTATGATAGTCTGTCTATCCAGCAGAAAGGCTGGTTTTGACGGCATGAGCCATTCTACGGCTTCTGCTATGCTGGCACTAGTGTACAACAAGCCCTTCAACTTTTCTGGTTATATTTTTCGGGCTATGGTTGACAATGTACACACCGGGGACAACCGATGGAACATGTACCCGCGGTTTATCCAGCTATTACTCAACCATCTTCTTCCGGGGCTTCCGGTGAATGCTGTTCACCGTTTTCGACAAACCCCTATGAATATTCGCATCTTTGCCATCTGTGGGCAATATGCTAAAGGAGTTCCGGCGCCGGCGGATGTGCCACTGTTTGGGCACATTGTAAATGAGGATTATGTTCCTCCGGCGGCCGATGAATTTTTGGATGCTGCTACTCCTCCACATCCAGAGGATCTTTTTGTCAATGTGCCTGTACAAGCAGAAAATCCCCAGCTTGAGGCAATTTTGGACGACATTGAGACCTTTGGTCATGTTGACCATTTTGAAGGAGAAAACGTTCAGGCACAAGAGCCGCATATTGTCGAAGACATGGCTGCCAGCTCTTCTGATGGTGGCTCAACTCCACCAACTTCCCCTCGGATAGTCCCTTCCGACATTTCGTAGGAAAATAATCGTCGTTTTGATTTAAGACGCTTTAAGCGTATTCAACGACGCAAAAGGGAAGGGACAGGTTATGTGCGAACCGATGTGGGCAAAAGGCCTCGTCAATCAGGACCTTCGGATGAAGATTGGGTGCCTCCTATGGTTCGTCAACGTCAATCGGCTCAAACTTCTTCCTCCACGCCACGGGTTGACATTCCCCGTGTGGAGGTTCCTGTCCAACCTCTCCCGTCTGTCATTCAAGAATTAATGAGGCGGTTGGACACGATGCAGCAAACGATGACATCCCAAGCTGCATTAATTCAGTCACAATCTGCGGTTCTGGAAGCTCAAGCTGCACAGATTAAAGATTTGGAGCTGCAGACTGTCAGAGTTCCTATTTTGGAGACTAGGGTCTTAGAATTAGAAGCCCTAGCTGTCGTTTCGGGGGAGTCAGGCCTGCGTGCCATTGAAACAACAACTACGACTTCCGCCGGAACACAGACTGTAGATGTAAATAATTCAGACATTAATGAAAATTTACTTTTAGATTATTTTTCATCGTCTGAAAACATTCCAGGTCAACCGATTCCTATAGCTGTAGATTACTCTGAAGCAAATATCACGTATCTACAAAGCTTAATAAATCCGGTGAATAATGATGATATATCTTATGACTTTGAGGATGTTGAGGTTGAACCGGAGATTCCCTCAGATGAAGATGTGTATGAAGAGTCAAATCATTCGGAATCTCCTATTGAAAGACAAAGTGAGCCTACTCATGCTCAACCAGAAGAACGGTATGATCCTGATGCACCTATCATTGAATCGGATTCTTCTGATGATGAAAATGAATTGGCCTCCGAACCGTGGCCATCAGTACAGTCCAAGCCTGTTGTGAAATATCGAACTGTGGCTGTGGCGTCTTCTATTTGTAAATCTTACAAAGTTCGAGGAGATTTCACTGGTCTAATTTATAGCTGGAAATTCGATGTTGAAAGCTCTCTCATTTTAATAAAAAGAAAGGATGGCGTTCAATACTTCAGGCCGAGATTCAATTGCATCAACACTTTGCCAAAGGTTGAACTTAATCGTCTTGCGCAATTAGAATTGGTAAATAATTCAAATGATTGTCGAGGCGCTTTTATTCAAAAGGTTCTTAGAAAAGAGATCTACAGCAGACACTATGTATGGATAAAACCTGAGCTGGGAGTTCGCTATCGTTTCAAGAAGAAGTTAGATCCAAGAACTCAAGAGCCTATTGTGAAGTATAAATATCCGCCAGCTGCAAGTCTGAAATCGATTCCACTTGAGAAACTACCACTAAATTTGTTAAAGAAATTTAGATATTGGTGGTACGACCCGAAGACTGGTGAAGCTGTTATTGAATATCTAATTGAGAGAGACCAGGAACAGGGTCCAGGAGAGTGGATCTATTCTCAACAATTAAGAGGTTCAATTATTCGTGTTTTTGATCCTATAAGCCTCATCAATTTAACGAAATATGACTTAAGAGTCCTTCATGCCAACAAGATTCAACATTATGTTTTTGATCAAGAAGAGGCTCTGAAGTTTCAAAAGATTGTTGAGATTTGTTTGAAAATGGGAATACATGCCGGTGGCACATTCCCAGCAGGCTGGAGTTGAGTGAAGATTTTTGAAGACCAAGCTGAAGACACGGGGGAGTTTGTTGGTACATATTTGATTGTCTGTCAGTTGGTCTTAGTTTGTAATAGTTAGATATGTAATTATGAAGTTTTATGTAATATTACAAGTTTGTTTTAGGCGACACAGGGCCTGTGTCGCATGAGCTGACTGTGCGACACAAAGCTTGTGTCGCAGAGTCAGTTTCGGTTTAGTATAAATAGGTCATTTCGGCCTCAGCTTTGAGGTTGACGAATCTGTGATTATAGAGAGCATTAGTAAGGCATTTCAGTGTATCCAAGCTATTCGGTTATTATATCTATATACATTCGATTTGCGTTTGATTCGTTTGTGCTTTACGTACTTTATACAATCGTTTGAATTCCGCCTCTCGATTGTGTGTGTTGATCCGGTTAGGTCCAAGACAAGGGAACCTACAGGTTGCATTTGGAAAACACGCTTTGCTTACTATTTGCTACTTGCTTGCTAATATCAGGTGAGTTTCATAGCCCCTTTTTACTGTTTCTAACTGGAGTGAGAATATATATAACTGTTTTTATACCGCTATTTTTATGTGAACACAAGTACTAAACTCGATATATTGGTTGCATGAGTTATTTTACTAATCCTGAAAGTCCCCCACATCATAGTTTGTTAGTATCTTATAGCGTGAATGTTAATGAATAGTACTTTTTGGGATTGACTCCCCCCGTCCGGGTTAGTCGCGCTAACTGGTCAAACGGACACATTATCATTTGTTCTTACGAGTGTTGGATTAGGCACTCGCTGGGAGGCACCCCGATCGTGGCACTTGATTGTGACCCGACACCACAGTTAAGCTCGAACTATGAGCTCATGGCAACAATATACCCTATTTTTGCATTTTGCAATACATTACTTATCATTGTTGAATGATACAAACGGAAATCTTGTGTTCCATACGATGTTATATCAACTGTTTACAAACCCATGAACTCACCAACTTTATGTTGACCTTTTAGTATGTATTTCTCAGGAGACCAACCGCAGTAGGTTTGCTTTTGAAAGGAGATAGCTCGAGTCGCATATTTTTCACGAACAACAGAGATTAGCTTGTATTATGATATGTTGTAATCTTGTACTAGATGCGTACTCTACTTTTGGCAAAACATATGTAAAAATTGTAACTACGAAATGTAATGATTTTTGAAACGTCTCATATAGAGGTCGTTTGTTGTAATTCTTGTGTTGTGATATTTGATTTGGTCGGTGCCCCCAACGCAACACCCTACCTTCCGTTGCCACGCGTCTTGGGGGTGTGACAGATTGGTATCAGAGCCAAGGTTATAGCGAACTAGGTTTCATTAGTGGACCTAGACTACAACCGTTAAGTTAGTATTCCTCATTAGGTATAACTAGTTCAGGAGTTTCATCATTCAACTCTAATTTAACATAGCCTGATCAAATATGTACAATTACAGAAGAATCGATGCAAGATTTGAAATGGTTATAGTGAATGGGAATACCTTAGAACACATGGACCGATGATAGATTATGACCAACCTTGATACGTGTTAATTGTACTAGATAATAGGTATATATATATATATATATAGACCTCACGTACTAAAACTCTTGCCACAGAATGGCAGATTTTCCTACCGCAACTTCAACCGATATAGGAAACGATACTCAAGCCTTGCCTAATCACACCTCTTCGAATACCCGCGTCATACGCACCACTAGGAGGGCAACTGACTCTCCTCGGACTAGCCCATATCCCGGCACTACTACCGCCAATAATACCACTAACAGAGCCGGCCGTCGGGAAAGTGCTCGCCGTTGGAATTGGCTACCCACTACTCTAAATTCCTGAAGATCCAAAGAGGGAATTCAGGTTACTGCTAAACCCATGGATATCTCTGTAAGTCCCTTCGTGTAAGGATCGATAACGAGGTTATCTACGGTATTAAGGTGCGGAATCCCTCAATACTAGTTATAGGGTCTATAACAAATTCTTTCGCAATATATTAGCGAATCATTTGTCTAATTGCTTCGTATCGAGTGTTAACGATCAATACCTAGCCTTTAGAATGTTGGAGAAGTCTCTAGAATCGCAGGAGGTACGGGTGTAAGGATTGGCAAAAGTCCGTTAGGTTTAAAACCTAATTTGCATATATAACTGTCTCGGTTCGCAGGTCACTGGGCTCTGCGAACTGACTCAGTTCGGAGCCCATATTGGCCCAGCAAACTGACTTGGTTCGCAGGCCATTTTTGTCCTGCGAACTGACTCGGTTCGCAGTCAACCTTGGTCAACATTTTTCAGCATTTTGATATTTAACTCTAAAATGTTTACCAAGCAATATATTTCATTTACAATTCAAAACCAATATACAAGCTTGATTACAATTACTAAAAGTACTATTACAAGCTAGATCTGTTGTCACAAAACATGTCTCAACAGACTCCCCCTTGACAATAGCTCTAGCGTCTTTAAGTCTTTGTCTTCAAGTTGTCTTTGGTAATCACTTGTAAATTTTGCTACCTGCATTTATCTTCAGCTTAATGCATGTATTCACCATTGACTGATAATCTCGAGCAACATCTTCCCATCCTTCAATTGCCGTGATCCTATTTTTGTGTAATATTAATAGGTCAGCCCTTGATAAGTTCATTAGATGTCGTCGATCATAAATCTTTAAGATCTCTCTCTCTCTTCATCTTCAACTTCATCATCATGTTCAAACATGAGAGCTTCTCCAGTCACTGAATCTACAGACCATCTCTTCAGCTTACCTAAGATATCTTGAGGCATAGCTTTCAGAGGAATCTGTTGTATGCATTTTGCAGCTGGATATATCTTTTTCTTTCGACGCCTTCCAGTTCCTTCGCTTCTTTCGTCAAGCTTGATTGTCTTTCCGACTCTTGGCTTAATTCTTTTAAACTTCATCGACCAACCCTCAGTCCTGATAATCTTTTCAACATATCTTCCAAAAGGATCATTACTGGGGTTATTCAATTCTAATCTAGCCAAGTCTCGGATTTCAAACCTAGGCAAAGAACTGAAGACTGCAAGCTTCTTCTCAAAATATTGAACACCATCAAATCTTTTATGGCAAAAAGCTTCAGATCTGCGTCGTAGTACCATCCAATAATACCTCTACTTGGTATTCGCTTTCCAGTGATATCGACTTCCCTAATCCTAGTCTTTTCCTTTTTCTTTCTCTTCAAAGGCCTAAACATCGGATTATTTTTGAGTCTATCAGGAAGATCATCTTTCGAATCAGTTGAATCATCTAGATTTTCATCTAAATCAATTACTCTTTCTCCGTCTTCATCCTGAATAACGACTTTAGTCTTTGAAGGGCTCACGATGTGTTCATCGATATTAGCATCGGGATCTACACCTTCGTCTAACCCAACATTAGAAATAGAAGTCCAATCTTCAGGAGGTACGAATTCTCCCTCCTCTAGCTCGTAATCTACTTCTTCTTCGACTTCAGTGTCGGAATCACTTTCAACTACAAGTGATACACATGTCATGAATCAAATATAAATAATATAAATTCTTCTATTGAAATAGATAATCAATCTAAGAATTTCTTTATCATTTCATTCATGAAATCACAATCAATTACTAATCTTATATAATTTTAACTAGTCATGATGAATCTCAAGTCTAAATCTTATATAATTAGTCTTATATAATTACTCTTATATCATTTTAACCTGTAATATAACATCTCAAGTCTTAATCTTATATAACTAATCTTATATTATATGAACATAAAACAAATAACTTTTAATGTAAGTATTTCATTGATTATAAATATTATTACAATCAATCTAAGAGTACACATCTAAAATTATTCCTTGGTGGGTTTCTCACCAAGGTTACTAGCACCATCAGCGGTACCAGCACCATCATCACCATCACCGCTTGCCTCAGCAGGTTCAAACTCCCCCTGAATTATAGGAAGCTCACCAGTTGTTGAAGGACCAGTCGGCTCTCTATCTTTCTGTGCATTGGGATCATCATCTGTATCATAACGTCTCTTCCTTCTCAGTTCATCTTCTCTACAAGCCTCATTAAATAGCAAGATCTCCCCTGAGGCGACTTGCCCTCCAATAAATTGGTGACAAGGCCTTGCAGTCGATCAAGCTGTTTCTGCTGATCTTCAGACTCTCTGATTGAAAGCATATGAGACTTCAGGAGATGAGTATAGGCTTCGCCTTGAGACACAAGCTCCTTTGCCAGAGTAGCATTCTGAGTCCCTAATATCCGAACTCGAAGTTCCAAATTAGAAATCCGCTTAGAAGCTCGCATAGAAGTAGTAGCCTGGGGTGTAGGTGTGGTCGCAGATTGAACACGAAGTTGTTCAATCTGGGTTGCAACGTCTGACAGAAGTAAGCGAGCTGTGATTCTACTAGCCTTGGTAGTCTTAATCGTGATAGGAACATCAACAGCAGGCTCCTGTTAGACCATAGTTATCAGTAAAAGTAACAGAATAAACTGTCTCAATCTCTGAATAACTATAAATACTCGTATCTCTAACCTTCTCTGAGGTTTCAGATACCGGAGCACTCGGACGTTGCGTCACAAGTCTAGCCTGTTGCGGTTGTGTATATTGAGCAATTGGACTAGACAAATCGCCAATCATCAGCTGAGAAGTAGCAGAACGAACGCGCTTTCGGCTTCGCATCTGAAGAGGTTGATCCTCTTCATCATCCGTGTCCTCATCAATCAAGCAAAAATCAGGATCCAGATCATCAACTTTGCGCTTGCCCTTTAAGGCAGGATCCATCATCAGCTTAGAACCCCTTCGGATCATTCCCGCAAGAATACCCGAAAAAGTAGGAGGACGAGGAAGATCATCATCAGTTTCCTCACTATCGGAGTCAAAAGTAGTGGCGCCATCCTTGCGTAAAGCACTAGAAGGCCCAGCATCCAAACTCGCCTGATCATGTTCACCCTCAGGTCGAATGACCTCTGGGTCGACAGCTTCAGGAGCCTAGTCATGATGATTGATAATAGATGATAAGTAAATATATAGAATACACACAAGTTGAATAATAATGATACCAAAAATACCTGAAATTGATCAATCTCATTTAAGAGAGGATCGGTAGCATCATCATTTTGTATCAAAACCTCATGTAAAACCTGAGCAGCAATGTCAGGTTGAGCAGCCTGATGTAGAACATCTTCTATAAGCTCTTGCGGCTCAGGGTTTTGAGCCACAACTGCTGGCTGAGGTTGTATTTGTGGTTGAGTTACATCATCCATCCAACCATTGTTTGGTGGAGCTATATAGGCAGTATCGAGGAGATGGCTAAAAAAATCACATGCTTCAGGCTTGACCTGATCTGGACATCGAGAAGAATGGAGAAAACATGCGTTGTATCCTCTAAGTCCAATCCGGTCAACATGTAAATCTGGCTGAATGTTCGTCAAACCAGGAATGCAGTGACGAATGATAAGCATGCAAAAACGCGGATAGAGCATAAATTTGGATCGAACAGCTCCAGTGATCTGACCAACAAATGAGTTGAAGATATATGAAGAAAAACTGTATGGTTTATTATAAACCAGGGACAGTAAGCCAGACAAAAGCTCAGGGCTCAACTCATCGTATCCGCCCTTCTTGTTACCGAAGATGGTAACAATAATGTGGAATAAGAATCTCCACTGTCCAAGCACAAACGCCTTCACATACTGGCGGCCTCTCTTGGGTCCAGAATAACCCATTCTACCAAGTGCACCCTCAATGAAGTCTGAGGAATACACAGAGGGACCAGCTTCCTGATCAACTGTACCCAGATGTTAAATCTGTCTCAGATCATCAGCGGAGAAAACAACGGCCTGATCATTTACCCTTGTACGAATAACAGGAGGGTTTGCAGCACCGTCATATACAATTCTTTCCTAGAATTGATCCAAAAGATCTCGGGACAAAAGCGGAGATTCCGTAATAGCATATCGAATCCTCGAACGTGCTAAGTACGTCAGAATCTCTGTGAAACGTGTAGCACCACGTTCATTTACATCCAAGTTCACCAAGATGTTGTGACCAGGAGTGAAAGATCGAGCAGGCATATCTGTAATCATAAGATGTACACAAATGGCAGTTAGCTCAGATAATAGGACATCTTATCGAACAATAATTAATTTTAAACGTTTATGTATTGTGAACAAAAATGATCACCAAACATCGACGTTTACTATTAATTAATAACTTAATTTACTGAACTTAATTGAACGATTAAGCATACGAGACTTAATTTTCAATTATATTCTCTAAATTATATACATTTCGTAAGTCCTAGTAGATAATCTGAAAAATCATACCGGCGATAAAAATCGGAACACACCGCACGACTACATATGAGTCGGAATTCTTTCGATATGAAAGAGCAGAATTCGAATATTATATGCATTTAACTTATAACCACTAGTCCTTAAGTCGAAACATATAACAGATAATTAACAGTCGCAACTTGTATTTTATTTGTAAGCATAAAGATCTCAAATCGAAAACAAATGTAACATGTTAAATTTATACGTTTTTAACTTATAAAGATAAGTTCTTAAGTCTAAACGTATAACTGATAGTTAAAAGTCATCATTTGTACTTCATTTGTAAACATAAAGTTCTCAAATCGAATACAAGTCTAGAAAATTAACTTAGTAAAATTATACGTATTTAACCTATAAACATAAGTTTGTAAGTCGAAACGTATAACAACCAAATAACAAGTCCCAACGTGTAATTAATTCGTAAACCTAGAGTTCGCAAATCGAGTACACATCGAAAATGTTAAATTTGTAAACTGAATATTGACTAAGTCAAACGTTCAGATCGCAAGTTAAATTAATGTGCAAAGTCAACATGAGTCAATAAGGTTTCAGTTTGCTATAGTCAACTAAAGTCAAACAGGTGATTCAGTTCGCTATAGTCAACCAAAGTCAACCCCTATATTCGCTTCGCAGGTCAAATAAAGTCAACCCTGTTGGGTTCGCTTCGCAGGTCACACGAAGTCAACCCTGTTGGGTTCGATTCGCAAAAGTCAACGAAAGTCAACCTTTTGGTCTGCTTAAGTGACTTAACCACTTTTGCCTTTTCGTTTTCCGCCTGAGTTTTAGACACTAAAGGTGTTTCTTGTTCCTTAATAATCTCATCATTTATGTCCGTATCAACCAACATTCCACTCGAGACAAAATGTACTTTAGGGAATGGTGAGTTCTTACTGTCATCAGATGACGGATCTTTATGAACAACCTTCTGTGTCTCGGACACATCAGAAAACTCAGAAACTTCTATTCGCAGGAACTCAGTTCGCAATCTCGGTTCGGGTCGCAATCTCGGTTCGGTTCGCAGAACTCAACTTAGTTCGCAAGAACTCGGTTCGGTTCGCAGAAACTCAACTCAGTTCGCAAATCTCAGTTTGCGACTCTCAGTTCGGTTCGCAAACTCGGTTCGGTTCGCAAGTGATCTCGGTTCGCAGAAACTCAACTTAGTTCGCAAGAACTCGGTTCGGTTCGCAGAAACCCTAATCTCAGTTCGCGAAACGGCTGAAAATTCCAAAAACGAAAATTTTAGTTATTTTTACGATTTAAAACTTAAAGTTTTCGACCGTAAACAAAACTAAAAAGGTCTAGAGAGTGATTTTGGTCGTAAGTAAGTACGTAATGCACTAAAAACAACCTGAAATCACACGTTATTAACCCGAATAACCTCGAACCTACGCGTATCTAGCCGTAGGCTCTGATACCAATTGTAAGTCCCTTCGTGTAAGGATCGATAACGAGGTTATCTACGGTATTAAGGTGCGGAATCCCTCAATACTAGTTATAGGGTCTATAACAAATTCTTTCGCAATATATTAGCGAATCAATTGTCTAATTGCTTCGTATCGATTATAACGAGTGTTAACGATCAATACCTAGCCTTTGGAATGTTGGAGAAGTCTCTGGAATCGCAGGAGGTACGGGTGTAAGGATTGGCAAAAGTCCGTTAGGTTTAAAACCTAATTTGCATATATAACTGTCTCGGTTCGCAGGTCACTCGGCTCTGCGAACTGACTCAGTTCGCAGCCCATATTGGCCCAACGAACTGACTCGGTTTGCGAACTGACTCGGTTTGCAGGCCATTTTTGTCCTGCGAACTGACTCGGTTCGCGGTCAACCTTCGTCAACATTTTTCAGCATTTTGATATTTAACTCTAAAATGTTACCAAGCAATATATTTCATTTACAATTCAAAACCAATGTACCAATTTGATTACAATTACCAAAAGTCTATTACAAGCTAGATGTGTTGTCACAAAACATGTCTCAACAATCTCCCCATACACACAAGAACTCACTCACTGCACTGCCCCAGTGTTAGCCGCCAGACTCCACCGCCATGAGAGGAGGCTAAACACTATGGATGTGGAACAAAACGAAATGCGGGACAGGCTAACTCAAATCTGCCAAAACCAAGAAGATATTTCGGAGGTCGTGAACCTCACCAATGACTTGTCCACAGACACTAGAGACGAACTCTTAGAATTAAGGGTAAGGATGCAGCTATGTGAGCAACGCTTGCAAACAGTAGAGGAACTCCCCCGCCAAACCGAACAACCCGAAACCCGTCCCAACTGGATGCACCTGACTCAAGGTCGAGTTGCACAAATCTCTCAGGACCAGGAGGACATTACTGAAACTATGGGTAAGGTGCATAACCATGTCATAGGGAACCGAAATGAAATCTCCGTCCTACAATCCAGACTGGAACAATGTGAAACACGTCTGCAGGAAACAGGGGATTACTCACGCTCGTTGGAGCAACGCTGGGCAATGGCTGAAGAGACTCTCAGAATGGTCGGCAGACTTACGGAGAGTATGGAGCAAGTCGTCACACTACTCCCTCCGCAAAATCCGAGCCAGCCTTAAGTCATTATCCTATTTTGTAACCTAATGAGGCGGGATGTGCCCAACAGGTTGAATTTTGTAAACTCTCGTATCTAGCCGGATGTATCAATGCCCGGCACGTTTTGTAAACTTCGAATTATTGTAATCGACTTACCTCGCGCTTAAATTTGACCACAAATTCTACTTCCTAATATTGATTATCGTGCGTGAAACTCTTATAGTCCTATCTTATACAACTGTGAAAGTTTGATTCTAGCACAACGAAATCTCATTTGTTTCATATTGTTTTCTTTGAAGAATCATGCCGCCACGACGACAAACTTTCACCGCTGCGGAAATAGCACAACTTGTCGCTCAAGGAGTAGCCGACGCTTTGGCTGCTCAAGAATCGGCTAGGAACAATGGTCCTAACCCACAAAATCCTGAGAACCCAGTCAACAACCCACCAGCAACCAAGCCTTGCACCTACAAAGATTTCATGAACTGTAAACCTCTCAGTTTCAAAGGCACCGAGGGAGCCATTGGCCTCATTCGACGAATAGAGAAAATGGAATCTGTTTTCCGGATCTGCAACTGCACGGAGGAAAACAAGGTCAAATTCTCTACTTGCACTCTCGCTGACGGTGCACTCACATGGTGGAACTCATACGCTCAAACCATGGGAATCGATGAAGCCTACCAACTTCCCTTGGATGAACTCAAGAAGATGTTAAAGGAAGAATATTGCCCTCGAGAGCAACTACAACAGCTCGAGGAGGAGTTCTGGAACCTCACCGTTCAAGGAAACGACATCACCAGCTACACCACTCGTTTCCATCAATTAGCTCTCTTATGTCCATCCATGGTGGACCCCGAATATAAACGTACCGAAAGGTACATTTGGGGACTACCCGAGAAGATACAGGGAAATGTAACCTCCTCCAAGCCCAGAACCATCCAAAGTGCCGTCCGCATGGCACACGAGCTTATGGCTCAAATTGTCCGCCGAGGGGCACCTTCTGAGAAAGCTACCGGGGACCACAAACGAAAATGGCTGGGAAACAACCGACCCCAGCAACAGCAGCAACACAAAAAGCCCGAGACCATTAGGGCTTACACCACCGGATCAGGAGAGAGAAAAGGGTATGCCGGATGTCAACCCTACTGTTCAAAATGTAACCGTCATCACAATGGCCCGTGTAATAACCAATGTGGCAAGTGCAAGCGGTTCGGGCATCAAACCAAAGATTGTCGAACCCCCAACCTAAACACAAACTCAAACGTCAATCCTAACGCACTGAAAGCCTGTTTCGAGTGCGGCAACCCGGGGCATTTCAAAAATGAATGCCCGAAACGAAACAACAACAACAAAAACACCCAACGAAACAACAACAACAACAACAACAACAGGTTCAATAACAACTACAACTCCCGCGGCAGAGCCTTTGTACTCAACGCAGGAGAAGCCCGTCACGATCCCAACGTTGTTACGGGTATGTTTCTCCTCAACGATTTATCCGTTTCTGTTTTATTCGATACCGGAGCCGATAAAAGTTTCATATCAAATGAGTTATGTCCACTACTTAACATCACTCCCACTGCCTTAGACGCTAAGTACACCGTAGAATTAGCAAATGGCAAACTGATTGAGGCCGATAGGGTAACAATCAATTGCACTTTAAACATCGCAAACGAACTTTTCCCCCTAGATTTTATACCTATCGAAATCGGGAGCTTTGATATTATTGTAGGCATGGACTGGCTGTCCAAACTTCGTGCCGAAATTGTTTGCTTCGGTAAAATCGTCCGTATTCCCCTCGTTACCGGTGGAACCTTAGTCGTACAAGGGGAGACCGATAAACCTAACCTCAACATCATCTCGTGTATGAAAACTAGAAAATACCTGCGAAAAGGGTATAAGGCAATCCTCGCACACGTAACAGAGAAGAAGTCAGAGGAGAAGCGACTCGAGGATGTGCCCATAGTCCGAGACTTTCTAGAAGTCTTTCCTGAAGACTTGTGTGGCCTTCCCCCACCTAGACAAGTCGAATTCCAGATAGATCTTGTGCCCGGAGCTGCACCCGTGGCACGAGCCCCATACCGATTAGCCCCATCCGAGTTGCAGGAGTTGTCCACCCAATTACAGGAACTCCTGGACAAAGGATTCGTCCGACCGAGTTCTTCACCTTGGGGAGCTCCGGTCCTTTTCGTGAAAAAGAAGGACGGATCTTTCCGAATGTGTATCGATTACCGCGAACTAAACAAACTAACCATCAAGAACCGATACCCACTCCCGAGAATCGATGACCTGTTTGACCATCTCCAGGGATCAAGCTTCTACTCAAAGATCGATCTACGGTCCGTTACCATCAACTCCGCGTTCGAGACACTGATATTCCCAAAACAGCCTTCCGAACTCGCTATGGGCATTACGAATTCCAAGTGATGCCATTCGGCTTGACCAACGCACCGGCTGTATTCATGGATCTTATGAATCGGGTGTGCAAACCATATCTGGATAAGTTCGTTATCGTGTTTATCGACGACATCTTAATCTACTCATGCCACGAAACCGAACATGGCCAACATCTAAAAACCATATTGGAACTTCTCAAACACGAGAAGTTATACGCCAAGTTCTCCAAATGTGAATTTTGGATGCAAACAGTACACTTCCTAGGGCATGTCATTGACAGTCAAGGCATACATGTTGATCCAGCCAAGATCGAAGCCATCAAGTGCTAGCAAGCACCTACCACTCCCACCGAAGTACGTCAATTCTTAGGTCTCGCTGGATACTATCGGCGATTCATTAAGAATTTCTCCAAAATAGCCACTTATGTTAGCAAATGTTTAACCTGCTCCAAGGTAAAGGCCGAATATCAGAAACCCTCCGGGTTACTTCAACAACCCGAAATACCTCAATGGAAATGGGAACAAATAACCATGGACTTCATCACGAAACTACCAAAAACCGCGAGTGGATATACATTGAGTTCTAGTTTTTCAAATCTGTTATAATTTAGTTTATTCAAACGCTGCGCGTAAATGCCAGTTATAAAGGGTATGCTAGGTGTAACATGATGAGTTGACTAGTACTATGTAGTCGAAATTTATTTGTTCCTTTTGCCAAAATGGAAAAGCGACATCATGTGCCCTCTGATGATTAAAAGTTGACTCTAAAGTGCTAGGCCTAGCCGAGACTAAGTTGATGTGCACAATTCAGTAGTCTCATATAGTCAAAATAATCGGAAATCATAATCTTGAATCTTGAGACTGATTAAAATTCATGGCTCAGTTTCATACGATATTAGTAGAACAAAGGAATATTTGATCACTTATCTAAGGGCTATCTCTAGATATGATTCAGAGTTCGGCAGTTCTGTTGGATGGCACTCTCTGCTTAGTTAAAGGGATGGACTTAGACCAATAATAGTTGATGACTTGTCCAAGTGGGAGACTGTTAGATATATTGTCCAAGTTCATAACTAATTGGTAAGTATATCATTAAAAGTAGAGTCCTTTTTGGATCGCCCTCAACGAACAGTTAAGAGAAATAAATGAGAGATAATATTAATTAGAATTAATATTATGGTTAATTATTTGGTTTATTA
The DNA here is from genome assembly GCA_963930675.1 of Gnaphalium uliginosum. Lineage (NCBI taxonomy): Eukaryota > Viridiplantae > Streptophyta > Magnoliopsida > Asterales > Asteraceae > Gnaphalium > Gnaphalium uliginosum. Next base: position 36,202,976 of record OZ005685.1, read on the forward strand.
ATTATCATAGTTGATGAATTAATTAGAAACTAAAAGAAATGAATGGAAAATTCTGGAAGCCAAATCCAACTGCCGGTTGGAAGGTTCAACCGGCGGCTAGAGTCCAAGAATGTTAAGGCGGTGGAGCACACGAGTTCAACCACCGGCTGGATATTCCAACCGACAGTTGGAGGGCGAATCAGGCTGTCCCACATCGCTCTAGGGAAGAAACCCTAGCTTCCCTCTCCCTATATAAGTAGAGGGCATTCCATACACAATTTTCTCTTTCTCATTCCTATTCCTTGTAAGAGTTTACTCGATTAGATTCGGGACCTTAGGAGTTGGAATTTTCTCTTTGGTTCGTGGGTGTGAGCCATTAGAGGTGCTCTGGTTTGAGTACTCGCCTCCAAGTTAAGGTGGTCTGCGTGTGAGAAACCCGATTTTCTCAAAGGTTAGTGTTTTCTTATTTATCTATTTATTTTGTTTTGTTGCTTATTATTATTAAGTTAAGATCCTTTAAGGTTTAGTTTCCTTCATGCCCTAGATTAATTGTTAATTCCGCATTGTATATTAATCTGGTAAGGGAATAGAAAACCCATCACTTTCAACACTTGTGATCTTGGAGTATACATGACCGGGTGATCTCACAAAAAGTGGTCACTCAATTCACTCAAAGTGTATCAGGTTACCTATCATTCTAGAACAATTGAAATTGCTCAATAAACCAGTCATGCAGCACTCATCGTCATAGGCTTGATCGAGAATCGGATCTCCATCACTTAGGTGAGGACGGTGCTAATTATCCCAAGACATTCAAGAGAGTTATAATGATAAATGAGGGTTAAAGGGTATGGATAGTGGTCAGTTTTTCGTTGCAAGGGTTTAACTTATCTTAAAATTTCTAAAATCATGAAAAACTTTATTTAGAATGGAACGGAGATCTGACAACTGTTTGTTTTCTATCGGGTTTTTCTCTAGGAGGTGATACTTTCGAAGCACTTAACTTTATTTAATGATATTTTATTTTTCTTTTCTTTTCTTTTTCCTTTCCAGAGAATTTCCAAGGTTATTTTTCTTTCGGAAGATCCTTTCAAGAATTATGTTTTTTTTTATCTTTGACTATTCCGAGTCTTTTCAGGGTGCCAATTTTGCGCACCATTGCTTTCTTACCTTTGTTAGGGTTCCAATTTTTCACACCCCCGCTGAGAGATATAACTTTTTTGGGAATAGGAAAAGGTAAGATAAATGAGAAGGATATTCTAAAAGATGTTATTCACAACCTTAGGAATTCTAAGATAAGTTTTTTTTTTTGGGGTATTTTGTGAAGGTAGGTTAATAGATGGTGGTATCGAAAGATAAATTGGTTTAGGCTCAAAGGTTTTACTAATCGTATCATCGATACTAAAAATGAGTATCAGTCGGTTTTTAGGCATGAAGAGTAGGCTAAAATGGGGTTTAAATCCTAGGGAATGTCAAGGTCCTCTAATTGAACCTGTACCGCGTACGATACTCACCAATGTGATTTTGAAGCGTATGTCAGGAACAAATTCTAACTCAGAGGCGCATGCATCGGCACACACAACAAAATGAAATAGAGAAGCATTTAAAGTGAATGCTTTTCAATTAGGCTCAAATTACCTCACTGCAAATAAGATTGGGTTGTATGTACCTAGTCATGTGATGCCCTTCTTAGATTATCATTTGTTGTTTAAGAATTTTTTAACTTTATTTTCCCTAGATTCCAAAGTAATTTACTTATATTAAAATGGCTTCTATTAAAAATATTAAAACTCAAAAAGATTAGAGATAATCAGGTGATTAGGCTGATACTTTTTCCAATTTTCTTAAAAATTTTGTAAAATTTGGAGAAAACTTTTCTGAGTTTACTATTTTGGACCTAAAAATCAATTGAAGGTATTCTATACCTACTCTATCCCACACTTAGAAGAACATTGTCCCTAATGTTCTCTTTAGTAGGGGATTTACTGAATGTAAAATCCCTCACTTAGAGTTTAAACATGGAAGAAAATGTTTCTGTAGTGTTTGTTTGGGTTGGTATCCCACACTTTGTGATAAGTTTTGGATAGGACATATAATACTTTAACAAACTAACAAAGCGAAATATAATCATGCAAAATGGATTTAAAAGGTTAAGAAACTCCCCAGATAACGTTTTTCGTATTGAAGTGGCAAGTAGGTGTTGGAAGAGAAAAGTTGGTGTGAGTCATTCTCCTCCGTTCGTCATGAAGAATTGCTTGGCTTCAAACGCTTTATTCTGGTGTGAAATGCTGAATATCCGTGTGTAGCAGTAAATTTGATCCTAACCTTTAAGTGGGGATACTTTCGTGGTGGATCCCACACTTGTCACACTCCGCTAAAGCGGAAACACGAGGTGTAACAGACAAAGGATTCACAACACAAACGATATAGGATAAATACCATACGATCGTTTCGTCTTATAAAAACATTACATAAATCCAATATTAAATACATAAGGAAGTTTGAAATCAAGTTCAACATAATTTATATCAAAGCTTCAACATCCAAGAGAATTCATGTATATAAAAATGCTTCCATGCACGTGCCCCCAATATGATCCAACTTACCGACGATCTCCTGAAAAGCATAACAAAATAAAAGAGTCAACTATGGCCATAGTTGGTGAGTTCAAAGTTTGTAACCGTTAAACCAAAGATGTAATCCAATCGGGGACGCTATCACCCAAGTGTTTGTCCAATCGGGGACGTAAGTATAATAAGCATTTGGTTGTTGAATATTGATGCAAATAAACATGTGGTAATAAAGAGAGAGATGTTCAAGCCTTGAGACCACTACTAATCCGATTATCCGACCGAGGTTTGCCCCAAATGCGCCATGTTCTTCAACTAACATGGGTAATGGCGATATTATGCACCCACGTTGAAGTGTGAGTGAGAGATGGTCTACCCTAAATAGCATGCTACCCATAATATCTACGGCTCGTCGCTACGAGTTAGTTAGGAGTGAATGAGTTGCCGGGGACTTTATACAAGAATTCTCAAGCTTAACATAATGACATACCACAGTTTGCGTAAAACAGTTCAAAAACAGTTGATAACATGTAAAAGTACAACCAAAAGTTTAATGTAAACTCATGCTTTTCAGCCCCAAAACAGGGGGACAGTGAACTCACCTTGTGAGTTGAATTAACGAGTATAATCTGTGAGCAAGTTACAATCTGGAATGAATCTCTAACCGAGACCTAATCCAAGTAAAAATGTGTCCATTAATGTCTAGTGATATGCTTTTAATATATGAGTTCATACGAATTAGTCACCCATTATTTTTAAATAATGAATCTGCCCGGGTTTTGTTGTTTATTTCGTGACTCTGTCATCAAAACTAAAACGTTTTCTGGGCATCTCCTTGATGCACCTCAAAATACTAGGTCATTGGTGCATGATTTAGGTTTTGTGTGATTTTTAAAAGTATCAACCCATGCAACAGTTTCTCACATGAAATCACATCAGATTCTGAAAATCTGGTGATCCAAGCCGTGATCATCAACTGTTAGAGAGTCGACTCCTTTGAGTTAAACCATGGAATTTTTACACATTACAGTTAACATATCAAACTACTCCCAGATTAAAAATCAAGACTTTTTATGAAGAATAGATGAAGATATGGTTGTACAAAGTTAGGTGAAGAAATCTGCCACTGCACGACAGTCTCACCTCTTTGTCATTCAACCAGTGTTTAAAGACCCAAATCTTAATATTTTTGCATGAAATCAGTTAGGTTTGAAGGATAACACATAAAGGTAAATTTTAGAAGAAAAACCATCACTTTTGGTGGAGTTTTCATGGAATTACAGCCTTCCAAAGTTGGCTTAAAAATCTAGACAGAAAGTTGTCCAACTCTCCTACTTTACCAAAAACACATAACTTGTTATAAAATCCGAATGTAAATGATTTGAACAGTCTTTAGGTGTGCTTTTATACATAAAACATTATAAAATTTCAGGGACAAAAACCCTAATGCACGTGTATAGTGAAGAACAGATGTAAAAATAAACAAAAATAGTTGGGTTAGTGCAAGATGAAGTATAATCAGCTTGCACTTCTCATTACCTCTGCGACCAGGAAGGTGTGTGTGGAGAGATGAAGTTTTATCCACAGAGAGTTGAGGTCGAGCAAGTTTTTGGAGTGGTCGATTATTTGATGAAAGGTGATGAAGGAGTTGAATGATTGAGTTAAGATTGGGTGTAAGTGTTGGGAGTGTTTTTAGAGAGAATAATTGAAAGTGTTTTGAGTGTGTGTTTGGGTAATCTGCCGTTTGAAACAAAAAGAATAAGAGGTAGAGTGTATATGATTATTACCAGGGAATTTGATTGGGTGAGGGTGGAGGTGATTTTTGGGGAGTGTAAGTTAATTGATTTGGTTTTATGGGAAATAGATTTGCTGGCCGTTTTTGAGAGGAAAGAGGTGTTGGTGCATAAATGTGTGTCAGTCAGTTGGTCAACGTTTGTTATGTTAAAGTTAATTAGTCTGAGTGTGTGAAGTATCAAGTTTGTATTTTCGAGTTTGTAAATGAAATGTAATTATAGAAAATACACAATATTCTGGTCATGCGACACAGAGCCTGTGTCGCTATAGCGACACAAGGGTTGTGTCGCAATGGGCTGGGCCTGCGACATAGGGCTTGTGTCGCAGGGTCCAGTAGAGTGTCTATATATATCGAGTTAGGATTTCGTTTTTGGGTTGATCAAACCCTAGAGAGAGAGATACGGCAGAGAGAGTGGGAAGAGAGATTTTTGTGATTTGTAATCGTTATTCTTCAAGTATTTATATATACAAAAAGATTATAGAATCGTTGTGTTTGTGTTTACGTTTCAATTGCTTGATTGATTGTTTCCGCCTTTCAATTGAGTCAAACGACAAGTCTAGATCCGTGATTAAGGGAACCAACAAGTGGTATCAGAGCTTTCGGGCGTTTGTTTGAAGATTTGATCGTAAATTGAAACGTTTTCGGTTTGATTCGTAGTGTTTTTGGTGGTTTGATCAAGGATTTGGATCAAATCAGTTGAATATTAGGCCTCTGGAAGTATTTTTCTGGGTGTGTTCGTCGATTATCGTTCGAAATTCGTTAGGGTTTCGAAAATTTTCGATTTTTAGGGTTTCTGGAGCTGCTGGCCGCGACATTGCGACACTAGGTGCGACACAAGCCTTAGCGACACAAGCAGCGACATAACCTTTGTGTCGTATTTAGGGTTTTTGCGACATAATCTTGCGACACCAGATCGGATTTTGCGACACTAGGAGCGACAAAATACTTAGCGACACAGCCTGCGACACAAGTGTGCGACGCAGACTGTGACACAACCTGCGACACAGCCTGCGACACTAACTTTGTGACACAAAAAAAAAAAAAAAAAAAAAAAAAGTTTCGTATTACCAACTTTTGGCGGGAAATTTTTCGCATTACTAAATTTTGTTTTTACGCTTAAAAGGTCTTAATTTTAGTTGTGAAAAAGTTTCGTTTTGCTCGGGTAGTTTTCGATATTTTCGAATCAAATTTTGGAGGGAAAAGTCAAAAGGGCTAAATTTGAAAACTAGTCATTTGGTAACCTTTTGTTTCAAAAAATGTCTCTTCAAAGCTTTAGTCAATTATTAAAACATAACAATGAGATAGGTAGTACTAATAAACCTCCATTATTCACTACCAGTACTAATTATGTTGATTGGCGAATACGTTTTGAGAGTTTCATCTCCTATAATGATCCTGATATGATGATTCCCTTGCTTGAACGATATGTTCATCCTCTTGCTGATGGAGATTTCCCAGGCGTTGCTCCACGAAAATCCGTTAGGTCTATGACTCCAGAAGAGAAGAAGTTATGGGATTTAGAACGAAAAACTCACTCCACTTTAACAATGAGTTTAGCTACTGACGTAATGAGATTGTTTAACCATAATGACACTGCTTATGATCTTTGGCAAGCCATTGAAAAGCGTTGTGGGGGAAACAAAAAGTATAAAAAGAGTAAACTGGACCTCGTGAAAAAACAGTTTGAGATGTTTGATATATTGCCTAATGAATCTATCACTCAATTGTTTAATAGATACTCGCGATTGGTTAATGAGTTATCTGAGGGTGGAGTTATCCTAGCCACAGAGGATGTGAACAAGAAACTCTTAGGTGCTTTACCTAAGAAATGGGATCAACGTGTCATGATGATGGAAGAACAAGAGGAGGTTATGGCACTGTCATTAGAAGATCTCATTGGGAGACTGCAAGCTTATGCACTTGATATGCAATGAAAAGAAACTAAATCAAGTGCCTATGTTCAAGAGCCTAGCCTGTATGGGGCTCAATCTCCTACTGATGAGAGCACTGGTGGGGTGGCTTTCATGTCCGGTGGTACCTCAGCATCTAGTTCTCAGACAGGTGCTTCATCACAGGGAAGAGCATATTATTCTTCCAAAACACCACCGACACCGGCTACTGAAGAAAATGCTGCTGTCTTCCAAGCTTTTCTCAGCGCTTATGACAGTTTCCTGTCAAAGAAGACCAGTACCATTGATCTCACTGATAGGGATTTTGAACAGATTGACCCTGATGATCTGGAAAGAATGGATATCAGGTGGAATATGGCTATGTTAACTAGAAGAGCCAAAAGGTACATGCAGAGAACTGGGAGAAAGCACCTGGAAGATGAAACTGATGAAGGTTTGGGTTTCGACAAAAGTAAAGTGCGATGCTACAACTGTCAGAATCTTGGGCATTTTGCTAAAGAATGTGAGAAGACAAAACAGCCCCCATCTGGCTTCACAAAGCCTTCTCCTACTAAGCAACCTGTTACTACCGCTTCAAATGCCTTTCTCATGATTAATGAAGAAGCTTATGATTGGAGTGCTCATGATGATCTGAGCGAGGATAAAGCTCTCATGGCTCACGTCTTGAATAAACCCGAGGTACCTATTGAAGAGCCATTATCTTGTGTGTCATGTATCAAATTAACTAACAAAGTTAACAGGTACAGTGAGGATAATGAACGCCTTACGTCTGAGTTAGAACACCTTAATAAGGCAAATAAAATTTTAAAGGAAAATGAAATGGCTTTTGATAAAAAACTAAATGCTGCTTTCGAAGAAAGAAAAGCACTTAGGGTCAAAAATTTTAGTCAGCAAGACGCAATAGATAGTTATATGAATATGAAACTGATAATGAAAAAGGAACTTGCTGACTCACAGGCCGAAGTAATTGAATTAAAAAGAAAGCTGTCAAATTTTTCAACATCCTCACTGGTCTTTGATGAGATCCTACAATCGCAAAGGACAGATACGAAGAGTAAGGCTGGTCTTAGTTACCGCACTGTACCACCTCCTTCTGACTATCTGCCAATGCCTTCCAAGGATGCAGCCAAAGACTTTGTACCTACCTTTACAAAGGTAGATACAAAATCTGTTGCTGAGCCAGTGTTTGATACAACATCTGCTGTAAAGATGCCTGAGTTTGTTAAGGCTAACGTAGTGCTTCCAGTTAATATTGAGGAGCCTGTTGAGGTAGAGGATTTAACTGAAGAGGCTCAGATTAAAATTGAAAAGGTTGATGTTAAACCCGAAAATCATATAATTACTAATGAATCTGAAAAGGCTGTTAATAGTAAGGGTAAAAACAAGGTTGTAAATGAATCCGAATCTGTTAAAATCTCAAAGAAGGATTCAAAAGGAAAATCTTCACATAATTCACAATCCTCTGTGAATAATCTGAAGAACGAGAAAATAATTAATAAATCTGTTAAAAACCAACCTTCAACATCAACCTGTTCAACTTTAGAGGCTTCTACATCAACATGTACGCATAAGTGTTCATGTTCTGTAAATGCCTCAACCTCTAAGCCTCCCCCAGTAAATCCTCCGTCGAAACAATTTGATGGTAGTCACTGGAAAAGGCCGTATGTGGAAAGGCGGTCGTGTTATCGGTGTGGTCAACAGGGCCACATCATTAGGGATTGTCGGTTATTATCCCTAGATAGGTTTGGTAGAGGGATGCCAAGAACTTCATTTTTTAGAAATTCTTTTCAAAAATCCATTTCAAGGCGTGGTTCGTTTTCGCCTGTATCTAGTTGTGCATCCAACTCTCCAAAACCTATGGTTAGAGTAAACAAAGGTGTGCCCAGTAGACCTCAAGTCCAAAAGCACAACATTGTTGAAAACAAAACATCTGAACCTAACCAGGTTTGGAAACCTAAATCCACAAACGACACATCAATGAAATCATCTGAATTTTTAAAATATCATAAACTCATTGATGTGATGGTTATGGATGATAGTGGACAACCCAAGTCTATCAAGGCTTGGGTGTCTCATAATTACTAATGATTGTTTGTGGTGATGCAGTCAGGTTTTTGATCGCTAATACTTTTAGTGACTGCAAGGATACGAAGAAGGTTGTTTACAAGGTGCTTATGTGTGGTGCTTATGTTTAAGTGAATGGATGAAATTCTAAAGTGATACGAGGTGGTTAATAAGTGCTAAAAGTATTTGAGTTTGACTTGATATGTGACTTGAAATTTTTGTTTCTTTCATGATTATTTATTTGTTTGTTTTTGAGTAAAGAATTTGCTGTTCGGGGGGAGTAATTTTAAAATTCCGAATTAAAAAGTTTGAAAAATATGAACAGGCAAATTCTTGAAAAAAGCAACTGCCACTCTTTATACTTGTTAGTATTAAAGAAATGCAATAGTTGCAACATTGTTAAAAATAGACGTTGAATTGTGTCTGTAAACAATTTGGGAAATGATAGTACATCAGGAGACATGCATAAAATGGAATTTTAAGGTTTATGTTTGATGTGTCAGTAGATTTATCTAGCATACTTGAAATATCTTTTATAAATATTAGATTCATCAAATGATGTATTGATAGGCATTTGTTCTAAAGTTACTAAGAAGCTTAACTTTCAAATATGCATATTATTTTATATAAAGACATATTAATATGTATGACACTAAGTTAAAATAAGGGCCGAATTGTCCGAAATATTTTGACGCTTCGTCTTAATATTTGGATGATGAACATGTTATGATCTAAAAATATAAGGTCTTTGTATAGTGTTATCTGGGGGAATATATTAGGTGTCTCCTCTGTTGTATGAAAATACAGACCTGGTTTCATCTAATATATTCTTCAAAAGAACTTAGGTGCGTAGTCTATGTTAACCTATAGACAACTATTACGTACCCGTGGCATTCCTCAAATTCTCAAAATAAAATGTACAAAAGTGCATAAAAGTTATAAAAAGTTTGCCTCGTACTGGTTTGTGTTAAACTATGGTACTCTGTTGTACGAAAGTACAGACCTGTACCCTCTAGTTTAATTGTTCAGACTGGTGTTTGTTCAACCCGAACTATTGCTTATGTGACTCTGTTGTACGAAAGTACAGACCTGTCACCGCTATCTTAGTTCTAAAGATACGTCCATACCTTCACCCTCTATATAGAAAATACTAACATGTTTTGAGTTCAAATGTATATTTTAATGTGATTTATATACTATAATATGCATGCTAATAATAACACAAGTGGTTCATCTCATTATGAGTTGAAATCATATACTTAAGTACAAATGTTTAGATGGATAAAATATCGATAATCGTCTTGAACTAATCTTTATAATCTTTATAACAGATGATTTAAATATGCTAAGTAAGTTTAAAGTGGACAAATATACTGATAATCGAAATAACACTTACTATTTCCTAATAATTGCATGTTATCCTGATATGATCCCTAACCAGACCAAAACAATTCCGTCCCCAAAAAGATTGTTTATTTATTGCTTTCAGTATTTTAATTCTGTCTTATAAAGAAAATTACAAAAATATTTTATTTCTGAGTTATTTTATTCAAGTTACATATCATGCTCATATTCAAACGATAAGAATTGATGAGAGTTCTCCAAAGACTTTGAAGATAAATATTATTGGATAAGCTATTGATGAAAGAGATGATGGTCACTGAAGTTGAAGATCTAATTAGTTGTCAGTCATATGAAACTGAACATCAAGATTTTTGAAGACCAAGCTATCTCCATGGGGAAGTTTATTGGTGAAGACTAATTGAAGATTAATTGACCAAGCTGCTGACATGGGGGAGTTTGTTGGTGCATAAATGTGTGTCAGTCAGTTGGTCAACGTTTGTTATGTTAAAGTTAATTAGTCTGAGTGTGTGAAGTATCAAGTTTGTATTTTCGAGTTTGTAAATGAAATGTAATTATAGAAAATACACAATATTCTGGTCATGCGACACAGAGCCTGTGTCGCTATAGCGACACAAGGGTTGTGTCGCAATGGGCTGGGCCTGCGACATAGGGCTTGTGTCGCAGGGTCCAGTAGAGTGTCTATATATATCGAGTTAGGATTTCGTTTTTGGGTTGATCAAACCCTAGAGAGAGAGAGAGATACGACAGAGAGAGTGGGAAGAGAGATTTTTGTGATTTGTAATCGTTATTCTTCAAGTATTTATGTATACGAAAAGATTATAGAATCGTTGTGTTTGTGTTTACGTTTCAATTGCTTGATTGATTGTTTCCGCCTTTCAATTGAGTCAAACGACAAGTCTAGATCCGTGATTAAGGGAACCAACAAGAGGTAATCATAACCCTTTTTGCGTGCACAGGTATCCTTATTTCAAATATTAATGTTCCTTTTTACGGAATATGCATGGTTACTTTTCATATTAAACTACTTAGAAACTTTTTAAATCGGGCAGGATAATTTGCTGGGTGTGTGGGTAACACTTGGTTGGTTTTAAAATGGTTTAAGCATATCACTAACAGTATATTGACACCAAGTAATTCATGATTTGTTCGTGACATGAGTGTGCTAACCGTATAAACTTTGGTCTACCAATAGAAACCCTAGTAGTAATACGTTCTTGACGACAGTATTAATTTACCTTAACAGTAGAAACTAACAGTGGAAACTGAACTAGCAGTAGTAACATAAACAGTTGTAACAATGGAAGCAGTAGTAACTCGACTACCAGTAGAAACTGACTAGCAGTAGAAATTGAGGTAAATCGTGCTAGCAGTATTAACTGAGGAATGTGCTAGCAGTGGAAACAATGTCAACAGTAGGAATTTGAACTAGCAGTAGAACTGAGGTAAATCGTGCTAACAGTCTGAGGAATGTGCTAGCATTGGAAACAATGTCAACAGTAGTAATTTGAACTAGCAGTAGAAATGAGGTAAATCGTGCTAACAGTATTAACTGAGGAATGTGCTAGCAGTGGAAACAATGTCAACAGTAGTAATTTGAACTAGCAGTAGAAAAACTGAGGTAAATCGTGCTAACAGTATTAACTGAGGAATGTGCTAGCAGTGGAAACAATGTCAACAGTAGTAATTTGAACTAGCAGTAGAAACTGCGGCAACAAGTATTAACTTGTGCTAACAGCATTAACTTTCGTTTAACAGTACTAACCTCGACTTAACAGTATTAACTTTGTGAAGGCAATATTTACTTTATCTACAGTAGAAACTTTGCGATAGAACGTAACAGTATTAACTGAAATCAACAGTATAAACTTTTAACCAACAGTACTAACTATAACTAAGAGTAGAAACTTTTGTCTAGCAGTACTAACCGTTAACTTGAGAAGATCAGGTCCAGATTTAGGTGAAATTAAGTTAGGTATTAACCTAATATTTTTTATGGTTGTTAGGCGACTCCTTATGGATGTTTCTGGAAGATAGGCGACTCCTTATGAGATGCGAATGCTCCATGGTCCGCAGGTATGTGGAATGTGTTTGTCTGCTTTTGACTTGTATGGATTTGCCTGAATGTGCATCATCTCTTTGGTCTCCTAGCTCATTCATCATATCATATTCACTTATTAAATAACAGAAATAAACATAAGTAATTAATATAAATAAAATGATCAAACAGATCAATTCCCAAAATATGCTAAGAGTAAGGAACTGTGATAGTTTAAACAAATACAAAATACGATATCAAATGTCAAGTAGAGATGAACTAAGAAATGGGGGAACGCTAGTCAAGAAAATCATCGGTCTGAGCTGCGTATGGTGCAGTCGACGGACCAGCAACTGACTGCTGACTGCTGACCGCTGGAGACACTTTGACCTATCTACTCCGCGGTAATCAGCTTCTGTTGTATAAGTATATCTCGGAGTGTGGCTGCCGACAGTGCCATAGGGTCCAGATAACCCCAGCCGCTCAAAATCTCTTATGTAATACCCGCGTCCTCAAGAAGCTTCAGATAAGCCTGCCTCAGTAAGCTCTCGGATGAAATATCGGAAGAAGATATCGATCCCAAGTTCAGCATTCTACCAATGCTATCGAACGAATTGGCATCAGTGCCCAGAAAGACCAAATCAGGATGGTAAGATGTAGTAGCCACTAGCTGCTAGTCGGGCTGTGATGGGGGACAGTAGTAGCTGATATTGGCTGCTGTGCTGCTGTAGGCGGGTTTTCAAATGAGAAAATCCTCTATATGTCAGATGTGGTCGGAATGATCGGTGATGATGGATGAGTGCTGGTATGTAGATGTCTCATCGATGGTGGTGGTGGACCACATAGGTAGAGCGATGGCTCAGGATCAGAAATACCGAATCTCCTAGCGAGCAGGGTCTGGTGAGTATGACTAACCTATTAAGCATGAAGCAAATAGTACTGAGTCAATGGGGTAACTGGGTCCGTATAATGGACAACGGCTTGAGTAGGCGGCTCGGATGTCCCAGCTTCTCCCTGTAGGATCTCAGTCTCAAATGGTGGTGCATCAGATCTATCTCTCTCATCCTCTGTACTATGTGCCGCTCCCATCACCCGGACACGCTTTCGTGTCATAAAGCACCCTGGAATAAGCTGCTGAGTGTTGTGCTAGATGCACTGTCTCTCCTCGTTCTCATCGATGAGTCCAATACTCTTGGTCAATCGGCAGAGAACTAGAGTGATAAACATATTTCTCTTTGTAAACTTCTTTGAAGACCCCCATACTACTCTGTAATAGACGAGTCACAACTAATCCCATGAACATATGCTTCTTCATCTTCTTCTTTTCCCCAACCTCTCTGCAATAATGTAGGCGACATTCAGGTTCTTCTTCCTTATGATCGCATCCATGAATTTGAGCTCCTCTGCAGTTACCGGTCCATTTTTCCGTTTACCAAGAACTGAGCAGCATAAGAGTATGTGAAGAATCTGATGTATCGGTCTAGTCAACATAGTAGACTTCACACTACTCCTAAAGCTCGTCCCTGCTAAATCCATCCAAATCTCCTTATGATCTGTATGCGGGAGACTAGAAATGGTCTGGACGCTTTTTGTAAACCACTCGGACAGCACCCTGAGCTTGGGTGTATAAACCAAGGTATACCCCGAGATCTCCCACTGATAACCTATGAGTCTTTCCTCGGAACTTGTAAGAAATCTTCTTTTTATCAGTAATGCTCATCTCCTCGTTGAACTCATAAGTCATCATGAACTCTGCGATGGGCTCTCGGTATACACTCTCGTCGATATTAAAGAGATGAAAGAATGCGGAGTGTTCTTGACCGTCTGTCTCATACTTGATCAAATCCTCTAATTCTTCCTTTAATCCAAACCGTCTCATGTCCTACCAGATAATCACCCGGTTACTCCCTAAGAATTGACTCAGCCACCAGTTAATTTCCGATTTCTTTTTAAAAGTGGTAGCCAAGCTGACAAGTGAATGATGTAACTGTTCCATCTGAAACACAAAACAATAGAGTTAAATCATAAAAGTTTGGTAAAGTATTCCTAATTTTCTAACGAAAATTGGAAATGTGAGGTTTATAATTGAGTGTATCCACAAATTTTTTATGACTAATTCTCAATCAGTCTGTAATTTTCCCCAACATGTATAAATTCTATAAGAAAAAGGGAGACAAAGTTTCAAAGTTGCTAAAGACTACTTAAAGTAATTAATATCCCCCATTTATGATCAAATACCCGAACTGACTAGCAAAATGCATACTTAATATAAATGAGCATATGACTTGAAATTTTCAAGTCTTGTGATTACCTCAAATTAATTAGGCATACAAACAAAGAAACATGAAGTATTGCAATCCTATTTCTTATAATCTTTTAATACGTGTTAACTTTTATGCGATGCGAACAATTTGACAATTTTCATTCAAGAAGGAATAGTTGCTTGGAAGAAATGGACTTGTTTTAAAGTCTCGTACACTTTATTTATTAAAGTGATGCCCCTTTTAAATGATTGTGGTCCACAAATTTAACCCAAGCTTCTTTCAATAATTTCCATAAGTTTATTATGTTTAAACTAAGCATAATCATTTTATTCAATTTAAAGGCTTCCATATGATTTGCTTACTTTAATTATTAAAAATTATCCTAATCTTTATTTAATTACTAGCAACTAATCTACTTATGCTAAACTAGCAATTCTAAGCACAATTTAATCATCAAAAGTCAACATAAGCATTTAAGTCACCAAAAGCCAACAAAAAGTCCAACTAGTGAAGAAAGTCAACTTTGAAAATTCAAAATTGAAATTCACCCATTAAATCACTCAATTGCGTTCATAATCATATTAAGCATCAAGATAAGCATGAGTTTAAACTATAATACACGAACTTTAACCATGGATTTCAAGGATTAAAATGTAAACCCTAACTTTAAAGAAACCCATCAAAATTATGCAAAAAAGGTTGAGAATTACCTTCAACTTGATGGAATGATGTAGTGAATGCAAAAGAGATGACTAATTTATGAATTTGAAGCTTGAAATCATCAAAAAAAGGTGGAAAATTGAGAAAATGGTGGAGATGGGGTGTTGGCCGCGGCTTATGGAGAAGAAGTTCGGACAAACGCGAAGTTCGTTACTATTTCGCACGAATTAAGTTTTAAAAAACGTTTTTATAAATATGATATGTTTAAACTAGAAATTAAGTACTAAAATTAAATAACTAATTAAACTATAAATAAACCTAGTTAAACTTGGGGTGCCTCCCAAAATCGATCAGTTAAAGATGAGAGCTTGACTTTCAGATAATTTTTACGCATGAGCGTCTAAGATGATGTTCTCAGACGGATTTGATGCCCTAGGCTGCGGAAAAGTGTAAGGGGGGATAAATGAATATTGAAGCGTTTGATTGACGTTAAAGACTAGGTCTGCAGGATTTAAGTAAAATCTTTCGAATTCACTTAGGAATTTTCTTTCTTCATTTCCTAAATCTGATAACGCATCAATTAATAGATTTAGTTCCCGTTTTACTTTTGTCACACCCCCGAATTTTGTACAGCGGAAGCGATTCGGGTCGGGCCGTGACTAATCAAGTAATCACAACACAAAGGTAAAAGCGAACGACTCTATATGAGACGTTTATAAAATAGTACAAAAGTAGTTACATTGAAATACTTTAAAAGTTTACATTAGCCTCGAGTTCGCGAAATAATATCCTGGAGATTCTAGTACATAACGAAATATTTCAAAAATAATATATATGAACATCTTCATATATGTATAATGCATGCGAATCGATGTAGCTAGCAATCTTGTGGGCAATCCTACTGTTGCTGAGTACCTGAGAATACAAAGCTAAAAGGGTCAACCAAAAGGTTGGTGAATCTCACAGGTTTAACAGTAAAAACATAGTTATGAAACACAAGATGTATCCGTGATTTGCAATCAAGCAAATGAAGTAAACAAAATTAATGTTTCCGAAATTGCCATGAGCCCACGGTTCGAAGCCTAACCCGTTTTGTGCCTCCCGGAGGTGTCTAATCCGAAACACCTTTATGACAAATACTAGAGTGCCCGTTTTTAACTTGGTTATAGCTAGTAACCCGGACGGGGGTGTCATTCCCATAATAGATCTATTCTCTAGCACTCGCGCCTTCGGCGTTAACGAACCATGTGTGTTGAGGACTTTTAATGGATTAAAAACAACTCATACAATCTTGTAAAAATAATCGAGTACTTGTGTTCATGAAAAACAGTTAAGCATTTGTATCTCACCCCAAAGTATATAAAACAGTAAAAGTGAAAGTGGGGCTGTAAGACTCACCTGGGGTTTAGCAAGCAAATATAGCAATTAGCAAGTAGATAACAAGCGGGTGTCTGTGTCCCGTAAGGAAAACCTTCTAGCGCCCTAAACGCGTAAAGTGGTGTAAGTAGATGTCTTAAAAGACCATCTATAGTGATTGTATAAGTGGGGTTTAATGTCCACTTAAGCCAATCATGTAGGTGGAGGGTTAATGTCCACCTAAGTTAATTCACACGATTAGAAATGTCCAATTGTTCAGTTATCGTTTGTGCTTAGAAAAACATGTACAGGCCGTTGGTGATATTTTGTGAAAACACAGCTTTTGATTAATTATGTTACGCGTATTTCTACTTTCCAGTTATGGGTAATTAATCAGTGTGGCAAGGGCGAAACCCATTAATGACGGGGGTCCGGGGGCAGCGCCCCTGGTAGCAGGGTCCAAGGGGCAGAGCCCCTGGCAGGGGTCGAGCTGCCAGGTCAGCTTGGAAAATTTTTATTTATGCTTATATTGCTTTAACCAAAAACGTATTATGTGTTTTTAGCGACACTAAGGTATTATGCGATACTAAGGGTTTATGCGACACTAAGGGTTTATGCGACACTAAGGGTTTATGCGACACTAAGGGTTTATGCGACACAAAGTCTTGTGTCGCTAATGTGACGTTTCGGGTGTATAGCGACACAAAAGCTTGTGTCGCTAATGTGACGATTCGGGTGTTATGGCGACACAAGGGCTTGTGTCGCTAATATGTCGATTCGGGTGCTATATCGACACAAAGGCTTGTGTCGCTAATGTCACGGTCTGGGTGCTATAGCGACACAAAAGCTTGTGTCGCTAATGTGACGATTCATGTGCTATAGCGACACTAAGGCTTGTGTCGCAGACTACTGGGCTTCTGCGACACAGAGGTCTGAAACAGATCGGTTTTGTGCATTTTATTTCGGGTTCCAAATGTTCGAATAAAAATTCAAGAAAAATCTATGTTGTTCCTTAGTATGTTAGCTCCTTAAAATAATTTTTCCAGAATTTTTGGGTATTCCTAAGTATTTTTAAAAATTCCGTTTGTTCCCTAAGGTCAGAAAGTGACCAATCCGGACACATCCAACAAGATCGGATTTTTGGACAAAATCTACACATTTCCAGAAAAAGTCATCTAAACGACATTTGTACCTAACAGATTTTGTGAACTTTTGGCGGTGGTTTCAAGTCATTTGGAGGTGTATATCTCGAGTTATGATTAAAACAAGGAAAGTGAAATTTCTGTCTTTTTCGACAGCCCGGACACATGTTTTTATAAAAATCATTTCGGGTATCAAACGGGCTCCAAAAATTATGAAACCACTTGGAAATGAAAGCTAACTTCTTAAACTTAATTTTTGCCTTTTGAATCCTCCATTTTGGTCATTTTTTGAGGGAGAAACAGCCTCTCAAAGTCGAGCTACTTTTCTGCCCGGAAATGCATGTGTTGATCTTGAACATTTTAATCCATGAAAAACGTTTTTATGTTATATTTTGGACATTTCCTTGTTAAGTGAACTTTATAACATGTTCATGGAAGTGTTTTAGAAGGGTTTTTAAGTTCTTACAAAGAGGAGGATGAAAGCACAAAGAGATGGACGTTGAGAGCTCGTTTTCTTGTGTTTTCGGCTTGATTTCTTCTTGAAAGTATGGTGAATGATGATGGTGGTGATGGTGGCCGGATTTTTGGTGGTGGTGGTGTTAAAATGGCAGATTTTTCTTGAGAGAGAGAGAGAGAGTAGAGAGAAAATGGGGTTTAGTGTGTGTTTTGTTTAGTGTAAAATGAGAGAAATGGAGGAGGTTGGGGTATATATGCATGGGCTAAGCCCATGGCTTTGGGCTGGGCTTTGGGCCAATTTTTGAGCCTCATGGGCCAGCCTTGGGCTCAGTTGGGGCAGCCCAATTGGAGCCTTGGGCTTGTACAATAGTTTCTCAAGCCCGTTTTACGTTATTCGTTTTAAATCGCCTAACGTTTCTTTGAGTTGTTTTTAACTAACGATTTGGATTGGGTTATTTTCGATTGAAGTATAATTAAAATACTTTATTTTGAGATAGTAAAATATTTATCGACCTTTGTTTGGTTGCCGAATTTGATTCGCGCGTTTTCGTTTTGTTTTGTTACGTTTTATTCATAACGTCTAGTTTTTCGCGTATTATTATTTAATAACAATAATATAGGGTAAATAATTACTATTTAATTTATAAAATAGGTTTACATTATTTATGAAAAGTTATCACCAACGCCGTATAGATTGTCGGACCTCGTCCGGTTGTTTCGCGTAATTACAGATAAACACATAATCACGTAAGTGTATATTCAAATATACAAGTAATTTCAGATATTTAGCCTAATACCAACTAAATACAAGTAATTAGGGTTTCTAGCTAGGTTTAACAATTAACCTACAGTGTCGGGTGTCACATTCTCCCCTTGTTAAGGAAATTTCGTCCCGAAATTTGTTCGAAGTTGAAGTCGGTCTGTTACTTAGGAAAATGTGGCATGCGCCATGAGGTGTGACGTTCAGTTTTGTTTTGCCTTCCTCCCCTTGTTAAGCTAGTGCCCTACTGGCAACTAAGGGAGGGGAGAGGAGGAGTTTCGACTCTGTTGGCCATTTTGTCCGCTGGACAAGACCTGTTTGTTAGTCACTTGAGTATGGCTATATTAAGGTTAGTAGCTTAGGGTAACTTTGTAAATTCTACTGTGTTCATATAGTCTAAGGTGGCCAGTTATACAATAGAGCTTAGCATCTTAGTCATTGTGGTGTGATAGTGTAGTGAGCTAAGCGTACTCATTATCGAATAAGGTTGAAATAATTAAGTTGTCGAGAAGTATCGTACCCGAAACAAGGCTAAGGATCCTGGCGAGCGTTATTGTTCAATTGTGGACAATCCTTCCTGAAATGTCCAGCGTTTTCGCACTCGAAGCAGACTTTTGATGTATTAGAGTTCGTAGCCGTAGGGGGAAATTTGCAATCTTTAGCCCGATGCCCGACTATTTTGCACTTCCCACAAGGTGTACCGCAGGGACCTTCGTGATGACGCTTGCAGTTGGGGCAGTAAGGTTTGTTCCCTGCGGAACCCCGTTCTTCCTTGGGCCCGGTTATGTCAGTCTCGACGATTTTCGTCCTTTTGACTTTTCGCTGAGTGGGGTTGTTGCCGGGACCTTCCTCTACTTTCCTCTTATGATTCGTCACTTTTGCCCTGATGTTCCCTTCAGTAGGGCCACCAGATTGAGTTATCTGCCCAATGGAGTTGCGCATCTCATGATTCGTATTCCCAATGCTTGGGTAAAGATGCATCAATTCGTGTATAGCGTTTTCCATAGCCACTATGTGTACCCCGTGTTCGAGGGCGCGTACTTCACTCTGATAAGCAATGTGACGTAGGTTAGTGATTTCTATATGTGCCTCATCAAGTCGGTGGCGTAACGTCTTAAGAGTTTCATTCGCGGGGGAGGTACTTTCCGTGTTTGTGTTAACAGTAGCAGGTGTTTTAGTAACGGATGAAGTAGTAGCAAAAGTGGAAATGGTGAGATTGGTAGTAGTTAAGTTGGGAGCGGAATTTGTTCGAGTTATCCAGGTAGCCCCTTTGGGCGTATATAGTGCACGTGTTGCCATTTGTTCTGGCGGGTGTTCTTCGGGTTCCTTCTCAGGTACCACTTCTCCCGATGGTTCGTCTTTCAACAGCTCCGTATCGTTATCTAGATCTAGTAAGTACGGGAAGATCATCTGTTCCTCATGGAGTTGGTCGTTGTTCAACAGGTGGTTGTTAATAGGGGACTTTGTCATTTCCTACGAGGCAAACGTTTCATGAGTTAATGTTTGGCAGTTAATAACATGTATCAATTTCCAGCACAATTATTTAATTATATGTATCTCCAGTTTTTAATGCATGTTTATCGATACTATTGTTCGCGGGGCTTGAGGTTCCATTCGAGATGGTAGGAAGACGGACGGTTTTCTCAGAACAGGCGATCTCGGCACGAAGCTTGGACAGTCGATACATACTGACGATGATATTGAGGTGCTTGATCTCGACAGGCGTGAAATAAATGGCGGAAGAGTTCGTTTGCAAGTTTTATTGTGTACTTAAATTCTTAGGGAGTGAAGAAAAGCGTTAAGTATATAAAACCTTATTTAAGGAAAGTAACACAATGTTGTTCAACGGCGCAAGAATGAACGTACCCGTGACCGTATCCGGGTCCTGACGAGCATTCCCAGCATTCAGCACATAAGCTCTACCTCGAGCCTCGTTGTTGTTATTCTTTAGTTTGGGACAGTCGTTCCGGAAATGTCCCGTGTTGCCACATTCGTATAGATTGTCGGACCTAGTCCGGTTGTTTCGCGTAATTACAGATAAACACATAATCACGTAAGTGTATATTCAAATATACAAGTAAATTACAGATATTTAGCATAATACCAACTAAATACAAGTAATTAGGGTTTCTAGCTAGGTTTAACAATTAACCTAAAGTGTCGGGTGTCACAACTTTCTTAGGGTTTGAGATACCATCCCTGGGTCCACTGTCTATACAGGTAAGATCGTAAAGTAATTTTCCCAAAACATTTAAAAATTCTTTTTCTTCTTCTGAATTGGGGTTTCCGTAAGTTGTGTGAAGTTGATGTAACGTAAAAAGTTATGTTTTTACGTACATTATTACTCGCTATTTGAGCTGTTATTTAGTAAAAACATCTTAAAACAATACTTATTTACTAACATTCACTAAAGTAGTTCAAATACAAACGTTGTAGCAAAAATCATTGAAAACGATCAATTAACAAGCAAATCAGAGCAAATAAACTTCACTCGATTCCTCCCCTAATATTTACCTTATGATATACACATCCTAGCTTATCTCATATGACTCATAGGTAATTACGAGAGCGGGAGATCAAGAATCATGCAAAACAGATAAAGAACGGAGAAGATACAACACCTGAAAATCAACCGAACGCATTCCGAGCACCTACAAGCTACACACATCCAAAATTTATGATTTTTTGTGTCATTAGAAGCGTAACGGGATTTCGAGAACATAGGCAAAAGAATCAAGCAAAACGGGCAAGAAACGATGAAGATACGCGCGAAACAAGCAACGAACGAAGCACCGAACAACGGGTGAAGGCCAAACGGCCTAGGGGATACCGTATACGGCCTTCCCCATACCGTATATGGCCCCTAGCATGCCGTATACGGCCTCTAGGGTGCCGTATACAGCCCCCTTGGCCCTCCGGTGATGCCGTTTTTTTGTTATTTCGCGATTTCGGGCTATTCCGGGCTTGTATCTTGTGCATAAAGACTTGTACGGGGTTGCTAGGGACTTTTGCCTATAAATAGGGAGCCTAATGGTAACGTCGAATAATGTCTTATTTATATTATAATATTCCCTTATTTCTAAGCATTTTTATTGCAAATTGGTTATATATATTATTGATTTCGTTTATATTTGCAGAAAGATGTTAAATGAAATAAATAAATAAAAGAAGCGAAAACGTGCTGAAAAGTGAAGAAAATAAAGAGAAGAATCAAGGCTAAGAATATTGGGCTTTGCATGAAGAAAATCCCAAAGAAAATTAAGTAATTGGGCTAGAATTAAGGAAGAAATCCGGAGCCCAAAAGAAGAAGAGCCCAAGAAGAGATCCAGCCCGGCTGGCAGAAGATTCTCGGCTGGCAGAAGATTCTCGAATGCAAGTTCAGCCGGCGGTTGGAATTTCCAACCGGCGGTTGAATCCAAATTAGGAAGGCGGTCGAGCGCGTGGGTCAAAATCCGAGTTATCGGGTAAAAATCCAACCCAGCAGGCGGTTGAAAAATCCAACCGGCGGTTGGATTCGCGAGCCAGAAATCTATAAATAGAGGCCATTCTCAACCTTAAACCATACACTTTTACAAACGAATTAAGTCATCCTTAATTCGACTTGAGGGTTTAAAATCCGACTTTGAGGGTTATTTGGAGGCTAGGAAGCTAGGGTTTGAAGCTTTTCAACCCTAACGAAGATTTGGTTCAGTATCTTGGGTTTGATTCTTATTCTTTTCTATTTACTATGTTTCATTACATGTTTCTAGATTTGGTTAGGTTTAATTCAAACATGAACTAATTCTTTTATTGTATTTACTTAGATGAACGATTAATAGATAATGGTTTCATGATATGTTTATGTTGATTTAAATTATGAATGGTTATTAAGTTTATTCGAAAGATCCATATCGATTGTGTGTTTATTAATTGTTACTTAACGTGGTCAAGAGACTTATGCTAGAGCTAACGTTTGTATGAATTGATTGATTATCTGCAATTAAGTAATTAATTAGTTAATTGTGGCTTGAGACTGTAACCGGTAAAAGGTTAAGACCAATAGCAATTAATACAACCTAATTGATGTGATAATTATGAAAACCAAATAATTATAGACTTGCGTTAACACGATGTCACAGAGTAAATCTTAATGATCTGTTGATAGGAATAATAGCATAAAGCTTATGTTAATAACACGCCTCAGTGTATTCAAGAGAATTTAGTATTAAGGTAAGTTTTATTAGGGATTAGTTAACCTTAACAGGATGCTGTCCATATAAGTTGAAATCACCATCATAAACAATCAACAATTCAATAAACATATCTGAAACCTGAATCTAGAAATCACTATTCTAAGTAAATATATGCTTATCTATCTGATTACTTTCAAGTTAATTTTATCTCCTTCATTGTTTAAGTTTTATTCGCTTTACTTTACTACGTTCGTACGGAACTAAAACGCTCCCCCTTTATCTATCTGTAATTTATAATTTTAAAATTTAATTA
This sequence comes from Gnaphalium uliginosum, assembly GCA_963930675.1. Lineage (NCBI taxonomy): Eukaryota > Viridiplantae > Streptophyta > Magnoliopsida > Asterales > Asteraceae > Gnaphalium > Gnaphalium uliginosum. The sequence continues at coordinate 36,225,817 of OZ005685.1, forward strand.
ATTATTTTAATTTACACCGTTTCCCTGAGTTCGACTCGGTCTTACCAAAGCTATACTATAATACGAACAGGTATTCTTGTCTGGTTGTGTTTAAGTTTACTTTAGTATTTCCGTTTATTTAAAACTTGTATTTTTAACGACAACTTAACACGCATCAAATATCCCTCTCAATGTAAAGAATCAAACAACTTCTAAGAAAGTCGTCGCTCATGCTTGTACGAAGTCTCGTTTTCACAACTTTCATCACCGAGAAAGCTCTTTCACTTGTTGCAGTTGAAACCGGAAGAGTTAGTACAAGTCGAATCAATCTATCAAGCATTGGATACACTTTTGACCTCTCAGTTTCTTGTAAGCCTCTACATAACTTGGCAGGCGTACGAACCTTTTTTTAACTCTGGATGATTAGGCACATCTAGCTCATAATGTTGCAACTCAAGTCTTAGTTGAATATTTTCTTGCTCTGTAATGTCCGATGGGTAGAACGTTTTTGCCAATTTACAAATATCATTTTTATTGAACGGCTTTCTTGGGTCTAGAGCCACACTAAGTCGAAGAAGTTCTGTCACAGACTCATTGAATCTAGAGTTCAACTATTGCAACTGACTATCGACGGCAGCAATGAACACATCAACTCGATAGTGATGTTCGACAGTCACATTGTCTTTTTTTAAAGAGACCAAACTATATCTTTGTAAGTTCGAATCAATTTAGGAGCTCGAATGCTATTAGCCTCACAAAAAGCAACAACTTTATCAAAAAGTGATTGCCATCCTTGATCTCTAATATTTTGAATCAACCTCTTGGTTGTGGATAACAAAATCAAAGCATTGACTATACATTGAGACTTGGGTTGAAAAGCTTGACAAAGCTTATCAGTTTTTCTCATTATCTTCTTCATCAAATGCATAACAATAATAAAATCAAACTATAACAATTGTGCAAGAGCAAAAGAAGCATCACTTTTTTGAGACGGAGCAGACCCATTAATAGCAATATTAAGTAGCACGACAATGGCAGGACCATATAATTTCAACAAGTTACGTATTGATCCATCGAGTATCTCCAGGTCTTTGCAAACTTTTGATCTGGTTTGCTCCTCTACCACTCTCTTGCTCTCCAATTTCGGCTAAATGTGCAATTTCATAAGTATGAGCATCTTGTAATTGACCATGACGCTTGGATGAAGAGTCAATGACATTAATAATGAAGTTCAAATTCTTAAAAATTTTGTGCACTTCAACCACCTCTTTAGATGCTCCAACTAAAGCTAGTTGCAACTGGTGAGCAAAACAATGTATATACTACGCATAAGGGCATTCATTCAACATTAAAGCTTGTAACCCGTTCCATTCTCCACGCATAGTACTGGCTCCATCGTATCCTTCACCTCGAATATCTTGAACATCAAGCTTATGAAAAGATAGAGAAGACAAGATTTCATTTTTTAAAGTCAACGAAGTTGTATCTTTGACATGAACCAAGTCTTACAACCTTTCTTTGACATACCCATCTCGGTCAACAAATCTCACAACAATTGTCATTTGCTCTTTTTTGGTTCATCCCGACACTCATCAACTATCAAACAAAATTTTGATGTTCCTATTTCATCACGAATTGATTTTTGTACAATTGTAGCAAAAATATGCAAAATTTTCCTTTTGGACATCCGGTGAAGTATAATTTGCATTTTGAGAAGCATTTTCCAACACAACTTTCTCAACTTCCTTGTTATATGAAGTAGAACATTCTGGAATCCACATTCAACCGGCGGTTGGAATATCCAACCAGCGGTTGAACTCAAATATGGAAGTCGGTCGAACGCGCGGGTCAAAAGCCGGGTTTTCAGGTAGAAATCCAACCCAACCGGCGGTTGAAAAATCCAACCGGCGGTTGGAATCGCGATTCTGAAATCTATAAATAGAGGCCATTATCAACCCATAACCATACACTTTTACAAACGAATTAAGTCATCCTTAATTCGACTTTAGGGTTTAGAATCCGACTTTGAGGGTTATTTGGAGGCTAGGAAGCTAGGGTTTGAAGCTTTTCAACCCTAACGAAGATTTGGTTCAGTATCTTGGGTTTGATTCTTATTCTTTTCTATTTACTATGTTTCATTACATGTTTCTAGATTTGGTTAGGTTTAATTCAAACATGAACTAATTCTTTTATTGTATTTACTTAGATGAACGATTAATAGATAATGGTTTCATGATATGTTTATGTTGATTTAAATTATGAATGGTTATTAAGTTTATTCGAAAGATCCATATCGATTGTGTGTTTATTAATTGTTACTTAACGTGGTCAAGAGACTTATGCTAGAGCTAACGTTTGTATGAATTGATTGATTATCTGCAATTAAGTAATTAATTAGTTAATTGTGGCTTGAGACTGTAACCGGTAAAAGGTTAAGACCAATAGCAATTAATACAACCTAATTGATGTGATAATTATGAAAACCAAATAATTATAGACTTGCGTTAACACGATGTCACAGAGTAAATCTTAATGATCTGTTGATAGGAATAATAGCATAAAGCTTATGTTAATAACACGCCTCAGTGTATTCAAGAGAATTTAGTATTAAGGTAAGTTTTATTAGGGATTAGTTAACCTTAACAGGATGCTGTCCATATAAGTTGAAATCACCATCATAAACAATCAACAATTCAATAAACATATCTGAAACCTGAATCTAGAAATCACTATTCTAAGTAAATATATGCTTATCTATCTGATTACTTTCAAGTTAATTTTATCTCCTTCATTGTTTAAGTTTTATTCGCTTTACTTTACTACGTTCGTACGGAACTAAAACGCTCCCCCTTTATCTATCTGTAATTTATAATTTTAAAATTTAATTAATTATTTTAATTTACACCGTTTCCCTGAGTTCGACTCGGTCTTACCAAAGCTATACTATAATACGAACAGGTATTCTTGCCTGGTTGTGTTTAAGTTAACTTTAGTATTTCCTTTTTAATTTAAAACTTGTATTTTTAACGACAACTTAACACGCATCACCTAACCTCCCCATTTCTCATCCCTTAACATCATCACCTCTCTCATTCTTTCATTCACTCTTTTCACACACTTATTGTTAGTTTCTCTCTCTAGTTTCTCTCTTTAGAGAACTAGAGAGATTTAGTTAGCCGGTTAGAGTCTAGAGGAAAGTTTTAGCTTGGTAATCTCGTTGTAACGGCTTGTCAAGTTCAGACTATTGTAATCCTCAGTATTACGCTGCTTAATTCCCGGTGATATCTATTTCTTTCTCTACTGTTATAATGTTTGTTTTGCATGTTATTTCAGTATGTGTTTTGATTATTGCCATGGTAATTACTTAGCTTAGTAATGTGATTGTTGAAATGTAGATATTAGGAGTAGCGATGATGTTAAATTAATATCTTAATCATGTACGATTGGAAAATGTTATTCTATGTATCCGGTTAAATTTATCCTGAACTTAAACCTAATTTCCCATTCACCCTTTCCAGTTTTTCACATGACTATTGCCTTAGTTAGAATCTGATCAATCCTAGCTACGAATATATAAGTTATCTATGTTACAGTATGAAGCTATGAGATCTGCGTAAAATGGCCCTGTACTTAGTATAGCGTTGGAAATACCTCTGGTAAAGTACAAATACGTGGAAGCTAAGGAAATGTCGTAGGTCCATCTCATCGTGAATTACCTAGAAGTTACCCTTCTAGAACATGACCTAGGGAGCATAAAGCTGTGGAAATGCTTGACCTAGGGATGAACGACTGATGGCAAAGGAGGGTGTTATTCATGACGGAAGTATTTGTGCTTAAAATAATTAAATACGGAGTTCTGAAATGAAAGCAAAGACTCGGCTGTAGTCTAAGATGCTTAAACAGCTTAACTCCACATAACCGATAGTTTAACATACATAGAATACAATTAGTATTAGCCTTGATAAAATCAATTAGACATAGGAATTAAGCAGCATAATACTGAGGATTACAATAGTCTGAAATTGAAAACTCGTTACAACGTAATTACCAAGCTAGACCTTCCTGTAGAACTCTAACTATCTAACTAAATCTCTCTAGTTCTCTAGAGAGAGAAACTAGAGAGAGAAACTAATGAAAGAAATGTGTGAATGAGAAATGTGAGTGATTTTTGAGAGTGAGAGATGATTGAAATGAGGAGGGGGAACCCTCTATTTATAGGCAAAGGCCCAAAGAACTCCGTACAAGCTCCAAAGCACAAAATACAAGCCAGGAACAGCACAAAACCTCAAAATAACTAAAAAAACGGCATCACCGGAAGGCCAAGGAGGCCGTATACGGCACCTAGAGGGCCGTATACAGTATTAGAGAGGCCGTATATGGTACCTCTAGGGCCGTATACGGCATGTGTGGTGTCGTTTGGTGTTTTGCCCGTTGTTCGGTACTTCGTTCGTTGCTTGTTTCGTTTGTATCTTCTTCGTTTCTTGTCTGTTTGGCTCGATTCTTTCACCTATGATCTCGTAATTCCGTTACGCTTCTAATGATACCAAAATCATGTATTTTGGATGTGTGTAGCTTATACGTGTTTGGAATACGTTTGGTTGATCTTCGGATGCCGTATCTTCTTCGTTCCTCATCCGTTTTGCATGATTATTGATTCCCCACTCTCATAATTACCTATGCATCATATAAGACAAGTTAGAATGTATATATCATAAGTTAAATACTAGTGGAGAAATTAATTGAAGTTTATTTGCTTCGTTTTGCCTGTTAATTTAACGTTTTTAATGATTTTTGTTACAACGTCTATATTTGAACCACTTTAGTGAATTCTAGTAAATAACTATTGTTTTAAGATATTTTCACTAAATATTGGCTCAAATAGTGAGAAATAATGTGTGTAAAAACATGACTTTTTATGCTACATCACGAAACTTAGCAAGTGTCGCTATATACACAAAAAATACTCTAAGTGTTAACTTTTACATATTGACCAACTGACTGACACACTACACTATGCACCAACAAATACATCTAAAACATTAAACATATATAGTATAATAAGTCAACACCCAGAGGATAATAACAAAATAAATTACATATTTATGAGCTTAAGAAATTTATTTATATGAAATGTCTATTACTCAAGTTACTTCAAGGAACGTGAAGATTGATTACAGTTGGCTTCTTTTGTTTCTAAGTTGCATAACAAATGGGTGAAGTTAGTATATAATCAGATCAAATAACAAGAAGACAAAAATGGTTAGTAAAACGAAAAAAGGCACACCTTGTTTTTTCTTTTTAATTCGTGAAGACTTCTACACATCTCCTCCAGAAAGCAAGACCTGAACTGTTTCGAGAAGCAAAGATGCTCTGTAAGTATCAATTACTCTACTCCCCGAACTAAAGGAAGCTTCTGAGGAAACTATTGTGATATGAACAACAACTATATCTCGAGCCATTTGAGACAAAATATGATACTTTGAAGAATTCAACCGCCACCATTTTAAAACATCAAAGGGTGAACCATCATCACATGTGTAAAGTCCATCTTCCAGATAAGTAGTTAACTCAGATTTTTGAGGTTAGACATTTTCAGTTGTCTTCACAAATTGAGCAAATTCAGACCATCCAGAAGAGGAAGCTTTAAAGTTCACGGTGTTACAAGTTGAGCCAACCGTATAAGAATTTAGTTCATGTCCAATACGATAATATTCATCCTCATATTCACTATACAACTCAACAACCGCGTCATCCAATATCCCAAGATTTTTTTAACTTCTTGTACATTTTGGGAAAATAAAATATCTCAATTCCCTTCAGTTTACACCTAGGATCCAAAACAACAACAATTGACATCATTAAGTTACACTCCCCCTAATATTTATCAAAATTTTCCTTCATGGCTTTGACCATATCATGAAAAACTTATCTTCATTAGAATCTTTAAACATTTTATCCATCAAAACTTTGACCCGATAAACTTCATTAAGAAACAGATTTGAAGTCGGATATTCACACCCCGAGATAAGGTTAGTGGTAGCACAAAAAACTTTCAAAATAGAACAAACTTTTTCAACTTTTGACCAATTTTTATTGGTTGGACAACAAACACAGCGTGGCTCTCTATCTCGAAATCTTGAAAACACTCGTTGAAACTTTATTGCTGTTGACAACATCTCATAGAACTCCACCTTGTTTTGCAATCAAGGATAAACTTTTTGTGTGGCAATCCCAATTGTTGTGCAATCTCTGAAAATAACTTGAGCATTGCTTCACTTTTATTTATAAAAGCCACACTATCATGGATATCCTCGATGATGTTTGTGATCTTTGAAAGTCCGCCTTGAACCATAAGATTTAAGATGTGCACAACAACGCACATGAAATAACTTTCCTTTACGAGGTAACTTTTTAGTGAGTGCGTAAGTGTCCCTTAGGCTTTCAATAGCTGAATCATTGTTTGAAGCGTTATCAATTGATATCGTATACAACTTATTCTCGATGGCCCATTCCTTCAAACACTTATAAATATTGTCAGCTATGTCAACACCAGTGTGAAGAGGAGCTGAGGTACATGCCCAAAATTCAGAATGCATTTATGCAATTTCCATCTAGAATCAACAAAATGACCCATGAGAACCCTATATCTAATCCTCTTATTGGTAGATTTCAACATGTCGGTGGTCACACTAATCTTGAAAATAGATTTAATAGATCCTTCAACTTCTTTTTTTCGATCTCATAAACTTTTTCACAATCTTTTTTATGGTGTTACGAGACACATGCTCCCATTAAGGCATTCCACGCCTTTGCATCATATTAAAACCTTCCTCTCCACAATCGTGAAAGGATGTTCGTGCATCAAAATCAAATGTGCAACCGACTCTCGCATTTTCATCATATCAAACTTCCCATTAGAATGTAATCCTTTGTTGTTGTGTTTGGAAGATTCTTCGTCTAAAACAATTTTCCAAGTGTCTTTTAAAGTGACCGGTTCTCTTGCTTTAAAGTATAGCAAGGTTCCCATTACAATGGATGCACCATGCCTTTTTAATCTCATCAGGAAGCTTGACATCTTTAAACTCTGACCAAACTGAAGACGTCCATTTCCTTTTCTTAGTTTCAAAATCAGAATCTTCTTCCACTTTCTCATTTTCTCCATTACTATTAGCAGTTGTATCATCCATTGAAGTGGTAGTTTCTTGTGGTGAGCCCGCAACAGATGAAACTTCAGGTGTAGAATCCATGTCTACAAAATAATTGCAAGTGAGATATTGACATACTTTGAATTAAGTAAAAAAGAACATCAAATATATATAGTACCAACATAAATTGAGAAAATAGAACACATCAGTTTGACACAAAAAGAAGTTCAATATTATATGTAGTAGTTAATTCATCATTCCAACTATTATAATCAATAAAGACCCTTTAAATCTTCTAGTAGATATGTGTGCTATTAAAGTAACAAAGTAATAACAAGTGATTATTATAGTGTTAATAAAATTTATAAACTACTATTTTTTTATGAAGACCGTCTAAACATAATATGTACCAAATAATTTATTCACATAATAGAAATATAACTCATGCAATCATATCAAGTAATTTAACCAAACATAGTTCATTTGATTACGAGCCCTAATACTACACATGAAAGATAATCATTCAAGAACATAAAACACAATAACTATTTAGTTAAAAAGAAGACGAGGAACGTTACCTCACCTAATATGGTAAAATACGCTTGTTTAGATGGGATGATGATGGGGTAGAAAGGAAGGAGAATTCTTGAACAAATCAAATCGATTATAACTAGTAAGAACCATAAAAATAAAAATAAAAGTCATAAGATCATTGATTGGTTAAAGAAACTTACAATTAGAAAGGATGAAGCATCGAGAAAAATCAGAAGATTGAAATCGGTGAAATATGAAGCGGCACGTGAAAGGATCTGTTTATTTGTGGTCTGAAATAATATAATATGATTTAGGGTTTCTTCTTTTAGAAAGGATGAAGCATCGAGAAAATCAAAAGATTGAAATCGGTGAAATACGAAGCGGCACATGAAAGGATTTTTTTATTTGTGGTCTGAAAGAATACAATATGATTTATGGTTTCTTCTTTTTGCATATATAGTGGTGTACATAAGTAAATATATTAAAAAAGCAAGGATAAAATAGTAATATTATATAAGCTCGATTAGGCTCGCGAGCTTTATGAGTCGATGAGTCGGGTATTATGATACTCGAGCTCGGATCGATAACATACTCAGGTAGCTGGAGCTTGAGCTCGATTAGACTAATCCCGAGTCAACTTCGAATATATTCGAATCGGTCTCGAGTAATTCACGAGCTGTATCATATCGTTTATATCCCTAACTGTACGTGTATAGTTTTACAGATCGAGTATTTAAATAAACATGAATAAATAGGAAAACATATATAATAGAGTAACAACTAATTACCATTATTTTATTATATTATGAACACTTAAAATGATCCAACATGTGAGTCTAAGAGTATTATATTATGGCTAGCATCCAACCAAAATGATCAACTTGTAATATATACAATTATAAAATAACAAAGGACCAACTTTTGTTCTGAGTGTTTTGAACGCACCAACCAAAACGTACTGCTCAATCCAACAAGCTAAAGCTACAATACTTACTATAAATAGAAGGAAATGCAAGTGAAGGAGGAGACAACAATTCACCAACAACTATCTGTTGTTACTTTCTATGTTGCATCATCAATAATACTATGATCCAATTGATACTCGGGTTCATCGCAGGACTCAAATATCTAACAAATTGATAAACTCATTTCTAATGATTAGTCTCACACACCAAAAGGTTCTAGTGTAATCGATCCCATCATCCGGTTTACATTCTCGTCTATACATGTGTTCGGTTCCAACTATGGATACGTGGCGTAAAACCGATTACACTCTAAATGTAATGCGAGTTACCAAATAGGGAATCGCCACCCGATACAACAATCTTCCCTAAACTTTCTTATACGTTCTAACAACAAACCTTATACCGTGAGTGATACTGATTCATAAGCCCACACATCAGGTGATCACCACCCGTATTCTAGACTTGTTATTCTACGTATCATCAATATACAATTATTTGAAAGCAAGTGACCGTTACTAAAGCTGCGTTTGGTAGTCTTGAAATTTATTATTTCTCTATAACTAAAGCTAGAAGAATTTTTTTTTTTTAGGTACTTTGGAGTAGGCCTGACAATGGATGGATATGAATGGATCTTGATCTGCTCCATTAATGATCCAAATTAAATGGATTATGATCCGATCCATGATCTATTAGAAAGGATCGTGATCCGATCCATATCCAACTATCGGTAACACAAATGGTTCATGGGAATCATATCAGCTACTGCACTTCAAACAATTCTATGCATAAGCTGGTCAAATAGCATATATTATCTATAACAGAACTATTGGTAACAAACATGATTTATCCCACTATTATGTAGTGTGCACCAATGATGCACGACCATGTGCTAGTTATAACACAGTAAACAACCACTCAACAACTTAAACAATTTTCCTACTCGATGACACGCAAAGTTGTTAACACAGCAATTAGTCTGTGATCAAACATATGTTCTCAAAACCCAAAAGTAAAAATAAAAATTATAGCAGGCACATTTTATAGAACAATTGATACGCATATCATCAAACACTTCATATAAAACAATTTTGATTGCTCAGTAGTTTCTAGCTTCCAGGTAACTCATTTATTCTGGAATCAATATAAATTCAGATGGAATTAAGCAATTCAAATTTTAGAGAAAAGTGACATAATGTGATTAAACAAGATGAACTAGAATCAAATCCAAACAAAATTAAAGCCTAAACTTGGACATAATATGGAGAAGAAAGGAGTGGCGGAGTTGTGCGCGGGAGCTTCCAGAGTTATCAGAGATTAAGTGGTGTCCGTCGACATTTTGAGCGTAGAGTTGCTGATGATAATAAAATGATAATGTCCGACTCCAACTCTTATTAATTTTTGTTTTTGTTTTTTATAAATGGATCGATCCTGATGAATCATGGATCGATCCAAATGTCTAATTGGGTATTTGGATCACCAATTGAATTGATGGATCAATTTTTTTGATCCAATAAATCATATAACTGGATCGGATCGGATTTGAATCAAATTCGATCCATTGACAGACCTACTTTGGAAGAAAAGGAAATTTCATGGATTGCGTAGGAAAAATATTTTTACGACTCGATAAAGTTGGTCTTGGAAATGATAGATACATGGTCTTTGGGTCTTGGAAATGAGTGAGAGCAATATTTTACTCGATAAAGACTGAGCAAGTAATGATCAATCTTTACTTGCTAAATGGTGGTGGAGATTTTGAGTGAGAGCAAAATGCATTATGGTGCAAGATCATCAAATAGATACATGGTCAAGATGGAGGTATCAACCCCACGAATACAACTTTGGCAATTCCAGGTACTTGGATGTTCATTTCAAATCTTCATTCCGATCTTCTAAATCTCGAATCGGTTTTTAATGCCACTTGAAATTCCTTCAGTGCTATTCTCCATAATTTTAAGACCCAAAGCCTTGAACGTGAACCACCTAGTTCTACTAGCTGCTCATTTTCAAGTACGTTCATCTCCAGTCCCAATTTTGTTGAAACCATCCTTCCGAATATTTCCATCTTTCACTTATTGTGCAATTTTTGTTTGTCTCCAACACATATAATCTTTGATATTCTTCTTTTAAAGAAGTTTCTCCAACCCAAATATCACTCCAAAATATATGTATCTTCTCCATGACCAATCTTTCTTTTAAAACCCATTCGAGATTTATATCGACTTTAGATGTATAGATTTGAATCTACTTTAAGTGGCATTAATTTTGAATCTACTTAAAGTAGATTCGAAATTTCAAAATTAATGTATAGATTCGAGATTTCTCGACATTAGATGTATAGATTTGAATTCCACTTGGTGTTCGTTATGTGATGAAGATTAATAAAACCGAAATACACCTCTTTTGCCATTGTCAAATAGTCAAAGAATTATGTAGATTCGTTTTTAAATGGTAGAAAATTCAACATCCGGTTATCAACAACCTCAAAGACATCTTGAGCATTTCGAATTCGCTTGGCCTAACGGGAAATAAAGAGAAATGGTTTGACTCGGTCATTCACGCTACCCTTTGGCTCCTTTGGAGAAATCTGAATGAATTCCAAATAAAATTAAAATTAAAAAGTGAAACCAAAAGTTAAAAGACAAACAACATAGTGTATGAAGAAATTGATGAAGGTGAAAAGACTTAACTACACGCAGTAGAAAGGGAGTAATGCTAAATATATTTATAATTACCTTCATCTTGTAACATACTTGCAGATTCGATCAATTAATCATAACTCAAGTGGTACCGTCACCGCAAACGTACAGACTCTACATGTGTGACCTATATGTTCAGGTGTTTGAATCCGTTTCTCAGCATATGCGGTTGATTTGTGAACAAGTGATTTACTCGGCGTTGATGCTCCTTGCGGGTGGGGCGGACACGTACCATTGAAATATGGTACGGGAGTTAGAGGTACCTTTCAAATTACCCATTGGAGATTCGAGTATGAAAAAGGAAGAAGACTGTTGGTTTTATATACACCGTCACATACATAAAATAACATAAGATGTGAGAATACGAAATATAATAGGTAGAAATCATATTTTAAAAAGATGGTTAAAGTAATATAAATTTCGTATTTTCTAGGGTTTTGTATTTAGCATTCATTTTAAAGAGGTGAGTTCAATGTAGAATGCTATAAAAAAGTGTAGAATGGGAGAACCAATAGGATTGTTTCATTTCTTTAAAACCTAATTTTCACTTGTATCTTTAAAATCAAATATCTCACAAACGGCATGACCAAAAATTATAAAAATTACATATTCGAAATCAGCGTCTTTTTCTCTTCGATTAGAGATCTCATAAGCTATACTTTTGACAATTTTTTTTTTCATTTTTGTTGGGTCGTAGAAAATGTGACTTATATAATCACATGTGATTTTATGTATAATCACATTGATTTATGAGTAAATAAAAAAAATTTATTTGATTTTAAACTTATAATTGTAAATTTGTTTATTCACATGTGATTAAAAATATTGATTTAAAAATTATAATTTGATTGTAAATATATTCACATGTGAGTGTTAAATCACACGTGAGTGTTGAATCACATGTGATTTATTATTACGAATTTCACATACCCATTAGAAAATTAAAAAAAAAAAGTTCATCGAAGTATGTCATTTGAGATCTCTAATTAAAGATAAAAAGACGCTGATTTTAAAGGTGTAATTTTTATAATTTATGGATATACGGTTTGTGAGATATTTAGTTTTTTTTAAAAAAAAAAGTAGAAATGAGTGATTGAAATGGAACAATTCTATTTGTTCCTTCGTTCTACATTTTTTTAACATTATATATTGAACTTTTCTTTCGTTTTAAAACATATATATCCATAAAAATAAAATTTAAATTTCGTAATATAACTTTTCTGTTACCCCTTTAAATTAAATTATTTAAAATGAACAGATAAAAACAAAGTCATAACTTATATTTGTGAAACCTAATTATTTTATCACGAGTAAATAAATCAAATAGAAAATAGTCATAAACCAAAATTTCTCAAACATCACACAGTGATACTATCCAATTCCAAACACCCCCTTTACCTCACCAAAACTTGCGCCACAACCCAACACACCAACCCTTACCTCACATTACCTTAATTTTGTTGTTCGAAACAAACATATATCCAATCAATGTTTCCCTTAGGTTTAAAAAACAACAAAACACACCATTAAACAACAATCAATCAATTTCAATTTCACCCCTTTTTGCCCCCAGATCCCATTACCCCCTGAATAAACGCCCCACCATCCCTCTATCTATCTATGTCTGTTTAGGAAGCAATAACAGTTTCATATCTGAGTTGAGGTTACTGCATATATATTTCTTTTGCCTGCATAAATAACACAAGAATTAAAGGTTTGTTTTTTTATTTATTTATGGATTCAAATTTCATGATTGCTGTTTTCACCCCTTCCTTATTTTTGGGATGTCAATGTTATGTTAATTAATATAAACTCTCACTAAAGATTATAGCTTTTTAGTTTTTTATATTGTAAATTTGAAATATGTGAAGTTGACACTTGACATGGGTGTTCCTGTTTTTATGGTTTAATGGGGAACCCATATTATATTTTGTAATATGTAATAAAAATCAATTCTTGCATGGATTTGAAGTTAATATATGAGCTAATATGAGTTTTCTCGTGTTTTGGATAAGTGGGTGTGTGTTATTTATTTTTATTGAAATGAAGGGCTAGGAAGTTTTTAGTTTTGTTTTGTTATATTTTGGTAAATGTTATCCCTAATAATGTAGAGTGATTGTGAATTTTAGAGTGGAAGATCCATATCTTCGTGACTGTAACTATAGTAGCAAAATGCTTTGCCATTTGTACTTATATCTTATATGACAGTTTCATCTCATTGATTCTAGAATTAGACTTAAGTGTTTACCGTTTAGTTGAACATTTTGAAAGTGATTATTATGTGATATTGGATGGTCATAATCAAATAATAGCTGTAACAAAGCAGGCTTTAAAGGACCTTTATGTGAGAATAAGCTAGACACGTTTTATGGATGTGATAAAAGTCGCTTGAATTAGGTTTAAAGCTGATAAACAGTTAATTTCAGTTTATTCTTAGATAATATATTTTTTGCTGCTGATAATGAATTTGATTATCCAAATTAATAATAAAGCAAAATCTGTTTATCCAAACATTATAATCCAGTAGTTAAATTTAAATGTAAATCCAAACACCCCCTTAATGTAGTACTTCTGCAAAAGAAAGTTCATCTTGTTTTTGTGTTGATGCCAAAATCGTGCAAAATTTTGAGAAATATATTGATCAATTCCGATTCTTTCTTTTATGAGATCAGTGAACCTAGCCGATTAAGCATCACGTTTTTTCTTTCAATCTTACTTGACATAAACAAGTAGGAAAACCTTCATTTAGCCAATGTATAACATATTGATATGTATAGCAGGTTGGCATTTAATCTTCGTGTTGTTTTTTATATCTAATTTAGGAAGCAGTCTGGGTTAATAAGCGTATTTGGGTCAGGCAACCCATTGCCATTTAATCTATACAAAGTGTGAGAGGCTCCAATGAATTCAGTTAGAATAAAGTACAAGAATAAAAGATGGGATCTCATGTTTCAACCATACAAGTATCTAAGTGGTTTACATCGTTGCGAGAAAACCTGTTATCGATCTTTAAGCCATTGTACTTCTGAAACAAACCGTATTTCTGGGAATGGTGTTTTTAGAAGATACCTGTCCAATTCTTCGAAGTTTTCTGGCTCTAATGCTACAAGGTTCCTTGCGGGATCATATACAAATTCTAGTGGTGCTTTTAGATATTATAGCTCAGAGGGTGATGGAAGAAATGCAAGTGAAGATAAACACGTGCCTATAAAAGATGTGTCCAAAACCGATATGGGTAGTACAGCTAAAGAAAATATTAAAGATGTGAATCATTATGATGCACATGCTCGATTAGGAGAGCAAGATCAAAGAGAATGGCTAATCAATGAGAAGTTGGCTATTGAAAGTAAAAGGAAAGAATCACCTTTCTTAACCAAAAGGCAACGATTCAAAAACGAGTTTTTGAGACGAATTATTCCATGGGAAAAACAAACGGTTTCATGGGACACATTTCCGTACTATATACAGTAAGCATCAAACCTTTTGTATTGCACTTTACTTTTTTCTGTGAAGTTTGTAAATTGTTTGCTTTATTTCATTTTAGTGAACATTCCAAGAACCTTTTAGTGGAATGTGCTGCTTCTCATTTGAAACACAAGAAGTGTACTACTACATATGGCTCACGCCTAGATTCTTCAAGCGGGAGAATATTGCTTCAAAGCGTACCAGGTATGGGCATTGAAACGATGGTTATATATTATCTTTAATGGGTTAAATGGGTAAGTTTGAAAACTTAGCTAAACATGAGACCGGTCAAATGGGTCGAATCGGGTGAAAATCGGGGCAAAGTCTATGCAGATGCTTACAACGTACAAAACTGCTTTATTTATAAACACGGGATAATTATTCTATTAGTAAAGTTTTGTGATTATAGCATGGTTGATACATTACTATTCACAAAATTTAAAAAATTTGGCAAAAAAGTGTTTGCGTCATAGTAACAGGGATCGCGGAACCACCTGCGATTTTCGTACCGGATCGCACGTACTGGATTGCGGTACGTTTTGATCTGGATCGCTTGGGATCGCGATCTGGATCGGTAAATTTCACGTCCCCAAAACCAGGGTTGAAAAATCGGCCATATAAGTCAAAATTCCGGTTAAATCGGTCAAATAACCGACCAAATCGGTAAAAATCGGTCAAGACGCTTCAAATCGGTTAATAGTCCGATTAAGTGGTGCTGTGCTGTCGTTGCCGTTGGAAGCTATCAGAGATATGATGATTTTGGAGGTATGCAACTTTTGATGCAGGTGGGTGAAGATGACGGCTTAGAAAAAGTCCATATGCTAACCTAAATGAAATATGGTCTTTATCACTTCCATGAGCCCATTACTAAGTGACATCTCTAGCCCAATTAAAATTTTACAGCAAGCCCAAATATGTAGGGCCATTTTTATATCCGTATTTATTTAAAGAAGACTGACCAAAATTTTATTTTTGCTAAACATAATATTATTAGTAACAAACATAATACAATAAAAATAGAATTAAAAATCATAATAACAAATTCAATTTAATTTAATATAAATATATATACTGTGACTTATTTGGTACATCGTACCCGAGCGATCCGAAATGAACCTACCCCTCTTCTTACCGAATTTTTGAGACCTGGCGAACCGCGTTCCCGTTCTGCGTTCCCCTACCGGACCGATCCCCATTCCATGTGACTATGGTTTGCGGGTCAATTCAAACCGACCGTTTGTCTTGTATTAAAGAATTATCAGTTCTGATCATGACCCATTACCCTATGTGTCTGACCAGTCCATATTGCCACCTTGGGTGGGTCATGTGGATAAAATTTTAAAACTCAACTTAAAATGGAAAGCCTAGAACCAGTTGAAAGTCACCCAAAGTGCATTCATATGCTTAAAACCTTTTAAACTCCCTTATTAAAAAAGTTCAAATGGCTATTTCACTACTATAGTTCTTGTAATCATATATAAATAAATAAATAAATTATACGTCAACTAATATAGTTTAAGAAATAGACAACAAAATCTTGGCGGGTCGTTCCAACAGGACTGGGCCTGTTTTGGCCCATAATAAAGAATTACCTAATTTGACAATTGACATGAACCTTGCTCAATTGCCTGACCCATACGGCCATAGGGGCTGAAAGTCCCCAATAGCGTATTCAAATGATTACAACCTGAAAAGATACTTTCTTAGAAGAAAGAATGTAGATCGTTATTCTAATACTATAACCCTTTTAATCATATGCATATTAAATACTAGATATAATATTCAGAAAATGGGGATAAAATTGTTGGCGGGATAGTGTAACCTGATTGTACCTGTTTCGAAATCAAAGAAAATTCTTCCTTTTATTTAAACCGATTACACGACCTGCCTGAACCATACATATTGCCACCTATAGGATCAGTATTTCGGTTATATATAAATTGTGTGAATGATTGATGATTCAGGCACTGAACTTTATCGAGAGAGATTCGTTAGAGCGCTTGCCCGAGATTTACAAGTTCCCTTATTGATTCTTGACAGTAGTGTTCTAGCTCCTTATGTAAGTTTATTCCGAGGAATTTTCTTTTTGCTGTTGGAGGAATCAGCCAATCATTTTCTGTACTCACGGTTCGTGAAATTCTTTTATTATATAAATTATTGCAGGATTTTGGTGAAGATAACTCAGAAACTGAATCAGATGATGAACATGGAGAATCAGGCGAAGAGATTACTTCGGAATCAGAAATTGAAGATGAGGCAAGCAATGAGGAAGATTGGACTAGCAGTAACGAAAATAAATCAGATGATGAGGACATGGAGGCTCGGGCAACTGCAGCCCTGAAGAAGCTTGTTCCTGGGAATCTTGAAGATTTTGCGAAGGTATATATGTCCTTTTGCCCTTGCTCTAGTTGACAAGAAAGTCCTCTCCACTTTTTGTGGTTTTCATTTTTTTTAGTAATCGTGGTGTCCGACTTTTGGCCAAATCGAGTTCACTGCCACACAAACTCGAACAAGGTGAAGCTCCTCCAAAGGGAGACTGGCGTGGCCACACAAGGGTTGTCTTTTTATTCTCTATTTTTATGCGATTGCCAAGGTTTGAACCTTGGACCTCCAATTCCCCAATCCTTATTCCAATTTTGATATACTCCGTACCACCCTGACAACCCTTGGTGGTTATTTTCAGTTTTGTAACAATAAGTTTGCAAAGTAACCATTGCTGTAGTTATATTTTACCGAGTGTTTGGAAAGTTATCGTAAAAAACTGGGCCATAGTAAATAGTGTATGTAGTTTTGAACTGTATTGATTACTTGGTATGCATCCTGATGTCCTCAACAGTATGAATTATCTTCTTTAAAGCTACATTGTGGTTAATAAGTTTATCATGTTACATATTACAGATGCTACATAACATGTTATCTAGAAGAGATTTGAGGAATTATAGGCTTGTTAAAATTTATTTTTTTGATGTTTCTTAATCTCTTAATTTACACTTTCACTTATAACAGAACATTGCTGTTGTTGGGGAGATTGCCTCTGAACCAAAGCAGGAAGAGTCGGAGTCTTCTGAGGAAGCAAAGGAGCCATTAAAGAAAGGTATAGCTATTTATTTGAAACACATGCTCTTGTGTATGATCTCTAAAATTTATCCATCCATCCATTTGAAGAACATTTGTTTTTTGTTAAAATTGATCAATGGCTTTTCCTCTTTCCCCCTTTGTGTGTGTGTGTGTGTGTTGTTAATTAATGATCTTTTATATACTTAACCCAGGGGATCGTGTCAAGTACATTGGACCTTCTGGACTGGTTGAAGAAGATAACAGGTTATGTTCTTCAGCTGTTATCTTTCATTAGTAGTTTCCACACCCATTTATGTGTTTTAATTTCTTTATTTGGTATTGTTTCTTGTTTATAAGTTCTTAAAATATGGTTACAGAAACGATAGTTCTTATTTACTGTAATAGAGACTTAACTTGAATATGAACTTTACTTCTTTATGATGTCTTTGTGTGGACTTCTGTTTCTCTGTAATTATGAGGTGCATAGATATAGTTTTAGGATCTTGGTTGTGATTTCTAAACATTTAGCTTTGCAGTTTTTTTAGGGGGTGGGCTTGTTTGTGATCTTCAACGTGAATGTATCTTTGAGGCTGAAAATAATGTAGTCTAGATGATGGTATTGAGACTAGGAAATGAACCAGAGATCAGGGTACAAAAAGTAGGTAAACAATCTATCGCATTGAGTAGAGGTGGCCATATGAGTGGGTAAGGTGAGTAAGGTAGCGGGTCAAAACGGGTCAGTTTGAAGTATGTCATATTAGTAGAGGTCGAAAGGGACCGTGTTATGGCCACTTTATCGTTTTTTCATTTTTATGAAAATGAATGTATTATTTTGATTGCAAAAACATTATTTTTACAAAATGAACGTGTTACCTAATCTTTGAATGAAAGGATTTTGGAAGTTATATACTTTAAAACTATACATTCGGTGACTTTCAATCTGCTTGACGCTTTGACCCATTCGGTTCATTCCCCTTTTAGCCAAAATCTTTATTTGACCCATTTGAGATAAACACAACGCAAATTGACCTATGGGTCGAAATTGCAACCTCTAACCCTTGTGCATCTCTTGAAAAGTCCCTGAGCGTAAGAGTCCGCATCAAGAACAACTTTAGACTCACATGCTTATTTACATATGGAATGCATCACAGGATTAAATTGGGGTCGATAGCAACATCTGATGGTAGGAGAAATGCATATACCGTAATCTCGCGCAGGTGGGTTGGTAAGTTGCATTGATGTACGAGAGAAAAACTATTGTTGTCGTGTTTTGTAGTAATTGATTCAGTAACAAAATTGCTTCTTATTGTCCCAATCTCATCCCCTTTACAGATTGTCTTGCATCAAAACAAGTCACATTTAGGATCCATTGGTTTAATCGTTCTTTTAGAATTAAAACGATCTTGTTAAATATATTTAGTGATGTACAATTTATATTGGTTGACTATTGTACTTATCTGTTATTAAATCAATGGTTGCCTATTGTACTTATATGTTCTTGAATTCATGCTCTAGCTGAATCGTAAACCGTATGACTATGCTCTTGGTTACACTTGTCTCTGATTGTGTATGTAGTTGCTGGAAAATTCTTTTAGTTCGTCATTATGTGTCATTTTTAGCAAATTCATTATGAGCCACAAATAGCTAAATTTGAATATTGGTTTTAATTTCCTTTTGGTAATATTTCTTTGTCTTCAGACCCTTGGCCACCGGTCAACGTGGGGAGATTTATGAGATCAATGGGGAAATAGCTGCAGTTATCCTAGATACTGCAGAAGATGAGACGGAGGAAGTGAAAGACAACGAGAAACTTGAGCAATCTGCAAATCCATCAATATACTTGATTCATGGTAACTTTTATTTAAAAAGTCGATGTATGATATAAAAAAGACCTAAAAATATCAAAATATATGAACTATAGTAACCAAGATTCCCATCATGTTCAAAGCTTTGAGTTAAGGTAACAGACTATTTTATGGTCCAACTTTATGCATTTTGTTGTGGTTCTAACAGTTATATATTATATATATTGTAGTTAAGCATGTTGAGCGTGATTTTGATACTGAAGCTGAAGACTGTTATATTGCAATGAAGTCATTATCCGAGGTTACATATAGACTTTTTTGATATTTCCTATTATGTTTTCAGTATAAAAATCTTGAGAAGTAAAAGCTAAAACGCCTATTATATATGTTATATTTCTTATTATGGTTGCAGGTGTTGCGGTCTGTGCAACCTCTTATTGTATATTTCCCAGACTCATCTTTATGGTTGTCACGAGCTGTTTCCAAGTCAAACCGCAAAGAATTTTTGATTAGGCTTCAGGAAATGTTTGACCAAATATCAGGACCGGTTGTATTGATATGTGGGCAAAACAAAGTCGCTACCGGATCAAAAGAAAAAGAGAAATTTGTAAGTTTAAATGCATCATGCATGTGTCTAGAGACGAACTTTTGACCCATTGACTTAATAGTGGGTTGATTTGGGTTGTATATATCTCCAACTGGTCAAAGGGAAAAATGTAAAAACCCGGGTAAAATTAAAATAGACCAAATGGGTCAAAACTTGTTTAAGGTCAATTCAGTGTTTAAAATTTCTGGAATCACTTTATTTGGTAATTAATGGGTTAATATCTGTAATCATATAAAATACATTACAGTTATATAAAATTCAAAAAGAAGGCCAAACAGTGCTGTTGGCTTAACCCTGCCCGACCTCGTTGACGTGTTTGAAAAGTCACCCATTTTGACCATTACGCAAGCCATCTGACCCGCCTATTTTGCAATTTTCTAGTAGTGGCATGTGTTTCTTTTTCTGTGTCAGGGTTCCAATGTGATACACGCTTCTTGATTCTCTTATTTCTTGCGTTCTTATGATAAAAAGCTTGGGATTTAGTCATGTTATCTCTTTTGTCAGCAGACTATGATTCTTCCGAATTTAGGCCGTCTTGCGAAATTGGTAATTCCCAGATTTATTTCAGAATATGTGTTGTATCAGTTGTTTTTTCTTCTTTGATAAATTACATTCATGAACTGCAATTGGTTCTTTTACCCTTCTTCAGCCTCTCTCTTTGAAACGACTCACCGAGGGACTAAAGCCAACGAGAAGGTCAGAGGACAATGATATCTACAAGATATTCACCAACATTATGTCTCTGCATCCTCCAAAGGTACAAATTCTTTAAAACAGGCTAAGAAATGGGAAGCTGACATCATCATTTGGTAGAAATGCTTGTAAAATTTGTAGTTAACTTTCAATAACATTTCTTCTATATTTTGTCTATCAGGAGGAAGATCCCCTTAGAGTATTCAATAAACAAATTGACGAAGACAGACGGATTGTCATATCACGGAGTAATATAAATGAATTGCATAAGGTAGATAGATGTCTTTAATAGTCTTTTACAGTGCCATATATCCGTGAATGGATTATAGATGTCTTTTGTGTATTTCTGTCAAAATTATGTATCTGTTTCAGGTTCTTGAGGAAAATGAACTGTCTTGCGTGGACCTCTTGCATGTAAACACGGATGGAGTGATACTGACAACAAAGAGTAAGATCCTTGTATTCCCATATAAATGCCTCACGTTTAAAGTTTACGCTTTATCATACTTGACTACCATTTTCTGCTCTCTAAATCATTGATTGCTCAACTTCCAATCTTGGAGAACTAACGTTTTGTTTATAAAAGGAAAAAGGTGGTACATGTGGTTATAAGGTGTTGTTTGGGTTGGAATAGTGAAACTGGGTATCTGAAGCTCTTTAATGTCTGGATCATCTGATTATCTGATTTTGTAGGGAGCAGATGATGAGTTTTTGATAAATAATTTCATGTCCAAACTGATTATCAAAGGGTAAAATAAAATTAAGTCACATACCATAAAAGCTCAATAACTGCATACACGCATGTATACCTTTTCTTTTTCCTCCCTGAAAACCCAAAGAATATATGATGAGAGATTGGCGTTTAACATGGTATATTTAAGTGGTTGAAGACTTGATATTTATATTTCTTCTGATTCTACAGAAGCTGAGAATATTGTTGGATGGGCTAAAAATCATTACTTATCCACCTGTGACGCACCTTCCATCAAGTCAGATAGATTGAATTTGCCTCGTGAGAGGTATTGATCGTTTTGATTACTGTCTAGTCATTTAGTAGGCCATCTTGTTTTATATAATTTTTCATTCTTGTTTTGTGGGTCCCATCCCATTATTTGGTTACCCCAAAATCAAGATGAGAAACGTAATCTTTTAATAAGTTTGAAATGTTCTTACATATCATTTAAGTTGACTAACCTTTTCAACATGAAGCCTTGAGGTCACAATTATGAGGCTAATGGAGCAGGAGTCAATCTCCAAGAAGCCTGCACAAAACCTTAAGGTTTGTATATTTTTTTCCGCTGACAATTTTGACTCATTTACTTATGAATGGCCCAATTTGGATCATATTTATAAACGGGTTGAATGGGCAAAATAAAATTTAGCTAGAAAGGCGTAGGGTGAAAACTCGAAAGTCCCTTAAGGTATACCTTGTTAATGCATAAAACCTTACAAAACATGTTATTCGGAAAGCTAAATTATTGACTTCTTGTTAAATCAATATAATTTCTATAAATTCGACGCAATATTTGTTTACAAAAGAGTTCGGACAAACTCTGTTTAGGGTCCAACCCAACATGGCCCATCGACACAAAATAATTCATTTGTGTGTGCGTAATGCTAACTGTAAACATGTGCACATGAATTATTTTCAGAACCTTGCCAAGGATGAGTATGAGAGCAACTTTATATCAGCAGTTGTTCCTCCCGGTGAAATTGGCATCAAATTTGATGATATTGGAGCTCTTGAAGATGTGAAGACAGCATTACATGAATTGGCCATTCTTCCAATGAAGAGACCGGAACTTTTTTCTCGTGGAAATTTGTTGCGGGTACTGTTTTTTTTTCTTTCACTAGCATGTTATTTGACCATTATAATTTCTACACTTTTTGTAACTAACGAAAGCCGGCATTTGTCAGCCTTGCAAAGGCATATTGCTTTTCGGTCCTCCTGGAACTGGGAAAACACTTCTTGCAAAGGCGCTTGCTACTGAAGCAGGAGCCAACTTTATCAGCATAACGGGTTCTACACTTACATCTAAGGTACTTTATGCATTCTGAAATCCGTGGTAGATTATGGGGGTGTTTGGATCTGTGGTGTTAACTAGCTATCTGATTTTTGCTACTTCATTAATCAGTTTTAATATCAAATAATACTTGTGGTTATTTAGGTGTAAATTTATCAATTTTGGATAATCAGTTCCGTATCATCTGCAATGAAATTGATTGTTTTGAAGTAAATAAAGTTACCTTTTTACGCTTTTTTAAACCCAATTCTTGAGAGTTTTATTTATTTATTATTATTTTTTTGCGAGGCAGGTTTACTTTCTTTTCGCAGGATATCTATATTTCTTCATAAAAAATGTCATTTTTGAACATTTTACGTGTTAGTTTTTTCTTTTTTTAATAATTACAATTTCAACCAACAGAATCAGATCCAAGCACCAGCTTATATAGCTTTCATTCACAACTGGTTATCCAGTTCTAAGTATGTAATTAATATACGTAATTACTTTCTAAAAACCGGTGTATACTCCGTTTCAACTTCTAACATGCAAGACATATATTCTAACCACATAATTGTATCAAGTTACTACAATTGAACTGTTCTAAAATTTGTATTGAATGATTAAATGGAGTACACATTATGCTTGTTTCACACATACGATATTTTCCTTTTCATGCATAAGAAGAATTATTCTTCCATTGATACTAGTTTCTTGACTATATTGTTCTTTTTGCAGTGGTTTGGTGATGCTGAAAAACTTACAAAGGCCCTCTTCTCATTTGCCAGCAAGTTAGCTCCAGTAATTGTTTTTGTTGATGAGGTGAGAAGCTACTTTAATACCTTACTTTTAGTTGTATTTCTTTTTGACCTTCGGTTATTCTCGATTTAGTTAGACTTCTTTTGTTGGTCGTTCAATAGGTTGACAGTTTGCTTGGTGCTCGTGGAGGAGGTTTCGAGCATGAGGCGACCAGAAGAATGCGGAACGAGTTTATGGCAGCGTGGGATGGATTAAGATCTAAAGA
The DNA here is from genome assembly GCA_963930675.1 of Gnaphalium uliginosum. NCBI lineage: Eukaryota > Viridiplantae > Streptophyta > Magnoliopsida > Asterales > Asteraceae > Gnaphalium > Gnaphalium uliginosum. Next base: position 36,249,793 of record OZ005685.1, read on the forward strand.
TAGTCAGAGGATTCTCATCCTTGGTGCAACAAATCGACCGTTTGATCTTGATGATGCCGTGATCCGTCGATTACCACGAAGGTAAGTTGATATTAAAGAATGCTGTGTATTTTTTTATAGAGGACGTAGTTTTGACCCTATTCCAAGTGATGATAATTGATAAGTAATGTAGATTTGAATAAAACGGTTTAATACTTGTTGGATTGTTTTCAGGATATATGTGGACTTGCCGGATGCCGACAATCGGTTAAAGATACTGAAAATATTTCTTGCTAAAGAGAACATAGAACCTGATTTTGATGTACGAAGCCTTGCAAATGCAACAGAAGGATATTCGGGAAGTGATTTAAAGGTAATTTCCCATTTGTGACTTAATTTTTTATTATATTTCTATTTATTTTACTTATTTTTGTGCAGAATCTTTGTATTGCTGCGGCATATAGACCTGTTCAAGAACTTTTAGATGAAGAAAAGAAAGTAAGCTTCCTTCAGCCTAATTAGTTAACTCATCATCTTCCATGTGTTTCTGTTTATTTCTTTTATTCGTCACCCATCAGTTGACTCTGTGTTTGTGAAATATAAAGGTGTGCAAATGTTTGTTCAGAACGTTTGATATCTTAAGTAATATGTTTCTTTTTTTTTTCTTTTTTTCCCGTAATATATATAGCCCCATATAGTAGAGTGACCCACTACTTAAGATCATGGTGGAAGTAATTTTTTTTGGGTTTTAAATGATGGAAGTTATCAGTAGCAGTTTTAAGCTGTTTAAACTTCTCACTTCTATATCCATGTTGTAGGGGTTGTTATGAACTTCCGAGTAAAACATATTTGAATTCTTCTGTTCATGTAGTATTAGTTGCACATGTGCTGATACCATGATTCTTGTGCTATTGTTTATATCAGCATGTGTCTGTAATATATAAGCAATGTTTTTGCAGGGACAAAAACACGACACGACTCCAGCATTAAGACCCCTCAATTTGGATGATTTTATTCAATCCAAAGCCAAGGTAGACTGTCTTGATCTTTTGTTTATTCGTTATTTTAACGTGGCAGTTTCGCCCATTTACTTATGGACAGGGTAAATTGGGTTGTGTTTCATATCAAACGGGCCAAATCAAACAATTTAGTTGAAAATGGATCAAGTCTAAATATCTCTTTATTCAAACACTTGATAGGTTATTATTTTAATGCATCATTTTTGTAAATTGTTGATATTATGCATTACTTATTTCTAAGTTTTTTTTTCTGGAAAACTGGCAAAAAAGTGTTTGTGAGTCAACCAAGACTGACCCGTTCCAATCTGTACTATATAATAACCCATTACACAACCAACCCAACCCACATCTCGTTCTTTGTATTTGTGTTTATTTTTTTCCATGAAAAACATAGAAAAGCCTCTCATTAACAGTAAATCTATAGGTGGGTCCATCTGTTGCTTATGATGCGGCAAGCATGAATGAACTCAGGAAATGGAATGAGCAATATGGAGAAGGTGGAAGTAGGAGAAAATCGCCATTCGGGTTTTGATGCTACCAACAATATAATGAGTTTTTAGGCATTGTTACAGATAGAAGATAATGTAGCTAGTGGCCTAAGCAGCCACAATGTTTGTACTAGTAACCAAGGAGAGAGTTGCATTTGGACACATTTTTATGTAGTCTAGTCAAAATAACTGAAAAGGATGATAGCATCTGATACTGACGTTTTTTTACAGTTCTCCATTTATTTCATAAAATATTATCTATCCACCACTTCTCTTTCTATATATAGTGTACCTACAGATGAACCAATCTACAAATCAGTTTTCGTCTCTTATAGTCTTATCGCGATGTCTAATCCTTTTACATTTGGCTGAATGGAACAAATTTAGCAGTAATGCTGAAAGATATGCCTAATAAAACATCTGCTCTAAAATAAGATCTTCCGCTGTGGCATCATGGTTGTCTTCACCGATCCTGGTTCATCTTGGTTCCACAGTGGCCATTTCTTGGCCGGTTCGGGGTTGGTTCATCTTGGTTCCACAGTGGCCATTACTTGGCCGGTTCGAGGTTGGCAATTCGGCAATTGAAAACTGATTTTTTTTGTCTTTAATACTTGATGTACTACAATTAAAGCATGAGGCACAGATTTTTACTTGAGAATATTTAAAGTGGTGAAAGAAGTGGTTGGTAGTGGGTAAAAAACGTTTGAGGGGAAAAAGTAGTGGAAAGCTGAAGTAATGCTGACGTGTCAAAAGTGATTACTATCTCCACATTGGATACTCTAATCAATGAAGACAAAAAGAGAGAAATAATGTAAGACATCTACTACTCGTTATATGAATTAGATATTTTTCGGTATAAATTTAGACATATATAGCATTCCCAGAAGTAATTTGTAAATTTTATTAATTAAGCATCTTAGCTACTTTTAATAAAAATAAATATTTCTACTTTCAACAAGTCATTACATAATGGAACACCAACCAAAAAAAGGTTACATGTAAGACATCCAACAACCCTTGCACTTTTTTCCTTCTTAAAAATAGTTCTTTTCTAACCTCCAAAAGTCATTTTAGCAAAGAATCTATTCACCCTTCCACATTTTGGCATTTCATAAGAAAAAAATATATGAATAAAAGTCGAGTGGGGTTAGTGTTTGACCAAGTTATTTAGTCAAATTTAATAACTTTATCTAAAAATCCAGTGGAGGCATTATTTTAATATGTACATCACTGGAGTCATAATTTCTTAGTTTGTATAAGCCTATGATGAATCAATTGTCGTTGACTTATATTAATCACATCCTTTGACTGTTCAAAAAAAGTCTTCATTTCTTATTAAACATCTTTGACTAATTAGCTGCAATATAAGAAGAACATATATGATCTATCAACAGAATTCACAATTACATTTTGTGTTGGTACTTTTTCAACATTCTATATCCAACAAATGAACCCAAAAACCATTTAAACTGCATCAAACCACCAAAGTTATTGACATATTTCACAAGAGGACCAAGTATTTGAGGAAGCCAAATAGGATAAAGGGCTAATTGTCTGTAAATGTATCGAACTTGTCACGAAATTTTTTTGTATGCATCGAACTTAAGCAGAACAAGGATGAAATGGGACAAAAACTAAAGTTTGGTACATTTAGAAAAGTTCCTTACATTTTGTAGTCCCACGTGGAACCTAGGTGGCGTATGACGTGGACAAAAGTGGATTAACCGGTGCCACATAAGTAAAATTCTTGTTTCAAGCGAATGACTACAATAGGAGTGATTGGTAAGTTTGTTGCATACAATAGAACTTTTTTAGAAGATGGATGCATACAAAAGAATTTCGTGACAAGTTCAACACATTTACAAACAATTAGCCCTAGGATAAAATAGAACACATATTTCTTTAGTACAACTCTTGATATATCTGTTGTTGCAAACCCGTTTAGACCCTATCGAACGAGCCCCAAATTGAGTATCCCCCAAGCAGTATCTGGCCACGATCTCTCCTTCGCTTTCATATCCAAAACTCTACACCAAGAAACCCAACCTTCCCATGACATTCTCTTATCCCATGGACTTCCCCATTCCAATAAAAGCCTCAACCCTTCTTCACTCTCTTTTTCGGCCTCTTCAAACCTCCCTTGACTCAAATAAATCTGCCCCAAAACCACGTGTGGCTCGCCAACGAACGGATTCAGCTCCACACTTCTTTTCAACACCTCTTCACACCCATCCAACCCTCTCTTTGACACTTCACAAACACCATCCCAGTACAAATCCCTCGCCTCAATTTGATCCTCAGCACTCAAAACCTTACTACAATTCTCAAAAATCGGCGGTATCACTAGCTCCAGTTCATCATCTCGGTTCTTGTTAATGTTGGCTGATTGTGAATGCTCAATTGAACACAACTGTTCTTCCCGTGCGATCAGTGTGTAAATTGCTCCCATTCTAGATATGGAGTTCATCCACAGTCCTGGCTTTCCATCCCCTGGCCATAATCCTGTTGTATAATCATTACCAGAAAATGTCATCATTCCATCCGAGTTACCAAACAGTACATCCTGAAAACCAAAAAACTGATCACTGAAATCAGCAATGGTAATGAGCAAAAACGTCGCTACTATTCTTCTCAATAAATGCACATCTTCGCCTGTTTTTATATGCTTCAATACAATCCCATCAGCAGGCAAGATTGACGTAATTTTCTTCCTCCATTCTTTATCTCCAAATTTAGTACGTACTCCTCGTGCATTAATCAATGATATTTCAGAATCCTTGAGATGTTGCACAAGCTCTGATTCATCAGAATACCTGAACAACAAATCATCATGAATCAACTTTTGCCGGGAAACGATACAGAACAAGTGGATCAACCGCTCTGCCACCTCACCAACATGTGTCTTAACAATGTCACGGCCAGTTGAAGGGTCGAAAATGGCAAGGTTTAAGTAGGAATTAGAGTAAGCTGAATGAAAGATGCCACAGAGACATACTGCATCTGGTGCACCCCACAGTTTTAGAATACGGCACGTGTCAATGAGGTGGTCTAGAAAACTACTGTGTTTGTGCCAGCATTCTCCAGCTCCAACTGATTTCAAGACAGCAATGAGTGAAGGAAGATTGACGTCAATATTCTCAAGTTGTCCCCTGAGGAACGGTCGGGCTGATTCCAACAGGATTTGCAAATGACTGTTTTGTGGCTCAGGGGTTGTTGAGGGGATTGTTTGGTGTGTTAGATGACTACAATGAGATGTTTGAGTACGGATGTCCGTTTGAAAAGTTTTACAGCCCACTTCGAAAGCCGAAGTGAGTTTATTAAGCTGAAGAGAATTTGAAAAGTTGGGTTCGGGTGTGAAGGAACGGAAGGTGTTGTAGGAAAGACTTGTTGCATGTTCCAATCGCAACATCATCTTGAAGGCTAGATGTTGAGATTGTAAGGATACAATGGGGGCAGAGGGAGAATTGTAGCTGCTAATTGCTGGAGGCTGGAACTATTAATAGAGAAGTTTTCTTACAATAACATTACAACAACCAATTTGATGACCAAATATTTATACATTGTATCAACGGTAATACTAATAACATGTATCAAATAGTCTAATTACACCAAAGTTTTATATGAAAAACAAAGACCATAACCACATCTTTTGGAATTAAGCACGAAGTCAATAACATGATAAGTACAATTGTTAACCAATGGTTTAATAACAATTAAAAAAGGACCAAAAGAAAGGGTTCAAAGTAATTGGAAATGTTATAGGTTCATGTCCAAAGAACAAATTTGTATTAAAAATGTGTGGATGTGTGAGTTTTTAGGAGTTCCAAGAAATAAGAAATACCAAGATTGGTTGTACAAGAAAGTATCACTCACAATCCTTTAAAAAACTTGTGATTTTAATCATTTTTGGCTGTTAATAAGGGAGACCCAAACTATCACATATATTTCTTTGTACTATCTGAATACTCTGGAGCTAATAATGCTACTAATGAGAAAAGGTAGATCTCGAGCTGGCAATTTTAGCCCAAAGGTACAAAGTTGTGCTCAAATGGACTATTTGGTGGGGAGATTGGACTGTGATCGACTCCTCTTTTTTCGCAAACGGGTCATATAAAGGCCACTATATTTCCCTCTGGGGGTACAAATGGGCTATACCTGTGGAAACGTCTGGCAAACTGGAAAGTATTTCCATTTTTTCCAAGCAGTAAGCCATATACTCTATTACTACCAATATGCTTCAAAAACTTAAATAATAAAATATTTAAACAAAATTTAATTGAATAATTACAAATTAAAATCTAAAATTAAATTAAATGTTGCGGATAACTAATTCGTAATATCAAACAAAACCTAATATTCAAATCATACGGTTCATAGATCATAAATCCATTTTAAGAATATAGTTTTCATAACAAATTCAAACGGAAACTGGAAAAAAAAAAATATTTTTTCATCTAAACCCCTTTTGAGCCGAACCAGTTATGAACTGAACTCATATTGACCCGGTTGCCCAACCAGACCCGTCCGCCCATTTCGCCACCTCTAGGTTGATCCAAGAGTAACTCATTTAAGCCAATGCATCATCTATATGTTCATGATGATTGATGATCAATTCATAAATCACAATATTACATTACAGAAATCTAGATCATGGAAACGGATCGATCCACCCTTTTTATGCGTACTCCTACGTGGAATTCTTCAATGTCGAATGGAATGGTTAAAATAGCCATTGTAAATATTGGAGAACGACTATGTTCCGCCCATTTCGTAGGAACCTCTGCCACAGACTTTGCCGAGTAAGGTATATACTAGCATCTCACAGTAAGTTTGTAGACAAAAGCATTGTTAAATATCAGTAGTCATATGCAAACGACACTAAAAGCTCTTCCTGCTCTTCGAATCTCATGGTTGAGAACAAAGATTATGCCGTCATTTTGTCCTAAACAAAGGTAATGTGTTGTTAACCAATCATAAACCAAACAGTTTATGCATATTCAAAACAATGGGTAGACTAATCATGAAAAACATTGCTAGTAACCACTAACTACCTTTTTCTTGACTGCATTCAAATACAATACACGTTACACAAACACAAGTTTTATTTTACTAAAGTTACACTTAACTTTTAAAAGATTCAGTACATTCCCATATTATAACCGTCATATCAGTTGGGACCATCAGAGGGTCGGACCCTCTTTTAAGCTCAAGACATTGCACTAACTGTCTATCGAACAAGCCCCAAATTAAGGATCCCCCAAGCAGTATCGGGCCACGATTTCTCTTTAGCTTTCATAACCAGAACTCGACACCAAGAAACCCAACCTTCCCATGACATTCTCTTATCCCATGGACTTCCCCATTCCAACAAAAGCCTCAACCCTTCTTCACTCTCTTTTTCGGCCTCTTCGAACCTCCCTTGACTCAAATAAATCTGCCCTAAAACCACACGCGGTTCGCCAACAAACGGATTCAACTCCACACTTCTTTTCAACACCTCTTCACATCCATTCAACCCCCTCTTTGACCCTTCACAAACACCTTCCCAATACAAATCCCGCGCCTCAATTTGATCATCAGCACTCAAAACCTTACTACAATTCTCAAAAATCGGTGGTATTACAAGCTCGATTTCTTCGTCTCGATCCTTACTAACATTCCCTGATCGTTTTTGTTCGATTACAAACAACTCTTCTTCTCTAACAATCAATAAATAAATCGCTCCCATTCGAGATAACGAGTTCATCCATAACCCTGGCTTTCCATCACCCGGCCATAACGCATTTCCCCAATTATTACCACTAAATCGCAGCATTCCGTCCGTGTTCTCAAATAACTCATCCTGAAAACTAAACAACTGATCACTAAAATCCGCAATCGTCATAAGCAAAAAAATCGCTACGATTCTCCTCGACAAATGCACATCTTCACCAGTCTTTATATGCTTCATAACGATACCATTTTCTGGCAAAATCGATCGTATTTTGTTTCTCCAAGCAACATTTCCTTCGTCCGTATTATCCGTAAACCCTATTTGGCATGCATTAATCATACTAAATTCAGAATCCTTAACGTGCTGCACAAGCTCTGATTCATCAGAATACCTGAACAACAAGTCATCGTGAATCAGTTTTTGGCGGGAAACGGTACAGAATAAGTGGATCAACCTTTCGGCCGCTTCACCGACGAGGTTACGGACAGTGTCGCGACCGGTTGATGGATCAAAAATGGCGAGATTTACGTACGAATTGGAGTAAGCGGAATGGAAGAGACCGCAGAGACATACGGAGTCTGGTGCATTCCAAAGTTTGAGAATACGGTATATGTCGATTAAGTGGTCGAGGAAACTGCCATGTTTGTGCCAGCATTCTCCGGCACCGACGGATTTTAGGACGGAGATTAGGGACGGGAGGTTGACGTCGATTGTTTCGAGCTCGCCGCGGAGGAACGGGCGCGCGGATTGGAGTAGGGTTTGGAGGTGTTCGGTGGGTTGGGGTTTAGAGGTTGAAGAAGGCATTGTTTGGTTTGTAGTCGCTGCTTCTAATGATATGAGATAATGTTTTTGAGGTATATATATATTTTGATTTGGATTTGGATTTGGTTATTATATTTATTAACTTCATTCTTTAATTTTTTATTTTTCTGTGAGAAGGATGGATGTGAAAGACTTTTAAGTTAAAATCTACGGGTATTTAATATTTCTTAAATTAGAATGGATGATTCTTGAAAGGTTTAGTGAAAATTATGATGCATTTAGTTACGGAATTTTTTTTTTGATAATTTAAATTGAAAAAATATAGAAAACGTATTTAAAATGTGGTACTCTGAATAAATTTTTTTAGAGAAGAGATTGTATGATTTATGGTTTCATATATCTCCTATATTGAAAAATGAAAACTCCACCCCTTAAATTTGAACGCGTTTTCTGAATCTCCTTTAGTTTTCAAGGGACGCAAAACCCTAGAAAAATAGAAAAGGAAAAGAGAGTTTTGCATAACTAAATGCAAGAATGGATGATTTTTGAAAATTTAGTGAAATACGTGAATTTTTAACTTCAGTTACATAAAATTATGTTTATATGTGGTATATATAAATATATTAGTTTATATATTCACGTCCTATTTGACAAGAGTTTCTCAACGAGGTAATATGTATTTAAATTGGAGATAATATGAATGGGATATCGATTCACAAAGTAAGACTTTTGATTAATAGTTTTGTTGGTTTGAGCTTTGTCCCACATCGATGAGTGAAATCTAGATGGATTAACCAAGTTATAAATAGAGGTGAAACACAACATTTTCATTATAGGAGATCAAAGTATTCTTTGTACCGTAGTTTTGTAGATTTGAATTTTATCTCACATAGATGAAAAAACTAAATCTAGAACCAACCAAATTATAAATAGAGGTGTCTAGACTCGATTCTCTTGAATAGAATCTTAACACTTCTATTTATAATTTGATTGGTCTATCTAGATTTAGTTCACTCATCGATATGGGATTAAACTTAAACCTAAAAAACTACAATGTCAACACATCTATTTATAACTTTGTTGTTCTATCTAAATTTAGTTCACCTACCGATGTGGGCCAAAGATAACTTCAATAAAAATTTTCATTAGTTGAATGTTGTACTTAGTTTTGACAAGTTTTAAATTTTCATTAATTCACCGCAACTTAAACCTTTTAATTTGTTACATTTAAGTTTGATTTCAGTAGCTAGATGAAATATTGAAAGTGTTTTGTTTAATATTTAACATATTATAGGTCTTTACTCAGACAAAATTAATTAACAAAGACAAGCAGGATCGTTCAAGAAAAATAAACCAAGTCCTCGTTGTAACATCTTTTCTACTATAGACATCACGAAATCTTATGTGACAAAATTTTGTAAGTATTATCTTATCACTTAAATTATTTTGTCTACTAGTATTTGATTAGAAGATCACTCGCCACTAAAATGACATTACAAAATACTATGTCCGTCCCGCTACAAGGGTTCATATTACCGTTTTGAGTTGTCGCAAATAAGTGTTCACTTTTATCTTACAACCAATCGAAAGAGGCTTTAACGGGTAGAGATGTTATTTGATTGACGATTAGTGTAGTTAGTAAAGATTTCTAAAACTGCCTGCACAGTTAAAGTGGAATAATATTTATTATTATTGAGTTTAGTGTATGTCTTGAATAACAACGTTTTTTTTCTATTTTTATTAATATGATCACCACGAATTTTGTACCAGATTAAAAGAAAAATAGAATAAAAAGTCCATATCTCATGTATTTTTAAATGTGTAATATTATTTGTTGCATCAAATTAAAAAGCTTGTTTTACAAATACAATATTTAATTTAATTTAATTCAATTTAATTCATATTTATTGGGTAGGAAAATAAGATAAAATGGTCTTACATCCCAAAGAGGAAAAAGAAGACAATATATTATGGGCCCCTGAACTCCGAATGAGGAAAAAGAGGTTTCAATACGTTCCAATTAAAATCTGTGGGCAACATTCCACACCTTGGCCTGATATGCAGCTGGAGTCCATTCATATATATCGATCGAGATTCTGAATAGACTATTTTGCCCTTAAACTCTAAATTAACCAAAAATTGATGACGTGATCGTTGTGACTAGAAAAAAATCACACTAATAAACATGAACGGAATTCAAATAAACCCTAAAACTCTCAAAACTACAACAAAAATTAATATCGATTACTACTTTCTTGAACCCCAGTTGATGGGACTTTGATTTAAGAGACCAAATGAACTCGTGAAATAGTAAGTCAAAATAACTAGCTACGACTTAAAAAAACATCTTTTTTTCCTAATATCTAAATCGAAAAATTATCGATAAATCTAAATTTGTAGGCCTAAAAATGTGATTGGTAGATGTGAAAAATTAATTGAATAAAATTAAGTGAGAAAAAATTTAACCAATAATAAAAATATGTCTACTTTTAGCTCTATGTGATTAAGCTTATATAGCTTATACTTTTATGTCGCACCCCCAAATCATGATGCAGCGGAAGTCGGGTCGGGGCACGACTAATCAGAAATCAGTACACATAATAAATAACGAACGACCTCTATATGCGTCGTTTTGAAAACAGTACAAAAATATTACATTGATAAGCCAAATGTTTACACCAATTTCCGAGGTCGCGAATAGTTCTAGAGATTTTAATACATAACTAATATTACAAAATAGTAATGCAAGGAAAATCTCCGATGTTTGTAAATCATGCGACTCGAGCTATTGTGTCCTGGAGTAATCCTACTCCTGTTGTGAACCTGAGAATACATACTAAAATGGTCAACAATAATGTTGGTGAGTTCATAGGTTTAGATATCAAAATATAAATATGAACCACGAGATTTCATAAGTGTTGCACGCATGCAAAATGATGTATACTACTGCCATGAGCTCATAGTCCGAAGCTTAACCGATATGAGTTTGCCTCCTGCAGATGCCTAATCCAGAACATCCGTATGAACAAATATTAAAGCGCCCGTTTGACCAGTTAGAGCTACTAACCTGGACGGGGATGGTCAATCCCAAATTGATCTATTCTTTAAAACTCGCGCTAAGATCAATACTAACGAAACCATGATGTGTAGAGGACTTTTGTGTGGATTATGAAAGCGAAACTCATGCAATCCGTATATGTGTTTTCTGTACTCGTGTTCATGAAAAGTTGTGTACGTATTCTCACCCCAATAGTTAAAACAGTAAAAGAGGGGCTATGAGACTCACCTGAGTCTTGAAAGCGAGCGTTTAAGTTAATAAACGTTTATCCAAAATGTAACCTGCTGGCGCCCTAAACGCATAGGGTTATGAGTAAGTGAATGTCTCAAGAGATCATTCATGCTAGTTGCCCACTCAACTAGTTATGTCCAAGTGTTTGTTTATCGTTCGCGTTTAGAAAAATATGTATGGCCCGTTGGTGATGTCTTGTAATAATCATTCCCGAAGACACTATTATTATGTTTGTTTCTTTGTATACTTATCATAGTACATGTATTGCGTGTGATGTCGTATATAACTACTCGTTTGCGATTTGTGATTACGCGTGTTCAGTACTTGTGAAAACATATTTAGAATAAGTCTGTGTTATGCGACACAATGGTTGTGTCGCTGTATGGTGTTGCGACATAAGGGTAGTGTCGCTGAATGTGAATTTCAGATAATTGTGCGACATAAGTATTAGTGTCGCAGGTCATGATTTTTCATAAGTATGCGACACAAGTCATTGTGTCGCTAGTCTCAGCGACATCGAAAATAGTTGGCGACACAAGGTATGGTGTCGCTAGCTTTGGCGACATAGAAAGTAGTGGGCGACACGAGTCTTTGTGTCGCTAGTTTTGGCGACACATAGGCTACTTTGCGACACAAGGTTTGTGTCGGAATAGTCTTGGGCCTTCTGCGACACAGACGGGCTGTTGTGTTTTCTTTGTTCGGGAACTTGGTCAAATGTGCTCGGTTTGACCCGAAACTTTTAGGGAAGTCTTAAATATGTTTTTAGAGCTTAGGAAAATTATCGTTACGTTCCGTGGTTAACCCGAAAGTGTCGTTTTATATCTATTGCAAAAACAGTCCATGGGTTTATCCTTCCCAGTTTTTGGGTCGTTTTCGGGGCTCGTTTCGGCTAACCAAAGCTTCAAAATAAAATCCAAGAAAAATCATAGTTGTTCATATATGTCTTAGCTACTTCCAGTAAATTTTTCATAATTTTTGGTCAAGTGTAACTCACGAAATCGTCCAAGAATCAGACAGAGGTTCAGCAGGTCGACTTTTAGACCTTTGCTCAGTGTTTGGTCTATATCTCACGATTTACAACACTTCAGAAAAAGTGCAAGTACAACTTTGAAAGGTAACAGAAAATGTGAACTTTTCCAAGTGGTTTCAGTCGATTTGGATTTGTAGATCTCGAGATATGCTTTCTCAAATTTGGTCCAATTTTCTGTCCAAGAGAACAGTCCGGACACCTCTTTTTGTAAAATCGTTTTCGTATATCAAATGACCTCAGAAAAATACCAAACCACTTGGGTTCGAAAGTAGACTCCTTGAACTTGATTTTAGACTCAAGAATCGCTCGATTTGGTTAAGAAATGAGTTAGATATCATGTGTCAAAGTCGGGTTAAGTTTTTATCCGATGGTTAAGAGTTTTATCCGAAAGTTTTTAGCATTATCTTTTGGTTTTCGGTTTAGATCTTGGACAAAATTAGAATAAACGAACTTCTAACATGTATATTAACATTATCCAAGGAAGATAAACAAGATTTGAAGGAATTCTTACAAAGAAAACTCGATCTAAAGCCGAAATGAGGAAGAAAGGGCTGTTGTGACTTGGTTCGGGTTCTTTTGCTTGTTCTTCTTCTTCGTAGTGGTGTAAATGGTGTTGGTGGTGACTAGAGCTCTTGGAAGGGTCTGGGGAGTGTGGTGGTGTTGGTGGTTTAGGGCTGAGTTAGAGAAAGAGAGTAGAGAATTGAGAGACAAAAGTGTTAAGTGTGTGTGTAAAAATGAAAACTTGCAAGGTTATGTGAGGTTTTAAGAAAATGGTGGGCCAAGGGAAGGGGGAGGCCGGTCTTGGGCTGGGCTGGGCCGAAGTGGGCCTGACCCGTTGTGGTCTCGGGCTCGTGACTCGTTCCTCGATTTCGTGTTACGTTACTCGTTCGGTTAAACGTTAATCGCGTGTTTTAATAATTTAATCGTTAACGTTTATTTTTCGCGTGTTGTTTTCGATACATACTTGCTATTTTAAATTGATCAAACATTTTTAAATTTTTTATTGGACCTTTTCAAAACATTTGACGGGTCTCTTTCGGTGTCGGTTTCGAATTGCGCGTTTTTGTCGTGTATGATACGTTTTATACGAAACGTAAAACGTTTTAGATACTATCGTAATAATATAAGTTAAATAACTATTATTTGTCATAATTATGTTATTTAATAAAATATTTTTCACCAACGTCCATATTTATTGTGTCGGATTCCATCCGATCGAATTCGCGTAATTGAAATTAATTACGTACGTGCGTATAATACAATATACAAAGTGTTACCGTAATTAGTCCTATTTCACACTAATTACAAGTAGTAATTACCTATCTTAGGTATAAATGATGGCCTAATTTGCCGGGTGTCACATTCTCCCCCTACTTAGATTTTACAAACATACGTCTTCTGCCCAAATTAATTGAATTAGTTAATAAACTACAAATCTACTCATGATTAAGAATTTGTAATTTAATCATATATGTAAGGATGTAAAATCGTGAATTTTCTCTTAAATATGACATGGGATCGGGCAATTAACGAGCTACTCAAATTTAAGGTTGTTTTACTTCCGATAAATTTGAAAGCCGGAAATTAAATGGTGTTTAATGCTCTTTCAAATTAAACATGATCTATTTATATCGATGCTTCTTTCAATTCAAATTTTATCAAGTCATTAGAGTATATATCATTTTTGACCTTAAAATTAAAGTAAACGTCAATACCAGTTAAAATTTAAACGCAATGAGAAAGAAAATTCACGATTATTTGCATTAGTTAACTTTTTAAACCGGGACCAAAATTAACTTGAGCTGTTTAACTCGTTTACATCGTAGATGTGACTTCGAAACTCACGGACGAAAGCATCAATCCAAGAAAAGTCATTGTTGGAACCAACTTGCCGTGTCATTTCATCGTAAAATAATAATAATAATAATTTGATGAAGCATAGTGATAACAACAAAGCTTAATTCTCTAACGAATTAATTTATATCAAACCAGCTTGTATATATATAGAGGTCGTATTTTTATATCGTTTTTTAAATACTATTTCATCCGCTTCAAAATAAGTGTATATACCTTTGTAAAAAATTAAAATAACGAAAATGTAAAACTGATTATCTACATTTGAAAATGGACAATATTCTTAAGACAAACTAAAATAGAAACGTAAACACATATTTTGAAAGGAAGACTTTTGATAATTTAATCTTCAATTATTTTGTATATGTATCTAAACTTGAATTGGTCAAATTTAGAAACAAAGGGTACGAAAACGATTGGTTTCTACTATATGTTATTTATCGAAGTGAATAGAAAATAAAAAAGGAAAGAAAAAAGTTAAAACTTACAAAAACTAAACGAATAAATAAAATTTTGTAATCCAAAGAAATTTGGATATACGCATACGTACATGTTGTGAGGACTTGTAAGTTGTAACCAATGTATAGAGATTTATATTCATTATTATTATTATTGATGGTACGGTAATATTAGTATTATTAAAACAAGGTAACATATACGACAAATTTAAGGTTAATTATTATGCTTTAAACAATTGACCGATATCAAAACATCGTCGTTTTAAAGTCACTACAGTTTCAATTTTTTATCAATTTAAGTACTTTTTGTGGTAAAAGGTTGATAAAAGGCAATCCAGACCAGATCACAATCGGCTGCCTATCTATAATATGAGGGGCACACCTGACTCATTCAACGGTTCTGACTATGGGAGTGTCAGGGCTTGAACCCTCGACCTTCTGCTTTTTGTGACAAAGATGTCATCACCCATTACCAACTGAGCTGTGCATCATTTGCATTAATTAAAGTACTTTAGACCTTAACTTAAACAATAACGGGTCACATAATTGAAGTACAATGACCTACTTACAAAGAAACATAATATTGGTCTCAAATATATCAAAGTAAATTCATTTTAGTTTGTCCTTAATTACTCGAATAATAAGATTTGAGTTATAAAAGAAGGGGATAACATGTGTAGTCAACAATACGGTTGATCAATCATAGTTTTGATACCCCTATACGTTTCACGTATATAAGTTCAACCCCTACTAAACTAACAATACCTAACATGTAGTTATGTGCTAATTAACATGCAGCACCATTGATTTTCCCATAAAAGAATGAGCACATTTTTTTCCATTTGTTAAAAAGGTAATAACCGTATTGACCTAGTAGTGTTGCAGTTGTCAAACGACCTGCAGGTAGTTTTGCGGTGGTAAAAATTATATTTTTTACCGCTTTTAATAGGAAAAAAGAATTGCTATAGTTAGCCCTTGAAAATTTTAAAATGAATACATCTAGTGTTGCACTTAAGATTAATCCCCTATATGCGTTATATTTATCAAAATTTCTTGGTAAAAAAGGTCTAGTGATCAGCAGGCCAAAACTATTAGATTTATTTATTTATTTATAAAAGAAATAAAGTAAACGAGCCAAGCAAGCAATTCCATGCAAAGTCTAGATATTGACAACGTTGATACCAACAATAATTCAATTACTAAATATTCTATTCACATGACAAATACAACTCCTAGTATTCTAATATATATACCCATATATACCAAAGAAGCCTTTCAATCACATAAAACTCAAACACGGGGGTAGAGAACACTCAAACTCAAGAGCTCGAAAATGGTGATGGAGTGACGAGAAGAGACGAAAATTTGGTAGCGGACGAAGCAAAAATGGTAGACGATGATGAGGGATCGAAGGGAAACGAAATAGAGTCGATAGAGATGGTATTTAAGGACACTATTGTACCATCATGGAAAGAACAATTGACAGTTAGGGCGTTTGTAGTGAGTTTAGGATTGGGCGTGATGTTTAGTTTCATAGTAATAAAACTAGTTCTCACGACGGGTATTATCCCATCAATGAATGTGGCTGCGGGTTTGCTAGGTTTTTTCTTCGTTAAAACATGGACGAAGATGTTGGATCAATGTGGGTTGTTGAAACATCCGTTTACTAGGCAGGAGAATACTGTTATTCAGACATGTGTTGTTGCAACTTCAGGGATCGCGTTTAGTGGTATGGTTTATTTTTTCTCTTATATGTATAGGAATGTACACACAAAACATCGTTTATTACTAGTCAACGGTTGTTGAAACAGTTGGTATAATTCAATTATCAATCAAATAAAAACTGATTAACCACCCTTTTTTGAGATATTTTCATTACAAGATTATAACTGATGATCCATTTGATGCACTTGACGGTCGTTTGTTGCTTTATTTTTAGTTTTAGTTTCATTTTCTGATCAAAATCTAAGTTACTAAAAGGTGACGTTGTAACCTGACGATTTCACCAATATCAACTACAACGTACGAAAATCATTTTCATGATACGGAAAAAATCAGTATAATATACATCAAGGCCGGCTGCACAACAAGAAAATACGTTTTTAAGTCATGAAAAATATAGTACTTGAATTTTCTCTTAGTTCTTAAATTCGAAAAAAACACAGAGTGAACTCATTTTCTTATACGTTTTCTAACTTTCTAATGAAAACAAAAAGATGCATAAACACCGACTTTCGTGCATTTACTTTGCGCTACAAGTTCTTGCAGCTTAGTCTACGTTACAATTTTTTTTAAGAAAAAAAACTGATCCGTACCTAAATACGTAGACATAATAGTGTGCCATCGGTAAATATGGTAGAATGATTTGTGGAAAAAGTGAAAGAGAATAAGTGAGATCTATTTGTCATCCGGTATACGGATTAAGCATATCTTTGGGCTTACATATCTAAAATATTAGCACAAAAAAAAAAGGAAAAGAAGAAGTCTATAAACAATTCCTCCGTGTTTTTCAATGAAAATTTATGAACATCTTGAGGTTGTCGAAAAATTTCACAGGAGGTTTTGGGACTTACCTATTTGGAATGAGCGATGTCATTGCAAGGCAATCATCAGATGCTGACTCACCTTACAGAAGTATGAACACCAAAAACCCGAGCTTAGGCTGGATGATTGCTTTTCTCTTCATCGTTAGTTTCATCGGCCTTTGCTCTGTTGTTCCTCTTCGAAAGGTAAATTTTTTTATGCTTAGTTACTTTTCTTAAGCAAACTCTTAATATTTGAGACTTCAACCATGATTTCTTGATTGATGGGTCACCCACATGCTCAAATTTCGTACTGAAACCAAAAATACATCCTTTACGAAATTTTGACATTCCAACCAGAAAACAACAAGATATGTTTTCCATTAAGCATGATATCAAGATTTTGAAACATATTTGATGGGTGTGTTCACAGATCATGGTCATTGACTTCAAGCTGATATACCCCAGTGGAACTGCAACTGCTCATCTCATTAATAGCTTCCATACACCTCAGGGTGCCAAGCTTGCCAAGTATAGCATACGCCCATGATAGTAAAGCAATCACCATCTAAATTAAATATGTTTATGATTATAATGCATTTATACATTTTTTGATAATATATGTAGGAAACAAGTAAGTGCATTAGGGAAGTTCTTTTCCTTCAGCTTCTTATGGAGTTTCTTTCAATGGTTCTTTGCTTCCGATGGAGAGGAATGTGGGTTTGCAAATTTCCCTACCTTTGGCATAAAAGCAAAAGATAACACGTACGTAATTATTACTCTTACTCCATTCCTTATACTTAAATGCATAGTCGATTGAATTACACCGATATGATATCAATGTATGTACAAGTCTTTTGGTCGGGTGTTACCACTTTTTCATTCGCGAAGTTCTTTCGTTAGTAGAGTTTATTTTTGTTTCTTTTGGTCTTAAGCTTCTATCAACTATCTACACTGATACAAAAATGCAGGTTTTTCTTTGATTTCTCGACTATGTATGTTGGGGTAGGGATGATATGTCCATACCTTATAAACGTGTCGTTACTTCTTGGTGCAATCCTTTCATGGGGGATCATGTGGCCTATCATCGAGAAGAAGCGAGGCACCTGGTACGACGCTGATCTCCTACCCTCCAACTTCCATGGCCTCCAAGGTTACAAGGTATACATAAAAGTAAATTATTATTCAAAACACGTAATCAAAAGACAATGTTCAGACCGATTCAGTAGTCAGTTAAGTGTAAAAAAAGTTATCTTTTATATGTGTGTGTAATTCACAAATATTTCACGCAACATTAAATCTACCTCTATGATCTCATTTTCAAATAAATGCAGGTTTTCACGGCTATAGCCATAATCCTTGGAGATGGACTCTACAACTTTGTGAAAGTACTAGGAAAAACTGGATTCGCGTTGTATCGTCAAATAAAAAACAAAGAAGCACGAACTATTCTTCCGGTTGCTGCAGATGGTTCAACCCCAGATGATACGGTGGCTACATCTTTCGATGACCAACGTAGGACACAAGTCTTTATGAAAGACCAAATTCCAACATGGTTAGCTGTTGGAGGGTACGTGGGGATTGCTGCAATCGCCACAGTTACTCTCCCTCATATATTCAAGCCTCTTGAATGGTACTATGTTATTGTGATTTACATAATGGCTCCTGCGTTAGCGTTTTGTAACGCATACGGGTGCGGGCTTACCGACTGGTCGTTGGCATCAACTTACGGAAAGTTGGGTATATTTGTGATCGGGGCATGGGCCGGGGCATCACACGGTGGAGTATTGGCTGGCCTTGCTGCTTGTGGGGTTATGATGAACATAGTGTCAACAGCTGCAGACCTTATGCAGGATTTTAAAACTGGTTACTTGACTATGGCTTCACCACGATCAATGTTCGTGAGCCAAGTGATTGGGACTGCAATGGGGTGCGTCATTGCACCATGTGTGTTTTGGATATTTCATAGTGCATTCCCAGATATCGGTAAAACAGGATCCGAGTATCCAGCACCGTATGCTCTTGTGTACAGAAATCTAGCTATTTTGGGAGTTGAAGGATTTGGAGCACTTCCAAAGCATTGTTTATCACTTTGCTACGGGTTTTTTGCGGCCGCAATTCTTATAAATCTGGCTCGAGACAGTGCTCCCAAGAAATACGCTCGGTTTATTCCGATTCCTATGGCAATGGCAATTCCATTCTATATTGGTTCGTATTTTGCTGTTGACATGTGCATTGGGAGTTTGATTCTTTTCATATGGGAAAAGAGGAACAAAGCAGAAGCCGCCGCTTTTGGACCAGCGGTAGCTTCTGGTTTGATTTGTGGCGAGGGGATATGGTCCGTGCCAAAGGCCATACTAGCTTTGCTCAAGGTGGGCCCCCCAATTTGTATGAGGTTTTTATCGAGTGGAGGGAATGTAAAGCTTGACGGCTTTATAGCAACGCTAGGACGTTAGCTTCTTACGATGCATTTTCATTTGATACTCTTGTTGATCAGTACTTAATTTGTATGTTTTATGTTGGTTTTTATTAGTATTTGAATTGAATGTATGATCATATTGAATAATATGTAATTGTATGTATCATTAAAGGACTATCAAAATTGTTAACAAATGTATGAAATGAGTAGGAAACAGGGCTACTGCTACTCAGCTTCCAACTCATACATATCTATAACATGCAACTATGCTAAGATGTAAGAACAGAGCCCAAACTCCTAATTAGAATTCCCATTGCCCGTAATATACATACAACATTAGAAAATAAAAACTTATCTGTTAAGAAAAAAACTAATTGACAATGAAAAGCCTTCGATTATAAGCATATCTACTTGTCTTCATGGAGCGATTTTGGTCATCCTAGTTTGCTGCGGATAGAAGGGCACTTTGTGACCCATTCCCATCTTTAAGCAAGCTCCCAAACACAGGCTACATCGAAATTTCAGAAAAGAAACTTGAGTTGTATATAGTATAATGCAATTCATCATGTGCTAAATTTAAGGCACTAAATGAGATTTATTAAGCCACAAGTGTGCGTTAACTTATAGTAGAGGTGGCAAGATGGGTGGGTTGGGTAATGAGTCGAACTTAAATGCAGGTCGAAGAGCTGGGCAGAGTTGGATTGATCCGCTAACAGTTTATTCTGCCCATTACCTGAACCTTTTTTGTTATGAATAATTGCAAAAACAATACTATCAAAATTTTACAGTAAACACTAAAATCCATGAATAAAACCATTTAGAAGGCATCCACTAGAAACAAACTTACGACAGCTCTCAACCCCATTGACCTTTTACACCCATAATTTTTTTTTTATTTGACCCGTTTGAAATTAAACACACTCCAAATCAACCAATTCATGAGCATGAGCTAATGGGTTAATGTTGCCACACCTAATTTATAAGGTCATAGTAAGAAGTTTTGCCCACCACATGGATTTACATGTTCATATGTTCAAGGTTTAAACAAAATGGATTCATGATTTGAGTTCTGAACATTCTTCACGAATTTAATACGCTTAATGTACCAGATGATGTTCATAGTAATTTAATTAATTGATACACATTAAAGTATCTAATAAGAGTTGTTCTAGTTTATTAGAGTATTGTACCTCTTCATTATGGAAGTTCCCGAGGTAAAATGGCTCCTTCTCTCTAACCCCACCATTTGTAGATATGATCCTTTCAAGATCCTGACACGCAAATAACAATTATTCATGATACTCATCATAATACTAGTAAAACACTAGGTCAAATTAATAGCGTGGTCAAAGGTAATCAGAAACTAAATTAAACAATATTCAAATTAGATTACAATTTTTGGCAGTTGTACAAAGTTCATTAGATTACAGTATTGTACTTTAAGCTGCCTAACGATCTCGATAAAGATATGATAAGTTATTAGCTTTTACTAAATATAAATGTAGAAACTGATATACCTTCCCTGTCAAGATCTCAAACTCGAGCAATTCCTCAACAGTCTTCTCAAGAACAGTACGGTTGTTCCAAAGAATAGATTTTGCTTTTTCATATGCTAAATCATACATCTGCAATGAAACAGCACATCCATGTCAATTTTCATACTGTCAAAACTTATTTCTTGGTTTATATATGATTGTATTTAATTATATTTAAATAATCAGCCAATGCATCAACGTATTCCCCGCTTAGATGCTGAAACAAAACTTCTGAAGCAGCAACGGGCTTACCTTTTCAACTTTAGCTGCCATCTCGTACTCATGATTGTCTCCCATACTTAAAGCAGTCACCTGACATGTTAACAGAAGCACAAAACAGCCATCACATACAACGGAGTAATAAAGATGTAGATGCAACTTATTCCCCGCTATTCCAAAAGGTTTGCAATAAAGTAAGGGGTGTTTGAATTTGCATGTCGAATTGATTATCTTATTATTGTCATTTGAAGTTGTAATACCTTATTCTAAACAATCAGTTTCACACATGAAAAAATCGTATTTATCCCTTCTGTTGATAACCTAATTTGAAACTTTTATATCAATTTCATAAACTACTTATTTTTCACAAAATCGTAACTTGTCATTTTATCAATTAGTTTCTTAGATAGTTAATATTGGTCAAACATTTAATAATCAGATAATTAGAACCTCAAACAGTAGAAAGCATATATAAAGGCCTATTTTCTAAATTACGATTAATTTGAGCAGATAATCTAATTCTGATTATTCAATAAAACATATTTTCTTTCAAAACGCGCATCCAAACACCCTCAAAGTAAAAAAACACTAGAATCAAACCAATACCGCATTGCCATGGTGATAAACTATTGGACTGTCATCAGGTCCCCACCCATACTGAATCACCATTCTTGTAGCTATCTGTTATCAAGGAGCATATGGTCAAGTTTCGTATATTAAAAAGTCAGGTATAAAATGGCATAAGTTAGATTATGTAGATACCTCTTGTGCCTGCTTCAACTCAGATGAAGAAAGAATATTTTCTTCTCCAAATGGAAGCAGCATCTGTGATGCAACATAGGACCCAAAGCAGAATACAAGCTTCTTTTCAAAGTATGATCTGGATTCAACATTCCCAATCATCGATCCTTCTGTTTTAGCCTTTGTTATCTTTGTACACCCAATTCCCTGGAAGCAAAGAAAAGTTCACGGCCCAAAAAAAAAAAGAATCATAGGAGACAATTCAAGCACAAGAACTAAAAACTTGAGGTGGCATTTTTATACTCAGTTATAACAAATGGGTCGATCTGGGTTATGTTTTATTTCAAACGGGTCAAATGGCCAACAAAAAGATTTAGTCAAGAAAAAAAAATGGGTCAAAAGTGACCAAACTGTATTATATGCATACAACTTCCTAAAATTGCTCTAAGCAATCAAACTATTTTATCATTGTTATAACATGATTTTTATACTCATATTGAAAACACTAACCATATATAAATACATTAATATTTAACAAAAAGTTTTTCGAGCCAACCCTGCTTGCGCTGTACCAAAAACTACCCACTTTGACCCGTTAACCAACCAGCCCGACCTACCCATTTGGCTCCTCCACTAAAGATGCATACCTCCCAAGATAACGGCTCTAGCCATAAATTATCAACTACATCATAGTTTGGTAAAAGAGCAGCAATAAGTCCACGACCAGCAACCCATACAGCATGCGGAAACTTTGTCTCCCTCGTCCACTATTATTTCATAACCAGTAATATGAGACGAGAAATTCATATAAATTATATTTAAACTACTTGTCTATTTTAATTATTAAGCAGCAATATGCTTACATCAAGAGGAACATTTAGATATTCAATCCCATTTGTTATCTGACCGTATGGCTCCATTAAGTCAACCACATTTTGCAAATCCTCTCTGGTTAAAGTCAGACCAAGATGATTAACCAGCATTTTGCTCATCGTCTTTGCGAGTCTTGTCTTCCTCAACCATGTGGGGATGCTACTGCTGAAAGTCTGTGCAATAGTCATTATAAAGTGACATAATAACAATATAAAGCAAGCACACAAAAGAGCAAGCTAAAATCTTCGAAATGAATGTGGAAGAAAAAAACTATATACCACAATCCAGCTAGTATAGCCCAAGAGTTCATCTGTATCAAGATACTTGGTCCTAAATGCACTACCTTCCAAGGCCACCGGAACAAGTTTGAGTTCTACAGGCCGTAAAAGAGCTGTTTTCTCAGCCACCTGAACATAAAAAGTAACAAACGGTTCTAAAAAGGTTTTTTGCCAAAATTTTGGTTGCTGGGCCACCTTGATACCATAGGCCAAAAGCCTCCTGGTAGTTATATAAACGTTTAAATCAAAATAACCACCAGAGGAAATGCAATCGCGTACCTTCTGCCAATCAACAAAATCAATGAGATCAGGATCCATAGTTTCTTTTGCAGCAATCTGAAGTATTCTCTCCCTTTCAGCTTGTGTTGGTAGCTGAAGGTGGAATATTCTGTCCATCCGACCAGGACGCTGTAAAGCCTCATCAATTTGTTTGAGATTTCGAGTTGTAGCCATCAGAACTACCCCATCCTGTTTCTCAAACCTGCCAAAATGAAAATTAATCTTGTATTCATCAGTTATTCCGTTCCTAAATAAATGGATATGAATAGATATGAGAGTTACCCATCAAGTTCCACCAAAAGTTGATTGATAAAAGCCTCGTGATCCTGTTTTTTAGTATGTATAAACTTGCCTCGTACACCAGCAAAAAGGTCAAAGTCCTCCACAAATATGATCACAGGCGCCTATAAATGGATTCATATTGTTCAGGAATTGTTTAATAAATCTCCAATCTTGTATTTATTTTTTTCCCAATAGAATGACCTTCAATAACGAATGGACACAAAAGAAAGATGTGAGAGTATAACCAGATCTCGGGCTGTCTGAAACAGTTCTCTAACATTGGATGCACTCTGGCCAACCCATAAACCAGCTTCTAATTGTTGGGCCTTCACCTCCACAACTGGAACCTTAGCCTCTGCTGCTATAGCCAAAGCTAGTGCAGTTTTACCGGTTCCTCTCTCACCTACAATAAGAACTCCCTGCAATTGAAGTATGCATTTTAATATGCGGCGTATATTATGCTTTCAGAACTAAAACCGTATCAAAGTGTGAAGCTTATATCACGTGGTAATTAGCTATCGGAAGATCAAAAGGATAAGAACCAATAGCTCTTGTCATGTACAGACTCACTAACAACTTGAAACGCATGATTGGGAGCCACGTAGAAGATACAAGATGGATGGATCGGGTGGGTTGGGTAATCAGTTGATTGTATGGGTCGAAATGCACAGGTCGGATTGACCCGCGAACACTTCGTTTTTATAATAAATACTTACTTCATTATCTTTGACTCAAGTGGTATAAGAGGTTGTTTTCAATATTAAACAGACTATAGGTAACGTTCAACCTGCGTGACTCATTCGGCCCGTTTGACTAGTTCCCCTTTTAGCTAATTCTTTTTATATACATTATACCCCAATTTAACTCATGCAGAGTAAATGGGTCAAAATCACCATCTCTAGAGACAAAATATAGAGAAAGTAAATAAACAACACATTTCAGGTTATACATGAACGCATAAAATGAATCAGCACGCTTTCCAATAAATCCCGCCCTACTTTGGAGGTACGTCCTTGTGATTATAAAAGATAGAGGTCACTATATAATGTTTAAAGAAACAACATACCCGTGGGGCACGAGCACCCATTTCTTGGAAGGCACGAGGGTTTTGTAGAAATGCAACAACTTCATTAATTTCTTCCTTCATGAACTCTACACTTGCAAAGTCTTTCAAACGTATAGGCGGATTTTTCACTCTCTAAAAAATATAAAAGGCACAAATCAAACACGTTACTCCCAAGTAAAACATAAAGAGAACAAAAGTTTTGAGTTCAATTTTGAACCTTCATCTGATCAAAAGCATGGGTAATAGGATCGACACCTTCCTTCTTCTTAGCTTTGGCTCCCTTCAACCGAGCTGAGAAAAAATATTTCTGCGTAGCAACAAAATAACGACGTAATTTTTTTGGCATAAGTTTATTATTGAACCTGACATTGTAGAAGGCACTTTTAAAAACAAAGCTGTTAGATGGAAAGGAACTGCTAGAACAGACAGATCATACCAGCCTTCGCAGCTTCCTCATATTTGGATCTCTGCGTCTCACCCAAAATCCAGGAAGCCTGGGTGTTCTTTTCTTCAAAAAATGGAATATGTGGGATACCATATAAGCATATATAATGGCCCTAACTGCAAACATAAAATACCAATTGAACTCCTCATCTTCACGTTGGGCTTTAATTTCCTCTTCTGCCTCTGACTTCCAATTCAGATACTGTTTCATGGCTTCCGTCCTACCCAATTTAATCTTTACCTGTTAGCAAAGTTGTTCAACAACATAGCAGCATTAGGAGGTGCTTGAAAGAGATTATGTGATTTTGAATTGTTAAAATAAGATAATCAGCTGAAATAATTAGGATGCAAGAAATAGCATTTGGATGTGCTTTTACAGTTTGGAGGTAAAAGTTAGGTACTTGGTAACCTGAATGCTAAGGTCTGAAAGATCCTGATTATTTAAGCAGATATTAATACAGCAAATGACCAAAAAAGACGTACTTGTGAAAAAGAGACATAGATCTAATGAGATGAGAGTAACAGCCTCTCAAATTAGGTTAAAAGGAGTGATTAGGTAATTTTGTTCTACCCTTTGATATTCCGTTTCGTTGCAGATGGTATGAAAGTATAAACCTGATTGTTTGGCCTCTAAATAATTACAAGCAGAAGCAAAACATACAAACATTAAAAACTGATTAATCAGATAATGAGTCTCAAACCGCAAATCCAAACATCTTAATGCCAGATTTATTGGAAATTGTAACAAAATGTTATAAATATGTGAACAAGTTATATGAAAATTACCCTGGAAGGAACTACAAGCTCCAGAAAAGGACAAACGATTAGCACCATGATGTCTTTGTTTATATTTTGGACCCAATTAAAGATCCCATCAACAGTAGATACATCTCTAGCATTCCATAACCCAACTAACAACTGTCGTGAAAGACGCATAGGCAAGAGGAACTGCTGGCGGATGTCTAACTCTGTGAAAGGGATCCACATTAACTGTACAGAAGTTGGAACATTTGAAGCAAGCATCTTCAAATACAATCCGTCAACTCCTCCAAAGTCTTCAAACAGCATATCAAATTCCTGACATGCAACTTTAATCAAAATCAAAGATAAATATTTACCTGTCAAACGATTAGAAATGGCAAAAAGGGGTGGGCAGAGTAACTGGTCAAAACATGTAATCTTTTGGTATGAGCAGACAGTTTGACCCAAAACACCTTTTTTGTCCTAAATTTATATATAAATAATGGTGTGTGTATGTGTCTGTGAATAATCACTGTGTAAAACTACAATTATTATATCATTTCAATATCAATAATAGTATTATTTGAAAAAGATATTTTAGGAGGTTTTACGCATTATGAATACACTTTATGCGACATTCTACCTATTTGACCCTTAACCTTTCGGCCAAATTAATTATTTTACCCATTTGACCTTGACGACAGAACACCCGAATCCCAATCACAGGTAATTGGGTAGAAATAGCCACCTCTAAATATGATGCATAATCAGGATATCAATCATAGAATTACCTTCAAATCGACATAATACTCCTTGTCATCTCCCTTCATTGTAATATACATTGCAGCCCAGTCATGCCGGATCCTTGCATTTTCTAGAAGTTTCTGGGACACGGCATAAGGGACAGCTATAGGTTCCATTTCCCACCTATTTCTTTCTTCATTATACCAAGTCTTTGACAATACTCTATCACGGTCCAAAAGAATTCTTTCCTACAGCAACCAATCAATTTGTCATTATTCATCCTACAAATTTACTCAAAACTTCAATAATAAAATATTTTTACATTCAAAATTACGTGTTTATAGTATTTTTCATTTTTGAAATTCCTTACCTGTCTCTCAGCAACGTACTTTTTACCAAATTCAACATCTTCCAACACTTTTGTTTTAAGACCCTTCTTAGCTTCATCCCGCCATTTTTTCCATCCATGGAACAAACTAGCACGAGCAGCCTTTGGAACCACAACCTCTTTTTCTCCAAACATCCACTTCTTTTCAACTTCTGGATAACCCTTCAGAATCTCATCAACCTGACTGTTCAAAACATGTTTTTCTTCACCAAACCTTTTCATTTTTTTTCTAATGTTAGCTTCCAGATTTATCTGCATTTCTCTTGATTCGGCAAGTGCTTGCTTGACACGTCGACTGAATTCAATGGAATTCTGATCAAATGGAATTTCAATATCCTCATTTTCCACAACATTTGGGAGAATCATTTGCTCCCAGAATAGTTTTTGTGCAGTTTGCAGGTCTTTCTGAATCTCAGATTTAGAAAGCTTGGTAAGAGAGCTTTTAGGAACCCTGCAAATAATAATTAAACTTAACCACCAAAACATACATACACATACACACACTGCACATTGTATATGCACTCACACACAAAAATGCAGCTCCCGATATCATCAACCTAATATAAAATGTATATGCACCTTGCGTAAACATTATATAAAATCTTAAGCACTAAATACATACATTGTATTTGGAAAAAAAGAAAAAAAACAAAACAAAACAAAATGCAGCTCACGATATCGTTAACTGATTACATAATGTTTTACCTATCAGCATCTTTGCGCTTCATTTCCCTAACAAAATTCTCAACGAGGGCCATGCTTTCCCTCTTTATAAAACAGAGTTCCCTAACACCAATACTCAAAGCCATAGTCTCTTTAATCTCCATTTGATCTTCAATCTCACCAACTTCCTCCGAAACCTCCATAAACTCCTTTTCTTTGTTACTAATCACCTCATCCAACTCCACCACCGCCACATCCTTCACCCCACTTTTTTCCATAACCTTATCTTTCTCCCTCTTGGACTTCATCAAAGAACCAAGAATCTCACCTGCTTTCTTATCTAATTCCGTTTTCGTTCCCCTCAAAACACTCAACTCCCCATAAAGTCCACTCATTATCTCATCTTGCAATTCTTTCTTCTTCAATTTCACATCTTTTAATGCTACATCTACATTCTTTAAATCCCCATTGTTTGACCTAACTTCCTCTATAACCCTAACTAACACGGAAACAGTCTCAAGTAACCGCCTTGTATAACCCGAAAACTGATGATCTTTCGAATTACTCAATTCTTGTTTACTTTTGTTTCTTTTCAATTTCAAGATTTCACTTATAACTGGAGCAGCAATTGCTGGGTTTTGACAAAAACCTAAACTTGGACATAACCCAATTACAATCCAAAAAACTGTAACTGCAATCGGTTTTGAAATTTGTTTAATTACATTAGATGATAAAAAGGTCTTATCTGGATGCTGATTTATGGAATTTAGCTTGGTGGTGCTGTTTTTCTTGATATGTGATGAGTTAACAATGAAGGTTGTTTGAGAGTGCCGCCGGCACCGGCGACGGTGTTGGTGGTGATGTAGTGGTGGAAATTGACATAAATTGAAAGATTGGGGTTTAAGGAAAGGTGTGATGGGGTTAGGAGAAATTAGTGTGGAATTCATGGGAAAGAAATAAGGTTAGGGTTTCGTAATCTCATTCAACAAGAATTATTGATTTCATGAGTGAAATTTGGGATTTAGGAGAAGAAGGGTTTTAGCTAGTATTCCACAGGCATTTTGAAATGCAAAATACTGTGAAGAGAAATAGAGTGAGTGTTTTTTATGGGAAAGTGAGAGATAAGGAAAGAATGCATAGGTTAAGACAGGATGTTCAAAACCTTCTACCCAAATATAGAGAGATGCGATCAAATCAAAGCGACTCCTCTCACCGGTTATGTTTGTTGGTTCTAAAACCTTATTTTAACCATTTGTCTCTTTCACTACCAAAAAAGAACATGAATCATATCAAAAGGGTGATGATACAACAAATATTACTTATCATTAATAAATTTACATCTTTAGCTTAGCTAATATGATCACTATAAATATAATACTTGGAGCTTATAAACTATATAATCTTGTTCAACAATCGTATATGATATTTTAAATAATAATTGAGTTATTTGGGAATAACCTTGCGTACTTTCATTAAGTTATCGATTCAAGTCTCTTATATATATATATATATATACACACACACACACACACGCTAGGCCTTGAGTCCGTGCGATGCACGACCATTTATAAAATACAATTATAGTGATTTATAAGTTTAATTTTGTTAATTAAAAGACGTAGTTATCATTGAAAATGAAAATGATTAGTAAAGTAAATCAAACTATAATGGATGGAATTTTATTTATTTTTCAGTAATTGATACATCAAATATGATGTAGTATCCTCCTTTCCTTATAAACTATTGAAATTTAGGCATGTGTTCACCTCTCATGGTAACACTCATCTTGTCATCATGTGAATGATAAAAATAACAACCGTTAGTTTCAAAAATTATGTTAAATTTTAATACATTTGTTGAGCCCTTGCGATGCACGGTACTTCAAAAAATAAAATTAATCATATTTTTTTAAAGTTTTCAATTGTATTAATATTGTTAAAATTTTATTATTGAAACTCAATAGTAACATATACCAAAAGGTAATGAAAATAATCAATTTCATATATTTTATCAAAACTAATTTCCTTAATACATTATAGTTGATGATGAGAATACTAGATAATTGCAATGTAAGAGATATTAGCAAGAAAAATTAATTTATTTTATATGTAGGAAAAAAATCGTTATTTATTAAATGTAATGCAAAAATTTAGAAAGCTATTATAATAAAGTATAATAAAAATTGAATTAAAGCTCTTCACAAAATAGAATCTAATAGTTTGTTAGGAATTTACAATTTTGAAAAGCTTTAAGATGGGAGTGTTAGAAATTATGAAGAATTTTAAGAAAAAACTAATTTGATGATGTGACATCATTAGAAGACTATTAGGAAAATGTAAGTAAATGATGTGTCATTGCTAATTTAAGATGCAAGGAAAAAAAACTAATTTAATGATGTAGCATAATTAGGAGGCTATTACGAAAAGGTAAGTAGATGATGTGGCATTGTTAAAATGTAAAGAAAAATCTTTATTTTATATATATAAATAGATGTGCACGCACGCACGCGCATTCAATTATTTATGAATTAAATATATATAAAGTGTTACTCGTAGTTGTTAACTACTTAACTCTTATAAACTACATTTAAAATGTGAAATTAAATCCTTTTTTCTTCTTTTTGGAGAGATAATAGAGAGCAAGAATATGTAAAATGAAACTCACATTTTAACATTTGATGTATTTACTTATAAAACAACAACAATAATAATAATAATAATAATAAAAGAAAAATCATTTATTATTCCCAATCCAAAAATAAATAAAAACATTATTCATAACATACCTTTTGTAAATGTAGTAAAATAACAACACTTTTCGTAACCTATTTATTTACGTAAATATAGTATAAATAATGAAACTCACAATTTAAGATTTGATGTATCTACTTGTGAAAATAATAATAAAGAAAAGAAAAAAGTCATGTATTATTTCTAATCCAACAAAAAAAACACTATTATTATCCTATTCATTTACCTTTGGTAAAGTAGTAGTATAGAAAATATGAATGCACATAAAAAATTGTAGTGTGTATCAAGGTGTATCACAAATATAAATTATCTATCAAATAGTTTTTCTTTAAAAAGAATAAAAATTTAATCTCATAGCTTTGAATTGTATATTTGAAGAAATAATAGTCACGATTTGAATTGTACGGTTGAGTAAAATTAGAATATAACAGTAAGTTAAAACACTTTTTACATGGAAACTTGACACTTTTGTTTTGGTTTAATATTAGTGTGCTATTTTCAAAAAAATAAAAGGAAAAACTCTTCCAAAGTAGAATTACTCCACATGTGAGCTTGATTCTTCGCAATTGTTTTACCAAATCATTTAATACAAATAACTATTCAATATTTCAATTTGAATAATTATTCACTATCTAGAAAATTTAACTTAAAAATATTATTTTAGAGAATTTTATTTATGGAACCTTAACATAGATCAAACAATTTTGGCATATATTTAAATTTCATTTTTCTAAAAATATTCAAATTCAAGAAAACATAAAAAAATATAATATGCGATAAAAGAAAATTATTGTAATTTGCTATTAACAACATTTAGGTCTAGTTTTACTTTGACATTATTTAATTATAAAAGAGTTATTGTAGAATCATTTCTTATAGTAGGAATCGTAAGAACAATCTTTTTCATTTTTAATTTCATCATGTGTACACTTTTTGCAAAATAAATAATACCAATATTATTAAAAAAATCTTATTCTCTTAGATATGAAATTGATCTATAATATATATATATATATATATATATATATATATATATATATGATACACAATTTAAAGTCGTGTATCACAACCTTTTGGTGTGATACTGTGATATACACTAAATTTTTTATAATGTGTATCATATTTTAAAATTTTTTTTATCTCATCTTAAATAACATAAAATTCTTATAATTTTATAATTTTCTATCAAAAAATTAGGTAATAATAAATTAAAAATAAAAATATGCGTACCGTTTCCACCACAAGAAGTGTTCATATTTGAACATTTCCTTATGTAATTATTATAATTAAGATTGATTTTAATTCTTAATAATGTAGAAATTCAATATTTTTATTAAGAGTTTACTAACAAACTTTTTTAATAAAAGAGTGATTATTGAGTTTTTAAAACATTAAATTAATACTTAATTAATTAATTTTTTGTAACAAACATTAACTTTCCCCTTAACAAATAAATCACACTGAAAATCATAATTTGTAAATTTAGAACATAGTACACCTATCTAACTATCTTTGTCGCTCTAATCAAAGGGGCGTACTATTTGCACACCCCTATTTACTGATTCCACACCCCCTACCTGTAACACCCTCCACTTTCTAAATATCATTTTATATTCGAAATATCGGAAGCGTCTGGTCAAAATAAACTTTTACTATGCTAAAGTTATATCGTTTAAAAACATAAAACATACATCAGTTTGGGTGTTATACAGTACAAATCTCATCATTATGTATCAAAACAAAATCAGAGTAGCTGGTCGTCAAACATCCCATTAAACCAAAAGCTTCTTGCCCATCAATTAATCAAACATTAACCTGCAAGAAGTAGGGTGGTGGGATTAGCACACGACTAAGTGAGAAGAACTGTAACCAACAGTCTAACTCATAAATAACAAATCTGTTTACAGCGAATAATCGTAAACACACAACGTCAAAGAGGACCGGTGGTTCCTGAGGTATCCTCCAAGGAACTCTTAAAATCAACTGCAGGCCAATACAGTGATTAACCGATAGCTTGTTACTATCTTCACCAACAACAGTTCCTATCAACTATGTGTATAAGGAACCCCTGTTTGGCCAAACAATAGTAACTAAGCCCAACCAGTGTTGACCTCTGAATATACATATCACATATGCCCAATGGCCAAATATCACATAATCCATAATCATCATGGATAATATAAACAACCCAGACTAAACAGTCTATCAACAGTAGTATTACATTACCCGTTGTAACCAAACATGTTACAACTGAATCACACTGAGGATCACAGATCCACTCACCTGTTGGTCTCAGTCCCACAACTCAGAAATCTAATATCACTGAGTCTTCTGCTAATCTGAGAATACAACAAATAATGAGTTAGATAACTTCCATAACAGACTCATTCTTATCACAAAGTCATAAACAGTATTAGCTACCACATTTGAACATTCAGTGGAAACTAACTTCCAACAGTAGTAACTGCTTTATTTATGAAAGTCTAAGTATAAATTCAACTAACAATGTTAATTACATAAACAGTGGAAACTACTTACAATTCTTAACTAACAGTGTTAATTACATAAACAGTGGAAACTACTTACAATTCTTAACTAACAGTGTTAATTGCATAAACAGTGGAAACTACTTACAATTCTTAACTAACAGTGTTAATTACATAAACAGTGGAAACTACTTACAATTCTTAACTAACAGTGGTAACTGCTTCACAATCAAGTTCTGCTAACTGAGTTCATCTTCAAGCTGCGAAGTTCGCTGCTGAACCCAGAAATTCGAACTGAATTCTTTCAAAACTCACGAATTTGACTTCCTATCATTCAAATAAGCTTTCTAACAACTTATATGCATCAAATAACATCATATAACATCTTTTAAGCTTAAAATTCATATCAATTCGAGAATTTGCTAATTTCATCAAAATACAATTATAAACATCAAATACTTACAGGAACAGAGTGATGATGAGGATGTTACTGGAATTCGTTTTTGTAACAAGAGGGTGATTATTCTACTGTTTTAAGATTTCACAGAAGGTTTCTTTCAATTTTTGGGATTTCAAGTCGGTTCGCAGGAATGTTTAAGAAGTGTGTATATTTGTGTAGAAGAATTGAGAAAGTATGTATATATATATTAATCTAACCCAATACCATTATAATTTTAGTTCCCTTCTTAATCTATTATCGGGAACCTAAAACCATTTTGTGAAAACCAATTATTCTACTTTACCGTCAACTAATTCGGTTTAAAACAATGAATTATTTATTAGTCACAATAACTCAATTAATCTCTTGACTAATATTATCAAATAAACATAACATATCAAATATTCCTAACACATTAAATAATAAATTTAAAGTTAGAAATTTACCCGGATTACTAGGCCCTTAGGGTGGATGTTACACTACCCCCATCAAATCATTTTTTTTTTGTTTTTTATCCAAATTACTAATTGCACACTCTCCCTAACTATCAAATCGATTTTCATAATTTTGTTTTAATATTTTTAAGGGATTAATATTTTATAAAAAGAATACGTTTTTATAAAAATAATATGTTTTTATAAAAAAAATATGTTTTAAAATGTTTTTTACTAATTTTTTTTATAAATAAACATTATTACTTAAAAAAATGTTTTTAAGACATAAATTTGTTTTTCAAAAAAAAGGAATGGTTGATTTTTAAGACATAAATTTAATAAAAATGTAGTCGATTAACTAATGAATGGTTGAAAAAAAAAATTCAAAACATAAATTGCTTTATATAATAAAAATCATCTTTTATAAATATTTCATAATTTTTATAAAAATTTATATTCTATAAATAATTGAAAAGGCTACAAGACGAAATAGACAAAAAACAAAAAAACAAAACATTTAATTGATTTGACGGGGAGTGCGTTCGGGAATAGAAGGGTGTGCAAATAGAATTGGCCTAATTAAAAGGTAATTTCAGTATATATATTTTCATTTATCATAGATATAATGAGTCTTGAAGCATAGCCTATAGTTTGTTGCACACAAGTGGTGCATGACCGATGCATTCGGCCAAAAAAATCAAAGGCACCAAAAAATTAAATGAAGCAATGGCTTCAATCTTATCTGATATTGTTTCTCAAATGGCTCAAGATGTAAGTGGTTGTTCATTGCAGATATGTAATATCTCAACTGCAGATATGTAATATCTTTTTAGCAAGTGAATAGTGTTATCTCAACTTATACTATTAGAAAAATTATTGCCTTCTAGAGCAAAATATTGCAGTTAAAAGAAAAGTTGTGTCAAAATTTTGCAAATGTTACGGTGTGAGTAATTGTTTATGGCATTTTGAGTAGTCAACTTCATGTTTTTCTTTTCACAGTTTACACATACATTATTATTGACAACATCATGAATTCCATACATATTTTTAGTGTCGCACATAGTCGTTTTCATGTTTGTTTACTTATTGTATTGAATACTATAATTATAAAAATAAAATCATATATGGAAATACATCTCACACAAAAATTGATATACTCTTTTATCTTGAAAACTTCAAATTATTAATTATAAAATTAACAAATTCAAATGTAGCTGCCCGCGTTGTCGCGGGTCTTCACCTAGTAATTTAATAATAAGTAAATAAACGTAAAGAATAGCAGGTAAGAATACCCAATATAACCTAGCCTCATAAACCCTATTTTTTATAATGTGTATCATATTTTGTTAAAAAAAATTATCTCATCTTAAATAACATAAAATTCTAATAATTTTTATATAATTGTTTTATCAAAAAAATTAGGTAATCACCATAAAAATATGGGTACCGTTTTCACCATAAAAAGTGTTCATATTTGAACCTTCTCTTATGTAATTACTATAATTAAGATTAAGATTGATTTTAATTCTTAATAATGTAGAAATTCAATATTTTTAGTAAGATTTTACTTACAATTTTTTTTTTTTAATAATAGAGTGATTATTGAATTAATTAATTGTTTGTAAAAAACATTAACTTTCCCCTTAACAAATAAATCACGCCGAAAATCATAATTTGTAAATTTAGAATATAGTAACACCTTTCCAACTAACATTAAAATTTATTTATAGACCGGCATAAGATTGTGATTATAAGTTATTTTATGTATAATAATAATAATAATAATTTTTAAGAATAAAAAATATACTTTTTTTTTAAATTTTTTAATAATAATAAAATAAACGTCAAGAATAGCGTGCAAGAATACCCAATATAACCTAGCCTCATAAACCCTAAGATATACACGCACGTTTTTCTTCCCAGAATTCTATCTAGGGTTTGTTTACATCGGAACCCTAAAACCAAAAACCACAAAATCTCTATAATGGCGGGAACGTCAGTGGTGCCGGCGAACAGGGGACGGCGGAATACGATGGTGGACGACGAGAAGCTGGTGTTCGAAACATCACGCGGAGTGGAACCAATCATGAGTTTTGATCAGATGGGAATCAAAGACGATTTGCTTCGTGGAATTTATCAACACGGATTTGAGAAACCATCAGCAATTCAACAACGAGCTGTTCGTCCGATTATTGAAGGACGTGACGTCATCGCTCAGGCTCAATCTGGTACCGGAAAAACGTCAATGATTGCACTTACTGTTTGCCAGATTGTTGATACTTCTTCCAGAGAGTATGTTCCTTTATCTAATCTGTTTATTGATGACTATTGTGGAATTGAAGTTATAGTTTTGTGTTGTTAGGGTTAGGTTTGAAGCTATTTGTGTCTTTCTTATGCCGAGGTGAAAATTGACTATTTTAACCTGCTGAATGAATCAATTTTTTTTTCTTGGTGTGTGGTGTGAACAATTTGGAAGTTTGAATGATATTAATTAGAGAATTAATCATTTTTATTGTGATGAACTTTAAGAACAGCCTTAAAACATGAACTGTAGGTATGATTGAACCCTATTGTAATTGCTAATGTTGATCTGTTATGCAAGTAATATCATGTAAACAGTCAAAGCTTGCAACTATAAAGGTTAATTTTATTGTAATTGCTAATGTTGATTTGATATGAATATTTTTTCATTTCACATTGTGGAGCTGTTATCCATGGCTGTATAAAACAGCTGATGTATTTAGAGTACTTTAAACATGAGACACCATCATTTTGCCAGTTAAAGAAAAGCTGATATGTGACCAACTATTGTTTACACTTTGTAATTAGTACCTAGTGTAAGACCTGATGTTTTAGCAATTAGCATAGAAGCAGTACATAGTGTTAGTTGGACAGAATCATTGAATCACCGTTGATTACTTCTTGTTGTTTAACGAAAGTTTAGTTCTTATAACTCTGAATGTGTCATTGATGTACAAGCTTACTTCGGAAAGTTAAGTAGTCAATCCATATTTAAAAATGGCAAAATCGTCGAACCAAGATTAAAGATGGCATTACCTAGATAGTAATTTAAAAGACTGATGTGTCTGCATAGAAACAGAGTTGAAAAACGTGATATGTATTTAACATAATGAATTTGTTTTATAAGTTTTGATATAATTGTCTAGGATTAGACAAAATTAGTTACTTATTAAAACTAATATAATCTAAATCGAAATCTATAGGAATTACAAATATACAGACTAATAATGATAGAAATTAGCAGCGGCAGACGTAAAATTTGGAGAAATTTAAAATGGGGATCTACAATAGGGTCAGTGGTATTAGATGCTTGGATTTTGGTGAAAATTGGGGTCTATGTGAATAATTAATCGCATAGTTTGCACTGTAGCCATGGGGTTAAAAATCTGTGGACTTATAACCATGGAGAGGGGCAGGGGGTATTAATGGAGGCGCAAATGCGATGGATGAGGAGATGATGGTGGGTGGTTTACGGGTTGGCTGTTTATCGTTGGGCACGTACATGATCTGGGGAAGAACTAAGAAGTCCCTTGAAGGTCATATTGAAAAAATGTCAGCTGAATGTAGAAGCCAGGGGTTTGGAGGCTCAGGGAATAAGTTACCTGCTCATCTTGCTAAGTAATTAAATTATAAACAAACACTTCTATTTAGCTGAGCGAATAACTCATAAACAAACAGTCACTTAGGCATGCATCTATTAGGAAGATCCGTCCATGACTTCAACGAGGCTATATACTGTGGTACCATTATACAAAAGCACCCAAAAAAATTGTTTGAACTTTGAACCGATTCCTATAGCGAATTGTGGGTAAATACCACTTCGTTTGAATCATGGCTCTAATCTTATCCGAAATTGGGGCTTTGTGTTTTGCTAACTACTGGATTATATTGATGTTTTTCCTTTTGTTGTTGATCCTATAATTGGGAAATATGATTATTTGTTCCGCTTTTTGTTTTTCCTGGGTGTATGGTTTTATTTGTCAATTTTTGATCCTCATCCACAGGGTCCAAGCTTTGATTTTGTCACCTACAAGAGAGCTTGCAGCTCAGACAGAGAAACAGATACTGGCTATTGGTGATTTTATCAGTATCCAAGCCCATGCCTGCATTGGTGGAAAAAGTGTCGGGGAAGACATTAGAAAGTTGGAAAATGGAGTCCATGTTGTTTCTGGGACACCGGGCAGAGTCTGCGACATGATCAAGAGGAGAACACTGCGAACTAGAAACATTAAATTACTAATTCTTGTGAGTTATATTAACATTTTTAATTAACTAGATTAATTCTTATACTTCTAAATTTTGCCACTTCTGTTTTGGATATAATCTATTTATTGATGCCTTTTAATGTTTTTATCTTTAACAGGATGAATCTGATGAAATGTTGAGCAGAGGTTTTAAGGATCAAATTTATGATGTCTACCGATACCTTCCACCAGAGCTTCAGGTGATCTACATTTATCTCCTTTTCACCCTCACTAGTCACCTGTTCATCTCTACTACAATGATATGGTACAAATACAATACGATTCATTGTAGGTAGCACTAGGACAGGTCTTGTTAGGATCGAAGCTGATGTTTGGGAGGAAAATAACAATGCTTATGTTAAGTTTGATGTGTAATATACCAACATGATAAGGATATATGGTTATTCTCTTATTCTAATAGAAGATGGTTAATGATGAGTAAATGATTTTAAGTTGATGAAAGGCAATAGAATTGGAAGAAGCAAACCGGACACTCAATTACTCTCAAATGTTTTGTTCAACTCCCTTGACCACGTATTTCGTGACTATGTACAGCAATTAAATTTTGTGTTATTGTTTGTTTATGTCCAAGTTTGAGCGAACCTTATTTCCTTGTCTCTTTTTCTTAATATGTGTTGTATTTTCCGTATAGCATTTGTCATAATAAAATTTATGATCAATAACTCTCTGTAGTGTCCGCTTAGAGTTTTGGCGTGTCGACATTAAGTTGAAAGTTACATGTTCGCTTTCAGTCATCAGTCGTCACTATTTCATAGTAATAACATGCATCGTTGTTGCAGGTTTGTTTGGTGTCTGCTACCCTTCCTAATGAAATATTGGAGATGACCAGCAAATTCATGACTGATCCTGTTCGAATCCTTGTAAAACGTGATGAATTGACTCTTGAGGTAAGACATATACTCTTCTTTCTTTATTAATAATTATACTGTCGGACAAGATCCAATTGTTTTAGCTCACATATTTTATTATGGCAGGGAATAAAACAATTCTTCGTTGCTGTAGAGAGAGAAAATTGGAAGTTTGATACTCTCTGTGATCTCTATGATACTCTTACAATCACTCAGGCTGTAATTTTTTGCAACACAAAGCGAAAGGTAACATGTGTTTATTATGTTTATCTATTTCTCATATCATGAAAAATATTGAAATATGTTATCTGTTTAGTGCGATGAAAGTAATACGCTACAACCATTTGGGCTCTCAATTGTCCTTTTTAACAATCAACTTTCAGCAATTCTTGATTTGATCTACTTTTCAATAATAATTCGGCTCGAAACTTAACTTTTCTTACTTTGTATGGGTGTAGGTGGATTGGTTAACTGAGAAGATGCGTGAGAACAACTTTACTGTATCGGCAATGCATGGAGACATGCCTCAGAAGGAGAGAGATGCAATTATGGAAGAGTTCCGATCAGGTGTTACACGTGTCCTGATTACCACGGATGTCTGGGCCAGAGGATTGGATGTTCAACAGGTAAGACGACACATTTATCTTTTCATATCAAAGTGATGTTAGCTATGTAAAGCTCGTGCATATGTGTTTATTTCACTTGATTTGAATTACGGAAATTCTGATCTTTAAATTTTAATGTGAATGTATAGATGCCATATGATTTATTCTTTTATGCTCTGTTTTAGGTATCCCTGGTGATTAATTATGACCTCCCAAATAACCGAGAACTCTACATTCATCGTATTGGTCGATCTGGTCGTTTTGGACGAAAGGTAATTAAGATTTTTTTTTCCTTGAGGATCTCTTTAAACAATATCCTGATCTCCACAATGAAATACTTCTTGGAAATGATAGGGACGGATTTTTTTTTACTTTACATGATATATATATATTTATTACATAGTCAGGTGTCACAACATCCACTTTATTTGTTATCTGGAGTGGCTCCGAGTTGGCGTTATATTTCTTTACTTAATATTTTTTATAAACATGTTTTCTAGGACTCAGTTATCTGAAATCCTGTTTTTAACCGTTTTGCAGGGTGTTGCTATCAACTTCGTGAAAACTGATGATATCAAGATTCTGAGAGACATAGAGCAGTACTACAGTACCCAGATTGATGAAATGCCAATGAACGTGGCGGACTTGATATAAATGCTGGAAGAAGTTTGAAAAAGCTTGGTGTTGAATTGTGGCTTGTTTTGCTGATGTACTGATGAGAATTTCGTTTCCTGGTTTTGAGTAATGAGAGAATCTGTGATACTGCGTAACTTTATGTCGTTTTGATTGTTAATTGTGGGCTTGAAGGATGATCCCAAATTGTTTTCTTATTGTAGGGTAGGCATGTTGTTATTCAAGAAAGTTTGTGACTTTGTTTTGTGAATATAGGAATATTTTTATCCAGATGTCTTGACAAATTGAAGTTGATTTGAAACATCTTGTAGTCATTTCTGCTAGTATTTGTTGTTTTTACTGGTCATTCTGTTTTTTTATCGTTTCGGTTACATTAATAATGTTCTTTTTTCTAATAGTTTGTTGAAAAAATTAGTAGGGTATTTATGAATCGGAAGTTTGAATTGGTGTTTTACTGTTGCATAATAGTTATTTATTTTCTATAAGTGATGTACTTTCAAGTAAAATAAATACTTCAATAAGCTTCACTACTGCATAATACTTTTGACATGATTGTTGTTTTTAAGTTGACTTTTCGCCTAATGTATTATTACACTTTAGATAAATATAAGATTAAGCGTAAAAGTGACAACTTTAATACTCTTTCGTCACAATTTAATTGTCCATTACACAATTGCACTGTTCAT
This sequence comes from Gnaphalium uliginosum, assembly GCA_963930675.1. Taxonomy (NCBI): domain Eukaryota; kingdom Viridiplantae; phylum Streptophyta; class Magnoliopsida; order Asterales; family Asteraceae; genus Gnaphalium; species Gnaphalium uliginosum. Next base: position 36,290,746 of record OZ005685.1, read on the forward strand.
TACACAATTGTACACAATTTAACAAAAGTACAATGATTAAAGTGTTAACCAGTTAGATTTCATTCTCACCCACTTAAACCTTTTTTGATTGGTTAAAATTACAAGTGGGCAATTAATTTTGTGATATTCAAAAAAGGAAACATGAACTATTAATTTCGGACGGAGGGAATATCTTGATACTAAATTTTAATTAGGTATTAGTAATACTTTAAATGGTAATTGGTTATTTTGTGCCGTTAGATTGTATGCTTTACAAGTTTCACCAAGTTAAATCTTGATTAAATTCCATTTTATATTTTACTTTATTCTTTTTATAAGTTTTTGCTTAAATAAAATCCATTGAACGCAAAACACCTGAAATTGATATACCAAGAGATCAAACTTTCAAAAGTAAAACTCATGGTTACAAAATTTTTAAACAAATGCTAAATTGAAGGCAAACTAAAGTTTCATCACGATATTTTTTTTTTGGGAACTAATATGGACAATGTAAGCCGAACATATAAAAGATTTAGATTTTAGAGTGCAGATCATGTAATAAAAATACTAATCTACAATATAACTTGTTTATATATATCTCAACATTTTTAAATAAATTATTAATTTAAAATATAACAATTTGCTAATGAGAGATTACTGAATTACCATAGTGTATTAGTGCCTGTTCTTCAGGTTTTGTGTCCAAATTAAGCTTATAACTAAAATGTTATTAATACGATTATTAAAAAAATAAAATAAGTAAATAATAATCTATTCATTACACAGGATCTGAACATTTTTTTTATATATAAAATGGGAAAAAACATCACTATTAATTGATTCGCATGCACGGAAATACGAAATTTAGGTTTCTTTTAAATCAAGTTTACAAAGAAATACACAAGCGCGTGTACAACAAATCACCCATTAAATATTTAAATTATCCAACAATAATAATTTTTATGTAATCATTACTTACTCTTTTATTTATATAAAAAAAATCTTCTTTTTTAAAAATAAGGAAACTATAGATACATATAGATACACACACGGAGCCTTGGTATGCAAGAAACCGATAACTACTAAACAAGATTTTGTTTCCTTTTTTCAACTAATATTTTCTTTATTATTACTCCTCTGTTTCCATATCACACTACGACTCTAATTAACCTAAATTCATCGAATTGATTATAAATACTACCCACTTCATCTATTTTTTCTCCATTCTCACAACACATACTGCAAACACACACACACACACACATACAGATTGCAGCAATGACTATAGAGATGAAGAAAACCAACAGAAAACGAAGTGATAATTCTATGAAAATGCTGGTCGGCAAGATTAAGGAAAACTCTGGTTTTCGTGATGGGTATGATTGTAAGACATGTGGGAAGATTTTTGATACTTATCAAGCGCTGGGTGGGCATCAGGGGATTCATAGAAAGACGGTTAAATTGAGTGAAAGTGATGAAGAAGATGCATGGATGCAGTTTACACTTGCTGTAGGTGGTGGTGTTTCAAGAAAGTTGTCGTCTTTAGGGTTGCATAAATGTAAGTTGTGCAAGAAAGAGTTTGAAACTGGGCAGGCGTTGGGTGGCCATATGAGGCGTCACAGGGACGAAAAATATTTAGATAAGACTGAAGAAACAGGGAGTGATTTGACGGTGGAAGTATGGCAACCGACTGCAGAGGAAGTCGAACGGGACAAAGTCAGAAGAGATTTGGTTTCTGCATCGAAAGAGTTTCGACTTTGGTTTGATTAGTTTTTTAGTAATGGTAAAGAAGAAAGATTGGGAGGATTTTTGAGAAGTATTTTGGGTAAAAATTGAATCATATTGGGGTTCAGTTTAATGTGAAGTTTTGTTTAGTTTTTGTTAATATGATCTTTTCGGAATTAGAATGTAAAGAACAATCTTGCGAATTATGATTTATTTGATTTATGTGTTTTCTTGTTTTGTTTATGAACAATTTTTTAACAGTAACTTTTGTGATGATGATAAATTAAATTAAATTAAATTAAATAATAATAAGATAATAAGTATATTGTTATTGTTGGCAATACTGCAACTTAAGTGTCTGTAAATTACCAGAATAGCATATTGTTAATAGTAATAAACGTATAACAATAATATTAGACGTAATGAGTGAAGCAAAAGGTGAAATCAGAATACAGTACAGATAATAAATTTAAAAAGAAAAAGAAAAAAGAATAATAAATATATTGTTACTATCGGCAGTACTGCTACTTAAACTGTCTGTAAATTAGCAGATTTTTTTTTTCTGCAACTAAATCTTGCAAGTTATCACAAATAAAGTATGTCTTAGTTATGTTTTGTAGCATTATATATATATATATATATATATATATATATATATATATATATATATATATATATATATATATATATATATATATATATATATTAGTTAGGGTGGGACCAGGAGAGAAGTAAAAAAATGGGGAAAGAGGGAAACTATTCCTAGCCATCAACGCGGTGGCAAAATTGTAAATAACTCAAAAAAATTTAAGAATATTAATATTCATTTGGAAAGAATGTTAATCAAAATTACAACTTAATATTTTTAAACATTCTTTTACGATGAATGTTAACTCGTATACATTATTATACACTGATGAATGTTAAGTTATTTCGTTCAACAATATATAAAAACATATATAAGTTAATATTCATCATAAATATTGTTTACGAATATTAATTGTAATTTTGATCAACATTCATTCCAAATGAATGTTAATGTTCTAATTTTTTTATTTTTTTTTGTGAAATTCGATGGTTAATGACGACTATAATTAAATTAATTAATTGTTTATAAGTTTTGTATGTTGAAATTCGTTTAATTTTATTGTATTCATTGGTGAATCAATCAAAAGTTATACCCAAAATTCTTAATATTTGATGAATATGAATTATGACAAATTGAAGATATGTATAATGTCTTTGATGAATTTGAAATTTATAATGTTTTGATTGATTTACATGCTTTATTTTGAATTTTAAACAAAAATTGATGAAATGGGTAGTGTATATGAGTTGGAGAAGATACAAAGAAATGTGTGGTTGAGGTTTGCTTCCCTCATTCGCTCAAATTTTGAGCTTCCCTTTTGATCCTTCCCCTATATACCTATATATAGGTGTATATATATATATACACCTATATATAGGTGTATATATATATATACCTATATATATATATATATATATATATATATATATATATATATATATATATAGGGTTAGGTTCAAACGAGAACTGTAACACCCCAAGATCTCCAAATTTTAAAGATTGATAAATTGTTCTCTGAGTTGCGACACTAGCAGAAGTGTCACAGGTAGCGACACTACGTCTGGTGCGACACTAGCTGTAGTGTCGCACTAACGGCTGAGATGACGATATGCAGGGGTTAAATGTGTAATTTGAGGTATTAAAACCCCAATTAGTATTCTAAAACTTTCCAGAACGAATATACTATTGTGTGTGTATTTGGATGTCTAGAGAGAGAGAGAGAGAAGGAGATTATAAAGAAATCAAAAGTTAATTAAGGATTTAATTCTCAAAGTGTTCCCAATCCATTCAAGGTAAGAATTTAAACTTCCTGTTGATTTTGAGAAGTGGTATCTATGTGAATTATTGGGTTATTAAGTGTGTAATTATAATGTTTTGATGTGAAGAAATTTGGGGCAAAAATTTTGTGTTTATTGGAGTAAGTTTTGAACGAGTTTTGAGTAAATCGTGTGTGTTAATCATCTACAGAGGCCTTGTTAAATTAAGGGTTTAAAGGTTACCTAGAAATCTGCAAAAATTCGAAACGTACTGCTGTTTTGTTCGTCATTGCGACACTAAGGGTTAGTGTCGCAGTAACGTGTTTCTATTGTTAATGTTAATACTGCCAGTTACTACTGCTTGTTGTTGCGACACTAAGAGTTAGTGTCACAGCAAGTGTCGCATTATTTCTACTGTTGTTACTACTGCTGTAGTTGTAGCGACACTAGGAGTGAGTGTCGCAAGGAGTGTCGCAGTGGTATATTGTGCGACACTTATACGAGTGTCGCCTTTATGTGTAGCGACACTAAAGGGGAGTGTCGCATGGGTTGAATCAAAAAATGAAGATTTGTTAATTATAAACAGAGTTAATTACATACATATACTTCGACAGGTATTTCTCGTAGCAGGGCAGAAATAACTAGACGTCGTACTCGAGGTAAGTAATAGGAAGGAGAAACAAGAGTTTACTTATTTAATTTAAATAATTATTTTTTTGTTAAGAAGTTCTATTGAAAAAATAATTACTTAAATCACGTGTGTGGTTAAATAATTGTTATCCTGAGTGAACAATTGAGCCACTGAGTGTATATTGATTTGCTGAATGTGCCAATTGACTGAGTGAACAATTGAGCCACTGAGTGTATGTTGATTTGTTGAATGTGCCAATTGACTGAGTGAACAATTGAGCCACTGAGTGTATGTTGATTTGATGAATATGCCAATTGACTGAGTGAACAATTGAGCCACTGAGTGTAAGTTGATTTGTTGAATGTGCCAATTAACTGAGTGATTAATTGAGCACTTATTTATTGAGGCTTGAGATGCCAGGCTTGAGTAGCCATTGAGTATATTTACTAAACTCGGGGAGTTAGGCTCGTAGAGCCATGTGAAATTATTTGAGATGTGATATCTGAGAATGACTTTATAATACTTTACCTTTCCATTACTTACTAAGCGTTAAGCTTACGTATATTGTGTGTGCCGTGTTGATAGGTACATCAAGCGGGATTAAGGGTGAAAGTACGGGAAAACGACTTGAAGGTTGCTAATGGTGGAACTTACTATACCCATATAGTAAGTTAATATATCTCATAAATCATGCTCTGGAAACGAAGATTTTGAGAAAGTCGAAAAGCTTGTGTACACTAAATGTTTTGTAAAACAATGTTGATGTTTGAATGTGCGATTATGATAATGTGAATGAATTTATTTTGTGAAATGGAATTGTGTAAAAAAAATAAAAAAAAAATGGGACGTTACAAGTTGGTATCAGAGCCAGGTTTAAGAGATTCGGGTATTCATCATTAGGGGTACTTGAACTTAGACCTAGAGATGAGTCTAATGAGCATGATTAAAGACTGTTGAGTATCATGAGTTGATATTTGAGAAAATTTTATAAATTATGAGATTCGCTGATTGAGTAATTGTCTTGGTAATGTATGAATATTATGTAATAACGATTACGTCTGGCCAACGTAATAATTATTACATGAACTCATACGGAGCCACGACTGTTACATGATGTTAAAGAGATTGAGTTGAAATTTAAAGAGAATATGGAGAGATAGACTATTATATAATGAGAATTTTAGTTTTTATCTAATTGATTTGGTGATAAACCCTTTCAGTATAATATGGGTGAATGAAGTGAAAAAGATTACAATGAGCACAATACAGAGAGCTCTGGACAAGAGCATGTGATGAATTTGATGTCCATGACTACGGACGAGATAAAAGAGTTTATAACTGAAGAAGTTGCTTTGGCACAAGAGAGGTCTCTTCCGTATTTATTGGAAAGAATTACTGAAACTGTCAGAGATGTTCTGGTAGAAGAGTTACAAAGGAGGGATGCAGAGGGATCCGGAAAGAAGGATAAAACGATAGAAGAGAAAAAGAAAGTGAGTTATAAAGACTTTGTGACGTGTAAACCTCCAGAGTTTGAAGGAGAAACAGATCCGATTAAATGTTATCGTTGGATTTCTGAAGTTGAGGCAGCGTTTGCCATTTCTGAGTGTCCTGATAAACTGAAGGTAGTATATGGTGCCAGCTTGTTGAAGGCACGAGCAAAAGAATGGTGGGACGTTTAGCGTCAAGCTATGGGGGAGGAACGTACTAATAATGTGTCCTAGAAAGAATTTAAAGATATGTTTGTGATAGCTTACTCTCCGGAAGCCGAGTTGACTAAGCTTCGCCGAGAATTTTTATTTATGAAGCAACCACAGAGACAGTGAATGAGTTGACATGTGTATTTCTTGATAGCGCTCGATTTTGCCCTGAATATACTGAGGATCCGAAGAGACTTATGTATCATTTTCATGAGGTGTTGAAAAAGGAGATTCGACAGTAGACCCAAGTCGTTGGAGCAAGTTTGAGGAGTTTGTTAATGAGGCAAGGAGAAGAGAAATCGAAATAAATCGTGAGGATGACGGGTCCTCTAAAAGAAAATTTGAGCAAGCCGGAGGATCTTTTAAAAGAATCAAGACTAGTGGAAGTTTTAAAAGAGATGATAGACGAGAGATGCCTGTATGTAAGAAATGTCACAAGAAACATTTCGGAAGCTGTTTGAGTGAGAAGAGAACGTGTTATCAATGTGGACAAGAGGGCCACATCAGCCGTGATTGTACAAAGCCAGTGCGAGTATGTTTTCATTGCTATGAACCTGGTCATGTGAAGAGTGAATGCCCGAGATTAAAGAGTTCAACGGGTTCTAGTACAGCGAGACGAAGTGATGAGAAAAGAGCTTCTGACCAGTCAAGAGTAAAAAGTCGATCTTTTCAATTGACCGCGGATGAGGCCAAGAATGCTCCGGATGTTCTTACGGGTACCTTTCTTATTAACTCATTACCCGCATATATATTATTTGATTCTGGAGCCTCTAGATCTTTTGTGTCTGAGAATTTTAGTGAAAATTTTCAAATGTTGTTAAGTGAGTTAGATACACCCTTAGATGTTGAGGTTGCAGATGATCGTGTCATTTGTGTAACTAATGTTTATAGAGGATGTCGGTTAAAAATTAATGATGAAATATTTGTGATTAATCTTATACCCATGAGGATGGGCGAGTTTGATGCTGTAGTGGGCATGGATTGGTTAAGTAAGCATGATGCTACTATTCGATGTGAAAGGAAAATTATTCGAATAATTTACCAAATGGGGGAGTAATAGATATACACGGAGAAAAGTCTAGATCCTCTTTATCAATTTGTACATATGCCCGTGCCAGAAGGCATTTATCTCATGGATGCCAAGCCTTTTTAGCCCATTTTGTTGATACACAAAAGAGTGAACCTAGTATTGAGGATATTCCTGTTGTAAGAGAGTTTTCTGATGTATTTCCTGAAGAGTTACCAGGCATTCCGCCTGAAAGACAAGTAGAGTTTCGAATTGATTTAGTGTCGGGGGCTACTCCTGTTGCTAAAGACCCCTTATAGATTTGCGCAGTCAGAAATGCAGGAAATGATGAAACGGATACAGGAAATGCATCGCACGAGTTTAAAACTAATATTATTTTATTAAATTATACTCCCTATGTCCCATTATAAGTGTCTTATTTTAACTTTATAAAGTCAATCCTTTTCAACTTTGACCTTAAATATTTTTCTTTGTGTTATATAATACCTGATAAAAATTATACCAATGAACGTACATTTAAAATCCAATACATTCATATATTTTATATCAAGTATTATATAATACAAACAAAAATATTTAAGGTTAAAGTTGAAAAAGAAAGACATCAAAAAGAAAAACATGACACTTATAATGGGACAGAAGAAGTAATTAATATTATTTTATTATTTTTTAATAATTAATATTAATAATCAATATATAATAATATGAAAAGAATGAGTTCCATTTGAAAACAAAATCCAACAAATTATTTAATTAATATCATTATTAATAAGTATAAATATTAATAATTATAATAACACATATTAAATTAATTATATTTAACAATTATACTAAAATTACTGTGCATCGCACGGGCTTAAAACTAGTATATATATATATATATATATATATATATATATATATATATATATATATATAGAGAGAGAGAGAGAGAGAGAGAGAGAGAGAGAGTGTATAAATAATTAACCATAAAGACTAGAAGCTGAATAAGATGGCAAGATTGATCATACAGAAACAAGTGCAAATACTGAAATATAAGTTGGGGTTCTTTAGCACTCAGGTCAACTCATAAGAATAGATCTATACACCTTGTTATACATGGTAGATGGTTGTCTATGATTTTCGATGGAACACAAAAAAGCCACAACAAAAACAAAACAAGCAATACGACGACGTACTTTTAAGAAACGGAAGAAGAATAATTACATCACACACCAAAAATTATATTTACATGTGCAATGGAAGGACACAGCTGAATGACCTACATCATAGGACAGTGTTGATATGGAGTGCTTTAAGTAGTGAAGTTGCCATCTGTTTCACCAGAACTTGACCACCAGAGCTCTGACCATCTCTGCGCTCTTCGATTAAATTTTGAAGTTTTTGAGGCAAGTCGTTCTCTACGATTAGTTGTTTTGGACGTGGGTGATGTTCGTATACAGCCTGTCACATAATACCAGAAATTAAGACGTTTGTTCTGAATAGAAGTGGCAAAATAGACTAGTCGAGCAGGTAGAGAAAGGATCGCAAGAGGTACTTTTTATTCGGGTCAAAAGGAGCACTTTTTTTGCAGGTCAATCCAAAAATAAAGTAGGAACTTATATTATCTAAATTATTGGTTTGTTAAAATATGAACTCACAATAAACATATTATTTCAAGAATGATGCAACTTTCGAATAACACAATAGGAAACTTTTAACCCGTTCGAGATGTTAGAACTGTTTGACCCGTTAGATATATAATATATAAACCAAATCAACCCATTAATGAGTAAATAAGTCACCTCAATAATGTACTACACAAAAAGTAGCAAGTTTCAAACCTTAATAAGTTTAAGCAGATTGAGACGAGCTATAGCATCCTGGTGATCAAGTCTGGATATGAGCAAAGGTGTCAACCCATTAACAGCCAATGTTGTATTTATTCGAGATGATTTCCTGAATTAAAAAAAAAATCATGGATCTTTAAGATACATAAATGAAGATGAGAGATGCACAAACAACAAATTAAGCAAATCCCCACAAGAAACACATACACAAGCAATCAAAAACAAGGGGAAGAAATCATACGTGATAATCTTCAAAAAAGGCTCTAGAATGTGTAGGAAAAACTGTTCTGGACAGCACTGGAAGAATTTGACCAACTTCTGAACTGCATCCTTTTTTAGCAATGCTTGCTCCACTTTCTTGTTATCATTGTCATGTGCCAAACAAACAGCAATCGAATCTAATGCTGTTACGGACCAAAGTTGGTCTTCAAGTAAACTCAAGTAGACATCCATTCCACCATGAGCTCTTAATTGCTCCCTTGAATTACGTGATGCATGTGCCATATCACATAACAAAGGCAGTGCATATTGTCTTAGTGGAGAATCAGACATAATAAAACGCATCAAGTGTGGAATGATTCCATTTTCGGCTGCTTGTTCTTGTCTCCTCTTATTTATCTTGCATAGGTTGAATAGTGCATTGAGAACCTTCAATGAGCAAAAGATTAATAAGTGATTATTAAAAGCATCTCAAGAATCATAATTAACGAGATACTTTTGCAATATCTTTATTGGGAAAGGTAAAGTGTCTCCTTAGGATCTTCATGAATAGTAATCATACATAGAAGAAAAGACCACCTTAAGATTCTGTTTCATTTTTAGGGGTATTTGGATTTGCATTTTAGAGCTAATTATCTAATCATTACGACTTGAATCACAATACAACTATACCGAATCCCGCCATTGGCGGGATATGGGGGAGGTAAGATGTAGACAGTCATAACTCTACCCGAGGGTAGAGAGACTGCTTCCAGAAGACCTCCGGCAAGAGAGTTTGTACAAATATGTGAGCAAATGAAAGGGTAAACCAATTCTTAATGTTTTGATAAACTGATTCTGCTTCTAAATAATGACTTTGGAAGTATCAATTTCATACCAGCTGAAACAAACCTGATTATCTAAGGGTAACATATAATTACCAATTTACGAAGTTTTTTAAACTCATTAACAGACTTTTACTCCCGTTTCACAGAATTGATTATCAAAGGGTAAACCAAGGTGAGATAACTTTGACTCACATTTCACACAACGCCTCTCCTTTACTCACAAAAAAAATAATGTTCTAAATAACTTTATCAATTAAATCTTTATAATCAGAATTTCCCTAACACTCAATAATCTGATTATCTAATTATTTTTTATTCATCACACAACATGAGCCCATCCAAACACCCGCTTAATAAGCACGACATGTTGATGCGTACGCATAAAACCATGTCTTAAAATGGACATGCAGAATAAGATAGTCAAACTCTAATAACAATTGTAGTTGTTTCCCTCACCTCGTGATGAATTTGAGACACAAGAGGACCATCTTTGAGGTCAAGGTTAGGAATAAGATGCTTGATAGCATCAGCTCTTTGTAGATGCTCTAAGCAGTGTGGATCAGTTGACAAATGATTGATGCATTTTAACAACTGCAATCCAAGGCACAAATAGGAAACGATACAGTCAGGTATCCACAATTGAACATCAGACAAACTTGACAGTCAAATAAATTCCGTACTTCAGTACCTTCAACAAGATTGGGGGTTCTATTTTATTGAACATCTGAAAGAGGCGGCTCAGCAAACTTTGGCTGCACATATAAGACTTCACCGTTGAGTCAGCACCAGCAAACTCAAGTAGAAGATCTGCCACTTTTTCCAAATATTCCCGAGCTACATCAGCATTCCACGGTGATACCATGTGGGACAGTAGTCCTGATGATGTGGCACTCCCTGGTCTAGCATTTAGAACTCCAGAACCTGAGAGTACACCTGATGCTGTCTGAGATGCAACTCCTGATGTGGAAGCCCCTCCCTCATTGGATCCCACCACCCCAGATTTTTTATTAGCTACTTTATGATACGTCTTAGTCATCGCTTCGGTGTTAGCATTTTCTCTTCCACGACTAGATGCCTCTGTAAAATAACAGCATAAACACTAAACTCAGATTTGTAACACAAAACTGAGATACACTGGCAAAAATTAATGTGGCAAATTTGAACTAATTATGGGTAAACACGCCAACTTGGGTTCTATATTATACCTCTAATGGGTCAAATCGGCTATAAATAATATAATGGTTAAATGGAAACAGGTTAAACAAATGAACGGGTCAAGCTTGTCAAACGGGTATACAGTCAGCCAAAATGTAATCGAAACAAATAAAACCTCTTAAATCATTTATTATTAACTTTAGATCATTATTGTAACAGTTCGTTTCCGTAAAGAAATTTAAAACATTAAATCCTTGAAAAGTTCAAGATTTGAGAAGCCAAAAAAGTATCTGCAGGTAACTCCAACCCGGTCCGATAAGCCGACATATTAAATAAAAGATTTCATTATAACCCAAACCTGTTACCCAACCTGCCCATTTTGTCACTTCACAGATGATAAACCAACATTATAAGAACAAAAAATGATATTTCCAAAAGAAAAATTACTGTTTACCAGCAAATTCAGCCATCAAGAAATCAAGCCCGTTGGTCTTTTTCTCATTAGATGAATGCAAAAGAGGCAGTATACTTTCATGTTTCTCCAACCCCGTAAGATGGCGTACATATTCAAGCTGTCCTGAAAAATGCCGTGATGGAGGTTCCTTATCCAACAAACTTAAAAGAGGTCGCACGTTTTCTTGCTGTGCATGATATCCATTTGATGCAGCATCCGTAGACTTTCTAGGTCTGTCAGTGGACAATCTTCCAAAGTTAGAAAGTCGTTGTCTAGGTTCTACATCATGTGAAGGATCAATTTTATCTCTCTCCGAAGAATTATCTTTCACTCTATCCATTGATGTTGATTCTGGTGATCTTGAAGAAACTGGAGCTTCAGCACTAGTGTTGCTCAATTGATGTTTATCGGTATCTAATGTAAGGAATCTTGAATCGGGTGAGTGTGAGGATGAAACTCTAAAGGATTCTTGAGGTCCATGTGTAAAAGGATGATCTGTTACAGCATGTTTGACCTTAAGATGGTCAGGATAATCCAAACCGCTGGATGAATTCTCACTCTGGATGAAAGTATTGCTAGTAGGATCCAGTGGGCCTGAGCGCGGTCGCATGGCTAAACCATCCATTGAGAATCCACCTCCTCCAGATATGGAAGCTAGCCTTGTTGCCTCATTCAAGCTATAAAGGGTATTGATAAGCCTAAGTAATATTCCATTTTTTGCAGCTATGCGACAAAAATCATTCCTAAGTGTTGATCTCTGAAGCTTAAATACCTGCCACATGCCATCAATAGCTAAATGAACCATTTCCCTGAAACTCAAAAAAACATCATTAGTACATTCTGCCTAAAATCTTGCAACCTTGTCCCTGTAAGGCTGTAAATAATCAGATAACAAAATATTTATCAGATATTAGTATGCACCTATATAGATGTAAATACAATGTGAGATGACATCATAGTATCATACATCCTACACTCATTAGAGGTGGTAACTTCAACCCTTATATTTTTATAATCAAGCAATCAATGCTATGCTTAATTTCTAAAGTCGCATTATGGGTGAAATAAGATAAAATAAAGCTCAACTGAACAGCTGAAAGTCACCCAATGGGTACTTTAGTGCACACGACTTCCTACATCATTTTATACCGTATAACTGAAAGAATATACTTTTATAATCATATCCAACAAACTAAAAACTTAATAATATTTTCAATATTTGGATAATACCCAAACAATTAACCGTGTTGAACTGTTACCTAACCCGCCGCACCCGTATGTTTTGCCACCTCTACTCAATAAACACCCAACAAGATTTACATAATCATGCAAGTTCTCTTCACATTGAAAAGGATAGTCAGTATAAGAAACTATGATAACAATTGCTATGGTACGAACTAAGGTGTAAACCTGTATTTTGCATAATCAGCCTCAAGAAATCCGACAAGAACAGGTATCCCACGGCAAGCTATAAACATTTGCAACGTCAATGAGCTGTAACAAAAGCGCCTCCACCTCAGTCCATAATCATTGAATAGTAAAGCAAAGCAATTCATGCAAGTTTATGGGACATGAGATAATTGGATACCTTGACTGGCAAAGTTGCTGCAAAAAGTAGGCCGCTTCCATACGAACCTCCCTTGTTCTATCAGGCACTGCAAAGCCCATAACAACAGGGACCTGAGGAGGTTTCTCATTAATCAGAAATTTTAACAAGCAACATTTTACCATTGACCATAAACAGTAAAAATATTAAATAAAAACTCCAGATGGAGTTATTCTCCAAATGTCTAATTTTTTTATAGATTAATTAGTGTGTCAAATACAATTACAAAGATCACATCGTTTCAATAATATGCTGTTCTTAAAATAATGATAATAATAATTTAGAGGTTGTATGCATTCTAAATACAGCTTCACTCCCATTTGACCCTTTCCTTCTAAGCCATCTTTTTTGTGATTATACCAACTTGAACCATTAAAGATAAAACATACCCAAAGCGACCCATTCATAAGTATATGGGTCAAAATTGCCACATCTCATTTCTACATTACAGTACATGACTTGTAACCTACTGTCGTAAAGGAGTACAAAAATACTTACAAGGCCAACAAGACAAGCATTTTCCTGAAAGTCAGTATTATCCTTGATAATTTGATTTAAAACCTGGAGCACGGAGCATATAACCTGCACCTAAAGGATAGCAAATACATTACTATATATCTATCAAAAAATATACAAGCCGCTTTGAATTGTCATACCCGTGTCCTAGGAACCTCGAGCAATTCCAGAAGAGGAAGCAAGCCATGTTGAGTCATAAATACAAGTTTCTGCTCAGGGCGGTGTTGAAAGAAAGCTGTTAACTTGTGGCAGGAGGACACAACCACATCTTCTGATTCTTCTGGTCTCAATTGTGAAACTAATTTGCCAAATTCAACAGCCTACAGATTGAACTTCAGATTTAATATTTGTACACAACATACCTATTATCTAATGGGATAGTAAATTACAATATGTTCATTGGTAGCAAATATCAACAACTGTGGAAGATTTACTATAAGGAAAAATGATTTGTCAGTGCCTACAAGAATAACCCTATAAAGGTAGAATTAAAATACTCATATCCTTGGCATTCGCAATAACTAATTCAACAAAAAGGAGAGTACCTGAAGGTGGAAAAGATTGTCTGCAGGTAGTTTATCATCAAAGCCCTAATAAACAAAGAAAATAAGAGATATCAAAGATTAGATGAGGCAAACAGGCGGGGCAGGTAATGGGTCAAACACATATGGGTCAAAATGGGTGAGTTGGTACAGGTTGGTCATAGTCACATGGAACTGGGAAAGTTTTGGTACGGGAACGCGGTTCACCAGGTCTTAAAAATCCCATACAAAGGGGAGTAGGTTCATTTCGGATCACTTGGGTACGACGTACCAAATGATGTGGTACGAAGTATCCACTATTAGCAATAAGATAGTAAGTAGTATAAGTATATATTCATGAAAAGATATATCTTATAAGAAATATGATAACTCAAATACCATAATTAAAGTCGTGACTTGCTCAAGAAAAATCCAGTTGAATTAATTACTAGAAAACAATAATTATGTGTTGTAGAATTTCAAAATTCCACTATTAATGGCGTACCAAGTTTCCGAATCACCGTACCATCATACTTGGAACTACATTTTCTGGTAAACAAAAACGCATTCCATTGGTGGTTTGGTACGGAGTTTCAATCGTTTTGGGACGTCAACTTTACCAATCCGGATCGCGGTCCCAAGAAAATGTACCGCGATCCGGTACGTAAAACACGGATGTTTCCACGATCCATGTGACTATAAGGTTGACTCAGAACACTTTCTTATCCAAAATTCCAATAAATAGTGTCATATATGATAAGAAGTTAATATTATTTCAATTACTTTCTTTAGAAAAAAAAAAATTTGATTTAAGAGGTTTCATGAGTTAGAAAAAACACTTTAGGCAACTACAGACACATTTCCTTTTTCGCTAAATTTTTTATTTACCCTTTTGTTGCTTAGAGATAAACACAGAGAATCCAACATTTCATAAGTAAAGAGAACAAAGACTGACATGTTATGAAAACTTACCAGACCATCGATACCAATCACATCCTCTTTTAAAACACCCATCATAAGATGAAGTATGTCTCCCCCATTAGACTGGCCCGGTTCACCTTCCATTTGTTTTTGAGCAATTGTAGCTCTTAACTGTGTTGCCAAGTCAGCTTTCCCGTTATCGGTAGCAAATGTATTACCTTGATTCAAATGCAACGAGGAAGAAGATGTTGAGGCTTCGGCTGAGCGGTCATCACTTTTATCTATCGGCTGAAATAGATCATCCAACGAGGCATCGCCGGGTGTATCACTAAATTTACTCAGCTCATTAACTCCAACTGTTTTTGATCCCTTCACACCCTTTTGAGAGCTGTGGTCATGGCCTTTGCGCCCAGAATTATGAGGACTGCTATTGGCAATAACAGAACTTCCGTTTTCTTTGACCTTTTTGTCTACTGTGGCTTTTGACTTTGACTCTGGAGATCCAGATTCACCAGTAGTTATCACTACCTCAGTGGCATTCAATTCTAATAGCTCATGGACGTCTATTATTTTAGATGCTTCGTCGTTAGCAGATGAAGATTCCAATGGTGATTTATCATGAATAGCTAAGGTGGCAACTTGGTCTGCTGACACATCATCATCAGACGCATCTGCTTTTTCGTTAACAGTTGAATCATTTTCTTCATAAGACGTGCCAGCAAGAGTAGCCTCAGCTAATAGCAACTCAGTTTTATTTTCCTGAATTTGAAAAATTCAATTAGTAACAACACCCAAAATAATTAGATTTCCAGTAATACCGGCCTCTAGAAAATTCTGTACTTATAAGTTCCAATTACAAGGAAATACTTTGACTTTCTCTGCAGTCAGGTTCTCAACATTGCTTAAATCATCTGCATTTGAACTTTTCACACTTACTGAACCATCGTCTTCTATATTTCTGGAAGAAAACAAAATTGCTATTCAGATATAAATCATATAATTGGAAATATTGATTAGTAAAAATATTTAAGTAACTACCTCAGTGTACCACTATGCCGGAGTGAAGACTGCAATACGACACGCCTTGAATTTTGTATCCAAGGGTGAGATAGCAGTGTCTTTGCATCAGGTCTCAGCCTAGCATCCTAAAAACCGAAGTTTCATGTTAAGTGGAGAACTTAGCATATTATGAAAGATGAAAACTGCCAATTTATCCCAAAATATTATGGCATTGCAAGCAGAAAGCAAACTTTAAAGTAAAAGCGGCAAATTTGTCCCAAATGACCAAACGTGGGTCAAGTGGGGCTTATTTGTTACTCTTTTGGGTTTGTTTATGCAAAACAACATATCCAATTTAAACAACTGAAATATAACTAAAAGGCACTTGAGAAATAACCCATTGAATCAGATTGTGTTGACCCACAAAGACAGTGCTGTCCTTTTTTAATGTTATGAATGATTTTAACTATCAATTATGATCAAAAACTATAGTGATATAATAAACCAATTTTGGATTAAAACAATTTAGGAGAGGTAGTAGGCATTTGAACCTTTTGAACCCTTCCATCACCATTATAACTAATTTCACTTTTGATGCCACAATTATTCATTTCTAGAAAGCAATAATAGATTTAAAACTGTATTTTAGGTACTGGGTATTATGAAGTTCTATACAAAACGAAAAGAAAAATAGTGGGTCAACCCATCGCATAACCAATCTCTAAAAACTGGCCCATTTTTACCCATCTTGACCTATTACCTGACCCGCCAGTTTTGCCCCTTCTAATGAAAGGGAAACATTATACCGGATGTCCATATTACATACCTTTTTAAAGCATTGGCGCAGAAAATCTGTAATGCCAGGTGACAGGCTATCTGGTATCGGAGGATTCTCATCCTGAAGACCATTGGAAGAAATTCAGAAACCAAACGGAAATCATTGCGATCAATGCTAAAGAATATGTGTTCAAACATAGATATTCATAAGAATCTTGCGGTAAGAAATGATAAAGCAAAAAATATAGAATACCTGCACGATCCTAAAGAGAGCCGGCATGGGTTGAAGATCATAGTAAGGAGGTACACAGGTAAGTAGCTCAATCACAGTACAGCCCACACTCCATATATCAGATGCAGCACAAACTCCTGACATTTCAATTACCTGAAAAATGAAATAGTAGACAGAGATAAATGTGACGTGACTAGACAGGAAATATAAAGTACCTATTAAAAGACTAAAAAATCATTAAAACATAAGAATAATAAAATAATATTTTTATTATTATTATTAATAATAATAATAATAATAATAATAATAGTTGTTGTAGTAGTATTAGTAGTAGTAATAATAATAATAATAACAATAAACCTCGGGAGCCATCCAGTAAGGTGTGCCAACAACTGAATGTGTATTAACATCAGCTTCAGTTAGCTTTGTGGCAACCCCAAAATCTGCTAACTTTACAAGACCCTGAAAAGAATATTTGACAGAAGTAACAAAGATCAATTTTAGAGCAATAACAATTAACTAAAAGTAATCTAATTGGTGATATGCTCACCTCTTTGGTAGTCAAGATATTTGCACCCTTAATATCGCGATGAATGACCCCTTGTTCATGTAGATATACCAATCCTTCCAAAACCTACCATAATTATAAAGTCAGAAATAATAGATTTGGACCAGGTCAAAAGTCAAGCCCAGTAACAAACCTGAGCTATATAAACAGCCACCAATGATTCAGGAAATGGCCCAAATTTGTTTGGCTTGATAATGTTCGCAAGTGAGCCATTCTCCACATACCTGACATCAAAAAGAGCAACAGCAATATAAAAGTGCTTTCAAACATAATATCACTGATAAACATATAAATATTAAAAACTACCATACTTACTCAAGAATTATATGAAGATGGGTCTTTGTCTTTAAGGATCCAAGATATTTTACTATATTCTTGTGGTTCAGATTCTGCATATAAACATATGTTACATATAGCATGAAGATCCAAACAAGAATACAAACAGCACTTCTAAGTTCTAAATCCAGAAGTACCATCATCCAGAAAAACTTACACAGCCACGAATTATCGCAAACCAGAGACAATTCAAGTGATTTAGATATACAGTTTAGAAAATGACTGCAAAGAAGTTGGAACAAGGGATTACCTTAAGCAAGTCAATCTCTTGCTGAGAAGTTACCACGTTCAGTCAGTTCACAATTTGTCCATATAGAAAGCAACAAATAATGTTAATACAAAATACAGTAATAATTATATGAAAACAACCTACGGTAAGTACATAACAAGGGGCCAACTAACCAATATGGCCATCTTATCATAAATGTCAGAAACACATTAGGGAAGATAAAATGCATCACATAAAACATTTTGGAAACGATTATAATTCACTTATGCTTATAACACACTAAACCAAAATAACAAATATTCTGAAAAAAGCTTCCCCCATAAATGCATTATTTAATTCAATTAATTTCAAATGTAAGAATATTAGTGCTACTACACATCAATGCTTACCATAAACCTAAAGAGCTGCAAAGCTATAATCGAAACCAAATTCTGACTCTCGGTAAGATTCATCTAGAGATTTAAGTGAGAAACATAACAAAGGTACTATATAGGCCTAAGTGAACAATGGAAACGAGAATGTAAAATGAACAGAGTTACAAGGTTGATAAATTTCATACCAAATAAATAGACAAGTAAAGCAAACATCAGACATGGATATATAATAAAAAGGGAAAAAAAATATTAACTGTTTGTAGAAGGTAATAACACGAGATGGGAGAAGGGGGAGGTCTTTAACCTCAAAAAAGATAAAAACAATTATTAAATACCATGATGATGTTAAGATCCTCCTGTGCTATATTCTCCAAAGAGACTTGTTTTATTGCAACAAAATCTCCATTCTCCAAGTCCAAACCCTTGTATACTCGACCATATGCTCCTTTCCCAATCTCATCCCCCAGCATCTTCCATAAGCAAAACAAAAAACAAAATTCAATATGCAAATATCCCATGCCTAGAGTAAATCATTAATAAAGAAAATACATAACTAAGGGGATTTATGAAATGGCAACCACCCCGTTGCACCAAAACCAAACTATTCTTGTTGACCCAAGCGTCCCTCTCTATTTAGGACAAAGTTCATTTAATGTCATAAAAAAACACTAACACGGTTGTGACATTTTCTATTCTAATGGAAAACCTCACTCGCCCATGCTTCTGAAGAAAATCAAAATCATGGGCCATGGGTGGTAGTAGATACTCAAACAGTGTCCCTTTTAACCTGACCCAAGACAAGCCAAATAAACTAATCTGAGTAAAACCAAAGTCCGCTTGTCCGCTTGTCCCAATAAAAAGGATGAACGTTTACTTTCATTGTCGGATATAATACTTTCCAATTATAAAAGCTAACATCAACTTAATTACAATATACATAATCATTTTATTGCAGCGCGCAACTTCTATGAAAAATTTGATTCACTCATCCACTTATTCGTAAAAGTTCATAAATATTTACAAGACTTATTGGGTCAGAGTGAATAATTGCGAAAACAAAGGCCTTACACACTAACATTTCCAACCTCGTTATTCAACTACAAATCATAATACTACAAAACACACCCTCATGATCTCAGTCTACATCTAGTTAAGTTCTAAACATACTAAAGATTCCGCCCTAAACCAAGTCTGCATATACGGTACTGATAATCAAACACATAACAAAAAGTCAATGTAACTGACATCCCGATGCTACTATAATTACGCAACTTACTAGCTACATTCAGCACTCTCATAACTTCCTTATAATCTCAAACCTCATCTTATATCCAATTTGAAAACCGACATTATTGCATCAAGCTACTTAAAAAAGTCTAAACCAGTACCATCATTTTTTCACAATTTTCAAAATCCACCACATATTATATTCAGACTGAGAATTTGACTTTTGACATCCAAATTCAAAATTAGGGCTCCAATTTCTCGGAACAAATGAAGCAATACTACACCATACACAAATTGAGCAAAAAATTATAAACAATTCTTACATATTTGTTGTCTAGGGTTTTCGATTTATGAAAAGCGGTGGTCGTCGCTTGCCGAGACATCGTTCTCCCCTCCCTGTGTCTTTCAATTTCAGTTAGGGAGGAGGGTTTTCAGAAACCCTAAACTAGGAATTCCACCATTAATGTTGTTGGTATAATTTGAATTGAGCCCTAGACTGTTTCAATTTTATAAAATTAGGTCAACTGAAGGTTGGGGGAGAACATAATCAACCGGCTGAATGTGATCGGCGGCGAATCTCCGGCGAATGATCGGAAAAGTGGAAGAGGGGTTGTGAAACAGTGTTTGTTAGGTTGCTCTAATTGGTCGGCCTTTCTGTCAATATGTCTGTTGGAAGCCTAATACCAATATTAATGTTTTTTAATTTTAATTTTCCATTTTTCATTAATTTCAATACTTTATAGAAACTGACCCTAAACTTTTATCAAATGACAATTTGATCCCTTGGGAGTTGGGATGAAAAATGCTTGCGTTACATACCTTCGTTGTAATTTAACTTATGATTTCGTATTTATGTAAACATTAGTACTTAAAGCCTAGTAAGCTCAAATTATAACTAATTTGACATCTTAAGAAATATTTAATTGAATTTAGGACCTACTTAAATAAGAAAAATAATTATTTTATTATAGCATAAACGTATGTTACTTTAAAAGTTAAACCATAATTGTAAGGAGTATTTAGGGTGCGTTTGGTTTGATAATGAGTTTGGTAATCGGTATTGATTTGATAGTAAAAAGGAGAGAGAAAATATTTTTGATGTTATATCAAAATATGATAAGATTTTATAACGGGTATTCACTTTAGGGCCAAAAAGAAACCAGTACTTCCGGTTCGGTACCGGTATTTTTTCACTTTCTCGGTTTGGTACCATATCCGAAATATACATGTTTTTCTTTGTTATAGGTCGTTTTTCTTCGTCACTGTCCATCTATGTCACTTAATGATGCATTTTTTTTTGTAAGATTCATTGATGTTTATCTTCTTTGAATTTTATCGAGTACAATATATGTAGATATGTTACTTATTATTCTATTATATTTTTGGTACGAAAGCGGTATAATACCACTTTCGAAACCTTATCGGTATCATCCCGTTTCAAATGGTCCAATATTCGTACTCACTTTAGAGCTAAAAAGATAACCAGTACCAACCGGTTCAATATCAATTCCGTCTCATGCTCACCCCTACCCCCTACTGGAATTGAAAGTTGACCTTGATTATGAAAGACATGAATACACATATTTTTTTGTTAGGGTCCAAAAGTGTCACTTTCACGTAATGTTTTGGGTTGGTTTTGTAATTCACTAAATATTCGTTAATTAGTATTCAGTTCACAATTTTTCACGATATAAATGAGAAAAGTTCAAATAAGAATGACACAAACTAAAGAATGAAACCGATAGGATTGCACGATTTCAAATACTCATTTCCACTTTTTTCTTTGAAATTAAATATTTCACAAACCGTACGTCAATAAATTATAAAAATTACCTTAGAATCAACGTCATTTTTATCTTTAATTAGAGATTTCACATAATATACTTTTGATGAATATGTTTTTTTTTTCATTTTTAATGGGTTTTAAAATTTTGTAATGATTTAACGCTAAATAATAATCACACACGCTTATATGTCCAATCAAACTTTAAATTCAAATAATTGATGATTTAAAAAGATTTAAACATAAAAAACTAAATTGTAATCACATGCGATTGAACATTAAAGTATCAATCACATGTGACTAAAGAGTAATCAAATACGAATTTTAAATGATTGAATATAATTATACATTATACAATAAAATAAAAATCGAGTTAAAATCATACATGAATTATCAAATATTGGTAAATTGCTCATCAAATATCAATTTTTAATTGAAAATCATATGTGATTATATACAAAATCACATGTGAATATATAACAAATCATATCTAATTAAATATAAAACTAGCAATCACATGTGATTTTTGATGAAAACAAATGCAATTTTTAAAATTTTATTTATAATCTTTAATGTGGATAATATTAAACTGTAATCACGTGTTAATTAACATAAACTATGATGTGAACAAATTTTAACTTTTTATCATAAATCACATGTGATTATCTTGTAAGACACGACAAAATTTTTTTTTATCAGAAAGCTTGTGGGATCTCTAATAAAAGATACAACAAAGTTAATTTCCAAATATGTAATTTTTATAATTTATTGACATACCATTTGTGAGATATTTAATTTTAAAACTGAAAATAAAATTGAATTTTATAACAAATAGAACAATCCTATTGATTCTCTCATTCATGACTTTTTAACATTATCATTTAAATCCAACCCAAAAATCCAACCCAAATTGAGCATAATAAAAGGTCCACTACTGTAAGCAAAATAAGATATATCAAGAGTCAACGGAAAATCTCAAAGTAGAGTTCACGGACATCACAACTATATCACTCGCAACATAAAACATATGTTGCTGACCATTTTTCATTTTTCAAAATAAAATAAAATATATTTATATTTTTTAACCTTCAATTTTTCATTTATTTATAAATAATTCATCTTTTAAAGTAAACAAGACGGTCTTATTTATTGGTGCAGCTAACAACACATATCATTAATTATCTTATACATCGAATTTGTCATATTCTCCTATTAGGTTTAGTTTTATGTCTATACAAGTATGTTTATTTATCATTTTCCTATAAACTACGATCAAAGGCCACGTTGTGAAATTGGTTTTTCATCAATTAGTATTGTAACATTTGAATGTGAAAAATCTGAAATCAACTTCGGATACAAGTGCCTGCAATCAAGTAACTTGATTCTTGACTCACTTAATATGGCAAGTAGTAATGTCGATGTTTGGGACAAAAAAGTTCATCATATGAGTGATGATGTAACTAATCATTATAATTTCTTTATCATTATAGTTTGTGGCACATGGAGGATTGATTTTTTGTTAATTTTGTTTGAAAATATACATTTTGTTCATATGCTTTTTATAAATGATTTCACTTGCAAAGAAAGCCCAATTAAAACTTCTACAACATAAAAAATAATATAATAATAACATACAAGGAAAGATATATTCATCGGTATGTATATGTATATAGGGTTTCGCTCTTTAAAAACCAATTAGAGAATGTATATTAGACAAATTTGGTGTTTAATTATCCATTTGAATTATCAATATCCACCAGAGTACATAGATTGGATCGGATGGATATCTACGACTGATGATGGAAATCCAAATCGAAATATGAGTATTTAGATCATATCGTTTTATGTTTGAAATCTTAGACCATTCACTATGAAGAATGAAAGAATTGGTAACCAAATCAGCATAACTGAAAAAGGACTAATTAACAACTAAACATCGCATATCAAGACATATCTATAACTTACCAATTGAGCCCCACTTATAACAATAATACATTTACATATACCAAAAAGAAAAAAGTAAAACAAATAAGTAAGCTAGTCCACTGGACCTTCCGTTTGTTTTTCTATGGACAAAAACAAAAAGAGAAAAACAAACGGAAGGTCGACGGAACGGTGTCTACCGTATCCGTCCGTTCGTTCAAGGAGAACGTGGCAAGAACCGTCCTCTAAAAGACTGGTCCTACTACAAAAGAGAAACATGTTTCTTTTTTGTTTATACAACAATCATTACTAAAATGCAAGTAAATTTTAAAATGAAAGCTAGAGTTATGTTTGTAAATTTTGAAATGAGAGTCTTTAATTAGCTAGAGTGAGCCACATTTGCAATCAAAGTGGCCCTTCACAAATATGTTGGCTAGTTGGCAACGAAATCAGCTTACGACTACAATGCAACTAGCAACTAAAAATATTCTCAAGATATTCAATAAATAAATGCAAGTATACTTGGACACCATCCATAATTTCACATATATATCATGCATCATGCATGTGAATATATAAGTGAGTATAATATTTTAAGAAAGTCCACCAGATCATAGGAGTGGCTCTTAATATCACATGTTAAGACAACCAAAATTGGTACAACAATATTTATTATCACTTTAGTTATATACCACAAAAGTCAAATAACATTTAAATAATGATGATGTAATGATTTTCGTGAAATAAATGATACTATTCCAATTTCAATCTTCTAAATTTAAAAAAATATACTTATAAGTTATAACAAACTTAGAGTTTAACAAATTATGACATGAAAATCTCAAAGTAAACTCAAGTTCGACCCTCAACCAGCTGCAGCTTTAGAGAACTTATTTGATTCTGGAACTTAAAAAAAAATGGTCATGTTATCTAATATGGGTAGACACTCTACTTAAGTACTTAACAGATCGATGGGTCAGTCAAGAATATATGTTCAACATTGTCTTCAACATATTATTCTCGATGGTTAGAGTATGGACCCGTTTGTGTTGACGGTTATCAACGTTTTTTTTTATTTTTTGCAATAATGTGTGACACATAGATGCTTTTGTATAATTTTAATAAAAAGTAGTTATCTATATCAAATACAATCCAAGTGTTTCAATTTAGCACATGGTTTTATAACCAAAGTTAACTTGTAATACACGCATACACATACTAAAATAAAAGCATAAACTTGGTAGATGAAACATCCTTGCATCGGTGGAGGACAACCCAGTATGAGTTACTGGGACAGCTACATATGAATCACCAAAATTTATTGAAATTTAGATAACTAATGTGTTTAATTAGTACATGCACAAGGAAATAATGATGCTTTATGAACAATCAAACAATTGAGATGCATGAGTTTGTATATATATAGTACGTACCATTCGATCTCTACAAACTTAATCTTTTAACATTCGAATATAATAATACGTCGTTAGGTTGAGATTTCACAAACACCAAACGGAAATGGCAACGGTATAATAAATTAAAGAAATAAACAAAAACACGTTAGTTTATAACAATCACAAATCACAAATATAAGATATAAGTATGCAAAATCATGGCTTATTTGGCTAGTAATAAATATATTGACAAACTAGATACGCCATATCCATTCAGCACTACCAAACATCCCCAAGTGAAAATAAAAGGCCATAAATGAGTAGGTGTTTTGAATAATAAACTACTTCATAATTTTATTTCCATGTGATCTCCATTTAGTTTTTACACAGATTTACTAATTTTACTAGAAATATTTACAGCGTATACTCGTTTGACAATTAGTTAAAATAACATAACTAGCAACGAATGGGAGTAGGAACAAAATAGCAGTTCCAAGTGCTTTGTATATTTAAGGGATTAAGTACCTACTTAAATGCTTTATAAGGAGTATAGATATGGATAACACGAAGGTTTGGAGAATTGTAAACACTAGATATAGTTGATATGCACATATATTTCTATGCAAACACTTAAAAAGGAAGTGTTTTATTGAATGGAAAACTTAAGAACTATCCAGAACAAATACATTATTTCTAACAGTTGGTTTATATATATTCAGAAATCAATCTGCTTCAAAAGCAGCAATTTCATACCTTACTTCTTCCAGATGCTCATTAATGGTGGTGACTGCATCCTGCACCCCTTGAATCGCTTCCTTCATAGCACTATCATACTCTGCATCTGCTTCTGCTTCTTCTGTTCCAGCAGCTTCAGTTATCTCATGGACATGCACACATTCATGTTGTTGATGATTTTTGAATTTACAGTTCTCATGGCTAACTAGACGCTCAGATGGACGACCAGCTTTTTTCAGAACCTGAATTGTTGCTGTCTGTTTAGATGTTACAAAAACAAGAAAGGAAAAAGATATTGTCAGAGGCATTTGAGAAACAAAAGCTAGCTGAATTTGTTATAAATCCATAGAGGTGGTAATGCGGTTGGGTACGCACCAGGTCAGGTTTACCATGAAACAATTTCCTGTCTAACTTTAGTTTCTTTACATATAATTATAGTGTTAATTATGATTACAAAAGACATTATTACAAAGATCATCTAAATCTTTGATTAAAAATGACGTAGGAGTCTAGGAGGTTGTATACGTCAAAAATACACTTTGGGCAACGTAGAACCTGTTCAACCATTTAGCTGAAGTTTATGGTTTGATAAATAAACCCGTTTAATATAAGATCAAACCTTACTCGACCTATTTGTAAGTAAATGGGTAGAAATCGTTGCCTCTCTAAATTTTAGTAACCACGTTGCATGAACCTATTACCTACGGTTATCTAGTAATTGAGATTTGGCTGTGGTTAATTATAGGTTGACAAAATTACTCGTTAACTAATCCTCAGACAGATGTGTTTTTAGAAACCACAATTAAAGTACATCTTCTTTTAAATAGAGGTGGTAATTTCAACCCTTTACTCATGAATGGGTCGATTTGGGTTATCTAACTGGTTAAATGGCTCACACACATAAAACTGGCTAAAAGGAGAAAGGGTAAAATGGGTTCAATGGATTCAAAATCATGCAAAGTCTCTAAAGCATAAACGGGTAAGCGGATGAGGTTTTCCCTGTTCAGGTACAAAGGGAGGGCGAGTATTTTTACTCGGATGTACGTGGCCTAACCAGGGTATCCCGTGACCATTTCCGACCCTTTCCCTGGCCACCCCAAGATGTGCAGCTAGTGAGGTTTGAACCCGAGACCTCTTGTGAGGATATCAGGACGCCAACTACTAGGCCACCTTGGTACAACCTCTTAATTCAATTTATTCACAGATTTATATTATCTTCATTATGATTACATGTAGATAATCATAATCAGTGTGTTATTAATTAATAAATGAACAAAAGAAGTGTTTGTGGGCCAATCTAACCCAACCCAGTCCCTTTTGACCCCTTAGCCACCAGACACCAATCTAGCCACTTATATGTTAGATTTTGAAAGAGGGCCATTTTCCTGGGACAAAGTAAAAGTCTGACAAAGATAGTAATAAACAAGAACAAAGCACTATTAGTGCTTCTATGCTGCACATTATCCACTATCATGGTGTTACCAATAATATAGGGATATAATCATGTCAAATCATAACACCTTCATGTTCAAAAATTTAAGTAAAAAGATGCAGTCATGCTCAGTTGCTCACTAAAGTCACATAACTAAATTTGAAGTACCAGATGCAGCTTTTGTTTTTCCTGTACTTGAACAGATCTCAGCAAAGAAGCTAAGTCATTTCGGCCATAACTCGGACTCAGAAAAATCGTCTCCAATGCAAGAACCTGCATTTATGGAGCGACTTTCATCAACTTAATCTCATCAAAGACTTCAAAGAAATGGTGAAACTTCCGTGGAAGTTATGTTGCTTACTTGCTTTGAACAGTCACTAAATTGTATTGTGATCTCGTTGCAAAGTTGTTGGTAGGCAGAATCTCCCATTTCAGTAAATCCCCTGCCAATAATACTGTATTAGATAAGTTGTCAGCATAATATTTACAGCTAATCTATCCAGTCTTTTCTTTATTTCTTCTTTCTGAGTCCAATGATAACATATTGCTTTCAAGTTAGAAAGCTAGAGATATTCATGTTACTTTTGATTTCAACATAAGGCCTGACTTTGAATAATCAGAAAAATACTTCTCTAGAAACAAGGTGTATTGCGACAATTCAAACATTTGCACAAGATGGCGTTGAATATTGCAATACATATAGAGAATTTCAATTTCTAATTCTATATAAAGAAAAGTAGACAACAATACCCAAACAATCTTATACAAGAGGGTAAAAAGGTACCCTAGGTTATAGAATCACGACTTTGAGGAACAAATAGAGCAAACTACAAATCAAGATCTTGGAATCAATAAAATTTGGCAAAATATGCCACTTTAAAATGGGGATTTTCATAATTGTCATTTTATCTTTGGAGTAACATGCTCAAGGTTAACAACGAAACTGAACTATTTTAATGATGCAAGAAGTAGAGATATTGTTAATATTGATGTCATTAGTGCATATGGCCCCTAGTTGGCTTATATCGATCACCAAGAGATTCAGGGAACACCTAATGTTTTTGTTGGACAAAATCCATATGCTTATCTAGAAGATTTAGTAGATATTTTTTATGTATATAAAATGGTTTCAAATATGGTAATGAATGATAAAAATCATTCACCATTTCTTCCTTCTTTTCTTCTTTATCTTTAACTACATATAATGCATTTACACTTCACTACTTAATCTTAAATTTCAACAATCTCTTTAAATAGAGAGAATGAGCTTGAATGGTTTGTTTTAGTTATCAATGTGGGAGAACTTAGTTTGAATTATTCAAAACCAAATGAGAGGAATTGATCCCACATTGGTTTGTAAACAAAATACTTGGAGATTCTAGTCTCTATATAATCATCATACATCAACCTTTGAAATTAAAAGACGATGAGTTGTTATAATAATTAAAACTTGATGTCTTTTATAATTTATTACTATATTGTAGTTTAGATAAAGTGAAAATCTTTTCAAGTTTTTAATCTTTTGCTTACGACCCCACTATCACACATCAACCTCTACCGACTTTTTAAACTGTCACACCAAACCCAGTTAATGAGAACACTACCATTATCGACACCGACTTGAATAAAAAACGTCCGTTGCATAGCGCGGGTATACTGCTAGTTTTTATTTGATGGGCCCAGGTCCCCATATGTAATGCAGGAATAAACGGTAAGATACCTAGAAAAAGAATATAGAGATGTACTAAGATGCACAAAATGAATGGAGCCCGGCCTTTGGAATGGCCTAAATTTGATGGTGTCCTTTAGAAAAAGAAACACATCTTGTAACCTGTAATAATATTAGTATGAACGCTAGTTGCTGCATAGGATTTGTCCTTACTCCAATCAAGTGTTCTGTATAGAGTATAGACTGAACATATATTACATGAATACATGGTAGATCCTAATAGATAAACTGAATACGTGAAATAATGTTCTTTCAATGAGTTTACATGAAAGAGACGAGAATTTAAGCATATCAAAATTCATTTGGGTGGAACCAGGGAAAATTTGAAAAACTGAAACACAATGAAGGGAAAGCACAAGTCATTATATAAAAAGGGCCGATGCATGCATTCTCTAAAGACAGATTTCCCTCAATTATACTAATTAACTGGTTGACCAGACGCTATTAGACAACATAAAGTATTAAGTTAAAGGTGAGTTTACCTATTCTCTATGGTCTCATTAACTAGGAGTCTAAATTCTTTCAGACTCATGTTATTCTGTTATTCAAGGGACCAACCATAACATTCACCTAGAAGGAGAACTGCACTGAGCCACTCCAAGTGATCAAATTTGGTATATGTGAAAAAATCTCAACTTCTCATACTCTGTACCCATACTGATCTATAATTGCATTCTGGCCTGCATAGCAGAATATTGATTCCATCGAATGATATAATTCAACAAGAAACTTCTCCAAGTGATGCTCTTCTTTAATATATTATCAAAGTGTATGCACAACAAACCAATGGTTTGTCAGTAGCATAGAAAGGTTCGAACCTGAGACCTCTTGTGAGGACATCAGGACACCTTAACGCTAGGCCACGTCTTCAATATAATTTTAAACCATGTCAATTCATAAGATCCACTAAAAATACATCGTGCTTATTCATTTACAATTTAGTATCATTTGCTTCATCAATAAAAAAAACTAACTCATACCCCGCGCTCGGTGGGATTGGGTATTGTTATTGTTGTTGTTGTGTATGGACTGAACTCGATATATTGATTTACAGCACTATATAATAGACAGGAGCACACAAGTTTAGGATCAAACGTTTAATATTTGGTTATACTTGTATTGAATGGTTCCAATAAAAACACAACTAAACTAATTATAAGAATCATAAATTAAGAACCAGTCGGAACTTATATGGGTATGCATTCATTCACATGCATTGCAAACAGATTTCACATGTGTATCTAAAAATGATTAGTCCAAATTAGGTCGTATAGTTACTATTTATATTTGAGTTCTTGTTTATTCTTCCTCTATAGTAGTACACGGTAGTATATATAATCAGAATTATACAGTAACTTATTTGGAAGAAATGTTCACAATTTTAGGATGTATTTTTCTTTTCTTTTTTGTGATTAATTTAATGTGTTTGCATTTAACTTCAACTATAGAATAGAAATCAGAGCCAAAATCCTAGGTTACAGATGATGAACTATTTGGTAAAGATTTCTATTAATTAGGTCTGAGTTATAATAAAACCCTAATTTTATTACAAACAAATAATAAGTAATAGAGAAACGATACGATGAATGGGAAACAAACTTTTTGAGTTTCGCATAAGTTTCCGCTCTCCGCTGCTGAACTCCGAGAAATTGTCGAAGCAATGAGACGATTTGCTCATTTTTATCAACATTCATGACGTTTCCTTCTCCTTCTGATGATGATGATATTCTTACTTTCTTCTCGAAATCTTCCATGTCTTCCTTCCAATAAAACTGAAACAACGTTTCTTGAGATACAAGTGCAAAATTTAGAGGGTGTTTGGTTCAGAGATATTCGTATACAGTTTTGGGGTGGTTTTAGGGTGTGTTTGGAGAAAGAATTTTGATACGTCGGAATGATGATAAGAAAATGGTATTACTAACGTGTTTGGATTAATATTAGGTGTTTGGTTTAGGTGGTTGGGTTTTATATTTTGGAAATAAAACAGTTCAAATGAAGATTTTTCAAATTCAAGAGTGATTACAGTAACTTTCTGGTAACTTTCTGCTGAGAACGAAGGAATCAATAAGAACGCGTCACGTATCATAAAATTTAGCATTTTTTTCTCTTCGATTAGAGATATCACAAGATATACTTTCGACAACTTTTTTTTCTTCCATTTCCGTTGGGCTTTGTAAACGAGTAACACATGGTATCAGAGCAAGACCCATCTTTAGAGGTTCTTACACCTAAAAGTGGTGGCCTATGGAGTGGTGGCTTGGACTCGAAAAGAAGGTGTCAACCGTGACCAACATAGCCGTGACCAACGAGACCTCGGAGTGGTGACCTATGGAGTGGTGGCTTGGACCCGAAAAGATGGTGCCAACCGTGACCAACATAGCCGTGACCAACGAGGCCTCGTCAACCTTGACCAACATAGCCATGACCAACGAGGACGTTGGCTCTTCAAAGAATGGAGTATTGTTACGATCCCACATCGGGCAAAGATGTGATTAGTTGGTGGCTTATAAGTCTAATCGCCCCATTCTCCTTCAAGCTAGCTTTTGGGAGTGAGTTCTACACTTGGGCTTATGGCATGATATGAGCCTAGTATGGGATATGTTCGTACAGCAAGTAACACATGTGTTACCAACGAGTACCACATGTGTTACTAATATTGTACAATCATAAAAAAAAGTTGTCGAAAGTATATCATGTGAGATGTCTAATCGAAGATAAAAAAATGTTGATTTTTATGGTACAATTTTTATAATTTTTCAATGGGCCATTATTGAGATATTTAATTTTTAAAAACGCGAAGAAAATAAATTTTTGTGATACGTGACGCTTTTCTATGAGTCCCCATTCTTATAAAAATTTACATTATCATTTGAAACTCACCTGGGTGGGTTTAAGATTGGTACATTGTTATTCTTATTCCTTTATCCATTATCAATATTATTTTTATAGTGATTCTTTCACGCTAAAATTAAACGCGCAATATTTAGTTAAGTGCATGCAATCACTTGGTTAATAACTACATGTGTTGATGATGGCCATAATAAGTGTGCTTCAACTTACAACTTTATGAATTGTATAACCGGTAATAATTCATATTTATATTCATAAATCAATCTAATCTAAATATATATATATATATATATTGCTTTTATAATTCATATTTATATTATATTATATTTATATTTATATTTATATTTATAACCGATGTAAATATATATATATGTGTGTGTTGAGTTCTGGTGAAAACAAGGAGTTAAAATAAAAATGGTAAAAACGATCTCAATTTTCATTCACAATTTACTTTTAGTTGTACATCTTCATTTTTTTTGCTTCACATAAATTTTTAGTTGGGAACCTTTATATTTTTTTGCTTCACATAAATTTTTTACTTGTGAACTTTTATTTTCTTTATCTTCACATAAAATTACAAAGGAATGAAGTTTTATTCTCTTTAGCTTCACAAATTTTTTTAGTTGTGAACCTTTATTTTTTTTAATCGTGAACTTTAATTTTTTTTAGCTTCATGAATTTTTTTTAGTTGTGAACCTTAATTTTTTTTAGCTTCACAATTTTTTTTAGTTGTGAACCTTATTTTTTTTAGCTTCACAAAAAAAAAAAAAAATTGTGAACATTTTTTTATTTTTGCTTCACATAAATTTTCAAATGTGAACCCTTATTTTTTTTGTTTTCACTGATTCTTTTTATCTCCGCCCCCTTTTTGTATATATATTTTGATCCAAGGGCTAAAAAGTATTTTCACCGTTTTTATTTTATCCCCTTGTTTTCACATGATCTCAATCCCAGTGTTAGGTTCAAACGAGAACAACAAAAAGGTACAAAACTGCGAGAACTTTTAAATTACATTGTTTTTATACATGTAAACACAACAAATTACATAGAAATGTTATTTAATGTTAATATTATTGACAAACAAAAGTTAAAAATAACAAAATACATGTTAAACTATAAAATATATGAAGTGTTCAAATGTGCACATGTGAACGAAAAATATATTTTTTATTTAAAAGGTTATTTTAATGTTTTCTCAAACTATTTTACTTTTAACATTAATCTACATCAATGTTCACATGTGATTGAATTATTAAACATGTTAAAATCCCTATAATTTAAAAGTTCTCGCAGTTCTGTACCTTTTTGTGGTTCTCATTTAAACATTTGGCTATATGGGTGGGGATCAAGAGGGAAGTAAAAAAATGGGGGAATGAGGGATGCTATTCCTAGCCATACATTCTGGTCAACTCAAAAATCAACGCGGTTGCAAAATTGTAAATAACTCAAAAAAATTTCAGAATATTAATATTCATTTGGAAAGAATGTTAATCAAAATTACAACTTAAATATTTTTTAAACATTCTTTTATGATGAATGTTAACTCATATACATTATTATACACTGATGAATGTTAAGTTATCTCGTTCAACAATGTATAAAAACATATATAAGTTAATATTCATCATAAATTATTGTTTATAAATATTAATTGTAATTTTGATCAACATTCATTTCAAATTAATGTTAATGTTCTAAATTTTTTTTGCGAAGTTCGAAGGTTAATGACGACTATAATTAAATTAATTACTTGTTTATAAGTTTTGTATGTTGAAGTTCGTTTAATTTTATTGTATTCATTGGTGAATCAAAATTTTCACAAAACCCAAAAGTTATACCCAAAATTCTTAATATTTGATGAATATGAATTATGACGAATTGAAGATATGTACGAATGCCTTTGATGAATTTGAAATTTATAATGTTTTGATTGATTTACATGCTTTAATTTTGAATTTTAAACAAAAATTGATGAAATGAGTATTGTATATGAGTTGGAGAACATAAAGGAAATGTGTGATTGAAGTTTGCTTCTCTATTTCCCTCAAATTTAGAACTTCCCTCTTGGTGTGTTATATATATATATATATATATATATATATATATATATATATATATATATATATATATATATATACACACACACACCCATAGTACCTGCATATTTTTAACAATAGATAAATTAATTTATTGGTATTAATTTATTATTATAAAAGAAGGATTTCCAAAATTTAATTAAATATAACATAATTCCTGGGATTAGATTCTAGGTCTTTGAACATAAGCTTACTCTTACAAACATATATCGAAAATCAAAACATATTCTCTTCGAAGTCAGGAATGTGAGATTTCTTTATAGAAGCAATAATCTTGTTACCTTTGTGTAACGCATAGATCAAGTTTCTTTAGTTACAAAATACATTATATATCATCAATGAGTAATATTGACATCTTAGTTTAATTTTTAATCATTAAAGAGTTGTTGTTACATACCTGTTAATCCACGAGGATCATTTAGGGTATGATAGTAGAAGTTGCTGATACAAGAAATGGGTTATTTAATAATTCTCTATTAATAAGCCGTGGACAATATATATAGTGGGATTCTGAAATGTTATTCAAATTTATTGAAGGGAATTGATTTAGGGAAATGAATTCAAAATTTAAAACACAAGATCAATTAACCAAAATAAAGTTGATTTGTTAAATAACAATTTCATAATTTACCAATTTTTGTGTAACAAACAGTGACTTTTAAATTATACTTTGAAAACATAACTAGATCATAACCTGCAAATTTGCAGGCTACGATAGGATTGGCTACGACAGAATTTTAATACAAAACGTTTATTATATTTTTTTTCTTTTCTTAAATAAATATTATGTATCCATCTATATATATGTGTTTTAAGTCTATCAAATATGTTGAAGTCAAAATAATTGAAACGTCTATTTTTAGTTAATAATGTTACCCTACATATCGTAAATGTCCATGAGAATAAATTAATCGATAGGTATTACAGTATATATATTCACAATTTATTTGAATTTTTTTTTTTAAACTTACATTAAAATAATTGTTTGTTTACTTAGTAATAAATAATTGTTTATTCGTAATACACGTTCAAATATACGATAAAATTGGAAATGAGTAAAGTGGTGAGGAGAGGTGGTGTTACAATTATGAGAATATGATAGCCGATATATGATTTACTACTCTAGTTGGATCAATTACTTACTATAAGTATATATTTAATAAAGACAAATGAGAATTAGTTGAAAACTACACAAACACCAATCAACATAGAAAGAATAAAAATCATTGAATCAATTTTGATTATACAAAATGTTTTAACTGCATTGTATCATTACAATTCTGTAAATTGCAACAAAAACATACCCATAAGGCCGTATTTGATTGTAACCTACCAAATCATTGGGACAAATTGCTATTTTAGGATGCAAATCCAAACTCAAACTTATTTAATATTGCTTTCCGACTTGTATGAAAAAATCACACCATTTAGAAACTCACCATCATTATAATTCTTGATCAACTTGCTTTAGTGTTGATGGCAATTAAAGGGTTGAGAATCCAAGGATAGATTCTTGAGCATGTCTCCTGTACAACAAAAAAAAAAAAAAGGAGAAAGAAATCAACTTTATAAAGAGAACTATTATTTTAAACAAATGCTTTTATCTATATGGAACTACTTATATCAACTCCTAACATAATCTAACAACCATGGAAGTACTTATATTAGCCCATTGTCTTCTATCCAGCAAGGTAGCAATAAATGTATGCTATAGTAATGGAACCTTCTTTGCTGTCGCTTCAGCTTTCATTGATGCCCCACCAACATGCTAACAAAGCTACTCAATTGTCTAGTTTGCACTGCATTTACCAATTCACCATCTTAGGGCCTTCAATATAATTGTCTGTCCATCTTTGACATACAGATGTAGTATGTCTCAGCCTATTAGCAACTACTAAAGCAAAACCAATAATTAAAAGCTTTTGTGGTGCAAACTCATAAACTTGGATAACCATTTGACCCGAAAATAAAAATGAACTAATAACATAAAAACATCGGCCTAAATAAAGAATATAAACTTGGAGCCGTAGACCGAGATATAGATCAACTGGAGCTAGCAAAATGGACCAAAAAATCATACATTGGGGGAAAATTGCCACCTATACTTATAAATGAACCTTTATTGTTTATAAGGGATCAACAAAAAAAAGAAAAAAAAAAAGAAACATTATTAGAGGTAAAAGTATCTTTTGATAATCATTTGTCACACTCTCTAAAAATCAAACAAATGGAGGTGTGGGGAATTGGATTTGTATAGTATCTTAGAAGTAAAAGTGTGTGAAGCAAAATCAAGAACATGGCAGTACCCTGCAGGCATATGATATAAGATAGATAAAAACTAAGTTTCTAAAATACAATGATCTCATCATGTTTATTAGTTGTCACATTCATTCCATAAAACACCATTGATGCACTGTCAAAATTAACACGTTTCATATACATCATTATGACTATGAAGTAATTCGAATAGTCTGCAAAGTGATATTACTCATTATGACCCAATTCAATCGAAGAAACAAAAATTGAAATTAAGACAAATAGTTTTTAGAAATTACTTACTTTTTGCTATTCCAAAAGGCATAGACAAAGATTTTGTTGTGCTTGATCGCAATTGGGCAAACAGTTTTTCTGTGTTTAAATGCACTGTAAAATACAGATTAAAACTTTAAAAATTAGAACACAGAAAAGCACACTAAGGTTGATATAAATAATCTGAATTTCACACAAAAGGGGGACAAAAGGAAATAGATACTCACCCAAAACTGCATTAGAAAGGCAACGAATTTGAGGGCGCCAAAAAAATGCAAAACAAATATCAATATTTTTAAAATTTAACTGCTTCAAATTCAAACTATTTTTTGATTTAGGTATTTCATAAAACACATAGTGTGCAAACACACAGATTGTTCACGTCATACACAAATACCACATAAATAACAAATCAAAACTTCGTTCATACCTTCCAAGAAAATCAGATGATAATAACCAAAAGTTCAACAGTTTAGTGATGATAACCAAAATATCGGAACATGATAATTTATTCCATCATTCTTTGTCCAAATCCACCTCCACTTTCGTGACACATGACAGACTGATCGTTTATCATATTTAATAATTTGAAAGATATAATTTCTTCCAAAAACACTCAAATATAAAGCTTGAAATAATATAATAAATCATATAACTCAATTAACACAATAGTAAGAAGTGCACTAACCACTTCTGATGTCCTCCGTCTTCGTGACTTCATTTTGAAATCAGCGAAATAAATAGCATTTGCCTACACACAAACCGATTTGTTAATCGTACGATTGTAACTATATACAATCAATCTGTTAAATGATTCGATGATCGAATTAAACAAATGATCAATCGAGATTAAAGAAATTAAATTAACGGTTTGATTTTAGGGTTTTCGTTGAGGGGCGGTGTAAGGGAGATGAACAACAAAATTGAAAGAAACTACCAGATACTGATTCGTTTCGTTACTAATCGATTGATGGTTTTGTATTTGAAGCTTGAATTTTTTATGCGTACCGTATTAAAATGGAGACGAAGGCTGGTGATTTTTAAAACCCAATAACCACTTTCTAAACACGGGTAATTAGATTTAAATTTGAAGGACAATAATGTCTATTTGGTGTCAACAAATTTTAAGATTAGTTAATCACCATAAATAATGAAATCAATGGACTGTATTAAAAGGGCTTATGTATTTGATGGCTTAGATTAATTTATAAGGTCCTAAAAAAAGGGTGATTAACTAATATAGACTTTCTTTTAATACTAAAAGAGAGAGATTTAAATTAAAGATAGAAACTAAAAATACATAAGTACAAATAAATGGAAAAACCATTATTACTTATTAATTATTATTATTAATAATCTGTAAAATAAAATGCCACGTATGTAAGATAAGTAGATAACCATGTATGTTAACAAATAATTTGTTGCATACATTGAAATACATATTAATTTGTAGAATACGGACATACTGAGGTCCATATGTACATTGATTTTGTTCAATTTTAATTTTAATTATATACACAACAAAATGGTAATTGTTACGATTTGTTGTGAGTTATTTTAGACATTATAATATCTCGTGTATGTATGATGAGCATGTATGTTAACAAAAGTGTAGGATTAAAAAGTCGTATAGATACTAACCTCTGTATATTCACACTTTGTTAATTAAGTAATAATATATATATATGTATCAGATCATAGTTTTGAATTTAAACGCTTATTATATTACGATTCTAGCCTTCAAACTCGTGTGTATACACGAAATGTTTGGTAAAAATATTATATTGTAATACCTTTTGAAAAATAGTAGTTTTTATTTAATTGTTTTTTATATCATAATTTATGATGTCACCAATTTTAGCTAATTTAACAAAATCAAGCAATCATATTAGTCAATTGAATTTTTTATGACATCATCAGTCGTTTCCTATATCATATTGAAAATGAAGATTTTAGAAGTTAGTTTAAACTAGGAATGATACATGATATAGTTGGTTAATTAATAGATTATTTTGTATATATTAAGCGTTTTATTTTTAGAGTAGAAATTAAATTAAACTTAGATTAAATTAAGTTGACTAAAATTATCTTTTAAAATGTTGGAGACATTATTTGGGTAAATGCAATCAACGGGAAACACAAGTAATTAACTTAATATTTGAAGAGCAATATCGTCATTTTATAGCCTAATTTTTTTCTAAGTAAGTAATCACCACAGAAAATTCAGATAAATGGATTAAATTAAAAACGTTTATATAGTTAATGATCAAGATTCATTTATAAGGATCTAAATTTAGGGAGATTATCTAAATATGACTTTCTCATTCTCATATAAATAAAAAAGAGAAGAGGTTGTACATTAAGTGAAAATTGATATAGAATTGCCTAATGAAGAGTTAATAAATAGATATATGAATTACTGAACTAAGGTTATAATTTTTTTCAAAAAAAAGTTCAACGTTATAATAATATTTAGGATTTTTCTAATCGTAGCCCTAAGGGCTATGTTTAAGAATCAAATTGATACATAAAATGGTGTTACATTAAGTTGATTAAAAGAAGTTATATTTAGGAGTGAGTAGTTATTATCAAAGTACAAACAAGTTATACATGTCTTAATTTCTTAAAGATAACCCCAGGGCTATATTTAGAATTTTCCTAATATTTATAAGTATAGTAACCTAATTAAATAAAATTTATAAATTATTTAAACTGATCTACGTTAAGTATATATATCTTGATTTGGATTCACTAATCGTCAATCGAATTTCGAATTTCAAAATAAATTAATAATCGAGCAAGTAAAATGGATTAATGCATTTATCTGTTAACTGTTAACCGCCTGATCAATGTCAAAATAACTACTTCCTCCGTCCTATTACAAGTGTCCTGTTTTGACTTAATAAAGTCTTTCTTTTTTAACTTTGACCTTGAATATTTTTATTCGTGATAAATATTACTTGATATAAAATATATAAATGGATTGGATTTTAAATGTGTTTTCATTGATATAATTTTCGTCAAATATTTAAGATCAAAGTAAAAAAAAAAAAGACTTTATTAAGTCAAAACAGTACCATTGTATTCGACTTGCGGAGTATTTTTATTACGGCGAAATCTATCTTCTAACCAAAAAAAATCTAATTATTATTTTAACTTGTTTTTGCACAAAACACCGGTGATTTTTGTTGACGGAAAAAATAAAAAGGAAGTCTGGCGATGGACGAGCTTGAATTTCAACGAGTTCTTCATCTCTTTCCCGTTGTTCGTACTCGCGATTACAATGTAACTTCTCGATCTCTCTCTATTACTCTTCGATTTACACATCTATATATCTATCCGATTTCGTGCCCTATTTAATCATTTAATTATAATACTTTAAGGAAATATATCTTATTTTCGTCTGGGAATTGCTGGTGATTTTGCTTAGCAACCAAAATCAAGTCAGTTATAATTGAATTTATCTGGACGTGATCAGGTGTAACAAATTACAATAAGAACCCTACATGTTCAGTTTAAATAATGAATTTTACTGATGTTACCTATCTTATGAGATGCTAATTGATTTATATTCCAATTGAAGAAGATTAATAGTATCGATTATATATATTTATATCATCGTAAAATTTGGTGCAAATTATACAGGAATGTGGTCACGAGGTTCATATATAGCATGTTTTGGAAGTCCAATACATACAAAAGGACATTTATTTTTTGAAGTTGAACACATTTTTATTGTATGTTCCAGAATACAAGCGTAATTTTCACAATTCACATCTACGAATACATGATGCTGAGATATTTGATCAGATGAAGAAACTATTAGATGTTTCTTGCTGTTCTTGTAGATGAGGTTTTTACACCGGGATACTTGAGTTAGTAGTGAATTGCTGAGTAGTTGTGCAGCCTGATTAATTTTCTGCCCATCTATACATTTAAAAAAAATGACGCAAATAAGTTACATCTCTTCCTTTGTAAGTGTTTTAGTTTTGTATTGTCTAGTGTTGAATATTTGGTATGCCTTTGTTCCTTCCTTAAATATATTTAAGCTGTAGAGACGAACACGGAACACCAATAAATCATTTAGAATGAAAACATCAACTTTTTATGTTACGCACTCATTGTATGACTATGCAATATGTAGTCAAAGGGCTATACAATAAATAATATGATTTCATCCCTTTGCAGCTAGTTCAGGTCCAAAATATTGTCATAATACTTCTATCTACTACCTTATAGGGGGAAACACATCCATCTTAACTCCTACTGATTTAGACTTCATATGTATTTCTTATCATTATGGTGCTTCAACATTTTTCACAATAGTTAATAGCATGTTTCATCTCTGTTTTGTAAAACATTTAACTTTGGAATTCTGCGTGATCTTGTGATTGGAGATGCCACTTCATCTACCATGCTTTTATCAGATGACTTAAAGCGCCCATCAATCTATTTTCCTTTTGTGACAAGACCCGAATGAAAGTTGTGTTTAATCATGGCCAGTTGGTAAATACCACACCACAGTCTTTATCTATTATTCTAGAATGAATACCATAATAATTTCTCATAATATAATGTCTTTGCCAATTACAATCCTAGAATCTCGTTAAAAATCTAGTGGAGTTTTGTTATTAATTATTGTTAAAACTGTTTATCCAGTACATCGATCAAAATAAACCTAATGGTACTTGATGGTAAGTGCTCATGCATGCTTCTAACTGATGATGTGATGCTATATTGTTAGGCCGAGTCTGAAGTGCAAAG
This sequence comes from Gnaphalium uliginosum, assembly GCA_963930675.1. NCBI lineage: Eukaryota > Viridiplantae > Streptophyta > Magnoliopsida > Asterales > Asteraceae > Gnaphalium > Gnaphalium uliginosum. Next base: position 36,331,675 of record OZ005685.1, read on the forward strand.
ACAATTAACTACCCAGGCATCGCGCAGGGTATTCTTTTTTTTTTTATCATTTTTTTATTAGATAATCTTCATCATTATTCATGAATATTCTGTACTAACGATTTTATACATTTAGCTAAGAGATCGGATGAATTCACAAATTGAAGGGGGTTCAAGGGAAAAGGTTATTGGAGGTATTGACGGACAAGGTAATTGGACTTCTACCTTACTGTACACAACCTTGAATCTTGATATGCATATATAGTACTTATGGCCTTTCATCTATAGTTGAAATTAACAGATCATTACAGTAAAAGTCATCTAATTTAGTGAAATATTTTTCCATCATCCACTCTAATTAGATTTATGAAATAAATTAACCACCTTACGTGAGTCGGTAAATGCTTCTAGCTAGCTACCGTTCACTAGTTTGTAATCTTTATTTTAACCTTCCCAAAAAGTTTGTATGATACTTGTGTATAGTTGATATCCCTATAGAATTTATTGCAAACATATCCCAAGAACATGTAGAAACTGGTCTTCATAGATTGAATTAATCAACTTTCGGTGCATAAATCTTTTTTTTCAAGGCATGATTTGGGAGGCATATAATTGTTTGTCTTTACTGCTATTTAACAGATGCATTTTGGGAGAAACTAAAGGTTGCTGCTGCAAAGAAGGTACAATTTTATATTTATGTAATGGTTGTATGCAATATGATGACATAGCATGTGTCGCATTTTATGCAATGATTTTCGGCAATACTTAGGGTAGTGGCTGGCTTAAGAGAAAAGCACTAACCATTCAACATCTTGCTCTCTATATATGAAAGGCTACAGATTCTCAATATTAGTAGTTAAAAGTGTATTTTCAAGCAGGGTTTCTGCTAAATGAATCAATATTTACCTGTGCTAATTTTCTGCACATACTGTTCGCTAAAACCGGGAAGGTAACATACTTAACTGTAGCATAGCATACTTTTTGTAACGACAATGGCATTCTTGATATTGTTGATCTCTTTGATCCATAAAGTGATGAGGTGTTAGGGTTTTTTTTTATATTTTTTACAAGCACATTGTAGTAAAATGCAATCTACACGGGGTCAGTGTAAACTGAAATGGCCCAATACTTGCTGATTTGTGTTTTCATTAAAATTGTCTCAGACATGAATCTGCATTAATTGCTCTCACGCCAAGGGTTCTTTGCCTTGTTGACTTGTTGTCAATAAATAAATCTAAACATTAAATAAATAGCATTGTTGCCATAATAAAATGGAATCTGTGAGTTATATTTAGAAAGTGACATTGTGTTTCATTATTAACATGGAAGGATTGAACTTTATTAAATGGTTTGATTGTAATTATGGTAATCTTAACCATTGCCCTAAGGGCATTGGTTATCAAAACCCATTATATTTAATAATTTAATTAGGGATATTATTATTAGGAAAGTATTATTAGTATCTAGTTTAATTAGGCAAATCTTAGGAAGGAAGTTAAGTAAACTCTATAGATGGGGCTTTATTATTGTAATTGAGATTATGCTAAATTTTGATTGATGATTTGGATATTATTGGAGAGTTGGTTTACCTCTCGAAAGTAAACCCTATGAGAGCTTATCGGCCTCTCGAAAGTCGGTTATTCTATCATTTTTACTGTTTTATTCGTTTTTATCACGATACGACAATCGGCTACGTATCTTAAAAATTTGTGCTCCAGTTTTATGCTTCTGAATTGATGGACATATGAGCTTTTAGGAGGTTAGCACGAAAGATATCCGCGTTCAGCATTGTTATTGTGGTTAAACACTTGTCCTTAATGATGAAAAACAGCTCCAATCCTTATCTTGTTCACCATGAGATTTGCAATGATTTGAGTATGCTAGTAGTATTGCCATTCAACATAACATGATGAGGTGGCTAGATGAATGGGTTGGACAGCTTAGCTTACGGTTCAGGTTGAACAAAATCATTTTGTTGTACAAGTTGAGACAGGTGCGGTATCACTGTGTTGTGCTGATAACACCCATTTTTGTCTAAATAACAAAAGAATATGATTGGAAAAACAATATTGTTACAGTAATAAGCTAAAGGCTTGAATAAGGTATATAGCCGCTAATTGTGACCCAAACCATTTATAAGTAACCGGATCTAAATTATTTATTTAGAAAAACAGGGTGAATATTAACTATTCAGCTGATGTTACAGGTTGGCAATGCTGATGCAGAGGGGTTTGTCAAGGCATTCCAACATGTTTACAGGAAACTTGTGTGTATCCATCTCATATTTAAACCTCCTATTCCCATTTTACGTTATAAATAGCAAACTCACTTTCGGTCATTTGTTAATTTTTCAGGTTTTTGAAGAGCTATCTTTATCTGCTGCTCAACGCTTTGTTAATTCGTCTTGATAATTTAGATCATTTGTTGCATGCGTCCTCACACATATTTTTTCTTTTTCACTTTGTGAAAGTTGCTTTAAGTGCTTGTGAGGTTATATTTCATGACATCTGTGTTTGATAGATCCATTGTATTTAACACAGCTATTAGTCTTTGAAGTTGATCATGGATTCATGGTACCTAATTCACGTGAACTGAATTTGCCATATAATTGTCATTTCTTTTAACCATGGACATGCAGTTACTCGTATGAATTTGAATTTTATTCTTTATCTCTGTATAGAAGCATATATAAATCCCTCCACAAAATTTAGTTAGGAGCTTAAGACATCGCTCTACCCATTAAACATGAAGGTTCATATATTGATCCTTCAAATTTTGTAATGATAGCTTCATGTCAACCGTTCGGATTTGCATCGGATCTACCAATGATCTGATATGAGTATTACCCCTGACCCAAGTAAATGGATCACGATTTGAATCATGATCTAAATGAATAAACAATGATCATATTGAGTCGTTTAGTATTTACTTATTATATTTACCTCTGTTTCCAATATATGCTTATTATAAAGAGAAAATCCAACAAATTTACCGATGTTCATAGTCTAGATGAGTACCACAAAGTACTTCGTTTATCATATTTCATTTCTTATGTCATCATATTGTCATTTATTGTGTTTTAGTCGTACATGATTATAGTTAGTTACTTGATTGTCATAATTTAAAAGAGAATCGGAATATACACCAGAAGAGTGGTGTGTGCAAAACGTGTTTAAAATATTTATATGAAATGGAAATTACTAAAGTTACTACTATCACACAATAAATGCAAGAATACCCGATCGTATAATAATATAGCTTAAAATAAGTCCGAGTATTGAACACGGGGAATGGTAATTTAAACTTGAATAAAATGGAATTATTAATTAAAAAAATAAAAAGCAAATAACGAATGGGGGCGTTTTAGTTCCGTACGAACGTATTAAGAAAACCAATTTTAACTGATTTAAAAGTAAAGACAATTAATAAAAACGTAAAATCGCGAATACGACAAGTTTAACAATTTGTATACAATCAGAAGAGAAAAATATATTCATTTATACCATTTTCCCCAGATCTCGGTTATCATATTTATCTATTTGCTCGTTTGGATGATTCAATGGTGAATAAAGCTAAAGTAGAAAAGTATTCCCGTCAAGGTTAACTAATCCTATAATTATCGAAAAAACACAAGACTTTATTAAGTACGCTAGGAGTTCTCCTTCCACCTCAAAATATGCAATAAGAACCTCACAATTTATTACGATTTATCCTAACAACTTCGCGTCAACGCTAGTGTTATAATCATCCTATTATTTCAAGACAATTATCATGTTCATTATAGTTGAATAATTACTATTTGAAACGCCCAAATTTTTTTATTTTTTACATATACGCGATCCTGGAGTATGATACGCGATCGCGTAAACGAAAAGAGAGAGGAGTACGCGTTCCTACCCGAAGATACGCAATCGCGTACTTAGTGCTTGGGAAGTCTCTTTTCAGATTTTAGTACACGATACGCGATCCCGGGAGGGTCACGCGATCGCGTACCATCAACATATTAAACTTTCTGATTTCATACAAGGTACGCGATCCTGGGAGGGATAAACGATCGCGTACCTGTGCTGAACTTCTGCAAAATTCACGAAACTCAGCTGTTGGACTCAATTTCAAATACGCCTATCTTTTAACTTACTTCAAATCAAATTTCGAAATTTTGCAATTATGTCTCATATGACATAACAAGAAGTTCCCAATTAGCACTTTTACGAAATTTACATAAATGGTGATTTCGGGCTTAAATCCGCAAATGACCCTTTTTACTACTTTAGAAATCAAAGTTTGCAACATTTTGACTATATCAACTCAATCATTATTCCAGCAAGTTTACTTGCATATCTTAACACAATGACTAACACTAAAACTATTCAAACCATCATTTTGACTCGTGTTAACAAAACGACCCATGCACGACCCATTTTGACCCTGACCCGAAATCATATATATTTTATACTTAATCAGATTCAACATTCATAATCAAAACAAGTGTATATTATCATTACATCATTTGGTTGAACTTTCACAAAATACAGTCGGGCGATTTATACAACATGGTGATCAAGCGATAATTCAAAAGAGAGTTAGCTTGCCAAACCTATATGTATAGCAAGTCTTGATCCACACTATTCCCTTATGATGACATTGCCTTCCCTATGCCCACTCAAATCCTTTGACCCGCTTGCACCTACAACGTACACATCTTAAAGAATAAGCAATAAACTTAGTGAGGATATGAGCAATTAACTAGGTAATTTACTAAACATCATTGCAACCAATAAATATCAACAATAAACATATAAGTTTATATAACAACTAGTGAGCAACTCGTAGAGATTAATTGCACTATGTGGATCCACAGCCAATAATCACTTAGCACCACACCATGTCGGTATGCATGCCAAAGCAACAACAATAACACTATGCTAATAAGGTTAGCTAATTTCTACATATTCGCTCATTTCACATAATTCGTCAACAAGCACCAACACTTAGAAACAAGATCAAATACAAACAATATCCCACTTGATTATGTAACCCTCTTGCTCGAAAGCAATCCGAAATCACACAATCTTTACCCAATAAATTCTCATATACTCACTTTTGAAATTTAAGCAAGTTAGCAATTCAACGACCACGCGAATTCGTAAAGCTTTCAATACCTAACAATTATCATATAACACATACAACATGTTTAGCATTCAATCATCACTAAATTCAATTAGCTATCAAAATTAGCTCACCCACCCTCCTAGTTGACCAGTTTGACTTTTAAAGTCAAACTACTCAACTTTTCATCACTACTAGCTATAACTCTTCTAAAGCTTGTTCACTTCTAATACTACTTAGTTATGACTAAATTAACATCATCGTCTTGCAATAACACTCCCCAACTACAAGTTGGGTTAATTCTCAACACTTTGCAAAATTTAACCAAACCCCTTTAAAACACTATGAACACCAATTCAAGATTCCTCACTCTTAGTTTAGAATCATGATAAACACAATCATTATAAGCTTAATTAAGCATAAATTAGATGTATTTCAACCCTAATTTCGTTTTACAATTCACTACCCACTCAAACCCCATCAAAATCACTTCTAGGTTAAAAGAACTGGGAAAGAGCACTCACCAATTTGTTAAGGATGACTCTTAGAGTCACAATTCGATCTCTCAAGGTTTAATTTAACAAGTTTACTTGATTTTGCCTCTCTTCTTCTTTTCCCGTTCTTTCTCTCTTTTCTCTAGGGCTTTCCAGGCTAATTTCTTATGTATCTATGTATGTATGTATATCGATGTATATGTATATATGTATATAACTTTTATTTAATTAAAATGTATTTACACTATTAGCCCCTCAACTCTTACTAATTAAATAGCTTAAAATATTACCCGGTTAACAATTTCGTATACAATTCATACAATATTTTATAATAGAATTAATTTATACTCGATATAATAATACCTCAATTTTTTTGGTGTTACACTATTGATCTTAACTTATCTTCGGTCACAGTTTCAAACTATAATCGTCTAACAAGTTAAACAATTATAAATAACTAGTAAACCTAAGCGAACGTCCGTTATAACTTAGATCAACTAGTCACGTTCAGTAGTCAATTATTCAACACAAACAATCATAGATCAACGAATAAACATAATAAACTATCATAGAGCAATTAATCCAAACAATGAATAAACATAATAAACTATCATAGAGCAATTAATCCAAACGTAGATAAATATTCAAACCACAATCTAGGTATTTTCGTCTAAGCGAATACAAAGCTAAATTAGTTCATAATAACAATATGAAAAACCAGAACTAGATTCATTGTAACAAACATGATTCTAATGAAAACTAGTAATGATAATCAAAACGAAAAGACGAACGAATCTTCAAACAAGTGAAATCCTTCAATTGCTTGATCTTCTCCTCTAAAAAACGTCCCAAAAGCTGCTACAAAAGTGCCTCTATGCGAATTAGGGTTTTTTTTTCAAGTTCTGGCCGAATTGGGGTTTATTTTCCTTTTATTCTGTTCTGGCCAACCCTTTCAACCGCCGGTTGAGAAAATTCAACCAGGGGTTGGACTTAAAATTATCCAACTGGGCTAAATTTCGGATATGTTGTAGCCCAATGATTTTAGAGACCGTGGGCTTTGGATTCAAGTCATTTGGAGTCCGAATGAGAAAGTTATGGCCCGAACAGTGAAGCCTCGCAGAAAACTCAGCTTTTATCTTTTCTTTAGTTTTCGATCCAAATTCCGTTCTTTTTGCTCCAAGCTCCATGTTAAAGTCCTACTTGCAAATTTTAACAAAATGAGTATCTAAAATCAATTAAATGCAATAGAAATGAATAAAAAAGGGAAATTTTATTAAATAGAAGCAATCGTATTTGACTATATCAAGAAGTAAAAGTGATAACAATAATACAATACTGAAACCGTTTCTTTTCTGGTTCTAAGTGAAGTTTTGAGAAGATTGTAGGTTACTGGATATGTATAATGAGATTGAAATTAAGAGATTGTCGATTCTTAAGTGTTGACAAGTTATTGTAAGTTGTGTTAACGTTCATTAAAAATATGTGTGTAAGTACTACTAAGAATTGCGTTCCATGCATGATCTACTTTAAATTTTTATTTTATAGTTAATAGAAAGTGAGATATATTTACAATTGACAAATAGATAGGAGTTTTCGATTTTCTTAGTTTAAATATAAAACTGAACCGAATTTGAATCGATATTCGATTTCGGTTCTTAGAAGCTTGAATCTAATTGGGATCGTGTTCCATTTGACCCCTTATCATTTATGTTGCATTTATGTTGCATCGAGTAAGTACCCTACTAAAATTTGGTATTTTAAGGCACTAGATTAATTGTATAAACCAAATAAATAAATGACAAAATATGATATAATAATAATACTATTCCTCACTTTAAATAAAAAAAATGAGTCATAAATTACTTTTCTGTTTTAATCCACAAGGATCACTTGAAATCAAGTTCTCCAGAGTTCAGGCCGGTCGCATTGAATCAGTGAACTCCGGTCACATTATTTTCTTTTGTAATGAAAAACCCTCCGGCGGTTCTCAAGTCGCATCTCCGCAGCTATTCATCACCGGAGCTGCAACTTCTTTTCTGCATCATCATCTTCATCATCTTCTTCTTATCATTTTCAATTCAGTCGGTTGATTCCAAATCCAACAAAGAAGAACCAGTTGAATGGCAAATTCTCACCAAACACAATTTCTCATCTCAAATTCGCTTAAATCCTCATCTTCTTCTCATCGTCACCGTTCCATGTAATTCTTCTTCTTTTTCTTAAATCTCTACTTAAAATATTCATTTATAACCTGCATTTTACAACCGCAAATTGCTACGATATATATGATGTATATGTTATTGAGTTTTTGGTTATATTACTTCTCAAGCTGTTAAAGAAGTGTTGGAGTTCACATCAAGTTTGAACTTGAATTCGAACTTGTTATAATTTGATTCTATTTGTAAAAGGAGGAATTAGTGATTTGTAAGATTTGTTTGCCTAGGGTTGTAAGTTGTTATGTAGAAGTTATTTATATATATCAGGACGTATGATTTGAATATTTAACTTGATACAATCTGATTCTGATTTAGAATATAGGAGGACAAACGTCTACTATTTTTTGGCCAATTCAGCATAGAGCAAGGATTTAGAATAACTGTAAATTGGGATTGTTTACTTGATAGTCTAAATTTTGCGGAGTTCAATATTTTTGGGCGAATTTATTAATGGGTTGAGGGAAGGAGATAACAGAAGGAATAAGAGGAAGGAAGACTAAATGAGATTGGAACCAACACGTTATGACTATGTCAATGCTCTATTGTTGGATATTAACTAACTTTAGAATGCCTATTTTAACCTTTGACGATCTTTCATATATCCATTGCCACTTCTATTATCTATTAATACTTACAATATCTGACCACCAGTTTTTTGGATTTCAATGTCTTAAACTTATTTTGAAAGCTTAAGGTGCTCTAATAAGTCCTATTGTACGTTTTTTGTTAACCACTGGAACTTGACTTTGGAAAGTTTAATGACGAAGAATGCTGTTAGACAGGGGAAGGGATTTTGTTCAACCTTATTTATTATGGAACATCTAAGACTTAAACACTTGACTTTGATATATAACTCTTTTCCCTCCGTATCTCCAAGTAGAACCTCGTTTTCCTAGCATTAATGAAAATAATGTTAAAGGTTGAACTAGAGTATCCTATTTAAGCTCTTGAGAATGGTAAACAATATTGTTTTGTCACAATTTCCTTCAATTAACCTGGCTTCTTATCTCTAACCATTTCCGTAGGTTGTTCCTTTACAATTGCTACTCACTTTAAGTGGTTTGCCTACTTGATAAGTGGGAATGGAAAAGTACAGCCTTAACTGACATTTCACTGACAAATAACTATAGGAGACCAGCCTGATTAAATTCTGAAAAGTTTGGCAATGGGCCTAGACATGTAACTCCTTTCTGTCTATTTTGCCCTTGCCCCTTTTGTTAGAATGTTTGTATATTGTATGTTATTCGAACAATTTTGAATAAATGCATGTATGACTAGTGTGCTCCATTTTATGGAGATGAACTGGATTACTTGAGAATTCTCCATGCATAATACTATCACGGATCTGATAGATCTCGCTTCAATGCACAGGGTCTGGCGAAGCTCGATCTCTCATGAAGGAATTAGCCCACACGGTCACTAAAAAGAAAGAGGAATTTAGAACGTTGAAATTGATGCTCGTTCATAGCAATCATGACAAGATGCTGGCAGATGCTCTTGGTGCTACGATGGAAATAAATATTATCTGTTATCACTATTCTTTAGCATACAAGTATCAAGGAACACTTCGGGTTCAGAACATATTATCATCTGTTCGTTATCTTATGTCACTTTTGCCTGAAGAAACTCCCCTTAAGCCTCTACCAACTGCAGAGGACCTGACAACATTCCTTATGTCAACAGACAAGGCTTTACTTGTTTTGGAGTTCTGTGGATGGACACCCAAACTAATGGCCAAAGTCATGAATAATGGATCTGAAAACGCATTTGGTATCACCTCCTACCATATTCTCTCTCTCTCTCTCTCTCTCTCTCTCTCTCTCTCTCTCTCTCTCTCTCACTCTCACTCTCATGTAAGAAATAAACTTAAGAGCAGATTGCTAGGTGGGAGGTGTTACTATATGGTGTCACTTTGATTGTTTATGTAACAAAGCCAATATTTTTGTCGCTTTTCTAGTTGATACCTATGTTATGTGAATGCATGATATGGTATCTACACACATACTTACAATTAAAAGCCTCCACTTTAGGGGACAAATAACCAGCATATGAGTGCTGATAGTGGTAACTTTCCCTAAAGTAAAGCCTAATAATCCTTTATTAGTTCTGGAAATGATCCAGAATCCCATAATTAGCGCTTGTCTTCTGGCTATGGACAGAGATCTTGTACTAATGAAAGCTTTGTTAAACAGGTGTTTCTCTTGGGACAGGTTTATATGGAAAAAACGATGAAACAAGCTCAGCTGATGGGAAGAAGAATCAGGTGGATGGTAGTTTCAAATTCCAGATAATTATGAGGCCAAAAAGAACATAAAAGGTTATCTTTTTTGAAACAGGGGATGGAAAACGAAAAGATTACATGCAATGTTGATAATCAGTTTAGTGGATTTCCTGGGATTGGTGAATTTGCTCTTCTCAATGAGAGTGATTTCTTGGAGGCTGAGAAAATGAAATCTGGTGATAGAGCTTCTTGCAGTTTTAAGGAGTACCAGCTGTTTGAGTCTTCCTTATACAATTTTACTAGTCTTGCCAGAGAGTTCTTTCTGCCACCTGACAGGCTAAAGTTTGGTCTCGTATCTGAGAGATCACTAGTTTCATCTCTAGGTGTTGGAGATACTGGTTCATGGTTGATGATGCTATATTCTACCGGATGTCCTGGATGTGCAAAGGTTTTCAGAGGAGGAAGTGATCTTAAAAGAGTTATAGAGATTAGTGCATCACCAGTTACCGAGGCAAGTTTATATCCATGCGATCATTCACCATTGCTTATGGTTCTCATTTATCTGATTGCTCTCTGTACATTTGCTGTTTTTTTATTTGTGTTATTTAGAGATAGAGTTTACGTTATTATTCATTTGGTGATGTTATATTCCATCTTTTTTTGGGTTTATAACTTGGGCATTTTTTATGCCTAGCTGTAGAAATTTCCATTGGTAGTTAGTTTGTTGTACCATCTGTATCTATATATCTACCCATCTTGTTTTTGTTATTTTACTATGTTGGTCATGATATCTTGCCACTTCACTTGAGACGACTTGCCATAGGGAAGTTGGATTATGAAGGTCTACCATGGAATTTTTGTTTCACTGTTGATAATGGTGTATATATCTTAACTTTGCACCGATTGTATACATCTTAATGCTAAGTCTCTGCCAAACATTTTGTAGTAGTGTGACAATCCTAGACAGCAATATCTTTCTAACATAGATAGTACTTTTATTTCTTGAACTGTAGTACCTGGGATCTATCATAAAATTAATGTAATTAATTTTCAATAAGGGTAACTTATTATTTTGTTCTGTTTTTTTTTTTTTTTAAAATTGTGCCAACTTTGTTTTACTGGTGTCTCCTAGAGTCCTAGGTCCATAGTATAGCCTAATCTCATTGTCTATAATCTACCATGTCAAAGTAATATGAATTCTACAAATATTAGTGCTTTTTTGGAGCCTATCAGGTTTCTATTTAGTCCTTCATCATTATTATTGTGCTGATTTCTTGATTTCTGTTGAAAATGCAGCTTAAAGGTGACGAGGATGGTTTTGATCCTAGTTTACCATCAGATAAGCCATCGGTAATCCTATTCATTGACAGATCATCTGATTCCTTGAAGATTAGAAGAAAGAGCATGGGATCTCTTACTGTCTTAAGAGAACTAGCGTTGCCTAACCACATTCCATCTAAAATGAATTCCAAAATCATCGTCAATCCGCATAGGACTGTTTCCCGACATCCTAAATTAGAGATGTCAACATCATCTCACAAGGTAACTGCACTAGATGATAAGATAACTATCATGGCCATGAAAGACGGTAGTCATATTACTATTGATGATGTTGCTTCACATTTGCAAGGCAGTTCCTTGCAAGAAGTCTTGGCATATGTTCTTCAGCAGAAGAAACAAAGAAAATTGAGTTCACTTGCTAAAGATGTAGGCTTCCAGCTGCTCTCTGATGATATTGATGTCACCATGTCAGAACCAGACATTCAAACTATGAAAGGTGATATTGGCAGTGGTGGTAATCTTGAGAAGGAAATGGTGTCAAATGCAGATGATATGCTCAATGGGGTGTATGACACTCTATCGAAAAATCTTAAGGTTGAACATTCTGCAAAGGATAATGAGAAGATTACTGTTGATACAAGTGCTCAGTTGCCTGTAAAGACAGAAGACTGTTATCAAGAGAAACTAGTTTCCAAGTTTGAAAACGATAAAGCTGAAAAAGGACCCACTTACAACTGTTCATTTTTCTTCGTTGATGGAAAATTTCGGTTACTTGAAGCTCTAACTGGTGTTTTGAAGATTCCGTCATTGGTGATTATCGATCCTCTTTTACATCAACACTATGTCTATCCTGAAGAGGATGACTTTAGCTATTCTTCTCTATCTGGTTTTCTTCATTTGTTTCTTAATGGAAGCCTTCTACCTTATCAACGCTCTAAGTCTGTTGTTCCCGACTCCAAAAAGGCTCCGCATCCACCATTCGTTATTCAAGATTTTCACGAGGTTGATTCTATACCACGTGTTAGTGTTCTTACATTTATGGAGTTGGTTATTGGCAACCACTCTGGTTCTCTTAGTGCTGACAATGCTTGGAAGAAGGATGTATTGGTGCTATTTACTAGTAGCTGGTGTGGATTTTGTCTGAGAACAGAACTTGTCATTCGTGAAGCATACCGGGCATTCAAGGTTTATGGCAATATGGTGAAAAGTCAATATATAAATGAGCAATCCTCATCAAGGAATGGTAAGTCGTAAAAAAAGTTATGTACATTTAGGTTGGTTGTTATTCTGTATCCTTGTTATCTGGTAAAGGTCATTTGTAATTTCATCTGGTAAAATTTCCTGCTTGCTGTCTTTTACATTTTTACTTCTTTTTTCCCCACTTGTTGGTTTTTTTTTCTTCTTTACCAGTCTCAGTTTATAATGCTTCCTTAAGTCTAACTGCATTTGACTATTCGAGTCAAAATACTAGTTGAATCGTGATAGCATCTAGAGGACAGTCACTGATTCAATAATAGTAAGAGAGGCTCATCTATGAAAGCTAAAGGATTATGAAGGGAATGTAAATACCTGAGCTTTTCGTCTTTAATTTAGAAGTTTAAAATTCAAGGCTATTAGTGAACTATGTAGTATGGTGGTTTTCCAGTGACACTTCTGTTAGGGAGTAAAACTTCAGGATAGTTTACTTGGCTTATTCACCCCAAAAGAAAATATAAAGTAAAGAGCATTGAAGAGATATACTGCGTATGAAAATTTTATGGTGCTGCCCTGCATGGAGAGGAGTGTATTATCTTTTACACATTACAAAGAGAAAAAAAATCGATGGGTCACAGTTTCCGTAATCTGAACATGCGAAGACACTAAGTGGTTTAGAGTTGGACCTTGTTTCTTGGACGTTAGTTATATTCTATCAAATCCGGCCACTGTATTGGACTATTTGTTTGTCGTTACTGAACTTATAACCGATGGTAAATAGTTCTGTAGCATTTTTGTTATCAGTTTTTTAAAAAGGGCTTTCCGATTTCTTTGTTGCATATGACCAAATCCCATTGATTAATGTAATTTTGTCTAACAAGGTTTGTAGAAGAGGTTGGAGCTGATCCTTTTTACGTGAATACATTCCTGTTAGGTTTTTGATGCACCATTTTCTTATCAGAAGCCCACATGCTTAGTTAGTTCTATTTGCTCTCCACTACTCCGTTAATTAGGGACTCCCTTAATATGAGTTAGGGGTTGATTGAAATTAGTCCTTGTTATACAAATACAACCATGATTGCAAAGACATTCAGATAAATGTTCTTAATATAGAACAAGCTTATGAACCATTGAATATGCAGTAAGAACTTCTTTAGCTTCCCTTGAAGATTTTTCGAATGTGGATACTTTAGTGAAATTGTTTTATGTTTCTATCATTTTCATGGTTTTTATACATATCTTTGTGGTTTTGTGTGCATGCGCGCGTGTGTGTGTGTGTGTGTATATATATATATATATATATATTTATATATAGGGTAGGGATCAAGAGGGAAGCAATTTTTTTAGGGAAGTAGGGAAGCTAACCATTCATTCGCGATGAATGATAATCAAACGTAAAAAAACATATTTTTATCAAGAAATATTATTCAAAACCGATGTTATACCTACTAATATTCATAGATAAACTACTTTTTATAACTTATAATATCATATGATAAATATTAAGAGAATTTTCTAACATTCATCATTGATGAATGTTATCAGTTTCTTTGAAAAATTATTCGTTAACATTCGTCCACGATGAATAATAATCAAAACGTATAAAAACATATTTTTACCAACAAATATGAATCAAAACCGCTGTTATAACTACTAATATTCATCAATAAACTATTTTTTATAACCTATAATATCATATGATGAATATTAAGGGAATTCGCTAACATTCATCGTTGATGAATGTGTAGCTTCCTTGCTTCCCCAGAAAATAGTGCTTCCCTCTGGATCCGGACCCTATACATATATATATATATATATGTATAAAATTAATTTTCAATCTTAGTGATTATCTCATAGTGTGTGGTTGTGTGCATTGCTAAGTTTTGGCTACATGAACAATGCAATCTGTTGCTCACAAAGGTTGAATATGTTGCAGATGGTATACATAATACTAAGTTGAAGGTCCCGATGATCTATATGATGGATTGCATAGAAAATGACTGTAGTTTGCTACTAAAGTCATTGCTCAAGGTACTAGATTATCTCTTAAGTTAGTTTTATTATGCATATTGTATATTCTGTTCGACCTTTAGGGTTGTGTATTCAAGGCTCACTTTTAGAAGCACTGGACATTACTAACATTGAGGTATACTTAGATTTCATTTCATATTTTTGGGATATTTCTTGGCTTTGTAGTTTTTTGCGTCACACCTTAATTCATGATACAATTGTACATCATGATACAAACCATTAGTTCAACCAAATAGGCCCACAACAATCTCTGATGGCATCAGTCTTTGTTTACCAGCTGATATCTTTCTAACAATAACCTAATATTAGAATGCATTATGAATGAACTAGTTCTAAGTCTTATGCATATTAATGTGCTCTCAATATGCAGAGGGATCTTTACCCGTCTTTGCTGTTATATCCAGCAGAAAGGAAGGAAGCAATCTCTTACGATGGGGAGATATCAGTATTTAATATAATGAAGTTCATTGCTGATCAAGGTGGCGATTCTCATTGGATTTACAAGGAGCAAGGTAATAACAGTAAAATAATGAAAGTGTACTATTATTGATTGATAAAGAAATATTACATGAACCTGTATTAATAGGCAAAGATTATCAAGAACCTTAATACTATTTGGAAACTAAATCAAACTATTAAAAATAAATATAAACCCTAAATGGATCTTATCTAAGATAGTTATAACTGGTCAAACTTTCTTATTTTTGGTAGTTCTTTTCTATCGCGAATTACTATTATTTTGCAGATGTGACTCCTTATACTGTTAAGATACATGTCCTCTTTTCTATTTTGTTCATCATTTTATTTAATCTATTTTTCATCCTTATTTTTTGTTGTAGTTTGTAAAAGAACATAAGTATCTTTGAACGTGTTTTGAATTAGCTGTGAAACAAAAATCTCAAGTCACAACAAAAATAAATAATATGCAAACATTAACAGAGATAAGAAAACACAAGTTTTACCAAACAAGGACTCATTGGTCTGATTTCCAATTCAGTTAGTTGAAAATGTCTTATGTATGTGAACCAATTTGAGGAGTGTTACATTAGGATATAGTATTAGATTGATGTGTATCTAGAGTCTGGACATTTTACAGTAACAAAGTTGTAATTAATATTATATAAAGTTTAATTTGAACATCAGATGGTACTAGTCAACAAATTTTGCATTCTTTTGGGTGGAAGAGTATATCTATATCTTATGTTAAGTGTTTGCTTGGCCTTTTACCGAGCCAAGAGGGCACCTAGTAAAATTAATCATTTTCTGTAAGACTAGCAGAATGCTTGATACCATGATAAAGTAAACTCCCCTAGAAAATATCTTCTTATATTCATTGTCCTGAATTGGTATTGCTAATTTGCAAAATTGATAATAAGGTTTTATGATACATGTTTCATATAGCTTTTATATATAATGTATGCTGTAGGTATTCTGTGGACTGAACTTGAACATGAACATGAAGCTTGGAATGAGAAACCATTTACGGTTGCATCAGAGCCTGTAATACCCAAGGGTGTTTCACTCTCAAAGGAAAATAACGAAATTCTACTAAAAGACAGAATCCAGACCCAGAGTTTAGAGATAGAAAACAAGGTTAAACCTCATACACCACATGATTCCAGTGAATATGGACACGAAATACTACCTGGTACCGTACTTGTTGCAACACAAAAACTTCATGATGTATATCCGTTTTCCGAATCCAAAATTCTCATAGTGAAAGTCAATCGAAGTAGTGGATTTCAAGGTATGATCATCAACAAGTTTATCAGTTGGGATTCCATTACAGAACTCACGGTGGGGTTGGATTACTTGAAAGAGGCACCACTATCTTATGGTGGTCCTGTCATAACACGTGGGCTGCCTCTTGTTTCTTTAAGTCGACGATCTTTCAAAAATGAGCACCCTGAAGTTCTACCAGACATCTACTTCCTTGACCAATCAGCTACAATCACTTCAATACAAAATTTAAAATTACACCATAGGTCTACGACTGATTACTGGTTTTTTGTGGGGTACTCAGCATGGGGTTGGAACCAACTATTTGATGAGATTGCGGGTGGATCATGGAATATAAGTAATGGAACCGTGCAGCGGTTTGAATGGCCAATGACATGATGCCATTGGATTGATTCTTAAATGAGGTTTAGCCTACACATTTACTTGTTACATTAGAAGAACTGTACATAAAATCAAGTTAGTGCCATCAAATTTTTTCCTTCTGAGATGGTCATAAAAGCTGTTTTGTCTTCAAGATTTTTGTTTCATTACCAATACATAGACAATACAAAATACTTGATATTGGTTGACATTCTTCTTTCTCCTTTTCACTTTTGTTTTTCTTCTAGTGGTTATTGGAAAGTTATATCTCATTTCATCTTCATGGTTAATTGTTTGAGATAATTTAGGGTTGATGAGTAGCAGATATGCAAGTATTTATCATGTATAGAGTATTTTGTGTGTGTGTCATACAGATACAGTAAACAAGATGAAAGGGGTTAACCCCCAAAGATATGTACAGATGATAACATTGCAGCCTGGAAAGAAAAAGAAAACTATTATCCTTCTCTTGAAAGTTAAAGCCATGCTCAAATCACTTTTCTGGGTTTCACATCGATCTTCTGCAGAACTTGAAGGTTAGATAAACGTTAGCCAAGTGTGTGTATCTGTTTGATGAACATAACATGTTTGTCATTTAAATTATAAGGTTTACGACTATAGTGAATAACTTACCATTTCCGGTTTATTGATATGAGCTCTTTAGCTCTAGTAACTTGGACCACCTCTTATCAATAGTTGGGGTCTTTGTTTTGATTATATCTGCAAATGGAAGAAATAATCTGCAAATAAGTTTATAAATAACTTAACAAACACACCTCTGTCCTCTTTTTTGGTGTATGGCCATTGCTATCGCTTATTCAGAAGTGCACTGCTTAGTACTTACGCTTTAAGCCGAGTTCTGATTTATTACAAAATTCTGAACAGGTTTCCTGCAAATACAGATGATGATCGAGTTTAAAATAGTTCTTAAATACTACTTTCACAACGGGCTGTCTTCTCTCCTAGAAATGTCCACCTTTGATATTGTAGATTCAAAAGGATAGTAGGTGTAATTCCTTTATGTCTAGAACTTTTTTTCCTTTTTTATGGTGCTTCTTGAATGATATTACCAGTCCTTAAAAACCAGAATATTCTTATCGATTTTGAGTCGAAGAAGTAAGATATGCTACACTAAAGGTCAACTGCGGGCTGTTTTCGGGAAAAAAATATAGTATAGATCACTGCGTGTCATTCTTACATTCACAGAAGTGGTGAGCCGAATTGTGTCCTGTATTAACGAGTCGAGATCTGCTTCACATCCAGGCTTCACATAGATGACCTGCATATACACACACACAGATATGCATATGCTGTATATATACATTTGTATATACTATATATGTATGTAGGATTGGGATAAAATCAATGATTCTGCTTGCTGGTTGACTTCAAGTCGAAAGGAACAACACTTTAAGAAGTTATGCCTGATCTGTGTATAACAATATATGACGTATGTGTATGCATATATGCAAATACATTCATACTTCACAAACTTATGCATATGCACATGTACTGTATATATAATGCATGGAGAAAGAAATACTGATGGATCGTCGCCGCCAATTTCAGGTAGCTGATTTGAGTCACCATTATTGGTAGTTGAGAGAATCCACACATTGAAGTTGGTAGTTATCTGACAACACAGATATAATCAATAAGCACATTAGTTTTAAGTGTTAGAAGCCCCAAGTGTATCGCATATCTCTTGAGAACTATAACATAAACATCTTATGTGCCTTCACACACACACACACACAAGAATACCTGTCTGCAGTAAGGCAAAGAGCAGTTGCTACACTTTCTGTTAAAGGATGTATCAATTGTCCCATCAACCGAAAGCCCAAAGCCTGCATGCTGATAAGTAACACATTTATCTTACAACACATTTCCATATTATTTTCTAGAGGTGGCAGCTCAACCAATTTACGTATAACTGGGTTGATCTGATAAATGTTTTATCGTTTACAACCGATCCTGTTACCTAACCTGCCCAACCCGTCCATATCGCCACCCTACCATTTTAACCAAGTACAATAGAGACAGAAGAGAGACCTTTTGAATAGATAAAGACACGAATACTCTTGCTTTATTAGGATCACCATCTTCAACTAAATCTTCCAATCGTAGGTCTCGTAGTGAGAAACTATAGTCAGCATTCCAGTTTCCTTGCCATTTCCCTTCTGCTGTTGATATCCGTATCAGCCTTTTTCCTACCTTGTTCACCTTTTTCCCTATCTGAACAACACATTTGAATAGTTACTCTCATATTTTTTGTCAGTTTTAACGGTATTATCATAGCAGCATATGGTTGAAGAGAACAACTGATTCAAATCAGACAATTAAATACCACAAATTACCAGTGGGATATTGTTTTTTTGAATGGAGGCTGACAGAGTGTATCTGCAGAAGTTGAGTGATTTGGTGTGTGTTGGATTTAAAGCAGGCAGAGGAGATGTTAAGGTTCCTGAAATGCAGTATCCCATCTCGTGGTGCGTTGGGTCACCTTATCTCCAAAGTTAAATTTATGTAGTTGAACAACTTGTGGAGTATTTCTTTTGAGTAAACCCATAAAAGCCCTTGAAGGTTGGCAAGTTTAAAAAAAGGACCTCGTTGTTCCGAAAGTGATTCTTCAAGCTCATTGAAACCACGAAAATCCCAAATTTGAATTTGAATCTAATACATCAAAGAGTTCCAAACCATCACCTAGGTGACATAATGGTAAGACGTTCTGACTTCTTCACAAGAGGTTTGAACCGCTCCAGGTAACCATTTGGGAGGTGACAGGGAAAAATATTGAAAACGGTCACGGAGATTCTAGTTAAGTCATGTACATCTGAGCTAAAAAAAGAGTCGGCCTCCACTCGTAATCTGAAAAATGTTGACATAGTTCTAGTTTTTCAACAACTAATAACCGTATTAGGCTACAACGATGACCAGAATTTCCAATCGACCTGAGAGAAAATTTGTTGGATTTACAACTTTTATAAAAGATGTGAGCGGCATAATCACGTGTGTTTTAGTTGTGCTTTAACAAATTCAATAGCTATTTTGTAATAAAAAATGTTAAAATAAAAAGGGTTTATTTTTTCATTATTCGCTCAACTTTGGACTCGTTACTATTGTATTCTCTTAACTTTTGGATCATCCATTGTATAAAGTTAACCTTCTAAAACCTTTATTGTATGTTTTTTGCGTGTTTTTAGCTACATAAATTGACTAATTTTTTGTAATTTCTATACATGCAATAGAAGTTAAATGCATACAATAATAGGTATTAGAATATTTACATCATACAATAGGTGATTTAAAAGTTGAGCGCATACTATAGTACCAAGTTTAAATTTTACCGGATAACGAAACAATAAACCAAATAAAAATAAAACAAACAGTTATTTTATATGTATATATGATTAACTAAGAGCATGGTTGTAAAACTCGGCCAACTCGGTGAGTACTCGTGACTCGGGGGTGGTCCGAGGCGAGTCGGTCTAACTCCGACTGAAAACTCGGTCAACGCAAAAAACTCAAAAAAAGTCGGTCAGACTCGGGATTACTCGGAAAAAATCGGTCAAACTCGGAATTAATCGGTCAAAGTCAAACTTAGTTAAATTTTTAATATTTTTTTAAATTAGAGTCTTTAATCCAATTGAATGTTTGGTTCAATTTTGTTTCCTTCGGTCTCACTCTTTAATATTTTTTACCAACAATCTTCACTTCTTAATCTATATTTAAACATATAATTTTAAAATTTGTCATTTAAATGTAAAAAGTCAATTCGAATACTTTTCAAGTACGCTCGGCCTAGCCTGAGTACTTGCTACAACATCGGTACCGACTACTCCCAACCAGACGAATTAAACAACTTGACTATGAGGTTGTCCGTTAAAATTTTATGTATATAATTTTTTGGTTGAAATTAAATCCGCCAAAATTATCACCAAACTAATATGAGAAAAGACCACTACAACTATTTATTATCGTTACTACAAAAACATCACTCCAACCGCCGATCGATTCAACAAATCCACGCTCACTTGATCACCGTAATCCACCCAACACCGCCCATCACTCTCTGGGCCACCGTCCTCCGTCATTACTCATTCGGAACTTCACCAGAAGAAGCTTTATTTCTCTATAAGCACCACCTTCACCCCACACCCTCATTTTACGGCGATAGTTTTACTTACGCTTTCTTGATCAAATCTTGTGCTAATTCACTCCTACCCGGGTCGGGTTCACAGCTCCATTCTGTCACATTCAAATCCGGGTTTCATACCCATGTTTACGTGCAAACAGCTTTGGTTAATATGTATGTAGTCTGTGGGTGTTTACATGAATGTCGTAAAGTGTTCGATGAAATGCCTGACAAAAATTTAGTCACGTGGAATGTTTTAGTTACTGGGTTAGCGAAAATAGGTGAAGTTGTGTTAGCAAAGTCTTTCTTTGATGTAATGCCGGTTAAGAATGTTGTTTCTTGGAGCGGAATGATTGATGGGTATACACGAGCTAATCAACCCAAAGATGCAGTATCGTTGTTTCGGAAAATGGTTGCGCTAGGTGGTAGTACTAAGCCAACTGAAATAACTATTTTAGCAGTTTACCCTGCCATTTGGAACCTTGGTTCTTTAGAACTATGTCAATCGGTTCATGGGTATGGAGAGAAAAATGGATTTTATGTGATGGATATACGTGTTACGAATGCTCTTATTGATGTGTATTCAAGATGCGGGAGTGTACATAACGCTTTGCGAGTTTTTGAGTTTGTAGAAAGTGAAGTTAGGAATTTAGTGTCGTGGACGTCAATTATATCTGTGTTTGCAATGCATGGAATGGCAATGGAAGCTTTGGATTGTTTTAAAAGAATGGAGGAAGTAGGCATGAAGCCTAATAGGGTTACGTTCTTGAGCATTTTAAGTGCTTGCAGTCATGGAGGATTAGTTGAAGAAGGGTTGTTGTTTTTCAGGAAAATGGTCAACGAGTCTGGTATTGTGCCCGATATAAAGCATTACGGGTGTTTGGTTGACATGTTGTCTAGAGCTGGGAGGCTTGAAGAAGCGGAGAAAATGGCGTTAGAGGTACCAAAAGATATAGCTAATGATGTCGTTTGGAGGACACTTCTTGGGGCATGTGGTTATTATAATAACGTTGAGATGGGGAAGAGAATCATGAGTAGAATATTTGAAATGGATAGACGTTACTCTGGTGACTATGTGCTTATGTCTAACATCTTTTCGGGTGTGGGTGATTATGTTGATTCGGAGAACATTAGGAGAATAATGGATCAAATGGATGTTTGTAAAGTACCGGGCCATAGTTCCATCAAGTCCTAAAAGTAGAGGTGGCAAGATTGACGGGTTGGGCTAATGAGTCAAAATGGGTGCGTGTTGATGGGTTGGAACGAGTCATTTTTAAGGACTTGTCAGAACGGTTAAGGTATGTTTCAATTATGATAAAAAAAAAAATTATGTTCCTACTATAATAGTTTGGATCTTTGATTAATACGATGTAAGAAGTTGTATGTACAACCTTATAAAGATTGTTTGATAGGTTTTCGATCAGTTATCTAAATTCAATCAGTTTCCTTTAGAACAAGGAAAAAGTATCTCCAATATCAGTTAGAGGACTGCGTATAGGATCCTTCTGTGTCCGTTCTCATCAAGTTCTCTTTTGGTGGCGTGGTTCTTGTTCTCTCCATAACGTGAGTTCTCCATCTCCAAAAAATATCCAAAATTTTTATTCCTTCGTAACAATGTAAATAAATAAAATATGTGGGTCCTAGTTAGTAAGTGTATGTTACAACGATGATTTGGTGCTCTAAGTGACACCAAAATTCAGGTTATGCAATTTACCATGGTAATACTATTTTATGAATAAGTAGCGCGGATTTAAAGGGGTCGGGGGAGGCATTTTTTTTACGGCAATATTATAAGATTATATAAAAACACTAGTAAGAAGCTAGAAATATCACAAAAAATTTATAAGGTATATTTGGAGTTGCAAATTCAATCTATCCAATTAATTAAAATCTTCTTCCATCTGTTAGATATCCGAATGAAAGAAAGAATTTTGATGTCATCACGTAAGATACCACATCTCGGCTTCTTTGATCTTGACTTCTTCAAGAACTCGTTCAATCAAATCAAATGAAAGTTTTCATTCTCTCACTTGCTTCTCTCTCATGATTAATTGGTCCACATAATTATGTAAATCAAATTTTGTAAAATTATTGTAAGAGTATCACTTAATTTAAAATATTCTGCCTGTGCCCCTTTGAACAAGCAACAAATTAGAAATTTGTTTTATTTGGGTTGTTACAACTTACAAGTTACAAGTTCCAAGATGCGTGCATGAGTAAGACCACTGCCAACAGTAAACACAAACTGATAGCGTCAATTTTTGCCAAATCAGCGCCACATCAGCAGTTTACAAAACTAACACAAAACTGACACTACACTGCCAACAATAACATCACTTCAGTTTTTTCTGGACCCAACACATTATTTACTTTAATTATTTAAACTACAAAATTAAATAAAAAACATTACATTAAAATAAAAAACATTACATTAATTAAAAATAAAACATTATAATAACTAAAAAAATACATTCATTGAAAAATAAAGTGCAACTAGTTGTCTATTCCGAATCGTCCAAATTTCCGGCTTCGTCTTCGTCCTCAAGTTCCTCCTCGTACTCGTCCGAATCAATTTCTTGAACCGGAACCGAACCCGAAGCCTGAGCAAAAACCGTTTGGTAATCCGACTGATACTTACTAACCACGGTGTTTCGCACCTCTTGGAGAATGTTTTTCTCCTTTTCTTTTAAGACCATTCGGTATTTTTTTATAAAGCATTTTCCACGTTTTGAGAATCATCTTTTCTTCCGAATTTGATTCGATCGTAGACATTGTTTTTTAATGTGCTTCCGCGGATTTGATATTAGCCAAACGTTCTTTTTCCTTCAAACTTCTTGAAGAAGTAGCCGCATCATTCAAACCCGAACTCTTTTGATTTTTTCTTGAAATTCCACGACCGGACGGACGACGAATCCGATCGTCTTGGAACAACCTTTCCATGTTAGTAGTTAGAGGATCGGATGAAGGGATGTCATCACCAAGATTGATGGGGTCGATTTGCGGTTGGTGTGTACGCCGGTTGGGCATGACCCCCTCGTCCGAATAGAATTTCGGATATACATTTAGCACATCCCAACATTTCTCGTTTATGAATTTGTGTTTTTGTTGGGACTTAAATAGTTTATAACATGCCTCAACAATGTCTTTTTCATTTGCCCCGCTTGGCCTCGGGTCGGTTGCGTGGTTGCAGATTGCGATGAAAGCTTTGACGTCTTTGTGGATTTTATTCCACTTTCCTTGTATTTGACTCATCGTACGTATTTTGGGTGCCACCTTATTATAGTCGTTTACTACTCTTTGCCAAAAAGTATCATAGCTTTGTGAATTGCCTTCACTACTTTTTTCGGATATGTGGACCCATCGTTCGGACAATATAACCACCTCCTCGTCCGACCATTTCACTTGTACCAGTTGTTCTTCGAGGGGGGGGGGGTATTAGTGTTTCCGAATTGTGGATAGTTAATTGGGGTTGATGGAAATAGAGAGAAAGTCGATGGTGCGTGTTGGTGTTGATAAAATGGTTGGTTTTCAAAAGTCGAGGGGGTTTGGGGGAGTGGATGATAAGTTGAGTAAGGTTGGTAATTTTGGTATGGTGGATGTTGTGAGTATGATGCAAACCCGAGTGGTTGATTAGGTGAAGAGTTGCTCGATTGATCGGAAGATGAACCCGTTGGTGAAAAAAGTGGATTCGGATGAACATTCGGTATGAGATTATTCATAAGGTGGTTCCACATATCGCTTTCTTGTGATGTTAGTGGTGGTGTATCTTTGTTTTGATTTCTTGGCATTTCTGAAGTTGTTTTTGAATGGTGTTTTTGTGTATAGAAGTTGTAAATTTGTGTATGAAAGAAAGTAGATAAGTTGTAGTGAAAAAAGATGTGTGGAAAAGGGGTTTATTTATAGTGTAAAAAGGTAAGTTTTTTGAGTTAAAAAAAGTAACCGTTGCAACTGATAGTTTTTTATTTTTTTTATTATTATTTTATTTTCTGAAAAGTAATTAAACAAAAAGAAAAAAAAAGAAAAAGCGCCCGTGGGTCCCACATTGATTCCGTCCGTTCCCCTCGAATTTCCGACGCAAAAACCGACAGCCGGCAACTAACGCTTCCGTGCCAAATGCGTCGGTCTCGTTGGTTTTTGCCGACGGCCGTTGGAGCGGTCTAAGTAATGCCAATACTATTACTATTTACTATTTATTATTTACTATTTTACTTTAACAAATAAAACCGAAAAACTTCTCCCCCAATAATACTCCATCCGTCCAAATTAAAGTGTCTATTTTGACTTTACACACAGTTTTAAAATTCTTCACTAATTACACTTTTCATCAATAAAATAATATATTTATCCAATAAAGTCTTTTTCAAGTGGTTAAAACATAAAAGTGGTCGTTTGTTTGAAACAATCCAAAATAATAATAACGTGAACGGAACATGACGTAGTAATAGTAAAAAAAGAATATTGAAATACAACATAGTGGAAGGCCACATAGAATCCCACACGTGCCAGGTAACACGCATTCCCTACGCCCGCATCCGCGCTTTTTTTTTATTTGTGGTCATTAACACCCTGATCCCACTTGCCACTAGAAAACGCTGTTTTATCTCTTTTGATCCCCCTATATATATATATATATATTTCTACAACCAACATCACATAACCAGTGCTCTACATCCAATAATAAAATCTTACTTGTTTCATATTAAAATCAGTATCTTATATCTGCATTGCGTATTCTGCCTTCTCGATCTGTTGTTTGAAGAGCTCTGAATCGGAATTGGAAAACATGGTAACCATGGTTTCTCGTAGGGGCCGTGAATTGCAGCGTTACAATCAAGGTCAACGCCAAGTTGTTGGCTGCATACCTTACAGACTTAAAAGTGGATCAGAGTATAAGAATCTAGAGGATGAATTAGAAGTACTTGTGATAAGTGCGCAACGGAAAGGGAAAGGAATGTTGTTCCCTAAGGGAGGTTGGGAATCAGATGAATCAATCAAAGAGGCCGCTTTACGTGAATCTATTGAGGAAGCTGGAGTTTATGGAAGTGTTGAAGAAGTATTGGGTACATGGTGTTTTAAGAGCAAAGGCAATGATGGATACTATGAAGGACATATGTTTCCGTTACTTGTCAAGGAGCAACTCGAGTTTTGGCCGGAGAAAGATATTCGACAAAGAGTTTGGGTGAGTGTGGCTAAAGCTAAGGAAGTTTGTCAATATTCCTGGATGAAGGAAGCATTGGATTTATTAGTAACAAGACTCGAGTCAAGTCATTTATGAATACTTAATTTCGGCATGTAAAAAACTTAGAGATCACTTGCAAAAAGCAAGGATTTAGAAGAGGGAATTTAGAGATCACTTAACATTAGTTTTATACTTCAAGAAGCATATTATGGAATGCTACATTCTTTATTCTTTTATTTGTACAATCTTTATCTTTATCATTATAATGGAAGCTAGGTTGATTTATGCCACCAACATGAGTTCAAACTACTTGGATTGTTCTCATAGATCATCTTTATTCGTTTTTTGGTTCGTTCAAGCATCATACTAACACTCTCGAAGTGCAAGAGTATTTGTAACAATTATCAATCAAAATGAGACTAACAACTATATCTGGTGAGGTTAGGATTTGATTTGTTGGTCCAACCATATTTGAAGATTAGGTTCGAGTCGTCTCAAAATCTTGCAGCATAACTAACAAGAGATATTTGAGTATAAGAGACATATGTAAACACTAAAATTGATACAATTGTACATTGACTAATCTCTTCTCTTGTATATATCCACTTATTGGTCCAGCATAAAACATGTGGCCTTCAAGATACGAAGTTTTAAACCAAGATATGAACTACAATTACAACCAAAAACATAATCATACATGTATAAAAGTTACAATGTTTGTATAAATTATTTTTAGGCTACAAAGAATTACAAAAAAGAATTTCAAGTTATACAAGGGCATACCCTAAATCCCTTATAGATCCGCCCATGCTGTAGAAGGTGTACTGTAGTCAGGGTTGCTCACATTTCACTTCTTGTGCTTCTTTTTAGAATTCCAAAAACTAAGCACATATCTTGTTGCAGGATAAGGGAAACCAAAAAACCTAACGATGTTTTGGCAGTCCTTTTCCTCAACTTCATCATTTCCGTTTGAATTCGAACTTAACTGACTTAAATACGTCTTCCCTTCATATATGTAGCAGAGTTGCTGCCATAAAAGCACAGCTAAACCAATTTCCACAGAAACGCTTGCAAAGAATAGGTAAATGAGTACAAAACCTCTGATGGGTAGAGACTCTACAGATATAAGAAAAGGGAGTGCACTTTCCTTGATGACTGCGAGAATGGTCGACCTAGTTAGAACAGTTGTAGGAACATGTCGTAATGGCGGCCAGATATGATATGCTACGTATGATGATACAATGGAAACATAGAAAGTACTGGTAACTGCTGAGATGAGGAAGAGGATGAAGCTTCGATGATTTCCCGCACCAACACAATTACCAATCTGCATGCGTAAGCAAATTTCGGTAGTGGCAATATCGACACATTTGGCATAGAATACAAAAAAAGTGTTTATTAGTTGGCTCAGACCGACCCTATCTATTTTAGCTACTCGTTGACCAGTTACCAAATCCCACCCAACCCACCCATTTTGTTACCTCTAGCTCCACTAAAAAAATCATCGGATCCAAGCTGCCTTAAGAAAGCACACTTCTAATAGAGGATCAATTTATGGACTATGATCTTCAGATTTTTTATCCACAATTTATTCCAGTAGTATTTTTATACTGTTAGCAAGAATACGTAGTGCCATTTGAATCGAAATCAAACAAATAAATAATTTCTTCAGTTGGGAATCTGTGATGCATAAACCACTCGTCTACACTTAAAAAGTTTTCATAAAGATATTATTTTGCAGTTGGCAAGAACGGAAATTGGAATAAATAAACCACAATACTTATTAACTATTGTCCAGTTTCATAAGATAATACAAGAATTTTATGGCATTTTTAAAGTACAATGGTTGATTAACATAGTTAAATCAAGTATAATAATTTTTTCTAAGCTGCAGTTCACACCCCCAGCAAGTAATCTGATGTTCAAGCATTTAACATCATATACATATGAAGTAAATGAGCACTTACAAATGGGCAATGATGATCCATATCCAATACACACATTCCACATGAACGACAATGATGTGTGCTAGGTGACTTTGGCTTCGAACATACGTGACAAAAGTTGTAATCCGCAAGACCACCTCTTCCCACTGCCGGGTAGCTGCCCCATGACATAAGTGGTGGTGCCCCAGGAGACCGAAATGCAGCAAGTACATAAGTTGAAATTGTACATATCGACAAAATACCCGTAACAGTCAAATGAAATACACTGCATAAATAACTCATCGAAAATACAACAGGATAGATAGCCCAAACACCACTACCTATAGAGTGAGATATACCAAGTTACACGACAAATATATGTATATAATACCAAATTATTATAAAAAAATATGGATATAAAAAGTTACCTATAATGAAAAGCATAAATAACAAAAGAATAATGACGAAAGATCGGTCTCGAAGCCGTCTCAACCAAAAGTACTTATTATCGAATTTACGTGCATTGTGATTAGTAATGGCTCCACACCAACCACACTTGAATACGGGTGCGTAAGGCGCAATAATAAGGCGTAGTCCACATCCCCAACAAGTAGTCTCGTGTTCATCAGTTATAGATGTTACATATTGATCTTCCTAAACAAAACGAATTCCACAAATAACAACAATTAGGCATCCATTAAATAAATCTATCAAATAACTAGTAATTGAAAATATCTACTGCATACACTTTTTTGTGAACTAGCATGACACCCAGCAATGCGGTGGTAACAATTAGTTCACGTTTGGCAACAAGTTCGTTCAACGGTATTATTGCGGTGGTAAAATACGTAGTTTTTTTAAAATTATTTATAATAATTTTAACTTTTTTAAGAATGACTTGAGTTGTTTCATACATATATTTTTCATTGCTTAAAATTTAATGGCTTAAGATATTTCATTGATGCTTTATAAGTAGAAAATATAATCAAAATAATACTGATAAAAAAAAGAAAAAAAAAACGAGTAACATTGTCTTGACATAAGTTTTAAATTCGAAATCAGAACTCAATCAGTTCGAACAACAACTGTAAAACTGCATACTCCAATTACTATGTGAGCTAAATGTAACAGAAAACAATAAACAGTTTGACTAATATCAAGAACAAATAGTTACCATTAGTTTGACTTTGACCTAGGTCAAATCAAACACAAAACCTAAAACCCTAAACCAAAATTGATAACGAAAAGTTATTAAAAATCATCATATATATAGATATAGATACAGAGTAAAATAAATATTAGTAATATTTAATTATGAGTGAAGATTTACCTGTTTAGTAGGGGAAGATGGAGATGAATCGGTGAAATCCATGGAAACCGCCCTAAAATTTGAATCGCATCAAGAACCAAAGAATGAGAAATAGAGTTGAAAATCTGGATGGGTTTAGATGAAAGTTTTTTACAATCGTTGACGATTATTAATAGGAACTTAATTGGTCAAACGGTTTTGTTCATACAAACAAGGATTTATTGCTGTCTTTGGATGTGTCGTTGAATAATGACTTCTCTTGTGGCGATTTCTATCTTTTTATTTTGCTTTTAAATATAAGTAAAATATAAATGTCATCATATATATATATATATATATATATATATATATATATATATATATATATATATATATATATATATATTATATTACTAGTTTTAAAACCCGTGTGTAAACACGGGTTAATATAAAAATAATACACATTTCTTTTTTTGATTATACTAAGCATAGTTTTTTTTTTGTCAATATAAAGTTTTAAAACTCGTGTATACACACAGTTAACATAAAATGAAACTAAGTATAATGTTTCTTATATTAATATAGTTTTAAACTTTAAACCCGTTTGCACACGGGAACTGTTAAATAAATAATTCATCCGTTCATTGTGATTAATTATAGAGTTTTAATTTAAACCCGTATTTTCACATAACACAACTAATGTAAACCGAAACTTAAGCATAGTTTATTTTAATTATTATTAATATAGAGTTTTAAACTCGTGTATGCACACGAAAACTGTTAAATGAATACGTCAGTCGTCCATACAAATGACACAGTTAATGTAAAATGAAACTTAAGCATAGTTTTTTTAATCATTATTAATATAGAATTTTAAACCCGTATATGCACACGATTATTGTAAAATGAATACGTGATTTATTTATTGTAAATATGTAATGTATTATATAAATATTTTTGTTTGTTTCATAGAATTGTAATGATAATAATAATAATAATAATAATAATAATAATAATAATAATAATAATAATAATAATTAATATTTAATATATTAAATTAGCTCTTGAATACGTACTCACTTGTATGATTCGCTGATGTGTAGCAAATAACGTTTAATTAATATTTATAATTTGTTGATGTGTAGCAAATAACGTTTAATTAATATTTATATTGTTTGATAAAATATAAGCTTGTTATTGTTAATAAATATAATAAATTATAAAGATAAGGTTTATGGGGAATTATTTTTATCATTTTTTTTTTCTAAATTGGATTTTTTTGAAAAAATAATTGATTAGAGTTTTTAGGAAAATTAAATGATTTGATTGGTCAATTGGATGTTTGATGAAATTAAGGATTTTGATTGGTTAATAAGGTTTAATTTTGCATAGAAGTTTTTTAAAAGAAGTTTTATTTTATTAATATTTAGATTAGATATTGTATACATATATATACATATATATATATATATATATATATATATATATATATATATATATATATATATATTCATGGGAAGGTTCAAATAAGAACTAAAAAGTTGAAAACTTATGAAAACTACTAGTTTAGTTATTTGTTCATATGTGATTAACTCCATTCCTAAAATTATATTGAAAAACACAAAAATACAAATTCGTGTTCACATGTGAACGATCATGTGAACAAATCGCTTCAAATGTGTTTTACGACGTAATTTTTAGAGTTTCTAGAATTTTTTTTCTTTGCAAATCAATCATATATCAATGTTCACATATGAATTGAGTGAATCACATGTGAACAAATACATTATCTAGTTATTCTCATAAGTTCTCAACTTTATTTGGTTCTCATTTGAACCTCCCAATATATATATATATATATATATATATATATATATATATATATATATATATATATATATCTAAGGTTCAAATGAAAATCACAAAAAAAACAGAACTGCGAGAACTTTTAAATTATAGGGATTTAAACATGTTTAAGGATTCAATCACATGTGAACATTGATGTAGATTAAGGTTCAAAGCAAAATAGTTTGAAAAAATCTCAAAATGAGCTTTAAAATCAAATTTATTTTTTTCGTTCACAGGTGCACATATGATCTGTGCACATGTGAACATTTCATATGTTTCATAATTTAACGTGCATTTTATGGTTTTTAACTTTTGTTTTTTAATAATATGAACATTAAATTAAACTTACATGTAATTTGTTGTGTTTACGCGTATAAAAATAATGTAATTTAAAAGTTATCGCAGTTCTGTACCTTTTTGTGGTTCTCGTTTGAACCTGACCCTTATATATATATATATATATATATATATATATATATATATATATATTTACTTATTTATTTATTTATTTTGAAAAAGGTTATTCTCGTTTATACCAGGCTTTTTAGTGGTCGAGCTTATGATCGTGATGTACATGACCTAGCTGTTGTCGTGGCTATTTCCGAACCTTCCTTATATGGTAAATGTTTACCCATGGAGGAATCGAACCCTTGATCTCTAGGAAGTTATTCGGGTACCCTTAAACTATGCCATAACCAGATGTATTCTATAATATCTAATATCATATATCCTATAAAATCAAGTCATGTATTCTATTTTTAAACATAAAACAAAATAGAGTATAATAATTTTAAACACTTATATCATAAAAAATTCTTCTAACTCATTAGAAATAAAAGGAAATTTGATATTTTAAGTATGTTTTATGGGTAGTTGGTGATCCAATAAACTCATATTAAAAAAAATTAGAAAAATCGAGGATCACAAGCCTCGAATTGATAGCGGGTCGCGATTTAAAATCTTCACTAAGAACATAGGGAATGGAGAAGGGCAAGCAACAGCGTTCGCTTGAACGTATCTGGCGTTCACCATACCGGACCGCCATGTGGAATTGAATGCTATGTTCTCGGTATTTTTTTTTATTATTATTTTCTTTTTGGTTTTAAAAATATGTTTAGATATTTCAATTTGTTTAAAGTAACTTTATGGAAGTTATGAACATTCAAGGTTTGTGTGTAATGGAAGGAGGTTGCAGGTATCATGTGGTGAAGAAGACAACCCATTTCTTTGTTTTGATGAAATGTTTATATACAACCCATTTCTTTGTTTTGACTAACAACTTTCTGTGATCGCGTACTTGTGCATAAATTCACATCAGAAAACTTTTCTTCTATGTTACGCAATCCTAGAAATCTTCTGGGATCGCGTAAGTAAGCTTTGACCCAGAACTCAGCAAAACTCAAGTTTTTGATCCAACTTCATACGCGCATAACTTTTAACTCGTTTAACATCAAGACACAAAATTTTGCAGACATGTTTCATATGACATAATAAAGGTTTCCCAATTGGCACTTTTCTAAAATTCACACTAACGACGATTTTGGACTTAAATTCGAAAAGTGGCTATTTTAACACTTTTTAAAACAAATTTTGCAACCATTTTGATTCAACTATTCTTACCACTTTCCAGCAACTCTATTTGCATGATTCAACATAACGATACACGCCAAAACGTCCAAATCATATTTTCGACTAGTTTTAACCAAATGATCCGTTGGGAAACCCATTTTGCCCCATTTGGAAAACTTTGATATCTTGATATAACCAACACCGATTTATCATTCACAAGGGTAGTTACAACCCAAAAACAACTTTCAACATATCACTTTATAAATTTCATACACAACAACTTAGTTACAAAAGATAATCAAATTCCATTGATCAACAACCTTACAACTCGGGCGTTCCTACGTATCAAGAGCATGATTTGAAGTGATTACTTACTACAACTTGTAGCAATTCCACCACTATTCTCGTTTGGACTTTTTACCCAAATCACCCCGTGTCCCACTTTGTTCACCTACATACATCAACAACATAACTATAAGTAAAATGCTTAGTAAGTAAAGGAAGATATAACATTAACATTAACAACATAACTACAAGAGTCCCACCTTATGGTGTTAAGGCATAACATTTGAGGTTTCTCAAGTCTCAAAGTCACCCTTGAATTCCACCATTTAGTGTGATCATTGAATACTCTTGTATCTCAATGATCACACTTCATCCACAATATACCAAAGAGCAAATACTTGACTACTCAATGTAATCCAAGCATTGCAATATAAATCATACTCATCCATTACTTACCTTTCAATTGAAGTTAAACCAAGTACAAACACTATTTGCTCTTCAATCACCTATACATAATCATACATAGACATAAGTTACTTACAACTCATTTAACTAGACTTAACTCACTAACATTTAATTAGCTAGGATTTAAGTATGCTACTTCACACACCCAAATCACTAACTAATTACTCATACTCTTAACTCATAACATTACATATACATGTAGGTGACTAAGTTATCATTTGACAACAATAACAACTTATAATCACCATCATCTTCTAATTCATTTACTTACATACACACTAGGTGAAATTTAGACATCATTCAAAATTTCATCAATTCAACTTCTTTTTATAATAACATCACTTCTATGTTTTCATACAACTCAAAACACCTACATATTCATTCCACACCCAATACCCACCTTAATTTGACCCCTTTTTCCTTAAATAATTTTTAGGGTTCATACAAAATCATCCAAGGAATCAAATTAAGAGATTAGGGAGGTTATTCTTACCTTAGGGATGTAGAATTAAGGTGCTAGAACCTTCAATTTAATCAATCTAGCTTCAATTTGGATTTTTCTCCTTCTTGCTCTCCTTGTTCGTATGGTTCACACACAACACACACACAATGTTTCTGGCAGATTTTAGAAGAAGGAAAAGGAGCATATTTGTTAAAAATTTTTACTTTCTACCCTCCATTTATATACCTTACACTTTTAGTCCCTCAACTCTTATCTCAATTATATTTCTCACCCATAAACTATATTTGTATTTAACACAAAATACAAATATAATAACTTCATAACATACTTTTATATAAATATAAAACTTACAAATTTTGAGGTGTTACAGGTAATGTATTTTAACCCGAATAAGATGATATTTTAAATTTTCACATCTTAAACAAAACTTTAACTTTAAAAATAACACTAATAGTTTATATAAATCATCGTAAGTAATTTATATGTATATTATATATAGATATATTCATATAAAGTTGAGTTCTGGTGAAAATAAGAAGTTAAATAAAACCGGTGAAAACGATCTCAATTTGTATTCACATACGTTTCTTATTGTGAACCCTTATATTTTTTTGTTTTCCATAAAGTTTCATTGTAAAACTTTGTTTTTTTTTTGCTTCACTGAAATTTAGAAATTTTTATATGCGATGCTTAATTTTTTTGACTTCACGTAAAATTATAAATATGTGAAGGTTAATTATGTAAAACTTAATTTTTAACCTTTACAATTCATAAATTTTATGTGAAGCAAACAAAAATTAAGTTTCACATTTAAATATTAAGTGTGAATAAAAAAAATCAACTTCACACTTCATAAAATTGTAAATGTCAACTATTTTCATCGTTTTTATTTTATCTCCACTATTTTTGTATATATATTTTGATCCAAAGGCTAAGATCTGTTTTCAACATTTTATTTTATCCCTGTTTTTCACAGGATCCCATTCCTATTCATATAAATCATAAATAACTCTCTCTCTCTCTCTCTCTCTCTCTCACACACACACACACACACACACACACACACACACACACACACACATATATATATATATATATATATATATATATATATATATATATATATATATAGTAAGGTTCAAATGAGTACAACAACTTTAAGTGACAATTGAAGAACCAATAAGAACGCGCCACATGTCACAAAACCTACTTTTCACACGTTTAAAAAAGTTAAATATCTCCTAAACGGTAAGTCGAAAAATCATAAAAATTGCACCATAAAAATCAGCGTTTTTTCTCTTTGATTAGAGATCTCACAAGGTTTACTTTCGACAATTTTTTTTTTTCTCATTTTCGTTGGGTTTTGTAAACGAGTAATACATGTGTTACCAGCTGGTAGCACATGTGATACCAGCAGGTAGCACATGTGTTATAAGCAAGTACCACATGTGTTACTAATATTGTACAATCATAAAAAAAGTCGTCGAAAGTATATTATGTGAGATGTCTAATCAAAAAGAAAAAAATGTTGATTCTAATGGTGCAATTTTTATAATTTTTCAATGTGCCATAATTGAGATATTTAATTCTTAAAAATGTGGAGAAGTGGGTTTTGTGACACGTGGCGCATTCCTATTGGTTCTCCCATTCTAACACTTTTGTCATTCTCATTTGAACCTCACCCTAGATAGTTATATTTGTATATTAAGTAACATTTGTAGTTATCTGGGTTACTCAAATTCTAAAATATTTACCTGTTGTTCAATTCAAATAGGACTCGAGTTATTCGAATCCGAATGACTGAATAAGCTTTGAATTTGGATTATTCCAATTCAGATTCGGGTTAAGTTATATACTGTATAACACACTAATACTACTTCGTACTTCCTTTTACTAACAGGATATGAGTAGGGGTGTTCAAAAATATCCGTATCCGAATCCGTTACCCGAATATCAGAAAATCCGATCCGAAAATTTGGATATCCGAAATTTAGGATACCCGAATTTCGGATATCCGAATTTTCGGATTCGGATATCAATTTTCATAAATTTCGGATAGTTTGGAGGTCCAATATCCGAGAAAATAAAAAAAAATATTATTTTTTCTAATTTTATGAAAAATATATAAGATAAATAGATTATAGTTATTGAAGATTGATTAATAATGATATTAGGTGGTTTAATATTTTATATTCTCAATATATAAATTTATTAACTTGAGATTCGGTTACAAAATTAATTTTTTATAATTTTCGGAAATCGATATTCGAATTCCTAATTTGAACACCCCTAAATATGAGCTGCCGGAAGCTTGGAACACATGTAATAAGGATAACCCTCCACTTTATCCAAAGACCAAACTCTTATCATACACTTTATTCTTTCCCCTTCTTTTTCCAATTTCAAGTCGAATGGCTGCTGTTTCTTCATCTTCAATTCAGACCAAAGGTATATTCAACACCCAGTTCACTAAATTAGTAATTTCATGACCATTAATAAAGAAATTTCATAATTTAATTACATATTCACCCAAATATGATTTTTTTTTCTCAGTACAACTACACCTAATTTCGTCCCCAAGCGAATCATTGTTCTTCCCTGTAAGCAAATTCACTATTTATTTATGTTGGCTTACTTGTACATGAATTATTTTATTTTTAGAATTTTTTCCCGAGTTTTTTTCACAGAAGCAATCAAGTTTACATGTACTGGAATGAAGTTACTAGTTGTCAATTTATTGACGATTTTTAAGCCATAGGATTGGAATTGTCATAAAGTTGTGTGAGTGTAAACTAAAACCAAATTTAGGGTTCTTGAGAAACAAATTTATTTTACAATGTGGCATGACATCCAGATTACATATATGTTGGGCTACTATACCTATTTATTTCTCTTTAATATGACTTGAAGAAGACAATCGAAGTGTAGAATTGTTATTTTGGTTTTGCTTCACTAATGAGCCACAACTGTAAATTGATAGAGTTAATTACAATCACAAACAAAATCCTGTTGCTTACAGTAATTTATGGCTTGGAGTGTAATTTTGTTGCAAAGTTAGCACATTATCAATTTGTGCAAGTATGTTATACTGTCGTGACTTTCTTGTCGAGAATTTGAACAATCCCATAACAATTTTGGAGTTGAAAAGAATTGATTTGAACTTAAATTCATAGCTTATATCTGTAGTTAAATCATGTGTTTTAATGATGTAGATTATGCGAACATTCCATACATTTCAACTTTGTTTGTGAACTTGTGGGGAAGAGAATTTCCACTATTAGACTGTTGTAGTGATATGTTTACACTTAAAAAGTTTTGCTTTCTCTAATTTCATAGAGAAGATTCAATTGCCCAACAAAAAGAGTCCCTAACCAGCAGGTCCAACGATATCGAGCATGTTGTCTGTTACAAGTTGCAGTTCCTAGCATTGATATTCCGCTATCAGCTTCAATGAACTCCACACAAATTATGTATGTAAATATTTGTTTACACCCACTTCTTCTTCTTCTTTTTTTTTTTTAATCCCTCCATCCTCTACAATGCAATACTTAGAAGCTATAACATGCATATATTTCAACGGATGTGTTTGACTTTTAGATAAATATTTTCTACTCCCTCAACAACTATTAATCTGGACAACAATCATAAACAATTCTTCCCAGAGGGAAAAAGGTAATCTTAGGTTGATATTATGCCAAAATTTGGAAAGATTACTACTTACAGGCGTTGGGGAAGTTGTTGATTTAGAAATGGCAATTTCAACCCATTTACTTATTATTGGGTTGATTTGGTTTATTCTAATCATAAACTGGAAAAATGAAAATATGTAGCTAAAAAGGGAAGAGCGCAAATGCATCAAATGGGTCGAAGTCAAACGGGTTGAAAGTTGATCAGAGTGTATTTTACATGCATATGATCTCCAAATGCTTTATTTAGAGGTTTACATCATTATTGGTGTGATAATCTTTCTTCAAGTAATCACATTAACGCATTACAATTTTAAAATAGAAATGGACAAAACGGTTTTTTCGGGTGAATCACCAATGCTAATAAATAATAATGATCCACATCAACCCGTTGCCAAACTAACCCATCTTGCCACCTCCAATTGTGATCATAATTTTGACTGATTTTAGTTTGCAACCTGTTGATCCTACACAGGAAAGATGTCTCAGATGGCATATCAGAGCATATGCAAAGTTTGCTTTTGATGGATCTAGACCCGGGCACAGCTAAGTTAGCGATAGCCCTGTTGGGGCCTTTTTTGTCAGCATTTTCATTCCTCTTCATTGTAAGAATCGTGATGTCGTGGTATCCAAAGCTTCCAGTTGGGAAATTTCCGTATATAGTAGCATACGCCCCTACAGAGCCAATTTTGACAGTTACACGAAAGGTGATTCCACCCCTTGGTGGAGTTGATGTAACTCCCGTTGTTTGGTTCGGATTGATCAGTTTCCTTAACGAAATATTAGTTGGCCCTCAAGGCTTGCTTGTACTTCTATCTCAACAGGTTTAGATTATGTAATGAGTTATAAAGGAAATTTGTGATTTTTTGAACCCTACCTATCAATAAAAACATAAGATTCTGCTTACTTGTAATGGTGATGCTTTTATTTGTTGCTTATATTCTTGTAACAGTAGAAATACACGCTTTAGAGGTGGCAAAATGACCCATGTACATATGAATTGGCCGATTCGAGTTTAATATCTAGCAGGTTAAACATGTAAAATAACTGCTATCAGATTCAGGTGGAATAGTTCATGTTATTTCATTAGAGGTGAAGACCTCTATATATACACAATATTACAAGGCTAGTAAAATAGGAAACTAGATAACTAAGCAAGGAAACAATATAAACTAGTAAACATATATGAGTTCTATCTCTAATCTCTAACAATAACGAAATGACTTAATCTGAATCGAGTTAAACAAGTCCATAAACTAGTTACATCAAACCATGGAAGTTTGACATAAACCATATGAAACTGCAGAAGATTATACAAAGCTTAAAATGAACTTATATGGTTTAGTTAAATTAAGAAGTAAGAAGGTTTTAACCGATATGGTTTAGTTGAATCAATAGAATTTATCTAAAAAGAGCTTTTTAGAAAAAGTTTTTAATTATGCTTATAAATAAATATGCAAATTCAATCAATTCAATGAAAATTGTTATTATACTTCAAACCTAAATTTGTAATTTTCAATCCACAATAAATAATTAGGTTGAAATAAGGAATCTCCAACAGGTTAACAAAAAACAATTTACTCTATTTTTACAATAAATAAATTAAATTTAAATACTACCTTTTTTTTTTTTTTTTTTTTTTTTTAAATCCCAAAACCACATAAACCCTGTATGGAATATGGATAAAGGATTTCAGGAAACAACCTTCATTTGGGTTTTACAATCTCCAATTACATTCAGGTACTCATAACTTTCTCTCACTCTCCTGCGTTATCACTAACATTGACGTTTAGGGTTTCATCATCATCATGATATGAATCTATGAAATTATTGTATCTCTCTTCATTTTGTTTTTTCTTTTGTGATTAATGGTTGAAATTAAACATATTCATCTCCAATCGCAGTTGTTTCCTTTAACTTTTATGTTCATTTGCCGGATAAACTGATAACAAGTTTGTAAGTTTCGTAATTTTGTATACATATAAACTTGGGACCAGCTTTCAAAAGCTAAGAATGGAATATCAATATTGAATTTTGAAGGTCACTGTTATATTCTCTTCTAATTTAATTTCCAGTTACATAGTTCATTACTTTTTGGGATTTATGTACAGTGTTCTCAAATAGCTGCAAATCGAATAAAAATGTTGTCGAAATATTATGAACCCTGCTTGGGCACCATAAAGGAGTTGGCCCAAGTTCAGTTTCCGCAGGTTTATTAATCCTTAGTGGTATGCTGTTCACAAAAAATCAATCAATATATAAAATCTTGAACTGGGATTGAGCAAATACAACCTTTTGGAATGAAGGAGTATTAAAGCTGGATACTTGAATAAAAACTTATTCTAAATAGCTTGATTTATTTATAGCCTAAGAATTTGTTAGAAATGTAAATTTTTTTCACGATATCACTTGCTTAGAAATGTTAATCATGTGTATCTTGCATAAGATATTTATCTGTGGCTTACGATTTCTGGTATATTCTATTAATTTGAGCTGAACTGTCTCACAGGAGCCGTTTGTTACTGTTGACACATGACTTGCTTATACCTCTGCACAGCTCGAGTTCAAATTTCATAATCTCGCAGTGCACCTTAGCTGGTTGCATACTTTTATTTTGGGATCTTGTCCGGTCAATAATCAACAGGGTCATTCATCTTTCTGTAAAAGTAAGTTAAAATGCCTCTCATACTATCATCATCCTTTATGGCCTCTTGTTTTTATGTTAATAATGTCAAGGAGGCACCCATTCTAAAGCCACAAACATTTTCATCATCACATCCGTACTGCAATTATATTAATTGTAACATTCTTCAAAAACGCTTATTTGCTAATAAGCATACATCCACGATTCTAAAACATAAGTCACCTTTGGAATTTATAACAAGAGAATCCATGAACTCCAACTATGAGCTTACGGATGATGAAAGCGTTACGGAATACGATTGGACGGACCAAGATGAAGATGACTTGGATTCACCGTGGGAAGGGGCGATTATGTACCAAAGAAACCCTTCAATCACTCACCTTGAGTATTGTACAACCTTGGAAAGATTAGGTTTAGGACACCTTTCAACTGAAGTTTCAAAATCTCGAGCCTCTTTGATGGGATTACGAGTCACAAAGTCTGTAAAGGATTTTCCACAAGGAACGCCTGTTTTGATATCTGTTGATGTCACCAGGAAAAAGCAGAACTTGAAGCTTGATGGGATCATACGTACTGTGTTAACCCTCGGATGCAATAGGTAACTTTTCAGTGGAATTTTCATCTCTCTCCACAAGTTAATTATTTTTGTATAAATTAGTGATTTACATCTGTGTGTGTTCATTTAAGGTGTGGTGGACCGGCTGCTGATTGCGTGTTTTCCAATTTCTCACTTGTACTAAGTGAGGAGCCTATAGAAGAGCCTGAAATCATAAACATGGGAGTAATTTATGGTCAAAGTGAACAGGAAGATGATGATGAAGAATCAGTTGACTTAGATGACTGGTTGTATTTCCCTCCTGAGGAGAAAGTGATAGATATATCCAAGAATGTTAGAGACATGGTGCACCTGGAAATAAAGATCAGTGCTTTATGTGATCCAATGTGCAAAGGTTTGTGTCTCAAATGTGGTCAAAATTTGAATACTAGTAGCTGTAATTGTAGTGATCAGACCTCAAATACAAAAAGTTATGGGCCTCTTGGAGGTCTGAAAGAGAAAATGCAACAATAAGGGAAAGTGTTTGATTTTTTGTCTGTTTCTTTGTATTATGCAGAGCCCTTTAGATTCTTCTCGTTGTTAGGATGTACGTAGATGTTTTAATATTAAGAATTGGTTTCAGCTGATAGGTTCTTGTTGTTGAAGGGTTGTGAGATTATATGGAGTGCATGATGTTGGTGATTATGATTTTAGTGTCATCAACTGTTTAAGTAACTGAACAAATGTTTTTTCCAGCCAAAAACCAACTGTCTTTTTGCGACTTTTCATGAAAGGTTGGCACCCTTTCATTTCCCTGCCGATTCGTGTTATATAGCAGAAATTTGGTCTCTAACAAGAACATACCCAGCAATTCTATGTGTTTTTTCTTTGATTTCATAGACAGAAATCTAAGTGAACTTTGAATTGTCCCAATACGATTTCATGTAACTCGGACAATTGTAGGGTCTTTTATATCGTATTCGGAAAGTGAACATACACGATTCAAGGAATTATTCAAGATTATCACCAAACCGGACACTATCTCTAACACGTGAATTGCTTGCACTCGCTGCCTTGGATATTGCATGCAAGTACAGGACAATGATGCATCTTTTATTTGACATACAATACAGATACACACATTTGCCTTCTCTCTCAGTACTCTTTTTCTCTAATATAGTTGTATATATTAGTTTGATGATAACTTTTCAAAACATGTTACAACTGGTTGAAAAACTTGCCTGAAATAGTGAAATGGTGGTAGGTGACTACTATATGAATAAGTAATCAGTATGGTCTAAATGAAAACTTATAGGAAGTAACATAAATATTAATTTTGTAATTGACATGTTGAAATTCATTTCATTATACATTTGACTCTTAAATTGTAATTAAAAATTTTGTATAGTAACCATCAGTCTGTGATCACACCAATAGGCATCACTTTTTGTCAATGAAGTCTACCTTATTTATAATATCCAAGAAAATCTGCATTCAAACAATTGCAAAGACAAGAAGTTTGGGTGCACTATC
Organism: Gnaphalium uliginosum; assembly: GCA_963930675.1. Classification (NCBI taxonomy): domain Eukaryota; kingdom Viridiplantae; phylum Streptophyta; class Magnoliopsida; order Asterales; family Asteraceae; genus Gnaphalium; species Gnaphalium uliginosum. Next base: position 36,373,855 of record OZ005685.1, read on the forward strand.
TTTGAAATTTGGGATATAAACTACATCTAGTTATAACTGATACGCTTAATTTACCCGAGTTTTGTAAACCATTAGCATCAAGATACACATTACTTCACTGAAAAATTGACCATGGGTTCATACAATCGTTCATCTCAGAATTGTTATGAAATTGAGGCGATGTTACATGAGGAAGTTGTATTTCATTCAGAACTATCCATAAACCTCACAAGCACATACTTGGAAAGATACATGATTTGGAAGTTCAAGACAAGTATAGCAAACCTATGTTGTGGATTGGGATATACATCGCAATAGCAACATCATTCTGCATCCTTGCCATGGCAACCGATTTGGTGCATGGTTTCCTGTTGGTTTCCCTGTAAATACTTCTCTCTCAACGCTGCTTCGATCACAGTGATAACCGTTGCCATGAAACTACCTGTGGATCTGAGTAGTCCGATGCCAGGCTATGTTGACCAAACAGCCAAGTTGGGAAGCATGACCTTCATGTGCATAATGATGGCTAACTTAATGCCTTCTTTGGCGTCTCTATGGACAACAAGACACTACTTGTTAATCTCATAGGTTTGTCCATTCTCGTTATTACAATCATTGTGAATATTTGCATTGAGATTAACACTGGAGTTGTTAATCATTACACATTTCTTTTTCATAAACCTGAGCAGAGACTTTGGAATCTTAATTTTTTGTGACGGTTGCATACACGTATATGGCTATCATGATCTTGTTACTATTAATATTCACTTCTTCAGCTATAATAATTCCATCCTGTAAGAAAATGTTGGAGATAAAGTATCAAGCCAAAAGCAATCTCATTTTAAATGATCAACGTCTACAACATACTGATATATCAATAATCGAGAATCTAAGACAACATGTGACAAGATATGGGATCATGGCAAAAACCGGTAATCCGCAACTTGTGATGGCTGGCAATCCATTATCCTCTACTTATTGCACAATTTGTTTAATTGTTCTAGTCATCTACATGCTTGTGCTGCAAAACTATTTTCAGGACATCATAAAGAAGAAGAACCTGCTTACAAGTCAGAGTATAGCTGGTCTATGCTTCTCATCGTTATATGTAACACCCCAAAATTTGTTAGTTTGTATTCGTATAAAATTTGTTATTTAAATTATAATTATATACGTATTTGGTGTTAAAATACAAATATAATTAGTTGGGTTGAAAATTTAGAAGAGAAACATGTTCAGTGACTTAAGGTGTAAGTATGGAAATTGAGGGGTTAAAGGTGACAAGAAGCATTGTTATAGGGTGTAGAGTGTAAGATGGGAGATAATACTCCCTCCTTCAAAAATCTAGAACAAAATAGTTCCAGAGAGTGTGTGTTTGGACAAAGAAGAAGAAAGAATGAAAACGAAAATTGAAGTTAGGGTTTGTTAAATTGAGGTCTCTAAAACCTAATTCATCAACTTTGTCGCACCCTCAAATTTGATGTGCAGCGGAAGTCGAGCCGGGGCGCGACTAATCAAGTAATCATTGCACTAAGGTAAAGCAAACGACTCTATATGAGACGTTTTTAAAATAGTACAAAAGTAGTTACATTGATATAATTAAAGGTTTACATTAGTCTTGAGTTCGCGAGATGAAATCCTGAAGAATCTAGTACATAACGATTATTACAAAAAATAATGTAAGAAAATCTTCATATACGTATAATGCATGCGACTCGAGCTAGCAAGCAATCCTGTGGGCAACCCTACTATTGCCGAGTACTTGAGAAATACACGCTAAAAGGTCAACAATAATGTTGGTGAGCTCATAGGTTTACGTAGTTAAAATCATAGTATGAACCACAAGATTTCAGAGTTTTCGTAGTAGCACGAATGCCAAAGTAAATCATAGTATACTATTGCCATGGGCTCATAGTTCGAAGCTTAACCGTAGTTGGTGTCTCCAGTTAAGTGTATAAACCAGTACACTCGGATTACGAATTATTATGCGTCCGTATAGTAGTTAGAGCGACTAACCCCGGACGGCGGAATGTCAGTTCCCAATAGATCTATCCATAATGTTCGCGTTTAGTATTAACGGACTATGATATTTGTTGGAGACCATCGTAGTTTGGTTTAGTTACCCATGCAATCCGTATAAGTGTTTTCATAGTACTTGTGTTCATAAAAACAGAGCAGTATATTCTCACCCCAAAGTAAAACAGTAAAAGTAAAAGTGGGGCTATGAAACTCACCTGAGTCTTGTAAGCAAATATAGCAATTAGTGGGTGTTCGTGTCCCAAATGCAACCTTCTAGCGCCCTAAACGCATAAGATTGTAGGTAAGTGGGGGGTTAATGTCCACTTATGTATGCAAGTGGAGGGTTAATGTCCACTTGTACTAGTTGTCCATTCAACTAGTTATGTCCAAAGTTTGTTTATCGTTTGTGTTTAGAAAACATGTACAGCCCGTTGGTGACGTTTTGTAATAATAATTCTTAAAGACATTATTATTATGTTTGTTTCGTTGTATACTTATAACAGTATATGTATTATATGTGTAAGTTATATCGTATGAAGTATAATTGTCGTTACGCGAATTCGATGCTCGTTGGTCAGTTCGTACAGTCTCAAAACGCAAGTCAGAGGGTCAACTTGCAGGTCAAAAAGTCAATTCGCAAGTCTCAGTTCGCGGTCAAAAAGTCAACTCTCAAATCTCACTTCGCAGGTTTTCTAGAAAAATCATACATTTTGTCCACGTGATTTAACTAAGTAAATGTCCGAATTAAATTTCAAAAAAATTCATGATTACTCTATTATGTCTTAGTTATTTTCAGTATTTTTTTTTGGAATTTTTGAGCAAGTCTAAGTATTTTTAATAATTCCATCTATCCTCTGAGGTCCAAAATCGACCAATCTGAACACATGTTCAAAGATCGAATTACTGAGCAAAATCTACCCATTTTCAAAGAAAGTTATCTAAATGACATTTGTACCTAACAAAATTTTTGAGATTTTGGCGGTGGTTTCAAGTAATTTGGAGGTGTAATTCTCGAGTTATGGGCTCGAGAATTGGAGTCAAAAACCTGTCACCCGTAACAGTTTGGCGACACATTTTTGTAAAATCATTTTTGGGTAACAAACGGTGTCGAAAAATTATGAAATAACTTGGAGGTGAAAGCTAACTCTTTTAACTTAATTTTTAACTTTTGATCCGTCCATTTTGGTTAAGTTTTGAGTACGAAACTTTCCCTTGAAGTCGGGCCAAGTTTCTGCCCAGAAACTGTTAGTGTTTTTATGTTTTCAAAAATGATTTTCGACTTTGTTTTTGGACATAATCTTGTTATATGGACTTAATAACATGTTTATATGTGTGTTTCAAGTAATATAAAAGAGGGATAGAGTTTCTTACAAAGAAGTTGATGAAAGCACGAAGAATGAAGGTCGAAAGCTCGTTTTCTTGCTTTTTCTTGCAAACCGAAAGAGATGATGCTATGATGGTTTATGGTGATGCTCTTGGTGGTTTGTGGTGGTGATTTGGGAGGGCTTGGGGGCTGAAAAAATCGCAGAGATCAAAAGGGGAGAAAGAGGGAGTGTTGAGAGAAAATGTTAGAGTGTGAAAGTGAGTTTGTGTTTGAGTGTGGAAAAGAGAGTATGGGAGGGGTGTTATGGCATGGTGGGGATGTTGGGTGTGGGGTGTGGGATGGCTGGTCATGGGGGCCCCACAAGGGGTGTGGGTTGTTTAAATTTTTGTTCCCCAAGTTTACGTTACGTGCGGTGCTCGTTTACCCGTTCGTTTCGTCGCTCGTTTAAACGTTACACGTTTATTAATTAGGTTTTTCGTTACGATTTTAATCGCGTAAGTTTTTGATTGAAGTTTTGTTTAAAATATTTCATTTTAAGTTATTAAAATAATAATCGAGTTTCGTTCGGTTGTCGGGCGTGCTTCGCGCGTTTTCGTCGCGTACGGTATGTTTCTCATAAAACGTAAAGTGCTCGTATATTATTGTATAGTAATAATATAATGTAAATAACTACTATTTAACTATAAAATAAATTTACGTTATTTATGAAAAAGTTTTCACCAACGTCCGTATTCATAGTTTTGAAATCTTTCAGATCGTTTAGCGTAATTATAATTAATTATGTGCGTGTGTATATATATACTAAACGCTACTGTACTTAGCCCTATTTCAAACTAAATACCAGTAGTGATAATCAAGCTTAAGGTAATTTAATACGCTTAAGTGCCGGTTGTCACAAACTTTGAGATATAAGCATCCTGGCCTTCTAATCATTTACTTTAATTGTTTTGATGATTTTGGGTTTGAACCCCAAATTGAGAATTGGGGAAAAGTGGGGTTATGGGTGTAGGGATGTTTTGACATTATTGTCAAGTATAGTAAATGAGTTTATTTTGATGGAATTGAGTGTTAAAGAGATGAGTTCATTATATTATGAGAAATTGATGATTTTATAAACATATAGAGATTTTGGTGGATTGATGATTGTCGGTAGTTGTTGTTAAAAGATGAATTAATCATTTATGAGTATGTCTATTCATATGAGAAAAGACTGTAAGAGTTAGTTGAAGATTTGAGTGTCTTGAGATATGACACTTGAGTCTTTGATGTTAAGAGTGGTTTAAGAGTTTAAATTGAGTTGTGAATAGCTCAAGTACATGTATTGTTATGTTTAGGTGATTAAAGAGTTGAAGTTTTGCTTGAGCCTAATTGACTAAATTGCAAGGTAAGTAATGGGGGATGGTGAAATGAGATGACAACACTTGGATTATAGAGTAGTCAATTGTGTGTCAACTTAAGTTGGTTAAACAAGGTGGTGCCATTAACATACACGAGTATTCAGTGTGCATCCCTCGATGGTGAAATTCAAGTGGTGGCAATTGAGATACAAGATTATTTAATTTTTCATGCACTTGACACCTTGAGATTGGACTCTTTGAGTCAAAATGAGTTGAGATTAAGGATCCTTAATTTATGGTTGTTGTTGTTGCCATTGTTGTTGTTGATGTTGTTGTTTAATTTCCCTTACTTATTAAGCTATTTGCTTACCCCAAGTTGTTGATACATATGTAGGTGAGCCAAGTGGGTTGAGGGGCGATTTGGGCATGAAGTTCAAGGGTGAATAACGATGGACTTGATATTTGCTCGGTAGTAAGTGAATCCTTTTGTAAATTCTGCTCTATTATGGTTGGAAAGCCCATTTTTGGTTGAACAAAACTTGTGGATAAAATAATATTAAATACTAATATCAACAACATTAACAAAATCGAGTCGGATTTCAAGGATCACAAATAATGAATGGAGATTTGGATTGAGGGAACTCTCAGTCCCGTAACGAGGATCCGATTCCTCAATAGGGATCGGGGCGGGTTAGGGAACTACTTTGATTCATGAGTTCAAATATGGTCGGGGAGTAGGGACCACACTCCCCGCCCCAAACATGCGCAATTGTCATTTTTAAGCACCTCTGGTCTTTAAAAAGTCAATCTGAGTCTGCTGTTTTAATATAAGAAATGCATTTCTAGCCATTTATAGTGTATTTTTTTAAAAATACATGTTGCCTTCTGTTTTATTTTTCTTTCACTATTTTACTTGAAATTTCTCTGCATAACACGGGTAGCTTGTAATTTGTTGTTCTTTCATATTTTAGGGCATCATCAAACATTTTCACTCCGTCTCGACGGCCTGAAAGACACTAGGAACTACAAAAATAGAATGGCACGATAATAAATGTATTTCTAGAACACATTGTGTATTAATTAAAGAAACCATTGTGGTGTGATGATTGAACTTTTTAAATCAGTAATACAGGGTTTGAAAAGACATTTGGTAAAATGTTGTTTGAATATTTCAAGCAAGAAAATGGTTAAATTATGGAGCTCTATATATCTAAATTTAGACAATGCCAACAATAAATATCCCCAAATTATGCAAACACTCTATTATGAAAACTTGATGCGACAACTGAGACACGACTTGGTACTCCCTTCGTTGCATCACGACGTATATTTCATGTTTCCTTTTTCACACGTTTCAAAGTTCCAAATTAATTGTCCACTTCTAAAAATATATAGGAAAGTTTGATCGTAATTAACATTTTACCTTTACTTGAAATTATTTTATTATTAGAAACTAAAAGAAAACGGTAATTAATTTGCTCAGGGTAAAATTGTCATTTTGTAAAAAAGTAAGAAAGAAAAAGCAGTGATGGTTATATATTTACTGTGTGTTTTTTTATCGGGTGACAATTATTTTGGAACATAAAAGAAGTAACAAACAAAGTCGAACAAAACATGTACTCCACAATTTAAAGCCAAATTTTATACATAGAGTTTGATGTGATTTTACAATGAGCATTGATTGATACTACAAAAGGAACATTTAATTGGTAATATTAATTAATTAATTAAAATATTAATTAAAATGCTTATTGTAAACACATAGTAAGAATTTAATGTACTATCTCATGTACCTAATATGTGAATCATGAAATAAAACTTCTTTTAAGTCGTTGTTTATAAAAGAAGTATGTTTGGTGAGGAGTTTTGAGAGCTTTTTGAAGTTTTAAACTTTTCGTTTTTAAATTTAAAAGCTATTGTTTCTAAAATCCGTGTTTAGATTTAAATTATGAAGTTTTTATTTTCTCATCAAAAGCTCCTAAAAGTCAATTTTTCAAATGCTAAAGAAAGTAACGTTTTTCAAATTTACAAGAGCTTTTTTGTTTCTACAATTACTCATATGCCCTTGTAATATATACGTAACAATAATGATTTATGAACTCCTTTCCTTCAAAATTTTCAGACAATGGAATTCAGTTGCTGACATTTTTTTTTTTTTTTTTTCATTTCTACTCAACAATTCTTTTAACTTTGATTTTATTCATACACGATTTTCAATATGTATATTTACAATATGCAAAAAATGCAAATAACAAAAGATCTATCTTATAAAAAATATTTATACTTTGTACGAAAATGCATTTATAAGTATTTTAGTTTTGATAGCAATTTGATTCAAGTTTCACTTATACCCTCTTATGTCATTTTACATTATTTAACTACAGCTACAACTAATCTTCCAAACACCTCTATAAACAAAAATTGCAGCTTTCAACTCATACTAAAAGCTACAACCTACAGTTACGTACACCAAACATACCCTATGTGTAACTAAGTCATTCAACAATTACTACTGTGAACTAACTCTAACAAATTATTATTCTTTGTAGTAGTGAATTAATAACCAGGGTGAAGTGCGTAAAAATACAATTAATTAAGGTCTGACATTCATAGTGTGTACCTAATTAGTTAGATGTACATTGTGTGTAAGAAACTTGTTATTTATTGTCATTGTATGTATTTTGATGACATGTTAACTTGTAAGGATGCCACGTGACACCTTATATAGATGGTATGCGGCTAAAATATCACAAATTACATACAATAGCAGCAAATAACAAGTTTGTTACACACAATGTGATGGGTTTCTATTCCCCTACTAGATTAACATACAATGCGGAAATAACAATTAATCTAGTGTATGAAGGAAACTAAACCCTAAAGGATCTTAACTTAAGAAATACTAACCTTTGAAAAAATCAGATTTCTCACACGCAGACCACTTTAGCAGACCTTCTTGACTTGGAGGCGAGTACTCAAACCAGAGCACCTCTAATGGTTCATGTCGCACCCCCAAATTTATGATTTATGTTTATCAGGTTGTTAGCGGAAGCATTAGTTCGAGTGGGGACGTCGACGTAAACATTGGACATTCATACATATCAGAGCATATGATTATCGCAGAACATATATATATTAAGATGCCATAATTAATCGTTTACAAAAGTTTACGATTCATCGAATCGTAGAAGTAGAAATGTAGTTTAAGTTATACAAAAGAAATCCCATTGGCTTCAAAAGATGGCATCCTAAATCCTTCGTGGGTCGCCTAGTTTCATGAGTAATCATGCAGTCTCACATGTGCAGCTAATTCCCTGAAAAACATAGTAAGAAGTCAACAAAATTGTTGAGTGAATTCACAGGTTTTATGTTTGCAAGTATGGTTTGATAAACCAAAGTTGTTTGTAACACGTTGTTGCCATAACATTCAAGACATGGTTTCGTTGGGATGTTACCCCAAAATACAGTTTAGTTGGGATGTTACCCAAAATACAGTTTAGTTGGGATGTTACCCAAAACACAGTTTGAAAATACGTTGCTGGTCGTTCTCCAGCTTTTTCAAAATAGTACCGGTCGTTCTCCGGTTTATCAAATACTGGTCGTTCTCCAGTTTAACACGGCCGGTCGTTCTCCGACCTATAACATGCTGGTCGTTCTCCAGCGAATCACAATACCGGTCGTTCTCCGGTTTATTACGTACTGGTCGTTCTCCAGTAAAACACTACCGGTCGTTCTCCGGTTTATCACAATGCTGGTCGTTCTCCAGCGTATCAAAAGTTACTGGTCGTTCTCCGGTTTATCACAAGTAGTAAAACGTTTTTGTAAACAGTTCGTATAAAAGTTTGAAACTCATTTCATAGTTGCACAATAGTATGAATACAATCATAAACAGTTGTATAAAAGCATTGAAAGCAATTATATAATAGTGGTAGATTATGGCAAATAGTAAAACAATAACTATGTTTTTCACCCCTGTTGGAAGGCATGTAAAAGCGGTAAAAGTAGGGGCTGTGAACTCACCTCGTGAGCTAAATAAGTGAGTGCTAGCAAAGCGGTTGCCCAAGTACGGTCTCTTAACGTCCTAAACGCAAGAGATTATTTATATAAGTAGTTGGCTAACTGTCGAACCATGTTAAATGTTCACTCGTTTCAAAAGATCATTGTGTTTAAAATTTATACGATACGTTGGTGACGTTTTCGGAATAATGATGCTTGATGTTATTATTATTATTCGCGTTTCGTTGTTAACTTTGTAGAATTACAAGTCTTGTGTTTCCAAGTTATCTTCGTATGTGGTTAACATTAGCGTCACAACATAAAATAGGGTAGTGAACTGGTGATATGTCCGCTAGTGAATATGTTCGCCCGTTAGTACTGTCGGGTGGTCATTCAAGTTTTAAGTTACTACTGTTGGTTTAGTGTTAAATAGTTAATACTGTTGATTTTTAAAGGTAGCGACACAAGGGTTTATACTGTTTGGCTAGTACGACACACTAAGGTTAATACGACACAAAGGTTAGTGTCGCTAGTTAATACTGTTGGTTGTAAACATTGCGACACAAAAGTAGTGTCGCTAGTTAGTATTGTTCGTTGTAAATGTTGCGACACCCGGGTTGTGTCGCATCGAGTTTCCACTGCTCACTTAGTTTCCACTGTTAATACTGTTGGTGTGTTCAATTCCGTTACCACTGTTTCTACTGCTAGCATGTTTTACATGGTTTCCACTGCTAGTACCTTTTACGTGGTTAATACTGCTAGTGTACTTTTACGTAGTTTCTACTGTTGGTTCATTTACCCGGTTAGTACTGCTAGTGCATTTCCTAGTTTCCACTGCTAATCGTTTCTACTGCTAGTTATTAGTTTCCACTGTTCGTTTCTGGAATTCGTTTTAGTTTAAGGGTTTCGATTAAATGAGTTTACTTTGGACCCGAAACTATTATAAGGCAATTATCAATATTTTTGTACTCTTAAAAGTAAGTTTTCGTGTATTTTGGTAAGCCCGAAATCGTTCGATTTTTGAGACAAAAATACAAACGATTTCCTGGTAGATTTAAAGTGTTCGTTTTAGGGTAACTTCGAGTGAGTTTCCAGTTTAGATTTTGTGAGTGAACTTACTAGCATGTCAGTTCTACAAAATCTTACGAATAACAAAGAAAGTTTTGAGAAAAATGTGTTCTTACCCGAAGTATGTGTGACGAACGAGATGTGTATGAAAATGGTGAAGCTTGACTCCTTGTTACCAGTAAGTTTCCTTGTGATTTTAGATGAGATTTGGGAGTGAAAGTGAAGCTGGAAAAGTTTCTGGTAGTGTGGCCGTTAGAAGAGAAAATGAGAGAAAACATTGGGTAAAGTTCTGAGAGTTTTTGACCAATGGACAATTTAGTTGTGTGTGTAAGTAATTAAAATGATGATATTACATTGGGAAGGGTAAGGGGGCCGGTCTAGAAAGTCTTGGGTTTGCAGAACTTCTATTTCTATTGTGGGCTCCACTCGATCCCCACTTGCCCAAATTTGTTTAATTAATTTGTTTGCTCAACAAAGAATTGTTATATTAATATTTGAGTTTTCCTTCTATTTGCCGAGCGCGATTCGCGTGATTGTGTTTCGTACGGTGCGTTTCGAAATGTGTTCGTTTATTATTGTACTATAATAATATAGCGTAAATAACTACTATTTAATTATAAAATAGGTTTACGTTATTTATGAAAAAGTTTTTACCAACGATCGTATATTTTTTGTCGGACTCGTTCCGATAGTTTTGCGCGTTTTTATAACTAACTACGAAAATAGTAATACTTTACGTATTAAAATTGTTGGGCTTTGCTAGACTTATCTCATAAAAATAGTGTGAATTCTCTTAAGTAGGGAATTAGCCTAACTCATGCACGTGATTAATGTTCGTAATCACACCTAAATTTGAGGGGTGTCACAGTTCACACCCACGAACCAAAGAGAAAATTCCAACTCCTAGGGTCCCGAATTTAATCGTGTAAACTCTTACAAGGAGTAGGAATGAGAAGAGAGAATTGAACACCTTGAAGCTATGGCATGCCCCCTATTTATATAGGAAGAGGGAGACTTAGGGTTTATCTATGGGCCGATGTGGGACATATTGATTTCGGGCTCCAACCGCCGGTTGGATTATCCAGCCACCGGTGCTGGGCTTGCTTTCTGCCCAAGTACCCGAGCCACGACCCGCGTGCTCCACCGCCATGCTGTAACATCCACCCTGAGGGCCTAGTAATACGGGTAATTTTCTAACTTTAAATTATTATTTAAGGTGTTAGGAAATATTTTACTATTATTATGTTTGATAATATTATTAAAATGAATAAATGAATTATTGTGACTAATATATAATTCATTATTTTAAACCGAATTAGTTGACGGTAAAGTAGAATAATTGGTTTTCACAAAATGGTTTTAGGTTCCCGACAATAGATTAAGAAGGGAACTAAATTGTAATGGTATTGGGTTAGATTAATATATATATACATACTTTCTCAATTCTTCTACACAAATATACACACTTCTTAAACATTCCTGCGAACCGACTTGAAATTCCAAAAATTGAAAGAAACCTTCTGTGAAATCTTAAAACAGTAGAATAATCATCTCTTGTTACAAAAACGAATTCCAGTAACATCCTCATCATCACTCTGTTCCTGTAAGTGTTTGATGTTTATAATTGTATTATGATGAAATTAGCAAATTCTCGAATTGATATGAATTTTAAGCTTAAAAGATGTTATATGATGTTATTTGATGCATATAAGTTGTTAGAAAGCTTATTTGAATGATAGGAAGTCAAATTCGTGAGTTTTGAAAGAATTCAGTTCGAATTTCTGGGTTCAGCAGCGAACTTCGCAGCTTGAAGATGAACTCAGTTAGCAGAGCTTGATTGCGAAGTAGTTACCACTGTTGGAAGTTAGTTTCCACTGTTTATGTAATTAACACTGTTAGTTAAGAATTGTAAGTAGTTTCCACTGTTTATGTAATATACATAACACTGTTAGTTAAGAATTGTAAGTAGTTTTCACTGTTTATGTAATTAACACTGTTAGTTAAGAATTGTAAGTAGTTTCCACTGTTTATGTAATTAACACTGTTAGTTAAGAATTGTAAGTAGTTTCCACTGTTTATGTAATTAACACTGTTAGTTAAGAATTGTAAGTAGTTTCCACTGTTTATGTAATTAACACTGTTAGTTGAATTTGCACTTAGACTTTCGTAAATGAAGCAGTTACCACTGTTGGAAGTTAGTTTCCACTGAATGTTCAAATGTGGTAATTAACACTGTTTATGACTTTGTGATAAGAATAAGTCTGTTATGAACGTTATCTAACTCACTATTTGTTGTATTCTTAGATCAGCAGAAGACTCAGTGATATTAGACTTCTGAGTTGTTGGACTGAGACCAACAGGTGAGTGGATCTGGAACTCACATGTTTGATTCAGTCGTAACGATTTGGTTGCAACAAGTAAACGTAGATATAATTGATAGACTGTTTAGTCTGATATGCTGATATGCTGATTATGAATCTACGTGCAATGTGGCCTCTGGGCATTGATTGCTAGTAAAGAGGTCAACAGATTGTTGGACTTGATGATTTACAAGATTAAAGATATGGGGTGTCGTACATGTGTTGTACTAAACCCATATTGAGTAGTGGTAATATCAAGTTATCGGTATATTCTGTAGTGGCCACTACAGATTGTGATAAGCGTTTCTTGAGGGCCACCGCGGCAGTAGGGTTCCTCAAAAACCACCGATCCTCTTTGATATTGATAATATGTGTTTACGGTTATTTGATGTAAACAAATGGTTAAGCTAAGTTGAACTGTTAGTTTCATATTCATTCACTTAGCTTCGTGCTAATTCCCCATCTTAATCTCTGCAGGTCATGTTGAATGGGCGGGCAGGCAGATTTTGTTCACGGAATGTTTGACCGGCTGGCAACTCCGATATATTTTGATAATTATTGAAAGTTGAATTTTGTAACCCCTGTTTCAGTACAATGTTTTAAACATTATATGTATGTACTTTTGTAAATATTGTTAATATAATATATTTTGACCTACACTTCCGAATTAAAAGAGTATTTATATAATAGTAAGAGAGGGGCGTTACACATGCTCCAGCCGCCGGTTGAACATTTCAACCGCCGGTTGGATTTGACTTCCAGAATTTTCCTTTTAGTTTCTTATTAATTTATCAACTATGATAATTAACAAACTAAATAATCAACTATAATATTATTCCAATTAATATTATTTCTCATTTATTTCTCTTTGACTGTTCGTTGAAGGCGACCCAAAAAGGACTCTACTTTTAATGATATAGTTACTAATTAGTTATGAACTTGGACACTATATCCAACACAATGTACGTCAAACTAGTTTATTACACATTACGAATGTCAGGGCTTAGTTAATTGTATTTTTACGCACAAAACCCTGATAACTAGTTTTATTTCAAACATGGACTTTTATTTCAGCTTTATTTTTAAGAAAAACATAAACATACTCAAAAACACCATCAATACAACAACCCTTGAACTAATCAGTTGGCTGATCAAGTTCTGCATACGCAGTCTCGAGCTGCACATTTTCGGCTTCTTCAATCTCTTTCTCGGTCTTCCTACCTTTCTTGCTTTTGTAGTACACAGACATAAAGTTCCCCACAGCTCGATATTTCCTTCGACACTTTTCATAAAGTTCGCCATCGAACATTTTCCAAAAGTCCTTCTCACTGAGTTCACTGACAGCATACTGTGTCTCGTACCCGTGGTTCTCAATCAACCACTGTTCCATTCGATGGACTGCACCAGACCCATCAAATACTTCACCCCTCAAAACAGGTCCAGGTGAATAATAGAGTCCAATATCTGTGTACATTTGGGCATATGAGGTATCACCCTGCCTGCATTCTTGCTCGAACCCCGGTTCAGGATATAACATGGTCTTATATGGGTGCTTGTAAAGTCTATGCGGACAGAGCCAAATAGGGTACACCTGTTTCTTACAATTAAACAAGTAAATGCAACTTTTTATTATAATGGCAATACTAGAGGTGGCAAAATGAGTGTATCGAACGGGTTGAATAATGGGTCGATTCGAGTTCACGTCAATAACGTCTTGGTCTGAATCGAAACACATTTGGCCAACAATACCAAACATTCTTTTTAATGCAAATTCATTTAACATTATAGATAAGCGGTGTATTGAATGCGTTATCTTTCATTTAGCTAGCTAGTTTCCTGTTTAACCTCTTAATTGTTCCCTTCTTTTTTTATTATACTGCAGCACTATAATTTTTAGCTTTTAGTGTTTTAATAAGGGTTAATAATAGTTTAATCATCGAACTTTCATTTTTTTTTTAATTTTAACTCTTCATTTCTTTAATTTTAACTTTTCAACTTTCTTTCATCACCCGTTTTAACTTTTAACTTTAAATGACCTGTTAGAAAATTCATTTTTACTTGTTATCACAAGTTAATATTTTTGAAAATTTTCAAAAACTAATTTAATCTATGATGTAAGTAATGGTTTTACCCTCAAACGATTGTATCTATTTTAAACCAATTTATTTTTAATAATTACTATTACTATATTACATACTAAAAAATAATTATTATATCACATACAAAAAAATAACTTTCTCCGAGACCTTTTATATAAAATAACACATATATTCGCTATATATAAATTTTTGTAAAAGTAGAATTATTGACATGACGATATTTTATAAATGCACGTTTGTCTAAATAAAACTAATTGCGATGACATTGTACTTAATGCATGAGCATTAAATTAAATATACTTAAATATTCAAAAATATATATAATGTAACATAACGTATACAATATTATTCTTCATGATAAAAGTTATATTTATATTTTCATTAGAATGTAAAGAAAATACGTTTTATTTTATAAAATTATTACCCTTTACTAAAATAAGGAAACATTTAATACATACATAAAACAACTAGTTAATGATATGTTTTTTATAAGTAAATATAAAGAATAGTGAACACTAAGTTGAAGGTTTAAATTTAAAAAACGAAAGTTGAAAGGTTAAACTGAAATTTTTTTGAAAGTTTGATGATTAAATCATTTTTAAACTTAGGTTCATGTCATCAACTAAACATGGTCATCTGGTTACCGGTTACCGAAAGGGTTACTCCAAACGGTCAAACAAAGTAAAACGATTAAATTTTGTTCAGTCTATAAGTTAAGGTGTTAAAACGTTAAAAATAGTTGAATGGTTAAAACGAAAAAAAGTTGAAAGTTTGGTGATTAAACCATTATTAACCCTTTTAATTATGTTTAACCCTTGAACTATTATTGACTCGGCGGTTTAAAACAGGGTTGTCAAGATCGCGATCTTGATCGTAGGATCGCACGTAAGATCGGTGAAAGATCCGATCCTACAAATAAGCTAATTTTTTTTTTTCTGACTTGTTGCCTCTTAAAACTGATCGATCATCTTTGAAGTTACTTTTATGTTTAACCCTTGACCATTTTAACAAATATTAGTATTTTTGAAAATCTTTTATTATATTTTTACATTTTTAACTCAAAATGAGAACGATTAATATAAACGTCACTGCATGCTATAATCAAATTTGCAATTTACAGCCACCTATATAAGTTTATAACATAAAATATTTGTGTATCTTTATATATATATATATATATATATATATATATATATATATATATATATATATATATATATATATATATATATATATACTAGTACTCAAATCTGTGTATACACACGACCTGTTGATTTGAAAAAATATTTTTATATTACGAGTTTAATGTATATAATAAAATTGTATCATTTTATATGGAGTTAAAAAAGATATGCAGGTTACAAAGTAAATTATTTTAGGTAGCATGTATATAAAGCTTACTGTTATAGTTAATTTGAGTGGATAGAGAGTAGATTTGTATCCGATAACATGTAATGTAAATTTACTTTTTTAATTAATAATAATTCCAAAATATATTTCTATAAAATGTACGATGTTTCCTGTTTGTTTTTAATCTCTTTATAGTTATCTAGAGTAGTATATTTTTTATAAGACAATTCATATATATTATCTTTTAATAATTCACATTATAGAGTTTTATTTTTAAGATTAAGTAAAATAAATGGACTCAATTGATTAATTGATGACATCCCGATATTGAATCAAAACTGTATTTCATTTATTTGAATGTTAAACTAGTTATACACACTTATGTTGAATCAATTTGTCTTTTATTTATTTGAATGTTAATCAAGTTTTATCTTCTTCTATTTGAGTCTTATTATTCGGTGGTTTTAACTATGTTTTTGAAATGAAACTACCTTAATGAAAAATATTAATTATAGAAATTATTTTTATAATCAACAGTTTATAAAAAGATTAGAGTGTGTTATAGTTTTACATTATACACTGTCGTTATTAATATAATGTTAATATTTGTTAAATAAGCGTTAATAATATTAAATGTTAAATTGCGTAATTAAATAGTATGTTGGTAAATATACATGCATTTATAAAATATAAAGATCCGAGACAATTTGCGTAATTAATAAATTGATTTTAAGATTAAAAAAAATGAGTTAACATGTTTGGTTTATTAAGAATATATGAGATATTAGTTTTAAAATGTTGTTTAAATCTTACTTCGGGAAAGCTTGTGATGATGTTGATGAAGGTAATACTACATATTACTATATATAATAGTAATAGTAATAGTAAATAGTAATTAAATTAAATTAAAGAATATAGATATATAAGAACTTGTTGTGTACGTACATTACTTTTAGCTAGGTAACACGGATTGTTTTTGAATAAAACTGAATGACTAATTAAAATTGTATATGTAGATATATTACTTGTTTTCAAAGAATTTTAATAGACTAAGGAAACTTGCTGTGTTGTTAAATTAATTAAACTAAAATATAAAGAAACATAAATAAATAAATAAATAAAATAAGATAATAAAATATAGATATGGTTTCACCCACTTACAATTCAAATCCCCAAGGAGTTTGATCCATAAAGGATGCTCCGATTTAATCTTATAAATTAAAATATGTACTCCGTAAATATAATTTGTTATAAAACTAAAAGTTAATTAAGTAAAATATAAGGACTTAATTGATAAATTGAAAATTAATTTAATTGATGATGTCATTATTGGGTTTCCTATATATAATTTAAAATATTACTAATATAATACATTTTGAATTTTTTTAAAGGAAAATTACCAATATGCCCCTAACATTACTAATAATATTTGAAAAACCCACTTGAAATTACAAATATACCCTTACATGTATTAAAATCGCATTAATACCATCATTATTAAACTTTAAAGTATTAAACATGTGACATTTAATTCTAATTAATTAAAACGTTTATATATATCTATCTATATCTATACTAATATATAATACATTTGTAATATTTTCTTAAGGAGTGAATTTACTAATTTACCACTTACATTATTTTTATTATTTGAAAAACATACTTGAAAAATATACCTTCATAAATATCATTTATTATACAATCATTAAAACTTAAACAAATATATAAATGACATAACTTTTTAACCGTAAAAAGTTACGGGACGTGTCAATTATCAACGGAAAGGTAAGAACGAAATGATCATTTTAGCAAACTGCCAAAGGAGGTTTGTCCACCATTTGTAGTCAAATTCCATCTATAAATCTTCCAAAATCAATTTCCTCCAATTTCACACATTTTATTGTGTTTTAAAAAAATTAGAAACAAACTCTCGATAGTGTTTTTATTAAATTATAAATTTATGTGTTTATTTACATTTTTAATTTTGTATTTTTATATTCAATTCCTATATTTGAAAATTTCAATTTATGAGCAAATTTTACGATTTCAACTTCACGTAAATAATGCATAGTATCTAATGCTCAAGTAAAAAAATATATTTTGATGGTTAAACTATCGCCCAAACTAACGATTTCAGACATCGCAACTTGCACATGTCCAATATGAACATACAATTTGATAGTTTCAGCCCGCATGCCAAACATTGAGTTCGCAAGGATATTTTTTTGGGTATTTCGTTATAATTTTTTTGTTAAAAGGGTAAATAGGTGATTTTTTATTTTATAAAATAATAATATATCGTAGTGTCAGTCATATGAATTTTGATTATAATTTACACGATACATATCAAATAGAATGAAGTTTATATATTTTACCCGCTGTATTGCGCGGGCATTGTGTTGGTATATATATTTATGTATATATATCACCTAAATGTCAACATTAAGTCGGTATTAATTATTATGTTTATCAAATTAGTGAGATAATTGTGGGGTAGACAGTATTTAGTTTGACAATAGGGAAATGCTAAATGTATCAAACTACATCTAAGATTAGGTGTAGCAAGTGTATTTTGACTAAAACTGTTTAATTGAAAACACATTTTGGGTAACTTTTGACCCCTTTCCCATTTAACTACCATTTCCTTACCAACATGTCGTATATAAGCAATTAGAGATCAAACATAACCTGAATTAATTTAATCGAGTAAAAACGTACATACCTCCATTTCACGATGTGCCCATTCTAAGGCGTCTGAAACCTTGTGAAGAGGGACAAGCAAATCTTGAAGGACATGCATGTCATGATAATAGTTTCGAATCGATTCGAATTGGGTGGCTTTAAGTAAAGGAATTTTTGGTGGCATCATCCAACCAAGAAGAAACCGAAACCACCATTGATCAGCAAACGGAAGAATTAGCTTCGCTTCCCAGAAATAACTCGGCGTATGTCTGTGATAATACTCTCTAGTCGGTATATACTCCACGAATCCACCATTTTTCAAAGCGGTTTGTGCGTGCTGATAAAACCATGGCTTGAACCACCATCCAATACTATTAACCTTGTTCCAATTCCTCTTTGCTTCTTCTTTCGAAGCGTAGTTTCCAGTCATGCAAACAGCTTCTTGAGGATTGTAGATCAATGTTTCTACAAAATCTGGCACCTTTTTATCATCATCATTCCCAAATTCAAGTGTAAAAGAATCTATATATCCCTTGGCTAGATCACTTAAATTGTTACCTTTTACAGGTTTATATGTCAACTTCATGTATTCTTTAATATGTATAAGTTTAATTTCAGCACAAGTGAGCAGACCTAAAGTCCCTTGAGACCATGGTATAGCGTAAAATAGATCAGAATACTCGTTGTCTTTTGTAGCACGAACAACTTGTCCGTCTGCTAAAATAATCTCGTACGCTACAATAGTATCAGTGAACATACCATATAAATGCGAGCTTCCTTCGAGCCCACTTCCATTTATGAGCCCTCCAATAGTAAGATCATCAAGCTCAGGGACAACAGCGAGTGCAAGATTCATTGGGACGGTGACCCTTGTGATTTGTCCCATTTTCACCAATGGCTCACATTTTGCAACCATTCTTTTTTGGTCTATTTCAAGAATGTTACAAAAAGCCGAAAGGTCAACTTCATAATGCCTAGCCCTTTTGTAGTCGACATTTCGCATGCCAACAGTAACTGCAGGTTTCCGAGCTGTACAGATAAGGCCGTCTTTCAATGGGTTCCTTTTCTTTAATCGTTGGATCACTTTTATGATGTTTTCATCATGTTCCATTTGGCGTTGCTTGTATGATTTACGCTGGGATTTAACTTCCTTGAGATAATCAAGGACGTAAAGCGTAAGAGACATTGGAAGTACGATAAAGATGACCAAAACCCATCGGAATTGGACTAGATAATCTACCCACACCTTCTTCCTCTTTGGTGTTACCGAATTAGACATTTTAACAGATCAAATTTGTAACGAGATGTTGTCACTAAATTTGAGAGAATACATATATAGACAAAGAATAGAATAGCACATGTATTTCCAAAACTTGGATAGCAAACGTATTTATAGCTAGAGCAGATTATGCATTTAATGCAGTACGTGGTTGATCCAGAACCATGTAGTTAGTGCCTAAAATTTAACTTAAAAGTAGAACATCACAAAAGCTGTATTATAACCGTATCATAACCACCCAATAAAAAGGTTAGAGCACCGGGTATGATCACATTAAAATTCCAGTGTGGTTCGACGACAACAGCGAAAATAGTCTCACATATCCCATGTTCTTAGATTTTGTATATTTTAGTTAAACGGTGGATCAGTGACATGGTTAGATGATACGCGACTAAATTACTAAATTACAACCCAATCAAAAAGCGAGGGTCAAGAGGTATACGGCCCCTTGTGAGGTCACAGGGGCAACGCCGTATCGACTAGTATGGGCCAACTTAATTTGACTAGTCAGTATATACGTACTGATTATGCATTTACTCTGTCTAAATATTGTAACTTCCACATAATCGCTCCTGAAATGGGCAAATGGTTTTTGGACATCTTTAATTGTCTATAACTTCCAGATTCGCTGGAAATTATATAAGCATAACATCATACACTTAATTTGGACTTAGGAACATTATGCAATATGATTTTGTGCCAAAACGCATTGACTTTATCTTGTTTTATCTTAAAACGAATTTCGAATTTCGTGAACGTTCTTCAACTAGGGTTAAAATATTTCTTTTGAAAAATGATCTTGCTCACAAATATTTATCAAGATATTATCACCTACTATCAATTATTAAAGAGTTATGAATTGTAACTTTTTTGTATTTTTCTAATGCAATATTATCACCTATTATCAATTATTACTGAAAAGTTAAGAATAGTATCTTCGTTTGTTTCGTTTATATGTTTTGGGCAGGATATGACCAAAGTATATAAATGGTTTTATATTTTTCAAATGATTTAAAGTGTGAGTTAATTTTTCTTTACTGATATTATTATTATTCTTATGTATAAGTAACCTTTGGGTGTTTTTAATACAAAAAGATCACATGATTTGCTACAAGCATGGTTTATATCATCATAATTAACTGCTAGATTTTTCAAATTCTGAGGTTTGTTGAGGACCATATAAGTGAGATATATAGCGAGAGAGGGGTTGTAACGCTCTTGGCTAATTTGCATATAAGATTTTGTTTACTTTTGTCTGTTTTGATATTGTTGGTTTTGAATTTTTGTCTTTTTTGATATCGAAAGGAAAGAAGAGAAAATGATATAATAAAATTAAAATGATATAAAATGAAAGAAGATGAAAACTAATTTTGCGTTCCTAAGCTACTAAGAAATTCTTTTTTTTACACGCTGGTTATTCTCAAATAAAAAAGAAACGAAAGAAAATGACATTTTATAACTTATTTAGTATTCTGTCCTTTATTTTCTTTCTCTTCCTATTGAAGAGAAAGTTTGGAGAGAAGAGATGTTACTTCTTTTATCTTCTTAATAAAAAAAACTCGAGAACATCGCGTTGTTTTTTAATCTTTCCGTTTCTATTATTTTCTCTCCAAAGAACAACTCGAAAGTGAGGCCTAATCATCTGAGAATTCGCCTTATATTTAATTAATTAAGGGTATCTCCAATTAGAGGTTCCTTTTTTAGCTTTAAAAAAAAGCTTTTCAAAAGCTTAAACCATTGGAGTGAAAAACAATTTTTGACAAAAGATTTGTCAAAATTGAGTTTTTGTTCAATGATAATTGTGTGTATAGTTTTGTTATAAAAATCTTTTTCCATTAAAGTTAATCGATTTATTTACAAAGAGTTTAGGTGAAAAGACGTGTGTCATAACAAACAGCTTTTGAAAAGGTTAACCCATCGTGAGTACTCTAATATCGTCATTTGTCGATGTTTAGTAGGGGCATTATAGTACTTTTTGAGAAAACAAAAACTATGTATATAAATTTTGGCGATGCACTAATTGTGATGGTGGTTACAGGTTCGGACCTAAGCGCCGTATTTTCTTTTAACTAACTTCTTTTGACTTTCAAGATATGACAAACTTATAAAAGTACTCTTCGTACCTTATACTTCGTGAGCATTCATTGTCATTTTAATGATAAAATTACCGTTTAATTACCGTTAATCAGAAGTAATTAGTTAGGTAACAACTCATAAAGATTGATCAAAAACTACTCCACCGTTCACATTGAATGTTAAAAATATTTTTTATAAACTTTTTATCAAGAAAGTAGTTAAAATGTTTCGGTAAATAATATAAACTTTTTATCACGAAAGCATACTCAGATCTTCAAAATGTAACAATTCTTCTAACCACTTCTTACCAAGTTTATTATGTGTTCGTTACTCTAATCTTAGTTACGTATATTGTAACTACAACTATCATTCTCGTATATCATTACATTTTAATTCGATTACTATTATCTTACTGTGATTTTAAGTAATAGATTTAATTTTTTATATATCTTTAATCATTAATTTATAAAGTAAAAAATTGAAGGCAATAACCTTGTTTGATATATCTATATGGCAATAGTAACTATATGGGGAAAAACTAGGTCATTTCTTATATAATACTAGTATTTTACCCATGCTATACAGCGCCATCAAAAATTTTTACTTGCGGTATTTTTATTTCAATTATATGTCGTCATTTAGTGAAAATTGAAAAAACATATATATATATATATATATATATATATATATATATATATATATATATATATATATATATAGTCATTGGTTCAAATAAGAATGCTATTTTTCGTGAGAACATAGGAAACACTTCAAAATCACTTTTTAACTATCTAAAATACATTATCTTATAAAATTTTCATTTCAACGTTTTTTGATTTTTTTAATTATTTTTTATTAATTATTTTTTTTCAAAATAATCACATTTTATAACTTGATAATCACATGAATAATATGTGATTACCAAGTCATATTTTGTCCTTATGTCGAACACATGATAATCACATTAAATTAAAGAATAATCATACGTGATTATCATGTTATATTTTGTGATTATCTTAAGTAATCACTATAGTAATGACTATAAAAAAATTAAAAAAAAAAAGTTATTTTTTATTTATATTTATATCATAGCGTCAAAAAGTTATTTTAATAATAATTACTAAAAAAGTTTTGAAGAAAAATATGTTTCGGATAGTTAAAAAGGGATTTTGAAGTGTTTCCTACGTTGTCACAAAAAATAGCTTTTTTTATTTGAACTCACCTATATATCATTTTCTTACTTTATTGTATACATTATTATATGTGACAGTTGGATTTTCAGCCCATCAGTCTACTAACTTAAAACCCCTCAACCATTTTTGTTTTTGGGGTCGGCTTTGAGTTAAGGTATTTTTGTAAACGAGTTAATCGATCAACCAGAAAAATAATTTTATTTTATTTTTTAAACAAAATGATCCAACCCATCAACCTTTTTGCCCTCGTTTACCTACATGAGTTATGCAAATCGTTTTCAAGTTGAATACTTTTTACTCCTCAACCCCTTTATAAAATCAGTTCGAGTTTAGGCTTTGAACTTTGTACCTCAAATTTCAAACATGTTAACTTGACTCGACTCGTATTGTACTCGTATTGTAACCCCAAATTAAAATTTTAAAAATCGAATTACGAACTTTTAATCAGGCTATTAACTTTGATAGTTAAATAATTATCTTTGCAAAAATAAAATAAAATAATGCTTCAAATGTTTGTACTATTTGCATTAGATGTTGTAATAAATAAGACGGTATAATAGTGACTTATATTTTTTTACGACTACCAAAAGGTCAAACTATTTTATAGTGTAATAGAATAACTTTTATGATTACTTGAAGGGTAAATTATCTAAAGCAGAAATGAAGTATTGACTAATTTATATTATAGAAATGAACTATCAAAAGTATTAAACATAGAAAACAACTATCAATTTTATCATAATTCTAGAAGTATGGTACATGATACGTTATCATTTTTCTGAATTTTGAGGTAACATATTGCTAATATTATGATGAAAATGATAGTTGGTTTCTATTATTGATAATTTTGATAGTTGATTTATAGAATCTAGAATTTTAAATATGTCAATATCTCGTTTCTATTTTAGGTAATTTGCCCTTACTTGAAAGTAACTAACTAAAAGTGTTCAAAAGTTAATTTAAATACTTAAAAGGGTAATAAGAAAAATTATAGTATCTCTTTGTTAAAAGTTTAATATAAATTTTAACTTCTTATATATTAGTATAAAGATAAAGATGGTTATGATATGTAATAAAATATTATCTTTTTGTAATAATATTTATGTAAAAATAATCGTAACCTATATTTTAATATATATCACTATATTAATATGTTATGTTAGTTACATTAGTTAAAATTTTAAGTTACATATTTTTGAAATTGAAATTAATCATACGGAGTAATATATTAAAGTTTATAATTAATTTCATTGATTGTAGACATATTAATGAAGTGGGGGATAAATAGTAACTTAGTATTTCTCCTTTAAGACTTTGTCTCAAATGTTTTATATAGTAATGTGGATATGGTAGTTTTTTTTTTCATTTTTCTACAAAATGATTTTGCCGCAAAGCATTTCCGGCCAAAAAGATGTCATTTTCCGGCTAAAATTTCAAATTTTTTTTCTAGTTGTGATATTTTTCAGGGATAAAGTTTGTTGTGCGATTGGGTTGCTCGATTTTATTGTTTATTAAAAAATGAAATATCTATCTAACTGTATAGATATAAACGTATACCTAACAATGTGAAAATGACACATGACAGTTACACTAATAATATCAAGAGATAATATATATTAACTAATTAGTGAACTAGCCCTGCTTTTAGGTCTGTGTAACGAGACATACATAGCACTACTTTTATTTCTTTGTAGAATAAAAGTGATACATGATTGAGATTTCTTTTATGAAAAAATGTTTTGTGCTGTTAACAATACCTAACCTTTGGTGCTCTTAAGCTAAAAGGGTTGACTGAAAGTGTAAATTTTAAAAAGTTTAGGGATGAAAAATGTAAAATAAAAATATTTATGATAAACATGATTGATTAACAGTATACAATAAATATGCATTCTACAACGCATATCATATACCCTCTCTTTTATATCTTTACTAATTTATTATGTTCCATACCTAGTCAAACATTATATCATCCTCCAACATAAAATTCTTATTACTTTTAAGTTTTAACTTCAGGATGACCTTCAAGAATCAAATGACCTATGTCCTAGCTGTATGTGAGGAGCCTATCAATCAAGAGTTTGTGAGTTCAAGCCTCGTCGGAGATATGTATATATATGTATGCGCAATGTATGTGGGTTAAGTTAGTGTGTAGAAGTATGATTGCGTTTCTAAAAAAAGCTTCAAGAGGTGTTCAGGTCAAGGTATACATGATAACTTATTATTTAATACTGAACTTGTTTGCATATATGTTAAAGCATGTTGATGCCTTAGATAATTAATCTAACCAGTATATGAGAAGATTAAGTTACTTATATGTAGTAGTAGTAGTATGGTAATAGAACTAACTAAAAATCAATTTGTGTACACATGTTTGTTACATATTACGAGCTAGATAAGCATACCAAAGAACCGGAAAGAAATTAGGTATGTAGCTTTCATGTTACCGCGAATCGTCCAATGGAATCGAAATGGATTATAAATCTTTCATGTTAGGGTTCTAACATAAAATGTCATGCTGGAAAATTTTTTGAATTAAAATTTCAGGATGAATGGAATTAAGAATCGGTAATCCAAATTCGATGTCGATTTCAAGTTGCATTTTAAGGGGTGTTTGGGATAACTTATTTCACCTGCTTATCTGTTTATCGCTTATTTTTACAGCAGATAAGCAGAACAAACATCTTTCAGAAAATGTTTATCTGTTTATTTCTTAAGGAATAAACGCTTTAAAGCACTTACAAATAAGTAATCTCAAACACCCCTAAAATGTCAAATTAAGGATATAAGTTAGGCCGATATGGATGGGAAGACAAGAAATGTGGACGAAGTCGAAACTTTTTGTTGCCTTATTAAAGAACTTTATTGCTTTATTGAAGAACCAGATAGAAGTAGAAACTTTTTGTTTAATTTGACATTATGACAATTAATAAAACTATCCTCACATCCCACCAACTTTTTTATTTTATTTTTTTATTATTTTTATTAATTATATGGATAATTAGTTAACTCTTATAATTTGATGTACATTTATTTTTAAATTAACTAACATTCGTATATTAAATGACCTAACGACAATAATTTATTTTGTTTCTTGCGGTAACAACTCATTAACTTATATATACCTTTATTTATCCTTTTAACCTTTTAAAATAAATTATTAACTGTAAATAGGCCATAAAGTGAAAAATTTAGTTAACTATAACTTAAATTAATAAAATCATAAATTTAATAATAATAATACATATTATTTATTAATGTTTTCTTATTTAAGCAAATACATGCAGTATTTTTAACTCTTGTAGTTTGAGTTTACATTTTAGAATAAATTTAAGATATTAGTTTGTTGAATGCCACTTAACATTGACCTGATATTCATATTGTACCCAATTTAATTATAGAAATAATGCTAAATTATAAAAAATTTACAAAATGATGTGCCATAATATAATATGTGGATCAATCAAAAAAAAATTTTTCCTTCTCTCACTTACTTAACATTGACCTAATGTTGTAATGTTTTTGTAAGTGTAGCATTGTTTATCGAATCTTTCAATTTGGTATATTGTATGTAACTGATAACTTATTCATTTGATAGTCAGTATTTTTGACGACGTGACAATTGAATAAGTCATCACGTCATCTGATACGTTATGGACACGTCATAAAAATTGGGTGCCCCGTCAGTGGTTACAAATGGTAACATGTTGAATACACACAATAAGTTCGATACACACAACAAATTAAAATTAAGTTGGGTAAACACTATAGAGTTCGGGGTAACGTTAAGTATATTGTTACAAACTAATCCATAATTTTAATTTATCTTTTCCAAAGTTAAAATAAAAGAAAAATGATACGCTACTTACATATTTCAATTAAAAATCATAAGGGCATTCGGAGTGGTCGGTATTTTTTTTGGCGTTTCGCAAGCTCAACGCCAGGATGTCGGCGTTCAAACTCCCGGTGGATGTTTTTCTCCGGTTTACATCCCTTAACACCGCGTTAAGCGGGAATTGTAAGCAAGGTTTGAATTAAAAAAGGTTGTGAGTGTGTTTTCCCTCAGCAACCGAAAACCTAGATATTTAAAATTTATTAAGACAACAAAAAGATTTAAAATTTATGGAAAAATTGGCAAGTAAAAAAAAATACCTTAACTTATATATTTGGTTATAATTAATTTATTGTATTATTGGTTTAAATTAATTTATTGAATTTATAAATTAAAAAAAATATTACAAAACTGATTAACATTGAAAATTCAGTGTTAACCATGTCCCAGAAAAAATACAAACCATTATGCGTATATATTTCCCAACGATCTGAAAGTTATATACGGTTAGAAGCATCATAAAAACCATTTACCAGATTTCATGGTATATTATATGGCAGTTACAACAACTCTGACTGATACAACCGACCAACTTTAGTTTGACTTGTCTCTCTCAAACCAAGTCATACTCAAACCGAGCAAAATGGTCAGACTTAGATTAAGTAAACTAGTCAGACTCAGAATAGTCAACTTCACCGCATTTAGTCATTTTTCGTTGTTATTTCGAGACACAACCTCAAACCCTTTTAGGGTTTTGCCTCCGGACCCAACCCGTTGAATGGCCAGCAGGACCATTAGGGGGGGGGGGGGATTTAATTTGATTAGACCCAAATATTATTCATATGCATTCATCCACCAATGCACTATAATATAACTTCACATGTTTATTGGAAAACATTGCTAACTTTTATTCTTTTAATCATTTAAATTGTTAGTTTATTGATTTAGTTTTAGACTGTTGAGGTCCATTTTGATAAAAACAATACAAGGATTGCAGTCTTGGGTTGTTGGGGGCACTGCTGTTGTTTAGCTAATTTCACAAAAGTTTATCTATCATTTCTTATGCAATGTTTCATAATCGTGCCATATGTTTTAGATTTATTTAACTATTTGCTAAATTTTGAAAATAGAGATATGATTTGTTGTAAGAGTGGCATTATTGTTTGTTATACTTTTGAATTAGAGTTTGGGTCGGTCATTAAACTAACATAGTTGGTCAACAAGTCAATATAAACTAATAAATAGGAGAACCAAAGAGGGCCAACAAGCCTTCACTTTTAAATGTTCGATCGTCTTGATAAACATTTTTGCTAGTTGATTGTTGAAGTTGCTAAAAGATTACATTTTCTCCATTATATAAATACAAGGACATTTAATGTTTGTGATATTTTGAAATTGAAAATCATGAACTCGCTAGCGTTAGCTGATCAATATTTCAAATTATTGTGAGAGGTCAGTAGGATTGAACTAAATGAGTGTTGAATTGAAAAGAAAAGAAATGTGTAGCAAGCTTTCAAAACATTTATAGTTTTGATTCTTCATAGGTGAGTTCCTTTTATTTTCGAAATTGTATTCAGAATATCGAGACTTTCGTTATTTGGTTATTCATTTACCGAAGTAGTTGTTAGAAGTTACATCCCGGAGTTTGGCGTGTGACAGTAACTATTAGTAATCTAAATCTCTTTCCATAGTATTATAACGATGTTATATGGTTTAAATGATCGAACATTTCAATTTTTGTCACACATTTAGTATATAGTATATACATTTAAAAGATTATAATACTAAACTGAGATCTTAATATTTCGATCCGATCTTACGAACAAGAACATATTCTAAGATGTCAATATAAACTCTATTAATTTAGCAGGCAGCAGCTGCCTCAATACATGTACCTGTAATGTGTACCGAAACAATGATCCCAGATAGCATAATATTGAGCCCAAAAAAACAATAACACAAAAAATTGGTGATCGTCCATGTGAACTAGAATTAGGTGTCGGCCCAGACCTAGAAACATCATAATTATCATGTTGGCCCAAAAACATATTTTTGACATATTTTAAAGAGAAAATTATACAAAGATTTAGGTTTACTTTAAATTTCACTGACAGTCCTTTACAAAATTTAATTAAAACAATGATCATTTCTTTTGAAACTTGTTATACTATCAGTTCTTTAGACTAACGATTGTTAACTCTCCGTTAAAAAGGGCCACACATGATAATTTTTTTTATTCTTTTAATTTTTTGTGTAAAATATAAATTAGAAAAACTAAAATATGTTTAGACACATTATTAGCTGCAAAGAACATCATTTTTATTTTCTCCACTGAAACATCAAATTTTATAATCTACCACCCAAATGCACCACTAAATCATACATTTGTGGCTTAAAGATTACGAGTCTCATATTTGGTTCCATTTTTCAACGTCGTTTTACTTTGAAGCTGGGGTTTTTGTTTGAGATGTTTTTCGAGTAAGGAATGAATGCAAAATAAAGGATACAGTGTTTACCAAAGTCATGACGAGATAAGATGAATGGGTGACGGAGGGTCCCCAGGTGGTGAAAGATGGTGATGGATTATAAAATTTGATGTTTCAGTGCAGAAGATGGCCGAATTTTGATGATGAATTTGCTAAGTGATACGGGGAATATGAAAATGATGTTTTTTATAATTAATAATGTATATATACATATTTTAAATTTTATAATTTATATTTTACTCAAAATAATAAAAGAATAAAAAAAATCATTCGTCATCTTTTTTAACGAAGAGTTAAACGATCATTAGTCTAAATGACCGTTAACGTAACAAGTTTCAAAAGAAATAATCATTGGTATAATTAAAATTTGTAAAGGACTGCTATTGAAATTTGAGAGGTAAATTTAACTGACGATTTGTATAATTTTTTCTATTTTAAATCTTTTTCTCCGTCCCGAATTCTTGATTGACAAATTAATACGAAATAGTGTTCTTGTATTTTGATGAATTGTTTTGAGAGCTTCAACGGCATCGGTTAGGCCTGAAGATGATCGAAGGCTCCTTATCCATGCTGCCTTACGAATGTTTTCTGTAGAAAACATGTCGATGATCGAGTACTTACACGGTATGCCTGCCAGGCTGCCACAATCTATCTGGTTTTGTAAAACTTTAATTTAATTGAAATTAATTATAATAACTAGTTATGTATCTTTATGACATATATGTGCATTCGAGCCATATTGAAGGTACCATGCCCATGGCTATTTTGTACAAATCACAACTTTGACATCTTATTTTATAGAAAAATGATAATTGCATGACTTTTGGTGTTAATAAGCTTCTTAGACGTGCATCAATACTTGTACACACATATCATACTCACTCCGTCTCAAAATAATAGTCAATCGACAAAAAACACACAGTTTAATAAAAACATAATCATTATTGCTTTTTTTTTTCTTACTTTTTCTAAAATAGCACTTTTACTCATAACCAATTAATTACTGTTTTATTTAAAGTTTGTAAGAATAATCTTAAATAAGGGTAATATGGTAATCACGATCAAACTATTCTTATCTTAGAATTGGATAATTAATTTGGGACGTCTGGAAAAAGAAACATGAACTATATTTTTAGTACGGAGAGAGTAATAAACTTAATATCCCCTTGAATATCGGTTGAAGTAGAATTAATTTATATGTCTAAAATTCTTAACGACAGCCGGTAGTTAACAAAATTCTATTTTTATATATGTACGTGTGAGGTACAATAGTATAATATCCATTTTCAATAAATAACAAGGTTGTACTCAAGGTGAATTCAATTACGAGTAGTTTCTTTCAAATATTTTCATGATTTGTTACAACATGAATAAGAAAATAAAGGGAAAAAGACAAGTTACATTTATAACTTTGTCTTTAAATTTAGACCATGTTCCAAATATTGCATGTGAAATAGTCCTAACGGTTCTTTATTTAATTATTAAGGACAACCAAACTACTAAGTACCTTTTTTTTTAACGTTTTACAACATTTCTTCCATAAAAGTACCTTGAGAAATAAAAGTTTTTGTATACTTAAACTAGTCCTAAAAGGCATAAAATAATACTAGTATGTACTATAATATATGGGAGGGGAATAATTGTTAGGATACAACGGAAACAACAATGAAGAACAACTTATTGTTAGTAGAAAACAAACTCACAGCATTCAGTAATTGAGGTTACACTCACAAACAATAAACGGATCATAATTATTAACCTAGCAATTAAACAAAGCTACAAGATAAATAAACACAAACAATACGACACACAGATATAACGTGGTTGTGTCCGATCCCAACTTGAAGACCGGTTTAGTCCACGTGCCAAACCATATAGTTATTATTCTTTTTTTTTTCAAACCAAGGATTACAATTTAATAGGGTTAACTTAAAGAGGAAAGACAAACATGTAGAACAAGAAAAACAGCTTTCTTGCCGACTTAAGGATCGAGTAGCGATCCATACAATCAAGTCGTGATTTAGTGCAATCGAGTCTCGATTTGGTACAATGAGTCTCGATCAACAAATCCAATTCATTTTCTTGCGTTTAATTTAATCTTTTACATTCCAAACAATAATGTGTACAGCATGCAAAAACAAAAAAAATCAAATGAACTTGTAGAAGATATGATTGCACATGCATTCCACAAACTGTGAACTTGTACTACAGAGAGACTGATCTGTCAATTCACTTACACAAAATTGCAAAAAGAAATGACAACGGAACAAAAAGGAAAAGACCAAGAAAATGAAGAACAATATATATATTTACAACCCCACATGTACCATATGTAAGTAATTGATATGTTACATTCACATGCCACATTCTGTGATCCAAATTCTTGGACGGTGCCAACGGCCGGCACCGTCGGTTTGCAACCGATGACCGTCGGTTAAACTGACTCCGTTGGCAGTAAACCGTCAGTTGCCGGCGTCAGTTTTTGCCTTCAGTTTTTCGACGGGGAACGGATGCGTGGGAGGGTGGGCCCATGTCGTTTTTTCCTTCGATTTCGTTTTTCTTTTCCTTTTTTTCAGTTTTTTCATTTTTGTTTGGGAAATTAAAAAAGAAAAAGAAAAAAAGAAAAAGAAGAAGAAGAAGGAGGTTGCAGGAGATGAAGAAGACGATGATGATGATGGAGGATGATTTTAGGTTTGGAAATTAATCGGTCCAATTCTTGTGGAAATAAACTCGTCTTAAATTGAGAATGGACTCAGTTTGTGTTTTATTTATATTTACGTTTTAAAAATATAAATATATTTGTTTTAATTAAGATAAATATACTAATGTATTGTTTTTTTTTAATTTTAATGAAATGTTTTACATAATTTTGCGTTTTAAATAAATAAAGTAAATAATGTGTGGGATCCAGAAAAAACTAAGTGATGTTTACTGTTTGTAGTGTAATGTGAATTTTGAAAAATGTTAACGTGACGCTGATTTGGCACAAACTGATGCATCAGTTAGTGTGACTATTAGGAGTAGTCTTATCAAAAAGTGTATGTGCAAGACATTGGTTTCAAGGGAAAATTGCTTTCAAACAGTTGTTAATTAAGGCATGCTAACAAATATTTGTAAGGTATGTATTAAGTTATAATAATATCAGGATTATTACAATTACTTTCAAGTGGTTTTAGTGTTAGTATTGCTACCGTGATTATTTGTACATAATTACGATGTCTAGCCGATAAATAATCAAATAATCACTTTCAACGTGATATACGAACATCCCAAATGTTTAATGGTCCCGAGTGACATAATGATCGGTCACTATATCGAAGGTTTGTACGATAGCAATCATTCATGTAACACATGATCTTTCGGTACATAGGACATTGGTTAAATATTTGTGGACCAGTGACGATATATCAATTCTTCTACGGTTACATTCGTCGACGTTCGTTGTTTGAAATGAATCGTTTAATATATCTATAACTCATGTTAGTATAAGTAGGTCTATTTATCGTTAAGTAGGTCTATTTATCGTTTTTCTTCACGTTAACATCAATTACACAAATGTGACACACTAACTTATAGAATACATATACAGATCGATATAAAAAAAGGTCCAAATCACTCACAATAGCTAGCTTGTTCGAATAATTAACAATCCGTTTTACTAGCATATATACAACATACAAGCAAGAATCGAAACCAACTCCCTAATGTAAAGCCATTAATTTGATCAAACCATCTCTAGCAATTAACTGATATACATACAATCACACTCATAACACATTCTTAATTATACACATGAAGACCAAAAAAAGTAGTTAAAAAGATAAAAATAAAACTTGCAAAGGGTCAACACAATCTTGGCAATGGTCTACCATGAGACGAACTAGACATCACGACTCGGTCACCCTTACCCATTCTAGACATTTGACCCTTCATTTCCCTACAAATCTTCTCCAATTCCACCACTCTCCATTGCATCTTTTGCAAATTTAGTTTCACCACACCTTCATCAACTTCATTATGTTCATTCCGCGAGCTACTTCTCGAGCTATGATCTGTTGAATCACATTGAAAATGGTCTTGATTGCCATTATTATTGTAGAGCACCATAAGTTCCCTATTGCTTTTTGTCAAAGGGATTTCATGCTTTTGGTCGTTTTTGAACGAGTAATCTTGATGATGATGATCGTCGGTGTGATCAATTGGTATGTTTGAGTGTTGTGACATGAGAGCTTGGACTGCGATTCTTGGTGGGATCCTTGGGTTTTTGGCTAAGTCTTTACATGCTTCTAAACTTAGCTTCTCATAGTTTAAACACCTACATAACCTTGATCTTTCTTCCAATGATAGACATGGATGCGACTGCAAATTCAAACACCTTACGGTTAAAATCGATAATATTAATAATAGTTACCAATAAACTATATAACCTTAACTATGTGCCATGGATTGTAATGATATAATAAGCTTATAATGTAGTATCCCTATAGACATAGAGTTCTTATAAGCAGGGTGAAATCAGGCTTTAGAGTTATAACCAGGAGGCCTCTATTTCGATCATCGTAGAATAATAACGATAATATTATATCAGATCATAACAAAATAGTTTTATAAACAAGATAAATTGAACAATGTAAGTTCAAGTTAAAAAGTTCACGACCCTTCTTTTAATGGATCAAATAGTTTTTATGCAATCAAAATGCAGTCGTGAATAATCGAATTTTGTTAGAAAAGGCAATCCATTATGAATTAATCCATAACCGAAGGGCCCAGAATAACAAAGGCTTATAGTTTTGATTATGTATCGACTATCAAACGGTTCTATCGCATGTATTCAACCTGTAAAACGAGCTATGTATACCCAATATTCAGATTACTCGAAGAGAGCGAGTTTTCTTTCGATTGAGATGTACCGAACCTAACCAAATATCCACGTGAACATTCACAACCCTTTCGATACATAGTGCCACGTGGAAAATTGAAACAGGTAAAGGGAGTTAATGATTGGGTGAGGTGAAGAACAAAGAGAGCAAACATGTGACCGATTCTTGGGCCATTAACTAGATGACAGAAACAAACTGCATGCCTGCCTAAACACCCAGTTTCATTTCAGATTTTTTATTCCCCAATTCACGTTCTTACCATTTTCTATTTTTCTTGATAAAATTTTTTTGTTACAAGTTCAAATGCTATACTGTAACTAACAACAATTATATAAAAATCGTCTATTCAAGTAACAAAAGATATTTTTAGCATCATTATATATAATTTTAGAAAGAATTTTATGCTATATAGAAATGTAACATAATGTTTGTTATATGGAGTAATTATTAAATAGATAAAGGTGAATGAAAATTAAGAGATAATTAATTTTGGGAGACAGAGAGGATTTAGGATAGAAAAAAGCAGAGCAATAAAAACATGGGTCTCTTATAGGAGCATATTCATAAGATGATGAGAGACATATACAGATATAGCGTGTGTATGATAAAATTAGCTGTGTATGATAAAATTAGCTGGTAGCTGGTAATTGGAGTTAAAAGTTTATAGTTGATGCTGGTAATTGAAGCAGAAAGTTGTATAGTTGAAACTGGTAACTGAAGCAGAAAGTTGGAGTTTATATTTTTTTTTTGTAAAAGTGCTTGGTAAATTAGCTAGAGCTGAAATTTAAAATTTGAATTGACATGAAAACACAAAAAAAGTAAATCATAAATAAGATAAAAATATTTAGTTAGGGGTATTTACGAACTCTACAATTTTTCAAAAACTAGTTGGAGTAGCTTATTTTTTGAGAGTTTATTTTTTCAATAAGCTCTTCATGAGAAGGATTCAATCCAGCCACACTGCAACTTCGTCTATATATTTTCTCCATCAAACAATACAATCTTGAGCTTATGAAAATCATATACTTAAACTTCCATAAGCTAGTTTGTATAGTCGTAGTTTGTAATGTATAATTATAATTTAAAGTTTATTGTGTGTTTTTTTGTATAATATTATAATAATATGGACACTATGGTATTATGGTAATATTGACATTCTAGGATTATGGGAGTGGGAGAAGGCAAACATCAGAGTTCACCAACTTGAATGTTGGGATTGGCGTTCACGCACTCCTTGTTGGCGTTCAAGTTCAACGTTCACGGTAGAACACTGATTGTAAGAAAAAAAAATTTCTTTTTTATGATTGGTTTAAAATAATTGTTGGGCCCATTTGAATATCAAATTGAACTTTAAAGTACTCCCCTCACAATCGTACCCATATTAAATTTTAATATTTAATTTAACACCAAACATAATGTCAAAAACTCTTTCTTCTGTTACACTCAATTAAAATGTCTATTTTACTATTTCTTTCAATTACACACAAGTACAAGTAAGGTTATTACTGTAATATTGACATGCTATGAAAATTCAACTTTATCGTAGGACAATCTTTCACTAAAAATAAAATATTCATAATAACTAATTTGATATTGTAGTAGGGACAAAATAAATAGAAATAATAGTGTACAAATCAACGTCGAGAAAAACTTCAATATTCTAGCAATTTTAAATTCATAAAAATGATAGTCTCTCAATCCAGAAGGCCGGTAGATTACTTAGAATAATTAATACTACTCAATATAATTATTACTCCTAATATTATATATATATATATATATATATATATATATATATATATATATACTAGGCTTTGAGCCCGTACGATGCACGACCATTTACAAAATACAATTATATTAATTTGTAAGTTTAACGTTGTTAATTAAAAAAAATACAATTATCATTGTGATAATGATTAGTAACATAAATTAAACTATAATGGATGAACTTGTATTTATTTTTCATCAGTTGATAGATCAAGTATGATGTAGTCTCTTTATTTTCTTACGAACGGTTGAAATTTGAGTCTCTATCCATTTATCACGGCAACACCGATCTTGTCACCATGTAAATGACAAAAGTAACAACCATTGATTGCAAAATTATGTTAAGTTTTGATATATTTGTTGAGCCCTTGCGATGCACGGTAATTAAAAAAATAAAATTAATCATATGTTTTTTAAGTTTTCAATTGTATTAATATTGTTGAAAATTTATTATTGAAACTCAACAGTAACGTATACTAAAATGTACATAAAATAATCAATTTTATATATTTTATTAAAACTAATTTCCTTAAACTTGGTAATTGATGATGATAATATTAGATCATTGCAAATGTATGAGATATCAGTAAGAACGTGAATTTATTTTTTATGTAGGAAAAAATTATTATTTAATAAATGTAATGCATAAATTTAAAAAACTATTATAATAAATAATAATAAAATTGAATTAAAAACGTTCACAAAATATAAGGAAGTAGTTTGTTAGAAATTCAAAATTTTGAAAACTTTTAAAAGAGTGTTAAAATTATGAAGATTTTTAAGGAAAAACTAATTTGATTATGTGACATAATTAAGTGAGTTTTAGAAAAAAGTAAAAAGATGATGTGGCATAGCTAAAAATCAAAGAAAAATCTTTGTTATATATATTATATATATATATATATATATATATATATATATATATATATTCATATACTTGATGATTGATGTCTTACAAATATAAAAATTTAACTCTAACATAACTTAGGCAGACTGATTAATTAATTATTATAACCAAATTGAACTAATCGATTATTAATCGAACCGAAAATGATAAGATTATTTCAGATTAAGATTATGAATTTGTTCAACTTAATAAAAATATACAAAATTTAATAAAATAAAACAAAGCGAATATAATGTAGTTAGAGTGTAGTGTCAATATACGGAGTATGTGTATTTGGAAATGCTACTCCAAAAATGGTAAATTGGTAATAAGCATATTTTGTCATATCTTATGTTTTGTCTGTGTGTACCTAGCACTTATACTCATTCAAAGGCATCTCTTGACTTTCATATGCACAAAAGTTTCAATCTTTACTATGTAAAAAGATAAAATAAATATATATAAAATAATATAATTCTAAATAAATATCAAGCACTGTATACAATTCAAGTATATAGAGTATGATCATAATACTATATACAGCCCTTAAGTAATGTCATATAGTTATTTTCGATGCGTAAACGTGTTGTTAGACTAAAAGAAGTGATTAATTAAATGTACTAATGTTAAAACTTGAAGGACTAAAAATGACAAATTTCAATAATTGTAACCCTGCTAGGTTTCGAGTTTTATGTGCATTTTAGTTTTTTTCATTATCAATTCTTATGATATAGAAGTAGTTAACTTATACATTCATATATATAAGGTCAGTTATAACATGTAACATGTTATAAGAACTTTATAAATTAAGTATCAATTAAATGTTAATATAATAAAATGTAATGGAGAATTACCTCAAGATATATATCAATGGCTTTGTAAACCCCATCAAAGCAATCTCTTGCACAATCTGATAAACTCTCTGCAACCCCTAAGAACTTTGATATCTTCAAATTCTGATCTGGTGCAATTTCTCCTAAATATTTATCAATTAACCCCCCAACCTTTTTCATTCTTTCCAAACACACCCCTTCAACTTTATTACTCTCTCTTATCAATCTCAAAACAAGATTTACATCATACACACCACTTGATCCATTATTACTGACCAACAAGTCATCTACTTTTGCTTGATCAAGTACCCCACCAATCAATCTTTCTAACCCAACTCTACATTCTCTACTCAACCCAAAACTTGAAACAATTCTTAATACCCAAAATAACCCTCTACATGAGAATGCATTTTTTCCCATCAATATTACTCCATAGACTGCTGAGTCAGCAAGACCACTATACTCATTTCTTGAAAAAGATTGTATCTTTGATTGAGATGAAGTTTTTAAGTAATGTAGAAGGAATCTTGTGACAACCAAACTATTGTTTTCATTACCATAAGCACCTAAAGCTCTTACAAATCTTTCTATTATCATTGGAGGTAAAATTGTCAAGTCATCGAACCACCATAAACTTTTGGTTGATGAACTAGATGAGAGTCTTAATAAAGTACTAGACTTTATAGTACTACTATCAGGAGAAGATGATGAAGATGAATATGGGATTAAAGTTGTGCAATCTGAGTTTTGGGTGATTTTGATAATGAGATTAGATATGAGTTTTTCAAGTATGCCGAAAGATTCGGCATACGAAATGAATGGTGTGCAATTCTTGAGACAATCACGGATGTCTGTCAATGACCAGTCGGACATCCGTGATAAAATCTCGTAAGTTTTAGGCAAAAGGGTATCATTCATGGCTAAGAAAACCGCACAACAATGAAGGAGAGAGATGTTTGAAACCGAGATATCGATTTCGCCATTATTGTAACAAAATCTTGAAAATAATTCAAACCCATCTGACCCACCAGGGAAATCATTGATCTCTATTCCGGTTTTTCGAATCTGGGTTCTTTTCTTTTCTTTCTTGATTATCTTTCTTAACTTCCCTGAGAATCTTGATATTGTTTTCTGCAAGAAAACCCTAATCAGATTCTAATAATACGGTTAAGTAATGATGATTTGTAAACTATTACCTCATGTAGATAGAATGTTTGTTGACCATTGATATGCACCTGCAAATCACAGAGTTCTGCTGCCATTGATGATATGATGCTGCACCTTCTTTTGCATTGATTGTAGAAGTAAGAAAGAGTTAGTTGCTACTCAATCCATGAGTGTATTTTTACTTTTATTTTTGTTTTTTAGGACCACAATTAATTAAACAAATATATGAATAAATGAATAATGACTCACGAGAGTATGAGTTGGCCAGAAACAAGGGTATATATGTGTAAATATCAAGTTGTGTAGCTCAGTACATGAACCATTTTTTTGGGGTAAATATGAAATGAAGTGGGCTAGTTGCCTAGTGTATCCAAGTGTTTTGAGTCACGGATTTATGTTTTATCTAACTCAATTAATAGTGATTGAATTTTGTTTATAGACAAGTGGGAATGTATGTGTATTATTTTATTGATTTTTGTCTAGAAAATGGATTTAAATATATGTCCTTTGAATTGTTATTGTCGGAAGGATCGTTCAAGACACCAAGTTCAAAATTTAATTAGTTTAATACGTTAAAAATCAGTAGGCTGGCTAATCAATTCAAGTAATCAGTTTTTATTTATTTATTTATTTATTTACTTTTTCTTTATATAATTCGTTTAAACTGAATCTCTACAAACTCATAAACTCACGAAAAGTTTGTTTCGCAACAGAGTTTATTGAAGTTAATAGAAAATTATACTTATTTTTACTAAAAACTCAAGCTTTCGATATTGTTAATTACGTGAAAATAGCTTTTAGAAATTAATCTATTTGATTAGCTTTTAAGAAAGACGTAATGAAAAAAAATTATATTACGCTTTTTTTTCAAGAAAAACTCTAGCTTCATTTACCTTTTCAATCACTTAGATTTAAAAAAAGATATATAAGCATCATCATTCGGCTCTAGTTACCAACTACATCATAAGTTTCAACTTCAACTATCAGTTACTTTGTCAAATATACCAAAACCTACTTCCTTCGATGCTTGCACCAATAAGTACCATGAATGTTAAAAGTTGCAAAATGATGTAAAAACCTACTTCCTTCAACTATCAGTTACTTTGTCAAATATACCGAAACTCGAAACCGGTCAAAACCGGTTTTGATCAGAACCACTTCGGTTTTTGTAAAAACCGGCGGTTTGAAAACCGGTCTGGGATATATCCGTTGGCGAACCGGGTTGGAACCAGTTTACCCGAACCGGTTTGGAAAACCGGTTAGAAAAACCGGTTTGAAACCAGTTTTTGAGCTGTTCGAGAAACTAGCCGTTTTTTTAGTTTTTGACCGTTTTTTTAGGGGTTTTTTTTACCATTTTGCCATCCTAAAATTAGTATAAATAGATACCTTGGGTTTGGTTTAGTCACAACACTCAATCTTGCTAATTCTAGTCTTTAAACACTCAAAACGCTTACGATTTATGTACGAAACGCTCTCAAACTTTTTCTACCCCTCTCAAAACGCTCTCAAAATGGCAACTCAACCCTCTTCAACTTCCGACGGTGTTGGTTCTTCAAATGCACCAACCGTTGTTCAAGTTTTGGTAACCAAACGAAATCCGGAGATTTCGTGTAATTACGACAAAGTGTTGTTGTCGGATGGTTCGACTAAGGCATTTTGTAAACGTTGCGGGAAATTTTTGAAAGCCGACTCCAACTCAACATTGAAATCACATGCTACAAAGTATTGTGATGGAGTCAAAAGTAATCCGGAGTCGGGTCAAGCAACCATGTCATGAGATGGGGGTATTTTTACATACGAAGCGGAGCGGTGTCGAGAAGCATTTGTCGGCTTTGTGATTCAAGAAGCTTTGTCGTTCAACCACTTCGACAACCCTCGGCTTACTAAGGTCATTCAAAATACTCTTCAACCGCAATATAATCATGTAAGTCGTCTTACTCTTAGACGTGATGCTCTTAAATTGTGAAAAAATGCTAAAAGTCAATTAATAATCGGTTTTGAAAACTTAAATACAAATGTACCTTTAACAACCGATGTTTGATCGGCTCCTCATGGTTTGCCCGGTTCGTACCTTTGTGTTACCGCGCATTGGGTTGATCCCGCAACTTGGCAAATGATGAAACGTACCATTGCTTTTGAACACTTTGACTATCCTCACACGGGTAAAAACTTATTTTACATGTTACGAGATGTAATGAAAATGTTTAAAATAGAACAAAAGGTTTTTTCAATCTCGTTTGATAACGCGAGTAATAATACAAACGTCGTTCAAAGATTAATAATAAAATACGAATCACCTTTCATTTTCTACCATAGTAGATGTGTTTCACACATCATTAACTTGGTTGTGCAAGACAGACTAGCGGTTGAATAAATAAGCATTGTAAAAAACGCGTATAAAACTATGTTACAAGATATATTTTGTTCGGGTAAGGCTAGATACAAACATTATATGAGATTGTGTAAGGAAACGGATTCCATTTTTTAACCCCTAATTGGGACATGCCCTTAAGATGGAATTCGACTTACAACATGTTCATGTGTGGTTTACGCCAACGCGACACTTTATACGTTTTTCATGATCAACTTGTTCAAAAAGGTCTTGCAACACCATTTTCCTCCGAATATTGGGAGGTTATTCAAAAGTTAACCGAATTCCTCAAAGTTTTTAAAACCGCAACTACTTTATTATCGGGTGTTTATTATCCCACGAGTCATTTGTTACTTAATCAAATATTTTTAATGATTTCAAAACTAAGCGAATACGAATTTTGTGGTAATGTATATGCAATAATGGTGGCTCCCATGAAAGCAAAACTACGAAAGTATTTTAAAGAAATGCCACCGGTAATTAGTTGTGCCGCCGCATTAAACCCATGTTTGAACATTTTCGGGGTGGAATTGCTTATCGATAACATTTGTAACGATTTGGATTTGAATGATGAGGACCCATTTTTTGCACAAAATACAAAAGACTATTTTAACAAATCTTTTAAAGATTTATTTGGTCATTATTTTCAAAAATATGGTTCAACAACAATGGTTTCTTCTAGTTCGACTTTCACAATGTTTGGTTCATCATCTTCTTCCCGAGATCCAATGATTAATTTATATAATAGTTTAAGACAAGAAAACCATAAACGGGCAAGGGGTGATGGTGACCAAAGGGCCACTAGCGAATATGGGAGATATACCGGAACGAATTTTTTAGCCTCAATGGGACCCGAAGAATTCGCACATTTTGATATTTTGGCTTGGTGGAAAGGGAGGGAATATCAATTTCCCATTCTAACCATCATGGCCCGAGATTTACTAATCGTCCAAGCTTCTACGGTAGCTTCGGAATCCGCTTTTTTCTCTTAGTGGCAGGGTATTATCTATACGAAGAACAAGACTCACACCGGCCTCATTAGAGATGTGTATTTGCTTGAAGGATTATTTAGACGCCGCGGAACGTATACAAAACGTTTTAAGTCTTGAAGGTGAATTGGAATACGAAGGAGATATACACGATATCGAGGTGGAAGCGGGTATGGCAATATCACTTTCCGATGAAGAAATTGCTCTCGATGAAGCTTCGCGAGAGGCTACCTCCGAAGAAGATTTCGACTTTTGAAGACTACGCAAATTGAAGATGTTAGAAGAATTGAAGATTTTGAAGATTATGAAGAATTATGAAGACTTATTTGTTTCAATAATATTTTTAGGAAGATTTAGAAGACTTTGTTTTAAGTTATTGTTAAGTTATGTTTCCATACCTAATGTACTAATATTCTATCGAAAAAAATTTGAAGAATACATTATTTTTCCCTAAAACGCTCAACGATCGAAAAAAAACAATTATATAGAAAAAACCGGTTTGAAACCGGTTTTTGAACCCGAACCGGTTCCAAACCGGCCCAAACCGGGTAGACTCGGTTTGGGTTTTTCACCCTCCAAAACCGGTTCGGTTCCAACCCGATTTTTGAAAAAATCGGTTCTTGACCATTGACCAAAACCGGTTCGGTTTTCCAACCCGAACCGATTTGGCCAAAAACCGATTTTGTTCACCTCTAGTTGTACAACTGTGATAGTGTGAGGCTCCACTACTGGGCATTTGGGCCAAAAGAATTCAACTATCCGTAAAGATACAAATCAAACCTTTTTAGTTCAACCATCTTATAAAAGATAGATAAATTGCAAAAATTTCCCATTTTCCATTCTTTTGCACACACATTTCCAATATCCATAGTCATGCAATTATTTGAAGGGTATTTTAGTATTTTAATAAATAAAATAAAACATTAATGTTGTCTTGCATTGATATTTTTGTTTGTATATGCCCACCAAAGAACATGCATTTTTGTGTTCATTCTTTACTTTGTTAACTTAACATGCGTCTTCTCTTTAAAATCCAACCCCACAACTAGTCACCATCCATAGCTTCAATTCCATATCTATTATTTCAAGAATCAAACATTATTCGAATGGGGTCTCTATTTACAATCCATCTATCACTCGTAATCTCATCCTATTTGTTCATTTTATCCATATATCCACCATATATCTTCATCAATAAATGTTCGTTTTATCGCTTACTTGAACTTATTCGCATCACCGACATCTATTATTACCAAAACAACAACGTACGTGCTAGGGAATTCAGCGATTTCTCATTACAATGTGAAGGGTCCACACATAAGAAACTCATCAAAGGATTACGTCGAATATATTGAATATATAGTTTGCCTATGAAATTTTGTTGAATCATGAACCTGACCATACAAAATAAATGATTGTGCCATTTATGTGTTTTTTGAAAGAAAAAGAAAAAGACTTAATTGCATGAATGGACCCTTTACTTTATATACAATCACACCGTCGACCAATGTACTTTGTTTTTTATATTGAAAGTTCGAAATTTTTGTTAAAGAGAACATTTATATAAATGAAATATGTTTCCAGTCTTTTATGAAGATTTATCATTAAAAATTGGTCCACCATCATCATAAATTTGAATTTGGGTTCTACATCATCATTAAAAAATTTAATTTTTAAAAGGATTAATAATAATTTAATCCTTAAAATTTTAATTTTTTTCGTTTTAACCATTTAATTTCTTTTAACGGTTTAACATTTTAATTTTATGTGACCTGTTAAAAAACTATTATGACTTGTAATCATAGGTTAAAACTTTAAATAATAATTTTAGCCTCAAACTCTTCTTGTGTATATATTTTATTAAACAAAAAATAAATTCTCTAATTAAGACATATGTAAAATAGCAACATAACTTCATTACAAATAACTTTCATGTAACCACAAATATTATACATTGGAACATTATAAAAATTTATTTGTTGTCACAATAAAATGTTATAAAAATAATTGTGATGTGACATTGCAATTAATTTATAAGCATTCATATTATATATACATTAGTATCCAAAATAATATGATGTAACATTATATATACAAATTATTATGCTTTATAATGAAATTTACATTTACTATTTTCATTAAAATATATAAACAATACAAATATTTTATAAAAATACTATCTTTTGTTAAAATAGTCAAACAATTAACATGTATCAAAGGATTTTAAATTTGGTCAACTTGTATGTTAAGGTGTTCAAAGTTAAAAATGAACTTGAAGGGTTAAACTAAAAAAAGATGAAAGTTTGAGAATTAAACCATTAATAACCATATAAGAGCACTCCCAACGGGAGTCTTCGGTTGTCGTCGATTCCAACCGACGGAACCAACACCGATGGCACCGGCCCGTCGGTTCGGTCCGTCGATTTGGACCGTCGGTTAACCGACGTTCGATCATTGGTTTGTGTGGGCCCCGGGCTGTCATGTTCGCAGAAGAAAAGAAAAGAAGAAGAAAAAAAAGGAAAGAGACGTTGGAAAGAAGA
Source organism: Gnaphalium uliginosum (assembly GCA_963930675.1). Lineage (NCBI taxonomy): Eukaryota > Viridiplantae > Streptophyta > Magnoliopsida > Asterales > Asteraceae > Gnaphalium > Gnaphalium uliginosum. The sequence continues at coordinate 36,418,365 of OZ005685.1, forward strand.
AAAAAAAATTTTAATTTAAAATACAAAGGTTTGATGACCGTTTTTTTTTTCAAATACAATTTTTTTACTATAAATAAACACTATCATTTACCCATTATTCATACTACAATTTACTAACAATTCTTATATCTTTTACACATTCCACACACCATAATTCTCACCACAATTCTCACTACAATTCATACACTATACTATATCTAAAAACAACAAATCCAAATCCAAATCCAAATTAAAAAAAAAATGAACATCAAAATCTTGAAAAAGATATGTGGCAAAATTTGTTAATCAATCCGATAACTGTAACACCCCACTCTCTAAATATCATTTTATATTCGAAATATCGGAAGCGTCTGGTCAAAAGATACTTTTACAATATATGCTAAAGTTATATCGTTTAAAAACATAAAACATACATCAGTTTGGGTGTTATACAGTACAAATCCCATCATTATGTATCAAAACAAAATGAGAGTAGTTGGTCGTCAAACATCCCATTAAACCAAAAGCTTCTTGCCCATCAATTAATCAAACATTAACCTGCAAGAAGTAGGGTGGTGGGATTAGCACACGGCTAAGTGAGAAGAACTGTAACCAACTGTCTAACTCAGAAATAACAAATCTGTTTACAGCGAATAATCATAAACACACAACGTCAAAGAGGACCGGTGGTTCCTGAGGTATCCTCCAAGGAACACTTAAAATCAACTGCAGGCCAATACAGTTGTTAACCGATAGCTTGTTACTATCTTCACCAACAACAGTTCCTATCAACTATGTGTATAAGGAACCCCTGTTTGGCCAAACAATAGTAACTAAGCCCAACCAGTGTTGACCTCTGAATATACATCTCACATATGCCCAATGGCCAAATATCACATAATCCATAATCATCATGGATAATATAAACAACCCAGACTAAACAGTCTATCAACAGTAGTATTACATCACCCGTTGTAACCAAACATGTTACAACTAAATCACACTGAGGATCACAGATCCACTCACCTGTCGGTCTCAGTTAATCAACTCAGAAGTCTAATATTACTGAGTCTTCTGCTTATCTGAGAATACAACAAATAATGAGTTAGTAACTCATTTCATAATTCGTATAACATATTTAAACAAGCAGGTAAATTCCTGAAGTCTAAGAAAACAAACGTTCAATCCGAAGCGACATCAGAAAGTCCCGAAACGATGTTTAAAACCGAAAAATGCCATTTTCGACCCTTAGAAGACCCCGAAAGGCCAAAAACTGCCTGCCTTGATTATTGGGTCGTTTTCGAGTGACCATGCGAATTTCGGCCCAATCCGAGTTAGTGAAATTTGTCACTCAGTCGCGACCCTGAACGCAATTTCAAAATTTGCAAAACAAAATTTTAAAATCTCAGTTCGCAACAATCTCGGTTCGCAAGACAACTCAGTTCGCTTCACAACTCGGTTCACAGGAATTCTCGGTTCGCAAACCAGCTCAATTAGCAGAACCATAACTCGGTTCGCATCGCAGCTCAGTTCGCAGAACCATAACTCGGTTCGCAGGAATTCTCGGTTAGCAGAACAACTCAGTTCGCAGGTTAACTCAGTTCGCTTCGCAGTCAAGCATTGCGAACTGAGTTCATCTTCTGCAAACTGCGAACCGAGCCTGCTGTAACCGAAAAACCTAGCTTTTCTCTTCCAAAACTCACAAATTCGACTTCCTAACAAGCTTTCTAACAACTCATATGCATCAAATATCAACATATAACATCTTTCAAGCCACTATTTCACAACAAATCATGATTTGGCTAATTTTTATAAAAATGAGTTTATAACTCTAAATTCTCACCTGTTACAGTAAGAACGAGATGATGATTATATGAATTTTGATTTTGAATCAAGAAGATGATGATGAAATAGAATTTCGATTTCACAGAGAGTTTCTTTCTCAATTTCGGTTTCGGTTCGCAGGTTCCGTGAATGGTATAGAAGTTTTTAGAATGTACGGTATGTGCATATATATATATATATATATATATATATATATATATATATATATATATATATATATATATATACATAATCTAACCCAATAGCATTACAATTTTAGTTCTCTTCTTAATCTATTGTCTGGAACCTAAAACCATTCGCGAAAACCAACTATTTTATTGTACCGATAACTATATCGATTTAAAACAATAAATTATTTATTAGTCACAATAACTCAATTAATCTCTTGACTAATATTATCAAATAAACATAACATATCAAATATTCCTAACACATTAAATAATAAATTTAAAGTTAGAAATTTACCCGGATTACTAGGCCCCTAGGGTGGATGTTACAATAACAAACCAATCTTCGTCTACGGGATCGTTCTCCGCTCAATCTACGGGATCGTTCTCGTCTCAACCTACGGGATTTGCAAGTTTTGCACCCATTGCAAATCCTTACCAACTGTCACCCGAAGACCCTCGGAACAACTACCAATATCAAGGGTGGTACCAAAGCCCGCTATTTTCGCAAAACCCACAATGGGCATCAAACCCACAATTTTCACCATCCATATCCAACCCGAACCCGAACTTTCGATTTTCACAATTTTCACCAAACACACAAAACCCGAACTTTCAACACACTAACTTCTCCGTACTCGAAACCCAACATTTAGTAGAAAGTTCGGACGAGGCCGAACCCGAACCCGAGATCCAAACCGACAAAAAGGGTAAAATGGTTCAAATTAGGTGGACCGACGATGAGGCAAGAATATTGGCGGAACGGTGGATACATTGTTCTAAAAATGGCGTGCAAGGAAACTCTCAATCAAACGAGAGTTTTTGGAATAAAGTCCACTCGGGTTACAATTCCGTTGCAAGGGTTAACGTAACCTTAATTCACTCACGGGCAAATGGAATAAAATTTCTCATGACACAAAAATATTCCAAGGCATCTACAAAAAATTTGCCGATATTTGCCCCCAAAGCAATGCCGGAGATGAAGACGTCTTAAATGCGGCCCGAAAAGGTTTTAAGCAACAAATGGACAACCGCAAGTTCATTTACGAGTCATGTTGGGATGTATTAAAACATTACCCAAAAATTTTCGCCGAACCGGGCTTAATGGGCAACAAACGTCCATTCCAACCCGAACCCGAAGCCTCCGATCTTCACGCGAACGACTTTCCGATGTCTTCGTCTCTTGAAGCAAATATGAGAACGTTGTTCCCAGACGACCCACTACGCCGTCCAGCGGGCCGAAAGTCGGTCAAAAGTTCGGCTTCATCGGACGTCGGTTCCTCTTCAAGAAGTAGTATACATTCCGAAAAACTTGAAACCCTTTCCGCAATCAAGAATACCGCCTTAATGTCGCAAAAAGCAATAACAACAATTACTGAGAATAACATGAAAAAAGCGGCTTACAAGGCATTGAGCTTTCTTCGTAAAAAAATTCTAAAGTTTGCCTTTAAAAAGGAACTTAAAATAATCAAAACCGCTCGAAAAGAAGTGGTTGAACAATATCAAAATATATACGGGGGACAAGACTCGGACGAAGACGAGGCCGAAAACACGAACGAAGCCGACGAATCGAGCTCTGATTAGACTACTTTTTATTTATTTGTAATGGTTTTTATTTATTTGTAATATTTTTTTATTTAATTGTAATGTTTTTTATTTTTAATGTAATATTTTTTATTTTAATGAAATGTGTTTTATTTAAATTATTGTGTTTTAAGTAATTAATTTATTACTTGTGGGTCCCTGAAAAAAACTGACGGAGCACGAATGGCAGGGGCCAGTCAGTTTCTGTCAGTTTTGTGAAAAAGCTTACGTGGCGCTGACGTGGCCTGTCGGTTTCTGTCAGTTTCTGTCACGATTGGGAGGAATCTATTAAATGAGGTCAATTATTTCTACGTTATCTAGTCAATCGGTTACCAAAAGGGTAATTATAAACCGTTACATAACTATAGTGATTAAATTTTGGTCAAACTTGTTAAGACATTAAATTAGAAGGGTTAAAACGAAAAAGATTTTTATTTTTGATAATTAAACCATTTTAAAATTAAGTTCTTATGTTGATGGGTCCATGATGAAATCAATCTTTCCAATAACATAATATCGTCAAGAGTATTTACTTAAAATATATAATAAAATAGCTAAATAATATTAGGAGTTTAATAAAACATTATGAGAGAATAATTATATTACATCCGTCTCATTACAAGTGTTCATATTATTAGTTTGAATTATTTCAAATAAGTGTTCATTTTCATTATACAACTAACCAAAAGAAATTATAGTGAGTAGATATGTTATTTAATTGTTGAAGGGTGTAGTTAGTTGAAATTTTTAAAACTGAACATTTTAATCGCGACCGATAGAGTAATTAATTAATAATGAGTAAAAGATGGGATGAGAGGATTAAATCGGTGCATGAATGGATTTGGTACATGTGAAATAGCAACGACTTTTCATAGATAAGACATGGGGATGAGAGGAATAAAATCATAAATGGCTTCCCTGGTGTTCAAGTCGCTTACCCATGAGACAAAAAAATTTATTTGATCTTTCATTATTTATAATAGTAAAAAGTAAATTTCATAACTGATGTGATTTACACCGATTTACAAAAACTATTTCTATACGTTCTTTTTCACATTTTCTGTCTAATAAATTTATATTTTGTTAGAAAATGGTCTCTCGTACACCGAAAATGACTAATATACCATTTTCTCTTGTCATTTTTGAATAGTCGATATCTAAACACTAAAATGGTACTTTACTCATTTTAAGTTGTTGAAGTTGTAATCTCTCTTAAGGGTTGTTTTTCTTGTAGTTTGATGTTATCTCCTTGGAGATCTTTCATTTGTTTTCTTTGCTCAGCCTTTTGGATTTTGAGCTTTTAATATAATTTTAAGTTTTTTTTTAAAAAAAATGTAAAATTTCATGTAATAACTGAACATCAAAGGGCTTATAGCCTAGCAATGTCAAGTAGTGTTTATATAAATCGATTTCATTTGGATTTTTCTGAAGCTCCTCGGAATAAAGAAATCAAACCGAACAATAACATACTTATTTCAAAAAATGTAAACGCCTTCTAGAAGAAATTTTCAACATATATATAATACGACTAATTAAATGTTAATGTCAAGATAACGAGTAATCATAAGTTTTAACTGTACGTGACTTGGAATGTACCAAACCACATTACCACGGGCTTTTATTTACACGTGAATTGTGAGCCCAAACAAGAGAAAATGTGCAAATTAATACCGATATTATAATACTCTATCCGTCTTATAATAACTATTCACAATTAGATTATATAATTTTTTTTAAGAAATACATAATCAGTACATTGTATAAGAGAAAAATTACACTCCCACCTTTATTTTTTCATCGTTTTTTATGTAATAGGTTTATTAAAAAGTAAATTATGAGTAAATTGATAAAGTTATTATATTATTTTTGAAAGTTGATACTTATTTTTGATACAAGTCAAAATGAAAAGTTAAATATTTATTTTGAAATGGATGGAATAAATAATATATAATATACACGTTTATATAAAACTTAAATTATTTTTAATTTATCACTTGATGTAAATTATTAGTTGATATTTTCTATGTTATTGTGATCTGGCAATTGGCCTTTTCATATTATCAAATTAATTAACTAAATTAATAAAAGATGATAAAAGTTATCATCTGTCATGTTATTTAAAAAAGTTTTAGAATTTAACAATTCTTTTTACAAATTGTAATAAAATAATAGTCTGGTAAATATATATTATTAATTTCATTGATAAATTATTTTATCTTGTGAAATATATGCGGCGATGAATAAGAAATTGTTTGTGAATATGGAATAATCTCATTAAACAACGGAACGAAAACAGAAAATAATTTGTGTTCATATCGTATTTGCCAAGGTGATTTGTTTATAGATTATCATTATTATTATGTCTACCTACATGATTTTCATAAGTCCCCGCGATAGTAGTCTGACGGTGGGGATATGCATCATAAAAAGCGGGGTTACAAGTTAGGCAATTTGCCTCTCTTATGTTGACTGTGAGACCGGTCGATAATGAATCGCCAGTTGTTCGATTTACCTTTCTTCTTTTTTTACATGATTTTCATAAGGATATTAAATTACATAAGATCATGAAGTACTGATAAATGGATAAATTTTGTATTTTTAGTAGTATGTATAACTTAACAAATTACTTTTCAAGCATGAGTTTATTCAATAATGGATGTTCGACACTTTTTTGGCTTGATAAATGGGTGGACAATTTTAGCTTATGCGACAAGTACACAATACTCTTTTTTCTTGAAGGTAATGGAGATGGGTTTGGGAGTGGTGTAAGGATGTGAGGGGAAGGGTAGTGATTGAGTTTGAAGACATGTTGGGGACTATTAACGGGGTTCGATTCATACAAAACATCAACAGAATGATGGATGGTGGTGGTTTTAGGGAAGAAGGGGGAGCATACGGTGAAAGCTTTAAGAGAAACAGTTAATGAAAAGTTCTAGAAGGACAAAGTAATGGGAGGGTCACAAAATGGAACAAATTAGTGCCATGAAAAGTCAACATATTTGTATGGCGTGTACGACAGAAGAGATTACCGGTTAGGGTGGAGTTGGATCGCATTGTTATAGACCTTGACTCGATACTTTGCCCATGTTGTCAAGACGTGATAGCATCTGTAGAGCATTGTATCGTTTGGTGTAAATGGGTGGAGGCGAGCATTGGGATACGATTCAGATTTCTAAAATAGAGCGATTTAGAAATCAAGTTAAATTTGGAGAAGATTTTAACTTGATGGAAAAGTTATGTGTTGCCTATTTATATAGGAGTTAAATGTAGGGTTTAAGGGGAGGATGTTAAGCAAAAGAGATGGTATTGAGAGCTCTCTCTGTCCCGTGTGGTGGTCTCGGTGATTCAATAATGACGGCGCAATTTCCGTTATTGTAATCAACCGTTGAGAGTGGTGTGCAGATATTCAAAAGTTTCGAGAGTTGAGCGTCTCCAATTTTGTAATATCTTTCATATAGTAGATGTTAAGTGGCCTACGAGTTCCGTGGTTTTTTACTCTGGCTTTAGAGGTTTTCCACGCAAAAATTGTGTATGATAACACGACTTGAATGGACGATTTTAGATATACTAGTTTCCTTAAATTAGTAAGATAAATCACCCAGAATTACGAGTTAAACTTGTCTAAAAGCTATCAGGTTAACATTAATGATCAATTCAAGTGTGTAGTTGGGAGTAATTGGAAATATTGGAGAACTTCATACTAATCTTCCGATTAGCACAAGTTTTATAACACGACTTCATCATCATATTGGGAATCAAGTCTAAGCAAATACCCTTTATATCATTGCATTTTAGTTTACATTATCTTACTTGTTTATTAGTTTAAATATTTTCTAGCTAGAATAGAATTTATTTTCAGTTTTTTTGTTTTATTTTAGAAGTTAAAACAAACCAAATTTCTTTAACTAAGCATTAACGAAATTATAAGTAAGAAAGCTCAATTCGCGCTCGCTGTGATCGACAACCCCGTCTTTCCTAAGCTATACTACTATACGATTGTCGTGTGTTAGCTAGCATTTAGGTTATACCAAAATCATTTAAAACCTAGTGTGTTGCTTCGGTCACATCAAGTTTTTGCGCCACTGCTAGAAAGCGATGTTAATTCGATTTCGTGAAAAGAGAATAGTTATTGACTTAGTTGATCCTTTCTTTGAAATTCTTGTTCCATTTGAAAGTTCAATTCAAGTAAATTTATTTTTCCTCTTTTCCCATACGTATAATTCTTTCTTAAATTCTCGGAATTCATGACTTAATTCTCTTTGAATTATCTTGATAGTCATTCCTCAATTTCAATTTTGTTAAAAACATGGCCATGTACTACCCCCAATGGGACACCCTAATGTCCAAGCAAATTAGTAATGACATTAGAGATGTCTTAACATCTTCAAGTGTTCAATAGAAGCTATTGCCATGAGTGTCAAATGGTCAATCATTCATTACCCAAGAGGATGCTTGTCCTACATCAAGTAGTTATCAAAATAATTTGGGAAACTTTACATATCAACCTCAATTCAACCTGAACCTTTTGAGCTACAAGCCCTCTGACTATGTATAACCATTATCTTTCTTTGAAAATAAGCCTACATTCCTTAACCACCAACCATATCATCAAGAACACTCCCAACAAATATTTTTATCCTTAACCTCAACCTACTCAATCATCTAACTTTGAGGAAATGATTAAACAATTTGTTATAGGACAAATGAACCAAAACAAGATAGACGAGACCCGATTAAGGGACCAACAAGCAAGGGTTCAGAACTTGCAAAATAAAGTTGATCAAATGATCAAGGTTCTCACCGAAAGTCATTACATCGCTTCCTCAAGTAACACTGGACACCTCCTCAAGTAAATGTCAATTCCATATCCACTTACATTGATGTTCATCCAAATCCAAAGGTTGAACATCATGAACTTGTGGAGGTTGTCACTACTAGGAACCGTACAATCCTCAATGTTGAGGAAGTCACACCTAATGAATCCGAAGGGGAGGTGAGGAAACACACACATATTGTTGAGAAGGAAAAGACAGTGAAAAAGGACAAGGTGAAAATTAAAAGATCACGAAGTACCACAAGTCTGATTCCCAAATACACCTCAAGTAAACTCTTATCAACCACCAATTTCATATCCGGGTCGCTTGAATAAACAACTTCTCGAGGAGCAATATAGTAAGTTCTTAGAGTTCTTCAAGCAACTAAATGTCAACGTACCATTGGTCGAGGTGCTCTTGCAAGCACCTCATTATGCCAAGTTCTTGAAAGATTTAATCATCGGGAAAAGCGAATCGACAACATCTCCAATCTCCACTTTGAATGAGACCTGGAACGATTCACCATTCCTTGTTCCCTTGGGGATCTTTTCATTAAGAACTTCCTATCCAACCTAGGAGCTAGCATAAATGTCATGCCTTACTCAATGTGCATGAAACTTGGTTTGGGAGAGCTTAAGACCACACGGATGACCGTCCGACTAGCCGATAGATCTATTAAGCACCCTATGGGCGTAATAGAGAATTTTTTGTTGAAATTAGAGCAATTTATCTTTCTGGTAGACTTTGTGATATTAGGTAAAGTGAAGGATAATAATATCTCACTTATATTGGGTCGACCTTTTCTCTTTACTGCTAAAGCTCTAATAGACCTTGAGAGTAAAACACTAACACTTAGTTTAGAGGAAGACAATGTGACTTTTGAGATACCTACTCCCACACTCACTTCACACACTCACGTTAACTCTCTTTACGCTATAGAAAGTTTAAATCCCTCTAATGATGAGCAATTTGAATCACCCATTATTCATGATGCACTCAAAGAGGGGGATGCTTTGAGTGATGAAGAATTATTTGAAGACATGGAAAGGATTCTAAGAAAGCTAGATGAAGAAGATGTTAAACCTCTCTTTAAGGCACAACCATGTGTTGATACGGTTGTTGAACCCGAGTTAGAAGGAATGATAGAATGGTTTATACATGTTCTAGATGATGCACCTATCATCATTCTAATGGGTTTTGAGGAAAAGTACTCTAACTAAAAGAACCTTAAGCAATCTAAGTTGAGAAAATACTTTGAGAATCCAAACTCATCATCCCAACAAGATTGTAAAATTTCATTTCCTCACCTCTAACCTATGCAAAAGCTTGTTGACAAGAGCGTGATAAGGGAAATGGTGATCTTAAGTCCTCAATGGATGGTCACTTGAGTTGGAGCCTAATGGTTTTCTTGCTCATGCAGGTTGTTTCCTACGAAAAGGTGACTTTCTGATGTAGAGTACAAAATGAGATATGGATTAAAGCCTTTTGATTCCCTGAATACCAGAATTAATCCCTTCCAACACGCATTGATTCAACGAATATGCGGCTAGGAAAAATTCAACTCACTTGAAGAACACAAATTGAGAGAAAATTTCAATTTTCATAAAACTCAAAACTCAATTGTTTTTTACAAAGAGGAACCCTAAAAAGAAAGCAGAAATTTGAATGGGCCTAAAATACTTACGAGCCAAACAGAAAGTCCAAAACAAAAACCCAAATTAAAAATAAAAACATAAAAGGTCCATAACTTATTCTAGGAGGTGTTTTTGGGCCTCTAAATTGGGTAGACCAAGATGTGGGCCTCGATCCAAGCTTCGATTTGACTATACGTGGGCCTGAAACGGAGCCCCCTAGCTCAAGTTACGCCTGTTTTCGTGAATCTCAGTTTGTCACACGATTATGGGCCTTCAGAAACATAAGGGCCTAATTCTCCACGCTTTGGCCCGCATCACTTTCATAGGCTAAGAGTTCCAAACATAACTTAATCATTCATTCCACAAGATCTCCGAGCTATGTATTTCCCGAAATCTCCCTTTGAACCCACAAGTGTGGGATCATTCGCCTTTGTAGTCCACTAGTAAGGTGAAGAGTCAAGCTAAAGACTCATAAAAAATAAGCGCTTTCGAGAGGCAACCCATGTTTGATGTTTTAGTTTAATGATTTGTTAACTTAATTTTGTTATTTAGTATTGTTATCTTTCATGTCTTGCTTTACTTGCATATCTCTTTTGTTTGGATTTGCAGTGATTGTCTTAGGTTGGAGCGTTTCACTTCGTTGACCGCAGCTACACTCAATTGGCTATTCTTGAAATCTCCTCCTTGTCTCGTAGATCTTATACTAGGGGAGTTTTTATGCTCTCATTTTTCTTACATTTCCTTATCCCTTTTATATTATTGCATATGAGCATTAAGCACTCGATGTCAAACACTAAGTGTGGTATGCTTTTACATGAAGCGTCCTTGTCACTCTCATGGTGTAGAACATTGCGGACAATATTCATTTTTAAGTGTGGAATGGGGTATAAATATCGAGATCTTTGTGTTTGCTTCTTAAGAAAACTCTATTGACATGCTTTAGAGGACGTGATCACCTCAAAGTGTTGTTTATCTCATTTTGCTTGAAATTTTAAAATTTTACCCATAAGTTTGATTGTAGAGTTTAGAACCATCTAAAATGAGAGAGGCTACATTTTAGTACATATAAAAAATACAAAAAAAAAAAAGTTTAAAAGAAAAGGTTAAATAATTGGTTATTCGCAAACCACTTTACTTAATCCCTTTTTTGTTAAGTAAAAGCAAGTGACATGCTATATCAAATATTAAACATTGAGTGGTATGATAATTACTCTCGAAAGTTCTTACGTTGTAGTTTGTAGCTTTATACTCTCTTCATCTCATTACTCTTATTCTATACTGAAGGTCAAGGTTTTCCTACTATAACAAAATATACCCCTAAGAGAATACTTAGTTAATTTATATTTTGGCACTCCATAATCTTCCAAATAGATATAGCTTGAGAAATGATTTCCAAGGCTCGTTGTCATATAGGCGTTGTAGAAAGATGAATATTATTACTTGTAAAAGTTCTAGTGTTAATCAATTGGGGTTGCAGTCGATCACAGCCAAAAAGCATGCCAAGTGTCCGAGACCCCTTGTATGTTAACGACCACATATATTGCAATAATTGGCATTGGGCATGACTGCAACCTTAAGCTTTTCATGAAGGTGAATGAATGAAACTCATTTATTCACCATTCTTCAAATTGAAGAGAGCGTCTATATTAAATATCTATGATCAACTCTTTCATCCTTGAAGATTTACTTTGAAGTATTAATACCCGACTTTAGTAGCATGTATGAAAGTGAGTTGTGGAATAACTTTAAGACACTTTGAGTTAGGAGGGGGTTTTCTTATATGGGTATATTTGGGTAGAGTTTGTAACCTTTACTTCATGTTCAATATCTTCCCCTGAAACCTTGCAAGTATGTATAGAATGCGATAAAAATTATTTTCTTTGAGAGTGAGAAGTGTTTATCGAAAATGTCAAAATGACTAACACAAATGCATGCTTGAATGGCTTAATGTTTGATAGCTACGTTGTCATATAGACTAGACCTCGTTTGGGATTAGTGATAATCAAGAGGAAGAGGAAGTTTTTGGTGCAACTTAAGGTTTCATTAGTAGTATTTCAATTTTAGCATCTCGTTTTTCTGTACAAAATCTTAACGTACTTAAACTTGTTGGGTCTATCTCTTCGTATTCATTTGCTACATACCTTTCAAATATAGTGGAATTCAAGTCCATTGGTATAATTTCAATTTCAAATATGTGGCCAAGTACAAGGGTATTTTTTTGTTATAAAAGTGAGGGTTTGCTTGAGGACAAGCAAATGCTAATTGTGGGATGTTTGATATCCTCCTAAATATACATATTTTAGGTGTCTATATTCCTATAATTTTAGTGAGTTTGTGTAACAAATGGTATATATGTGATACTTAATGCTCTAATATTTGTTATTCATGCTAAAGATCTAAAGCGGAAGAAATTGGAGCGGAAAACGGGGCTAAATCGGAGCTAAAATAGAAGATATGTTGAAAATCAGAGTTCGCAAAAGCTTCCTATCGAACCGGCTCCCTTTCATTTCCGCTTAAGCTTCCCCGGTTTGGCCCTGGTCGCACCCCTGCGATGGGTGTCCAAATCTGCCAGAAGCTTTGGAAAGATTTTATGTGTTGGTCGCAGCCCCGTCGCACCTTATAGTCGGAGTCTTGTCGCACCCTGCGATCAAGGTGCGATCTCCATAAGATCTCCACCTAAAAAACTCGAAAATTAGGGTTTTTAGGCATCTTTTTCAGTCCAAATCAAGAGGGCAACTACGGAGACTTCCAAGGGCAACATCTAGGGCGATTTGAGGTTTTGAGAAGGAGATTTTACAAGATCAAAGAAGGAGAGAAGAAGATCATCACCCTTTGCTCCAATCATACATAAATTAGGTTGTTTCTTTTATTTTACTTGCAAAACATGAACACGTCTATGTGTGAATCTTTTTTTAGTTATGTTTTGATGAAAACTATTGGCTAAATCTTCTTGTATTTGCTTAGACATGTGATTCCCTTTTTAATTTGATGAAGTTTTTATTGATTTGGTTGTTTGGTAGTTTACTCATTTCATACATGGTTTGTCTTTTCATTGTTTGAGTTATTTATCAACTTAAAACTAACTAGTGAACTTTCTTAACATTAAAAGTGGAATTACTAAGTGTTAGGGGGGTTTGTTAATGATTATTTGGTAACAAGTAATTATTGCAAGAGTATAGAACTAGAAATTGTAGTTGGGATTAAATGGTAATTTTTGGTTAAACAATTGATTAAACACATAAAGGAGAACTCTCATGTGTGTTAAAAAGTGAATGTTTTTAAGCTAGTTGCTAACTAGGAACATTGAAGAATTTCATACTAGAGTTACCACCCATGAAGATTTCACAAGCTTAAGTCATAATTGAAATAGGTAAACAACCGTGCTTGATGGATGATTTAAGATAATTAGAACACTAGAGAACTCTATACTAGTTACTTTAAACTGTTAAGATTAAATCACTTAGTCTTAGGAGTTTAACTTGTCTAAAAGCAATCAAGTCAACATTAGTGCTCAATTCAAGTGTGTAGTTGGGAATAATTGAGAATATTGGAGAAATTCATACTAACATTTCAATCCGCACAAGTTTAGTAACACAATCTCATCCTCATATTGGGAATCAAGTCTAAGTAAATACTTTTAATATTATTGCATTTTAATTTACATTATCTTACTTGTTTATTATCTTAAATAGTTTCTAGCTAGAATAGAATTTATTTTTATTTTTCATTTTAAACTTTAAACTTTAATATTGCATTTTCATTTTAATTTGCAAAAACTTTATTTTTCATTTTAATTTGCATTTTCATTTTAATTTACATGGGTTAATTTACCTATCAATAAAACTTTAAACTTTAATGATAAAAAAATTATTTAAAAATAACTTATTTAAAAAAGATTTTATAAAAAGTCATAAAGTTAGAAGCTTTATTGATAGGTAGCTACTGAATCTTCGGCGTACTCACATTTAAATATTTTTGTTAATAACTTGCTAAGTTGTAAGTGTCTCACAATAAGAGTGATTTTATAAAAAGCTATAAAGTTTGAAGCTTTATTGCTAGGTAGTTATTGAGTCTTCAGTGTACTCACATTTGAAGCTTTATTGCTTCGTAGCTATTGATATATTAATGAACTGTATCACATAAATTTATTGTCTTAAACCATCCATCGAACGGAGGGTGGCTCAAGGGTAAAGCGAAAAAAACAAGAGCTTTAGGCCTCCAAAATTTTAAGGCCCCAAATTTTTATATGAATCTTATATACTCGTTTAAGATAATTAACAACTAGAGTTTCTATCTTTTAACGATTAAAGACCCAAAAACTTTAGGTTTCAAGTAATTAATTAAGGCTCCGTTAAGTGTAAAAGGTTTGTCTAAATCCATTTTAAATGTCTTTTAATTCCAAGTAATTTCACAAAATAAGTATCTTGTACCGCATTACTCACGCATTTTAAATAAATCAATTTTCAATCCTTGTTTCAGTGGCCATCATCTAAGAAATAACAACAATTAATTTAAAAATGACTCATGATTAAGTAAGTGAATTGTATTGATTTTCATTATGAATTTAATCTTTTTATTATTATTATCTCGGTTAATATGGTAGTATTGGAAAATATATTGAATGAGAAACATGAAATTAATGATACAAGAATGATTAAAATTAGAAGCATTGTATGTTATTTGAAGAAAAATATGTGATAATACTACATTGATTTTATATGATACTAGTGTCATACCCGTGCGATGCACGTCTTTGTGAATAACTCAATGATCACATACTTGATAACGTTAAACAAAATTAATTGACTAAAAGGCGCATTTTGATTATATGGTTATGAAAACAATGATTGTACAACCACAATATAAATCTTTACATGAAAATGAAATTTTGGGCGACTTCCGGCCCATTTGACCCATTTGCTTGGAGCTATTTTTTTATTCGACTCATTTAGATAATTCGCAACCTAAATCGCTCCATCATCTCCACAAGAAATACAAACCTTGTTGGTGAAAGATTGTAGATTATGGTATCTTAACTGTCCCCTAATGGAATCATAGCAAAAGCGCTGTTGGTGCCTCTTAAAGATCTTACGTTCTCCAATAGTTGTCCACGCTAAAAACATGTCCGGTAAAACATGAACTTTTTTTGCATAAACGTAGGGAGTCATATATTGTAGTAAACCCAAGATCTTGGAGAAAAATGCTACACCATCAAGTATCTTACCCCATTTATGTAACCATGTTGAAGCCTGCCCTGTAAAGGTGTAAGTAAGATTCACCATTTTCAGGTTCATGCTAGGTTTGGAACATTGAAGTTAAGATACCACTGGGACTAAAATATACAGATTCTATAGGACTGTCGTATGCTTAAACTCGTGTGCTTAACTGAAGCAATTACTAATTTACTCACAACATCATAATGCTTGCATGATATCACTGAAGAGCAAGCAAGCAAATTGAAATTAATCATAAACGTACACAACTATTTCATCAAGCTGCTTGTTTGATTTGATTATATGTGGCATCTCATTTTGGTCAGATAACTGGTCATAACAGCTAGGGTTGAACTATTTTTGGTCAGATATGTGGCATCTCATTTTTGACAATTTTTTTTCCTCCTAAAAATATTGAAATAAACATTTAAAATCTAGTTAAATATTAAAATTAAGAGTAAATTCCATTGATGGTCCATGTAGTTTATATCGATATACGGAACTCGTCCATGAACTTTCTTTTTCAGGTTTTCAGTCCAGTAACTTTGACATTTGCTTGAAAATGGTCCATCCATCCAACTCCATCTATTTTTGCCCGTTAAGTGTCATCATGTGAGTTGCACACGAGGGCAGTTCCGTCATTTCCACTTTCAATCAATGGGCCAAATTCTGCTGTTTCTATGGGCCGAATTCCGTCAAGATTTTGTTGTTGATTCTATGGGCCGAATTCTGCTGTTTCTGTGTAAGATTCGTTGTTGCTAGTCGGAGTTCGAAGTTGTTGTTGGCCAGATTTGCAGTGGCAAATCTGCTACTGTGGATCGGATTTCTCTACATTTGTTTTTGAGTTTAGTCACGATTCAGGATTTATGTTTCCATTTGCAATTGATTATAGATGTTAATTAATAAGTTTGTAATTTTAGATTTATGGGTCTGGTGGCTCTAAGTGACCTGAATTTGCAAGGATATAACAAGTGGTAGTGGTGGGTAGGGAAAGAGGAAAGTATATGAAATTTGAGGGTTTTTATTTCATAAGATCAATTATAACTGATATTGATGAGGAAAGTAAAAATGACGAAACTGCCCCACGTCCAACTCACATGATAACACTTAACGGGCAAAAATAGACAGAGTTAGACGAAGGGACCATTTTCAAGCAAACGTCAAAGTTATTTGACTGAAAACCTGAAAAAGAAGTTCAAGGACGAGTTCTGTAAATTGGTGTAAACCATAGGGACCATCTATGGAATTTACTTTAAAATTAAAAAGATAAAAAATTAACTTCTTCAATTTTGAAAGTTGCAACTATGATTATTGCAAGGTTAACTCGTTAATGAATTTACTTATAACTGGAAAAAGTCAGGTCAAAGAAAGTGAGGACACAGGTTTCCGCATCTATAAGTGCTCGATCAACCATGACTTATTTTGACCCATTATGTAGTACGTTTGACCCACCCATTTGACCACATCCACTGACATAACAGGCCAAATAGAGTTGCAGATTCAAAATTTGAAATAAAATATAGAAACTAAAAACCTCATCCAAGTCAAGTAGTGACTAAACAACAACAACAACAACACTACCCAATCCCGTCGAGGCGGGGTATGAGGGAGGTAACAACTAAATGATCATGAGTATACCTTGTTTATAGCCATTCTCCTTTCCTCAATTGAACATGCTCCTAGTTGTTCTATGATCTTTGAAGTTTGTCATGGAATTGGCCATTCAAGTGTATTCTTGACTTCTTCGGTGAAGTTCAAAAACTTGTATTTGCCAGATTTTAGTTCATCAAAGATGAGTTACAAGGCGAGTATATCCATAAATTTAAGAAAAAAGTATGTTAATGGATCATCAAAAAATCTTTAGTCCACACAAATTGATAAACAAAACCTACTTTTCAACTAACTTTAAAATCATAATCAAGAGAAAATTTTTTTGGAAACTCAACTTTTCCTTCTGCCAAGAAAGATTAATGGATTCCTCTATACATATGATATTCAACTTCTTTTTCTGTTGCTGGTATTTTTATAGTTATTGCTTGTTCTTTTTCAGTCACTTGATCTTGCTTGCAGTGCATTTGCAGCAATCTGGTTTTATACTCAAACTTTAGGAACAATAGTAGAAACTAAGCAATTGCTTTTGATTAAAACTGGTCAAGCAATGTTAATTTAACTTCCAGATGTGCTGACTTTTTGACTGCTGACTTTCTACCTCAAATCTGAAGTCCTGATTATTATTGGATTGTTACATTGCTTTGGTGGGGGTTCAGAATCATCCTTTTATGTTGGTATGACCTCAAGTGTACTGTTGTTATTTAGTTTTAAAATTGACATGAGGTGTTTTCAAGTTTTCAGAAACAGCAACTACACCAAGATTGATAGGAACTATACACACATTTATGATTTTTGCAACTTCACCACGATTGATAAACACTTTTTTGACACCTTGTTCTCCGAATTAGATTGTGTGTTTTTATATTGTCGGGGTCCCCTCTCATTGACCATTTTTTTACGGTTTTGGATGCAGGATCAAAGTTAACCGTTCTAATATGATATGATATATGTAATAATTGTTTATCCATTGCTGGTTTATGTGGTGGCTCTTTACATTGTTTTAACATTTATAAAGTTTTCTCCTTGGGATTTGTAGGTGGCAAATATTATTGGTTCGAGCATACAACCTCTTCTAAGGTTACCTGTTTTGGTGAGTAACAAACTGTATTATGTTGATATGTTTAGTTGTTAACCCTTCGGCACTCACAAGTATTACTTCAAAGTCAATTGTCATATTTCTTTCATTATCCCAGCTTGCAGCACTACACTGGAGTAAATGTTGGTCAAGACTCAAAAATTCCATGGATGCATAGGCATATTTCAAAAGGCTTTGATGGTAAGTTTTTCTTGACTATCTTTTCAAAATAATCCAAAAATTAACTTTAAAAAATGTTCATGAACCAACTATAAAGTGTAAGCTAAAACATTAGATGAGCTGATGATAGTAAGACTAACTTTATTACGCTATATTACCACTTCTCTTGATTTCTATAATCTCGTGTAGCCTTGGACAGATTACTAAAAGATCATCCTGGCAAGTATGCAACCGGAGATGAAATATACCTGGTAGTGTTTCATTCTTTTTGTGTTCACTCTTGCATCTATAGTCTTAATTAACTTACTATTTATTGGTTTGAATACTGACAAGTGTATTGCTGTTTTTGTTTCAAATTATGCAGGCTGACGTGTTTCTTGCTCCACAAATCGATGGTTTATCAGAAAGATATAACTTTGACATGGTAGGCCCTGCACTTATACGCTGTTTTATAAGTGCTGGAAATTATATTGATAGGCAGGCTTACGTGCGATTATCATTTGTTGGTGTAGAGCAAGTACCCTGATCTATCTAGGTTGGGTGAGGCATACAAGCAGGTGCCTGCTATCCAAGATGCCACACCCGAAAACCAGCCAGATTTCCAAATCAGTTAAGCGTCCCAAGCTAAGGTACGTACCCTCTACAAAATTAAGAATAATATCATCTGGTGATGGCTTAGTGGTAAGGGCTCCCGAATGACTTCTTAGAGGTCACGGGTTCGATCCCTCCCTGGGTAAACATTTACCTAATGGCCAGGGGAAGGTTCGAAAACGGCCACGGCAACGGTTAAGTCGCGTACATCACGAGCATAAGCTCGGCCACCCCGAGGGAGCTTGTTATAAACGAGAAAACCCTTTTTTTTTAAATAAAAATCGTTATGGTGAAATTTGGTTCCTTCTTTTAAACTTTTGGAAAAATGATGGTTTTTGGATTTAATCAGCTTGCATGTTACTACGCATGAGGACCCAATGGTAATCAAGGAAACGGTTCGCGAGTATTTTTCCAAAATGTTTTCGGAAGAAAAGTGTAATAGAACATGTTTTGCGAGTGATCGGTTCAAAAGACTTTCGGAAGAGGATCAAGCTGAGTTGGAAATTCATTTTACAGAAGATGAAGTTTGGAGAGCGGTGAAGCAATGTGGTAGTTCAAAAGCGCCGGGCCCTGATGGATTTAACTTTAGATTTATCAAGCGTTATTGGAGTATTATGAAAGGGGAGGTGTTGAAGGCATTAGAGTGGTTTTGGGAAAATCAGAACATAAGTAGCGGATGCAATGCGTCGTTTGTATTTTTAATTTCTAAGGTAAGCAACCATGTCGATCTTGGCGATTTTAGACTAATTAGCTTAATTGGGTGTTTTTATAAGATTGTGGCTAAGGTGTTGGCCGAGAGATTTAAGGGGATTATCGGGTCGGTGATAGGTGAGGAACAAAGTGCTTTTTTGGAGGGAAGGTCAATTTTAGATGGTGTTTTGATTGCAAACGAGCTCATTGACTACTTAAAAAGAAAGAAGAAGAAGGGGCTAGTCTTCAAAGTAGATTTTGAGAAAGCCTATGATTGTATCAATTGGAATTATTTGTTCTCGGTTATAGATCAAATGGGGTTTGGGAGAAAGTGGATAGGTTGGATTCGAGTGTGTATTTGTTCAGCTTCGACGTCAATTTTAGTTAACGGGTCTCCAACGAGAGAGATTAAATTATCGAGGGGTATTAGACAAGGTGATCCTCTTTCGCCATTTCTCTTCTTGTTGGTGGCGGAAGGTCTTAATGTGGCCATGAAGGAAGTACGAGGAGTTGGTGAATTTGAAGGGGTGACATTTGGTGATGGAGGTGAAATCGTTTCACACTTACAATTCGCGGATGACACGATCTTTTTTGGAGAGTGGAACGAAAAGAATGGGGTTAGTTTAATGTCATTATTGCAATGCTTTCAACTTGCTTCGGGATTAAAAGTGAATATGAGGAAAAGTAAAATCATGGGTATTGGGGTGAATATTGAGGATGTTAAATTATGGGCCGATGTGATAGGATGTGGTGTGGATGTGTTGCCGTTCAAATATCTTGGTCTACCTGTTGGTTGTTCTATGAATAGATCGTTGGTTTGGAAATCGATTTTAGATAAATTCCAAAGTAGATTATCGAACTGGAGAGCGAGAATGATTTCTTTTGGTGGTCGGTTAACCGTCAAGTCGGTTCTTGAAAGCCTCCCTTTGTATTTCTTCTCCCTTTTTCGGACCCCAGTATGTGTTCTTAACTCTCTTAAAAATATCCGTAGAAAGTTCTTTTGGGGTGGCGGGAAAGGGTTGGGTAATCAAATATCTTGGATTATTTGGAACTGTATTATGAACAAATTTGGGGCGGGTGAGTTGAACATTGGAAGTCTTAAGGCTTCTAATTGGGGTTTACTTGAAAAATGGTGGTGGCGCTTTAAAACGGAGGGTGAGACATTATGGGTTCGGGTTATCACTTCCATTTATGGGATGAATGGGGGTTTGGGGGTTCATGATGGTAGGGTGGAAAGGATGGGAAGGGTTTAGAGTAATATAGTGAAGATTGGAAGGGTCATTGATGGGGTGGGTGTAAATTTCTCTACTTCTTTTGGGAAGGAAATAATTAATGGCATGAACACTCTATTTTGGAATGAGAGGTGGATTGGAGGGGGTGGAGGATTGTTGCTTAGGGAGAGGTGTAGTCGATTGTATCAATTGGAAATGAATAAAGAGGTAAAAGTGGGTGAGAGAGGAGTTTGGGAGGGTAATAATTGGATTTGGAGATGGGATTGGGTTAGGGAGTTAAGAGGAAGGGTTGTAAGGGAGTTTGATATGTTGTGTAATCTAATTAGTAATTGTGTGGTTAAAGAGGATGGTGAAGATAAATGGGTATGGTTGTTGGGTAAAGAGGGTAAATTTTCCGTAAGGGAGCCTAGACGGATTATAGATGACAAAACGCTTAGAGATTCAAGAAGAAGAGAAGATACCGTGTGGTTTAGAGTGATTCCAAAGGAGATTGTCATTTTTATTTGGAGATTAAGAAATGAGAGGGTGCCGGTTAGGGAGGTGCTTGATAATATGGGTGTGGATATGCATAATAAATTATGTCCATGTTGTGAAGAAGAGATGGAATCTATCAAACATTGTTTTGTAACGTGCAAGTTTATAAAAGAAGTGTGGGTCAAATTGTTTAATTGGTGGGGTGTGAATTAGGTGAATGGTAATACTTTGAAGGAAATAATTATGCATGAAGGTTTGGGTTCATTCTCAAAAAGTAAAAAATTATTTTGACGGGCTTGTATTTAGTCTTGTCTTTATGTGTGGTGGAGCTTTAGAAATATGAAAGTTTTCAAGTCGAAGAATGAAGTAATTCCGAATTTATTTAAAGAAATTCAGGTTAGGACTTTTGAGTGGATCACGGCTAGAGACAAAAATGCAATAATTGAGTGAAAATAAACCATTATACAACAATAAAACGTAAGTATTCATGAGAGGAAAACATTGATTCACAACTCTTAACATAATAATACCAAAAACTTACAGAAAACGTGAATCAATTCATCTCTTACGTTTCTAACAATTCTTGTACGTACTTCGTATGACAAATGTTAAATAATTTGTTCAATGATGACAAACATTCTAAAAATTATAACCAAATAAGGAACCTAATTAAACCAATCATCAACAAAAAAAACCCATAAATAATAGCCAAAATACATCAGTTGAATCATTGGCAAATGGTATATACTTTATTATCTGTAGAGAATCAAACCAAAAATAATTCAATAATATATAATATAATATAATATTTATATTTATATTTTTAATAATTACTAATATGAAAACAAGTTGAATTCACAATTTCAAATCGAAAGCGACAGTCAATCTAGAATTAAATAATTTGTATTCTTACAAAGGCTATGTTACATAGAAGATTGAACCAAAATATATTTTTTAGTTCTTTTTTCAATTATTTCTTTCATTTCATTATGAAATGACATGATTTTGTAACAACTTTATGATAATATATTTGTAAGCCTGGCCGTTGTTAAGCATTTTAGTCAGAAACTTTTATTACTCTCTAGTCTCTACATCTATTTAGTTTTATCTAAATCTAAATCTAAATTAAAATCAAAACACGATAAATTTTAATAAACTGTCGTAACAAAATATCCCATCTGAGAATCAAAATGTTTCCAAGTAAATACCGTTTAGAATCCACATAACAGATCTGTCCAAGAAAGATTGCCAGAATACAAGTACTTCACAATGCTAATGCAGAACCCGAAATGAACCACCGGCTCAAAAATCTTAAAAACAAACACAACTTTGATAAATTAATGATGATACCTGTGACGATCACGCTCACCCCCCCTTTCTCGACCATATTCTCTGTCTCTGTCATAACTGTATTCCCTATCCCGACCACCTCTATCCCTGTCACGACTTCTGCTTCTGCTTCTGCTTCTACGCCTACCACCACCACCCCTGTCTTCACGTTCTCTATTCTTGCTACTCTCTCTTTCGTCCCTTCCTCTATCTCTGCTTCTTTCTCTTCTATCTCTCTCACTTATTCCTACAATACCAAGTATTCCCACACAAAAAGAAATCCAAGTTATTGTAAGTTCAAGTGGAATGAGGAATGGCGATATAAAATGATCATTTAACGATTAAGTGTTAAACTTTAATATATTTACTCAACCACAAGTTAACACTAGAGAACTCTCACAAAATGTTCTTTAGCCCATGGGTCAAATTTTGGAAGAAAAAACTCCATCTATTGCCCAACAAATTGGGGACTTGGGTCTTGGGGTATGAGTCAGTTATCGCCCGAACTGAACCCGTAACTGAAATTTTAAATTAATCTTAATTTAGAAATCGACGTAGTTCGGTTAATCGGTTATCCGATAGAGTCCCGGTCAGTTATTCGGTTAACCATCAGGATATCCAAATTTTAGGCTTGACCCAATCCAGCCCAATAAACAACAAAAAATTATGTTTACAATTTGTAAAGGTTGAGCTTAGCCAGATCACTTTTCTTTTTAAGTTCTTTGGGTAATACGAGTATCGCGGTTTGATTTTATTATCACAATAAAGTCATATCTTCTTAACCTTTAAAATTCATATTTTCTAATTAACTAACACTATGCACCGATACTTCTAGTTTACCAATATTTTTATAATTTACGACGCAGGATTATTAAAAAGCATCATTCATCTTTTCATTTTGATATTTCAAAAATAATAATAAATTATACTTTGCTCTTTCACGGTAAACTAAAAATATAATAACTAAAATTATACATCGATCAGAATGGACCTACTTAATCAGATTTTTGAACCAAGACTATTCGATGCCTACAGCGCGCTAATTGAAACTGATAGAGATAAATATTTATTTACGTTTGTCACAAACTTACTAATAACTAAGGAAGCATTCAAAACGGTAGAACATACCTAGATCTTCAACCTCCCACCCTGCACGCCCAGTTCCAGGTAACACCTGACCAACTTCAGCTTGCTGTTGTTTGACACGAAATTTCTTCTTGAGGTTTCCAAATTCATCATACATCTCACCATCATCCTGAAATTGCATGGTAAGGGCTTGCGAATGCAGAATATAATGTTTATAACCATATATAAGATTCAAAATGGATCTTACTTCTTCAGCTTCCCGCCTGCGTCGCTTTGTTTCCTCTAGTTCTTCTTCATCAAGTTCTTTGTACCCACCAGCACGTCCTCCTCTACATAGGAAAAAGAACATACATCATATAGTCTTAATTCACCTTTCATAAAGAAAAAATATAGCTCAAATTAAATTAGTTGAATGCACAACTAAATGAACATACACATTACGGGAATGCCAATGCCATATAAAAATATGTATAATAAGGCAGTCTCGAATTTCGAGCAAGCGTCTATTCTACCTTGACGAGCACAATCATTTGTATCAAAATTAACCATTTAAGGTTTAAAACAGAAACAATATTTGGTCAAACTTTGACAGTACAGTTTTGATATGAAAAAATAGAATGTCTCAGTTCATTTGTAATACCTCACACCCCCTTCACTAGTACCAGGTTTATTGGTGTTGCAAATGTTGCACTTTAAGCGCTTGGCCCAATTGATGTTACCACACCTGCACAAACAGTTTAAGCATCAAATATAAGACACGACGTCAAATATCTTTGTGTACGTCCTTGTAAAATAGTCTTCATTCTTTGGAAACCAAAGATATCAAAACAATGGCATAACTATTAAGAGCTGCAACAAATGCCAGTTCTGAATAATCAAAAGCAATGATTTACTTGTTAAGTACTTACATTGGACAAGACCAATCATTAGGACCAAAAAGGCCAGTAGGACCACCAACTCCACCGCGACCGCCTCCTGCATCAGGACCGCCACGACCCCTGCCCCGACCACCACCTCCACCTCCACCAGAGGCACCAGTGGGTCTAGCACTTCCACAGCGGTTGCATACACCACGAAATGCGAAGTTTACATTCGTACAACTGCCACCAAAATATCACATAATATAGTAATTAAAAAAAAAACCTTGTTACAAGCAACTGCCATACGTCATCAAAAGATTTAAAAAAAGGCAGAATCAGCTGCTCACCAATGTCATATCACAGACCTTGTATTCGGGCACATCCAGTCACCATCTTGTTGCCATGCCTTTGGAGGAGCGTTTCCGGAAGCATCACCGCGTCCTCTACCTCTACCCCCACCATCACTCATGTCCGGTGCACTTTCATCCAGACCAATTTCATTGACTAAATTTGGTTCAACAAGTGGTGGTGCAACCAAATTATGTGAATTTTTTGACTCTGCCATGAGAACTTCAATAATAGTCCCATGAAAATCCTTATTGTTGAACCATTCTACAGCAGCTTGTGCAGCATATGGATCTTCATATGTCACTGTCGCATCTCCCTTAGGCTCATTTGTTACTTTGTCACGATATAACCAAATCTTTGGTCTGCCGGTTCTTTTATCTTTCTATAAAGTGGAAACATAAGGACTCAAGAAATGTATAAAAAAAGAGATATTATGGAACAATGAAAATAAACATGCAGGTAAAGAAATACCTTTTTAGAACCCATACCTTTAGCAAGCCAATGGTGCCAAAGAATTCGGCTAACATATCTTCATCTGTTCCAGGAGGTAAATTACAAACATACACAGATCCATTTGCAGGGGCTCCCTTTCCTGAGTAGTTTGACATTTTGCTCTTATCTCACAAAAAATCCCAAACTATATAACCAACATCAAGCACTACAAAAGGCATAAATGTATAAAGCATTAATTATGTGAACCCAGGTATTGTACTTTAGCTTGAGATAAGAAAAGGAAAAGAAACAATATAAAGTGGATACATTTGAATTTAAAACACAGCCCCTATGTTCATAGTGCCATAACTTATCCACCTAGAAATTATTTAAAAATAAGAAAAGAAAATAAAAGGAATTGGGAAACCCTAAAGCCCTAGAAAATACTAGCAAGTAACCATGCTAAATGATTATATTATTTGCTACATATGCTCTGCTCTTCCTCAAACATGCATTATACCTCAACGCAAGGCTTACTATATTCTCACTTAGCAATATTATTCTAAAATCAAGCAAAGGTATATATACTTCTGTTTGAAACTTCTGAATGTTTATTTTATATCATCTAGGTTCAGAAAACATTGTGGAGGTGCAATCATACTTTGTCCGCTTTTGTTTTGGAAGATGAAAAATAGTTTACATTAGTTGTGAAAAGCTCATCAATTATTACTTCTATTGATTTACTGATCCTTATTATCTAACTATGGTCTCAATTTCTTATGTAACTTTGGGTTGTTTTTAATAAATTCCTTAGAGGATGTGGAAATATTAAAATTTTCATAATATCTGATCCGAACATTAAGCAACAAATCAAAACTGAAATTATAATTTCATCATCTATCGACTTTGGATGTTGGTACGCCTAACCAATATTTAGATTATAAACTGTTTATACATGAATAGATTACAATCAATTTTCAGGCTTGTCAATCTTTACATGTTGTGCTGATGAGACTAACTGACTAAGAAAGTAACATGAGCAATAGATCATGAGTGACCACCTCTATTCCAAGAGTAGAAATGTAGTTTGACACTCTGACTTGTAAGGCAAAACTAGAAAAGATAAAAGTTCATGTATGCAATATTTTAGTTATTTGATCATATCCACAAGATATCTCAAGTATATGTTGACAAAAGAACGGGTAACAATTATAGTGAAAATGCTTGTAACAGTAACAGATGTATTAATAGCATCGGTCGGCTAGTTCGGTGTCAGAAGTATTAACCATCAAATCCATCCATAAACACTGGATTCTCCTTTTGCTTATATAGAGTATTTCACAAGTACCCAGTTCATAAAAATAGGCATGCCTCCATGGGTTTACATCGTCTGATCATTCACATTTTTAAGTCTAGGGACTTACCAGTTTTTCTCATTTCGGGTACTCAACTATTTCTTGATCAAATTAACGTATCTAGGTCTTTTTTTACCATCAAAAGGAGATTAATTTTTTTAACTACAGAAGCATCACAAAGCAAAGATATGCTTTTTAGACAGTTGTGGACCTACAATTTTCAATTTATTACCATCAAAAACGATGTTTATTTAGCTTTTGAAGCATCACGACACCAAAAAAATCCTTTTTAAACATCCAAAAAGAACATGAATACCTTGAATATTCACACTCATAAAGAAGGTCTGCCTTTTGGTGGCGAAACAAAATTAAAAACCTTAATTCACACACAGACACAAAATTGAGTACCCAAAATGAGAAATTTAATAAAGTTGGAACCTTTTTGAACCATTTACCCTTGATCTTATCCAACAAACTAAATGCTTTCGAAAGTAAGTCTCTAAGTATTATCAGAACTAGATCATATCATTTCAACAAAATGAAATAAAAGCAAATAAAAATCAATTAAAAATACATTAAATCTAGTTACACCATTCATGAACAAGTGTTTAACTAGCACAATCAATTAGAAAGACAAATAATTCTAATTATGAAACAGTATCTGGTCAACATTATTAAGGAGTTAATAAGGTAACAAAATTCAAAATTGATATCAATTTGACATTCATCAAAAGAAATTATAACATTGCAGAAGCAGAACTTGTACATAATTTTAAAACCCTAATTTTTGTTATTGTGTTGACGAGTAAACAGATTTTATTTTTAAAGGAGTTTGTATTCGGACGATGAAAAAGAAAGATGGGAGTAACGGCGTGTATGTGTACTTACCTGAGATAAACGGCGACTGACAGTAAGAGGAGATCGGAGAAACGGTGACGATGAGTAGTTGTAGGGCGCCGTATTACTGAAGCTACACAATTGGTGAATTTTTTTTTTGAAGGTGAGAATCAGTAATGGGCTCAGAGATGATATTTTCTTGTAATGGGCCTGGGCCTGGTCTGTTCTTTCTGTGATTATTTACTTATTTACTTACATATAAAAAATAAAATTAAAATATTAATTAAGTAGGGTGAATTTCATATATATATCTTTGAAAATATTCGAAATTACGTCAACATCCTTATAAAATTTAATATTATGTGAATATCATTTCAAATCTTCAAAAAACACATATATGTCCAAATAAATATTTATAATTCTTTTGTAAGTATCAATTAACAAACATTATATCAATTTTACCCTTGTTTTCAAATTATAATTTACCATCAGCAAGTCTCAAATAATAATTCTTCTCCATCGAAATCGATGAAAACGCAAATTACATATGTATTTGATTATTCCATTTGTTAGTGATACTATCTTCCCTTTCGGTCAAAATAAATTGTTTACAAGTTTGACTTTCAAAGAGGATTCAATATATTTAATTGTTGTTTGACTTAAACATCTCCGATCCTAGACATGTTTACAAGTTTCGATGGATAAAGTATCAATTATCATAATTAAATTTATTTATAATTTATTATCACAATCCTATCTGGATTACTAATTAAATTTATTTATAATATGGTA
Source organism: Gnaphalium uliginosum (assembly GCA_963930675.1). Taxonomy (NCBI): domain Eukaryota; kingdom Viridiplantae; phylum Streptophyta; class Magnoliopsida; order Asterales; family Asteraceae; genus Gnaphalium; species Gnaphalium uliginosum. The sequence continues at coordinate 36,446,493 of OZ005685.1, forward strand.
GTTTGACATTAGAATAAAACAATTATTTTTATTAAATTTTTAAAATCATGTAACCTAACATAGCTTTGGAACCGTAGCTTAATAATTTAATAATATTTTGATTAAAAAATATATTCTAAAGTCATAACTTCTCCTGATCTGAGCCATCAAGTGTGATACGCTAATTCCATGAATAAATTTAAGTATAAATAAATTGATATATATCGAGTTATTGTTGAACACAAGTTCAAGATTCGTTTAGTTTGACTCTTTATATAAGTCTATTATAAAAGACCACGGCTTCAAGAATGATGTTCAATTCTCTTTTATTTTTTCTGAAATTACTAGATTATAATATATATAATAACTATAACTATTTTGTGATTCTTTTTAATGTTTATTTTGTGATTCTTTTTAATGTTTAATGTTCATTTTTGTTCACAGAAAATAGGTGATCAATGCCAGCAGCTTTGCTTCAAGGAACAAGAAATAATTTCAACTTGAAATCTTATTCATAACTTAAGTTACATCGATTGATTGTTTTTTTCTCTTTGTGTTGGCTATTATTGAGTTTTATATGAATAATTGATGATTATCATATACACTTATAATATATTTATGTGATGTATAATGATTGTATTAAGATTGTCATTGGTTTCCTTTCTTATCATACAGAAAAATCAACAGTTAGTCACAATAGGTAGCAACATTTTTTCTTGATTATTTTTGTTTGTATTATGTATTTACATTATTCAATTGATAATACAATTGATATCTAAATTTATTTATTTTTCTAAGAAAGTCGACGTGGATGATCTTCTTTTGACGAACCATAAAATTAAATATTGTAAATTTGAGATTGCTGTACATCGTACGGATTTATCACCAACATATTCAGGGCAAAATCGAGCCCTGTCAAGGAATACACCTGTCAATTCATTCACAGTCTCTATGGTTTGTTTCATAAACAAAAATTCTCGACGAAGCTTGGTCAACTCAGCTTCAGGAGCATAAGCTATCACAAACATATCTTTAAACTCTTTCCAGGACACGTCATTAGCACGTTCCTCTCCCATGGTCTGACGTTGCACATCCCACCATTCTTTTGTTCTTGCTTTCAACAGACTAACACCATACACTACTTTCAATTTATCAGGATACTCAGAAATGGCAAACGCTGCCTCCACTTTAGAGATCCATCGGTAACATTTGATGATATCTGTCTCTGCTTCAAACTCTGGAGGTTTACATGCCACAAAGTCTTTATAACTCACTTTCTTATTTTCTTCTTTCATCTGGTCACTCTTTCCAGATCCCTCTGTATCTCTCTTTTGTAATTCCTCTGCTAGAACATCTCTGACAGTTTCAGTAATTCTCTCCAATAAGTACGGAAGAGACTTCTCTTGTGCCAACGCAATCTCTTCTGTTATAAACTCTTTCATCTCGTCCGTAGTCATAGACGATAGATTCATCACATGCTCTTGTCCAGAGCTCTCAGTATTATGCTCATTGAAATTTCTCCCTTCCATCTATACTCGAAAGGGTTTATCACCAAACCAATTAGAATAGGCTAAAATTCTCATTATAATATAGTCTATTTCTCATTATTCTTTTTAGACTTGAATTCAATCTCTTTAACATCACACAACAGTCTTGGCTCCGTATGAGTTCAGGTAATAATGGTTACGTTGGCCAGACGTAATCGTTATTACATAATACTCCTACTTTACCAAGACCATTACTCAATTAACAATTTTCATCACTTATAAAATTCAATCAAGTATCAGCTCATGACACTTAACACTCCTTAATCATGCTCATTAGACTCATCTCTTGGTCTAAGTTCAAGTACCCCTAATGATGGATACCCGAATCTCTTAAACCAATGCTCTGATACCAACTTGAAACGTCCCAGATTTTTTTTTTTATTATTACAATTCTCAAAAACATTTTATACATCATTAATATAAATATTATTAACATTATCTGACATTATTTGTATCGTTTTCACAAAATATCATATGTTTACAAAGAGCATGATTTTCAAGATCGACTCCTTACTATCTTGACATAGTAAGTCCATCACTAATAGCTCTCGCAACATAATAAACCAGACATACATAAGCACATCGCTTAGTAAGTAAAGAAAAATGCATTCACAGTAATATAATAAACCAGACATCTCATGTCTTTATCATTCAATCATACATTTACTACATTCAACATATACTCAATCGACACAATTGATCACTCAGCAATTGGCCACTCAATTCATACAGCTAGACACAATTGATCACTCATCAATTGGTCACTTAACTCACATATACATGGGTACAATTGATCACTCAGCAACTGGTAATTCGGCTTAATCTCATGGGCACAATTGATCACTCAGCAATTGGCCACTCAGCTCAGATATACGATACTTAACCACACACGTGATCTAATTATCGTTATTTGGTGCAACCTTGTAACACAATTAGTATTAATAAGATCAGACAATTGAATTCTTTCCTTTCCTACTACTTACCTCGAGGACGACGTTCAGATATTTATGACTTGCTACCCGAAATACCTGTCGAAACGTTCATATTAATTAACTATTATTAAATATTAATTAACCTCTGCGACACTACCCCCTAGTGTCGCTACTTATCATGGCGACACTAATATAGTGTCGCTTAATACATTATGGCGACACAACCTGCGACACTAGCTCTTAGTGTTGCTAAAACAATAATTACAACTAACAGTGAAAACCAGCGACACAAGCTGCGACACGAGCTATTAGTGTCGCTATAGCAACAATACTAACTAGCAGTGGAAACTAGCGACACAAATCCTTGTGTCGTTAAAGAAACAATTTTAATTTGCGACACCATCACTGCGACACAAGCCTTGTGTCGCAATGACGAACAGGGCAGCAGTTCATTTCGAATTTTTGCAGGTTTCTGGGTAACTTTTGAATCTCTAATTCAACCTTATCTCCGTTTATGACTTATAACACATAAATTGATCAAAACTCGACCAAAATTTACTTCTTAAAAAACAAACCCTTTTACCCACACACTTTATAAATTCAATACCCATCAACTCATACAATTATCATTTTCAAAATTAACAATAAGATCAGATTCTTACCTGAGATCATTTTTGAAATACAAAGAGACACTTTCAAGGATTAATCTTTAGCTAATCTTGATTTTCTTTTTCCTTTCTCTCTCTAAAAACTCCAAGAACACACACTAGCTCCTCTGTATATTTCTGGAAGGTTTTGGAATGGAAAGTGGGGTTTAACCCCTCTGTTTTACACTTTTAACCCTTGCTAACCGCCATTCCAGCGGTTTATGCGACACTACCATAGTGTCGCAAAGATCACTGTGTCGCTACCTGCGACATTAACCCTTCTGTCGCATAACAGAAAACTTAACTTTTAATTTAGCAAATTCGGGGTGTTACACTAAACGCATAAGGTTATGTGTAAGTGAATGTCTCAAAAGATCATTCATGCTAGCTGTCCACTCAACTAGTTATGTCCAAATGTTTGTTTATCGTTTGCGTTTAAAAAACGTGTACGGCCCGTTGGTGACGTTTTGTAATAATAATTCCCGAAGACATTATTATGTTTTGTTTCGTTATATACTTATAAGAGTATATGTATTGCGTGTATGAGTGGTGTCGTATATAAATATTCGTTGTTACTTGTGGTTACGCGTGCTTAGATCTCACTGTTTTGTGCGACACTTAGAGTTAGTGTCGCAGGTTACTGCGACACTTGAAATGGTTGCGACACTTGATGTGAAAGTTCAAAGGGTTGCGACACTAAGGTAGTGTCGCAAGGTGCGAAACTTGTAATAGTTGCGACAATCGGGATAGTGTCGCAGGTTATTGCGAAACAGTATTTAGTTATAAATGTTGCGACACTTGGCTGAGTGTCGCAGGTTGCGACCCTTGGCTGAGTGTCGCAGGTTGCGACACTCAGGTTCCCCTGCGACACTCAGTGTCTGATGTGGTTTCGTGTTCGGGAACTTGGTCAAACGCGCTCGGTTTGACCCGAAACTTTTACTCGACTCTTAAATATATTTTTAGAACTTATAAAAATTAGAGTTACGTTTTTGTAACACCCCGAAAATTGATGATCTCGCAAAATGGTTTTAGGTTCCAGACAATAGAGTAAGAAGGGAACTAAAATCGTAAGGGTATTGGGTTAGATTAATATATATAAATATATATATACATGAAATCAGGAGAATTCTAAAACATTCCACACCTTTTTAAAAGTGTCCTGCGAACCGAAATTGAGAGCAAATCGAAAACAGTTGCTGGTGGAAATCAAAACTCATCCATAACATCATCATCAGCTTCGTAATTCTATTCCTAAGTGTAAGTAAATTTAGTGTTATTAATGGTTTTTATGAAATTAATCAATTTGCGAATTGATTATGAAATCGAGGTTTAAAAGACGTTATTTGATATATACAAGTTGTTAGAAAACTTGTTGGAATGATAGGAAGTCGACTACGTGAGTTTTGAAGAATTAGAATTCTGGATTTCTGGGTTCTAGTAGCGAACTTCGCAAGGTTGAAGATGAACTCGGTTCGCAGAGCTTGATTGCGAAGCGAAATGAGATGTTATCCTGCGAACTGAAATTCGCGAACTGAACCCTGCGAAGTGAGCTACTCTGCGAAGTGAGCTACTCTGCGAAGTGAGCTCCTCTGCGAAGTGAGCTCCTCTGCGAAGTGAGCTGCTCTGCGAACTGAGATGTTCTGCGAACTGAGATGTTCTGTGATATGATTAAATTAATAGTTGTAAATTGATATTTAATCAGAGTTAATTGAATACGGTCGCCTTGACAGGTATTTCGGATAGCAAGTTGTGAATATCTGAACGTCGCCTTCGAGGTAAGTAGTAGGAAAGTAAAGAGTTTAATTGGTTGATTTTGTTGAACGGCCAATTGCTGAGTAATCAATTGTGCCTAGCTGTATGAGTTGAACGGCCAATTGCTGAGTGATCAATTGTGCCTAGTTGTATGAGTTGAGTGGTCAATTGCTGAGTGATCAATTGTACCCATAAAGGCCAATTGCTGAGTGATCAATTGTGCCTAGTCGCATAAGTTGAATTGCCAATTGCTGAGTGATCAATTGTGCTAAATTATTTGTATGTGATTGTACCTTTCCTGTGCTTACTAAGCAATATGCTTATGTGTTGATTTTTGTGTGTTATAGGTACGTCAAGAGGAATGAAATGTGGGAATCCGGACAAGCGACCCGATGGCTGCTAGTGATGGACTTACTATGGCAAGATAGTAAGAGGAGAGACTCGTAAATCATGCTCGATAATAACGTGTAATATTTTGTAATGATGAAAAGCATGTTTTGTAATAAACAATGTGGTTGTCACTTTATATTAGTATATAAAGTGTTTTGAGAAAATTAAATTGAGTATAAAAAAAAAAAAAATCTGGGGCGTTTTAGTTTTATGGTTAACCCGAAAGTGTCGTTTCTATTTTAACACCAAAACAATCCCCGTGTTCGTTTTATCAGATTTTCAGTCGTGTTCATGGCTCGATTTAACTAGGTAGAAGTCCGAGATAAAATCCAAGAAAATATCAGTTGTTCCCCTATGTCTTGGCTACTTTCAGTAATTTTTTTAGAATTTTTGAGTAAGTCAAAGTATTTTTAATAATTACATTTGTCCTATGAGGTCCAACAATGACCAATCTGGACACATGCACATTGTTTTAAATACTGAGATAAATCTACAAAACTTCAGAGAGTGTAATCATACTATTTTTAAAGCTAACAAAATTTGTGAGATTCAGGCTAAAACCTCATGTCGTTTGGAGTTGTGTAACTCGAGTTATGGACTCGAGAAGTTGGCACAAAAATCTAACCATCAGGTCAGTCCGGCGCAATGTTTTTGTAAATTCGTTTTCGGGTAACAACGGTGTCAAAAAATTACGAAACCACTTGGAAATGAAAGCTAACTTCTTAAACTTAACTTTTGTCTTTTGATTCGTCACTTTTTGTTAAGTTTTGAGTACGAAAAGTCTCTTTGAAGTCGAGTTAAGTTTCTACCCAGCAAGTTGTTGTCATTTTTGTGTTTTCAAAACGTTTTTCGACTTTGTTTTTGGACAAGATCTTGTTAAGTGGACATTATAACATGAAAATAAACATGTTCCAAATAAAATACAAGAGAGGTGAAGTTTCTTACAAAGGAGATGATGAAAACAAGAAGAATGGAAGTCGTGAGCTCGTTTTCTCGCCTTTTCTTGCAAGTCGAAGTGGTGGTGTTATGGTAGTTTGTGGTGGTGATTGTGGTGATTTGTGGTGGTTTGTGGTGATGGTGGTGGCTGCTGGAATTCGCAGGGACAGGAGAGGGAGAGACTGAGAGAGATTGAGTGTTGAAAGTGATTGTGTGTGGGGATGAGAAAGAAGGTATGGGGTTTAAGGAAATGGGGAGGGGGGGGTCTTGGTTATGGGTTTGGGGGGATGGCTGCATTCTTGGGGGCCCCACATGATGTGGGTTGACTAAATTTTGTTCCCCAAGTTTACGTTACGCGCGGTGCTCGTTTACCCGTTCGTTTCGTCGTTCGTTTAAACGTTAAACGTATATTAGTTATGTTTTTCGTTAACGATTTATTCGCGTAATTTTTTATTGAAGTTTTATTTAAATTACTTCATTTTAAGTTATTGAAATATAAATCGAGTTTTGTTTGTTGTCGGGCGCGATTCGCGCGTTTTCGTCGCACACGGTACGTTTTATACAAAACGTACAACATTTAATATATTATCGTAATAATATAAGTTAAATAACGATTATTTAATATAATTGCGTTATTTAAGAAAATGTTTTTCACCAACGTCCGTATTTATAGAATCGGATTCCATCCGATTAAAATCGCGTAATTAATATTAATTACGTACGTGTATATATAAAATATACAAAATGTTACTGTACTTAGCCCTATTTCAAACTAAATACAAGTAATAATGACCTAGCTTAGGTACAAATGACGGCCAAATTTGCCAGGTGTCACAATAATATTTCCTTATTTTTAAGCATTTTGCAAATTATTTATATATGTTACTGATTTCGTTTATATTTGCAAAACGGTGTTTAAATTAAAGAAATAAAGAAAACGAACGAAAACGGGCTAAAAACTGAAGAAAATGAAGAGAAGAATAAGAGACAAGAAGACTAGGCTTAGAAAGAAGATTAAACCCAAAAGATTAAGATATTTGGCCAAGAATAAAGATTAAAATCGGATTTGTGAAGATTGAGCCCAAAGAAGAAGCCCAAGCCCGATGGTGGAATATTCTGGAACCGCGTTTCAACCGGCAATTGAATTATTCAACCGGCGGTCGAACTCAGATTTGGAAGGCGGTCGAGCGCGCGGGTCAAGATCCGGGTTTCGTGGGTAAAAAGCTAACCCAACCGGCGACTGAAATATCCAACCGGCGGTTGGATGCGCGATCTGAAATCTATAAATAGAGGCCATAATCAACCCATAAACAATACACTTTCATATACGAATGAAGTAAACCTTAATCTGTTTCTAGGGTTTAGAAATCGACTGAAGAGGCTATTTTGAGGCTAGGAATCTAGGGTTTGAAGGTTTTCAATCCTAAAGAAGATTTAGTTTGGTTCTTGGGTTTGATTCTTATTCTTTTCTATTTACAATGTGTAATTGCATGTTTTTAGATCTGGTTTTGATTACTTTGAACATGAGCTAATTCTTTAATTGTATTTGCTTAGATGAATGATTATTAGATGAAGGTTTTATGATATGTTTATGTTGTTTTGAGTTATGAATGATTATTGAGTTTATTTGAAAGATCCATATTAATTGTGTGTTATCTAATTGTTACTTAACGTGGTCAAAAGACTTATGCTATAACTTGGGTTTGTATGAGTTGATTGATTATCTGCAATTAAGTAATTTATTGGTTAATTGTGGTTTGAGACTGTAACCGGTAATAGGTTAAGAGAATAACAATTAATATAACCTAATTAATGTGATAAATATTTTATTAATAATTATAAACTTGCGTTAACACGAGTTTGCTGAATGAATCTCAATGATCTGTTGATAGTATTAGTTGAATAAAGTTTAGGTTAATAACACATAGAAGAAATTCTAGTGTATTCAAGAGAATCTACTATTAAGCTAAGGTTTATTAAGATTAGTTAACCTTAACAGGAGACTATCTATATTTGTTAAAATCACCATAATAAATAATCAACAATTCAATAAACATATTTGAAACCTAAATCGAAGAATCACAATTCTAAGTAAATACATGTTTCTCTATCTAATTATCGTTAGTTACTTTTTATCTTTTTAATTGTTTTAAGTTTAAATTGTTTTTAATTAAAATCGTTCGTATAGAACTAAAACGCACCCCTTATTTATTTGTAATTTGTAGTTTAAAGGTTTAATTAATTATTTGATATTACACCGATTCCCTGTGGTTCGACTCGGTCTTACCGAAGCTATACTATAATACGAACATGTATTCTTGCCTGGTTGTGTTTAAGTTAACTTTAGTATTTCTATTCAATTAAAACTTGTTATTTTTAATCACCACTTAACACGCATCAAATAGTATGTACTAAAAATAATTATATTTAACAAATCGCTTAATAATTAGTTTATTTGATTAAATTAATAGGAATAAAATTATATGTTTTAAAATTCCGTGCATCGCACAGGCTTAAAACTATTATATATATATATATATATATATATATATATATATATATATATATATATATATATAAGAGCTAGGTTTAAACGAGAACCACAAAAAGGTACAGAACTGCGAGAACTTTTAAATTACATTATTTTTATAAATGTAAACATAACAAATTACATATAAATGTAATTTAATGTTCATATCATTAACAAAAAAAAAAGTTAAAAAGCACAAAACGTACGTAAAATTATGAACATATGAAATGTTCACATGTGCACAGATCATATGTGCACATGTGAACGAAAAAATAAATTTGATTTTAAAGCTCATTTTGAGGTTTTTTCAAACTATTTTGCTTTGAACCTTGATCTACATCAATGTTCACATGTGATTGACTCATTAAACATGTTAAAATCCCTATAATTTAAAAGTTCTCGCAGTTCTGTACCTTTTTGTAGTTCTCATTTGAACCTTTAGTGTGTGTGTGTGTGTATATATATATATATATATTTAGCATTTGGAAGGACATTCACGTAATAGGATATTGACGTAATAAATGATTTCAAGGATATACATGAAATCCGCCCAATTAATTAATTAATATTAACTTAATAAATTTACTGTTTAGTGTATGGATAAACTCATTTTATAGAGCTTATTTACTTATATTCAATATGAGTTTAGATTTTAGGATTTTGCCAAACATAGCTTTAAGTGCTATGTTTAATTTATGGATGGTTTGTAAAAGGTGGTTATAAAATCAAATTATATTGTTAAAGTTCACTATTTAACAACAATTAGTTGACGGTTTCACGGCGATTGACGATTTTTCTTGGAGGTTGGCGATTATTTGGTGGAAGTTGAGAGTTTAAATATATATATATAGCAAAATTCTACGTTTTATATCTATTTTTTATAAGCTTGGAAATAAATCCAGTTATATTCAGATAAACACTGGTACTTAACAGTTAGACTGTCAATTTGAATTAGACCTAAATCCAAATATTGAAAAATACATCTATTTATTGAATAAGTGGTCCAACAAGCAATCCATTATCACGGGTAAACATCTGGAGTGATTTGTGATCCTTCTTAATAATAAGTTATAGTCATCAACGAGTAGGTTTACTGCGCATTGCAAGGAAAATAAAATAAAAAATATACATTTTTTAATACCTTATTTAATTTTTATTTGTAAAAATATTTGATTTCGTTCTCCTTTTTGTTTATATATATTTCAAAAACAAATATTGCAATCTTCCATACTTCTAGTGATTAATATAACATATGAATGTCTATCAAATTGAATTTATGTCCTTTAGATCTGTATGAATTTATATCAAATATTATTGGATAATATCTTATAGACATTGTTATAGATGTGCTTTTGTGCATATGTAATGTAAGCAATAAAAATGACATCATAACAATCTTTAAAATTCGATGTACTTCGTGGTAAAACTAATATATTGATAATATAAATAACAAATTATACTACTAATGATGATAATAACTTAGATGATTATGTGGCAAATTATAAAGTGATAAAATTCATTATATCATACAACGCGTATGACACTTAATATCAACAAATCTTTAACTTATAAAAATAACACCTAGAGTTAAATAAAACACACGAATATTATATTTTTTTATTATTCCAAATTAAGTGATTAATTAAAAGAGAACAAATTGATTAATCGGATGTTCGAAAATTTATATAAGGTAATTGTATATATATATTTTATACAATTATAAATAAAGTATATTAATCACAAAAATATTTTTAGGTAGTAGAATAAGAAAGTTAAAATTCAACTAAAGTAGTTACACTATAAAAAGTCTATATTATAATTTATAATGTTGAGTATAAGAAAGAAAGAAAAAAAAAGACTATTCATAAATGTTACTATAGTTATTTACAACTTTGTAAACGTAGGAATTGATAATAAGTGAAACAAATGAAAAATCATAATTACAATGACGATTTTAAACTCATGAGATGAGATACCACCATCACAATAATAGAATCAACTTGCTAACAGAGATCGATTGATCAATTTGCAGTGACAATTTACCGATAATAAACGCATTTGTGGTAGGAATTCGATTTGCAATGAAGATTTAGTAGTCTAAATCGTTCAAGCGGATATTAGTTTAGTTTGGAGAAAGAGACGAGTATGTATTATATCTTATATAATACGACATAATTTTGAGTGGTTCTAGACATAATACTACTAATTCTAATTTATATATGTATATTCCAAAACAAAAACATAGAAAAAATATGTTGCAAATTTTGTTAACCTTTTTTTTATTTGTGATATTATTAAATTATATGGAGAAGAAAATCGCACGATCCAAGTATTATTAATCAGTACTAGTGAAATAATTATTGGACAAATTGGTTTAGTGGATGGATACTGTTTTTTATTCAACGAGTTATGTTAATGGACCAGATCGAATCGAACTTGAATCAAAATCTAATCCAAATTGACAGCTCAACTGCCAAGTACTAGCGTCTATAAAAGCCATGACCAGGCCCATTTTCTTGCAAGAATAGTTTGTTTCTGGGCCCAGGCTCATTTGCTTACAAGAAAATCACCAATTGTGTCTACTCATCGTCATCGTTTCTCCGATCTCCCCTTACCGTCAGTCGCCGTTTATCTCCGGTATGTACAAATGAACGCCGTTACTTCCATCTCTATTTCTCATCAAACTCCGTTGAAATTTAATCCTGTTACAAAGTTAGGGCTTTTAATTTATGTACAGTTCCTGCTTCTACAATGTTGTAATTTCTTTTGATGTAGGTCAAATTGATGTCCATTTTGAATTTTGATCCCTAATTAACTCTTTTGTTATGTTATCCTATATATTGTTTCATAGTTTAATTTATTTGTTTTTTATAATGAATTGTGCTACTCAAAAACTAGTTTACCCTAGAGTTTCATTGATTTGTATTCGACCCACAATTATTGAGATCATAACAATTTTCGGCCTTCACTTTTGGTTTCTTCAATTTGTATTTTTAGGTTTTTTTTTTTATGTTAGTATTTTGTAACAGTTCCGACTGATGTGAAGTGTGGTCAAATGAAACTGCTAACCAACTTGTTCATATAGTAATAATTGTTAAAATGTTTGATTTGATTTGATATGATCTGTTTCTATTTTTTAATTTTTCTCAACGATTTTGAACTAAACATGTTGAAGTTGGAGGTACCTGTTTGATATCCGAAATCAAAATGTGTTGATAGCCACAAGGGACTTTGTATCCCAACCATTTTATTCAACGTTAAATCGTCATACTGTAATTTAAACTTGAAACTTATGTCATTAAGAACACTGAGGAAATAGTCTGTTTTGATTGTGAAACAGATCCATTTAGAACCAGTGGCCGATTTATTTGGAAGTCAGGGTATGCACGTGCATACCCTGTGAAGAGTCTCACTAGTGCAAAAAAAGTTATGTTTCATCAACTTTTTGAAATTTTAACACTAATTGCATACCCTACACAAATGTCGTGCATACCCACTTTACAAGAATTTGATAAAAAGCTCATGTCCAATTGTAATTGAGGAAAATTAATAGATAAAATCTAGCTTTATCACCACTAGCCAAGTCCATTTCTATGTTGGTAGTTCTTCATTCCCCTCAATTTTCATTCAAAATTTTGCAAACTTCATGTTCATCTTGCACCGTATTATTCACTAAATCACCGTTTCGATAGCCATCTCAGACTCTCACAGTCCTTCTCCATCATCAGCCGCTAGCTGCGTTGTTATTAGGCTCTCATTGCAAATTATGCCGTTGCCACTTGGACCTCGTGGTCTCACTCGATTCTCTCTCTTATAAAGTATACATTGTTGCAATTCTTTAAACCCCTTAATATATTTAGTTTCTGAGTTTCTTTGTAAACTTTTATTTAGGATTTGTACGTAGTTATTTTTCTTTATATCATTGTAGTCGAGAATTACATCACGGTGTATAACATTTCAGTTTTAAGAATGATTCTAAACAGATAACGAAGAAATTAACATGCTAAATGAGTCGAAAAGCTGACCCGGAAACCCGACCCGAGAACTTAGCCCGAGTAATCAATTATCTTGAGTAGCAAAAATTTTATATTAAGTTTGTGCATACCCGATAGCAAATTCCTAGATCCGCCACTGTTTAGAACCATTCAGGCCTTGGAATTATTCAGTGCTAAACCATTTATTTCTATCAAACAGCCCTACCGTAACCTTTTGTTGCGTATCAATTGTTGAACAATACTGTTGTTGATACCAGAAACTGAAGCACCTCGAAGCTACTTTTGCAGATATAAAGCTATGTCATTTACAAAAGGTGACTTGCTTACTAAAACAAGAAAGCTAGTAAATGGCTTGGCCAAGGTGAGACCTGTTTGGCTTAAAGCTATGGAAAAGTATGTACTCTGTTTCTCTATGTCGTTATCTATATTTATTTCCGTTAACTCTCCAGCTTCTCAGTCAAGTAATGTTTTTGTGAATAATAGATTCTTTCAGAGGTGGTTTATAATTGGTTGTCACCTTAGTCATTATATGATCTCTATATGGAGTATCATATATTCATATGTTCAAAAGAACTAAATGCTCTACATATATGAAAGAGTGTAAATGTATCACTAGTAATTTACTGGACCATGATCTGATTTGATTTTGTAGGTCTCCACCCGCGGTCTTTCCTCGAGCAGAAAAGAAAGTTGAGCGGATCTGTCTTCCCGAGGATGTTTATATCAATAAGTTCTATAAGAAGCACCCTGAATCATTGCATGAAGATCCTATCAAGTACTTATTAAATCATATATGTTCTATTTTCTGGAGTCTTAAATTCTAATTACTGTGTTTTATTTCTCGTTTTCTAACTCCAGCTTGTTTTACTAATTGACAAAAGAATTTGTGATTTTGAGCCAACCCCATCACGTATATTTGGTTGCCGAGTGCTGGAGTTGAAGGAGCTAGGTGTCAGTGAAGGGGATGCTATAGATGTGGCAGATGTAAGTATCTAAAAACTGAAACCTTCTTAAGTCAAGTGCTTTAAGAGAATGTTGTAGAGGTGGCAAGTTTGACCCATATACTTATGAATGCATCAATTTGGGCTGTGTTTTATCTCCATTGGGTCAAAGGTAAAAATCAGCTGAAAGGGTAACATGTTAAACAGGGGGAAAATCGCTAAATATTTTAATGCAAACATCTACATAAATTGTTTTATTCAAATATTTATATTATTGTTGTCATATGTTTTTGTGTTCGTATCTAACTCGTTGATCATTTATAAGAAGTAAATGGACACCAAGTGTTTGCAGTTAACCCAAACATACTAAAAAACGGGCCTTTTCTACCCAAATATGTTTTGACCTATTACCCAATCCCCTTGACCAGCCCATCTTGCCACCTCTAGACCGTAGAACTTCTTATTGGATGTTCATATATATCAACGACGTCTATCATTACAGACGGAGTATCGGCTACAGAAAAAGGGGAAAAAGAAGGCATACAAAAGATTGAAAGAAATTGCACGACTGAGAGGAACAAAACCCCCTCCAAACCCATATCCTAGTGCTTTAAAGCAGATACAAGCTGAAGAGAAGAAATACGTCCATGACCGTTTCTTCAATCCGAGAATCCTAGAAATTGTTGACAAGCTCAAAGAGCAGCAGGCTGCTGAGATGCAGGATAGAGGCAGAGCCGGTGGCATGTGATTTCCATATTCTAGCATTACTTTATAGTTTCAGGCTTCAAAACATTGGCTTTGTTATTTTATGCATTGAGATCTCGATCACACCAACTTTTTTCCGGTAACGATTAGCTGCAATAAACACCGAGTTGACCAATATCCTAGTTCCAGTTTTCATTCAATTAATTTTAAGAAGAGTTCAAAATCGTTGGTATTCGACACCAATCTTCAATTGAGATTATTCAAATTATAGTTCAAACCTTTCACCTGACTCAAATTCGCAATTTAAAAAAAAAAACTCAATTCATTTATTCAATCATTAATCAATCAGTTTCAATCATACGGAGGTGCAGGTGGATCGTATCATGCATGAACATACAAGTACCGTTAATTTTTATGAGAATAATATAAGTACCGTTATTTAAGACTAAAAGAATTAAAATTATTTAATGTTTAATCACTGACTCTCTCACATGCACATAAATAACACATATGCTACACTAACATTAAGCAAGTTTGCATAATATCAACATTACGATTTATTTTCCCTTATTTTTATTTGTCAAAACTCTACACTACAACCATAGTTTCTTCTATAAGAAGAGACAAAAAGAGACAAAAAGTAAAGACCAATTAATGGATAAAGATCCTCTCATGTTGAACTTGAATACGAGAAAGATTACAGATCCCATAGTTAAATTAATAATGATTTTTATTTTTATTTTTTATTGTTATTGTTATACTTATGTGTGGGAGAGAATATGACTCTCAATCTTCAAGTTAAACATGGTCAATTTTTGTGTGTGCGGAAAACGAAGATATATTAAATAAATGATTTTGCTTAAGACTATATTTAAGATTTAAATTTGTGTAAAATTTGGTGGTAAATTAAATTTGTTAGGAACAGTTATTATCACTTTTTCTTAAAAAAAATGACATCTTCAACTTTGTTGAAAATGATAGAAAGTTAGAAACCATATAAGGCCTAAAACTACTGCGCACAAATATGTTACATCTAAAAACACATGATCAATTTAAACGTCATCTCTATCATTGATTAATAGCATGCCACTATGCCAAGTTTGTCTTCATGGTGGGCCACTCAACTGCATTCAAATTAAAGTTTCTGGGCACAAACTGTGGAATTATTCAAAGAGATGCTTATATATCTTCAATCTATTTTAGGAACAAATTAATTCAAATCAACTTACTTGGCTAAATAATATCAGCATGGATTCATATGATTATTCATCTGAGAGATGTGATGCTACTCTTGTGACGAGATAGTTGAATTGTCCCACTCTTGTGACGTGCAACGGGGATTAGAAAAAAAAAAATTTAGGTATAGCGAACCTATGGTGTGGATTGGGATCTACATCGCAATTGCATCATCAATTTGCATCTTCGCCATTTCTGAAAGGGTTTATTGTCTGGTTACGCGCTCAACTTTACATTTATTACTATTGTATCCTCTCAACTTTCGTACCTTCTATTACATGAGGTAAACCTTCTAAAAACTCTATTGTGTGATATGAGCTTTTCTAATAAAGTTTTTAGAATGTCTAATTTATGTCATATTATTTAGAGTTTTTAAAAAGTTCAACTCATATAACAGATAGTATGAAAGTTGAGAGCATACAATAGAGTTTTTTGAAGGTTCACCTCATACAATAGAGAGTACGAAAGTTAGAAGCATACAATAGTAATAAGTGTAAAGTTGAACGCATAACCAAACAATAATCCCTTTTCGAAATAGAAACATCCATCACAGTTACAACTGTCGCTGTGAAACTGCAGGGTGGATCTAAGTAGTGACATGCCAAATCACATCGAGCAAGCAGCCAAGTTAGGAAGTTTGGCTTTTATGTGCACCATCATGGCTAACTTAATTGCCTCTTTGGCGTCTATGGACAACAAGACACTTATTGCAAATGTCATAGGTTTGTCCATTCTTGTTATCACCATGATTGTGAATATTATCATTAAGATAAAAATTGGTGTTATCAAGCATATCAATTTCAAATTATTTAGCGGCTTTAGTTCCATTGACTGCGTAGTATTCGCATCATCTATATAGCTATGATCCTCTTGTTACTAATAATAATGATATCTTCACCTCTAACAATTCCAACCTCAAAGGAAATTTTAGAATTCAAGTATCAAGCCACAAACAGAACATCTTTAACTGATCAAACTCGACAACATAGCCAAATGCCTACGATTGAGAAACTAAGGCAACATGTGAGAAGGAATTGGGTCATGGCAGAAACTGAAAGTCCTCAGTTTGTGATGGCTACTAATCTATTATCTACTGCTTCTGGAGTCGTTTGTGTATTGGTTTTAGTCATGAACTTGCTTGTGGTGCTTGAACTTGCATTTCACCAAGGAGAAGAAAACGTATATGGATCACCGTACAAGTGGTCAATAAATTTCATTCTCATAACACAGTCTATTGGGGTCTTGGTGGGTACTATTGCTCCAGTGTTTAGGTGTTTTACGGTTTTGAGCTTCAAGTTGGTCACTAAATGGGACATGAATCATTTGATGATTTTTACGGTGGAGAAGTATTGGGTTCAAAAGTTGTATGAGCGGAAACAAAATCAGACACCTTATCTATCAAGTAGTCGTAGATCAAGATCTCTCATCTATAATTCCAAGAATATCATTCTAAGCCTTTGCATAAGATTTCAAAAGGTAATTGTGATATCGTGCAAATTGATACGGTTCATCGCGATAATCATTTTTAAGTTTTGTTGTATATCATTGGAACTTGGAAGTCAATCGAGGTGAGGTTGCTTCCTACACCCATCGCCTCAAGAACTGACGATATAAATGTAGAACTTAGCCCTTACGTTTTGCAAGTTCACGGTGAGATGGAGCTTGCTGAAAAAACAGTGAAGGGCATTTAAAACTCTATGGATTTCTTCATCTTAATGGCTAAGGGGGAACAAAACAACAATCTTCTAAAGCTTCGGAGCTTATCAGTAGTAACATTAACTTGCATCGCTATTGCTCTCCCTAATATACGTAAGGACGTGTTTGAAAGCTTGGTCAAAAGTGTCGGAGAAGGTCTTTCATACACCCACCTTGTGGAAGAAAGTCTCAATATAGAAAGTGAATATGTAAATACTCGAAAAGCCACTATGACCGTATGGCTGAGGACTTGAGGTCGAAAACAATTGCAAGTGGTTAAAGAATACTTTAGCAAAAGATAAAGGGAAAACAGCAAGTGAGATTCTTAAATGGTTTGCTGAGAAAGCTAAGAAATTGTGACAGACATGAAGGAAAGTATCAATCATGAAATGGTGGAGAACACCCCTAAGAAGTTGATTGCTGCAAATTCAATGTACCGAATTGGACGAACAATCTTGCTTAGAGATGAAAGCAACTCAGAACCTATTAGCGAAGAACAGTTGTTTGACCTGTTAAATGGAATTATTGCAGAAATACCGCAAGTCATAACAAAGAAATGAGATGAAAGTGTCAAATTTGCAGCAAAGTTTCTTGGTAAGACTACAAAGATATTACAAAGACTAGAGGCATATGAACTACCAAGCATGGATCCTGAGAAGGTGACATATCTTCATGAGTGGCGTCTTTATCTAAAGCAATCAATCCCCTAAAGTAATTTCTCCAGCTTCTTATGTGGATCAGGCCATTTAGTCGTCTGACGTTGTCTTTACTAGAATTCTATCAATGTTTTATATATATACCGTGCATAAGAGAATATATATATCATGAATGGATGTTTTTGGCCCCCCAACTTTAGTGTTCAAGCTCCGTCGCTGTTTGCACCTTTTTAAAAGGTAATGTACAGCTACGCGGATTGTCATTTATTGACAAGTCTCGTGTATCAAACATCAAATGTCGTCACTTTCATGTTTACCGGATAATGTTCACTGAAGAAGTAGTCATATTTAATCACTTACCCATCATTATGCGCCATCTTCACTTTTAGCAATCTATGCGTTAAAACTCCTTTACACCAGAATCAAGCTAACTTGTTAATTTCATCAATTTCATCATCTAATAATGTTTATTTCTTGTTAAAAGCTGTTATCTACCTTTAGTTCAAGAAAACTCAAAATGAACCTCTTATTGCATTTAAAGGAAAGCCTCCAGTGAGATTCATGACAAAATATAGGTGCTTCCCCAAAAGGGCTAGGTGTTGATCCATGACTTAGGATTATAATCCATTTCATCAATTTCACGATGGATTTGAAGTCGATGAAAATTTTGAATTATATGTTGTTCATTTTCTAATTTTACCATGTTTTCCATCAGTGGGTTCTCGGTCAAGTTCAGTTCAATTAAGAACACTTTAAGATCATTTGAACCAACATTTCCAGATCATTTAGCGTGCTATTGATGAAACAACCAAGCATACCACTGCCTCACTAATAAACTCATGTATAAGCAGAAGACATCCTATTCTTGTAATGCAAATCTTCATAAATAATTTCAACATAAACATAAATTTCGAGACTTCAACAGTAGTTCAAGAAGAAAAAGGCTCGTCCATCCAAACTCAACATATCACGAAAATTTATCTTCCATAACTTGGAAGGTCTAAACATCACATAGGTTTTCTAATCTTGCTTCTGACTTGGCCTTAAACAGGTACCGGCATCGCCATAGGCAAGGGCTCATCAGTAACGACAAGCGGCGGCCTATATTCCTCCACTTCTTTAGGTGGGAGTGCAACAACATCATCCTTGGGCATGTGAATAACAACATTGTCAGGTAACGGAGTCTTGGGGCCAAGTTTGCCCGTAGGGTCCCAGTCGAGCATGATCTTAACCTTGATACCAAGAACACCCTGTACACAGATTTTAAAATTTTGGTTATCAAATTGTATAAATGATGATATCAGTATTGGCATAAATGTCAGAGATGTGTTCTTTTTGCATCTTGTCATCAAGTTTGGAAAAAGATATCCTCAAGTGACAACAAAAGAGATTAAAAATTCAAGCATGTTGTTGGATATTAAGGGCGACAAGATGGTCAGGCAGGTTGCATAATGGGTGTCAGTTTTCAGTACAGCTTGGAACAGGGTGGGGCTGGGGTGGGGAATGGGGATCACTTAATAACACTTATTCTGCATTTTTAAAACATTTGTCATAAAAAATGGGCATGAAATATAATCACTAAAACAAATCATACAGTTGACTACCAACCAGTTTGAATTGGTCTCCTACTTCCCTTATAGCTACATTTGTAATTTGACAGGTTTGAGATAAAACGCAACCGAAATTAGCCCATTCATGAGTGAATTGGAAACAATTGTCACCTCTTGCGAAAAACAGAAAAAAACAGAGAACATATGTGTATACCTGTCTAAGAAGCACGTGTCTCACAGCAGAGTCAATGTACTCCTTGACGGGTTGTCCAGATGATACCATGTACCCATCCTTGAACTTCATTGATTTAGCACGCTGGGCTCTAAGCTTTCCACTAACAATCACCTGAAAGGGATGAACACCGCTAAGAACAGCAGCAGCCTGCTGTATGGAACAAAAGATAAAGCATGTATATACATACCTCACACCCTTTAGCTCCATTCTCCATAACAAATCTCAAAACACCATAGCAAGCCCTAAAAACAGTCAAACAGAATATCAGTTCATATAATCTTTTTCAAACACGATGTAGACTAAATTTATAAAGTAAAATGAATCAGAAAAGGATGAAACTTTTACAAGAAACATTAAAAATGAATGTATTTGTTTAACCGAATGTAACCAAGAATATCTAATTTTGAACAACTTGGATAAAAAGAAATTTGCATAGCTTCAAAAGTTTATATTAGAAAATCACAAACAAAATAGGTAACAATTAACTTCAACTATGATCATCTGCAACAGATTTAATTCTGTTTACGCTTAATACTAAAAAATTGAATATCAGCTCTTCGTTAACTAAAGATATATTCAATATAAACAAATGCCCTTCAGCCAGCTATATACCATTTTACTGTAACTACTAGAACAAGAAAATTAAAATGACACCATAATATTTGAAACGAATAGGAATAAACATCTACACACCTGCGGACAGCAAGCCCTCCAAGAAGCTTGTATCGCAAAGACTCAGCCTGGGCAATGGCACAAAGCCCTCTGTTGTTAACCCTCTCAGCATAAAGCTCCACACTGTTTTCGGGGAACTTAAATCTCTTCTGAACAAGAGATGTCAACTCCCGTATCCTCCTTCCCTTCTCACCTGATAAATCAATTTCGATACACAAAATAAACATGGAATTAGCATGCTAATTGTAATACTATCTTAAGTTAATAATCAATAATAAAAAATTTACAAATAAAAATTCAACATACAAACAGTCACGGTGTTAGCATGCTTAAGTTAACAATCAGTAATAAAAAGTTCACAAAAAAGCAAAGATTGCATTTACCAAGTTAAGCTAAAATACTGACATCTTAACCACAATGGCAATTGTGTAAATTACTACTATGTACATCTAACTGTGTAAAATTCATGGATTGCTAAACTAATGACACAATTGATATAATAAATCTATGGAAATCATATTAATATACATCATCGCATACAATCGCATACACAAAACCACGTCATGTAACCCTAACCTAACTTCCTAGCAACAAATTCACTATAACTATTACATCAAAATCAACTCAATTAAAATTATACCTAAAACATTCTGTGTACGTGTAGCTCTGATGATGATTTCCGTACGCATAGGCGTAACCCTAACTTCAACACCAGAGTAACCGTCTTCCGCCAATTCTCTGGTAAGAACTTCGTTCAATTCGGCGAAAAACACACCGTCAGCTACAAACTGACACATAAATAACAGATTATATTAAGATCTATGAAAAAATGAAGTTGTGAGAGTGATTAATTGATGAAATTAACCTTTCGTTTCTTGCTCAATTGAGTCGCCATGATTGCAGGGAGTGAATTAGTGATTAACGGTGCCCACAACTGCTCCTGCTGCTGCTAGCGAAATCTATACGGAATGTAAATTATACTGATAGCTATCAAATTAGGGTTTGTAAAATGCCTATAGCAGGATAAGTTTGAGGCCCAAATTAAAGTGGGCTAATGAAGCCCATTTAACTTTCCGTACAAGGTGCCAAGTTTGAAGCCCAAATTTTGTTGTGTGGTAGTGACCTCCAAACACAACAAACTATATTGAAATTCATTTAACGTTTATTTATTTTGTTATAGTAATTTTTTTCTATTTGTATTAGATTATAATCCGTAAAATTTATCTACTGCTTCATGATTTAAATACAACGATTTATATTATAATTTTATTATAGTGAGTTTGAGTCAACATTTTTTTGCGAATAACATAACTAAAATGTTTTTAATTGAAAGAGATATATTTACTTATTGATAGTTTAGAGATACATTATTACAAAAAGATAGATATTGAAATACGATCAACTTGATGTGCCACATCCCAACAATCATTATATAGAAACTATAAAGTTTGCAAGTCATCGTCATCTTCAATAATAGCAAGTGTTTCATACTCACCATCATTCCATCTAATTATATTATAAAACTAATGCATTACACATGATATGATCATTCAAAAAACTTGCCAAGTAATACATATTCAATTAAGTGACAATGATATGATTATCAAGGAATGTGGTCCATCAAAGTACTCCAATCCATTTGTTATTCTTTCAAACTAACTATAATAGTGGAAACATACGTTGATCATCATAGTAGGTTGACTCAAATTTCTTGTAAAACATACAGTTATGTTAGTTAACAATTAAGAAGAAAAGATACATTCATGTTCCAAAAGATGCAATATAAAAAAGTATCTAACTTAAATAATGGTCAAGTAAATAATTGTTGAGTAGATTTACACAGAGTAATACAATTTACAGTTGAATTACAATATAGGAGTATATAGGTGATGCAATCACTCACCTGATAATCAATCAAAGATTTTTAAGTATAAATAGTTGACACATGATAACTACCGGCATAATATGTGATATTCTCATCATATACACCAAATTTCTCAAAAAACCAAACTCACATCCATTATGTTTTTTTGAAAATAACAATTAGTTCTCCCGAAATAACAATTTGCAAATCCATTTATAATTAGGTGGTGGAATAATGAGTAATACCTAAGCAAGAATGTTTTGACGAGTGTTCTAAGTATTCATATACCAGCAACAACTATTTTCTTTCAATACAGCATCTATAAAGCATAAGACGTTTTGGATATTATAATGCATATATCATGCCTATTGCACTGATAAATTCACGGTTCCTTCACCAATAGTTTAAAAAAATAATATTGTTATAATAATTACAACTCATAAATAGAAATAAACTAAAAATAACATGTTTATAGTTATAATAATTACCGTAATGTGGTATAAAGCATCCTTCATCAATCTTATTAGCAGGATGTCGCACCCCCAAATTTGATGTGCAGCGGAAGTCGGGTCGGGGCGCGACTAATCATGGATCATTACACAAGTTATAACAAACGACCTCTAAATGAGACGTTTAGAAATACATTTCATAAAATATGTTGTTCACAAAAATACATGTTTGTTCTATTCGCGAGTTCGCATAAAAGACTAGAGATCTTAGTACATAACTACCAATACAAAAATAGTAATGCAGGAAAATCTCTCTGTTTGTTTGTAAAGCATGCGACTCGAGCTAGAGTTCCCTGTAGGCCATCCTACTGTGCCTGCGAACCTGAGATTACATACTAAAATGGTCAACATAATGTTGGTGAGTTCATAGGTTTGAAACAGTTTATCAAAAGTTGGTAATAATCACAAGATTTAATCAGTGTTGCACGAATGCAAAATAAGTGTATACTATTGCCATGAGTCTCACAGTTCGACGCCTGGTTTGTGCCTCGGGCAGGTGCATAATCCAATACACCCGTAACAGTCAAATATTAATGCGTCCGTGGGTCGGCTAGAGCGACTAGCCCGGACGGGGATATCAATCCCCGATAGATCTATCCAATAATACTCGCGCTTATACAATTAACGAACCATGATAAAGTGAAGACTTTTAGTGGATTAAAGGTCTCATGCAATCCGTATAAGAGTTGTTTCAGTTACTTGTGATTATAAAACAGTGTATGTAATCTCACCCCATAGTATAAAACAGTAAAAGTGGGGCTATGAGACTCACCTGAGTCTTGAAACCAGTTATATCAAAGAGTGGGTGTTCGTGTCCCAAACTACAATCTTCTAGCGCCCTAAACGCATAAGATTGTAGGTAAGTGGGGGGTTAATGTCCACTTATGTATGCAAGTGGAGGGTTAATGTCCACTTGTACTAGTTGTCCATTCAACTAGTTATGTCCAAAGTTTGTTTATCGTTTGTGTTTAGAAAACATGTACGGCCCGTTGGTGACGTTTTGTAATAATAATTCTTAAAGACATTATTATTATGTTTGTTTCGTTGTATACTTATAACAGTATATGTATTATATGTGTAAGTTATATCGTATGAAGTATAGTTGTCGTTACGCGAATTCGATGCTCGTTGGTCAGTTCGTACAGTCTCAAAACGCAAGTCAGAGGGTCAACTTGCAGGTCAAAAGTCAACTCGTAAGTCTCAGTTCGCAGGTCAAAAAGTCAACTCGCAAGTCTCAGTTCGCAGGTCAAAAGTCAACTCGCAAGTCTCAGTTCGCAGGTCAAAAAGTCAATTCGCAAGTCTCAGTTCGCGGTCAAAAAGTCAACTCTCAAAATCTCACTTCGCAGGTTTTCCAGAAAAATCATACATTTTGTCCACGCGATTTAGTTAAGTAACTGTCCGAATTAAATTTCAAAAAAATTCATGGTTACTCTACTATGTCTTAGTTATTTTCAGTAATTTTTTTTGAATTTTTGAGCAAGTCTAAGTGTTTTTAATAATTCCATCTATCATCTGAGGTCCAAAATCGACCAATCTGGACACATGTTCAAAGATCGAATTACTGAGCAAAATCTACCCATTTTCAAAGAAAGTTATCTAAACGACATTTGTACCTAACAAAATCTGTGAGATTTTGGCGGTGGTTTCAAGTTATTTGGAGGTGTATTTCTCGAGTTATGGACTCGAGAATTTGAGTCAAAAACCTGTCACCCGTAAAAGTTTGGCGACACATTTTTGTAAAATCATTTTCGGGTATCAAAGGTGTCAAAAAATTATGAAATCACTTGGAGGTGAAAGCTAACTCTTTAAACTTAATTTTTGTCTTTTGATTCGTCCATTTTGATTAAGTTTTGAGCACGAAACTTTCCCTTGAAGTTGGGCCAAGTTTCTGCCCAGAAACTGTTAGTGTTTTTATGTTTTCAAAAACGATTTTCGACTTTGTTTTTGGACATAATCTTGTTATATGGACTTTATAACATGTTTATATGTGTGTTTCAAGTAATATAAAAGAGGGATAGAGTTTCTTACAAAGAAGTTGATGAAAGCACGAAGAATGAAGGTCGAAAGCTCATTTTCTTGCTTTTTCTTGCAAACCGAAAGAGATGATGCTATGGTGGTTTATGGTGATGCTCTTGGTGGTTTGTGGTGGTGATTTGGGAGGGCTTGGGGGCTGGAAAAATCGCAGAGATCAAAAGGGGAGAAAGAGGGAATGTTGAGAGAAAATGTTAGAGTGTGAAAGTGAGTTTGTGTTTGAGTGTGGAAAAGAGAGTATGGGAGGGGTATTATTGTATGGTGGGGATGTTGGGTGTGGGGGCCGTCCGGGGGGCCCACTTGGGATGTGTGTGTGTCAAATTTTTTCTCTCTCCAAGTTTACGTTACGCGTGGTGCCCGTTTACCCGTTCGTTTCGTCGTTCGTTTAAACGTTAAACGTTTATTTTTTTAGTTTTTCGTTAACGAATTATTCGCGTAGATTTTGATTGGAGTTTTATTTAAAATATTTCATTTTAAGTTATTGAAATATACTTCGGGCTTCGTTCGGTTGACGGGCGCGACTCGCGCGTTTTTGTCGCGTACGGTACGTTTTATACTAAACGTAAAATGTAAAAGGTATTATCGAAAATAATATAAGTTAAGTAACGATTATTTATTATAATTACGTTATTTAATAAAATTGTTTTTCACCAAAGTCCGTATTATTGTGTCGGATTCCATCCGATCGAATTTGCGTAATTAAAATTAGTTACGTACAGGGGTATATATATAACAATATACATAATGTCACTGTACTTAGTCCTATTTCACACTAAATACAAGTAATAATGACCTATCTTAGGTACAAATGGTGGCCTAATTTACCGGGTGTCACACAGGATCAAAGGTATGAGTATCTGATTTGATTTTTCGCGGACCAAAATAATGTGTCTGTAGTTCAAGTGCCCGCAACTTTACGAAAAGGGTGGTGATTTGAATCAACTTGAATCCCACAATACCGTTTGAAAATGAAAACATACAATAGCTTGAGATGACACTTTTAACCATTTATTATGAACTAATCAAGTTGGGTTATGTTTATACAAATTAAAAAAAAAATCACCTGAAAAGGAGACGGATCAAACATGTTAACAGTCGCCCAAATTCATTAAGGGGTTAATATCATATATACCCTCATTAAACGTCAAAATAACATATATCCCATCTAAAACTCTAATTACACACATCTTCAATTTAAACCATTTGTTTTCTCACGTTTCTCCACTTTCTTAATTTAATCCTAATAAACACCTAAAATATTATTAAAATTAAAAGTTTTAGACCATTTTATCCTTACTCCTTCTCACCTACAAAGAGACAAAGAGTTACATAAAGCAACAATGTTTATTTCAGTTTATCCAAATGTATTAATACACAAGTTATTAAAGAATAACATTTAACATATAGCTACCGACTTAGTAGCCGATTTCTTTAATATAGCTGCTGCATTTATGTCCCCGTTGCCATATGTATTTAAACAAACTATTCTGTAACACTCTTTTTACGTACACAATGCTATTTAACCATATCAACACGAGTCTCATTCTCACCCATTACCCATTTATTATTTGCACTTGTCACATTGAACTCCAATTTGAGTTGAAACCCGGTGTTTCACTCGGAAATAATTTTCGTGGAGTCAACGGTGTTTCTTTTAGGTTTTATATAATAGGAGGTTGGTTATTATATGATGAGAAATATTATTAGGCTAAGAAAACGGACGAAAGAATTTGGAAGGAGAAATAGTAAGGGTAAAATATTAAAATGGGCTATAATTTTCAATTTAAGATTTATAAAGTGTTTATTATTATTAAATTAAAAGAAGGGGTAAATGTGAGAGGTAACATCGCCACTAATACATTTGTCTCAAAATATAAATGTGACTACCTAAATTTCAACCGTCAAGATAACTGCAACCTAAACTAAGACTTTTGTCTTCAAAGGAGTGCATTTTATGTATAGGGATTGGGTCCTATATGATTTTGGCCAGGGAGTTAAGTCTTAGATGTAATCATATATACATGAAGTGTTTATGTTTATTGGCGAGTTAAGTCTTAGATGTAAAGGATTTAGGTTTTCAATGTTATCGTCAAATATTTATGCGTTGTAACAATATTGATAGGTCAGTAAACTCAGGTCCTAAATACAAAGTAAGTTAGGAAGATGATAATAATGTTTTAAGTTATTTTTAAATCATGACATTAAGGTTTCATCTCTGCTAGACTGAAAAAAATGGCGTATCAGTTGTCGTGCTAGTGGTGCAGTTAATGCTTCACTAAATGTTAGTAGAATATATACGGGTATGCTTAGTAATAATTAGTTAGCGTTGAAACTTATAGATGTAGCTGTGACTGAGGTTTGTGGTTAGAGTTAGAGAAGCCCTTAAGGCCTTCTATAAGCTAGTTGAAAAGGACTTGTGTTTTCGAAATGTCTCACTTAATTTGATTAGTCAAACAAGAATTATATTTTTTTTACAAAAGTTTGAGCTTATAAAATATAAAAGTTCTAGCCCTAGAAGCCTCAAAAATAAAGTTAAGGCTTGTTAGAAATATTAGCAATATTTTAGGGTGGTAATATGTAACTTAATTGTTTGGATTAGATTAAAACTAGGATTATGTTTGCTTGGAGTATAAGGCAATCAAAGTCTTTACTTATTAGACTATGACAATAATTCATACCCCCTCATCTGTATAAAAGGAGGTGAGGAGGATGTTAGTTGGTAGATTCTTCTTTGTACTCATTCGTGAATCTTTGGTTAATAAAAGATGTAGACGTTTGAGGGCATATCGCGTGTGTGTTCTTATGTCGATTTAATTCTTGTTCTTATTGTCGATTTGGTGTTGCTTTGTGTGTTGGACGTTTTTATCCAACAAGTGGTATCAGAGCCACTTGTGTGTGATATGAAAATGTTTTTGTGATACATTGGTGGATGGGTCGGGACACCGACTAACGACTATCGACTACAGATATGCAGGAACCGATATAGTGTTTATACACTACTATATACTTGGTTATATCACGACACCGATCGACCAGTCATGCAAACTGCAAGGATTATTGTTCAGACACTAATTACTTGGTACGATACAATATAGTAGTGTATAAACACTATACCGGTTGCATGACTGGTCGGTGTCGTGACATAACCAAGTATATAGTAGTGTATAAACACTATACCGGTTCCTGCATATTTGTGGTCGATAGTCGTTAGTCGGTGTCCCGACCAATCCACCAATGTATCACATAAAAATTTTTCATATACATGTCCAAATCATGCATGAATAATATAATTTCTAGATGCTAAACATGCTATTGATGTGTACCGATGGATTTAGTTTATGCGAAATCGAACGTACGCATTCCATTTTTGAATGTGGAAGCTGTTTGTAATCCCAACAATCCTTCTGAAGATTTAAAATTTGTGTAAAAATCAAATCTGCTATAGGCCCCCTAGATATGATCTCCTAACTATACAAGTTTAGGTGAAGTTGAACGCTAACAATCCACCTTCTCATTTTCATTTTTTTAAAATGAAAATAAGAGAGCTTCATTATAAACACGACAATAAAAAAAGGGTGACTAAACATCAAAATGCACAACCCCGTCTAGCTGCAATTTTGAGGTTAGCCTTAAGACGTAGTTCAGTTGGTTCTGAAGGGGAAGATTTTGCAAAAAAATTGTCATGTTTCCCAATACGCGCGGACACTGTCCTTAGCGGCTGTTGGATCAATCTGGAGCGTTCCTCAACAGTGCCTTCGACATTGTCCTGGGTGGGGGCGTATGAACCAATCAACGTAGTTGTCGGTTATCAAGGTTTTGCTAGAAAACATAGAAGCACAATCACCTGCCCAAACCCAACCCAAATACAACCAAAAGTGAAGCTACTATACTACCTAAGCTCCCTTCAAAAGAAAGAAAAGGTAAAAATTAAAATCACAACCCAAATTCTACAGCTAAAATTTAGACTTTCGTAACCAAACTCAAAGCACATTGGATGCTTACCAAAAGGGCCATTGGCCTAGCGGTATGTGAGGAGTTCACCAACTAACAACTTAGTGATTTCAATCCTCATTGGATACAATGTAAATATGTAGTTGTATATAATGTGTGGGGTAGGTGGTAAGTTTGCCTTCACTATAAACACAACAACAAAAAATTAAAAATAGAAAAACACTAATAGGACACATGGATGGACTTGCTGCACAAACCAACCAACGAAATAAAACACCAAACATATCGTCTCTATTTTTACTTTCTTATGTTTATTAGTTGCAGTAAATTATACAGTCCTTGTTGAGATTTATATTCTACTTTATCAAATGGCAAGAACAAGCGCACTTGCTGGTTTTTAGTTTCACATAACGTCGTTAAGATGCTTTATAATGGACAATCCGTGTAGCTGTTGAATTCTTTTCCCTGCATCACCTTTCAGAAAGGTGCAAAAGAAAAATTTAGACCAAATATAACTCACTTAAACCAAATATTTTGCCCATACACACTCAATTGTGATAAAGAGTTATGAGATGAATAAGAAGATGGAGAAATTACCTTATTTTAAGGGATTGATTGCTTCAGATAAATACGCCACTCATCAACATATGCCATCTTATCAGGATCCAAGCTTGGTTGTTCATATGTCTCTAGTCTTTGTAATATCTTTGTAGTGTTACCAAGAAGCTTTGCTGCAACCTTGACATTTGCCTCCCGTTTCTCTACAACACTTTCATGGCATTTCACTGTTATGACTTGCGGTATCATGGTGAAACAAGCAGACAGTATATCTGCAATCATTCCATTTAAAAGGTCAAACAACTGCTCTTCTCTCATTGGTTCTATGTTGCTTTCATCTCTAAGCAAGATTGTTCGTGCAATTCTGTACATTGAATTTGCAGCAATCAACTTCTTAGGAGTGTTCTCCACCATTTTGTGATTGATACTTTTGTTGATAGTTGTCACAATTTCTTCAGCTTTCTCAGCCAACCATTTAAGAATTTCACTAGCTGTTTTCCCTTCGAAAGTACCTTTTGCTAAAGTATTCTTCAACCATTAATCGTTTTCGACCTCGTGCCATAAGGTCATAGTGACCTTTCGAATATTTACATGTTCACTTTCTCTATTGAGGCTTTCTTCCACAAGGTGGGTGTATGAAAGACCTTCTCCAACACTTTTGACCAAGCTTTCAACTACATCCCTGCGTATATTAGGGAGAGCAATAGCGATGCATGTTAAGGTTATTATTGGTAAGCTCCAACTGTTTACAAGTTCATCAGGAAGCAGAGGTTGAACATGATCGCTATCAAAGATCTCTACTCCATTGAATCCAGTAGATTTCTCAAGAAGCTTTAGAAGATTGTTGTTTTGTTCCTTCTCGGCCTTTGAGATGAAGAAATTCAGAGAGTTTGAAATGCCCTTCAATGTGTTTTCAGCGAGCACCATCTCATCGTGAATTTGTAAAACGTAAGTGCTAAGTTCTGCATTTATTTCGTCAGTTCTTGAGTCAATGGGGGGAGGAAACAACCTCGCCTCCAGTAACTTCCAACACGAAAAAAAATATAGAACAAATCTTAGAATGACTACTGGGATGAGCCATATCACTTTACATGATACGACAATTACCTTTTGAAAACTAATGCATACGCTTAGAATGATATTTTTTAAATTATAGATGAGAGTTCTTGATCTGCGGCTGCTTGATAGAAAAGGTATATGATTTTGTTTCCACTCAGAGTTTTTGGGTCCAATACTTCTCTACTTTAAAGACCATCAAATGATTCCCGTCCCATTGAGTGACCAACTTGAAGCTCAAAACCGTAAAACATCTAAAAACTGGAGATATAGTACCCACCAAGACACCAATGGATTGGATTATGAGAATGAAAAGTATTGACCACTTGTATGCAGATCTGTATGCGGTATCTTCGGCATGGTATCCTAGTGGAACTTCGAGCACCACAAGTAAGTTCATGGCTAAAACAAATACACATATTACTCCAGATGCTGTGGATAATGGATTACAAGACATCACAAACTGAGGGCTACCCGTTTCTGCCATGACCCAATTCCTTCTCACATGTTGTCTTAGTTTCTCAACCGTAGACATTTGGCTATGTTGTAGACTTTGATCAGTTAGATATGTTCTGTTTGTGGCTTGATACTTGAATTCTAAAATTTCCTTAGTAGTTGGAATTATTAGAGATGAAGATATCATTATTATTAGTAACAGGAACATCATAACCATATAGATGTATGCAACCATGACGCAGTCAATTGAACTAAAGCTGCTAAAATGCTCGAAATTGTAAGACTTGATAACACCAGTACTTATATCAATGATAATATTCACAATTATGGTGATAACAAGAATAGACAAACCTATGACATTTGCAAGAAGAGTCTTGTTGTCCATAGATGCCAAAGAAGGCATGAAGTTAGCCATCATAGTGCACATAAAGGCCAAACTTCCTAACTTGGCTGCTTGGTCCATGTAACTTGGCATCTCACTACTTAGATCCACTGGCAGTTTCATAGCGACAGTTATGACTGTAATAGATGCCGCATTGAGAGAGAAATATTTAGACGGAAACCAAAACTTTCGATTTCGGAAACCATGCACCAAATCTGAAGCCATGGCAAGTATACAAAATAGAGATGCTACTGCAATATAGATTCCAATCCACACCATAGGTCCACTAAACTTGTCTTGAACTTCCCAATCATCGACAATTGAACACATATTGTACAAGGTCTGCCAGGTTAAAAATTTAAACTCATGTTTGGACGTAACAATGCAACTATCTAATTCATCTAGCATCTTCAAACAGTTTCTAGTTGAAACAATAGGTGGATAGTAAGGAAATTTCATGTTTGAAATTACAAAGCCAAGTATTGTGCAATTTTGATGCAAGTAATTTAGAACATGTAAAGAAGGTAAGCATCTGGTGTATAACAAGTCAAGTCAAGTCAATTGTCCTAGTTTTATAATATATTATTTCTTCTAATGGTTGACTTTGCTAATTATTTACATTCTAAGTCTACGCATTCAAAAGTCCTTAGACTTGTACTTACACGTATCACAAAAATGATGGATTTGGAACCTCCAGCGGGTGTGTTTAGTTGAGAAAAAAATGGGTACTTTTTTAGAAAACTTTTCTAAGAAAAATGAAAAAACATAAAACGCATTCAAAATGGGTATTTTTCAGAAAAGTTTTCTATAAAAATAGAAAACTCACTTTTCCATATCATAACTAGGAGTTGGAAAACATGAATTTCAAGTTTTCTACTTTTTTCCTTTATACTACTTACTCCATTTTTCAAAAAAAATTTCAAAAGCCTTCATTTAACATCATTTTTCCAAATTGGAAAATTCATCAACTTTTGAACACATTTTCCAAATTTCCACCACTTTTCTAGAAAAAAAAACTCTTTTCATTTCTTAAAAAATTGAAGATGGAAAATTGTAAAAAAAAATTCACAACTAAACACACCCTAATCCTCTCATGTTCGATACACAAAAATATGCAAAATTATCAAGACATGTAACATAAAATACCAATTTTGACAATCATGAGTATTTAGTATTTTTCGATTATATAAAGTTAGATACTCCTTCACGTGAGAATAAAAGAACTAATAAGAATATGTCACGTGTCACAAAATTCACCATTTTTTACGTTTTTAAAAATTAAATATCTCAAAAATGACTCATTAAAAATTTATAAAAAAAATACCATAGAAATCAGCATTTTTTTCTCTTCGATTAGACATCTCACATGATATATTTTCGGCAATTATTTTATAGGTTTTACAAATTGTACAATATTAGTATCACATGTGATACTCGTTGGTATCACGTGTGATACTCGTTGGTATCATGGTATCACGTGTGATACTCGTTGATATCGCATATGATAGTTGTTGATATCACATGTGATAGTTGTTTAAGAAACACACCGAAAACGGAAAAAAAAAGTCGTCAAAATTATACCTTGTGGGATGTCTAATCGAAGATAAATAAATGCTGATTTTTATGGTGCAATATTTATAATTTTTCGATTTATCGTTTGTGAGATATTTAATCTTTAAAAACGTGGGGGAAAGTAAGTTTTGTGACACGTGGCACATTCTTATTGGTTCTTTCATTCTCATTAAATGTTGTTGTACTCATTTGAACCTCACTCTAAAGATAACATAATTTCAAAAGTAAGTTACGAGTGAGGTTCAAATGAGAATGAGAATTTTTGTGACAATTGAGGAACCAATAGGAATGCGCCACGAATCAAAAAACTCACTTTTCTTCACGTTTTAAAAATTAAATATCTCAAGATTGGCTCATTGAAATATTATAAAAATTGCACCATAAAAATCAACATTTTTTTCTCTTCGATTAGACATCTCACATGATATACTTTCGACGACTTTTTTATTGTTTTACAAATTGTACAATATTGTCGGTATCACGTGTGATACTCGCTGATATCACGTGTGATAGTCGCTGGTATCACGTGTGATAGTCGTTATAATAACCACTAAAAAACGTAAAAAAAAAGTTCGTCGAAAGTATTTCATGTGAGATGTCTAATCGAAGAAAAAAAAACGCTAAATTTTATGGTGCAATTTTTATAATTTCCGACTTACTGTTTGTGAGATATTTAAAATTTAAAAATGTGAAAAAAATGAGTTTTGTGACACGTGGCTCATTCTTATTAGTTTATTCGTTCTCACTTGATGTTACTGTACTCATTTGAAACTCACTTCGTAAATTACATTCACTGTGCTCCCTAAACGGCTAAACCCCAATAATTACAACTTTAATCCTTCTGATTCTTTTCTTCCAACGTTCTTCCTTTATCAGTTTAACATATAAGCCGTTAGATCATGTTAAAAACACCAAAGTACCTG
This sequence comes from Gnaphalium uliginosum, assembly GCA_963930675.1. Classification (NCBI taxonomy): domain Eukaryota; kingdom Viridiplantae; phylum Streptophyta; class Magnoliopsida; order Asterales; family Asteraceae; genus Gnaphalium; species Gnaphalium uliginosum. The sequence goes on from OZ005685.1 coordinate 36,480,193, forward strand.
TCTTCTTTCGATTTCCTCCCTAATCTTCAAAATTCAACCCGAAAAATCAACCACCAATATTCCTTTTATTTTCATTATTATTCAAATTTGACAAATTCCAAAAATTCGAAACAAATCACAAAACACCAAACTGAACCCTGCAAAATCAAATGCACCATAGCAATCTATACACAAACAGAGACACAAACATCGCAACTGAATTGTCTTGTTTTAGGGTTTTAATTTGGGTCGTTTTTAGGTTTTCGATTTTGAAGTGGATAATTGGTGTAGGATTACTGTTAGCACTGACTGTATGGACTCCGATTGGCAGTTTTCTCATATTTGCATCGGATTGGATGTTTTCGAACCTAATTTTAACAGCCCGATTTATAAGGTATTAATATCGTTATAACTAAAAGGTCATTAATTTAACGCAAATTGTGTAGTTTGGAATAAAAGGGAAAATAAGTGAGGGGTGTTTGGGAGCTTAACTGAGTAGCTTACTGCAATTATTTAAATTTTTTGAATATTTATGGGGGCAATTACTGTAAGGTGATGCAAACAATCTTGTTGTTAAAGGGGAAAAGAGCCCGGTAAATATTATTAATGAAAAATGACAAGCGTTACAAATACAAATTGTGTCAGTACCACGTAGACTTAATCTAACAGATAGGAAAGACTAAGTAAATACACAAAACAAGCCTTGTGTATGACAACAAGCAATAAGCACAACCGTAACAGTTTTTTCTTCTAAATAAAAGAGGTTTTTTTTCAAATTAAATATTTACTTTTTCATTTTGTGTTTGAACCATTGTACTATTTTATGTTCCACGGAGTCATTTAAAGTTGGCTTTTATGACGTGAAATAGTATTCTAAAAACTTAAGAAGTAAAAAAATATATATATTTACACATGTAACGTGCCATCCCACTAGGCCACTACTTAGATCCACAAACAGCTTTATAGCAACGGTTATGACTGTGATGGATTCCGCATCAAAAGAGAAATGTTTAGATGGAAACCAGAACTTTCTATTTCTGAACATAACAAAGAGGCAAAAAATGGATGCTATTGCAATGTAGATTCCAATACATACCATTGGTTTGCTATAGTTGTTATTGTCATCCATGTCTCATTCCACCTCACAAGTGTAGAACAATTGTTCCATTTCATGTTTGGTGACGTTTAAAGGGGATCCTTTTTGATCGGTGAAATACAACCCACTATGTCAAAATATGTTCAGAACAGTGAAACAATGCTGATATGAATAATGTTGAGCTCATGTTTGGGATTTATCTCTTAAAAATTCTACAAATAGATGTCTTATTGAAAAAAGTGCAACATATTACATATCCACAAATGAAAAGTTACGAAGCTACAGATAGTATGATTTGTCTCATGGGGAGGGAGTGGTGTTCGTAGAGACTCGAAGCAAAGTCGCAGATGATAATAAATTGATGATGCGACTCAAACTTTTATTAACTTTTTTTTTGTTTTTTTATATAAACGGATCGATCCGGATGGACCATGATCAATCCAAATTTATAATTGGATATTTGGATCGATTTATTGGATCACTAATTGGATTGATGGATCAAATTTCTGATCCAATTAAGTCATATAATTAGATCGGATCGGATTTGGATCAAAGTCAATCCATTAGCAGGCCTGTCACAGGGGCCCAACGACACATAGCCCAGTAGAAGCGTGAGAACAAAGATGACACTAATTAGACAAAACAGACAGTGACCAAACTTTCAAAAAGCAACCATTGAGACATCAATCAAATTAAGCCACCTGCTGAGTTCTTCCATTGCAGCCATGATAACTATTGTAAACCAACCAAGTGACCAAACTTGAATCTCCTTAAATAAATCTGGGACCGCCTCCGTAGCCGCTTTGAAGACCTTATTATTCCTATGACGCCAAATCATGTACAATGTAGACCATATCACATTTCTCCAAGTTTTTTCCCCTTAATAGCGAGAACGACCCATTTCCTTCATGGACCACTAACTCTTCGATATTTCTACAATCACATTGACCCAAACCCCACCATTGATATATTTTATTCCAAAGATCCCTTGTCAAATTACATGACCTAAAACAATGATCTAAATGATTCCACCTCATCAAAACACCAAGGACAAAGAGTGCCATGTAAGTCAATCCCCATTTTATCAAGAACTTCACGAACCGGGATTCTACCATTTTTAATGTTATGATTTTAAATATTGTAATTATTGCAATAATAAGGTTATTGGCTTTCTTAAATTCATCTTTCATATGGAACTTTGTTTGTACAACTTTAGTTAAAGAATTTCATATTATATATTGAAGATTATACTTTTATTTGTAAGTTGTCTCCGTGCATCGCACGGGTCAAAAACTAGTATATATATATATATATATATATATATATATATATATATATATATATATATATATATATAAATGAAAAATATGCTTGACTTCATATCAGTATTTTAAATTCAAATTAGACCTCACAAGTCTTTACTCTTTAAGGTTCTTAATGCAACTGATGTAGACATTGTTGAGCTATGGCCAAAAAGTAAGGTTGGACGGTAGAGTTTTGACCCAAAAAGTACTCCAATATAAAATAAAGAGCAGATGGAATTCTATATGTACCCGAAACTGCTCTCAAAGATATATCAGAGGCATTAAACTTTGCGTAAAAATCCATGTGCATTTGCTGGTTTCCAAATTCACATCTGATGTTGACCTATGATGAATTGTTACAAGACAGAATGGAAAAGTCAGTTACCTCTCATTAGCAACTTCCATGCCAAAACAATACTATAACATTGTGACATTTCGATGATCTGAGCATCTGTTTAGCTCCTGCGACTTTTTAATAACCCGTATTATAGTAGGCCGAACCAATATCTGGAAATCACAATTCACAATCTTTAAATATATCTAGTTGATTAATTGAAATAGAAGTTCAACATACCGTAAGTCATGATAAAATCACCAGTAAGGTGAACCAACTATTTGACTAAACCAGCAGATATGAGTCGGCCATTCAAATGACTCATTTTTGTATATAAACAGACCATGAGATTGAAGCTGAACCTGCAACACCATGCTTGGAAAATGCTCAAATATATGAATAAAAACTTCAAAGTGCACTTATAGTTCCATTTTTGCTACTATTCACAATTTAAAATTTTATACTTAAAATGTATAACATTTTGGGTAGATATACTTACAACGAAGTCGAACTTGTATACATCGACTTGCCAAATAAGTATAACATGCTAAATTACCTCAATAAACTACCAAAAGCTATACATCCTTGCTACAATAAACAAGTGTTCTACAAAAGTTTCATTTGTATATCCTCAGCTAACTCTCAAGCTTTTCCTTTACCATTGTTACTCGAACCAGTTATGTGTTCATCTGAAGACACCTGGCACGCAATTAAATGTAAACGATAAACATTAGTGAATCACACTGGCTATTCTACATGTGTTACAAATTCTACACCATGTAAAAAACATGCTTTCATGCTGAAACAACTCAAATATTAACAAGCTTAGACAGTTAAACACTTCTCAAACAGTGTAGATAAGCCATGGCTCTAATGGTTATATGGTTAAGACGTGTCTTCAACATAGAGGAGGTCCGCGGAATTTATAGACAAAAAATACGCAACATGGTTATATGGCTCAAATGTTTTCACGCTAAAACATAGTATGCATATGCTTACTCTAGCTAAACCATACTCAGATATTCATCTTTGTTATATAAAGTCTTGTGGTACTCACATGGGCCTTCGAATTGGTATAAAGAATCAGCTTCCCTTGCTATTGCTTCAACACCTGATCAAAATATCATTTCCTTTCAGTTAATAGGTTGATGATATTACTGTATTACATAGGTTGATGCTACACAATCCACCTTCCCAACTTCTATGTTTACTTCATTTTACTGTATAACGTGTTTATCAGTTTATGCTTTACTAGCACAAGTCTTGACACAAATTTCTCATTTTACTGTATAACACTCAATTGGCTCTAACACACAAACCTAGGTCATTTACTTGCTATCCCCCCCCCCCCCCCCCCCCACCCAATTAATTTATTGCTTTTCAATAATCACATACATACCAATCTAGTTTAACATCTATTACCAAACGGAACATACCCCCATATACTTGTAGAGTTACTAGCATTTTTTTTTCTTTCCAAAAATGCATATGAACAAGCTTCTTTGATCAGTTGGGTAGATTACTTCCGGATTTCTTCTCCTCCCTCACTATAAAAGTTTCTCTTTATATTTGAATTTGATATGATCTGGTACCAAAAACTCAAAAGGTAACAAGCTTTGGAATTTAAAAAGAGAGAGAGAGAGAGAGAGAGAGAGAGAGAGAGAGAGAAATTGAATAATTAATTGTCAAAGGATGGTACATAAAAGTCAACTACCTCTCAATAGTGACTTCCCCTGACAAAACAACAAGACATTCTCAATAACCAAGGCATCACTATTCACTCCCGTCTCTTTCTTAACTGCGCCGATATTACTTCATGTTATTCTAGTTTAAACCAATACAAGAGAATCGCAATCTTTTAATATAAATTAAGTTATTTTAATAATAAAGTTGTACATACCTCATCTCAGGATAAGTTTGACGAGCAAGGTGAACCAACTATTCAATTATCATGAAGGCATATACCATTCCCAAATTGGCTCATCGCCATAGCATTTCAACCTAAATGATTCCAAGTTCATGGCACCATAACAGCCCAAATTGGTAGACATTAGGTTTATGTTAGTAATATGAGTACTAGGAATGGACGCATACAAGTGATCTATGAATAGCTTCATGCTAGGACAATGTTTAGTCACTTTTGCACAAAAAGAATAATAAATTCAACTGCCAATTCAATAATTTACTGTACAAAACGCAGAAAAGTTAATAATCTGAGAATACCTTCAGTTGTCAAACATTTGAAGAATTGGCAGAAAGTCTAGCCATATAATTGCATTTGCCTGTCAACCTTTTTTAGAGCTACCATAGTCCGTGAATCCGGTTGGATCCCCACCAATAACATCTCATCATAAAGTTTTTGAGCTTCAACAAAACCACGGGAAGAGTAGCCATCTATAAGAGATGTGTATGCTACAGTATCCGGTCGCAAACCTCTTTTAATCATTCCACTGAAAGGACATGTAGCACCCTGAAGGTTGTTTGATTTACAATAATTATCAATCAAAACTGTATAGCAAATAACATCAGGAACCAACTCTTGCATTTTAGTCATCAAATATCTTGACAAATCCCTTAGTTCTCCCCCGCTCCCACTGCTGATAGATCTTTTCCGTTTTACTTTAGATACCCCATCGTATAATACTGTGTAAGTTACGATATCAGGTTGTATACCATGATTTATCATATCATTGAAAAGAACACAAGCTTCTTTTACACAATTCACCCGAAAATAACCATTTAACATAATCGTGTAGGAAATGGCATCAGGTATTATTCCACTCGAATTCATCATATGATCAAAAACGCGCTGGGCCATCCTCATATTTCCAGCCCGACAATAAGCAGACTTCAATTTACTATACATCATCTTAGATGGGACAATTTCTGATTTCAATATTCTTTTAAATAAATTTAATGCCCCATCAGTTTCACCTTTTTCACAGAGGCCACTTAGAAGTTTAAAGCAACAAGACGCATGTGTCACTAGAACCCCGTCTTTTTGTTGCTCGGATAACCTAAGAAAAAGTTCATAGGATTTTTCAACACTGTTTGTGTCACAGTACCCGATCATCATAGTAACGTAGTTTCTTAAGCTTTTTCTTACAAGATTATTAAAATATAATCCCGCTTCGTTCACCTTTCCAGCTTTACATAATCCCTCAATGACAATGTTATGTGTAGCACTCGTGTGTTCTAACCTTAGAGTTACCATAATTTTTAGAAGTTCCATTGTCTCCTCAACAAGCCCACATTTAGAGAACCCGCGAATAAGCGCATTGAGAGTAATGGCATCAGGTTTCAAACCGTACTCATCCATCTCATAGAAGATTTTTAAAGCATTTGTATGGTCACTGAGACGACAATATCCATTAATCAAAGTTGTGTAATGCTTAACATCGGGTTTCATTTCTTTAAATTTCATCACTTCTAGCAACAAAACCGCTTCACTCATTTTCCCTAATTTACATAATGCATCAATTGCAATATTAAAACAAATTTCATCAAGAAAAACTCCATTGTCCATTGTACTTTTAAATCGGTAAAAAGCTTCAGACAACTTCCCCTGACGACACAAACATTGCATTATCGAGCTAATTATCACACAGTTTGTTTTAATACCCTTTGAATTCATTTCATCATGAAGATCAATGGCCTTATCGATATTCCCCTTTTTACAGTAACCTTGGACTAACGCTCCATAACAATATGCATCCGGGATAATTCCTAATCGCTTCATTTCAAGAAAGAAATTTTCTGCATCCTCTAACTTCGATTCCCTAACAAAACCACTAATGACAGAAGAATAGGCAGAAACATCAACCGATGAGTTTGATTCTCTAAGCAACTGAAACGCTAAGTCTGTATTGCCATTTAAGCACAGCCCTTCGATATATGAACTAAAAATAATACTATCAGGCTCAACTCCAGCTTCCTTCATCTCATTTAAAACATCACTAGCTTCTTTCACACGATTCTTTCTGCTAAGCCCTTTAACCAAAATCCCATAGGTGCACACATCTGGACAGAAACCATTCATCTTCAAATGTCCATAAACCGACATAGCCCTATCCACTTCACCATCTTCAACCAACCGATTCATTAAAAAATTACATGTACCCACTGACGGAAGAAACGTACCCTCGATTTTCAACAGCACATCAAACGCCTCACCAAACCGACCAAGACAAACGAACGCCTTAATCAAACCATCAACTCCTCTAACCAACAAATTCCACCCATCCACATTAATCTCTTTCAACAACTCTTCAAACAAATCCGAAACATTAAACCTAAATGCCCCAACTTTATCCTCCATAACCTCTATAAAGAGAAACTTTAACCTCTTCATCATACCCCAATAACACAAAAACCTTATAATAGTCATGTATGTCACAACATCATGCTCAAAACCACTTTCTTTCAAATGGGCAATGAAAAAAAATGCAGTCTTGGGTTTTCTTATTAAATAGTTCAAAGTTTCAGCAACTGACATTCTATCACATACTTGGTGGGCATGATTGTATGAGTAGGTACTAATTATCCCACTGGGATGTTTATCGAGCACCTGGTGGGCATGATTAAATACGCAGTTATCATCTGAACCGGAATCTGAGACATCGGTTAATGGTAACTGGGCAAGTGATGAAACTGAATTAAACCGGAAAATAAGGTAATGTTGGGACAAATTACGGCGGGAAACTGACCTGATTAGAGGAACCCACATGGAAGTAACATGGAGATTGCATTTGCTTTGAATGTTTATACGGTTTAGGGTAGCCACCGTAATAAGGTTAAAGGTTTTGGCATAGCAACGTCAGGGTTTAAGGCTTTAAGCAATTGAAGTGTGGTGCCTGATTTTCAATACAAGCTCCTTAGTTATAGTGTTAGTGCAATATGGTACCTAGACTATTTGTTTAACTTGCATTTTAACAAATAATAATGAAAATGCCAAATTACCGTGTGGGTATTTGTTTGATGGATACGATACTTGAGGAGTTGAAGGGAGTGGGTTTCATTATCTAATAATTTGTTTGGTTGATGGGTTTGAGTTTAATAAATAGGAATCAAACTCATATTTTAGGATGTGTTTGGCATCATATTTTTAAAGGATTCTAGAAAGTTCATATTTTAATTTTTAGAAACTCAAACTCTTCTAAAAGATAATTTTTGTTTGTCAAACTACGAAAAAAAAAAGATTATTGAAAAATGAATCACTTAATTTAGAAGCCATTTCAAGTAGGTTTAGAATCACTTATGAGAATTTTTTAGCTCCAACAACAATTTTCATCAATCAACTCTAACTTCAGTAACAAGCTCCAATATTATTTAGTTGTTGTCAAACATATTTTTAGACAGTTTACAAAACACAAGCTGGATAATGGGTTTAAAAATCAATCAATCCTCATTGACATTATAAACTCATATAGATATAGATTGTGATTCCGGTTTTCATACCTAAAGGTTAAAAGCTTTTTATTAGTCAGTAAAAAGAAAAAAAGAAAATTTAAATAAACAAAATTATGAAGTACAAAGTTACATTAACTAATGTATTTTAAAACGTGAAGAGGTAAGGAGTTTATTCAAGAATAACCATATCTACAATACATTAAATTTTGAGTCTTGGCCTAATAATCTACAATACACTAAATTTTGAGTCTTGACCTAATAATGATTAATTATCCACTATAATAAATGATGGTAAAAAACAATACACTAAATTTTGAGTCTTGACCTAATAATGATTAATTATCCACTATAATAAATGATGGTAAAAAAATTTAACCATGATAAATATATTTTAAGTTCTTTGTAATAAATCATAGTAATAAATGTTAAGTTTTTATTAATAAAATGACAATATACACTAAATTTTGAGTCTTGGCCTAATAATGATTAATTATTCACTATATTGGTAAAAAAATTTAATCATGATAAATGATATATTTTAAGTTCTTTGTAATAAATCGTAGTAATAAATGTTAACTTTTTTAGAAATAAAATGACAATAATTTCAACTAATATTAATAAATAAGATCACATATTGACTCTTTCGTTTCTAATAACTGTATCTACAGTCTACAAAGTTTGAGTCCACTTTGTAATAAATAATAATGGGAATCTTCCCTATATTCTAATTGAGTATCCCCCAATATTAGGTGTTAATTTCTCAAGTCATAATCTCATAATCAATCCTATGTGTAATTATTAGGAATTTTATGTGTAAAAAGAAAAAATAGAGCCCTCCACATCAAATTTCTTGAAGATAAAACCATGTGCAATTAATTCAATTTCAATTTCAATTCATTTTCTTTAATCTGCCTGCTAACAATTGGTATATGTCGGTTATCAATTCTTCATTTAACATTTCTTTGATTATAGCTAATAACTTTAGACTCTTGATGTGGCTATTATTTAACAACAAATAATTATCACATCTTTATCATCCACCACATTTATTCATCTTGATTGTACTAAATTAACATTAACATTTGGTTCAATAAAAAAAGGTTGTTGATCCATCAAAATCTTCACATTTGAAAAAGTGCATACTTCTTCCGTAATCTAAAACATGTATGAACAAGGTTAGTTATATCTTCCCAATAATAATTAATATATATATATATATATATATATGTGTGTGTGGGATAAGCATGTGAGTGGGAAATGAGAATTTTCATATTAATGTATGAAATATGAACTATGATTTTTCAAGGTGTTATTTGGCATTGCCTTTTAACTTTTTAATACCATTTTTATTTGTTCGTGAATTTACCATCATCATTGAATTTTGCAGGAGCTAGCATCGTACAAAGGTAATTACTAAGATATATTTTGATTTTGCTCAACAATAGTCCGCATATTAAAATTTACTTTCCATTCCTTTTTTTTCTCTTTTTTTTTCTTGTGTCTTCTATTTGCTGTTTCCATATCATATTGGAACTAAATTGAATTGAAACGAGAATATATGTAAGTATGAGAACTATCTTTGGATTTGGTAATCTTAAAATATTCGAAATGATGATATATAATCGTTGAATGACATTCTCATACTTACAAGTTACAATTTAGTGTCTCTAATCATCAGAAGAATCAAAAGAGTTTATTTAGATGAACTTGCATAGATTCTCGATCACATACTTGTACAAAATCGAGTAAGCACACATATAGACCAAAACTCCATTTTATAATTCTTAATGCATATTATAGTTAGTTGTGACTAGATAATTTGTATATTTTTGTCTACCCTGTAGGGACTAGAAGAAGGGGAAGATTTATGAAAATTTAGTAAAAAGAGGTATCTATCTATTGAGGTAGGTCATACTATATATCTTATAATTCCTTCACATTTGTTGCACATTACATTTCATGATGTGAATATTTTGAGGATTATATTTCCATTTCATGCTGATATTAAAGCCACCCTTGCTAACAATTTAACAAGCATGCTCATTATGCAGTTTGCATACTGTCCATCTATTACTTTGTGTGCGAGGGATAAATGGTGAAATATAAGTTATTCGTAAATATTGATCCGTGACAATCTTTGACACCATCTAAAAATGGTTATAAAGAAGTACGAGAAGAAAAAGTCATTCTGAGTAAAAAGAATTGGAACTTGATTATGCTATTGCAACCATGACCAAGTCCTCCAACAAACACAAGCAAATAACAAAGGAAACGTGCAACATAGATTAATGATTCAAAGTTGTGGCAATGCATGATCATGCGTGAGAAAGTGAATCAACAACCCCACGTTTACATCACCATGCCTTTCATTTATTTATTGTTGGCTATTTAAGTAAAAAAGTGCAAGAGAATTGGGAAGCCTCTAGAAAAACAAACAAAACCATTGTAATTGTAAAACAAAAAAGAATGCAGTGAGTGGTTTCTTGTAATTTTAGAAAGAGAAAGAGATATCAGTGTAAACAATATATAACAAAACAAAGGAGTTTATATTTATTTTTTTTGCATATTAGAGATGTACGAATGTGAATCTAACTATTTTATCAAGAGTCATTGTGCATTTGAAACGTTCTTAGCCATTCTTATTTTTAAGATGTTCTCATTTGATCCAAACTATATATATATATATATATATATATATATGTGTGTGTGTGTGTGTGTGTGTGTGTGTGTGTATATATATGTGTGTGTGTATATATATATGTGTGTGTGTGTGTGTGTGTGTACTTTCTTCTCTTACATTATACTCTACTACGTAAAATATTTTCATTTCTTTTATATACTGGTCGGTTTAAAGTAAGCAATAATAGAATATGCTTTGAATTCTAGACATTTTCATGTTATATTTATTTAAAACTAATTATTGTTTAGATCATCAATGATATAATATGTGGTAATATATATACTTTGTTGTGCATCGCACGGGTATTCACACTACTACTATATTAATATTTATATTGTATTACGTATTTAATATTAATGACTATTTTTTAAAAGTCGCATTTAAAATGAATATTTTTTAGAAAAAAAATTGATAACTAAAATTTCAAAAATTCTATTTCTCACTTTTTCACACTTTTGTTCGTAACAATTCGTTAGTGTGTGTTTAGTTGGAGAATTTTTTTCACAGTTTTTTATCTTTAATGAAATTGATTGGATCTAATACAAAAGGCAATCTAATAGCAAGATAGAATGGAGAAGTGACGAGTGTCCTATCATTCCTCTCATTTTTCTCTTTCCTTCCTAATCTATCATACTTTTTTACATTTTTTTTAAAAATACTTTTTTAACTTGATGTATTTTTTGTTAAAGTTTTTTTTAATTTTTTTAACACGTTGTTAACTTGATGTATTTTTTTCACTTCTTTAATTGTTCTTGTTTTGTTTTAAGCATTTAATAACTATAACTATTGACATTACATTTTTTATTTTTTCAATATATTAGCAACAAATTTTAGCTTCTTCTTATTTTATGTTTTTCTTTTTTACTTTTCTTTAATTGTATTTCATCGTATATAATTAACGTACAACTTTATAACTATCGTATACTAGATCTTGATATTGAACGCATTAAATTTTAACAATTTTATAATCTGAAACTATAATATACATCATGATATATTAAAAATATGAATTGTGATGCACCAAAACTAAAATTTAGTGTACCGTTATAGAATAGTTACGATACACTCTACTGTTAACTTTGATGCATCATAATTATTATTAATAAATTACTATGTTGCACCGTCATTATAACTGTGATCTACTACACACTCTTTAAATATTGTGCCTCCATTATATGATGATGCACCATTAAAGTATGAGTATGATGCATTTGACTTTTAACTATAACGTAGTGTATTAACTATTATGATACACTTGACATTTAGTGATGATGCATTTGACATTTAATTATCATGCACTTGATTTTTAACTATGACACGTTGTATATATTATTATGATGTATTTGGTGTTTAACTATGATGCGCTTGACATCTAATTGTCATGTACTTGACTTTTAATTATGATGCACTTGACTTTTAACTATGAAGCGGTGTATATATTATTATGATGCGCTTGATGTTTTAACTATTATGCACTTGACATTTAACTATCATGCACTTGGCTTTTAATTATAATGCACTTGACTTTTAATTATGATGCAATTGACTTTAAACTATGAATGCAATCATTACTGTGATTCATAATTAGTTACAAATAAGTGAATTACAATGCATCAAAAATGAACATGTAATGCACTGTCATTGTATATTTAAGATGCACTCTAATTTTAACTTTATGCACTTAAATATATTACTATTTAAATTATTATGATGCATTACACAATTCTAAAATTCGGTGGACTACAGTATTACGACGATGCATCTTTTAAGTATACACATGATGCACTACACTTTTAACTACAATGCAATTTGACGTAGTGTATTTATGATTATAATGCAATTGAATTTTTACTATGATGCACATGACTTTTAACTATGACACACTTGACTTTTAACTATGATGCACGGAATCATTAGTGTGATGCATTGTATGATTTATTACCATGTTATACTATGGTTATACTTTAAAAAATAATAATGCATCGTACTTTCAACCAGACGGTACAATATTTTTTGTTTGATAAAAACACTACATTATCATTTAAATAAAGGTATAATAAGTGAATTAGATGTTTGAATAATTTTAAATGACTTTTAAACAAAGAAGTACTTGAAAAAATCGAATCAAGATTAAAATAGCTTAAATGTATTAAAGAAGAAAAAAGTCATAGAAAAATATTGAAAATATAAAATAAACTTAAATTATTAAATTAAAGGTTAAAAAAATATTAAGTGAAAATATACAAAAGTGAATTTAAATTATTTTAAATAGGTTGGAAGAAAAGAGAAAAAAAATGTAAAAAGATTGTAAAACAAAAGGGAGGAAAAAGAAAAGAAATATAATGAAAATTAAAATGAAGGGGTTCACATGTCACTCTCCTTTTATCTTTCTATCGTCTTACATAACTTGATATTTTCTCTAGAATGACAACCTTAATGAAAAGAGTTTTCATTATTTAGGAAAGTGTTGAAAATTTAAAATCTATGTTCAAATGTGATTGCGTTTTCGTTTTGAAAAACTACTTAGCCTTAAAAGGTTTTGAAAAATTTTAAAAACATAATGAGAGTGTTATAAAAGAATACGTGAAAATGTTGAAATCTTTGTTTTCAATTTTCTAGTTTTTTTATTTATTTGTTTGATTTGTTTTTTTTTTAAATACTCATTTTTAAAGCATATTTTAATTTTTCATTTTTCTTAAAATAATTTCTAAGAAAGTTTCCCCTTCAATATGAAAAATACAATCATATCTTAACATGTGTTCTAATATTTCTTCAACTTTCTTAGAAATACAAAATTCTTTTTACTTTTTATGAAATCAAAGATGAAATTTTTTTCATTCATTTATTTTATTATATTTGGGTAAAAAGTCGTTCAATTAGAACATCTTCAATTTGTATATGTAAAAATAACTCACTTCAGTGTTAGCAGTAAACACTGCACTTTTTTAGTATAATGGCAAATAGTGTTTAATATTGCACTAATTTAGTGTTGCACTAAACACTATTCATATTATATATTACATTTTAATAATTAAAATAGTTAAAATATATCAATATGATTTATTAATTATAAATTTGCGATTAATATTTTAAAATTACTAAATATAAAGTTTGATATCATATTTACCAAAGAAACTTCATATTCTTTTAGAAAATTTTCATTTATATTTTTGAAATTTTTAAATACAATGGTTATTATTATATCTCTTATGATAATTTAATAGTTATGTAAAAAAATTAGTGTTATTTTGTGTATTTTAATTTAAATCAATTAAAAGGGATTTAGTGGAAAGATTCAGTGCAAGACATTGAAGCAACTTTTTTTAGTGCAAATATATTTACAAAAGATTCTCCTTTTACACTAAAAAATAGTGCAAATTGATGCACTAAAATAATGCATACATTGGAGATGTTGTTAAGCTCCGCTCCCGAGTTTTTGATTAAGAGAAAAGAAGAGAAGAAGAGTGTACAAAATGATAGAAAAGAAAAGAAGGGGATGGACAATTTTATGTTCCAAAATTGAAAGAAAATAAATGAAATATATAGGTTTGATGTTTCTGAGTTAGAAACAAGTGGAACGAAGTGACATTTTATAACTTTTTTGATTTTTCATCCTTCCATTTGTTCTCAATTTTGAAGAGAAAAAAAGTTCAAATCCTTCTTTCATTTTTCTTCTAATCATAAACAAAACTCCAAAACACAAAATATAATTTGTATTTCTTTCGGCCTCTCTTCTATTCTTTCGAAAAAACAAGTATTCAGGGGCCGTTAATATTTGACACATTTGGGTCTCTAAATTTATTTAGATACATACGCAACTACTCATTTCTTTATCATTCGTAAAAGGCATAATCTTCAGTTTTTCTTCAAAAACCGGCTGATATACAATATTTTAGCTGTATTTATATCAGCACTTCAATGTGGAAAATGTACGTGGCCCCAGCGACCCAAAATTGAACGTCAATAACTATAAATAACTGTCAACGAATTTGGCATCACTTCTTTAAACTGATTTTGACTACAATTTCAGTTCATTCGTTCAAACACAGACTCAGAATTTGTGAACAGAAAAAAAAATGACTGTGTAAGTTAATGAATTTGTGATTTAATTTGAATTGTGTTGTTTTTAAGTTTATTTTTAGAGGATGAACTAAAGAGTAATTAATTTGTTGTTGGAATTTGAGTATTTGATTATTATTTTTCTAGGGTTGCTTCTGCTCCAGGGAAGGTGTTGATGACTGGTGGTTATTTGGTACTAGAAAGACCTAATGCTGGAATTGTTCTTAGTACCAATGCTCGATTTTATGCCGTTCTTAAACCGCTTTATGATCAAATTCAATCTGACAGTTTCATTGTGGTAAGTGATCTTTGTTGAAATTTGCTTTGATTTTATGAATTTGTGCTGTTATTGTTAAGGGTTAAAGCTATAAATTAGCAATGTACTGACTTTTTTGTACCTAAGTGAGTAACGTACCCATTTTATTACTAATGTGAGTAACTAACTCTTAGGTTTTGTGCCAATGTTAATAATCGACTCTTAAGTGTTGTGTCAATGATTTGTATCAATGTTAGTGACATGGCAGATCCAGAAAACTGGGTGACCGGGGACGCAACCCTTAAAAAGGGCATATTACAACATACAACACACCGATATACAATACAAAAATGTTTTATCAAGAATAAGCACCTTATTGCAACAATAACGATAATGATAACGAAACGATAATGATGATGATGATGATGATAATAATAATAATAATAATAATAATAATAATAATAATAATAATAATAATAATAATAATAATAATAAACAGTAACAAGAAAAGTAAGCCTGGAAAACACAACGACAAATTTAAAACATTTTAATAAACAGATAATAAATTATATGGCAAAACACGATAAGAGTTAGGTGACTTCAACCAATTCAATAAGAATTCATGTATACTTACAAGATTACAATAAATTCACAAAATTTTATTAGGAAATCAATAAACAGTCTAAATTGTAATATCAACATGTTCAAAAGTAAAAAAATCATGGTTAATAATTAACGTCTTAAACATACAATACCATGTTTGCCTTGAAAAACCCAAAAGAAAACCAAACAAAAAACATATAGACTAGCTTCTAATTTCAAACCACATGATTTAACTTATAAATCACACATCCATCGATTGTTGATAACAAATAAAATAGTACACCATTCTAACAGTTTACCAAAATATAGCCCAAAACTATAAACCTTAAATTATTTGAGAGTCCAAGCAACTTAATTTAATGGGAAAAATATATTGGCGCATCTAGGGGATTAAATTCGTAGACTAGATAGGAGGTAATGAGAGAGTTAATTTCGAATATCTCTTTGGACCGAGGGCCCATTCTGTTCTGGGCTGGGGGCATGATAAAAAAGACTCCAAAATTTCCACTAAAATATAAAAACTTGTTGGGTCATAGAGGGCACGTGCCCCCACTTGCACTCAAAGAGATCGCCGCTTATAATATGGTATTTTAGTCACCGTTTAGTTATTACCATTACTGACATGTCATTGACCTGTATATTTTTTAATGACATTACATAACATGTTAGAAATACTTGGTGTACTTGAACTTTATTTCTTAATGAAATTTATTTAGAACCCTAATTTTTCTTCAGTCGGTTTTTTTTTTCATTTAGAACCATTTGAAAATTAGGGTTCCAAATGAATTTCATCAAGAAATAAAGTTTAAGTACACTAAATTTGTATGACGTGTCATGTCATGTCATTAAAAATATAAAGGTCAACGACATGTCAGCAATGTTGATAACTAAACGGTGACTATAATACAATGTCATTAGCATTGACACAAAACCTAAGAGTTGGTTACTCACATTGATAATAAAATGGGTATGTTACTCACTTCGGTACAAAAATGCGAGTACATTGCTAATTTATAGCTTTAACCCTATTGTTAATGGCACAGAGTACAGACTATATTATAAGACAGGACATTGACATCCAACAATATCAAAAATATATTGTTAGTGATAAATAATATATATCGGCCCTCGGTTAAAACATGTTCTCTTTCAGGAGTGGATGGATATAAAAGTAAATTCTCCTCAGATGTTGAGAGAAACTACATACAAAATCTCACTGAATGATTTCACACTTGAGTGTTCGAGGCAAGTGTGTTTTGATTGAATGTTTAAAACGTTTTATGTTGAATAAAAGCATATGAATTACAGGTTTGTGTTAAAGTCTTATAGCTGATACACATCAATGTTTGATTAAATCACAGTGAATCAAGAAATCCCTTTGTTGAGTATGCAGTTCAGTATTCTATAGCAGCAGCATACACCACACTTGAGAAGAATAAACGGAATAATTTGCGCAGATTACTGTCAAAAGGTAAAACTTTTTTTGATTTTCTTGTTATATTCTTTAGCCTATTTACAATATACAATCTGGGCTTCATATCTGCAGTTCTGCACATTGTACTGTTTTAAATGAACTCGTCATTCTGATGGCCAACTGATCAGTTATGCTACGCAGGTATGGATATTACGATCTTAGGGTGCAATGATTTCTATTCATATCGTAACCAGGTATACATTAATGAACTTTTTTCCTCTTTTGTATATTTGACTTCGATTTGAAGTTTATGTCGAAAAGAACTGAACAATTGTACTGATTTAGATTGAAGCACGTGGGCTTCCTTTAGTCCCAGAATCATTGGCTGCTCTGCCACCATTCACATCGATTACTTTCAATGCTGAAGAATCAAACATAGAAAGCATTAAACCTGAAGTTGCAAAAACTGGATTAGGGTCCTCTGCAGCTATGACAACTGCTGTAATAGCCGCTTTACTAAATTACCTTGAGGTTGTCGATCTTCCAATTCCCAATAATGATCAAGCGAGTGAGCGTAGTTCTGATCTTGATTTGGTGCATATGATAGCTCAAACTGCTCACTGCATCGCTCAAGGGAAAGTTGGTAGTGGGTTTGATGTTAGTTCTGCTGTGTATGGAAGTCATCGTTATGTCCGCTTTTCACCTAATATCATTTCTTCAGCTCAGGTCCCTTTCCTAACTCTAACACTCACATGTAGGGTAGCAATTGGGGGGTTGGGTAACAGGTCAGAACAGGTTCGGGTCAAAATGGGTAATTTTAGCCTAGATCAAACCAGTCGGGTTAGGCTGGGTTGGCCCGAAATACATCTTGTCCAAGTATTTAAACTTCTTACAGATATTCAGTGTGTCCAATTAATATGATTACAAACATTGTATAGTATCAGTGATAAACTAATTTAGGAGGTTAAAAACTTGAAGAAATACTTGGGCGACCAGCAACGTTTGAACCATATGACGCATTTCCTTTTATAGTTTTTTTTTTTTCTTTTTTCCTTTCTTATTTTACCTGTCTGACCTGTTAGAGATAAAACATGATCCGAGTTGACCAATTTATAAAAGGTTCGAAACTGAAAACACTTTTACTAGTATAAAAGTATTAGGAAGCTCTTTGCTGTTCAAACCAATCTTTGAACGAATAAATAGAAGACTATCGTCTCCATTCCATATAGTGTATTTCTGTTGTATCTGAACTAAATATTTGACCCGTAATATTGTAACAATTTCTTGAATTGAACTGTATATTTATTCATCATTGCAGGAAGCTGTATCTACCACACCATTAGATAAAGTCATCGCCGAAGTCTTGAAAGGCAATTGGGATCATGAGAGAACTAAATTCTCCTTGCCACCATTAATGAATCTGGTGAATATTCTATAAACCTCAGGTCATAGCTAATTGAATTACTCTATAAAATATATTATATATCATTTGGGTCGATGCCGTGTAACGGTATTTATTACAAATAATGAAACTCTTTTTATTTTTGTTGTGTACTTTAAATACTGTATTTGTAAGCTCACTGTAGTCTGTACAAACTACTTGCTGCCAATTATTAATTGATTGTGAATCTTTTTTGCAGATCTTGGGAGAACCAGGAAGCGGAGGATCATCGACACCATCAATGGTTGGTGCTGTCAAGAAATGGCAAAGATCTGATCCCCAAAAATCCAAGGAAACCTGGAACAAGTTGGCAGAGGCAAATTCAGCGCTTGAAGCACATTTTAATTCGTTAAGCCAAATGGCTGCAGATAACTGGGATTCATACAAAGCTGTCATCGAGAACTGCAGCATGTATAAATCAGAAAAGGTTATTTCCTTCATTCCTTTTCGTTATCCTTGTAGAACGTTAAAGAAAACTTCGACTGATATTCTATTATAACTACAAAAGAAACATGATCAGATATTGCTAGTCGATTAAATGAAGATCAAGTCATAGAATTTTGCAGTTTATCACTTGTTGTACTTGACTTAACAACCTCACAAGAGTTGGTATCGGCTAGGCCTCAACGCAATGGAGATATGTAGATATTCAAACCTTATAATTGCATGCATGAAAACCATTTCAATAATACATTAATACAAGCCAACAAAAATCAGCTAAAAGATTGTCTTTATCCATTGTTTTATTCTTTTATTTAATTTTACCTGACAAATTATTGCTTGAGCAGTGGATGGGGCAATTCATTGAATCAAGTCATGTGGAAATTGTTAAAGCATTATTGGAAGCTAGAGATGCTATGCGTAAGATTCGGTGCCAGATGAGGCAAATGGGCGAGGCTGCAGGCATTCCCGTCAGTTCCTTCACCTTGTTTTGTTTCTTCTGATTTTTCCTATGCTGTAAATGCATCACTCTTTAAATACAAATTTCATCCTTATAGCTAAATCAGTTTATCCATTTGACCCATTAGCTAGAAAATGACCCAAATCGACCCACTGATAATTAAATAGGTTGAAATTGCCACCTCTACTTCCAGCTATACAAGGCCTCTGCTTTGGCCTTCTATTATTTATTTATTTTTTTACTTGGGATTAATCAAACTTTCTTTCAACACTTGAACCTTATATCACTTTGGATTTGCAGATCGAACCTCAATCACAGACTCAACTCTTGGATGTGACCATGGACACAGAAGGTGTCTTGTTGGCTGGAGTTCCTGGTGCAGGTGGATTTGATGCTGTTTTTGCTATTACTTTAAGTGACTCATGTACCAATCTAACCAAAGCATGGACTTCACATAACGTCTTGGCCTTGCTAGTCAGGGAAGATCCCCATGGTGTGTCTTTAGAGTATGATGATCCTAGGGCCAAGTAATAGTCTCGAGTTAATGCATTCTCACAAGTATTTTAAAGGTTTCTTCATGTTCTTTGTATTGCTAAATTTGCAACATATTTGCACTTCCAGAAGCACGATGTTTCTAAACTGTTTTCAATATAGTAAGCGTAATTTATAAGTCTGAAGAAATTAAAGTTCCATTATCAGATTATGTCATTTTGGATGCAATATGTCTCTCGGATTTAGCATAGTTGATTGTCATATAGCTAGCTATTAATCAGTTTTGCATTAATGCAAAGTCAAATATGCTTGCAAGCCATGGCTAAACAATTTATGAATCAAGCTACCAAGACGTGTGTAATCTCTTTTCTGGATTTGGAGGTTATTGTCTCAATTGTTGGCTTGTGTATTGTTAGGTATCCGATGTTTGGCGTTTGCACCACCTGTTTTGTATTATGTTGTTAGCTTGGTCAAGAGATCCTGGTCCCTGTATGCTTTCTTGCTCACCCTTATTGATGGTTTGAGCTTAAAATGATAGTATCAGTATGACGAATAAACACAGATACCTACATCGTACTAATGTTAAAATTGTATGATAATTTTGCCTGTAGCACAAGGTATAGTGGTATACAACTCAACGAGGACCATACATACATGGATACTTTAATATTTAGTTAAATGTTATAATTTATCCGGATTCAACCTGAACATCTGATACTTGTAGTGTAACACTCTCCGGCTGTTCAGCTGAGACTGATGGCGCGTTTTGTGAATCTATTTGTGGAGTAGAGATTTCTGGCTGTGCAGATGACTGGCTTTCTGTTGGCTCTACTTGCGGGCTAGAGATTTCTGGCTGTGTAGATGCCTCGCTTTCAGTTGGTACTGAAACTTCGACAACTTCTGAGGGTTTGAATTTGGTAATGTAGTAGCTAAGAGATGGGCCCGAGTACTCTAGTGTTTGGATTTGGGGTGGGTTCTTCCCTACTTGAAAGAGTATTGAAGATGCAGCAGCAATAGCAATAATGCTGCCAAAAGCAAGTAATGCTGCTGTATTCTCTGATCCATCAGCAGATGTACCTGAAGTCCCTGAGCTGATTGCACTCTCTGATACGTAAACTGCAGGCTGTGCCAGGTAAACCAACATTAAATTATCACCCTTCTCTTATCCGAGTTACTAATAATGATTTGATTCAGGTTATGTTTTATCTTTAACACATGAAAAAATTTGCTTACAATCAAACGGGTCGAACGTTGCCAAAAGTGTATTTATAATGCATAAGTGTCATAAAGCTATTGACATAATATAGTTTCGATGACGTAACAATGTATTATGACACTAAGTATTCATTAAGAACTTGAAACATTTGGACAAATGTGTTTCTTAAAAGATATTGCCCGTTTTGACCCAAACACATTTTAGCCCGCTGCTCAACCCATCTAATTTTCAACCAAATACTTCTCTCTATTCTATGAGCAGTGTAAGTGTTTTTGTCCATCACTAGAGTATAAGCAACGCTTGCATGCTTCTCTTGGTTACAAGTTGAATAAATGGTTCTGGGTGATAAGATTTGTTCATGTTGTTGTTATTGAAAGTTCATAAATATTTGTCTAGTAACCAAGCCTAGCAGTATGTGAGTAGCTCATCAACCAGTAGGTTGTGGGTTCAAGCCTCGTGGGAGGCGATGTGTATATGTGTCGGATTTTATATACGATGTGGGATACTTTGTAGGTTTTCCTTTCAAATGAGATATATAAATAGAGTATCTAAATTGATGTTGTAGATATCAATAATCTTAAAAAGTAATTACCAACCTCAACTGAATATATATTTGTCTGCCCAGCCGTGTCCTTCTCCACGTAACCGCTCCAATCGCGCTTACGGGGTGGGAACGTTCCAGACACTTTGGTTTTCTCCCCGGCTAACCACTCCATGCTCACTTTCCCTACCTGTGTTTTGCACAAAACAAGTACTCCTCAGGTATAGATATCAACCTGGGTGACATCAATAGCATGAACATTTTTAAACTCGGTCTAAACTTGAGTTATACGATGAAAAACCAACAATTACCTTAACATCTGGATAGTTTTTTATTTATAGTTTTTACCTTTATAGTGCAACTAATATGTATCCTGCAAACTCATCTATATGAACTTGCAGACTCAGATGTTCTTTCCAATAAAAGTTTACATTCTAATTCATTTGCGTTATGTTCGAAAGAAACCATAATAACATATATAATGTGGGAGTACAAGAAGATACAATGGACCATGCTAATTTAAACAAATATAAATGTTTAACGCGTTTTAATCTTCTCTTCCTATCATTAGGCATGTAAATTGCAACAAACTAAAAGCTTTAGATGATGACAATATACAGTTTTAGACTCCCTATGACCGTCAACGGGTTCTCTAAAAGATTGTCGAATTTCGACATCGCTTATATCATCAAGAACTTTATAAAATATATCAAGTTTAGTTTATAGGTGCTGATATATGAAGCTACGAAGTAAGTAGGATAACTATATCAATGCAGTCTCCTTTTTATGCATAAATACTTATTTCTCTTTCATTGCATCAACATCTATCTGAAAATTCAATTTTTTTCCCCAAATATTATTAAAAAAAAAAAAAAAAACACTTGGGTACATCATATGACAATTAAATCATAAATCATAAATGGAGTAATACAAAACAGATTTTTTATGTTTTTACCTCTTTGTCAGGGGCACATTCTTCAACATTGCAATCATCTTGTTGATTTGATGATGAAGCTCGAATTCTGAAGAAACTGAGATTATGTCTCTGGTGATTCTTATTATAACGATAACGATTAATGGTAGAAAAGAAAGGTATCCTCATGTTTGTGCTACAGCTATTTGCTGATAATGCAGTAGTACCACATGATGAAGCCATTTGATTGTAATTTGATTTCTTGTTAGAAATAAAAAAGACTTCAAATCTAAGAATGTGTTTGTGTTTGTGTTTGTGTTCTGTGTGTGTAGTTTGAGATGTCTTTCTGGATTTTTGTGTGGCTGATTTTGAGTTGGTGCTGGCTTCATATCCAGCGTAGATTGTTTTTTTTTCTTTTTCCAAACGGATTATATATGCAATCTATAAAGTGATGTGTACACGGTGGATAATGAGAATTGGATGGAATAAATTTGAGTAAATTACATAAACGGTCCCTGTCGTATACCATATGTAACAGTCACAGGCCTTGGGTCGACTTTTTTACGTGTTCAGTACCATCACTCAGGTTTTCGTTCATTGCCGGTCTCTGACCTAAATGACAACTGTTAAATTTCTCCAGAGACCTAAATGACAACTGTTAAATTTCTCCATTAACTCTCATAACGTGCTTTCACAAGAGGGTATATCTGACTTCTCATTTAACAAGAGTAATACTCAATCTTATCTTAACTATACATTAAGCATCTCTACCGTTGTCTTAAAATTGTACTCAACAATGTTTAAAGTCTAAATTACCCTTATAGTACTAATTATAGAAGCCCGTTAATATTAATTGTTTGACCATTAACTATAATTACTTGACAAAATTGTAAACCTAAAAATTATATTAACTAATATATATCTTTAATCATACGATTTTAACTATATAAATATTTTTTAATATAATCTCTAAAATTTAACTTGACTATTACTTGTAACTTTTAAATATCAACTGTCAGAAAGCGAAAACCTAATCAAATATCACAAATAAAAATAATCTTGCGCTGCTTTGCGCGGGTATGGTGCTAGTATGTCTAATGTGTATCCTAAAAATATGTCAATTTCATTTAACATTTTAAAAAATTGAAACATGTACACCGTTAAATTACATGTTTATGTAAGTGCATCTACATCTTTTCAATCTTTATATGCAAATTCATGTATTGCTAATGTTTTATTATCGTGTCTCTAACCATCTAATCCAAATAGGTATAGCTTAAAACCTTATGATTACAAAATTTCTTTCACTACTATAAAAACGAGTATAATCACACACATATTCTCTAGCGCAGTGGCGGATCCAGAATCTTGAACCACGGGGGCAAAAGAATATTAGTATTCTAACTCTTAATCACATAAAACTCGGCTAGTGAATTCTCCGAAAATAGTACCAAAGTGAATGTTCCTAACTAAAATGGGCTTTATAATTTTTGGGCCAGGGGCCTTTAGAGATTTGGGCTGATACCATCTGTTTTTATGTATAAAAGAACATTTATATCGAGCGTGTGATCCATCATCCAAAGCGTTGGATTTGGATCCGCCCCTGCTTTAACAGATATGATCTATTAAAAGTTGCGACAGACGACCATCAACTAAAGCATACCCCAACTATTACAGCCTTAAGATAGATTACCAATGAATATAATTGATTGAGATATGACCGAAAACACTGTACGTAGGACAAAAGGAGCGGAAAAAGTTCGACGCTAGAGATCGAGAAAAGAACATGCTTGCCAATATGAAGATAATAAGAGGTCATAAGATAAACAAGCTTTGAGGAGAGACGTGCAAGAGATCCAACAACAACGATTTCCACCTCCGAAAACATGATACGCATGCGAATCTTTAAATTTGGATGTTTGGATGATAAATGAATACTTTGATGCTTGGATTTTGGATGTTTGGATATATGCATATGATCTAAATATATATAAAAACACACGACAAACTCAAAACTGGATATAATTAATGAAAGGGAAAATGCATAATACATGAATCAAGTGTTACATATATAGAGAATAAAGAAAGATTTATACAGGGATATTATATATTTTTTAAAATTTTAAATGTTTACAACATATTGCATGTAGATTCATTACAACATCTATTTTAATCCTTAATAATTTAAGGAATTTGTTATTTATAGCCTTAAGGCTTAAGGACAAAGAACACTTTTTAACCAACTTCTTTTTTCAAAGATAAAAATAAAAAGAGAAAATTAACTTATAGTTTGATCTAAATTTCACTAGCAGTTTTTTAATTAATTTAATTACACTAATCGTCCTTTATTTTGAAATTTGTTACGTCAATAGTCCTTTATACTAACGATTGTTAACTCTCTGTTAAAAAGGACCGCGTGTGTGATATTTTTTTTTATTCTTTTAATTTTTTTAAGTAAAATATAAATCATAACTTATTAAATCTAAAATATGTATATATATATATATATTAAATTTTGTAATTCACAACCATATTTCACCACCCGGGGACCCTCAATCACCGGTCACTCATTCATCTTATGTTGTCACAAATTTGGTGGTCACCGCCTCTTCTCTTTTGCATCCACTCCTACTCGAAAAACATTTCAAACGATGACCCTAACTTCAAAGTAAAACGGTGTTGAAAAGTGAGAAATAAATATGTGAATCGTAATCTTTAAGGCAAAAATGTATATTTGGGTGGTGAAAGATGGTAGTGGAATTAGATGGAGTGCTATAAATTTTAATGTTTTCGTGAAGAATATGACCGAACTTAATGATGAATAAAATGGAATGAAAATATATGTGCACCTAATAATGTATCTATACATAGTTAAAATTTTATAATAATTTATATTTTACTAAAAAAAATTAAAAGAAGAAAAAATATCACACATGGTTCTTTTTAACGGAGAGTTAATAATCGTTAATCTAAAAGATTATTGACGTAATAAATTTCAAAAGAAAAGATGACCGTGTAATTAAATTAATTAAAGGATCGCGAGTACAATTTGGACCAAACCAATAAGGACGATTAATGTAATTTTCTTAAATAAAAACTGCCAGACCAGGTATCTACTTCTCTCCAAAGTCAAATTCATTTTCGTCCTTTCTCTCATTTCTCTTCACTGTTTCCCTCCCATTCTCCTCCAATAATAAAAGGGATAATAAGCATATGTGTTGCGTGTAGCCTACATGTGTCAAACTTTTGATCAAATATAAAAATTTATAGTTCAACAATCAATAATAATTAATTTTAAAACAATTAACCCTATATTAAACTTGGTACATTTTA
This sequence comes from Gnaphalium uliginosum, assembly GCA_963930675.1. Lineage (NCBI taxonomy): Eukaryota > Viridiplantae > Streptophyta > Magnoliopsida > Asterales > Asteraceae > Gnaphalium > Gnaphalium uliginosum. The sequence goes on from OZ005685.1 coordinate 36,506,164, forward strand.
ATATATGTTTCAAAATCAAGAAACTTTTTTATTTATGCTATATATATCATGCAAAGGAGTTGAGCTAACAAGTAAATTCCTTTTAATAAAAAAAATATATAAAATATTTAAATCACATCTGTCTCTTGACTTTCAAAGGTGTTGGTTAAATGTTGCTTTCGCAACAATAAATCAACAAAAAGATCCGTAAGATTAAAATAAAAAATGGCCACCTAAGCTTTTAATGTGTGGAATTAATACGTTACCTACATTTAATTTTTTGTTTTTTGTGATTTTCATTATCTTTTCCTTGACATTCACCCTATTGAATAATAATAATGAAATTTTACTTATAACTATTTTGTAAAACATTATTTTAATATATAAAATGTACATACAACGAGCTAACAAAAGAAGTCTGAGCTTTAATCAGAATCGATGATTACATGAAGTGAACACTCATTTTGAGACAAACTAAAATGGTAAAGTACGTGAACACTTCAAATAAGACCGAGAAAAACAGGGAGTAACTATTCAAGTGAAATAACTAATATCCTTCGCTTTAATTGGCAAGTATTTTGTCTTAGCCATCAACAAAAAATCTATCATATCGATCTCTGCTTTCTTAGACCAATATACATCCTCATTCCATCGAGAAAAGCTTCACATTTGACTTCTGACTTTCAATTTTATCTTTAAAGCCATGTAACAATATAATAGCCATAAACATCAGTGTCTAAAGCAAATTAAAAATTAGTAGGTTGGGATTCTGCAAAATCTATATATAGACTCTTTCTAATCTAACTGTCATACGTTATTATATTATTTTATATAGAAATCGATGAGTATGCAGTTAACAAATTGGTGTATACGTCTTTGCTGAAATTAGAGCGTGAGAAACGTGTGAAGAGTAGTCACAAATAAAATTCTTGTAGGATTGAAATTCGTTTGTCATTATCTCATAAGTGTCAGATTGACTTTTTACGATTTTAGAATTATATGAAATTCGCACGGTCATTAGAAAACAACCTACCTTATAACATAATCATCGCTTTGCCAGGACCCATCGACAATTTTAACCAGTTGAGATCATTTAGGGCCTCAAAACGGCATTTTTCTCTTTTTATCATATTTTAGAATTTTAAATAATTAGTTTTAGTTTAAATAAAAGCCTATAATTTTGTTTCCTATTCAAACTGAAATGTTCTCACTGTTTTCATTTTAACACCGTGCTCTCAATAGAACTCGAACCTGTTAAAAATTCGAAACAGTTGTAGGTATTGTGACGTTACATATATTTTGGCCCATAAAAAGTAATTTGGTCAATCAAGCGACAAACTGGCCCACCCAAAATCCCCTTAAAAATTTAATTTATAACCAAATTTTTAATGAGATCTCGAGTCTTATCGTGGAGATGCTATCGGATAGTTAATAAGTTTGAGAGAAACAATAAATAATATATAATTTGTTTGATTAATTTAATAATCGCTCATTCATTCAAACTTCAAAATAAGCTTTTTCATATTCATTTACTTTCAGGTGTTATATAATGATTGTCTCAAGTCTCGACCCATTTATTGAAAATTGACCACTTAGGAAGCTATTTTGTTAGCTAGTTTTGAAGTTACTAACTTACTATTTCAATTGTGTTTAGAACTAGCCGTACGTTTTATTTATGTTTAGTCAATCGATAATTTAATACTTCAATTGTGATTATGATTTAACCATTTGCCTAAGTAATTACAATTAACATAATTTTATGGTATATGTTTTTGTTTAGTTATTTGACTCACGAGCAATTTTTCTAGCTACGCTACTATCAATATATACCATGATATATTTAGGGTGAGTTTGGTTCAAAGTAAGAAATTAGAATGGAAAAGAGAAAGAAAATAGTAAGCAATGTACTACTCGTATCACCTTTACCATTGATGTTGTTTGATTTATACAACTAATCATTACAAGTATGGGTGACAAATTGAGAAGGGTCAAGTTGATGGTTCCAATGAACCGTATATGATTTAATAAACGGTTTTGCCGGTCAAAAGTACCCAATCCATAGACGATCTTCTTAACCGGTTTAGAAATACGGGTCAAACGGGTTAATGAGTTAGCATGTTAGTTTAGGGATATCGTCTGGCCATTACCGGTTAATTAAAATAATATATTACACGTTTAGTTCGGTAACGACTTTCAATTCGATCCCACTAGACATCCAAATCCAATAATTGACTTTTGACTTTGCTATAAAATACAGTTAGCTAACTATTTATCACATGCATTCCCATTTTATAATTTGCATCCTATAACAGCTCTAACTTGGATCTATAAATAAATGCTCCCCATTGGTTATCAAATTCACAAATTTAAAACATGAAGAAATTTCAACTAATACTTTTGGTTTTAACTCTTTCTTTTTGTGGAATATTATCACACTTTGATGATAATGTTACACCAAATTATGAAGATTTCATAAGTTGCCTTGAATCCAACTCGAATAATGTCGCTTCCATCTCTCAACTCATTTTTACCCCTAACAATGCATCTTTCCTACCCATTTGGGAAGTTGCAGTCAACAACCACAGATTCAATAAATCATCCACTCCTAAACCATCAGTCATTGTGACTCCTATCGACAAAACTCAGATCCGAACGACACTTTTATGCAGCAAGAAACATGGATACGAGATGAGGATCAGGAGTGGAGGCCATGACTTTGAGGGAGTCTCGTCCACTGCTAATGTTCCGTTTGTCATGCTTGATCTTACTAGAATGAGGTCTGTAGATGTTGACGTTGCAAAAAGAATCGCGTGGGCCCAAGGTGGTGCTATGCTTGGTGAAGTCTACTACGCTATTTCTCAAAAGACCGACACTTTGTATTTCCCGGGTGGTATTTGTCCCACAGTGGGTGTTGGTGGGTACTTGGGTGGTGGTGGCTATGGAAACATGATGAGGAAATATGGTCTTGCTGCGGATAACGTTGTTGATGTTCGGTTCATGGATGTCAATGGCAATATTCTCAATAGAAAGTCTATGGGTGAAGATTTGTTTTGGGCAATTCGAGGTGGTGGTGCAGCGAGTTTTGGAATTGTTCTTACATGGAAGCTGAGGTTGGTTCCGGTGCCAGAATTAGTAACTGTGTTCTTGGTGAACATAACTTTGGAACAAGGTGCCACGGAGATTTTCTATAAGTATCAACACGTTGTACCAACTATTGATGAAAATTTGTCCATAAGGGTTCAGATGTCTAGCGAAAATATTGCCAACTCCAAAAAGAAAACCATACGAATGTTGTTTTTTGGACTTTATCAGGGATCAATGGACACATTGCTTTCCTTGCTAGACGAAAAGTACCCCGAGCTTAATGTCACACGAGAAATTTGCCAAGAGGTGACAATGGTCCAGTCGACACTCTTTTATGAAGGCTATCCAACCGACACCTCACTCGAGGTTCTTGCTAACCGAACTACCAACATTAGGCTCAACGGCCAAAACAAATTAGACTACGTACGTACCCCAATCCCCATAAGTGGGCTCAAAAAGATATGGAGAAAGATGTTTGAAAGTGTAGGATCAACTGTGATCATGCATCCTTTTGGTGGAAAGATGGATGAGTACTCAGAGACAGCAACTCCATATCCTCATAGAGCTGGAGTGTTGTACCAATTTCACCAATGGGTACAGTTTGATGGTCAAACATCAGACACGACGCCTATATCACTCCAACGAATAAGTTGGCTAAGAAACTTTAACAAGTATATAACGCGTTATGTGTCAAAGAACCCCCGGGAGGCGTATTATAACTACATTGATTTTGATTTGGGTGTTGGAAGTGCTACTTATGAAGAAGCAAGTGTTTGGGGCGAGAGATACTGGAAGAGAGACAACTTTAAGAAGTTGATTCGCATCAAAGCTAAAGTTGATCCACAAAATTTCTTTAAGCACCCGCAAAGTATACCGATTTTCTAATTCATCATGCCATATCATCTTTTATGCTTGTGGCTTATAATGTTTTGTTATAAATTGGACATGTACATGGATTATTTATAAATTGGCAGTGTTAATTCATAAATAATAAAAATTGATTTACCTGATAATCAAAACGGTTATATCAATATGCGAAAGGTATAGAAGAATTAGACTATTCCATCGTAATATATCTTGGCTACGCTCCGTGGAGAATTATTTGTCGGGATTAGTCTCTGGAAATGCATCTAACTTGGACACGGCCTGAATTGTGTGTACCCGACTTCAATTTTGTCTATTGTATGTATCGAACTTTCAGTTTTGGTTTATTGTGTGTATCCGTCCTGTTATTACAATCACTGACGTGACACCCATTTTTGATGACATGTCAGCTGACATGACGTCTTATACAAGTGTCACGTCATCAAAATTATCGGTTACCAATTGAATAAGTCATCAGATACACATAATAGACCAAAACTGAAAGTTCGATAAACAAATTGACAAAAGTGAAGTTGGATACACACAATTCATATCTTGTCCAAGTTAGGTACAATTCTAGAGACTAATCTCTTATTTGTCTACATGGAGAAGACTTTACTTATATCATGATCTTAGTTTTTGTCGTATCACAAGTCTTTTTTGAATATTAGTTGTAACTTGAAGCATATAATTGATACGATGAACTCAACTAAAACTATTGCAAATATATCGGTTCTTTTTACATCCCAATATACGAGCATTGGTTCATACGTTCAGTGCTGAATTTACTTATTTGTCACCGAGTTTTAATTTTAGTGGGAGTACTTCAATGTTAAAAAATGTTTGAAAGAAACTAGCATGACCTAGCCTGGTACTTCGTTAGAGAGTGATCTTTGAGCAAAGTTCCAGGGCTTTAAACAAGTCAACTGCGCATGCTTTTATACCAAGGTAATAAATTTTTCGTTACTAATTTCATTAAAGTCAAGTTAAGTTACGAGTAGATAAGTTATATTGCATATATTGTAATAACACGAAACTTGAGGGACCTAATCTTCCTATATTCAAACATAAACCATCCATCTGTACAAAAAAAACCAAAACCACTGAGAAACACACCCAAAATGGACAACAATCCGGCACCGGCGCCGGTACCGTCTCCGGCGGCACCACTGAAAACCCTAACACCACAAGAATGGGAGTCCTTAATCGACGACCACCAGTACGGCGGATCACGCCGTGACCGTTGGCTCTCATTAAATTACACCGGTCACTCTCTAATCAATCTCTCATTAACTTCAATTTTACGCAAAGACCTACCACTCAATCTCAAGCTCAACATCATCGTTTTCCTTGAAGAACACGTGATCAACTTGATTCCCTCACCGGAATCGGAATCGGAAACGGAATTGACAGAAAAAACACTAATTCGGTATCTGGAAATACTCCGGTCTGTTATCAATTCTCCGGTGGACGGCGTTACGATTACTTACTCGCTAAAAGAACAGGTACTTGTATCGGTTACTTCTGTGTTTATATTGTTTACGATTAATAATTTTGACGAAAGTCAAAACCCTAAGTTGACTTTTATAAGTCAACTCGAGGGTTTGATTGAGGTGTTATTAACTGTGGTGAACCGGCCGAATCACGGAGTAGACCGCCAACTACGTGGTTCGGCTTGTGAGTGTTTACGGGAATTAGAGAGAGAATGCCCTAGTTTGTTATCTGAAACTGTTGGACATTTATGGGGGTTATGTCAAAGTGAGAAAACTCATGTTGCTCAAAGTTATGTGTTGATGCTAGCAAATGTGGTTCATGGAATAGTGATAACGAAGGTGAATGTATCAATTTTAAGTACTTCGATTCCGTTGATACCGTTTAATGTTCCGCAGTTATTGATTGGTGATGGTAGTTTGGGGAGGGAAAGTAACGGTTTTGCAGTTAAGGAATTGAGGAGAGTGATGTCGTTTTTGCTTGAATGGCCTCAGTATTTGACTCCTTTTGGATTGTTTGAGTTTATGTCCATTATAATGCCGGTGGCAGTGGCATTGGAGTTGCAGGCGTCTTTGTTGAAGGTACAGTTTTCTGGGTTGCTTCATACGTTTGATATGCTGCTATGTCATGCGTTTCTAGGGATGTATTTGCAGTTTCCTGAAGCGTTTAGTGGACAAGAAAATGAAGTTATTAGCCGTCTTTTGCTAATTTCGAGGGAAACACGGCATGTTTTGGTTTTTAGATTGCTTGCACTTCATTGGTTGTTGGGATTCATGGGATTGGTGATGTCAAAGAGGAAGGTGATTAAAGAGAGAATATTTGCAACAGCTTTACGGTTTTATCCAAGTGTATTTGATCCACTTGCTTTGAAAGCGTTGAAGCTCGACTTAATTGCATATTGCTCGATTATTCTTGATATGTCTAGATTAGCTGTTGATAGCTCTGAAGTGTCTGTGGTGAAGCTATTTGAAGATGGCCTTGAGTCTGTATCTGGTTTCAAGTGGTTGCCACCATGGAGCACAGAAACTTCTGTTGCATTTCGCACCTTCCATAAACTTTTGGTAGGTGCATCTTCTCATTCTGATAATGGTTCTTCCACCAGAGTTCTTGTGGACTCTACAATCTTCCACGCTACAGAGGTACAATGTAAGACCTTTCGTAGCTGTATTCCACTTTTTTAATAGGTAATATATACTTAGATATACTATTGTACTATGTAATATCCTTAGTTGCTACATATTTCCATTTTTAAACAAAAGAAATTATCTATTCTAAGTTAGAAACCCTAGATTTTTGAGAACAAAAGCATCAACAAAAATGAGCTGTAAAATTGAGAGGATCTGCTGGTTCAGTGGTTCCTACTTGGTGGCACTTGAGGTGAACATAATACGGAGATAGCCACAAGATGAATGGGCTGTCAAAGGAAATTTAGAAAGAGAAGATGGAGAAGCAATCTAATTCAGTATTTTAATACTATAATACAACAACATAGATACCATCCTTTTATGGTGCATGGCCAAGTAACTTAATTTGGACAAGGGATGTTGGACAAAAAACCAAACAACTAAACATCTATAAAAAAAAGACTAGCAAACTGATGAAATAGACTATTGATCCTTCTCGTTTCCTGTTTGTGACTTGTGTTAGAGTTCCAAAAAGTTATATCCTTGTACAATGAGTGTTGTATCCCCCCATACTAGTTGACGTCCTCTAAAAGTAAATCCTAAAGAATTTATAAACGTTTAAACCCTACAGATATTGTTAAGAGTTTTGGGACACTAATGGCATGTACTTCACTCATGGTCTGGTTACTTATTTTGTGTGTTATCAATCTTGTTGAACGTTTATTATTTTTTAACAGCATCTTTGTTATTAATTTGTTTCTACTAATCGAGGCATTCAAAGGCCAGGGTGACCAAACCACTTGATTATTTTTTGAAGTGTCTACTCATTGAAGTAACAAAATAGATTAAGGATCCTATTAAAAATTGTGTCAAGGTTGTGTCTGTTTCTGTTTTGATCTTTGTAATGCAAATTGGTTAACTGACATTTTTGAAGTGGGTCTGTATATAAACAATGCAAAGCTGGTTCCAACATAGAGTTCATTTATAGATAATCTTTGCAACATTTGAAAGGTGGTCATTTGAATTCAAAAGAGGCTGCTTGCGGAGTTTTTATGGCATTTAATATTCTGTTGGATGATCTTATTTTTTGGTACTGATGTTATTAGTATGCATTTATCTATCGTTATCCAGAGGATGCTAGTGACTATGACATTAGAGTCTCAGGGATTAATTCCTGTTATAGTAGCTTTCATCAACCGCTTGCTCCGGTGTAATAAGCACCACCTTTTTGGAGAGCGCCTGCTTCAGACATTTAACAGTCATTTGCTTCCAAAAGTCAACGTAGACTATCGACTGGGATCTTATTTTCCACTTTTTGAAAAAATTGCTGAAAATGAGACAGTTCCGCCAGGTGGATTGCTAGAGCTCTATGGTAAATACATAAGTACTTTAGTTGAAAAACATGGTCCAGACACAGGATTGAGATCGTGGTCTCAAGGAAGTAAAGTTCTCGTTCTTTGTCGGACAATATTGATGCACCACCAGAGCTCTCGATTCTTCCTTGGACTATCTCGTCTCCTTGCATTCACTTGCCTTCATTTTCCAGATCTAGAGGTCCGTGACAACGCAAGGTACCAAGAACCAAAATTCTTCTCTATTTTGTAGAGGGGGCAAAATGGGTGAGCTGGGTAAAGGGTCAAAATTAATTTCGTGAGAAATGGATGATGTTTTAGTGCTATCTGAAACTGGTCAGGTTGACCCACAATCACATTTTCGTCCTTCAAAAAAAATATATTAATTTGTTCCCAGGGCACACGATAAGGTGCATTAAAAGAACTTGATATTTCCTTAAATATGAAATAATGATTAGAGAAGCTATATTATCTCTATAATATGTAGGAAGGTATATGCTTTAGTACACTTCCCATGACTTTTGAGCTGTTCGATCCATATGACACTTATTCTTTAAATTATTGTTTTGCTTTAACCGTTTGACCTATGGATATAAAACATAATCTGAATCGACCTGTTCATAAGTCAATGAGTCAAACTTACCACCCCTATTCAGATTGTTTGGGCTACATCTAGCTTTTAACGTTCGTTAAATATGTTGACATCGTCGTTACAAAACTGATATACATTGTTCTTTCAGAATATACTTGCGGATGCTGCTCTGTGTACCAGGAAATAAGCTCAGACATTTACTGAGCACTGGGGATCAGCTTCCATCTTCTCACTCCACCTCATTCTTCAGTGTTCAATCTCCTCGATTTTCTTATGATTCCAAAAAATCAAAAGATATTTCATCATACATTCACCTTGAACGAGTGGTACCATTATTGGTCAAACAATCTTGGTCCTTGTCTTTGACCTCCTTTGGCATTAGTGGTGATAAGCCTCATTACATGGAAGTCATCACAGACACTACCACCCAAACATGGAAACCAGAGACCTCGGATAACAATATGGAAATCCCACTTGTCCCTGCAATTGAAGGGGCCAATCAATCACAGGAACCCTTGCGTGTGACAGATTCTAAAGTTTCAGAAATTGTTGAAATATTGAGGACACATTTTTCATTAATTCCTGATTTCAGACACATGTCTGGAATCAAAATTAGAATCTCATGTACCTTGAGCTTCCAATCAGAACCTTTTAATCGGGTATGGGGAAATGATGGGTCGCCTGAAGTTGATGGGGTTCCTGCGTTGTATGCTACTGTGCTTAAGTTCTCTTCTTCAGCTCCATTCGGGTCTATTCAACCTTGGCGTATACCTTTTCTTCTTGGGGGACCTACCAAAAACGATATCCCTTCAACTGAAAGTCAAACTGATTCACTAGATATTGTTACTGTGGGCACTGGTCCTGGAGAAAAAGAAGAAGAAAAAGAAAGCTTCAAAGCTCCTGTTTTGATTGAGTTGCAACCGAGAGAACCAACACCAGGCCTTATTGGCGTCTCAATTGAAACAAATGCTGAGAATGGTCAGATCATATGTGGTCACCTGCAGAGTATTAATGTGGGTATCGAGGACATGTTTCTTAAAGCTATTGTTCCAGATGACATACGTGATGATGATTTACCTCAATATTACATGGATTTGTTTAATGCATTATGGGAAGCGTGTAGTAGTTCATCCAGCACTGGGAGAGAGACCTTCCCTTTAAAAGAAGGTAAAGGTTTTACAGCTGTCAATGGAACACGATCTGTGAAGTTTCTTGAAGTTTCAGCAACTTCATTAATTCAAGCAGTTGAGAAAAATTTATCAGCTTTTGTTGTTAATGTCATTGGTGATCCGCTTATTAGCATTGTTAAGGATGGAGGGATCATACGAGACATTATTTGGAATGAGGATACTTTGGGTTCTGGTCTTGATGTTGTTGCTGTGGATCCAAATATAATTGAGGGACCACTTTATCTTAAGTATGATGAGGAGGAAGATGACAAAGGAAATAATCTTCACCTGAATAGAAGAAATATGGGTCATTTTCATATTTTGATATTCCTTCCTCCAACCTCTCATCTTCTTTTTCAAATGGAAGTTGGGGTTAGTTCGACTCTAGTTCGGATCCGAACAGATCATTGGCCATGCCTTGCTTACATTGATGACTATCTGGAAGCTTTATTTCTTGATTAAAGGTACTTTCGTCTGCAAGTCATTTCCTCTTTTATCTAATGGATTTTTGATGATATTTTATCGTAAGTCAGCAAGATTGGCAGGTCAGGGGTAAGTTAGCGGGTTGAAACAAGTCCGGGTTGTAAGGAGTCGTTTAGTATGGGTCGGAATGGGCTGGTCCAGGTTGACCCACAAAGTTGTTCTTTCCATATATTTTTTTCAATTGAATATTTAATTTATTTATTATAATTACGAAAACAATATCATTACTATAAAAATCTTAATTTTAACATAAAAACGATATAGCTTTATTATGACTGACAAACTTGGGCTACTTTCAAACTGCAACGCATTCGTTCCCCTTTCACCTAAATTTGTTATTTGACTCATTTGAGATGGAACACAACTCAAATTGTGACCCATTTATGACCGAATGGGTCGAAGTTGCCACCTCTTTCTTTTATGGCATTCTCAATCATTTCAATTCATAAGTACAAATCCACCTGTGTTGTGTTCATTAGGAGCAACAAATAATTTCACATTACATGTTTTTAACCCCTATTGATTTGTTAACTCATTGATAATATCAGTAGTTAGTTTGACTTGGTAATTTTTATACGAGTATTTACAGTTCTTCTGAAATCTTTGTTAAATGCAGATGGATTGTTGTATTTGCTTTTTCAGGAATGAGTCTTGAAGAAACCTGTAAGGTTACTCATTTGTGGCCCTGAAATTTATGGGTATGGATCATTGGTGCTACACAAATCCGAAGGATGACCCCGAAGTACCAAGACATTTTTTTAAGCTGAGAGTCATGATCTTGGTTCACCATGCACCGGACATGTTTATAGAATGGGTTTTGTAGGTTGTCCTTCAAGTCCTTTAAACCAGAAAAGTTTGAACTGATTTTGGCCGACGGGTCCTTTGAGGGGACTTTTTGGATGGAGAAATTGGTGCTATAGAAGCTGTTAGGATACGACTGTACATAAGCATAGGTGTGGAGAGGTTTTTTTAACCGACTGTTATTTCATTTGGCTTCCCGAATTGAAGTGCCATAGTTTTGATATATTTACACTAGACTTGCAAGTTATGGCAAATTTTGTAGTTGAGTATTTGCATATTCCTGTGGTTACTTGTTATTGAGGAGAATTAACTCATCTTTTTTCAAATATCAAGTGTACTATACAAATTCAATGATAGTTGAACATTTGCTGTCAATCTTTGCCATGGAAAGAAAGGTTTCGTGGTTTAAAGTGTTTGTCATTGAGAAGCAAATCAAAATGCGACCCATCTTTGATTAGGTGAAGTAATGAGTTGTTTGGTTAACATATCTTATACATACCCTTCGTAGTAATCTGGTCTCGAGAACAGAGGATAATAATACATTTTCGTTGTTACTACTTTTTTTACCGTTGTAGGTAGGGCTGACTGTAAAAGAAAGAGCACTTGCTGATCTTGTAATTATGAGTCTTCTTGACCTTTCTGACCTACATCAACTAGCAATAACAATCGTACGTGATTTGTGGTCACATTTCACCTGAGCTGGGCATTGATATGTCAAAAAAACTAGGTAGCTTCAGAATCGTTGAGCTGTCTCATGATACTAATCTTGCTAGTTGTTTTAAGATGGTTGGTATTATGCAGACGTCTTAGGTTATTAACGTTTTTGAAACAGACAAATGACAAAATTGTGAGAGCCATCTCATGATACTAACCCTGCTAGTTGTTTTAAGATGGTTGGTATTATGCAGACCTTTTGGGTTATTAACGTTTTTGAAACTGACGAATGACAAAATTGTTTCACACGACTCTTTTATAATCGATCCTTGCTAGAGTGCTTAAGAATAATTTTCCCACAAAAATTTACAACAAAAAACTTGATAAGATGACGTCATGACCTGTATTCATTGCCTTCTTTTTGAAAGTATACACAAACAATTCGGTACTTACCGTTGTGATTATTTTCTCTGATAAAAGCTTACACCCATATAACTAAATTTAAAATAAGAGACATCTGACGACAAGTCTAAGAAACAAAATTCTTCTTTCCACCATAAACAACAGTTGCATGCTCGCACCTCAATAACATGATACAAGTATCCACTAGAAATAACAGGTATACAGAGAAACTGGGAAATAGATGAGATCACAGATGGCAAGACTAAGGCAGTTAGAGGCTGATAAATTATTTAGCCCTAAACAAAGCTATCGGCGATCATGGGTTCTTCTAGACCCTGAAAGGTATTTTCTAGAATCAACGGAGCCTACTGTTCTACCATCCCCATGCTTTTCAGAGTCTTGGTCAGCTGTTGACTTTCTTCTTCGTTGTAGATCATCGACATGCCGCCGCCACAAAGATTCCCTATCTTTTCTCGGCATTTTGCTGTATCGGGCATCATTTTTAAGAAGGTTTTTGGCTGTTGACCATGAAGTAAAAACCGTCTTACCATCTTCATATTCTTTTGTAGCTGCATCTGTGGTTATCACATCAGCCAACAGAGCTTTGTATTCATGTGCACAGCGCTGAAACATAGTAACAGATTATGTTACAAAAGGAGACCCCGTTAAGTAAAATAGAGGTGGCAGTTTCAACCCATATATATATATAGTGGGATGATCCAGGGGGAAGCACTTTTTTTGAGGGAAGGGGGAAGCGTTGTTATTCATCACGGAGCATCTTAACTTTGAAAATACAAATCTCACAAAAAACGAAGTGAAATTTAATAAATGTTAATTAGAATCGATGCTATGAATGTTAAGTTTCCTTGATAAATTCTTTTTGCGGGTTATAACATCAATTTATGAATATTAGACCCAAAATTGTTAATACTCATCGTGGTGAATGTTAGTTAACATTCATGGTGATGAACGTTAAAATTAAAAATATTCTTCAAATATGTGATGTTTTAACATTTATCGTAATGAATGTTAGTTAACATTCATCACGGTGAATGTTAACAATTTATTAAATAAATATTCATCAACTAATGTTATGACTTAAAAATGAAATTCTTTCGTTAATATATTCTTTATAGCATCGACTTTGATTACTATTTATTGGTAAAAATATTTTTTTTTTTGACATTTTGATTGGCAAGTGTTATATTATTCGTGATGAACATTAACGCTTGCCCCCTCCCCCAAAAAAAGCACTTCCCTCTTGAACTCTCCCCTATATATATATATATATATAGGGTAGGGATCAAGAGGGAAGTAATTTTTTAAGGGAAGGAGGGAGGCTAACCATTCATTCGCAATGAATGATAATCAAACGTAAAAAAACATATTTTTACCAAGAAATATTAATCAAAACCGATGTTATAACTACTAATATAGTAATATTCATATATAAACTACTTTTTATAACTTATAATATCATATAATGAATGTAAAGAGAATTTTCTAATATTCATCATTAATGAATGTTAACCGAAGTGGATATTATAATTTTCTATGAAAAATTATTCGTTAACATTCGTCAACGATGAATGATAATCACAACGTATAAAACCATATTTTTACCAATACCTATTAATCAAAACCGATGTTATAACTATTAATATTCATCAATAAACTATTTTTTATAACTTATAATATTATATGATGAATATTAAGGTCGTTGATGAATGTGTAACTTTCCTCATCCCTAGAAAATAGTGTTTCCCTCTGGATCCGGTCCATATATATATATATATATATATATATATATATATATATATATATATATATATATATATGAAAATGGGTTGATATGGATTATGTTTTATCTCGGAAGAATCAAATAAAAATTTAGCTAAAAGATAAATGGTCAAAAGGGCTGAATGCCTGAATGTTACCCAAAGTGTATATTTAATGAGGACAACTTTATAACCTAAAAATCATTTTACTTGCTATGACTATTCTGTAATCAATTAATGATATAAACATTTGAAAAAGGCAAAGAAATGCTTGCGAATCTTATCAACTTACGTCATGCAATAACTTGATGTGTTCACGGAAAAGCTTTTCGAGATCTAATTGATCTAAATAGGGGTTGTCTGCACGCCCTTGGGGATCCTTCTCTAGTTTGAGTTTTGCATCCGTCCATGAAACCTGAACAAAAGATGTAGAGATAGTCATATAGCAATATAGCATAACTAAATCTTATGGTATATCTTGAAAAATCTAGATAAGAGTTGGTCGTTATTCATGAGCTTCTTACATTTCATAGATTATGCAGGTGTTTGGGTTCTGGGGTGTTCAGTGTTGTATGAGGACAAGCATACATGGTGTATTTTTTATAAGCAATTAGAGCTTATAACTTGGTTAGTTCCTTCAAATGTATTCAGTTCCTATATAATTTCACAAATACAAAATTGCTGATGACAAACGCATTCACATATTCATTTAACTCTGAGTATAGTAACTTAGTTTCTTAGACTAGTTAGTTAGGAAAGTTGTAATAGAAAGCCAGACAAGAATTCAACTAAGAAAATTTGATCAAGGGGTACCTGTGGATCTTTAATTGACTCTACAAGTAAGGCTTGATAAGACTCAATGGCTTCCTTTCTGTGAGCTTTTGAGCGCACTCTTTCCACTTCCTGTTCTTCTCGCTCTTTCCTTTTACGCAACACCCGCTCTCGTTCCTTCAACTTATCCTGTATTAAGTGCACATAAAACAATCATCTTAGCCCATAATGTTTTATTTGTATACACACATAATATTTAAAGTCTGTTCTAATACCTCCTCATCCCGTTTTGCCTTAACTGCTCTTTCAGCTTCCTCTTCGGATTGCTTTAGCTCAGAGATATATTCATTAAACAGAACTTCCCTATCCTCATGCTTAACAGATTTGTATCGAGGATCATTTCTTAGAATATCCTTAACCTTAGAGATCAAAAGTTGAAAACAAATAAATACATAATTGGCAAATAACAGTAAAGTTCAATATGATTATATGAATATCAACAATGTCTTAGATCTTGGCATCATGTATAAGCCTATCCAGAACATAAACACGTACTAACCTTTGACCATCGAGAAGTTGGAGAAATGTCCTTATTATCCCGAAGCATAGACTTGAAACTAACATGTTTTGCACGAGCCTCCTCTTCAATAGACTTCTTTAATGGAAGAACCCTGAGAGAGAGAAATATCAGAGCTTCGAAAATATATACAAAATATTTATATATCCATGAAAGATGTCACAAAAAATGAGATTATGTGTCATGAACGTAATCATTGAAAAACTCTTTGTTAACAAGTATTTAAAGAAAAAAATCAAGTTGCGTAGAACTAGTTACAGTTACTTGCCTTTCATTAAGTAGAGCTTCACGCTCTTTACAGTCTAAGGCCTCAAACCTTGGATCATGACCCCATTTTCTTTTAAATGTTTGATAGTCAGTGTTGTGGTCGATATCCTGAAAATGAGACAGAATGGCAACACTTATAACTGAAATTATTTAAGTTTGTGGTATAGATTACGATTAACTAAAGGAAACTTTGAGACTTAAATTAGAGACAGACTTAAATCAAACCTCCTTCGCCTCATCCAGCAACTGTTTGTAACCTTCAATTGCAGCCTTCTGTGCTGCTCGTTTTTCTTTGCGTTCTTCTTCAGCACGTGTTCGAACAAAATGATCAAAAATAGCTCTCCGAGCACTATAACTTGGTATCGCCTGCAAGAGTACATTGTTTCTATACACTTAGTGGTTAAAAGATTATCACACAACAAAAAACGAAAATTAAATTACAAATATAGAAGTTATGATGCAATAGATGTTAAACGTGGAGACAGCACTATTATCTGGTATTTTTCATTTTCCGATTCCAGTACATTGATCACTTACATTATCATTTTTTTCTAGTTCAGTTACAGTTTATTCTTTGACTAACAGCCGGTTGCACTTACTAGAACAGAAGGCTGAGATTATAAAAGGTTTATTCTTAGACAAAAACAAACTCTACATTAGGTCATAAGTATTTAAAAGAGTAAATTCCATAAATGGTCCGTATGGTTTACACCGATTTATGAAAACCGTCCCTATACTTCTTTTTTCACCTTTTCCGTCTAATAAGTTTACGTTTTGCACGAAAATGGTCCCTCCTCCACCTAAAATGACTAAAGTACCATTTTCTCTTGTCATTTTCAGATAGTCAGGATCTAAACGACCAAAGGGTACTTTAGTCATTTTAGGTGGGTGAGGGACCATTTTCGAGCAAAATGTAAGAGTATTGGGCTGAAAAGGTAAAAAAAAAAGAAGTATAGGGGCAATTTTCGTACATCAGTGTAAACCACAAGGACCATTTATGGAATTTACTATATTTAAAAATACAAGTGAAGAGTTGGCATTAAAACTCAGGGCGAAGTAGGATAGAAACACATGTAAATTTTCAAAACTGGCACTGAAATATCATGATACATACAAACCCAACTAAGATAGAGCTTTTAGATGTTAACCTAAAAAACTGACAAAATTTGGACATGGCAAACCTTGAAACGTGGATCAAACACAAACTTTGGAAGCTCCTTCTCCCATTTCGAGAATGGGGCCACCCCACGCTCCTTGAGCATCTCCTAAATATTCCACAAGCACAAAACTTAAAATTAATTGTAATACAAATAAAACAGTAAGAACTTTATAATTACAGCAATAATCTATAACGTGAAGTGTGAGCAAGCATAACATAAGTCCAAATACATTTACTTCCACTAGTTATGATGCACAAAACATACATTTGATTACTGTCCACGACGAGTAAAAGAGATGTCCTTTTTTTAAGATTTGCTTCCAAGATTACAAGCTGTTGTAATCCGTGTCTGAGTTTGGCTCCTTTTAAACCAATACACCTTAAGTCTTTCATTTTATATTTCAGGTTCATTGGTTTATAAACATTAAATATGTATCAAATCTTTAGGACTTGACCAGAGCTAACTTGACAAGAAAACAAGCCATGGCAACAAAAAATATATTAGGCAAAAGCTGACTTTTACAATGAGAATAATCAACAAAAAAAACAAGAAAAGGATACCTTAAATTGGATAGCACGCTCCTCCTTGGTTGGTCCACTATCCACATCCTCTGAATCTGAAGAACTGTTTGATAAATTTCCATCAGCGTTATCATCTTTCATCTTATCTTTTCCATTCTCACTATGTGATCCCTTCCCTACTTGATCAGCTGATATAGACCCATTCAATTCAGATGACACTGCTCCAGCCGAGGCTGCATGTAGTAAAGTGGTAGCAGGAGCTGTGGAATCTTGCAGTTTCTTTTTTATCAAATCCAGTGCAGATGATGATACTGGTACACCTGCTGTTGCGGGGGATATGGCATCACGACCACCTGTGTTAATAGCAGGGGCACTCAAGCTTGAAGGAGCAGATCCTTTTTCAGTTATAGTAGTAGCAGTAGGTACTGATACTGATTGTTCTTTGAAAGCATCACTATCCAGCCTCTTTTTCATCTCAGTCACATCCGTTGGTATTTGCCAGCTGCTCAACTGACCAAAGATTAATATTTAGTTTGTTATAGCAAATAAGAAATTGTAAGCTTTGTAAATCATTTTACATGTCAAACCAGCAATAGTGCAAGTCAACTTCATAAACAGCAGGCTAAAAGTACATTTGAAAAAACCACCCCTTTACCTTGTTATACAGCCCAACTGACCCAACCATTATTGCCACCTCTAACAAATTCCCCTAACTTTAGGAAATTTATGATAGACATATCCTAATAACTGATTTGATTACCGATTAATTACAAGCAAGACCCTAAACTTTTGACAAAATGACTATCCGTGCCCTACAGTTCCAGATATTTAGAGAACAGTTCTACACTTTCAAGGATCAGAGGAACATATTAGAATTTTAACAACTAAACCACCCTTAGAGGTCAGACTTCAACCATACAAATCACTAAACATCAAGTCGGACCAGTCTTCCAAAGGTTGTATGACCCAAATGATGAACCAAGATGTGATGTTTTCTGGGATTAAACTAGTAAAGGTGCACAGCAACTAGAAAAATATACACAAGTAAAATTGTAACTGAATCATCTAGGGTTCAGTCCATACTACTGTGGTAAAGCACATGAACTGGAGGAGCCCTATATAGAGCAGATGTTAAAACTAGAGCTCATGTTACCTTGGTTTTAGCATTGTAGTAGTATCTTTTGCCATCATTTGTGGTCACCAATGACCAATCTGTACCAGCACACTTCTCCCTGAACAAAATATAACACAAAGATTGAGAAAACAAAGCCTACAGTTAGGAGATTTGAATGATGTAAATCATATGAGCATTAAATAATTAAGGTTATGATTGCAGACAGCAAGGAGACAACACACATGGAGGGTAAGGGGGAAATATAAGTAATAACAGAAACAAAATAAAAATTAAGGTTATGTGTAGAATGCAATGAACTCACCATGAAATTGGAGTCGGTTGTGCATAAACTTTATCAGGCTGTCGACAAGAAGTAGTAGTACAAATCAATAAGAGAAAGACAAATATTAGTTCATTTGGGAAAGGCACACATAAATCAATACTATGATGCTTAACAAACAACAAGCTACTTATAAATTATGATATCTAAAGAAGAAACAACTATGTGAACCTAACTGCTATATCAAAGAGAAACACACCACTACAGTAATTATGATATCTAAAGAACAAGCAACTATGTGAACCTAACTGCCATATCAAAGAGAAACACACCACTACAGTATAATAAAATTCTTATGTTGTGTGGGAATACATTCTTAAAGTTCATTCCATTGCCCTACTATAAGACAGATTCTTATCACTAGGTAAATGCCCAGAAAAGGTTCAGGATTAACATAAACCATTGCACATGATCAAATGAAAAAAGAATACACATTCATTTAGAACTTTGAGTGAGGCTGCCCTTATACCCGCACAATCAAATATATGTGTACATACATACAACCGCAGACAGAGAGCCACACAAACATACCAGGAAGAAAAAAAGGATATGCAAGTACTTCCAAACACATCAACCAACTTATTTCCACATTCTCTTTATTTGCCTCTAGCCCTCTATGTTAACTCCATTGTAAAGCAATTACTACTATTTTAGTACCTTCTAAACATTAAAAATAAGCAACAATAAAAATTTTACCAAAACTTTAACTGATAAATCAAATTACAACAAATGCATTCCCCAATATAAATATTGACTTTCAACCATGTAAATTCATTTCAAAACTATTCAAACACACTAAAAAATCAATTGATTGAAAATCATAAATGAACATTACAAAACTTTAATTACTGTTACTCAACATCGGCCTATATCATTTGTTACTTGTGCCGCATAACGTGGGTATCCTACATGTAAGTGTAAAACGAACAAGACTTACAGTTTTACCGCATGCAAATGAAGTGCTAAATATGTTCAAAGTACAATTATCAATGGCATCAAAGACTGTTACAGCAATTAGCCTTGTATGTGTAATAAGCTCTAATACAGTTTCTAGGTTTGAGTATCTATCACTTTATGAACAGATAACAGTCAATACGAGAAAGGTACCTCTCCCTTATAACCAGCAGGTTTTTGGTAGGTAGACTGTCCAGTCACAGCATTATAATAGTATATGGTTCCTGTTTCGGTCCTGTGGGCTGACCATGCATCCAACTGCTCAACAGAAACTGATTCTTCCTTAACACCAACAGCACTTGCATGCTTGCTATTATCTGTGAAACCCATATCGGAAACTAAAACTCAATTAATCTCAATATTAAGTTCTGGATATCACAACAAGCACACATACCAGTTCCTGGAGGCAATTCATTTGGCAACCCCGTACCAGCCGATGGCACACTGTCAGAGACTGCAGAGGATATAGGGGCCACGCCAGGAACTCCAATAGAAGCTCCAGGAGGCTGCCCTGGCAAAGGGAAGGGACCAGGAAAAGCAGGTGGATATGGTAAACGCTGGGGTCTTGAGAAGCCACTAATTGGTTGAGGCTGAAGCCAGACTCCTTGCTGAGGTCCCACCATAGGAGAATTAGAAACAAAAAATGGCTGCTGAGGAGATAAACTACTTTGAACATGAGTAGCTGGAGCTCTTCCAGGTGGGCCAGATGTTCCAGGAATTCTCGGTGCACCTGGAGGTGGTTGAAAAGATGGTGCAGATGGCATCCAGAATGGTGGTGGAGCAAAGTTCGTATTTGTAGATGTGGCGCCTAAAGTTGAATGAGCATGCTGTGGAACAGAATGAGGGACAGATGGAGCAGAAGATACACTAGGTCCTTGAGCAACATGGCTCGTAGCATTCTGTTACAAATAAATCAGCCATGATAACTTGGTCTCCAGATGAAGCTTATCAAAATAAACAATTAGATGCACCATTACGAGAATAGTCTACTAAAACAAAAACCTAGCCTCCTACAGCAACATCACAAACTACTAATTTTAGATTAAGAAAAGGAGACGTAAATTTCAACTATGATTGCAGCTATTTGGCACTAAAACACAGCCATTATTATAATATGGAGCAATTATCATCTTAACTTTCAGAAAATTTACTGCATCAGGAGAAACTTACACAATAACCCATGCTTATGTCAATGTCAGGTGTAAAAAGGTGTAGTTAGTCATGCCTGAATACAAACTTAATTCATAGAGCACAAGAAGATGAACATACAGATGGTACAGAATGATCCTTCTGCAGCAACTGGTGATGTCCATTATAAGAAAAAGTAGTAGCATTAGATGATGGTTCTCTTGGGACAGCAATAGGTGAAGGTGATGGCATGCTCTGCGTACTCATTCCTCTAATAAATGAATTGGGACGTGCAAAGTGCCCAGGAACAGGAGGTTGCAAGGATGTAGCAGAAAGTGAGACGTTCTTTGGCAATTCTGACTGAGGTAAATGAAACTAGAACAGAATCATAACAAGAACTTAACTTATGCCTTCCACATGGTTACGAATTTTGTATTTGAGTAAGATAAAAACTTAAACAAAACAATAACTTTAAACCCAAAGATAATCTTTACCGTTCTCGAATGGAATGACTGACCACCAGAGGAAGAATTCTCGGCTTGTGGAATGTTATATGAAAATGAAGGACCCGAACTAGCAGAAACGGCAAAAGGAGGTCTAGGAAATGATGAAGACCCTGGTGAATTTATCACAGCCTGGAATTATAATCAAAACGTTAGCTGACGATGATTGCAACAATTTGACAACATTGTTTAGTGAAGTATTTTATTAAAGTACACACACACACAAAAAACAATAGGTAGCAGAGGGACCACTAACAGTACTGGATGATAATTGATGAGGGCTCTCGGAATTTGCATTAGCATTTGGAGTCACATTGTATGAAAATGAAGGGGTGGATACAACATGACCACATGAATTAACATGGTTTGCTGTGTCCGAATCGTGTAGTAAATCAGTGCCGACAGGGTCTCCATCCTTTAATGTGAGTGTACCCGCATTTAAAGCAGGTGCAGCACTTGGAGTTGAAGATGCGGAAAATTTTCCTTCAACAGGTAGGTCAGAGCCAGACCCTTGAGATGGTGAAGTTTGCTCCATTACCTAATCTGCAAAACTATATCTGGAAAAATAAATAATTAAGTCCATGACGTATTTATTTCCAATAACAACTAAACTAACTGTAATCATTTTAAGTTTAACGTACAATCCAGGTAAAATTACAGCGTCCATTCATAAGCATACCATTCAGCCCATTCTTATGGAAACGGCATTTTTATATGGAATGATATCGCTGTAGAGTTCTAGAAGTATAAGATTGTAGCTGAATTTACCAATCATTACTCTGTAAATCCTAACTATTATTTTTAAAAGACCAAAATTATAAACTACAAGTCTTAGACCATGAGAAAAAGTTGTCATTTCAATTGTAAATTATGAGCTTACTTCTCCTGTGTCCTTACTTTAACAAGCAATACGTGATTTACACCTCTATTTCATTTACTTTAATCTAACAAAAGCCACGAACTATTAGATCAAACCAAATGCAATCATATCATCATTCAAGCATTAAAACATACAACAAATGCCAGCATTCATGATTCATAAAAATATTTATTAAATCAATGATTCAACATTTTGGTATTATCAGCACCATTATACTAATAACAGTTATTTGAACTAATTTCAAAATAATAAACATAATTAAATTCAACGCCATATATTAATTCACGTAATTTTTCAGTACTCCTAGTATTTAGTATGGACTAGATACCGTAAAACACATAAAAACATTGCATTCATAATAGTGAGGAAAATTATACTTGTAAAACTGTCAACGAACCTGAGTTGACGTCGACAGAAGTTAGAACTTAAAAATACGAGGGGGCAGGTCACGGCGGTCAAAACAGACGGTGGAACACCGGCGACGGAAACGCACGACGGAGCACACCGGCGACGGGAGTTTTTTTCGGTGTAGTGTGTTGCTCGCACTTCTGTCGATTCAATTAGGGCTTTTCTTTAGTTTTTTTATTTTGTTTTTCGTTTACCAGTTTGTTTATTTTCTAAAAACCCATATTCGCATTTCGGGTATTCGGATAATTTGCCCCGTATAAAAAGTCCGAACCATTTTGGAAAGAAAAAATCACTTGTTTTATTGTTTTATCAGTGGGAGGTTCAGATGATCAGAACGACATAAATTGAAAACTTATGAGAACTATTAGATAAAGTATTTATTCACATGTGATTCACTCAATTCATATGAACATTGATATATGATAGATTTATAAAGAAAAAAATGTTAAAACTCTAAAAATCACGTCGTAAAACACATTTGAACCGATTTGTTCACATGCGAACACATATTTGTATTTTTGTGTTTTTCGATATAATTTTATATTTTTTTTTTGAATTTTTTATTTATCAATTAAACGTACATCATTGTTCACATATGAATGAAGTTAATCTCATGTGAACAAATACATAAACTAGTAGTTCTCATAAGTTTTCAACTTTTTAGTTGGTTCTCATTTGAACATTCCCTTGTTTTCTTATAGGTTCAACTTTGTACTTGTTACTGTTGTATGCCTTCAACTTTTAGGCCATCTATTGTATGAAGTCAACCTTTCAAAACCTCTAATGTATATTTTTTGCGTGTTTTTTTCTACATAAATTGACGCATTTTTTTTAAGTTCTATACGTAGAATATATAAGTTAAATGCATAAAATAAGAGATTTTAGAATGTTTATATCATACGATCAATGATTTAAAAGTTAAACGCATACAATAGTAACAAAATGATTTGTATATCTGTAGAGAAAAAATAAATTAGTGTGATTAGGATACCTTACTTGCCAAGCCATATCATTTTTGTGATATTTGTGTTTGTGTAGCATTCTTCTTCTTAGAGATTATCAATGATGAATTTACAAAATTATGTTCACAAAATAATTTGTATGACTAGAATGAAAAGATAAAAAAAAATATGAAAGATAACAAAATATACTAATGTGATCGGTATACCTCACTTGTTATGTAATATTATGAAAATTTTCTTGTGAAATTTGTATCTACGTAATATTTTTCTTTTTTAAAATAAGTAATGATAAATCACAAAAACTTTACAAAATTATGTGCACAAAATGATTTGGACTAATTAAATGAAGAGAGAGATAATGAATAAATTTATGCAATATGAATTGGTTTGAGAGTATAGTTTATATATAATTTGTGTATATGAAAGAAAGATTAATTTATTTATGATTATGAGAAAGATAATTGACAATTATAATTTTATAAGTATCAAAATAAAATATTTCAAGGTGTTCTTAATTTTTGGAAAGATTGATTGTATACATAAGAAAATAATATGAACGGATTGGATGAAGTCATAAGCTTTATCATTTGATGATGAGGTTGTTGTTGATAAAACTAAATTAAAATCAGTCCAATATATATATATAAAAGTGAGAAGTTGATAATGGAAGTGTCAAATAATAAAGTAAGTTGATTTTTGACAATTTTAAGATTAACTTGAATTCGGACAACACGTTGTGGTGGAAATATGTTGTTTACAAAAATCATATTATATCAACCATAATTCGAATTTTATTATGGTTAGTATTGTTAGAAAGGTATACAAATCTATTTTAACATTATATAAGCTTTGAAGGTTGAAACAAAGTTTAAATGGATAAAATCCAGAAAATACCACATGATGTATGTCAAGAAGTATGTAATTATGTATTGATACCATGTAATATGTACCAAACACTATGTTTGTTTAGGTGAGTAGCAAGAGTCAAAAGAGTCAAGTATAAAATAGACAATTAGTCATTAATGTGATAAGTTTATGATTTTGATAAGTAACTTACATGTATATATAAATTGTATGAATATGTGATCAAGAACATGAAGTACTCAAATATATGCATAAACGGAAGTTGAGCAACAGTCGGGTAAGAAAGGAATAAACAACACATGTAATGCGAGTAAATACTTAGTATGAGGTTCTACGTTTATCCTATTCAGAGTTAATGCTTTATGTTATATTGTTTTTGGCACGATTATGTTGAAAATAGATAAATTGTACAAGTTGAACGAGTGGACATGTGGAATTGTATGCTTACGCCAGGTTTAGAGTTTCATTTTTATGAAAAGAGAACATATGTTATGGAGTAGTTGCTCATGTAATGTATAGCATATTTGTGTATATGACTTACATAGATTATTGCTTGCTGTTTAAAAAAGTAAAACTAACGCTCAAACTATTATCTTGAAGATAAAATTAATCTCAATATTTACTACATGAAACAATTAACAATCCATATTGATTACATCAGAAAAATTGGTGTTGTATTATTGATCTACCTGATGATCTTCAGCAACTGTTAGTGCTTCCATGATTGAAGAAATTTGTTCATACAAAACCTTCTCATCATTGACTTGTGTTATAGGAGTAAACACATTTTTTTCAACACCACTGATAGAATTCTACAAAAAAATACAATAGACCGAAAAATTAGTAACATCATTAGCAAATACATAACTATATAAAAAACACTAATTCCAGAATTGACAGGATACCTTATCACCATAGTTGGGTGAATTATCTGTGGGCTCACCGGAACGAATGCTACCATTGTCGAAATGGCTTTTGGGACCATAGACTCGCTTTGCAGGAATGATATAAACTTGCTTTCTTGGCTTCACAAGCACAATTTGCTTGTCCACGGTAACCCCAGTAGCATGTTAAGCGGTGTCAGGATGTCCATCCTGCTATATATGTATAAAGTTATAAAATTAAAATAACCTTTCAAAGATTACACATAATAAAAAAAAACTTAAATTTGATCAACCTGAACTGGACTGAAAGCAACGTTACGTTTGATTGACATGGAATCCTGCCTTCTTAAATAATAATTTTTAAGTTATAAGTGTTTTTCAGAATGACAGATAGCTTCGAAATATAAAAAAATATTTATAGAGTGACACAAAACGGTTTCTTATACATTAAACATAGTGTAGTTTCAAATTGCGTTCGTGTCATCCTTTCATTGGATGTATCTAAGGCACACAGATTACTAATGTCAAACTGTTTAATCAAACGGATAATAATTCCTTATACTATCTGACAACGTTGCATTAAATGCGGGAAAGCATGTACGTGGGGAAACCATTGGTAGATCCCTCTCCAAAAAAAAAACTGCAGACACATTAAAATCGGTTGTCATCCAAGTTGCAACGGCTGAGATGTAAAGTCAACTTGATCTAATGGTTCCACATTGCAAGTCAACGCAAAAAAACTAATATGTAACCGCTTGTGTCCTTGGTAGCCATATATATGTAAAATATATACCAACTAAATTATGAGTTAAATTATACCAATTTTAAATTTTAAAATGATAATATGTACTTATTTAATGTATTCATATTTTTGGATGACAAATTTCTTTCCGCATCCTCATTGTCATGGTCATGTAAAAGTAACCGATGGTAGTTTTTGTATGGAAAAAAATGTGCAGTGATAATAAAATGATTATTTTATTTTGTGGGTTACGGTTTGTGATTTGTGAACATGATCCTCCTGAATCACAATTGGTGATGATGCTTCCTCGTCAACTTTATTGAATTCCCAGTGGACCAATCTCTTTTTGCTCCTCAAAAATACTATTTTTCTTCAACTCCCTAACCTCATATTCATGGAAATTGCTACTACAATTTGCAACTTCAACCCCATTTTTCTGCTTCCAAAACTCTCCAGGTTATGTTTTTCTTGAGCTTTATGAGTTTCCCATATCAAATTATTGAACTTTAATCAATAAGGTAACTGGGTATTTGGTTCTGATATGGTTCTTGAATTTGTTTACCTCATTTTACTTAGTTTTAATACCAAAGTATTGAACTTTAATCGATAAAACCAACTGGGTATTTGGTTTCCTTAGGGTTCTTGAATTTATGTATCTTTTTTCAGTTAATTTTAATATTGGTATGTGTCAAGCATTGGACACATATAAATGAATCCTCAATCATCATCTGCAAGCTGTGAATTCTCAAATACTTTATGGGTGTCATCATCATCATCAATTTGCCCTTGTAAGAGAAGAACCCAATTGAATTCAGGTAGTTTTGTTGGTAGGAATAGGTATTATAGTAGAAGAAAATTTTCCCTTATTTGGGTTTGTGTGGTTCCTAATGATGGAAAAAATCATAATTTGAGTTTAGAGTTTGTAAATTCGACGAAAAGGGGTGCTAAAAACTATGTAAAGAAGCGAATTTCGAGTGAACTGGTTGAAACTGATGACGCAATTCCGTTGGGTTCTTCGAATAACTTTACTAACTTTAGAGAAGACCCCATTGTAGATAAGCTTAGGACTCAACTTGGAGTTATACACCCTATCCCTTCACCGCCTATTAATCGAAATATTGTTGGGTTATTTGTGTTCTTTTTCTTTGTTGGAGTTGTATTTGATAAGCTTTGGACATCAAGGAAAAGGAATAAACCTAGGGATGAAGCGGTGCCCGGGATATGGCCGCAGGTTCCCACGAGTTTTTCTTTGTTTCTTGAGAAGGATTTGCAGAGGAAAGAGTCGGTTGAGTGGGTTAACATGGTGTTGGGGAAATTATGGAAAGTCTATAGAGGTGGGCTTGAGAATTGGGTGATCGGGTTGCTTCAGCCGGTTATTGATAACTTAAAGAAACCTGATTATGTGGAGAGAGTTGAAATAAAGCAGTTTTCACTGGGAGATGAGCCATTATCAGTTAGGAATGTTGAACGAAGAACTTCTCGCCGTGTTAATGATTTACAGTAAGTTTCATGATTATGTTACTGTATTTTTGTTGGTCTTTACCGTAAAAGTATGGATTTATCTCAAAAATGTTTAGAATATAGTGCACGGTTTCTGCCCATAATTAACCTTTATATAATTAGATCATTGCCAATTTAATAAAATTTGAGACCGGCAAGTCTGCAAGTATAAATAAAGAACATAGCCAATTTATTACTCTAAAGTAAATAACAAGCAACTACGTTTAGCGATCCAGATGTTTTGTATTGTTGTTTGTTTCCTGATTTGAGGGGTCTATTGGTAACTTTTTAGGGTTCTTTTGGATTTCAAGATGAGATAAAAAATGTCATCTAATAAGAAATCACCTGAATGGTTTTGAACGATGAGCATACGTTTTTGTTTCCGAGTAGACTCTAAGAGTTTCCCCTGTTGAATCCGCTTTTATTAATTTCTAAGTATCTTAAGGATGAACTAATAAGATCATTTTATTTTGTTTATTAGTTTGGTTTTAGACTAATTTAAGCATTTTATCACCGAATTATAATATCTCACTTGTTTTGATGTTATTTTTAAGGTACCAAATAGGACTTCGTTACACTGGTGGAGCTCGTATGCTTTTGATGCTATCTCTCAAATTTGGCATTATTCCAATCAAGGTGCCTGTTGGGGTCCGGGATTTTGACATTGATGGAGAACTTTGGGTTAAACTGCGGTTGATTCCCTCAGAGCCTTGGGTGGGAGCTGTTTCATGGGCTTTTGTTTCACTTCCAAAAATTAAATTTGAACTGTCACCATTTCGCTTGTTTAATTTAATGGGTATGTCTTTTTGTTATGCTCTCAATAACAGTTGTTTTTGTACCATAGTCGAAGTATGTAGAATATAACTTGTTTCTTTCATGCATGTACTGTCGATATACCAGCCATCCCTGTACTCTCCATGTAAGTGATATTTCTTCTTGTTCTAATTTCTATCATAGTCTTTGTAACAATTTATTTGATAATTAAAGACGTTACATCCCATGAAAATTTGCAACATTTGACTTGGCATATAATTCGAGGAAAATGTTTTACTATTAGCCAAATATCGACTAACGTCTCCCTCAAATAAAAACACACAGAAGAACAATGAAACCCATATTAATATATGTAATAATGAAATGGGGAATGTGCGTGTTTAGGTTGGAAATTTTCTGAAAAAAATACCGAAAGTCCACGTCTCACTCAATGTTGCATGAACTAGGTTTTTGACAAAACTTTTGACGGAGGACTTGCCGCGGTTATTTGTTCGTCCCAATAAGATTGTATTAGACTTTCAAAAAGGAAAAGCAGTTGGCCCGGTGCGAAATGATTTCAAGGCAGGAGAAATGCAAGAAGGAAATAAAGATTTTGTAGGCGAACTATCAGTCACTCTTGTTGATGCTCGGAAGCTCTCTTATGCCTTCGTCGGTATCTCCTCTTCCTTTTACACTCCTTGTCCCCAAAACAGCATTTTTGTATGTTATTTCGAAGCTCGTACATCCAATCTCATATTTTACAAATTTATGTTATTTTGTTTTACTTTGCAAAATGTTTTATTCCAAATTTATGTTATTGCTGATAGTTTACTAGAGGTGGCCATTTTGACTCATTTATTTGATAATGGGTCAATTAGGACATGCACTCTGGATGGTCCTTCCAGTACACGTGTTTATGAGAAAGAAACATATGTTGCTTATGCAAAAAGTTTGGTAGGCACTGAGCCAAAATTTCATTTTATGACATGCATTTCTGAGTGATGACCACATTCAAAGTGCATGTCTTAAATCACAATTTGACCTGCTGTCTAGTGTCTACCAAATTAGCAGGGACTTTTGCAGTTTACGTCATTGAATATTACCAATGATCTTTCTGCACAAAGAAAATAATTCTTATCAACTTTAAATTTTAAGTAGTAGTATTTGACACTGAGAAATCAATCTGGACACTTTTCTAGTATATTATTATTGTATGCAAGTGGATCACCTGCATTTCCAGGTTCACAAATCTGCCTCCTTTTTAATCAGGAAAAACGGATCCATATGTTGTACTAAGACTGGGAGATCAAGTAATACGTAGCAAAAAGAACAGTCAAACAACTGTTATTGGACCTCCTGGTGAACCAATATGGAATCAGGTGAGATTTTCGTACGTTAGTCTGTATTTTATAGACAATTTTAAATTTAGCAGTGATATAAACGTGTCTTTATTTTATGGTAGGACTTTTACATGCTAGTTACGAACCCTAGAAAACAGAAATTGTCCATTCAAGTGAAGGATTCTCTTGGGTTCGCAGATACGACAGTTGGGACAGGAGAGGTAACCTCTTTTACTTATGCAACCATTAGAAAACCGCTTATTTGTCCTTCTTTCCGCGGAAATCTAACACTTCATATATGCAGTTACAAGTTTAGTAAGGTAATTTGATGATATTAGATAGTGATTTGACCATGATAAAGTGATCATTACACATATTTCATTATTACTCCGTATAATATATATTTTTATTAGTGTTGTATTATGGAATCATTATGGTAATAGTCTGATTTAAGAATGCTTTTTACATATTTTTAGCGGTTACTTATATGATTAAAGACAGCCAAACACTAAAGTAGTTGATTATATGATTATAACTTCATTGAGAAGAAGAACATCCAAACACTATCGCATACTATCATAGTACATGTTCTAGTACAATTGATCGTATAACTATGATTTTTGGGTAACTGGCACAAAAAGGTACCCAACTATATCAAATTATTCTCATTTCGGGTACTCAACTTTTTTTTAAATTAATTTAAGGTAACCAAGTTTTTTTGCCACCTAAAAGCGTTTTTTTTTTCACCTTTTGAAGCATCACGACAAAAAAAAATGCCTTTTGGACCCGAATGTTGAACTACAATTTTATGTTTTTTATAATCAAAAAATTATTTTATTTTTACTTTTTAAAGAATCACGACACCAAAAAAATCCATCAGTTAACATTAAAAAAAGAAAAAAAAGTTGAATATCTTAAATTGTCAAATTGGTATGAAAGGTCACTTATTTATGGTAAACACTTGTACCTTAAACTGATAACGAAAAAAAAGGTTTAGTACCTGAAATGAGAAATTTGGTAAGTTGGGTACCTATTTATGTCACTTATTCTTGATTACTCTTCTCAAAACACACATTCAAACATTTGCTAAAAATTGTGAGTTGAAATGTGAACTTGTTTCTAGGTTGATCTGGGATCTTTGAAAGACACAGTACCAACAGACAAAATCGTGGCCCTCCGAGGAGGCTGGGGACTTTTCAGGAAAGGAAATGCAGGAGAGATTCTACTTCGACTCACATATAAAGCATATGTTGAAGATGAAGAGGATGAAAAGATCGAGACTGTAACTAGCGACATCGATGTATCAGATGATGAGTTATCTGACTTGGAACAGGCTGCTGCTACATATGGGCAACGTGTAAATGATTTCTCAAGTGGAACCAGCAAAGAAGCTTTCATGGATGTTTTAGCAGCTTTACTTGTTAGTGAAGAATTTCAAGGCATTGTGGCTTCTGAAACAGCCAATGCTAAATATGCCACAGATGTTAAGAACTCAGAGTCAAACGAGACATCCCGTGGTGCAGTTGTGCCACCCGAAAGTTCGAGTTCCGAAAGTGGTTCCCGAGGTATCAGTGTATTTACTCCTGACGGGAATTCGCTAGCATGTACTGGTTTTCTTACTTGTTTTACATTGACCCACTGTGGAATTGTTTGCAGGACAAGTATTGTTTTGGCTAGCCGTGATCACAAGTATCTCAATACTTATTGCGATCAATGTAGGTGGCTCGAGTATTTTCAATCCTTGATGCAATGCAAGAAGTTTCCGTTTTTCTAGTAAGTATTCCTTTAACCTTTTTGATTAAATTTATACCTTTTTTTTTGGCAAAAAAAGGAAATTTTATTAATTACCAAAACTTATAACATATTACAAAGAATTCAAAACTCTAATTGGGGACATTCCCACCAATTAGACTAAAAACAACTAAAATACAATCAAACTATACTATTAATACCCAAGAAACAAAACAACCATATGCTATTCAAAGCCCCATATACCTCAGCCAATTCAACCCATTTTGCCACCTTAAAGGAAGTAGATTCACTAACTTTAAGGGACACTTTGATACCAAATCCTTTTCAAATGCATTTCAATGTCACATTCTGCCATTTTAAACCCATATAGAAGCAACTCTAATAACAACCTTTGAATTTTTGACTCTTAAGCTCATTAACTTAAGCTTGACATTATCTTGGATGACCTTGACCAGAACTTCAACAGATCTTGTATCTTTTTTAAAAATTCTGAGATTTCTCTCTTGCCACACATAATAGACAGCAGCAGCAATTACCAGCCTGTTGATAATACTCCAAATATTGTTCTTGAATGAATAATCAGAAAGGGCATTTACAATCATTTGCAGATCACTTTTCAACCCCTTAAACATCAGCTTCTCTTTCACTTTATTCCACACTACCTTACTATAATCACATTGGAAGAATAAATGTGAATGTAAATCAGCGTAGCTAGCACAAAAAGGACATTTAAAATCTCCTGTAGGTTGCCATACTAGCATTAAATCATGAGTAACTAATCTCCCTTGAATAGCAAGCCACAAAATAAAAGCTTGCTTAGGATTAAACTGAGTAAACCATACCACATGAGCCCATCTAACAGAAGACCAGCTTTCCCTTAAGTCAAGCTATGCTTGCTTAGTTGAAAAATCTACCTTCTTATTATCCCTTGCATTCCATTTAGCTTCATCATCTTTAGTATTAATCAAATAAGGAATTAACATGGACATAATAGCAGGGTACCTTGCAGTCCACTCACTTGGCCACTTTCATTGATTGTCTTGTATCATGTCAGTTACTTTCAAAGAATCTGATAATCTTGCATCCTATAGAGCTCATTGTGGTATTATATCAACTAATGGGCAATTCATATCCCATTTGTCATACCACATTGAAGTTTCTTTGCCATTCCCTAACTTATAGCAAACATGTGGTTTTACAGCCTCTCTAAGATCAAGCAATCTCTTCCATCCATAACTATCAGATGAGCAAGCAGTTACTTTACTTCCCAAATGCTTCTTCCTTTTAATTTTACTAGATTCATCCATTTCACCCATAAAGATTTCTTCCTATCTATGATTTTCCAAAGCTGTTAGACCAAAAGTACTTCATTCCATTGCTTTAATGGTTTAATACCCAACCCACCTTGATCCTTAGGCTTGCATACTGTATTCCATGATACTTTAGCCTTTCCACTTGTTAATGGGCCTTGACACCACAAGAATCCCTTAAGAAGTTTTTCAATATCATTGGTAACAGTTATAGGAAGCATGTACAAAGAAGCCCAGTATATTTGCATAGAGGATACAATAGAGGCTATTAATTGGATCCTACCTGCATAGGATAATGATCTATTCCTCCAACAATTGATTCTACTTCTCACTTTATCTATCAAAATCTTACAATCATTGACACCCAATCTTTTAGCCAACAAAGGAACACCTAAATATCTCATAGGTAATTTGATGCAGAGATGGTCAATAGTTCAGTCAATGCGGCAGTCAATGAAAAAGTCAACGTGACAAATACACTTGGAGCATATTTTGCCGAAATAGATTTCGGTGACGGATTGGGCTGAAATTCGCATGGTCACTCTTAAACGGCCTAACGAGCAAGGCTCATCGCTTCGCCTCGAGCCCTGTCAGTTTTCGGCATTCCGGAATCGTTAACGGGCCGAAAACGTCAATTTACTATTTTTCGGGGTTAATTTTGAACATTTAGATTTTGTTTCCTTTTATTTCGTAATTATCTTTGTGTGAGGATTCCTTAGGATCCTTAAATACGTTTTAGGGTTTGTTTTTATTCATTACGTTTTGACATAATCAAATTAAATAAGAGATTTTCTCTCCTTGAGAATTTCGGTTAGTTATTACTTGATTATTGTTATTGTTTGGCCATTGTTTATAGATCCGCATCATTTGGTATCAGAGCCTGGTTGGGTACTAATGGCCACACGTGGTAGACCAAAGAAAGTCACTGAGACTGTTGCGACGACTGCTTGTGATCCTCGTGATATATAGACGATTGAGAGGTTGCAACAACAGATCCAAGAACTCGAGCTCCAGCATTTACAGCAGGAGTCCCTGGCAGAAGAGACGAAAACTGAGACAAACGTCTGGGACGATGGTGCAGAGAACGTCAATCCTTTTGGCGGAAGAAACCCTAGGTATCATGATCGTCGTTTCGTCATCGTCGTAATGATCATTCTCTCGATCGCGACGATCGTTATCGCGATGATCCTATTCGTAGTATGGGATTGAAGGTTGAGATCCCTGAGTTTACAGGTAAGGTTCATCTGGATGACTTTATTAATTGGTTGAGTACGGTTGAACGAGTGTTTGATTTGCGTGATATTCCCGATAATCTGAAAGTGAAACTTGTAGCCATCAAACTTCGACAACATGCCTCGCTTTGGTGGGATCATGTTAAGAAGAGGCGGCATGTGGAAGGGAAATCGAAAATTGAGAGTTGGGAAAAGACGAGGAAACTGTTGAAGGCCAAGTTTTGACCTGAAAATCATCGTCAATAGGCTTTTCTTGACTATCATAATTTGTCCCAACGAACGATGACCGTGGAAGAAGTTATTAATGAATTTGATAAACTTCGTATGAGATGTGATGTGGTTGAAGAAGAATAGCAGGTTATAGCAAGGTTTTTGGGAGTCCTTAAACCTGAAATTTCTAATGTTGTAAGCATTCAACCTTATTGGACATATGCAGATGTGTATCGTTTGGCGTTAAAGGTTGAAAAATAGATTAAAGCTAAGGGAAAGAGTACTACTAGCCGTTTCATTCCCACTCCAAGAACTACCCCCACCACAGCCCCAAAAGTCACTCCTTCATCAACCAATACAACAGCGGCAATAACACGCGTGTTACCAGTGCACC
Source organism: Gnaphalium uliginosum (assembly GCA_963930675.1). Lineage (NCBI taxonomy): Eukaryota > Viridiplantae > Streptophyta > Magnoliopsida > Asterales > Asteraceae > Gnaphalium > Gnaphalium uliginosum. The sequence continues at coordinate 36,540,503 of OZ005685.1, forward strand.
TAGGTGTTACAAGTGCAGCGGGTTGGGTCATTACGCGCGCGACTGTCCAAATCAAGAAAATTTTGGCTTTTATACAGGACGAAGAAGATCCAAGTTATGACAGAGCCGGATGAGTTTGTATATCCTGATCGTGGAGAGGCTTTGGTCATTCAAAGAGTATTAAGTGTTGCTACTTCCAAATCTATTGATGTTGATTCCTGGCTACGCAATTACATCTTTAGAACCAAGTGCACTTCCAAAGGCAAGACTTGTGACATGATCATAGACGGTGGTAGTTGTGAGAACGTAGTTTCTGCCCATATGGTGGAAAAATTGGGGCTGAAAAGCGAAGACCATCCAAAACCGTACCAGTTAACTTGGCTAAAGAAAGGAAACGTCGTCAAGGTTAGTAAACGTTGTTGGTACAATTTTCAAGTACAAGGATGAAGTGTGGTGTGAGGTTATACCCATGGATGCGACTCACTTTCTGTTGGGGCGTCCATGGCAATTCGATTGAAAAACCAAACACGATGGATTAAAAAGTAATTATATCTTGAAGAAGGACGATGTCAGCATCACATTAGTTCCTCTTGATTCTCGACAAGCACCGGAGGAGGGATCTAGTTTGTTTCTGAAAAGGGCCGATTTTGAGGGACTTGCGAAAAACAGTCCCTACGTGCTTACTCTTGTGGTTGTGGAAGCAAATGAGGTTGTGAGTGCAGCTCCTATACACGTTCATCCTTTACTTAAGGAATTTGCTGATATAATTCCCGATGACATTCCTCCTGACTTACCTGAAATGAGAGACATTCAGCATTGCATAGACTTCATTCCAGATTCTTCTATCCCAAACATGCCTCTTATCGGATGAATCCGAAAGAGTTTGAGGAACTCCGGCGACGAGTGACGGAGTTGCTCGAGAAGGGGTTGATACGGGAGAGTACGAGTTCGTGTGCAGTACCTGCCTTGTTGGTACCCAAACATGGTGAGACTTTTCGGATGTGTATCGATAGTAGAGCAGTGAACAAGATAACGATCAAATATCATTTCCCCATTCCGCGACTTGATGATCTCCTCGATCAATTACATGGTGCCGCCATTTTTTCTAAGATTGACTTTAGGAGTGGGACGGATGCGACCAGGTGATGAATGAAAGATGGCTTTCAAAACACGAGATAGATTGTATGAGTTGATGGTTATGCCATTCGGGCTATCCAACGTGTCGAGTACCTTTATGCGCCTTATGAACCAGGTTTTCAAACCTTTTATTGATGGTTTTGTTGTTGTTTACTTTGATGGTATTTTGATATTTAGTAGCAGTCTTAGAGCAGCATTTGTCCCATCTTCGGGATATCTTTACTATTTTACGCAAGCATAAATTATATGCTAATGGGAAAAAGTGTCACTTTCTTGTGACCGAAGTTACTTTCTTGGGGTATATCATCACGGGTGATGGCATTAAAATGGATCCAGCAAAGGTTGAAGCAATTACTAGCTGGCCAACATCGTCAACTATTCATGACATTTAGAGTTTTCATGGGTTAGCTTCCTTTTATCTGTGTTTTATCAGGAATTTTAGCTCAATAATATCACCTGCAACCGAGTGTATAAAAGGCGGTCGATTTACATGGACATATGAGGCTTGCCAAAGCTTTTGACATTCTGAAAGCTAAGGTAAACGAAGCTCCTATCTTGGCACTACCAAACTTTGATGAAGTTTTTCAGGTTGAGTCTGATGCATTCGGAGTGGGCATCGGTGGCGTTCTAAGCCAAAATCAGCGTCTCATTGCTTTCTTTAGTAAAAAATTGAATGATGTTAGGCGCAAGTACTCTACTTATGATAAAGAATTTTATGCTATTGTTCGCAGTTTGGATACTTTGGCGAAATTATTTACTTCCTAACAAATTTGTCCCGTTTTCTGATAATGAGGCACTGAAATTTACTAATGGGCAACATAAGCTGAATTCTCGACATGCTAAATGGGTGGAGTTCATACAGGCTTTCTCTCTCATTATTAAGCATAAGGCGGGTTCTCAAAATCAGGTGGCAGATGCACTCAGTCGTCGTCATTCTTTAATTATAACCATTCAGATTCGAGTGCAAGGTTTTGATTCGTTCCGTGAGCCTTATCGTGATGACCCTGATTTTAAAGAAATATGGGGTAAATGGGCCTTTTTAGCGGTTCTCCAAACATGATGGATACTTATTTAAAGGTGCGCGGTTATGTATTCCTCTGAGTTCTTTATGTGAAGCAATTGTTTTAGAGGGTCATGCAGGTGGACTCGCGGGTCACTTTGGGCGTGATAAAACCCTATCGCTTCTTCGTGATCAGTTTTATTGGCCAAAGATGGAACATGATGTAAACAGGCTGCTTGAGAGGTGTCGTACGTTTCACATTGCTAAGACTCATGGTAGTAATGCAGGTTGGTATACTCCTTTATCTGTACCTAACGCTCCGTGGGAAGTTGTTAGTCTGGATTTTGTTTTCAGTTTGCCTCGTACTCAACGCACAAAAGATTCTGTTATGGTCGTTGTTGACTGTTTTTCGAAAATGACACACTTTGTTCCATGTTCGAAAACCTTTGATGCTAGTCAGGTGGCTAAATTATATTTTGCTGAAATTGTGAGGTTGCATAGTGTGCCAAAGACTCTTACTTCTATCATGATGTTAAATTCGTGAGTCATTTTTGGCGTACTTTGTGGAATCGTATGGGGTCTAAATTGCAGTTTAGTAGTTCTCATCATCCGCAGACTGACGGTCAGATAAAAGTCGCTAATAGGAGTCTTGGAAATTTGTTGCGCAATTTAATTGGTGATAATGCAAAACAATGGGATCTTATACTGCCCCAAACCGAGTTTGCTTAAAACCGGTCTGTCAATCGGACAACGGGTAAAAGTCCTTTTGAAATCGTGTATGGCAGAAATCCGACTACACCTCTTGACTTGGTACATGTTCCTGTCATAATTGGTGATAATGCAAAACAATGGGATCTTATACTGCCCCAAACCGAGTTTGCTTACAACCGGTCTGTCAATCGGACAACGGGTAAAAGTCCTTTTGAAATCGTGTATGGCAGAAATCCGACTACACCTCTTGACTTGGTACATGTTCCTGTCATCGGGCAGTTTAGTACTGAGGGGGCTGGCCGTTTTGAGCAGATTAAAGAGTTGCACCGGAAAGTTCGTGACCAGATTATCCGTCATAATGAGCAATACATAGAACGAGCGGATAAGCATCGTAAACAGGTTTGTATCGTGAAGGTGATCTTGTTTGGATTCATCTCCAAAAGGAGCGTTTCCGAGCAGGTCGCTTTGGGAAGTTAAAGCCTCGAGCAGATGGTCCATTCCGGTTTTAAAGAAGATCAACGACAACGCATACAAGATTGAGCTTCCCGGTCATTATAATGTTTCTGTCACTTTTAATGTTGTTGAGTTGTCACCGTATAAAGGTGATAGTGAAGATGAAGCAGACTCGAGGTCGAGTCTTTTTCAAGAAGGAGAGGATGATGCAGAGATGGTCAATAGTTAAGTCAACCCGGCAGTCAACAGAGAAGTCAACGCGGCAAATACACTTGGAGCATATATTGCTGAAATAGATTTCGGTGGCGGATTGGGCTGAAATTTGCATGGTTACTCGGAAGCGGCTCAACGAGCAAGGCTCGTTGCTTCACCTTGAGCCCTGTCAGTTTTTGACATTCCGGGAACGTTTAGGGGCAAAAAACGTCAATTTACTATTGTTCGGAGTTAATTTTGAACATTTAGATTTTGTTTCCTTTTATTTCGTAATTATCTTTGTGTGGGGATTCCTTAGGATCCTTAAATAGTTTTAGGGTTTCTTTTTATTCATTACGTTTTGACAGAATTTGATTATCGATTAAATAAGAGATTTTCTCTCCTTGTGAATTTCGATTAATTCTTGCTTGATTATTGTTATTGTTTGGCTATTGTTTATCGATCCACATCATACTACCAAAGAAAATAGTACTCTTGCTGAGATTAGGGAACAAACCAGATACTTGGCTAAAATCATCCATTGCATTCTTGATCACAACAATTGATCTTTTATCTCCATTACAAAGTACCAAGAGATCATCAGCAAAGCAGAGATGAGATAGTCAGAGCTTTTTACATCCATAATGGTATTTAAAATCAGAAGCTTCATTAAAGTTTTTTGCCATGTTAAGAGTAAAAACTTCCATAACCAGAGTGAAAAGATAAGGAGAAATTGGGTCTCATTGTCTCAATCCTCTCACACCTTTAAAATACCCATGCACATCACCATTCACACAAATAGAAAACTTGGATGAAGTTACACATGTAAGGATCCACTCCACCATCTTTTGATGAAATCCAAACTTCATAAGTATCTTTCCAAGAAATTTCCAACTGACATTGTCATAAGTCTTTTGTATATCTATTTTCAAAGCACACCTCTTTGTCCCATTCACCCCGTTATAGCCCTTTAAAAGCTCTTAAGTGATGAGAATATTATTTTAGATATGTCTTCCAGGAATAAATGCACTTTGATTGAAATTTACAACCTTATTTAGCCTCATTGAGTAAATTATACTTGGGATGATCCCTTGAGGAGCAACATAGTAGAGGTTGCAATTTCGAGTCATTTACTTATGAAGGGGTCAATTCGGGTTATGTCTTATCTCCTATAGGTCAAATATTCAACTTTGGCTAAACAAAGTTTATTAAATACTTTAAGTTGTTAACTTGTGCCCTTATTAAACACTCGTTAACTTGTGCCCTTATTAAACACTTCCCTAGTATGTGATCGAGTCAAGTTGTCCTGCTGAGAGAAAGTTAACTTCTGAGTCCTACCAACTCTATGCGTGTTCATATTAACTCTTTTATCGATCATATGCTATTTTCAAACTGATTAACCAGTTACTAACTAAACAATTGTTGTTCTTTGCAGGAGGTTCCACTCGGTTCGAAATATAATGGTCTCATAAAGAAGAGAATGTTCGTTTGGCGGCTTGAGTGAATAATTTCTTGACAGCATAAAGTGATCATTTTTGTTGTATTTGTGACTTTGGTCACACTATTATTTTTTTATACACATGGTATTTTGGTAGAGGAGTTTTGCCCAAATGAAAGCATGATAGAATCTACTATCGTTCATCTTTTGTTTTATGTGTGTGTATATATTGAGATGGTCATTTTGTAGCGATCGAGAGGGCATCACCTTCTTAGATTAGTCCAATTGTATGGTCTTAAAAAGTAAAATTAGATTTTATAGAACATATTTGTTGCTAGAGATGTGAAAAACTTTTGAAGTTCAATGTTCGATTAGAAACATGTTATACTGCTGTCCACGGACTTGAACAACTCCTAGTTACAGTGATGCAGCCACTCAGCCGGTTAAGAAGTAGTCATGTGAAAGTAACTGGTTGTCGGTAAGAATATTTCAGACTTTGAACCTTTTAAACACTTTCTATCATCCTTACTAGTTTACTAACACTCTAAAAATATGTATAATGTGTTACATAAGCGTTATATCACCACTACTTACTCACTCAAAAATGCTCCTTAGAGGAGTGCCTATGGGCTCTAGGTGTTCTATCGGTAAAACCCACAACACATGTCATCATAGGCATGCAAGGATGTCACGGTGGTATGCGATGTGTCAATGACGGACCTTAAGCATTTTTTCCTTTTGTATTTAAAACAATGTGTCGGAAAATTTGGTCGAAAACACGAGTTTTTACCTACTTGGGACATAAATAAATACACACACATATATGTTAGTAATATTTTATGGGTTTGCATACTCCTTGACAAGAGCTTCGCAACGAACTAAGATATGTCCAAAATAGAGTTAATGTGAATGAGATATCGACTCTTGAAGAGATACACTTAAAACAAAAAATGGAAGGAAGAAAGTGAGTGTTGTTTGTTTCACGTAGGAGAGAAGACGAAACTTGAAGAGGTTTATAAGTGAAAGGAATTAATGCTTATTAAATCCTTTGACTTGTGTTTGCATGGTAAATGCAACACCGAAAATGCAACACCTAAAAGGCTAAAAATGCAACACCGAAATTTCCGTTCTTGCGTGGTATAGGTTTAGCGAAATTTCTGAACCTTCTAGATTTATTTATGGAACTAATACTTTCGGTTAAATAAATTAATTTTCGAATCTTTCTAATACAATAACGATTTTTTTAATCATTGCTCTTAGGAAAGATATTATCTTGATGAAGAAGTTAGTTCTTGCATTATAAATGCCAGCCTATACACACACACACAAAAACAAAGGCACCTTGTTTGTCCAATTTGAAGAGAAGACTAGGTCGCATCTCTTTCCGCTTTATCTTCATGCAAGTAGGTCATGTCCGACAGTACAATTGCTTAATCGTGTACGCTGAAAAATAGACGGAGAATATATTTCAAAGGAACTTTCGTGTCCATACTTTTACACCCCTGTTTCTTTATTATTATTATTAATATATATACATATGTATATATGTATATCTACATATATACATATGTATATATATAGATATATATATACATATGTATATATGTATATCTACATATATATATACATATATATGTACATATGTACACATAGATATGTATATAAATATGTATACATAGATATACATATATATATCTATGTATACATATCTATGTGTACATATGTACATATATATATATATGTATATATATATATATGTAGATAGATATATATGTACATATATATCTATATATACATATATAAATATATATGTATATGTAGATAGATATATATATGTATATGTAGATAGATATGTATATGTAGATATATATATATATATGTATATGTATATGTATACATATGTACATATATATCTATGTATATGTATACATAGATATACATATATATCTATGTATACATATACATAGATATATGTACATACATATATATATATATATATATATATAATATATATATATATATATATATATATATATATATATATACATATACATATGTACGTACATATGTACATATATATACATATATATATCTATGTATACATATACATAGATATACATATACATACATATACATAGATATACATATATATCTATGTATACATATACATAGATATATGTACATATATATATACATATGTACGTACATATGTACATATATATACATATGTATACATACATAGATATATACATATATATGTATACATATATATATATACACATAAATATACATATATATATATATATATCATATCTATGTACATATATACATATATATATGTATATATATATAGACATGTATCTATCATATATATAGATATACATATGTATATATATATATATATATCTATGTATACATATACATAGATATATATGTATATGTATACATAGATATACATAGTATTCATATGTATATGATATACATAGATATACATATGTATACTATGTAAACATATAAATATATATCTATGTATATGTATACATAGATATATGTATATCTATTTATACATATGATACATAGATATATATATATATATATACATATGTATATATGTACATATATACATATATATGTACGTACATATGTACATATATATACATATGTATATCTATGTATACGTATATGTACATAATATATATGTACATATATCTATATATGTATACATAGATATACATATGTATATATATGTACATATGTACGTACATCTGTATATATATATATATATGTACATATACGTACATATGTACATATATATACATATGTATATCTATGTATACATATATAGATATATACATATATATGTATACGTAGATATATATACATATATATAGATATACATATGTATATATATGCAAACATGCGACACTAACCAAGTGTCGCCAATTTTAAATACAATCAAGTTAAGATTACTAAACAAGATGTTGTCACACTAGAATGTATCAACACAATGTACAATAATAAGGCCTAGTTGGTCACGGGTGGTTAATTTATTATATAGATTTGCTTTTTAGTTAAGTAGTTGTGAGTAAGTGATAGTAATGTGATTTTTACTTGGAAGTCACACCTCAAAAGGTGGTACTTTTATACTTATCCATTGCTAATCAAATTCACAATTTCTAATAGTTACACTACAAAAGATATATTATAATCGTATTAGCTTTACAATAATAGAAACACTTTTAACTATTTTAACTTATTCTCTCATTTTGTTTAGTTTTTTCATTTTCTATTTTACTTTTTGGTTTTTCTTTTTCTTTCTTACTCATTTACATTTTCAATCTCTATCTCTTGCGTGCTGTGCCAAACATATTCTTTCACCTTTTCTGTTCGGAGAGAGCTTCGTTTAAGGACATGAACGAGCGTAGACAGAAGAGAGAGTTAGAGTGACTCATTAAAGATATGTTTCATACACTACTCTTCTATTTCTTTAAAGTAAATTCCATGAAATGGTTGAAAACACTCAACCTTCTTTTTAGTGTTGTCAGTTCAAAAGTTCATTTTTGTCTCGTAAATTATCATTCTGTCACTTAAAAATGACTAAAATACCCTTGAACTCTTCATTATTTGCCTTTGAAAACAAGGAATAAAAAATTGGGTAAGGGTATTTTAGTCATTTCAAGTGACGAATGGACCAATTACGAGACAAAAATGAACTTTTTGGACAGATAGCAAGAAGAAAAGTTGACGAGTAATTTTTGTAAATCAATGTAAACTACATGGATCATCCATGTAGTTTTGTCATTTATTTATTTTATATTTTAAAATGATTTAAATACCAACTAAAATACTTACAATAAATTTGAAAACATATTTTTTTCCTTCCAAACATAAACATTTCTTTCTCATATCTTTATTTATTTTTTTCTCACACCATCGAGGATTAATATGATTGCTACTCCCTAAAAATTATGTCCTTTAACACAATTTTAAATTTAAAATAGAGTTAATAAATGATATTTTTCTCCATTTATTCAATATAAATTTTGGTTTGAAATATTAAGAAAATATGTTATCTATACTTTACCTATAAAGCATTTCACACTCTTTTCTTAAAAACCTAAAATTCTAAAAATAGAAAATAATATCTTTCCTAAATACCCTACGTTTATTAAACTATTATTATTACTATTACTATCATCATTCAACCTTTAATTAATGAATACATATCATAACGTTTGAACCGTTGAGAGTTACAAAACGTGCCAATTCGACTCTTTTTTTCTTGAATTTGAATCATTTCCTCTTTATCGCCATTTTTCTATTGAAGAACTGCGCCCCTTGCCTCCGGTGGCTATTTGACTAAGGCTGGAAAGAGGTGCTTGCATTATGAAACTCAAAGCTTCTTTCTTTGATTCTTTGATCGTAATATAGAAGAGATCAGAAAGGCCATCATTGGGCAATCATATTACTTAGAAGCAATACCGATCAATATGATCTTGGATCATGTAATGGTCATATTAAGAATTTTCATCTTACTAAATTTCTTGAGTAGCGAGAATCTTTCCTTAGAGGCACGGAAAGGATCCAAGCCATATGAAAGACAACAACTTGAGTGCGGAGAAGAGGAAAGGGCGCTCGAAGCCTAACTCTCGCAACTTGACCATCAATGGATGTATTGTTTTGATACACTCAATAATAAATATTTCCTTTCATATATTTATGAAACTATAGGAACTTAAGTTAACGATGAATACATGAAGATCAAATGGTATACGAATCAAACGTGTCGACGCAAATCAATTAATACTTTCTTACATATAAAACTTAATTAACTATTCCCCCTGGCCCTGCATTACGTGAGTTTGCTGCTAGTTGAGAGTAATTAATAAATGTATATTTGAAAGTTTATATCGATGATTTTTAATAGTTATACTTTTAGTAATTTTTCTTTTAACATACAATTAAAATAAAACGAGACAAAGAAAGTAAATAAGGTTTGATAAAGAGATAAGATCGATTGTTTATTCTTTAATTATCATTAAAAAAGTGTTCGGAAATATTTGATAAAAAGTATGGAATCTTTGAATATCGTTACTAATTATGGATCTAGTTTTATAAACTTTTAATGCAAAGTAATTCACTAATGATGACAACCGAACATAACGGCCAACATTGATTTCATTTTCAGTTTTTTGGTTGACAACCAATTTTACCATTTTGATTGACACAAACATTAAATCTCGTCATTTAATCTCATGAAATCATCCTTTTTTCATTATAACTTTTCACCGTACTGTTCATAATCATCCGACTGATTTCAAATTTTACCCCAAATTGATTGCACAATCACCGCCACCACCGTCATCATCATCAATATCAATATTTTATTCATTTTAATAATAATTAATTAACAGTAAAATAATATAATAATAATAATAACAATATGACCTTCCCGCGATCTGATCAAATAATTACAACTCAAGAACAAAAAGGAATCCCTAATCTCCATCATCCTAATTTCCCTAATTTATTGACAAAGTATCTTCCCCCAACCCTAACAGATCCCATGACCGCCTTCATCAAACTCGATGATTCGCCTACCTTCCAAAAACAGGTTCTTAATTACTCGTACAATGCCTTCTATTCATGTTATTACTTAATTTGTTATTATTGTAATGCATCTTGAAGTTATTAGGTTTTGCTTGGATCTCAATCAAAGTTCAGACACATTGATTACATAATTAGGTTACCTTTTTTGCATAGTTAGGGTTGCTGTCATTATATTGCTAACTAGTTGATAATATTAGGTTAACCTAGAATAAATGTTGTAAATGTTTTTGTTCAATATGATAATGTATTATAAATAAGCTATTATTAGAAAAAGAATTTTACGAATTCGTGTAAGTAGGTATGGAGTGTTATTCTGTGCTCTGTTGTGCTCAGTAATTCAAGTAAAGAAGTTAAAGAGGAAAATGAAGTCATTTAACTGGTGTTGTTTTTGTGTGTGTGCGTGTGTTGTATGTATGTAGGTGCGGTATCTTGAACAGACAACTGATGAGCTAAAAATGCGCTGTCAGAAATTACACAAAGGGAGCAAAAAGTATATGTAAGTGTTGAATGACTTATTGTTACTGCTGAGAATAATATGAACATGTAGATGTATGGGTAAATTTTTATATTGTTACTCACAGGGACGGTCTTGGAGAAGCATGCAATATCGACTTCGTATTTGCAGACGCCTTGGAAGCATTTGGTGGTGGCCTAGATGACCCAGTAAGTGTATCTATAGGAGGTTAGTTTAATGGACTTTATAGCTGTATTAGTTGGGCTTTCTATCATATATTGTAGGATCTAAGAAATGCATTTGAGAAGTTACTCCTTTTTTGTTTATATTTTGGAAGGTCCAATAATGTCGAAGTTTGTTTCTGCTTTTCGGGAAATTGAAACATTTAAGGAGCTTCTTCGGTCCCAAGTAAGTGAACTCATTGCATTTTTTAACCAATAATAATGAAGTTTTGATTTTGATACCTATTAAAAAGACAAAGGTTAATAATTATCTACTCATATAACTCATGTCATGTATGTTCTTGCACTATGTTTGGATCATTTCGCAAATTGTACTTGCAGGTGGAACACTTGCTCGTTGATCGTTTAAGCCAGTTTTTGGCTGAAGATCTTCAAGACACGAAGGTGATCTTCTCAGTTAACATTTTTGAAACAGATATCCAGATATGATGGAAGCAATTTTATTATATTTTGTATCTCCTAATTTACATTGGATGTCTAGCAAAAAGGTATATTTGGATGTTAAGTTGAATTTTCGAGGGCATGAAGGGTTATCTTCAACTTTTTATCACAAAAGCTAGTTTTAGTGTCACATAAGATTATAATATCACCTATTATATCTCTTCTTCTTCTTCATTATCCTGATATATTCTTTATTTTAGCTTTCATCTTACAGTAGTCCATCCATTCTGTTTTTTGTTTTGTTCTCAGGACTCACGTAAACGATTCGATAAAGCTTCTCATGCATATGATCAGGTATATTTGTTTTGTTCCTGTTTCATCTTTAGTTTAGGTACATCTTTAATAAGGTTAATTTCTGTAAGTATACTTGATGTCATGTGTCTTTCTAAGAAGGATATAATATTTCAAAGTATTCATTGAACTTATCGAAGTTGTGCTATTACTTCTAAAGGTTAAATGTTATTGATTCTAATGTATGCAGGCTCGTGAAAAGGTCGCTTCTTTGAAGAAGAGCACAAGGGATGAAGTTGTTACTGAATTAGAGGAGGTATGGTATGTCCTGTTATGAATTATTCTGCATAAAGTACGTGTGCAGGAGCTTATTTGTAGCTCTTTTGGCAGGACCTACAAAACTCAAAATCTGCATTTGAGAGGAGCAGATTCAATCTAGTATGTCGAATAAATATTCAGGCCCTTCTATATTTTCCACTGAATATTATCCATTTTTTTAAGGTTTAAGATTTTCTCCTTGGTGTTTTATAAGAAATGCAGGTACATTCTCTCATGAACATAGAAGCGAAAAAGAAATACACTTTTTTGGAATCTCTTAGTGCAATAATGGATGCACATTTGAGATATTTCAAACTGGTGAGTTGTTTGGAAAGTTCAAACGTCATCTATTATTTGATTTGCCAAATATGTACTAATTACACTGTTTTGACTATATAGGGCTATGAATTGTTGAGTCAAATGGAGCCTTTCATTCATCAGGTTTGTTTAGTGTTTTTTTCCCTTAATGTTTTTAGCGAAGGTCAAACATTAGAAAGTTGTAACAATGTGTTGTGTTGATATCAGGTGTTGACATATGCCCAACAATCTAAGGAACAGGCAAGTATTGAACAAGATAGACTTGCGAAGAGAATCCAAGAATTTAGGACACAAGCAGAAATGAAAGAGTCAGTGCCTAGTAATGTGGGACATATTACTGTGAATGGAGTGGGAATGAGTTCTTATAAAAATATAGAAGCAATAATGCAGTCTACTACTAAAGGAACAGTAAGTACAGTTTTTTGTGTGCATCCTGTTTCTCCTGTAAAGTGTGTACATTGTCAAACATTCTTTACTTTACACCAAATTTGGTGCATACATTGGAGATGCCCCAAGTTCTGAATCCCAAGAAGTAACAAATTTCATGTATGTATTGAAGCATTACCATTTAGTGGGTGTTTGGATGCGTGTTTTAGAAGTTAATATGTGTTTGAATAATCAGAATTAGATAGTCAGCTGTTATAAAATGGGTCGTAGGAGATGGTGCTTGGAGTGTTTTGCCATTTGAAATTGTAATAAAACATAATCAGTTCTTTGAGTGTTTGGCAAGTTCTGATTGTTTAAGAAACTAATATAAAATGACCAAAAAAATGACTTTCTTGTCGAACAAAAGGGGACATGTCTTGTGAGATGCAATTATGAGTCTCTAAAGTCAGGTTTAATGATGGGTAATAAGGAAATCTTATTGTACCCTTTGATTGATTACTTATGTTGCAGCTAGTGTGAAATAAATTAACCAAAACTGATTAATAGACCCCTAACCAGATAATTAGAAGTAGAGTATGTATATCCAAACTTCTATAATAATTATTACGACTCCAAGTTGCAGTGATCAATAATTAGCTCATCGTAATGTGGTGATATTTTCTCCAGGTCCAGACTATCAAGCAAGGATATCTTCTAAAACGATCTTCAAGTTTGAGAGCAGATTGGAAGAGACGATTCTTTGTTCTTGATAGCCGCGGGAATTTGTATTATCATCGTATTTTGCCTAACAAACCTGTGGTAGGCTAGAGTGCAGTTTTATGTATATTTGGTTCTTATCACAGTAATTCTTCTAATTGTGATATCATGCTTTTCTCTTCATCTTGATCATAAAAATAAATCATGTTTAGGGTACACAATCAACCAATTCACTTCAATCTGCTGAACACCAAAGTCGTGTATTTGGGAGGTTTCGAGCTAGGCATAGCAGGGCAGCATCTCATGATGAGGATAACTTGGAATGTCATACTGTAGATCTTCGTACTTCAACAATAAAAGTAGATGCTGAGGATTTGGATTTGCGTTTGTGCTTCAGGATAATTTCGCCTTTCAAAACCTACACATTGCAGGTGAGATTGGTTCAATTGTGCAGCAGATTCTTTTATAATTTATAATTATAGGCAGAGGAGACAATATGGTGGGTTGAGTTATGGGTAAAATTGGTAATTTTTTCTGATACATGTCAAACCTGGTTAGGTTAGTTGTAACACTTTTTGTTCAAAATTCTACTTACGAGTATTATTTTCTTTTTAATTCGGTGTTTCTAATATGATTACAAAAATAATTATATTTCTTTAAATTTATTTGAATAAAATGATTTAGGAGGTTTTAGGCATTAAAAACAAACATAGGGTGATAATCGGCCCATGTGACCTTTTCCTTGGTAGCTATTTTCTTATTCACCAGTTTGTCCTATTAGTTCTAAAACATACGGAGTAACTTGGAATTACCCATTATAAGTAAATCGTCAAAAATGGCGCCTCTAAATTATAGGGAAAGAAAGTGAAAAGTATCTTTTGTTCTATCTAGTGACGCAGAAACTTTTCTTGTTATATTGTTTGTCTAGAATTATGCAATCATTTTGTGTATCAGTTCTTATTTTGTATGTGGTTTTGGCAGGCTGAAAATGAAGGTGATAGGAATGACTGGATGAACAAGATTACAGGAGTGATCGCTTCTCTCTTGAACTCCCAGTTGAAACAGGTTAAACTCTTTGAAATATCATTAATAAATTACTTTCTGTGTTCTTATATAACTGTAACTTCTGCAGACACATTTCAACAGAAATCATTTGGGAAGCACCCTTGAAGCTGTTGGTGAAGATTTTGCTGATTCACAACTTGATAACAAGGGATCTATACTCGATAACTTGAACATGAATCAAACAGATTGTGTTTCCAGCGTTCTTCGAGAGATTCCTGGAAATGATATATGTGCAGAATGCAGTGCACCTGAACCTGATTGGGCATCTCTTAATTTAGGCATATTAATGTGCATTGAATGCTCTGGTGTACATCGAAATCTAGGGGTTCACATATCAAAGGTGGGTTCTTAAGTGTAGGCATATTGAGGATTTCACTCCTTCATATCTGAACAATGCAATTCTGTTTTTAACTATTGCAGGTTAGGTCGATCAGTCTCGATGTGAAGGTTTGGGAACCTACTGTGATGGATTTGTTTCAGAGTTTGGGCAATAAATACTGCAATTCCATATGGGAAAACCAACTGCAAACTAGTAGGTAAGTTTTAACTAAATGTCAAAAGGAATGCACTGTCTTTTATCATGTCAACATACATTGCTACTTTCTAAATTTGTTTTTGAAGGGATTGCATTAAAAGGTAACATAGTTAGGTTTCGGATAACCATCTTTGTTTTCACACGTATAAACCCTCAATATTTTAAAGTTTCAATGGTAGGGAATCCGAACAGGTTATGAGGTCAAAATGATGACATAGCAGTAAGGTTGACCATGATGTTTTTTTTAGTGGCACCCAGAAAACCGATTGCATGCCGAATGGTTGAAGACTACCTTAAGTAAAAAAACTGCAACAGTGATGGCTTTTGTTAATGAAAAAACAGAAATCAGACCAAACTATGTTACCTTTTTTGCAATTAACATTTGTAATGAGTTTTATTGAAGTCTCGCGCTAACCTCATCTGTTTGGAAAAAATTATGTAGTGATGATGAGGCAAATGTTAACAAGCCTAGTCCTGGGGATGCATTCCAACAGAGGGAGAAGTATATTATTGCAAAGGTATATGGTAAATTGCATACTAATTTTTGTTTTATATATGTTCATTAGTTAAAACTCAGAAATGTGAATCGTTTTTTTTGGTTTGATTCAATTCAGTACGTGGAGAAGCGGTTAGTCCCTGAAGAAGGACCCTTCACTACCAGGATATGGGAAGCAGTTAAGAGTAACGATATACGGGAAGTCTATCGGCTAATTGCTACATCACATACTAATATAGTTAACACTACATACAATGAGGTGGCTGGTGCTGATTTGTTTCACAATCTTCATGACAATAATACTGCTGAAAAAACTGATCCATTATCCTGTAAAAAGTTGAAGGATTCTAACAAGCCAGAAAATTGTCTTGAAGGGTGTACATTATTGCATCTAGCATGTGACTCTGGCTATCAAGTGATGATGGAACTATTACTACAGTTTGGCGCTGATATAAATAGGCCTGACTACCATGGTAGGACGCCACTTCACCATTGTATCTTCTCCGGCAATAACAAATTGGCCAAATATATCCTCAGAAGGTAATGCTGTTATTTGCTTTTACCATCTACACATCTTTACTCTGTATGAAGTCTATATTGCCGTTAAATATGCCTTTTCCTTTAGAGGTATTAGAAACACTTTCTTGTCCATTTTTCTTCTTGTTAACAGTCGGTGTGTCAAATATGATTGCACAAGTTATATTATCTAACTTTTGGTTGACTTCTGATCGGTTTGACCTATTTCCTTTTGTTATATAACCTTTTATTTTCTTCTGCATTCACTGGTTTGACCCATATAACATAATATGAATCAACCTCTTCATAATAAACGAGTTGGAATTGTGTTCTCTAATCCAACATTTGATCACCCATCCCTTTCCTTTTTGCTAAGAGCATATCTTATTTCAGAGGGGCAGTCCCGTCTATCAAAGATGGGGGCGGTCGGGGTGCCTTAGAACGAGCTATGGAAATGGGAGCAATTACTGATGACGAGTTACTAATCTTGCTTTACGATGGCAAGTGAAGATTTACTTTACTCCCGGCTGATTAGTCATTATGTGTCTCGGGTGGATCATATATCAGGTTGCTCGAAAAACGGGACCCTCAAGGGTAAATTTAACACTGGGAATCTTTTTGACACAGGGTGAGATATGATCTGTTTGTACTTTTGGTCACTGTAAACATAGATTTTCACTTGTATTTGTGATCTAATGCTACATTTCTTGTATGTTATATACCTTTTTACGTGCATATTCTTTGTTTCAATTTCTTTTCTTGTAACATTTCTTTATTCGAACATGTTGAAGATATTGGTTAGTCTTAAGTTCCGGTGACCAGTTTCAAAATTCATTGTTGTTAGTTGAATCAGTGTTCAGCAAAACATGAGTGGTCAATTTTGCATGGCAGACTTGGAGAATAAAAGGTTTAACTTGGACCACATAAACTGAAAATGGGAAAACGATGCCCTTTTCATATACCACTCAAATGAAAGATAACCCTGTCTTAAATATTGTAAGCCACAATAACTAATACGTGGCTCAAACATGGTTACATCAACAAAATAGGTTAAGGGGTAAAGTAATTACTCTCCAAGAGTCCAAACGACTCAATTAAATATGTTCATACGAGACCTCATTTTACTTCAAATATAAAGTTTGGAAAAATCAGCTATTCATTGAATATTGCATATAATATAATAAGTCATAAAAATAAATTTATATATATAAAGATATCAATATATTTATCTCTATGAGATCTTTAAAATTAAGCATGATATCAAAAATGTACTTTAATACCAAAGGGATACTGACCTAGCGGTATTATAGGGATAAAAAATTATATATATTCGTGGTATATGTGTGTGTGAGTTTGTCTTTAAAAAATAATTGATACTTTAATCAATTTTTGATATATTTTTTGGAGATGGTTTCACAAACTTTTATGTATTGTTACATGTTTAGATCGTATCGCATGAATAAACATGTAACAATAGGCAAGATTAATGCTACTAAGTATTAACATTACATAATTTTTACCCATAATTTTGCAGTTGCTTTCGTGAAAAAAAAAAAGAAAATTCAAACACACAATTCCTAATGAAATAAATACAAAAAAGTGACCTAAATATATGTGATGTGAAAGGGCTTTGTATGTGGCCACCAAATGGTACTATTTCATTACAAATTTCCATTCACAAATCACAATCCCTGCAATTGGGTTCCTTGCTTGCTGTTATCATCATCAGACTAAATCTATGGCACTTCTAAATACAATTTCAGCTCTACCTCTAACAACTCAATTTCAACCTTCTAAATCTGTTACTACTGTACCCCTTACAATTAGGGCTTCATCTTCAGTTTCAATTTCTAATTCAAATGGGTCATTCAAAGCTAGATTTGGGTCATCATTATCAAGGGGTGGAGCTAATGTGTTAGAAAGACCTTCTTTAGATCAATCCCAATTTGACCCAGCTACCCAAGTTCAAGAAGGTTTCATCTTTTTCAACTTTAGTTAATCTTGATTATGATGATATAACTGTACATGTGATACTGATTAAAGTTATGTAAAGGTTTTAATTTTTTTTTTATCAAGTTATCTTTTGCCCAAATTGTTGTAAATTAATTTCACTTGTACTGTCAGTAATTGTTATATAAAGTAAATTATCACCAATGGCTAATAACAAAATTCGAATAATAACATAAGTGCATGGTGTAATGTTGGACTTACATATGGCTATGATGAATTTTTGATCCATCTACGAGGAGATTGAATTTATTATGTGTATATACTTTAGAATTTTGTGGTCTTTGAGTATGATTTTTTATTATTTTTATTATTGTTTTCATGTTGTAGGTGGAGATATTGGAAGGGTGAGAGACAAGAAGAACACTGGTAGTGGCGATAGTTATAGAGTCCTTTTGATTGATGATGCACGTCATACCGAGAAGCTAGGTAATTACGATACAATATTTTATGCGTAGACCTCTAATATATTTTATCTAAGCTTTACTTAGCACACATGGAGTTTTTAAGTTTATTGTCTAACGTGACAAATATAACTAGCCACAAATGAGGCTTTTGTTCCAGATAAGAGTATGTACACAACTGTCGAGGGTCATTAACAATAATGACGTAGATTCTTCAAAATTTAATCTTTTCTAGTGCCGTACATATCTGTATAAATGAATTTCTAGCCATTGAGAATTTGGAAAGTACTTGCTCAACGACTCAATCATGTTGGAGTTTGAATATCTAAGAAACATCATGCTGTATTTTGGTCTCTTTGTTACTTAATAATACATTAATCACAAATGTTAAAAAGATGAAAGAAATGATGGAATAGTGGCATAATGAACACGGTATATTTTAGAACTCCAATGAAATCTTGTGGAAAGTAATGTTATACTGTTGTTATGTAGTGGTAAAAGCATTGCCTCAGGCTGTTCCAGCTGTAACACCTGATGATGCAAGAAAACTCTTCCATGCATCACGAGAAAATGGGCTGGCAGTTGTTCTTGTTACAGTCAAGGTATGTATTGTATTAGCAGTGATTATATATTTATATATAAAGGGCAAAAGGGATATATGCCCCTTAGTAGAGGTGGCAATTTTGACCAATTATGAGTTAATAGTTGCGTTGGATTATACTTTGTATCTGATGGGTCATTTGGGTATAACATATAAGATAAGCTAAAATGAAAACCGGTTGGAGGGGCTGAGTGGATCAAATGAGTCGAAAGTCATCTGAGGTGTATTCAAAGTGCATAAAAACTCCTTAATTTTCTTAAAATAAATAAATAAAAATACATTATCATTATCATTATCATTGTAATAGTATTGTTTCTTATGCTATTCAATTTCAAACCGTTAGTTATATATTTAGTTCAAGAAAAGGAAGAAGACCAAAAAGGTGTTATTTGGGTAAGTGGACGCATTTTTACCCTTTACCCAACCCGCCCGACCCACCTATTTTGCCATCTCTCCTGGGTTCAAGTGACATAACTGCCTCAGAGCCCCCATCATCGCCACTTGTTACCTTGCTTCAAAATAGACTCGAAACAATGACCATAAGTCCCAATTGTATTGTGAACAGGAACATGCAGAATTCTATGCTCAGATGATGATGCGTAAAGGACTACGATCAACGATAGAGCCAGATTCCACTACTGTATGATATTCCTATAGAACTATACTTTTTTGAAGTTTAGACTTGTTGGAGTGAGCATAAGAACCTTGATGAGATAATTTCAAAAACCAATTTTGATGGAGCGAGTAGAAGTATCAGTAGCATTATATAGACATTGACAAACATTATAGTAAGATGTGTGAACTTGTATTACTTGCTTGGTCTTCATAATAGCCGAGCCTTGTGATGAAACACAATTAGTGATTGTAAAGTAGATTATATTAACAATACATTCATCTCATATATCATGTTGTGATCTTGTTGATTATTCGCGTTATGTCTCGATGTCCAAATGTGATTGTCAAAAATGCATCTTTTGAAAGCCACCAATTCTGCTGGGAAGCTGGTTTTGTGATGGCAGATAAGATCAAGGCTCCTAATAAGAAACCAATCGAATTACTCCATAAAATTACGGTTTTAGGAGTTTTTCTAAATTGAACACATTTTTGCTGCAAGCAAATATATTTGAATCAAATATATTTTCTCTGTATTTCTTCTACATGGACTAGTCATTGTTTCGAGTAAACATGGTTGGACACCAAGGTTGTAAAAGTCGGAAGTCGGGGTCGAGTCGGTCGGGACCTCGTAAGGACTAGCCCGCCAAGTCAGGGACTAGTCGGATTTTGACTTTTGTTGACTTTTTTACATTTAAATAATAAATATCAAAATTATATATGTAAAAATAGATGAGAACTATAAAACATAAATATTTGTTACTTGATTCATTCTTCATTCTTCATTCCTATCCATAATTTGAACTCCATCTGACTCATATTCAACATCCAAATCCACTTCCTTCTCCTCACTCTCCGACTCGAAATCTTCTTCAAAATGTTCTCTCGTTCTAGCACTTCTCCGAGGTGCTAAAAATTCATCAACTCACACGGCATCACTAATCACTTCATAAGATAATTCATCTACAATCCAATCTTGAGCCTCACTTGTATCATTTTCTAAAAGTATTTCATGATCTCTCTCCTTTCTTACCATCGAATTTGCATTAAATTGAACGTAAACAAGATTGTTCAACTTAGTTGTTTCTAGTCTATTTCTCTTTTTTGTATGTATCTACAAAGTTAAAATTAACCAACAAAAGTTCAAGTAAATACATTACTTAGTATTTAATAGATATTTAATAGATTACTTGAAACTTAAAGTCACTAACCGCTTCAAACGTGCTCCAAATTCTTTCACATCCCAATGAACTAGTAGTTAATGAAAGTATCCTCATAGCAATCTTTCTCAAATGAGGAGTTGAGCCACCAAAAAATTTCCACCAATGTGCTACAATTTTAAAAGAAACGTATTAAATTATTAACTTATTAAGTTTATACATATATACTAATAATAATATTCATACATATATGATATATAAAATGCATTACTCGGATCAAATTTATCATTGTTCACCCCACATCCTTTGATCGCAACTAAACGATCAAAGCTTCCTTGTTTACTCTTGTAAATCGGATCTCCTCAAATATGATTTTTTGTTGCATGTCATAATCTTCCGGATATAAAGTCTCAACAACTTCAACAAACGCACCATTGGCATGGACATCATGTTGGACATCCAAATTGTTATAAAGATGATACGGGTTTAGAAGATATGCCGCCAAATGTAGGTCCTATCAAGTCTACCTTTCATCTTAGTTGAAATGATATTCATAATAGGATCGCATTTGCTCTTTTTATTGTTCAAAGCATTCTTGTTATCTTCACCGTGCAAAAAAACCCATGAAAGGCTTCCAATCCGCATCAACCATCCGGAGAACTTTGATTAAAGGTTCGAAAACTTTTAGACAATCTATCACACCATCCCAAGTTTAGTATCTAGTACCATTGCAAAAACATCTCTACCTTTCTTTGACTTGGATAACTTACATGCAAACCATTCATTACTACCAAACATATGTCTTAGTGCCTCTCTCTTTTCAAGTAAACTTTGTAACGTGAGAAATGCGGAAGCAAACCTTGTAACTCCCGGTCTCACAATATCCCTTTTCTTCTTGTATTGCCTCATCAAAGCCAATGATTTATGGTGAGCATAAATACACACCGTTATTGTTTTTGCTCTGTCAAGTGTTGCTTTATACGTTGGTAGCCCACCAATAGCTTCAAGAATAAATAAACACATGTAAGTAATAAACACATGTAGGTGCAAGCACGTTTAAATTTATTACCTTCAAGCATAAGATTAATCGTATGTGCCGCATATGATGTCCAAAAGATTGTTGGTCTTTTCTCTTTCAACAACTTTGCCACTCCCATATTATTAGAGGCATTGTCGGTCACAATTTGAACAACATTTTCGAGACCAACTTGTACAATGCAACTCTCGACATACTCAAGATTCTTTGGATGACAAGAAAACGGTACCTAACTTTGAATTCACACACAAATTCATGATGCTCCTTTTTCTATCAGACCATGCATCTGTCATAATCGAGCATCCATTTAACTTCGATTCATCGTCATATCTTTTCAAAAAAAATTTCGTTCTATCAACCTCTTTCTTTAAATAAGGTTCTCACATCTCATATCTAGTTGGAGGTTGAGCCCTAGGTCCAAATTGACCAACCGCCTCCAATCTCAAATGCGTGAAATGGAATTGCACACTCATAAGCCCACCTACAAATATACTCTTTCACTCGAATAATTAGTTCTTTTCTCACAACATTTTCAAGATCGGTTTGTACCCCCTTTCCCTTATCCGGCACATTTGTTGTAAAACTATCCATAGGACCATGAACACATTGTGACTTCAACTCTCCAAAAGATGCTTCCATTTCATTAAAGTCAATTGTTCTATTACTACAAATGTTCACTTCCGCTCTCAAAGCTTCATCATCGCCTTTTTTACCCTTGTTTCTAAGTTTGTTTTCATCAAGATCGCATTAACATTTGGGTTTATCTTCGTTTGAGACTTTAGTACATGGCTCAACATTTCCCTTTATGCCCGCGATGTGGTGTTTAAATCTATAAATTCCACACGTATAAACTTTGTCACGTAATAGACATTTGATTTTTTCCTTATTCTTTGGATCCACCAAAACTCCATATTCCCACCCAATATCATTTGATCTCCTTTGGAGACCGTTACAAGCTGTAGATTCCGTGGATTTGATGGTTGAGGATGTTGCCATTACAAATCTGCTTGTAAACATGAAACGAACAAAATTGGCTACTGACATTATATATAAATCACTTGTTAAATCTGTTGTAAATCTGTTTGTATAAATTACATTGTATATAAATCACATTATATATAAATCACATGTTAATTGGCTACTGACATTTGTTGTAAATATGCTTGTATAAATGTAATTCAATTGTTAAAATCACTTTAATTTTATTATATATGCTTTTCAACTACTGATTTCATCAGCGGCGGAACTTGAATTGGGGGGGGGGGGGGGGGGGGGGGGGGGGGGGCGCGAGAATAATGAAAGGATTCATTACTTGGTTCGTGAGCTTACACATACATATATAAGCATACGGAAAGTTAATTTAAAAAAAAATGTAAATATAATTAGAGTCGACCGGAGTTTCAAAATAATGAATTACATAATACGAATCAAAATTTTTAGCAATTTATTTTTATCTACATATCATCAAGCATTCTCTTAAAAATATACTACTAGTACGAGGTAACCATCATGGTTATTTAATAGTAACATATACAAATTGTTAAAGTAGACCTTTAAACAAAATTTATGAACGAGCGAAAAATTAAAAGACTATCAATTAAAGTGTAGTCCTATTTCAAATTAATTTTTGGTTGCTAACTATTGAGATTGTCAAGAATAAAATATTTGGTTCAAATTGAATATTTTGGGCTAAATGCTGACTATTGAGATGGGCCAGTAACAACATACCCAAAAGGATAACCTAATTTACAAGACTAATATCTGGACATACTGTATTTTTATTGTTGCTAAATAATGCGGAGGACAATTAAGGTGAAAATAGTAAAATTATCTTAAAATATTACAAACTTTTACACTAAGGCCCAATTTTTTTTTTTTTGGGGGGGGGGGGGGGGGGGGGGGGGGGGGGGGGGGGCAGAGCCCTCTTTTGTCTCAATGAAGTTCCGCCCTTGGATTTCATGATCCCTAATTCAATATCCACAAAATCAAATTCGCAATCAATATATTAATCAAATCCGTAGTCAATATATTAATCAAAAACAAAATCATAATCACTAATTCACTATCCAATTCGAAATTGAACATAACATAATTCGGAAATAAAGAAGAATCGAAGAAATCAAACCTTGATTAGCACTAATGTATGTCACTTGTTGCGTGATTGCGTGAATCGACTACTGTGACTTGAAATTGAGCTTTGTCTGGATGTTGTTTCTGATGTTGCGTGCGTTCTTAGTCGCGCAAGGTGTGATAGAATCTAAATTGCAAATAGCGGCCCTGTGTTGTGGGTTTTAAAACCCTAATTTAAATTTATCATAAAAGTTGACCCGACTTTGACCCGACGTTGATCCAAATATCCGACCTAGACCGCCTCTGACCTAACTGTTTTGACCCGACTTTTTGAGCGACTTGGCCCTGATCGAGTCGTGACCTTCCCAGGAACCGGCTAGTCCCCGACTAATCGCCTAAGTCGACCGACTTTTGCAACACTGATTGGACACCATAGGACAATTTGCATTAGAGAGTGAAGTTTATAGTTATTGTACATCAATAAAACCGCGTGCAAGGAATAAGAAAGGTTAAAAGGGTAAATTGGTCACTAAACTGATATCAAAATAGTGATTTTGCCACTCAACTTCGTTTGTTTATGCTCATTCGATATTCGTTTAACATCTTGATGCACAAATATAAACGACACGAGCAAAACATATTTTATTATTTAACGAATTTGAACATGAAAAATTGTTAATGTCGTTTATTTGTTCGGTAAAATCTTAATGAATTAGAAAAACTCCTTTTTTGTTAATTCGATTTGTTAAACTCGGTTATAAAACGTGGAAGTGTTAGTGTAAATAAAAGGAATATGAATATAATAACAATGATGTAATGTATAACCAATGACATAGATACAATAACCAATTGCACATTGGTCAAGTGGTACCGTCATCGTAAACGACCAGATCCCACATGTATAACTGACATGTCAGGAGTTCGAATCCGTACCTCTAACATATGTGGGTTATTTGTGAATGTGTGATTTGCCCGACGTTGATGCTTTTTACGAGTGGGACGGATGCGTACCATTAAAATATGGTACGAAGGTCGGAGTTATCTTCCAAATTACCATCTACGTATAGCGACAGACACATATATATGATATATGTACATATATTATTTTATAGATAACTTAAAAAATGGTATTATTATTATTTGTTTCTAATGTATAATTTTACTAATGTTGAAACAAATTTGCGTCAAATTTTCGAGTTCAGTGGGAAAAATAATCTTGTAAAAAGTTGAATGGTAAAAATTAATTCACTGTATATACGGAGTATTTCAATTACAAAATTTCACTTGTACGCGAGTCCATCTATTTTGCTTCAAACAAAAACAGTTGCACGTGTGAGGATCAATCATCTGGTTCTATTTGTGTTCGAATTGATCGGTTAGCTGATCGTTGCAGATATATTTGATCAATTAAGCCCTAAACTCCGGTAATTTCCCCAATTTGTATAACCTTTCATTTTCAGTTTTACAATTCGCTATGTAGTCTAATCTGAACTATAATTGAACCCTAGTTTATTGCTAAAAACAACAAATATGTACTGCATGCTCCTCTTTTTGTGATTGACAGTTCTATATAAAGTAAGTATTTTGTTTCAGTTTAATTAAGATTAAAATTAGGTTATGTGAAGCTCTTCTCTTGTAATCCTGCAGGATAGCTGTTAAAATTGTTGGAGCAATTTAAGATGTTTTGTTTAAGAATGTAATTTTGTAAAAAGAAAAGGGTGAAAAAATGGATGAAAAGAGGAGATTACCATCATGGATGGTTAATAAAGTAAGTAAACCTCTTGATTTGGATGAAAATGATGTTGTAACTAAGAACAAATTGAGTGATGTGACCGAGTCTATAAAGCCTAAGGCGAGACGTGTAACACGGAAGAAGAAAGAAAATGATGACAAGAGTATCTTAGTTAAATGTGAAACAAAGAGAAAGAAAAGAGGGTCTGTTGAGGAAGACGCAACTGAGTGTCATGATCATGAGGAAGAAGTTGTTGTTGTTGAAAAAAGAAAGCGTGCAAGGGTTGGGAGGAAAGTTGAAGATCAATCTTTAAGAAAGAAGAAAGTAAAAGAGGACGTCTTTGAAAATGGTAATGAATATCAAGCTGCGTCTCATGATGAAGAAGATGATGAATTGACTATGGAAGATCTATTAAGCATTGCCAAAGAGGTAGTCTTTTCCTTTTAATTTGTTTACATGTTTACAGGGAGATTTAGGGGGTGTTTGGATTTGCGTTTTGGAACTGATTATCGTGCTATTGTGAGTTTTGACTTAGAGTCACGATAACTAGTTTTTAGTGTTTCGATAAACATATAATGCTTTTGTTTACCTGATTATTTCGGATACAAATAATAAGTTTTGATGATCAGATCTATTATCAAAGTCTAAACTAGTATCATCTATTTACCACTAAACTTTATTCGAGAGATCTATACTTTAATTGAACAAGGCCTATCGTCTTTTTTCACAAGAATGTTATTTCTGGTCATCTTATGTATTGATTTCCTACCAGTAATAAGGATTTTCTGAACACTCAAATAGTTGATTTTTTTTTTAATTTTTTTTCTACAATTTACAGTTTACAGTTTCAAACAACAAAAGCATATCCAAACACTTTCTTTTAGCACTTTTATTAGAGTTGATTATCCGAGTCTGATAATTTAAAATCACATGATCACTTTCACAATATTAGTCATTCCTAAGACTGTAGAAGCTTCTGTTTCCACAAAGACATGATGGTGTTAAACACGAGTAGGTAGTTAAGCCTGTTTTTTGGCATCTTTGTTTGCAGTTTGTTGAAAATGATAAGAGCGATACGGTTCAACAGAAGTCAACAGAACAGCGTGGATTGAAAAGTAAATCTTCATATAATTCAGTTGTGACTCGAACTTCTCTCGTTGCCCCACACGATACTAGATCACACATGCATGAAAAAATAACTTGTCATCATAATTCCCTCGAGAATACTCCAAGTAAAGAAACAACTTCTCATCATGATTCCCTCGAGAATACAAGTAAAGTTACATTAGATACATTAGCAGAATCCAGAATGACAGGCGATCCAGCACAAGACATGCTCGAATTGTTTCTGGGGCCTTTACTAAAGAAACCAATAAGGAAAGAAGAGGCCGGTTCAGTTGAGGATATCATAATTCCGCGTAAAAGTAAGACTCAACAACATGATGCTGTTATTTCCAATAAACCAGTCACTTTGACAAAGAAAAAAAGCAGCCTCAGGGATGCTGTAGCCATGCTTCTTGACTGAAAAAGACTTCCAGATCTGTTTAAGCAAATTCATTGTGCAACAGGTATTAGATATTTTAGTGGATTTTATGTTTTGTTCCTGTAAATATATATAGAACGTCATTCTTTCATTATTTCTATGCATTCCTTGAATATTTCTATGCACAAGTTGATTATTAGTCAAAGATATATGTTCTCCTTCCAGGAGTGTGTTGCCTATGTCTTTTACTTATTTCTGTTTTGTATCTTCCAAAAGAGTAATAGATCTTGCTAGAAAATAGGGAGGTGAACAACCTACATGAAGTAATCTTGTACAGTACATTAGCTAAGATGTAAAGTGTTGTTACAGTACTGTTGTAGTTTAAGGCATTTTCTGTAATGTTGTAGTTTCCAATAAACAAGTCACTATGACAGAAAAAAAGCAGCCTCGGGGATGCAGTAGCCATGCTTCTTGACTGATAAGACTTCCAGATCTGTTTTAAGAAAATTCAACATGCAACAGGTATATGACATTGTAGCAAATATTATGTTTTTATCCTGTAAATATATATATAGGTATAAGACATGCAACAGGTATAAGACATTGTAGCAAATATTATGTTTTTATCCTGTAAATATATATATATATATATATATATATATATATATATATAGGGTTAGGTTCAAACGAGAACCACAAAAAGGTACAGAACTGTCGAGAACTTTTAACTTACATTATTTTTATACATGTAAACACAACAAATTACATATAAATGTAATTTAATGTTCATATTATTAACAAACAAAAGTTAAAAACCACAAAATGCACGTTAAATTATGAAACATATGAAATGTTCACATGTGCACATGTGAACGAAAAAATTTAAAGTTGATTTTAAAGCTTATTTTGAGATTTTTTCAAACTATTTTGCTTTGAACCTTAATCTCATCAATATTCACATGTAATTGAATCATTAAACATGTGAAATCCTTAAAATATAAAAGTTCTCGCAGTTCTGTACCTTTTTTGGTTCTCATTTGAACCTTTGGCTATATATATATATATATATATATATATATATATATATATAGGGTAGGGATCAAGAGGGAAGTAATTTTTTGAGGGAAGGAGGGAAGCTAACCATTCACTCGTGATGAATGATAATCAAATGTAAAAAAACATATTTTTACCAAGAAATATTAATCAAAACTGATGTTATAACTATTAATATTCATAGATAAAGTAGTTTTTATAATTTATAATATCATATGATGAATATTAAAGGAATTTTATTAACATTCATCATTAATGAATGTTAACCGAAGTGGATATTATCAGTTTCTTTGAAAAATTATTCGTTAACGTTCATGCACGATGAATAATAATCAAAACGTATAAAAACATATTTTTACCAATAAATATTAATCAAAACCGATGTTATAACTACTAATATTAATCAATAAACTAACTTTTATAACCTATAATATCATATGATGAATATTAAGGGAATTCGCTAACATTCATCGTTGATGAACGTGTAGCTTCCCTGCTTCCCCAGAAAATAGTGTTTCCCTCTGGATCCGGACCCTATATATATATATATATATATATATATATATATATATATAGAATTTCATTCTTTTAGTTTTAATGCACGAGTTGATTAATTAAAGATGTATATTCGATTATTCTCCTCCAAGGAGTGTGTGGCTTATGTCACATAGTGAGTTAAGTATCTTCCAAAAGATTTATAGATCTTGCCAAGCATTATAACATTAGTAAACGGAGAGTAGACCAACCTGCATTAAGTATACTTGTACGGTACAGACTGGGTACGCAGCTAAGATGTGAAGTCTAGTTGTCTGTAGTGTTGTTTCTAATAATTTGTATTACACAAAAAGTATGTGGAGTTTGGCAATCTGTGTTCTTTTAATTTAAATCCAATTTTTTTTTAAAACAATTATACAGTATTTTATGTTCTTCTTGTTTGGAATTTCTCATCTTCAATAGTCAAGGCTGATAACAGGAATACAAATGAAATAAGCTTATGTTCAAGCTTGAGAAACGTGACTTAAAATATTGTTCAGAGTTGATTTTATCAAATTGGAGGAATTTGAACAAACACGTATAAAGTTAAAGACAAGTTTAACGAGAACATTTAGTGTGACAACCCTGTATACTTTTTAATTTATAAACAGGTACCTGTCTCGCTGTATATATGTCTAGTTGCAGGTATACCATACTATTGTGTGTTTATACACATTATCAGTGCTAATCATTTTCTTAGTTTCATTCACTTTGCTGTGTCATTTCCATCAAGACCACATCCCTAAGTCAGTGCTATGTAAGCATTCCCGAAGAGAATATAATTCTACATCCGACAACAGTCGATGAAATGCTTCGATGAAGAAATTCTCTGGTTTTTGACCGTTTTTAGTATATGCGGTTCTAATAGAATGTATGTTTGGGCAAAAAGAAAGATACACCGGGAACCACTTTGACATTGTGATGAAGGTGCCTGATGGCACCTATTAAAGTGGGAAGGTATCTCAAGCTCTCACCGCATAGTGCTGCAAGGGTAGTAGGCTTGTGACTTGTGTATTTGTTACTATTTTTAAATCAACATAAAAAGTAGGAGATTGTATTATTTCCTAGTAGATGTAAAATAACTACATGATCTTGCAGAATCTCTGGGTCCTGCAGCTTCAAACTTGCATGGAGCAGGGAAGGAATAAGCTTGTGTAGTCGTCCTTATATCCAGGACAATGTAAGACGGTATGCAATTCAAAATCTTTAACTTCTTCACTTCCTTACCATTGCATATGCTCTTACACTGTGTGTATGTGTGTGTTTCCTACTCTCCATGTGTATGTGTGCATATCAGTTTCTTGTTCTGCTTGAGATATTATTCGTGATTATGGGGAGTTGGTGACCATTGTACAAATGGCTAATTCGATAAACAATATTTTGTTATTGTTTTATGAGGGATACTCTTGTAGCTTTAAAAGGAGATGAAAGGGCAAATATGAGTATTTGAAGACCAATTAAATGATTAATGGATGTTATAATTGTCAAGACTTTTAATTCCTGTACTTGAGTAAAGCAGAAACATAAATAAATAAAACTATGCTTTTATATATTTAATTATTTATTTTCGAGCAGAGGAGATTCAACTTCAACATAGATGAAAACATGAGTTCAAAAGTTCACTTGATAGAGAATATGATCAACGTGAGATCAAAGGTGGTGGTGGACTCATGTCATAAGTACGAGCACGACTGATCTTTGGTGGGGGTGGAGACGAAACTGTTCTTAGCTTTCTTTGATTCTTCGAAACCGCGAGTTTCTGTTGCCAAGCATGAATCAACTTCCTTGAGGTAAAGCCATTGTCTAATTGCACACAGCTATAATTAAGTAACCGATTCATATAGACATAAATGAATTATAAACAACAGCAACTTTGAAGTTTTTCAAAATAAAACTCTTAACAATCAAATTTTCAATGTGAATGCAAACTTTTGGCATACACATATTGCAAGTTTTTTTTTTTTTTTTTTTTTTTTTTTAAACCTGAACTGATGTAATGATTAGATTGCAATGAAGTTATAGGATTATGATTAATTGATGTTTAACAAAATGATTTACATGACGGATTAAGGATTGCTTACCTGAAGGGACAGCATTGGCGTGATGATGATCGAGTATTAATAGAAAGAAAATTAGCAAAATTATTAGCTTTGGAGAAAACTTTTCCATCTTTGTGTTCATGTCTTCTGTTTAGATTTCTTCAAATAGCTATGTAGGTTGACTTTCATACATGTAAAAGTCAATGACATGTTATGTGTTAGGTCGAATATTAGGCAACATATGTTTGACAGTATCTTTTCACTTGTATTAAATTAGCAAGTGGGATCTAGTAAACTTTCTAATAAGTGGTTGTACTTGTAGAAATTAGAAGTCTGTCGTTTAAGTGTGACTTTGGATTATTGGTGACTTGCATAGATTTTTATTGATCTGATTCGAACTTTGGAAGATGACTGAAGCCATAGTCATGAGGCATAGAGATTGTATTCTTACTTCATCTTTGTAAACACACTTTCTTCACATTTCACTTTCCAATCACCATAACATCGTACCCTCTGTTCGATTTTAATCATAAAAACATGTACAGAGCGATAAAGTTGAGGTGAACGATACTGATGTAGTCAAAGGCGAGAAAGGCGAGCGCCTAGGCGAAGAGGCGAGGCGTTTTTGTGTAATTCGCCTTTGTATACCTCGGGCGAGGCGTTTTACCGAGGCGAACGCCTTTGTTAGTTAGACGAGAAGGCGAGCAGGCGAGAGGCGATCGCCTTTGTTTCACTGACGTCCTAACTTTTGAATTTCTGACTTTTCTCCTTTCCAGCAGCCACTAACAGCTTTAATGGATATTATATATAGATAATTTAAGCTTTTAGGTCATTAGGATTAAATTAATTATAAAAGTCAAATATATAAAAGATAAGTTTTCGTTTTCCAATATCCTCCACATTCCAAACATCTCAACATCACAATTTTTCAAAACCCACTTATAATTAAAGTATTGGACCTTTAAACTTTCATAATTTTACTTTGCTATGAATTTTTTTGGTTCATTTAAACTTATCTATCTTCGTCTTATGTCTTTACTCTTTATTTTTTAGTTGGATTATGTGATATACATTACCAACATAGATTAACAGCTTAGTTGACTCGGGTGTTCGCCTTTTTTTGCCTCTCGCCTTAGGCGAATAAAGAGGCATGTCGCCTTGGCTTCGCCCTCGCCTTTAACTACCTTGAACGATACGCAATATTATTGAACTACTTGAAACAACCAACATATGAGTTTTCTTCTATAGGTGATGGTATCATGATCAAGTTTTGGCATAATTTTGTTTCTTGGTTAGTCAAATTAAGTCGAGTCGTTCAAGTTTGTATTTTTATATTCCGGCGTCCCTTCTGGGAGTGAGATCGAGGTCTCCTTTGTACATTTGTGTAATTGTGTTTGATGTTTTCTTTTGGAACAATCAAATACGAGCGAATTTTTACGAAAACGAACATAACTTTTGATTATTACTCTAAAATGTTAATTATTAAGCTAAACCTGAATTCAGCAGTGGACAAGAGACATTCGAAGTCATGGCCTCCGCTCCTGATCCTCATCTCGTATCCATGTTTCTTGGTGCAGAAAAGAGCCGTTTGGACATGGGTTTCGTGTTGGGGGGTGACGATGATGGATGGTTTAGGAGTGGAAGATTTATTGAACCTAGCATTGTTCACTGCAACTTCCCAAATGGGTAGGAAAGAAGAATTTATAGGAGTGAAAATGAGGTTGTTAAAAGAGATGGATTGGAGGCAGGTTATAAAATGATTAAAATCTTTAGAATTTAATTGGTGGAACATCAAGAAAGGTGGATAAAGCTTCCCATGGAACACAAAAAGGAAGAGTTACTAAAACCAACAGGATTAATTTACATCGAGTTATTTTCATGTTTTAAGTATTGGTGATGTTTATATAGTGATTTTTGTTGTAACGATGATCTAATCCATTAATTAAAGATGCTTTTAAACGCAATAATTTAGTGCCATATGTTTTAATCGAGTCTTCTTGGTGGTATTTCTTAGTTTCAAGATATGATCGAGCAATATCGACACCCAAATTTGGTGGTGTTTGACCCTTTTTTGGGGGCCTGATTCCTTTTCTTTTCCCTGCTCTGTTTTGGCTTTGTTCAGCTTCTTAATAAAGATTTGCCATCAATAAAAAAATAGGCAAAAGCACCAAGAACGAGACCATCGAAACGGATATTCATCGACTCAATCAACCCAAACACATAATCAGTAACCTGAATTCATCATCGTAACATTCAACGAAACTCTTATGGTTCATGCAATTATTTGAACACATATTGATACGTAGTCATTATATACTAGAAACAATAAGAGTACCAATTAATTACCATTGCCAACAGCAACAAGAGTTACAATAACTTTATTTCAAAATCCCAGTAACATAAAGATGAGAAGAAACTATATATGCTTGCATGCCACACAAAACAATCACAATTAGTTCACTTGGGAAGATTATGGAGTTCGAGCCGGAGGTGGTGGTGGAGCCATCCCCATCGATTGAGCTGCGTTGGTCTTCGGTGATGGTGGAGACCTACTCGTCCTTAATATTCTTCGAACTCCATCTTTCTGTTGCCAAACTCGGATCAACTTCCTTGATTTTTGCGTACATTCGAAATCATTGTCTAATTACAAACAAAATTTTTTTTATGGGTTTGTTAGTATTTTGCAATTAACTAATATTTAGTTTCTTAATAGGATTACGTTTCTAGCTTGAGTACGAAGAGGGATTAGTGTAGTGGAATGCACTTAACTTTAATTCGATCTCTATAGTGTGTACATAACCTGTTTTTGATGATATGTCAATGATGTGGTGCATTATAAGGTTGACACGTTATCAACTTGGTCATTGGATATCACAATAGATCAAAATGGAAATGTTGATACATACAATAGACCAAAACGATGTTGAGTACATACATACTATAGAAATATGGGCTTAGTGCCTGGGAATGCAATTAACTTGTGCTCGATATCTATTGTGTATACCCAATTTAGGTTTGCTATTTTTAATGCATCAAACTTTTAAAAAGGATCTTTTAATGTATTTTGTTGATGTGTCACTCGTCTAAGGTGCCACGTGGCATCCGGAGAGTTTGACACATCATCAAAACATTACCAAAAAACACTAAAACACACTTTTTTAAAATTTGTTTCATTAAAAATAACAAACCTAAGTTGGGTACACACAATAGATATTGTGCCTTAGTTAGTTGCATTCTCAGGCCCTAGAAATATTACTAAAATTAAGTGTATTCTCCTGCACTAAACCCTTATGAAGATTATCTTAACAATAATGTAATCTTACGTGATTGATCAATAAGAATACTCTTTCATTATTTTTGTGGTATTTACTTTTATATTGCAAATTAAGTAGCATAGTATCTACTCAATAGCAATGCTACATGATTTTGAATTATCTTAAAAAACCTAGATGTACGCTTGTAAATGCAGAATTTTGGTAAATATATATAATCCGTAATAGTTTTATAAATAACTTGCAATGAACATATATGTGATTACGTATGATAAATAAGAAAAATGATTCACACATGGAATTGACAAGAACTGTTTACCTGAAAGGAGAGCATTGGCATGATGATGATCAAGAATTAACATAAATACAAAAAACACAAATATTAGTTTAGAAGATAAGCTTTCCATCTTTGTAGTCTTGATGTATTTTGTATTGTTTAAACAGTTAGCTGCTTAGGCTGAGTTTATATATGAAAAAAAATCAACCAAATGCATGATCTGAATAGGTGGACGTATGCAGCATATAGTTCACATTAGTTTACACTTGGAATACTTAGCGACTTGGTTTTAATTGGTCAACTATTTGAATTCGTTGCATTTCAGCACTTTTGTAATTTAAACATTTAAATAACACGAAAATATACTTATTTATGTTCAGTTGTTCATATTCATAGTATAATTATAAGGGTTTAGTGTCTGCAAATGCTATTAACTTACACTTAATCTCTATTGTCCTATGTGATTCCGGTTACCATTTGTTTTGTCTAGTCATCTACCATGTATACACACACCTAGATGCCACGTAATGTATAAAAATTTACAATTAACTTTATTATTTCTTTATAAATGATTGAGAGTAATAAATGAAGGTAAAATGATAAATTTAATGATTTTTAATAGTTAGTTTTTATAAGCGGACAATTATTTTGAGATATATATTAATAGTATTATGGACATTTATTTTGAGATGAAAGGAGTAATTGATATAAATGATATTTTTCTTTAATTTGTTATCTGAGTCATAAAACTTAAACTTTTATTGCACAATGTGCATTGATTTTTTTTCTTGTTGCCGTATGATATTGAATTCGCATTTGTTGCATTAAATGTCTTGAAAACAAGCCAAATGTGTTTCCATGAAGTACAATGATAGACGTTCAAACCCATTCAAAGTTGGCTACCACCACTAGACAATGCATCCAAAATGTAGTCATATGATCGGATATTATTCTTTTTGGTCATGTTTGATTGTTTTTGTTCTTTTAAGGAATCTTTTTACGGCCTTAAACATGTTCAACGTACACGGAAATGGGTATGCCAAGTTATTTGATGCTTTGAGGATTAGAGTCTATAACAATAGCATAAGTTAATGATTACCGTGATTTCTTTGTTAATTAACCACCCCATTTGGCACCCGTTTCTTTAATTGCTATTTTCATTAATTAAAGAACGATAATGATAATGTTTTCATTAACATGATACAAATATATAAAGAGAATACAAAACCCTAATCAAGACATTTTAACTAATCACGCATTTGATCTCCTCTTGACGCGAATGTTAGTTAAGTGAGTACTTGCAATGAACGATTTTCTATTCCAGCCCTACACTTTTGAAAAGGCTCATTGCTTAGCCGTATATAGGGTTTATTGTTTCGTTATGTATTAAACTTTACACGTTTTACTATTGTATGAGACATGCTTTCATTTGTTCTATTGTACCTATTGAACTTGTAAATATCGTCTATTGTATGTAAATTTTCCTTTTTGGATAAGACCAAAAAAGGAAACTTTCCTATTTTGGTCTTATCCAAAAAGGAAAGTTTACATGCAATAGACGATATTTACAAGTTCGATACATACAATAGAAGTTTTCAAAGTTCAACTCATACAATAGTAAGACGTGTAAAATTTAATACATAACGAAACAATAAAACCCCATATATAATAACATTAATATTGTTTTAACTGAATATGAAATTCTTCAAGTCGGGGACATGCGACAACTCCACGATCCGCCTCGGTTTGTCATTTCTAAAAGTTGAAATATTCAAGTCAACTTAAATTCCTGCCCTAATATATGATAGAACAGCCTCTAACCCTCTACACACGTAGCTAAAAACCCAATACTCCGTAACGGTATTAAACATATCGATCTTGACTACGATAAAAACTTCAATGACTCATCAGTCTTGCTCATGTCGGAACTGATGATTAGCTAGCATAGTTAGTTAGAAATTAGTTTAAGTTTGTTTTAATTTGATCAGTAGACTTCTTCAAACTTCACTTTCTAATCTATGTTCTTGTCGCATATTCATCACTTGATTCACTTCCTTGTACACACAGTTGGGATTTTAAAAAACAATAACAGAGGTCTCTGCTCTGATTTCTTTTCTTTTTTTTAGTTCAGAAGGGCATGATATAGTTAAAATTTTAAGGGTAATGCAGTGTATATTTGTGATACAGTGTACTTATCATACATTGAATCCGAGTCGTAGATTAAAAAAATACGGGTTGATTATTGTATGTCTCTCCTTCTCTCTCTCTTAACACCTGCCCCTCTGATCTCAAATCTTGAATGATAAAAACCTCTTGTTTATAAATTTCAATTCATAACGGTTTACGTTCAATGTGAGAAAAAGCCACACACCCTTGTATGTTCTGTATAAATCAAGTTTCGTCCATTAGTTAACCAAGTTTCAAACGTAGACTTATTTTCTTTATCCAAATTAGAGTTATACAAACTACAAAGTAATTAATTAACTAAAGTAATTTTGTCTTGTTCCAATTAACCTTAATCAAATACAATAAACTGTCAACATATATTCTCCAATTGACATTGTACTGACTTAAAACAAAATAAAATTGACCAACAACTTAACTTTAAAATCTATATGAATGAAAATATGATATTATGAGCTAGAAAACTGGTATGCTTTGTGGGTACTTAAAGAAATTGTGTGGATCAACTTTGGCTTTGATGCAAATCAACTTCTTAAAGTTGTGTCTCTTAAAGTACCTCTCGCCCCAAACACTCGCTTCTTTATAACTAGCACTTCCAACACCTAAATCAAGATCATTGTAGTTCAAATAAGCCTCCCTCGGGTTCTTTGACACATAAGGTGTTATGTACTCATTGAAGTTTCTCAACCAATTTATACGCTTTAGTGATATTGGCGTTGTGTCTGAGGTTTGATCATAAAAAGTAACCATCTGATGAAACTGGTACAACACTCCCGCTCTATGAGGATATGGAGTTGCTGTCTCTGAGTACTCGTTCATCTTTCCTCCAAAAGGGTGCACGAACACAAATTCTGATACGTCGTTTTCAAACATCTTCCTCCAGATCTTTTTGAGCCCGCTTTTGGGGATTGGTTTTCGTACGTAGTCTAGTTTGTTTTTGCTGTTGAGCTTTACTAATGAAGATCGGCTTGCAAGAACCTCGGTTGAGGTGTTGCTTGGATAGCCTGCAAATACAAGGCTTGCCTGGACCATTCTCATTTCTTCACAAATTTCTCTTGTGACGTTAAGCTCTGGGAAATTTTGGTCCAGTAATGGAAGCAACATGTCGATTGTGCCCTGATAGACTCCATAAAACAACATTCGTATTGTTTTCTTGTTGATGTTTTTGGTATTTTCACTGCTAAGTTGAACTCTTATGAGCAAATTCCGATCAAAAGTTGGCATAACATATTGATATTTATGAAAAATATTTGTGGCACCTTCCTCCAAAGTTTTGTTCACCAAGAAAAAGGTTACTAATTCTGGCACCGGAACCAACCTCAGCTTCCAAGCAAGAACTATTCCAAAACTAGAAGCTCGACCACCACGAATTGCCCAAAACAAATCTTCGCCCATCGACTTTCTATCAAGAATATTACCATTTACATCCATGAACCTAACATCCACAGCATTATCGGCACCAAGACCATATTTCCTCATTAAAAGTCCATAGCCACCACCACCCAAGTACCCACCAACACCCACAGTGGGATAAAGACCGGCCGGAAAATACAATTTGTTGGTCTTTTGAGAAATAGCGTAGTAGACTTCACCAAGCACAGCTCCACCCTGGACCCACGCGGTCCTGTTTTCAACGTCCACGTCTACATTCCTCATGTTGTTGAGATCAAGCATAACAAAAGGAACATCAGCAGAGGACGAGAGGGCCTCGAAGTCATGTCCACCACATCTGATCCTGATTTGGTATCCGTGTTTCTTGGTGCAGAAAAGAGTCGTTCGAATCTGGGTTTCGTAGTGGGGAGTGACGATGACGGATGGTTTAGGAGTGGAGGATTTGTTGAATCTAAGATTGTTGACAGCAACTTGCCAAATGGGCATGAAAGAAGAGTTGTCTGGGGTGAAAACGAGTGGAGACATGGAAGACACATGATCACTTGAGTTGGATTGTAGGCAAGTTATGAAATCTTCAGAATTTGGCGCGACATCAAGAATTGAAGATAAAGCTCCACAGAAAGAAAAGGTTAAAACCAAGAGTTTAAACACATGTAGGGTACTTAGTTGAGACATGTTCATGCACGTTTTGATTGGTGGTGTTTTATCTGTGAAATGCAAAGGGTACGTGCGGGTATTTATATAGAACCAAGAGTTGAAAGTTTAAACCAATCTAGCATATAGTGATTATTTTATTTTATATTTCCCTCCCGCCCAAAATTATTGTCACCAGACAATAAACACACAATTTAATTAAGAAAACTGAATTTATTATTGTATGTTGACCACTAATAGGATTTCATCTTTACCATTTTCAAGCATTTTGATTGGTTGATTTTAAAAACGAACAATTATTTTGGGACGTATTAAAATGAAAAGGTGGACGAATAAATTGGGACGGAGGGAGTAGTGTATACATTCGAAACGTTTAATTAGGGATGCCTGCAGATTAAGTGCAATTGGCCGGGGTTATAAAAAAATTGTGAACGCGTAACATTGTCTTCATGTGGTTAGTTGATCGAGTCATGGATTTCCATTTCTAATTTTCTGAAGGAGTCTTGGTTCTCGGGATACTAAAATTATTTTGTTGATATAGAAATAACTATACATATAATTTTATATTTTTCTGTTATGCATTAATATTTGTAATCTTGTAATAATATTATACCTTTGATTGATATATATGGAATATAACTAAAGCCGGAAGCGGTTTAAGAATTAATTAAAAACGGAGTAAATACACTATAAGATAAGTGTCAATTACTACTAAAAGGCTTAAGTCATTACCACGATATCTATTCGAGTGTCTTTAAGAAATAAATAACTGACACACACTATCACGAGTATGTACATCTTTTCACGAATATCTATATTTATCTAATCCGTAGATTTGAACCCATAACCTTATAATTAAAGGTCATCTCGATATTTGAGTTTTAGGGTAATTATATTGTTCTGGAGTGTAATAAAATATGATCGAAAAAATGTTGTGTAAGAACTTTCAAAATCTTTATTGTATTCATTAAATTTTTTATTATTACTATTTGTATGTAATTTGATCGGCGTGCCATCTATACAAGCTAAACGTGACATCCATACAAATTGACAATAATTGAAAGTTGAATACACGAAACAGAGGTGAAAGTCCATACAAACAATAAATTACATTCGGTAATAGTTTTTTTTTTTTCGAGGACACTTACCACGGTCCTTAGAGTTATTAGTAATGTTTAACGTCACTCCATCTTTTCGAAATTTACTGCATTTGTTTAACTTTTGCTATACGTCGATAAATATTTTTCTTGTAGTGACGATTTTCATCTTTGAGTTTTCTTTTCTGTAATCATCTTTCACATTTCTCTAAATGTTATACATTATCGTATACGATTTGAATTTTCTACTTTATGATTCAAGGCTTTAGTTTTTCTGAACGAGCACAAGGACCTGTTGACAACATTAATCAAATCTGGTTAATAATCAAGCTATGTTCTCATGACGTCGGATTCAATCAGCAACTTTTCTAATTCGTCAAGCTTAATTCAACGGTCTGAAAGGGATGCTCGCTCTTTGATGCTACTAGCAGAGATCGTAATCTGGGACATATATACGTACGCGTGGAGGCAACAAACGATTGCTGTTAAGCTGAACAATTTTCAGCCATTCTTATTTGATTTATTTAAAGCAACTCGTGGTTTTAATAATTGGATTTTGGCTGTCGATGTAGAAAGGCCAGTTTTTAGCTGGTTTGACTGGATTATCAATCCTTGTAATAACTTTTAGTCTCTGATGTAGCTTTTGAAATTGTATAATGATAATTGTTTTATATTTACTGGCTTCTCACTAGGTGTATAAATATGCAGCCTGCTTTTCTGTTTCAACTGAATACGCAACAGCAGCAGCTGCAAGTCGCCCCTGCTTTTGGTGGTCATGCTAATGCTCCTCAACAGTGATATGATTTTTGCAAATAGGAAAACTTGTGTTAATGTTGAGGGTTCCGTAAACATCAACAACGCCAATTCACAGTCAGTTTAAGCATTGGAAACTCCTAGGAAGCCAATTACTTAATGTGCCTCTCGTGACAACTTAATCATGAGCTTTTAGTTGTGTTTAGAGAGTTGATGATTTTGGATGGTAGTCCCTTTAGTATCACTTGGAAAAAGTGGTCTTGAAAAAATGAAATTCTAAAGAAAAAAGGCCAAAAGTGGACTTGTTCCAATTTTCAAATGGGTAAACTGGTGTGCAATTTGCTCTTAACCGGTTGAATCTGACTCTGAGTGCAATTTTCAAATGGCCAAAATTCTAAATCGAGTTTGCAGATGACCTTTTTGTTGATTTATGTTAAATTATGTTGCAAGTACATAAAGTGAAACTGTAGAACTTTAAAATTTCTTCTCTAAATAAGTGTAAACCGGCGTGCAATTTGCTCATAACTTATTGAACCGGTTTTTTGTTTTGTTATACAGCGTTTTTTTTTTTTAAATAGATTCAGGTCCAACTTTCTAATGAAGCTAGGTTCAATAACAGTACAAAATTTCACCAACTTTTAATCTTTCAGTATTATTAAGTTTTAATCGTTAAGTATTAATTGCTCTGTCAACAATTTTGAGCAGTAGCAATTTTTATTGTATAAATTATTTAATTTAAAAGTAACAAATTAAACAACATCCAAAATTACAAGCATAAAAAGATTAAATGATTTGATGAATTAGAAAACTGGTATGCTCTGCGGGTGCTTAAAGAAATTTTGTGGATCAACTTTGGCCTTGATGCGAATCAACTTCTTAAAGTTGGATCTCTTCCAGTAGCTCTCGCCCCAAACACTTGCTTCTTCATAAGTAGCATGTCCAACACCCAAATCAAGATCATTATAATTCGAATATACCTCCCTTGGGTTCTTTGAAACATAAGGTGTTATATACTCGCTAAAACTTCTCAACCAATTTATACGCTGTAGTGACACTGGCGTTGTGTCTGAGATTTGATCATAGAAAGTAACCATCTGCTGAAACTGATACAGCACCCCAGCTCTATGAGGATATGGAATTGCCGTCTCCGAGTACTCCGCGATCCTTCCTCCAAACGGGTACGTGATCAAAACCTCTGATCCGTCATTTTTGAACATCTTTCTCCAAATCTTTTTGAGCCCGCTTATGGGAATGGGTGTCCGTACGTAGTCTGATTTGTTTTTGCTGTTCAGCTTAAGGACGGAAGTTCGGGTTGAAAGAATTTGAGTCGAGGTGTTCCTTGCAAAGCCAGCAAAATAAAGGCTTGACTGGACCATTCTCCCTTCTTGGCAAACATCTCGTGTTACGTTGAGCTCCGGGAACTTTTCGTCAAGCAATGGAACCAATGTGTCGCATGTACCCAGATAAACTCCATCAAACGTTGTTCGTATGGTTTTCTTGGTTGTGTTGCCGATATTTTCACTGGCAATCGAACATCTTATCTGCAAATTCCTATCAATATTTGGTACAACAGTTTGATACTTGTGGAAAATTTTTGTGGCGCCTTGTTCCAAAGTTCGATTCACATTGAAAATAGTAACTGTTTCGGGGACTGCAACCAACCTCAGTTTCCATGCAAGAACAATTCCAAAACTTGACGCACCACCTCCGCGAATTGCCCAAAATAGATCTTCCCCCATTGACTTCC
Organism: Gnaphalium uliginosum; assembly: GCA_963930675.1. Lineage (NCBI taxonomy): Eukaryota > Viridiplantae > Streptophyta > Magnoliopsida > Asterales > Asteraceae > Gnaphalium > Gnaphalium uliginosum. The sequence goes on from OZ005685.1 coordinate 36,582,829, forward strand.
TATCGAGAATTTTTCCATTCACATCCATGAACCGAGCATCCAAAACATTATCCGCGCCAGTACCATATTTCCTCAAGAGGTTTCCATAGCCACCTCCTCCCAAGAACCCACTAACACCGACCGTGGGGCAAGTACCAGCTGGGAAATACAAAGTGTTTGTCTTTTGAGAAATAGCGTAGTAGAGTTCACCAAGCACTACGCCACCCTGGACCCATGCGGTCCTTTTAGCAACGTCCACGTCGATAGATCTCATTTGGTTGAGATCAAGCATGACAAAAGGAACATCAGCAGTGGATGAGAGGGCCTCGAAGTCATGGCCTCCACCCCTGATCCTCATCTCGTATCCGTGTTCTTTGGTGCATAAAAGAGCTGTTCGGACCTGGGTTTCATCGACAGGAGTGACGATGAACGATGGTTTAGGAGTGGATGATTTATTGAATCTAAGGTTATTAACTCTAGCTTGCCAAATGGGTAGAAAAGAAGGATTGTTGGGGGTGAAAACAAGTTGAGAGATTGAAGTGACATTGTTGGAATGGGATTGAAGGCAACTTATGAAATCTCGAGGATTTGGTGCAGAGCCATGAAATGCTTCCAGTGAAACAGAAAATGAAAGTGTTAAAAACAAGAAGAAAACACAAGTAGAGCTTATTTGAGACATCTTTGTGATCACGTTATATTGGTTGAGTTTGATATATGCATATTATGGCAATGGGGTACCTATTTATATAGAGTCGAAGAGGCCATACCGTGTTGCAATAAATGGTAATGATGACTCTTAGAATTGATCTGGTCTATTTTCGAATTTTAATGAAATTGTCCATCCATAATTTTATTGAATAAACCAAAGTCAATCTTTGAATTTACTTTGTAGAATTTGAACCTCATAACTTCGAGTAAATTATATATTGACTTTGAATTTGAAGCTTATGTAGCTCCGTAACCATGCATATATGTTATTTTATTCGATCTATAGCGTGTTCGATCTATAGCGTCGTTAATTTTAGTATTTTCTTGGTTTTCTTAATGACAAAAAATGAAGGTATATAGGGATGAGCATACAAATCGAAATACCGAAACCGAACCGGTACCGCACCGATCTCGTACCGAACCGCTACCAAATAAAGATATAGGTCCGGGATTCGGTTTTGATTATTGGTTGTTTTGGGATTCGGTTAATACTGGTACGGTACCGGTATTTTACCGGGTTTGGTACCGGACCCGAAAGTCCAAAAGTTTGATTTCATCCGGCCCTATTATGAACAATTGAATTTCTTCTTGTAATCATATTATAAATTGTCAATCTTAATTCTTTAGGTTCTATCGTTGTGCAACTTGCATTCCGAAGAAAACAACTACTTTAATTCTATTGATGTGCAACTTTCATTATTATATGAATGTGATTAACTGCGTAAGTTAAAAGTTAAAACTGTATGCGAATATTTATAACTACATACATATGTGCTGATCAAAACTTACGTAGCCCAACTCAAATATTTATATATATACTTCGTATATATGCAATATATGCATGCATACATTATACAACAATACAATCGCATAAAACATAGATACAATATACATTAAGTTGATGATGACAAATATATATGGAACATGATGTTTTAACAACTTTCTGCATTTTTTTAAAATTTCGGTACTAACCGGTTTGGCACCATAATTTACCGGACCGGTACCAGAACCGAACCGGTACCAACCGATACAAACGGTCCGGTATTCGCTATTTGATTTGGGGCCAAAAAATAAACCGGTACCAACTGGTTCGATCCGGTTTGGTACCGGTATGGTACCAAGCTCATCCCTAAAGATATATATATATATATGATTGTGTTCCGGTAAAAACGTAACATCTTTCTCGGAAAACTTAACATTCATTTTTCTAAATGTAAGAGCATAAGCGGGATTGGGTTTGGGGTTGGGCATGGGGTTAAGTGAGGTCAGTGGGGTTCCATTGAGGGCAGCTTGGGTTGGCATCAATCAAATCAAAAATTGCATCCCAATGCCGAATGTTTTTTTCTTTTTTCTTAATTTTTTTTTGTTTGCTATTTTTTTGTTATGTGAATATGTGAGTGGAGAAAGAAAAGCACTAGAGTTTTAATTGGACTTTTTATATTAAAAAAAATATAAACGATTAAAATTTGAAATGTAACAATAAAAAAATATGTCTACAAATAAATTTATACTACAATAACGTATCTTTTAAACTATAAAATTAATTTTAAAATTAAAGTTAATTATGTTTACATTTATGTAGATAACATTAAATTTTTTATGAAATGTATTTTTATTACTTTTATAATTTGTTGTTAGAAAAGTTAATAAATATTAAACAAAATTGATACTATATGAATATTAACAAAATAAAAGTAAACTTTACAAATGTTATGAATAACGTGTATTTGACTGACATTCATTGAAAGAATATCCATTGAAACAATGAAGTCAGTCTAGAACATCAATCTTTAGTCTAAAGTCTTTGATTAGTTGACATTTTATAGAATTTTAGAGTTATTCAATTTATGAAACTTATCCCTGTAGACTAGTGTCGGATCTAAAAGGAGTAAAGGGGCATCTACCAATTTAAGAAAAATCAAATTACGTAAAAAAGACTTTCTCTTTTAAGAGTATTAATGATATTTTTAATTTTTAACCCCTCAAAACTATAAAAAAAATAAAAAAAATATTTTTATCCCCCTAATTCCACTAATATTGTATACATGATGTGAATTATTAACGATATATAGATTAGGTTTGTCAATCAAATTCAATTTTATTCAATACATTGTAATTGTTTTACCTTGCTCCAACTTCCTGCCAGTAACTATAATTCAATTCACCATTCAAAAGAAAAAACAATATTTGGATTATATATATCTTTTTCAAACCATTAGTTGAATTTAATTTATAAATATATTTTTATAAATATATTTTTGACACGAAGCTTATGAGAACTTATAAGAGTTTCTAAGAGCTAAAGCTTCTAATATTGTTTTATACGCATATACTTTAGGTTAATTACATTTATCCCCTTGTTAAACACTACTAATAACATATATACCCAACTAAAATTGAAAATATCATATTCATATATACCCAAAACTACGGCTGTTCACGGTTCGGATAAAACTGAATGATCCAATTGGATAACTCGGATTGGACCATATGGGTTGGATAATTGAATTTTTGGATGGACTCGGATCAGAACCAAACTTATTATTTTGGATCACGGATTGGTTTTGATTGACAAATTACAAACCGGATTATCCAAAAACCCTAACTAAGAAATAATTTAATTTTTCAAACATTATATATATACATGCACATACAAAATAGTTTACTAAATTATTAATATTCTATAAATATCTATATATACTTTTAATATAAAATAGTACACCAAAATATCTACTTTAATCATTTATAAATATGACAGTTGACAATGAATCAACACATTGTATGCTTTTGTTGAAGAATTGAAGATGATGTTAAGTGTTGAAGATCATAAATTATTAATCATTTATAAATACTAAAGATCATATTAATTTTTGAAAATGTGATAGATAATATCACAAACACTATATATGTTGAAGATGATATTGATTTGAACTTGTACAAATTAAACTTACTATCATCCATTTTGTATATTCTTGTTATAATGTCTAACATATTTTTAGCAGATATTATATATATTTTTGTGTATATGTTTGGATATCCAAAAATCAAACCGATCCATCCAAATAATAATCGGATGGATTGGTTCGGTTTTTGAATTTATTTGAACGGATCGGAATCATATTTTGAAACCATAATACATTTAGATTCATGTATACGGATCGGTTTAAACAGATTTTTTTATAATTGAAATTTTAAAATCACTAGTAACTATTAATACTTCAGGTAATGACTATTCTACCCTTTCTATTTCCAAAAATAGAAAACTCTCTTTTTTAGTTCAGGCCAATCGATGAATTCCCAAAATCAACCTGTCGGTTTTCAAGTTGAGTAAATTCAAACCTCCACTAACAATCAAGCCATGATCAATATTCAATAATATAATCCTTTGTTGGTTGATTAAGTCAACTTATTGGGTACATACAATTTATATAATTTTGAATAATTTGTGGATTGTATATATAATTTAATGAGAAATGGATTGTGTATTTGTGTATTCCTGCTACTGTCACCTAAAAAGAAGAATAAAAAATCGAGTGTTACTGTGTTAGGATGATTGCTATTTCCCACTGAAATCGCACATATGTTTGCTTGTGATAATAAGATGCTCACGAGAAAACATTTTTTCCATGATCTTTTTATTTTAATTTAACTTATTCGCAAGGTTATGGTTTAAAGTCACTATTTCCTTTTTGTTTTATGTGAGCTGTAGTTTTTAGGGTTTCGAAAGTAATGAAGAATACTAATTTATAGATAAATATTAGTGATTTTTGAATTTTAATTATAATTAAAATTGATGATTTGGTATATATGATATTTTCAATTTTAATTGGGTATATATGTTATTAGTAGTGTTTAGGGAGGGATGTATGTAATTAACCTTATACTTTAAGAGCTTATGGAAATCAAATATAAATTCTATAAAAATAAGCTATTTGAAGTAGGTTTTAAAAGGAGTGATGAGCGTAAAGAATGTTAAATTACTTAAATACCTTTAAAATAATCGATTTTATTATTTTGAGATGTTTTGTAACACTTCGAAATTTGAGGTATTATTTTAATAGGTATAAAACAATTATTATCAAAGTTGGTTAAATAACTAGAAGTTGGAAATAATTTGTTAAGTGGTGAATAATAAGATGATAAAACTTAAGGGGTTAGATTTATAGATGCTTAATTATATGGGGGACCAAAATATAAAACTCGTATATATATATATATATATATATATATATATATATATATATATATATATATATATATATATATATATATATGTCGATACACACACAGGAACACGCTAAAAACTTCCAGAAACAAAGAAAAAAGGAGAGAAATCGTGAAGGAGAGAAAGAGATGAAGAAATTTCAATAAGATCATTAAATTGAACTCGGAGAAGTGGAATTTATAGTTTAATCATCATCCATAATACTTGGTAAGTATTATTCTTCATCTCTTGTAACTTAGAAATTGAAAATTGTGGGAGGTTAGAGGAATTAGTTATGTATATGACGAAATTAGTATTGATTATGATTACTAATGATTAGAGAAGCATGTAAATGATGATGATTGACACCAATTCAAACCAAAAGTTCATCATTTAGTTAGTATTTATGAGTAATTTTAGTGGGTTATGTGAAATGGTGTTAATTAAGCCTAACTCACCCTAAATGCTAAATAGAAAGGTTATTTGATTTTAAAAATGATGATTAAAATGTTAATTCAAGTAGTTAAACTATTGGCGTGAGCCCACCCGATGGTCGTTTTATCGATTCCTGTCGTGAGGGAACCGCGATCGTCGGATGGCTACGTCGGGTGTGAGTTTTAAAATTTATAAATGTTGGGGACCTAAGTTTTACTAAAGCAATAGCAATAGTATGACCTAGGGTCGTTCTCTGATGCTAATCGTATTGTGAAACAGAGATGTCGGGAAGAACAGTTCGATTCAGTGATGGGTTTTTAAAAATGGTTTGATTGGGGGTTTTTCTTAGGTCCAAAATTAAAACTAAATTAAACAGGCAGTAAATAAAGATAATAGGTCTGAATCAATATGGATAGGAGTGCTTATTATGATTTCGTTAGCTTATACGTGGGATGATGCCTTTTAAGGGTTAATATGAAAACTTCTCTAAGTATTTGTATCTTACCTATCTTAAATGTTCGTGGTGTAAACACTAGCACCCTACTATTCTGATACCCAAACAGTAAGTCACTGAATACTAGGTTATCTTGAATTCTGATCAGATCAGGCTGCTTTGAATCCCTCCTCACTGTCTCTTAATAGACCAAGTGACCTCTTTGGATATATGTATCCGGGGTGCAGGAATGAGGCAGCAGACCACAATTTATCTTCTGACATTTCTTAACACTACGGGAACATCTAAACTAGGCAAGGCATTTAAGAGTAAGATAGGATTTTGGTGGCTGTTGCCTTTACATTAATGGCGGTAGTTTATTCTAGAGCTGGTAAATAACCAGGATGCGGCACAGTCTTCAACCTTCGACTTTTCCGTGGCTTCCACGTATTTGTACTACACCAAGAGGTGATTCCAATGCTATACCAAGTATTCGGCCGCTTTACGGTCTTTTCGGTGCCACATACTTTTCGGTCACTCTAGAATAAATATTCTCATGTTTGTATTACAGTTTAACCATCTATGATAATTAAACAACTCGTTCACTTTATATTTCTAAGACCCAAGTAAATCCCTGATTGATTCACGGTAACTATACGAAAGGTTTAAACAATATTTCTACAGTTACAAAATCAGACCATGTTTTTAAGAAAACATAGATGGGTAATTACCGTTTGATCAAGGTTCGCGACTCTTTTGTCATAAAATTTTTAACCACGTTTACTGGAGGAAATGTGATAGTTTAATTTATAATCATAAATGTAAAGTTCAACAACACACCGAGTTTTCAACGGTTTATTAACATCACCCCAGATATTAACAAGCTAACTACATCACAACAAGCACATAAGCGAACTACTCACTTAGCATGGCAACAAATCCTAAATCTAGCGTTATAACAATAGCATGCATCATTATAAATGATAAGGAAAGATATAATCGTGATTAATACGTAGATTGAATAGATGTTGAAGATTACACGAACGGAACTCCGAAATATCTTTTACAATATTACAAATGCTCCCTCAAGTATTCCAACAATATTACAACGCTACCCCTACCGTTAGTCTCGATTAAAAATTAACCAAGAACTAACTAATTCTAACCTAAACCTCTCACTACTTAACTCTAGAGAGAGAAAATAGAGAGAGTGAGTGTGTAATAGAGAAAGGTGTGAGAGAGTGAAATGAAGAGTGAGGGATGATTGGAATGGTGAGCGGAGAGGCCCTATTTATAGGCAAAACCTCCAAGCAACCCGTACAAGCTCCAAAGCACAAAATACAAGCCCGGAACAACACGAAACCTCAAAATAACTGAAAAACGGCATCACCGGAGAGGGAAGGGGGCCATATACGGCACCCAACGGGCCGTATACGGTATCTAGGAGGCCGTATACGGTACCCTTGGGCCGTATACGATATACCCGAGGTCGTTTGGCTTTTACCCGTTGTTCGGTACTTCATTCGTTGCTTGTTTCGCGCGTATCTTCTTCGTTTCTTGTCTGTTTGGCTTGATTCTTTCGCCTATGATCTCGAAATTTCATTATGCTTCTAATGATATCAAAATCATGGATATTGTATATGTGTAGCTCATACGTGCTCGGAATGCGTTTGGTTGATCTTCGGGTGTTGTATCTTCACCGTTCTTTATCCGTTTTGCTTGATTCTTGATTCTTCAATCTCATAATTACCTATGAATCATAAAATAGAAGTTAGGAAATGTATATCATAAGGTAAATAAAAGTGATGGAATCCGGTGAAGTTTATTTACTTTGTTGTGCATGCTATTTAGACGTTTTTAGTGATTTTTGTTGCAACGTCTATTTTAGAACTACTATAGTGATTTTTAGTAATTAAACATTGATTTAAGATGTTTTCACTAATTAATAGCTCAATTAGAGAGGAATAATGTACGTAAAAATATGACTTTTTACGTTACATCAACTATAAAATGGGTTATGATTCTTGAATTATAAAGTTAAGCTTAGTTTGACCAAAAGTCAAACTTGGTCAACCCAAGGGGATGATGGGTTGATGATGATAATTAGTTGATTGTGATGATTGTTAAATGCTAAATGTGTTGTTATATTGTTATGTGATTATTTGATAGGTGCTAAAGACGTGGCGTTCTTTATTGTTGATCTTTGAATTAATATTGCCTAAACATCAATGTCAGTGATGTGGGGGTTATTTGGGTAATAGTTGTGTGTTCCGGATTGTATACATGCAAGAGGTTCACATGACCAAGTGGAGTTGTTTTTTATATGTTCGTGTTATTATGTATTGTTGATTATGCATTGTAGAGATTGGCTAACTTATGTTAGCCTAGTTGTTGCTAGTTGTTCACATTGTGCACATTGTGAGTTGCTAGCGGATCTATTTTAGTGGTTAAATCTCTACAATTGCTCAGTTGTTACTTGTTTGTTGTTGTTGTGCATTACTTATATGATTGCATATATGCTCACTAAGCGTATTGCTTACCCATTTAGTGATTTAATGTTGTAGGTACGAATGGTTTGGTTGAACCAAGTAGACATAGAGAGGGTAAAGAAGTGTCAAGGAGATAGCGTGGATTGAAGCTTGCTAAGTACGGGTTTGACAAATTTTCCCTTCTTTTGAATTGTCGTTTTGATGGCCAGGTTGTGTAAACCGCCCGAATGTATTTTGATAAAATTATGGTTAAAATTTGTGGTGTTAAAACAAGTAGTAGTCGTAGTTATAAATGACATATTCGGCTAGTTGTGAAAGTATAAGGTTTTGGTTATGTTGTGATCAAAATGCTTAAAGTTGAAGTTTTGTGGAAGAATTATTGTAAATTTTCAAATGGGTTAAAATGGATTTCTCAAACGGGTCCTTTGTGAGAATTAGTCAAAATGATGAATTAGAAAATCTTATTGTGTGTCATTGTGCCAAAATATGTAATAGCAAAGGTTGGAAAGTAGTTAAGATAAATGAATTGAGTTTGTTGCAGTTAAGATAAATATTTTTAGTTTAATATGTGTTTAATTCTAATTTTAGTATAATTTATTCTAGTTGAATGTAACAACTCATGTTTTTGAAAGTTATATGACATTTTTACTATTTTTTTAGTTTTGACGTATTAGACTAAATTATAGGTTTAGTTTAATGGGTGAGGTTCAAATGAGAATGAAAATTTTTGTCAGAATGGAGGAACCAATAGAAATGCGTCACGTGACATAAAACCCATTTCTCCCCACGTTTTTAAAAATTAAATATCTCAAAAATGGCTCATTGAAAAATTATAATTATTGCACCATAAAAATCATCATTTTTTTTATCTTCGATTAGACATCTCACATGATATATTTTCGACTTTTTTTTTTATTGTACAATATTAGTAACACATGTGGTACTCGTTGGTAACACATGTGTTACTCGTTGGTATCAAATGTATTACCTGCTAATATCACATGTGTTACATGCTGGTATCACATGTGTTACCTGCTGGTAACACATGTGTTACTCGTTTACAAAACCCAACGAAAACGAAAAAAAAAGTTGTTGAAAATATATTTTGTGAGATCTCTAATCGAAGAGAAAAAAGCGCTGATTTTTATGGTGTAATTTTTATGATTTTTCGACTTACCGTTTGAGAGATATTTAATTTTTAAAAACGTGGGGAGAGTAGGTTTGTGACACATGGCGCGTTCTTATTGGTTCATCCATTCTCACAGAAAGTTGTTGTACTCATTTAAACTTCACTCTTAGTTTAATTGAATGTTAACGATTAACAATGATGTATACGTAGACGAAAAATGATTCTTATTAAATAAGAATTCCTATAGCCTTGATCTCATATAATTGAGTATCATGGAAATTACTTTTTGCTTATTTATTTTAAATAAAAATATAAAATAAATATTAAATTCTGATTGAACAATTGACTGTTAATTTGAAAGATGATGTCATTATTGAGTTTCTTATATATAATTTAAGATTGTACATTTAACTTATTTATCATTATATATTAAATACATAAGTTTTTTAAACTTACTTTAGCGAATCAAATAAAATTAACACTCTGTTTGATATCCGTCTCTCAATTAATTTAACTATATGAATTCTTAATATTAATAATATCAAATATTATGAATATTTTTAATATCTTTCTACGACTTGTTCATATGTATTTATCGGTTTAACCCATCGGAGTTTATACGAAGCCAGATGTGATATTTATATTAAGCATTGAGCCCGTGCGATTCACGTCCGTTTTAAAAATACATAGTATAAAGGAAACATCAAATTTTGAATTGCTAAAAATAATATTAATAATAAGTATACACCGAATAATAAAAACTTAGACTTTGACGTACATTAACTAATATAAAGAGACATTAAAATGAAGATGCAATAAACACATGTATGAATTTCAATTTTAAAATTCAAATGAAAAATTATATATTTCATGAGGTTAATTAAGGCAATAAATGAGTTATCATGTGTATGATTCTTTTTAAATGGTGAGATTTTTGTTATTTAATTACACAATAGTTTTTAAAGTAAATAAAGAGCTAACGAATTGTCACATCAGCTTGTCACAATCATTAAAATATACAAGTAGTCTTATTAAAGTCTTCAATTGAATTAATATTGTTAACTCATAATTGAAAAGTTATTATTGACAAAATTGTATTTGCGAAATAATTTTCGAATATTGCATCAATTCTTTGTAAATGACATTTAAGGTAGTGTTACTGATTTTCGTGTATATACTAAAAATTATCTCTTTTAATCTATTTTGACTTTTAACTCTTTAAATGCAAGATAATTTGACATGAATAAAATCTTGATGTTGAATAAACAAAATGACATAACACAATGATTGTCATTAGCTCGAATTAATGGTTATTGCGAACGAATAACTTAAAGGATATTTGTTTGTCAGAATGTTGCATTAATTCTTTGTAAATGACATTCAAGGTAGTGTTGTTGATTTCCATGTATATATTAAAAAATATCTCTTTTAATCCACTTTTACTTTTAACTCTTTAAATGCAACATATACTTTGACATGAGTAAAATCTGGTTGTTGAAGAAACAAAATGACATGAGACAATGATTGTCATTGACTCGAGTTAATGGTTATTGCGAAATATATCGTGAATGGATAACTTAAAACGATATTTGTTTATCGGAAAGACATATTAATATTCATGGGATCAAAGTTATTCTAACAGTATTCATATTCATATTAAAGCGATTAACTATAAAAGAATAAAATCAAAAGAAATTATAACAATTAAATAATACAAGATTTTTTATATCCTATCGACTCATGCACTTTTGTAGTAGAGTAAATACTAACCGCCCACGTGCATCCGGACGTTATTTAAGATACATAAAATGTTCGGTAATAGGCTCATTAGAGTAATTTGATATACCTTGTACTATTCGGATAAACAACTCCCGTCGCATACAAAAACGTTTTTTAAAGGTGCTAGGAGTATACTTCCGATTGTCAGAAAAGTATTCCTCCACCAAACGTTTCCCTGCACCTTCACGATCCCTTCGTAAATAGGTTCGGGGCTTTTTTCTTGCTCGCGTGAACTTCCGGCCTCGTTACGTTCTTATTTTTCGGCAACCACTTCTTGCAAAATATCTATAAGTTCATCGTCGTCCGAAGAAGATTCAAAAATACGACTAAGACGATTAAGCGCATCCATTTTGTGAAAATGTATATGTGTATGTTGGTGAATCTTTCCTATATACTAAGTAAGGATCCCCCTTACTTAGTTGTTATTTACTCCTTTCATAGCATTTATCACATGCTTACATGGTTTGCCTATAATATTGCCAAATAAACACTTTGCTTATCTATGTACTATCTTCTCAACCTTTAGATGCATATCTCATCACAAATAACCTTTCATTTAGTAATCATTATTAGGTGTTAATTCAATACTCAATATTTTTATAACTCTACATCATATTTGAACTTTTGACTTACTTACATTTAAACATTATTGGTTGGACTTCTAAAGTCACATGAAAGTTTAGTTTTAAGCTCTCATTTATAATTATATTTCATTTGATAATTACATAATTAAATCAAAAGGTTATCTTGAAATTGTAAAGAAGGTCTACTCTTTAATTATTTCTTTCTTCTTTTTCTCGATTTTCATGCCAGTCTGTTCATTTAATTTGTTTCATATTTGTTTAAGATACTTGATAAAAATGTATGATGCATGAAATTATGTTTTGTAAAATGGTGTTAGCTCATATTCATAAATCCCGAAATTATATATTTAAATCAAATTAAACTGGATTTCGTCACTCATGAGTTGCATACATCATTTGATGTTCATTTTTGGTTCATAATAACCATGTTAAGATCGATGTCTATTTTGCTTATTTTGAAAAGAAAAAAAAAAAACATGAACTTCCTTGATCTCTAGATTTTTAATGATACATTCTCTCATATTAATCTTCCTTGTAGTTTTATTAATTTGTTCTATTATCTATTATCTAAGTCACATATTAAGTTTAATTTTATTAATTTGTTCTATTAATCTATTATCTAAGTCACATATTAAGTTTTATATCATATCATTTTGATTAATCTCAACTTTCTTTTTCACATATTAGTGAACTAATTAAAGTTCAAACGGTTATAAGAAAAAATTGTTTTTATTTCATTGGTCAAATGAATTTTAATTTATGTTATTTATTTAAAGCTGCAAGACTTGTAAAAAACGAAAGAAAAAAAAAGTGTAGCCTACATTTTCTTTGGTCCTCCTTCGTCACAACCACCACAACGACCGACAAGCACGGGCCCACTCCAGCCGTCATGCCATCGTCACCCCTCCACGATGCCGAGTACGAAATCACTCCGAGATATCATACTGTGTGGTACAGGTATATATGCTCATTATAGAAGATTTTGCTTATTATAAAAAATTAAAGAACATCGAAAGTAAATAGCATAATAAAAATGACATGGTATGATGAATTAGAAAACTGGTATACTTTGTGGATGCTTAAAGAAATTATGTGGATCAACTTTGGCCTTGATGCGAATCAACTTTTTAAAGTTGTCTCGTTTCCAATATCTCTCGCCCCAAACACTCGCTTCTTCATAAGTAGCATGTCCAAGACCCAAATCAAGATCATTATAATTCGAATATACCTCCCTTGGGTTCTTTGAAACATAAGGTGTTATATACTCGCCAAAACTTCTCAACCAACTTATACGTCGAAGGGATGCTGGTGTCGTGTCTGAAGTTTGATCGTCAAATAGAACCGATTGGGCAAACTGATACAACACTCCAGCTCTATGAGGATAAGGAATTGCGGTCTCTGGGTACTCCGCGATCCTTCCTCCAAACGGGTACATGATCAGAACTTCTGATCCGTCATTTTCGAACATCTTTTTCCAAATCTTTTTTAGCCCGCTTATGGGAATGGGTGTCCGTACGTAGTCTGATTTGTTTTTGCTGTTTAGCTTAAGGACGGAAGTTCGGGTTGAAAGAATTTGACTCGGGGTGTTCCTTGCAAAGCCTGCAAAATAAAGGCTCGATTGGACCATTCGCCCTTCTTGGCAAACATCTCGTGTTACGTTGAGCTCCGGGAACTTTTCGTCAAGCAATGGAAGCAAAGTGTCGCATGTACCCAGATAAATTCCATCAAACGTTGTTCGTATGGTTTTCTTGGTTGTGCTGCCGATATTTTCACTGGTGATCGAACATCTTATTTGCAAATTCCTATCAATATTTGGTACAACAGTTTGATACTTGTGGAAAATTTCTGTGGCGCCTTGTTCCAAAGTTCGATTCACATTGAAAACAGTAACTGTTTCGGGGACTGCAACCAACCTCAGCTTCCATGCAAGAACGATTCCAAAACTTGATGCACCACCTCCACGAATCGCCCAAAACAGATCTTCCCCCATTGACTTCCTATTGAGAATATTTCCATTGACATCCATGAACCGAGCATCCAAAACATTATCCGCGCCAGTACCATATTTCCTCAAGAGGTTTCCATAGCCACCTCCTCCCAAGAACCCACCAACACCGACCGTGGGGCATGTACCAGCCGGGAAATACAAAGTGTTGGTCTTTTGAGAAATAGCGTAGTAGAGTTCACCAAGCACTACGCCACCCTGGACCCAAGCAGTCCTTTTCGCAACGTCCACGTTTATAGACCTCATGTTGTTGAGATCAAGCATGACAAAAGGAACATTGGCAGTGGACGAGAGGGCCTCAAAGTCATGGCCTCCGCCTCTGATCCGCATCTCGTATCCGTGTTCTTTGGTGCATAAAAGAGCCGTTCGGACCTGGGTTTCATCGACAGGAGTGACAATGAATGATGGTTTAGGAGCGGAAGATTTATTGAATCTAAGGCTATTAACTCTAGCTTGCCAAATGGGTAGGAAAGAAGCATTTATAGGAGTAAAAACGAGTTGAGAGATTGAAGTGGCATTGTTATTGTTGGAGTGGGATTGAAGGCAACTTATGAAATCTCGAGGATTTGGTGCAAAGTCGTGGAATGCTCCCAGTGAAACAGAAAAAGAAATAGTTAAAATCAAGAGGAATGCACAGTTGCAACTTATTTGAGACATCTTTATGATCATGTTATATTTGTTGAGTTTGACATATGAAAATGATGGCAGTTGGGCACATATTTATATAGAGTCGAAGAGTTCAGGTGCACCGTGTTGTAATAAATGGTGATTGAATATGACTCTTAGAATTGAACTAGTCTATTTTCGAATTTTAATTTTAATTAAATTTTCTGAAAAAACCAAAGTCAATCTTAGAATTTTGTTGGATTTGAACCTAATATCTTTTAATAAATTATGAATTGACTTTGACTTTCAAGCTTATCTAGCTGCAACTTGACCATGCAGATCATGCATATACATATGTATGTTCTATGCGATGTATAGCGTGGTTTTAATCTTTCCTGAATTTCAAGATAAAAGGCAACAAATTTAAAAGTCAAGGGTCAAATGTGAGAATTTAATTATTCATGTCATGGAGACACTCTCCATTACAAATATCGATCCCTACACTCCTACGTTTTTACGGCTCCTGTTTTATATCTTTCGTATCTCATTCATTAAAAAACACGTATAAGCTCATTGACATATAAAAAAAGAACCTATAAAAACAATATATGTATAATTGTAACGCATATATTGCACAACGTACTCCACAGTCTTCGATGATAAGGTCATCTCCAATGTATTCCCTAATCTAAACGCCATAGTGTAAAATTTGGTATTAATTTTTTGTAACCAAAACACAAAAATAGTGTAATTTTCTTAGTGTAACATCAAAATGGGATGTAATACGATTCATCACACCAAGTTTCTAAACCACTTGTTTATCAATTCTAGAATTTGTTTATTAATTTATAAAGTAAGTGATTTTGTGTATAAATTAATTATTTTGTAGAAAAAAAAGAGTATGATATGAGATTTGGTGTACACATTGGAGAAGAAAATACGTACATTTTGTGAGAAAAGATTCACAATTTACATCAAAATAGTATATATAAAATTTGTATGATATTGAAGATGTCCTAAGGAAATACTGCCCATGATATCGATCACATCTGTATATTAATGCATTAATAAAACTTAATTTCTTGAGTTTTGGGACAGTGAAAGATACGAAGTCGTCAAGTCCTACATATGATTTCACACATTAGCTAACTGGATTTAAGTGTTTAGCTGCCATATAAATTTCATAATAAATAATAATTGGTTTTCAACAACATTTTTCTTTTTCAAAGGTGTTAAATTGAATGTACAACTTAACCAAACCAATTAGTGAGAGGAGTAGAAATGAAATAGTGTAGTGACACGTGACACATTTTTATTAGTTAATTTTTTGTCTCTCACTTCTCCTCGTAAGAAGCCTGCTACTCTGATCTCAATTTTTAATTATATGATAATTAATATTTTACATATTTTTAAAACATTTGAGATAATATCCTGAGTGATGAAATTATACAGTATAAACATAATATATTTTACATTATGAAACGGAAAAAAATAGTATATATAAATATTAATACGTATAGTAAAGTATCTAAATATTTTAATACATGCATGTATCTAAAATAAGCACTTTGATCTAAGTTTGGTTTATGCGTTTTTATGTCATTTTACGCTAGATATTTAATTACAGTTAAAGGTAATATGCGATTCATCTATACAAATGAAAACTTACGACTTCGAGCTACTACTAAAATCTGCATGTATCTCACAACTTCTAACTTTCAGCTATATATCAGCTACTTAGCCAAGTATACCTTAGGTTTGTTCAACTCGTTAAAGTCACTTATAGCAAGCAAGTCGAGTCGGATATTAATTTTTTAACCTCGACTTATGAAACTAATCGAGCAATAGTTAGATTTCGTTCAAACTCGTCTCAAACTCGAATGTTATCGAGCTCGAATTCGAGTTAAACGAGTTTAAACTGGAGTAATTAATTAATTCGTTAATTGCTCGACTTGTTGACACTCCTAACCACGAATTTAACTACTCGAACTGGAGTAGTTAACTCCGTCACCAGTTAAAACGAGAGAAAAAATGTCTCCTTGCATATTTACTCGTTGCTAACCTCTGAAGGATTACTAAATATTTCAAGTCGATCTCTTCTGATTAGAAATATAATTTAAGATTAGTTACATATCTCTCCCTAACATTTTGCAAAATGTCATATATACCCAAAAATGCATTAAAAACATTGTACATTCATGCATTAAAAACTTGTATTTGGGTATATATGACATTTTAACAAATTTTGAGGACGATATATGTAATTCTCCCGGTAATTTACGAACAAGAATTATCATAAGGTAGCATTGTTAAATTGACCACTTATTTTTAATCATTTGCTGAAACAATCTTAATTTGTAACTTTTATAGTTACCGCAGAGCGAAGGTAAACTACCATATGTTGTAGAAACGGTCCATATTCAACTTCCAAACCTAATAATTTCAAATGAAATTATATATTGACATCGATCTTGAAGGGTATATTCAGCTCCAACTGGATGTAACTTCAATCACACAAGTGTGCAGTGCATCTTAAATATATTATAAGAAACTCTTATGATATCATCAAAAATTCAATTAGCCAATAGAATTGCTTGATTTTATCAAATTAGCTAAAATTAAAGACATGATGATATCATTATTAGAAAAACAATTAAACTTAAATAATTTTGTTATAGATAACCTTTATGGATAATATTAAAGTTGCTTTACTTGAAACTAATTTAAAGGAAAAACATAAAACAAATTAGTTTTATTAAATAATTTTTATTATATATTGCTAACATAAAATATATACAAATGAATCAACACTATGATTCTTATAATAATAGGTTTACAGTTTGGTTGTTTATCGAATTGTGATTTCTTTCTATCAAAGAATCATACCAACGGTTGGTTGATTTGTGTCTGATACACTGTGGTTCTTCCAATATTTTTTTCGAGACTATCTTAATTTTTTTAATTTCAAATAATATTGCATATCTTTTAACTCATAAAACCGTTCTAATTTATCACATATCATATAAGGATTCTATTGACATTTATGAAAAATAAATACAAATTGAGTAGTTCGTGTGTAGAAGCGGATTATAGCATGGTCAATCTTTAATTTTATTGGTTTTGAAGACAACATTTTTATACATAAAAGTCAAGGGTCAAATGTAGAAATTTACTTGCAACCTTGTGTTTATTTCAAGCTGACAAAGTCAATCACAAATGTTTGCAACTTAAAAACTGAACTGTTTTTTTTTTCTTTCTATACAAGTATGTAACCGGTATTGGTCCAGTGATTCGTTTTGCGGATTCAATGTACGTAATATGATCGTATATATACCAATTTAGTTGACTTACGTGTTTTCTAGATGTTCAACTATTATATTATTTTATTATTATTATTATCACGCACTGCTTAATACGTGATCTTCACAACACATATGTGACTGATTAAAAATAAATCTAGTCATTGCATAATATTCTGCATAATACATAAAATGTCCTTAATTTTTGAATATATATATATATATATATATATATATATATATATATATATATGGAGTCGGTTCCAGGAAGAAGGAAATTTAAAAAGAGAAGAGGGAAAAGCAATCTGATTCAGTATTTTAGTACTATGATTTAAATTTTTATTACCGATAATTTTTGAATCATAGAAACAAATGACTAAATCCTATTAATAAAATATTGAACCAAAGCAATAAAATGTATAATAATATTAATAAAATTTTGAATCATAATAATAAAATACTGAATCATATTGTATCTCCCTCTTCTCTCCTTAAATTTCCTTCTCTTTTGATCCTCCTACTATATATATAGGGTAGGTAAACATTCATTCGCGATAAATGATAATCAAACGTAAAGAACATATTTTTACCAAGAAATATTAATCAAAACCGATGTTATAATTACTAATATTCATATATAAACTACTTTTTATAACTTATAATATCATATGATGAATAATATTAAGAGAATTTTTTAACATTCATCATTGATGAATGTTAACCGAAGTGGATAATATCATTTTATTTGAAAAACTATTGGTTAACATTCATCAACGATAAATGATAATCAAAACGTATAGAAACATATTTTTACCAATAAATATTAATCAAAACCGATGTTATAACTTCTAATATTAATCAAAAAACTATTTTTTATAACCTATAACACTATATGATGAATATTAAGGGAATTCGTTAAAATTCATCGATAATGATTGTGTAGTCTTCCGTCTTCCTCAGAAAATTATACTTCCCTCTGGATCCGGTCCCTATATATATATATATATATATATATATATATATATATATATATATATATATATATATACATATATACATATATATGCATCTCAACTTCCATAGTGGCGCAGGGTTGATATTTAAATTGAGGGGGTAAAAGAAAAAAAAAAGGTCTTTTGAAAGGGGCAAAAATGAAAAATGCCTTGAAAATAAAATATTTCAACGTGATTTGAACTTTTTTAGACAGTTGACTTCGCTACCCTGCAAATTCGTACCTGAATAAAACGTTTTAGCTCATCTTGGTATGTTAGACCCCCGATCGTTCACCAAAACCGACTGGTCATTTTTTGCCATTTCAACGTCACGTCAGTTTTTTTTTCAAAAATGACTAAAACTAACTAACAATTGTCTGACCACTGTCAACAATCACGGTCAGTTTCTCGGTCACTTTTATTTAATATACATATTTAAACACAATAATTAAAATAACATACATTTTATTAAAATAAAAACATTACATTTCCTAAATAAAAAAATACAATAATAAAAAAAGAAACATTACATTTCCTAAATAAAAAAAATACAATAATAAAAAAAAACATTACATTTTCAAAATAAAAATTACAAAAATAAAACAACATTACATTTATTGACGTTGACGGAAATTTGGTGAGAGTTGCGCAACGTGTTCGATTAGCGCATTGTCAAGTTAATGATGCAACGTTCGATCGCGTAATTCATTGTCCATACGCAATTGAGTTTCAACCTTTTTTGCCACGAACGTCGGGGTATATTCGTCGGGTTTGCGAAATAATCTTCTTCAAGTTGACATATATTTCGGCCGTTGTCCTCGGTTATCATATGGTGTAAAATCACACAACAATACATGATTCTTTTTATTTTGTTGATGCTATATGGTCTTGCCGGGTTTTTGATGATTTGCCTACAGCCTTGAAGCACACCGAATGCTCGTTCCACATCTTTACTTGCAAATTTTTGATATCTCTTGAAATGCATTTCTTGTTGCGTTAGTGGAAACTTAAACGACTTTACAAGAGTGGCATATTCCGGATAAATTCCGTCGGCCAGATAATAGCCTTTGGTGAATTGAGTCCCGACAATGTTGAAATTTACTTGAGGAGCTCTATCTTGTAGTAAATCGGTGAATAAATCCAATTGATTCAGAACGTTGATGTCGTTGTTGGAACCTGCAAGACCAAAGAAAGCGTGTAAAATCCAGAGATCGTAAGAGGCTACCGCTTCGAGCATGATCGTTGTACAGCCTTGATCACCTCGGGTGTATTGACCTTGCCATGCCACTAGGCAATTTCTCAAAGGTCAGTGCATACAATCGATGCTCCCGAGCATACCCGGAAAACCATGCAACTCGGCATGACGTTGATGTAAACGTTGCACATCTTGGAGTGTTGATTTTCTTAAGTACTCGGTCGAATATAGATGAAAAATACATTTACAAAA
Organism: Gnaphalium uliginosum; assembly: GCA_963930675.1. NCBI lineage: Eukaryota > Viridiplantae > Streptophyta > Magnoliopsida > Asterales > Asteraceae > Gnaphalium > Gnaphalium uliginosum. Next base: position 36,602,918 of record OZ005685.1, read on the forward strand.
GTTATCCAAACAATCGTATGATATTTGTTGACCCATATGTAAGTATTCATCAAAGGCATCGGCGGCACAACCGTATGCCAATTGGCGTACAGCGGAAGTGCACTTTTGGTAAACGTTAAAACCAAGTACACTGGTAGCGTCTTGTCTTTGGTGAAAATATGAAAAATATGAAGGTAGCAGAAGTTGGGAGTACGATAGTATACCTTGACATATACGGAGAAATAAAGGTTGGATCATTCGAAAACGTCATCGAATGTAGGGTGCTCGATAAAGTAGTTTAAAAATAAACGTTGGCCCGCGGCGTCACGATCTCTACGTAAAAATCGTCTTGGTGCTCTTGGCGGACGGAATGAGTTTTCGCTTCGTCCGAATCGGAGTCTATCGAATTAACCATATTGATTGCGGCGATCGTATCAAAAATATTCGTAAGCGCTTGCAATTCTTCAATATCGGAATCGGAATCCATTTTACGATAATTATATAAAATAGTTGTATATAATGTATACAACAAGTGTGGTAGTGTGTAGTTTTTGTGTATCAAATGGGTGTTGTAGTGTGTAATTTTTGTATATGAAATGAGGAGTGTGTTATTGTATGAATTATAGAGTGTAGTAGTTGTTTTTCACTTTTTTGTGTGAATTATAGTTGTTTAGAGTGGGTATATATATAGTAGCGTTTGTGTATGAATTAGTGGGTAAAATAAATTAAATAAAAAATACATATATATTTAAATGATTTAGCCGATTGGTGTCAAATGGTTACATTTTTTTTCAAAAAAAAATTTTAATACTTTAAACGGTAAAAAAAACACCGAATAATCAGAATAATCGCTCGTCTGCACGTCAGATAACCGGCCAAAAAAATCGATAGAATCAACCGACGAAACCGTGTCAATGGCGTCGGTTTCGTCCGTTGAAACCGACGAGAAAGCGATGAAGCTGTTGCCACCCCGTAGACATATCAATAGCCTAGATGAGAAATCCAAGGATTGGGCCTGAACAAGCCCATGTCTCTGAAATGAAAGAAATATTAAGCATGTCAATTTTTGTAATGGGCCAGATCAGTGGAGAAGTGCATAATAAGCCCATATAGAATTTTTTCCACAGTAGTGCAAATATTGTTGGTGGAGAAAACATCGACTCTTATCATTCATAGATGAAGCAACTCAAATGACCACAAATTTGATTGAATTTTTTTTCTTATTAGTAGTTTATTGGTATGTCTTCGGCTCTTCATAGACAGTGAAATGGGCCGGGCTTTAAGTCCTAGGCATGTCTTTGTGACTTGACGCAGATGTGAATATGTGATAGTAACTTTTTGACAGTGAGTGCTCTGGTTTCTAGTTATATTAGTTTGACTTTATATTCACTTGTATTAATTTTCGGCTGATAAAACACTTCAATTCACAAAATTATTCATGAATCAAGTTGCTATAAGGCACGCTAAGAAACTTATATATTATATCCTCTAGTATATATTATTATTTATTTATTTATTTTATTTATTTATATCTCTATCAAGTCTTTGTCAAAATCTATCTAATACGACTTTTATAACCATATAAACGTGAATGTATTCTATCCTAACCATGGTTGTAAAATTCGGCTAACTCGGCCGAGCACTCGGCGAGTACTCGTGATTCGGGGATGGTCCGAGGTGAATCGGTCTAACTCGGGCTGAAAATTCGGTCAACGCAAAAAACTCGAAAAAACTAGGAAAAAGTCGGTCAAACTCGGGAATACTCGATCAAACTTGAAAATACTCGGTCAAACTCGGAAAAAATTGGTCAAACCCGGTCAACTTTTTAATATATTTAAAAAAAAATCCAATTAAATGTTTGGTTCAATTTCTTTTCCTTCAATCTCACTCTTTGACGTTTTCACCAACAATCTTCACTCTCTAATCTATATTTAAACTTATAATTTTAAAATTTATCATTTAAATGTAAAAAAAAGTCATATTGCTCGAGTAATCCATGCCTAGACCGAGTACTCGCTAGAAGGTCCGTATCAAGTATTCCCTGCCTAGCAAAAATATTGCTACTTGATAGCAATATACCATAGTAAGTTCTAAGTTAACCAAAAATATTCATTTATTGAATTCAAAATTTTAACATAGAGTAAACCAATGTCTGTTTACTACTAAGATATTGAGAAAACTGGCCCACAATCTTCATCGGAAGGTATTACATATCCGAAATCGATTTTCGGAAAACTGGTATACTTTGTGGGTGCCTGAAAAAATTTTGTGGATCAACTCTCGCCTTGACACGAATCAACTTCTTAAAGTTGCTTCTCTTCCAGTACCTCTCCCCCCAAACACTTGCTTCTTCATACGTAGCACTTCCGACACCCAAATCAAGATCATTGTAATTCGAATACGCCTCTCTTGGGTTCTTTGACACATAAGGCGTTATATACTCATTGAAGCTTCTCAACCAATTTATACGTTGTAGTGATATTGAAGTTGTGTCTGAAGTTTGATCATTGAAATTAACCATTTGGTGAAACTGGTACAACACCCCAGCTCTATGAGGAAATGGAATTGCTGTCTCCGAGTACTCATTCATTTTTCCACCAAATGCGTGCATGCTCAAAGTCTCTGATCCGTCGTTTTCAAACATTTTTCTCCATATCTTTTTGAGCCCGCTTATGGGAATTGGTATTCGTACGTAGTCTAATTTGTTTTTGTTGTTTAGCCTAATACTATCAATTCGGGATGCAAGAATCTCTGTTGAGGTGTTGGCCGTAAAACTAGCAAAAAGAAGGCTCGCCTGTACAATTCTCACTTCTTGGCATACTTCACGAGTGACATTGAGCTCTGGAAATTCTTCGTCAAGCAATGGAAGCAATGTATCGATTCTGCCCTGATAAAGTCCGTAAAACACAAACCTTACTGTTTTTTTGTCGCTGTTGCTAACATTTTCGCTGGTTATTTGAACTCTTAAGGACAAATTCCGATCAATATTGGGCAAAACATATTGAAATTTATGCACAATTTCCGTGGCACCATCTTCCAAAGTTATGTTCACTATGAAAACAGTTACTAATTCCGGCACTGGAACCAGTCTCAGCTTCCAAGCGAGAACGATTCCAAAACTGGACGCACCACCACCACGAATTGCCCAAAACAAATCTTCGCCCATTGACTTTCTATCAAGAATATTGCCATTCACATCCATGAACCGAACATCTATAACATTATCGGCACCAGTACCATATTTCCTCATTAGATTTCCATAGCCAGCCCCACCCAAATACCCACCAACGCCTACCGTGGGACAAAGACCAGCCGGGAAATACAAAGTGTCGGTCTTTTGAGAAACAGCGTAGTAGACTTCACCGAGCACAGCGCCACCTTGGACCCACGCGGTCCTGTTTGCAACGTCCACGTCTACAGACCTCATGTTGTTGAGATCAAGCATGACAAAGGGAACATCAGCAGTGGATGAGAGGCCCTCGAAGTCATGGCCACCGCACCTGATCCTCATCTCGTATCCGAATTTCTTGGTGCAGAAAAGAGCCGTTCGGACCTGGGTTTCGTCGACAGGTGTCACGATAACTGATGGTCTAGGAGTGGATGATTTATTGAATCTGAGGTTGTTAACTCTAGCTTGCCAAATGGGTAGGAAAGAAGCATTCATAGGAGTGAAAACGAGTTGAGAGATTGAAGTGAAATTGTTGTAGTTGGATTGTAGACAGCTTATGAAATCTTCAGAATCTGGTGTGACATCAAAAATGGATGATAAGGCACCCCATGAAACTGAAAATGAAAGAGTTAAAACCAAGAGGAATACAGGGGAGGTTAGTTGAAATTTCTTCATGGTTTGATGTGTTTGATATATGCGAATAATGGTGGTGTATTTATATAGTGTCATTTGCTTAATCTATATAAATAACAATAATACTAGGCTTTTTGAATTTTGAGGTGTCAAAAAAGGACTTTTCATTAAGTCAATATGAAGTCTCTGGGTTTTGAATTTTGATTATATATCAACGAAAAGTCTCTAGTTTGATTTCTCCAAAAGTGTACGGTTTTTGTTTTTGAAACGTAACCTACGTGGACCTTTTTAGCCGCCGTAATAGGGCCCATTCATTGATATTTGAAAATCTCATTTTAATTAAATTTAAAGGAATAAGAGGATATGGATATCACGGTGAATTTGACCAATTAATTGACTTTATTTATTTTAATCCAACGGTGATTTACGTTTTTTTTCTGATTCGATAAAAAAAATTTTTGATAAAATCGACCAACCATAATAGTTACTAAATACATTAAATATTATACATATTTACTAAATCCCCATCGCCGTGTGACAGAATTTCTCCATTTTTTAAATCAAAGCTTGTCTACAATAAGAAAATATTAGAATCTATTTTAATTCTTTACAATCCTATATATATATATATATATATATATATATATATATATATATATATATATATATACCGAATTCATAGGGAAACACTATTTTGTGTGAAAAGAGAAGCTACACATTCATCAACGATGAATGTTAACAAATACCATTAATATTCATCATATGATATTATAAGTTATAAAAAATAGTTTATTGATAAATATTAGTAGTCTAAACCTCAATTTTGAATAATATTTATTGGTAAAAATATAGTTTTATACGTTTTGATTATCATTCAGCGTTGACGAATGTTAACGAATAATTTTTCAAAAAAAATGATAATATCCATCGATTAACATTCATTAACTATCAATATTAGAAAATTCTCTTTATATTCATCATATGATATTATAAATTATAAAAAGTAGTTTATATATGAATATTAGTAATTAGAACATCGGTTTTGATTAATACTTCTTGGTAAAAATATTTTTTTTTACATTTGTTTATCATTTATCGCGAATGAATACTTAACTTCCCTCCTTCCCTCAAAAAATTACTTCACTCTTGATCCGCGGGGGGGGGGGGGGGGGGGGGGGGGGGGGGGGGGGGTTCAAATGAGAACCAAATAAAAGTTGAGAACTTGTGAGAACTACTAGATAACGTATTTGTTCACATGTGATTCGCTCAATTCATATGTGAACATTGATATATGATAGATTTAGAAAGAAAAAAAATGCTAAAAACTCTAAAAACTACGTCATAAAACTCATTTGAACTGATTTGTTCACATGATCGTTCACATGTGAACACATATTTGTATTTTTGTATTTTTCGATATAATTTTAGGATTTTTTTTTTTACTTTTTTATTTATCAATTAAACGTACATCAATGTTCACAAATGAATGAAGTTGATCACACATGAACAAATACGTAAACTAGTAGTTCTCACGAGTTTTCAACAGTTTAGTTGGTTCTCATTTGAACATTCCCATATGTATATGTATATATATGTATATGTATATGTATATATATGTATATGTATATGTATATGTAGATATATATGTATATGTATATGTATATGTATATGTACTAAAGGAGTATAAAAGAAAGCTTCAAAATTTATCACGTAAACACAAATGCCACGTGTCAATATCTTAATTTTAGTTAACAAAGTATTTAATTAATATTATATTATTATATTATTATTTTTTAATATTTAATAATTAATAAATATAAATACTAATATTCAAATAAGGAGTCCTATATGAAAACAAACTTCTACAAATTATTTAATTAATATTATTATTTTATTAATAATAATAACTAATTAAAAAATAAAATACCATTATACAATTTGACATATATTTAGTTACGATCTTATATTTAGTGTAATGACATGGACTTTGTATATAATATTTATTATCATATTACGATGAACATCTCACAATGTAATAATAGTATGTACTAAAACAATTATATTTAACAAATCGTTTAATAATTAATTTATTTGATTAAAATAAATAGGAATAAAAATTGTATGTTTTAAAGTGTCGTGCATCGCACGCGCTTAAAACTAATATATATATATATATATATATATATATATATATATATATATATATATATTATAGTGAGGTTAAAATGAAAATTAGAATTTTGGTGAGAATAAAACAATTAATAAGAATGCGTCACGTGTCACAAAACTCATTATCCCTCAAGTTTTTAAAAATTAAATATCTCAAGAATGGCTCATTGAAAAATTATAAAAATTGCACCATAAAAATCAACATTTTTTTCGCTTCGATTAGACATCTAACAATGTATACTTCGGACGACTTTTTTTATGGGTTTTACAAATTGTACAAATATTAGTATCACATGTGTTACTCGGTGGTATCACATGTGTTACCCGCTTGTACCACATGTGTTACCCACTGGTATCACATGTGATAGTCGATTACAAAATCCACCAAAAAAGAAGAAAAAAAAGTCCGTCGAAAATATACCTTGTGAGATCTCTAATTAAAGAGAAAAAAAACGCTAATTTTTATGATGCAATTTTTATAATTTTTTGACTTACCGTTTGGTAGATATTTAATTTTTTCAAACGTGTTTCTTTCAAATATTTGGCTCCTCTTTTTTATTCATATTCATATCATATCATAAGGATTCACCAAAGTCACGATCCATTCCAAATCTTCCAGATGAATATTCATCACCAAAGATGATTAAAACGAATTCAAATCTGTGGCATTTCGAATCGTGTATTAACTCTTAAGGAGGGAGTACCTATAATGTTACTCTGTAACGTCGGTCAATTGAATGGGTTGTGCAATGGAACGAGGTTGCAAGTTATGTGCATGGTTGATCATTGTATTGAAGCTCCAATCATATCTGGAAAGTTTTTTGGAAACAAAACATACTGTCAGGATCGATTGATCTAGTCAAGAATTAAGCTTTGAATAATAATCAAAAAATTGCGAAATAATACTTGATTACAATAACAAACAAGAATCACAGAATATAAAGAACAAGAATTTAATCACAAAAGCTTCAATATTATTAAAGATAATAATAGGAATACACAGATGTATTATGGTTAAACCTTGAAGCTACATTAACCTAATCTAAGTTCTAAGGATCTCTATTTATATCGTATAGAGTCATGTACTAGTTGTCCTACAAATATTGAAGTAAATTGTTTCATATACAACTCTATCTCTTAATATTACTTTAACAGTACTAATATTTATAAAACAGTAAACAGTTCTAATATTTACACTATTAACAGTAGTAGTAGTACTAACTATTACATTATGACCAGCAGCACTAACATTGACGACAGTAGTAATCTTGAGCTAACAGCAGAAACACTTGAATTCTTCAAACAGTAGAAACTCTAATAGCAACATTAATCTTCAGCAGCACTAACCAAGCTACCAGTAGAAACTTTGTATCAACAGCAGTAATGACTTGGAGATCCAAAACCCAACACATACATTCCTAAAATGAAGTTAATCTCGTCCGATAAAAGAACTTCTTTCAAGTTTCGGAGGCGTCAATTTCCCGTGTCCGTGTGTTTTGCAATGACTATAATAAAAGTCAGGGTCAGTCTTTGGCAAAAGTTGCGCTCTTCCAATGCAAGCAAGTTTTCACTCACGGTCAACTTTATATAGTATTATCTCAAGTGACGAGGCACCGATATTGGACGATGATGGTCACGTGACAAACACCGCGAATAATGTAGTCTACTAGAAGGTTCTACAACGAATCTGAATTATTTGTCTACGACTGTGACTTAAATAATCGTTATTTTGAAATCTCATAAGCAAATTTACATCAATTAGTCACTTTCATCTCTCATATAACATTTCTTACATTATGTATATTTAAAATTTAATTGTTACGTTTATAAATTCAAATGTGGCAGTCCGCGTAGCCGCGGGTCTATAAACTAGCTATTACTCCATAAAACGGCAAAACACATATGTTAACTTAATTAAATGATGCTAGAGCGACTAGTTGAATAACTAAGAGCAACTTGATGAAAAGCAACTAAAAGCTATTTCACATAAGAAAGGTAGAAAAAAAATAGTAACGAAGAAATGGTTACAAAAGCTCTTTCACACATGAAAAGCTTTTTAGAAAGGTTTTATCAAATGATAAAAAGATTTAAAACCTTTCGTTGAAGATGCTCTAAAAGCATATATCTACAATGAAAGGTTACAAAAGCACTCAAACACCATTAGAAAGATATTAAAAATGTAAATTGAGGGGGGTATAAAACCTCATATATTACTAATAAAAGTACTTAAAGAACTTTAGAAAAAAGTTTTCTTTGAGATGCTCTAACGTTATAATCTTTAAAATATTATCATCAATGTTTTCAACGATTTATTTATCTTGGAGATACTGCACTACGTACAACCTCCGGTAATCCTGATGAACGGCGGTAACCCCGGCCGATTAGACTTGGCAGCTTGAGGCTGGTGAATATAACTAAGATACAGTGGGATCATAAGGCTTAAAAAGGATAGATTAACAACTATGGCATGAGACTACTTCTATAGATAAGTTGGAGCGTCCTGGGATCGGCATTATTTTAGCAAGTCTTCGGCTCTACTATAGCACTTCTCTAATGTTCGGTTAAGTCTCCAGCTTCGCGTTGACCGTTTGCTGAAATTTTGCAAATTGGTAGGCTCCTTTCAGGTAAAAGGTAAACCACGGGATCCAAATATGGAGTTCTACTAACTATATACAGTTAACAGTTTATAATTTAGTAAAAACAAGTGACCAAAACGACCAAATGAAATGTAAATTACATTACATAAAATGAACATTTTATAAGAGTATACATATTAAATCTCGATGACTTTAAGCCGAAAAATTAAAAGTCATTAGTAGCTTTAAGCAATTAACCCGATAAAAGATGAATACGAATTCTGAACCAAGTTTTCATTAGTAGCTTAAATCCCTGTCATAGTATCAAACTTTGTCAAAATCTACCTAACACCACATAATTTATGTTGTCATCAACGATAGTAACAAGAAAATGATTCTGTTATTTCTTAATCAAAATACGTTTACACTGTACAATCTATATGTAGAAGATAACTAACAAACTTTATACTTTCTATCTATCAACTTAAATGGACTGAACTATATAAGAATGACATAATTACAACTTTGATCCCTGTAATATGAAATAGCATCAGATAATCTTCATTCCCTCCTCAAGGTGAGGAATAGAGAGACCCAACTTGGTAGAAAGAGTTGAATGTTGAACTCTGTTAAGTGCATTAGTCATAATATCAGCTAGTTGAAGATGAGTGGGTATATGAGCAGTTTGTATAAAATCTTCTTAAACCTTTTCTCTGGTGAAGTGACAATCAATGACAAGATGTTTTGTCCGTTCTTGAAAACAAAGATTAGCAGCAATCATTTGAGCGGATTTATTATCACAGAAGAGAGTAAACTTTAGATGAACTTTTATCCCCAAATCATTAAGAAGGTAACTTAACCAGATAAGTTCACAAGTGGTAGTGGCCATGCTTCTGTATTCAGCTTCAGTAGATGATCTGAAAATTGTGTCTTCCAAATAACTAAGGAATGGCCAAGAAATATACAAGATCTCGTCAAAGATCTCCTAGTCATGAGACAATTAGCCTAATCAGCATCAGTAAGCCCTGTAACTTTTAGTTGAGTTTGAACTGATTAAAATAAGCCTTTGGATATGAAACCTTTCACATATCTCAAAAGGTACATTGTTGCATGTAAATGAGAGCTTTGGGTTTAGAAACAAACTGGCTAAGGCGTTGAACAGCATATGATATATGATATGTCAGGTCTGGTCATTGTTAAGTATAAAAGCCTACCTACTAACCTTCTATAGACACCTAGATCTGGGAAGGGAATCCCTTTATTAAGTGAAAGATGTAGGTTGGTGGGTAAGGGTGAACTATTAGGCTTATAAGCAGTCAAACCAGAATCCTGTAATAAATCAAGGATAATATTTCCTTTGATTTAAGTGTGTACCTGCAGTAGTTCTACACACCTCTCTACCCAAAAAAATACTTGGCTAAACTCATGTCCTTATTTGTGAGTTTATTATCCAAGCAGATTTAGTTGATTGGATTTCTTGATGAGAGTTGCCTGTAATAGAGATATCATCCACATAGACTAAAACATCAGTGAAATGATCACTTTCATTTTTGACAAAAAGAGAATAATCATTCTTTGACTGTACAAAACCTAGGCTGCACAAAAATTTAGACAACTCTTGATTCCATTGTCTTGATGCTTATTTCAAACCATATAAGGATCTCACTAACTTGCAAACTTGCCCTGGTGCAGCTTTGGTAGCCCTCTGGTGGTAGCATATAAATTTCCTCATCCAGAAAACCATGTAAAAATGCATTGTTTACATCAAGTTGATGTAATGGCCATCCTTTTACAGTAGTTAAAGCAATCAAAACCCTTACAGTAGCAAGCTTAGCAATTGGAGATAAAGTATGCTTGTAATCCTGTCCCACTTTTTGATTACCCTTCACAACTAATCTAGCCTTATACATGTTAACTGAGCCATCTGATAAATACTTAATCTTATAAACCCATTTAAAAAGGAGAGGTTTTTTTATCCTTTGGCAATTCAGTAAGTTCCCAAGTATTATTTTGTTCCAAAGAAAAAAAAATTCTTTTACATAGCTTTTACCCATTTGGGATTGGAACAAGCTTGAGAATAAGATGAAGGCTCAGTAGTAGTAAAAACATTAAGCAAGAAATGCTACATGTTCTACGGAAAAATTATTAAAACCCTTGTTTGTAAACAAAGGATGGACAGGTGTAGTAAATACATGATTCACTTTCTTCTTTGGTCCAACAAAGTCTTGTAACCACTTAGGTGCAGTTGCAGACCTAGATGATCTTTTTAAAGGGACATCCAAATAAGATGAAGAAGAAGCCTCAGTGGTATGAACAGGAGAAAATGGATAATTAGCAAAATCACCATAGACAGAAGGAGATTGACATATGTCATCATCATTAACCTCGAAAGTGAGAAATATATGTTCATTTGGACATGAAACAGAGGAAGAATATTTAAAAGGAAAAATTGATTCCTTAAATATAACATCCCTGCTCTAAAAGATTTTTTTAGTATGCAAGCTATATAACTTGTAACCTTTTTGCCCTTGTGGATATCCCAAGAAAATGACTTAATACCTCTAGCTTCAAATTATCTTTACGAGGCTTTAAACAAGAAGCATAGCATAGACACACATTTATTTGAAAAGAATCATAAGCATAAAATTTTCCATGCAAGATTTCATATGGAGATTTCCATGAGAGGATTGACATTTTATTTACCAAGTAAGCTGCAAGAATACAGACTCCCCAAAATACATTTGGTAACCCCACATGCAATTTTAGAGCTCTTGCATTTTCAAGTAAATGTTTATATTTTCTCTCAACAACCTGATTTTTTAAGTGTATACCCATGAATTTTTGATGTATTATTCCTTTCGAATTTAAAAATGTCAAAAATTGATGGTTGACTACTTGGCATAATAATGTACTTCACTATAATTGATAAAGGTAGTCATGATGTTTAGTATCTAATCTTTAGCATGTACTAAGTATGTCTAAGTAGCTCTGCTCTTATCATCTACTATTGTATAAAAGTAATGAAAACATTCACTGCATGTCTTATATGGTCACCATAAGTCAACATGAAGGAGTTCATAAGGAACAGAAGAAGAAATAGAACTTCAATTAAAAGCCAATCTGTGAAACGCTGCAAGTAAACATCTGTCACATACAAAATCATAATATTTGAGTGATTTACATTGATCAAAATGCAACATTTTAGACATAGACAAATGACCTAGTTTAGCATGTAGAGTGCGTAAATCAACAACATTCTTAGGGCTAACAAAACCACTGAGAGCAGTTTGAGTATTGAAACTGAAAACACTTATTGAGGCTAAAGACTGAGAATCAAAAGAGATAGAACTTTGTTTATCCAAATATGTGCAAGTGTATAAGCATCTTGCACCTATTCCAACTGTCATAACCTTCTTAGTTGAAAGATCCTGAAAAACACGATAAGAAAAGAAGAATTGAGAAAAATATTTTTTGTGAATTTAGAAGTTTTCCAACTGATAACCAAAAAACTTAAGCCATTTTACAAACTTCTTAAAGGGCCTCGACTGGATCCATCCGGTAGGTAGGCAACTCTTTTCCGAGAGCGTGGTTTAGAAACAAGTTGAATTTGAATTTAGGAACAAATAGTACTTCTTCAAATACTAAAGTTGGAGTAAGTTGGACTTGACCAGCAAAAAAATGTAATGGAATCAGCCACATGGTTTGTTACTTGTTTCTGTTTTTCCACTTGTTGCACAATGTAGTATGCCCTATTGACATTAGGTAATGGATCCATAGCCAAAATCTGACTTCTCGAAGATTCATATTTAAGTTTCATCAGAAACTATAGTGGTTTATATCTTCCTTCAATTTCAAGAAAGTTATTAACTAATCCACATGAACACTCTTGCATTTTGCCACATGAAGACACAGGAATCCCTCTGACATTGTGTAATTCATCCCAGCATCTTTTTAATTTGTTGAAATAAGAAGCAATGCTAAGACTTTCTTGAGACATATTACTCAATTCTCTTTGCAATTGGTAAATGAGTGGCCCATTGCTTTGACCATATCTTTCAACAATCTCTTTTCATAACTCAGAAGCAGATTGTGCGTACAAGAAAGCCTCAGACAATTCAGATGTCATTGAATTCAGAATCCAACATGTCACCATATAACCACACCTAATCTATTTTTGTAATTTTCACCCTCTTTTAGTGGCCTAATGCGTGTACCATTTATGAAACTTAGTTTCAGTTTAGCACCTAAAGCCATCTTAATAGTACAACTTCATCCTAAGAAGTTACTTCCATTAAATGGAGTACTGGTAAGTATCATACCAGGATGATCAGAATTACTAATGTACAAAGGATCATTTATGGAATTAGATGAAAATGAGGTAACATTAGCAGTAGCATTAACTTCAAGATTCATCATTGAAACTGTTTACACAATTGTAGAATCAATTGCTTCAAGAATTCGTAAAATGAAAAACCCTAATTTCGCGATCTTGCGAATTTCCTAATTTCCACCGACAAATCAAATCGATTTACGCAGTAGAACAAGAATATGAACAAATTAGGACAAATTGACGAACCTTGTGGAGTGATATTAGCGGAAGTGTTGCTCTGATACCATACGAACGATAGTAACAAGAAAATGATTCATTTATTTCTTAATCAAAATACGTTACTGTACAATCTATATGTAGAAGACAACTAACAAACTTTAACAAAGTATTTACAATTCACTACCTTATGCTTTCTATCTATTAACTTAAATGGACTGAACTGTATAAGAATGGGATAATTACAACTTTGGTCCATGTAATATGAAATAGCATCATATAATCTTCGGTTGTTCTTATTAGACTATGTGTCAATTATGAGTAATCACCTATATATGAACCTGACAAAATATCTATCATTTTATAGTAACAACTAAATTAGAGATAAGTCTATAATCTATTGCTCAACAACAAGACAGAAATCTTTAATAGCAATTCGCAAGATTAACATCATGAATGATCAAAGAAATTATAAACATGATGATTAACCCATGTAAGGTTTGGGTATACAATAACCTACGTACATGATGAACTCACTGCAGCTATCTTATTGATCCGTGCGGGCTTGCTCTGTAAGTCTGTTTTTCTTCTCGTGGCACTCTGCCCTTAAATCCACCATAGATTAATGATAGAGCGAACCAATCAGTGTTTATTGCTAAAGTTTATTATTATGTTTACAGAAGGAGCGAAACAAACAGCAGAAGTTACTTTCCAACAGAATGCTTCATACATCTGATGAAGATTTTGAGAAAACGGGTATGCTTTGTGGGTGCCTAAAGAAATTTTGTGGATCAACTTCAGCCTTAATGCGAATCAACTTTTTAAAGTTGTCTCTCTTCCAGTACCTCTCGCCCCAAACACTTGCTTCTTCATACGTATCACTTGCAACCCCCAAATCAAGATCGTTGTAATTTGAGTAGGCCTCCCTAGGGTTATTAGAAACATAAGGCGTTATATACCCATTCAAGCTTATTAACCAATTTATACGCTGGAGTGATACTAGCGTCATGTCTGAAGTTTGATCATCAAATGTTACCTGCTGGTGAAATTGGTACAACACCCCAGCTCTATGAGGATACGGAATTGCTGTTTCTGAGTACTCATCATTTTTTCCACCAAAAGAGTGCATGAATAAAACCTCTGATCCGTCGTTTTCTAACATTTTCTTCCATATCATTCTAAGCCCACTTATGGGGATAGGTGTTCGTACATAGTCTAATTTGTTTTTTCCATTCAACTTAATGTTGGAAGATCTGGTTGTAAGAATCTCTGTTGGGGTGTTGGCCGTATAGCCTGCAAAAACAAGGCTTGTCTGTACCATTCTCATTTCTTGGCAAATTTCACGTGTGATGTTGAACTCTGGAAACTTGTCATCTAGCAAGGGAAGCAGAGTATCAATTCTTCCCTGATATATTCCGTTAAACAGAATTTGTATGCTTCTTTTGGTGGTGTTGCCAATATATACGCTAGACATCTGAACTCTTATCGACAAGTTCCAATCAATAGTTGGTAAAACGTATTGAAATTTATGTAAAATTTCAGTCGCACCTTCTTCCAAAGTTTTGTTCACCAAGAAATAAGTTACCAATTTTGGCACTGGAACCAGTCTCAGCTTCCAAGCGAGAACGATTCCAAAACTGGATGCACCACCACCACGAATTGCCCAAAACAAATCTTCACCCATTGACTTTCGATCGAGAATATTGCCATTCACATCCATGAACCGAACATCAATAACATTATCGGCACCAGTGCCATATTTCCTCATTAGATTTCCATAGCCACCACCACCCAAGTACCCACCAACGCCCACCGTGGGACAAACACCAGCAGGGAAATACAAGGTATCGGTCTTTTGAGAAATAGCGTAGTAGAGTTCACCAAGCATAGCGCCACCTTGGACCCACACGGTTCTGTTTTCAACGTCCACGTCTACAGACCTCATGTTGTTGAGATCAAGCATGACAAACGGAACATCAGCAGTGGACGATAGGCCCTCAAAGTCATGTCCCCCACACCTGATCCTCATCTCGTATCCGAGTTTCTTGGTGCATAAAAGAGTCGTTTGGATTTGGGTTTCATCAATAGGAGTCACAATGACCGATGGCTTAGGAGTTGAAGGTGTATCGAATCTCATGTTATTGACTCTAGCTTGCCAAATGGGTAGGAAAGAAGCATTTGCAGGGGTGAAAACGAGTTGAGAGATCGAAGTGAAATTGTTGTAGTTGGATTGTAGACAGCTTATGAAATCTTGAGAATATGGTGTAACGTCAAGAATGGATGATAAGGCTCCACGTGAAATTGAAAAAGGAAAAATCAGAACCAAGAGTAACAAAGGGGAGGTTAACTGACATTTCTTCATGGTTTGGTGAGTTTATCTACACTAATGACATACATATTTATTTGCTAAATGCAAGTGCAAGTGGTTGAATTAAAAAACCTTGATGGGTAGGCTGTTTTCTTCATTATTTGATTATTATTGACAAGAAAACTGTATCTCATTTGGTTGGCTGGATTTATGTATATGTTAGCAAGATATAGATACTTCCTGCCAGAAACTATATGAAAATGGTCAAGCAGTCATGTGAGAAGTCATAGCATGGTTTCAATAGTTTTTCGATAGAGTCAAATCATTAAATTCTGAAGATATAGTTAGCTACTGGATTATAATCAGATGGAAACTCAAGAAGAAAGATTAAATGGTCAAGACTCAAGAGTGGTAGTGGTGGGTCTTTCGCATGTGTTTCATTGTTTTATTCATAAATTCATTGTTCCAACTTTCAAGTTTCTATAATGCTTGATTTATATATATATTAATAGTAAAAATAGAAAAATCTATTGTTGCTTTTTTTTTTTGGAATTGGTTTTAATGTAAAAGAGGTTTGACAATGTCCCTCATACTTTCACTCAATTTCCTATGTAGTAAAATAGGAAGTCGGTAGAGGAGTGACAATGTCCCTCGTACTTCCACTCATTTTTCTTTCTCCCACTTCTCCCCTTCCCACTTTTCCCTTTTCTCCTTCACCTTCTCCCTTCCCACCCCGACCACCCCTTTCCAGCCTCCCCACCTGCTGGATGACCACCAACCATCGCCTCACCTTTCGGCGTCGGATTCCGATTGACTTCGTCGCTATTAGATTCCGGCGACCTGAAGATATATTATTATAATGCACCTAAATTTTAATTATAATGCATTTGACATTTAACTATAATGTACCTGACTTTTAACTATGATGCATTTGACTTTTTAACTATGATACATTGCAATTATTACAATGATGCACTGTTATAGTATAATTATGAAGCACTGAAGTTTTTAACTACGATGCATTAAGTATGACCCAATGTATCTATTAATATGATACACTTGACTTTAATCCTAATGCATTTTATCCATGAAGCACGTGATTTTTAATTATGATGCATTTGACTTTTAAATTTAATTTTAACATTATGACGGATCAATAATAAACGAATAGAGTAGAAAAAATATCAACTAAAGTAAAAAAAAAAAAGGTGAATGAAGGACATGATAAAATAAAGATAAAGACATAAAAAAAAAGTTTAAAAATAAAGGTTTAAGACATGTTAAATGTGAATAGATAAAATTATATTTAGAAAAAGTTAAACGAAGGTTGAAAGAAAAAAATAAATTTCATAAAAAAATGTAAAATAATAATTATAGAAAAAGAATTTGACCTTTAACGAAGGTTTAAGAAATGTTAAATGTAAGAAAAAGTTATCAAGTGACCTGTGGTGGTGGGATGGTGAGGGAGAAGTGGGGGAAGTTGGAAGAAAGAAGAGAAGGGGGTGGAAAATGGGTGGAAGAATGAAGGAGCGAGAGGATACATGTCACCTACTCATTAACTTCATATATTCCTACTTAATTTCTTATTTTCTCTAGAATAACACTCATTTTATTTTTAGTTTGCTTTAGACGGCATCTTTTGGAGCATTAGGAGATGCCCATATGTTGTAAAAATGGGTCGGGTTGGTTTTATTTAAAGAAAATCTCTTATAAAAGGAAAAATTAAAATAAACTAATTATTTTAAATATATACTACAATTATCATTTAATCACGTAATATATAAATTAATTCTAATAAAATTACAGTGCATTGCACGGATCTTCCACCTAGTATCTGTATCTTAAATTATATATAGGAAACTCATTGATGATGTCATCAATTAATAGTTTTTAATTAGGTCCCATATAACTGTTTTATTTCTTCTTTAGTTATTATAATAATACTTAACTATTACTTTTTCATATAACTTCAAAAACGTCGCTTGCTACTTACAAGTTATAATTCGAATACAATCATAATAAGATTTAAACGAAAGCAAATAACATTAAATAAATTAAACTATGACTATAAAATTTAATTTATGAAAATTTGTACTACTGAAAATGTTCTAATTTATTACATATCATATAAGAATTATATCAATATTTATGAAAAATAAATATAAATCCATCGGGCCGTGTGTACACACGGGTTTCAGGACTAGTATATACTAAAGGAGTATAAAAGAAAGCTCCAGAATTTACCACCTAAGCATAAATGCCACGTGTCAATCTCTTAACTTCAGTTAACAAATTATTTAATTAATATTATATTATTATTTTATAATAATTAATAAATAATAAATATAAATGCTACATATATTATAATAATATGGAAAGATGGGTCACATACGAAAACGAAGTCCTATAAATTATTTAATTAATATTATTTTATAAATTATTTAATCACGTAATATTTAAAATAATTCTAATAAATTAATTAAATAATTCTAATAAATTAATTAAATAATTCTAACAAAGTCATACGATTATCATTTAATCACGTATAATCTAAAATAATTCTAATAAATTACCGTGCATTGCACGGGTCTTCCACCTAGTATATATATATATATATATTAAGTAGATCGAGTGAGAACTAATACTCGGGTGAGAACCGTAAAGACTAAAATTTTAGCCGGATGATCTAACTGGGCATTTGTCAATTTTACATACATAAAGCCCAAACCTAATTTTATCCCCAAACCTATTTCGCACTCTCTCTTCACTAGCCGACCATATATGTTACACTCAAAGGCCAGTAACGTGAAAGCACTTCCTCAACACAAATTTGATTACTTTTTAAATGATCATCAATTCACCATCATTCTTTTGTTTCTCAAAAAGTGACAATGAAGATAAGTTACTTTGTATTATAGCATCTATATGTAACTTCGTATGTAGATGAAATAAAAGCATAAAATTGATAATGATTTCATACATATTGTCGATTCAACACCGATTTACGGATTTAATCAGTGACAAAGAGTCCAATTATTTAAGGAAGATGCATGTGATGTTAGTTGTTTCTTTTATGTTGCAGTTATTGACATAAGATGGTCAATTGCGCGTTAACCACCCCTGTGATCCAATTGAAGGACTGATGATAAGGATTCTGCACCTACTTGCGCTTATGCACCAACCTACGATTATGCACCTACTTGCGTTTCTGCACCTACTTGCGATTATGCACCTACATGCTTTCTACACCTAATTGTGATTATGCACCTGCCATGTGTTTCTGCACCTAATGATGATTTTGTACCTATCTGCGATTTTGCAATTATGCACCTACCTGGTTTGTGTTCTGCACCCGGTTTGCCTTCTGCACCTAATTGTTCCTACATACTTACATATGCAAAGCTAAATTTTAGATTCAATTGTGTATCAATCATATGTATGTATCTTAAATAAAATTAGTTTATAGTTAATTGCATCTGGTTCTTCATCTTCTTTGTTTTATTTTTAATTTAATAGATGCAAATTGCCAAATAGAGTTCTGCAACTAAGTTTTTTTAAAAAAGATAGAAAATCGATCATATCGCTATATAAAAAGATACTTCAATGATATAATTTGTTTTATTTAAAGTGTTATTATTCTTAAATTAATTTTGAATTAAGAGATATGGGGGTTTATTTTTGAAAACAGAGAGCGGATAAGCAGGAGGTGCGTATGGGTGGTTCTCAGAGTTCTCACCATTCATTGATTCTCACGGGATCCTCACCGCATATATATATATATATATATATATATATTTGATAATAGTAGATAAAATAGAAACAAGAAGGTTTGACTATTTTTTTTATTATTTTCAAAAAGGGGATAAACATGAAGAGACGTAATAGGATGTTGAAATAAGAGCATCACCAATGAAAAAAAAATTTAAAAGTTTTTCTTCATGCCATGTCATCTTTCAAAAGAAAAGCTATAGAGAAAAGGTTTCTCTTCAATGTACAAAAGCTTTTCAAAAGCTTTTTTGAACAATTTTTACATTTATAGCTATTAATTTTACATATAAAATATCAAAAAAGCTTTTGGCCAATAGGTTGAGAAATCTCAAGTTTTGAGTAGAAAAAGTTTTTCCTCCAATGAAGAAAAGCTTTTCCAAAACTTTTTTGCACAAAAAAACTTTGAGAAAAGCCTTCGTTGGAGATGCTCTAATAACTGGTACTTTTGTTTCACCGTTCGGTGTCTTTATAACGGTTAAAAAAATAAATGTTGTATGCACCGCTTCAAAAATTGGCAAGCAATTGGGTGAAGTGGAGGCACAAACATGGAGTCTCAATATCCTTTTTTACTCTTTTGGATATATATATATATATATATATATATATATATATATATATACTAGTTTTAAACCGGTGCGATGCACGGCAATTTAAAACATACAATTTTATTCCTATTAATTTAATCAAATAAATTAATTATCAAGCGATTTGTTAAATATAATTATTTTTATTGCATACTATTATTACATTGTGAGATGTTCATTGTAATATGATAAATATTATATACAAAGTCAATATCATTACACTAAATATAAGATCGTAACTAAATATATGTCAAATTGTTTAATGTTATTTTATTTTTAATTAATTATTATTAATAATAAAATAATAATATTAATTAAATAATTTGTAAGAGTTTGTTTTCATATAGGACTCTTTCTTTGCATATTAGTATTTATATTTATTAATTATTAAATATTAAAAAATACTAAAATAATAATATAATATTAATTAAATAATTTGTTAACTAAAATTAAGATATTGACATGTGGCATTTGATGTGGCATTTGTGTTTACGTGGCAAATTCTGGACCCGTGCAATGCACGGTAATTTATTAGAATTATTTTAGATATATTCATATCGATTTTGGTTTTTCTACATCATATTTTGATATTACATGACTAAATGATAATTGTAGTACATATTTTATAAAATAATATTAATTAAATAATTTATAGGACTTTGTTTTCGTATGTGACTCCTCTTTCCATATTATTATAATATATATAGCATTTATATTTAATATTTATTAATTATTATAAAATAATAATATAATATTAATTAAATAATTTGTTAACTGAAGTTAAGAGATTGACACGTGGCATTCATGTTTACGTGGCAAATTATGGAGCTTTCTTTTATACTCCTTTAGTATATATATATAGATATATATACTAGGTGGAAGACCCGTGCAATGCACGGTAATTTATTAGAATTATTTTAGATATTATTAAATGATAATTGTAGTACATATTTTATAAAATAATATTAATTAAATAATTTATAGGACTTTGTTTTCGTATGTAACTCCTCTTTCCATATTATTATAATATATGTAGCATTTATATTTATTATTTATTAATTATTATAAAATAATAAAATAATAATATAATATTAATTAAATAATTTATTAACTGAAGTTAAGAGATTGACACGTGTCATTCATGCTTATGTGATAAATTATGGAGCTTTCTTTTATACTTCTTTAGTATATATACTAGATGCAAACCCGTACGATGTACGGCTATCTCAAATTTATAATATTTAATTTTATGGTACATCAAAAGAAGATCATCTATGTCGAACTTTTTTAGAAAAGTAAATAAATTTAGATATCAAGTGTATTATCAATTGAATAATTTAAATACATAATACAAACATAAATAATCAAGAAAATGCACCAATACAATTATTAAAATATATTCTAAACATAATAGAACTACAATGACAATAATAATTAATAGATAATTATTAATAAATTAATTATTCTAAACATATCCTTATTTAATAATAATTTGACAATTGTGATAATAAATTATGGTTATCCTAAACTATTTAAAATATAATTAATTTATTAATTTGAAAATTGAAAGAAATTGTCACGTAGGATTTTATGCCAAGTGGCAAGTTGTGGAGCTTTCTTTTATACTCATTTAGTATATATATAGATAGATATACTAGGCCTTGAGCCCGTGCGATGCACGGTCATTTATAAAATACATTTATATTAATTTGTAAGTTTAATGTTGTTAATTAAAAAATTCAATTATCATTGTGATAATGATTAGTAACATAAATTAAACTATAATGGATGAACTTGTATTTATTTTTCAATCAGTTGTTACATCAAGTATGATGTAGTCTCCTCATTTCCTTAATAGCGGTTGAAATTTGGGTCTCTGTCCATTTATCACGGTAACATTGATCTTGTTACCATGTGAATGACAAAAGTAACAACGATTAATTATAAAATTATGTTAAGTTTTGATACATTTGTTGAGCCCTTAGGATGTACAGTAATTAAAAAAATAAAATTATTTATATGTTTTTAAGTTTTTAATTGTATTAATATTGTTGAAAATTTATTATTAAAACTCAACAATAACGTATACCAAATAGAATGAAGTAGTTTGTTAGAAATTCAAAATTTTGAAAACTTTAAGAAAGTGCTAATTAATTTGATGATATGACATAATTAAATGAGTTTTAGAAAAACGTAAAAAAAATATATGGCATGGCTAAAAAACAAAAAAAAATCTTTATTTTATATATATAATATAAATAGATATATTAGGGAATAAAAAAGAATAGAATCTTGAAAGAGAAGATGAAGAAACATTTTTGGGTATTATTAAGAAATCACTTTTAATTAATTAAATATTTATATCATCATCGTTAATTCAAAAAATGATGGCAGTCAAGCTTTGCTTAAAACATGAAAGAATTAGTTTTTGCCTAATTTTGAAACGATTGCACAAGCTGCAACTAAAATTCAATTTTCAATTTTCAATTTTCAATTTTCAATTTTCAATTTTATTTAATATGTCAAACTCAAATTATTCCACTTGATTCCAATTCCAATTATTCCATCGTTCCTGAAGATTGTTGCGTTCCAATTAATTCTAATTTCCACAAACTTATATGATTAAAACTGAAAGAATCACCAAAATCGATATCATTTCTATGTTTCAACATATTGATTAATAATTTTTTTAATATAAGTTCATTGATGATTCATATAACTTTTTAATGTTACTTCACTGATTCAGTAATTTAGTAACACGTTTGTCGTATTCAGAAAATTTAAACATGGCTCGAGTAGTTTTATAACATCAATTCAGGAAATTTAAACATCGATTCAGGATATTTAAACACCGATTCAATTTTATTATAATATCGATTCAGAATATTTAAACATCAATTCAATAATTTTATAATATCGATTCATAAAGTCTGAACATTGATTCAAGAAATATCTCCCATTGATTTCGATTTAGATATGCTATAACACAGATTTTTAGAAATTAAATTATATTATATAACAATATAATAATATGAACTTAAATACACTCATTGTTAATACATCAATTAAAAAACAATTTACGTTTCAGTGATGCTAAAAAGAGAAATTAGATTACCAACATGAAGGCTACTTCTTAAAAATAAAGGCTAATTAAAATGGTGAATTTCGGCACCCTTATCTTTTAGGAATTGATCCCATGATTATTGGTTCACTAATAAAAGTGAACGGTGGTTAAGTAAATGTTAAAGATTTAGGTTCCTATTTTTTTGCCGGTTTTGTTTCAAAAAAAATTAAAAATGCTTTTTCAATTTTTTTTAATTAACTCAATGTACATTAAGGCCCTTCAAGATTTAAAATTAGTTATTAAATATTACACTTATTTCATTTAGTGATCTCAACCACTAATTTAAAGATATAATAGTCAGAAACTCTTCTCTCCGTTCTCTCATCTTATTTCTCCCTATTTCTCCCTTGATCCTACTCTTATATATATATATATATATATATATATATATATATATATATATATATGAGAATGATCAAGAGGGAGGGAAGCTGCAAATTTTAGGGAAGAAAGGAAGCAAATCTCATCCACTAATTTACTCGTATCTTCTATAATACATTCACAATATTCATTTTATCAGTTTTTATCCAAATTCAAAATTAAAACATGTAATTCAATGATTCATCAATAAAAAACATTATAAATCTTCGAATCCATCAAACGCATTCATACATATCTTCAATTTATCATAATTCGGATTCATCCAAAATTATGAATTTTGGTGTAATTTTGGGTTTTAGAGAAAATTTTGATTCGGTAATGAAAACAATAAAATTAAAGGAATTTTATCGTACAAAACTTATAAACAATTAATTAATCGAACTATGGTCGTTATTCCCATCGAATTTCACAAACTCAAAAAATTCCATGAACGTTAACATTCATTCGGAAAGCATGTTAATAAAAATTACAAATTGATATTTTTAAACGTTCATTTTTTTTATGAATATTAACTTATATATGTTATTATTACACTATTTAATGTGATAACAAAATATTCATCATTGTATAATGTATATGAGTTAACAATCATTGTAAATGAATGTTTCGGAATATTAAATTGTAATTTTGATTAACATTCTTTCCAAATGAATGTTCACGTTCTGAGAATTGATTTTAACTTATTTACAAGTTTGCCACCGCGTTGACTTTAGGGTAGGGATTAAGAGGGAAGCAATTTTTTGAGGGAATAGAGAAGCTAACTATTCATTTGCGTCGAATGATAATCAAACGTAAAAAAAAATATTTTATGTAATCAAGAAATCAAAGAAAATATGTTTGATTGTGTTGAAGTTTAGTGTTGTAAATGAAATGAGTTAATTTAAATAGTTCTAAACATCTACTATGATTTAGCTTTTTTATTATAGGACTGTCATTTCTTTGTCTCGAATTTTTGAAAATTTAAAGACTGTCCTGATAAAGAGATGAGGAAGTTCATTAAGAAGTAGAACCTTTATTCGACTATGAACAAAGTTAAATAGAACTCTATGATCCAGAAGAAACTATTGGAGAATTGCAAAAGAGCGTCTAGCCGCTCGAATCAATTTCAACGAGGATGATCGAGTATATTATATTCATTCAACTGATTGCCCCATTTGTTACAACGATCAAGAGACAGAGAAACGCCTATTAGTCGGTTGCTCTTCGTAGAAGTGTGTGGTTAAGTCGTTCTAAAAATAAAAATTTAAAAACAGGAAAAATTCATTTAAGTTTTATTCGTTTATATGCCATTACACGAGGAGAAAAGACAACATCAATAATTTAGTTCAACTACTATGCCACACCAAAAATTAATGAGCAAATAAATAACATCTTGTTTCTCACCGGAATGCTTCACATATCTGACCGAGATTTTGAAAACACCGGTATACTTTGCGGATGCCTAAAGAAATCGTCCGGATCAACTTTAGCTTTAATGCGAATCAACCTCTTGAAGTTGGATCTCTTCCAGTACCTCTCACCCCAAACACTCGCTTCATTATAAGTAGCAAACCCAACACCCAAATCAAGATCATTGTAGTTCGAATACGCCTCCCTTGGGTTCTTTGACACGTACGGCTCAATATAGTCATGAAACCTTCTTAGCCAATTTATACGTTGAAGTGATATTGGAGTTGTGTCTGAAGTTTGATCATTAAAATTAACCATTTGGTGAAACTGGTATAACACACCAGCTCTATGAGGATATGGAATTGCTGTGTCTGTAAAATCACCCATTCTTCCACCAAATGGGTAAATGACTAAATACTCTGACCCGTCGTTCTCGTACATTTTTTTCCATATCTTTTTTAGCCCGTTTATTGGGATCGGGACCCGAACGTAATCTGATTTGTTTTTGCTGTTTAGTATAAGGTTGGAAGTTCGGGTTGCAAGTATCGCGGTTGAGGTGTTACTTGCAAAGCCTCCGAATAGAAGGGTGGACTGCACCATCCGCCCTTCTTGACAAATTTCTCGTGTAACTTTGAGTTCTGGGAACTTTTCATTGAGCAATGGAAGCAATGTGTCGATTGTGCCTTGATAAACACCGTCAAAAAACATTCTTACAGTTTTCTCAGTAGTGTTTCCGATATACTCGCTTCGGATCTGAGCTCTAATTTGCAAGTTTCGGTCGATATTGGGTACTACGTATTGATATTTATGGAATATTTCCGTCGCGCCTTGTTCCAAAGTTACATTAACCATGAAAACAGTAACTACATCGGGCACGTAAACCAAATTCAGCTTCCAAGCGAGAACGATTCCAAAACTAGACGCACCACCACCACGAATCGCCCAAAACAAATCTTCACCCATCGAGTTTCTATCGAGAATATTACCATTCACATCCATGAAACGAACATCCAAAACATTATCAGCACCAGTACCGTATTTCCTTACGAGGTTTCCATAGCCACCACCACTCAAGTACCCACTAACACCGACCGTGGGGCAAATACCGGCGGGGAAATACAAGTTATTCGTCTTTTGAGTAATAGCGTAATATAGTTCACCAAGCATAGCGCCACCCTGGACCCACGCGGTCCTATTTGCAACGTCCACGTCTATAGACCTCATTTTGTTGATATCAAGCATGACAAACGGAACATCAGCAGTGGACGAAAGGCCCTCGAAGTCGTGGCCACCGCACCTGATCCTCATCTCGTATCCGTGTTTCTTGGTGCAGAAAAGAGTCGTTCGGATCTGGGTTTCGTCGATAGGAGTCACAATGACTGATGGTTTAGGAGTAGAGGATTTATTGAATCTAAGGTTGTTGACAGCAACTTGCCAAATGGGTATGAAAGAGGAGTTGTCTGGGGTAAAAACCAGTTGAGAGATTGAAGAGACATTGTTGGAGTTTGATTGAAGGCAAGTTATGAAATCCTGGGAATTTGGTGTGACATCAAGAATTGAAGATAAGGCTGCCCATGAAACAGAAAAAGAAAGAGATGAAATTAAGAGAAACACAGTACAGAAAGTTAGTTGAGAGTTATTCATGTTTTGGTGATCCAGTTTGATGATGTAAATGAAAGTATAGTATTTATAATGATTTTTAAGAGTATGAAAAACTGGTTAATGCAAATAGCAGTTTTGGAAAAACTGTGGAAGGGGATTTTAATTGATGAGGACTTTTTGTCATGATGATTGGTTTGAGTCTTGGTGTCAAATTTTAATATTATTTTTTATTCAATCTATGTTCACACGAAATGGATATTGTTATTTAAAATTTAATTTATAAATATATTAAAAAAATATATCTATTCTAAGTTTCTGCTAGTACTAGCTAGCTAGTAAACAAGTGTAAAACTAACGTTTGATAGTAATTGTAACACAGCCTTGATTAATTAATCTTATATCGGTCGACGGTCGTGGACTAGTACTTAAGTGATCTTAGCTAGGTTTTATATACATTTAGAGCCGTAAGAACTATGCAGTTAAGCATGCTAATGTCAGAATAGGTGACATCTCCGTAAGAATTATGTGGTCGTAAAATATAAATATGGACAAAGTAAATGATATTGTTAAATTGATAGATGAGATCGATGTTTAGTGATTGGTCATCAGTACAAATCATTTATGCTGTCGATGACATAAATATTATGCACTTTTTTAATTGCTCGTAAAAAGTACATGATCCATACTTCTTATGAAAAGGTCAAAGTCTATGATATTTTTATCGATTGTGACCTGGTTGGACCATTTTGTTTAGAAGCGATATGATTATTTATTTTAATTTGTTAAAGTACCTTTTCGTGTTCAAGTGGGGAAAAAAGTCATCAAGTAATATCAAACCATTTTAGAATTTATAAAACCAATTAATTAATTAATAAATTCTTCTAACAGACAGACTTATAATAAAGTAATTAACAAAAGTTAAAATGTTTGTAAACGTTATCAACTGTTTTCAAGATGGTTGTACTTTGTAGTAGAACCATACCATCACTTTGTAAAATTGAACTATTATCAAGTTATTCTCGACGATTTAATTATTACTCTATTAGTAAATTATAAAAGAATAATCACTCAATACAGCAGCCGACGATTTCGTTTTAATGTATTGGTTAAGTGATGAAGTAAAAAGTTGAAAATAGAGTAATTAGAAAACGTACTAAAGTAAAAATATAGTGTTGACTCAATTTGTGGTTTAAATTTTTGTGTAAAATTAATTAGCGTTGGTTACGGAATTAATATTAGATAATGGTAAGGAACCGATTTTTTATATATATTTTAGAAATTGCAATTTCAAAATTGTTAGGGATTTGTGAAGCTAGCTTGAATCAAGTTGTTGGACATGTTGTGCGATTGAGATCCACGTCGGTAGGATCAATCCCGGCAGGATCACAAGTTGGCTAGAGTTTTGGATTTAGCTTATTGACTGGGTTAGTTATATTCTATACATATAAACTTTATGTATTGCAAACGCTTGTAAAAACTCTTTACTTTGTCCTCGTGAATTAAACCGGTCCCCATGTCGAATATCAGATAAAACCTCGTAAAATTATTGTGTATATATTTTTCATTTATCTTGTTTGCTTGTGTTTCCTTATTCGTTTAGTGTTTACGGATGTAACCGCGTTTACACGCGTGTCGTTTGAGTTGGTTAATTAGTAACAACATGTAGTAGTTTGTTTCCGCTTGCAATTGTTGGAGAAAAATATAATTTATTCTAAAACTCAATTTTAGAAAAACTTTCACATTCCTCGAATCGCGAGTAGAGATATAGATTACAAAATATCTATCATTTGCTTTTATGGCCGATCGACAACTAAGGCAAGTGGAAAAAACGACATTCATAAATTGGGGCCCACCCTATGGGCGTATACATACAATTCTTGTTATGTTGGACGGATCGAGAAAACGACATTTCAGCGACCCCGACACTGTACGTATTTGTACCTATTCAATGAACTATGATCATTTACCTTTACACATACATGCATACGAGATGAGCTTCCACATCATATGGATTTTTTCAAGAGATTTTTACTGAAATAGATAGTTAAACTCAACACTTTTCACTTGTAAGAGATATTCCTTTACAAATCTAGACACCAAATTCGCCTAATAGGAATTACACATTCGGCTTGTGATATGCCACATGGAATCTAAGTTCGCCGATGTCGCACCCCCAAATTTGATGTGCAGCGGAAGTCGGGTCGGGGCGTGACTAACCATGGATCATTACACAAGTTATAACAAACGACCTCTAAATGAGACGTTTAGAATTACATTCCATAAAAATACATTGTTCACCAAAAATACACGTTTGTTCTATCAGCGAGTTCGCGTAAAAGCCTAGAGATCTTAGTACATAACTACCAATACAAAAATAGTAATGCAGAAAATCTCTCTGTTTGTTTGTAAAGCATGCGATTCGAGCTAGGGTTTCCCTGTAGGCCATCCTACTGTGTCTGCGTACCTGAGATTACATACTTAAACGGTCAACATAATGTTGGTGAGTTCATAAGTTTGAAACACTTATCAAAAGTTGGTAATAATCACAAGATTTAATCAGTGTTGCACGAATGCAAAAATAAATGTATACTATTGCCATGAGTCTCACAGTTCGACGCTTAACCTGGTTTGTGCCTCGGGCAGGTGCATAATCCAATACACCCGTAACAGTCAAATATTAATGCGTCTGTGGGTCGGCTAGAGCGACTAGCCCGGACGGGGATGTCAATCCCCGATAGATCTATCCAATAATACTCGCGCTTATACAATTAACGAACTATGATAAAGTGATGACTTTTAGTGGATTAAAGGTCTCATGCAATCCGTATAAGAGTTGTTTCAGTTACTTGTGATTATAAAACAGTGTATGTAATCTCACCCCATAGTATAAAACAGTAAAAGTGGGGCTATGAGACTCACCTGAGTCTTGAAAGCAGTTATATCAAAGAGTGGGTGTTCGTGTCCCAAAGTGCAATCTTCTAGCGCCCTAAACGCGTAAGATTGTATGTAAGTGGTGGGTTAATGTCCACTTATGTATGCAAGTGGAGGGTTAATGTCCACTTATGTATGCAAGTGGAGGGTTAATGTCCACTTGTGCTAGTCGTCCACTCAACTAGCTATGTCCAAAGTTTGTTTCTTGTTTGTGTTTAGAAAACATGTACGGTCCGTTGGTGATATTTTGTGGAAACATAGATTTGATGATATTATGTTACGCATTTTCTACTTTCCAGTTATAGGTAATTGATCAGTGCGACAAGGGGGCGAAGCCCATAAATGACGGGGGTCCGGGGGCAGAGCCCCTGGCAGCGGGGTCCCAGGGGAGGCAACCCCTGGCGGGGTCCAAGGGGCAGAGCCCCTGGCTGGGATCGAGCTGCCAAGTCAGCTTGAAAATTTTTTATTTATGCTTATATTGCTTTAATAAAAACGTATAGATTTTGTGTTTTTAGCGACACTGGGCTAGTGTCGCTAATGTGCGACACTAAGGTATTATGTTTAAACACCATGAAAAAATTAGCTAATAGTTGGAATTGGAAGCTTGTAACTGTAATCGGTATTTACCGGTAGTTGGAGTTTATGTTTAAAGTTAGAAGTTTTAGATTATATTTTTTTAGTGAGGTTCAAACGAGTACATCAACTTTATGTGAGAATTGAGGAAACCAATAAAACGTGTCATGTGTCATAAAACTCACTATCCCCCATGTTTTTAAAAAATAAATATCTCCCAAACGGTAAGTCGAAAAATCATAAAAATTGCACCATAAAAATCGGCATTTCGACGACTTTTTTTCGTTTTCGTTGGATTTTGTAAACAACTATCACGTGTGTTATCAGCAGGTAACACATATGTTACCAACGAGTACCACGTGTGTTACTAATACTGTACAATCATAAAAAAATCGTCGAAAATATATCATGTGAGATGTCTAATCGAAGAGAAAAAAAATGATGATTTTTATGGTGAAATTTTTATAATTTTTCAACGAGCCATTATTGAGATATTTAATTTTTTTTTAAAACGTGGGGGAAAGTGGGTTTTGTGACACGTGACACATTCCTATTGGTTTCTTTATTCTCACAAAAATTTAGATTCTCATTTGAACCTCACTCTATATTTTTTTTATAAGTGTTTGACAACTAACTAGAGTTGAAGTTTAATAATGTACTAGATTAAGACCCGCATGATTCGCGGATTTTAACGGTAAATTTATTGAAATTGCATTTTAAGTTAACACGGATAAAATATAAAATTTGTTGGATGTCTACTACAAAATTATAAGTCGAACTTGAAAAGGCCCAATCAGAATTGAGTAGGCACTATAAAATATATTTTTCATAGTAGCCATCCAACATCTGGAAGAGCTAATCATGGTGGCGAGCAACCCAGAGTGTGCTAAGAGCATGTAGCCGAGAAAAGTAGTTATGTATTGCAAAGAAGGCATGTGCAGATTGTGTAGTTTGAAGTATTGCAAGGATCTGCTGCATTGATTTTTCACGCAAGTTATAAGTCTGAGATGTGACAACGTTGGTAAGTACAAATGTATAGGGCCATAATGACAAATAAAAATGACTATGAAATTTTGCTAGGTTAAACATTACCATTTTATTGCGAGAGAAGTGTTACTAAACCGAAGATATATCCATTGAAATGTAATTTTAGGTGAATTATGTTAAGCATTAGGGATTGTTGGTGATTTGTTCATGTTTAATTACATTAACGTATATTAATAGTTGTGATGTTGTTTACCTGACCTGAAAAATGTTCAAGTAAACCAAACTTTCCTATGGCCATAGACATTTTACCCATGTAATTGCCAATAGCAGATGAGTTAGTTTGTACGACTGTTGCTTCATTCTTCAAAGTTTCAAACAAAGATTGTTGCATTGCATATAGTTGTTGAGATATCGCTTCTTCAGTCTGTAGTATTGTGTGATTTAAATTGTTGAGATGTTTCAATTGTTTTGCCGTCAACGTGTCCAACTGAGATACAATAACTTGAATTGACATTAAATTGCTACATTACATCTGATCATTGCGTAACGTGTTAAACAATTGTAATTAACTGTATATACTGATTCGGATAATAGATCACAATATATGCACCAACATAATTTGGGTAGTTAAATTATCTCAATCTTTGCTTCTTAGAATTACTTTGATTAGTTCAAATGAGCGAAAACCATCAATCCACTGCAAACATCGTTCCATAGATGAGGTCCACATTCCATAAACGATATGAAAATAGCAGCGTCAGATGCAGTTCTATTTATCCTACTAATGTCATTGAAATGTAATGCACCGTTTTTCACAATGTTACGTAGAACGGCGTCTGTAATATATGATTTAACTGCACTTTTTATTTTGCTAATGTCGCACCCCCAAGACACGTGGCAGCGGAATGTAGGGTGTTGCGTTGGGGGTGCCGACCAAATCAAATATCACAACACAAGAATTACAACAAACGACCTCTATTTGAGACGTTTCAAAAATTATTACATTTCGTAGTTACAATGTTTACATATGTTTTGCCAAAAGTAGAGTACGCATCTAGTACAAGATTACAACATGTCATAATGTAAGCTAATCTCTGTTGTTTGTGAAAAATATGCGACTCGAGCTATCTCCCTCCAAAAGCAAACCTATTGCGGTTGGTCTCCTGAGAAATACATACTAGAAGTTCAACATAAAGTTGGTGAGTTCATAGGTTTGTAAACAGTTAATATAACATCGTATGGAACACAAGATTTTCATTTATATCATTCAACAATGATAGGTAATGTATTGCAAAAAGCAAGAATATGGTATATTGTTGCCATGAGATCATAGTTCGAGCTTAACTGTGGTGTCGGGTCACAATCAAGTGCCACGATCGGGGTGCCTCCCAGCGAGTGCCTAATCCAACACTCGGAAGAACAAATGATAATGCGTCCGTTTGACCAGTTAGCGCGACTAACCCGGACGGGGGGAGTCAATCCCAAATAGTATTATTCATTAACATTCACGCTATAACGATACTAACAAACTATGATGTGGGGGACTTTCAGGATTAGTAAAATAACTCATGCAACCAATATATCGAGTTTAGTACTTGTGTTCACATGAAAATAGCGGTATAAAAGCAGTTGTATATATTCTCACCCCAGTTAGAAAACAGTAAAAAAGGGCTATGAAACTCACCTGATATCAGCAAGCAAGTAGGAAACAGTAAGCAAAACGTGTTTTCCAAATGCAACCTTCTAACGTCCTAAACGTATAAGGTTGTGTAAGTAGATGTCTCAAAAGACCATCTATAGTGATTGTATAAGTGGGGGTTAATGACCACTTAAGCCAATCATGTAGGTGGAGGGTTAATGTCCACCTAAATAAATCGTGTATGTGGAGGGTTAATGTCCACCTAAATAAATCGTGTAGGTGGAAGGTTAATGTCCACCTAAGCTAGTTCACTCAATTAGAAATGTCCAATTGTTCAGTTGGTGATATTTTGTGGAAACATAGATTTGATGATATTATGTTACGCATTTTCTACTTTCCAGTTATAGGTAATTGATCAGTGCGACAAGGGGGCGAAGCCCATAAATGACGGGGGTCCGAGGGCAGAGCCCCTGGCAGCGGGGTCCTAGGGGAGGCAACCCCTGGCGGGGTCCAAGGGGCAGAGCCTCTGGCTGGGATCGAGCTGCCAGGTCAGCTTGAAAATTTTTTATTTATGCTTATATTGCTTTAAAAAAAACGTATAGATTTTGTGTTTTTAGCGACACTGGGCTAGTGTCGCTATTGTGCGACACTAAGGTATTATGCGACACAAAAGCTTGTGTCGCTAATGTGACGATTCGGGAGTTATGGCGACACAAAGGCTTGTGTCGCTAATGTGACGATTCAGGTGTATGGCGACACAAAGGCTTGTGTCGCAGACTACTCGGCTTCTGCGACACAGAGGCCTGTAACAGGTCAGTTTTGTTAATTTTATTTCGTGTTCCAAATTTCAGAATAAAAATTCAAGAAAAATCTATGTTGTTCCTTAGTATGTTAGTTCCTTAGAATAATTTTTCCAGAATTTTTGGGTATCTCTAAGTATTTTTAAAAATTACGTTTGTTCCCTGAGGTCAGAAAAGTACCAATCCGGATACATGCAACAAGATCGGATTTCTGGGCAAAATTTGCACATTTTTAGAAAACGTTATACAAACGAAATTTGTACCTAACAAAATTTATGAACTTTTGGTGCTGGTTTCAAGTCATTTGAAGGTGTATATCTCGAGTTATGATTAAAACAAGAAAGGTGAAATTTTTGAGTTTTTGGACAACCCGTATACATGTTTTTGTAAAAATCATTTCGTGTATCAAACGAACTCCAAAAATTGTGAAATCACTTGGAAATGAAAGCTAACTTCTTAAACTTAATTTTTGCCTTTTGAATCGTCCGTTTTGGTCAAGTTTTGAGGGAGAAACTGCCTCTCCAAGTCGGGTCATTTTTCTGGTCAGCTTGCATGTGACGTTTTTGAATATTTTAAGCCATGAAAAACGTTTTTGAGTTATGTATTGGACATTTCCTTGTTAAGTGAACATTATAACATGTTTATAGAGGTGTTACAAGTGTTTTAGAAGAGTTTTGATGTTCTTACAATGTTTGTACAATCGAGGAGGAGGAGAAGAAGCTAGTGTGCTCGTTTTCTCGTGTTTTTCTTGATTTTCCGGGTTGCGGCCGATGGTGGCCGAATGGTGGTGTTGTGGTGGTGATTGGCGGCTGTGGTGGTGGTTGGTGACAGCCTTGGGTCGTTTTTGAGAGAAAGGGGGGAGAGTGTTTTGTGTTTGTGTGTGAAAATTAGTGAAAATGGAAGGAAAAAGGATGAGTTTACTCATTTATATAGGAGTGGGCCTTGGGCCAAAGGGTTGGGCTGGTTTTTGGGCCGGATTGGGCTCGGTTGGGGTGGCCCAATTTGAGTCTTTGGCTTGTACATTTGTTTTCTCAAGCCCGTGTCGCGTTATTTGATCGGTTAAAACGTTTTTCTCGCGCGTTATAATTAAATCGTTAACGTTTAACTTTTGTGTTTTATTTTTGATACGAAATCACTATTTTAATTTAACCACTATCTTTAAAATACTTTATTGAACATTCTCAAAATATTTGTCGGTCTCGTTCGGGTGTCGGGCGCGATTCGCGCGTTTTCGTTGCGTTTGTTACGTTTTAAGCAAAACGTCTAGGTTTTTCGTATATTATTATTTAATAATAATAATATAGGGTAAATAATTACTATTTAATTTATAAAATAGGTTTACATTATTTATGAAAATTTTTCACCAACGCCGTATATTGTGTCGGATTCCGTCCGATCGTTTTGCGCAATTATAGATAAACACATAATCACGTAAGTGTGTATTCAAATATACAGGTAATTACATATATTTAGCCTAATACAAACTAAATACAAGTAATTAGGGTTTTTAGTTAGGTTTAACAATTAACCTAAAGTGTCGGATGTCACAGCTAATATGTTTAACATGTTCTTCTAACCAGCGTGAATATTCTACTACAAACCTCAAGTAACCTAAAATTGTTATGCAAAAGATTATTTAGTAAGATATTAATTTGGAATTTTACATAACAAATACACACAAAAAAAAATAATAATAATAAGAAACCAACTTTTCAAATTGTAGAGATCTTTTTTCAAAAGACATAATGCATTTTAACTACATCACGTGAAGAATATACGAAAGAAAACATTGACTTCGCATAAAATGTATTTTATAAGTAAAAATGAGTTTAGTGTTTGAGAATGCATTTAACTTGAGCTCGATGCCAATTGTGTTTTAATGCACACAATAAACATCATGTACAAGTTAGATGCATGTCCAGTCACTGACCCAAAAAAAATTGAAATAAACACCACCGTATATATGCAAAAATACCATATACATGTATTTGTATTTGGCTGAGAGGTATCATTTGGGATTGATATTCAAACACCCTAATCAAATGTATTATTGAACGGTTAAAGCTATAAGAATCAATAACAGACATTGATTAACATAACGGTTAATTCTTCAGATCATGGGTATATAAATGTTTACATGTTTTCGAGCTGCATTATTGACAGCCTGCTCTAGTTGTGAAAACTTAGCGCTTCTTTTTTCTAACTGTTGCACATGTGCCTATACAAAATTATCAAGTTTTTAGCTTGCTATCAAAGTCTACTTTCACCAAAAAATTATACGAGTATGCACAAAATGTTGGTAAACGTCAATTGGTAGATTCTATGAAATATGAAAATCATTAACATACCTTTATCCTCGTACGACTATTTATAGCAGATTCATAATTCTGAAAAAGTTGTCGTAATTTCTACAATAAAAATGTACCAATTCACATGTGACAAGAAATGCAGTTAGTCGGTATATGGTGTGTAAGGTATTACCTTCTATTTTTGTGAGATGATTCCATACTGGTCTACAAGTAAATACGAAAGATGTATACAATAATATCAAATTGTAAAATAAATAGCAATAATGTATAAAATACATTTAATAAAAGACATGAGTGCTTAAGAGTTATACACGTGTAGACTATCTTACTATGTTTTACTATTTTAATATATGTAAAATGATAATGACAATAATATAAACAAAAAATATATGTGAATAAAACAAATAAAATCATTGTTGCGATTAAGTTTTAATAAAGTCCATATACATATTTGCGATATGACTTTAGCTATATATAAGAAACATAACATGTATTTAGCTATATAATACAGGGGGTTAATGCGATAAAATTAGAAATGATAAAGGACATGTAGGAACATTTCATTAAGGGTAGATTAGTCTTTCATTAAAAAGGTTAAAGACATAAGATGTCATTAAAAGAATTAATGGTGAGATTAATTAAGTTGCTATTTCATCTGATGGTCCACTCTAATTCAAAGTTTTTCCTTTAAGGAATAAATAACATAAATAATAACATAAAAGGACATAAAAGAAAAAGGGTAAACTGCAATTTTTGTCCTCGTGCTCTTGTTATCTTGCCGATTTTATCCTTCTACTTTTTTTCTCGCACTTTTTGTCCCTGTGGTTTTGGTTTTCGCAACTTTTGTCCTTTTTCCGTTAAAGTTAACAGATTGCCCGTTAAGTGATGGGCTATCACCAAAATGCCCTTCTTCCTCCTGCATCACACCTAACCCAACATTTTAAATCTTATTTCTCTTTTCACATTTTTCCATCCATTTTCTCAGAAATCATCACCAACACCACCTATGTAAATCTGACCGGAAGCGAGACCACCACCACCGTCATTTTACAACACCACGCGATCCTTAACCCGCTGGATCTGACTGGAATCGATGGATTTGACCGCCATCTTCTCCGACGCATAAACCTCAGTGTGACTCTCTCTCTCTTCGTCTACCCCTATTCGTTGCTCTAACCGCCATTACTCAGCCGCCGCCACCACCGTCTTACTGAACTATCGCGATTCAAAACCCTAGATCGAGATCTTGCGACGGCAATTGACGAAAACTAATCGGGCTTCTGTTACGGCTTCAAAACAATAGCTTCAGATTTTTACCAGATCTAGTGGTTAGACACCATCACCATCACCGCCGTCGCAAGTCTCCTTCGTCCCACCCTCGTTTCAGCATCGTAGATCCAGTAACCGTCTACGAGTGGCTTTTATTTTGGTTTGTTGAAAATCATCGGGGTTGGTGGGTGTTAACCACTAGATTGTGTGATTTTAATGTACGTAACAAGTTTAAGTGAAATTAAAGAAAAATAATGGAGGAATGTATCTATTTGTATGTTTGTTCCTGTTTATAGAGCATCTAAATCATTTTGTTTGTGTTTTGATTAGTTTGATTGTGTTGATTTTGATTTTAATTTCTATGTGTGTAAAAATTGAAGAGATGAAATGTACACATCTGTGAAAATGAAATTAGGGTTAGAGTTTAGAAATAAGTAAGGGGTATCAGGTTTGGAGAAAAGGATGAAGGGTATTTTGGTCGTTTTAAATAACTTAACAGAGATTTTTAACGAAATATCAAAACTACAGGGACAAAAAATGCGAGAAAAAAAGTATAAGGACAAAATCGGTTAAACGACAAGAACACCGGGACAAAAATTGCAGTTTACCCAAAGAAAAATTAAAACATTTAAACAAAGGCTATTTATGTAAATACAATTTCATCAACTCTAAAAGTTAAGATTGAAGCAACTGAAACTATTACGCTTTAATTACAATAATAAATAATTTTATTATTAATTATAACTATCAAACTAAACCTGCAAAAAATAGCAATAGCATAGGGACCAAACTCATAATTTAATCATGCCTACAAAGTCGGAATAATCTAACGGCCCAGATTTCTGCCACGTTGGCAATCCGCATCAATTTAAAATTTCATTCATTTTTTCAAAATTTCATTTTAAATGTTTCCTCTTCGAATATTTGCGCCTTCCGTTTGGCGCTAAAATTACTGAAAAATTCCCCTCTTCTTAAACCCTATATTTCCCCCAATATTTTCCATAATCGATCTCGTACAAAATCACGCAAATACACACACAGATCTCCTTCAAGCTTTCATCAATGGCGCGCATAGGTACTGCTGCTTCAAAATCAGTTAACGCAAATCGATCTAGAAAGAGAGTCGAAGCAGAGACAAGTTCGAATTCGCTCAAACGAGCCAAAAATGGCAGCGCATTTACTCGATGGTATAGTTATAATAACTTTGCATTCATCAATTGTGTTTCTAATTGTTTCTTTTGTATAGATCAATTTCGTATGCTTATTTTATGTATTTGGTCTTTTTTATTTTTTTATTGTATTTTTAAAATTGAAGTTTTCAAATCGATTTTTGATTGAAACAATGAAACCGGTTAATCTGTTTGATATTTGAAGTTAATTTGATGAATTTGTATCTTTTGTTTACAGTGAATCGTGTAATAAAGATGTAGCCGTGGCATTGATTAGCATGCATGATTGCGGCCTTGATGCCAAAATTAAGATGAATTTAGGTATTGAATTGTGTTTATTGAGAAATACTTCAATTAAATAATAATCTATCAATTTTTTGTTATAAATGTACACGTATTCATAATCTCTATTTGTTTATTGCAGAGACTATAGCTGTTGAGACACCTAATGAATCAGTTGCCAAAAAGCCCGCAGAGAAGTAGTATTTTCATTTATTTATCAATTTTATTTTTGGATTGTGTTTTTATTAATTTATTTGTAATTATTGGATACTGTTCAGAAAGAAGGTAGTAAAAGATAAAGAACAACCTGCAAAGAAAGTGAAGAAAGAAAGAGGTCCAAGCAAGCCTAAAAGGCCACAAACTGCCTTCTTTTTGTTCATGTACTGCCATAACTCAACAGCTATTTATAAAAATATATATTTTTTAATCATATGTACATTTTACTGATTCTGAA
Source organism: Gnaphalium uliginosum (assembly GCA_963930675.1). Lineage (NCBI taxonomy): Eukaryota > Viridiplantae > Streptophyta > Magnoliopsida > Asterales > Asteraceae > Gnaphalium > Gnaphalium uliginosum. The sequence goes on from OZ005685.1 coordinate 36,641,559, forward strand.
AATTTTATTGTTGTGGTGTAGGAACGATTTTAGGAAAACATACAAGGAAGCACATCCTGATAACAAAAAAGTTTCCATGGTAATCTTTGAATGTAAAAGTTGAATTAGTTATAGATCATTGGATTTGGCCTTCATTGGTGACACTTTGTTTTTAAATTCCTTTTTAGGTTGCAAAAGAAGGTGGTGAGAAATGGAAGTCAATGACAGAAGAAGTGAGTTGCAGAATTATGCTATTTTGTTTCTTGTCTAATTGGTTATATATTGTGTATATTTACACCTGTTGATGTAATATTTCAGGAAAAGAAGACTTACACTGAGAAGGCTGCTGAACTTAAAGAGAAGTACCAAAAGGCTTTGGAGAACCCAAATGATACTGAAAATGATAACAATAAAGCTGTAAGTATTGGTTGGTTTGGTGTATGATTAATGTGTTATGATCACAAAAGACTGAAATGAAATGTATTGCAGGAAGGTGAATCAGATGATGAAGATAGTTCTCCAGAAAAGGTGGAAGTTGTACCTGTTGATGATGGTGAAGGTTCACCGGAGAAAGTGGAAGAGGTGGCTGATGATGAATAGATTAGATTTTGATTCGTTAATAGTTTATGTTAATGGTTTATGATGTGGTTTTAGAAAATAGCATGCAAAACAGTATGTGCTGGTTTTAGTTTTGTGTAGAAAGCAACCCTTTTTTCCTTCATCTTTGTAGCTGTTGGTCAAAACTTCATTTGTTTTGGTCAAACTAGAATCTAATACATGGTTTTTGATTACTTACATCTTTTATGTATTTGTTTAAGCCAAATTAGAGCAACTTGTTTCTCCACTTCCCAGATTACCAAAGAAACATGTACAACCCCTCGAACAATTTTTGCTAAAGCAACTTTAAATTAGAAGAGATGGTTCCTGAAATCAGACTCTAACAGAAAATTCTACTGAACACCAACGTGGCACTTTGCATTAAATGGGCACACGTCTGCTGCCTCAATGCCTCTCCTAACCAGATTTGACTGTTTAGGATGTCAGTCATGTGAGACACGCCAAAGAAAAATCATTTATTTTTCACTTCAGTCACTCGAGTTCTATTTGAGTTTGCATTGTACCCTTGAGAGAGCAAGGAAACAGTGATCACGGATCAATAAGTTGTGATAAATGCTTAACAACGAAGATCCCCTTTGGGTCAAGGGCCGATTATAGGAAACCTGTTCGAAGAGAAGGTTAAAGTAATAAGATCAGACGCTGAAGAACCTCTAGGGTGAGCCCTTCAAGAACAGTGGCCACTTTAACCATCATTCAAGTAAATCCATTTCTTACAAACCTTGCAATCTTTATTCATTTCAAATTTTCAAGTGCAAAGAGACGTGGAACTTGAGTGCCATCGGAAATCGGAATTATGCCTATAAGAGGACTTTGTGGAAGGGGCACCATACTGATAATTTGGAACTTGACCACCCTCGTGCCCAAGAAATTTGGATTCATTGCTTTAATGTTCCCGATTTCCAAAACCATCCAATTCTTTACTTACCAGTGCATTTTTCCACTTGCCACGAGTCATGCTTTTTTCGCCTTTATAAAAACCCCAAATAAGAGGCTTCTAGGTTTTTCTAGTGTTTCTAACACCAAATATGGTGCCCGAAATTGGACAGGTTATAGGATTCACAAGTCACAAGTACCACCTGTATCGCCAAATAAGTGAATTCCAATTCACCATGTCAACGATTGATGGACAAAGCTACACATGCAACATCTTGTAAACTGACAGGCATGCCAAAATACCACTTTTAGAAAAATTTACATTTAGGCCAGAGGCTTTTTGAACACAACAGACAATTTTCACCGTATTTTGTATTTTGTACTTTAACATTAGACTCCAGTCATCACCAATGAACAATTCTTCATCCTTGTATTGTAAAAAGGAAATACTTTGACCACTTGTAAGAGCCACCATTACAAACACAGATGAAAGTGATAAATTTATCACCAAAGCGTAGCAGATGATCAGCGATTTCATAATTTCTAAAATAAAAGGAAAAAAGAAAACTAAATTCTTTCCAAAATCCACTTAAAAAAACACATTTAAGCCATTTTTTCTTAGCAAAAGTCACTGTTATGAGAACAATATTTAATAGACACAAGACAAAGTTCAGCCATCAAAATTATTCGGATAGTTGTGATCGATAAAAAGCACACAATTACCTTTGTACTAAATATAGTGATGGACAGAATAGCCCCTAAATGCCTAAAGCTATAGCTTACGTTTGCTAACTATTATATAAATGAAAAACTGTGTTCAAAAAGTTGATAAATACAACCTCTAATTCAGAAATGCCATTCAGGAATGCATTAAAATGCAAGCCTCTTAAATTTTTGATGCAGTCATCTTCACCAGCTTATCGTAAAGAATGCGATCATCCCTCCCAGTGTTGCTCTCCAATAGTGCACTTTGAACAAGTTCCTGAATCCAGGAAAGAACCATATGTCAAGACAAGACCCGTGGCCGTGGATTTATTTGAAAAACCATAGCAACGTTGAGGTGGGTCAAAATTTCCAGCTCGAGAAAAACAAGTGTAAACGAACTATGTATCACCTTGACATCTCTGTGAGACATGAACTTCCCCAATGCATGCAAGATCAACCTTAAATCTTCAACCTGCAAACGCAGATGGAACCAATTGTATTTTAATAATCATTTCTATCATGTGGAGAAATGGTAATGTCATTATTAATTTATCATCTTACCCTGATGTAACCCACTCGATTTCGGTCAAAAAACCTGAAAGCCTGTTACAACGAGGAAGTGATATATCAAAATCATAATTACCTAGATAACGAAAGTAAAAAAGAATATTTCAATAGAATAGTCAATTTAAAAACATGCCTGCAGAAGTTCCTTATCAATGCTAGGTGGAGTTTCTTTCTTCTTTTCCTCCACCTTTGAGGTTTCCTTTTTCTCAGCCTCTGATTTGGTGTCCAGATTGACAGTTACCTTTGGGTTCTCTTCTTGTTCGGCTTTTATTTTGTCATCCACCTTTTCAGACTTCACATCCAAGTCAACTTTCTCAACCTCAGCCTTCTCCTGTAAACAAACCATAATATATAACATGTGACCAAAGAGACCACTGTTTATGTTTAGAACAGTAAAAAGCCATAACTTGCCTCATCTTCTGTATCTTTGTTGCTGGTTGCATCTGCCATGCTTTCATCTTCTTCTGGATCTTCTTCAGAATCCTCCTCTGGATCCTCTTCAGGATCTTCCTCTTCTTCTGATCCATCTTCTAGCTTCGTGTTTTCCACATCATCAATAATCATATATTCTTCCTTGACAAGAGTTTTTTCATCCACTGCGCCACCTTCCAATGTTTCAGTTTTAACTGACTTGCTTTCCAGTGAAACATCTTCAATTTTCAAGCGCTTAGGGGATGATTTTTTAGCAGATGATGTTTTCTCCTTTTCCTTCTTGACAGAAATTTCTTCCCTCGGTCTCTTTTTTTGGTTTCTTCTAGCCACAAACTTGATCCGCAATTTCTAAGATATAGGAGATGGAATTAAAGAGATAAGAAAGAAGGGATCAAAGAAGCACTAACAGAATAAACAAAGCGAAATTACACATGATATCTTTAACAACTACCAACCTGGAGAAATGCTAAAATCCGAGAACCCATTTGATATTGAAGCATTTCATAAAAGGTTTCAGCAAATAATGATAGCTGCCAAAAAGAAAAACTTCAGAATTTGATGCATGTAGTCAGAATAAGGTTATTAAGAAGTGACATACCTCGAATGTTGACTCTTCAATATCTTTATCAGTATAATCCAAGAGAGAGTCAAGCGAAAGTGATAATGACCGCAGCTGTTTCAAAGAATGTTGCAATTATCTGATGTATGAACATATGGAACATTGTATAATCGGATCAAATTAACATTAGGTAATATGTATGCAACACAAAATAATATTTGTTAGAAACACCTACATTTGAATTTGCGTCCCCTTTCGTTTGAAGGAACAGCCCTGGATGCTTTGGTGGCTCTTCAACCTTTTTCTTATCTTTAACCTCTTTAACCCTTGATTTAGCTTTACCAACCTTGTCCTTTTTCTCTTTCCCATCCTTCAACTTCTCATTCTTGTCAGAACCAGAATCCACTTTAGCTTTCTTCTCTTCCTTCACTTGGCTATTCTCACTTTTATTCCCAATTTCATTTGCGGCACCCACATCCTTTGGCTGCTCAGGGACACGACTTTGTGGGACCACCTCGGAGACCGATTCATTGTTCTCTGATTTGATTTCACTTTCTCGATTTTCCTTGGCCACTTTATCATTATTATTGGTATCTTTAGAAACTGCCTTTCTCTTAGCCGCCCTTTTAATTATTTTCTTCTTTACCGGAGTTGCACTTGCACTAACCACATCTACATTTTTTGGCTGATCCTCAGAACAGTCAGTTTCTTTAACTTCAACTTGTGTACTTTCATCTTCTTTCTTATTCGTTTTCACGCCCGGCGCCTTTTTGATAACTTTCTTTTTTACAGGAGTCTTACAATTTGAAGGTTTAGCAGATGGCTCAGCATCTTTACCAGTAACCTCTGTGCTTGCAGCAATCTTATCCACATTTTCTGAATCCAATGTAGCATTTAATTTGGGCACATTTCCAGGTTCATCTTTCTCAGTAACAACCTTCTTTTTGATAACTTTTCTTATAATCTTTTTCTTTCCACTACCAGGAGTCTGAACACCAGCATTGTTAGTTTGACTCCTTTTTCCCGAATTATTTCCTTCATCAACTTTCTCGACCTCCTCTTTCTTCTCAATTACGGTTTTGTCGCCCTCTTTTCCAGCTTCCTTTGCTTTAGTAGCTTTAGTGCCAACACTTCCTTTCCCATTAACTTTTGATGCCGACCCAGCCTCTTTATTTTTTTCTGGTTTTTCAACCTTTTTCAAATCTTTCGTCTTCTCAGACTCCTTATCTGCTTAGAAGCAACAAATACACATGTACGACAGAATTACATTAATAATCATAGGCAAAAATGAGAGCCTCCAAGTGGGTTGTCATTTGAATATTACCTTTCGGACCTTCCTTCTTTTCACGCAATTTCTACAAAAAGGTTGAAAAAAACGTTAGTATCAGAAAGCTTCTAGGATTTATTCAAATATGTTATGACAAATTATTTGATATGTAATCTTATCGCACCAATCTCTTTGATACATATTTTTATTTTATCTTTTTAGAGGTAAAGTAGGAAGCAACATACCTCTCTTTTAAGAGTATTTAGACGTTCTCTCTCAGCAATAGCTTTCTTATGGGCAAGCCATTGATCTCTCCATTCATCTATTGAAGGTAAGCAATCCGATAAATCGGGAATATAGAGTACAGTAACTTCCTTATGACTAAAACGTCCATCTTTCCCAACTCTGTCATAGTGAATCTGCAATTTTGAATACAATTAATTTAATTATAGAAAAAACATAATAAAAGGAATTAATTTTAAAATTGAGTAGGAAAGAAACAGGAATTACCTCAAGAAATGGATTCCAATTTCGGCAGTTCTTCAGGTCAAGCCCTGTCAGCTCCTTAGCATTCCTAGATATACATAAATTAATAATAATAAGAATATAACAGAGGATATATAAAGACAACAGATCATACAAGAACCAACCTCAAGACAGTTTGTACTAGAGCAGATCTATCTACGGAAGGATCATTGCCATCAACAGTGTCCCGTGAACCTCCAATTGCCATAAACGAGCTCCCATCCTTCAGAAAAGCAAACCTAAGCATATTGCAAAGATGGGGAATGCGATCCTCATACTTTCTTTCAGATGATAGCTCCTCCCACGCATTATGGCTAAGACCACTCATGAATAACATCTGAACAAAACAAGCAAAATAGAACAAATATGAACCAAATAACCACACTTATAAGGAACTTTCAATAAAGATGCTGAATTGAAATCCTATTGGCAGAAAGCAGCCAACGGCGAGTAGATTCCGGGTTGGCAAATCACTCAAATGTTCTTGAAAGTAATCACTTACACTTGAAGCACCAGACAGTGTTAGCGACTCTTTTGAGTATGGGTTATATAGCAAATATAACGGCCACATGAAGATCTCAAAACACTAATTTATTCTAATAATTTATTATCGGTTCCTATTCATCTATCAAAGTTCAATTCTCAGGATTTGTTTTGGATTAGTCAAGTTTTTACCATCATTGTCCAAAGACACAAGCATACCGCGCACTAAAATATAAACTCAAATCTTAAATTGCTAGGTCGTATATATCTACCTTTGCGTTCCACCGAGTAGTTCCACTTCCCATCTTTGAATGTTCATCAGCCATTATCTTGGTGGATCTCGACTCATGCTCAGTTGGTATTTCCTCTTGCACAAAATCATGTTCAAAACTGACCAACAACGTCAAATTTATTATACATTTGTTCCCCAAATTTTTGTTCTTGGGAGGGTGACTGATAACATAAATTAAAGATAGTACACCCTACATCATATAATACAGAGATCAATAACACAGACAAGAGCTTCAGTTCCTAAGGTGATCCTATTATAGAGCCAGTATTATTTGTTTTTCCACCTAAAGGAAATGAAATAGTGAGATATAATTTGAAGATACTAAATCACATTGATTTACTCCATTTTAATCTTCCCCTAATCTAAACCAGAAAGCAATATGGATGTTGGTCATCTAGCATCGAAAGAATACTGATGTTGGTTGCTGTTGATATAAACCATGTGGTTCAGTACCTAAATTATGTAAACCTTTATCTTACAAAATAAGAGTAAAAGCAGCTTAATCAGAATATAGAACCACATAGCAAAATTTGGTTATGCATACAAATAGATAAGCTAATCACTCAGACTGCAAAAGACAAATATCCGATCAAAAGATACCCTTGCTTCTATGCTGCTTTTCAGCAATTATGCATATCAACAACAGCTAGCTTTCTTAAATCCCACATGTTCTGCAGAAGCAATATATATGAAGTAAACAAAGCGAAATAAGAGAAACCATACCTGATAGGGGTCTTGAAAGGAAGGTTAAGGTCTTCCCTTGACCAATTTACAATCACCTAAAACGATTTATCACTCAAGTCTTTGTCAATGAAGAAGAATGGAAAAGATGCTAATTCGTATTTATATTTTATAGATACACAATGTACCTTAGAACACTCGGGGGAAACAAACAGCCTAGGATACCGTTTATCCATGGACAGATAATCCCTCTCAATGTCCACCAAGTTGGATGAATAAACCTGCAAAATACACTACTTAAACTGAAAATGTGTAACAAGAATCATATGTTCAAGTGTTATGAACAAATAAACACATTAAGGGATTAGCCACAAATACATAAAAGAACTCAATCCGTTTCATCTTTAGAGCTCAAGTCTTTATCTTTTGAAGAGAATGAATCCGAAAATGAAATACATAAAGAGTTCTACAACCATCTTAATCAAGTGACCAATAGCCAGCTTCGATCACCTAAAAAACCATCAATGGAGATTGCCACAAGGGTTCAACAAATGTGCAACAGAAGGCGAGTAGAGAGTAGGTGTTCGGATTGAGGGTTTGACAATGAGATAATGAGAATGCAATGACAGAATTTGTTTGGTTTGAGTTTATGAATCATAAACTCTAAATTTGGGATTCTCCATACCTGCTATAGAGTGGGTTTAAAAGCAATCATTCTCATGACAGATGCTAAATCAAGTATGCCAGGAACTTGATCATACATTCATACTTTAGAGAGAGAAGAAGACCATGGAAGCGAGGACACATGGCAAACAGATATGGAGATCTGATAGTCAACAAAAGAAATCTGAATATCAAAATATAGAACCTTCCACCAACCACCCCGGCGCCTCCAAAAAGTTAAGGCATGTCCTCCCAAAGAAAGAGGTATATTGAACAAGAAAAGCTCATATGTGGCTTTTTACCTTGCAGTCATATTCTCTTCGTTTTTCTTTAACGGGTGAATGACGCCTTCAGCATGACAGAACACCAAGTTAGTTAAAGACTGCATGATACACTAGCAGCTATATAGCAGACACAAAAGTAACCAACAAATGCCACCTATGTGAAGCTTCAACACGTGGTGATTCCAGCCTTGAAGACCTCCCAGCCTTTGTTGACGACGAACGACCTCGGTCCCTAGATATTCTGGGTGGAGTTCGTTCACGTCTATCTCTGTCTTTTTCCCGCCGCTCCAACAGTCTTTCTCGTTCCCTCCTACGCTCCCTTTCTCGTTCACGTTCCCGTTCTCTTTCCCGCTCCCGTTCTCTTTCTCGTTCCAGCTGTCGTTGCCGGTCACGTTCTCGATCCCTTTCACGATCACGTTCTCTTTCTCGTAAAATCTCCCTAAGACGATCTTCCTCTCGGCGTTCGATTTCCCGAACATACTCCATATCATCTTTACGATCATCAAGCCTTGCATAACCAGCACGTGCTAAAATACCACCTGGATAATCCGAGTCAAGGGATGTACCATGAAGACCCTTTCCTGAAGCATAGGCCCTGCCAGGAGGGAGACTAACTCCATAACCCGGATTTGCAGAACCACGAGCATAGATGAGATCTTCCACATCTCTCCGTGGAACCGCCCCCAGAATCGACGGAGCGTGTTGCGCACCACTTATCATTGATAAAGTATGAAGATCAGCATCCATTCTTCCACCATAAGGCAAAAGTTCTTGACCCACATGGCGAACACTAGCTGCTCTTGCTGCCAGATAATCAGCTTGTCTGCCATAAACGTTTTGCCACTTAGGTGTTGCAGTATATTAATGTATAAACGTTTACTGTAAGAGTTCCTCTTGTAAACTTGCTGACATCAGCATTCGGTACATCTATTGCATCTCATTCATTGGTAATCACAATTAATTAGGATTATTAATGGAAACAAAAATGATAAAAGTTAAATAATAAATAACATACAAGAATATATGAAAGAATAAGAAAATAACAGAATAAATTGCCAAAGTAAAGACATGTAGTCATTTCACATAATCACATCTTATGTAGTTTTATACCTAGAACTCCCATCTGCAGATGCAGACTGAAGTGACTGAGCCTGTAGCAATTCTTGACGCAGTGCAGAAGCCGCATCTAAACGATCGTAAATATCAGCCTGTCCATAATCGCTACACATTATATGTACAGGCGTTGAACGAATATACAAAGTGTAGATTGGCTAGTGAAAAGACTTGATGTACAATTTAAACAGAAAAAAAATAATAATAACAAGCAAATATTAACGAATCCAGAAACCTGGTGTTGATGACCAAAAGCAATTGAATCAGCAAGCCGGACAGCTGACTCATTTTGCAAATCTCTCCCGGAGTAAGCACTTGGTCGTTCAGCATATAAGAGTCTATCCCCTGATGGATAATCAGTTAACTTATCAGGGTACTTCTTTTCTGATTTCTGGCCATACTTTTGGCTACCAGCAGAGTAGTCCCCAGCTGTGTGTTTTGGCGACTCTTGAATGGTTGAGCCATAACCACTTCGACCATCCAAAACAGATGTTCCAGCTCCTTTAGCACTTGTACTTGAAACCTGCACAATTGACATTAATATTTACAATTTCTGAACTTCAGAACCATAAACAATATTAAAGAGATGCTACTATAAGAATTACACGCAGACTTTTATCAACAGTCAGCAAGAATATAACCTGAATGTAGAAACGTAAATTGCTCATTTATAACGAGTAATTGACAGCTAATCAAAAGTAATAAAATGACCAGCCTGTAATCATCTAGTTTCTTACAATAACATGTGGTTGTTGTCAGCCTCCATTTCTTTCTATTAAGACACTTTTCACGTACTTTGAAATGATCACGTATTTGCCACTACCACTGAAGCACTAACAAGTAGGATGTAATCATAAACATCATTTTGTCAACAATCGACAACAGTTTTTCGAAGTCAAACACAGATGGGTGTACAAAGTTGAAACCAAAACTAAGTGGTAAGTTGTGGGGCAATTATAAAAAAACATATCAATGATAGATTTATGAAACACTTATCATGCAAGGTTAACTAAAGATTAATATCAGTTAAAGGATCGTATAGTTAGACTGACCTGTAGACCACTGTTGAGTGCTGTTGAACCATACACCGAAGTATACTGACCACCATAATGAGCTCCAGCAGATGAATGACCCCCTAACACGGCAGAATGTCGTGAAGCCATGGACAGGGGAGAGGCACCATCAGATCCCAACTTCATCAAAACGACAAAAATGTCAGAAAAAAAAAGAAAAATTAAAAACTCTTAGAAGTTGAGCCATCTATGTTTGCTTAGTGTTATGTACTTAAAAACTTTGCATTGTGTATCGTAATCATAACTATGTTATACAGATTATATTATCTAGATTAGAAAGACAATTAGATGGCTATGTTCATGTTACGAGGTAATATATAACAAAGGCTTTGGCTGGTTTCAAAGTGATTCTTGAAAATTACTTTACTACTTAAAATAGCAAGATGTTATAAAGACAAACTAAATAAATTTTTTGTTTTTGGTTCATATTCAGCATATATCAGATCACTATGAATGTATAATTACATCATAATACAAGTTTAATTAACAGGCTTACATGACCAGAATATGATTGTTGTTTTCCCTGTTGTTGCTGCAGTTGTTGTCCATACGCATTATTCCCTCTGGAAGGGTACATGATATCTCACAGCAATTATTGGTTCACACAAAAACCTATAAAATTTTCACAACAATTCATTAGGAAATTTTTTTACACAAATTGTAACATGATCAATTCAATTTTGACAACGAACATCAGATTTATTACAATATCATTACTTTAATTTCTGATGATGTCATTCATACGGAAAAGCTAGGGTTCGTACGGCAAAGGTTTAGAATTTGAATAGAATCAGAATACAATTTAATCTTCAATTGGAAAAACTAGGGTTTATATTTACCTGTAAAATCGATCACCAGCTTTTGAGTTCACTAAATCGAACAGAATGAAGAAAACAGTTGTATCAGGTGTGTCAAATTGGGCTAGGGTTTGGAATTGTTTTTACTCCGTTAAATCTTAGTGAAACCATCCGCACAATTAGCAAGGAAACCCAGTTAACTAAACCATAGCCAAATTAACATTAACAACTAAAATCAAATAGAGTTAAAAAGAATTAGCAAATTTTGATTAACCGAAATAAGGAGTTCGATTACAGCAATTAATATAATATAATTAATTAATAATTAATAATTGATAATATTACTTATGAAGGATGAAAAAGCTTTTTTACGTTATTTTATGACAAAATTATTTATAAGGATTATACTTTAGTGAATGCAGTTAAATTTATAGGTATAAAATATAGCGTTATTAAAATGCAGTAGTTGTTATAAATTATAAAAAAGTTGTCTTAAAATGCAATAAAAAAATATTTTCTTCTCCTTCCCCTAAAATGAAACATTCCCCTTGAAAATCCTTCGCATTTATTTATATATAAACTATAACCGAATTAACCATCCGATGGACGGCTATATAGGGTTGGGTTCTGGTAAAAACAAGGAGTTAAAATAAAAACGGTGAAAACGATCTCAATTTTTATTCATAATTTTTTTTAGTTGTGAATTTTAATTTTCTTTGCTTCACATATGTTTTTTTTATTATGAACCCTTACATTTTTTTTATTTTCCAAAAATTTTTCATTGTGAACCTTTATTTTTTTTCTTCATTAAAAGTTAAATTTTTTTTTAACTGTGTAAGCTTAATTTTCAACCTTCACAATTTGTAAATTTTATGCGAAGTAAAAAAAATAAGCTTCACATTTAAAAAATTAAGTGTAAAGCAAAAAAAAAAATCAACTTCACACTTTATAAAATTATGAAGGTCAACTGTTTTCACCGTTTTTATTTTATCTCCACCCCTTTTTATATATATATATATTTTGATCCAAGGGCCACCCCTATATATATATATATATATATATATATATAGTTAAGATATAGTTAAGATTATTATTTTTGTCGATGGATATATCAAAAGTTATCTAAAGTTTTTTCTTATTAAAATGTAAATATAGTGTCCGAGTCAAAATAACTTATAATGGAACAACCTGAAATAATAATCCGCCACCCGATACACAGTGAGAACTTAAGGGAAAACATAGTTTTTTAGTACAATATTACAAAGAAAAGAAATGACTATCGATTTATATCGTTTTTGAGTGAAGAATAGGTACATACATCTTTAAATACATATTTATTTTGTATTTTTTGAATGCTTAAAAAATTTAATGACAACATAATCTAGATACTATATGGTTCTAGTATACATGTAAAATGATTATTTTTATATATTTCGAATTGATGTTTAATGACATTAAAAATACATAAGAAATCAAAACCAGTTAAAATTGGAAAAAAACATGTGATTGTATCATAGCATTTTCTCAATAATTGATCTTTACAACTTTCTCAATCTCATTTTACATAAGTCACAAAATAAATAGTTAATAATTGATAAATTATTTTGGACCAAACAATGAATAGGAGGATGTGAAGTGAAAATAAATTGAAAATAGAGTTTGTAATATATGTAATTAGAAATTTACGATTGATAGTCAATAATCTTTGAATTAGGAATTTATTAACTAAAAAATAAGTGGATTTAAACCTTTTTTCAATTTGACAACTATGATTTATTAAGAGGCTAGGATAATGGCACGTAGGATTTTTGATGAGTTGTCAGAAGAATAAAAGTGTCACGTAAGAAAGAGACTATCATCTATTAGTTATACTAGCATTATACCCGCGCATAGCAGCGATGATGAATAGATAGACAGTTTATGAAAGTCGATTTAAAGTTTAAGTGATATTATTTAACGATCTATTTTCATCTTTATTTACATTTTATAAAAGATAAAAGATAAAAGGTTCAATGGAATGATATGTTAATTTTCTTAAAGAGGATATGCAAAGTTTAAAATGGAAAGTTGTTATAAATATAAATATTATAAATTAGTGATTGGTTGGTAAGATTGAATAGTTAATTAATTTGAAGGGCAATTTGGTATTTAGACATTGTTGAGTACAAGATAAAAACGAAGAGATGATTTATATATATAATTAAGATAGATAGATAACCGAATTAATGTGACCCAATCAACGAATATTATAGTTGTCTAAATTATCTTCCCCTGTATGATTTACCATTATTCTTTACAATTTTACACATTTAAAGATCTGATAAAATTACCTCTACTTATAACCAAATAGACAAAATTACCAAATATATTTATAATATTCAAACTAGATTTTAAATATTAAATGACATATAATATGGTCCAAAAATAAACATTTGTAATTTTAGAAATAACCAAATAAGTTAAATATCTTGCCTACTAAAATTTCACCATTAAAACTTTTAAAATTAATATCTCTGGAACAAAACAATGTATATCCTCACATCATTTTTTGTTAATCACCATCGCTATCAGTCTATTACATTTTTCATCGATACTGTCCCGTCGCATTGTATGTGTCGATGCTAGTTTTTCGTTACATGTTTTTATTATATTTGAGCTCTTAAACATTTCTTAAAGTAATTACCATCAATTAACAATCTCTAGTGTTTTCTTTTAACAGTGGAACATCTAAGAATTCGTACTATAAAGTATGCACTCTATAGTAAAAAAAAAAAAAGTTTGTCCTAGAGTTAATTCGATAAATTACGGGTTATTAGTTCAAGTTTGCGGTTCGAGTTTTCGATTCGATAAACAAAAATTGGGAACACAATAGTTGAAGTAAAATACATTAAATAGCAAAAACATAGCATGTAATCATACTTTTGAGATATAGTTGACCTCGTTGTTCTTGTTTTCCTTGGAAGCTATTCATAATATCATCATTAGTAACTTAAGAAAAACATATATTTTTCTATAAAAATAATTAAAAAGTCATTTAACGTTTTATCACCTACAATATTACATAACTTATTCTTCACACAAGATTAAAAGCCTTTTTATTTGATTCAACAAGCTTCTTAGAGAATTCTCCGTATTCTTCAATCCCGTGAATCTTTCATCTTTCACCATCTCATGAAATGTAGTTATCAAGTTGTTGATTTCAACATTCAAAATTTAATGATGATAAAATTCCTGGATGTGTAAGTGACATATGTTTATCAAACGTGAAACATCCGTCATTTAAACCTCATTAAATAAGTGTTAATTACAGCGGAAACTATATACAATACAATTTTCATCATCTCGATCTAACTCGTCAATATAATATTGCCTCGTCTTAAACTTTATCATTTCTCTTGAACAATCTTATCCGAATAAACCCGAGATATATGCAATAAACGCATAAGCCTAATTGCTTAGTGAGCTCGTCCGTTTTGTATTAAAATAACACACGCAATGATGCCAGGACAATATATCAAAATACGTATCGAGATCTCATCGTTAATGTGTAACTGAGCCATAACTATTTATCCGGATCCAATCCTAAGGATATGGATCCCATGAGCTGAACTACGGGCAACCCATGTTAAACTCTGAATGGATCGACGAAACGAATCCTACGCCGTTACACATTAACCACACATAACACCTATATATATAATCACATGCTTTAAACATGAACGTGAACATGAACATGAATACATATATGCAACACTCGTAAAATACTCCAATCACAATTAACAGACTCACAATGACTATTTAATTCTTAAAGCTTTAAGTCAATGATCATTTAAAATGCTTCAACTCGGAAATAAAGATCATTTGTGATATGGCCTCATCTTTTTCTTCCTCCAGGAACATACAAAGCTTTTGATTCAAGCATTTCCTACTTTCTAGTTATTCGTCATCAAAGGCTTATGTAATCTTTTGGAGCTTGAAATTCTCCCAAGATATCAATTCTCTTGCAAAATACTCCAATCACAATTAACAGACTCGCAAGATTCTAAAAAAGCCAACCATAATCTACACTTTTTTAATAAATTGTCACAAGTGTTAGTTGAAGTTGATGAGTAAAGTAATGAATGTAGTATGTTGATTGAGTTTCATTCAAGATCAAAGTTTAGATACCATGAATACCACTTTCAATTCATACTGCTAGCCCCATCGTACCCTTGACCACGAATCCAAGATGGACTTGATGAATATTTAGCTATCTGTGACACCCCTCGAAATCAGGTGAAAGTCTGTACACCCTTATCATGCATTCTTACGTTAATTCCCTCATAATCGAAAATAACTTGACTTAAGTGAAATAATTCTCGCACGAGCCTACGATGCATATTTCTGATGCACACGATTTAATGCACGATGCATTACACATACGTGATTTTCTAAGAATTTAGCGAAACTATCGGAATGATCCGATGATTACGAACGTTGGTGACAATCTTTCAGAAAATAAATCGAAGCTATTTGATAAGAAATAGTAGTTATTAACTTCATATTATTATGTTAAGGATATGAGCATAATGATTATGTACGCTTAATTAACACTCATATACTCTAAATACGTACAACGACAACTAAGCATACGTGATTTACTAAACGAGGTAACGACAAATATTCGAATATTATTTAATCAACTAATAATATTCTAATCACATTTAAATATCCTTTAAATTACCTCTAATTAATCCTAATCGCATACTTAACAACTAATTAACCTAGATTAACCTAATGGCCTAAATATCTAGCCTAAACCTTTCTTCAACAAGAAAAACTCATCTTTTTGGGCCCCCCGAGCACCAAAATCTGGCCCCCCTTGGCCCTAACATCACCACCATTCTTTTCCCCTCTCCCCTACACCCTTACCATACCCTTCCAATCATCCTCCCATACCAGTGATCATGAGCACTTAGTGTGATAAAGTTACAAGTAGAGAGCAACCTCTCTATTCTTCACAAAATTGCAGCCATTTTCCTCCCTCTCCTTGCTGAAAAATCGCAGAGAACAACCTCCCAAAACACTCCATAAAACATCCACTAGCAACTACCATAAACCACCACACACACATTCAACCAAGTTCTACACACTTTTTAGCTTATAAACATACCCTTATTTCTTGGAAATTTCATCCTCAATGAGCTAAGATCACAAAGGAGAACTTGAAAATTTGATCGGGTTAAAACAGAGCTACGAACATGAAGCATTCTTCTCTTCTTCTCAAAAATTTCAAAACCGAAAGCATTGTGAGGAAACTCTTTCTAATCTCATCATTTCATAAAGTATTTTTATATTTATGCTATGATTGTTCACTCACTGCAAAACCCAACTAATACACATTGTATTAATGTTTGATATCATTTTAGAACGTTAAAACCTTGTAAAAAGTCGAATATAATTTGAAGAAACTACTGACAGATTTTTGGGACTAGCTTAAGATGTCATAACCTAAACATAACATAACCAAATTATGTGATTCTTAAGCCAAAAATTAATTTTAAGAAGTTAGATTTCCAACCCAAGTGGTCTCATGCAATTTGGACAAGTTTTGATACCCCAAGCCGATTTTATAAAAACATGTGTTCAATTTGTCTTCAGGAGACAGAACTTGGTCTTACTTTG
The DNA here is from genome assembly GCA_963930675.1 of Gnaphalium uliginosum. NCBI lineage: Eukaryota > Viridiplantae > Streptophyta > Magnoliopsida > Asterales > Asteraceae > Gnaphalium > Gnaphalium uliginosum. Next base: position 36,658,134 of record OZ005685.1, read on the forward strand.
TGAGACCATAACTTTTTCCCTACTGATCCAAATGACATGATTCTTTTTCCTACATATCACATTTTGTCTAAGGTTTGAAAGTAGTATGGGCACATTATGTGAGGAGGAGTCTAAGTTAGTCAACGAACATTTTTCCCAACGACTATCCAAAAAAATAGCTGTTGGACCTTTGTGTACTAATAAATAACTTTGAACCCCTTAAACATATTCAAAAATTATGAATCTTACTTTTAATTAAACCCAAGACATGTAAGAATATGTGATAAAAATTTCATAACAAAATACATCCATTTGACTAGTCAAAATGACGTCACACGGAAGGTCAAAATCTGAAAAAAGCTGTTACGAAAAAGAACAATGAATTAAAATGATTTTCAAGTGTTTAACTATTAAAACACTAACGCAAACTATATGTGATGACTTATAAACATATTTGTATCAAAAAAGCAAAACGTAAGGTTTAAAACAAACGAAAGATATAACCGAGAGACTAAAAATGAAAGTATTTGAATAATAGTTTTATATCTTGGACAAATAAAGGAACTTGTTTAACAACACGTTTTAGACAAAACGAGACTGATTGCACGGTTTAAAAGTGCGTTTTCACAAATAATACACATTTTAAAAGTATAAACATTTAACGTATGCGTCGATAACGAAATAGCTACGTTCTCGAGAAACATAAGTGTAAGTATGAAACGATACAAGGATACTAATATTTTGAGAAATATTACTTATATAAAGATATCACCAACGGGTCGTACCTATTTTTGAAAACAATATACACATAATCCTACTAGTTGAGTGAACAACTAGCATATATGGGTAGTTAGCCATCTACTTATACGAAGCGTTTAGGGCGCTATGAGGCTATTTTGGGCAAACACATTGGCTTTTAAACGCTAGTACTCACGCAACTCACAAGGTGAGTTCACAGCCCATATTTTACTGTTTTATTGCATTTAAACTGGGGTGAAAAACATATGAATGACTTTCATACGATACTTGAAAACATGACAACGAATCTTTGTGCGAACCTACGTTAACTAGTTGTAGTGTATAGAAGTCCTCTTGCTTGCAAACTATAACCATTAGCTAGATGACGCTAGCCACTTAATATATGGATAGTACTATCGGGATGACGTCCCTCCCACATTTGTTAGTCATGCTAACTGCCGACAATGTGTCGAGATGAGGAGCGTATATTTAACCGGTACCAGGCAAAACGATACACAATAGGTTGTGGTTTGGTTATAGGCCTAGGTGTCGGCACTTTAACTCGTAGGGCCTAACTAGCCGTGGGGGGCTCACCATCATTGTTTGATTTCTACTTGATTTATACAAACTTATTTTGTACGATATTGCAAAGGTTTATGCTTGTACGATATTGTAGGATGCCATGACTTTTGAAAAATATTGAATCTCTTTTATATGACAGAACTGTTAGTCATATTCGTTATATTTGAATATTTATTGTTTTGTTGACTCGATGATTTGTAACCGTTTGATTTAAACAAATTATGGCATCTTAATATTAATGTTTTGTGATAATCATATGCTCATTGATTCACCTGTTGATCGCATCACGCCCCGTGCTTCAACCTTAATCGTACTTTATTATTTTGGCGGGGTGTGACACTATCAAAGAATGAATTGCATCTCTTAAAGTTAAAGCGCAAGCATCCTTAACATATACAATACCAATAAAACTCTTGACAACATAACCCTATTTACAACATACTGTAATTACAATGACCTTTGTTTTTTTTCATATACATATGAAGATTCATCGACTAATATCACAAAATAATCCTTACTAACGTCTCTAATAATTGACGTAATTGTTTTAGTTGATCAAATATCTTTGTATTGAAGGAGCAATTAATTTGTAGTTTAGAGGGGCATTTTCTAACACAATTTTCTGAATATCTTCATTATGTTTGGCCAATCATTCTAGAAGTTCAAGAGATTACCTTTATTATTTGACTATCGTTTCTCGTCATGACCTTGAATTGATGAACCTTGATGCAACGGAAGCCGCAAACAATGAAGAGTAGCAAATAAACAGGTTTGATACTTTTGTCAGCTTATGAAGACGTTAAAGACTCAAACTTTTAGAATATCTTCGTTAGTAAGATTCAGTTCGGCTCCAACGAAAACATATTGGAATGAAATCAAATAGATATTCCGATACCGACATGGAAGTACCATCTTAGGTCGGTTTTATTCTAACAATTCAAAGAAATGATTGGTTGGCTATATATATACAGGTTATTTGTTTGATCCACATAAAGCTAGATCTCAAACTCACTACATTTTCATGAATAGATGCAATGCAAGCTTATAATATTCTAAAAAGCATACAGTTGTTACAACATCTTTAAATCATGCTGAAGTCATTGCATTACATAAAGCTAGTAGTGAGTCTGTATGGTAAAAGTCTGATAAAAAAAGTATGTATGGTTAAAGTTAATGATGCAGCTCATTCTGACTTCATGCAGACCAGAGAAAAAGAAGATCTTGATTGTAATTTACGAAGACAATACAATTTGTATTCTACAAGAAGAGATGGATCTTGAACAATTATTTTAGAGGGGTCAAAATCATTCAATATGTAAAATATGGTTCTATATGTATATAAGAACATAAGAAAGACATTTCGTTAAATTATGCTATTAAATTAATAGTAATTAACTATAACTATCAAACATAAAGATTTACAAATTACAATTACAATAAACATATATGAGATAAATTAAACGTGAGTTTTTATTAACAAACATATTGATATGTTTAACTATAGGTGTATTACATAATAAATAAAGTTAGCTATAAAAAACGAAGAATATATTCTTATTATCATATTCTGTACTAAAAAGGAAGAAAAATCAATATAAGAAAAATGCTATTAATAAAGATTTGAACCCTCGCCCGTTTCTAATGAGATAATGTCAACATCAATTCCTTCTACCAACTCAACCACCTCACTATGTTTGATTGAATAATGTTAAACAAATTGTTGAACCAGATGGAATTTTTTTAAATACTTAAAAATAATGAAATAATTACAATAAATACAATAAAATTAATAAAATTTTTAATAGTTATAAAATACTCATTTCAAATAAGTTTAACAACTTTGAAATCATTTTTAATAATATTTAAATTAAGTTTACAATAATAAAAAACAAAAAAATTAGTCAAAAACTAGGTTTTTCCGATCCGATTCGTCGGTTCAACCGGGTTGAACCGGAAAACTGCCGATTCATAGTGGTACCAAAATCAGCATAAAACTGGTTTAAAATGAACCGGTTTTTTCGTTTATAAAAGTTTTTTCTCATTGTGTTTTCTTTAGTAAGGTTTAACGAGTCAATATGTCGAAAGATGAACTCAAATTTGAAATATGTCATATATGGAAGAGTATTATGAATTATATTATACATATATCAATATATAAACTAGTAAGGTACCCGCGCATTGCGGCGGACTTTATACGTAAGGGACGGTGATAATTGATGGCGATGGCAGTTGTAGCTAATATTACAAACCAAGAACGTTGTGGTAATTGGGGGTAAAAAATTTGATTGAGATACAAATGATAATATGCACAAAAATTGATAATGCAAATGTTTTTCATATAACGTTGATAAGATAATTCGATCGGTATAACAATTTCGATTGAATAAATGTCATTATATAAAAGAAAGATCAAGATGCATATAATCATTTAATATTCGATTTGCTAGCTACAACGTATCAGATGACTTTGCAAGATACAATCTATATCATTTGTTTATAGCAACTTTGACCATACCATATTATGTAGGAGATTTATGAATTAAAAAGAGATTAGGTTGTCTAATTTTAGTTGTAAGAGATATTATGTAGGGGCAATTTTTACAATTCTATGTGTTGAGTACAATATTAAGACAAATTTAGGAGAAGGTTTATATATAGTAGAGATAGAGATAGAGATGATTACATATTTTAGACCTTACGTCTAAGGTTGGGGATCAAAGGGGCAAGGCCCATATGAAGGGCAGGAAAAGCAGCTCATCCCAACCGTCCATTCATCCACGAACGGCCAAGATCAAGCCACCTCACTCGAGGATCCATGTACAATAATTTTCGGGTGAGGGACTGAATTGCACTTTTATATTTCTCTTGAGCAAAATGCTGAAAATGTTGGGTAGATGGTTTCTATCTCCTTCACAAACACACACTACTTCTATCTCATTCCAGAAAAACACACACACACACACACCCTACACTAACAACTACAACCGTCACCACCACCACTGCCGCTCCTCCGTCACCACCACCACCACCACCACCGTCTGTTTTCCGCTCCACCCTTGTTCCTCTGTCACCAACACCACCGCCGTCTCTTCCGTCTGCTCCACTGTTGTTCCTCCGTCACCACCACCACCGCTGCTCCTACGTTGTCACCACAGCCGCTGGTCCTCTTTCACCGCCACCAACACCAGCTTCACCGCCACCGCCACCTTCACTGTCCACCTTCACTCACCGTCCCCCACCACCTTCACCGTCCACCTTCACCGTCCACCACCACCACCTTCACCATCTAGATCTAAAAATGTAGATCTAGATCTACTTTTCATATCTAGATCTGAAAAAAGTAGATCTGTAAAAGGTCACTGTATTTTACGTTTAAGTTACTACATTTTAGATTTGAAAAAGTAGATCTGGAAAAATCATTGCATTTTACGTTCCTTCTACTGTATTTTACTGTGACACCCGGCAAATTAGGCCGTCATTTGTACCTAAGCTAGGTCATTATTACTTGTTTTTTGTTTGAAATAGGACTAAGTACAGTTTTATTTGGTATATTTTTATATACACACATACGTAATTAATTTTAATTACGCAATTTCAATCGGATGGAATCCAACACGATAAATACGGACGTTGGTGAAAAACATTTTCTTAAATAACGTAACTATATTAAATAATCGTTATTTAACTTATATTATTACGATAATATATTAAACGTTATACGTTTTGTATAAAACGTACAGTACGCGCCAAAAACGCACAAATCGCGCCCGACAACTGAAAGAAACTCGAATTGTAATTTATTAACTTAAAATGAAGTATTTGAAATATAACTTCAATAAAAAATCACGCGATTAAATCGTTAACGAAAAACATAAATAATAAACGTTTAACGTTTAAACGAACGACGAAACGAACGGATAAACGAGCACCGCGCGTAACGCAAACATGAGGAACAAAATTTAAACAACCCACACCCCATGTGGGGCCCCCAAAATCTGCCACCATCTCCTCCCCCCATGCCCAAGACTTTCATTTCCCCATACCATCACCCCCTCACCCATTTATTCACTCAAACACACAAACTCACTTCACACAATCCGTCTTTCTCTCACACTCTTTCTCTCACACTCTTTCTCTCCCTCTCTTTCCCGGATTCCCAGCAGCCACCACACCACCACCATCAACCACCATCATCATCCATCACCATTTTCAAAGAGAAATCAAGCTAAAACACAAGATCGAGCACTTTTCATCATCTTCCTCTTCTAGATCATCAACTCCTTGTAAGAAACTTCATCTCCCTTTTATTTTACTTGGAACATACTTATAAACATGTTATAATGTCCATTTAACAAGATCTTGTCCAAAAACAAAGTCGAAAAACCATTTAAAAACACAAAAGTAGCAACAGTTTTCTGGGCAGAAACTTAGTCCGTCTTCAAGGAGACGTTGTGTACTCAAAACTTAACAAAAAGTGACGAATCAAAAGTCAAAACTTAAGTTTAAGAAGTTAGCTTTCATTTCCAAGTGGTTTCGTAATTCTTCAACACCGTTTGATACCCGAAAATGAATTTACAAAAACGTTGCGCCGGAGTGACCTAATGGTCAGATTTTTGTGCCAACTTCTCGGGTCCATAACTCGAGCTACACAACTCCAAACGACATGAGGTTTTCGCCTAAATCTCACAAATTTTGTTAACTTTAAAAGTAATATGATTACACTCTCTGAAGTTTTGTAGATTTATCTCAGTAATTAAAACAATGTACATATGTCCAGATTGCTCACGGTTGGACCTCAGAGGACAAATGGAATTATTAAAAATACTTAATCTTACTAAAAAATTCTATAAAAATTACTGAAATTAGCCAAGACGCAGAGGAAAAACTGGTAATTTTCTCGGATTTTATCTCGACATTTTGACTAGTCAAAATGAAACACGAAAAATGTATAATTTTGAAGAAAACTAACCTATGGACTGTTTTTGGTATTAAATTAGAAACGACACTTTCGGGTTGACCATAAAACGTAACTCTAATTTTTATAAGTCCTAAAAACATATTTAAGAGTTGTGTAAAAGTTTCGGGTCAAACCGAGCACGTTTGACCAAGTTCCCGAACGCGAAAACACATCAGGTCCTCTGTGTCGCATAGTACAGGCTGATTCAAAAACATGTTTTCACAAAGTATCGTTTTCGCGAAACAACAATTAAACTATATACGACACTACTCGTACACACAATACATATACTCTTATAAGTATACAATGAAACAAGCATAATAATAATGTCTTCGGGAATTATTATTACAAAACGTCACAAACGGGCCGTACATGTTTTCTAAACACAAACGATAACCAAAAATTTGGACATAACTAGTTGAGTGGACAACTAGCATGGATGATCTATTGAGACATCCACTTACTCATAACCTTAAGCGTTTAGGGCGCTAGAAGGTTACATTTCGGATATACGTTTATTGATATAAACGCTTGCTTACAAGACTCAGGTGAGTCTTATAGCCCCACTTTTAGTATTTTATACTATGGGGTGAGATTACATACACTGTTTTATAATCATAAGTAACTGAAACAACTGTTATACGGATTGCATGAGACCTTAATCCACTAAAAGCCCCCATTTTATCATAGTTCGTTAATTTTATAAGCGTGAGTATTATTGGATAGATCTATCGGGGATTGACATCCCCGTCCGGGCTAGTCGCTCTAGCCGACCCACGGACGCATTAATATTTGATTGTTACCGGTGTACTGGATTATACACCTGCCCGAGGCACAAACCAGGTTAAGCGTCGAACTGTAAGACTCATGGCAATAATATATACTTATTTTTGGATTCGTGCAACACTGATAAATCTTGTGATTATTACCAACATTTGATAACTGTTTAAACTTATTAACTCACCAACAATATGTTCACCGTTTTAGTATGTAATCTCAGGTTCGCAGACACAGTAGGATGGCCTACAGGGAACTCTAGCTCGAGTTGCATGCTTTACAAACAAATAGAGAGATTTTCCTGCATTACTATTTTTGTATTGGTAGTTATGTACTAAGATCTCTAGGCTTTCGTACGAACTCGTGGATAGAACAAAAATATAAGTTTGTGAACAACATATTTTATGAAAAGTAATTTAAAACGTCACATTTAGAGGCCGTTTGTTATAACTTGTGTAATGATCCATGATTAGTCGCGTCCCGACTCGATTTCCGCTGCACACGAAATTTGGGGGTGCGACATTTACGTTTCATCTACTTTTTAGATATGAAAAAATCAACTGCATTTTACGTTGCTTCTACTGCATTTTACGTTTCATCTAGCTTTCAGATCTATTTTTTAGATCTGAAAAAATCCACTGCAGTTTAGGTTTCTTCTACTACATTTTACGTTTTTTTAAAATATTTTTATCTAATTATAAAGCTTGGGTATATACTTGAAATCAAAAAATAACTAATACTTGTTTACAGCATTTTATATTTTTTCACTGCATTTTATTTTTTCACTGCAAATTTTTTTTGTAGGAATCTTGCGTGTTATCAGATTTTTTGAAAGGATATTTTTTCTGAAATTTTTTGGGCAAGTTTTCAGACAGGTACACAACTTTTTTAAAATTGCAAAATAGTCTCTAGTTGTAGGAAATGAGAGGACCGCAGGTGACAGGTGTCACCTTATGATTGGTCAAAAGCATGCCCTCCCTACCCCTCATAAATGTGCTGCTCCTCTGAACCCCACCCTATGTCTAATCCATGTTTAGCTAAGTTACTTTCAATTATCATCCATGTGTTAATCAATAGCAAAACTTACAGTATAAATACTCCACTACGTGAATGAGTAAAATGCACCATTACTAGACACTTTCATATAATATATTTCGTAGACCGTATTCTCTGTTAAGTATCGATCTTCTTTTTCTTCCGTCGTTAACAGATAGATAATTGATGTTTTCATAATTCATGAATGATTTTATTATTATCATAGAGTGAGGTTCAAACGAGTACAACAACTTTTCTATGAGAATAAAGAAACCAATAAGAAATGCGTCACGTGTCACAAAGCTTACTTTTCCCTACATTTTTAAAAATTAAATATCTCCCAAACGGTAAGTCGAAAAATCATAAAAATTGTACCATAAAAATCAGCGTTTTTTCTCTTCAATTAGAGATCTCACAAGGTATACTTTCGACGATTTTTTTTTTATTTTTTATTTTTTGGTGCATTTTATAATCGACTATCACATGTGATACCATCGAGTAATACATGCATGGACGGAGGTGTGTTGATGCCAAGGTGGGCCATGGCCAACCCACAAATTTTTTAACTAGTGTGGTATATATGGATCAGGCTCGTTTTAAATGTTGACCCACTAAAAAATGGATCAAATTTACCAACTAAGATTACTAGTTACTAATTAATATGTGGCTGGTAATTATTTTACATTGCAAATTAGGGTACCATTGTGTTGGATATAGGGTCCAAGCGCATAACTAATTGGTAAGTATATCATTAAAAGTAGAGTCCTTTTTAGGTCGCCCTCGACGAACAGTTAAAGAGAAATAATATGAGAGATAATATTAATATGAATTAATATTATAGTTAATTATTTGGTTTATTAATAATCATAGTTGATTAATTAATTAGAAACTAAAAGAAATCAATGGAATATTCTGGAAGCCAGATCCAACCGCCGGTTGGAATGTTCAATTGGCGGCTGGAGTCAAATGTTATATGGCGGCTGGATATTCCAACCGGCGGTTGGATGGTCGAATCAGGTTGTCCCACATCGGCTGGGGATAAAACCCTAGGCCTTCCTCTCCCTAAATAAATAGGGGGCATGTCATGGTTTCAAAGTACACATCATTCTCTCTTTCTCATTTCGACTCCTTGTAAGAGTTTACTCGTTTAATCGGGACCTTAGGAGTTGAAATTTTTCTCTTTGGTTCGTGGGTGTGAACCATTAGAGGTGCTCTATTTTGAGTACTCGCCTCCAAGCTAGAAAGCTTTGCAAAGGTGGTCTGCGTGTGAGAAATTCGATTTTCTCAAAGGTTAGTATTTTTTTATTTATCTATTTGTTTTGTTGTTTATTATTATTATGTTAAGATCCTTTAGGGTTTAGTTTCCTTCATGCCCTAAATTAATTGTTAATTCCGCATTCTATGTTAATCTAGTAAGGGAATAGAAAACCTATCACATTGATTTAGGCATCTACCGATTTACAAATATTTTATACCAAAATTTTGATTTGAGAACATACGTATTGCTTTAATAATAAATTTTATTACATATATAGCTTTTTTAGTAGTAATATATGTAGATAATATGTTAAGTTCTTTCCGGATGACTTTCCTTATAAAGTATTTAAGATTTAACGACTCGAAACATGTTACGACTATATAGTCTTTCGTTTAGTTATTTTATATATATATTTTTTTGTGGTTTATGTTGTAATGGTCTTATTTTTTAGATTTTTATTTTATATAAACTTGTTTATAATCATATATATATACATACATATAAAATAATTTTGTGATTTGTTATATTTTGTCTAATTTCTTACATTATACAGAAAGATGTTTTTTGACTTCTAGTTTATAGTAACTTTTAAATGATCTTTCGTAAAAGAATCGCATGTGCAACTAATTGTTGTAAAATGAACGAAATGACTTTTTTTATGACCACCCCTCGAACTAAATTATGACTACGTCACAGAACACATGTGATACCAACGAGTAACACATGTGATACCAACGAGTAACACATGTGATACCAACGAGTAACACATGTGATACTAATATTTGTATAATTTGTAAAACCCATAAAAAAAGTCGTCGGAAGTATACCTTGTGACATGTCAAATCGAAGAGAAAAAAATGCTGATTTTTATAGTGCAATTTTTATAATTTTTCAATGAGCCATTCTTGAGATATTTAAATTTTAAAAACATAAAAGAAAGTGAATTTTGTAACATATGTCACATTTTCTATTGATTTTTTCATTCTCACCAAAATTTTTATTATTATTTGAACTTGCTCAATCATCGTAAGTAAAACCAAAATTTTTGTAGTTGACAATAAATCAAGTTTAGTAAAGTAGTAAACAATTGTACTCCCGTCATCATTTTAGGCTTTTGGCCCATGGGAGGAATTGTGACAAGTGTGGCATCGAATGCTTATTGGGATTCGCACTTTTTTCTCACCCAATTCCAAGATCTGCGCGACCAAAAAATCTTTAAAAAGCTTCAAAACCTCATTCGCTTTAGTCCTCTGTTTTTTCATTGGCCAAGCTCCTACTACGGAGTATTTTATTACACCCTCCACCACTAAACAGATAACACAATTACATACTATTCCTATATCACCCCAAAAGCACATGAAATATACATCAGTATGCTTGGTGATAGAACCATGACTGAAAGATAAAAAAAAGTAACATAAATAACCAATTCAAACCCCCAATCTTGAAAAGTTGAAACCTTTAGGATACGAAGGTTTTCTGCAGGTGGGTACGAAAAAAAAGGTATTCTTAGTGTTAATGTTGATCATTTTGGGATATATTGAAGATGGGTGGCTGTGATTTTGAATAAAGTTTTGACTTTTATTTGTGTGTAAAGAATCTAGGGTTTTTAACTTTTGGGGTAGTAATATAGTTACAAGATTCTTTTAATTTGGAGGACCAACGCTACATAATCATAACTCTTTTTCGATTTTCGAATTGATGCTTTTTATCTTAGGATTCATCTATATATGCTTTGTATCTGCACATAGAGACTTTAGAATAGTAGAGGGTTAGCAACTGGTTACTGGTACACAAATTATGGATTCTGGTTTTCACCATGATCAAACTTTGAGTTATGGTCCAAATCGACATGCTATTTCGTTTCAACCGAGTACTATGGATAGCACAAGTGAGATGATCATGATGGGCGATTATTATAGAATGAATAATAATAATACATCAGGGATGATGTTTTCTGGGAATTCTGGTATGGGAAACAGTAGTTCAGGATATGCACAAATTGGGAACTCGTGTGCTTCCGTACTTTCGGATGCAGTCCCAGGGTTGAAGCATGATGCAGGCTTGGCGGTCGAGTGGTCTGTTGAAGAGCAGTATAAGTTGGAGGAAGGACTTTCCATGTAGGTATCTTATTCCAAATTTATAAAGTATGTTTGGCTAGTGTACTTATTCTTTGGGTATATGTTCTAATTAATTGAAGGTCTCTTGTTAATAGATGAATAATGCATATGCCTAAAAACACATGTACCTAACAAAATGATTGAGACGCATGTCAAAATTTGTGTGGATAAGGAAAGAGAAAAGGTGCAAGACATGCGTCGAACGATGTATGGATTAGGCATGTTTAGGACTATATTTAGTCATATATATAATAAAATCTTACCCTTCTCATGTTATCGGGTAAAGTGTTTGAAAGTGTATTTAACTTTAGTTCAAAATCTGTTGTATGTATCACACTTAGAATGTTTCTATTGTGTATCAACTTTCAAAGTATGTTATTGTATTTATACGATGGTACCTTTGCTGACATGTCATTTCTATAAGGTGCCACGTGACATCGATACAAGTTACTATATCAGCAAAAGTACTACATGATACATACAATGACAGTAATTGAAATTGATTACTGTAACTTGAAATCACAGTAATGATGTTTTAGTGTTTGGATTAACTGCTTCAGCATATTATGTACGGTTATCTGCTTATTTAGAAGTCAATTAATTAGCTTTGGATATTAAGTTTCGTACCACTGCTACTGTGCTACAAAACTGATTATCCAAAGCTAAACAACATTATCTGGTGACTCGTTCCTTAAACACCCGTACATCTTATTATCTGATTATTGCAACATCAAAAGCAGGAGAAGCACATCCAGACACCATTTCTTCACAGGTCTTTTAGTTACAACTAATAGTCTGAACCTAATTACTTAATATCACACGATCACTTTTGATAAACACTTACAAACACCCTTTAAAGTGAAATATGAGACAATTGGGTGACTCTTGGTGTAGGCGCGTTTATTTTAATGGTTGCTTAAATTTTTTACCCAAATGAATAATAGCATACTAATTTCCTTGATTTATATGCCTATATGCCTTGTGGAATATGTGTAGATATGCAGATCAACCCAGCATCATGAGGTATATAAAGATTGCTTCTACATTGCGTGATAAAACTGTGCGTGATGTTGCCCTGAGATGTAGGTGGATGACGGTAAGCTTGCTACTCATTTTTTATTTTTTATTATTATTATTTTTTAAATCTTGGCTGCCTTATTTTTAATTCGATAAGAAGGTGGTATGTGAATTAACAAGAATGAGAAACACCTTTTGACTTATTTTGATTTAAATATACAATCAAGCTCAAAATAAGTGCAACAATTTCCATTATGCGATGTTCCAAACTAAATGCAGTATTTACCTTTTTAGTTTTTAGTGAAGTTCAGAAATTTACTTTTTTGGCACATTAGTAATCATCACAAAATATTCATGCAGTATTTACCATCACCTTTGTCAATATTATTCTCTTAGCTAAAAAGGGTACATTTAATATATAGCTAACATTCTCGTAGTTTTAACTGTTCCATTAAGTTATGCCTTAGTCAAATGTTGTGTTCATTATGAGACGGAGCGTATCTTTTCGCCCATTTTTATCCTCTATCTTTAATGTTATCTAACCTAGTTGCTCTGCCCATTTTGCCTCCTCTAACTATGATGGTTGTTGTAAACATAGAAGCTGAAATCATAATTTCTTTTCAAGAGAATTGCTTTTTTTTTTTCTTTCTGGGAAAGTACCACATCACAATTATTTGTTAACATGAGGTACAATGACGTAATAGATATGTTTCTGAAAACTTAGAAAACATGGGTGGAAATATGGGTATTTTCAAAAATGGAGAGGCGCAGATGACCAATCATTGCAGTTCCTTCTTTAGATGCTTACCAAAATGAGATATTTGACAGAGTAAACGAAGGAAATTGGATGAGCTGAAGTTAGGGAGGAAGTTAAAAGATAACAAGGTATGCCAAAATTCTGTAACCTCATGGTTGATACAGAAGTTTGTGAAGCCAATTGCTGTAAAGTTGTGAACTTTATGCATTTTGCTTTTTAGACCAGATTATAAGATACAGTTGCAGTTGCACTATTATCCACTACCTTCTATGGTTTTGTCACTGTTTATTCTATTTCGACTTGTCTTTGTAGTTTGACGTTATCCCCTATAACAAACCATCTCATGGTTCGTTGATTACTTGATTGTGCGTAGTGTGATAAATGATTCTTCTTAACCGAAGAGAATGTTGTAAATCTGATTACATATTATATGTAAAGAACACTCAACTCAAATTCATTCCTAAAATCAATTTGAAGTCTTCAAAAATCAGCATTCTAATTGTCACGTTTCAACAGGATAAACTGGTGGAATCGTTGTCGAAGCCAAGTATATCATCAATTTCAACTTTGAATGTGGCTCCATTTTCTGTAACTATGAATAACAATCGGTTTCAGAGTGGTGCTAGTCCTTTTGAAGGTTACTGTTTTGTGTATTCACTAAAATCCTGCCTGAATTGCCTCTCTTTATATTTGGCTATTATTATCTTACTGAAAAATACTATTTATAATATTAAATTCCACTGTGTTTTCTATGCTAGAATCACAATGTAATGTCTACCAACTTCAATCCGTCTTGATAGTTCTTGCAGAGTTTAAAAGAATCTTATTGTTGTCTCTTTATAACAATTGAAGGTCTTAAGGATTGTATTTGAAAGATTGATTTTTTTATTGGTTGATGCAGCATTAAGCGTCTCCACAAGGCGTCTTTTAGAACAAAACAACCAAGTTTTTGGTCAGATATCGGCTAATTTTTCTGCACTTAAAGTAAGTGTATTGAATTCATTATGTTTAATTAACCTCTTCTTAAGCTAACATTTTGCTTTACAAAATCTCATGACAGCTGCAGGACAACATTGACCTTTTTAACCATGCCAAGAACAATATAACTTCTATCTTAACTGAGTACGTGAGAAATTCATAAAAATTGTACTCCATCCATCCGAAAATGAGTCCATTTTTGGCTTCTTGAAACTCGAAATTGACATTGCTTGTTTTAGTTTCTTCAATCACCAAAATGTTTTTATTGTAGTTTGTATATACTCAAATGTACTTGCTAAGCATTTCTATGCAATGATAATAAGTCAAAAGACAAGTTCAAAAGTCAAACATGGACTATTTTACGGAGTAGTACCTGAACATATCAGTTGTTAATTCTGCTCAAAGTTTTTTAAAATTCTCGCAGCATGAGATACATTCCAGGGCCGCCACTGCCTGTATCATTAGATGAAAGTCTTGCTAATACCATTCTGCCAACAACAAGCCACGTAACAAGCTTCACTATTGGAAATCAACTGTCTGACAGTTGACTTTTGTTTGTCAATTGTCTTTTGGTTATTCTGATGAGTAAATGTTTGTTGCTTCTTGCTGATGACAGAAAATGACATACGGCTCATCAAGTAGAATGCATTTGAAGCAGGAGCCCGATTATTAATTGTGAACCTTATGGTTGTAAGTATAGATAGTTGAACCTTTTGTAAATTATCGATTGACCCATATGGGTGTATTTCTATATTTATACCTGTATCAGTTGACCATTCGTGTCCAAGTCAACTATACAAAATCTTGTAGAATGATGCCATTTTTGGAAAGCTAAAATGATTGATTGGCATACTGCTTGCTCTCACTTCTGCACCATTTTATGTTTTGTTTAAACTTTCATATGAATCAAGAAGTTTTCTCAAGAGGTTCAAAACTAAAATTAGTGACATTTGTATATAAAAAGGTTCAAAAACAAAGTTATACTAAAATTGTACTAGAATTACACTTAAAATCCGAATTTTTTTCTACTAGACTTTGTCCCTTACTATGCGATACTTATTTATCGAGTTATATCTAATGCTACTTAAACATGATTAAAATTACCACACTCCTGTAACAGCAAACGATTTCAATCAATGATAAAAATGACAAAAAAAAAAAAAAAAAAAACTTCCTACACAAATAGATGAATTAAATTCAGTAAAAATCCACAACCCATGGATCATATGCTCAAATGTTCATCTCTCGGTAAGCTTTGGACGGTATCTGACCATCGTCCCGGTGAATGATCACTGCTATTTGACGAAACATGAGCTGCTTCCGCTCTCGTTTCCCTAATCATCCTCAACACTTCTTTCATCACAGGCCGATTCTCGGGGACAAGTGAAATACAAGCCATGGCAATGTTAAGAAGAGCCGTAAGTTTCTCCTCCGACGCTTCATTCCCAGAAGACGTTGGCTCATCTCCAGACTCGGTTTCTTCTTCCCTTACAGACTTGACCCATTTAGGAATATCCGACCCGTGTTCCAAAACAAGGTCCTGAAATGGAGTTTTTCCTGTGAGAAGCTCCAGCAGAAGGACACCGAAGCTGTAGACATCTGCTTGTTGGGTGAGTGGTTTTCTTGGGTCACGACATTCTGGGGCCCGGTAGAAAAGGGAGGAAGCACTTGATTCTTCGGGGTAATCAGGGTTTCTAAATGACATTAAGCCGTAATCAGTTAGGCAAGATTCAAAATCGGAGCCTAAGAGAACGTTGGAAGATTTTAAGTTTCCATGGGTCAGCCCCGGGTTTTGGTGAATGTATAGAAGTCCTGTAGCCAAATCCTCTGCGATTTTAAGGCACGATGTCCAATGAAGAGGCTTCCCACCAGCTGATGTTCTCGATCCTGCAAAACCGTTACAACTGTATTATAGATTTATATTTTTTAGAACAGCAAACCTACAAGTTATCCATGTACCCTAGATATTTGATCATTAGTAATTTCACAGTTCAACTAAATTCTATAGCAAGTTTAAAAGTCTTAGTATTATATTTTTGTTGTACATAGAAATTATTATTAATGACTATGAATTAAAACATGTCCAAAATATTCCTATGTTTGAACCAGTACACAATTTTTGGTAAAAAAGGACACGAGATAAATTTTTAAAAAAACATACGGTAGACATGACAATTGAAGGAATATAAAAAAGGAATGTTGTCGGTTGTCTAAAATTATACAATTGACCCAGATCTCCTTTTTTCCTACCAAATTTTCAAAATTTTAGGCATGCTTTTCGATTACAACGTCAGCATAATTTATTTACTTTTTTTTTTAAATCATTTTCAGACTATATTATTAATCATTTTTAGAACAAACCACATTTACAATTAGATCCTAGTTACATATAATTCAGTTACATATCCACATTAAAATCAATTAGAGTTTTATACATCTCTTTAAACTATATACCTAATACCTAATACCTAATAATTCAATTTTACGTACAAATTATAATTTCCTAACCAACTACACAATTGCTCACTCTTTATAACAAATGGCAATTAGACAAAATCTAGAAGCCTTTTATTTTTCGCATGACACAAGTTATAATTAATTAACTCTCAATAATTATAATTTTAAAACTATTATTATGTTTATTTAGACTTAAAAATAAAAAATAAATAAAAACGTACCGTGAATGAGAGAAAATAGGCTGCCATTAGGGAAATAATCGAATACGAGCAACCGTTCTTCTTTAGCTTGAAAATAAGCTCTTAAAGGTACTAAATTTTGATGTCTCAACCGTCCGATGACGTCCACGTGTCTTCGAAATTCCTCAACCCTTGGATACCTCGCATCTTTTAATCGTTTCACCGTAACAATAAACCCTGATTCCATCACCGCTTTATACGTACTCCCCACCGTACCTCTACCCAATGTCTCCGCCGACGCTTTTAATAAATCTTCCAAACTATAACTCATTTCCGGCGTATCTCCGCCGCCGGAGAAAAATACCAACTTTCCTATCCCACTGCCGCCGTCATCACCTTCTGGTGCAGACCCATTTTTCCCACTACCACTTGCTCCGCCAGCGGTGGCGGCGGGCGTGCCGCCACCCGCCGCAGTTTCTGACTTTTTAGCAACCGTTTCCGGTGACTTTCTTTTCTTGGTTTTAATAAAGATTGCTAATAATGTGATTAAAATACATAATAAGATAAACCCACCAACGGAACAAGCTATTATGACTATTTTCTTGACATTCCGGTGACGGTGGGATTTTCCGGTGATGGGAGGGTTTGGACTTGGGTTCGCCGGAGAAAACGACGGCGAAGGGGAAATATTACATGGGATGTTGAACGCATCACCGCATAAACCCACATTGTTGGAAAATGAAGTGGAGTTGAATTTGACTAAAACTGGGGTCGCCGGAATTTCGCCGGTTAGTTGGTTTCTTGACAAGTTTAGAAATTTTAGCCCGGTTTGGTTTATAGGTGGGATTTTTCCGGTGAATCTGTTGTCATCCAAGTAAAGAACATATAATCTTTGTACATTGAGGATTGAATCAGGAATGTCACCGGAAAGATGATTACCGGAGAGAACAATGGTTTTGAGGCGGTGAAGGGTGGTTAAAGAAGCCGGAAAGTCACCAGAAAAGTTGTTGTAAGAAAGGTAAAGTGATTTAAGATTTGATAGACCGGAAAGATTTGGGATTTTGCCAGAGATTAAGTTTTGTTTAAGACTCAAAACACGGATTTGATCTAATTGATTAAGAGTTCTTGAATCCAATTCACCTTTTAAATTTAAATTCTCAAGAACAAGTTTTGACACTCTACCATTTAAGCATTCTTTAACCCCATCCCATTTACAAATATCATTTCCATTCCAATCAAGAGAATTTGTTGGATCAATATCAGATTTTAACCCCAAAAGTGCTTCTTTATCACCACAAATTACACATTGAAAAAATATACTGACAAAATAAAAAAAGAAAACAACCCCATTTTGCCTCATCTAAAAGATCTTGAAATCAAAAATATAACAAATGGGGTTCCTTTTTTAATTCTTTTCCAATCAAAGATCCATAGAAAAAAGATACTTACCTTTTAGTTGAATATGGGGTTTGAATAGTAAAGGAGATAAAAGATCACTCAAAATCTAGCTACTTCCTTTTTGTGGGTAATGAATATATGAATGATTGGGTAAGAAAGAGAAAATAAAAGGGTCATTTAACATAAATTTCCCTTAAATTAATCTCATAGTCAATGGGGTTTTGATTTTGACTTATAAAGTCAACATCTTTTCATCTAAAACCACCATGGAAACTGGTTCTTGAGCTGCAGAGAGATTGATCTGAAATGGATCTGTATTTTTGTAGTATGTGTTTTGTGTTGTGTATTCTTGAAATTGTTTGCAAAGACTCACGGACAGATGGATGAGTACACGTGAAGTTAATCAGAGCTTTGCAACTTCAAGAAATACTATTGTCTCTCTCTTTTCTTAATACACACATTTTGATCAACAAAAATGGAATACAAATCTTGGGTTATAATAATAATAATAATGTAATTTATGGACTTATTTGAAGCATTTAATTGAATGGTTTATATTATTGGTGATATAGTAATAAAAAAAAGAGTAATAGTTTTGATGAGAGAACAGGTGAAGAAATTAAAGACAGTTTGGAAGGAAGTAAATAGAGTAGACCATTAAAGTGGTTCATAAATCTTTAGCAGGATGAACCAACTACGACAACCGTCTTCTGGTTCAGAATGGATGTCTTTTATGTGTGTTTTTATTTACTTCACTTTATTTATTGTATTTTTACCGATCCAATATCTACGTTGTTAATATGCTTTCCGGTATACAAGTTACCCGAAGATAAAAATGAGAGTACGTTATAAATGGAATTTTATCGTTTGAACATGGGTGAAGCTAGAATTAATTGTTAACGTCCGGCTTATCATGATCACAATACTGTCCTATTTGCCTTACAGACGAACATTCATTCTGATACTAGTTCCAATCGAACATGTTTTCGTGTAGAGTTCTCACATAATCTGTTATATACTTAGCCAAAACAAGTAGCAATATTGATTTAGTTATAGTTTATATTATCTTAGTTACGAATTTTTCGTGGTCCGATCCTCGAACATATTAGCCCACAAGCCTACAACTCATTTATGAGTTATCACCATGCAATGCCAAGTGTTTATAAGTTTTTCTAATCCTTTCCCCTCCTCTAATATGGTCCCTACAACTTGAGTAATTAACTTTTATTATTATTATCATGTCGTTACTATGCTCATCTTCATTTGTATAGTCAAACTCATGTCTCATTGTCAAGCGTTGGACCATATGTTCAAATTAATTTTTATATGACAAGTCCCCAATAAGTTGGGTAGATGCTCAATGCAAACAATATACATACATAAGAGCATATGAATATGATCACTATTTATAATTGCATCTTACAATATAAATGCAACTTACAAATGCAATAACTAAAATTCAGAATAATTACTAGCTAGTTATTATTCAAATACAGTGAGGTAAAATTGATCCCCTGATGATCTCCGCACTGATCAGTTTTACGATCAACATGACTAATTCGAATGCAGTGAAAATGCCTTGAAATGAATAATAAAAGTTTCGGCTTTTTGCGCGTGCTTGTCATATTCACCACGTATGGAGTTAATATTAGGTGCCAAAAAACGATAGGTTGTTTTGAACTTAGTTGAGATTTAAAATGGATATTAAATATAAGTTAAACTCTTGTGTGTATATGTGTGCATGCACGTGCTTGTAGATACCAAACAATGTTTAATTAAATTATTTTAACGAATTTTTTAAAGGTATTTAACATTATTAGTGTCGTTTTAGGTATGAATTGTTGGCAATAGTTAGTAGTAAATAGCAAGTTGTAGGCTATAGTCTTTTGGTTTTATGGGTACTGGCTTTTCCATTTTTGTACGCTTAAGTTATGTGAGTACAAAAAAAATCATGTCCAAGATGAACATTGTTGAAAAATAATGTGAAGAGCATTTTAATTGGTGTAAGTAGCAATTAATACCTAAAATCTATCATTAGTTGTTTTATTATTGAGTATACAAAAATGACGGGGCTTTTTTTTAAACCAAGGGAAGTACACACACAACTACCAGCATTATACATATTTATTCACTAATATATACATTTGTCTCAGTCTCGGGATCTGAACTCACAACATCATAGTTGGAATGTCACCTCCAAATGGTCGTTTAGTTTGTAGTTCCGATCATATTATTTAACATAAGATAGAGTACGCACATTTTGTTTTACAAATGAACATAAAACAGAAAATGTGAAGAAAGTGCATTTGAAATGGACTTTCGATTCGTGTTCACTTGATAAAGTTTTAGTGTATCTTTAATCAGTACATGAAAGTTGGTGTGCGAGTTAATGCATGAGTTCAAAGATGTTAATGTGCATTTTTGGGTATGAAAGGTTGTGTGCCAATTTAATTGCATGTTAAGTCACACCGATCCAAAGTGAATAACCTAAGCATCTATATATACATGGTAACATAACCACCTTAATATAACTTATGGAATCATGTAAAAACTCAAATTACATGGTTGAAAACGATAATCATAATAGAAAATCGGCTAAATTTCACATTAAGTTGTATAGCGATAAGTTTATCCATGCGCTCGCTTCCAACATTGTGCATAAATTCGGTCCTACAACTAGTAGATGTGTCGCTATGATCCCTTATTATATGAATGATGGGCATATCATAGTGAAGTAACATTCCCTTACGCAAGAAAATGAAAAGTGAAATTTCAATTTTATGTGTAAGTAGGGGGCGAAGCAGGACAAAATGTCAATAGTAGCATACATCTTTTAACATACAATCAAATTAAATAAACTTTGATTATAAATGTACCATTGTAACCAAAAAGATACAATTTTAAAAGTGAGGTAACTTTAGTTGATTAAATAAACTCAATTTTTAGACCTTGTTACGACTCAAAATCAAGACTAGTTGCACCGACACTATACCAAACATTTTCTAAAAAATATATACTAGAATGGACAAATTGTTGACTAGTGACATATGTCACCCTGCCACCAAAGTAATTCCGCCATTACGTGTAAGCTTACGATACAGCTATAGTTTTCACCTTGTGAGTTATGGCCATATTCCATATAGATCTTATGTTACCATGGTTTTATCACAAGACTTTCCAAAAATGTAAAAGTCAACTTTGTTCACTGTTTTTTTTACTCTGATTCTATTCCCAACAAGTACATAGGTAGATTAAGGATGTGTCATGTTGTAAAAGAAGATCTTTTGGAGTTCTTGTCTTCTTTTTGTGATGAAATTTCTATGTCAAAACAGAGTTTTAAAAGGAAGCTGAAAACACTTCTCTGTTTTCAATACACTAATAATTACATAAAAATGATTTTTTAAATATATAAAAACTATATTTACATCGTTTAATAATCTTTTTGAATTTATTAGAGAAAAATTAAGAGAATGGAGGTTCACGTTAAGATGATGTGGGCAATAACATGTAAAGCCAGTTGTCACTCCGACATATATTAATGTTGTATTCCTACTTCCATCCAACCACACTAACTATTTCGTTCATTTCTGTTCACAAATTCCATTAACATGTAATAAGTATATATTTTTTGAATTTTTGGTAAGGAGAACATATAAGTAATGTTAATAATTTTACCTAAAACCAACTTGTCAAGACCTTTTTCAGCCCAACCAGTCCAAAGCCTAGTAAATAAGTCCATATGAAGTTACACTCTAAAACCAATTGGTGGTAGAGGGAGTAGCCCATGAACTTATATACAAGCTTTAGGTTCTTTATTTTACTAACGAGAATCTTCTAGAAAACATCCTAGAAGGTTAATCAAGCTTGATCATGTGCATGCTCAAAATACGTAATCCAAAGAAAGTACTTGCTAACACATTGTTACGGTTGAAGTACTTATTTTATCGATCATTTCATCACCCCATTATGTCTAAGACATTGTTATTCGGGTTAAACGTCGGTGGGGTTCACCCATTGCACTTAAGAAGAAATTATATACGATTCCTCTAGGAGATGGTCGGTTTAGGTTCCTTGAGCTTGTTCGTAATGATCCCACTTGTTTGCGATCTTTAGATGCATCATGTGACTTTTTATACACACTCAGATTGAGTAACTTGTAAGGGTTGAGAAAAAAATACGTTAAGAATCGTTAACACTAATCGATTTATTCGTTTCACCCAAAAATAAAATACCCATACCTTTATTAAAGAATTTTTTTTAAATCCGAATTTCATGTAATATTTTCTTATTCACTATACGTTCATTTTGTAACGTTTTATTATCCATGTTTTAACTTGTCACATTTGTCACGACAATATTTAGATACATATGAATTGATAATTTTGTAAGTACGAATTTTCTTGTTTTCTTAAATGATATATAAGATACGATTATCATCAAGTAATGGGCCTTTTCTTATACATTACATATATATAAATACATATATGTTATATATATAAGTATTTTTATTTAATATTTAATATTTAATATTTAATTTAATTTAATTGATCAATAACAATAAGCGTGGTAAGAGGGTGTATGCGAAAAGAAGACAAAATTGAATGGTCTGGCTCTGGCTTTAAATTTGTCGTTGCACGCATTATCACATGTACCACGGCTTTCCATTGATTAGGATATGATATTTTTTGGCTTTTTGGGCATAGTTAACTTCATTTTTCTTTTGAAAAACTTTTACTTTCATATTTGACGTAATGAAATGATTCTAGACAACTCAGTATAATTATAACTATAACATATAATAACTTAATGTACTTGAATGATTGATTACTTGACTTGGAAATAGGTTAGGAGGTAGAGAGTGTACGTCCATCAAGTAAATAACATTTCTGACCCAAAGGTGCATGCATATATATGATAGTGACTAAAGGTCAAGTATACAATTGTATATCTACACACTGTATTATCCATCCACACACACACACACACACATATATATATATATATATATATATATATATATATATATATATATAAAGAAGATTTAGGAGAATTACTTATTCCACAAAACAACTTTCTTAATTTCACACACCATAAACATCAATAGTACGTTTTTGCATTAAGGTATAGATATATCACCCGCAAAACGTATATACAAATCATCATAATAGAAAGATCAGTCGATATCTCAATACAAGTAGTTATACCTTCTCGAATGACGAAAATAAGTGTACGTTAAATCGTAATTGGTCTACTCATAAATCACAAGAATATTGTTAAGATGCAGCTAACCCTTATAACCTTACCCCATAATTAATTAGTATCATATATAACTTTGAGAAAATTACACAAATCGTTATTTAAGTTTACTTTAATTTTCACTAACAATTCTTTACAAACTTTAATTACTTTAATGACAATTAATATAATTAAAGTTTGTAAAAGACTGTCATTGAAATTTAAAATAAATTAAAGGACAATTTATGTAAATTGTCTATATAGTTCAAGAGCTATTGGTTAGCAATATTGCTTTCAAAATCTTCATAAATAAGTCTTTAATCTCTATCATACATATATCATTATCTAGACAACGACCATCTATTAAATATTATTCTACTACAATTAAATTTTATGATATTCTATTTTATTTATTTATGGATCATATAGATTTGGAAATATAAATTAATGTGCAAGTACCCCCAATTTATTGACAAACAACAACAATCAACATCATTGTCAATTTTTAGTATACAAATTAGGAACTAGTGCAGATTGTCACCTAAAATTTCTATTTACTACGTATATATACGTATATATATATATATATATATATATATATATATATATATATATATATATATATATATATAATAGTAATAATAATTAAAAGGTCGTATGTTTGTTTGTGCGTGGAGCCGTGGATAAATATAATTAATAAGCCTTTAGTCACTATCATATATATGCACCGTCAATTATTATAAATATAAAAATAACTATAATCATGTGAGACAAATATATAAGTGTGCGTATAAATATTTAATATTTATGTGTTGAAAAAAGATGAATCTTGACGAAATGATATACTTCGAGGGCAAAAGTGTTAAGATCGCGATCTTGATCGTAGGATCGATGAACGATCTGATTCTACAAATGAGCTAACTTTTTTATTTTTTATTTTTACAATTGGCTAAATCTTTATATGGCTCATAGCGATAGTTCAAAACTCAATCTTAGTTTAAAAATAACCACACGCCTTTGTTTCCAAATTCAATCTATCAGTTCTCACCTTAAAAAAAATCTAAAATCCGAAAAATCGATGGTTGAAGTTCCAATTGATATCTTAGATTATTAATTTTCACTGTAGGTTCGTATATTCTTAAACTTATTATGACTAGTGGTGTAATTGTACTATGTTACATTGCTACTATCTTTTGTTTTAGTATTTTTATCATCCCACTAAAATGTGTTGACAAATTGAATCATTTTTGTAACATAAAAGTCTGAATGCTAGGTTAATTTTTCTAATTTTTAGTTTTCTACGTGAATTTGGATGTTTTTAGATAAATAATGATATTTTAGTAGGATCTTACGATTTCGATCCTATCTTACGATCTCGATCTTGCAAAGACGAAAACGATCCTGCGTAAGATCCCGATCCTGACAACCTTGCTTTGAAGTCCGAGTACTTTCTTGCATACTATAAATGTCAGACCATAAATAAGTACATTATACATTTTAGAGTACTTAACCCTTTCTTTTAACCCATTAAAGCTATAAAGCTATAATCACATAGATCAATAAGAACCAAAAAACTATATTTAAGTCTCATTCGCTTAAGATTAAAAGAAGTCATTTTTAAATTTTAAAAGAAGGAACATTCTGAACAAAGTAAACTGAGACGGTTGTAGATTTAAGAAACATCAAAATAAGTAAAGTGACTACTCTGAACAGATGCTCGTTGATACCAACAAAAGACACAACTACTTCCTCAACTTTATAACGGTTATTATATAACAAAACATATGTGGGCAATCACTTTATAATCTCATGGTTATATAGTGTGTAACTTTTTGATGCTAATGGATGCAAATGAAAGCTATAGATACCGCAAATTAAGTCAAGAGGCCTGAGATTCCAACGCCCGTTTTCGAGCAGCTGCTCTTTCCAATGCCTTTAACCTGTTAGATTCTATGCGCGCTTTTAGTTCTTCTGACATTTCAATACTCTTAGCATCTTTCGTCTGACTAGGCAATTCCTTTTGTACAGATGTATCAGCAATGGTAGCCTCATTATTCAACTGTCGAGATGGTCCCTGGTTACAATACTAATTAGAAAATGCAGAGGTCGTATCAACTAGAGGTTGTAAAATGAAGAGGTCATATATGTTAAACGAGTCCAAACCGGTATTAGTACAGGTCTAGTTACATGTGTGATTACAAAAGTTATACTCACACAAGATGTAATTAGTTTTAGATTCACTTGATCCATTTGACATGTTTCATTTGTAGCTGATTTTTTTGGTTTACCACTTTGATATGTTAAAGATGAAACATAACCAGTCCATTCCCAAAAGTAAATGGTTCGAAATCATCACTTCTATAATCAACATTTGGTTTCAAGGCCATAAGTAGTTGATCATGTCATCGGTATTTGTGAACAGCAGAATTGGTTTTTGTCTCTGATTCAAACTTATCATGATGTATATGTTACTCGAATCTTAATTTTATATTATACAGGTGGCATATGCATATATCTACAATTAAATTGCTTGGAACTGAAATTATGCTTACTTCAGTAGTGTTTTCATAGATCTCCTGAAACAGATCGTGTTGTAAATCATCTGTGTCATCATTTGGCATCGTATCTTCCTGGTGAACATTTAGTTCCTCCAAGTCATTAGCATCTGCCGGATGATAAAAACAAATATCAGAACAACTTATTCCAAAAGAAAGTCTAGAATTAACTAATTTACATCATCAATCACTAGGTGATAGGTGAGGGAATTTAATAGGCTGGTTGTTACAACAAACTGTGGTCAACAAGACTACAAGAGAAGCCAGAAGACTAAAATAGAGAAATGAAGCAAAAGAACACCATGTGAGAGACTGAAAAACTGTAGCACAAAAACATCAGTTTTTTAAGTTCCTCTGGTTGCTAGTACAAACACAGCATGTCATTTGTGCAGAAAACTAGTGGCTTTTATCTTTCATTGACTAGGTTGTACTACCTTGCTTGAACATTTATGACTTTTTCGATAATGCTGCTAGCAAAAAAGTTTATATAAAAAGTTATACTTAGGAAAAGAAAATAGCTTCACAATGATGGACACGGATTTGGCAGTAGAATTGTATATGTACATCTCCCCTATACCCTGCTTTTGGCGGGATTGGGTATTGTTGTTGTAATTTTATGTGTACATCGAGCAAAGCATCAAGAAATAAAAATACACTTAAGTACGACGTACAAGAATTAATCTAGACCACAAGTCTAAAATAGCTACATTCTTGTAACAAATTTTCACATTACAAAAATTGAACAAGTCTAAATGTACAGAAAAGCAGGAAACTTAATGAAAAAGTGACAGAACATGCGATAATGTGGCATATATTAAGTAGCTTCTAGTAAGAATTGTGAAGACAACAGTAGAGAAGTACCTTGTCCATGATTTGAACTTTCATGGGGGTTGGGAGTTTCAAGTAGCTTGGTTGGGTCCCCTCCATTTGCAACTCTTTCTCGCAGATCATTTATGCATAGCTGGTTAAGCCAATTAGTATTATTATATAAGAATAATTATAGCAGCGTGAAATTCCTATTTGCAATTTCAGTAAATGCTTTCTTGTTTTTTCCAATTTGAATACATAGTGGCGCATTAAACATTATATTGTTGGCAAGAATCGCATCACTTCATGCATCTCCAAATTTGTCAACATTTACAAGATGCTGCAATTATGGATGGGTTTACATTATTTTTATCTACATTAATGATTTTAGAAAGAAAAACTTCCATGATGCATATACACGAGTTACCAAACGAGCTCCTGTTATGTATGCACTAAGACACTGTAGGTGCAAACTGCAAAGACCTCCAAAGGGGTAGATCACACATGGCTTACAGCCTTTATATGTATAGCAAAACAATCATTGACAAAACCTATACCACAAATATTGAATTCGTTGACAGACTACCGATATAATTATAACATCTATAAAAATGCTGACACTAAATTGAAGAATTGTCAATTGACAATCTGCCATTAATATTAGCATCAGTCGACAAGTGACGTTCAATTATCATAAGCAGTGTAAATCACCAACATTAATCAGTATCAATTAATTTTATTAACACATCAGCCACCAACATTCAATCTAGCTTTGACATTAATATTACTATATTAGCATCAACTGACACGGACAGTTCAGTTAATACTAGAATCACTAACACTCAACCAACATCAATTAGTTTTATTAACACATTACCTACCAACATTCAATCTACAATTATGAACCATAGCAGCACTTAAACCCCTAATACTTAATTAACCCAAAGCCGATTCTCAGTTTTTCTGAAGCATATTCGGTTAATGAAATTCCAACCGGGCTCAAATTTTACTTGAACTAAATGGGCTAAAGCAACCTGTTGTTTGGGTCATTAATATTTGCATTTGAAATCTTGTGTCTAGCATATTAGACCATACTGAGAAATAAAAAAAAGCTCCTTTTAAAAGCTAAAAGTCTTGAACAATAGTTATAGTAATATGAGATGGGACTTCACATGTTAAGGTGAAGACAGAAAAACCTTGTAATATATCTAAAATGAAGGTGACAAATTAAGAGTGCTTGGCAAGTCACTGGAACCAATGACATTCGAAAGCTATAGGATATTTGACTCTTGAAAGTGTATGAGGGTAAAGTTCCATAAACAGTTATCAAGCTTGCAATGTTTTAATATTACCGCTGTTGACCAATCAAAAAATCATAAGGGTAACCAAATGCAACTACTAAGATGTATGGTAGGATTGAAATGAAAAATGTTATTCACAAGAAAACAGCCATGATAATGGTCATAAGAACTTATACTGAAGCATAATGCACAGTTATATTTAATTTATAAATTATGCATATATTATGGTAGATATCAGTGATTTGTTCAAGGACATACAAAAAGGTCAACTAAAATAATACTGGTATAAGCAAAGAAGAAATGGGTTAAGAAGACGCCTTAAGTGAGACCAAGTACAGGATTACCAGTGAGGCAGTGACATACTTGAGTTCAGTTATGTCACAGCGTAGCAATAGCTATTGACACGTATATTACTGCAACTCGTGAAGATTACTCATAAATCAGTTTTACCTCATATTGGCATACTGCATTACCTTTCTATCTAAATGGAATGGTACGGCCTATAAATCTATTAAAGCAGACCCATGGACCATATTAGCCTATATAAATGTAGAGAAAACCAAGAAAAAGGAAACGGATCATATCAGCCCTGGAACATAGAAAAATCCAGATATTTAAAATCTCTGGCATCACAGAGAAAGTACATCATCCATTTATCCCTGGAGAGAAGGTTTGCTAACAGTAGCAGACCTAGGTTACTAGACATAAGAAAAGTAAGATGACTCATTCATATTATCCAATTAAACTAAGCATACATGGCTGGTGTCAATGTTTTCCTTAACTGCTACAGCTACCTGAAAAAAGATGTTTTACCTTGACACGTTTTGAGCCACCAACTTGTTCTACCTTGTGAACAAACTGGTTGAATGAGTAATAAGGAATCAGATGGGAGTGCCATTCTGCATACAAGCTAAGTAGATTCCCCAGATCACTTGTCTGCATATTTATCCATTCAATAAGTTAGAACGATACTTGATGTAAAACTTCAGCACATTCAGCTCCATAATTAATTTAGAACACAAAATCTCCATCATATGTATCCTAGTTGCTGGTTTACAATTTTTTAAAATGCTATCATCACCCCCAACAGAAGAGATGAAGCCAAATCCCTTTCAAGAGCGAAATGAGCTGCGCTAGCCTATTACGTTTTTCAACAGCAAGCTACGGTCTAACGCTTGCCTCCGGTGTCTAACCTAGCCACATAGGTTGTGGCGAAGTTTTGAGTTTTCATAGTTATGTGTGACACAACGGACACTATCATAGAAAACCTCATGGGGTTAAGGGGCTACTGTTGTTTCATCTGTATCTCTTTGTTCTAAATAACAAAAATGTATATTATTCCGTTTACAAGCAAATGATTTTATTGCTTAAAAAACAATCATAAAATCATTACTAAATCACAGACACCTTGCATAAATTGATATTTGGATGGTCTATAACAACCGATCTGAAACTATGGTTACTAACACATGCTCTGATACTATATTTTAAGGTATTAACGACATTTTTAAAATTTTGCCCCCTCAAACTATAGAAGAGAACAAAATAAATTTTTTATTGCCCCCTCCATTTAAATTTCCTAGCTCCGTTACAGAAGTGACTTTTATCCCAATGGTGTAGTATAACTTGATAGAACAATTTACACAAGTTGAGACAAGAAATTGTCTTATGCTCTTGCTTTAAGAGTTGAGATGTTTAAACTTTACATTGACTCCGTCCCGATCATAAATAAGCTCCTATTAAAACATTAGGTCAACAAGATATCAACAAAAACGATAAGCCCTATGATCCTTGCGCCTTAATTCTTGTGGTGTGATTAGTTAAACATCCTATGTAGTATCCCTTTATATTATTTCATTAAAAAGTACAAAAATATAAATTTTGCCCTAAGTTATCATCCTTTAAACTTATCATTTCACATCCACATGTAAACTACTTTTGCATCTTCCAATTTCATATCCAATTATACATACATGTGGTTATGTGGAAACCAAAACGAAATGCATCCACAAAATGAGAACTTGCTAAGAATTATGCATCAAATAATCATCAATTATGAGATTCTATTTCTCAATTCTAAAAACCTAAAATAACAATCAAACTGAAAAGAAAAATCAATACCTCATGACCATGGCCACGGAACTTGAAAGCTTTAGGAAAATGTCGAAGGACGAATCCGAGACCGTCATCAGATAAGAGCAGTTCCGGCGTCAGTTTAGGTCTAGTTTTCGGAACCTTCTTCGGCTTTTCGATCGGCTGTTTTTGCGCTGAAAACGAATTACCGCTTGCCTTAAAAGGATGTGATGTAGCTACAGGATTGTTACTAGCTCTTTCATCTTTAGAGTTAGTGTTAGGGTTTGAAGTTGAAGGACAGTCACGTGACCAGTGACCGGGCCGGCCGCACTTGTAACAACCAGTCGATGCCGCTCCACCGGTGGTCTCCATTTCTCCGCCTAGGTTTCGAACCTAAAATCTCTCAATTAGGGTTTGGGATTTGTAAATGAGATTTTGGGATTGTGATAAAATGATTTTGGCGGGAACCAGAAGGAAAATTGGGGAAATTAATACTGGCGGGATGTCGAAATGTTACATCAATATCCTGCAGCTTTGTAGTTGTTGGTGTGTTCACCCCTGAGGTATGAGATAACTGTCATTTGTATCCTATTTGATATGTATAATTGATTGTTATACATTTTTAACCCCTCAACTTTCTTAAATATAAATATTCAGCTCTTAGTTAAAGCTAAATGTACATTTATGCATAAATGTGTACAATTTTGTTGCACGGAATATTTTCTCTACTATTATTATCATTATTATTATTATTATTATTATGAAGAAATATTCCAAGCGGCAAAACTGTAAAGATTCTAATGTGCAGTTAGTTTTAACTCAGATGTTGAATATGTATATTTAAAAAAAAGTTGACTGACGAAATGTAAAATATAAATATTTTTTTTATTTTCTATTGATCAACAATACAAAACTTTATTGATGATCCTAATGATTTGACTATAATAATAATTAATAATTAATAATAATAATAATAATAATAATAATAATAATAATAATTATTATTATTATTATTGCTGTTAAATTTTGTACTGTTGTGTACAGTTGACTTAAAAAGAAGAATTAAATATGTATATTTTAAAAAGTCAAAGAGTAAAATATATAAATTATTAATGAATTGCATGTAAATTAATAATAAATTAAGTAATACGTAAGCAGTTGGCCTCAACGGGCTTGAGCTGAAACTTGAGTGGATGGTGAACTTGGAATCGGACTGTTAACCCGCACATTTTTATTTCCAAAATCGTAGCCTTAGAGAGTAGACACGATCATGTGAATCACGTTGGTTATCATTTGTTATTTACATATTATTTATTATTATTAATATTAATTATTAATGATTAATGATAACAATAAAATAAAATAATAATATTAGCTTTCTTAGTGCGACTTCAAAATATACGGTGAAATGGTGAATTAGTGGGATTATGACCCAACATAGTTGTAGAGAACTAGAGATTACGATCCGGGAATTGCAAATGGATATGCATCATGTATTGGGGCCGCCCAGATAGTAAAAATATTACTACCCCCTTCTCATAATAAGTGTTCATATTTTTATTTTGGATTGTCCCAAAATAAGTATCAACTTTGTATTTCAACCAATTAAAATATACTTTAGTGGGTAAGGACTGTATTTGATTGGTGGAGGGTGAAGTTAGGGAAGCCTCCTAAAACTGAGTGCATTTTTAAAGTTGACACTTATAATGGGACAGAGAGTACTCCCTACTAAAGTTCAACTATATTTAGCATTGGAAAGAGAATTGTAGTTTGTGAATGTGAAATAAACCAACCCCTTTTATAGCTGACCAAACGATATTTGTGTTCCTGCGTTTGTTCTTCATATTTTTATTGTGTTTTGCCTATCAAGTAACAAGAATCAATAACGAGTTAACGACAAGAAGATAAGGTGACCAAACAAAACCATAAACTTTAAACATGATTAAGTGACAAGTTTTTTCATGCAACCATAAAATAACAACCCTAACTTATTTATATAGTTTATGAAGTAATTATAAGTGATACTAAACGAATATGTTAAGTGATTACAAAGTTTATGTTCAAAATTAATACCAAATCATTTTCACCTATGTTTCTAATTAAATGGCCCAAAAAAAATTCAATCGTACATTTATTTATTTTAAGTATAATATCGAAAAGACCAACACGTTTAGATATATATAATTAATTAATAATTCATAATAATATACTATCTATCTTTAAACCTTTGATATCTTTCGGATTTCATAATTTATTCCAATAAACCATATTCCTAAAGATGAGTGATTTTGAGTGTAACAGTGAACCAAGTAAAATACAAATGTCGATACAATCAACATAGTATCTCTTTACAACTTGTAAAAGTGCATAAACGGTTTTGAAGTTGAAGACTTATTATCGGAAATCTACCAATTGGGCATTGCCAAGTGGTACCGCCACCATAAACGTCTAGATATCACACGTGACTGATTTGTGAATAGGTGATTTGCCTGGCGTTGATGATCATTACGGATGGAAGGACGCGTATCATTGAAATATGGTACGGGAGTCAGGACTACCCTAAATTACTATTTTTTATTATTCTATGAGATCAGATTTTAAAAGCAGGTACTTATCATATTATTTTAAGTTACTAATCGTTCATCAAGTAAATTAGGGTTTTAAGTATTTAGTTTCTCCATATCAATAAAAATATATAAAGTGTTAATAGTTCATATAACAATATATAATGAACTAAACTTCCACAAATTACATTTTATAAAGCGAATTCATAACAGCTTAAGAAATAGAAATTAAGGAATTGAAAACACAGCAAACTTTGATAATGCGTAATCAAACTAAACAATTTATCGCTATATTACGCCAAACCTACGAAGCATTTCATAAAAGTCTTGAATGTGTCGACGTAGCTCTTTGAGTTTGTGTTAACCAAGATCTCAGCTTGTTTGTTCAAGATATCAGGGTAATCAATAACACCATGTTCAACCTATGTATGATTATCATCCTTGGAGTGTTCCAATGTGTAGTTCAACAAGTCACTCATTATATCGAATGACAACAATGTCGACTCATCAAGAACGGATCTGATTGAGTGGTTGTAATCGTTTAGACAATTATCAATGTTTTATTTTGTTTTTTTTGCTGAAACACAAATAAACGAACAGATTAATTTGGATAGGGAAGAATTGTTACACACAAAATTGATGTACGAACTCTTTTTGATAAAAAAACATATTAACAAATTGTGAATGTGTCATTAAGACAAACAGGTTAACTACATACAACAATTTTCGGGATTGAAATACCTAATAGAGCCATGAAATACTCCTATTCATCAACTTTGAAAGTTGATTGTCAAACAAAATCAGCAATGTTGAACCTGTCTCATCATGTACCCTGATAACAGTCCTAAACTCCTAATTCTAATTGAAATCAAATAGACTGTCAGTGTTAAAAAAAAAATCAGTGACAAATGTTTACTGTTTATATCTAAATGACTTACTTGCCAACAACTTTTTTCACAAGGCCACATTCACTATAATCATAGTCTTTCAGTAATAGCTTCTACGAATCTGCTAACTGCCTTCTTGTTACACACTTGACAGGAATAGGTGAATCAACCTTCCTCGAGCAATATTCTACTCACAGTAGCCTTACGCACACAAGCGAAAACCTGATAGAAAAATATGAAAAGTTGGTTCTTTAAAATAAATGATTGAAAATAGTGTCCCGTGTTATATCAGCAAGTTGAGTATGTGATATGTCCACATCATCTCTGTTATATAACCTTCATTTTGGACAGTAAAAAATGATTGAAAATATGTATGCGTATGTCCATATGTATAAACAAAGGATTATTTCGTTGCTCTGCAGCCTACCACCAAAAAGTTGGTTTGATACTTGAGGACTACCTGTAATACAATTACGCATAAGAAATTTATCAATAAATCATTGAATTTACACAAAATATGTACCTTATATATGTTTTATAAAACAATATCTTTTGGCCATTCCTTGAGCTTTGCGTTCTGAACCAGAAGTTTGTTTCTTTGTTGACATAAAATCTTCTAACTTTGTCGCATGATCACCCCAAACATTACAATTTAGCTTCTTTCCCCTCACATAATACAAATTATACAATGACAGTTATATTAATAATTATTTGACGCATACAGTAAATACTTATAAATAGAATAGTATGTTGACAACAGTACTTGGGGAACATCTTGTAAATCAAACTTTATGGATCTGGATTTCTTTCCACTTGATGCGCATAGGCTTGATCTGAGACCAACTCGCCAACGACATTTGCATTTTGTACATTGACTTAACCATGTAAGAGAAATGATTTTGTTACTTAGACAGATATGGCTAGAAGGTTCAAAAGATGTACTATACCAAAACCAAATATGCTTGAAACGTTCCAGTTCAACACATCGTCAAAAGATACAACATTGTATCCATATTTGTTGTCTGCACACTATCAAATTGAAACCGGAATAGTAGAAACTAAAGTAGCACCTTTTAATTCAAAATCTAAAGTTATTGTAAACGCCAACTTACGGTAAATTTGACTTCGTAACATTAGTTTCATATTTTAAATATAGAAAAGTAAAAAATAAACTA
This sequence comes from Gnaphalium uliginosum, assembly GCA_963930675.1. NCBI lineage: Eukaryota > Viridiplantae > Streptophyta > Magnoliopsida > Asterales > Asteraceae > Gnaphalium > Gnaphalium uliginosum. The sequence goes on from OZ005685.1 coordinate 36,692,963, forward strand.
TCTATAAAAGTATAATTGAACGGGCAGGTCAACCCGGAAATCAAGTTGACTAACTCAAACCTAATTTGAAAAATATTCAAGTTGGCAGGTTATCAGGTCAAAAATCCCAACCTAACCCATTATTTTCGCGTCAGTCTCGTATTTGATATCAGGTGTTAAGAATCGCCAACCTTAAGTTTATGTGCAACAAGTGAATTTTGAGAAACTAAACCTTGTCAGTGTAACTAACTTTTTAATTTATTTAAAATAATAATAATAATAATAATATTATTATTATTATTAATTATTAACTTCTTAAATCATAAAGAATTATACCTTCATCATTTGACCAGCAATCTCCAACAGTCCATTCAAACTCTCGGGAGCCCTGGCAAGGCAGTCTCTTATTTGTTCTAACTTAAGCATTTTACGTTTTTTTGTTCAGTTTGCGCGACTTGAAGAGGCCAGCCTGGCCTCTTCAAGTCGCGCAAACTGAACAAAAAAACGTAAAATGCTTAAGTTAGAACAAATAAGAGACTGCCTTTTTGCAAAATTATAACAACGATTCTTTTGTATTAAGATCAGGTTAATCAATATTCTCGTATGACTGATTGAAATCAAAATTGAATCGTATACCAAATCAATTTTCTAGAATTCAAAAGTCGATTGTATAGCTAGTTATTTGTTGTACAACCCGCGAATTCGCGAGTTAGCACATGATTTATTGATGTCACTTTTTTGGGCGAGCAAGCCAAAGACTACTCAGTGCACTCAGTCTGGATGAGTAATCATTTATTGCAGGTATGACAAAGGTTGATTGTGGTGTTGTGAGTATGTTATGCATCTATTATAATAACTATACATATACCGTACATTGTTACCTCAATGAATTAAGGTAAAACTGATCACCAAAGCCGAATCCACATGCCGCAGATTCCATCCCTGCCCACTCTCCAAATGACATCATCTTCACAGCTAACAAAACCGACCCAAAACACACCATATTTGCCTCGCTCAAACTTTAGAGTTAAAAAGGTAAATTATATGTAGTTTATCGCTCGCGATTTCGCGGCTTTAAACATTAATTAAATCTTATATTAGAGATGTCTTTAGATAAATGCATATCCGTCTGTAGTCACGAGGGTCTATTCTGGTTTTATAACATTTGTTATGGAGTAGTTATTTGTAGTTTAGGATCTAACATCGCTCATTCCATCTTCTAAACATTAGTTACAGTGTTGTTAATTGGAATAATAGCTACCGTCTACAGAACATCAACGATATTAACACATATACACAAACTTCAAAATAATGATTCAACAATGAGGTTGGTGTTCAACTTTTGTAATATTAGTGGTAACAAATATGTCTGCCCAAGAACCTACATTATTATTTGTTAGATACAGAGTGCCTAAATTTTTTTACCGATCTATACTATAAAGAATACAACTTTCTCCTTTTTAATCCCTTAAAAATCAATTGATGAAAATCATACAAGCTTTTATGAAACAATATTTCTACTCACAGCATTCAGACCACTCCAACGTGATCTTTGTCATGTGTGAGGCTCAGAAAAACTGAATGATGTACCAGACTACCAGGGTTGGCAGTGTTCAGTCATTTGTCGGTTAGTTTTGAGAAGTGTTTAGGTAACGTTAATTTGGCACCAACTGTTGTATCAATTTGTGGTCTCATGGTCAATTCATATACAAGACAAAATAGTGTATTATAAAGATTCGTCAAACTCATAATAAATATTATCTATCACACCTAATAATAATTTAGAATCACAAGTACCCATTAGAGAATGCAGATAAATAAAAAGAAAATATTTCACAATAAAAAAGAACCCAATACTACATTGCAAAGCATAATATTTCAAATGTTATCATAATATTACGTCATTATTGTAACAATACGTTTGATCTGAGATTTATCAACCTAATCAGTTTAACAACGATTAATGAACTTTCTTTTACCAATTTTTTATATCATTCTGCTGCATTGCGCGGTAAGCTGCTAGCTAGTATGTATTTAAAAGAGTAAAACTTACACAGACATAGTCACAATAGAACTTGGATGGCAGAGAACCTAGAGCTTGATAACTAAATAAGTAAAAGATAGTCGCAACATTGCTTTCATATTTAGAAATGCTCAAGACTAAGGTGATTTAGATAGAGCATTGAAATAGAATTTAAGAAATCGTTGCTGGAAAGTGCATATGTTAGCGTTATGTATCCAAAATGCAAAAAGACTTGGGAATCAAAGAAAGAAGGTGGCATATTAAGGTCCTTATTATACATCAGGTGGTATGTGTTTTTAGTTTCAAATATATAGTCGATGGGATATGTAAAGGACCAAAACTTGTAGCAGCCCAAGTTGCAACTTCTACTAATACCACTACTGTTACTGTTTCTTGTGGATTATATGATGCTTCAAAGATAAATTCGATTCAAAGATACAACGATAGGATATGGGGCTTGAACAATTTGATAAATGTTTGACACTAATTTATTTTCCTTTTTTGTTTATGATGAAAATTTTCTTTGTACTAACAGAATCATTTAGTTAGTTGCAGGATTTCATTGGTGATGAAGGTAAACGGACAGTGCCCAGTTCATGACATCTTGACTTTTGTCTCAATTTTGAACAGGTTGTTTCCACTTTGTTAAATAGTTTAAAAATCAAGATGAAACCCTTTTCATATGATGGTGATAACATTAAACAGTTTCTTTAGTTCATTACAAAAACTCTTTACTCCAAATTTCTTAGTGATGGGCATCGGATTACTTTGAAAGGTTATCCCTTTTCATTGATGTTGTTGTATCCTTTCATTTATTATATAATTCTTGAATTTACTTTAAGGAGACATTGATGGACATATAATCACTAACAATATGGTCAATTGCCACTGTGTTTGGGCTCTTAATATTGATATGGTTCTTCAATACATTATTCAACGTGCTAAGATGAAATGAATATGAAGCGAATTGAATGTGCTAATAAAGGATATCAAATGTGCAAATATCAAGCATTTGATGAAATACCTAAATGTAGATGTGCATCAAATGATATGCATGTACTTGGACATCTCAATTCAGTTTGGAGGTACTGTGGGCAGGTTGGCTGGGTTGAGTAATGGGTCAGGGTTGAAATGGGTCATTTTGGTTGAAAAAAGTCATTTTTAGTGCCGGTCAATACACGGTGGGGTGGGTTAGGCTGACCTGCAAATACAAATGACCTTTTCAGTCCAAACTGCAGCTGCAAGTTGCATACTCTGAACCAGGTTCCATATAACACGAGTTGTATCTGGATCTTTTTGGTTAATAACTTTGACCTTTGTCTTCTTTGAGAACACCAGTGTTGGAATCATTCTTAATTTGCACGGACACTGCTTTCTCAGTCATCTTCATCCTCGTTTTTGATTTACACTGAACCCCTTTTCATCAGCTTCCTTAATCTCTGTAGACCCCATAATTTCACATTTAACCCAATAGTCGGTGTATATGGGAATTTGATAAAGTATATTATACAAAAGATTCAGAAGTTCAAATTATAGCTAAATGACATGGCCAAAGGTGATGAAAATTCCATTAGCAGTAGAAAGTTGACATGATAGACCAAAATGCAACATATTAGTGTTTTGGATTATCTATATGCTGTAAATGAAGTGTTGTTTTAAACACATGTCAAATGGGTCTCGTTCTGGGTCGGCATTACAGTCTTATGTTGCAATTTACAGTTGCGTATACTGTATAGTCTTATGAGCTCCAAATCCTGCCAATGTGCACACAACTGTATGTAACAAGCTTTGACAAATTGCATTCTTGATTGATAAAAATTAATTTTTATTTTCACTTCTAATGTGTCAAGGGATTTCTTGTCAAAATATCGAAAGAATCATTTATTTTAAAAGGATTATAGTTATAGTACACTTTGAAATATACAAATGACGTTATAATACATCTATTTTTTGGCTAATTTAACCCTTACCACTATGAAGGCTCTCTACAAGAGAAGAGTACAAAGTGTCATCTGGTGAAATACCCGCATTTTTCATCTCATCAAACAAGTTAAACGCTTCTTCCGTTCTTCCTTCCTTCGACAAACCAGAAATCATAGCGGTATAACTTACAACATTTCGATCCAAACCTCTCTGAGGCATTTCATCGAACAGCTTCTTCGCGTCATCTACCCTACCAGCCATACATTCCCCGTGTACTAAACAAGTGAACGTATAAACATCTGGCATTACCCCCATCTCCTCCATTTCAGTTCTTACCCTATAAGCTTCCTTCATTAATCCTTTCTTACAATACCCATCAATAAACACATTATACGTCACAACATTCGGTTTCACTCCCTTACTTTCCATCTCTCTTAAAGTTCGTCTAGCTTCCGCAGAATTCCCTTGCTTACAAAATATATCAATCAGCGTCGTGTAACTTAATGTATTCGGAACCACACCTTTGTCAACCATTGTAAACAATAACGTTTTTGCTTCTTCATGTCGGTTCGCTTGACACAAACCGGCAGCAATAATATTATACGAAATGACACTAGACTCGAACCCTTTCTTCTCCATTAAACTCATCAACTTAATCGCATCGTCGATGTTTCCTTTTTTACAGTACCCGTCCATTAACGTATTAACTATATAATCATTCACATCAATGCCTTTACTTTGCATTTCAGTCAACAAAACTTCTGCAGCTTTCATCTTCCCTGATTTACATACACCGTTGACCAACACTCCGTAAGTATGTATGTTCGGGACAAGACCTCTTTCAGTCAATTCATCGAACAACTCAAAAGCCCTTTTCATTTTCCCTACCTTACAATTACAACTAATCATTGAAGTGTACGCATAAACATCAGGCACTATACCTCTCTCAAGCATTTCAACAAACACCTTCTCTGCTTCTTCAATGTCACCCAACATTGAAGAATACTCGATTAAAAGCGTATAGGTTGCTACTGTATACGAAACGCCTTCCCTTTTCATTAAATCCAGAGTCATCTCCACTTCCCTAAACTCCGATTTCTTTAAATGTGAATGCATCAAAGCATTATACGTATTTGCATTCGGTTTAATCCCTTTAATAATCATTTCATCCATCAATTCTCTAGCTTTGCTATCCTCCCCAAGCTTACACAAAGCCGAGATCACCATTGTCATGGAATAAACTGTGATCCCAATGCCCGAATCCACCATTTTTCGAAAGAAATCTGACAACAATTCAAACTTTTCAGATCTCTTTGCAGCAAGCAAAAAGACCATACAAGACCTTTCATCAATCTTACTAAAACCATTACTTTTCACGTAATCAAAAACCTCTAAACTCTCATCAAACCTTTCATTATCAGCATAAACACGAAACAAAGTATCAAACAACTTCCCTACAACAACCTTACTAAGAAACTCATTATTTTCGTCAAGAAAAGATGTGATCTTTTCAATGGGTTTTTGAATATCTTTATTAGTAGCTAATTGATGCAAAATTTCTTTAGCCGGGGCAAAATCTTTAGATTTATATAGGCGGCAAGAAAGTGAAATGTAGGGTTCGATTATGTTACATTTGTTGGGGAATTGAAGGGCATTGAAGAAATTCAAACAAGATTGAGGTGGAATATTTGTGTTTGAAAGAACAAGGTTTATGATTTTTGGGTTCAGAGATTTTGGGGGAAACAGAGTGTGATCGAAAGTTTGAGAATTTATTAACGATTTGGAAATTTGATTAGCGATTTTCTTATCAGGGTTTGGCGGAATTCGGATTTTGGGGATGGATTTCTTGAACACATGATTCATCAGAAAGACAGTATACGAAAAATAAGATGCAGCAAGGGGGTGTTTATTGTAAACTTAAAAGGAGATAAAAGGAGATGGAACGGAAATGTTTTCTTAATTTGATTGTATGTTTGTACCTTTTAATTTTCATTCAATGTTTTGATTTTGTGTTGACGTATTAAAATGGGATTAGTTAAAATTTATATTTTGCAAGATAAATGAATGACTTTTTTTCAACGTCCAACAAAGAAAATTCTAATTCAGTTCATTATATTCATCGAATTAAAAAACTTTAACTTATACATCATACTAAATGACCTTTACTGTTACATCGAAAAAACTGTAAATCGAACTGGTGTTTCATCTGACTTAATTTGTACTCCACGTCCACGTGGACTCAATAACAAAACAGACCTTATTTTACTGAATTCGATCGATATGTTCAAGAAGTTACATAAAGCTCAAACCTTCCTCCTGGAACACATTTCTTGAAAAAATAAAAGACATCAAATCATCCTAGTTTTTGACATCTTTGCATAAAATAACATTAGACGGAGCTTTTGTTGATGAGAGTTTTAATAGCTCAAAATTCTATCTCTATTATCTGCAAAATTAACATGATAACTTACTGGAATAATAAAGAGTTCAAGAATATCATTATATAGAACATATGAATAGTCACTAAAAGGGCAGAAATCAAAAATAAACATCGTACCTGTATAAAGAAACAATGCTAACCTTTTGGTAACAATAACAGTGGAATTTGTGAGCTGAACTCCAGTGATTAGCGCCTTCATAAAGAAAAGAAAAAACCCAATGATAAACAGCCATTAGCATTGCAATAAGAACCTGGTGCATCTGGGAACCATAGCGTGCTCTTATGCAGTTACCACACCAGTTACAAAGTGGAGCTGCAAAAACATGCATTTACGTGAAGGTCATGACAAGCAAGAGTTCAAAGTACAATTTTAAACTATCAGGATAAAATTACACCATTTAGAATATCTGTATTCTGTAGAAAAGGGATATAGTAATACCCGAAATAATGTAATGAAAAGAAAAAGGCAGAGGTAGAAATTTTAAATCGTTTAATTGCGAATGGGTAGATTCGGGTCATATTATATCTCTACGTGGTCTGCTGGTCAGATTAGTTGGACATCGTATATCATATTATAAGACAGGGACAGTAGGTTCGAACGAGTACAACAACTTTGTGTGATAATAGGGGAATCAATCTCAACCATTCATTTTCATCAATACCTATTTCCCCATATTTTTAAAAACTAAATATCTCACAAACGACAAGTCGAAAAATTATGAAAATTGCACCATATTTTTCAGCATTTACTCCTCTTCGATTTAAGACCTCGCAAGCTATACTTTCGACGAGTTATTTTTATTTTATTTTTTTGGTGGGTTTTACAAATTAGTAACACATGTGTTACGAATTAGTTGTACATTTGATTTGCGGTTAGGGTTAAGGTCGGGGTTTAGGGTTAGGGTTTAGGTCAGGGTTTAGGGTTAGGGTTTAGGTTTTAGCAAGGGTTAGAATTTAGGGTTTAGTATGATTTAGGGTTTAGGGTTTTATAAAAGTGTTTAGGGTTTAGGGTTTAGGAACCCTAAACCCTAACCCCTAACCCCTAAACCCTAAACGCAACACTAACACATGTGTTACTAATTTGTAAACCCACTAAAAAAAACTCTTCGAAAGCATAGCTTGTGAGATCTTAAATCGAATAGGAGAAAACGCTGAATTTTATAGTGCAATTTTTATAATTTTTCGACTTGTCGTTTGTGAGATATTTAGTTTTTAAAAATATGGGGAAAAGTGGGTTTTGTGGCACGTGACGCATTCTTGTTGGTTTTCATATTCTCAACATTTTTTCTATTCTCATTTGAACCTCACCCTAAATATGAACATAAAACTCACTAAATACTCGATTATATGATAAATTAAGAAGAGGTTGCATCATGTGAATAAAGTAGTTAACCTTGAGAGTGATTTTATGAGATACAGGTAACGGTTGTACTTCATTAGGTAGTAAATTAGTAATGGCCAACGGTCATTGAATTGCTTTTGATATCTTCAGCTATACATTTAGTATCAAGCTCAGCTATACATTTAGTATCAAGCTCAGAACGTATTGATACAACACTTGTTGATAAAACCCCTACCATTATCATAATAAAGATTGCAACTTTTTGAATCTTCATATGAGTTGTAATAGTATAATGAGTAAATTACATTCCAGTCCCTGGTTTATTTTTTTTGCGGTCCCAATCCCTCGACCCGGGTTAATGTTTCACTTCCGGTCCTAAACTCTAACATCCGTTAATTTTTCTCGTTAAGTCATCCGACGTGCGCGGTACAAGAGGGTAAAAAAGGACTTTTCAAAGGCTTGTAAAAGGTAGGTGGATGTTCAAAGACTGAAAAAAGAATTCACAACAGATGGAAAAGTCATTTTCGCCCTCTTGTGCCACGCACATGGACGGACTTAACGGGTAAAATTAACCGGCGCTAAGGTCAGGAACCGGGAATGAAACATAAACCCGGATTGAGGGACTGGGACCGCAAAATAAACGATCCAGGGTTGAAGTAAAGAACGTTTCGCAACTAAAAAATGTTACACGACCACCTCACTACAAATAGAACAAAATTGTGAGCACTTTAATACGACTAGAAACTTTTTTAAGTCGAAGGCCACAAAATTCGTGAGCACAAAATTCGTGAGCACAAAATTCGTGAACAAAATTTGGCCACAAAACTTTTTAAATTGTTAATGTGTAACAGCCTATTTATGTGAATTTTCCCTAAAATTAGTTTTTAATTTCAAATTTAATTAATGTTCCAAAACGAAAAATAGATGCAAATACATAATAAGTTGGAAGGTGCGGTCCACTCTCTCACGTTGGCTACGCTCCGTTTGTTCAATCAATTTTCATTCCTTGCATCACGCCACCAATATTTACACCCACTTCGCACGCTCTCCACATTTATTATATTTTCTTTTTTAGTATAGTTTTTTTTTAATTCTTTTTATTTGTTTAAAAGGTGAATAATAATAATAATTAATAATTTAGTAGTATAAAACAATTGAATATTCCATTTTAGAGTCAACTTGAGTCTTGTGAATGTTATTAGCCGATATGAGCCAAATGGATCAATGTTGGGGTTTATCTAAAGATTTATATAGAAACTAATGGCATGTAAGGTGGGATTATCAAATTAAATTATTTATTATTATTATTTTCTTTTCAGGTTTGCTTTTCTTTCTTTCATCTTTAGATGTCGCATGTATTTATAAGAGTTTTATAAATCTAAAAATGTCTCGAGCTAATCAGATATCACGATTACCAAAAGAAAACAACAGAGATCAAGGGAGAAACATCTTTTTCGGGAAAACTACACATTAATTCACGATGAATGATTACCAAACGTAAAACTACATATTTTTACAATAAATATTAATCAAACTCGATGTTATAACCACTAATAATATCTATAAACAATTTTTTATAACTTATAATATCATATGATGAATATTAAGGAAATTCACTAACATTAATCATTGATGAATGTTAACCAAAGTGTATATTATCAATTAATAATTTATTTCTTTGTAAAATTATTCATTAATAATGAATGAGAATCAAAACGTAAAATAAATATTTTCACCAATAAATATTAATCAAAACTGCTATTATAATTATTAATATTCCTCAATACATATTTTTTTATAACTTATAATATTATATGATGAATAATAAGATAATTCGCTAACATTCATCATTGATGAAGGTGTAGCTTCCCTGCTTTTCTGGAAAATAGTGTTTCCATCTGGATCCGGACTATATATATATTATAATATAATTTATTATATAACATGAATCTATATAAGTTTTAGTTTATCGATTAACTTCAACGAGTGTTCAGATGCCCCTCGTGATGCAAGGGGATGAATTGATTATTACAAATTGATAACCGGTGGATTACATATATATATAAAGTGTTAAACGCAATTTGCTTTTTAAATTATAAACATATGTGATGCGATGTCTAGTTAATATACAATGGTCATATAAAATTTATTCAATAAGCAAAGCTTTCATTCGTTGAATTGGGGTGAACTAAAATATCTTATTGGTATAATTGGTAGTTTTATTAAAGACCAAGTGTGTTTCGATTAAATACTTACTTCTTCTGTTGATCGTATTTTATTTTCACTTTTTATATGATTGATTATTATTCTTTATTTATTTTTATTTTTTATGAAACATGTTCATTTGTTCAATGTATGTCACATGGACCTTCAAATATTGTGTTTTGAAGGCAACATTAAATTACTTATACCATACAAAACTTTGATATATATTATCCGATTAAGAAACTTAGGTATATAATTAGATTTTAAATATCAATAAAAGTATCAATTTACTTGTTGTTTAACCCTTTTGTTAGTTTGTTTAATCTTTCATATTTTATTTTCTATTTTTTATATTACTATTTAAGTTAGATTTGATTTATATCACTCATTTTAATTTTGTTAAAATTAGTTGTATAAGTGCTAACCTTCACTAATGAGAAAAAATTCTATTAGTATTAGGTAAAAATGTTTGGTTATTTATCATTCCTTTTTAGTAAAATAATACTACAAATATAAATATTACAATTAGAAAATACATAATAAGGTATATAATTAGATAATGATTGGATTAAACATTCTAATATTTACACTACTTAGAGTACTACTATTAAAAAAAGAAAAAAAAAAAGAAAAAAAAAAAGAATGATAGTAATACTATACTAAGGGTAATAATTATATTTGAATGGTATGGTTTGTGAAAACTTTTGAAATATATAATTTCAGTATGCAATAGTTCAAATTGTTAAAGAGTCAAAGTGCAACATAAAAAGATCAATTTATCATGATCTTTTGAAGAGGTGATTTCATCATGATTTTAACATAGTTTTACCATAATACCATTTAAAGTATCATGAAAAAAAAGTACATCACTTAACCAATTGATAATAAGGGATAATCGTGTAAGCTTGCCACACTTTATTAAATAACCCCTTTAACTTTCATAGTTTGTAGTTTTGCAACAATCTATCACAGTCCTTACAATTCTAGTCCAATTGGACTATAATTAGTTATAAAATTAATTAAAACACGCATACTCTATCATTATTAATTATACTATTAGATGATTACATAGGTTGGATTGCATGTCTATTTATAATAGAACATAATTTAAGAAATAAACAACATAAACCTTAAATCTAATATAAGTTGGATCTTAGATCGGATCACGACTCATTAACTAATAGGGCAAATCCAAACCCATTTAGTTGTATCTTGAATCTTATTGAATCACCCTCAGATCCACTCCGTCCCGCCCAATTAATATGACATCCTCTAATCAACCGGTAAAACAACCAACCCGATCTGAACATCATAAAGTGAAAAACCCTTAACCCGTCAAAAAATAAAGATCTACAGACATTTATGCTTGTTATATTTATTAAAACTATATCTTAAACTCGTGTATATATACAGTCCGTTGAATTTGTATTTGATTTTTATGAGTACGCACGTAATGTATATAATAAAATTAGTCGTTATGTGTGAGTTAAAAAGGATATGCAATGAAGTAGAGAATTAGATTATTTTAAGTAGTATGTATATAACGCATATCGTTGGTGTCATGTTACTATATTAATGTTGGTTTTTGTATACAAAATTTAGTGGGTAAAGAGTAAGTTTTACCGATATTATTTAAGATGTGTCAATAAGCATTGAATTATAAAATAATATAAATATAACTTTACATAACAAAATTAAAAGTATAAAAGAAGAAAAATAGAAAATAACAATCATAAAAGTAAAGATATAGTCGTTATATATATCGTAAGTGTAACACCCACTTTAAGGGCCTAGTGGTATTCCGGTAATTTCCCTAAACTTTAAATTATTATTTAATGTGTTAGGAAATATTTTACTATTATTATGTCTGATAATATTAGTAAAATGAATAAATGAATTATTGTGACTAATACATAATTCATTGATTTAAACCGAACTAGTTGACGGTAAAATAAAATATTTGGTTTTCGCAAAATGGTTTTAGGTTCCCGACAATGGATTAAGAAGGGAACTAGAACGTAATGGTATTGGGTAAGATTAATATATATATATATATATATATATATATATATATATATATACACATTTATACATACAAATTCTGAGAACTTCTCAAACTTTCTATACAAACCCGAGAATTCCCTGCTCCTACGAACCGAACCGAGCATCCAAAATTGAAAGAAACTTTCTGTGAATTCTTGAATCATTTCGTATCATCTTTTGTTTCAAAAACGGAATTCGAGTAACATAATCAAATCGTCATCTTGTTCCTGTAAGTGTTTGTGTTTATAATTGTATTTTTATGAAAATGGTTAGTTCACGAGTTGATATGAATTGAAGCTTAAATGACGTTATATGAACTTATTTGATGCATATAAATTGTTAGAAAGCTTAGTTGAATGTTAGGAAGTTGAATTCGTGAGTTTTGAAGAAAACCAGTTCGAAGTTTCTGGGTTCAGCGATGAACTTCGCAACATTGAAGATGAACTCAGTTCGCAGAGTTTGATTGCGAAGCGAACTGAGTTGTCTTGCGAAGTGAGTTGTCTTGCGAAGTGAGATGTCTTGCGAAGTGAGATGTCTTGCGAAGTGAAGTTGACCTGCGAACTGAGTTGTTCTGCGAACCAAGTTGCGAAGCGAACTGAGTTGCGAAGCGAACTGAGTTTGCTGCGAAGCGAACCGAGATTGTTGCGAACTGAGATTTTTAAAATTTTGTTTTGCAAATTTTGAAATTGCGTAAGTGTTTTCAGGGTAGCGACTGAGTGACAAATTTTACTAACTCGGATTGGGTTGAAGTTCGCATGGTCACTTGGAAACGACCCAATAATCAAGGCTCTATGTAAGAGCGTAGGCAGTTTTTGGCCTTTCGGGGTCATCTAAGGGTCGAAAATGACATTTTTCAGTTTTAAACCTCGTTTCGGGACTTTCTGATGTCGCTTCGGATTGAACGTTTGTTTTCTTAGACTTCAGGAATTTACCTGCTTGTTTAAATATGTTATATGATTATGAAATGAGTTACTAACTCATTATTTGTTATATTCTCAGATCAGCAGAAGACTCGGTAATATAAGACTTCTGAGTTGTTGGATTGAGATTGACAGGTGAGTGGATCTGTGATCCTCAGTGTGATTTAGTTGTAACATGTTTGGTTACAACAGGTAATGTAATACTATTGTTGATAGACTGTTTAGTCTGGGTTGTTTATATTATCCATGATGATTATGGATTATGTGATATTTGGCCTTTGGGCATATGTGATATGTATATTCAGAGGTCAACAATGGTTGGGCTTAGTTACTATTGTTTGGCCAAACAGGGGTTCCTTATACACATAGTTGATAGGAACTGTTGTTGGTGAAGATAGTAACAAGCTATCGGTTAATCACTGTATTGGCCTGCAGTTGATTTTAAGTGTTCCTTGGAGGATACCTCAGGAACCACCGGTCCTCTTTGACGTTGTGTGTTTACGATTATTCGTTGTAAACAGATTTGTTATTTCTGAGTTAGACTGTTAGTTACAGTTCTTCTCACTTAGCCGTGTGCTAATCCCACCACCCTACTTCTTGCAGGTTAATGTTCGAATAGGGGATGGGCAAGAAGCTTTTGGTTTAATGGGATGTTTGACGACCAGCTACTCTGATTTTATTTTGATACATAATGATGGGAATTGTACTGTATAACACCCAAACTGATGTATGTTTTATATTTTTTTTTAAATGATATAACTTTAGCATATATTGTAAAAGTATGTTTTGACCAGACGCTTCCGATATTTCAAATATAAAATGATTTTTAGAAAGTGGGGTGTTACAGTAAGATTAGTGTATACGATAAGATTCTTTAATTACAAGAGTACATATTTAAAAGTTATCAGTTTTAAAATATTTTATAAATTTTAATGATTATCATTTTTAATATAAAAATCCTAGTAGTTTCTTATATAAATAAAAAGATTAGATCTAATACAGAAGGGATTTTTGATAGAAATATAGAAAGTCAATGAAAACGTGACAAATATCTCTCCTACTCCGCCTTCTTTCTCTCCTCCCCTTGTTCATTCTCTTTTCTTCTATCTTACTTCTACACATATATAATTTTTATTATTTTTTATTATCTTATTTGTTTTTAATATTTTTTAAACTCTTTTGTTAAAGTTTTTTAAATCTTTTTAACATGTTTTTAACTTGATTTTTTTTTTAATTTTTTAGTTGTTCTTTCTTTTAAGCATTTGATAACTAATTGACTTTATATTTTTTTATTTTTTATTTCAATATATTTGCAAATGACTTTAGCTTCTTTTTATTTATTGTGTTTTGACTTTTAATATTGTGCATTTGACTTTTAATATTGTGCATTTTACTTTTAATGATGATGGGTTTGTCATTTAGCTATCATGCACTTGACTTTTAACTATGACGTGTTGTATATATTATTATGATGTACTTGACGTTTAACTATGATGCACTTGACATTTATCATGCACTTGACTTTTAATAATTATGCATATTATTATGATGTAATTGACGTTTAACTATGATGCACTTGACATTTAATGATAATGCATTTGACATTTAAGTATCATGCATTTGACTTGTAACTATGACGTGGTGTATATATTATTACGATGCACTTAACGTTTAACCATGATGCACTTGACATTTAACTATGATGCACTTGACTTAAAATTATGATGTACTTGACTTTTAATTATCATGCATATTATTATGATGCACTTGATGTGTAACTATCAAGGTTGTCGAATGCGTTAGGCGGGGACTACTCGGTCGGGACCTTGTATGGAGTACTCGGCCGAGGCGGGGAGTACTCGGCCGAGGCGGGGAGTACTCGGATTTGACTTTTTTTATATTAAAATAATAAATTTTAAAATTATATGAGTAAATATAGAATATAAACATAAACATAACCATAACCATAACTATAATTGTCTAGAAACAACACACATATTAAAACATATTAACATTAAAATTAAATTAGACTATAAAAGGTAAAAACCCTAATTTAAAACATATTAAAATTAAAATTAAAATAAAGTATTGACCGAGTTGGACCTAGTTGGACCGAGTTAGACCGAGTTTTTTTCGTTGACCGACCTTGACCGGTTTTTTACCCCGAGTTAGGCCGACTCGTCTCGGAGCAAGGCCGAGTCCCGAGTACTCGGCCGAGTTGGCCGAGTTTTACAACCCTGGTAACTATGATGCACTTGACATTTTACTATCATACACTTGACTTTTAATTATGATGCACCTGACTTTTAATTATCATGCACTTGACTTTTAACTATGAATGCAATTATTACTCTGATGCATATTTAGTTAAAAATAAGTGAATTATGATGTATTAGAAATTTAAAATTTAATGCACCGTCATTATATAGTAAAATACACTATAATTCTAACTTTGATGCACTGAGATTATTAATATTTAAATTACTATGATGCACTGTACATTCAACTATGTTGCATTGAACAATTTTAAAATTCGGTACACTACATTATTACGACGATGCATAGTTAGAGTATACACATGATACACTACACTTTCAACTACGCTGAAATTGACGTAGTGTACTTATTGTTATGATGCACTAGACTTTTAATATGACGCATGCAATCATTAGAGTGATGCATTGTATTATTTATTACCATGATGCACTATGTTTATACCTAAAATAAGTTAGGACATCGTATTTCAATCAGACGGTACAATATTTTTTTATATAAAAAATACTACATTATCATTTAAGCAGAGGTATTATAAGTGAATTAAATTTTTAAATAATTTAAAATGAATTTTAATCGAAAAAGTATAAAAATAAATAAATTAAGGTTTAAAATAACGTTAAATGCATTAAAGATAAAAAAAGATAGAAAATTATTAAAAACATTAAAATAAGTTTAAACTGTTAAATTAAAGGTTAAAAAAAATATTAAGTGAAAATATACAAAATTGAAAATATACAAAAGTGAAATTGAAATTCTTTAATTAAAGGTTCGAAAAAAAAGTAAAAAATAATAAAATTACTAAAAAGGAGGGGGAGAGAAGATGAAATAACATGCATAAAGATGGAAGTAAGAGGTTGTCAGAAGTCACTCTCCTATTGATTTTTTATCTTGCGACATAATTTCTCATTTTCTCTAAAATCACACCCATAAATAAATCATGTAAAAAGCTAAGCGACAACAATCATTGCACAATAAATCAACAGATTGAGATAGAATTTGAGAAAAAATTATGTATAATTAAATAAAATAAATTGATGGAGGAAATGGTGAATGCTGATTGGTTAATTGGATTTTAATTAAAAGTCTGTTTTCTACTCATTTAAGTCTGTTTTCTACTTTGTAATGCTGATTGGTTAATTGATGGAGAAAATGATACCTTTGGGTAGAGGATGCTCCATTCTCTACTCATTCTATGTGGATAACCCAGCTGACTTCTTCTTGATTACAAAGTTGTTTGCTATGCAAAACAACTTGTATTCTTCTTCTAAGATGAGCCCCAGACTGAGAACTAGCTCAATCAGGTAAGATAGCTCATCCAGAACTTCTTTCTTCAGATCCTTGTCAGCTGCACTCTTCAAAAGATTGGCAATGGATTGCCATTCCTTAAGCCCTAGAGTGTACAGTTCATCCACCTATACTGTCTTCTTGCTCTTGGTCAAAGTCAGCTCCAGCTTCAATTTCTGTCCAATCTTGTTCAGATGACATTCTCTAATCTTCTGCTTGAGCCTTGACTTTTGGAAAGTGGCTTGTAACTTTGGTTTCAAGCTCTCTATCTTCTGTAACCTTGTTGACAGCTCCTCATCTTCTTTGATTTGTTGCTCAACTTGACTCCTTCTGATTTGGGTCAGTGAACGACTTTCTTCTTGTAGTTCTTGAGTGAGCATGTCAACAAATCTTGCTTCCTTCAGCTTCTGCTCTTCAAGTGTTAATACATCTAAGTATTCGGTTAAGGTTATACCTTGAGCAGTAGCCTCTTGTTGCAAGAGTTCGTCCTGTAGATCTTTCAGTTCAGGACTTCTTGTTCCAGCAGCATGATCATCCACCATCTTCTTGATCTTGCTTAACCTTTCCTGCTTGGATAAGGCAATCTCCTTGCCCTTACCCTTAGCCCTATCTACCTCTTCCAGTGTAGAACTTGACCCAGGATAAGTGCTTATCAGATGAGCACTTCTCCATTGCATTCTGTCTTCAATTTCACTTCTACCTGGAGGCAGTGTTCTGGTTGTTGTGGTTGGTCTAGCAGGATTGGCTTCAGCTTGAATGGTTTCAGCACTGATGATTATTGCACCAGTGCTTGCTGCTGGTTGTTCTGAGTTCTGAGTCTGTGATTGATGTTGTGTCTCAGTCTGTGCAGGTTCAGAAGGCACAGACTGAGACTCTCCAGTCTTGACTTTTGAGGCTCCTTCACCTACACCTCCAAAAGTAGCATCATCTTCATCATCATCTGTTCTTCTAAAAACTTCAGTCTCAGAACTGCAGTCAGGATTGATGGTATCATCATCATCAGCATCATTGTCCTGTTCTTCTGCCAGCTTCATAAATTGGTTTCAGGTTTTGATCCCCTTCATTTTTGGTTGGGAATCAAAGATATCCCTTTCAGGAATCCTCCTGGCCATTCTTTTCATCTTCCTGGCTCTATTGATAAGCAGAGGTTGAACATCTTCTTCTTCTTCCCTTGGTCTCTTCAACTCCATCTGACCTAGGGCTGAGATAGTTGCAATTGGGTCTATGTGTAAGACAATGGATGACTCCCCCTGAGTCTGTGCAACCATCTCAGTGTGTTCACCTGCCTGCAATCCTTCTTGCTCCCCCTCAGTCTGTGCACTCATATTTTCAGTCTGTGGCACAAACTGAGCTTTAGTCTGAGACTTCACCCTAGCACCTTCGGGTCCATCATCTCCCTCACTGCTATCTCCCCCTAAATCTAAGGATTTATTATTTAAATCTTTATATTTTGAGGTTTTAGCTACTGCAGACCCATGCTTCATCTTCTCCCCCTTTTTGACATCATCTACTAAGTTTGAGAGGGTGGTCTGCATTTCATCTAACCTATTGGATACCTTCTCCTCCAGCATATCCACTTTATCCACCATAGTAGAGACTAGATGCTTCATCTTCTCTAGCTCTTTCTTATTATTATTGAACTCAATCTGTACCCATTCAGACAACTTGTTGATGGAAGAAAGCACATCATTAAGTGTACTGGAAGGCACAGACTGAGTCTGGTTGGATGGGTTAGAATTGGGTGATGGTATGTGTTCCTCACTTGACTCATGTTGTAACTGAGCAAGATCACTGAAATCTTTTGGGGTTGCACTCTTTGCCTCACTCTGTGTCCTGTGCATGGAAAAGCGATCATAGGCATTGAGTGGTGTAGTTATTCCCTCAGATCTAATCCGGTGATAGGATAAGATATCACTGGGAAATGATTGTGTTGCACCTGTTGCCTCAAACAGTCCCTGGTGTAAAGGAACAGTATCACGGGTAACTGATGTGGAAGTTGGTATGCCTTCACTAACCATCTGGTGATAAGATGGTAGTTCATCAGGCAAAGAAGAGGAGATCTGTACCTTAGTCTGTGACATGACTGGGGCATTGGCGATCTGTGCAGAGGGGTGTAAGAAAGGACTCACTGGAATGTTAACTAGTACATGACTAGTGGTCATTATGTCTGCTCATCCATTAAGGGGAGCATTCTTTAACACAGTTCCTCAAATATACCCACATTTTTTTATTGGAATGGTGGTATACTTGCTCCTCAAATAGTACCAATACTGCAATTACTGGTACTATTGATCATGGTAAACGGGCAGTTACCATTGATCAGGAGCTAATTAGGAATGTCTTATGATACCAGTTGTTGGGTCACAAGGTTCCCAAAACTTAGATACAGATTAAATAACAGTTATCTTAACGTGTTAGTTTATATCCAAGTTTATATCAAACAAGTTTAAATTAATCTAGGCGGAAAACAAGATTAATTTTGACACAGAGTTTATTATGAATCAAAGTATTATTCACAATAAAGTGTTTGTCTCACACAGATGACAAAGTATTCAAACCCACACAGATGGTTTGAATACGATCCAAGTATTAGTATATTAAGATACAATTATCACTACAAACTTTAACAGTTAGTGTGGTAATGCTTTGAGCCTAAGCTTAAAGGTCTTGTATACTATTTTGCTTTGAGTGCTTGGATTACTTGGATACATAGCAGTGCTTTTTGAACTGCTATTTATAGAGTTGGGTGTAACTCTATATTATCCAGTTCACATAGTTGTCCAAGGAATAACAGGTGCATCTTGGCAACTTTGCACGCCTCCCTTTTTGCTTTTCTTGGAAATAGAAAAAGCAAAAAGGTAAAAGGTTTCTTTGCTGAGAAGAAAACCTTTCTTCGATGTTTGACCTTTCTCAAACATCTCATCAGTTGTATCGAGCCTTGGGAAAGAAAAACTTCTTCTGTACAATTGTACTTTCGTTCTTCAATCTGTGCTCTTCAGTCTGTGTTCATCAGTCTGTGATCTTCAGTCTGTGAAGTCTTCTGCATTCAATTTTCATTCTTCAGATGATGAATTCATAAG
Source organism: Gnaphalium uliginosum (assembly GCA_963930675.1). Taxonomy (NCBI): domain Eukaryota; kingdom Viridiplantae; phylum Streptophyta; class Magnoliopsida; order Asterales; family Asteraceae; genus Gnaphalium; species Gnaphalium uliginosum. Next base: position 36,712,479 of record OZ005685.1, read on the forward strand.
TCTTCAGGAAGAGCATGACTTTCAGTCTGTGCAGCACAGACTTAGAAACAATTCTTCAGTCTGTGTAGCACAGACTCAGAAACCTTCTCCTCCTTTCTTTCAAATACAGTAAAAAATGTCTTCTCCTCCTTTCTTTCAAATGAGACCTTCTCCTCAGACATTATCCGTAAATATATACAAAAAGCCGTAAATATATACAAAAAGTAGCACCGTCGCATTTTAATTTCTATGTTTTATAATTAGTCGCCTAAGTGGGTCACCAACCAATTTTTCCACACGTTAATCAAAATAGTTGGCAACAACACATTATGGAACATGTAAATGGAAATTGAGCGATTCAAACCACTAGTACTTTAATTATTTGATCAAACTCTTAATAGAAAAAATTTCACTGTCATTTTTAATATATCCACAAAAACTATACAATAACTAATTGCACTACATGATGATGGATCTATGAAGAAATGATGAAAATATCATTAGTCCTTGTGAAAACCAACACGAAAAGACTCCGATTATAAAACTTCTACAATCTTTTTTATATTATTTGACTATTGGTTCTAAAAAAAATCAAAGTAATGACCAAGTAAATCTATAAATATTCGAAGCACTTGGTCAATAGCCATAAATAAACATGGTTTTCTACCAAAAATTCTTAATTAGTTGATAATTAAATACATTAACCACGACTTTAATTAACGACCACAGTCAACCTCAAAAAAGTGCGACACAATCAAATTATAGTAAGTTGTTCACGACCCATACACATGTTGCATGTTTTGACATTTTAGTTTTAACGTGTGCATTGGGTTTTGACCATAAAAGTACCATTTCAACCTCTGAATGAGTAATTTTTACTATACTATTATATTATTATTACCTTGTAAAAGTTACTAATAAACGTACCACTTCAACCATTAATGTATGATTGTGATTGAATAATTATAAAAAGTACCATTTCAACTCTTAATCACGACTCCTTCTATGCTCTAACTCATTTATTTATGATTGATAAATGTATTATGTACGTGTAAATACGTTTAATTATTAACTACGGAGTAAAATATTAAAAACTCAAACAATGAGATTCTTGGAGACTAGCTAATTGGAGGAAAACACAATGCATTATGGGTAACCCTAATGTAAGTAAACGTCAAAAAATAATAAAATCTAATTTAAACAACAATTCATTCGATTGATATGACGTGTATCGATATCGGCGGAGACAGAGCGGGTGCAATGTAGAGTTGTAGACAGTATTCTCCTTTACAGATTTTATGTAGTGTATTTTTTTATTTAATGTGTTTTTAAAATTTACCGCATTAAAAATAAGAAAAGAAATTATACTTGAAGGTAGCTTTTATAGTAGACTCTTGAATTTTGTTTGTCTTTAGTTCGCCTTCTAGAAAATAATTTTATACCTCCGTGGTAAGTGTGAAATTGTATATTTTTTTAGTAATATTAAAGTTAGTTTTGTTAATTATTTAGTATATTTGTGTTAAAATTTGGTATTTATTTGTTCAATTATAACTGTTTTGTTTATAGTTTGGAGCTAAAGAAAAGAAAATGAATAAATTTAAGGACGAAAGGCAAAATTGAAGACTGTCAGACCAAATACTCGTCGAGCCTATTCAAGAACTCTTGAGCATGTGGCACGGGGAAATACAACTGAAAAGATATTTATTTCAAACTTAATAAGGAAGAAGAGATAACTCAAACTCAATCTAAAAATGAAGAGATAAGAATGAAGATGGAATTTCGCAACCGATTAGAGGGAAAATATCTCTTGAATATTAACCAACAAATATACTAGATTCATTGAAGAAAGATAGAATTACAACCGGACGAGAAACTCGCCGAGTTAGAAGAGCCACTCGCCGAGTTATCTGGACGGCCAGACTTCAACTATAAATAAAGACTTCTTAGAGTATCATCTCACAAAATATTCTTAGAGTAGTTTAGTTGTAGCAATTGTAAAGAAGACAATGAGCATTCATCTATTCAATTGAGAAAGTAATAGTATGGTTTTAAATTCTTTTGTAATCAAAATTATGCTTTTATTTTATATTGATTGATTGTTTATTTGTAGAACTGTTTTGTCTATAAATTAGCTATAATATTAAAAAATATAGATTGACTGCTTGATCTGAAATAGTGAAAATGCTTTGTTTATAGATTTATTTTAGTAGATTTCTCAATATTACTTTTATGATTTATTATTTTATGATTGACACATAATCTATAATGTTTGATTGAAAACGATCTAATGTAATACTAATCCCCGTAAAGGTATGACATGGATTAATGAATTAGAAAATAATTTGTTTTAAATATAGATATTAAATAAAAGTTTCTGATGACAAGAAACTCGACAAGCTATGTCAAGACACGACGAGTTATCTGTCTGGATCTAATATTAATTTTAATTATGCATTTGTTGTTGATTAAATATTAGTGGTTTTTATTCATTAATCTGGTTTAAGATATATTTTTAACTGCATATACGTTATTAATAATATGATAATTTATTTATTTTATCGTGATCGAAATCTAGTTTTAAAAGTTATCTCATTAACAATACATCATATACATCATATCTATGTTTAATACCTTGTTAGAACTATGTTTGTTATGTTTATTGTTTTTATGTTTATTTCAGATTCTTAATAAATTATATTTACTGATTAATTGTTCAACTCACATTCGTTAAAGACAATCTTGATTAACTTACTGTATTATGCTTTTAACTGATAGGTTTTTACCTATGTGTATTTTATTGGTTATATTATTTATATTTTGCTAAGATTATTAATTTAAATTTGATTTGGGTTTAATGATGACCAGACCAACCCAATTTGTTGTTTTACATGTCGGATAGAAAACACATCACTCCGCCCCTGATGATGTGTGACTATTTCATAATGCATTTGTTGTATTGATTATATATGGTCGTGTAGTATGAAAGTACTTCAAACACTTTTAAAAATTTAAATTGAAACTCTAAAAGCATCTATAATCGATACAATTTTACGCTATAAAATGCAATACAGTGCTACATTATCATTTTATTTTTCTATACAATTTTACTCTTATACATCTGTAAGCCGTAAAATTATACAAAGTTGAAGAAACATTTGACAAAATCTTATTATCATAATTAATAGTAATACTATCACTATTATTATTGTTTTTATCAGGGGTTTCAAAGTCGGATATTCGAAATTTTGAATATCTGATTTCACTTTTAGAATTCGAATATGAAATTTTGGATATCCGAAATTCGGATATTCGAAATTTTCGGATATCCGAAATTGGATATTCAAATATCTTGAATTAGCAACTTTGAAGCTTTTAAATCGAAATTCGTAATAGAAACAGTTGCTAACTACGTACAACTAACCAAAACAATCATTAATTCTTCAGTTTACAAAGTATTTGAATCATTTATTGATGTGTTTGCAAATAAATTATGTAATATGGTGGCAAAGTTCACTATTAAAATAAAAAATCAAAAAAATTTGAAAAATTTCAGACATCAGATATCCGAAATATCCAAAATATCTGAAATTTACTATCCGAATCCGAAAATTCGGGTATCAGAATTTTCGAATATTTTCGGATCGGATATTTGAATATTTGAATATTCGGATTACGGATTTGGATACGGATACTTTTGAACACCCCTAGTTATGAGATGATTACTATGAAATTTGTCAAGACGATATCTATTTATATATATAAAACAAAGTTTTTTCTTTTAGTGATGCCACATCATCTTGTTACATTTTTCTAAAACTCATCTAATTATGCCACATCGTCAAATTAGTTTTTCTTTAAAAATTTTCATAATTCCTAACACTCTCTTAAAAGTTTTCAAAATTTTGTTTCTAATTCAATTTTATTATAATTTATAATAATAGCTTTTTCAATAATAAATTTTCAACAATATTAATATCTTTGAAAACTTAAAAAAACATATGATTAATTTTATTTTTTAATTACTGTGCATCGCAAGGGCTCAACAAATGTATCAAGACTTAACATAATTTTGCAATGAATGGTTGTTACTTTTGTCATTCACCTGGTGACAAGATCGGTCTTACCGTGAGAAATGGACAGAGACTCAAATTTCAACCGCTCGTAGAAAAATGAGTAGATCATACTTGATGTATCAACTGATGAAAAATAAATACAAGTTCATCCATTATAGTTTAATTTATGTTACCAATCATTATCATTTTCAATGATAATTGTATTTTTTAATTAACAATATTAAACTTACAAATTAATATAATTGTATTTTATAAATGGTCGTGTATTTTATACTATATGGAGACATTTTTAACACGGTAAAACTTAATTACTAGTTACTAGAGTATAATAAAAGAGAGTTTTAAAAGGAAATTTGTTCCTTTGAGGATACCATTGAATTAAGAATCAAGAAAAAGAAAAGAAATTTAAAGCTCAAAGAGGATAATATTAGTTATTCCATTATACTTATTAACATAGAATTAGGCAATTAAGTTATTTTTAATATTTCTTATGTTGTTCTTGTTAGTAGACAGACAAAGGAGTTAGTTACAAAGTTCTCCAAAAGAATAACCTTGTTTTCAAGTCATTGTCTAATTTTTGTTTTTGTGTCACTACTTTTAATCAACTTTTACACATAAACCTTTTACGTGGAATAACTAATTAAATTAAATTAAATTAATTATGCAAATCCCATAATTAATTAAATTAAATAATACTTAAGATATTATTTATACATGTGTCGTGCAATATTTGCGTTCCTACAATCCTATCACGTATTTTTGAAAAAGATAATTTAAAATTGATTTATTCAAATAAAAGATTTGGATAGTATTAAATTAAGTAAATTAACTTTAAAAATTAAAACCACCAAAATTAGTAAAATACTCATATATATATAATAATAATAAATAATCTATATATATACGGAGTATCTCTATAATAACTACGTAATACCCCGAACCCGTCGCCGGACCCCGCCGGTCATATTTGTCGGTTTCCACCTCCTTCCGTTGACCAAGCCTTGTTGACCTCCTTTATATTTCCCCCCGTTATCATCGCCACTTTCAAATTCATTTCTCCATTTCTTTTTTTCCATCAAAAAAATGGGACAAATAACAACCACTGTAGATACTGATACACACGTTAAACCTCGATCGCCGGAGTTTTTCGATGATGAAAGTAACAAGAAAAACGAAACAAACGGCGATCATTACGGTGATCGGAAAACAGAGCAACAACTTGATTTCGATGCTGATAGTTCATCTGTTGATGATTCTAGTAACAGTGACGGTGACGGAGGTAGTTCTGATGAGATCTGTGAACCGACGTTAGATAGCGGTGACGTTCAACAGACTACGGTGTTTCCGCCACATCCACAGCTTCCACGGCCGGAAGCACCGCCGGGATTAACGGAATCGAAATCTCCTCCTTCAATTACACGATCGAACTCCTCACCGGAAACTGCCGTACCGGCGATTGGAAAATTCTTCAGAGAAAAGAGTAACAGCTTATCAGCAGCGATAACGAAACGATTATCGTTATTAACGGATGATAACGATAACAACGACGTTTTTGATAAACAAAAGGTATCGAACGTAACGGAGTTTAATCTATCAGGTCTCAAAGTTACTGTAAACCTAAAAAACGAAAAAAATGAAAGCGATCAGTTCAAAGGACGAATCACGTTTTTTTCACGGTCAAATTGCCGTGATTCAACGGCAGTTAGGTCATATTTCAGACACCGAAATTTACGGTACGTTGAGATTAATATTGACGTGTATACTTCTAGAGAAAAGGAACTGATCGAACGGTCAGGAAGCTCTGCTGTTCCTCAGATATTTTTTAACGAGAAATTGTTTGGCGGACTTGTGGCGTTAAATTCATTGAGAAATTGCGGTTTGCTAGAGGAACGGATGAAGGAATTGCTATGCCGGAAGTGTCCTGATGATGCGCCGGCGGTTCCGGTGTACGGATTTGATGAACCGGAAGAGGAAACGACGGATGAGATGGTGACGGCGGTTAGAGTGTTGCGGCAACGTTTACCGATTCAGGATAAGTTGATAAAGATGAAGATTGTGAAGAACTGTTTCTCGGCAACGGAGATGGTGGAGATTTTGATTCAGCAGTTTGATTGTGGGAGGAAGAAGGTAACTTGGTTGACTTGTTTCTTTGACTTTTGCTCTTTGATTTTGACTTTGAAATTAGTTTTGAAATAATATTATTTATTTAATAATTTGAAATAGATCCACAAGTCCATAACCTTTTTCTTTTTCCCTTTTTTTCGTTTTCATTTCATAAAGAAAACATATTAAGGGGTGTTTGGGATTAGTTATTTTAGGTACTTATTTGCTTATTGCTTATTTTAATAGGTAGATAAGAAAAAACAAATACTAGGCTTATCTTCTTATTTCTTAGGAATAAACACTTTAAAATAAGTACATGAACACATATTTATATTTCAATCAGATAAGCGCATACAAATAAGCATTCCCAAACACCCCTTAAAAAGAACGGAATATACTACGAGTGATTTTTAAGGTGGTGGCGATTGCATACATCTAGAGGGTTATGATTTAAAAGTATCTTAAGCTAAACAATAGTATCGGTGTATTCTTATTTTTTTAAAATAAGTTACGACGTACTTCCAAACATGATTCAAGGACTACGGTATAGGGTTGACTGTAACAAAAAAACATGGTGGACAAGATCATGAAGGATTAGTTTTTAAGTTTATATGCTACAGATACTTAAGTAAAGGATCCTTGATTTTATGGTTATTAAGAAGTTGGTACAAACACATAAAAAGCATGTGATTTATAGATATTATTTTTTTTGCACAGATCATACTTCATACTTGAAATATATGTTTTGATGATGATTGTTAGTACTTCAACTATAGAATTCAAATGAAATTAAAAGCCATAGAGTTGTAAATATTAAACTTGTAAGATGTTTTGGGATTAGTGAATCTGTTTTGTTTAAAAAAATTATGGGTAAATAGCTAAGGGTACATTTAAGTCATCATTGATGACACATGGTTCACTGCCCAATTGATTCTTTATAGGCAGCATGTATAATGACTTGTTGCCATGCTGCTGGATCATGTGCTTCCTTGAAAATTGCAAATAGTCTATATTATATATTTATATGTACATCTTGTCTTCAATATTTTAACCGGAAATAAGCTCTGTTATTGGGCCTGGCTTCTCGGTTAGAATCTAGACCACTATCTAACTTAACTTCTCACAATGTCTCAAGTGAACATTAGAGTTAGCCAGTTAGGTTCACCAAACAGTATTAGGTTCTTGAATCATGTTCTACATTGGCTTGGCTTGTTTTAAAACTATTAAAAAAACAAATAAGGTAGACAAAGTTAGTTTATTAGAATGTTTATCCAATCCCAAACAAGGCATGTTATCACTACATTTTCTATGCATTATTGCAAATAAAATGTGCTTGAAGTAGCTTTACTATTTTGGTCATTCACTCATTCCATACACATTATTTATGGTACGTAGATTGGTTTGTACATGTCGTAAGTTCTTTCCTAACTAAATTGTAATCGTTGGCATTAGGCTGTAGAGATGGGGAAGCAGCTAGCAAGACGACACTTTATCCATCATGTTTTCGGGTAACATCCTAATGTTCCTTTTCTGTTTCTGATATAACTAGGACCGGCAATATTGACCCATTTACTAAATGAGTCAATTCTGACGGGTCATTATGGTGAACATATAATGGATAGCTTGAGAGGAAGGGAGTCAAATGGGATGCAGTTCTCAGTTTATTTCTAATTGTATAAAAACCTCGAAAAAGTATATTAGTATTGGAACAAAATTATTTTACTTTCCTGACTTGACACACTAATAATTAATGGGGATGACAAATATGTTTGTTAACAACACGTATATTAGGTGCAGCAAAGGCACAATTTAATTAAATAATTTACATTTTTAGTCCTTTAGGTTTCTCCAATACTTGATCAATCCCTCTTGCTCCATTTTTATACCTTGCACGCAAGGTTGCGTGTAGCCAACAACACATAAGATTTCCCCATAATTAATTAATATAATATAAAAAACTTAAAAAAAGTTTGGATAAGGCTTGTTTATGGTCTACTCACTTTAATGCTATGTTCTCGAGTTTCAAACACGAGGTAACATAACCAGTTCCATGTGCGCTATTACCCTTTTGAACAGTTACCTAATCCGACCATTTGTTACCTCTAGTTAGAGAAAGGGTGTATTACTGTATTAGTAGTGCAGCTATTCACCATGCTGCTTGTGCTTACAGGGAAAATGAATTCGAAGATGGAAACCATTTTTATCGGTTTCTTGAACATGAACCTTTCATTCCTCGATGCTATAACTTCAGGGGTTCTACAAATGATCTTGAGCCAAAATCTGCTACTGCAATTAGCCAAAGACTCACCAAGATAATGTCAGCAATACTTGAATCCTATGCATCTGAAGATGGCTGCCATCTTGATTATTTGGGTATCAGCAACAGCGAAGAATTCAGGAGGTATTAAAATTTTTAACTAGTGACAAATGATAAACTTCCTAGCTACAAATGATCGAATTTATTGAATTACTTCGCAGACATGTGAATCTGATGCAAGAACTTCAAAGAGTGGATATATCGACTCTCTCGGTTTCTGAGAGGCTTGCCTTCTTTGTAAACCTACACAACGCCATGGTCATTCATGCTGTTATCAGTATCGGTCATCCTGGGACGGCAGTAATTGAAAGGAGAACCTTTAATACTGATTTTGTCTATGTCATTGGAGGCTCTCCATATTCACTTACAACAATTGTAAATGGCGTTCTTAGAAATAACCGAAGAGCACCTTATACATTTACAAAACCCTTTGGTTCTGGTGACAAGCGTTTAGAGGTAATAGTTCTACAAATTTTCATTTTATGATTATTGTTTCTGGATGTTGTAAAATGTACACGTCTGTGTTGAAAAACAGGTCAACACAGGCTCCAAATAGGTCATTTTTGGTATGGGTCGAAAAGGGTCGGTTACCTGCAACAATTTGTGCCCAATAGTTTAAATTGTTTATTGAAATTATTATGTCAAGTATGATTACATAAATCATATCACATCAATAATAATATTAATAATTTTAAAATTTGATATAGGAGGTTTTATCGTTAAAAACGACAATTAGTGTGACTTGCAACGTGTTTGACACATTCTTTTTAGCTATTCTTGCTTTTATTTTACATCTTTAAAGCCTTAGAGACAGAACATAATTAGAATCAACCCATACATAAGTATCCCTAGGTAAATGGTAGTCTAGTTTCCATGATTCCAGATGCTAAAACAGTGTTTTTTTTCCTTCTACAGTTGGCTTTCCCCCAAGTTAACCCATTGATTCATTTTGGCATCTGCAACGGGTCCAAATCAAGTCCACCCGTGAGATTCTTCACTCCCCAAGGGATTGAATCTGAACTAAGATTTGCTGCACGAGAGTTTCTACAGAGGGATGGGATTCAAGTGGATCTCGCCAAGAGAACAGTTCACCTCACTCGCATCTTCAAATGGTGAGCCAAACACATTAACCACTTGAGTCATTAATTCAGATCACAGAATCATTGACTAAGATTATGTTATTTGTATCAGGTTTAGTGCCGATTTTGGGAATGAAAAGGAGATCTTGAAGTGGATTATTGGTTACTTGGATGCAACCAAGGCGGGCCTATTGTCACATCTTTCAAGTGACGGTGGTGCTGTGCATATTGCTTACCAGGACTATGACTGGTCCATCAATTGCTAAAGAGCCGATCATTTTGTAAATAGAACCATAAATTCAGTTTTATTAAACAAGAATATTTACAATTGGTTTGGAGTCCTTAAAATAGATTCTAGACGATGATCTAAAAAATAGTACTCTTTATGGAGGTATTTGTTGATGAGTTACTTGCTATAAGTTGTATTTTTGTTTGATTAAGGAACCCATTTCAAAAGCATCGGAATGGAGTGATTGTATTTAGTTTGTATTGCTATTAGTAGTTTCTGTTTATGATATCGGTTGTATTGTTCGATCAATATTACTTCCTTAGTCGACTGTCTTCATTGAACCCTTGTTATTTTTAACTCTGTGGTGGTTTCAATTCTGTGTTGCCTGTTTATGTTGGTTGTGTAATGGTTTCTGTGTTTATTTGCGTGCAGTGATTATGTTGGTTTTACATTAGTTTTGTGTTTTCATGAACTTTAGATTTTCATAATTTACGTTTGGATTTAGGTGATGGGTGCTTGTTTTTGGTTGTGGCGGGCAGTGGTTGTTGAACAATGAAAAACTTTTGAAAAAGTTATGGTAGAGTTGCAATTAAAAATGTTCTTGTATGTCTCCTCCTCAATGAACCTGCAAAATTAAAGCATATGAGTCGGCTTAAAGCGTATGTAATTTGATTATTGCTTTCTATATGTAATTTGGATGATTATTTGTGGCTACTATTTGTATCTGTATCTGCATCTGCATATACGATAGTACTATGCCTCATATCAGTAAAACCAAAAATAAATATTAAAGGGTTAATAATATAATGTCATACTAATCAAGATATGGCCATCTCCTAATGTTCTAAAAGATGCAGGCACTCTAAACCAAACTTTAAATACAATAAATCTTTTTTATACTCCGTATACATAAACATTATACAAACTAGAAACAATGGTTATATGCATGAAACACATGAGAAAGACCCACCACTACCACTCGATCTTAGACCATAAAAATGCTTTCCATCTCATAATCCAGTAGCTAGCTAGCTTCAGATTTTAATTGACTTTATCGAAAACTTAACAAAACCATGCTATGCTAGTATCTATATCTTGCTAACATATGAGAAGATTTTTCAACCACATGCTTTTGCATTTTGCAGGTAAACTTAGAATCTTGAATTTATATAAATATGTCATGGGTACTGTAGATAATACTCATCTAACCATCAAGAAATTTCAGCTAATCTCACCAATGTTACTCTTGCTTCTCCTTTTATCCTTTTCAATTTCCATTCATCTATAATGTTTGAGTTTGCCCCATGGTACAACTTCATCAAGGCCGAAGTTGATCCACAAAATATCTTTAGGCACCCACAAAGTATACCTGTTTTCTCAAAATCTCTATCAGATGTATGCTGCTGGTTTAGTTCACTGCTCTTTGTTTTCTTTTGGCGTGTGTCTGTCTTCTAGTTTAGGTGTGTTTCCATATTACGGCTTGTAATATGGTTGGTTGGTGTTGTGTTGGTTTTCTATCTTGTATCTTGGATTTTGTTTCTTTCTAATTCTATTGGAAAGTAACTTCTGTTGTTTGGTTCGCTCCTTTTGTAAGCATAACAATAAACCTTAGCAATAAAAAGTTATTGGCTTTGTATATGTTTAATCTATATGGTAGATTTAAGGGCACAATGCGACGGAAGAAAAACATTACAGAGCAGACCACATGTATCAATAAGAGAGATGCAGTAAGTTCATCATATATGTAGGTCATTGTAAACGCAAAGCTTACACGGACTAATGGTCATGTTTATAATTTCTTTGATCGTAAAAATATTATGCTTACGAATAAAAATTTCATTCTTGTTGTTGAACAAGAGACTTATCTCTAATTTGGTTCTTAACTATAAAATCATAGATATATTGTTAGGTACATAGGTGATTACTCATAATGACATATAGGCTAATAAGAACAACATAAATTGCGGTATTAGGTAGATTGTGACAAAGCTTGATACTTTGACAAAACTTAAAACTACTCAGCTACTTTTCATTTTTGGCTTAAAGTCATCAAGATGTAATATACTCTTACAAAAATGTTTGTTTTATGTAATGTACAAATTAGACGACGTACGTACACCTATCTCCATAAATGACGGGTCAGAGGTTTTATTCATTCAACCTTTTGCTGGAAAAATGGATGAGTACTCAGAAACATCAATTTCATATCCTCATAGAGCCGCGGTGTTATACCAATTTCATCATATGGTTACTTTTGATGATCAAAACCTCGGACACAACACCTGTATCACTTCAACGTATAAATTGGTTGGGAAACTTCAATGAGTATATGATGTCTTATGTGTCAAAGAACCCCAGGGAGGTATATTTGAACTACAATGATCTTGATTTGGGTGTTGGAGGGCGAGCGATACTTTAAGAGACAACTTTAACAAGTTGATTTGCATCAAAGCCAATATTGATCTACACAATTTCTATAAGCACCCACTAAGCATACCAGTTTTTGAAACTCATTTAGAGGACATGTGGTATTTGTTTTGTGGATCATATAGAAGGTTATTGGGGACAATATAATGTCATTTTCTATACCTAACAACTTTGTTTTCTATGTTGTAACATCCCAGCCAATAAGTCTAACATTTAGTCAAATATTAATATGGAACAAGGTCAAAGTTGGACTTAAATGTTAAAGTTGTTTGACTTTGAGGTAAATATTGAAAAATAAAAGAATAGGGACTGAAGTTGTCAAAAACAACTTAAGTTTGGAGGCCATATTTGATGGATCAAAACTCACTTTTGTCATTTACACATAAAACTTAGAGTGTGTTAGTGTGTGTTTCTTACATGAGAATGAACGGTGATTGAAGGGATTATGATGTATTAATAGTCCATGCAATAGCAAAATTAACAACAAAGAACAAAGAGGAGGCTAATTACACAAAAATTAGCATCATCAAACAGGGGTTGAGCTTGAACACTTTTGTTTGGGGGTCGGGAAAATGAAAGGATTCATTACCTGGCTCGTGCGCTTACACATACATATATAAGCATACGAAAGTTAAATTTTTAAAAAATGTAAATAAAACTCGAGTCGACCAAAGTTTCAAAATAATGAATTACATAATACGAATTAAATTTTTTAACAGTTAATTTTTATCTACATATCATCAAGCATTCTCAAAAAATATACTAACCAACATGGTTATTTAATAGTAACATATACAAATTGTTAAAAGTAGACTTTTAAACAAAATTTATGAACGAGCGAAAAATTAAAAGACTATCAATGTACGTGTAGTCCTGTTTCAAATTAATATTTGGTTGCTTGAGAGTTGAGATTGCCAAGAATTAAATATTTGGTTCAAATTAAATAGTTTGAGCTAAATGTTGACTATTAAGATGGGCGAGTAATAACATACTCAAAATGATAACCTAATTTACAAGACTAACATCTACTTATTTTTATTCTTGCTAAATAGTTAGGAGGGCAATTAAGGTGAAATAGTAAAATTATCTTAAAATATCACAAACTTTACACTAAGGCCCAAATTTTTTGGGGGGGCCAAGCCCTCTTTTGTCTCAATGAAGTTCCGCCCTTGTCATCAAAGGGATGGAGGTAAAGATTTTAACCCATTTAAATATCTAGGGTGTTGGTGCAACAAGTGTGTCATGCAACTTGGAGTTTAAATGTTGTTTTTGTACTTAACATTTTTTTTTGTAAACTGATATGCGAACTTAAGGTTAGTGCGAACTTATCCTGCGAACTTATGCTAAGTTCGCAGACTTTGATAAGTTCGCTACTTAAGTTCGCATGAACAGTGTCTATATATATGTGAGTTAGTTTTGAATGTAATTACGCACGAGAGAGTGAGGAAAGTTTATGTAAGTGCGAACTTGAGTCTGTAAGCGTTTGTGATTGAAGTTAATCGAAGTGAGAAAGTTATTTACGTGTTTGTGTGATTCACTGTTAGTTTCGTACGTATACAATTGAATAAAAGCAGGTTATCGGAGATTCCGCATTCGTTAATCTGTGATTGAATTTGTGCGTTCGAGTTATTGGAACCTACATTTGGTATCAGAGCATTCTGTTAGGTTAATTCAATCGATTCGTGGTTACGTGTTACGGGAGTGAATTAAAATTACGAGTGTTTCTGATTAATTGACGGTGATCATTTTGATTACGCTTCAATTATGTGTTGAATTACATTTCTGTTCGATTAATTGAACAGAATCAGTGTGTGATTTGTGTTTGTTCGAATTTGTTCGGTGACGGAGTTTCGGATTAGTGTACAGATCATAGTTTTTGTGGTTGTTCCATTGATTTTGTTACAGACAAAGGATTATTAGGTGTTGAATTTGAGTTTTTCACGGTTAGATTTCAGAATTTAGTTAGAATTTCTGAGTTTGGATCTTTATCAGTTGACGGGAATTCGTTTTCTGCGAACTTGATTAATAACCGTTTTCTCTGCGAACTTCTCATCTGGTTAAGTTCGCAAGTGTGTTGTGCATTGGATTACTTGTGTTTTGTTGGATTAATACAAGGGAAATCGAGAGTTTGAGTGTTGACAATTTTTTCTGGAAAACTTGCAAACTTATTCTCAATAGCGAACTTGTTTAGCGAACTTGTTATTTGGAGCGTGTTCTTGTTTTGACTGGTTTGACTTTTTACAAAGTTAATCTGCTGTGAACTTAAGCTACTGTTACTGCGAACTTGTCATAAGTTCGCAAAGTTAAGTACACAAATTGTTTGAATTGCGAACTTGTTTCTGTTACTTGGAAGTGTGTACATTTTGAACAACTTTGGTTTCTGATAACATGGCTTACAATAATATGACTGCAATAATGAAGTTCGACAACGAAACGGGAACTGCTAATAAACCACCAAGGTTTACTCATCCGAATGATTATGCAAATTGGCGATTCCGATTTGAAAATCATATTGCTTACAATGATCCGAGTTTGTTGATGTGTTTGACCAAGAGATATGTTGCTCCTAGGCTTGAAGGATCCGAAACAAATAAACCATTGGACTTGCTGACTACGGAAGAAAAAGCTGCTTACGAGAAGGAAAGAAAAGCATATGCTTCTGTCACAATGAGTTTACCTAGAGACATGTTAATGATGTTTAAAATGCATCTTACAACATTTGATCTATGGGAAGCTCTAGCTATGAGATATGGAGAAAACGAAGAATATAAACAGAGTAGATAGGAGCTTCTCAAAAAGCAATTTGACTTGTTTCGTATTCTGCCAAACGAGTCATTTGATGCTTTGATTTCTAGATTCTCTTTGTTAATTTGCGAATTAAGAGAAGTGGATATTACTCTTCCAAAAGTGCAAGTTAACAAGAAATTGCTGAAAGTTCTGCCGAAAAAGGACTGGGAAGTTAGAGCTATTTTGCGTGGAGATAGTCAATATATTGTTGATTGGACTCTTGATATACTTATTGGAAAACTTTAGGCATATGAACTTGAAAGAAAAACAGAATCCTCAGAAACTTCTGGCTTACAAGATCCAAGTTTATACAGTGCTGTTTCTCCGCTAGAAACACCTGGACTTGCTCTATTCTCAAGACCAAATTTGTCTGGTGGAACTGTAGAGAATGCGGTTGGAAGTGAAAATGATTGCTCTTCATATGCTTACAGTGCTAATCTTAACCAGTCTGGTTCTTCTAAAGCTGCATCTGCATTGCCTTCAAAGATTCCAGAAGATCATATTGCTTTATTCAATGCCTTCTTAAGTTCTTATGAGGGATTTGTTTCTGGAAAGCTTTCTTCTATTGATCTTACTGATGAAGATTATGATCAAATCCATCCTGATGATTTAGAGGAAATGGATTTGCAATGGAATATGGCAATGCTTACCAGAAGAGTTAAAAAGGTTTTGCAAAGAACTGGAAGATCAAAGATTGGGGGAACTCGTCAAGGACCTGGTTTTGACAAAAGTAAAGTTCAATGTTACAATTGTCAAAATTATGGCCACTTTGCTCGAGAGTGTGAAAAATCTAAGCAACCTGCATCCGGATTCACCAAGCCAAACTTTTCTACACCCCAACAGACAAGGAATGTGCAGCATGGATCGAGTTCATCAGCATTAGTATCTACTTCTAGTGGCCCTTACGACTGGAGTGCACAGGTAGAAGCTGCCGCCTATGATCATTCTTAAAATGCATTCATGGCCAAAATTTCAGAGGTTGATACTGATGCTTTTACAAAACCCTGTGATACTTGCGCTGAACTGCATGAAAAGATCAAAATGTTTCAAGATCAAAACTTGAGTATGATAATTGATCTGGAGCAAGTCAAGCTTGCTAATCGTGTTTTAAAATCAAATGAAAAACTTTATGAAGAAAGATCCAAAGTTTTAACATCAACTAATCAAGAGTTGAAAATTACGATTTTAAATAAGCAGACTGCAATAGATAATTATCTTACTCAACTTGGTCAGATGAAGAAACAACTGTCTGAAGCTGAAAGTGAAATCTTAAATTTTAAAAGAAAATTTTCTAACCTTTCAGCTTCATCTGTTCTTCTGGATACAATAATTCATTCCCAGAACACTGACACTAAATCCAAATCTGGTATTGGATATCTTGCGGTTCCTCCACCCATGACTTATACTCAAATGCCAGATTTGGATCCAATCAAGGATTATGTGTCTCCAAGTGTAATGAAGGAATTAAAAGAAAAGAAAGTGGAAAGTTGTGAAGGACAAGTTCCTAAAGGATATGTGAAGGCTAACAAAAAGCTTGATAAGAACGTCAACACCGAAACTTCTTTCGGTGGTGATAAAGTTAAAAGAAATGATGAATAAGTCGTGGAATCTAAAAAGGTCAAAGCCAAAATATCTAAAAAGAAAGAAAAGGCTTCAACTTCTAAGAATAAAAATTCTTCAACTTTTTCATCTTCTTAAAAACAAGAGAAAGACGTAACAAATGTACAACAAGAAAAATCTTCTGATAAATCAACTGCTTCAAAATCTCACTCTTGTTGTTCTCATAACTCTTGTTTACCTTCACAAGTTCCTAAAGTCTCAACTAGTGTTATGAAACACATCTCTTCACCACGTATTTTTGTTGAGAAAAAGGCATGTTTCTTTTGTCATCAATAAGGTCATATCGTTCGTGATTGTTTGGCCTTTGAAAGACAACAAAGGATGAAGTTTGATCGTTCTAAACCAAAACAACACTTTGGTAGAAAACTATTTTCAAATTTATTTGCTAGAAAACGATCAAATTCTCCTACTGATGTCACGTCAAAGGATTTGTTTAAAAATAAAAGTGTTTGGAAGAATGTGAAAGATGAGGGGATTGGGAAACCAAATGACACGTTTTTAATCAATCATGATTTCGAGAAACATTCGAAATTGATTGACGTGATCATTAGGGGTGATGATGGACAACCCAAAGCCGTGAAGGCTTGGGTGTCCAAGTTTAACTAATCTTGTTCTTAAACTGTGCGTGAACAGGATCAGCGACCGGTGGACATCATTTGGTATGTTGACAGCGGGTGTTCACGTCACATGACCGGAAATATCTCTCTATTGTCCGACATCAAGCCGATCAATTGAGGATATGTCTATTTCGCTGGGGATAAAGGTGGAAAGATAACAGGTGAAGGAACAACGTCGAATGGGAAGATGAGTTTCGAGAAAGTGAACTTCTGTGAACAGCTTCAATATAATCTGTTAAGTGTATCACAAGTGTGCGACAAAAAGTACACGACTACATTTACAGATACTGAATGCCTAATTCTGAAACCAGGGTTTACTATTCCAGAAGAGTGGATTGTTATGCGTGCTCCTAGACGAAAAAACACTTATGTGTTGGATATGAGCACGATAACAACTTCAGACGAAAATCTGAATTGTTTCTTTTCAAAGGCTTCTGAACAAGACTCAATGTTATGGCATCGACGTTTGGGGCATATTCATTATAGAAAAATGAATGAATTTGTAAAGCATGATTTGGTTGTAGGAATCCTGCGTCAGACTTTTGGCTTAAATGATTTCTGTATCGCCTGTAAAAAGGGGAAATAGTACAAAAAGTCGCATATGTAAAAAACAGTTAACACAATCCACTCACCTCTAGAGCTGTTACACATGGATATGTTCGGTCCAGTGAATGTTCGTAGTATTGGTGGACGATTGTATTGTCTTGTGGTCACAGACGACTATTCTCGGTTTTCGTGGGTTTATTTTCTAGCAACAAAAGATGAAGCTCCAAAAATTCTGAATTTTCTCTTCTTGAAGTTAGAAAATCTTTGCAAAGCGAAAATCAAGATGCTTCGAAGTGATAATGGCACGGAATTCAAGAATCATACTTTAGAAATGTTTTGTTTACAAAGTGGAATTCATCATCAGTTCAGCGCTCCAAGAACTCCACAACAAAATGGAGTTGCTGAACGGAAAAACAGATCTTTAATTGAAACAACGCGTACAATGCTTGCCGATTCCAAATTGCCAATAACTTTTTGGGCTGAGGCAGTAAATACCGCGTGTTATGTCCTGAATAGAGTATTAACAGTTAAGAAACAGAAAAAGACTTGTTATGAACTTTTAAATAACAGAAAACCAAACATAAAGTTTCTAGAACCATTTGGGTGCCCGTGTACAATTTTAAACACTAAAGATAGATTATCAAAAATTTGGGGAGAAAACTATGGATGGCTATTTTCTTAGCTATTCTGTTAATTCTCCCAACAAAAGAGTGTTTAATAAATTGACACGCTAAGTTGAGGAACATTATGAAGTAGAATTTCTACGTCATACTGATCCCCAACAAGGTTTAAGTCCTGATTGGTTCTTTAACTATCATACTCTATTCAAGTCTTTCAATGTTTTTTCAACTGGTGATGAAGAAATTTTGAACATGATTTATGGGGGAGATGATATCACACGAATCACTCACATGAATCCTGTGGAGACTTCTCCTAATTTGAATCCTGCTGAACAACCGCACAACAATATTGAAGAGAGTGAGGATGATGTTGATGATTATCAAGACACTCCAACTGAATTTGTTAATGCATTGAATGAAGAAATGGAAGCTGGCACTAGTGGTACAACTACCGAAGAAGTAGTTAGTCCAGATCTCTCTAATTTGGACTCCACTATTGTTCAGGCAGAACAACCTACTCTGAGGATTCATGTAAATCATCCTCAAGATCAAATCTTGGATGATCTTTCTGCTGGTGTAAGAACAAGGCTTCAGTTACAACACACTGAAGAGGTAGCGAATACAGCTCAAATGGAATCTTGTTTTCTGTCACAAATTGAGCCTAAAAAGGTGAATGAAGCGTTGCAAGACTCATCCTGGGTCGAAGCAATGCAAGAAGAGCTACAACAATTTGTAAAACTTCAGGTGTGGAGGCTAGTTCCGTTACCCAAGGGCGAACATCCTATTGGAACACGATGGGTGTTTCGAAATAAAAAGGATGATTGTGGGGTAGTTGTTCGAAACAAAGCGCGTTTGGTAGTTCAAGGGTTTAATCAAATTGAAGGGTTGGACTATGATGAGGTTTTTGCTCCGGTTGCGAGACTTGAATCAATTAGACTATTTCTTGCTTATGCAGCATTCAAACGATTCAAAGTCTTTCAACTGGATGTAAAAAGTGCTTTCTTGTATGGGACGGTTCATGAGGAGGTTTATGTAAACCAACCGCCGGGCTTTGAAGATCATCAACATCCTGATTATGTATATAAGCTTGACAAAGCCTTATACGGTCTTCATCAAGCTCCGCGGGCTTGGTATGAGACGTTGTCACAACGTTTGCTACATAACGGATTTATCCGAGGGCAAATCGACAACACTCTTTTCATAAGGAAATCAGATGGAGACTTGCTACTTGTACAAATTTATGTTGACGACATCATATTCGGTTCTACTAATGAAGCCTTATGTAAAGATTTTGAGAAGATAATGAAATCCAAGTTTGAGATGAGCTCAATGGGTGAATTGGCATTCTTCTTGGGCTTACAAGTTCAGCAGAATGACAATGGAATTTTCATTCACCAAACGAAGTATGTTAATGATATCTTGAACCGATTCAAGATGCTTGACTGCAGGGTTTCTGGTACACCCATTGAAGTAAATCACAAACTTGGACCATCTGAAGATGAAGAAGATACCGATCAGAAAGAATATCGCTCGATTTTTGGGTCTTTGATGTATCTTACTGCTTCTCGGCCGGATATCATGTTTGCCGTTGCAATTTGTTCAAGATATCAAGCGGCTCCGAAGATTTCTCACCTCAAGGCGGTAAAAAGGATAATGTCATATCTGAAGGGTAAACCTAGTTTAGGCTTATGGTACCCTAAAGAGGATAATTTTGACTTAACTGCCTACTCAGACTCTGACTATGGTGGTTGTAGTATGGATAAGAAATCCACAACTGGTGGATGTCAGTTTTTAGGCAATCGGTTAGTCTCGTGGCAATGAAACAAATTACTGTTTCTACGTCCTCTGCTGAGGCCGAATACATTTCAGCCGCTAGTTGTTGCTCCCAGGTAATCTGGTTTCAGCATCAACTACGAGACTACGGATTACTTATTACTGCTACTCCTATCCATATTGACAACACAGCCGCTATACAAGTAATTCGAAATCCCGTACAACATTCGAAAACAAAACATATTGAAATAAGACATCATTTCATACGGGATTGTTTCGAAAAGCGGCTGATAACCTTAGTCCATCTTGATACGTTAAAGCAGAAAGCGGATCTTTTTACAAAAGCCTTTTCAAAAGATCGTTTTGAGGAACTTATTTCATTGATTGGGATGAAATCTCTAAATCATATTTGAGTGACTAGAAATTTTTTACTTTTATTGTCTTTTTAAAAAAAAAAAAGTTCAAAAATCCAAAACCACTAAAAAATATTTAAAATACAAAAACATTGAAAAATATAAAATAAAAAAATAAAAAAATAGAAAAATGAAAAATGGGGGAGAATTTTGTGTAAAAATATGAGAAATGATAGTACATCAGCGGTGTATGTACATATAATTCAAATTTAATACTATTTTTGATATGCTAGAAGGCTTAAAAATAGTTTTAAATCATAATTTCTAAGTAATAGACAACTTCTTCATATGATGTATTGATAGGCAATCTACAGGATAGTTTTTATAACAAATTATAAAAAATCTAATCATATTATTTGGAGAAACATTTCTTGACATATGATTTTTTTTTTAAAAAAAATGTCTTAAATCTTGAAAGAAAAATAAAAATAATATTATTATCAAGAAATATACAAATTAGATCCTTTGCTGCATATAATGCTGATCTGGACTCTATTAGTATATTGGGTTATGTCATACTTATATACTTTGTTGTATGAAAATACAGACCTGTATATAAGTGTGTCTAATATGTGTTTTTGAACAAGCTATTGATAACTATTGTTGTATGAAAATACAGACATGTTGTCATTAGTTTATTCAAAGACATCCAAATTGGTGATTGTTAAAACTAATAATTACTTTGTTGTACTTAGTACAGACCTGTAATTATGAGTTTTCTCAAAAATTAATTTGGGCCCAAACATAAATTCATAATAATCAAGAGTATGTCAAGATCTGGAACTCACAAATAATATCAATAATAACAATAGTTCTTGTTTAAGAAACTTGATTGTAGAATGTTTAGATGGACAATAATATCAATAATCGTCTTGGATTGTCTATGTTTAGAAAAGATGTTTTAAAACTATGTTTAAGTTAGTATTAAATAATACAAAATACTAGATATCAAAAATAGTCTTAAATATCCTAAAATAAGACATACATTTGCTGATATGATCTCTTAGAACATTAAATTTCCCTCCCAAATAGATTTTTTCGTTTATTGTGTATTTTTGTTTGTATATATTCAAAAAAAGAAAATTGCAAAAAGATTCTATTTCTATGATTGTTTTATTCTAAATCACTCTTATATGATACATAACTAAAATCTCAAGAGAAACTTGAACTCATTTGAAAATGTTTGAAAACGTTTAAATAAATTCGCACAGTAAGTTCGTAACCACTATTCACGCGAACTTGTTCATGCGAACTTGTTCACAAGTTTGCAGACATAGTTTGTACCTATAAATAATGAACCTGCGAATTTATTCTCACAGTACACCTGCGATCTTACTTGCGAACTTATCAAACGAACGCGAACTTGTGCTTTTTCGATTCTCTGTGATTTCAAACCGTTAGACTTGCATTTTTCTGCTTGAATCGTGATCAATAACCTTAGATCTATCAACTGGTACATTTACAGATCTTTAATCAAGGTTTATTAGTCTCGATTTCAAAATTGAAGTGACGGGTTAAGTGGGTTTTTGAAGTTGGGTGTTAATTTGCGGGTAAAAGTGATCGAAATTGTTATATATACGTTTCTAAATGGTAAACCGGTCTAACTGATATGTTTGATTGGATTTTAACATCAAAATTGAAGGAAATCTATGACTTGCTCGATCATCTGTCACTGTTTCTGCGAACTTGTCACAAGTTCGCAACTACAGTACAGCCCGATAATAGTCAAATACGTTCAAGTGTTACTGCGAACTTATTAATCAAGTTCGCATCAACAGTTCTAGCGTACTTATTTAAGTTCGCATCTTTCAATCCTTTAAAAAAATCAATTCAACTGTACATGCGAACTTATGTCAAATACGCAGGAACTGTACATGCGAACTTAGCTTAAGTTCGCAGGTTTCAACCATTAGAAAAATTTTTGTGCAAAAATCTGATTTTGTTCTAACAATCAAGTTTGCATACATTTTTCTCTTATAGCTTTCAGGTGGCTATTCCTGCTAATGCTATTAAGAAGAATTTTGATGGAAGGCATAACATCACAGCTTTTTTGGATGTATCTGTGGATTCTTCAGCTCCATTTTTACCGATGATTCAATTTCTTCAAAGATCAAGGATTTCTTTTGATATTACAGCGGATCTGGTGATATGCTGGGAACACATTATTCAATTATGGGATAATGTTCGATATGAGACGGTTGATGAAGTTCCAATAATTTTCTCAGTAGTTATGGGACATGAAGTAAGGATAACCGAGGAAGTAATTAGAACAGTGCTTCAGTTTAATGATCATCCTGATGATAGAACAATCTTTCCGAGTACGTTTATAAGTGGATTTTTCAGAGGATAGGATATCCAAAGGTGTCTCCTGATCTGTACAGAAAGGCAAAGTTATGTGTAAACTGGAGATTTATGATGCACACGTTGATTCACTGTTTAAGCTCAAGGAAAGGGGGTTATGACGGGATAAACCATCAGTTGGCATCAGCTATGGTTGCTCTAACTTTGAACAAGCCCTGTAACTTCTCTGGCTATGTATTTACTGGTATGGTGCATAATGTAACACATACGGCCACGAGATTTTACCTATATCCTCGATTTGTGCAACTCGTTCTGAATCATTTATTGCTAAATCTACAAGTGGTGGGAATACCTCTTCGTCTTACGCCAATGACGAAAAGAATTTACAAAGATTGTTCTGCAGTAAAGGAACCGGCTCCACAATTGGTTGAATTATTTGGCCATATTGTAAATGAAGGATATGTGGCTCCTCCTGATGACGGTTGGGTAGATGTAGACCAACCTGTCCAAGAACCGTTAATGGATGCTCCAATTCATAATGATCAATTTGATGCTGAATTTTTGTTTGAAGAGCAGCCGGTAGAACAAGAGGGTGATCAAGGCAATAATGAAGCGATGAATGAAGAAGCTGAGATTGAGTCGGATTCTGAAGCAACTGCAAGTAAAACTGTTGGTGAATCCTCAAGTGACTCTGACACGATTTATGATCAGCGATCTCTTGCAATGATGCGAAAACGAGGTATGATTGATGAGCATCAAATAAGAAAATATGAGAAAAGAATTGTTGATCAAAGAGAAAACTGAAAAAGGAGAAGAGAAGAAGTAAGTGATGATGAATATGTTCCTCTAGAACAGGCAGCTCGTGTACGTTCAAAAATCATCAAGTCAAAATCAACAGCTGGTACATCTACATCACAAGCACAATCTCAACCACAACCACAACCACAGCCAAAACCGCAAATCCAGCAACAAGAACAACTAGCATCTAGTTTGATATCATTAATTCAAGGTTTGAAGAAAAGGATTGATGAGCAAGGAATATTAATTGAAAAACAATCCAAACAGCTTGAAGAGCAAAATCTTACGATTTTGGCTCAAAATCAAAGAATTAACGACTTGGAAGCCCGAATTACAAATTTGGAATTAAATCAGGCTGATCTGGGGGAGAATATTCCATTCAATGATCTTGATGACGATGGTGGAAATGATGATGACGATGGTGGAAATGATGGTGGTGATAATAATGGAAATGATGGTGGTGATAATGATAATGATGGTGGTGATGATGATAATGATAATGATGATAACGATGGAGTTAGAGATCAACCTGATTTAAATAATGAAGCTGATGGTCAGGAGTTTGAAGAAACAAATCCATGGGCTATGATTGTTTATGAAGGTCCTCAAACTGAAGCTGAACCGTTGCAAACAATGAATGATGATGATTTATCAGGATTCCAGAATATACTTGAGTTGGGAAATGAGATACCGGATCCAGAGTTTGACGAAAATCCTTTTGAAGAAGGTGTGTTTGAGTTATCTGATGATGAGGATATGGAGTTTGTGGATATAAGAGAGGACGAAGATATAAGTGAGGAGATCTTTGATGAGATAAACTTTTATGATAATATTGGTCAAAAAGAAGTAGAAGAAGACGAGGTTATTGTGGAATATTGGGTTGATTCTGATGTTGAAGATTTGGGTAAAGAGCAAGCTAGTACAAGCTCGAGCAAATTGGATACAACAGGATGGTTTAAAGATCCAGTAGCACCAGAGTCTCCACTGATAAAGAAGAAGTTTTACAAACTTAAAGACGACGAATGTGTTGGTCAAATAATCAGCTGGAAGTACGATGGTGACAACAAAGTAATAATCGTGAAAAAGACCGACGGGCTGCAATACTTCAAGCAAAGTTTCAAAGCATTCAGCACACTGCCGAAGGTTGAGATTAATAGATTGGCTTCGCTCCACTTGATTAATCATTCCGATGAGTACTTTTCTACGTGGTTCGAGAAGACATTGAAGAAGGAGGTCAGGCAGGGATTTAATCGGTTAAAACCGAGTCTTTGTAGAAGAAAGATCTACAAGAAAATTAATCCTCTGACGGGAAAGCCATGGATTAAATAGATATATCCTCCAGTGAAGTGTCTTAAGAAGATTCCTCTGGAAAGACTTACAATTAATTTTGCAAAGAACTTCAACTTTTGGACGTTTAATGGAAGAACTCAGGAAGCTGAAATTGTTTGTTATAAAAAAAAGAGATGAGGCATAGCATGTATCCCAAGTTGGTAACTACATTCGTCTTCGATCCTTTGAGTATGATAAACTTATCTAAAGAAGATTTAGAATGCCTAAACAGTCACAAGCTTCTTTGTAATCAAGAAGATAAAGCTCAGGCGATCAAATATCAGAGTTGTAGAAGTTTGTTGTACACAGGGAGTTCATGCAGGCAGCAACCTTCCGAGGAATTGGTCTTGAAGAATATTCAAATCATCCAAGCTGCTGACAAGGGGGAGTTTGTTGGTGCAACAAGTGTGTCATGCAACTTGGAGTTTAAATGTTGTTTTTGTACTTAGCATTTTTTTTTTGTAAACTGATCTGCGAACTTAAGGTTAGTGCGAACTTGTCCTGCGAACTTGTCCTGCGAACTTATGCTAAGTTCGCAGACTTTGATAAGTTCGCTACTTAAGTTCGCATGAACAGTGTCTATATATATGTGAGTCAGTTTTGAAAGTAAGTACGCACGAGAGAGTGAGGAAAGTTTATGTAAGTGCGAACTTGAGTCTGTAAGCGTTTGTATATATATATATATATATATATATATATATATATACTAGTATGATAATATGCCAAAGTGACTAAAAGGGTGTCAATGACAAAGTGACAAAAAAGGCTATTAATACTGAAGTGCCAAAGAGGGTGATAATGCCTGAAGTGTCAAAATGGGTGTAAATGAGTCTAACTCATAGCTTAGCTTGGTTCCAATGCTTAAGAATAGTGCATGTGGCACAAAAAGGCGTTAAGAAGGAGTTGTAAATACTTGGTTGGAATTAAGTGATAGGGGTGTTTTCAGTTGCTTTAATTTGTTTTTCAGTCGCATTAATATTAATTGTTGGAAAATGTTAATTTACGAGTTTTATTTCACCCGCGCGTTGCGACATGGTTTCAAATATATGCATTTTTAGATGCTTAAGAGGAATACTTCTTTTGGTCGCTCGATCTTAGTTATACTTATAAAAGTCTAAATATTGTGTAATTTTTGTCAACAATGCAACATGACTAATCGTTAAAATTGACTCATCGAATTCAAATAATCTAGGTTTCTACGTAACAAACTAGTTACTTAAGTAATTGAGTCAACTTTTGGTTAAATCGTTTTTCTCGAATCTTTAGTGAAAATCAACTTTAATTTGTTACGGTACATAACAATAAAATAATAAACTATCAATACAATTGATTTGTAATTGTTTTGGGCTTCTATGAGCGGAATATGTGGAGTAATCGTAACACCCTTGATTTTTTTCAAAATATGAGTTTTCAAAAAACTTTAACTTAAACAGAATAAATAAGCGAAAAGTCCCATAATTAATTAAACAAAGTTGTCCTACATAGTTGACAAACAAAATCCCAAAATGGTGTTACTAAATCCGTATTGTCACAATAGTAATGAAAACCCAAAGAATTAAATACAAGTCGTAATGTCTAATAAATGAGCTAAGTCATTCATTGCTAGTCCTGTAGTCTAGCTACCCGCCTCACTCATCAATACTCATCGTTACCTACGCTGCACGAATACACGATCGGGCAAGTTGGAAACAAGTGTTAGATTTAAAAGCTAAGTAAGCATAACAGATTAATTAGAAAACAAGTCCAAACAGTCGTAATATAGTGAATCGTAAAAGCAACTATCATATTAACCATGACAATTAAATCAGCTAATTGTAAACAAGATATCAAGAAATGAGATCATATACCTGTGCCTAATCTCATTCATATACGTATTCGTATTTGTATTCGTTATCGTATAATCGACAAGGTGGGAACCAAATTATGTCTCTCTCCGTTGTCGTTAGGGAATGACATGTCACTACTGATTCGTCCATTCACGAACAGTACTACATGTATGTGGTAAACCACGTACTGCTCAATCGGGTGGTGCTCTAGAATAGCTTCCATTATCCTAGGCCATGATCATATAATAATGACCCCTCACGGGAAATCATCATGAAACATTTTCAGGTCTCACCGAGATATCTCTAATCGTATTTGTATTTACAAGTTCGTTTACTTGTTCGTTAATTCATTGAACTCACAATAGGGCCCCTAATCGTGTTGTGAACCTAAATGTCATGCACAATCAAGTACTAATAATCGTGAACACACATAAGCATGCAGTAGTAATTCTAATACCCTAGAATTTCCATCCCACATGTGATAGTAAAACCAAATATAAACCGCATGTCATGGTAAACATAACAATCATTTAGTAGAAGCAAACAAGTATAGTTAACTAGTTAAGCTTAATAAATCGTATTAGTTTTTGATCGTGCATCCGGTTTTCGCAAACGTTATCTTACCTTTAGTGCTAGCCATCCAATTCCAGTATCAGTATGCTTCTAAGGTGATTTCATAACCTATTCATCATATTCAAGAAACATATCATAAAATTAGATATCATTTTCTATCTTATGTTAACATTTTGATAGACATACTAGAAACGATACTATTCGTCTTTCCTTCTCTAAACCAATAATTAACCAACCCAACTTGTTCCCTATAGTTCTTAGGAATTTTCCACTGATTTTTAACCATGGAAATTGCCAACCATGTAGTTAATTAATTTCTTTAATAACGATTCAGCCAGAAACACGTGTATTGATCAAATTCAGCAACTTACTCTTTCTAAAAATCAATGCGTTTGACTTACTTGTAATAATAAATTACAAAACTCTTTATCAGGTCTTTATATAAGATGTTAAACTATTTAAATTAAGAATCTCATTCAATTTGGTGTCAAACTCGATTTTATATAATTCTTTTTGCTAAATTAGTTAACAATCTATCCAGTTTTAGAAATCGACCTATTTGACCCTTTTCGAGTCTATATTATCAAAAGGTCAAAACTAAAAAGTTGTAGAAAATATAGTTTTTTACCTAGCTACCAAATTTCATATCATTTGGATTCGTTTATTTTTTCGGGTTTCTTCTTGAGGTGATTTTTGGTTTCGTTTAGAAGACTATTCTACTCATTGATCCCAGTCAAAATTTATTTTTCGTATCGTGCTTCCTCGCATATTATGTAATTTGATCATAGAATTTGGAGTAAAGTCCTATGTTTTCTTATTAGGATATTCAAAAGTTTGATAAGTTTCTTTTGTCCTTTGCGTGTTCGTTTGTATTTAGCAAGTAAGTTGTCGTTCATCTAGTTAGGCTATTGATTCATCGGGATCTGAGTTGTGAGATTTTTTGTCTTCATTGTTTAAATTTCGTGATCCTAATCGTGTTTTTATTCTTTTGTTTCTACTTGAAGGTCTCCTAGGTCATCTCGTCGATCACGAAAATACCCAGAGTAGTGTGACAAGCGTCCCACTAATCAAGGCTTTGACATGGAGCATACGGTTTGCAAAGTGACCTTATCGTCTCTCGCACATCTATAAAACTTGAAGGTTCTCACTATAGTTCTCAACCACCTGACAATGAAGGTATGTTGGTTGTTCGTTCATTTCTAACAACTCTTAGTTGATTTTGTTGTAGTTCATCGTTATTCATGTTGCGTAGGTAGTCAATTCTAGTAAGTGTCACAATAATGAGAACGCTGTGAATTCGTCACAATTGTCTTTGTATATAATATCTCATCTCATATGAACAACAATTAAATGTAGATTGAAATAGCTATCCTATTTTTATATTTCAATTATAATTTATAATTATAAATCATAATTATAATTAATTATGTAGTGAAGAATGTTTAGACATGCCTTTAAAAATTATCTTTGGTTGATGTGCTTCAGTTTTAATTAAAAAACGAACCGAGATGAACCAACATATTAATTGGATAGATCATTTCGTAGTTGTCAAAATCATGATCTGTTTGTAGGATGGTACGATCTAACGATGCTACTAGCTAAAACGTTGTCGATCCTACAATTATTCTTGAATTTAGGTTTTGACAATTATGGAGTAGGATCATAGTATTGACCATAGGATTGTCTAGCGATTCGAACTTGAAAAGTGCTATTACGCTTATGATATATAATAGCGTCATATAATATTCGTTTGTATAATACAACATTTGCGAGCAAAAACAATCTTAAATATAAACATTCAACCGTTTATGAAATATGATATGCGTGAATAGGATTGTTCACTATTCGGATATAACTCAATTGTCAAATTGGATAATTTCATCGGAGCATATGGTTTGGATTATTGAATTTTTGAATTGATTTGTACCAGAACCGAAATCATTATTTTGGATTTTGGATTGGTTTTATTTACTACATTTCAAACAAAATTATGCAAACAAACCGAATAAGTATAATTATTAATTATTTTCACACACATACACAAAAAACCCGACTACTTCGCATTAACTAGGGATGTTAAAAAGTCAGATATCCGAAAATTTGGATATTTGAATTTTCAGATATTCAACTCGGTTATCCGAATATCTGAAAATAGTAAAAATAAATTTTGTTAAATTAATTAACAATCTATCCAGTTTTAAAAATCGATCTATTTGACCCTTTTCAAGTCTATATTATCAAAAGGTTAAAATTAAAAAGTTGTAGAAAATATAGTTTTTTACCCAGATACCAAATTTCATATCATTTGGATTCGTTTTCGATTTTATACAATTATGCAAAATCATATTTCTCAATTCGTATACAATCTGTTATGTTTTATAAAACCACCCTGTTTGACCAATTTTAAATTTGTATTAACCAAAACTTAAAACTTAAAACTTGTAGAAAACGTAGGTTTTTATCACCATATGAAATTTCAAGTCAAACGGACAAGATTTAGATTTTATACGAATTATATAACAGAACAACTTATAAATTATCGTACATTATACTAATCAAACTCTATTTCATTTTAATTCTCAATCAATTAATAATAACCACAAATATAGAGTTTCTAGAAGTTCTTATCCCATAATTTATCATGTTAAAGTCGTGATCTTTCTCCTATATTCGAGTATGTTGCTTAGAACGATCATCCAAACATATTTTACGTTGAAATTGCTAGCCAATCATCTTTATTTTGCAAACCCTAGATCGTTTACCTCTTCCCCTTCTCCTCAAATTTGTAGCTGCTCCAGGTTATGAGGAGGTTAGGGTTTATTTTAGTCTCTTTTAATTAGTTTTAACAATAGTCAATCATTACACTTTAGCCCTTTAACTTTCGGTTATCGTATATAGCACAATGCTAGTCAAATTCTCTCATATTTCATCAAACTTTAGATATGGTTAAATCCTTTGATATAATTACTTTTATTACATGATTATTATCATCAAATAATACTTTATGATTTTAATTTATATTTTCATGAAATTCGGAATGTTACAATTCTCTTCTTCTTAAAATGATTCCGTCCTAGGAATCTCAATCATTTTTAAGTCATATGTATTTGTGAATTGTGATTAACGTGTCATGTCCTGTTTATAAACGTTGTCGATCCTACAATCATTCTTGAATTTATGGTTTTGACAATTATGGAGTAGGATCATAGTATTGACGATAGGATCGTCTATCGATTCGAACTTGAAAAGTGCTATTACGCTAAAACATTTAACCGTTTATGATATATAATAGCGTCATATAATATTCGTTTGTATAATACAACATTTGCGAGCAAAAACGATCTTAAATATAAACATTCAACCGTTTATGAAATATGATATGCGTGAGTAGGATTGTTCACTATTCAGATATAACCGAATTGTACAATTTTGGATAATTTCATCAGAGCATATGTTGGATTATTGAATTTTCGAATGGATTTGTACCAAAACCGAAATCATTATTTTGGATTTCGGATTGGTTTTGTTTAGTACATTTCAAACAAAATTATCCAAACAAACCGAATAAGTATAATTATTAATTATTTTCACACACATACTACTTCGCATTAACTAGGGGTGTTCAAAAGTCGAATATCCGAATTTTCAGATATCCGAACTTGGTTATCCGAATATCCGAAAATAATAAAAATAAATTTTAAAAAATGTCAAATTATATAACAAAAACTTACATTATTGAGCTCATGTATCAAATATATAAAACAATAGACCATAAAATAGCATTATTAATCAATATTCAATAATAATAATCCATCTTTTGTATAATTAATAAAATTAAAAAAAATTGGATTTTTCGGATATCGGATATCCGAACTATCCAAATTATCTGAAAAATACGAATCCGAAAAATCGGATATCCGAAATGTCGGATAATTTCGGATCGGATTTTTGGATTTTCGAATAACGAATTTAGACACGGATATTTTTGAACACCCCTAGCATTAACTATTAACTTACAACGACGACGACAACAACAACAATGATAATACAGAGTAATAATAATAAAATAGTCTAAAGAACTAAGCTTCATTTGATGAATAGTTTTGTAGTTTATGATTTGAACTTGGACCATCAAACTTAGTAGTGTCTGTATTCTATATCTTTGATACAATATATTACGTAAGTAGATAATGAGAAACTATATTAATATAAACCAAGTCGTTCAAATAGTAAGTTGGATAGATAGGTTTGGATGTGAATTCATTTTAAGATATTTGGATTCATATTTTTGGAACAACAATCCAATCGGATTCATATATACGTATCGGATTTATCTAATACATCCATTTGAACACTCCTATGCATGAGCAAGACGTTTGCGTAGGGGTGTACAAATTTCGGGTAGAACCGAAAATACCCAGAACTGAACCGGACCAGAACCAAAATAACCGAGAATATTTGGTCCGGTCCTCTGTCCTTTAATTAGCACATTTTCGGGTCTCGGCTCGATCCGTACCGAACCCGAAAAAAATGAAATAAGAATCGAACTGAAGATTAATGTATAGATTTCTTAAATATTGTTACATGACTAATGATTATGCCTTAATTATTTTGTCTTTTGTATTGATATCTCATATAATATTAAAACAAGTGATTACGTCAAATTTATAATTTAATTATAAGCGTACAAATTTGTGTATTTTTGTGTGTGTGTCAATATATCTATGTATAATATATAAGAGCATGTATATGAATTGTGCTCGTATATATGCGTTAATTATGTGGTTATGCATCTTAAAGTTATTGTATGTGTAAGATGTGTTAATTTTTGTTTATTCCGTGTTGCAAAAGATAAATTATAATGAATTTTAGTTCCAGTAAGTATATTTTCGAGTCGGTTTTATGACCAGAACCAAATGGACTAAAAGTTCGATTCTATTCCGGTTCGATCCGGTTTTGAACCAATGAACAGCCTTACGTTTGCGAACCTTGCTTTATTTGGATGTATAACAAGTGGTTCGATAATTAATACATCTTTTTTCTTTTCAAAACGACAAATGATAATCTCATTGCGGCAAATTAATGACAAATGATAATTTCATTGTGGCAAATTAGACTTCCTACATCTTTTAATATTGGATAACGTTTGTGCATTTGGGTGCATAAATGTTAGAAGATTTGAAATGGTACTTGAAATCAAAGTCGTTAAAGATCATGATCTTATCTATAATCGATTTTGATTTTGCAAGACTAGTGTTTAACATTATACTAGTGTTTAAATTATACTAAGATATTTTAGTCTCATATATATGTGTTGTATTACATATAGAAATACCAAATTGAAAACATAATAAAATTTTACGGTATAAACATTATAATATTGGTTCAATACTACTAATAAGAATTTAAATTACCATATTTGTTTTTAAAGATACAAATTTATAAATGATAAACTATCGTAGTTGAAAAATTGAATAATTCTCTTAGTCGAATAAATGATTACCTTATTAGACTTTTATTAGGTAAAAATTAAACATTTGTGTACCTTTTCATCTTATTAATTAGTGATAAGTAATATCAGATCATATCGAGATCCTACATGATCGAGATCTTAAGTAGATCATATTTGGATCCTACATAAGATCGAGATCATTTTCGCTAACTAAGATCGTAATATATATATATATATATATATATATATATATATATATATATATAATATAACTGGTGTTTAAACTCTTGTATACACACGGGATATACTTTGTAAATGTTATACGAAGTATTACAATAAACTACAATATTACTTTAGAAAATAGATAAAACATTTAAATGATAGTTTGTTAATTTAAATGTTGAATTTTACATGTGGATAAAATGCACGTGAAAGTATTTGAAGTCATTTTATTTATCTGAATGTTATTTTGAAAGATAAATTTTTATTATAATAAAATATGTTATATTTATAATAGTAGTTTAATATTATATATATATATATATATATATATATATATATATATATATATATATATATATATATGTTATAAATCAGTATGCATTATATAGGGTACTAGTCCTAAAATTCGTGTACACACACGGCCCTATGAATTTATAATTGTTATTGAAAATATCGATAGAACCATTATATGATAATTTAGAAAGTTTTTATGAGTTAAGAAATATGCAATATTGTCTGAAACTAAAATACGAAATCGAGGGTGTAAAAAGTAAATGTTCAATGGTAAGCATTTAATGTAAGTCAAAATACATTGAATTGTAATGAAACAAATTAGAAGACATAAGCAAATTAGTAGTTTGAAGAAATAATAGAAGGTTGCAAGTATAAGATATTAAGTTGAAATACAGAGCATAAATTATATTATGTGTAATATATATTTGTATACCACATTTATAGTCTTATTTGTATAGGATATTATCGATTTTTTAATATCATGTGTTTACAATGCAATGGGAGTACAATGCATGACATTATTTGGTATTTTTCGGGATCAATTATCAGGAAAGGTTACGTAATTTGAATATGCTCAAAGATAATGCCTGAATTTCTTCTATTTGTTATTAAAAACTTTAGGAAAGGTTAATAATTATCTATGCATATGGTTTTGTGGATCCAATCACACACATGTTTTTGATTTGTAATAATTATAATTTGTTTATAAGAAATTTTAATAAAGTTAGTAATTAATGGCTAATACAGCAACCGGTACACAAGTCATATATTCATTATTGATAATGTTGGTGCATAATGTGTGTCAGTCATTTGGTCAAACATTTATAATTGTCAAAGTCAATTAGTCTAAGTATGTGAAGTGTTGAGTTTGTATGTTCGAGTCTGTAATCGAAATATAAATATAGAATATACAAAATATACTGTTTAGGCGACACAGAGCTTGTGTCGCAAGTCAGTTAGGTTTTGCCTATAAATAGAGGCATTCGGGTTCAGTTCTAGGGTTGACGAATCAGGGAGTTTAGAGAGCATATTGTAAGGCATTTCAGTGTATCAAGCTAATTGGTTATTAAATCAATATACAAATGATTTGCGTTTGATTCGTTGTGTGTTTAACGTACTTAATTCAATCGTTTGAATTCCGCCTCTCGATTGTTTGTGTTGATTCGATTAGGTCCAAGATCAGGGAACCTACAAGTGGTATCAGAGCCATAATCTACGGATTTGGTGTTATCGGATCGTGTTAGTACGTGTTTTCGGTTAAAATCGACTAGTTTTTGGAATTAGATCTTTGCATTTTGTGTTAAAGGTTCATATTTTACATTTTCTGGAAGACTTTGGTGTTTAGATTCGTCCATTGTTCGTGGTTTTTCGTTAGGCTTTCGGAAGTTTGCGAATTTTATGGTTTTCTGCCGCAGCTCTCCTCGACATTGCGACACAAGCTGCGACACAGCCTTTCTGTCGCATGTAGGGTTTAAGCGACACAACCTTCTGTCGCGTGTAGGGTTTCAACGACACAACCTTCTGTCGTATTTAAGGTTTTAGCGACACAAATTTTGCGACACAAGTTTGGCGTTTGCGACATAAGTCTTTAGCGACATAACCCTTGTGTCGCCTGTTCAACTGTTATTTAATTTTTTGCGACACATCTTTAGTGTCGCCAACTGACTTAGCGACACAACCCTTGTGTCGCATAACAGTGTCTTGTGTTTGTGTGTTTGTTTTGCAGGTTCTCTAAATGGCGTCTTCTTCACTACAACGTGTTGGAGATCTTCTCAAGCAAAACTCTAAAGTCGGGAGTACGAATAAACCACCTATGTATACTCTCGGTATGGACTACGCCTACTGGCGTCAACGTTTTGAAGCGTTTGTTTCTTTCAATGATCCCGAGATGTGGGTTGCTTTAACCGAAAGATATGAACGTCCTGTCAGTCCTGGAGTTTATACTGATGTTGCACCATTAAAGCCAATTAAATCAATGACTCCTGAGGAACGCAAAGCCTTTGAAAATGATAAAAAGGCGCATTCTGCAATAACAATGGCATTACCACCGTCAATCCTCAAGCAATTTCGACATCTTGAAGTTGCTTATGATCTATGGAAGGCATTTGAAAAAAGATGCGGTGGTAGTGAACAATATAAAAAGAACAAATTGCGTTTAGTCAAGAAGTAGTATGATGTGTTCGATATTCTTCCAAACGAGTCTCTCTCTGACTTGTTTTCTAGATACTCACAGTTGGTTAGTGAGTTGATAGAAGGGGGAATAACTCTGGATAAAACTGAAATAAATAAAAAACTTCTAGAATCCCTACCTGACAAGTGGGATACTCGAGTTTTAATGATGGAGAAAGATCCAGACATCTTGAATATGTCTCTTGATGATCTTATTGGTCAGCTAGAAACAAAGGCTACTGCAAATGTCCAGAATCCTAAGATCTATGGAGTGGATGTTTCATCAACTAGAACATCTGGCTCTGCATTCTTGGCTGGTGGAACTAGTGGATCTTCAAGTCATCAACCAAGTGTTTCTTCTGGTGGTTCTTACTTTCAACCACCAAGTCATCAAGGGCCTATCCCGACAGCTTCACAAGATCATGCTGCACTTTTCTCGGCGTTGCTTTCCGCCTATGATGACTTTCTCAGTAAGAAAGTTGGTTCTGTGGATTTGACCGAAGAAGATTTCCGTCAAATCGATGATGATGAATTGGAGCGCATGGACTTAAGGTGGAACTTGGCTATGCTTACTCGAAGAGCGAAGACCTACTTTAAGAAGACAGGAAAGAGGTCACTGGAGGACCCAAATGATAAGGGTCTGGGATTCAACAAGAGCAAGGTTGTAACACCCCGAAATTCGTTAAAATTGAAAGTTGTGTACTGTTATGCGACACAAGGGTTAGTGTCGCAGGTAGCGACACAGAGCCCTGTGCGACACAAGGCTTGTGTCGCAGTGTCGGGCAAAAAGTCGGTTTGGAGGGGTTAATTGTGTAAATTAGTGTGTAATTACAAATAAAACATGTTCCAACACTTTCCAGAAACCACGAAAACATCTCAATTCGTTCAAGTGTGTATATGTGTGTTTTTAGTGAGAGAAAAGAAAGAGAAACCAAAGTGAAATCAAATTAAGCTTGAAGAGTAATTTTGGAAGGTGTTTCTTTGCAATTGCAGGTAAGAAACCTAAAACCCCTGTTGAAATTGAGGTTAATTTGAGTAAGAAAGGATGAAAGAGTGAAATTTAATTGAGTTTAAAGTGGGTAATTTGGGAATAACGTGTTGTGTTGATTAAAATGAGTTGAAATGTGTTTTTAACTGGTTTGGGTGTATATGATGATCAACTATTGAATCTGGTTCGGGGATTGGGTTTTGAAATCACCCAGAAAACATGTATTTGCAGAAGAGTTCTGCTGTGCTGTTCGTCATTGCGACACAAGGGTGGTGTCGCAGCTTGTGTCGCAGTGACGGTGTCGCGAATTAATAATGTCGCTTTAGCGACACAATGATTTGTGTCGCTAGTTTCTACTGCTGATTAGTACTGTTGTTTTAGCGACACTAAGAGCTTGTGTCGCAGCTTGTGTCGCTTGTTTCTTCTGTTAATTGAATTGTGGTTTTAGCGACACTAAGAGCTAGTGTCGCATGTTGTGTCGTAATAATGCATTGAGCGACACTAATCTGGTGTCGCCAGGAGGTGTAGCGACACTAGAGGGTAGTGTCGCAGGAGTAATTAATATTTTAAATAATATTAAGTATTATCAGAGTTAATTGAATTCGGTCGCCTCGACAGGTATTTCGGGTAGCAATCCATAAATATCTGATCGTCGTCCTCGAGGTAAGTAGTAGGAATGTAAAGTATATAATTGGCTGAATTTGTTAATACTGATTGTGTTACAATTGTGCCTAGCTGTATGAGTTAAACGGCCAATTGCTGAGTGATCAATTGTGCCTAGCTGTATGAGTTAAACGGCCAATTGCTGAGTGATCAATTGTGCCTAGTTGTATGAGTTAAACGGCCAATTGCTGAGTGATCAATTTTGCCTAGCTGTATGAGTTAAACGGCCAATTGCTGAGTGATCAATTGTGCCCAGCTGTATGAGTTGAACGGCCAATTGCTGAGTGATCAATTGTGCCCAGCTGTATGAGTTGAACGGCCAATTGCTGAGTGATCAATTGTGCCAAATTGTTCGTATGTGATTGTACCCTTCCTGTGCTTACTAAGCAAA
Source organism: Gnaphalium uliginosum (assembly GCA_963930675.1). Classification (NCBI taxonomy): domain Eukaryota; kingdom Viridiplantae; phylum Streptophyta; class Magnoliopsida; order Asterales; family Asteraceae; genus Gnaphalium; species Gnaphalium uliginosum. Next base: position 36,750,068 of record OZ005685.1, read on the forward strand.
ATGCTTACGTGTTGATTGTTGTGTGTGATAGGTACATTAAGAGGTATGCAGGGTGGGGATCCGGGAAAGCGACCCGAGAGCTACTAGTGATGGACTTACTATGGCAAGATAGTAAGAGGAAGGACTCATAAATCATGCTCTATATTAACATGTAATATTGTGTAATGATGTAAATCATGTTTTATAATAAACTATGCGGTTGTCACTTTATATTAATGTATAAAGTGTTTTGAGAAAATTAATTTAAAAAAAAAAAAAAAATGGGACGTTTCAAAGGTCAAGTGCTACAAGTGTCAAAACTATGGACACTTTGCTCGTGAATGTGAAACACGACAGCCTTCCTCTGGATTCACAAGGCCTACTCCAAACAATTCTACAGAGAAGGCTAAAGCTGAAGAAAAGGCAATGGTATCTGCTGCCTTAATGTTGTCAGATGAAGCGTTTGACTGGTCAGAACAAGCTGATGATGATCAACAAAACAAAGCTTTCATAGCCAACATACATGAGGTTGATGTTGAACCCTTCTCTTGTATATCTTGTATTCGTTTGACAGGACAGGTAAACAGGCTAAGAGAAGAAAATGAACGCCTTATCGCCAACATAGAACAGTTAACTGCTTCAAATAATATGTTAAAAGATAATGATAAGGTTTGTGATAAAAAGTTAAAGGCAATTTTTGAAGAAAAGAAAGAATTAAAAGCTAAAATCTTTAGTCAGCAAGATGAAATAGATAGTTATGTCACCATGCTTACTAAGGTAAAGAAAGAACTTTCTGATTCTCAAACTGAGGTTTTAGATTTAAAAAGAAAATTGTCAAACTTTTCAACTTCCTCATTAGTCTTTGATGAGATCCTTCAGGCACAAAGAACTAATACTAAAAGCAAGGCTGGACTTGTTTACCATCAAGTCCCTCCTCCTAAAGATTATCTCCCTATGCCCGTAAGGGAAGTCATCAATGATTTTGTGCCTATCTCCTCCGAGATAGACATAAAACCTGTTAAACCTGCAGGTAGCTTAAAGATAAGTAAGCCTGAGTTTGTGAAGGCTAAAGTTGTGCCTCCAGTTAATGTTGAGGAGATTGTCGAGGTAGATGACTTAACTGAAGAGGCTAAGATTAAAATTGAAAAGGTTGATGTTAAACCCGAAAATCATATAATTACTAATGAATATGAAAAGGATTTTTATAATACTAGTAAAAACAAGGTTGAAAATTGTTAGGTCTTAAAGGTCCTAAAACTTAGATACAGATTAAATAACAAGTATTTAATATATTAGTTTTATATCTAAGTTATATCAAACAGGTTAATTAATCAATGCGGAAAACAAGATTAATTTAAGCACAGAATATATTATGAATTAAAGTTTTATTCACAATAAATGGTTTGTCTTATAAGGAAGACAGAGTATTCAAACACACACAGATTTGTTTGAATACGATCCAAGTAGCATACTATGATACAGTTATCACTACAAACTTGACAGTAAGTGTGGTAATGCTTTTAACCTAAGCTTAAAGGTCTTGTATACTATTTTTCTTGGATACCTCTTTGTTGTGCTTTTGAGCTGCTATTTATAGAGTTGAGTATCAACTCTATATTATCCAGCTCAGTTAGTTGTCCAAGGGATAACAAGAACACCTTGGGCAACTTTGCACTCTTCCCTTTTTGCTTTTCTTGGAAATAGAAAAAGCAAAAGGTAAAAGGTTTCTTTGCTGAGAAGAAAACCTTTCTTCAATGTTTGACCTTACTCAAACATCTCTTCAGTTGTACCGTAGCCTAGGGAGAGAAGAACTTCTTTTGTACGATTGCACTTTTATTCTTCAATCTGTGCTCTTCAGTCTGTGCTCATCAGTCTGTGATCTTCAATCTGTGATCATCAGTCTGTGATCTTCAGTCTGTGATCTTCAATCTGTGATCATCAGTCTGTGATCTTCAGTCTGTGAAGCCTTCTGTCTTCAATCTTCATTCTTCAGATGATGAATTCATAAGTCTTCAAATAGAGCACGGCTTTCAGTCTGTGAGAATTCTTCAGTCTGTGAAGCACAGACTCAGAAACATAGACTCAGGAAATCACTAAGTTTTTCCCGAATACAACTGAGTTAGATTTTGACTCCTCAGATTTATAACTTGCGTTTGATCATTGTTTTTCCTAACAAAAATGAATCCAAGAAGATGAAAACTCAAAAGAAGGATTCAAATGAAAAATCTAAGAATGAACATGTACGCATAAGTGTTCATGTTCTGTAAATGCCTCATCCGCTAAGCCTCCCTCAGTAAATCCTCCGTCGAAACAATTTGAGGGTAGTCACTGGAAAAGGCCATATGTCGAACGGCGGTCGTGTTTTCGGTGTGGTCAACAGGGCCACATCATTAGGGATTGTCAGTTATTATCCCTAGATAGGTTTGGTAGAGGGATGACAAGAACTTCATTATTTAGAAATTCTTTTCAAAAACCCTTTTCAAGGCGTGGTTCGTTTTCACCTGTATCTAGTTGTGCATCCAACTCTCCAAAATCTATGGCTAGAGTAAACAAAGGTGTGCACAGTAGACCTCAAGTTACCATAACATTGATGAAAACAAATCATCTGAACCTAACCAGGTTTGGAAACCTAAATCCACAAACAACACATCAATGAAATCAACTGAGTTTTTAAAATATCATAAACTCATTGATGTGATGGTTATGGATGATAGTGGACAACCCAAGTCTATCAAGGCTTGGGTGTCTCATAAGTACTAATGTTTGTTTGTGGTGATGCAGTACGGTTTTTGATAGCTAATACTTTTAGTGACTACAAGGATGTGACGAAGAAGGTTGATTTCTAGGTGATCATGTGTGGTGATGATGTATGAGTGAATAAATGAAATCTTTGAAGTAAAACGAGGTGGTTAAAAAGTGCTAAAAGAATTTAAAATTGACTTGATATGTGACTTGAAATTTTTCTGTTTTGTTTAATGATTATTTAGTTGTTCGTTTTTGTGTAAAGAATTTGCTGTTCAGGGGGAGTAATTTTAAAATTCTGATTTAAAAAGTCAGCAAATTATGAACAGGAGCAACTGCCACTCTTTATACTTGTTAGTATTAAAGAAATGCAAAAGTTGCTACATTTCTAAAAATGGACGTTGAATTGTGTCTGTAAACAACTTGGAAAATGATAGTACATCAGGGAACATGCACAAAATGGAAACTTTAAATTTTATGTTTGATGTGTGAGTAGATTTATCTGGCATACTTAAAACAGTTTTTCTAAACATTAGCTTCCTTATATGATGTATCGGTAGGCATTCATACTTAAATTTTTAAGAAGCATAATGTCAAACTTGCATATTATTTTATATAAAAGATATTTTTATGTATGACATTAAGTTGAAATAGGACTTTAAGTCTGAAATATTGACACGTAGTCTTAATATTTGGATGCTTAACATGTTATGATCTATGTTTAAAATATTGATGTGGTCTTATCTGGGAAAATATATTGGTTGTCTCCTTTGTTATATGAAAATACAGACCTGATTTCAACTGATATATTTTTGAAAGGACATAGGTATGTAGTCTGTGAAGTTGCGGACAAATATTACGCACCCGTGGTAATCTTGCAAACTTACAGTATTGTATAAATATGCAAGAAAATCTATAAATAGATTACCTCGTACTGGTTTGTGTTAGACTATGGTACTCTGTTGTACGAAAGTACAGACCTGTACCCTCTTGTTTAATTGTTCAGACTAGTGTTTGATCCACCCGAATCAATGTTTATGTGACTTTGTTGACATTGTACATATCTGTCACCTCTAGGCTTGGTTCTAAAGATATTACTATGTTACTATGTTTTACTTGGAAAATACTAACATGTTTTAATTTCAAATGTATATCTTAAATATGTTTTATATCGAATAATATGCATACTCATAATAAGATCAAAGGACTTTTAAAAGTTCCTTAACTTAAGTATGAAATGTTTAGGTGGACAACAATATCGATAATCTTTTTGAACTAATTTTTGAAAAAAACTGCTTTAAGTATGTCATGTAAATTTCAAGTGGACAAATATACTGATAATTGAAATAATACTTACTATTTCCTAATAATTGCATGTTATCCTGATATGATCCCTAACCAGACTAAAACAATTTTGTCCACAAAAAGATTGTTTATTTATTTATTGCTTTGAGTATTTTAATTCTGTCTTATAAAGAAAATTACAAAAATATTTTATTTCTGAGTTATTTTATTCAAGTTACATATCATGCTCATATTCAAAAGATAAGAATTGATGAGAGTTCTCCAAAGACTTTGAAGATAAATACTATTGGAGAAGTTATTGATGAAAGAGATGATGGTCACTGAAGTTGAAGATCTAATTAGATGTCAGTCATATCAAACTGAACATCAAGATTTCTGAAGACCAAGCTATCTAAATGGGGGAGTTTGTTGGTGAAGACTAACTGAAGATTATTTGACCAAGCTGCTGACATTGGGGAGTTTGTTGGTGCATAATGTGTGTCAGTCATTTGGTCAAACATTTATAATTGTCAAAGTCAATTAGTCTAAGTATGTGAAGTGTTGAGTTTGTATGTTCGAGTCTGTAATCGAAATGTAAATATAGAATATACAAAATATACTGTTTAGGCGACACAGAGCTTGTGTCGTAGGTCAGTTAGGTTTTGCCTATAAATAGAGGCATTCGGGTTCAGTTCTGAGGTTGACGAATCAGGGAGTTTAAAGAGCATATTGTAAGGCATTTCAGTATATCAAGCTAATTGGTTATTATATCAATATACAAGTGATTTGCGTTTGATTCGTTGTGTGTTTAACGTACTTAATTCAATTGTTTGAATTCCGCCTCTCGATTGTTTGTGTTGATTTAATTAGGTCCAAGATCAGGGAACCTACAGATAATTATACTTACATTAAATTATTAGTGAAAACTCATAATTTATAGCTTGATTATGGTGTTAATTATCGTAGAAATTCATCAACCACTAATAAGACTTTCAGAAACTTTTCTTTATAATACAATGTCAAACCGTGTCTTTGTAGTGGGTTAGTAGAGTTTGATATATTTAATTGTTAATGGCACGTACTTGAAACAGATATGAGACATGTTTTAGCTTATTTTGAAGAAAATATTATTTAACCGAATTTGTCTTTCAATTAATTTATTTGACTTATGCTTTTTATGGTAAATACATATTTTATTCATTGATGGTCGGTTATTGATATGAAATCATAATGATCGAGTACATATACCATGAACCTTAAGCATTAAGCTTAATAGAACCTACTAAGGTTTAAGATAACGAATAAAATCCGACTATATGCTTAAGCTTGATATCAGTGCATGCGATGTATGTTTGGCTTAACTTCTACTACTCTATTTATTTATAAGTTTGATTATTAGTTGAATACTTTTAAGCATCTTTCAATTGTGTTGGCCGACCTCATGATATTAAAGGATATCGTTTTATTTCATTAATTTGAAATAATGTAATGATAAATTTGAAATTTTTATGAGTTAAAATATATGCAATACTTTTTGAAATTAAAATATTTTGGAGGGTAATACCTTTAGCAGCTCCCATGTCTTTAAGATGATAAAATCATGAAGCCTTCCACATAATGTAATTTTAAAATTATAAAAAATTATTTTTATAAATACCAATTACCAAGTAAATCATACATGTATTGTATTACTCCATATTTAATGATTTATTCATAAATTTAATTGTACTTTATATATGTAGGATTATTTTGTACGTGAAAAATTAAAGAATGTTTAAAAAATAAAATAAATTAAAAGATTATATTTCATGGCATAAATTATAGAAGAGGATTGTAGAGAATTCCTATCTCACTACACTTACGTCTCAAGTTTAATATAGATATTAATTATTACTCCGTATGTAACTTTTTAATATGAGAAAACAATTTAAGTTGAGTTTTAGAAAAAGTTAGATTAATACTAAACCTATTATGAGTTATCTTCAATTATATCGAGAAATCAAGAATACATATGCTAATACGATTGAGATAGTATATTGTTATTATTAATAATTTAAAAATAGCCAAATACCACTTATATATAAATAAATATAATTAGAGATTTATTTTTAAACTAAGTGAAAAATAGAAGGACCTAATTGATCAATTGAAACTTTTCAAATTAATGATGTCATATAGGTGTTTCTTATATTATATTTAAACTAGTTTTAAGACCCGTGTGTAAACACTGGTTAATGTAAAAATAATACCTATTTTAGTTTTTGATTGTACTAAGTATAGTTTTTCTTTGATCAATATAAAGTATTAAACTCGCGTATACACATAGTTAACGAAATGAAACTAAGTATAAATTTTCTTTTATCAACTGTTAAATGAATACTTCATCTGTTCATTATATTTAATATATAGAGTTTTAATTTAAACTCGTGTTTATACATAACACATTTAATGTAAAATGAAACTTAAGCATTGTTTTTTTAATTATTATTAATATAGAGGTTTAAACCCGTGTAGCCACACGAAAAGTATTAAATGAATACTTCATCCATTTATTGTGATTAATATATAAAGTTTAAATTTAAACCGTGAATACACATGACACAGTTAATGTACAATGATACTTAAGCATCATTTTTTAATTATTATTAATATATAATTTTAAACCCATGTATGCACACGATTATTGTAAAATGAATACGTAATTCTTTCATTGTAAGTATGTAATGTATTAAATAAATATTTTTGTTTGTTTCATAGAGTTCAAATGATAATAGTAATAATAATTAATTAATATTTAATATATTAAATTAGCTCATGAATACGTACTCACTTACATGATTCGCTGATGTGTAGCAAATAAAGTTGAATTAATATTTATATTGTTTGATAAGCTATAATCTTGTTATTGTTAATATATATATAAATATATAATAAATAAATTATAAAGATAAGATTTGTGGGGATTTATTTTTGATATGATTTTTTTTTCTAAATTAGATTTTTTAGAAAAATTAATTGATTAAATTTTTTAGGAAAATTAAATGATTTGATTGGTCAATTGGATGTTTGATGAAATTACAGAATTTATTTGGTTAATAAGGTTCACTTTTGTATAGAAATTTTTAGGAGAGGTTAACCTATCTTTAATGGAAGAATTGATTTTAACTTTTTTTTTTAAAAAAATAGACGATCTTAAATCCGTATATACATAAATGTGACTTTGAGCTTTATAAGTGAAAAAACTTTAAAATCAAAGAAAATGAATTCCTTATAAATAAGTATAAATAAATAACGAATTTGAATACTTACCTGACAACTTACTTCATATTCATATTCTTTGAGATAGATGAACAAAATAATAAATAGAAACGAATTAGATATATGCTTTAATAATAATATTTAATTTATATTTATTATTATTATTAGATAAATTGTTGTTTGCATTTACTTTTATTTTTTAATAATTTAGTAAAAACAAATAACATGACTTTAGTCTTGGATTTCTTTCGACACATTAGTTATTAAAGACATGAATTAAATTATAATTAAAATCTTTAGGGGATTAAATAAAAAAAAGGAATTAATTATTAGATATGTTTATCCTATTTACTTTGTAGAATTTTTAGGAAAATAAACAAATTTGATTGGTTAATTGGATGTTGATTCAAATACTTGAATTTAATTGGTTAATTGGTGTCAATTTTTTAAAAATTTTGCATATGAGAGGTTTACTTTTATTAATATTTAGAATAGTATAAGAAGTTTTTTTTTTTTTAAATTCAAAACTACAATCTGTTGATTAAATATAATAACTGTAAAAATTATATTTTAATAATTTAAAATAGGAAGTTCTATTTTTAAATTAAGTAATATTAAAGGACTTAATTGACTATTAAAATTTTCTAAATTGATGACATGGAGTCATGTTTAACCTTGAATGCTATTAATAGATTCTATAACAATAGTCCCTCGGACTCAGAAAAGTAATAATGAAAATGGCTAACCCAAATTCCCTGAGACAGCAGCTCTAGACTGCCCGATCTAAGGCCTTTCGGATTCTTATATTATATTTAAGATATGACGTGTTAAAATCAAAATATTTCTCTTAACGAATATGATTGAGACCATTTTCTAAAACTATTTACAGTTTCAGCCCTTCATAATTTTAGTTATTACAGTTTTGGTCCATCGTTGAGTTATTGTCTCTAGCCGCACAGTGCACCCGGATGATTTCAGAGACCCCAATGTCCATAAAAAGAAACGTAAATTCAAACCAATATACCTCACCTGACTGCATTTGATTTCAAAGATACATCAATCCAACCAACATAAATTAGGGTTTTGATTTCTTTTAAGTTTTACTGTTATTTATCAATTTATCAATGTTGTTGTCTATGATTTTATATTCTTTCGTTTCACTTGATTAGGGTTTTTTAATGGTTCTAATTGTAACATCATCTCTGAGTTTGAAAATATGTTAAATTCTTAAACTTAATTATATTAATTATATTAAATATATTTAATTCCACTACTTAAATAGAAAATTTATATTTACATGTTTAAATAAAGCACTAGGTTTGCGAAATTCCAAGTTTTGGTCTTTTTGAGGTCCTATTAATCCAAAAAGATGAATATACTTGCAGTAATTTTTAGGGTTTTGGTTAGGCTAGGGCTTATCTGATAAACTGTCATAATACTTTTAACAATATATTAAACATGTTGTATTGATATATGTATTTCTTATTTCTTATATGTTCTACAGGGGGTTTGATAGTTGTTGGAAGCTTAATCCTCTAATTTAAGAATGGGAAGGAGAAGAAACAAATCTTATCAAGGTGAGTATGAATATAGTCATCTACGGAGTAATAAATAATCTCCGAGTAAATAAAATTTAAGTTGAAAAGTAAGTAATGTATGAGAATCTTGAATGGTTTGACTTTAAGATTTTAATGGGAAAATGCTGTTGATAATGAGAAGTAAAGACTTGTGACAAGATATAATGTATTTAAAATTTGGGAGTTTTAGACAATGCTGGAATTACGTTATGAAGTAGTTTATTTACGAGTAACTATTTTGGTTAGAGATATAGCTTTGAATTATCAAGGCAGCGCAGGGTGTACGATGACTAGGTGAAGTTTTTAGTAGGTGATGTAATTGAAGAAAATATTTAAACGAGTTTGTTTGAATTTGTCTGTGCTATGGATGTCAGTAATGTTCAATCTTCTGCCACAGATACTCAAAAAGGTGGAAAAATTGCTAGTGATGTAGACGGTCATACAGATACTGACGTAGGCACAAGTTCAAGTGCTCAAACGAGCTCAAAGAGTTTGAACCACTTCTTAGAACAATTATATGAGAAAAGGTTTGTGTTTTTGATGATTGGCAATTCATGTTTACTGGAATTTATTTTTTACTTAATTGTCTTACTGTTTAGGGGGTCTACAAGGGAGACTGCACTTTTTTCAATTATCCAGCGATCTAGCCTTGGTTATGAATACCAGTTTTCTGAAAAGAAGTCGGTAATTTTTTTATCTATTTAAATTATTTACTTCCATAAATTTCTGATCTAGATTTACTGTGCGTGTTCGTCGACTGAAAAATAAACTTTCTTTTGTTTTTGAAGCTTCACCGAGCTAGTTTACCAGTTCCTGAAATCTTTTAAAAGGGGTTCAGCCAAAGAGAGTTGTTTGGCTGTTGAGGCCCTAGGTAACTTCTTCCCTTTAATTTAAAATCTTCTATTTCCTCTTTTATTCACTTTACAAATGTTCATAAATCATAAACCTTTTTCTACTAGGGTTACTAGCAATCACCATTGGTTGTGGGGAAAAGGCTCATGAACTATATACAGAATCAGCCCCGGTTCTTTCAGAAGCTCTCAAGACTGAGTCTCAATCGAAAAAGTTAAAATTAGTATGGCCTACCAAAGTTATTAGTATATCTTATAGAAAAAGATTGATTATTTATATCAATTCCTTTTATTTTATTATTGTTGGTATTAATTCAAGACTTCTGTGGCAGGTTTTGGATAGTTTAGCTATTATCACCTTCGTTGGGGGGAATGAATTGGAAGAGACCGAAAGAGCTATGCAAAGTATTTGGCATTTCATGCATTCCAGATCAAATTTGAAGGCACGTTCTTGTAATTTTTATTGAAAATTTGGGCAAATGTTTATATAGAGTTTTAAATATATATTTTCAAATTGTGTTTTGGGTGTATAAACAGGAAGCTCAGAGTGCAGCTATTTTCTCTTGGTCACTCCTTCTGAGTACCATGGATAGTTGGAGTCTCAGTCACAAACATTGGCGAGGGTAATTCATGATGCATTGTCTGTTTTTTCAAATTTCACTGGACGTATTTATCAAATTGGTTACGGTCAATACAGACAAGTTTTTAGAACTGCTTAAAACGGCTTGGGTTGGGTTGGCCCACAAACTTCTTTGACTTTAATAGATAAAGTGTATATGATTACAAACAACTATATTATTACATTAGTTGTATATTTTTTATGAGTAAAGCGATTTAGGAGGTTTTAAGCTTTTATACACTGGGAACCTTTGGACCCATTCTAACTTTTTCACATTAACAAACTTTTCGATGTTTTACTCTTTAGAGATAAATTATAATGCATATCGACCCCATTACTTTGAATTTGTTGAAATCGCCACCGCACCATGATAGTTGTAATATTGACCTAGTAGCCTAGCTTGATTGCCTTTTTTGCTCATCAGTGTTCAAAGATAACAAGTTTTTTTCTAATTGGTATAGGGCAATTCCTTTCTTCAAGAATTTACTAGAAGCTGATCAAGAATCTATTCTCAATGGATCTAGACAAGCACTGACCCTAATTCTTGAACTAGGGTGCCTCGAGAAATTCGAAGGCGACCCATCAGAAATAGAGGAGATAAATGTCGAGAAAGTATTGAAGGTACCTTACATTATATGATAGAGGCGTATAGGTGACAAAAACTGATGGGTCAGGCGAGTTGGGTAATGGGTCAAACTTTTCTCCAGTTTCTTATAACGAAAATAAATATTGTACTAAAGTGTCATACTATAATAATATAATAATCTCAGATAAAACGATTCAGGAGATTGTATGCCCATTAAAAGTACGTATTGGAGAGCTGTAACCCATTTGACCCATTTCCGTTCAAAGGTTCTTTTTAGATTACATCCATTTGACCGTTAAAGATCAAACATAACACAAATTGACCCATTTATATGCAAATGGTTTGATATTCCCACCTATATGGTGTGAGATGCTCTTAAGGGACAAGCTTTCATGGTTATAAGCAATGTGTGTGACATTCAGGATGGCCGTGTCCAGGAAGTTTCCGTAAAGATTGGTAAACAGCTAGTAAAAGTCAACATGCTACCCCAACAAATCCAGGTATATTTCTTTTCATCAGCATTCGACTTTGCAGATAAAATTTATTTAAACAGCTTTTCAAAATGATTATTTCCATTATCTTATGTAGCTTAATTTTTTGAGGCGGTTGCTTGGTTCGGGTTTTGTTGTGCACATGAAGGTGAGGTATCATTCTCCTTCTCTATTTTATGTACCGATTTTGTTTTATTTTTGTTTTTATTAACTTACTGAATAATTAAATAGGAGAATGAACTTCTACATGATGTTTTTAAGTTTAAACCAGAAAAACAACAATCAGGCAAAGAACTATATGTGGCTGAACGTGATGAGGTTTGTTCTTCTTATTTTTTCTCTTACCTTTCTACAGTGAACCACTAGCTCATAAACTTCACATTTGTAGGCAACTATCAATCTATTTGTTCCTGATGTAAGAAGAGAAGAAAACTATCAGGTACATTTTCCAATATTTGTTGATTCTTAAGTGACGATCTGACCTTACCCATTTGTAATAACTTCAATACTTATTCGACTTGAGTCGAACCTGTTGCCCACCCCACCCATTTTGCATCTCATATCCTAGGAAACTTCTTAAAATGTTCCCAGAACTTGTTTTACATTCATGTTGTTGAGGGATCTTGTGCTTGTGCTAACATGTTATGTTTAACCTGCAGCGTATTCACAAGTCCCAAAACTCAATCTTTGTGAAGGCAAGGACGCAAATACGAAACAGGAACCGTGATATTAAAGGTAGTTGTCTTTTAACGAATTTTGTAATCCAAAAACAACATAGGTAGACTATCTGGAAGAAAGCAAAGGAGCCTTATATTTGTGCGTCAATAAAAAGAATTTGTTACGGTAATGCGAAGACGTCTTTCAGAAAATTGGGGGAGAAAAACTAAATTTGTGAAAACCTGACAAATCCATTGTTTATACACTAATGAATCCTGTATTGTTTTTGTGTAGGGGAGGAGCAATGTTGTTCTGAAGATTGATGATGAAATGTGAAAGACATAACTACTGTTTGGTTGGTTGTTAGTTAATGTAGATGTTTGTAGTTTCATTTGGTATACGAATTATTTCATTTATTTATTTATTTTTATTTATATGCGGAAGTTATAGGTAGTGTATCTTAGGTGGAAATCAATCATATGATTTGTAATACGGTCCAGTTCAGAAGGGCATGATGCAGTCAAATTTTTAAGGGTAAATGCAGTGTGGTTATGATGTAGTGTACTTATAATGCAGTAAATTTGGACTGTAGATCAAAAAAATTAAGCGCTGAAATTATCTGTCCTTTCTTCCCTCTCTAAGTCTCTGCCCCTTTGATACTAAGAGACGAGTTCAATAAAGAATGTTAAAATGAAGAATGGGAGAACCTATAGGAATGCTCATTTTTCTTTAAAATTCAATTTCCACTCGAATTTTTAAAATTAAATATATCACAAACGACATGACTAAAAATTATAAAAATTACATATTCGAAATCAGTGTTTTCCCTCTTCGATTAGAGATCTGACAAGCTATAGTTTCGACAAACTTTTTTTTTCTTCATTTTTGTCGGGTCTTAAATAATGCGATTTATATAATCACATGTGATTTTATGTATAATTATATGTGATTTATGATAAAAAAATATAATATTAGTACACAATTATTTATCAAAGGTGAATGTTAACTCACACATGATTACGACTTAATATTCATTCACATAAATAACTATAACTAAGATTTTAAGAATTGTATTCGTTTACGGCCAAAATCACATGTGATTATTGATTTAAGGTTTAATCACACGTGTTTTTCAAATGAAGTATGTGATAATAACTGATAATTCACATGTGATTTCACCTTTATATTTATTTACATGTATAATTATTAAAAATTATTTGAAATTTGTATTTATTTACACTTTATTGACATGTGATTACTAATTTAATTTTTAATCACATGTGATTATAACTAAAATATTTTCTGAAGGTTTATTAAATTATCAAATAAATTATTTTTATGTGATTTTAAACTTATAATTTGTAACTTTGATTATTCACATGTGATTATAGCTAGTGATTTAAAACTTATAATTAAATTGTAAATATATTCACATGTGAGTGTTAAATCACATGTAATTTAACATTACGAATTTTACATCCCCATTAGAAAATGAAAAAAAAAAGTTTGTCGGAAGTATGTCATGTGAGACCTCTAATTAAAGATAAAAATATGCTGATTTTAACGGTGTAGTTTTTATAATATATAGATATACGATTTGTGAGATTTTTAAATTTTGAAAAAAAAGGTGAAAATGAGTAATTGAAATGGAACAATCCTATGTATTCCTCCATTTTAGATTTTTTTTAACATTTTACATTAAACTTTTCTGATTTAGAATCTTTTAATATTTGTATTCTTCTTTTATATGTAGTTTTTTCTTTTATACGTGCTAAGGTTTGACATGCCACTTTCCATATATGAATCGGTTTGTACTTAAAAGCTGCATAGATATTTATATACTACATTTATTAAAAGTTAATGTAAATATTTCTAACTTATTGCAACTCATAATCCTTTACCATGTGATAAATTCTTTTTAAATACAACTACTTAGAATTTTAAAAAAAGAAGGTTTAATACAAAGAAAAATGTTATTATAAAGTATTTTCATAGGATAAGATTCTTATTTTAAAAGTTAATCAAAAGGTGATTAAATAGAACATATAGTTTATAGTTATTATGATTATGATTATTATATTGCTATAAATGTCATCAATGTAATCAAAATTTAAATTTTAGTCACATGGAAAAGAGTGAATTTTTAATTAAACAAAACAATTATAAAGGTTAAATACTACTCCGTATAAAATTAATACATGCGAAATATGTGATTATAATGTGTTTTTGCAAGATAAGTTTATAGATTGAAAGAAGGTAATCAAAAGAATATTAAATATAACATATAGTTCTATAATTATATTATTATTATAAATATTATCAATAATGTCAAAATATAAATTTCAATCCAATCAGGATGAGCTGATTTTGTATTAAACAAATTTGCTATAAGGGTTAAGATAATTTAGTAAAAAATGTATATTATTTTAAACCAAAATTAAAGTTCTTATATTTTTGAAATTGACTTCTTAAACCTAGCTTTATAATTATGATACATTGATGTTTTTCGAGTTTATTAAATCAATCTAATAACTTCAAATTGGTTTTAGGTTGCATTCAGAAAAAAGTCGATTAAAAGTACGATATATACGTTTTAAGTCCCGTTAATGAGCAAACATTATAAAGAAGAATTGCATTAGTCCATCTAAAAATATATATTTTTTATTCCCCGTTGCAAGGTACGGGTAAGACATACTCGTTATACATATAATACAGTCTGTGATTAATATATATGGTATTGTTTAATCAATGTCGCTTGTTTTTAATAGGGTTTAGTGCAGGGGAATGCACTTGACTTTAGTCTCATCTCTATAGTGTGTACTCAACTTCATTTTAGTCTATTGTGTGTATCAACCTTTCAACTTGGTCTATTGTGTGTATTCAATGACTAATTTGATGATGTGGCAACCGTATAATGCGCCACATTATATGACACGTCATTGACACATCATCAAAAACGAGTGTCACGTCAGTCGGATACACACAACAGACCAAATTGAAAGGTTGATACACACAATAGATCAAAATGAAATTGGGTACACATTATAGAGATCGGACTAAAGTTAAGTGCATTCCCCTGCACTAAACCCTTTTTAATACCAGTAAAAATATTTAGATTTACATTACATCAACAAGAATAATCTAAGTTTACAAATGGTTGTTGGTCTATACCGGGACGCCAATCAAGAAATTGCGGGTTTAATTATCACTAAAGACTATGTGTATATTAGACCTCTCTCTATGTACCGTCTTTCTTCCGAAGAAAGTTCAAAGAAGCCATAGGCCGCATCTCCGGTTCTTGAGCCTTTCGGTGGACTTTGTCGTGGGAGAGTGTTGGGATATAAAGATTAGTACTGTTAAGTCTACAAAGTTAGTACTACCAGTTCACTTCCAAGTTTCTACTGCCAAAGCAAGATCAAGATTAGTACTGCCAAATATCAGAGTTAGTACTGCCGGTATGATTTCCAGGATTAGTACTGCCAGTACGTTTTACAAAGATTAGTACTGCTGGCATGTTTTCTGCAGTTTGTACTGCTAGACCAGTTTCCATTGTTTCTACTGCTGGTCTTGTCCAGTAGATATGCGGCGCACGTGGGTCTACAGTTACCTTATCTTGACAAGCGTGCACAACAAAGCATGGGATACTTTACGGCTACAAGCCATGCTTGGATAGGTTGACTTACATGCATTAATTACTATAACGTGTAATTGGAACTCTACATTTTATAAGTAGAGTTCCATACTTTAGAAGCATGTGTATGCATTGTATAAATATAGTTCATTATAACTTAGTTTTTAGACTAGATAATTCTCAGACCTTCACATAGAAACATAGTTAGCTTCAAGGTTATTGTAACCCAAATACAACCAAGTGTATTCGTATTATTTTCATTAATAATATTGGAGCTTTTGTTATACAAATTGTGTACTCTGTTCTTTACCATTATACATATCAAATCATTACACAAGCAATATACCAATATATTCCAAACTTAACAAGTATTATTTCGCAAATTTCTTGTTAAGAAGTTCAAGCATAGTTATAGTTAAATCTTGATCTTGATCAAGTCGATCCTGACAAGTGGTATCAGAGCATCAGGTTGCTTTGAACTTTTGGAAGTCAAAATTTAGTTTGTTTAAAAGGTATTTTCAAAACTTTTATAAAATGTCTTCTGATGAAACTCAAGCAAAAAAAATCCCCATACTCAGGCCAGATGAGTATGATATGTGGAAAAATCGGATGAAGCAGTACATGTTGCTTACAGACTATCAACTATGAGATATTTGTGTAAATGGTCCTAAGTATCCTGTTAATGGTGATGGTGCCAGGATTCCAAGGGCACCACCAAATACAGATGCTGAAAGAAAGGAAAGAGCTACAGAATTTAAAGCTCTTAGTATTCTGTTGATATCCATTCCTAATGAATATCAAAGAAAATTTGAAAATTGTGAGGATGCAAAGGTTATTTTGGAAGCAATAGAGAAAAGATTTGGTGGCAATGAGAGCACCAAGAAAAATAAAAGATCTTTGTTAAAACGACAATTTGAAAACTTTAATTCTGTCAGATCTGAAACATTAGCACAAGTTTTTGACAGATTTTCTAAACTTGTGGGTGATCTTGATAATCACAATGTTAAGATTGACAAAGATGATCTTAACAGAAAGTTTCTAAGATCACTTGGAGATGAATGGACAATGTACACTGTTGCTTTGAGGCAGGGCAGTAATTTGGATGATAAGGAGCTTGATAATCTATATAATGATCTGAGATCATTTGAACCAGAAGTGGAGAGCAAGAAGCAAGCCACTGGATACACTCCAAATATGCAGAATGTTGCATTTATGTCATTAGGAGGAGTACAAGTAGATCCAAACTCAGCATTTGTGTCCACCTCTGTTGTTACAGGTTCTGCATCTGGATCATCATCACAGGACAAATCTTGTGATCAAGTTCTAGAAGCTTTCTTTGCCAGTCATGTGACTTCATCACTTACTAATAAAGAGCTAGAACATATCAGTCCTGATGATCTAGAAGAAATGGACATCAAATGGCAGATCGCCATGATTACCATGAGGGCAAAGAGGTACCTACAGAGGACTCGCAGGAACAACTTCTCCATGAAAAGAGAAGACAATGCTGGTTTTGACAAAAGCAAAGTGGAGTGCTACAACTGCCACAAAATGGGTCACTTTGCCAGAGAATGCAGATCTGAAAGACAGGAGGTAAATGGTCAGAGATCAGGGGGAATTAATGGAGCACAGAGAAGAAGTGTTCCCATTCAAACTCCAGGTCAGGGGGTCAGTACAACTGCCTTGGTATCCCAAGATGGTATGGGATTTGATTGGAGCTATCAAGATGAACATGAAGCTCAGAATCAGTTATTAATGGTACAAACAGAAGCTGCAAGCACTTCTGATGAAGTCCCATATGAGGTACAAGTTAAACTGTGCTCTAGTATATGTAAGAAAACTGTTAAACATTACAGAGATCAGAACTTTAAAATTTGTGATGAATTAAAACAATGGGACATCAAACATAGACATACAACTGCTGCCATAGAAAACCTAGAAGAGACCATTAAGGCATATCAGAAAAATAAAACTCAGTTTGATTATGATGTTAAGTATGCCAGGTGGGAAAGGGATGTATTACAAGATAAGGTTGATAAGCTAACCAAAAAATTAGCTGAAGTCACTTGTGAAAAGGAAAGCATAAAATTAAAAGTTTGTGACTTAGAAAATGCATCCAAAAATGTACAAAGTATAATCAAGGCACAGATACATGATAAAATCAAAACAGGCCTAGGTTACAACAGTGTACCCCCACCATACAACAACAACTACCTTCCACCAAAAACTGATTTAGACATAAATAAGTTAAAGGAGGAAATGTCAGAAGAGGTCAAAAAGGTTGATCCTGAGATGAATCAAGATAAAGATCTTGATAAGGTTGAGATAGCTGATTGGACATCTGATGATGAAGAAGAATCTAAATCTGATCGAATTAAGAAAGTTGGGTTAAAATCTGAAACAACAAGCACTAGTTTAAATGATAAGTTGAAAAACAACAGAGTGCTTACTGGGCTAATTTTTGAAATTTCTGGTGAGAAGTTAGCAGAGGTAAAAAATTGTTTCAAGAAAAGGTTAAGCTGAGAGTAGAGGAGAAGAAAACCACAGAGAACAAATCTAGGAGAGGCCTAGGATTTGTTACTGAAAAAATGAAAGCAATTAGTAAAACTAGTAACAGATCTGAACAAGTTAAATCTGTAAATGTTAACTGTGCTAATTGCAAATGTAAAGCAAGCACTTCATCACCATCTCTCAAAACAAAACAATTTCCCAGGGGAAACCAAAGAAACTGGAATCAATCAGTTTCACAAAGACTGGGAAAGAATTTTCAAATGGTGAAGATAAAGGCATGCTTTATCTGTGGAAAAACAAACCATCTTCAGAATAAGTGTCATCATAATCCAAGAAATAAAAGGGCTATGAGATCACCATGGACGGCTACTGACAGAATTAATAATCAAAACTTTAAAAATAAAATTAATTCTGTTAATACTATCAAGAAGATCAAGGCTCAATCAGTTAATACTGCTGCACCAAAATTTACTACAACAGCATTAATCAGAAACAGAGCCAACAGTACAAAGACTCAAGCAACATTAAAAATTAATACTGCCAAGCGTATTAACACTGCTATCAATGTTAATACTGGTAAGCAGAATTGTCGCACCCCCAAATTATGATGCAGCGGAAGTCAGGTCGGGGCGCGACTAATTAGGAAATCATTACACAAAGTTACATCGAACGACCACTATAAGCGTCGTTTTGAAAATAGTACAAAATAATACATTGATAATCAAATTGTTTACATCTATTTCTGAGTTCGCGAATAATCGTAGAGATTTTAATACATAACTAATGATACAAAATAGTAATGCAAGGAAGTCTCCAATGTTTGTAAATCACGCGACTCGAGCTATGGTATCCTGGAGTAATCCTACTCCTGTTGTGAACCTGAGAATACATACTAAAATGGTCAACAATAATGTTGGTGAGTTTATAGGTTTAGATATCAAAATGTAAATGTGAACCACAAGATTTCATATGAGTTGCACGCATGCAAAATAATGTATACTATTGCCATGAACTCATAGTCCGAATCTTAACCAAATGAGTTTGCCTCCTGCAGATGCCTAATCCAGAACATCCGTATGAACAAATAATAAAGCGCCCGTTTGACCAGTTAGAGCTACTAATCCGGACGGGGATGGTCAATCCCAAATAGTACTATTCTTTAATACTCGCGCTAAGATCCATACTAACGAAACTATGATGTGTAGAGGACTTTTGTGTGGATTATGAAAGTGAAACTCATGCAATCCGTATATGTGTAAATCTGTACTCGTGTTCATGAAAATAGTGTATGTATTCTCACCCCAATAGTTAAAACAGTAAAAGAGGGGCTATGAGACTCACATGAGTCTTGAAAGCGAGCGTTTAAGTTAATAAACGTTTATCCAAAATGTAACCTGTTGGCGCCCTAAACGCACAAGGTTATGAGTAAGTGAATGTCTCAAAAGATCATTCATGCTAGTTGTCCACTCAACTAGTTATGTCCAAGTGTTTGTGTCGCAGATTAGTACTGCTGTCTTATGTTTTAGCGACACAAGCTTTGTGTCGCAATAGCTTTGGGCCATCTTCGACACAGACGGGCTGTGATGTTTTCGTTGTTCGGGAACTTGATCAAATGTGCTCGGTTTGACCCGAAACTTTTAGGGAAGTCTTAAATATGTTATTAGAGCTTAGGAAAATTGTCGTTACGTTTTATAGTCTACCCGAAAGTGTCGTTTCATTTTTGTCACAAAATCAGTCCCTTTGGTTAACTCATCAGTTTTTGAGTCGTTTTTGGGGCTCGTTTTGGCAAACCAAAGCTTCGAAATAAATTCCAAGAAAAACCACAGTTGTTCATACATGTCTTAACTACTTCCAGTAAATTTTTCATAATTTTTGGTCAAGTGTAACTCACGAAATCGTCCAAGGATCAGACAGGGGTCCAGCAGGTCGGTTTTTGTACCTTTGCTCAGTGTTTGGTCTATAACTCACGATTTACAAAACTTCAGAAAAAGTGCAAGTACAACTTTGAAAGGTAACAGGAAAAGTGAACTTTTCCAAGTGGTTTCAGTCGATTTGGATTTGTAGATCTCGAGATATGCTTTCTCAAAGTTGGTTGATTTTTCTGTCCAAAACGACAGTCCATACACTTCTTTTAGTAAAATCGTTTTCGTATATCAAATGACCTCAGAAAAATACCAAACCACTTGGGTTCGAAAGTAGACTCTTTGAACTTGATTTTAGACTCAAGAATCGCTCGATTTGGTTAAGAAATGAGTTAGATATCATGTGTCAAAGTCGGGTTAAGTTTTTGTCCGAAGGTTAATAGTTTTACCCGAAAGTTTTTAGCATTATCTTTTGGTTTTCGGTTTAGATCTTGGACATAATTAGCATAAACGAACTTCTAACATGTATATTAACATTATCCAAGGAAGATAAACAAGATTTGAAGGGATTCTTACAAAGAAAACTCGATCTAAAACCGAAATGAGGAAGAAAGGGCTGCTGCGACTTGGTCCGGGTTCTTTTGCTTGTTCTTCTTCTTCGTAGTGGTGTAAATGGTGTTGGTGGTGACTAGAGCTCTTGGAAGGGGCTGGGGAGTGTGGTGGTGTTGGTGGTTTAGGGCTGAGTTAGAGAAAGAGAGTAGATAATTGAGAGACAAAAGTGTTAAGTGTGTGTGTAAAAATGAAAACTTGCAAGGTTATGTGAGATTTTAAGAAAATGGTGTGCCAAGGGGTGTTGGGCCGATTTGGGTCTGGCTGGGCTGACTTTGGGCTTGGCCCAAGGTTGGTTCTCAGGCTCGCGTCTTGCTCCTCGATTTCGTGTTACGTTATTTGGTCGATTAAACGTAAATCGCGTGTCTTAAATATTAATTGTTAAACGTTTTGTTCTATATATATATATATATATATATATATATATATATATATATATATATATATATAATTGAGATTTTTAAATTGATCAAGTATTTTATTGAACCTTTTCAAAATATTTGACGGGTTCCTTTCGGCATCGGATTCGATTTGCGTGTTTTCGTCGCGTACAACACGTTCTATACGAAACGTAAAACGTTTTAGATATTATCGTAATAATATAAGTTAAATAACAATTATTTATCATAATTAGGTTATTTAATAAAAATGTTTTTCACCAACGTCCATATTTATTGTGTCGGATTCCATCCGATCGAATTCGCGTAATTTAAAATTAATTACGTACGTGCGTATAATACAATATACAAAGTGTTCCGTAATTAGTCCTATTTCACACTAATTACAAGTAGTAATAACCAACGATTAATTACTAATGATGGCCTAATTCGCCGGGTGTCACATTCTCCCCTTGTTAGAAGAATTTCGTCCCGAAATTAGCTTGTTGCCGTGGGTTGTGTGGCATCTAAGAATAGTTGTGGGTATTTCTGTCGCATTTGGTCTTCCCGTTCCCAAGTGAATTCAGGACCACGCCTGGAATTCCACCGGACTTTAACGATGGGAATACGACTCTATTTTAAGCGTTTGACCTCTCGGTCCATGATTTCAACGGGTTCCTCGACGAAATGAAGCTTGTCATCGATTTGAATCTCGTCAAGAGGAATGATAAGTGTCTCATCAGACAGACATTTCTTCAAGTTAGAAATGTGAAAAGTGTTGTGCACGCTACTGAGTTCTTGAGGTAGCTGCAGTCGATATGCCACCGGACCAATTCTTTCAAGAATTTCAAACGGTCCAATGTATCTAGGGTTTAACTTTTCGCGTTTACCAAAACGAATGACGCCTTTCCATGGCGACACTTTCAAAAGAACATGGTCCCCGACTTGAAATTCGAGGTATTTGCGTCTCACGTCAGCATAACTCTTCTAACGGTCACGTGCGGCTTTCAGCCGGTTTTGGATACTTACGATTTTCTCGGTTGTTTCATGAATGATTTCAGGACCGGTGAGTTGGCTATCTCCCACCTCGGTCCAACAGATAGGTGAGCGGCATTTTCGCCCATAAAGTGCCTCGAAAGGTGCAGCCTTAATGCTGGTGTGATAGCTGTTGTTGTATGAAAACTCGCACAATGGTAAGTGATTTTCCCAAGAGTTACCGAAGTCAACTACGCAGGCTCGTAGCATATCCTCCAGTGTTTGAATAGTTCGTTCGCTTTGGCCGTCAGTTTGCGGGTGATAGGCTGTATTCATATCTAAACGAGTGCCTAGAGATTTTTGTAACGTTTGCCAAAAGCGAGAAGTGAATCGACTATCTCGGTCGGAGATGATTGAGATGGGTACGCCGTGTCTTGACACAACCTCTTTTAGATAGAGTCGCGTCAAACGTTCCATCTTGTCAGTTTCCTTGATGGCCAGAAAGTGAGCGGATTTGGTAAGCCGGTCGACGATCACCCAAATGGTGTCACAACCGCTTGGTGTTTTTGGGAGTTTAGTGATGAAATCTATGGAAATCTGTTCTCATTTCCATTGGGTTATTTCTGGTTGTTGTAGTAATCCGGAGGGTTTCTGGTACTCAGCTTTAACTTTCGAACAGGTGAGACATTTACTGACGTATGAAGTTATGTCGGCTTTCATGTTGGGCCACCAATACAACTCCTTGATGCCGTGGTACATTTTGTCAGATCCAGGATGTATAGAGTATCGAGATTTATGAGCTTCATCCATCACCAATTCTCGTAGGTTCTCAAAGTTCGGTAACCAAATTCTGTTAGAGAAGTATCAGTTTCCATCGGGTTTGATTTCGAATTGTTTATCCATGCCCCGTAATGTTTCGTTTTTCACGTTCTCTTCCTTGAGTGCCTCAAGTTGTGCGGTGTGGATGTGAGTGGTGAGGTTGTTATGTATGGTTAAACCAAGGGCTCGAACTCGAAGAGGTTTTACTCGTTCCTTTCGACTCAGGGCATCGGCAACAACGTTAGCCTTGCCTGGGTGATAGCGGATTTCGCAATCGTAATCACTAAGTAATTCGACCCAACGACGTTGTCTCATGTTCAGATCTTTTTGATCGAAGATATGTTGGAGACTTTTGTGATCGGTGAAGATTGTACACTTGGTACCGTATAGGTAATGTCTCCAGATTTTAAGCGCGAACACTACGGCTCCTAATTCCAAATCGTGAGTTGTGTAGTTTTTCTCGTGGATTTTGAGTTGTCGGGAGGCGTAGGCAATGACTTTTTCTCGTTGCATTAACACACAACCAAGTCCTTGGTGTGAGGCGTCGCAGTAAACCACGAAGTCATCGTTGCCTTCGGGTAAGGATAAGATTGGCGCACTGCAAAGTTTCTGTTTCAATAGTTGGAAAGCTGACTCTTGTTTATCCGTCCAATCGAACTTCTTTTCTTTTTGTGTCAGGGTGGTTAAAGGTTGAGCTATTTTGGAGAAATTCTCAATGAATCGCCGATAGTATCCAGCGAGTCCTAAGAATTGGCGTACTTCAGTTGGGGTTGCAGGTGCTTGCCAGCACTTGATAGCCTCGATTTTTGACGGATCGACATGTACCCCTTTACTGTCGATGACGTGGCCTAGGAATTGTACGGTTCGGATCCAAAATTCGCATTTGGAGAATTTGGCGTACAACTCCTCGTGTTTGAGTAGCTCTAGAATGGTTTTCAGGTGTAGTGCGTGTTCTTGCTCGTTACGCGAGTAGATCAAAATATCGTCGATGAATACGCTAACGAATTTGTCCAGATATGGTTTGCACACCCGATTCATAAGGTCCATGAATACGGCCGGTGCGTTGGTTAAGCCAAACGGAATGACTTGAAATTCGTAGTGGCCGTATCGAGTGCGGAATGCGGTTTTTGGGATGTCGTCGTTTTGAACACGCAATTGATGGTATCCTGACCGTAGGTCGATTTTCGAGTAAACACTCGATCCCTGAAGTTGGTCAAATAGGTCATCGATTCGAGGGAGTGGGTACCGATTCTTTACGGTTAGTTTGTTAAGTTCACGATAGTCGATACACATTCGGAAAGACCCATCTTTCTTTTTGATGAAGAGGACCGGAGCTCCCCAAGGCGAGGAACTCGGTCGAATGAATCCCTTGTCCAGAAGTTCCTGCAATTGAGTAGACAACTCCTGCAGTTCGGAAGGGGCTAAGCGGTAAGGTGCTCGTGCCACGGGTGCTGCGCCAGGCACTAGATCGATTTGAAATTCGACTTGTCGAGGTGGTGGAAGGCCGGGCAAGTCTTCAGGAAAGACTTCAGGAAATTCTCGGACTATGGGCACATCCTCGAGTCGCTTCTCCTCTGACTTCTTCTCGGTTACGTGTGCGAGAATTGCCTGATACCCTTTTCGCAGGTATTTTGTAGTTTTCATACACGAGATGATGTTGAGATAAGGTTTATCGGTCTCCCCTTGTACGACCAAGGTCCCACCGGTGTCGAGGGGAATACGTACGATTTTATCGAAGCAAACAATTTCGGCACGATGTTTGGACAGCCAGTCCATGCCTATAATAATATCAAAGCTCCCGATTTCGATAGGTATAAGATCTATGGGGAAAAATTCGTTTGCGAGGTTTAAAGTGCAGTTGAGTATTACACTATTGGCCTCAATCAGTTTGCCATTTGCTAAATCTACGGTGTACTTAGCATCTAAGGCAGTGGGAGTGATGTTGAGTAGTGGACATAACTCATTTGATATGAAACTTTTATCGGCTCCGGTATCGAACAAAACAGAAACGGATGAATCGTTGAGGAGAAACATACCCGTAACAACGTTGGGATCTTGACGGGCTTCTCCTGCGTTGAGCACAAAGGCTCTGCCGCGGGAGTTGTTGTTGTTATTGTTCCTGCTGTTGTTGTTGTTGTTGTTTTGTTTCGGACATTCATTTCTGAAGTGCCCCGAGTTACCACACTCGAAACAGGCCTTTGGTGTGTTTGTGTTGGCGTGTGGGTTGGGGGTTCTACAATCCCGGGTTTGGTGTCAGTAGCGCTTGCATTTGCTGCAAGGGGTGCCACAAGGACCCTCATGATGTCGGTTGCATTTTGAACAGAAGGGTTTGCTTCCAGTGTACCCTTTCTTCTCCCCAGACCCTGAGGTATAGGCTCTGACGGTATCGTACCTCTTATTCTGTTGGTTGTTGTTGTTGGAGTTACCTTCCCATCTTCTTTTATTGTCACCAGCTCGTGACCCCGTATCCTTTCCTGCAGGTGTCCCACGTCGGACCACCTGTGCCATTAAACTGTGTGCCATACGAACAGCACTCTGAATCGTTCCAGGGCTTGAGGCGGTGACCATTCCCTGAAACTTGGATGGGAGTCCCCAGATGTACCTTTCGATTCGTTTGTACTCGGGGTCCACCATGGTCGGGCAGAGAAGTGCCAATTGGTGGAATCGAGTGGTGTAGCTGGCGATGTCATCGCCCCTAACTGTGAGGTTCCAGAATTCTACCTCCAGTTGTTGTAATTCTTCTCTGGGGCAGTACTCTTCAGTCATCATCTTCTTCAGCTCCTCCCATGAGAGTTGGTAGGCAACATCGATACCCATAGTTTGGGCATAGGTGTTCCACCAGGTGAGGGCACCTTCCAGAAGGGTGCAGGTGGAGTACTTTACCTTGCACTCTTCGGTGCAGTTGCAGATGCGGAAGACAGATTCCATCTTCTCGAACCATCTCAGTAATCCGATGGCTCCTTCCGTGCCTTTGAAGTTTAGAGGTTTGCAGCTCAAGAATTCCTTATAGGAACAAGGTTTGGCGGTGTTTACCGTGTTTGAAGTATTTTCGCTGCCACTCTGTGGGTTCGACCCACTGTTCCTTTGAGTTCCCTGAGCAGCCAGAGCATCGGCTACTCCTTGGGCAATAAGTTGTGCGATTTCATCGGGGGTATAGGTCTGTCTTCTTGGCGGCATGATTCTTTAATAACAAAGGATAAAACGTGCATGAGTGTTGGCGCAAAGATTTTGATAGTCATAGACGCACATATAATTATAGGGTATTATATAACATCACACATGTCAATCAACCATGCCTAGTAGTAGGAATAGAAATCAATTAAAAACGTAGTGCAAAAGTTACATGATTAGAGGTTTTACACAAACGCCGAGAATGGTTACCTTCGGTCGCTTACAAAAATTTAATACAAGTACATAATTGGGTACATTTCGTCCCGGTAGGCGAACTATCGAATTTTTGAGTTAATTCTGTCGTCGGCCTATTTGAGGTATGAGGGTGATGATTCGATCAACTGACTCCGCTAGTCTACCAGCTTGCCTGGCGTTTTCTTCGACTAAAGTTAGTCGTTGTTCCATTTGGCCGGAGAGTTGTTCCGCTTCCTGCGAGCGCTGCTCACATTGTTGTACCCTCATCCGCAATTCCATGAGTTCGTCCCTCGTGTCGGTTGATAGGTCGTTTGTGAGGTTCACTACTTCAGCAATATCTTCATGGTTTTGGTAGAATTGTGCCATACGTTCCCGTGTCTCGTTTTGCTCCACTTCCATTGCCGCCAGTCTCCTTTCATGGCGGTGAAGTCTCGCAGCTAGCACTGGGACAATGTGGCGCGTAGGTTCCTGGGTGTATGGAGAGATATCCATGGGTTCTGTGGTAGACCGTATCCCTTCCTCGTGTCTCCAGGTCTCTAGTGCGTTTGATAGCCAATTCCACTCGCGTGCTTCCGCTCGACGGCGGCCTCTGGCTTGAGTGTCTGCGGAGGTTCTTGACCGAGGTCTGGCCTGGTTGGTTCTAGTATCGCTCCTAGTGCGTGGGCGGCGAGACCCTGAAGGAGCACGGGTAGGTGAGTTTTGAGTTCCGTCTCCCTCGTCGATTGTCATTCGGGTAGGGAAATCTGCCATTCTGTGGTCAGAGTTTTAGCACGTGAGGACTATATATACACATATAGCATACAATACTTTACTAAGCATAGTATGGAAATTTTATTCCTGCCTCTATTGTTATCAAGGTCTTCTAATGTATTCCCGTTTACCATAACCATATCAAGTCCTGCATCGATCCCCATTTAATTGTACATAGTTGATCAGGCTATGTAAATTAAAATTGAATGATGAAATTCCAGAGCTAGTTATGCCAATGAGGAATACTACTTAAAGAGTTATAGTCTAGGTCCACTAATGCAACCTAGTTCGTTATAACTATGGCTCTGATACCAATCTGTCGCACCTCCAATGTTTGTAAATCATGCGACTCGAGCTATGGTATCCTGGAGTAATCCTACTCCTGTTGTGAACCTGAGAATACATACTAAAATGGTCAACAATAATGTTGGTGAGTTTATAGGTTTAGATATCAAAATGTAAATGTGAACCACAAGATTTCATATGAGTTGCACGCATGCAAAATAATGTATACTATTGCCATGAGCTCATAGTCCGAAGCTTAACCAAATGAGTTTGCCTCCTGCAGATGCCTAATCCAGAACATCCGTATGAACAAATAATAAAGCGCCCGTTTGACCAGTTAGAGCTACTAACCCGGACGGGGATGGTCAATCCCAAATAGTACTATTCTTTAATACTCGCGCTAAGATCCATACTAACGAAACTATGATGTGTAGAGGACTTTTGTGTGGATTATGAAAGTGAAACTCATGCAATCCGTATATGTGTAAATCTGTACTCGTGTTCATGAAAATAGTGTATGTATTCTCACCCCAATAGTTAAAACAGTAAAAGAGGGGCTATGAGACTCACATGAGTCTTGAAAGCGAGCGTTTAAGTTAATAAACGTTTATCCAAAATGTAACCTGTTGGCGCCCTAAACGCACAAGGTTATGAGTAAGTGAATGTCTCAAAAGATCATTCATGCTAGTTGTCCACTCAACTAGTTATGTCCAAGTGTTTGTTTATCGTTCGCGTTTAGAAAAATATGTATGGCCCGTTGGTGATGTCTTGTAATAATCATTCCCGAAAACACTATTACTATGTTTGTTTCTTTGTATACTTATCATAGTACATGTATTGCGTGTGATGTCGTATATAACTACTCGTTTGCGATTTGTGATTACGCGTGTTCAGTACTTGTGAAAACACATTTAGAATAAGTCTGTGTTATGCGACACAATGGTTGTGTCGCTGTATAGTGTTGCGACATAAGGGTAGTGTCGCTGAATGTGAATTTCAGATAATTGTGCGACATAAGTATTAGTGTCGCAGGTCATGATTTTTCATAAGTATGCGACACAAGTCATTGTGTCGCTAGTCTCAGCGACATCGAATATAGTTGGCGACACAAGGTATGGTGTCGCTAGCTTTGGCGACACAAGCGTTAGCATTGTTAGTTGAATTATTGCGACACAAGGGTTACTACTCTTAGTTCAATTTGCTGCGACACTAGCTTAGTGTCGCAGGTTAGTACTGTTTTATAATTTAGCGACACAAGCTTTGTGTCGCAGATTAGTACTGCTGTCTTATGTTTTAGCGACACAAGTGTTGGGTAACAAGGTTCCCAAAACTTAGATACATATTAAATAACAGTTATCTTAACTTGTTAGTTTATATCCAAGTTTTATATCAAACAAGTTTAAATTAATCTAGGCGGAAAACAAGATTAATTTTGACACAGAGTTTATTATGAATCAAAGTATTATTCACAATAAAGTGTTTGTCTCACACAGATGACAAAGTATTCAAACCCACACAGATGGTTTGAATACGATCCAAGTATTAGTATATTAAGATACAATTATCACTACAAACTTTAACAGTTAGTGTGGTAATGCTTTGAGCCTAAGCTTAAAGGTCTTGTATACTATTTTTCTTTGAGAGCTTGAATTACTTGGATACTTGGATACATAGCAGTGCTTTTTGAACTGTTATTTATAGAGTTGGGTGCAACTCTATATTATCCAGCTTACATAATTGTCCAAGGGATAACAGATGAATCTTGGGCAACTTTGCACGCCACCCTTTTTGCTTTTCTTGGAAACAGAAATAGCAAAAGGCAAAAGGTTTCTTTGCTGAGAAGAAAACCTTTGTTCGATGTTTGACCTTTCTCAAACATCTTATCAGTTGTATCTAGCCTAAGGAAAGAAGAATATCTTCTGTATATTTGTACTTTCACTCTTCAATCTGTGCTCTTCAGTCTGTGTTCATCAGTCTGTGATCTTCAGTCTGTGAACTTCAGTCTGTGAAGTCTTCTATATTCAATCTTCATTCTTCAGATGATGAATTCATAAGTCTTCAGGAGAGCATGGCTTTCAGTCTGTGAGATTCTTCAGTCTGTGCAGCACAGACTCAGAAACCATTCTTTAGTCTGTGTAGCACAGACTCAGAAACACAGACTCAGGAATTTCACTAAGTTTCCTGAATACAACTAAGTTAGATTTTGACTCCTTAGATTTATAATGTAGGTTTGATCATTGTTTTTCCCAACAATCTCCCCCTATCTGATGATGTCAAAATCTATTTACAAAAGATAATGGAGAAATAATAAATACTAAAGTACAACATAACTTATGAATCTTAGACTTATATAAAGTCAAAGTCATAGTTAGTATACAAAAATATTACAATTATTACACAAGATTGTAAATAATATAAATATAACAATCTTCAGTCCTTTCTCCGAGCCTTGATCTCTTTCATCTTTTCCACTTTCCTCTTCAACAGTGTTTCCATTTCCTTATCAGATTTGTCTTCAAATTCTTGATACTCTAGGATGATCTTCTTGCAGATATCTTCAAGTCCAATCATCATCCTGATTTGGGAAAGGTTGTTGAATAACCAGCTAATCAGTCTTCTTCTGAATGGTCTGGCTTGAGAATGTTTGCATTCCTTCAGCAGGGCAATGCAGTACAGCAGAGACTCTCCATATAACCTATTCTGATCCTGGAAGCACTCTATCCCATTGATATCTCTATAGCACAGACCATCAATGCTGTCAGTCTATACATATGATCTATCAATGAAAATGATACCTTTGGGTAGAGGATGCTCCCTTCTCTGCTCATTCTCTGTGGATAACCCAACTGACTTCTTCTTGATTACAAAGTTGTTTGCTATGCAAAACAACTTGTATTCTTCTTTTGAGATGAGCCCCAGACTGAGAACTAGCTCAATCAGGTAAGATAGCTCATCTAGAACTTCTTTCTTCAATTCCTTGTCAGCTGCACTCTTCAAAAGATTGGCAATGGATTGCCATTCCTTAAGCCCTAGAGTGTACAGGTCATCCACCTATACCATCTTCTTGCTCTTGGTCAAAGTCAGCTCCAGCTTCAATTTCTGTCCAATCTTGTTCAGATGACATTCTCTAATCTTCTGCTTGAGCTTTGACTTTTGGAAAGTGGCTTGTAGCTTTGGCTTCAGGCTCTCTATCTTCTATAACCTTGTTGACAGCTCTTCATCTTCCTTGATCTGCTGCTCAACTTGACCCTTTCTGGTTTGAGTCTGTGAATAGTCTTCATCTTCTAATTCTTTGGAGAGCATGTCAACAAATCTTGCTTCCTTCAGCTTCTGCTCTTCTTCAGTTAGTACATTTAAGTACTCAGTTAAAGACATACCTTGAGCAGTAGCTTCTTGTTGCAAGAGTTCATCCTGTAGATTTGTCAGTTCAAAATTTCTTGTGCCAGCAGCATGATCATCCACCATCTTCTTGATCTTGCTTAACCTCTCCTGCTTGGATAAGGAAATCTCCTTGCCCTTACCCTTATCCATAACTTCTTCCATGGTAGAGCTTGACCCAGGATAAGTGCTAATCAGGTGAGCACTTCTCCATTGCATTCTATCTTCAATTTCACTTTTACCTGGAGGCAGTGTTCTGGTTGTTGTGGTTGGTCTAGCAGGATTGGCTTCAGCTTGAATGGCTTCAGCACTGATGATTAGAGCATCAATGCTTGCTGCTTGTTGTTCAGAGCTCTGAGTCTGTGTCTGATGCTGTGTCTCAGTCTGTGCAGGTTCAGAAGGCATAGACTTCGACTCTCCAGTCTTGACTTTTGAGGCACCTTCATCTACACCTCCAAAAGTAGCATCATCTTCATCATCATCTGATCTTCTAAATACCTCAGACTCAGAACTGCAATCAGGATTAATGGCATCATCATCTTCCATCAGTGTCCTGTTCTTCAGCCAGCTTCACAAACTGATCCCAGGTCTTGATCCCCTTCATCTTTGGTTGGGAATCAAAGATATCCCTTTCAGGAATCCTCCTGGCCATTCTTTTTGTCTTCCTGGCTCTTTTGATCTCCAGTGGTTGAACATCTTCATCTTCTTCCCTTGGTCTCTTCAACTCCATCTGACCTTGGGCTGAGATAGTTGCAATTGGGTCTATGTGTAAGACAATGGATGACTCCCCCTGAGTCTGTGCAACCATCTCAGTATGTTCACCTGCCTGCAATCCTTCTTACTCCCCCTCTGTCTGTGCACTCATATTTTCAGTCTGTGGCACAGACTGAGCTTCAGACTGAGACTTCACCCTAGCACCTTCGGGTCCATCATCTCCATCATCTCCCTCACTGCTATCTCCCCCTAAATCTAAGGATTTATTATTTAAATCTTTATCTTTTGAGGTTTTAGCTTCTGCAGACCCATACTTCATCTTCTCCCCCTTTTTGACATCATCTACTAAGTTTGAGAGGGGGCCTGCATTTCATCTAACATATTGGATACCTTCTCCTCTAGCATATCAACTTTATCCACCATAGTAGAGACTAGATGCTTCATTTTCTCTAGCTCTTTCTTATTATTATTGAACTCAGTCTGTACCCATTCAGACAACTTGTTGATGGCAGAAAGCACATCATTAAGTGTACTAGAAGGCACAGACTGGGTCTGGTTGGAAGGGTTAGAATTGGGTGATGGTATATGTTCCTCACTTGACTCATGTTGAAACTGAGCAAGATCACTGGAATCTTTTGGGGTTGCACTCTTTGCCTCACTATGTGTCCTGTGCATGGAAAAGCGATCATAGGCATTGAGTGGTGTAGTTGTTCCCTCAGATCTAGTCCGGTGATAGGACAAGATATCACTGGGAAATGATTGTGTTGCACCTGTTGCCTCAAACAGTCCCTGGTGTAATGGAACAGTATCACTGGCAACTGATGTGGAAGTTGGTATGCCTTCACTAACCATCTTGTGATAAGATAGTAGTTCATCAGGCAAAGAAGAGGAGATCTGTACCTCAGTCGGTGACATGACTGGGGCATTGACGATCTGTGCAGAGGGGTGTAAGAAAGGACTCACTGGAATGTGAACTAGTACAGGACTAGTGGTTATTATGGGCTCAGCCATTGTGAGTGGGGTAAAGAGGGGGGTGGTAGTGCTCAGGATTGGAGCATCTTCTTCAATGCATACTACAGGGGTCAGTGTAGTAGCAGTAATGTGGGTATCCAAGCTGACTAAACTAGGTGTAGGTTGGGTCAGTTGGGTAGCCATTGGCACCACAGACTCTAGCAGAGCTGCAGTGGAATGGACTACAGCACTGGAAGGTGTTCTATTGACATCCAATTCCATGGATGATGTTTCCACTTGTGCTATACTTTTTGGGGTTGAGTCTGGTGATTCCTCCAGAGTGAGTGGTGACTCATCTGGGTTGGTTTGTTTGTGACTCTCTTTTGTGGGTGAGGATGGGCTAGGATAAGAAGGTTGATCTATATCCATGTCCTCAGATGAAGAAGAAGTACTACCTGCATCTTCTGTTGAAGATGAAACAGACTCAGGAATGTTTGAGTCTGACTCCAAGTGCACAGACTGAGTTGAGTCTGTGTCCCTGGAGTCTGTGTGCTCTGCTCCAGCCACACGATCTTTAACAGCCTGGGTCTCAGTACCCTCACTATCACTTGAACTATCACCTCCATAGATGCAGAAGCAACATATGGGTGATCAATCCATTGCTGCATAGCAGCAGTGATAGGTGCTCCAGAAAGTGGAACCGGATGGTTGAACACTTTATATGTGAGCACAGGTACAGGTATATCTGCAGTTTTGTTATTAAAAGACATATACACAGACCCAGTCAATCTGGATTGGATGCACAAGGAGAGTAGCCTGATAAAAGGTACATTAAATATTCTCTGTGACTCATTCACTAGTTTTAAAAGTTCTTTAAAATACAACTCTGCAAAGTTGATGTTTAAACCTGTGATGAATGAGCTCAACAGTTGAGTTTCAAACTCATTTAACTCCCCTGTGCTACCAGATTTTCCTCCTAGACTTCCAATGATGCCAGAGATTAAAAATTTCCATCTGGGGGTGAATCCTGACATCAAGATGGTGCCTTTTTCTTTGGTATATCCAACCAAAGTAAGAGAAGCCCTTGCTGCTTCTTTGGTTGGAATGGGTTCAAAATTATTTCCCAAAGGCAAGTCTAAGACATTCCTAATTAGCTCCTGATCAATGGTAACTGCCCGTTTACCATGATCAATAGTTTCAGTAATTGCAGTATTGGTACTATTTGAGGAGCAAGTATACCACCATTCCATTAAAAAATGTGGGTATATTTGAGAGACTGAGTTAAAGAATGCTCCCCTTAATGGATGAGCAGACATAAAAGCAGTTAGTTCCTCAAACCCTTTATTCTTTTTAGAGTCAGGAATGGAAATGGTAGCTACTTGATTATTTATACAGAGTTTTACCTGTTTACCCTGTTTGAAGGGTTTAGCCGCAGCGATGTTGGCAGGTGCCGTGTAAGCCCATTGATCAGCCATTTTAAATGACGAATTTTTGAGATTGATTTCGAAAATGGTTGAGCGATTTAGGTTAGGGCTTACAAACTCTGTGTAATTTTGGATGTGCAAGTACAGGTGAAGAAGAAAAGGGGAAAACAGAAGTGGGTATTTGAAGAAATTAAATTTCCGTTAAATGGGACCCACTTGACGGTTTATCCCTTTCTCTGCAACAGTAACGCTGAAGCACGTGCACTTTTTGTATTGAGCAGATAAATAGACAACAAGCGCCAAAACTTTTAATGATTATTACCATAAAAATGGTATTAGCATTAAATGCAAAGATATTGTTGTTTATTTATTTTTATTAAAGAAAATAAAAAATAATTAAAAAAAATTAAAAGAAGGTTGTGCCGGCAGTGATAACAGATTTATATAGCTAATAGTACTAACTTGTGAAAGCAGTACTAAAAGAAAATTTTGCCAGCAGTGGTAACAGATTGATATAGCTAACAGTACTAACTTGTGAAAGCAGTACTAAAATTAACTAACAGTGGTAACGTGTCAAAGCAGTACTAAAATTAACTAACAGTAGTAACTTGCCAAAGCAGTACTAAAATCAACTAACAATAGTAACTTGCGAAATCAGTACTAAAGTTAACTAACAGTAGTAACTTGCCAAAGCAGTACTAAAATCAACTAACAGTAATAACTTGCGAAAGCAGTACTAAAGTTAACTAACAGTAGTAACTTGCGAAAGCAGTACTAAAATCAACTAACAGTAGTAACTTGCGAAAGCAGTACTAAAGTTAACTAACAGTAGTAACTTGCGAAAGCAGTACTAAAATTAACTAACAGTAGTAACTTGCAACATTAACAGTGTTAATTGTACCAATCTTTACCAGCAAAAAAAAACATCAGTATTAACCCAGCAGTACTAAAAGTAACTAGCAGTATTAATACTAACAGTGCTAAAATACGAATTCATGAGGGCAGTATTAAAAAGGCTTATCAGTATTAACCAGCAGTAGTAAAAGTAACTGGTAGTATTAACACTAACAGTACTAAAATACTAACCTTATGAATTAATAAAGCACAAAAATAGAGAGTCTAGTCTGAATGAATATGGTTAGTCTGTGTAGCTAATCTGGAAGAAGTCACACAGACTGAAACATATAATCAGTCAGACTGAGAGAAAATAACATAAGTTATAGAATCTTTTTGGTATTTTCTTAGAAAGTATGTACAAAAACATCTCTTAGTCTGTGCTTTTTGATTGTATGTAGCTGAGAATACAGTTATACAGATTGAAAAGCAGACACAGACTGAGAATTGAATCATACAGATTCAAGGTTTTACTAGGGGTTGAGCATTCCTAGTTGACCAAGCAGATACAAAAATCTATCTTCATTTAAAGGTTTCGTAAAGATATCTGCTAATTGGTCATTTGTGGGCACATATTTGATAATCACTTTACCTTTCTCAGCACAATCTCTGATAAAGTGATGTCTGATCTCAATATGCTTTGTCCTGGAGTGAAACACAGGATTCTCAGTGATGGCAATGGCACTTTGGTTATCACACATGATTGGAGTTTTTGAAAACACCAAATCATAGTCTGCTAGTTGATGTTGCATCCATAGCAATTGAGCACAGCAACTACCAGCAGCCACATATTCTGCTTCTGCAGTGGATGTAGCAACAGAATTCTGTTTCTTGCTTGACCAACTGACTAGTTTGCCACCTAGCAGTTGATATCCACCAGAAGTGCTTTTCCTGTCTAATTTACAACCTGCATAATCTGCATCTGTATATCCAATTAGATCAAAACAGAGTCTTTGGGATACCAAAGACCCAGGTTAGGAGTACCTTTTAGGTACCTAAAAATTCTTTTTACAGCTTTTAGATGCGATTCTTTAGGTTCAGATTGATATCTAGCACACAAACATGTTGAGAACATGATATCTGGTCTACTTGCAGTGAGGTATAGTAGTGATCCTATCATACCTCTATAATTGGTTTGACAGACTGACTTGTCAGACTGATCTTTATCCAACTTATCTGCAGTGCTCATTGGTGTTTTCATAATTGAACAGTCCTTTAAATAATATTTAGTAAGTAGGTCATTGACATATTTACCTTGGTTGATGAAGATACCATCAGGTTTCTGATGTACTCGTAGACCAAGAAAGTATGTTAATTCACCCATCATACTCATTTGATACTGCCCATTAAGTGTTCGATATGTTCAAGTTGAATTTTTTTTATTGCCTCACAGTAAGACTTATTGCTGTTATTTTTTCAAGTGCCTATAAATTGATTTTTTCGGTGTTTGTGGTAGTTCATTGTGGAACATGATGGTTATGGTGTTGCCAGAACTTGAAGACTCGTGAAAGTGAGGTGAAAGGTTATTAAAGTAGAAAGGGATATAGTAGTAGTACATATGAGAGAAAACGCAAAGATGAAATAGCACTAAGGCAAGGTAGTCAATGGCTTTTTTATATTGCATTTTTTGATATTCTTTTACATGTTATTCATTTGATTAGGGGACTTAATCAGGAATTTTCTACAGATTAGTTAAAGTCAGTTGATTATATATTAAAGCCTGTCATTTATGTTTTTATCATCAACAACATGGTGGTCCTCATTTTTTTTCGGCTTTTAAATTACAGCATAGGGTTTTGATTTTGTTGATTATTTTGTTGTTTACGATAAGTAACTTTATATGGTAGGTACAAGAAGTTACTAAGAGTCTAAGACGATGGAGATGAAGCTTGGTGATGTGTTGTATGGTGTTCTTTGATTTGTTAGAAAGGCAAAATAAGAGCAAAGTGTTGGTTTGTATTAATAAGAGTTAGGAGCTATGAAACATTAGTGACCACTGTATGCTGTGACATGTAATTGAGCTATGCAATTAAGTGACCAGTTTTCCAAGTAATTTCTCAGTTTTTTCTATTGACACATACTGACTTTTTATTACATGGAATATGCTAGAGGGAGGTTTAGGCAATATTGGTTGAGGAAGCCACAACTATTGTATAGTATTACTGAAGTTTCACAACAGGAGTCAAAGATAGAGTATGCTAGACAGAGGTAATAGAATTACATTTTCGATTGTAGTTTTAATTTCGGGTCGCTTTGTATTTAAGGTGTTCTGTCAAGTCTTTATTGTGATAGTAAGTGCCTCATTTGTAAAATTTTCTCCCCTATGTATAGATTGCTTTTTGGAATTGAGAGATCTTTGCCATTCTTATTTTGCATGTAACTTGTGCTTTCAAACTCAATTTGCTTTATTAGCTGCTTTTGGGAGAAAGCTACTAATAGTTAGAGGGTGAACTGGCAGTCAAGTGATCGAGTTTCAGGTTCATCTGTTTCACTAGTTCTAAAATTTAGATATTAAGGTTTGAAATCTTACAAATATCGATTTTCTACTTATTAATTATTGTTGGCATTTTGTGGCAAGGCATTTCAAGTTGTCTGGATTGAGCTCATAACATGGTATTTCTTCAAACTTACTTGGTTTTCAGTCCTAACGCTGGTAGATCCCTTCACTTGAGATTATCTTACATTTGGATCGCGCCATTCGACTTTTGAGAACAGACATGCAGGTTTGATGGAGAGATTTGAACTATTTATTTGTGGCCGTGAGTTAGGGAATGCGTTTTCTGAATTATTTGATACAATGGACCAGGTACACTCTATACAGATGCTTGCTGACTATGATTATATTAGTACTGTTAAAATTATAAAAAACGGTAATAGAATTGACGAATTATGATAGAGAGGACGGTTGGAACTTGGAACAACAAGTGAAGCAGGATAATAAAAAAAGAGAGGTTGCTGCTTCGCAACCCCTTGGATACAGAAAAAAACTTGCCAAAAGCTGATGATGACGTATCTTATAAATTGAAAAAATGAAGATTTTCCAACGGCTCTGCAATACGGATGCCTCCAGATTGAAGAATGGTACAAACCCGACTACCTTTAGATAGATGTGACAGAATGGGTGGGTCGGATAGGTTGGGTAACGAGTCAAAACTTGAAATTGTCAGCATGGTTCTATTTGAGTTGACCCACTAACACTTTTCTTTTCATTTATCAAAAACTAATGTAAATGCATAAAATATAATTTTAAAAACTGTATTATTACAGCTATAATCTTCTTTAAAAAAAAGAAAAAAATGAAGCATTTTAGAAAGTTGTATACATTAAAAACACTTTGGGCGACGTTGGCCCCACTTGACCCATTAAAAATATTTTGTGCGACTTTGGCCCCACTTGACCTCTTCAACCTTTTTGACTCGCCTCCTTTATACTAACTTTTTTGGTTTTACCCATTTGACACGTTAGAGATGTAAAACGGCCTGAATCCATTCCTTAATAAATTAATGGCCATGGTAGATATGTCTTTGTTTTCAGGGATTCTGGATTCACAGTGGTGATGCTTTTAACAATCTCGCTAGCTAATTTGACTTTCAGATGGTGTAACTTAAAGAAATAGGCATTATTTCTCACGTATAGCATGGTAAAACCACTGTAAGTTAGGAGAAGCTGATAATAGGACACTCAACTTTTGTTATTAGTGAGTTGCCTAATATTTGTTAACTGGTGCAACTTTGGAGATACTATTTAAAGATCATGCTTGGAAATATTCAATTGGAGATGAAATTTTTATGGTAGTTTTTCTTTGTATTTGTATAACTCTGGCATTGTTACTTAAAGTCACCTTGTCAAATACTACTAGCCACCTTAAAAAAGGGCTATATCTATATCTATCTACAATACATAAATTTTTGACTCCTTGACTTATTAATGGTAGATTAAGCACTATAGTAAGTGATGGTAAAAAGATAGTTACTTTGAGTTTTGGCTTAATAATGGTAGATTAACCAGTATAATAAGTGATAAAAAAATCTTTGATAAATCATCATATACTAAATAAATGATGGTGCTTTGAGTCTTTGGCTTAATAATGACAGATTACCCATTACAATAAATGATGATAAAAAAAAATGATTTGAGTACTTGGTTTATTAATGGTAGATTAACCACTATAATAAGTGATAGTAAAAAGATAGTTAACCCGTATAATAAGTGATAAAATAAATCTTTGATAATTCATCATATACTAAATAAACGATGGTGCTTTGAGTCTTTAGCTTA
Source organism: Gnaphalium uliginosum (assembly GCA_963930675.1). Taxonomy (NCBI): domain Eukaryota; kingdom Viridiplantae; phylum Streptophyta; class Magnoliopsida; order Asterales; family Asteraceae; genus Gnaphalium; species Gnaphalium uliginosum. The sequence continues at coordinate 36,788,936 of OZ005685.1, forward strand.
ATAATGGTAGATAAACCCTACAATAAATGATGATAAAAAAAATGATTGATAAATCATCATATACTAAATAAATGAGGATGTAAATAAAAATTACTTGAAATACTCAGAATAAATAATAAATAATATATTATATAACAAGGGCATCGATAGTACTATAAAATTTATTATATAATAATCTATAAATACTTGAAATAACTAGAATAAATAATGTATTATGTAATAAGACATCGATAGGGCTATAAACTATATTGTATAATAATAATCTATAAATACTTGAAATAACTAGAATAAATAATATTTATGTAATAAGACATCAATAGTACTATAAAATATATTATACAATAATCTATATTGTAATAATCACTTTCAGGATAACTAGAATAAAACGTGTGTGTATATATATATATATATATATATATATATATATATATATATATATATCTTATCATTAAATTATTAAAATATATCTTTTACATATAGCAATGGTACTACGTACATAATCAAAACAAACACAGTTACATAGCATTCTTTAAGTAAATTTCTACGTCTTTATTTTATATGTAATATGTAATATGTATATGTAATTATGTATAAGTAAACCAAAAGTTTCTCCAACCCCCATTAATTAATTGGAATATAATACGTAAGCAAACATCCCCTTCATTTCCTTGCAATAATTTCAATTTGAATGCTAATCAAGTGTAACTCTTGAAGGGGTGAGAAGTTACTTGTTTGGTGATGGTGAGAAGTTACTTGCTTGCCTATATATACATAACTCACTTTCATGAAATCATTTGTTTCACTAATTCGATGGGTGCGTTAGAATCATATGCCAAAAAAGCTCAAAGAAATGTCTACTATCTTTATTATCAAATGTAGAAATTAAATGTGTTGATGATCCGTTGGTCCAATGTTAGTTATGAGTACGTGCCAGAGAACAATATTAACAGGAAAACACACACACACACACATATTCAAGAACCCAAATCATTGACGAGTTGCTATGGTGGTTATGTAGAATGAATTATTGTTTTGAAAAGTGTCGACTTTCATTATGGCAATGTTACAAACATTTAAATAGCATTATTTTTCTTCATGCTTTGGGTCTCTAGCATTTACAACTTCGTGAGCTTTTTAGCGGAGTATGTAATTACGTTTTGTGGATGCAACAAATTGCTTGATTATATGTTTTCTGGATGTAACAAAGGGTTATCTAAATTTTGTACTTTATTAATTAAATAATATCTATATCTATGCTGATTAAGCAAATAAATACTTCTTAAAGACACGATGATTCAACATGATGGTTAGCAATAAGTGCAACACACGTGTGTATCAAGAATATGATTTTGCATTAGATACTAATATATTGATTCAACTTATAAATGGATGAAAATCTTGACTTACACTGCTTGGTAGACGGTGATATTATGATTATGATAAATGACAACTCCTTCATCATACACGATACTTTTTATTGTAAGTATTGATATGATATGATATATACGCATAATTATATAAACCTAAAATTAAGTCTAAATCTTCCTTGATTTTGACATGTGGATTCCACTCGTTATCTTTCTTTATATTTACAAATCAATTTTACATGTGTATCAATCATATTTTTAAGTCTAGATTTAGTTCTACAAGTCATTTCTTTTATTGTTAATTATTGATTATTGATTTATCTTTATTGTGAATTTTTACCTTCTACAAAAGGTGACGATTTCAATACATATTTCTGAATTAAATTGGGATCAAACAAATATGTATACTCATGTTAAATGGTATTCATATATGTTATAAAATGATGAGTCCTTTATATCGAACATCCACATGAATAAACACTTCTTTTTTATATGAGTGTCATCTCATGAGTTTAAACTTCGAAAATAGAAAAGATGAGACAACACCAATAAATAAGATTAAAAAATACTTCATCATTTATCGTTATCGAGCCATGCCAACACCAAACCGTATATATTTTATTTTTTTATCACTAAATAAAATAAAGAATTACTAACCAATTATAACATCATGTGTAGGTAAACATTGAAGTTTAACAAGCTTCGTGCATCGCACGGGCTATATCTTTAATTTATGTTAATATTTCATTTCATTGTGGTCTTAAATATAAATCATTGTTGTTTTAAATTAATGGCCATGATAGATACATCTTTGTTTTCAATGACTCTGGATTCATAGGTTGGTGACACTTTTAACGATCTTGATAGGTTATAACCTCAACAAAGTGAAATGATTATATTATTTGTACAATCGTATAACAATATCAAAATAATATTGGGTTAATACATAAATCTGTGTAACACCCCGAAATTCGTTAAAATTGAAAGTTGTGTACTGTTATGCGACACAAGGGTTAGTGTCGCAGGTAGCGACACAGAGCCTAGTGCGACACAAGGCTTGTGTCGCAGTGTCGGGCAGAAAGTCAGTTTTGAGGGGTTAAAAGTGTAAAATAGAGGGGTTAAACCCCACTTTTTGATTCCAAAACTTTCCAGAAGCTAGTAAACACCTCCAGAACGATTTGTGTGTGAGTTTTGAGATTTTAGAGAGAGAAAGCAAGAAAAAAAAATTGAGGTTACTAAAGATTTGATCTTTGAAAGTGTTCTTGTGTGTTTTGAAACCAATTCCAGGTAAGAGTTTGAGCTTATTCGTGCTTTATCATCTCCAGTAAATTTATTGGGTTAAAAGTGTGAGTTTTACCCAGAAAATTGTTAAAAATCGAAAGCTGCTGCTGTTCTGTTCGTCATTGCGACACAAGGGTAGTGTCGCAGCTTGTGTCGCAATGATGGTGTCGCGAGTTAATACTGTTGCTTTAGCGACACAAAGATTTGTGTCGCTAGTTTCTACTGCTGATTAGTACTGTTATTTTAGCGACACTAAGAGCTTGTGTCGCAGCTTGTGTCGCTAGTTTCTCCTGTTAATTGAATTGTTGATTTAGCGACACTAAGAGCTAGTGTCGCAGGTTGTGTCGCAAAAGTGTGTTGAGCGACACTAATCTGATGTCGCCAGAAGGTGTAGCGACACTAGAGGGTAGTGTCGCAGGATTAATTGATGTTTTAAATAATATTAATTATTATTAGAGTTAATTGGGTACGATCGACTCGACGGGTATTTCGAGTAGCAGTTCGTAAATATCCGATCGTCGTCCTCGAGGTAAGTAGTAGGAGAGTAAAGAATATTAATTGACTAATCTGTCAATAATGCTAGTGTTATAAAGTTGTATTGAATAACTGAGTGTATCAATGAGTTGAACGGCCAATTGCTGAGTGAACAATTGTGCCCATGTATATATATGTTAAACGGCCTATTGCTGAGTGATCAATTGTGCCTATGAGGATGAGTTGAGAGGCCTATTGCTGAGTGATCAATTGTGCCTATGAGGATGAGTTGAGAGGCCTATTGCTGAGTGATCAATTGCGCCTATGAAGTCGAATTGAGTGGACAATTGCTGAGTGACCAATTGTGCTTGTGAGATTAAGTAAAAAGGGCAATTGCTGAGTGAACAATTGTGCCTATGTATATGTGAGTTAAATAATCAATTGTTGAGTGATCAATTGTGTCTAGCGGTATAAATTATGTGTCAAATTGCTGAGTGATCAATTGTGACACCTGCGTAGATGATAAATGTATGATTAAAGAATACAGACATGAAATGTCTGGTTTATTGTATTGCTGTAACTGGATTATCCCTTTACTTACTAAGCGATGTGCTTACGTATTGTTGTTTACCGTGTTGATAGGTATGCCTAAAGAGATGAAGGGCGGGAATTCGGGCAAGCGACCCGAGAGCTGCTAGTAATGGACTCATAGATCATGCTCTATATTAACATCTGATGTTTTGCGAAAAACAATGTATATATTTTGTGAATTATGTGGTTATTACTTTATATTAATATATAAAGTGTTATAAAAAAAAATAAAAAAAAAAATGGGACATTTCAAGTTGGTATCAGAGCATTGGTTTAAGAGACTCGGGTATCCATCATTAGAGGTACTTGAACTTAGACCAAGAGATGAGTCTAATGAGCATGATGAGAATGTTGTGTACTATGAGTTGATATTTGAGTAGTTATTATAACTAATGAGATGTGATGATTTGTTGAACGTCAAGGTATTATATGAATCTTATGTAATAACGATTACGTCTGGCCAACGTAATAATTATTATATGAACTCAAACGATACCATGACTGCTGTGTGATGCTAAAGAGACTTGTGAAAGATAGACTAATGTGTAATGAGAATTTTAGTCTATTCTAATGTGTTTGCTGATAAACCCTTTCAGTATAAGATGGAAGGGAAGAATTTTAATGAGCATAATACCGAGAGCTCTGGACAAGAGCATGTGATGAATTTATCGTCCATGACTACGGACGAGATGAAAGAGTTTATATCAGAAGAGGTTGCGTTGGCACAAGAGAAGTCTCTTCCGTATTTATTGGAAAGAATTACTGAGACTGTCAGAGATGTTCTGGCAGAAGAATTACAAAAGAGGGATATAGAGGGATCTGGAAAGAGTGACCAGATGAAAGAAGAGAAGAAGAAAGTGAGTTACAAAGATTTTGTGGCATGTAAACCTCTAGAGTATAAAGGAGAGACAGATCCGATCAAGTATTATCGATGGATCTCTGAAGTGGAGGCAGCGTTTGCTATTTCTGAGTGTCCTGATAAATTGAAAGTAGTATATGGTGCCAGTTTATTGAAGGCACGAGCAAAAGAATGGTGGGACGTGCAACGTCAGACCATGGGAGAGGAACGTGTTAATGACGTGTCCTGGAAAGAGTTTAAAGATATGTTTGTGATAGCCTATTCACCGGAAGCTGAGTTGACCAAGCTTCGTCGAGAATTCTTGTTTATGAAACAAACGACAGAGACTGTGAATGAGTTGACAGGTGTATTTCTTGATAGGGCCCGATTTTGCCCTGAATATACTGAGGATCCGAAGAGGTTGATGTATCATTTTCATGAAGTATTAAAGAAAGAGATTCGACAGTTTGTGGATCCAAGTCGTTGGAGTAAATTTGAAGAATTTGTGAATGAGGCAAGAAGGAGAGAGATTGAGATAAATCGAGAGGATGATGGTTCCTCCAAAAGAAAGATTGAACCAGCTGGAGGATCTTTTAAAAGATTCAGGCCCAGCGGAAGTTTTAAGAGAAAAGATCGACGAGAAGTGCCTATGTGTCAGAAATGTCACAAGAAACATTTTGGGAATCGTGCAGGTGATAAGAGGTCGTGTTATCAGTGTGGACAAGAGGGCCACCTAAGCCGTGATTGTACAAAGACGGTACGAGTGTGTTTTAATTGCTATGAACCTGGACATATAAAGAGTGAATGTCCGAGGTTGAAGAGTTCAACAGGTTCTAGTGGGGTAAAGAAGAATGAGGAGAGAAGAGTTTCAGATTCATCAAGAGTGAAAAATCGATCTTTTCAATTGACTGCGGATGAAGCGAAGAATGCCCCGGATGTTCTTACGGGTACTTTTCTTATTAACTTGTTACACGCTTATGTATTATTTGATTCTGGAGCTTCTAGATCTTTTGTCTCTGAAAACTTTAGTAAGAGTTTTCAATTAATGTTAAGTGAGTTGGATACACCCTTAGATGTTGAGATAGCCGATAATCATGTTATTTATGTGACCAAAGTCTATAGAGGGTGTCGAATAGAAATTAATAATGAACTATTTATGATAAATCTTATACCAATGAGGATGGGTGAATTTGATGCCGTTGTGGGCATGGATTGGCTGAGTAAACATGATGCTGTTATTCGTTGTGAAAAGAAAATTATTCGCATTAATGCTCCAAGTGGGGGAGTAATAGACATTTATGGAGAAAAACCTAGACAATCTTTGTCAATTTGTACTTATGCTCGTGCTAGAAGGCATTTGTCTCATGGATGTCAGGCATTTTTAGCCCATGTTGTTGATATGCAAAAGAATGTGATGAGTATTGCAAATATTCCGGTTGTAAATGAGTTTCCTGATGTATTTCCGGAAGAGTTACCGGGTGTTCCGCCTGAAAGGCAAGTCGAGTTTCGAATTGAATTAATGCCGGGGGTTACTCCTGTTGCTAAAACTCCTTATAGACTTGCGCCGCCAGAAATGCAGGAAATGATGAAGCAAATACAAGAGTTGTTGGAGAAGGGGTTTATTCGTCCGAGTAGTTCACCGTGGGGAGCACCAGTATTATTTGTTAAAAAGAAGGATGGGAGCATGCGAATGTGTATTGATTATAGGGAGCTGAATAAGGTAACTGTTAAGAACCGTTACCCGTTGCCGAGAATTGATGATTTATTCGATCAGCTCCAGGGAGCTACTCATTTTTCAAAGATTGATTTACGATCTAGGTATCATCAGTTAAGAGTAAAAGAAGAGGATGTTCTCAAGACTGCTTTCCGAACACGTTATGGTCATTATGAGTTTGTGGTAATGCCATTTTGACTGACAAATGCTCCTGCCGCATTTATGGATTTGATGAACCGAGTTTGCCGGACATTCCTGGATAAATTCGTGATTGTGTTTATTGATGATATTTTAATTTACTCAAAAACGGGAGAGGAGCATGAAGTGCATCTGAGGCAAATGTTGCAAGTATTGCGGAGGGAGAAATTATATGCTAAATTCTCAAAATGTGAATTTTGGCTTCAAGAAGTTCAATTTTTGGGGCATGTGATAAACCACGAGGGAATCAAGGTAGATCCTGCAAAAGTAGAAGCAGTGATGATGTGGAAACCTCCTAAGACTCCAACAGAGATTCGAAGTTTCTTGGGATTGGCAGGTTATTATCGGAGATTTATTCAAGATTTCTCCAAGATTGCAACTCCGCTTACAAGGCTTGCATGTAAAAATGCCAAATTTGAGTGGAAGGAGGAACAAGATCGAGTCTTTAATATTTTAAAAGAAAAACTGAGTCAAGCGCCTATACTAGTACTTCCTGAAGGGAATGATGATTTGGTAGTATACTGTGACGCGTCTCACGTGGGTTTGGGTTGTGTGCTTATGCAAAGAGGAAAAGTAATAGCGTATGCCTCGAGACAGCTAAAAACACACGAGAAAAGATATCCTACTCATGACCTAGAATTGGCAGCGGTGGTGTTTGCATTGAAAATTTGGAGGCATTATCTTTATGGAGTAAAATGTATGATTTATACAGATCATAAGAGTTTGAAGTATTTCTTTGACCAACGAGATCTTAATATGAGGCAGAGGCGTTGGCTTGATTTGGTGAAAGATTATGACTGTGAAATTTTGTACCATCCTGGAAAGGCGAATGTTGTAGCAGATGCTCTCAGTAGAAAAATTGTTGATTTCGTGTCGAAAGTAAAATCTTTTCAAATGATTGTGGTTACAGATTTAATTGAGCAAGTGAAAGAAGCTCAACAACATGTGTTACAGAGTAGTGATTTCCGAACAGAACGAATAAAAGGTCAAGAGCAAGACTTTGTCGATGATTCCCATGGATTAAAGACCCGTTATGGTAGAATTTGGGTGCCAAGTTCTGGGGAAATGAGAAAACTGTTACTTGATGAAGCTCATAAATCCAAGTATTCGATCCATCCTGGTGCCACGAAGATGTATCATGATTTGAAAAGAGATTATTGGTGGCCAGGTATGAAAAGAGAAATTGTCAAGTATGTGGAGAAATGTTTGACCTGTTCGCAGGTTAAAGCTGAGCATCAGAAACCCTATGGGAAGTTGAAGCCTTTAGATATTCCAGTATGGAAATGGGAACATATTACGATGGATCTTATTACAAAATTGCCGAAAACGTCAAGGCATCATGACGCCATTTGGGTAATAGTGGATCGACTAACCAAGAGTGCTTTATTCTTGCCGATAAGAGAAGCTTCGTCTTCAGAAGTTATGGCTGATTTGTATGTGAAAGAAGTGGTGGCGAGACATGGTGTGCCAGTATCTATTGTCTCTGATAGGGATAGTAGATTTACATCTAGATTTTGGGCAAAGTTTCAAGAGGAGATGGGTACACATCTTAATCTGAGTACAGCATATCACCCACAAACAGATGGTCAGAGTGAACGGACTATTCAAACATTAGAGGATATGTTGAGGGCATGTGTTATTGATTTTGGAGGAAATTGGGATGTGTATTTGTCGTTGGTTGAATTTTCTTACAATAACAGTTATCACTCCAGTATTGGAATGCTGCCATACGAAATGCTTTATGGAAGAAAGTGTAGAACTCCAATCTGTTGGGATGAAATTGGGCAACGTGAAGTGGCTAGTACCGATGTTGTACTGAGAACTACTGAACAGATAGATCAAATCTGAGCCCGTTTAAAAGCTGCGCAAGATAGACAGAAATCGTATGCAGATAAGAGAAGGCGTCCAATAGAGTTCAATGAAGGAGATTATGTTATGTTAAAAGTATCTCCGTGGAAAGTTATTATTCGATTTAGAAAGCGTGGGAAGTTGAGTCCTCGTTTTATTTGACCCTTTAAAATCTCAGCAAGAGTAGGTGAAGTGGCGTATCGTTTAGAATTGCCGGATGAATTGGCAAATATTCATAATACTTTCCATGTGTCATATTTGAGGAAGTGTTTAGCTGATGAGACAGCTTACATTCCAATGGATGAAATTGAAATAGATGATAAATTGAACTATATTGAAGAACCAATTGAGATATTGGACGAGAAAATAAAGAAGTTAAGAAATAAAGAAATCCGAATGTTTAAAGTCCAGTGGAAGCATCGAAAGGGATCATAGTTTACATGGGAACCAAAGAGTGAGGTTCACCAATATTATCCCTCATTGTATCAGAGGTGGATTGTGAGGACACAATCCTGAGTAAGTGAGGGAGAGTTGTAACACCCCGAAATTCGTTAAAATTGAAAGTTGTGTACTGTTATGCGACCCAAGGGTCAGTGTCGCAGGTAGCGACACAGAGCCTAGTGCGACACAAGGCTTGTGTCGCAGTGTCGGGCAGAAAGTCGGTTTTGAGGGGTTAAAAGTGTAAAATAGAGGGGTTAAACCCCACTTTTTGATTCCAAAACTTTCCAGAAGCTAGTAAACACCTCCAGAACGATTTGTGTGTGAGTTTTGAGATTTTAGAGAGAGAAAGCAAGAAAAAAAAATTGAGGTTACTAAAGATTTGATCTTTGAAAGTGTTCTTGTGTGTTTTGAAACCAATTCCAGGTAAGAGTTTGAGCTTATTCGTGCTTTATCATCTCCAGTAAATTTATTGGTTTAAGAGTGTGAGTTTTACCCAGAAAATTGTTAAAAATCGAAAGCTGCTGCTGTTCTGTTCGTCATTGCGACACAAGGGTAGTGTCGCAGCTTGTGTCGCAATGATTGTGTCGCGAGTTAATACTGTTGCTTTAGCGACACAAAGATTTGTGTCGCTAGTTTCTACTGCTGATTAGTACTATTATTTTAGCGACACTAAGAGCTTGTGTCGCAGCTTGTGTCGCTAGTTTCTCCTGTTAATTGAATTGTTGATTTAGCGACACTAAGAGCTAGTGTCGCAGGTTGTGTCGCAAAAGTGTGTTGAGCGACACTAATCTGATGTCGCCAGAAGGTGTAGCGACACTAGAGGGTAGTGTCGCAGGATTAATTGATGTTTTAAATAATATTAATTATTATTAGAGTTAATTGGGTACGATCGCCTCGACAGGTATTTCGAGTAGCAGTTCGTAAATATCCGATCGTCGTCCTCGAGGTAAGTAGTAGGAGAGTAAAGAATATTAATTGACTAATCTGTCAATAATGCTAGTGTTATAAAGTTATATTGAATAACTGAGTGTATCAATGAGTTGAACGGCCAATTGCTGAGTGAACAATTGTACCCATGTATATATATGTTAAACGGCCTATTGCTGAGTGATCAATTGTGCCTATGAGGATGAGTTGAGAGGCCTATTGCTGAGTGATCAATTGTGCCTATGAGGATGAGTTGAGAGGCCTATTGCTGAGTGATCAATTGCGCCTATGAAGTCGAATTGAGTGGACAATTGCTGAGTGACCAATTGTGCTTGTGAGATTAAGTAAAAAGGGCAATTGCTGAGTGAACAATTGTGCCTATGTATATGTGAGTTAAATAATCAATTGCTGAGTGATCAATTGTGTCTAGCGGTATAAATTATGTGTCAAATATCTGAGTGATCAATTGTGACAACTGCGTAGATGATAAATGTATGATTAAAGAATACAGACATGAAATGTCTGGTTTATTGTATTGCTGTAACTGGATTATCCCTTTACTTACTAAGCGATGTGCTTACGTATTGTTGTTTACCGTGTTGATAGGTATGTCTAAAGAGATGAAGGGCGGGAATTCGGGCAAGCGACCCGAGAGCTGCTAGTGATGGACTCATAGATCATGCTCTATATTAACATCTGATGTTTTGCGAAAAACAATGTATATATTTTGTGAATTATGTGGTTATTACTTTATATTAATATATAAAGTGCTATAAAAAAAAAAAAAATGGGACGTTTCAATATGTTACTGTACTTTGCCAAAATGTTTAAGTAGTTACTGTACTATTAATTTGTTCAATTGGATTACTAAATTATTTTTCATATCTAAATTAGACTTTTTTACATTGTAATATTTATAAGTTAAGTAACTTACTTGAATTCAAAAGTTAAGTAAAATAATCTTAGTGTTAATATTTATTGTTGGGAAAAACAATGATCAAACATAAGTTATAAATCTGAAGAGTCAAAATCTAACTCAGTTGTATTCAGGAAACTTAGTGAAATTCCTGAGTCTGTGTTTCTGAGTCTGTGCTACACAGACTGAAGAATTGTTTCTGAGTCTGTTCTGCACAGACTGAAGATCCTCACAGACTGAAAGCCATGTTCTTTCTGAAGACTTATGAATTCATCATCTGAAGAATGAAGATTGAATACAGAAGGCTTCACAGACTGAAGTTCACAGACTGAAGATCACAGACTGATGAGCAAAGACTGAAGAGCACAGATTGAAGAATGAAAGTACAAATGTACAGGAGATATACTTCTTTCCTTAGGCTAGATACAACTGATAAGATGTTTGAGAAAGGTCAAACATCATATAAAGGTTCTCTTCTCAGCGAAGAAACCTTTTACCTTTTTGCTTTTTCTATTTCCAAGAAAAGCAAAAAGGAAGGCGTGCAAAGTTGCCCAAGATGCATCTGTTATCCCTTGGACAACTATGTAAGCTGGATAATATAGAGTTACATCCAACTCTATAAATAGCAGTCCAAAAAGCACTGCTATCATCCAAGAAATTCAAGAGAATTAGTATACTAGACCTTTGAGCTTAGGCTAAAGCATTATCACACTTACTGTGAAGTTTGTAGTGATAACTGTATCTTTGTATACTACTTGGATCGTATTCAAACCATCTGTGTGGGTTTGAATACTTTGTCATCTTTGTGAGACAAACACTTTATTGTGAATAATACTTTGATTCATAATAAACTCTGTGTTAAAATTAATCTTATTTTCCGCCTAGATTAATTTAAACTTGTTTGATATAAAACTTGGATATAAACTAACACGTTGAGATAACTGTTATTTAATCTGTATCTAAGTTTTGGGAACCTTGTGACCCAACAACTGGTATCAGAGCAAATAAAGATTTAATCTTTAACGATCAAAGGAACCCAGTTTATCAAACAATCATCTAAATCCATTTTTCTCTACATTTTCTACTTTGAAAAATGACTTCCTCTATTGCTATGGCTGGGAAGGGAATTCCAATCTTCAATGGTGTAAATTTTACCCACTGGAAATTGAAAGCTGAATGGTTTCTTGCTAGCATTCATGATGAAATGCTTAAAGTCATTCAGGAAGGACCCATTATTCCTGGCAGAATAGTTCCTGCTACTTTAGATGCAAATGACACTATTTTGACACCTGAAAATTTGTTGAGGCTGCCAAAAGTACCTGGACTGATCTAGACAGGCAACTATATGCATTAGATTTTAAGGCCAAATCCATTCTGGGCAATGTAGTTACTGAGCCTATCTTTGCTAAGATATCTGGCTGCAAAACTGCTAAAGCCATATGGGATATGCTAACTGACCAATATGATGGTGTAAGTTTAGTACAATCCCAAAAGAAGAAGAATCTCATAAGAAATTATGAGAACTTCTCTGCTGGTCAAGGAGAGTCATTAACTGATATTCATACCAGATTTCATATCTTAATCAATGATATTGAAAGGTATAATATCATCAAGGGACAGTTTGAAATCTGTGCAAAATTTGTTGATGTCATTCCAAACACTTTTTCTGAAGTTATCACTTTATTAATTGTAAGTGAAAAATTGGAGACATATGATCTCTCTGGCTTGTTTGGACATCTACTTAATTTTGAAGAAACCAAAGCCAGAAAGGATCTAAATGCCAAAAGGATTGCAAAAGATCCATCTGCTGCCCTTGTTGCAACCAGAAGGAAAAATAGAGAACTTTTCTCTAGAGCAGATTACCATCTTACTCTTATAGACTCAGAATCAGATGATGAAACTGAGTCTCTAGAAGCTGAAATGACATTGCTAGCCCAAAGGTTAGAAAAAGCAAGATTCAAAGGTTCAAAAGGAAGGCCAACTTTTGATCCTAAGAAAGCTACTTGCTATAAATGTGGGCAAGTTGGTCATATTTCTTCTGACTGCAGAGTGAAGATTGCAGAATCTTCAAATTCTGATAAGTGGGAAGAAAAGGCCAAGAAGTACAAGAAAAAGTACTTCAACTCCAAGAAAATTGGAGAGAAACAACAACCAAAGAAACTAGAGAAAGCTTTGGTTGTTGAACAATGGATAGATGAAGAATCTTCATCATCTGAGGATGATGAAGATATGTGCTTAATGGCTATCACAGAGAGCCAGTTTGACAAAGATGTCAAATTTGCAGAAAAGACATGTGTTCATCCAGATTGGGACAGAGGATCTGCTTACAATGTAAATCATTTTAAACTTTACTATAGTGATGCAGAAAAACAGAAAATGTTTGAACACATTTATGTAGATTTTTTGAAAAGACTGGAGGAAATACAAGATTTAAAAACCAAACTCAGTCAAGTTCAAAAAGATCGACAATCAAAAGTGAATGAAATAAACCAAAATAAACAGTACAAACTTGAGCTTGATGCTCAATATGACCTTCTCAAAAAGATCAAGCTGGAAAAAGAAGCTTATAAAAACAAAGCTGATCATTATGAAAGGATCTGTAAATCTTGGTGTATTTCATCACTTAAAAATGTGGACTGTTTATCCAAACAGATTCCAGCTCAGATACAAGCGGTCATAGGTGATGAGTTTGATCTTAAAAGTCACATAAATTCAGAAATAAACTCAAAACCTACTATATTTGTACCTGAGATTTTACCTCATACTTTTAGTCATACTGTGGGAGACAAAGTTATATTGACAAATGCTTTTGTTAGACCAAAAATAGTTACTAAAGAACTAGTATATGAGACAGAGCCAGACTCTGAAGACACAGACTCAGAAATCTCAGTCTGTGAAACTTCTCAATCTGAACAGCCTGAACTTATAATTACTAATGAATCTTTAGAAACTATAGAACTTGAAAAGAAAAGATTTATAAAAGGCAAAGTTAATATTCCCACAGTACCATCTTTAAAAAGACAAAAAGAGGTAAAAGGAATCAAGAATAAACAGAAAGGTTACAATGTGTTTGAACCTTCCACATCTCAGTCTGTAACTGGTCCAGACAATAATATGCCAAATGATAAATCTAAAGGCATAAAACCAGTAACAAAGGAGTTAAAAAGATCTCAGTCTGTGAGATCTAACTGTCAGTCTGGAAAAATAAATTTTCAGTCTGGCAAACTTAACTCCAAATCTGTTTGTGTTAACACTCAGTCTGACTCTCAAAAGTCAAATCTTAACAACCAGACTGAGACCATTAAGCTGCTTAGTGAAAACTTAATGAAGTTAACCACAGATTTTAAAACATTTGTTGAGTCAAAACAAGAGTTTAACAGAGGATCTAGTGCAAATAATAACCCAAAATCCAAAAGGACCATCATGTTGAACAGAAAATGTTACAACTGTGGAAATCTGGGACATGAAGGTATTAAATGCACAAAGTCCATTCTTAAACAGCCAAAGGCTGCTTTGATCAAACAAATGTCGTCTACAAACAACAAAATCAAAAATAGAGAGGTTAAAAGTCAACTTCACAGACTTAGCACCAAAACTGCTAAAGAATTGACTTCAACCAACTCTAAAGAACCCATCAAAAGATGGGTTCCCAAATGTAACTAATTGATTTTGTTTGTCCTGTGCAGGGTAACAGCAAATGGTACCTAGACAGTGGATGCTCAAGACACATGACAGGTTCCTTGAAGAATCTGTCAGAGTTTGTAGAAGAAGAAGGACCTTCTGTCAAATATGGTGACAACTCTGTTGCCAAGATAAAAGGTTATGGTGTGGTGAAGGCTGGCAACATCAGAATAACAAAGGTGGCCTATGTTGAGGGATTAAAGAATAACCTGCTTAGTGCTAGCCAGATTTGTGATGATGATGGTGAAATCAGAATCAGAAAGAAGGCTGCTGTTATCTATAATTCCAAAGGCAAACCTATATTAGTTGCCAAAAGAGAAAGAGATATCTATCTCTTGGATCTTTCTTCTGCAGACAACAATGTAGAGACCTGTCTCTATACTCAGTCTGTGCCAGAACTAAGCTGGCTATGGCATAGGAGGTTATCCCACCTGAACTTCAAAAATATTAACCTCCTGTCAAAGAAGAAACTGGTTAGAGGTCTGCCTGATGTTACATTTGCAAAAGACAAACTTTGTCCTGCATGCACACTAGGGAAACAGACCAAGAACCATTTTCCATCCAAATTGTTAGCTACAATTGAACAACTACTGCATATGCTCCATATGGATCTGTTTGGACCCATGAGCATTAGCAGTTTGGGTGGAAAGAAGTATACACTTGTGGTTGTGGATGAATACACAAGGTATACTTGGGTCATCTTTCTTAAAGCTAAAAGTGATGCTCCTGAAGAGATTATTAATCTAATCAAGAGAGAAGAATTGCAGAAAGATGCACCTATCAAGCAACTCAGGAGTGACCATGGTACAGAATTTAAGAATTCTACTCTCATTGAATTCTGTACTGACAAAGGCATTATTCAAAACTTTGCCTCTGTCAGAACTCCTCAACAAAATGGTGTTGCTTAGAGAAGAAATCGTACACTCATAGAAGCTGCAAGAACCATGTTATGCCATGGTCAAATGAAGGTTTATTTTTGGGCAGAAGCAGTTAACACTGCCTGTTATACCCAAAATAGATCTATTTTGGTCAAAAGGCATGGCAAAACTGCATATGAGTTGTATCATAAGAAGGTTCCAACCATCCATTACTTCCAGACCTTTGGTAGTAAATGCTATATTCTCAATCAAAGAGATCAATTAGCTAAGATGGAACCTAAATCTGATGAAGGAATTTTTGTTGGCTATTCATCTATCTCAAAGGCCTACAGAGTCTACAACAACAGAAGGAATAAAATTGAAGAAACCATCAATGTCACCTTTGATGCTTCCTCTGCTAATGATGAACATGTTTCTCAGTCTGATGTTCATTTGTTAGAAGATTTATCTGTTGTGGGATCTGAATCTCAAATCCCAGTTGTTGTTAACCAACAACAAGACTCTGAAAGTGATAATGAAGATGATCAACCTGCTCATTCTATGACAATACCTTCATCAACAGAAGATGAATCTATGTCCAGAGATTCAAATTCTTCTGATACATGTGTTCAGTCTGGTAGTTTTCAGTCTGTGAACTCTACAGACTCAGACTTGCCCTGTGTAGAAGATGATGCAGAACTCAGTCCTGCTATTCTTCCACCAAATGAGAATGATTTATCATGCAATGATGAATCACTTCTAGGAGTCAAAGAACACAAGTATCATCCAATTACAGAAATAATTGGAGATTATGTTTCTGGTGTGCAAACACGAGCTAAAGTGTCAAACTTATTTACTGCAAACTTCTGTTTCTACACAAACTTCCTGTCAATCATTGAACCAAAGAAAGCTGAAGAAGCACTGAAAGATGATGATTGGGTTGAAGCAATACAGGAAGAGTTAACAGAATTTGACAGAAACAATGTTTGGACCCTAGTTCTTGCTCCAAAAGGGAAAACCATTATTGGAACAAAATGGGTTTACAGAAACAAAATGGACAAGGATGGAGTGATAATCATAAACAAGGCAAGGCTAGTTGCTCAAGGCTACAAGCAGGAAGAAGGCATTGATTATGATGAAACATTTGCCCCTGTAGCCAGAATTGAAGCAATAAGGTTATTCTTGGCATATGCTGCATTCAAGGACTTTAAAGTCTATCAAATGGATGTCAAGAGTGCATTTCTGAATGGTAACTTACAGGAGGAAGTCTATGTGAAACAACCTCCAGGTTTTGTAAGTTCCACTTTTCCAAATCATGTCTATAAATTGCAGAAAGCACTATATGGGCTAAAACAAGCTCCAAGAGCTTGGTATGACACCTTATCATCCTATCTTCTTAGTAATGACTTTACTAGATGATCAATTGATAAAACTTTGTTCTTCAAAAGGAACAAGGCAGATGTCATACTAGTTCAAATCTATGTTGATGATATTATATTTGGGTCTACTGATGAAAAATTGTGTAAATGGTTTTCAAACTTAATGTCAAAACAGTATCAAATGAGTATGATGGGTGAATTAACATACTTTCTTGGTCTACAAGTACATCA
Organism: Gnaphalium uliginosum; assembly: GCA_963930675.1. Lineage (NCBI taxonomy): Eukaryota > Viridiplantae > Streptophyta > Magnoliopsida > Asterales > Asteraceae > Gnaphalium > Gnaphalium uliginosum. The sequence continues at coordinate 36,805,679 of OZ005685.1, forward strand.
GAAACCTGATGGTATCTTCATCAACCAAGGTAAATATGTCAATGACCTACTTACTAAATATTCTTTAAAGGACTGTTCAATTATGAAAACACCAATGAGCACTGCAGATAAGTTGGATAAGGATCAGTCTGGTAAGTCAGTCTGTCAAACCACTTATAGAGGTATGATAGGATCTCTACTATACCTCACTGCAAGTAGACCAGATATCATGTTCTCAACATGTTTGTGTGCTAGATATCAATCTGAACCTAAAGAATCGCATCTAAAAGCTGTAAAAAGGATTTTTAGGTACCTAAAAGGTACTCCCAACCTGGGTCTTTGGTATCCCAAAGACTCTGGTTTTGATCTAATTGGATATACAGATGCAGATTATGCAGGTTGTAAATTAGACAGGAAAAGCACTTCTGGTGGATGTCAACTGCTAGGTGGCAAACTAGTCAGTTGGTCAAGCAAGAAACAGAATTCTGTTGCTACATCCACTGCAGAAGCAGAATATGTGGCAGCTGGTAGTTGCTGTGCTCAATTGCTATGGATGCAACATCAACTAGCAGACTATGATTTGGTGTTTACAAAAACTCCAATCATGTGTGATAACCAAAGTGCCATTGCCATCACTGAGAATCATGTGTTTCACTCCAGGACAAAGCATATTGAGATCATACATCACTTTATCAGAGATTGTGCTGAGAAAGGTAAAGTGATTCTCAAATATGTGCCCACAAATGACCAATTAGCAGATATCTTTACTAAACCTTTAAATGAAGATAGATTTTTGTATCTGCTTGGTCAACTAGGAATGCTCAACCCCTAGTAAAACCTTGAATCTGTATGATTCAATTCTCAGTCTGTGTCTGCTTTTCAATCTGTATAACTGTATTCTCAGCTACATACAATCAAAAAGCACAGACAAAGAGATGTTTTTGTACATACTTTCTAAGAAAATACCAAAAAGATTTTATACCTTCTGTTATTTTCTCTCAGTCTGACTGATTATATGTTTCGGTCTGTGTAACTTCTTCCAGATTAGCTACACAGACTGACCATATTCATTCAGACTAGACCCTCTATTTTTGTGCTTTATTAATTCATAAGGTTAGTATTTTAGTACTATTAGTATTAATACTGCTAGTTACTTTTAGTACTGCTGGTTAATACTGATAAGACTTTTTAACACTGCCCCCATGAATTCGTATTTTAGCACTGCTGGTAAAGATTGGTACAATTAACACTGTTAATGTAGCAAGTTACTACTGTTAGTTAACTTTAGTACTGCTCACATCAGTTACCACTGTTAGTTAACTTTAGTACTGCTCACACCAGTTACCACTGTTAGTTAACATTAGTACTCCTCACACCAGTTACCACTGTTAGTTAACTTTAGTACTGCTCACACCAGTTACCACTGTTAGTTAACTTTAGTACTGCTTTCGCAAGTTATTACTGTTAGTTGATTTTAGTACTGCTTTGGCAAGTTACCACTGTTAGTTAACTTTAGTACTGCCTTCGAAAGTTACTACTGTTAGTTAATTTTAGTACTGCTTTCACAAGTTAGTACTGTTAGCAATATCAATCTGTTACCACTGCTGGCACAAAAGTTTTTTTTAAAAAATTCTGTTATTATCTCTTAGTCTGTCTGTTATATGGCTCAGTCTGTGTGACGTCACCCAGACTCATTGCACAGACTGATTTTATACACTCAGACTAAATGCTTTTTAATTTTAATATATTTATTTATTTATTCTATTTTTTTTTACATAAATAAACAACAATATCCTTGCATTTAATGCTTTAACCATCTTTATGGTAATAATCATTAAAAGTTTTGGCGCTTGTTGTCTATTTATCTGCTCAATACAAAAAGTGCACGTGCCTCAGCGCTATTGTTGCAGAAACAGGGATAAACCGTCCAAGTGGGTCCCATTTAACGGAAATTTAATTTCTACAAATACCCATTTATGTTTTCCCCCTTTCTTCTTCATTCGTACTTGCACACCAAAAACCAACAGAGTTTATAAACCCTAAATCGCTCAACCATTTCCAAAATCAATTTCTAAAATTTCTTCAATGGCTGATCAATGGGTTTACACGGCACCTGCCAACATCGCTGCGGCTAAACCCTTCAAACAAGGGAAACAGGTAAAACTCTGTATCAACAATCAAGTAGCTACCATTTCCATCCCTGATTCGAAAAAGGATAAAGGGTTTGAGGAACTAACTGCTTTTATGTCTGCTCATCCATTAAGGGGAGCATTCTTTAACACAGTTCCTCACATATACCCACATTTTTTAATGGAATGGTGGTATACTTGCTCCTCAAATAGTACCAATACTGCAATTACTGGTACTATTGATCATGGTAAACGGGCAGTTACCATTGATCAGGAGTTAATTAGGAATGTCTTAGACCTGCCTTTTGGAAATAATTTTGAACCTATTCCAACCAAAGAAGCAGCAAGGGCTTCTCTTACTTTGGTTGGATATACCAAAGAAAAAGGCACAATTTAGATGTCAGGATTCACCCCCAAATGGAAATTTTTAATTTCTGACATCATTAGAAGTCTAGGAGGTAAATCTGGTAGCACAGGGGAGCTAAATGAGTTTGAAACTCAGCTGTTGAGCTCATTCATCACTGGTTTAAACATCAACTTTGCAGAGTTGTATTTTCAAGAAATTGTAAAACTGGTGAATGAGTCAAACAGAATTTTTAATGTACCTTTTATAAGGCTACTCTCCCTGTGCATCCAATCCAGGTTAACTGGGTCTGTATATATGTCCTTTAATAATAAAGTGGCAGATATACATGTTCCCATGCTCACATATAAAGTGTTTAACCATCCGGTTCCACTTTCTGGAGCACCTATCACTGCTGCTATGCAGCACTGGATTGATCACCCATATGTTGCTTCTGCATCCATGGAGGGTGATGATTCAAGTGATAGTATGGGTAATAAGACCCAGGCTGTTGAAGATCGTGTGGCTGAAGCAGAGCACACAGACTCCGGGGATACAGACTCAACTCAGTCTGTGCACTTGGAGTCAGACTCAAACATTCCTGAGTCTGTTCCATCTTCAACAGAAGATGCAGGTAGTACTTCTTCTTCATCTGAGGACATGGATATAGATCAACCTTCTTATCCTAGCCCATCCTCTCCCACAAAAGAGAGTCCCAAACAAACCAACCCAGATGAGTCACCACTCACTCTGGAGGAATCACCAGACTCAACCCCCAAAAGTATAGCACAAATGGAATCATCATCCATGGAACTGGATGTCAACAGAACACCTTCCAGTGCTGTAGACCATTCCATTACAGCTCTGCTAGACTCTGTGGTGCCAATGGCTACCCAACTGACCCAACCTACACCTAGTTTAGTCAGCTTGGATACCCACATTGCTGCTGCTACACTGACCCCTGTAGTAAGCATTGAAGAAGATGCTCCAATCCTGAGCACTACCAACCCCCTCTTTACCCCACTCACAATGGCTGGACCCATATTGACCACTAGTCCTGCACTAGTTCACACTCCAGTGAGTCTTTTCTTACACCCTTCTGCACAGATTGCCAATGCCCCAGTCATGTCACAGACTGAGGTACAGATCTCCTCTTCTTTGCTCCATGATCTACCATCTTATCACCAGATGGTTAGTGAGGGCATACAAACTTCAACATCAGTTGCCAGTGATACTGCTCCATTACACCAGGAACTGTTTGAGGCAACAGGTGCAACACAATCATTTCCCCGTGATATCTTATCCTATCACCGGATTAGATCTGAGGGAACAACTACACCACTTAATGCCTATGATCGCTTTTCCATGCACATGACACAGAGTGAGGCAAAGAGTGCAACACCAAAAGATTCCAGTGATCTTGCTCAGTTTCAACATGAGTCAAGTGAGGAACACATACCATCACCCAATTCTAACCCCTCCAACCAGACCCAGTATGTGCCTTCTAGTACACTTAATGATGTGCTTTCTGCCATCAACAGGTTGTCTGAATGGGTACAGACTGAGTTCAATAATAATAAGAAAGAGCTAGAGAAGATGAAGCACCTAGTCTCTACTATGGTGGATAAAGTGGATATGCTAGAGGAAAAGGTATCCAATAGGTTAGATGAAATGCAGACCACCCTCTCAAACTTGGTAGATGATGTCAAAAAGGGGGAGAAGATGAAGCATGGGTCTGCAGAAGCTAAAACCTCAAAAGATAAAGATTTAAATAATAAATCCTTAGATTTAGTGGGAGATAGCAGTGAGGGAGATGATGGAGATAATGGACCCGAAGGTGCTAGGGTGAAGTCTCAGACTGAAGCTCAGTCTGTGCCACAGACTGAAGATATGAGTGCACAGACTGAGGGGGAGCAAGAGAGATTGCAGTTAGGTGAACATGCTGAGATGGTTGCACAGACTCAGGGGGAGTCATCCATTGTCTTACACATAGACCCAATTGCAACTATCTCAACCCAAGGTCAGCTGGAGTTGAAAAGACCAAGGGAAGAAGAAGAAGAAGATGTTCAACCTCTATTAATCAAGAAAGCCAGGAAAATGAAAAGAATGGCCAGGAGGATTCCTGAAAGGGATATCTTTGATTCCCAACCAAAAATGAAGGGGATCAAAACCTGGGACCAGTTCTTAAAGCTGGCAGAAGAACAGGACAATGATGGTGATGATGATGATGCCATCAATCCTGACTACAGTTCTGAGTCTGAAGTTTTCAGAAGATCAGATGATGATGAAGATGATGCTACTTTTGGAGGTGTAGGTGAAGGAGCCTCAAAAGTCAAGACTGGAGAGTCTCAGTCTGTGCCTTCTGAACCTGCACAAACTGAGACACAGCATCAATCACAGACTCAGAGCTCAGAGCAACCAGCAGCAAGCACTGATGTTCTAATTATCAGTGCTGAAGCCATTCAAGCTGAAGCCTATCCTGCTAGACCAACCACATCAACCAGAACACTGCCTCCAGGTAGAAGTGAGATTGAAGACAGAATGCAATGGAGAAGTGCTCATCTGATAAGCACTTATCCTGGGTCAAGCTCTACCATGGAAGAAGTAATGGATAAGGGTAAGGGCAAGGAGATTGCCTTATCCAAGCAGGAAAGATTAAGCAAGATCAAGAAGATGGTGGATGATCATGCTGCTGGAACAAGAAATCATGAACTGTCAAATCTACAGGATGAGCTCTTGCAACAAGAAGCTACTGCTCAAGGTATGACCTTAACCGAATACTTAAATGTATTATCAATTGAAGAGCAGAAGCTGAAGGAAGCAAGATTTGTTGACATGCTCTCCAAAGAGTTAGAAGATGAAAGTTGTTCACAGACTCAGATCAGAATGAGTCAAGTTGAGCAACAGATCAAAGAAGATGAAGAGCTGTCAATAAGATTACAGAAGATAGAGAGCCTGAAACCAAAGCTACAAGCCACTTTCCAAAAGTCAAAGCTCAAGCAGAAGATCAGAGAATGTCATCTGAACAAGATTGGACAGAAATTAAAGCTGGAGCTGACTTTGACCAAGAGCAAGAAGATGGTATGGGTGGATGAACTGTACACTCTAGGGCTTAAGGAATGGCAATCCATTGCCAATCTTTTGAAGAGTGCAGCTGACAAGGATCTGAAGAAAGAAGTTCTGGATGAGCTATCTTACCTGATTGAGCTAGTTCTCAGTCTGGGGCTCATCTCAGAAGAAGAGTACAAGTTTTTTTGCATAGCAAACAATTTTGTAATCAAGAAGAAGTCAGCTGGGTTATCCACAGAGAATGAGCAGAGAAGGGAGCATCCTCAACCCAAAGGTATTGTTTTCATAGATAGATCTTATGTACAGACTGACAACATTGAAGGTCTGTGCTATAGAGATATCAATGGGATAGAGTGCTTCCAGGATCAAAATGGACTATATAGAGAGTCTCTGCTGCACTGCATTGCCCTGCTGAAGGAATGCAAACATTCTCAAGCCAGACCATTCAGAAGAAGACTGATCAGCTGGTTATTCAACAACCTTTCCCAACTCAAGATGATGACTGGACTTGAAGATATCTGCAAGAAGATCATCCTAGAGTATCAAGAATTTGAAGACAAATCTGATAAGGAAATGGAAGAACTGTTGAAGAGGAAAGTGGAAAAGATGAAAGAGATCAGGGCTCAGAGAAAGGATTGAAGATTGTTAAATTTTTTACAATCTTATGTAATAATTGTAATATTTTTGTGAACTAACTGTGATTCTGACTTTATATATATAAGTCTTGATCCATATGTTATGATTCACCTTAGTATTTATTATTTCTCTATTATCTTTTGTAAATAGATTTTGACATCATCAGATAGGGGGAGATTGTTGGGAAAAACAATGATCAAACCTAAGTTATAAATTTGAAGAGTCAAAATCTAACTCAGTTGTATTCAGGAAACTTAGTGAAATTCCTGAGTCTGTGTTTCTGAGTCTGTGCTACATAGACTGAAGAATTGTTTCTGAGTCTGTGCTGCACAGACTGAAGATCCTCACAGACTGAAAGCCATGCTCTTTCTGAAGACTTATGAATTCATCATCTGAAGAATGAAGATTGAATACAGAAGGCTTCACAGACTGAAGTTCACAGACTGAAGATCACAGACTGATGAGCACAGACTGAAGAGCACAGATTGAAGAATGAAAGTACAAATGTACAGGAGATATTCTTCTTTCCTTAGGCTAGATACAACTGATAAGATGTTTGAGAAAGGTCAAACATCATATAAATGTTCTCTTCTCAGCAAAGAAACCTTTTACCTTTTTGCTTTTTCTATTTCCAAGAAAAGCTAAAAGGAAGGCGTGCAAAGTTGCCCAAGATGCATCTGTTATCCCTTGGACAACTATGTAAGCTGGATAATATAGAGTTACATCCAACTCTATAAATAGCAGTCCAAAAAGCACTGCTATCATCCAAGAAATTCAATAGAATTAGTATACTAGACCTTTGAGCTTAGGCTAAAGCATTACCACACTTACTGTGAAGTTTGTAGTGATAACTGTATCTTTGTATACTACTTGGATCGTATTCAAACCATCTGTGTGGGTTTGAATACCTTGTCATCTTTGTGAGACAAACACTTTATTGTGAATAATACTTTGATTCATAATAAACTCTGTGTTAAAATTAATTTTGTTTTCCGCCTAGATCAATTTAAACTTGTTTGATATAAAACTTGGATATAAACTAACACGTTGAGATAACTGTTATTTAATCTGTATCTAAGTTTTGGGAACCTTGTGACCCAACATTTATAAGTTAAGTAACATACATATCATGTTTTATTAAGTTTAGTAATTTAATCAAATAAATTAATAGTCCAGTTACTCACAAAGTAGAGTAATCTATTTGTTTATTAATCCAAAATATTAATATTTTATTTTTTCTTTTTATCATATATAATTGATCATATATGCAAGTTTAATCACATATGACAATAGTAAATGATACGTTGACTATAATATTATAATCACTTTTACACTATCTATCACAACCACTTTTATCATGATCAAATTAAACGTAGATGCATGTGAATGTGTTTAAACAATCATTTATTTCAATGTAAACAAGCATTTATTTCAATGTAATTCTCAAACATGTTTCAAATAAATAGCGAAAATACGTAACACCTATTGATTATTTTACTATCTTTGACATCTACAATGTATAGGGCACTATTAATAACCACAAATACATATTTTGTTTACTCTAATTTTATCAAACTTGATAAACGTAAGACATACACATCTTTGATTCCATTCAAAACATTTCATCAATGTTAATCACACAAATATGTTTAGAGACAACAATAAAAGTTCACAGTTAATATCAGTATATTCACTTATTCGGAGGTACGAATTTAAACCCAGTAAGGTTCACATTTTATAAACATTCGTACGTATCCATATTCAAATTCAACGTGTTCCCCAAGTATTACGTGATGCCCAAGAATTAAAACCCTATAAATAAACAAACGCCTTGCAAAACCCTTTCAACATCCCACACCGCAAAATGGCACCCACAACCACCTCCCTCCTCGGACCACCAGGGATTTACAGGTCCGAGCCAAAATCTGTCGTCTCACCACGTTCTTCTACCCCCTACTTAGATGCCTTGGTCTCCAACTTAAAGTCCATTAGTATCTCCCCAAATCCACCCATGGGTTACACCGAGAACATGTCAGCTACGTATCTATCCACTGGCAACCCTTGTCTCGATTTCTTCTTCCACGTTGTCCCCGATTCTCCACCAGAAACTTTAGTTCGACGCTTGGAGGAATCATGGGAACATGACCCTTTGATAACTTTGAAACTAATCTGCAACCTCCGTGGGGTGCGAGGTACGGGTAAGTCAGATAAAGAAGGGTATTATACGTCTGCTTTGTGGCTTCATAAAAACCATCCTAAAACTCTAGCTTGTAATTTGGCTTCCATAGCGGAATTTGGCTACTTTAAGGACTTACCAGAAATATTATATAGACTTCTTGAAGGAGCTGACGTAAGAAAAAAGGCAAGAGAGGGACGTCCAAAACGATTTATTATTAGACACCATGGTCGATGGAGGCCAAGGCCTAGAACACGAACTCAAAAGGCTGCTGCTAGGATTGATCGAAAGAAAAAGAAGAGTATGCCAAGAGAGGAGAGGATATCAGCGGAGAAGAACAGAGTAGAGACCGAGATGGCAAATGCAAGCAAGATTAGAAAAGAGAAGAGGATTGCAATGGTTAAAAAAGCCATTGAACGGTGACTCAGATTACAGATTCTTACATGATCGTGTTTCAGATGTTTTCTCTGAGTTTCTGCGATCTGATATCAAGTTCTTGGCGGAAGGAGAGTTGGGAAAGATCAGTCTTGCAGCAAAATGGTGTCCGTCTTTGGATTTGTCATTCGACAGGTCAACTTTGCTATGTGAAAGCATTGCAAAGAAGGTGTTTCCTCGGGAACAATCTGCAGAATATGATGATGTAGAAGAAGCCCATTACGCCTACCGTGTCCGTGACCGGCTACGAAAAGAAATTTTGGTGCCTCTTCGAAAAGCATTGGAGTTACCAGAGGTTTACATAGGACAGAACCAATGGGGCTCGATCCCGTATAATAGAGTAGCTTCAGTTGCCATGAAATTATACAAAGAGAAGTTTTTAAAGCACGATAAATCGAGATTTGAAGAATATCTAGAAAACGTGAAGTCTGGCAAGGCCAAAATTGCAGCAGGTGCATTGCTTCCACACGAGATCATATCATGTTTGGAAGATGATGATGGTGGTCAGGTGGCAGAGCTTCAATGGAAAAGAATGGTGGATGATATGGCAAAGAAAGGAAAGTTAAACAACTGCTTAGCGATTTGTGATGTTTCGGGTAGCATGTGGGGTGTACCAATGGAGGTTTGTGGCTCTAGGACTTCTTGTTTCCGAGTTAAGTGAGCATCCGTGGAAAGGGAAAGTGATTACGTTTAGTGCAAACCCTACGTTGCAGATGGTGGAAGGAGATGATCTGAGATCTAAGATTGAATTCGTGAGAACGATGGAGTGGGGAATGAATACTAATTTCCAAAAGGTGTTCGATTTGATTCTTGAAGTCGCAATTAACGCAAAATTGAGTGAAAAGGATATGATAAAGAGGGTGTTTGTGTTTAGCGATATGGAATTCGACGAAGCTTCACAGAATCCATGGGAGACGGATTATCAAGTGATCAAGAGAAAGTTTACAGAGAAAGGGTACGGAGGATCGGTACCAGAGATGGTGTTTTGGAATCTACGAGATTCTTTGGGAACTCCGGTTGCCGCGAAGGAGGATGGGGTAGCGCTTGCTAGCGGATTTTCAAAGAATCTGATTACCGTGTTTATGGAAGGAGGGAGTGTGAACCCTGAGGGTGTAATGGAGAGTGCCATTTCTGGCGAGGAGTACAAGAAGCTGGTGGTGATTGATTAATTAACGACGAATTGAATTATGAATTTGAATGCAAAATGCATATATATTAGAGTTGAAGCATTACAACTTTTGGATATCTGCAATGTAACCTGTTTGATCCAAAAAGAAAAAAAATGAATCAGATTATCTAACAAAAGCTGATGTCAAGTTGCATGTTGCTCCACTGTGTTGTTAAAATATCTTTATATATTTGTTTTTCTTGTAGAACCAAGTTATAAACTTGACTCAAACTAATGGAACCAAAAGATCGTTTCCTTATTTGTTTTTCTACAGTAAATTTATTATTTGTTCCCTTTGCATATTTCTTAGAGCGTGATCTTGTTAAGTATTCGAATGTTGTTGATTAATTTGCATATAGAGCCATGTTTTCCTTGTTGAGGTTCTCTTGATCCATCCACTGCCCAGGGATGGGGATGGTGGTGTCAACAATTTTTAGAACATTCTTTAAACATTGATGATTGAACTGCTTCAAAATCTTTCTTAAACAAGTGTAGTTCTTTCTCTTGAGGATTCTCCCTAGGCATGGGATTTTTTTGACTTTTTGCTACCTCTGTTCATCAACATCCCTCCCTGTCTTCAGATAAGTGAAAGGAATCTGGACTGACTTGTCTAAAAAATTTTTAAGGGGAAGGTGTGGAACCAACTGATTGAGCTACTTCTCGTTAGCTTTTCTTTTAATAAAGTATGTGTTGTCTTTCCGTCTTTCGTTATCTGGTGCCTTTGTATCTACACCAATAGACAGAGCCACATTATTTGGAGCATTTGCTTTGTTAATAGGTCTTTTTGACATCTCATCACTTATTAACTTCTTCATTGAAGCCTCGTTTGGATAATAGCCTGACTCGATCCAGTCATGTGTCTCTTCAGACTGAAAATTTCAAAAGCAGTTAGTTATACATGAGACCCAAGCATACAAAGGCCTTGACATATGTATACAAAAGTCTGAGATTAACCGAATAACCAATACGATGAATACTTAGAGTTGAGTTAAATTATTTGTATAAAGTAGAGGTGGTAAAATGGGTTGGTTGGGTAAGATATCAAAGTGAGTAATTTTTAGTACCGCTAAAAACAGGGCAGTTCGGATAAAATATATATGTTGATATCTGAATTTTCCTAGCCATCATTCCGTGTTTTAAATCTGCAAGATGTAAGAATCCTCCCATACAGGTAATGCACCACCAAGAAACCGAATGTGCATTACTCCACCAGCACCAGATTAGTTGCTACTAACGAATGATAAGCGTACATATTCATTTCATAGCCTGTAAACTAAAATAATTCACTATCATGGAGAACTGGTTTAATTGTAAAGCAAAATAACAAGCAAAAAGTTACTATGGTCATAATATCACCACATAGATATATTAAAAAGGCATAATAGTTTTAACAAATCAATCATCACTTCATCATTCATTTCATCAAATCATCAGTAATGATCCAAATTATCATCATAAATATTATCGATTACCATTATTAATTTCATGACCACATGAGGAGAAATGTAATGGAAGCAGATATTACAACCCAATTTATATAAACGATCTAAACTGAATTCATGCATACCACAATAGAAACAAGTGTACTTGCGCTGTCCCTGCCTATATATTTGCCGGCGCGAGCTCTCAAATGTCTGCATCGAATAATTAAATTAGGCAAGAGAAAAACACCTTTTACCAACATTCTTATGCAATCAAAGCGTTTCTTTACCTGTCTGACGCAATTTGATGTGATTTGGAGCATGTTTCGGTAAATGATGCATTTGATTACCAATCTCTAACAAAATCTGGCAACTTCATAATATTTGATTACTGATCTCTAACAAAATCAAAGGGTTTTGCTGAATTTTGATCTCCCTCTTGATCTGCATTTATTAAAAATAATGATCAAGTAAATTATGAAACAGATTGTTTGTTTGTTAAACAATACTCAAACCCTTTAATGTCATCGATCAGTTTCTCTTATTTACGTAACAAATGTATACCTTAAGAGAATTTTTAATAACTTCAAATTTGTCTGCTTACCGAGGTCTTTCGGGAAGCTACCATTTGAGTAAATGTATGACTGTCTACGTCTTCACACATGAATAAATAAATAAATAAATAACGGGTAAATATAGGTCATCTTTCATCTCAAAGGAACCAATACTTCATCAAAAACAACTCAAATGGGTTACGACAAAAAGGTTAAAGGTCATTTAGGGTCATCCAAATTGTATTTACAATGCATATGACCATATAAATTGTTTTATCAACAACTTATATTTTACTATTTATATTTAAAAAGTGTACAAGATGTATGCTTTTGTGGTTCATTCCAACCTGAAATAATTTACCAATTTTAGATGAAAACCTATTTAACTCATTATCTACACGCCCAACCTGCCCGTTTTTCTATTTCTGAACCTTTTGTCAAAAATTTAGCAAGTATACTTCATAAGAATTAATGTGTGAGAAGAGAATAAAACATTTTATTACGATTTTTCGATCTAAATTCGATCTTGTAAAGATGAAAAATGTCCTTGATAATGGTTACCAAAGGAAGAATTAGTCTATTGTTTTTATCTAAAAACATTGTATGTTTTCAATACGAGTTTATAGTTTTGCACAATCAACCTGTGACATCTTCAACATAAAAATTTACATACCTTGTTTGAAATTAAAACATCACTAGTTGTGATATAGAAAACCAATTCATAAACAATAAACAATCTTAATTAATTATTAATCTTAATCTTAATATCATTATATAAATAATAATTGAACTCTGTATCTCTATATATGCATGTGTTAGGTACATGTTAATCTATAAATTGTATGTGATTAGTAAATAGTAAATTATGAGACGTATTTTTAAAACAATTCCAAAGTGCTGTTGATCAATCATTTTTTCTCAAAAATCACATATTTTATATTTTTTTTATCCTTCAATTTTTTTATATATATACAAATGGTCCCTCCAATAATACTAACATCACATTTTATTTTGTACAGTTCAACAACATAAAATATTTTCATTTTAACTATATATTTATATATTTATATTTATATTTATAGTTAGAATAGTTTATTTAACTATAAATAAATGTACATATATAGGCATATAGCACTTTCATAGAAATTGACATGAAGGATACGTTTGGGTTTCGCTTTCGTGGAAATGCAAGATTACTCTCTCTAAACACCGACAACATTTATGAAAAGGAAAGAAAGCTACTTGTTTTTATGTTTTTTAATTATTATGTTTTTCAAAAATAATAAAAGATTTATGGGTAGGGTTCAGAATAGCGAGATTTTATGTTTACGTGGGGAATGAGTGTAAATTTTCAACCAACCAAATAGTGACATGTGTCAGATGTGGTTCCCATCTATAAGACCGTTATGGACTGTTTTGCAATTTTGAAAAAGTAGAGGACTTGCTCGAAAAATTACCCAAATAATTGCAAAAAAAAAATGTTCAATAAAAAAATATGGTAATATGCAAGATGCAATGCAAAAAAATAAAATGCAGTGAAATAAAAATAAAATGCAGTAAAAATTTCATTAACACAAACATCGTTTCGTACAAAATAAAGATGATTTCCTAAACTACTTAATTTCACTAATACATCATTTGTGGTAGATTTCTTCTTTTCAACTTCACACTTAACCGACTTCAATTTGGTAGACTTCTTCATTGTAATCTCCTTAACTGATTTATCTACAAAATGAATAACAAACATAAGGCAACTAACACTAAAAGCAAGCTGAATAAAAACATAACAATGCTAAAAAAATATAAAATGCAGTAATAATATACAAGATGCAGTAAACAAGTGCTAGTAATTTTTCGAATTCAAGTATAAAATCAAGCTGCAGAAACACATAAAAATGATTAAAAAAATGTAAAATGCAGTAAAAATATACAAGATGCAGTAAACAAAGTAATAGTAATTTTTTGATTTCAAGTATAAAACCAAACTTTACAAACACATAAAAATACTAAAAACATAAAATCACATAAAATAATATACAAGATGATGTAAACAAGTAGTAACATAATTTACATTAACTACAATTAAAATGCAGTGGAAGAAATGTAAAATGTAGTAAAAAAATGTAAAATGCAGTAAAAGAAATATAAAATGCAGGAGAAGAAATATCAAAATCATTGAACTTTTTTCATATCTTTTTTTATATATCTTGTAAAATGCAATAGATATCTTGTAAAGTGTAGTAAATTTTCCAGATCTACTTTTAGATATCTTGTAAAATGCAATAGATATTTTATAAAATGCGGTAGATATCTTCTTAATATGCAAAACAGGGTATACATAAAAAAATGGTAATTTTGAGGGTACCCTAGAGTATACATCAATCAAATAAAACCGCAAAACATTAATATATATATATATATATATATATATATATATATATATTACATACACAAATAGCTCAACTTCAACCTACTAAAAATCATATTACATATTATATTCAGATCTACTAGCTTTATTACTTAAATTAGTACTAATATATAAATCTATAACACGTACGCATATATTTAACGTCACTAGCTAAAATATATATCATCTAAAAACACATGAAACAAAGCATATCAGATCTAACAATAACATAAATCATATGGAACTATACTAATTAAACAAAATCATCAGATCTAGAACTAGAATTAACAATAAAAATCTCATATCTATAACTAAAAATCTCATATCTATTACTAAAAATCATAAAAATCATCAGATCTAAACCAAAAACAACAACAATAAACAAAAAACTAACCAAAAACGGTTTTGTTATGGTTCATGGCGACTTGATTCTAAGCAGCATCACTAATAAACCGTTCGGAATCAGTAAACACGATCGACGAAATATTAGATTTAATTTTATATGGTTGACGAAATGTGAGAATTGAGCTTGTGAGAGGTTTTGGAGCCGTCGATTGACGGAATGCACCGTCAGAGTTGGCGAGGTGACAAAGTGTGACGGCGGAGGTAGTGGTTAGTGTGTGTGTGTGTGTGTGTGTTAGTATGTGTTTTTTGGAAAGAGAGAGTTTTTTGGTTAGTATATGTGATGGTGAGATAAAGAAAGACAAAAAAGAATCTGTCAATGTGCCAACTGCGCAATATTTTCAACCATTATGCGTAAATTGCAACTTAGTCCCTCCAATCAAAATAATTGCATATTGTCGCACCCCCAAATTTAGTGTGCAGCGGAAGTCGGGTCGGGGCGCGACTAATCAGGATTCATCACATAAAGTTACATCGAACGACCTTTATATGAGTCGTTTTGAAAATACATTTCAAAAAGAGGCAATACATTACCTTGATAAACTGTTTACAATATAAAACAAGTTCCTAGAGTTCGCATCTAGTCCGAAGATTCTAATACGTAACTAATTTATACAAAATATAGTAATGCAAGGAAATCTCCATTTGAAAGTGTTGTAAAACATGTGACTCGAACTATTGCTTCCTCAAGCAATCCTACTGCGTCTGAGAACCTGAGAATACATGCTAAACGGTCAACAATAATGTTGGTGAGCTCATAGGTTTAACAGTTAGAAATAGAAGTATGAACCGCAAGATTTCCATATACGTTTGTAAAGCAACGCTGAAATGAGTAAAAGTTATACAGTTTCCATGAGCTCATAGTCGATGCTTAACAGTAGGTAATGTGCCCCCGCGAGTACCTAATCCAGAACACCGTTAGATACAAATACTAATACGTCCGTTTTTATGTAACAGTTCGTGGTAGCGCTACTACCCCGGACGGGGATTGTCAATCCCAAATGGATCCATTTACTAATATTCGCGCTTAAGTCGATAACTAACGAAGCTATGATATGAGAGGCCTTCAGTGGATTATAAGTTACTCATGGAGTTAGTATAAGTGATTATCGGTACTTGCGTTCATGTAAAACAAAGCAATGTATTCTCACCCCAAAGTAAAAACAGTAAAAGTGGGGCTATGAGACTCACCTGAGTCATGTAAGCAAGCGTTTGCAATTAACAAGTATGTGTTTCCCAAGTGCTACCTTATAGCGTCCTAAACGCATAAGGTTGTAAGTAAGTAGATGTCTCAAAAGATCATCCATGCTAGTTGTCCACTCAACTAGTTATGTACAAAGTTTGTTTATCGTTTGTATTTAGAAAACGTGTACGGCCCGTTGGTGACGTGTTGTGATAATAATTCCAGAAGACATTATTATTATGTTTTGTTTCGTTGTACACTTATAAGAGTATATGTATTACGTGTACGAGTAACGTTGCATGTGATTATTTGTTATTTGTGATTACGCGTATTTAATACCTTGTGAGAACATAGTTTTGATTAAACTGTTTTATGCGACACTCAGAGTTAGTGTCGCAGGCTACTGCGACACTTGCCATAGTTTCGACACTTGAGTTAGTGTCGCAGGTTATTGCGAAACTTGTAATAGTTGCGACACTCGGGTTAGCGTCGCAGGTCGTTGCGAAACTTAGTATTTAATTATAAATGTTGCGACACTCAGGTTCCCCTGTGACACTCAGGGTCTGATGTGGTTTCGTGTTCGGGAACTTGGTCAAACGTGCTCGGTTTGACCCGAAACTTTTACTCGACTCTTAAATATGTTTTTAGAACTTATAAAAATTAGAGTTACGTTTTATGGTTAACTCGAAAGTGTCGTTTCTAATTTAATACCAAAACAGTCCCTGTGTTCATTTTATCAGATTTTTAGTCGTGTTCATGGCTCGATTTAACTAGGTAAAAGTCCGAGATAAAATTCAAGAAAAATACCAGTTGTTCCCCTATGTCTTGGCTACTTACAGTAATTTTTCTAGAATTTTTGAGTAAGTCTAAGTATTTTTAATAAATCTATTTGTCCTCTGAGGTCCAACCGTGATCAATCTGGACACATGTACATTGTTTTATATACTGAGATAAATCTAAAAAACTTCAGAGAGTGTAATTATACTTCTTTTAAATCTAACAAAATTTGTGAGATTTAGGCGAAAACCTCATATCGTTTGGAGTTGTGTAGCTCGAGTTATGGACTCGAGAAGTTGGCACAAAAATCTGCCATCCGAGACAGATTGGCAACATGTTTTTGTAAAATCGTTTTCGGGTATCAAACGGTGTCGAAAAATTACGAAACCACTTGAAAATGAAAGCTAACTTCTTAAACTTAAGTTTTGTCTTTTGAATCGTCCATTCTCGTTAAGTTTTGAGTATGAAAAGTCTCCTTGAAGACGGGTTAAGTTTCTGCCCAGCAGGTCGTTGATGTTTTTGGTTTGTTTAGTTTTATAAAAACATTTTCGACTTGATTTTTGGACAAGATCTTGTTAAGTGGACATTATATCATGAAAATAAATATGTTCCAAGTAAAATACAAGAGGGATGAAGTTTCTTACCAATGAAATCGAAGGTCTATGAGAGAAAGGAGATGATGAATGCTTGATCTTGCTTTTTGGCTTGATTTTCTCCTAAAAATGGTGGTGGATGATGATGGTAATGATGGCGGCAGGTGGTGGAGATGTGGTGGAGTGGTGGTGGTGGCTTGAGCCGTGAGGGAGAAGGAGGGAGAGAGTGAGGGAAAGAGTGAGGTGAGGTTGAGTGTGAAAGTGTTTGTGTGTTGAGGTGTAGAAGAGAGTGTGGGATTTTGGGTATGGGGATGGAGGTATGGCTGCATTCTTGGGGGCCCCACATGGTGTGGGTTGCCAAAATTTTGTTCCCCAAGTTTACGTTACGTGCGGTGCTCGTTTACCCGTTCGTTTCGTCGTTCGTTAAAACGTTTATTATTGATGTTTTTCGTTAACGATTTTGTTGGGAAAAACAATGATCAAACCTAAGTTATAAATCTGAAGAGTCAAAATCTAACTCAGTTGTATTCAGGAAACTTAGTGAAATTCCTGAGTCTGTGATCCTGAGTCTGTGCTACACAGACTGAAGAATTGTTTCTGAGTCTGTGCTGCACAGACTGAAGATCCTCACAGACTGAAAGCCATGCTCTTTCTGAAGACTTATAAATTCATCATCTGAAGAATGAAGATTGAATACAGAAGGCTTCACAGACTGAAGTTCACAGACTGAAGATCACAGACTGATGAGCACAGACTGAAGAGCACAGATTGAAGAATGAAAGTACAAATGTACAGGAGATATTCTTCTTTCCTTAGGCTAGATACAACTGATAAGATGTTTGAGAAAGGTCAAACATCATATAAAGGTTCTCTTCTCAGCAAAGAAACCTTTTACCTTTTTGCTTTTTCTATTTCCAAGAAAAGTAAAAAGGAAGGCGTGCAAAGTTGCCCAAGATGCATCTGTTATCCCTTGGACAACTATGTAAGCTGGATAATATAGAGTTACATCCAACTCTATAAATAGCAGTCCAAAAAGCACTGCTATCATCCAAGAAATTCAAGAGAATTAGTATACTAGACCTTTGAGCTTAGGCTAAAGCATTACCACACTTACTGTGAAGTTTGTAGTGATAACTGTATCTTTGTATACTACTTGGATCGTATTCAAACCATCTGTGTGGGTTTGAATACCTTGTCATCTTTGTGAGACAAACACTTTATTGTGAATAATACTTTGATTCATAATAAACTCTGTGTTAAAATTAATCTTGTTTTCCGCCTAGATTAATTTAAACTTGTTTGATATAAAACTTGGATATAAACTAACACGTTGAGATAACTGTTATTTAATCTGTATCTAAGTTTTGGGAACATTGTGACCCAACAACTGGTATCAGAGCGAATAAAGATTTAATCTTTAACGATCAAAGGAACTCAGTTTATCAAACAATCATCTAAATCCATTTTTCTCTACATTTTCTACTTTGAAAAATGACTTCCTCTATTGCTATGGCTGGGAAGGGAATTCCAATCTTCAATGGTGTAAATTTTACCCACTGGAAATTGAAAGCTGAATGGTTTCTTGCTAGCATTCATGATGAAATGCTTAGAGTCATTCAGGAAGGACCCATTATTCCTGGCAGAATAGTTCCTGCTACTTTAGATGCAAATGGCACTATTTTGACACCTGAAAAATTTGTAGAGGCTGCCAAAAGTACCTGGACTGATCTAGACAGGTAACTATATGCATTAGATTTTAAGGCCAAGTCCATACTGGGCAATGTAGTTACTGAGCCTATCTTTGCTAAGATATCTGGCTGCAAAACTGCTAAAGCCATATGGGATATGCTAACTGACCAATATGATGGTGTAAGTTTAGTACAATCTCAAAAGAAGAAGAATCTCATAAGAAATTATGAGAACTTCTCTGCTGGTCAAGGAGAGTCATTAACTGATATTCATACCAGATTTCAGATCTTAATCAATGATCTTGAAAGGTATAATATCATCAAAGGACAGTTTGAAATCTGTGCAAAATTTGTTGATGTCATTCCAAACACTTTTTCTGAAGTTATCACTTCATTAATTGTAAGTGAAAAATTGGAGACATATGATCTCTCTGGCTTGTTTGGACTTCTACTAAATTTTGAAGAAACCAAAGCCAGAAAGGATCTAAATGCCAAAAGGATTGCAAAAGATCCATATGCTGCCCTTGTTGCAACAACAAGGAAAAATAGAGAACTTTTCTCTAGAGCAGATTAACATCTTACTCTTACAGACTCAGAATCAGATGATGAAACTGAGTCTCTAGAAGCTGAAATGGCATTGCTAGCCCAAAGGTTAGAAAAAGCAAGATTCAAAGATTCAAAAGGAAGGCCAACTTTTGATCCTAAGAAAGCTACTTGCTATAAATGTGGGCAAGTTGGTCATATTTCTTCTGACTGCAGAGTGAAGATTGCAGAATCTTCAAATTCTGATAAGTGGGAAGAAAAGGCCAAGAAGTACAAGAAAAAGTACTTCAACTCCATGAAAATTGGAGAGAAACAACAACCAAAGAAACTAGAGAAAGCTTTGGTTGTTGAACAATGGATAGATGAAGAATCTTCATCATCTGAGGATGATGAAGATATGTGCTTAATGGCTATCACAGAGAGCCAGTTTGACAAAGATGTCAAATTTGCAGAAAAGGCATGTGTTCATCCAGATTGGGACAGAGGATCTGCTTACAATGTAAATCATTTTAAACTTTACTATAGTGATGCAGAAAAACAGAAAATGTTTGAACACATTTATGTAGATTTTTTGAAAAGACTGGAGGAAATACAAGATTTAAAAACCAAACTCAGTCAAATTCAAAAAGATCTACAATCAAAAGTGAATGAAATAAACCAAAATAAACAGTACAAACTTGAGCTTGATGCTCAATATGACCTTCTCAAAAAGATCAAGCTGGAAAAAGAAGCTTATAAAAACAAAGCTGATCATTATGAAAGGATCTGTAAATCTTGGTGTATTTCATCACTTAAAAATGTGGACTGTTTATCCAAACAGATTCTAGCTCAGATACAAGCGGTCATAGGTGATGAGTTTGATCTTAAAAGTCACATAAATTCAGAAATAAACTCAAAACCTACTATATTTGTACCTGAGATTTTACCTCATACTTTTAGTCATACTGTGGGAGACAAAGTTATATTGACAAATGCTTTTGTTAGACCAAAAATAGTTACTAAAGAACTAGTATATGAGACAGAGCCAGACTCTGAAGACACAGACTCAGAAATCTCAGTCTGTGAAACTTCTCAATCTGAACAGCCTGAACTTATAATTACTAATGAATCTTTAGAAACTATAGAACTTGAAAAGAAAAGATTTATAAAAGGCAAAGTTAATATTCCCACAGTACCATCTTTAAAAAGACAAAAAGAGATAAAAGGAATCAAGAATAAACAGAAAGGTTACAATGTGTTTGAACCTTCCACATCTCAGTCTGTAACTGGTCCAGACAATAATATGCCAAATGATAAATCTAAAGGCATAAAACCAGTAACAAAGGAGTTAAAAAGATCTCAGTCTGTGAGATCTAATTGTCAGTCTGGAAAAATAAATTTTCAGTCTGGCAAACTTAACTCCAAATCTGTTTGTGTTAACACTCAGTCTGACTCTCAAAAGTCAAATCTTAACAACCAGACTGAGACCATTAAGCTGCTTAGTGAAAACTTAATGAAGTTAACCACAGATTTTAAAACATTTGTTGAGTCAAAACAAGAGTTTAACAGAGGATCTAGTGCAAATAATAACCCAAAATCCAAAAGGACCATCATGTTGAACAGAAAATGTTACAACTGTGGAAATCTGGGACATGAAGGTATTAAATGCACAAAGTCCATTCTTAAACAGCCAAAGGCTGCTTTGATCAAACAAATGTCGTCTACAAACAACAAAATCAAAAATAGAGAGGTTAAAAGTCAACTTCACAGACTTAGCACCAAAACTGCTAAAGAATTGACTTCAACCAACTCTAAAGAACCCATCAAAAGATGGGTTCCCAAATGTAACTAATTGATTTTGTTTGTCCTGTGCAGGGTAACAGCAAATGGTACCTAGACAGTGGATGCTCAAGACACATGACAGGTTCCTTGAAGAATCTGTCAGAGTTTGTAGAACAAGAAGGACCTTCTGTCAAATATGGTGACAACTCTGTTGCCAAGATAAAAGGTTATGGTGTGGTGAAGGCTGGCAACATCAGAATAACAAAGGTGGCCTATGTTGAGGGATTAAAGAATAACCTGCTTAGTGCTAGCCAGATTTGTGATGATGATGGTGAAATCAGAATCAGAAAGAAGGCTGCTGTTATCTATAATTCCAAAGGCAAACCTATATTAGTTGCCAAAAGAGAAAGAGATATCTATCTCTTGGATCTTTCTTCTGCAGACAACAATGTAGAGACCTGTCTCTATACTCAGTCTGTGCCAGAACTAAGCTGGCTATGGCATAGGAGGTTATCCCACCTGAACTTCAAAAATATTAACCTCCTGTCAAAGAAGAAACTGGTTAGAGGTCTGCCTGATGTTACATTTGCAAAAGACAAACTTTGTCCTGCATGCACACTAGGGAAACAGACCAAGAACCATTTTCCATCCAAATTGTTAGCTACAATTGAACAACTACTGCATATGCTCCATATGGATCTGTTTGGACCCATGAGCATTAGCAGTTTGGGTGGAAAGAAGTATACACTTGTGGTTGTGGATGAATACACAAGGTATACTTGGGTCATCTTTCTTAAAGCTAAAAGTGATGCTCCTGAAGAGATTATTAATCTAATCAAGAGAGAAGAATTGCAGAAAGATGCACCTATCAAGCAACTCAGGAGTGACCATGGTACAGAATTTAAGAATTCTACTCTCATTGAATTCTGTACTGACAAAGGCATTATTCAAAACTTTGCCTCTGTCAGAACTCCTCAACAAAATGGTGTTGCTTAGAGAAGAAATCGTACACTCATAGAAGCTGCAAGAACCATGTTATGCCATGGTCAAATGAAGGTTTATTTTTGGGCAGAAGCAGTTAACACTGCCTGTTATACCCAAAATAGATCTATTTTGGTCAAAAGGCATGGCAAAACTGCATATGAGTTGTATCATAAGAAGGTTCCAACCATCCATTACTTCCAGACCTTTGGTAGTAAATGCTATATTCTCAATCAAAGAGATCAATTAGCTAAGATGGAACCTAAATCTGATGAAGGAATTTTTGTTGGCTATTCATCTATCTCAAAGGCCTACAGAGTCTACAACAACAGAAGGAATAAAATTGAAGAAACCATCAATGTCACCTTTGATGCTTCCTCTGCTAATGATGAACATGTTTCTCAGTCTGATGTTCATTTGTTGGAAGATTTATCTGTTGTGGGATCTGAATCTCAAATCCCAGTTGTTGTTAACCTACAACAGGACTCTGAAAGTGATAATGAAGATGATCAACCTGCTCATTCTATGACAATACCTTCATCAACAGAAGATGAATCTGTGTCCAGAGATTCAAACTCTTCTGATACATGTGTTCAGTCTGATAGTTTTCAGTCTGTGAACTCTACGGACTCTGACTTGCCCTGTGTAGAAGATGATGCAGAACTCAGTTCTGCTATTCTTCCACCAAATGAGAATGATTTACCATCAAATGATGAATCACTTCGAGGAGTCAAAGAACACAAGTATCATCCAATTACAAAAATAATTGGAGATTATGTTTCTGGTGTACAAACAAGAGCTAAAGTGTCAAACTTATCTACTGCAAATTTCTGTTTCTACACAAACTTCCTGTCAATCATTGAACCAAAGAAAGCTGAAGAAGCCTTGAAAGATGATGATTGGGTTGAAGCAATGCAGGAAGAGTTAACAGAATTTGACAGAAACAATGTTTGGACCCTAGTTCCTGCTCCAAAAGGGAAAACCATTATTGGAACAAAATGGGTTTACAGAAACAAAATGGACAAGGATGGAGTGATAATCAGAAACAAGGCAAGGCTAGTTGCTCAAGGCTACAAGCAGGAAGAAGGCATTGATTATGATGAAACATTTGCCCCTGTAGCCAGAATTGAAGCAATAAGGTTATTCTTGGCATATGCTGCATTCAAGGACTTCAAAGTCTATCAAATGGATGTCAAGAGTGCATTTCTGAATGGCAACTTACAGGAGGAAGTCTATGTGAAACAACCTCCAGGTTTTGTAAGTTCCACTTTTCCAAATCATGTCTATAAATTGCAGAAAGCACTATATGGGCTAAAACAAGCTCCAAGAGCTTGGTATGACACCTTATCATCCTATCTTCTTAGTAATGACTTTACTAGAGGATCAATTGATAAAACTTTGTTCTTTAAAAGGAACAAGGCAGATGTCATACTAGTCCAAATCTATGTTGATGATATTATATTTGGGTCTACTGATGAAAAATTGTGTAAATGGTTTTCAAACTTAATGTCAAAACAGTATCAAATGAGTATGATGGGTGAATTAACATACTTTCTTGGTCTACAAGTACATCAGAAACCTGATGGTATCTTCATCAACCAAGGTAAATATGTCAATGACCTACTTACTAAATATTCTTTAAAGGACTGTTCAATTATGAAAACACCAATGAGCACTGCAGATAAGTTGGATAAGGATCAGTCTGGTAAGTCAGTCTGTCAAACCACTTATAGAGGTATGATAGGATCTCTACTATACCTCACTGCAAGTAGACCAGATATCATGTTCTCAACATGTTTGTGTGCTAGATATCAATCTGAACCTAAAGAATCGCATCTAAAAGCTGTAAAAAGGATTTTTAGGTACCTAAAAGGTACTCCCAACCTGGGTCTTTGGTATCCCAAAGACTCTGGTTTTGATCTAATTGGATATACAGATGCAGATTATGCAGGTTGTAAATTAGACAGGAAAAGCACTTCTGGTGGATGTCAACTGCTAGGTGGCAAACTAGTCAGTTGGTCAAGCAAGAAACAGAATTCTGTTGCTACATCCACTGCAGAAGCAGAATATGTGGCTGCTGGTAGTTGCTGTGCTCAACTGCTATGGATGCAACATCAACTAGCAGACTATGATTTGGTGTTTACAAAAACTCCAATCATGTGTGATAACCAAAGTGCCATTGCCATCACTGAGAATCATGTGTTTCACTCCAAGACAAAGCATATTGAGATCATACATCACTTTATCAGAGATTGTGCTGAGAAAGGTAAAGTGATTCTCAAATATGTGCCCACAAATGACCAATTAGCAGATATCTTTACTAAACCTTTAAATGAAGATAGATTTTTGTATCTGCTTGGTCAACTAGGAATGCTCAACCCCTAGTAAAACCTTGAATCTGTATGATTCAATTCTCAGTCTGTGTCTGCTTTTCAATCTGTATAACTGTATTCTCAGCTACATACAATCAAAAAGCACAGACAAAGAGATGTGTTTGTACATACTTTCTAAGAAAATACTAAAAAGATTTTATACCTTATGTTATTTTCTCTCAGTCTGACTGATTATATGTTTCAGTCTGTGTGACTTCTTCCAGATTAGCTACACAGACTGACCATATTCATTCAGACTAGACCCTCTATTTTTGTGCTTTATTAATTCATAAGGTTAGTATTTTAGTACTATTAGTATTAATACTGCTAGTTACTTTTAGTACTGCTAGTTAATACTGATAAGACTTTTTAACACTGCCCCCATGAATTCGTATTTTAGCACTGCTAGTAAAGATTGGTACAATTAACACTGTTAATGTAGCAAGTTACTACTGTTAGTTAACTTTAGTACTGCTCACACCAGTTACCACTGTTAGTTAACTTTAGTACTGCTTTCGCAGTTACCACTGTTAGTTGATTTTAGTACTGCTTTGGCAAGTTACCACTGTTAGTTAACTTTAGTACTGCCTTCGCAAGTTACTACTGTTAGTTAATTTTAGTACTGCTTTCACAAGTTAGTACTGTTAGCGATATCAATCTATTACCACTGCTGGCACAAAAGTTTTTTTTTAAATTTCAGTTATTTTCTCTTAGTCTGTCTGTTATATGGCTCAGTCTGTGTGATGTCACACAGACTCATTGCACAGACTGATTATATACACTCAGACTAAATGCTTTTTAATTTTAATATATTTATTTAATTATTCTATTTTTTTTTAACATAAATAAACAACAATATCCTTGCATTTAATGCTTTAACCATCTTTATGGTAATAATCATTAAAAGTTTTGGCGCTTGTTGTCTATTTATCTGCTCAATACAAAAAGTGCACGTGCCTCAGCGCTACTGTTGCAGAAACAGGGATAAACCGTCCAAGTGGGTCCCACTTAACGGAAATTTAATTTCTACAAATACCCATTTATGTTTTCTCCCTTTCTTCTTCATTCGTACTTGCACACCAAAAACAAACAGAGTTTCTAAACCCTAAATCGCTCAACCATTTTCAAAATCAATTTCTAAAATTTCTTCAATGGCTGATCAATGGGTTTACACGGCACCTGCCAACATCGCTGCGGCTAAACCCTTCAAACAAGGGAAACAGGTAAAACTCTGTATCAACAATCAAGTAGCTACCATTTCCATCCCTGATTCGAAAAAGAATAAAGGGTTTGAGGAACTAACTGATTTTATGTCTGCTCATCCATTAAGGGGAGCATTCTTTAACACAGTTCCTCAAATATACCCACATTTTTTAATGGAATGGTGGTATACTTGCTCCTCAAATAGTACCAATACTGCAATTACTGGTACTATTGATCATGGTAAACGGGCAGTTACCATTGATCAGGAGTTAATTAGGAATGTCTTAGACCTGCCTTTGGGAAATAACTTTGAACCTATTCCAACCAAAGAAGCAGCAAGGGCTTCTCTTACTTTGGTTGGATATACCAAAGAAAAAGGCACAATTTTGATGTCAGGATTCACCCCCAAATGGAAATTTTTAATTTCTGGCATCATTAGGAGTCTAGGAGGTAAATCTGGTAGCACAGGGGAGCTAAATGAGTTTGAAACTCAGCTGTTGAGCTCATTCATCACTGGTTTAAACATCAACTTTGCAGAGTTGTATTTTCAAGAAATTGTAAAACTGGTGAATGAGTCAAACAGAATTTTTAATGTACCTTTTATAAGGCTACTCTCCCTGTGCATCCAATCCAGGTTAACTGGGTCTGTATATATGTCCTTTAATAATAAAGTGGCAGATATACCTGTTCCCATGCTCACATATAAAGTGTTTAACCATCCGGTTCCACTTTCTGGAGCACCTATCACTGTTGCTATGCAGCACTGGATTGATCACCCATATGTTGCTTCTGCATCCATGGAGGGTGATGATTCAAGTGATAGTATGGGTAATAAGACCCAGGCTGTTGAAGATCGTGTGGCTGAAGCAGAGCACACAGACTCCGGGGATACAGACTCAACTCAGTCTGTGCACTTGGAGTCAGACTCAAACATTCCTGAGTCTGTTCCATCTTCAACAGAAGATGCAGGTAGTACTTCTTCTTCATCTGAGGACATGGATATAGATCAACCTTCTTATCCTAGCCCATCCTCACCCACAAATGAGAGTCCCAAACAATCCAACCCAGATGAGTCACCACTCACTCTGGAGGATTCACCAGACTCAAACCCCAAAAGTATAGCACAAATGGAATCATCATCCATGGAACTGGATGTCAACAGAACACCTTCCAGTGCTGTAGACCATTCCATTACAGCTCTGCTAGAGTCTGTGGTGCCAATGGCTACCCAACTGACCCAACCTACACCTAGTTTAGTCAGCTTGGATACCCACATTGCTGCTGCTACACTGACCCCTGTAGTAAGCATTGAAGAAGATGCTCCAATCCTGAGCACTACCAACCCCCTCTTTACCCCACTCACAATGGTTGGACCCATATTGACCACTAGTCCTGCACTAGTTCACACTCCAGTGAGTCTTTTCTTACACCCCTTTGCACAGATTGCCAATACCCCAGTCATGTCACAGACTGAGGTACAGATCTCCTCTTCTTTGCTCCATGATCTACCATCTTATCACCAGATGGTTAGTGAGGGCATACAAACTTCAACATCAGTTGCCAGTGATACTGCTCCATTACACCAGGAACTGTTTGAGACAACAGGTGCAACACAATCACTTCCCCGTGATATCTTATCCTATCACCGGATTAGATCTGAGGGAACAACTACACCACTCAATGCCTATGATCGCTTTTCCATGCACAGGACACAGAGTGAGGCAAAGAGTGCAACACCAAAAGATTCTAGTGATCTTGCTCAGTTTCAACATGAGTCAAGTGAGGAACACATACCATCACCCAATTCTAACCCCTCCAACCAGACCCAGTCTGTGCCTTCTAGTACACTTAATGATGTGCTTTCTGCCATCAACAGGTTGTCTGAATGGGTACAGACTGAGTTCAATAATAATAAGAAAGAGCTAGAGAAGATGAAGCATCTAGTCTCTACTATGGTGGCTAAAGTGGATATGCTGGAGGAAAAGGTATCCAATAGGTTAGATGAAATGCAGACCACCCTCTCAAACTTGGTAGATGATGTCAAAAAGGGGGAGAAGATGAAGCATGGGTCTGCAGAAGCTAAAACCTCAAAAGATAAAGATTTAAATAATAAATCCTTAGATTTAGGGGGAGATAGCAGTGAGGGAGAAGATGGAGATGATGGACCCGAAGGTGCTAGGGTGAAGTCTCAGACTGAAGCTCAGTCTGTGCCACAGACTGAAGATATGAGTGCACAGACTGAGGGGGAGCAAGAGAGATTGCAGTTAGGTGAACATGCTGAGATGGTTGCACAGACTCAGGGGGAGTCATCCATTGTCTTACACATAGACCCAATTGCAACTATCTCAACCCAAGGTCAGCTGGAGTTGAAAAGACCAAGGGAAGAAGAAGAAGAAGATGTTCAACCTCTATTAATCAAGAAAGCCAGGAAAATGAAAAGAATGGCCAGGAGGATTCCTGAAAGGGATATCTTTGATTCCCAACCAAAAATGAAGGGGATCAAAACCTGGGACCAGTTCTTAAAGCTGGCAGAAAAACAGGACAATGATGGTGATAATGATGATGCCATCAATCCTGACTGCAGTTCTGAGTCTGAAGTTTTCAGAAGATCAGATGATGATGAAGATGATGCTACTTTTGGAGGTGTAGGTGAAGAAGCCTCAAAAGTCAAGACTGGAGAGTCTCAGTCTGTGCCTTCTGAACCTGCACAAACTGAGACACAGCATCAATCACAGACTCAGAGCTCAGAGCAACCAGCAGCAAGCACTGATGTTCTAATTATCAGTGCTGAAGCCATTCAAGCTGAAGTCTATCCTGCTAGACCAACCACATCAACCAGAACACTGCCTCCAGGTAGAAGTGAGATTGAAGACAGAATGCAATGGAGAAGTGCTCATCTGATAAGCACT
The DNA here is from genome assembly GCA_963930675.1 of Gnaphalium uliginosum. NCBI lineage: Eukaryota > Viridiplantae > Streptophyta > Magnoliopsida > Asterales > Asteraceae > Gnaphalium > Gnaphalium uliginosum. Next base: position 36,834,408 of record OZ005685.1, read on the forward strand.
TATCCTGGGTCAAGCTCTACCATGGAAGAAGTAATGGATAAGGGTAAGGGCAAGGAGATTGCCTTATCCAAGCAGGAAAGATTAAGCAAGATCAAGAAGATGGTGGATGATCATGCTGCTGGAACAAGAAATCCTGAACGGTCAAATCTATTGAAGCAAGATTTGTTACCAACTTAAATGTGTTATCAATTGAAGAGCAGAAGCTGAAGAAAGCAAGATTTGTTGACATGCTCTCCAAAGAGTTAGAAGATGAAAGTTGTTCACAGACTCAGATCAGAATGAGTCAAGTTGAGCAACAGATCAAAGAAGATGAAGAGCTGTCAATAAAATTACAGAAGATAGAGAGCCTAAAACCAAAGCTACAAGCCACTTTCCAAAAGTCAAAGCTCAAGCAGAAGATCAGAGAATGTCATCTGAACAAGATTGGACAAAAATTAAAGCTGGAGCTGACTTTGACCAAGAGCGAGAAGATGGTATGGGTGGATGAACTGTACACTCTAGGGCTTAAGGAATGGCAATCCATTGCCAATCTTTTGAAGAGTGCAGCTGACAAGGATCTGAAGAAAGAAGTTCTGGATGAGCTATCTTACCTGATTGAGCTAGTTCTCAGTCTGGGGCTCATCTCAGAAGAAGAATACAAGTTGTTTTGCATAGCAAACAACTTTGTAATCAAGAAGAAGTCAGCTGGGTTATCCACAGAGAATGAGCAGAGAAGGGAGCACCCTCTACCCAAAGGTATCATTTTCATTGATAGATCATATGTACAGACTGACAGCATTGAAGGTCTGTGCTATAGAGATATCAACGGGATAGAGTGCTTCCAGGATCAGAATAGGTTATATGGAGAGTCTCTGCTGCACTGCATTGCCCTGCTGAAGGAATGCAAACATTCTCAAGCCAGACCATTCAGAAGAAGACTGATCAGCTGGTTATTCAACAACCTTTCCCAACTCAAGATGATGACTGGACTTGAAGATATCTGCAAGAAGATCATCCTAGAGTATCAAGAATTTGAAGACAAATCTGATAAGGAAATGGAAGAACTGTTGAAGAGGAAAGTGGAAAAGATGAAAGAGATCAGGGCTCAGAGAAAGGATTGAAGATTGTTAAATTTTTTACAATCTTATGTAATAATTGTAATATTTTTGTGAACTAACTGTGATTCTGACTTTATATATATAAGTCTTGATCCATATGTTATGATTCACCTTAGTATTTATTATTTCTCTATTATCTTTTGTAAATAGATTTTGACATCATCAGATAGGGGGAGATTGTTGGGAAAAACAATGATCAAACCTAAGTTATAAATTTGAAGAGTCAAAATCTAACTCAGTTGTATTCAGGAAACTTAGTGAAATTCCTGAGTCTGTGTTTCTGAGTCTGTGCTACATAGACTGAAGAATTGTTTCTGAGTCTGTGCTGCACAGACTGAAGATCCTCACAGACTGAAAGCCATGCTCTTTCTGAAGACTTATGAATTCATCATCTGAAGAATGAAGATTGAATACAGAAGGCTTCACAGACTGAAGTTCACAGACTGAAGATCACAGACTGATGAGCACAGACTGAAGAGCACAGATTGAAGAATGAAAGTACAAATGTACAGGAGATATTCTTCTTTCCTTAGGCTAGATACAACTGATAAGATGTTTGAGAAAGGTCAAACATCATATAAATGTTCTCTTCTCAGCAAAGAAACCTTTTACCTTTTTGCTTTTTCTATTTCCAAGAAAAGCTAAAAGGAAGGCGTGCAAAGTTGCCCAAGATGCATCTGTTATCCCTTGGACAACTATGTAAGCTGGATAATATAGAGTTACATCCAACTCTATAAATAGCAGTCCAAAAAGCACTGCTATCATCCAAGAAATTCAATAGAATTAGTATACTAGACCTTTGAGCTTAGGCTAAAGCATTACCACACTTACTGTGAAGTTTGTAGTGATAACTGTATCTTTGTATACTACTTGGATCGTATTCAAACCATCTGTGTGGGTTTGAATACCTTGTCATCTTTGTGAGACAAACACTTTATTGTGAATAATACTTTGATTCATAATAAACTCTGTGTTAAAATTAATCTTGTTTTCCGCCTAGATTAATTTAAACTTGTTTGATATAAAACTTGGATATAAACTAACACGTTGAGATAACTGTTATTTAATCTGTATCTAAGTTTTGGGAACCTTGTGACCCAACAGATTTAATTGCGTGATTTTTTATTGAAGTTTTATTTAAAATACTTCATTTTAAGTTATAGAAATATAAATCGAGTTTTGTTTGATTGCTGGGCGCGATTCGCGCGTTTTCGTAGCGTACGGTATGTTTTATACAAAACGTATAACGTTTAATATATTATCGTAATAATATAAGTTAAATAACGGTTATTTAATATAGTTACGTTATTTAAGAAAATGTTTTTCACCAACGTCCGTATTTATAGTGTCGGATTCCATCCGATTGAAATCGCATAATTAATATCTAATTACGTACGTGTGTATATATATATAAATATACCAAAAGGTCACTGTACTTAGCCCTATATCAAAACTAAATACAGGTAGTGATAATCAAGCTTAAGGTAATTAATACGTTTAAATGTCGGTTGTCACATTCTCTCCCCGTTAAGAAAATTTCGTCCCGAAATTTAGCTCGTAGTCTCGGTCATGTGGGCTCTGAGGAGAAGTGTGGTTATTTCTAGCGTTTATTAAGTCTATGAGAGAAAGTTCGTTTGCTAAAACGAAAACTCTGAGTTTTTCTGTTGGCTTAAGTCAGTTAGCCAATTCTACGTTGTACTCGGCGTTCAAGTCGGTGAGAGTGATATGGTGCGATGGGCTAATCCATATTCGAATAAGATTGAAATAATCTAGTCGTCGGGAAGGAACGTACCCGTAACGATGTTAAGGGTCTATTCTGGCTTCCTCGGTGTCGTTCATAGTGGCTCCGCCACGTGTGCCTTTCTTCTTGTTGTTGTTGTCGTTCCTGCTTTTCAACTTTGGACATTTATTCTTGAAATGCCCAGGGTTGCCACACTCGAAACAAACTCTTACTCTACTGTCCTTAATATGGTACCCATAACCTTTGCACCTCTCACAATGTGTACTACAGGAATTTTTGTGGTGACTATTACACTTGGAACAGTAAGGTTTGTTTCCTACATAACCCAGCTTTTCCTTGGGTCCAGTAGCATAGGCCTTGACTATTTTTGACCTTTTTGCTTGTTGTTGAGTAGGGTTGTTGTTGGAATTTCCTTCTTGTATTCTCTTATTGTCTGACACCTTTGCTTCGGTACCCTTTTCAGTAGGAGTATCACGTTGAACCATTTGTGTCATTGAGTTACTAGCTATGTGAATTGTATTTTGACTGGTACCGGGGTTGGATGAGGTCACCACTCCCTGTACTTGTTCGGGAAGTCCCCAATTGTGTCGCCCAATTCCTTGGTATTCAGGGTCTATCTTAGTTGGGCAAAGAAGTATTAATTGTTTCAAAGTGTTTTCCATAACTATCATGCGTTGTTCGTACTCAAGGATGCGCATGTCACTCTGCTCAATCCGGTGACGTAGGCTAGTGATTTCTGCCTGAGCATCAGCTAGCTGGGTATGCATCGTGCCAATGGTTTCATCTGCGAGATAGGTACCTTCCTTATTTGCGGCAGCAGCAACAGAGGTAGTAGCAGTAGAGGTAGGGGTGAGGTCGGCTCGAGGTAACCCAGTAGTTTTCCTCGCGTTATACCATGTCCGTGCGGTCACATAGTTATGTGGCAATTCCGCCGGTTCCTCCTCAAGTGTCATCGACTCCTTTGGTTCATCCTCCAATAACTCCGTATCGTCGTCTAATGTAAGTAGGTAAGGGAATGTCGTCGGTTCCTCACATGATAGGTCGTTATCTGACACGTAGTTGTCTATGGTGGGACTTGCCATCTCCTACAAGGTAATCGTACTATTAAAATAGTGAATTTGTCAAAGAGAGTGTAGTCCCTAAGGATGTATAAATTCCTAGTATGTGTAGGTTCCCTCAGTATTGTATCAACGAGGTTTCTCAGTATATAAATGTGCGGGATTCACGAATACACTAACACAGTTTGATGCGTGTTAAGTTGTCGTTAAAAATACAAGTTTTAAATTAAAAAGGAAATACTAAAGTTAACTTAAACACAACCAGGCAAGAATACCTGTTCGTATTATAGTATAGCTTTGGTAAGACCGGGTCGAACTCAGGGAAATAGTGTAAATTAAAATAATTAATTAAACCTTAATTATAAATTACAGATAGATAAAGGGGGAGCGTTTTTGTTCCGTACGAACGTAGTAAAGTAAAGCGAATAAAACTTAAACAATTAAGAAGATAAAATTAATTTGAAAGTAATCAGATAGATAAGCATGTATTTACTTAGAATAGTGATTCCTAGATTCAGGTTTCAAATATGTTTATTGAATTGTTGATTGTTTATTATGGTGATTTCAACTTATATGGACAGCCTCCTGTTAAGGTTAACTAATCCCTAATAAAACTTACCTTAATACTAGATTCTCTTGAATACACTGAGGCGTGTTATTAACATAAGCTTTATGTTATTATTCATATCAACAGATCATTAAGATTTACTCTGTGATATCGTGTTAACGCAAGTCTATAATTATTTGGTTTTCATAATTATCACATCAATTAGGTTATATCAATTGCTATTGGTCTTAACCTATTACTGGTTACAGTCTCAAGCCACAATTAACTAATAAATTACTTAATTGCAGATAATCAATCAATTCATACAAACGTTAGTTCTAGCATAAATCTTTTGACCACGTTAAGTAACAATTAATTAACACATAATCAATATAGATCTTTCGAATAAACTTAATAACCATTCATAATTTAAATCAACATAAACATATCATGAAACCATTATCTATTAATCATTCATCTAAGTAAATACAATAAAAGAATTAGTTCATGTTTGAATTAAACCTAATCAAATCTAGAAACATGTAGTGAAACATAGTAAATAGAAAAGAATAAGAATCAAACCCAAGATACTAAACCAAATCTTCGTTAGGGTTGAAAAGCTTCAAACCCTAGCTTCCTAGCCTCCAAATAACCCTCAAACTCGGATTCTAAACCCTAAAGTCGAATTAAGGATGACTTAATTCGTTTGTAAAAGTGTGTGGTTTAAGGTTAAGAATGACCTCTATTTATAGATTTCAGGTCCGCGAATCCAACCGCCGGTTGGATATTTCAACCGCCGGCTGGGTTGGATTTTTACCCGATAACCCGGATTTTGACCCGCGCGCTCGACCGCCTACCACATTTAGGTTCAACCGCCGGTTGAATATTCCAACCGCCGGCTGAATGTGGTTCCAGAATCTTCTGCTCCACGGCTAGGCTTCTTCTTGGGCCTTTCTCCTTTTGGGCTCCAATCTTTTACAAATCCAGATTTCTTTCTTTAATTTGGCCCATTTCCTCTTATCTTTTGGGCTTTTCTTCTTTTCAAGTCCAATCTTTTTGGGTCTTCAATCTTTTCTTTATTTTCTTCAGTCTTGAGTCGATTTTCGTTCCTTTTCTGCATTTCTTTATTTCAAAGGCATTTCTGCAAATACAAACGAAATCAGTAGCATTTATAATTAAATTGCAATAAAAAGGCTTAAAAATAAGGGAATATTATTATATAAATATGACATTATTTGATGTTATCACAGTTATAAACAAACGATCACGAATATGTAAAGAACCCAAATGAACAATTAATATAAACGAATTACATCCAAATGGAGGGACAATTCTCTCTTTTTGCTTTCTGTGAACTAGCTCTAAGCTCTAGGGTTGAGTTACGAACTTGCACTTGTGTGTATATGATATATGTGTGTTTTACATTGTGAACTTCTTTCTATTACACTATATTACGGACTTGTATATATATAGATCAAGTTCGTATGTTCTTAAGTTCATACCTACCTTAAGTTCGGAAGTAATGGTAATTATCTCAAAAAAATTATTTTTTTATATTTTTTTTATCGATAAAGCTACCCGTAACATTCCTTGATAGGTTGACGTTGCCCTCTATCACTAACGTCGTAGTTTGTCCCTATAAGAACCAACTTCATCCGACCTCGCAAGATCGAGTGTTGCTACTTACGTACTGTTAAATCTACTATCAAACTGGCTACTAAGAGAATCTTACTCCATACTAGTCTATCGTACTTATACCTTTATTTGAAAGCTACGTATCCACCTTCTTATCTTAGATCTCCTCTAACAATGTTTCGTATGTGAAAGGTATTCCAATTACAAATAGGGTTAAAGATGAGAGAATTGAGTGAGAATGGGTGTTTGTTCATATATATGGTTTTCATTTACTAAAAACGTCGACGTGTACTGGGAAATTTTGTTAATAATTTCATATTTGAACCTTGTATAAAATTTGAAATCATAAACTCCGTCGAAAACTTAAGTCAATCAAAATACGTTGAAACTCTTGTCGTAGATAAAGCGTTGAAACTTTTATTTAACCAACAATTTATTGAAAATATGAAGTTGTGGTAGGTTCCGGGTAAACGTTCAATAAGAATTTGTCGAATACTTGAGTTGGTAAAAATCCGTTGAAAAGTTGACGTTCGTGGAAAATCCATGGTAAATGTTTGAAGAAGATTTGTTGAAAACTGTTTTCCACCCTTCTGGAAAATCATACAAGTATAAAACACTATAGTAACCGTGCATGCATTATGCAAAAGAGACATAAATATTTTTCGAGTTCAGGGTCTGCTCGTTACCCAAGTGTACTTAACTGTACAGACTTTGATCTATCAGTAGAAACCGAACTAACAGTAGGTACTAACTGTGCTAACAGTATTAATCTTCGATCCACTGTATTAACTTTGCAGTACTAACTTTCGCTTAACCGTATTAACTACAACTAACCGTAGTAACTTTTGTCTAAGAAGTTTAGCTATTAACATAAGAAATCACTATGTCGGGTGTGCTACGATAAAAAAGTCTGTCATTTCTTGTGGCGAGCGTATCAGCAAGTGAAGCCCATTTATATATATATATATATATATATATATATATATATATATATATATATATATATATATATATATATATATAACATATAATAGCCTAATATGTATTGCACATATAAGTTTGGTCCCGTTTTTATCATAGTCTAGGTCTACTAATGCATTCCCGTTCACCATAACTATTTCAGATCTTGCATCGCTTCTCCTTTAATTGTACATAGTTGATCAGGCTATGTTAAATTAAGTTCGAATGATGCAATACCTGAACCAGTCATACCTAACTTAACGATTATAGTCTAGGCCCACTAATGCAACCTAGTTCGCTATAACCTTTAGCTCTGATACCAATATGTCGCACCCCCAAATTTAGTGTGCAGCGGAAGTCGGGTCGGGGCGCGACTAATCAGGAATCATCACATAAAGTTACATCGAACGACCTCTATATGAGTCGTTTTGAAAATACATTTCAAAAAGAGGCAATACATTACCTTGATAAACTGTTTACAATATAAAACAAGTTCCTAGAGTTCGCATCTAGTCCGAAGATTCTAATACGTAACTAATTTATACAAAATACAGTAATGCAAGGAAATCTCCATTTGAAGGTGTTGTAAAACATGCGACTCGAACTATTGCTTCCTCAAGCAATCCTACTGCATCTGAGAACCTGAGAATACATGCTAAACGGTCAACAATAATGTTGGTGAGCTCATAGGTTTAACAGTTAGAAATAGAAGTATGAACCGCAAGATTTCCATATACGTTTGTAAAGCAACGCTGAAATGAGTAAAAGTTATACAGTTTCCATGAGCTCATAGTCGATGCTTAACAGTAGGTAATGTGCCCCCGCGAGTGCCTAATCCAGAACACCGTTAGATACAAATACTAATACGTCCGTTTTTATGTAACAGTTCGTGGTAGCGCTACTACCCCGGACGGGGATTGTCAATCCCAAATGGATCCATTTACTAATATTCGCGCTTAAGTCGATAACTAACGAAGCTATGATATGAGAGGCCTTCAGTGGATTATAAGTTACTCATGGAGTTAGTATAAGTGATTATCGGTACTTGCGTTCATGTAAAACAAAGCAATGTATTCTCACCCCAAAGTAAAAACAGTAAAAGTGGGGCTATGAGACTCACCTGAGTCTTGTAAGTAAGCGTTTGCAATTAACAGTGTTCTATTAATATTGAAAGTTATACTTTGAATTATCAATAATTTGTGAACTTTAAATGTCTTTAATATTATCTCTCTCCAAAGACAAATAAGAATTACCAAACATTCTAACAAATCATATTAGATGAAGATCATCAAACTATACAACATTAGGGGTTTGGAAAGTATGTAAAAAATGTGTTGTAGGTTGCAAATTATATAGTATACCAATGATGCACCATTATTTATGAATCATTATCATTATTAATAGTAACAATCATGGAATATTAATAGCTTTCAACTCTAGCAACTCCCATTCTAGCTGTAGAATAAATTAAGGGAATTGTAAAAGTCATCCATAAAAGACATGATGACATGGCAACATGAAATAGAAGCACAAAGCTTTGATTGCCACATCATAATTTGGTTGAGGTGGCATCATAGATAATCTACACCTAACGTTGGGGATAGCATCTTAGTATATAGGAAAGATATATATATATATATATATATATATATATATATATATATATATATATATATATATATATATATATATACATATAGGGGAATGATCAAGAGGGAAGTTCTAAATTTGAGAGAAGGAGTGAAGCAAACTTCAATCACACATTTTCTTGTATCTTCTCCAACTCATATATAATACCAATTTCATCAATTTTTGTTTAAAATTCAAAATTAAAGCATGTAAATCAATCAAAACATTATAAATTTCAAATTCATCAAAGGCATTCATACATATCTTCAAATTGTCATAATTCATATTCATCAAATATTAAGAATTTTGGGTATAACTTTTGGGTTTTTGTGAAAATTTTGATTCACCAATGAATACAATAAAATTAAACGAATTTCAACATACAAAACTTATAAACAAGTAATTAATTTAATTATAGTCGTCATTAACATCGAATTTTACAAAAATAAAAATAAAAAATTAGAACATTAACATTCACTTGGAATGAATGTTGATCAAAAATTACAATTAATATTCATAAACAATAATTTATGATGAATATTAACTTATATATGTTTTTATACACTGTTGAACGAGAAACTTAACATTCATCAGTGTATAATAATGTATATGAGTTAACATTTATCGTAAAAGAATGTTTAAAAATATTAAGTTGTAATTTTGATTAACATTCTTTCCAAATGAATATTAATATTCTGAAAAAAAAATTAAGTTATTTACAATTTTGCCACCGCATTGACATTTGAGATGACCAGAATGTATGGCTAGGAATAGTTTCCCTCCTTCCCCCATATATATATATATATATATATATATATATATATATATATATATATATATATATATATATATATATATTACAAGGGAGCATAAATACGTGATTTAGGTCGACGATAAAAATAAAATAATAACATGAGCTAACGGACCATTTAATTAGGGTTGTGTGGTTCAAAACCGAACCGAAATGGGTTAAGACCAAAATGACACGAATACCGAACTATTAGAAAAATAAGGATCGGGGACCGGCCTAACTACATATGGTTCGGTTTCGGTCTGGTTCCACTTTGGTCCATTCAATTCTGGTCATAAAACTTACCCTAAAAATATGCTTACTGAAGACTAAAATTCATTATAATTTATCTTTTGTAACACGGAATATACAAAAATTAACACTTATTACACATACAATAACTTTGATATGCATAACCACATAATTAACGCACATTTACAAACACAATTCATCACGTTGTTATATTATACATACATATCTTGACACCCACAAATAGCAAAGACACAAATTTGTACGCTTATAAATAATTTATAAATTTGACGTAATCGCTTGCATTGATATTATATGAGGTATCAATACAAAAGACAAAATAATTAAGGTTTAACAATGAGTCACATAACAATATTTAAGGATTATTTACATTAATCTTCGGTTCGGTTCTTTTTTCATTTTTTTCGGGTTTGGTCCGGACCGACCCAAGACCCGAAAATGTACTAATTGAAGGACCGGATCAAATATTCTCAGTTATTTCAGGTTTTGTTCTGGTCCGGTTCGGTTCTCGGGTATTTTCGATTTTACTCGAAATTTGCACACCCCTACATTTAATTAGTTGGCCTATACGCACCCGACTCCATTAATTCCCATTTGCACTTTCCTACCCGTTTCCGTAATATTGGGCAACTCGTGTGTACTTTTCATGATTATATATGGTCATAATTGGTTGTGATTATAATGATTTTCGGGAAATTGATCAATTTGTCAAGAATTCTGAACAAATATAACGATTTTCCCTTCGAAAAAAAGTTGACGATTTTGTCCCATCCGAACGCAAGTCACAAGCTGCGACTTGCGACCCGACGACAAAGGAAATTGTGACCGAGAACCTGCTAATGTGAATGGGTCGCAAGTCAGGTGACTTGGTTTGCGACTTGCGATTTGCGACCCGATTCTTGTGACTTGCGACCCAACTATAAACAAACCTTGTCCGAGTACGTGTCTAGGTATGCTATGTCGTTGCAAGATATGCTGGTCGGATCACTTTTTGGCTAAAATGTCTTTATCGTTTATCCATTTGGATAAGATTTTACGTGATTTCTGGATACGTTGACCCTTAAGATAAGATCATCATCAACTTTCTTCACAACTTTCATAAAACACGGTAATTTTCGTTGGCTGAAAAACTAAAAGAAAAACTTTACGAAATGGTTCATACTGATCATTTTTGGTATTTTCGATCGTCAAATGAAGAAGCAGTAACTGATGAATTATACGAAAAAGTTCCTCAGTTGTTTAACATTGCGTTTTATCACGCTGGACATTTTCAAGGCACAATAAGAAAGCAATCACAAGGTTTGTTGACGTTTATTGACTACGTGGATGTTGATGAATTTTCTGTAGTCTTTAATTATCGTAGTTCAATTGTTTGTGTATTGTAAGAAAAGCAACTAGTCACCAAAGGGTCTTCGGCCTAGCGGTATGTGAATTGTCCCTCAACCTAGTGGTTGTAAGTTCAAGCATTGTAGGAGACAATTATGTAAATATTTGTGGTTGTATATATATTATGTGTGAGGTAGTTGTAGGGTTTGCCTTTAAAAAAAATAGTCATCTTAATCCTTGGCAGTACCAACAACCTAAAGTCGTTGGTAAACAACCAAAAGTTTGGTTGGTAAACGACGTTACCAATGAGTTTGCCCACGAATAACGGTCGAGGAAAATATGCCCATTACTAAATTAATTTTACCAACGAAAGTATCTAAAATACCAACGATAATTTGTAATCATTGGTAGATTTCACATTTGTTCCAAGTAGATGGAATTTTAGCAAAGTACCAACAAACTAAAATTCGTTGTTATTTGCAAATAGCAACGAACAGAAAGTCGTGGGACTTCTTAGCAACGATGTTAAGTCGTCGAAACTTCCAAGCATTTAGCAACAAAAGGTTGTTGATACTTTCACTAAAATAATAAAAATAAAAATTACAGTAATGAAATGAGATTTCATTGCAACCCGTATACAAGAATACAATTATTCAGAACAATATCCGAATACCATCAACCATAATACGTACATTGCGTTGCAATAAAAACCAATCAAATATTGAATACAAATGTCACACTAACAATAAAACTGAGTATAATTTCAAAAGGTGAACCAAGTCAAAAACTAAATGAAGTTGTAAATAGTCAAGACACTTTCTTTCTAGAGATGGCTGCTACTAGTGGCTGTTCTTTGGTTTGATCTTGAAGTTTCTTTTTCTCACCGAATAGCTTCATGTAAAGAATTGAATGTTTCATCCAAACAGGGAGCAATAACTCAACTCGCCTCCTGAACAAGCATGTTCATTACAAACAATGTAAGCCCGATTAGTTAGATACATACTACGAATGTCAGACTTTAGTTGGATACACAATGTTCAACTTTTAATATTAACTCAAACGAATTTGGCAAGCTTTATAGTTTGTGACGCAACAGGTCGATGGTTAAGACCATTAAATACTTTTAAGCACCGGATTTCGGCAAAACTCATGTGTTACTCAATGAACAAACGTCTCCCTAAGTAATAATGCATGTTATAAGGCCTTATTCATAACTCTAGCTAAGGCTTGTGATTTTCATTTTCTTTATGATAATGTGTTTATATGTTTATTATTAGGTGCATATCTTGTCATGTATATACACTAACTAGTCCGTGTAATAAAAGTATGTATGGCGTGAAAACGGATGAAAAACGAAAGACACCCGTGAGATATGAAACAAATCACACCAATCATGTGACGCTGCATTTTATTTTTATTACTATAAAGGGTGAACAACTTTTTTTAGAGTAAATTGCATGAATGGTCGATGTGGTTTTATACACATTCTCATCGTTAGTTCTTGTGTTTTTATTGTTATATGGACAGTTTAAAAATTCAAAAAGTGTTGTACGTTTAGTCTCCTCTTTACCTAAAATGACTAAAATACCCTTGGTGATACTATCTATTTTGCTCATCGAGAGGAGAGTATTTTAGTCATTTCGGATAGAGAAGGACTAAGCGTGCAACAATTTTTTAGTTTTAGACTGTCAAGGCAACAAACAAAGCACTAGGACTAACGGGGTAAGAATATGTAATTTACTTTTTTTTTATATCTTTCATTTTAAGTTACAAACTTAAAATAACCAAAAATTCCTCATGTCAATTTGACAATTTACAAACACAAAATAAATAAGAGAAAATATTTTAATACGAGGTTAACAAAGTTCAATTATTCTTTAAAATAATTAAAAAAAATACTTGGTTTCTTCATGAGTCATAAACCTAACATATGACTAAAGAAAATTCTTTTATAATTAGAGCACGTGCTCATAAAATTTGAGTTTTAGTTTGAATCACTTTGAAGTCCATTATCTTTAACCGAAAAAGAAGGAGATCAAACACTACTCTTTCTCTAGCTCTTTTTTTTTCATTTTTATTATTATATTATTTATTAATTAAATAATAATAAAATAATAAATAAAAATAGCAAAAAGGAAAGCGTGTTTAATTAAAAGAAAGAAAAGTGTGAAGGGATGACTAAAGTTTAGTCCAAAACCACCACCACGTATTTCATGGCTTCAACCAACAGCCCTCGATCAGCCCCTCACATTAAACTCGTGCTACTTTATTTGTATCCTTATTATTTTATTCTATTTATTATCATTCTCCCCAAACATATAAACTCTCTCTTCTCAAACCACATTAAAACTTTCATTTTCTCTCTTTCTAATTTCATCAAATCAATACATTCATTTCATCTTTCAACTACGTAGTCATCATCATGTTGGGATCACCCGCTGTCGAAATCGACTTCTTTCGTCTTAAAGACGAGCCGTCCCCCAAGAAGCTTTCTGATCGTCGAGGTAGTTTTTTCATTTTTTATATTTTATTTATATTGTTTCATTACGTTCTTTACGCGGGATAGTCTGTCAAGTCACTAAAAGTTGCTCTGACATGCTTTCCCGCATTAAAAAAAGAAAAGAAAAAAGAAAATATTTTTTTCCACGGAAACCTCCGTTTTGCATGGTTGTCAGTTGTGTTATGAGTTTATCTGTCAAGTCAACAAAATAAATAAATAATAAATACTACTGTATTTGCATTGTTCTTGATGAATTTATGTTTTTGCAGATATTCAAGGTGTGATATCGAAGATTAACCCGGAGCTTTTAAAAACCGCGATAGCCTCGGCGTCAGCTAACAAGAGTTTTGTATCATCTGGTCAACTAAGTCAAACTCTGCCTGTTTATAAACAAGATTCTGGGAATCTTCAAATGGCGAAAAGTGTGGCTCCCATGACTATATTTTACAACGGGTCGGTTTCTGTTTTTGATGTATCTCCTGGTCAGGCAGAGAAGATTATGAAACTCGCTAACGAGAGCGCGAGTGCGAGCTCGGGTTCTAAAACTGCTGGTGAATCAGTGAAGACATTGAGCGATACCCAAAATCCATTAGGTGGAGTATTGGCTCGATCATCAGATCTACCAATGTCTAGGAAAAAATCGTTGAGGAGGTTTTTGGAGAAACGTAAAGAAAGGTCAGTTTGTTTACATCATTTTTATTATCACCTTATTTGGTTTTATTTTCATTTTTTTTAGTTACGGATTACTAATTTAGAAATTAATAATATTACTTTCGTCCCAATTTAATTGTTCATATTTTAATTTGTTATATTTCAAAATAAACTACTATTTATTTTCGATTTCAACCAATTGGAAAAAGCTTAGGCGAGTAAATATGAAAATTTTATTGGTTACACATTTTTTAACTGTTTGTACTTGTCTAGTGAAAATTAAATTCGTACGAAGTTAGTAATAAGTTTTTGCTTTTGTCATGCTTATTAGTTCATAAACTATGAATCTTAGAAATTTTTTAAATAGGTAAGATATTAGATTTAAAACTTCTTAGTGAGAGTGCAATCCAATTCTATTTTAAAATACAAGTGATTCATACACCGTTATATTTTAGTCGTATACTATCAAATATGTTTTAGTTTCTTGTAAAATATTAAATTTAAATGGGTGTTCGGTGGTGTAAAATTAAAAATGGTGGTGTGGAATCATTCCATTTAATAGGTGTGGCCAATTTATGTAGTGTTTTGTAGTTTTTTCTTTTATGAATTTTTATAATTTGAATTTTCTTTAAGGATTCTAATGAAAACAAAGTTGTTTTTTTAGTAAAAATAATGGAAAGAAACACAACAGAGTAAACTGTACGTTTTGCTAGGAGAAAAGTACGTGGTTTTAAATTTGACTCGGTCAATAGTTAACGTGTGTTTTTATCATCAAACCAAAATGTTAGCGTTTACTCGATACCCAACTAGCGATTTTTATGCGTGATTAAAAGAAAATTAATAAATAAACATCATTTTTAATACTATCGTTAATTAAAGTAACTTTTTGTTTCTCATAACCAACGATCAATAATATTTTTTCACAAGATTATATGTTTACAAAAGGAAAATATCATGACCATAAACCATTCATGATTTTAATGTATAGAATTACTTGTCACAATCAAGCATAGTTTAATTTTTTTTTATTTAATTATTTTTATTTCTTTTTTTTTTGTAGTTCAAGTTAATTAAAAGTCTAAAAGCTAATTATAAGTAAATTTTGACTATTTTTGCAGGCAAGTGTCCGTATCTCCATACGCGTTTTCACACGGAAGCGAATCTTCTCATTGAAGAAAAACACATCAAAATGGCGAAAGCGAAGATTATTATTATTATTATTATTATTATTATTATTATTTATTATTAATATTATTAGATTATGAATATAAACAAGACTTTGATTTTATAATTTTTATTTTTATTTTTATTTGGTTCTTTATGAACAAAAGCATGGGTAGTGGTGGAGTTAGGCTAGTTTCAAAAACGTTTTTTTATTCTATAGTTGGACTTTTGATGGTCAACAAAATCACATATGACCACGTTCTTTTGTTTATTATCGACTAATTATTAATTAATGAATTAATATATTAATGGTGTCAAAGGGTACCCCAAGTTTGACCAACGCATAATTCGTAAACGTGACAATTATTATATTTAATTGAAAACATATGTTTATTTTTATAACTTTTGGTGTTGTTAATATATCTTATTCAAGTTTGACTATGCTATACAACGTTTGTTGATCTATTTTTAATTTTAATTTAATTAATAATCAAGAGCAATATACGGAGGACCAAACATGTGAACATTTTTTAGGCAATCACTCGAATATGGAACATCTTATCTAGACATGTTTTTGTGGTACACGGCATAAAGTTGATTAATCACTTTTAATGATGATACAAAATTTTAAAATAAATCATTAGATCCTATAGATAAATAATGGTCCTCATTGTGTTTATGAGGCATGTAACCGATCTATTACATGATTTTTTTTTATGAAAAATATTATATTGCATAGAATCAAAAATATCCGTTTGAGTTACATATTAACGAACTATAAAATGCAATACGTATTGTGAAGCATACGAGTTACATATAAATAACAAGTTCTTTGTAAATCCTTAGGGGTTAGACATATGAGTTGTGGAAATTTTTTATTTTTAAGTTCTTAGTTCGTGTTAGTGTCATGTATTTTTGACTTCATTGTGCGCTGTTTTAGATCGGATGGTCTTTTTAAACTATATTATTTTTGATAAAAGTTTTTTTTTTTATTTTTAAAAAAAAAAGTAATAGTTTTTATCAGTGACACGATTTTGCGGCAACAAGCCATCATTGTTTGGGTACTTTTTGATGATAGTTTGTTTCAATTTTCAAATCTCTACTCAAATGAATAGTTTTCTTCTAGCAAGATAGTTTTTTGTTTTCTCTAAAAATGCAATTACTTACACTCACGTACCTTTATTACGAATAATATATATTATTTCACGAGTATATATATACACCCTGAGACTTGAACCCTCAACCTTATAGTTGGATTTGAACCTATGTGTAGTTACGTACAACTTTTTTTAATCCATGATAAATGTTTGTTTGCTTTTAAAGAACTTTTTTTCGTTTTCATTCTTTTATTTAAGTTACGGGGTCAAGAATCTTAATTTGGATCAAGATCTTGTCATGTCAAAAACATGTTAATTTGGCAATTTTATATTGAACACTCAACTCAAATAGTAGGTGCCGATAATTATCAACTTACAAATACGGAATCGACAATCAAGAAGTTGTGGATTTGCCAACCACAAAATGGTTCCTACTTATTGTCCATACAATGTTACATGATAGGGTTATACGAGTTGTATAATCATTAACCATTTCAATAAGAATATGTTCTTGTAGAGAATTTGTGTATATTTCCAACCTTCAAAACCTCACGGCTTTTTGTGTCAAGATTCGCAAGTGATAATTCTCTTTGCTCCAACACCTTTGTCCAAAAGTTCTTTTGGTATCTATCTCTTTAAAAATTTACAGAAATGATAGTTACGACGGACGATCTGGGATTCTTTCTCAAAAATCGCAACTCAGACAATACTCAGTTGTTGCATGTGAATTACTAGTAGTTAGAATTGAATCTGAAACCCATTTCACAAATGTCCTCCATTTCGCGGCCCTACAAAAACGTTGGTGATGCAAGAATGATCCCGTTGGGGTAAAGCCACAATAGTGTCGCGTCTTTAGATATTAGAAAATTATATCACGTTCGCTTTTCACACGATGCTTGATTGAGACCAAGTGAATTCCTGTTAAGGGGATAACAATCAACATTGTTCGTGTGAATTCATTAGGAAGAACCTTATTACTTGTTATTTATACGAAGAAAACATCTTTAATTTCATATAGGGCTGTAAATAAGGTGAACTACTCGTACTTGACTCGTTAAAAGCTAAATTTAAGCCGAGCTTAAACGAGCCCGAGCTACTTTCTAATGGATACATAATACTACAGAACTAATTTCTTTAATAGTTAACAATTACTACTCACATATTAACAACCAAAGGCTAATTACGAATATCCACTACCGGTACACATCTAATAAAAATATTATACGGCTATGATGTTAAAAACAATTCAAATAATTATGTTTAAAACTATCGATGCAATATAAAAAGGTAAATATCCGTTTGTACCTGAAATATTCAAAGTGCAACAAAACAATAAACAAATGTATTTCTCATTTCATGCAACAGTATACTATACTTTTTTAAAAATTATACTCCTTTTTTACTTATCAGTGGACTGATTGGAATTTAATACAATCTTTAGCTTGATTCAAAGTGAGTTTAATCAACATTCAATTCATGCTTTACCGAGCAAAAGTACACTTCTGTTCCAAAACTCATGATAAAATTTCATTACCGTTACAGAGCACAGGTTCTGACCAAATTGTTATCAACCCCATCTCTAAATCAATGTCCACAATGTGGGTTTTGTTCATCTCTGTCCACCTGCGTCCAAATGGTTCAACAAAAAGTAAATTATATAGCACCAACCTCTGATTTCGATGCTCATATAGGTTCCCGGTTTCTCCAAGATTGCATCATCACCGGTGATTTAGCATCAGGAAAGACCTTACATTGTCACATCTTGAAAAAAGGTGGTGGCCTGGACCTGTTTGGATGGAATATACTTTTGAATTTGTATGTGAAATCGGAGCTTTTGTTGGATGCACATAAAGTGTTTGATGAAATGCCTCAGAAAAATACAGTTTCGTTTGTTACGTTAATTCAGGGGTTTTCAGATTTATTTCCGAATATTGAATGCACTAAATTGTTTATTAGGTTACATAGAGAAGGTCACGAGCTTAACGCGTTTGTTTTCACTACTATTTTGAAGCTGCTTGTGAACTTGGAGTGTGCTGAGTTAGCTACATATGTTCATGGGCTAATTTATAAACTTGGACATCATTCAAATGCTTTTGTTGGCACTGCACTTCTTGATGCGTATTCATCTTGTGGGTTTGTTGATACGGCGAGGGAAGTTTTCGATTGTATTTTGCGTAAAGACATGGTATCTTGGACAGGAATGATTACATGTTACGCCGAAAATGATTATTTTAAAGAGGCTTTCAGCTTGTTTTCTCAAATGCGTGTGCTGGGGTTTTATCCTAACAATTTCACACTAGCTAGTATGTTCAAAGCATGCCTCGGCCTTGAGGCTGTTGAAGTGGGTAAGAGTGTTCACGCGTGCGCTATAAAAACTTGCTATGAAATTGATCCTTATGTTAGTGTTTCGTTGCTTGATTTGTACACCAAATCTGGTGATATTGAGGATGCACGTCTAGCTTTTGAGGAGATACCGAAGAAAGATGTGTTTCCTTGGAGTTTTATGATTGCAAGATATTCTCAAAGTGACCGATGTGAAGAAGCAGTAAGACTATTTTGTAGAATGAGACGGGGATCAGCCGTTCCTAATCAGTTCACTTTTGCTAGTGTACTGCCAGCATGTGCAACGATGGAGAACTTAACCTTGGGAAAGCAGATTCATTGCCATGTACAGAAAGTAGGTCTTGATAGAATTGTGTATGTATCAAATGCGCTTATGGATGTTTATGCTAAATGTGGATTCATAGATGACTCACTTGAACTATTCAAAGTGTCAGAAAACAGAACCGAGGTCTCTTGGAACACCCTAATGGTTGGTTATGTGAGTTTAGGGAATTGGAATACGGCACTGACTTTATTCTGTGATATGCTAAAAGATCAGGTTCGGCTAACTGAGGTAACATACTCTAGTGTTCTTCGTGCATGTGCTAACTTAACAAATTTGGAGCCCGGCATCCAAATACATTGTGTGTCTATTAAAAACCTTTATGAAAACGATGTAGTGGTCACGAATTCTTTAATAGATATGTATGCCAAATGTGGCAGCATTAAGAATGCCCGTTTGGTCTTCGACACGATTAGCCAGAAAGACGTGGTATCATGGAATGCAATGATTTCAGGGTATTCCATGCACGGTCTTGGTGAAGAGGCTTTGAGTATGTTTGAAATGATGAATCAAACCAACATTAAACCTGATCAATTAACATTTGTTGGCGTCCTTTCGGCATGTAGTAATATAGGCTTGTTAAAAGAAGGAGAAAACTATTTTACTTCCATGGTACAAGACTATTCTATTGAACCTTGCATGGAGCATTATACTTGTATGGTATCACTTTTTGGGAAACTAGGTCACTTAGTCAAGGCATTGAATTTAATTGATCAAATTCCTTGTGAACCGAGTGTAATGGTGTGGCGTGCTTTACTTGGAGCCTGTGTGATTCATAAAGACGTTGAGCTTGGTGAATTATCTGCCAAACGCGTTCTTGAATTGGAACCGCAAGACGAGTCTACATACGTGCTATTATCAAACATCTATGCAAGTGTCAAAAGATGGGATAATGTAGCTTTGGTTAGAAAAAATATGAAAAAGAAAAGAGTGAAAAAGGAACCTGGTCTTAGTTGGATTGAGAATCAGGGTGTAGTTCATTATTTTACTGTCGGTGATTCTTCACATAGTGACATTAGATTAATTCATGGTATGTTGGAGTGGTTGAAAATAAAAAGTAGGAAAGCAGGTTATGTGTCTAACCATGATGTTATATTACTTGATGTAGAAGATGATGAAAAGGCGCGATTGTTGTGGGTACACAGTGAGAGGTTAGCTCTAGCGTTTGGTTTAGTTAGTACACCATCAGGAACCCCAATTCGTATCATGAAGAATCTTAGATTTTGTTTGGACTGCCATGACGTTTTCAAGTTTATATCAAAGATTGTGCAACGTGAGATAATCGTCAGAGATATAAATCGGTTTCATCATTTTGAAGATGGTATTTGCTCTTGTGGCGATTACTGGTAGAGTTCGGCACCATTTTTCATTTTTACTTCGTTTTTGATGCTCTAGCTTTGTATATATGGGCGTTTTAGAATTTATACTATCATGTTACTCTATGATAACATTATTGTACCATGGATGTCTCTTGTGGGAAATTCCCCTTTTTGTACTAAGTAGCTGAAGCAAGATTTAATCCTCAATTTGTTGACTAATATGGGATTATTTGTAATTAAGAAAGCATCATTTTTTCTAATAAAAGATTTACACCCTCATTGAGCTAATTGATCTAGTTAAATCAATGAAACATATATGAAAGCCTCTAACAAGTATGGGCAGTTGACAACAAAAGAGTCGTTTGACGTTATATCAGACTTCAAAAGTCTGCTCGACCTATTTATCTGCAATGAGAGGCCTTGCTCAGAGATTGGAAAAAGAGAATTTTGATTCAGGTTTGTGGCGTTATTGTTAGAGAATACTAAGAGGCCGTTCTACTGGGTTGACATGAGTCAATTTTGCCACCTTTCCTGCTGAAAGTGTGGTTCCTACTTCTGTACTGCTCTGATTTGATATACACAAATAAAGATTTGCCCCATTTGAAGACCCTTCGCAATTCTGTGCTGTCAGCCTGCCATACTTGGCCGTTTGCCCATTTGGGTATTATGTAAGTGATCTTTGTAATTCCAAGTTCTCTGCTCTCTGCATCATCCCTCTATATAACTAAAGAAGGATAGCCAAAATCCTCCATGGCTACCCTCCTTGCTTGACGTATACTCAAAAATCCGACTTGTAACCTTCATGATTTATCTCAGTACATTTATGCACTGTTATACGCAATGATCTGGCAGCTTCATATGCGGTAAGGTTCAACACTTAAAATAAATGATAGCAATCAGTCTCATATTTACTGGGATCAATTACTCAATGATAGGGATCATATCTCTGTAACCTCCACTCCATGATTATCAAACTACATTGTGGAATTAATTCTCAGACTTTAATCGTTGAAGGTGATTGCATTTTTCATATATGGTTTGATCCGAACGATACACATATCTATCTCCAAATGATTCACCTTTTGACATTGTAGGCTTCAATCGTTGATGATGATAGTGTTGTTTGTACTTTCTAGATTTCTTTTGAGTTTCTAATGGTGAGTTTTGTTAACAATTTGTTTGATGAACGCTATATATTTAGTAACATTTTGACACTAGGATTATTTACAACAGGTCTTTGTTATGAAGATCTTTGCCACATTGGACGGTTTAGTTGTATTATTATAAGGTTAGTTTCTCATGCAATGAATATTTTTGATCACATAAACTTCATCTTAGTGGCGTGTTTTAATGTGTTCTTGTCATTGATTCAAAGTTATTTTCTCCTAGATGACATATGGCATTTCTTGAATTAGAAGCTGAAGCTAAGTTTGGGATTCTACTGGATATAGGTGTTCTTAGTGCTAATATTGGGAACTATATTATGGTAATTTTGATCCTGAATCTATGCACGAGAAGATATAGAGGACAACTATGCATTTCTGGAACTTGGCATCTCCCTAAAACCTTCAGGTAACTTGCTCATATTGTGTTTGCTTAACCTTGACAAGTTTATAAAAATTTCAATCGTCACAACTAGAGGTGGAAATTTGAACCCGTTTATCTGGGTTGTATATTATCTACAAGTCTAACAAGTTGAGAAAAGATTTAACTAAAGACGTTGAAGATCTCTTTGATCAGTTATTCAATCCGGGCGAGGTGTCCATTTTGCCACCTCAAGTTACAACACTAAAATGATGAAATTTTAATATCCTTTAGCATTTGTCAAGTATTTTTCATATCAAGTATAGTGATTTGTTGTTCAGATTGTCTCTTTCAGCTTCGATCAACTAATTACAGTTTTGTGTGACATGGGATTTTCTGAGCCCCTACTCTTGCACAAGGGAAAACACTCAAAATTCAGCTTCTTGCATTAATGCCTTTTAAAATGATGGAGAACCATTGTTACAATTACCATGCACATTGACCATTTCACACCATGTACATCTCCATCTCATTAAACTAATGGCCTTTTGTAATGGGAACTTCTAAACTTGATTGTTTGTGTTTGTGCAATACTAAATTATCTGACTAGAGGTTATACACATTGTATTGAGGATAGCACGGTAACAATCTCGAAACAGTATTTATGAGGGAAGGAGGTCAACTAGGATAAACATTAAGTAAATAAATGTATAAAGAAAGAGCTCGCAGAATTTAAAAGAGGGTCATGAACCAAGTTGTTGATCTTTTAGTCGGTTATTCATTTTTATTTTTATTTTTATTTTTATTTTTCAAGGGTTTTTTTTCATTTAATAACAATTCGTTCTTTCTTTTAAACCCTTTTTATATTCATACTGTAATCTTATCTGATAATTAATTTTCAGTTCTAACAGATTTACATGTTGATTAGAGGACCTCATGCTGTTACCAGATTATGGCAAATAAATATGACTGTGTTGGGTTATAATAGATTAGTACTGCCAAACAATTCAAGAGTTAGTACTGCTATTCAAAGTTTCTACTGCTCTTCATTATTAGTACTGCTACAATCATTTCTACTGCCAGTGCACTTCCAGAGTTAGTACTGCCAGTATGATTTCCTGGATTAGTACTGCCAGTTCGTTTTACAAAGATTAGTACTGCTGGCATGATTTCTGCAATTTGTACTGCTAGATCAGTTTCCATTGTTTCCACTGTTGGTTCGATTTACAGAGTTTCTACTGCTACTTGTTTCTACTGCTTAGTGGAGCTGTCAGACTACCCAAAAGTAAAGCAGTAAAGCATATTTTACTTTATGGACACAGAGCATGCTTGAAGAGTTGACTTATGTGCATTAATTGCTATAACGTGTAACAGAGTGTCTAGTTTACTTTTGTGGCATGCTTAACATTGTAACTTGTGTAAATCCTAGGTTCATATACAAGAAAGTAAGCTTATACAAGGTAGTAAGCTTAGATAGAGAAGATACATAGATCAGTTAGCTTCAAGGTTATTGTAACCCTAATACAATCAAGTGTATTCGTATTATTTTCATAAATAATATTGGAGCTTTTGTTATACAATTTGTGTGTTCTGTTGTTTACTAAATACAAACACTTATACAAGACACACATATAACTTCCAAACTTAACAAGTATTATTCCGCAAATTTCTTATTAAGAAGTTCAAGCACAGTTAAATTTAATCTTGATCTCGATCAAGTCAATCCTGTCAGACTGGAACTTCAAGGTGAAGATTTAGGTGAAATGGTTCATTGTGAATTTGTCCACAAAAGCAGATATAAATTTAGCATAAGATAGCTTAGTGATTTTTAACCTGGGGTGGTAGTTTCAAACGATTATTAAAAAAATCCCTTGAATGTAGTACGGTCGTCTTGGAGTCGCATATTCAGAATTGAGGTTGTGCTCTTCTAGAGGAATTTAATCCATGTTGATTTGAGTTATGTGTTATTAGTTTATTACAAATGGGTCAAATATAAAGTTTAGTTGAGGGAAACGGGTCGAACGTGTTGAAAGTTAAGATTAAGGTACTAAAGTACAAACTCCTAAATTGTCTTTCTTCAAAATACTAAGGATGATCATCATCCTTGTAAACGAAACGTGTTGAACGTGTTGAAAGTTAAAATTAAACGAAACGTGTTGAACGTGTTGAAAGTTAAAATTAAGGCACTAAATTACAAACTCCTAAATTGTTTTTCTTCAAAATACCAAGGATAGGATCATCCTTGTAATGATATTATGTTTGTAATCATAAGTTCATAAGTACCAAAAGCAAAAAAAAAAAAAAATTATAAAAGGCTCTAAAAATGGACACAAAGTGTTATTTGGTCAACCCGAGGCAACCCCATCCATTTTGACAGGTTCTGAAAGGGACCTGGTTACACCAAAAATTCGTCCTACTATCATGGTTACCTCTAAAATTTTACGTTTATAAATGTTATTTAAGTATTTTAGGCATAATTATGATGTTTTTGTCTGGGAAATTTAATGTGATTGATGTATTTATCTTCCTAGCTTAATTTCCCTTTTATATTTCTAACGATGTTCGTTGAGTCAGAGGTATTTTTGAAAACAGTCTCTTTACCTTCGAGTAGAGGTATGATTGTCTACATCTTACCTCCCTCATACCTTGCCTTTGGCGGGATTGGATAGTATTGTTGTTGATGAATGATGTTCGTTGACACTAGAGCACTGTAAGGAGTAACAACCATTGCAAAGAACCTTATACAAGCAGAACTTATGGATAAAAGGTTCTATGACTAGCAAAAAATGATTGCCAAAAGGACTTTTAAGACCCTTAATATAAAACCGCATACCTCTTATGGCGATTAGTTGTGCTAGGGGCAGTTTGATACATTGGAATATTTATTGTTTTATTTGTACAACAAATATTGTATTCTTTAAATATCTTTAATGAAAACCCATGAAAATTACCTTAAGATTCTACTTCTCTAGCCGGTGGTTGTAATGTGAATCAGTTTTTAACAGGTTCTCAAACATACCGACAGCTTTCAACTCGTCAATTCACACACACACACAAACATTTTATTTAGTCTAATATGTATACATCTATATCTTGCAGGTTGGTTGGTTAGCAATGGAAACTTCTTGCAGTGGATATACACAAAGATGCCTTCTAGAAGCATCTTGAGCACCTACAATTTTTATATGATTACAGGTTCCTTTCTTGATCTTGATAGTTCAGTTCTTTAATTATGGTGAGATGAGTTGATGTGCGATACCAAAGGTTACTCATTTTGATCTCTTACCTAATTCGACAAGTACCAATTGTTATTGATCGAAAGTTGAAGTGCATGTATCCATAAATTATTTATGTTTCATTAAAATTGTTAAAATATATAAATGTTCAAGCTTATGATCAAGTCTTAGAGTTAAATGTTTAGCATTTTGTACTTACTTGTGGTGTTTTTTCTTGACATGTGTCTTTCAGGAACATTTACAAGAAGATAGAGGGTCTGAATGTAATTTGGCAAAGTTGAATGGCTCAAGTGAACATTAGGATAACTTGCTGGTCAAGATTGAAAGATCAAGAAGTGCAGGGGTCTCTATGAAGATGTAGCAGCCATATATAAACATCTTATTCTTCAAATTAGGTTTAGAACACACGAATTTGTTTTCCTCTCAATATTGGTTCATCCTGGATTCTGGTTACTTTGTTATTCTCTGTGTTTTAGTTCATCATATTGATGAACTACTTGTCTTGATTGTTATTAGAGTATTAGATTGATTGTCTGAGAGAGTGTTCTTTGATTCTAGAAGTTATCTTTGAGTGATTTAAATTGTAGTTTATAAAGTTCTGGTGATTTGTTTGAGGTTTCTTGACATGGTATCAGAGCGACTGGTTCGATTGTTCTGGTGATTGAAGGAATTTCTTCGATTCCTTGTATCCGACGAAATTAGGGTTTTTATAAATTGGGGGTTTTTCCTTCGTTTGATCGGTGGATTATTGGTGGCTCCCTGTTCATCGCGTATAACCCTAATTTTTCAAAATTATGGTTTCTAGGGTTTCTTATTGAAACTCATTGTGGTTGCTGATTCTCCTGGCTGATCCAGAGTTATTGTAGTCTTCCGCTGTATTTTCTCCTTTTATTGCTATTTGCACGGAGTACTCTGTGAGGAATTTCTAATTCTCTCTTCTTATTTTGTTTAATCTGCATATGCTTATTTGATTTCTTTGTCTGATTTGTTGATTGTCTTCTGTTTGCACTATTTGTTAGTGTGTTTTTAATCTACATATTTTGTGTGTAAATTATTGGCTAACTTTTTCTTGTAGAAGAGAGACAATTTTAGCCCAACTCTTGATCTTAGTCCATAAGAGACTAATGAATACCTGATCAAGCTAAAATTGTCTTAAGGGTTAATTGTTAATTACTGTTTGTTTTCTCTCTACTGTTATTTGTTCTTGTTGTTTGTTCTGCTCTTGTCTTTGACTGCTTATGTTCAAACTGCTATTTGGAGACATGGATAATGAAAATGCAATTACTCTTATTAATAAATTAGATTTTGGAGATCCTTTGTATCTTCATAGTAGTGATACTACTGGTACTCCTTTGATAAGCTATAAACTGTCTGGAACTGAAAATTATAATGTTTGGAGTCGTGTTATGTTACTTGCTTTGACTACTAAAAATAAAATTGGTTTCATAGATGGTACCTGCTTAAGAAGTACCACTAATGAGATTTTGGGTAGTCAGTGGGATAGATGCAATTCTGTTGTGCTTACTTGGATTCTTTGCTCTATTTCTGAAGAGTTATATATGGGTCAAATTTTTTCAAACTCTGCTGCTGTTGTCTGGAGGGAATTAAAAGAAACTTATGATAAAATTGATGATTCTATAACTTTTAATCTTCACCATAAAATCAATTCTTTAACTCAAAATGGATCTTCTGTTTCTGATTATTATCACAAACTAAATTCTCTGTGGAAGCAATATGATGCCTTGGTTAGAATTCCTACTTGTACTTGTAATGCTGCAAATGGTTTTCAAAATCACTGTCAACTTATAAAGTTGATGCAATTCAAACTTATCTTCTGAATCATTCTGTTTTGTGTCTAACCTAAATAAAAATAAAGAGCCAAAGTGTTTTAAAGAAGCTTCATCTGATCTAAACTGGATTGAAGCTATGAATAAAGAAATGGAAGCTCTTAATAGAAATAACACTTGGACATTGACTGACCTTCCTCCTAATAGAAAAGCTGCTGGTTGTAAATGGATTTACAAGATTAAATACAAAGCTAATGGTGAGATTGAGAGGTTTAAGGCTAGATTAGTAGCTAAGGGTTATAGTCAAAAGGAGGGAATAGATTATGAGGAGACTTTCTCTCCTGTTGCTAAAATGGTAACAGTTAGATGTATTATTAATATTGTTGTGCAATCTGATTGGCCCCTGTTTCATCTTGATATTAACAATGCTTTCTTATATGGTGATCTTGATGAAGATATCTATATGTCCTTACCTGAGGGATATTTTTCTGAGAATGAAACCAAAGTATGTAAACTTAATAAGTCATTATATGGCTTAAAACAGGCTCCAAGGAAATGGAATGAAAAACTTACTAATGCTTTGATTGAATTTGGTTTTGTGCAAAGCAAATGTGATTATTCTTTGTATACTTATAATAAAAGTGATGTGTTTGCTCCTCTTTTAGTATATGTAGATGATATTGTGATCACTGGAAATAATTTGT
This sequence comes from Gnaphalium uliginosum, assembly GCA_963930675.1. Taxonomy (NCBI): domain Eukaryota; kingdom Viridiplantae; phylum Streptophyta; class Magnoliopsida; order Asterales; family Asteraceae; genus Gnaphalium; species Gnaphalium uliginosum. Next base: position 36,862,108 of record OZ005685.1, read on the forward strand.
CTACTATTAAAAAGATTAAATCATTTTTAAGTTCTAAATTCATGATTAAAGACTTAGGAAAACTTCAATACTTTCTTGGTATTGAAATTTTAGAATCAAAAAAGGGCTTGTGCATGTCTCAAAGGAAGTATTGTCTTGAATTGCTAAATGACTTTGGTTTACTTAGATGCAAACCTGCTTCTACTCCAATTGAACCAACGTTTATTGTGTCCTCTGAACCTTCTGATCATGATACTTTGCTTGATAACATCACTGAATATCAAAAGTTGGTAGGAAAGCTAATCTACTTAACTTTAACTAGACCTGATATATCTTTTGCTATAAATTGCTTAAGTAGATACATGCATTCTCCTCTAAAGTCTCATTTGAAACTTGCAATGAGAGTTTTAAGATATTTAAAGGGATCTCCTGGTAAAGGAGTTCATGTTATTAAAACTCAAAGTAAGTGTGATTTACAAGCTTATATTGATGCTGACTGGGGAAAATGTTCTTTGACAAAAAGATCTGTGACTGGTTTCTGTGTGTATTTTAATGGATCTCTTATTTCCTGGAAAAGTAAAAAACAGTCTACTGTTTCAAGATCATCAGCAGAAGCTGAATATAGAGCCATGGCTGCTGTTACTTGTGAGATTGTTTGGTTAATTGCTTTGTTCTTAGATTTGAATGTTAAGATAGATCTACCAGTTAAAATGTTTTATGATAATAGTTCAGCTATGCAGATAGCTGCAAATCCTATTTTTCATGAAAGAACAAAACAATTTGAGATTGATTTACACTTTATAAGAGAAAAATTTCAACTGGTGTAATTAAAACTATCAAAGTTGACTCTGCAAGTCAACTTGCAGATATTCTTACAAAGGGTTTGAGTGTTTTACAACACAAACTATTGTGTGACAATCTTGGTTTATATGACTTGTTCAAATCATAAGCTTGAGGGGGAATGTTAAAATATATAAATGTTCAAGTTTATGATCAAGTCTTAGAGTTAAATGTTTAGCATTTTGTACTTACTTATGGTGTTTTTTCTAGACATGTGTCTTTCAGGAACATTTACAAGAAGATAGAGGGTCTGAATGTAATTTGGCAAAGTTGAATGGCTCAAGTGAACATTAGGATAACTTGCTGGTCAAGATTGAAAGATCAAGAAGTGCAGGGGTCTCTATGAAGATGTAGCAGCCATATATAATCATCTTATTCTTCAAATTAGGTTTAGAACACACGAATTTGTTTTCCTCTCAATATTGGTTCATCCTGGATTCTGGTTACTTTGTTATTCTCTGTGTTTTAGTTCATCATATTGATGAACAACTTGTCTTGATTGTTATTAGAGTATTAGATTGATTGTCCGAGAGAGTGTTCTTTGATTCTAGAAGTTATCTTTGAGTGATTTAAATTGTAGTTTATAAAGTTCTGGTGATTTGTTTGAGGTTTCTTGACAAAAATGTTTATGTTCATCGTTAACCATTATCAAGTATGTAATATGTCGTCCTCTCTTTACGTTGTCGTGCATCGCACGAGCTTCTACAATAGTTTGTGATATTGGAAACGTGAAGTATTGAGAGGTCTATATGTTAGATCACTGGTCATTGGTCACTGATCAATCAAATTATTAATATAAGTATCTCTCGGAAGAAATGATGACGACTAACTCCTTGTCAATAAAGAAGAATATTACTGCTCTACAGTTTACCATAAATTGTTTAGCTGAGTGATTGAATCTCTACTATGTGTAATCGCTGATCATCCTCATGACAGCGAGAGATTCAGATCACTCATGTATCAAATAAAGGAAGCAGTCGCTGTCCCTGAATAAAAGACAGTTGCTAGAGAAGATAAGAAGAATTACTCTACAAGAGCACGTTAGCTCGCAGTGAGTGAAGAAGAGTATCTCTCCTCCAGTAACTGATTGAAGAATAAATTAACTTGTTCTTTGTACTCGCTGGTTGATAGTCCCTGATCAAAGAACGTCAGCAACATCCAAGACTTATTCAAGTATAGGATTGCATGACATCAAGCTTTACTGTGATTTGAGGAATCTCAAGTCACAACTTTCACAAGATCAGAAAGTGGGACTACAGAAACTACTCTAACCGTTTTTCTATTTGTCCAGAGCCAATTAAGCAGCGACACATGTAATTCCATATTCCAGATTTATAGGAGATATTTACGGATGATCCATCCTATATATAGAATGACATATTATACTTAGAAGTTTGTCGTTTCCGTATTAATCATCTGCACTATCAGTGATTAAGTGTCTAAGTACGATCACGAGTCAGCGAGTAATCATTTGATCGATTAGTTGGATCAGTGACTCTCAGCAAGCTGTAATGGTTAGCATATACTGATTAGATCTTAGCTTAGACTAGATCTATTCCGCAATCAGTGCTTGAGTTGTAATTGTTGATTCAATAATATACATTCTTCAACTACTATATCATCTTTACTTTATTGCATTGATTACTTATCTTAATACTCTGTTTATTGCTTTTAAATATAAACTGTTAAACAAACTTTGAAAAGCTGAATTTAAACGAGTATTTGTATTCATCCCCCTCTACAAAATAAAGTTATACGTTTGGAACTAAGATTACTTAATCTATAAGTAAATTTGAGACTAACACTATGCACTTGCTGACTCGATAGCCTTTCGATTAACCTATTTTTGCATGTAGAATTAACTAATTAATCAAAATTTTGTAATCCGTAGTTTAAACATTCAAGTTAAACATAATATATAGTAACTAGTAAATTATCAGTGCGATGCGGCGGTCAGATCAAATACTTTTATTTCAAAAACCTTGAATTTACAGTGGATCAGTAGAGGTGGTAGTTGTAGCTGGTGTTTCAGCATAATCAATCGTCATCTTCAGTCAAGAACCACCGTCAATCACCGTTATTTTGCCACTCCAACAAACGTAGAATAATGCACTACTCGTATAGTTTCATAAACGTACAACTATCTTCCTTTGACAAACGCAACATTCGACGCAAAATGGGTCGAGGCAGAGGCAGTCCTGTTATTAACACACTTATGAAGTAGAGCATGTGCACCGCCTCTAACGTGTAGAGCGTAAAATGGGTTTAGTTGGTAATGTTGGAATCAAATTTAAATGACAATCAAATATTTGCATTTGGGATCTTACCATATTCTTCAAATACCTAATTATTAATTAGAGGATGCACAACGCATAACGTTCATAGTCGGCAAAAGATCAAATTGTCAAAAATTCAGACTATGCATGTGATGCATGTGTATATATGTGCAATGTACATATATTAAGTGGGGTATTAGTTTGTAGGATTGCTTAAAAATAAAAATAAAAAAATAATTAAAAACCTTACTAATAAAATGCAATAATTTACGATTTAATACATACGGAATTGACACTCTCTAAATTGTGGTTACCCAACGGACTCCTATATGACTATGGCACCATAGTTGGACGAAAAATTAAGCAACATAAAAAATTCTTTTCTAAAAAAAAAAAAAAAAAAAAATTAAAACCATGCACTTCATAACACATACATTCGTGTCCACTGCCTCAAACATTGACCAAGGTGAGGAGAAAAAAAATTACATTTTTTTCTACGACCTAGTAAGTATTCAAAACACAAATCATCTCCATGATATGCTTTCCATATTTTTTCCCCATAATTTAATACATTTGACCTTTTATTAGCGAATTGGAGTACATTTTAGATTTTAATTTTCATAGTGACAACCCATTTTACAATACGTTTCATTTTTTTATTGAAATAAAGGGTAAAATTGGGAATAATGTAAGGGGCATTTTGGGGTTTTTTTCATCTTCCCGTGATTAAGTTTTAAAGAAAAAAAGAAAAATAGTTTACAAGTGTTTTAGATTTAAAGAATGGCTACATTAGCTTATACATTATTTAGTTTAGTTTGTACATTCTTTTGACCAATTTCAATCAAACAAATCATTCGAAACAAAGTTTTCTTATACAACTATGCTTATCAAAAGGTCATCTTGACATCTGAAGTGCATATCCAATTGGAATTGATATACAGATGCCGAATTATGAATGATCACAACTTGAAGTGTCAAGAATGTAAATTTTGATATTTTTCATAACTTTACACATCCACTGACTTTTGGTTGTCACCAATATACAAGTATACATTGGTGACCTTTTGTATGATTACCCCTATAAGTATAAGTATTATTATTTATTTATTATATTATATTATAATGTACAAATACAAACAAAAGTATATATCAATAATTGTGTGATGCCAATCGTATATATGTAAAAAGAGTGCATGTATAATTGCTTTTGAAGTTTGTATCATGACAAACTTGAAAATTAAAATAAAATATAATGATCGGAGAGATAATGATTGAATGACACATGTCGTAACCCTACAATCGATACTAGAAACATAATTAGAATAAAAATGTAATATAATCATTATTTTCATATAAAACCATGATACGCTTAAGCAAAAGCTAACATTTAGACATCCTCCGGGCACATTGATTGGTAGATCACTAGATGAGAGTGAGTAGACGAGAGCGAATGCTATTTATGTGCCTTGCTACTCTCATACTGTCAGGTCAAAAACTTTTTTAGTAACAGTATTAATATTTATGTATAGTAACAATAAATTCTAGGACTAATGATGTATATTTTGAAAACTTAAAAGATAAAACTTGAAATTTCTACCGTTTATTTTTATTTATAATACAAAAGGCTATCTACCGTTCGTTCGCAGTACAAACGCTTTCCTATTTTATGTTTTTTTTAAATAATCTAATTTTTTGGTAAATTAAACCTAAATGTCTACTATTACATTTGCCTTTTCGATAAACTAAAAATAATTGTAATACATATTTAACTTTCGATATATAAAAAGAAATAAAATAAAGAAGGTAAAGCAATATATTTCCAAGGGTTCGCAATGCAAATAGCATAAAACCAAGGGACTTGTAATGTACCATCCTACCAAGACATGAATACATGATGCACCATGATACCTCATGGAGCCCCAACTAGATTCAACCCCAACACGAATTGCTGACGTGTACGGTCAAGATCCCATCTCACTTGTATTTCCCAGCTTAGATCTGATACGGTACACCTCTACCCCACCATAACCCACCCCGCTTATAATTTCCATTCTTCGCCCCTTTCGTTACTCTCTCATCTAATTTTTCTCGATTCACTCCTTTCGCCCGCCGTTTGATCTCAAAATTCTTTTTTGTAATTCTAATTTCAATTTTTCAAAAATTATTAATTCAAAATCAATTCAAATCAAATTTGATTTCCGCATTCAAATCAAATCTTATTATTATTTCGTCATTTAATTTAATTTTATTATTATCACATTTAGGGTTACGATAAATAACTCCAAACCCTAGCTTTCAAATTTGAACGATATCCGATTCGATATTATGATATCTATATCATAATATTTATATCTATATATAAGATTGTAATTAATATCAATCAATGGGTAAAGATTTATTGATAGTTGATGTAGAAGAAGGTGAAATATCGGATTCTGCTTCTGTGGAAGAAATTAGTGCTTCCGATTTTGCTCCGAAATCACCGGCGATTAAACCGGAAATTAAATCGGAAACTGTTGATTTTAATAAGAATGCAATCGTTGACCAGTCAAAGCAACAACCACAACAACAAGTGTGGACGATGGAAGATCTGGTAAAGTATCAAAAAAAGTATCAGATGTCTAGGAATTATGCGCCAGGGTTGTATAATTTTGCTTGGGCACAAGCTGTTCAGAATAAACCTCTTGATTCTTATTTAACAACCATGAATAATAATAACAATAATAATAATAATAATACTAATAATGATTCGAAACAGTTGAGTGATGTAAATAATGTTGTAATGGATGTAACTGGTGATGATAGTGAGAAAGAAGAAGGGGAATTGGAAGAAGGTGAGATTGATTTGGATGTTGATATGAATACGGATACTTATAATACTGTTAAACAAGGAGATGATGATGATGATAATGTTTTGAAGTCGATTAATGTGATTCGTATTGGTTTCGAGGGAATAACTTTGAATGATGCAAAGAAGTAAGCAAATTAAATAATTAATTTGATTATTGAAGTATTTGAATGTTTGGTTTAAGTTTGATTGGTTGATTAATTTTTATGATTTGTTTGTAGATCATTTAGTGGTGTTTGTTCTAGACTTGAGGATTTGATGGATAGCTTGTCGACATTGCTTTCTGAGAATTCCGTTGATAGTAAAGATGATTTGGTTCAGTTGGCATTTTCTGCGATTCAGACTGTTAACTCAGTAAGATGGCTTTTAAGAATTGTTGTATTAGTTAGATTGATAATCCTTTAAAAACTGTATTTTGTTTTGAGTTATACTATGTAGTGTTGAGTAGAGTCTAAGAAGTGTTTGATTGCAGGTGTTTTGTTCCATGAGCCGAAATCAAAAGGAACAAAGTAGGCACGTTATGTCAAGGTCTTTATCCCTACTTTAATCCGTTTTCGTTCAAGATTTCAATGTTTTGCTCCTTATTGGTGCGTGACATGGTTATTATACCCTTTATGTTGATTCTTTTTTACAGGATGCTGACTAATGTGAAAAACTATACCCCTGTTATTCTTTCCCCTGAACAATTGAAAGAGGTTTGATTTAAAGTGGATGATCTGTCATTGAGTGTTTTGATTATGTTGTAGTGATAGAATATTGAGACCTTTTTATTTTTAACAGGTAGAGACAATGTTGCAGTCATGTAGCTCAATTTCTGTTTCTTCAAGTACTAAAGACAACATTAAGGATGGCAATATAATGGTCACACAGGAAGTGTCTTCTGTAAGTGAAGAATCAGTTGTAGATGCCATGCCTGTTGAAACTGTAGATCAAAAACCGAAACAGTCTGAATCTTTGAGTATACAAACATCTACATCCAAGAACAGGGTGTTACCCCCTCTTCTCGACCTTCATAAGGATCATGATGTTGATAGTCTTCCTTCACCAACACGTGAAAATACAAATTCTTTACCTCTAGGCAAAGGACTATTTGCAGGAGATGTAGCAACAAGACCTGAGTGGCCTACCCCACGTGCAGTAATACATCGTTATGAAACGGATGCTCTGAAAGCTGTTTCCAGTTATCAACAAAAATTTGGACGTAGTTCGTTTATGGCGAATGATCTTCCAAGTCCAACCCCGTCTGAAGAAAGTGGTGATGCAGGGGGTGATTGTGGCGGAGAGGTTTCTAGTTTTTCCGCTGTTCAGAATTCGAACAGTGTAACTCAAGCTACTATAGAACAAAGAGATAATGTTAGCAGTCCTTTCGTGGAAAGACCGACTGTGCAATTATTTACAAATGCTAGGAGTTCTGCTCCTGTGTATTCCACATCGAGTTCTGTGACGAGGGTTCCAAATAAAACAAGGGACCCTAGACTCAAAGTAGCCAATACTGAAAGCTCGGTGGTTTCCAATCAAGGTTCCTTATCATTGCCCAGTAAACAACCTAGAATTGAACCACTTAATGGATTACATGATTCAAGGAAGCAGAAGAGTTTTGATGAGCCTGTTTTGGTTGATGGTCCTGCACCAAAAAGGCTAAAAGGCGACGTTGCAGATTCTGCTAATCCTAGAAATATTGTGGCTGTCTCACAAAGTAGTGGTTGGTTAGAGGATAGGGTTTCTGCTGGGATGCGGGTTTCAAATAGAACAGATAGTGTAATAAACGAAGCCAGAGGCTTAGTAAGTGCTGCGACAACTTCCGCTTTTCCTAATACCAGTAGTGGGAGTGTGCACATACCTGTTACTGGGGCCAATCCCACTTCAGCTTCCTTGCAATCGATTCTGAAGGATATTGCAGTGAATCCTGCTCAGTGGATGAATTTAATTAGTATGGAACAACAGAAGTCGGTTGATCCCCCAAAAATTGTGTCGCAATCTCCAAGCCAGAATTTTTTGCTGCGCTCCATGCCAATTACTACAGTTGCCTCTCAACCGTTGGTGATTGGTCAGATATCAACAGCTGAGATGCAAATACCTCAGACGGTTTCAGTGGTCAGCATTCTATCATGATCTGTGTTCTTTTTTAACAAAATGCTTCAGTTTCCGTGCTCTAGGAAATGTCAGTTACTCTTGCTTTGGTCTTTTTGCTATTTCTATGGCTTGGGCAGCATACCTTGTGTTCTAAATATATACAAACCATCTATGCGTCGCGTCTGAAAACCTTTTGTTGCCTACGTGATATATAACTATGTGGCTCATTCTGTTATTGCCCACTTGAGCTTATTATTCCAGTGTGTGGGTACTGTTATTTTGCTTGTTTGGCCTTTTGGTTTATCAGTTTATTTAGTTGCCAGCTTTTTGTGTGGGTGAAAAGGCATTCCTTGTATTAAGCTGTTACAATGCAATTATATGTGCATGTCAAATTTAGATTTTAGATGGCTAACTTTTGATGTTTTGCAGGATGACTCGGGAATAGTACGAATGAAACCCCGTGATCCTCGTCGTCTTCTGCACGGTAGATCATCACAAAAACAAGAGTTAAAAAAACCAGAATTGATTACCAATTCATCAACTCTTGACGGTACTAAGGGCAACTCAAAGCGAGATCCAAGACTATCATCCCAACCTATCTCGGCACCAGATATCACTCAGCAATTTACCAAGAATTTGAAAAACATTGCTGATATTGTGTCGACAACTGCTAGTGCGTCTGTTCAGACACCTTCATCACAGTCGGCACAAGTGAATTTGAAAGGGCCACCTTCACAGACAGGTCGCCTACAGAATGGGAGTGGGCCAACAGCTGAAGAAGTTGCTCCAGGTCCGGACCCCTCTCAGTCACAGAACAATTGGGGAGAGGTTGAGCAATATTTTGGAAGGTTTGATGACAAACAGAGGGCTGCTATCCAAAGGGAGAGGTCTAAAAGAATGGAAGAACAGAAAAAGATGTTTGCTGAGCGCAAGCTATGCCTTGTGTTGGATCTTGATCATACCCTTCTTAATTCAGCCAAGGTAGTAGAGTAATTCTTTCTTATTTGGTATATATATAAGTTAATTAATTAGAGGACCCTTCAAGTCCAAATCTAATTGCTATGTCAATGCTCCCAGTTTTCTGAAATCGAACCATTGCATGAGGAGATGTTAAAAAAGAAAGAAGAACAAGACCGTGACAAGCCACATAGGCATCTTTTTAAATTTCCTCATATGTGTATGTGGACCAAACTGCGGCCTGGGATATGGAAATTCTTAGAAAAGGTAAAAATTCGATTTTTATAAATATTTAGAACTCAAATTATAAACTGCTGCAGTAGTCAGTTTTTGACTTCATTGTTCTCCCAAACTTCAGGCTAGTAAACTGTATGAGCTTCATCTTTACACAATGGGAAACAAATTATATGCTACTGAGATGGCCAAAGTGCTTGATCCAAAAGGAGTTCTATTTAATGGCCGAGTTATCTCAAGGGGCGACGACGGTGATAGTGTTGATGGCGATCCCAAGAGCAAGGATTTGGAAGGGGTTCTGGGTATGGAGTCAGCTGTTGTAATTATAGACGACTCTATCAGAGTCTGGCCTCATAATAAACTTAACTTGATTGTTGTAGAAAGGTACACTTTGACTTGATTCAAGATGTATTTGCCAGTTTTTAGTGTAGTTTGTTGTCTTTATGTTCTTTAACCATGTTTTTTTGCAGATACATATATTTTCCATGTAGTAGACGGCAGTTTGGTCTTCCAGGGCCTTCACTCCTTGAGATTGATCATGATGAAAGGCCAGAGGATGGGACTTTATCATCTTCTTTGGCGGTAAACACCCTACACCTCTGATGTGATACCTACTTGCTGTGAAAATATCCTGATATATGCGTTTTGATACATAGTTGTTGGTTGACTCGCAGGTTATTGAGAAAATACATCAAAACTTTTTCATGGAAAAATCTTTGGATGATGCTGATGTTAGAAATATACTAGCATCCGAGCAGAGGAAGATTTTAGGTGGGTGCCGAATTGTATTCAGCAGGGTGATTCCTGTGGGTGAGGCCAGTCCTCATTTACATCCATTATGGCAGACTGCTGAACAATTTGGTGCTGTTTGCACCAATCAAATAGATGAACAGGTCACCCACGTGGTTGCCAATTCTCTTGGCACTGATAAGGTATTTTGACATAATTTCTTGTAAAGTATAGCATCCTACCAAGTTTGTACTGGAAGCTTAATTTCTATGCTTTTGTGCTAGGTTAATTGGGCCCTTGCTACAGGAAGACCTGTGGTGCATCCTGGATGGTATAAAAATATATTTGTTTCTTTTTTTCTCCTGATACGAAGCTTGTTACAGTTGCTGTGTCCTTCAAAACGAGTTAACATGTGTTCTTCAAAACAGGGTGGAAGCATCAGCCTTACTTTACCGAAGAGCTAATGAGCATGACTTTGCTGTCAAACCATGAAAATTCCGGTTTCTGCCTTTGGGAAATGATACCATGCCCTTAAAAGTAAAAAACGAACGAAGGTGAAACGCCAAGAAACCCACCCCCATGTTAGCCCAATGGTAAAGGGTTACAGTTACACCTCTCAACTCGCACTGCTGACAAAATTCCATCGCACCCATCACAACTTAACCCTTTCAAGTAAAACAGGTGCCCCAGATATGCCTTTTTTAGAGAAGGTGGAATGACCGAAAACTGGAAGGGAGTGGTGATGGTGGCAAACTGGACGAGCCCAACTGAAAGTGGGACAGATTTTAAACTAGTAAAATTGAATGCACAAATAAAAGTTGCATGCTCAATGATTAAATGTCAAATCAAAGGACTACTATTTTTGGAAATGGTTTTCGGGTAAATTTTTAAGATAAATTAAACTCCAATAAACCATTGACCAAAGTCATGTCTTCAAGTTGATTCTGTGTTGAAGAAAGGTGGATTTTTTTTCATAATTCCCAACTATTTACATCTGATCAAGTACAAAGTCTCCACTGCTCAAATGTTACTACTATCAAAACTGAAACAATCGGTGAGGTAACTTAACTCTAGTGTGCGCAGACGGGTTGATTGTTGAATGGAGAGTGTGAAGGATGTCGTTAGTCAGCAAAATTGACATCCGATCGGTTCTAATTATCTGCGTAGCCCTTAAATGTGATTTTGATTCGAGATTTAAGACATTTGGGTGGGACCATAAATAATATGCACAAAGGCTATGAAAGATTCTATAATTTTGAAATATCCCCTGATGTCACAGTTATTATACCCAAATAAGGATGACCTTGAGGGAGCAGAGAACTAGTAAAGTAGGTTCTTACCTAATTCTCGCATCCTGCTCTTTGTAGAAACTCAAGTCTTCTGGAATGATGTTATCTTCTTTAATATCCAACTCTTTTAGAACTTTGTCAATCTGATAAAGTACAGTTTAAAACCATGGGAAGAGACTTGACATCTTGATAAGCGACCAAACATTTAAATTTTAGGTTAATGCAAACGTTATCTATCAGATGTCCTGTTTGGGGCGAACCAGCTTTCAAAGCGTCCAGGCTTGTTGACTGCAATTGCGAGGTCTAACTCTGGAGCAACTCTGCATCAAGAAGTGACGCTCTCATGTTGCTTTTGAGGTTGGTCAACAAGTGTATAATGTCACTTGAAACAATAGAATGAATACCTAAACTAGGACGTAAACATCAAGTACCCATATAAAAGTACTGAAAGTGATAACAAGAGAAAAATACATGCTTGATAAAATATGTCGAAACTACAGCACAAGTTGATAACTCCGACTATCGTTGACCATGTGATCTGAGCACTTCTCAAATTGTTGTCATATAGCTCCTCGATTGGAACCCTCTAAACTTTGTTTCAACAGCAAGTTAGCTATCATCACTGCATACAAGAAGGTGAAGTGATAGTTGACATGACTAACTTGTGAATTTAGGTATTATATTGTGCTAACAAAATCACAACCAATGTCACCTAACAAGCTAATATAGAAGGAATGAGAACATGAAAGGGTCTAGATTAACAGAAACCACAATCAAGATGTTCTAAGCTAGCATAATAATGTCTACATATAGACCTGTCATGTAAATTTAGCATTGTTATAAAGAGAAACAGTTAACCAATACAACTATCAGTAAAATTCTGTAAAACCCAAAGGGATCTTTTATGTTTCTCGGATTTGAGAGTATGTCGTTTCGGTCGCAAGAACAAACGAACACATTCTTCATGGAGATATAAAGTGCAAAAAGAGCTAGTGTTGTTGTCAAGAAGAAGCAAGTTGAGCTGATTTTGTTGGTAGAAGTAAGGAATTAACAGAGGAGAGGAGACAGTGAAGTTAACTTTAGAGAGATGCTACAGGCGTTATTTTTCCAACTGGGAAGAGGATGGATACTAAATAATAAAGTCTTATTATGGTCTTATAATTAAAAAATGTTATTACACTCAACTTTACACTCATTATTTATCGTATGCTCTCAACTTTGGTACTCTCTATTGTATAAGTTGAACCTTCAAAAAACTCTATTGTATGCTCCAACTTTTATACTATTTACTGTATGAGGTGAACTTTCTAAAAACTCTAAGTAGTATGATATTAATTAGACATTCTAAAAACTCTATTAGAAAACTTCATATCATACAATAGATGGTATGAAAGTTATGAGTATACAATAGAATTTTTAGAAGGTTCACACCTCATACAATAGAATGTACAAAAACTAGGCACATATAATAGTAATGAGTGTAAAATTAAGCGCATAACTAAAAAATAACCATTTATTTTATTTATAAAAACCCTTTTCAAAGACTCTATCCATCAGAGTAAATACGTTTTTGTTTAAATAAAGTTAATTGTTGAACGAATCATTTGTCATAAAAACACTAATTCAAAAGGTTTGTCAATTGTGGATGCATTTAGTTGCACATATCTTGGCTATACTTTTCCCTACTGAACAACTAAAAAATGGTATAAATGTCAAAAAAATATAAAATTATATATAAAAATACGTGAAAATATATATGTTCAAGACTGAACAACTAAATGTGAACAAATGTGAACAAATCAGTTAAAGTTAATTAAAATAAGTTTTAACTCATAATTTTTTATTTTAATATTTTATTGATTCTTATTAATATTTTATTTTGACATTATCACATTTGAACAGTCACGTATTATTATGGTTCTCACAAGTTCTCAATTTTTTAGTGGTTCTCATTTAAGCCCTCCAATATATATATATATATATATATATATATATATATATATATATATATATATATACACACACACACACACACACACTGACATGATTCAGAGAGATGTGGTTTTTTTGGAGGGAAAGGTTGATATTTATCACGAATAATCTTACATTTATCAATCAAAATGTCAACAAAAAATTATGTTTACCATTTAATATTAATCAAAATCAATTCTATAAAGAGTATATTCACTGATGAATTTCCCTTTTAAGTCATATCAATTGACGAATATTTATTCAATAGATCGCTAATATTTATCGTCATGAATGTTAGTTAACATTCATTACGATGAACGTTAAATCATAACATTATTTAATTAATATTTCTAATTTTAACTTTCATTATTATGAATGTTAACTAACACTCACCGTGATTAATGTTAACGAGTTTGAATCTAATATTCATAAATTAATGTTAATTACAAAAAGATTTCATCAAGGAAGCTTAACTTTCGTATAATAGATTATAATTAATATTTTATTAAATTTTATATTTTGAGATTTGTATTGGCAAAGGTAAGATATTTCGTGATTATCTTTAAAAAAAGCTATGAATAATTTTTTGTAAAATAATGTATTTTGGATATTTAAAAAGTGATTTTGAAATATTTCTTACGTTTCTACAAAAACTAGTCTTCTTATTTGAACCCATAACTAGAGGTGAGTTCAAATAGGAAGACTAATTTTCGTGAGAACGTAGGAAACACTTCAAAATCACTTTTTAAATATCCAAAATATGTTATTTTATAAAATATTATTCGTAGCTTCTTACTCAAATAACTTTTAGAAGCTATTTTTTCAATAATTTTTTTTTTACCTTTTTCATTTTTTAATTAATTTTTTTATTTAAAATAATCACATATTATATAACTTGATAATCATATGAATAATATGTGATTATCAAATCATATTTTGTGATTATATCGAACACATGATAATCACATTATATTACAGAATAATCACATGTGATTATCATGTTTTATTTTGTAACGCCCGTAAAAAAAAGTTCGAAATAAAAAGTTAATATTTTTTATTTATATTTATATCATAGCTTCATAAAATTATTTTAATATTAGTTACTGAATTTTTTTTGAAGAAAAATGTGTTTCGGATATTTAAAAAGTGATTTTAAAGTATTTTCGAACGTTATCACGAAAATGCCTTTTTATTTGAACTCACGACTTATATATATATATTATTATAGATGTCTTTTATAAAAAATTGTGCGGAAAGCTCTATGAAATGATATTTTAACTTTTTCTGTAAGAATGTAAAATATGTTTTAGTAAAAGGTTTGTCAAAATTGAATTACTACTTAATCACTTTTTAAAAAATATGTGTACATAACTTCTCAATAAATAAATTTTATATAAAGATTTTTGCATTAGCGTACATGGTTTTCTTTCTTACAGAATTAATAATCAATAATAAGATGGAATTTTATTAAAAAAAACCCATTAAAAGTCTTTTTAAGTTTTCTTTTCTTTTTTTATTTGGAGATGCTCTAATGATGATATAAGAATAGAAATTTCTAGCTAAGAGCTTAGTTCTATCACAAATAAAACTAATGTGTATACTCTAATCTTCTTTTTAGTTATATATCATTTAGCATTGAAGTATTACATATTATTTTATTATCTATTAAAAAATATATAAATTTTAGTGACATATGATGATCCGTAATACAAAGATGAAAATGGAAATTTAGTGTATGTAATACTCTAGTCTTTTTAGTTATATAGTCATTTAGCATTTAACTCTTACATATTATTATTTATTTAAAAATATATAAATATTAATTTTAGTGAGATATATGAACTAACCTCACGTAAAACAAAAATGAAAATTGAAATCTATCTTTTGTGTTGTATCTTATTACATGAATTAAATTTAATTAATACTCTTTGTTATATCTGAATAGATCATAATGATATTTAAATATTCATTATTTAATTTTATGTTTTTTCAATCGTATAGAACTCAAACACATTAATAAGAGTTACAAAAGTTTGATACCACAACCTAATTAACTATGATTGCTAGAATATCTTTTATTTGACATTATCTAGCTAATTGCTAAATTAATGTACAATAAATAAATGGTCCAGTTCAGATGGGCAGTATCCAGTTAGTTAAAATTTTAATACAGTTAAAATTGTAAGAATATGATGCAGTGTTATTATGATACAGTGTACGTTTATGATACAGTAATCTGAGTCGTATATCAAATAAATCAAGGACTGTGACTGTCTGTCCCTCGTTCTTTCTCTAAGTCATATGCACCTCTGATTCCAAACCATAAATAAAAGATCAAAATCTCGCTACTAATAAAACTTAAAAGTATTACTCCCTCCGTCCCATTCCAAGTGTCCTGTTTTGACTTTATAAAGTCTTTCTTTTTCAACTGTGACTTTAAATAATTTTTTTTGTGTTAAATAACATTTGATGCAAAATATATGAATGAATTGGGTTTTAAATGTATTTTCATAGGTATAATTTTCATCGGGTAATATATAACACAAACAAAAATATTTAAGGTCAAAGTTAAAAAGGAAAGACTTTATAAAGTCAAAACAGGACATTTGAAATGGGACGGAGGTAGTACTAAAAGTGTTAGATATTTATGTTTTTGTATATATACTTTATAATAAATAAATTAAATATAAAAAATAATATTAAAAGATAATAAGTATTTATATTTAAGGAAGGTGTTAGGAAAGTCGTATTTGAGGACCTAGCTAAGCTAGCTAGGTATCAATAAATCACTACTCAGATAGAAATATAGCAACACCCTCAAGGCTATATTATATCTATATATTCAAACGAACCCTCAACCACTGTATGTACGTGTATCTATATATTTATTTCTGTAACAATATATATATATATATATATATACACACATCATATCTCGTTAAGTTAGAGATCCAGCTAAGTAGCTAACTAGCTAGCAGTCTCACCGGCTCTACGCATAGTATATATATGTAGATCCAAGTACATATATATACAAAAACTTCAGTTAACTTCCGCTACAAGTTAATCAATCGATCATTCAAACTGATCACCGGAGAACACATATATATGGCTCATAGTCAGAGTATAATCAATAAGCAGGAGACAGAAGAAGAAGATCTTCAAAGTCAAAGTAATAGAGACGACTGGTCAAACTCTGATTATAATCTTCATTCTCATCCTCATCAGATCGTCGGAATAACTTCAAATGATATCTACGGCGGTTTTATTCCTCAGTCGATGATGGCAATACCTCAATCTCAAAATCAACAACTACCGGATCATCGTCAACAAGGTACACATCCACTTAATTAATTAGCTATACCTAGCTAGCTCTCCCTATGTATATCTCTATACTCATTCATAGTCATCTTTACTTCTTATAAGCAACAAGGTGTGTATTGTTACACGTTAGACCGCACACAATTTTGTCGAGTCCAAAATCGTGTGCTATCTAACATGTAACTGGACACATCTTGCATATCCACTAGTTAGTTGATCGAGTTAGTTGTTTACTAAATTCTTAATTATACACAAATAGATATACATCGAATTGAGTTGAATTGATGTTAATTTCAAGAGCTTACCAAACCCTAATTCAAGTTTCTTATTTTTGGGGGGTAAAATTTTGTACATATCTGTACGTACAACTAGGTTATCATGTATGTGAATGTGAATGCATAATATAACATATACAGGACTTATCCATTTGCATATAATCATATACATATGTATATATATATATATATATATATATATATATATATATATATATATATATATGTATATATATAGTAAGCCAGGTTCAATGCATCGGCTACCTAACTTGTGTTTTATTTTCTTCCGTGTAGAACTTCCCTAGCTCACAATCACATGCTCCCATGTTTATCACAAGATGTACACTTAATTGCATGCGTCACACAAATATTGGTTACAATCACTTTCACTTAGATTTATCATTTTTGGTATAAACTAACAATACCATTAGTGTAAACCAAAACATGTATTAATGTATAGTTTGTTTAAATCTGACTTAGCTTGTTTGTTTTCCATCATGAGAAATGCAAGCATTATGGTTCTATTATATTCCATCCGTCTCAAAATAATTATCTACGGACAAAAAATATACAGTTTAATAAAAACATAATCGTTATTATTTTTTCTCTCTTACTTTTTGCAGAATGATAGTTTTACTCTTAACTAGTTAATTACTTTTTTTTTTAAAGTTTATAATAATATTTTCAAGTAAGGATATTATAGTAATCTCGATCAAACTTTATTATCTATTTTTAATAGTGGACATTCAATTTGGAACTACCCGAAAAGGAAACATGGACTATGATATTGAGACGGATGGAATAAATTTAACAAATACTAAATTTGGTGTAGGGTTTGGCTTCTTGGAGTATTGAGAATTTAATGTGAAAATAAGCTTTAAGGTTATGTGAATTGTGATTATAAGTTAATTTTACTGTACTCATGACGAGCCTTAAGCGATAATCTAATTGGTTTAAGAGATAATGATATTTGGACTATATATGATCCAAGTGTGCTCATAATTAAGTGAACTTGATTTACTTACATTTCACGTGATACGTGACTAATCTCAATGGTTCGACGGTTCGATATGTGATTGGTAGTGATGGCACGTTTTGTGACCATTAACCATCTGATTGGAATAAGTTATTATCAGGCGTTGCTAGTTAAAATAAAGACTCTGCAAATGATGCCAAACTTGTAGATTTTATGTATATCTATACCACTATGTTTGTAGCTATCTAGAGAAACATGCGGTGTTGGTTCCACATGGGCTTCTAGAATGGAAACGTTGAACAAAAATGAAATGAAAAATCAATCAATATATACATCTCACCTACCTAATATTCTTAAATTTATTTAAAACCATCATTTCCTTATTTAGTAATTTTCGGTCGATCGACAACCTTAATATATATTTTCCCTTTTGCCTTTTTTGTTTATTTTTGACTTGGTATATATAATCCAAGATTCAAAATTGAATGCAAGCATACCATGCCATGTACATCTCGTAGACCTTATTAAAGTTTTAAAATTATTTAATTACTTCACTCGTCTTACTTTTGTTGTCCTGATGCTATTTTTTTGTTGTCCTGATGCTATTTTTTTAGATTTAAGATAGATCGAATAAATGACAGTATTGTCCTTATATTCAATGAATGTAAGTTTCACTAGAAACTGCTAAGAAATAACTGACCGAGAATAATAAATGAGTATAAAATGCATGTAGAGTTTAATTATTTTTATTTGTTATTTTTTTTGTAAATAGACAATCCTTTTTTGGAACAAACAAAAATAATAATATAGACAATTTAATAAAATTGAGACGAATTTAGTAGTATCTTCACAAATATCATTTTATGATTACTTTTTAAAGACCAAAGTCGTTATAATCACAAACTTTGAAATTTTCACTTTATATAGAGTACTTAATTATAAGTTTACTAGAAGTTCCTAGAGAACGCGCATGCAAGCTTGATTGGCTATGAATATTAATCAATTTACATATGTGCATGCTTATAAAGTGATCAATCGAAAATTAATATTAATCAATTTAGCTACTTACTTCACCAACTTATAGTAATTTTCATATGCATGGTTGTATAGAATCGCCGATCAAAAGACATTACCGAGGAGTAAGACAAAGACCATGGGGAAAATGGGCTGCCGAGATACGAGATCCCAACAAAGGTGCTCGTGTTTGGTTAGGTACATTTGAAACAGCCGAGGGTGCAGCCCTTGCTTATGATCAAGCCGCACTTCGGTTCAAAGGGTCCAAAGCCAAACTCAACTTCCCTGAACGTGTTCAAGGACGCTCTTATGTAACCACAACCACCACCACCAGTCCACAACCACCAAATGCCACCTCGTCACCACAGCCTCCAAATCCAACATCACAGCAAGCCATAGCCACAAGTTATCCAGACTTTATTCAGTATGCTCAACTTTTGTCAAGTAATGAATCCCAATTGAATTACTTAAGTTCGGCTTTATATCCTCATAACAGTAATGCAAATTATGCTAGTGCTTATCAACAACAGTATTCTGATTATGCTTCACATGACCAATCTTCTTCATCAATGGCTGGCTCATCAACAATTTCATATCAGCAAGATTACACCAGTGATCCGAGTAATTTGTCTTCAGATTCAGCTGGGATGTCGGCTCAACGTGTTAATTGGGAGCAGTGGAAGGATGCTTATGATCCCAATAGGAGGTGAATTATGGCTGTCATATGAAAGGTTATATATGAATTTATCATTAAGATATATGTTCTTGGGCTAAGTACTTAACGAAATCTGAGATCTAGGCTTGCAGTTAGTTATAAGCAAGAAATGAATTAAGCTCCATCATGGCCATGCAGATATGAGTGATTTTTTATTGTTCATTGGTTTCTTTATTGTACCCATCGTTAGGGATTGGTAGTATTAATTGACTATTTGTAATTTTGGTCATTAATTACTTATATTAATTTGTTAAATGCATGCGTATATATAGTTCAGAATTCAGTACTAGCACGTACAGAATATTGTCAACTCTTGGTTTGGGCAATTGATATATCCTTTGCGTCACACTTTACTATGATTTTTTACAATTCAATTTGGTAATGTAATTTTGTATGCAAAAGGCTGCATAATTTGGAGATCAGTAACAACATTTGCAACGAGTAACACCATATTATGAGCGTCGTGAACGTTACATTAGTATAATATGGTATATCCCATAACACCTGCAATGATAACATCATGTTGTAGAGGATAGATCCACTAAATTAATTTAATTTTCTTTTTTTTAACAAAAAACAAATACATTTAATTAATTAAGGTTATGAGGGGCAGACCGAATTTACTGCATTTTAGCAAAATTTGTCGTCTATATTCAATGCATCTTACCAACGGCTACATTTTAACATACCGCATTTTAGCATCACTGCATTTTCAACCTATAAATTTGACTGCATTTTAACACCACTGTATTTTGCACCTACAAATTTGTTCCTAAATGCAGTGTATTAGGTATGCGCCTCTGATCCTCCACCTTAAATAAAACATAATTTATAAAATTAAAAGTACTTAATTAAAAAAATACAATACTTAAAAAAACATTACAAGTAATAAATAATTTAAGATGCGAAAGTTTGGTGGAATCGTTCAAATGTGTTCTGTGAGATCCTCTCGTAGTTGATCGTACATATTTTTGTCACATATTTCTTTTCTTCTTGATTCACGATCTTTGCAACGAGTCCTACAATCCTGACGGACCCGATTAGATGGGTCGGCAATTATCTCTTCCTCTAGAGAAGTTATTGTGAATCTGTTACCCTCTTATATTGGGTTATGCAAAATCACACAAGTGTACAATTGTCTTCGCATCTTGTTGACGCTCAAACCTACCTTGAAGTACACCAAATGTCCGCTCGACATCCTTTCGTGCACTTTCTTGAAATCTCTTGAATGTGCCTCGTTTCTCGTCAGTAGGACGTGAAAAGGCCTTGACGAGTGTGGCTCAATACGGATAAATACCGTCGGCGAGGTAATGCCCCTTCAAGTAGTGATGGCAATTCACATCAAAATCGTGTGGGTGGACCAGTGTTAATTTTTATGGAATCGAACAACAGGGATTGTTTTAAAACGTTAATGTCATTGTTCGAACCCACCATGCCTATGCCATATCCACATATCGTATGAAGCAACGGCTTCAAGCAGGATGGTCGATGTTCGTGATCACCCCTAGTATATTGGCATTTCCATGCACTCGGTCAATTCTTCCATTTTCAATGCATACAGTCAATGCTCTCAACCATTCCTTTAAAACCATGTTTCTCTTCGTGTGCTTTATATAGCCGGGGAATATCTGTAGTTGTCATCTTTCTCAAATACTCCATCGTATATAGATCGAATACACACTTAAAAAGTTGTTTAGACAGTCGGATGACATCCATTCACCCATTTATAAGTATTCATCGAACATATCCGCCAACGTTTCGTATGCCAATTGGCGTATGGCGGACGTGCACTGTTGTAATGGAGTAAAATTAAGTCGACCAAGTGCGTCCGGACGTTGTTTAAAATAGGTAAAATGGTCGGGAATAAGTTCAAAAAAGTAATTGGAGATACCTTGTACGATTCAAAGAAATAAATCACGACGCATACGAAAATGTCTATTATATAAGTTTGGAGGATACTATGGCTCGTCGGCAAAGTATTCATCCACAAACATTCTTGTGCTCCTTCACGATTCCTTGCAATGTAGATTCGATTTCGTGGTTGTCTTGAACTTTTGCCGATTTCACGGTCTTTTTCTTTGGCGTATTATTGCATAATTTGCACAATAATTTCATCTTCCGAAAAAAGTATTAAAAAGAAAATTGATTGAATCCATTTGTGTGTATGTATATAGATGAACTGTATGATTTGTTGTGTTTTTTGAAGTTATAATAATGTGGTATTTATTGATAAGTTTTGGGGAAAAAAGTTAGTTTCTTTTTTCAAAATCAAACCGTTGGAAAAGATACAAATTTTTTTTTTCCTTAAACGGTCGGATTTTTGAATGAAAAACACATTTTTTTATTTTCTAATAATTAAATACGGAAAGAAAAATGGAAAAATAATAAAATAGTCGCTTAGGGCCCACAATAGGGCGTTGGTGTGTCTGTGTCCCCAACCACAACGTCTGTAATCACGATGTCCATTTCCGGCCTTGTAACATCTGAATGTTGAATGTTACCCAAAACGAACGCATTACAAGTGGTCTAATAGATCATTTATGTTATCAAATATGAACACATGCACGGTGCACGCGTCATCTAGTTAGACAAGATATGTATACATAACCATTTTGATATAGGGAAAATATGATACATTAACAAAAGGAAATCAATATCAACAATTTTTATTTTTTATATATATAATATTTGAATAGATTAGATAGATTGCAAAACTAAAACAGACAGCACAATTACCATTTGGAAGGTGCTCAGGCTTACCAATTATACTTCAAAATTCCAAACTATGTATGTTACATTTGTTAATAAAATAAAATGTTTCAAAAGTTGTTAGAAAAAATGTACAACTTCAAATTATATAACCATTGTGGATGTTGATATTGATAGGTAAACTATATAGTATGTATTTAAGTGGCAATTAGCTTTAAAATGTAACATCAATCTATCCATGCATGCGTGAGCGTGGGTGAAGCTGTAGTAGTCCCATGTGCTTTATTAAAGTAGTCAGTCAGTCAGTCAGCTAGCTAGGGTTTCACCACTTTCATCAACAACACATATTGTCACTTGTTATTGGACGAAAAACAGTGATCCAAATCATTATGCAAATAATAAATCGATCTAAAGTGGTCCGTTTTCAATCCAATCATTCAATGCACTTGAGGGTAAATCTTTATAGATAAATGGATACTAGCTTATTCAAATACTTGAAAATATATCTACTATTATCCAACTATTCGAGTGTATATTACACTTAAAAAATTTGTGATTTACTTTCGTTGTATGTGTTTTGATAACGTGATAACTTATTAGGACCTTATATAAATGATACGCAAATAAAAGTTTCATAAATTACATGCAATGTATCAAAATAACAAGTTCATTACACGTAATGTAAACCCGAGTTGCTGTATACACACTACGAATATTAGACCTTAGTTGATTACATTTTAAAATACTTATCTCTACTTATTTTCAGGGAGAAAGACTTCGCAACAACAAAAAAATGTCGAGTTTTCTGTTATGAGCGGACACTCTTGTGAGTGACCGCTAAGTCAATATGAACGTTGACTCTCACATAATGCTCTTAAAATGAAACGTGTACGTGGACCGATAACTATTGTCGGTTATCAACGTTTTTCAGGAAATGAGTGTATATTATTCATTTTAGGGTTTTAGTTATTTAAGTAGCATGTTCAATTTGAAAAGAAAATGTTCTTATTATGCTTGTTTGTTTGAGAAATGAAACTTGAATAAAAAGCCAAAATACGAAGGATGTGAAATTGTAACCAAAAATATATTAAAGAAAAGAAGACGTATTGGGATGACTTTCGGCAACTAGGATTCAAATATTGCGGCTATTTGTCCTTTGACAATTTTGCTTTTCTTTCACACTTGTTCTGATTATTGTCATCAAGTACTCACATTTCGCATGTTACTTCAACAGTACGTGTTTCAGTTTGTACTTTTGTATATCTGTCAAATTCTATCCGTTGATTTACGACTGAGTCACCTTTTTTAGATTTTATATTAAGAACACTTATTAAATAAGTTACTAAATGCGTAGTTATCAAAATTAAAACTAAATGTGTTCAACAAGTGCAAAGTTAGAAATTTCCTTCAATATTTTTACATTTAATACTTAATTAATTCAATCTAATATTACTTATTTTATATATACTAGTTTTTATACTCTTGCGATGCTCGGATAACATAAATATAATGATCGAAATACACCTTATTAGCTCTTGATGTCTACTTTAAACTTCGTCGAATAGTGCCCGTAGCTTACAATGTAAAAAAAACACCAAATAATGCCCGTAGCTTACAATGTAAAAAAACACCATTCTTTCGAAAATATGATATTATTATGTAAATTATATTATATTAATCGGGACCTTTAAAGCTTAAGTGATATTTTGGTCTAATTTTTTTGTTTGAATGGGAAAAATAGTAAATGAGTACAAAAACTAATATGATACTATTTTTGAAATGTTATATATATATATATATATATATATATATATATATATATATATATATATGTATATGTATATGTGTGTGTGTGTGTGTTGCTAATGTAAATAAACAAATAATATTAATTAAAAAAAAACTTAAAATCAACATGTTAATGGTTTTAATGGTTTCGACTTACACCTTTTTACCGCAAATATGAATAAGGATGATCCGTTAACCTTATTAATTATGTAGGGAATAACATCAATATGTTAAATTTCTTTATTTCAATTCATGAATCAATTCAATATAATGTAAATTAGTTTTAATCAAATCAAAATTGATTATTATATATAACATACAAAAAAATATCACAATTATTTACAGCTGTAAACCACCAGCTTTCGAATTTTAATGTTTCTGAAAATTTTAGGGTGTGTTTAGTTGTTGAAAATTTTCAACAACATTTCTTCTCTAATTTTCTAAAAAATGAAAAGAGTTTTCATCCTCTAGAAAAGTGTAAAAAGTTTGAAAAATATTTTCAAATGTTATTGCATTTTTCTATTTTGGAAAACTAGTTAATCTTAAATGGATTTGGAAAATTTTAGAAAAGTTAAAGAAGTATTATAAAGGAAAAAAGTGAAGAAGTGGAAATCCTTGTTTTCCATTCCATAGTTATAACATGGCGAATAGTTTTTTCATTTCTTTGGAAAACTTTTCTGGAAAAAACTCATTTTGAACGCGTTTTCTCTTTTTTTACTTTTCTTAAAAAAAATTTCTAGAAAAGTACTCATTTTTTCCCTCAACTAAACACACCCTTAGCCGCTTCAAAATATTACATTTAATTAAGAACTGTGTTAGTACATAAAATCATTACCCATATTCTAAAATCAAATTATCAAATCTAAAATCTAACACAAAAATATATCATTGTATTATCATTAATCCTGAGAACATATTTAACAAAATATGTATAGAATGACATTACGTTAAAATTTATGATGTAAATTTAAGATTTAGGTAGCGGTTTTCCAAGCAAAGAGATATGCATTCTATAACCAAATTATATATATATATATATATATATATATATATATATATATATATAGATATATATAGATATATATATGGCGGGAACTAAGAGGGAAGTAAAAAAATGGGGGAATGATGCAAGCTATTCCGAGCCATACATTCTGGTCAACTCAAAAGTCAACGCGGTGGCAAAATTGAAAATAACTCAAAAAAATTTCATAATATTAATATTCATTTGGAAAGAATGTTAATCAAAATTACAACTTAATATTTTTAAACATTCTCTTACGATGAATATTAACTCATATACATTATTATACACTGATGAATGTTAAGTTATCTCGTTCAACATGTATAAAAACATATATAAGTTAATATTCATCATAAATTATTGTTTATAAATATTAATTGTAATTTTGATCAACATTCATTCCAAATTTTTTTTGTGAAATTCGATGGTTAATGACGACTATAATTAAATTAATTACTTGTTTATAAGTTTTGTATGTTGAAATTCGTTTAATTTTATTGTAATCATTGGTGAGTCAAAATTTTCACAAAAACCCAAAAGTTATACCCAAAATTCTTAATATTTGATTAATATGAATTATAACGAATTGAATATATGTATGAATGCCTTTGATGAATTTGAAATTTATAATGTTTTGATTGATTTACATCCTTTAATTTTGAATTTTAAACAAAAATTAATGAAATAAGTATTGTATATGAGTTGGAAAAGATACTAGAAAATGTGTAGTTGAGGTTTACTTCGCTCCTTCTCTCAAATTTAGAGCTTCCCTCTTTATCCTTCTCATATATATATATATATATATATATATATATATATATATATATATATACACACACACACACACACTAGCATATAGACTCATGTACTCACACGGGTCATCAAATATAAATATAAATAACATATTAAAATACAATTCAAACATATTTAGTTTAATTTTAAAACTAATTAATAAGCTCATGATAGTATGTATTCAGTTTAATACTTAAATTTGCCACATATCTATTAGTACGTAGCATGTAGCGAGGTATAGATATCCATCCCAAATACAGAATAGTAAATATTCTTGTACTCTTGAAGCAAATTTTGTTAGAAGATTTATTGACAAATAAATATTTATTAAATATAGGAGTTTTATTTTTAAAATTAAGTAAATTAAAAAGACTTAATTGATCAATTAGAAAATTTGTAATTGATGACATCATAAATGTGACATGATGAATTTGTAATTATTTTTCAAAAATATTGAAAAAATTCTTATATACTACGTGATATATTAGAATGTTTTTATGAGTTAAGAGATATTCAATATTGTTTGGAATTAAAATATTTTTAAGTAGTTTATATTGAAATTGAGAGTGTAGATCGTAACTTTTCAACGGCAGTAAACATTTTATATAAGTCAAAATACATTTATTTGTAAAGGTATCTAGTTATACATAAGCATGAATAGTTTGAAGTAATAATGGTAGGTTGCAATTAAAAACGATTACGTTGAATACGAATCATGAATTATATCCTATGTAAGACCTCTTCATACATCACATTTTTCGTCTTATTTATTTGGTGACTATCCTTGTCATAGAGAAATTATTTACTATGTTTGAAATTATGTGTTTCAATTTTCACTCTAAGAAAGGAACTTCCTTTGAAAAAGTAAAAATTCCTCGTGTATGTTATGAAACCAGAAACAATATGGTGTAATTTGATTAAGTTGTCAAATAATTAACATTTAAAAAAAAGAATTAAGATAATATCGAGTTCAGTTCTATAATAGAGTAAAGAAAAAAAACAATTTATCTGATAAATTTCTTAGCAAAGAGTCAATCATTCAGATGTTTTTGTATTCAAGGCAAGTCTTATTAAGGTGTTTAATAAAGTTAATAATCTCAACTATATAATAAAAGATTTTGATCAAACCATATAGGTGTCCTTACTTATTTCCCATTTTACCAAGTTAAGATGTCGACGTAAAAACATAGTAGATAATTAGTTTTACTTTATATTTAAAATCAAATGTATATAGTGTCGACATATATTATTATACTCTATATATTTTTAAACCTTAAATTCTTAAATTAAATTAATAATTTCAAAGGGTTTTATTTTTAAAATTAGGTAAAATTTAGAGACTCAATTTAATAATTAAAAATTTATAAATTGATGACATACAAGGGTGTTTACTATATTATATTTAAGATATATATATATATATATATATATATATATATATATATATAGGAATGAGATCTTGTAAAAACAAGGGGATAATATAAAAACGGTGAAAACATATCTCAACCCTTGGATCAATGAATATATATATATATATATATATATATATATATATATATATATATATATATATATATATATATATATATATATGGTTGAGTTCTGGTGAAAACAAGGGGATAAAATAAAAACAGTCAAAACGATCTCAATTTGTATTCAAATTTTTTTTTAGTTGTGAACTTTTATTTTGTTCGCTTCACATACCTTTTTTTATTGTGAACCCTTACATTTTTTTATTTTCCAAAAAAATTTGGTTGTGAACCTCTGTTTTTTTTTTTTTTGCTTCACAAAAAGTTAGAATTTTTTAACTGTAAAGCTTAATTTTTTTAGCTTTACATAAATTTATGAATGTGTGAAGCTTAATTTTCAACCTTCACAATCCATAAATTTTATGTGAAGCCAAAAAAATAAGCTTCACATTTAAAAATTAAGTGTGAAGCAAAAAAAAAATCAACTTCACACTTTATAAATTGTGAAGGTTGACTGTTTTTATTTTATCCTCAACCCTATATATATATATATATATATATATAGGGTTGGGTTCTGTTGAAAACAAGGAGTTAAAATAAAAACGGTGAGAACGATCTCAATTTTCATTTACAATTTACTTTTAGTTGTGAATCTTTATTTTTTTTTTGCTTCACATAAATTTTTAGTTGTGAACCTTTATATTTTTTTGCTTGACATAAATTTTTTACTTGTGAACTTTTATTTTCTTTAACTTCACATAAATTTACAAAGGAGTGAAGCTTTATTCTTTTTAGCTTCACAAATTTTTTTAGTTGTGAACCTTTAATTTTTTTAGCTTCACAAATTTTTTTTTAGTTGTGAACCTTTATTTTTATTAGCTTTACAAAAAAAATTTAGTTGTGAACCTTAATTTTTTTTAGCTTCACAAATTTTTTTTAGCTGTGAACCTTAATTTTTTTAGCTTCACCAAAAAAAAATAAAAAAATTGTGAACCTTTTTTTGTTTTTGCTTCACATAAATTTTCAAATGTGAACCCTTATTTTTTTTGTTTTCACCGTTTTTGTTTTATCTCCACCCATTTTTTATATTTTTTTTATCTAAGTGCTAAAGGGTGTTTTCATCGTTTTTATTTTATCCCCTTATTTTCACATGATCCCAATCCTATATATATATATATATGTGTGTGTGTGTGTGTGTGTGTGTGTGTGTGTGTGTGTGTGTGTGTGTGTGTGTGTGTGAATGAGATCCTGTAAAAACAATGTGATAAAATAAAAACGGTAAAAACATATGTCAACCTTAGATCAATATATATATATATATATATATAATATATATGGTGGAGATAAAATAAAAACGATGAAAACAGTTGACCTTCACAAGTTTATGAAGTGTGAAATTGATTTTTTTTTTTTTTTTGCTTCACACTTTACTTTTAAATTTTAAATGTGAAGCTTATTTTTTTGACTTCACATAAAATTTACGAATTGTGAAGGTTGAAAATTAAGCCTCACATATTAATAAATTTAACAAATTAAGTTTCACATTTAAAAAAATTTTAAATTTCTGTGAAGCAAAAAAAAATAATAATAAAGGTTCACAATTAAAACTTTACGAAAAATAAAAAATTATATAAGGGTTTACAGTAAAAAAAATATATGTGAAGCGAAAAAAATAAAAGTTCACAAGTAAAAACAATTGTGAATACAAATTGAGATTATTTTTACCATTTTTATTTTAACTCCTTGTTTTTACTAGAACCCAACCCTCCTAGTGTGTGTGTGTGTGTATATATATATATATATATATATATATATATATATATATATATATATATATATATATATGTTTTGTTAATAACTATTATTACTATATCATTCCTATTTAATAGCCTATTATATTAATAAAAATAAGTGTGATATAAATGAAGTGCATGGGATGTTTTCTCGTGTGTTCATAACTTCCTTTAAATATTTAAAGTTATATAACGTTATTTTGTGACGTGGCAAGAATTGTTTTTATAAAGAGGTGAGGATGACACATTGAACTAGGAGTTAGTTGTTCAACGGAGAAGGATGACACATATGATACCTTCTATCCTCAATTAGTTATGTAGGGAGATTACTTACAAATTTTAATATTTAATAAAATTACGGGTTTATTAAATGCATCTTAACGTGTGACATAGGGCATACGTTAGCAAAACCATGTTTTAAATTGTTTTATGTTTAATTTATTGTAATACGATAGAATGTATATAAAGATTTAAGAGAAAATTATGTGTGTTATTATTAGTAGCACTTAATTTAGGTGCAAAAGATTTTCTAGTTATCTACTCGGAAACCATGCAAGAAATATTCATTTCGATGAACTCATTTTGAATTGTTACAATGTTACCCAGTGGTATGATCGATAACATGTTCACCTTTAAATCTTATATATGTATCAGTTACTATGTGCAAATCCCAATGGCTACGACTTGTTATCGAGTGGTTGGGTTAACCCAAAAAAGGTGGGATCGGTTTATGGGTTAGCAGAAATGAATCGTTGGCTAGATACCTAATTAGGATGTTCATTAGTGAAAAATATGTGGCGTGATGTGAGATGAATGAAACCGTGTAAATCGGATTCTTGGGCGTGGTCATTGATCGGTTAGATAGTACTAATATTTACATTTGACCTTAACTATACAGAAAGGTAAATAAATACAGTAGAGATATTAATCATACAAATACTTGATGTAAGTAAAGGAAAATGTTACAAAATATAAAGATTGATTGGGGGTTTAGATTACGAGGAGTGAAAACAATGTGGAAAATAAAATAAGTGTTCACTATCCACAATCAGTTTTCACGGTGTTTAAAAAATTACATTGTCTGATAATGAATATGACACTTTTACCCTTACTTTTTGCGTAGACTCTCATGTATCATTTTTGGAAAAAAGTATATTGGGAGTTAAAAGGTAAAATTAATATGTTATATTTAGAAGTTGACACTAATTTTAGTACAAACTAAAATGAAAAAGTAAGAGACGAAAAAAATAGAACATTATGAAAAAGTGAAAGAATAAATATAAGTCACTGCATCACTTACAAACATTCCAATACGCATTTTCAACCAACCAAAGAGATGGAAACATCCTATTATTCTAACAATTTGTGGATATTTTGGTCTACATCGTTAGATTGCTACATTTGTACTTCCACTTAAACGAAAACATTGATGCTAAGAAATCGGGGTTCAAATGGGTAGTTTTATGGGTACTCTTAGTTATTACTATTACTATTAGATTAGACTAGAAACAGCAAAAGGTCTCGTGCATAAGGACTATTCAATCTAAGGTTGATGAGAACCAAGCTCACTAGGGTCTATGACGTGCACGCACACAGAC
Source organism: Gnaphalium uliginosum (assembly GCA_963930675.1). Classification (NCBI taxonomy): domain Eukaryota; kingdom Viridiplantae; phylum Streptophyta; class Magnoliopsida; order Asterales; family Asteraceae; genus Gnaphalium; species Gnaphalium uliginosum. The sequence goes on from OZ005685.1 coordinate 36,892,769, forward strand.
AAGAACCAACAGGGATAATAATTCGTATACTTATCCACCGTATCATTGTTTTAAGAAATGAATCATTTCTGTTTCCTGAAGTTACAATTACAAAGCTCTAGAATGGGATCAATCACATTAAAGTTTATTAAAAAGCTATTCCTAAGAAAAAAATCCATTCATTTCGCAGCTACAAAAAAATTATATGACAATTTATATCTTGATCAAGTTAAAATGGATTCCACCCAATCCGACGTATATTCATAAGCAACAAAAGTTACAGCACCAGCAGGTGCAGCCTTCACGATCGATGGCACAATCCCCTTGTAAAGTCCAGCCCACCCTTCCTTCTGCAAGATCCGCTTAAGTGCATCATACATGTTTCTGTAAGCATGAGTTTCAACTCGAGCTCCATATCTTGGATGTCTTCGCAATCCTTCAATCTGCAAGCGTAAATCAACCCACAATTTGATTATAACACATTAAACCCCAATTGTTACAATATTTGTTAATATATAAGAAAGTCAATGGTCAAGGGATCTGTAGATGTGGAGGTAGGTCGGGTAATAAATTGGGATCAAAATGGATAGTTTTATGTACAGTTTGAAAACTGTTTGGCTGGACCGGGTTGAGCCAAGCCAAAATCGTTAACAAACTTTCATAATTTTTTTATATAAATACTAAGATTACAAAACTTACATTATTTCACGTATACTCTGAATTATTAGGAGACTTTATAAATTATAAAAAAGACACTTTGGCCAACTTGTCGCCCGTTTGACCGATCTGATAGGTTTCCTTGTAAGCCAAAATTTATGTTACCCCTTTGACCCATTAGAGATGCAACATAAACCGAATCAACCAATTCATAAGTAAATTGGCACCTATACGAAGAGTCAGATATATTTCCATATACCGTGTACAAGTTTTACCTGAAATCGCTTTTTCACCACATCAAGGGGATGACACACGGCCTTAGCACATGATCCAGCAGCAATCCCACAAAGGAAAAGCTGAAAGCTTGATAAAGATTCTTCAGATGGTGTTGGATGCAAAGACCGCCGTGTATTCCAGGCCTAAAAAATCAAGGTGTGAAAAATTCACTAAACTTGTCAACTGATGAAAAACAATTAAATTAAACAACTACTAATAAGAAGAGAACTTTAATGCATTACCATGGTCCAACGTTTGAAGGTGTCGTAAGTACCAAACTGCAAGCCAGCATAAGGAATAATCTCAACTAGAGTAGGCGATAGTCCAGCATACAACCCACGAAAACCACGGGTGTTCACAATGTCAACAAATGCAGACCTCATATTCGGATATATCTACATAAATAAGAAATATCTGGTAGGGACATCTAAGAAAGAACTTGAAGTTCATGATATGGAAACAGAACAGCTGTAACTGCAAAGATTCGATCATTTTAAAATTATCCCAAGTCGTGAAAAAAAACTTGTCTAGAAAATACTGGACGATTACCCATAAGCTGTTAATAATGCGGCCAATGGAAAATACAACATTCAGGCTTAGGCTTCAAACAACTGTTAATCAAGCAGCTAACAACAACAACAACAAAAAAAAAAAAAAAGAACAAAAAATATAATAAATCCTAGGGCAACTTGTTCGGGAAGTGAATCTTAATAGTTACTACTAAAACTCGATATTAGAAATCAACGTCAACTATAGCACAATAGGTCAATAACTTAATTTACCTCTAGCTTACAGAGGGCGATGCACACTATGGTAACTGACTGAAAGAAGAAATCCACCAACTTAGACCCTTTTTCCATTATTTTAGAGACACTTTCTAACTCCCACTGGTCAATGTCATAACAATCAGCAGGAGACTAAACATGACTATTATTCATGCCATTTGGCAAAATATTGACTCGGCATTATAACCAAATGTTGTTATATAAAACTTCCAAAAAGTATATGTTTGTCTATCAAACACTAAACATGCATTTGCATTTCTAAGTTACACAGAACTGGAAAATGTATATCATTATAAATGATCAAAGCAACAGGCACATTAACACAAAACAATCACTTCCAGTAGTTACTAGAGAATGCATATATATTTACTAAATAACGTACACTCGTGTGTTTATGTCTCATATGTAGAATCTCAAATTATATCAGCTTTGCATTTGAGCATGTTCATCGTGTCAAAAAGAAATGAAACGAGATTCAAGATCAGTTTTGTACTGAAGAAATTATTCTGCACGGGGTAACTGTATTTGCAATTCAATATTTTTATGCTCATACCTTTGGCTCCCCTTGTGAAGCCAAAATGGTTCGCACTAAATCAAACGGATAGGATCCAACTGTGGCGGCACATCCAGCTAGTGCCCCACTCATGAAGGACAGGTATGGACTTAAATGAATGTGATCTTCTGCATGACGATGAAAAACCCATATTTAGAGGATGTGAGAAAAAAACCATGACGGAAAATTTTAAGAAAATATATAATAGAGACTAATGGTTCACTAACATACAGGCTAGAATGATCGAGCTAGAATTAATGTTGGGGACACATCACTAAATATAAACTCTCAAGCACATTCAATATGAATAACAGTTGATAGATCATAAAATCAAGTGTGTTGACATGGATATCTAATGCGGGCTATATAGCAAAAGAAAACATTATTATGGAAATTGATACTCAAAACAGAGTCACAGACCTGACTTGGAGGACCCAGAAGCAAAAGTCTTCACTTTATGCAAAACCATGAACTGTATAGCAGTGTATGGCATGACCATGAGGAGTGCTGGGACATTACCACGCCAAAAGCCCTGCAAAAACAGACTGTGTTAAACGAAAGTAAGAAAGAACATCTAGCATGTATACATATATGGGAAGAAAAAAAACTCCGTAAAGACCAACGAATATTAGAAAGCATAAGTTGTGGTCTGTGTTTCCATAGAGTCTTTAACAAAAAAAAAAAAGAAAATCAGGTCATATAAGTGGGCACAGCCAATATGAACATGTGTAAACTGTTACGCAACGTAACATCGATTGTAGTACACCAAATTTCCTACAAACAACAAGAATTTAAACTACAGATTGTTCAGCCAAGGATAATAAGACTTGGACTGCAACTTGTCTTATCCTCACATGGGGCTCGAACAAAATCCCCAATACGCATTAGCAAACTGAACGAATAGTAGTCAAATGGGTTGAGGCATGATAGTTGAAGGCTTTGTCCTCTCAGTAAGCACATATTAAGTGAAGAATACTTAATCTTATAACTAGAAGTACAAATAACTACAAAACATAGAACAGAACTATCGAAATCAACTATAAGAATCACTGCACTCCTAGTGTAACTAGATGTTGACTAGTGTGATCAATAAATTTTAATCTGAGAGATGTATGACATTAGGGTATCCTAAAGGTAATGTATACCTCCATAAATACATCTACAGAAATCCAGAAGAAAAAACAAGGGACCCTGAACCCACCATAAGATATGAAGACCATCTCCCCACTTCCTTCTCTCTCCTTCAATTGGGAGGTACATCCTTCATTCGGCAACAGAAAATAGCTTCTCAATATAACATACATAACCTCCCTAGTCCCTAACCGCTTAGTACAAATCAAATAGATGATATACAGACATGCCCACAACTTGGAATAACAAAATAAAAGGCAGGCAATCCACTAAGATCAAAACATTGAGGGTAAACAAAAGCATTTCATAGTAACAAAGGCATACCGAAAGACCTTCCTCTCTAAAAATGTCTTTGGATGCTTGAACCATTCCAGTATACTTAGAGGCCCCGTACACATTCTTGCTGAGCAATGCAAACGAAGTAGTTGGTTCCAGTTGAACCTGTAAATATAATCAACATAGATATATGTTATTGATTCAACATGATGACATAATCAGCCCAACACACAGCATTTTCTTTAAAACGCAAAATCAATCATCGAGATTGATACTGCCAAAAATTATTTGCTGCTGGTAACACGGCCGGGAACAGTGTGATACAGTCTAAACCCAAAATCTACAACCTAAAATAACTTATTTAGTTATTTTACATTAAGTTTAATGTTCATATTCGAAGTGTGTAACTTCACCATCCAATGTAATGAAATGAAGGGACACATTACGAATATCAAAATTAACGGACTTGTACAGTTGTACTATCAAGTGTCTTGCTAGAAAGGTAATTTAAACTTCAATTGCAGTCTAATCATCTATGCCAAAAATGCATACTGGTGAACGAAATTAATCGCAAATTCACAAAACTAACAGTTCTCTAATAAAAGGTCGAAAATTATGATTCTTTTCAGCTTTGGTAATACTTCTACACGTTCTTCAACTAATAAAACATGAGGTATATACAAGTAGCCAGAAAACAATTAAGCAGAAGAACCAAAAGTTCACCTGAAACCGGATCTTAATAACATCTAAAGGTGATGTAACTGTGCGTGATATAGCTCCAGAAATTGAACCGGCTGTCGCATCAATAAACGCCCTTTTGAGCTGCCCTGGCTCTTCCATCTCCCTAAATACTACCACCACCACACCTTATGCTAAAAACCTAATATTACACAACATAAATATAATTAATTCACATAAATATAAGCACAAATTGGCAATATATTCATATCAACACTCTTAATAAATAATTATTAGGGCAAAAATACAACGCACAAACACCGAGTCATATAAGCAGGTTTAAAATGACGCAATCTTTTCCCGATTTAAAGTTAAATTCAGATACAAATTGTAAAAAGTATGAAATTAGAAGGAAGTTCGGAATACCTGGAGATGAAGAGCAGAGCCGCCGCCATTGATTAATGAAGTCGGTCGGAATTTGATATTGCCGCCTACGCCAGGAAATGCGAAACGGCGGCAATTGGGGTGGACGCTTTTTCTTTTTTTGTTTTTTGAGAGAAAATGAGAAAAAGGTCCGATTGGTGGTCTTTGGGTGGTTACCGGAAATTTGTCGCTATATTTTTGCCTATTTATATTCGATTCAAATCACGGTTCGGTTACAGAAAAGTTTAGGGGGCGTTTGGTATTAGGGGACACTTATTAGTTGGGGGTTGTTAGATAACCTCCAAAATTGATTTTATTATCTTTGACAAAAACAAAAATAAAAATAAAAAATTATTTATAATGATATCCAATTTATTATTATTGTTTAAAACAAGCAATTTTTAACCCGTGCGTTGCAGCGGTAATTTTCTAAAAAAAATAGACTTTAATATGAAATAAAATCTTTAAGAGTTACAATATATAAAAAACTGTGAATCATAACTTACCTTAATAATAACATGTAACATTTCTTCTAACAACTTAAGAAAATGATTAAATTAAATAGTAATTTTTTCTTAATTATACTTTATATTTTAATATGTTTAGTTTTCATTGTCAAGTAATATTTTTTTTTACGTAAAGTTTATGATATAAACAAAAAAGGATATAATATTTAAGGTGAGATTTGATTTCATATTATCAATATCGCACATAATAAGAACACATCTTTAATTTGTAAAAACTTGATAAAATAATAACGACACTTATAATCTTAAGAAAAACCTACCGATATTATGTTTATTATTCTCTTTTACACCGAATGAAGTATTTAAAATGCAAAAACAGCATATGTATTAGTAAGGTGTTTAAAACTTTATATAAGATAAATGTATATGAATTTTCAAGAATATATAACTCTATAACAATAAGAAAAATATATCAACTTACAATACTTAACTTTGAATACATATTTAATCAATATCACACTTAATAACAACACATCTTTAATTTATAAAAAATGATAAAATAATAACAACACTTATAATTTTCAGAAAAACATACCGATATTATATTTATGTTTCTCTTTTACACCGAATGAAGTATTTAAAATGCCAAAACAACACATGTATTAATAAAGTGTTAAAAACTTTATATAAGATAAATGTATATGTATTTTCAAGAATATATAATTTTATAACAATAACTAAAATATATCAACCTACAATACCTAACTTTGAATACATATTTAATTAAAATGATCTTTTTTAATGTATATAAATTATATTTATAACTAAACACACTAAAAAAAACTCATTATTCATGGCACTATTGCACAAATAGTATTTAGCTTTGCTAAATGTAGGAGTTGAGAATTAAGTTAAGGATTTGAACAAGCAAATAAGAAAATTGGTAAGAATTAATTAGTTATTCTTGAAGATAAGCATAAAGTTATTAACTATTTATTTATTTTTATTTGAAGTGATGGGTGATTATTTGTAGGTAAGATTGTTGTTTAAGTCAACCTCTCCCCAACATCTTAAAATGTAAATTGTGGATTTATTTATTTTTATTCTTTATGTGGGTGAATATTTCGTGGCGGAGTAAGGACTGAAGCAGACAGTTGTTCTCTTGAAAAAATTTAAGTTATGTAAAAGTTAATCTATAGTATTTTATAATGTATACACCCTATTTTTTAAATTTAAGTCAATATGCGATCTTGACTATCTATTTACATCAAAGTTACTCACTACTATTGATCAACCTATCTTCCTTGGTATATAAACTCTCATACACAACCAAACACATACTATAATCACATAAAAAAAATATACGCAACATATTCTTCTCTCCATTTTGTCTTTAACAAAATAAAAAGAATTCTCAACGCCACCACACCGATGATAGATGTCGTCACCACCACCACCTTCGGGAATCACCCTACGAACTACCAAGATCATAGAAAACCATCGTCACCACTGTCATTAGCTATCACTCAAACACTTTTCTATCTCTTCTACTGGATATAAACACACAAAAAACAGATACCACCACATCTATATTGCTCTCATTGGGTTTACATTGCTGACCAAAATATTTCAGAAAACATACTCCGTAACAGGTTAGATCTAACACCGTTATTTTGTTTGTATTTAATGTTCAAATCTCTTTACCCACTAACATCCATTAACAAGTTTGTCTTTTTTGTTTTTTACTTTTTTACTCATTTAAATGAATTTTTCTTGAATCTTAAGGGTTTTCTTTTTAACGGCCCAAGAATCTTGAATGTTTTATGTGTTTTTTTGGGTATTTGACTGTGAGATCTATAAAAGACCGAGCACTAACCGAAGAAGATGAAACTGAAATTAGAAACTAACAAACAAAAAGCTGAGACTAAAATTGGTTTTATTTTTGTTCTTTCATTTCTACTGCTTTAACTTTTTAGAATCATATGAAAGTATTTTCAAATAAAAGAACTGAGATTATGATATTGTTGTTATGGATGTTATTGTTGTTTGACTTCAAATATTGTAACAGTTGTTTCGTCATTAATATTTGTGTTGATTTATATGCTCACATAAAACATAGGTATATCTCAATCGATTAACTGTTACAGTTGTTGTTGTTTTTATTTATTTACTAAAAATGTTAGTATGCAGTAATGTGGAATATTAGATGGTGATATGGTATTGAAAAAGGGATTAAGTTATAGTTATATTATTTTCCTAATGTTTTTTATATTATTGAAAAATACATAAAGTTGTAAATCTATTGTTATAATATTTTTACTTCCGAATCTTAATTAAATTGAGTCTAAAAAAAAAATTGGTTTGAAATTTGAACTTGATCAACATATTAGCTGTTAAAATAGTGGCTGCATTAAAAAAAATTAAGTGTCAGAATCGTCTAAAGTCACTTTCAACTTCATTGCATGTGTTTAGCAAATCAGCCTTTTCTTTAGCTTATGTATATATGTTTAGCAAATCAGCTTTTTCTTTTTTCTTTTTTATAAGTTGATCATAATTTTAGACAATTTTGGTATATGGATAAAAGTAAAATAAAATTAGATGTCTTGAAAGGAAATATAACACTATAATATACATTGCATTGGTGAGTTGTGATTTGAATCGAACAATTATGCAAGCACTATAAAATTAATAACCCAAACTACTGACAAGTCATCAAAATAAGATGCATCCATGACTCGTAATATGACATTGTTGAGAATTTAAACTAGGTCTCAAAAACTAATGACCTGTTGACAAATGAAATATTGACATTTAGTTGAATTATAACCTTGTACTTCTATGCAATGTCAAATAAGATGTGTAACATCGTGATATGTTAATGGAATACAAGTGTCTTTGAATGCGAATTGAAATGTGTACACATATTGTACGTTTAATTGTTATGTAAACTTTGAAATTTCTATTCGTGACTACGGATACGTCTCCAGTACATATATGACTACACGAATAAAGATCAATGTCTACTTTGAAATTTTCATGTATACTGAATAAGTTATAGCTTTAGAACGATATTATTGAGCTTATCGTGGTCGGATATAACTTTTAGAACGACATTTTTGAGCTTATCAGAGTAATTAATTTCATTAGGTTATTAAACTTTCTCGATCGTCAATTATGCACCGACACATATTCTGCCAACATTTTCAAGTAACAATCTATACAACCTATCAACAATGTAAACATGACATATGAATCGACACAATTAACTATCTACCAACGGCATTAACTATTTTTCGTTACCGCTGCTATGTAGTATTTATGTCTTATAACTATGTCTCAATACAAAGTGATATCTATATCTTATAATAAAAAATGAAAACTACTTCATATCTAAATTGAAAGAAAAAACTGTGTTAGCAAGTAGTATATCAATTTTGCTAGATAACTATCTAATGAACTGTCTAAAAGTGGCATGAATGTATGATGACCACATGAATCACTGGAGACAGAAGAAACACATAGAAATCGTCAGATATTCTTAATGCCGTTGCTCTATGCGGATACAAGACTAGTTCTTTTAAAGTATTAATGATATTTTATAACATTTGTGGGACAAACGAAAGAAAAAAAATTGCCTTCTCAAATTGTTATATCCTACCTCCACCCCTATAAAAATGTTAATAATACCGTTACCCAATGTCTATTTAATAGTTTAAAGCATGATTATGATTAAGAAAAGGATTTATCTGGGATGAGAATTTATGCCTTATCATTTATGCATAAGGGCAAATATCAAAAAAAACTTCCAAAAATATAGATAAATAATATAATCTTTTATTAAAATACCTTCTTAATTGACAACATCCTCTTCTATGCTATAAATGGAGAGTATATCTCCAAAATAATTAAAATAAATAAATAATATAATGTTTTATTAAAATATCTCAATACTAACCCCTCATCTTGAATGCAAAACTGCAAATAAGAAAGTGAAATTGCATTACATCAGCAAATTGTTCATTAGCATGAACATGAGATATATCGACATGTCCTATTACAATTTGAACTTGAACATTATTCCGATCAAGCTTAATATGTTTGTCACGATAACGAAACACGGGGTTAGTAACAAGTGATCTTCTTTTACGAGAATTGTAGGCATAGGCTTCGTGCAATTATTGATCTAATTAGCAAGCAAGTTCATAACTTTATGTAGACATCAAACGATTTTCGATTTTAATGCAAAAAAGGTGAACTTTATATCCATAATAATCAAATGGGCATCACAGTAGGGAAAAAGGTTAAAGTTGTAAAGGTTTTTCCAACTTGGTTGTTTATGTGGAAAAAGGAAAATGCAAAATATATGCTGAGTTGTGATTGAAAAAAGGTCAAGAACACAAACATCACTGCACTTGATGATGTTAGAAAAGTATCGCATCCATCCATATATGGAAGACAATATCTTATGGGTGTATTATGTGATGGAAAATATATACTCCATCCGTCCTACAAAAATTGTCTCCCAATAATTTTTGTGAGAATTAAGATAGATAGAACTAAAAGTCAGTTTTGCTTTTATATTTAAAGTAAATTTGACTGAATTTATCTAAGAAAAATAAATGGCCGAGAGTAATAAATGAAGATAAAATTATAAGTTTAATAATTTTTAATAGTTTTAGTTATTTTTTTGCAGTAGATAATTATTTTGGAACATATAAATCGTAATGTATAAATTACTAAACTTTGAACCCGTGCGATACACGACCATTTATAAAATACAATTATATTGATTTATAAGTTTAATTTTATTAATTAAAAGATGTAATTATCATTGAAAATGAAAATGATTAGTAAAATAAATCAAACTATAATGAATGGACTTTAATTTATTTTTCAGCAATTGATACATCAAGTATGATGTAGTATTCTCCTTTCCTTATAAGCTATTGGAATTTGGGCATGTGCTCACCTCTCGTGGTAACACTCATCTTGTCACCATGTGAATGACAAAAGTAACAACCACCAATTTCAAACTTATGTGAAGTTCTAATACATTTATTGAGCCCTTACGATGTACGGTACTTCAAAGAATAAAATTAATCATGTGTTTTTTTTTTTAATTTTTCAATTGTATTAATATTGTTAAAATTTTATTATTGAAACTCAATAGTAACATATACCAAAAGGTAAAGAAAAAAATCAATTTCATATATTTTATCAAAACTAATTTCCTTAATACATTATAGTTGATGATGAGAATATTAGATAATTGCAATGTATGAGATATTAACAAGAAAAAATAATTTATTTTATATGTAGGAAAAAAAATTGTTATTTATTAAATGTAATGCAAAAATTTAAAAAGCTATTATAATAAAGTATAATAAAATTGAATTAAGACTCTTCACAAAATAGAATGTAATAGTTTGTTAAGAATTTACAATTTTGAAAACCTTTAAGATGTGAGTGTTAGAAATTATGAAGAATTTTAAGGAAAAACGAATTTGATGATGTGACATAATTAGGAGACTATTAGGAAAATGTAAATAGATGATGTGACATTGCTAATTTAAGATGCAAGAGAAAAAAGCTAATTTAATAATGTGGCATAATTAGGAGGCTATTAGAAAAAGGTAAGTAGATGATGTGGCATTGTTAAAATGTAAGGAAAAATCTTTGTTTTATATATATATATATGAGAAGAGTTATTGTAGAATCATTTCTTATTGTAAGAACCACATGAACGCCCTTTTTCATTTTTAATTTCAACATATCTAGACTTTTTGCCAAACAAATAATGTCAAAATTATTAAAATTTTATCTTCTTTAATATTGGATCTATTTAAAAAAAATAAAAAATATATGATACAAAAATTAAAGTTGTGTATCACATATCTTTTATGTGTGATAGTGTGATACACACTAAATTTTTTATTATGTATATCACATGTTTTAAAATTTTTTTATCTTATATTAAAGAGCATAAAATTCTAATAAATTTCATATAACTTTTTAATCAAAAACGTTAGTTAATTTTAAAATTAAAAATAAAAATATTCGATCCTATCATTCCCACAATAAAAAGTATTCCTATTTGAACCTTACCATATATATATATATATATATATATATATATATATATATATATATATATATATATATATATAAATAGATAGATATATGATCGGTGTTGATATGATCTGGTTCACTTGATTTAAATATCTGCCGTCAATTTACAAATTGTTGGTTGACTTTAGTATTGTGTTGAAAGATTCAATGTTTTTGTTGATTCACTATCAAGATCATGTCTAGAACATCTATTTTCTGCTTAGCATTCTACTCTTATAACTTATATTCACTTCGTCTCACTTTTATTATTCACGAACACACGTGTCAAATTTATTCTCATTTATTATTTTTAATAACTTATTTATTAAATAGGACAAATAGCCCAAAAAGGTAATATAAGTTCAAATTTTCTCAATCAAGGGAATATCACTTTTTTCATCACTCAAAAAGGACCGCTAATTTTAATTTTTACCAGAAAAAAATTATTTTATTAAAAAATCTTAAATCAAGGGGAATATCACCCGATCAAATTTTTTTATATACAAAGTTAACTCTTGAAACGATTTGTTGGGGTTCTTATGTGTTCAGGCGGTTCACATTCTTGACACACAAGCAACCTTCAATTTCACGTTTCGTCATCTTTTAAATACAAATTTGTCACTTCAATTTTGGAACCTAAGTGACTATGTTCATGACCCCAAATGTTTTAAACCCTGATTTATAGTATAAAGTGTTTATAAATGATATGTATCACTTTTAACCGACCTTAATTTTGCAAATAAAAAATTGATCAAGTGATATTCCCCTTAGTTTAAAATTTTTAACAAAAACAATCATTTTCTGGCAAAAAAATAAAAATAAGAGTTCTTTTTGGGCAATGAAAAAAGTGATATTCCCGTTATTAGAAATTTTAGACTTTACGTTACAATTTTGGGTTATTTTCACTATTAAATATTCCAAGTTAGTCTTACCTTAAAATTTAAGGGCAAAAAATATATTTAAAATTTGTTAGAAGGCGATATAATTAAGACGGATGGAGTAAAAACTTGAGAAATGATTGAAACGAAATTTTTTTATAAAAATATTTAACAAAATGAGTTGGACCAATAGTGTAAAGAGAGCGAGAGGAGGAAGAGTGAGAAACAACCTTATATATTGGTTCATGTCATCATCCACATTTAGTGAACTTTCTTTTGTGAAATATTTGTGGCTGTAGTATTGCTCTAAAAACTTAACATTTTCTTCAATATAAACATTATAATTATTGTCATATATATACAAATTTATACGAGTAATTTTTTTATGCAAACTTGTATTTTACATGAAACTATATTTTATTTAGCATATTAAATAACGTGATTTAAAATTGTAATTTTTATATCTAATTTTCTAAATATATTATATACTATATTGAGTTTAATAAATGTTTTTAGTATGTGCATTAATAATTATAATTAATAAAATATAAAAAAGAATAAGAAATTGATAATAACAACTTTAAAGATTATAGAGACATTTACTCAACTCAAAGTTTCCCATTTAAATTAAAATCTCATTTATTACATCTGAATCTGAAATAAAATGAAAATTTCAGTATATTAATCTATAAATAAATTACAAATATATTAGTTATATATATATATATATATATATATATATATAGTTTTGAATTAAAAGAAAAGGCTAATACTAATAAATACACCTAATTTACCAATTCCCAAAAGAATAAAAAAAAATCTCCTTCTTTTCTCTGTTAAATTTGACCAAAAGTCAAATTACACAGCATTAAAATAACAATAACAGTCACCAAAACTGACCACCCAAAACATGGCTATGGCTATGGCTATGGCTATGGTTACTCTATGTTCCCCGTCTTCTGCTATCTATCAAAAACACACTTTTGGTTACGGCAGAATCCATTTTCCTAGGGTTTCTATTTCATCGTCCACACAAATCCAAAAACACAGAACACTTCCATTTGAAATCAAGTGTCAGGCTGCAGGAGATGATAGTTTATTAGAACCACCTAAGGTTTATCAGGGTGTTTATGGTCCATGGTCCGTCGATTCCGCCGATATCCGTGAGGTATTCGCAAGTCATTGCTAAACTTAATTTTACAGTTTACGTGATTACTGAAATTTGAAAAGGCACATAATCTTGTTAAAAAGAATCCAACTTTTTAACGGCTTACGAGTTTATAACCGTAAACTTATGCCTATTTGCAGATAATCACTTTTTTGCCAAACACTTTTTTCTGATTTTTTGCGTTTTGCCAACATAATAATTAGATAATCTCTCCAAAACGCATCCCAAACACCCGCTATATGTGTAAATATGAAGTGTTGTTATTGGATTCTTAGACTTTTATTCAGATTTCATGTAAACATAGGTTTAGCCAAACATGTGATAGTATTTTAATTGTTGTTGCAGGTGATTTCATACAGATCAGGATTAGTAACAGCTGCAACATCATTTGTTCTTGCTTCATCAACTGCTTTCTTGCCTGATGATTTCTTCTTAACTGATTTTTTAAAACAAAATATAGATATATTGTATACAGTTGGTGCTGGTGGGTTAGGGTTATCATTGGTTTTGATTCATATTTATGTAACTGAGATTAAAAGGACACTTCAAGCATTATGGGCTCTTGGTGTTGTTGGATCAATTGCAGCTAATGTATGTTTGGCTCAACCTGCTGATGAGAATTTAGTGCAATATGTTGTCGATCATCCGGTTGCTATTTGGTTCGTTGGGCCGTTGTTTGCAGCGTTAACTGGGCTTGTTTTCAAAGAAGGTTATGGTTTTTAATTGTTAATGGAAGTAAAAGAAAGATAATTGTATTAGATTGTTTGAATTTTTATAGAGTTATGTTGAAAACAGGACTTTGCTATGGCAAGTTGGAGGCTGGTATTTTGACATTTATCATTCCTTCGGTTCTTCTCGGGCACCTGGTACCTAAATTTTGATCCTTTTATTAAGAACAATATCCAGATAAAGGTAACGGAAGTTTCACAAAAACTCGATTGTAGGTAGCATAAGTACATTTGCACATTAAAAAAAGTCTAAGTTCAATTTTGCTCATAAAAGGAAGTCAAAGATCAATTTTATCAACAAAAATTTATGACAAATTTGAAACTTGGTTACCTACATCGAGTTTTGTATGTTATGTTACTTTTTATGAACAAAATTGAACTCACAGTCACAGTCCTTTTAATCTGCAAATGATCTTATGTTATATACATAGATTTATTTTTGGAGCTTTCGTTAGCTTTTTCTGAAATTTTTATTTAATTTAAGCTAATTTGATGTTAAGTTAGCATATAGGTATGATGAAACTGCTTAACGAAATTATAAAAGATCATTGGGCCATGCGGGCTCCCCGTAATAATTTTGTTTGTCGATATTCAATAAAACAAGGTTTAAATGTTTGGTTAACAAGAACGGATAACTATGAAAATACGAATTGTAAGTAAAATTGTTCTTTTTTCTGGACCAGAGTGGCTTAATGGACGATGGAGTAAAACTTAGTCTGCTCGGCGTGTGGATGGCACTCTTCACAATATTTGCAGCAAGAAAATTCACTCAGCCTATTAAGGTAGATTCCACCAATGATATGTGTACATGATATTTGTGGTTTTCAATGAACTGTATTTCTGATTAGACTGATACACTTTGTCCAGGATGATATTGGAGACAAATCTGTGTTTACGTTCAATGCTTTACCTGAAGAAGAAAAGGCAGCTTTGATACAAAAACTTGAGCAACAAAAGTTCTGAGAACCATGAAGTATATGCTTGTAATACTTGTATATCCTCAAGTTACAGTTACTGAAATAAACATATAATGTAGATATATTTAGCTATAGAATGCACTAAACTTGTTGCATTTCAGATCAAGATCAGTGCTTGTTCTTCACTTTTTATGTTTACAAATGTCAACAAGTAGTTGAAGTCAAGATGGTGTGGATGACTGTATGTGTTACCCCGAAATCTGGTTATCTTCAGCCACGATATTTGCGGGTTTTTTTAATTTGTTTATGCAATTTGGCAAATACGACTTTTTTATTGCAAGGAACGAGGGGCAGCAGACTTGGAAGAAACTTGGGATTCTCGATGTCAATTCAATGTCTGATTTTTGTTCATTTTTACAGTGATAGATGTATCTAATTTGTGATATACGACCCTAAGCCAAAAAAAAAAAAAACTCATTGGTATATGGTACTATGGTCATGGGTGCGGTTCACTTCTTGAAATGAGCCTCTGTTTTGTTCCTGCACATAAACCTGTATTCTTACATGTTTGTATTTTCCTAACATATATGCCATCAAGTTTCTTGAACCATATTAGGTAGTAGACTAGCAGGTATTCTTTCAAGGTATACACAGAACAACTTAACAATTATATAAAAGTAATACACTTTAATAAAAAAGTTTTTCAAAAAAAAAACTTTATCCGAAAACTCACTTTTCGTAAATCTATTCATGAAAAGAAATCATGGTCTCCAATGGAAATTTTTTCAAAAACTTTTGTTGTACAAAAAAACCTTCAACTGGAGATGCTGCGATACAAGGTAAACGTTCAGTCAAGATAAATAGGACACCAGAATATCATATAGTAATAATATTAACTAATATATAGTCATGACTTTCATGATTGTTACCACAATAGCAAAATCCAAAATATACCAAAGGTCACCATTAGGCCTAAATATGGCTAGTTTCCCAAAATTGCTGCTATCAATTTGCAACATATCAAAAAGAAATTGCACTCATATATTCATTGCAAACAATCATGCAAAGTCACCGACTGCCACTAGCTAAGCCTTCTTGCTTCTGGTCCTAGCTCCTGCACCTGTAGGTGATGCACATTTTCCATCACCATCTTTCTTCTGCTTTTTTGAAGCCTTCTTACCTCCCTTCACCACTTCATCAGCCCCCGAATCTTTACTTTCAAGCACTTCTGGCTCTACACTTGCATCCTTATTGTCATCAGCAGTATCATTAATCTCATCACCCTTCAAGATTTCAGTCTCCTCGGATAGCTTCTTCTTAGGAGTGTTATCAGTAGCACCAGCTTTCCTTTTCTTGTTAGCTTTAGGTGACAGTTTGGCAATAGCTTCTTTGTTATCGCTTTCCTTGACAGCTTCCTTGGCAGAATCAGATACGTCTTCAACTTCAGAACTTAAATCTTTTACTTCAGTCTCTGCAGGCTTTTCATCTTTGTCTTCATCTTTAACACCTGCTTTCCGTTTCTTGTTAGCTTTCAGTAAGGGTTTTACAATGGCTTCGTTTTTATCGCTTTCCTTAACAGCTTCCTTGGCTGAATCAGATATGTCATCAGCCTCGGAAGTCGCATCTTTTACCTCGGCCTCCAGTTTTTCATCTTTGTGTTCCTCTTTAACATCATTTTTCTCATCCGCATTCAGTATTTCTTCTTCAGAAACTGTATTTTCTTCCATTTCTTTGGTCTGTCTCTGAAGTGATTCAATCACACTCATCAATTCTCTATTCACCTGTTAAAAATAGATGAGTGTTATACACAGACAATCCCTTAGACTATTAGCATACACATAAAAGTTGAAGATATATACCTGTGGATTCTGAAGGTATTCAGAAATGTCATTAGTGCAAGATGGGCATTTCATGATGTTCTTTTGTGCCCTTAATGTACGTCTACCTTCACAGTTCCTCTCCTTTATGAAAGTTTGACCAGCAAAGGCATCCTGCAAACAAGACTTGCAGAAGTTGTGGGCACAAGGAGTAGTAAGCGGGAGATTCATCACATTTTTGCAGATGAGACAACAAAACTCTGCAGCATAAATACTTCATTAGATTAACATTTGATTGAATATGTGTACAAACATATTGTTAAGAAATTGATGTATAGCACTCAAATTGCTAAACAAACTGACCTTTCAGGAGCCGTTCGCTCACAGACATCATTTGTGTCTTACGGCGAACAATCCTTGGAGCTTTGCCATCCCCAACTTCGCCAGTGTCTGCTTGTCTTCTACTTTCAGGTGGTGGAATTTTCCACAACCAACAAGCTTTCTCCTCCTACATGAGATTTATTTTCAATCAAGGTTCAGAAAATGTAATGACCAATTTCTGGTGCAGCAATAATCACATAAAAAATGTACAAAACAATGAAATCATAAAAGTAAGAAAAGTTGAATCTTACATCATAATCCCAAGAGGGAGGACTCTTCCTCTCTGTTACATCAGTTGCTTCTTTCAGCTCTTTAATGACAGGCAAAGGCCTCGGACGGTCACCAGTTTCATCACTGCCCAAATGTGATCAAAAGTAAATAATTATAATCCATTTACAATTTAGTATCATCATGACATCATATGAAATATGACAATAATAATAGCAATCACAAACCTTGTCCATGGAGCAGGATCATTATCACACCGAACAAAAAGATACCGACAGACCTTGTACCCCTATTTTGAATCTAAATGTCAGATAACCGTATTCGGATAAAACTAAATATTAGTATCTAATATTTAATTATAGTGTGCTGTCATACTTGAATTCCAGGTTTCCTCCAGCATTTCTCAATCCTGTATACCCCATCATACCGGACTCCTTGTTCAGGTGCATATGCTGAACGTTTCTCTTTGTGAGACCTGCCAATTTTATTGGAGATTTGTTCAATAAGTTCATTAATATTTAATATGCGCAATAAATGCAAATATATAAACTGACACTAAATCATTGAAAATACGAATGATATCACACGAGACCATGTATCTTCACTAATAAATTTGTTTTTTTAGTCTTTCATAGAGTGTTCTTATCTGTTGACTAAAACAATAAATGTAAAGAACATCATACATTTAAAGACAGTGAAACTAGCTGCCATGCATGTTCTCTAGTTACTGAATAGGAAAGAAGATATATGCAAGCAATTGAGTAGATTTTCATGAGATCATATAGACTATTTAAGACATTTTGGACTGTGAAAGATTGAAAACCGACAAGTAGATTTTTATGAGATCATCGGGAACAAATTTATAAGATCATACCTCACAACACGTACAGGGTATCCCTTTTTGCAACTAACACGTAAAGCTTCATTAGATTTATCAAACTTCTGATCAAATGACTGTGTCTTGTTGGTCCTTTTATTTCCACTCAGATCTCTTCCGCCACTGTAAGCAACAAATACAAAGGATTAAAGAAAACGCTATACTATAAACATACATACTTATCCTGAGACAATAAAATTATGCGCAAAAACGTTAAACTTTTTGAAGATTTAGATACAGCTTAAGAGCCCATAACATACCATAGACACCATCTTAGTTAAAGAGATCATATAAGTCTTGTATTAATTACGCACCGTACAATCATAAATTCATATTATATACATTTAATGATTTAGATAAGAAATATGTGTTCTATGGTGCCAGTATCAATTAAAAAAGTATACAATTCTGGAAACAATGTTACATCAAATCCATTGATGTAGTTTAAAAACCGTTGGTAAGGATTTAAAGTTACAGGATGACAGCAAACAGCATATATGGCATATAATCAACATATGCCAAAAATATATCATCTTAACCGACAAACGCAATGCACATTGTAAGTTCATAATCAAACAATATTCAGCTCAGAATGAAACACAATATACCTTCCAGTGTAGAGAAACCATTCTCCATGATCTTCATCATCTTCATATCCTCCAGAAAGCGCAACAGATTGTGCACCATATTCAGACTGCCCACAAATCCCAGCAACATGGGGTAAATGAGCACCCCACTGTCTACACTCCATACGATCCTCCCACGTTTCTCCAACCAAAACTCCCATTCCTCGCTCTGGATCATTCTCTGCGGTAATTGGTCCGAAATGATCAGGCGGAACTGTCACAAATATCTTTCCACTGCACGCATTAGCCTTGCCAGTCTTCTTTGCCCGCTCAGTAGTGTATGCTTTGTCTGGTTTGTTTTGGTTCAAAATAGAATGGTACACCTTGGGTGGTCCAGAACCAGCATTTGATTTTGTCATCTTCGCCATCCTAATCGCAATTACAAGTGATGAATTAATTCTAGGCTGGCTTGCCATTTTAGGAGGAATTGATGTTCGACAAATGGCACAAGTTCGCTTCCCCTGACCAACCCATTTCTCAAAGCACTTCAAGCAAAAGTTGTGACCGCAGGGTGTCTGTAAGATAAACAATAGAATCTTTACTTAGATATCATACCAAAACAATATGTTAAGTACACCATAATGTAACATACTTTCACTTTTTTTACAGATGCGTACAACTTACTTATAGCCACATACTTACATTCCCATGCAATTGTATGCAAATTAACTATACCAAAATGTACAGACATGAACAGATTAAATTGTTTTCATTGATTTAGGAAATAAGTTTGTTCATGTAAGTTTGTTAAACAAACAGTCATGTTTTAGTTTACTAAATAAACAAATGTAAACAAACTTCCTGTTATTGAAGGCTCACAAACTGTGTAGTCAACCCTAGTTAGCATAGTTTACCTATTTATAACTTAATATAACAATGTTAACTACAATTGCACAGAAATGATACATACAACTACACAAATATATAAACAAGTTATACAATTCTAGTAATAGGTTAAAACTTAAGTAGCAATGAGCACAAATTATAAAAAAATATTAGATTAAATTTTCATTATTTCTGAAAAGAAAAAAACATATATACCGTGACTGGTCTCTCCGGTAACTGCATACAAAAGGAGCAGTTAAAACTGCCGCTAAGAAGCTTCAAAACATCGTGACCACCGCCGACAGTCTCCTTTTTCTCACTGGCCGATTTATCACCGTCATCGGAAGTTCCACCGCTCAACAACTGCTGACGTCGCTTAGCTTTCTCTTGATCAGAAAGCGATGCATCAGATTCAATGGCGCGAATCGCCGTAATTAGCGCGGCAGATGGTTCAGATCCCGATGCGACAGATGACGGCGGCGCGGTAGCAGAAACGAGATTAGTACAGTCAGGACACTCCCATTGTGCTGCATCGGCTAGGGTTTGGGGACGTGCTGATAAACAATCGAGATGCCAGGGAGTAACACACGTTTTGCACGTGATCTTTTCTTCTTCCGGTGGATTGATTTTGCAGATCATACAACGGCCATCGCCGTCGCAAGGAAGATCGCTATCGTTCGCCATTGAAGAGATATAGAGACAGAAATGAGATTGTGTATGTATAGATAACTATGAAACGAAGATGTTGATAGAGATTGTATTTATACACAGTGCGATTTGAAATTTTTTAGGAATTTTGGGGAAATTGAAAATATTGGATTAAGGGTTTTGGGTTTGAATTTTCCCTCTTCTTTTTTTGTGGTTCCAGAAGTGGAAAATATTTTATGGGCTTTTAAAATTGTATCATGGGTCAAAATCTTTTTTTAAGGTAATAACCTTAATTCAAAATTAATCACTCTATGGATTGATTATTGTTTTCTTGGTTTTAGAGTTTAGAAAATATCGGTTGAATATTCTTTATAGTTATGCTTGATGCTTGATTCTTTCATCCAAGTTTGGAAAACTGATGTGAGTATTGTTTTTCTTTTTGTCAACGAAATTTAAGTACCGTAAAATGTAAAATTTGTTGATCCATGCAGTTAAAGTTTATGATGCAGTCAAAATTTACTGGTAAGAAGCAAAATGATTATGATGCAGTGTATGTTTATAATGCAATGAATTTAAGACGTAAATTAAAAAATTAAGGGTCAAGATTGTTTGCCCTCTAGAAAGACTTGATGAGTTCTCCTAGAAAGACTTATTCTCTGTATTTTCTTGAATGTTATCTCAATGGTCGTTAACACTTTATGTTGGACTGGAAATATATTGTTTTGACATTCACATGATATTGTTTTCTTGGTTTTAGATTTTAACAAATATCGGTTGAATAAATATGGGTATTTGGGTAATAAATAGTTCAAACGTGCATTTCAGTCAAGGTATTAAGAATCCAGTCAAGATAGCCCACCAAGTGTTATCGTTAAGGGTCCTGCTAAATATACCAACATCATATTAATTTTTAGAGTTTATTGTTTGAAAGTGCAACATACTTTACACGTTTTACTATTGTATGTAGTCACATTTTAAAAGTTCTATTATATGTATTGAAACTTGTTAAATCGTCTATTGTATGTACAATGTGACCTGAAAGTCAGGTTGACAGTTTCTTCCTTCTTTTTTCACATAATGCCAAATCAGCTTATACATGTTCCACGTCAGCAACAGGTGACATTATACATACAATAGACGATTTAGCAAGTTTCAAAACATACAATAGAACTTTTAAAATGTGAGTGCATACAATAGTAAAACATGTAAAGTATGATGCACTTTCAAACAATAAATCCTAATTTTTACCAGGTTTACCAAGGTCAACTCTTTATTTATGTGTAACTTTTTAATTTACAAAATTTATAAATTTCTCTCTCTTATTTTTACATATTTAATTTTAAAGTTTTATTTATTTTCTAACCAATTATAGTGTTTGGAAAGCATATTCACCTAAAAAAAGATAATTTTTCTATTTATGAATACGGAGTATAATTTACCATTCACAAAACTTTTTAAAAAATTAAACATCTTTCACTCTGTGTTTTACCCCATCCACTCACAATTTCTTTAGACGTTTCTGTCTTTTACCTTTACTTTTTTTTAGGTACTGTTTTTTTATTTTACTAAAACAATTACTATATGTATTTTTTAGAATTTATTTCTCTAACTTAAAATTAATCTTATTGTGGAATGTTTGAAATTATTTTTTAAAGTATATTAAAGCTCAAAATGTAGGTGATGTAAGGATTTGAATAAGAAAATCTTATTACTAAAACTTAAAGGATGGATTGGAAAGTGAGCATGAGTCTTAAGAAAAATTATATACCTTCACGTAATAACTTCTTCATATACATAAACTTAATTTTAAAATATTTTATACCTTTAATTATGAAAAAATGTGAATAAAGTTGAATGGGAGAGGTAAAAATATAAAATAAAATAGCTATAAATGCTTACAAAAAGTCAATACACAATATTAATAAAAACTAAAAACAAAAATAAAAATAAAAAATAAAATGAACATTTAATGATTACAACTTACTAATTACATCTTGAAAAATTAAAAAACATAATAATGACTTAATGATTAGTTGAATTGGTATACCTAAAAAAAAAATTAGTACATTTAGTCTAACTCATTGTTAAACATTATTAAAGATTTAAAGAGGCCCCCTAGATCAAAATTTCTTGGACCCTCCAAATTGAAATAAAAACAATTACAAGCCAACTTCTTTTTCTATATGTCATATTACCTCCATAATAAATAATCTCAAATTCTCATACATCGACCTGAGTATCATTAAATGGGGATTGCTTTTTTTCTTTCTCCTCATCTGCTCAATCTTCATCTCTTCTTATCCAACAGTTGCATTAATTTCGAATGGCAACAACCGTAGAAGTTAACTTGAATTTTTACCTCTGTATTTTGTTGGTAACTAGTAAATGAAATTTACCTTATTAGAAAATAGGAACTATTCATAGTTGGATATAACAATTTTTGCCAAGTTGTTTACCGTTTTGTGTATCTTCTAGTGTAGTTTTTACCTAGATTCATAGTAGGATATAATTGGTGCAATTTCTTGCTAAGTTGGTTACCATTTTTGTGTTGTTTCTAGTACAGTTTTTGCCTAGATTCATGATGTTTTTGAACCATTATTATTGCTACTTTAATTGTTGTTTTAGCAATTTTGGTGCATTATTTGTCTAGTTTAAAGATGTTTGTGGTGATGTTAATTTCTGGTATTTTTATATTAGTCTAGCTACTGTTTCAGTGCTGTTTTAGCAGCTATCTTATGTTGTATTTGTGTATTTTTATTATTGTTTTGTGCCATTTTAGCATGTTGTTTTAGCCTTTTTATGTTTTGTTCTGTTTTCAACATAATTATGTGATGTTTTGTGCAGAATCTAGTGTAGTAAAATGTAACTTTGTGCATAATTTAGTATAGTAGTTTTTAATTTTGTGCACAATGTTATGTCTAATACGTAATAATTTTTGCCCCCACGATTGAAATTTTTGGATCCGCCACTGCGTGTGGTTATTGTCAATGGATCGTTAATGGCCATATCATCTAGTTGTTGGACTGGATTATTTTATTTACATATATTGGAGTGAGGTTCAAATGAGGATGAAAATTTTGATGAGAATAGAGAAATCAATAAGTATGTGTCATGTGTCACAAATTCCATTTTCCTCCACTTTTTTAAAAATTAAATATCTCAATAATGACTTATTGAAAAATTATAAAAATTACATCACAAAAATCAGCATTTTTTTCTCTTCGATTAGACATCTTAAATGATATACTTTAGACGACCTTTTTTATGATTGTACAATATTAGTATCTCATGTGATACTCGTTCGTAACACATGTGATACGTGGTCCGGAGGGGCTCTCCTCGTCTCTCTCCTTCGCATATTCCTTCGCATACACTTTCATGCAACTCTTTTGGTGGTCGTTTTTTGCGATTCATAAGTTTAAAGTTTGTTTTCTAGCAACATCTAATAAGGTTCGTTTTCCACCAACAGTAAACAAGGTTCATTTTCCTGCAAGGGTAGTAGGGTTTGTCTTCCGGCAAGGGTAACAAGCTTTGTTTTTCGGCATTGGTAGAACGTTTTTTGTTTATGGTTCATGTGGTTTTGGTAGTTGGTCGTTGTACAATACGTAGTTGCCTCCAGTTAGGGTCGTTGTTTGTTTCTCGACAGGTGGAAGTTTTTCCTACAGGTGGTCGGATACATGGTCGTTGCTTCCGCTAGGTATTTTCTGTTGATCGTTAGGTCTTACCGGTTTTCAGGTGGTCTAGCAAAATTTCAGGTCATAGTTTGGTTGTGTATAGCTTGGTGGTCGTTTGTTCATATAGGTGATAATTGTTCAGATCGGTGGACAGTTTTTTAATATCGGTGCTAGGTGGTCGTTTAGTGTGACACCCGCCAAATTAGGACAATTACTTGCGCCTAACACATCGGTAATTACATGTATTTAGTTTATATTAGGCTAAATATGTGCGGAAATTTGTATAATTATATATACACGCGTATACGATTCGTTCAAATCGTACAAATTCGGGTCGAATAAATAACCGACAACGCAAATACGGACGTTGGTGAACCAATTATTAAATAATATGAAATTATTTAATAACATTATAATTTAACTTATATTATTTCGATAATATAGCAAACGTTATACGTTTCGTATAAAACGCACCGTACGCGACGAGAACGCGCGAATCGCGCCTGGCAACCGAACAAAACTTGAATTATATTTCAATAACTTAAAATGAAGTATTTTAAATAAAACTTCAATAAAAAATTTACGCGAATAAATCGTTAATGAAAAACATAATTAATAAACGTTTAACGTTTAAACGAACGAATAAACGAACGGGTAAACGAGCACCACGCGTAACGTAAATTTGGGGAACAAAATTTAACACACCCACACCCTAGTGGGCCCCCATGGCCAGCCATCCCTTGCCCACTCCCACACTCAAGAAACCCCTCACATGCCTCCTCACCTCATTCATACTCCCATACTCAATCACTTTCCATCATTTCTCTCTTTCTCTCCCACCCTCCAGTCTCTCTCTCTATTTTTCTCTGCCCAAGCAGCCCTCCCAACATCACCACAAATCACCACAATCACCACCACAAACCACCATAGCACCACCTCTTCGGTTTGCAAGAAAAAGCAAGAAAACGAGCTCCCGACCTCCATTTCTTCGTGCTTTCATCATTTTCTTTGTAAGAAACTTCATCCCTCTTTTATTTTACTTGAAACATACTTATAAACATGTTATAATGTCCATTTAACAAGATTATGTCCAAAAACAAAGTCAAAAAACGTTTTTACAAACACAAAGTGTCAACAGTTTTCTGGGCAGAAATTTAGCCCGACTTCAAGGAGAAGTTTCGTACTCAAAACTTAACGAAAATGGACGATTCAAAAGACAAAAATAAGTTTAAGGTGTTAGCTTTCAGATCCAAGTGGTTTCATTTCAGATATGCGTTTAGGGCGCTAGAAGGTTACATTTTAGATATACGTTTATTGATATAAACGCTTGCTTTCAAGACTCAGGTGAGTCTCATAGCCCCACTTTTACTGTTTTACCGTTTTTATACTTTGGGGTGAGATACAAACGCTTAACTGTTTTTCATGAACACAAGTATTCGGTTATTTTTACGTAATTGCATGAGTTGTTTTTAATCCACTAAAAGTCCTCGTCACACATGGTTCGTTAATTGCGATAGCGCGAGTACTAGAGAATAGATCTATTTTGGGACTGACACCCCCGTCCGGGTTACTAGCTATAACCACGTCAAACGGGCGCTTTAGTATTTGTCATAAAGGTGTTTCAGATTAGACACCTCCGAGAGGCACAAAACGAGTTAGGCTTCGAACCGTGGGCTTATGGCAATCGGAAACATTAATATGTTTATTTTATTTGCTTGGTTGCAAATCACTGATAAATCTTGTGTATCATAACTATGTTATTACTACTAAACCTGTGAGATTCACCAACCCTTTTGGTTGACCTTTTAGCGTTGTATTACCAGGTGCTCAGCAACAGTAGGGTTGCCCACAGAATTGCTTACTAGCTCGAGTCGCATGCATTATAGGTATATGAAGATTTTCTTACATTACTTTTGTAATAACCGTTATGTACTAGAATCTTCCGAATTTCATCCTGCGAACTCGCGACTGATGTAAACCTTTAATTATATTAATGTAACTACTTTTGTACTATTTTCAAAACGTCTTATATAAAGTCGTTTGCTTTACCCTTGTGCAATGATTACTTGATTAGTCGCGTCCCGACCCGACTTTCGCTGCACACGAAATTTGGGGGTGCGACATTTAGTCATATCGGTGATTGGTGGTGTGAGGTGATTGGTGGTCGTTTGCTCAATGAGGTGGTTGTTTGTTCAAATAGGTGGTTGATGTTCCAATCAGATGTCGCTTTGGAGGCCGTGGTTCAAATCTAGTTAGACTGTCTTACAACGTCAAGGGTCAAGGGTCATCAAGGGTTAAGGTGGTCGGAATGCTCGGTTCGATCGTGAGAATTTTTCTTTGTTAACCATCTCTATATCTCACAATGCCACCACTCGGTTTAATTGTGTGCCCGAGATCGTTTGGTGGAAGGTTCCAGTGGATTTCGTCTCAGTTATCAAATGGTCATGGTTGGTCTTTCGCCTGTTTTCACTCTCTATGGGGTGTGCCCTCAAGTGTTTATGTGTTTTATTTGAGTTGGTTGGTGAGCTTTCTTTCCTAGTATCGTTCTTGTTTGTATGGTCATTGTATGTTTTATGATCATTTGGTTTGGAGTATGGTTTGTAGGGTCGTCGTTTTGGGTTGGAGAAAGGTTTAGGGTCATTTTTAGAGTCAATTTGCCGGAATGTTGGTATTATTATCGTTGTATGTCCTAGCATCTTTCCAGTTTTAATTTAATATATGTTTACCTTTTTCAAAAAAATAATGTATCTCTAAAGCTACTATTAATATATAAGTATCTCTTTCAATTCAAAACATATTTGCAGTAGCATCCGCAAAAATATGTCGACTCAAACGTTACTCACTAAAATAAAATTATAATATAAACATTTGTATCAAAATAATAAAGTAGCCCGCAAATTTTACAGGTTATAATCATGTAAGAATAATAATAAGAACGTGAAAAGAAGTTTTTTTTAGTCAAATATCATTTTTAGTTATTATTATTACTAGATTATAAACCCGTGATTACACGGGCTTTTTAAGAGGCTTTTGTACTTTAAATATAAGTAATCTAATATGTAACCATTAGTTACTTAAGCATTAATAATGTTAAGTATTAAACTGTGTAATTATATAGTTCTTGAGATAGATATATAAACATTAAGTTATAATAATTAAATTAAAATGTGCATTTCGTATAGTTATCTTTCGTTTATTTTAATGTTAAACCCGTGAATACATACGGATATCGAATAAACGTATTTTTCATAAATCCCTGTTAATACACATACATTTCGCATAGAACTATCTTTCGTTTATTTGAATGTTAAACATGTGGATACATATGGATATCGAATAAAAGTATTTTTCATAAAAATTCGTATATACACACAAATTGTTAAATGTGACTTTGTCGTTAAATGTAACTTTCAGTTGTATTAGTGTGAATAAATCATTTACACATTAAATTATTCTATCTAATGAGGGATTATTATTATTATGATATTATGTTAATTGATTAATTAATTTAATAAATTAAAAGTTAGAGTAATTTTAACAGAAATCTTTGAAACTACGCCGTTACCTCCTCAATGTTTGATAATTCAACTTTTCGAAAATCATATTTATTTATTTATTTTATTTAGATAGATATAAAAGGGATAACTCGTTTATTTAGATTATATATAAAGTATTTATCTATTCAAAAAGAGAAATCTTAGGGGAATAAATGTATTTGATTGGTTAATTGAAAGTGTGATGAAATCAAAACATTTTGATTGGTCAATAGAGGTTTATTAAAGAATCATTGAAGTATGGTACATTGTTGAACTACCACTGAGTTTTGCAGCAAACATGAATAATTAGAAATTGGAAAGATTGAGTAATTATTATTTTCATAGTTAATTGATAATATCGTTAATTATAATAATTAATCAAATAATTAGAAATCATCTAGTATTTTTTTGAGAAATACATGTATCACATTAAGGGCCCTTTTCCATTTGTTTATTTGTTTTTTCAAATAGATTTTTTAGTTTTTAGGCGATAATATTAAATTAATTTTGACCGTAGGAGTTTTTATTTTTAAATGTGTTAATTTTTAAGAGAGATTTTAGGTAAATGAGTACATTTAATTGGTTAATTGTAAAAGGATTGAAATTGAACTATTTGATTGGTTAACAGGTGTTGATTTTAAGTAAAATTGAGTGTACGAAAGTTTTCTTTTATTAATATTTAGATTAGATTATCTTATTATAAAAATTTAGTATTTTTCTATTTTTTTAATGAAAAAGAAGAGAAAACTAGATGTTGAAAGAGGTATCCCCTAAAAACCACCCGCTGTTTCCACTAAACCGTATGCCCATCTTTTTCTCTGTGTCTGGTCTTTCATTTTAAACAGCAACAAAACCTTTTATTCAATTACCACCCACCGTTTCCACCTGTATTAGAGTAATCCACAACCGGGTTATATGGTATATGCTCAATACAAAAACTAAAGCCCATGTGGAAAATAATTTATATAAAATTGTGAAATTTACATATTCATAAGTCATTCCAAATGAATCCTCATCTAGATGCATTTAGGCCAAAATGTATCATGAGTTTCTATTACCCTAAATTATTAAATTAAGGGTGAGTACGAAACCCTCAACTTGGAACTCGGTTAAATTAGTACCTTGATTCACTTAACTCGGTCACATGACCTGCACGTGATCTATATCCGTTAATTTTTTACAATGCCTTAACGAATTAGAATCCCCTGCGTATTAAATAACAATTCCCTCCAAATTTACAATCAAAACTTCAATATCGATAGGGTAAAAGTATGATTTACTGTGTCAATTGTACTTTGCAATTAGTGATCCATCATCCATATTTTATAATAGTTTTCAATCTTTTTTTATGTACAAATCAGTAGGTTAAAAGTATGATTTATTTCATCTTAAAAAAACCGAGTTTGCTAATCTTATGGAAAAATAGTTGTTGAAAGGGAATTTAAATCTTAAAAATAAGGTTTTATGTTCATATATGACATTGAAGTTCTGTCAATTATTTTTCAGATTCAATTATTATTCTTTTGTCCTTCAAATCCGAACAGAAGCAATAATAGATTAAGATGTTACATTTGATTTCGGAATTGTTCGAGAAAAGCGATAGTGTCAGAGAAGCTTTCTAGTTTTGATTGTAAATTGTAGGGGATTATTATTTGATATGTAGGGGTTCTAATTCGTTAACGCACCATTAAAATTAACGGAATATAAGTTACGTGCAGGTCATGTGATCTAGTTAACCGAGTCAAGATACTAATATAATTGAGTTTCACCCTTAATAATTCAGAGTAATAATAGACCCCGTTAACCGGGTTGAGGGTACCAATATACGTTTTGGCCAGACATTTATTAAATATTACTTCATCCGTCGCAAAATAAATATCCACATTACTCTTAATATCTGTTTCAAAATAATTGTCCACTTGAAAAAAAAATAACTATTAAAAATTATTAAACTCTCCAGTTTACCCTCATTTATTATTTTCAATCATTTATTTTTAAATAAATTTTTTCAAACTTGTCTTGAATAATAAGGGTAAAACTGACATTTATTTAACATATTTTAATTCAAATAAAAATTGTTGCGAGACATCTTTTGTAGAATGGAGGGAGTATCAATTTTATCGAATTTCATGTTTTGTTAATTGATCGAAAGCTTAAGATGCATCTAAATAATTGTTGGTTAATGTGATTATGACACCTAATATAACTTGAGCCATATGACTTGAGTTCGAATATAATTAACTAGTCCTAAAATCTACGTATACATACGACTCTATGAATTTGTAATTAATTTTCATAAATATAGATAGAGCCCTTATATGATAAATTAGAATGTTTTTACGAGTTAAGAGATATGCAATATTGTTTGGAACTAAAATACGAAATCGAGGGTGTAGAAAGTAAATTTTCAACGGTAAGCATTTAATATAAGTCAAAATACATTTATATGTAAGGTATCTAATTAGAAGACATAAACAAATGAATAGTTTGAAAAATAAAAGAATGTTGCAAGTATAAGTGACTAAGTTGAAATACGGAGCATAAATTATATTCTTTGTAAGATATATTTGTACACTACATTTGTCGTCTTATTTGTATATGATATGTTAGTTATATTGATTTATTGATATCATGTGTTTACAATGCAATGGGAGTACAATGAATGACATTATTTGATATTTTTGCGAACCAATTATCAACATATGTAGGTCGTCCCGGTATTGATGAACGACGTTCGGTTATAGTAATTCGATTTGTAAAAGTTTTGTTATGTGAATATTGTTGATAGCTTACTTACATATTTTTGATATTATAAGATGATTTTATATGCATAAAATTTTATTGACTTGCATATTTTTTATCAATTGTTTATCGATTATAAATTATCAATCGCTGTCGTTGTTTTATTAAATATAGATCAAAATAATAATAATGAAATTAAGTACTAAAATGTGATTTCCTTGTAATAGACTGAATATTTTACAATTTGACGAATTAATTGTTCTATTAATCATCTTGACTCTAAAGGATATCCTTATCATTTTACATTCACAGAAAAGAGTCATGAATGATCCATAAGTCCATAACGTTATGATCGATTTATGGTGATTCCTGAGGGCATAACTACACTTTATCGATCAATTCCTTTTTCCCCTTGTGTTTATAATTGTTTTGCAAACTGTGAAATCATAACCACACAAGTCTAAGTTAATTGAAGTCCAAATTTATATTCATAAAAGATATTGAATCAAAAGAATAAAATATACACTCACAACTATGAGAAGTCAAACGTTCAACCATAAAACAAATTGAACCACCTCTTAACCGAAATCAAATTGAATCAAAAAATTCGTAAACCTGAAGATTGATTTTCATCGGGGTATAAAATATTTGTTTATTATTTTGGGTATAAATTAGGGATGTTCATGGTTCGGTGTGGCCGGTTTGCAAATAAAATTTCGACCTAACCGGTATGCGATTTGACCCTTTTTTTTAAATCAAATGGCCCATTTTAATGTGTCAACCCAAATCAATTGAAATCGGTTTGGTTCGGCTGATTTGATGGTTTGAACCAATTCCTTTTTGTATTTAGTTTTCAATAAAATCATGCTAACTAACTTCAACTTACATAATACGAGTAATAGTGCAAGGGTTATTATCTTTCAAGTTTTTCAAAGATATAAATACATGATCTAATACTGGTCAAAAGGTATTTAACAATATCAATTGATTAGAAAATTACTTTCATAACATTGTTAAATAATCGTAAGTTTATTTTACTACTTTTAATTTGTATTTATGTAGTTGCATAATTTGGCAAACTTGCAAATAAACATTTTGGCTACTATAGAAAAAATAAATATGGAATTTCTTTATTAAAGACATAATCGATCATTTGAATTAAACATATATACATATACATAATAAGTATATAAGAAGATATATGAAACGCTCAAAAAAAATTTTTTGTGTGTACGCGATCCTGGAATGAGATACGCGATTGCGTAATAAACACGGGAATGGAGTGAAGGGTACGCGATCCTGTACTCAAAGCTTGAAAGTCTCTATTCAGATTTTAGTACTTGGTACGCGATCCCGGTAAGGGTACGCGATCGCGTAACAACAACGTAAAAGTTTCTGATGTCATTCTAACACAAGGTACGCTATCCTGGTAGGGATACGCGATCGCGTACCTGTGCTGAACTTCTGCAAAGTGCATAATACTCAGTTTTTGCACTCAAGTTCCAATAATCATATCTTTTGACTCGCTTCAAATCAAAACCCGAAATTTTGCGGACATGTTTCATATAACATAACAAGAGATTCCCAATTGGCACTTTTTCATATTTCATAATAACGACGGTTTTGGACCTTAGATCACAACTTGACCATTTGGACACTTAAGCAATCATTTCTTGCAATAAGTTCCCATATGATTTATTGAATACTTTCATAAACTCATATCAACATCTTTTAACATGTTAATCCATTTCAAAATCGCCCAAAACATCATTCAATAAGTTTAATTAAACGACCCGTTTGGAAAATATACAAAAACGACCCATTTGAAAATCAACTATTCGAGATTTACCCAAAACTCTACGTCATCATTCATTCAACATTCCACATACCAAAGTCGTTTACAAACTCACTATTAAACATAACAAATCAATATCATAACCAACAACATGTTTTCATCAAAAGACTTTAATGTGGGCGATTTACAAAATGGCAATCATAACGATAATTCAAAAGAAAGGTAGACTTGCCAAACCTATATTTAACAAGTCACAATCCACGCTAATCCCTTACGGTTGCTTTGCCCTCCCTGTGACCAATTTGGTCTTTCACTCCACTTGCACCTACATCAACAATAACATAAAGATTAAGCATTTAGCTTAGTGAGCATATAGACAGTTAAAAAGGACATCAGGCAACAAGTACTCAACAATTAACAACTTGAACAATGTAGAGATTTTAAACCACTTAGGCGGATCCGCTAACCACTTACAACTTACAACTTGCAACAACTTAAGCTAACATGTAGTTAGCTAACCTCTATTATGCATCAACAACAATAATAATCAAATATAAATAAGGAACAATCAACTCCACTTGATCATATGAAACCTCTTGCACGTATGCAATCCGAAGTTCACATGACCCATTACCCAATTAACCCCTATATTACTCACCTTAGCGTTATGGGCAACAAGTAATTTATTGATCAGAGCGAGTGCAACGTCTTTTGACCACCTATCACATAGCACAACAATATAACAACATATTTAACATCTAACAATCATTATAATCAGCTAATCATCATCATCAACACATTATTCCCTTGGGTTGACCAGGTTTGACTTTTAGTCAAATCAAGAAAATTCTTATCTTTTCATAATCAAAATCAACTCAAGAGTTCAACCACTTACTTACTACTTTAATTATTGTCAATAACATCCTACTAATCTTTCTAATTAGGAATTAGGGTGGTTTAACATTAATTTACAAGTATTTGGGCAAAACCCACTATAATTACCATCCCCAAACCCAATCAATCAACCTTTAGGTTGAATTAGTAATAGTAATAACACTTTCTACCCTTACACACCACTAATCAATCATAATCCACCCTAATTTCGTTTTATATGAAATCTCACTCTCTAATCCCCACAAAATCCATTTTTAGGTTAAATTAAAGAGAGAAATAGCACTTACAAAGTATTAGGGATGATTAAGGGTGTTCGAATTCGGATTCCTTGGGGTTAATTTGAATATTAGGGGTGAAATATGTTTTCTTCTTCTTCCTTCGCGATTCTTCTCCAAGTTTCTCTGTGTTTTCTTTTTGTATGTATATATGTTGCTATATCTACGTATGTATGTATAGAATTCACATTTTAGTGTCCAAGGTATTAAGCACTTACGTCTCTAGTCCCTAAGGTTTCATTCTTTTGTAACACAACACTTAACTAACTATTTTAAACTTGTAATACTTTAAACAACTCTAATGTTTATAACTATCAATATATATAAATAAATAATTTATGCTTATTAAATAATACTTCAAATTTCGGGATGTTACAATATAATGCGGCCCGGTTTGGTTTAAACGGTCGGTTTGATTCTTGAAACTACAATGAAAAAGTTTAAATCACTAAATTATAAAATGAACTCGGCCAAACCAACCAAATCACTTTAGTTTAGTTGGTTTAGCCGGTTTCGGCCAACCTATTAACATCTCTACGTTAAATATGTTCTCACTTGTTACTATTTAGTAAGAGATAGAGAATTAATTATTTATTATTTATACATATTACAATTAAAATTAATAATTATGAAAATGGTGGAATATTTTAAAAATATAAAAATATCATTAAATTAAACTACGAAATATATATACTAATAGAATTTCTTTTATTTTTCAAAGTAAATTATTAAGACTGAAAAAGGTAATATACAATAACTAAAAGATGGTAAGACTAAACAAAAAAAAAGTGTTCTGCTGCTCAAACCCAATCTCATGTTCAAGCTTGAATGTAAACGCATTTACAAACACATCTAGATACTACATTTGTTAAATGTTGTATTAGACCACTCCTAACAGTCATTTGATCAGTTGCTTCTTCAGTTTTGTTAGCTCAGCCTCACTTTTTCAAACAACAAGGGGCTGGGTCAACTATTCAATCAAATGATATTGAGCATGTTTCCCGTCTCTTCTCGAGAAACACGTGGACTATTTCTTTGCAAAATTGTGCCAACAGTCCTTGCATTAATTTCATTTCTGTGACCCATTGACTATTAATTTAATTTTTTAAACACAAATTAAATAAAACTCTTTCATTAAACTTAAAAAACATTACATTAATTAAAATCAAAACATTACAATGATTAAAATAAAACAATACAATATAAAAAAATAACGTTACGATAATTAAAATAATATTAATTACGAATCTAGTCGTTGTCGGAGAACCTACTTTGTCGCGTATCCTTTTCGAACATCGTTTTGAAATCTTCTTGATACTTCTTTATTACATTTTTTCTAGTTTCTTCAAACATTCCAACTTCGTGTGGTCTCCGGTGTGACGGTATAGGCCTTTGGATAAATTTTCACTGTTTTAACACCATTTTTCGCTTATTAAACTCCATTTTTGTAGTGTCGATTCTTGTATAGTTTTCAGAGTTTATTGCTGGATTATTGCGGATTCCAAAATGGCCTCACGGGTCGCGTCGCTCGAATTTCTTGAAGACGTTGCATCCGAAGAACCCGAACTTCGTTGACTTTTCCGACTTGTGTCACGACCGGGTGGACGACGAATCTGGTCGTTTTGGAATAGCCGTTGCATATTGGTCGCAAGGTCGACGGGTTCGTCCTCTGTAACACCCCGAAATTCGTTAAATTTAAAAGTTGTGTTCAGTTATGCGACACAAGGGTTAGTGTCGCAGGTAGCGACACAGAGACCAGTGCGACACAAGGCTTGTGTCGCAACGTCGGGTTGAAAGGCGGTCAGCAAGGGTTAAAAGTGTAAAACAGAGGGGTTAAACCCCACTTTTCATTCCAAAACTTTCCAGAAACAAGAACTCGCTTCCAGAGCAAATTGTGTGTACATTTTGAGATTTTAGAGAGAGAAGGGAAAAAAGAAAATCAAGATTTAATCCTTGAAAGTGTTCCTTTGAGTTTGAAATCATTTCCAGGTAAGAATTTGAGTTTATTATGTGCTTTATCATCTTCAGAAACTTAATTGGGTTAAAAAGTGTGAATTTTACCCGGAAACTTGTTAATTTTGGAAGCTGCTGCTGTTCTGTTCGTCATTGCGACACAATGGTAGTGTCGCAGCTTGTGTCGCAGTGACGGTGTCGCAAATTAGTACTGTTGCTTTAGCGACACAAAGAGTTAGTGTCGCAGCTTGTGTCGCTAGTTTCCACTGCTAGTTAATACTGTTGCCATAGCGACAGTAAGAGCTAGTGTCGCAGGTTGTGTCGCAATATTGTGTTTAGCGACACTAATTTAGTGTCGCAGGAAGGTGTAGCGACACTAGGGGGTAGTGTCGCAGGATTAATTGATATTTTAAATAATATTAATTATTATCAGAGTTAATTGAATGCGGTCGCCTCGACATGTATTTCGGGTAGCAATTCATAAATATCCGATCGTCGTCTTCGAGGTAAGTAGTAGGAATGTAAAGAACATAATTGGCTGATTTTGTTAATACTAATTGTGTTACAAAGTTGCATTAAATAACTGAGTGCATCATTGAGTTGAGCGGCCAATTGCTGAGTGAACAATTGAGCCTATGAGAATGAGTTAAGAGGCCAATTGCTGAGTGAACAATTGAGCCTATGAGATTGTTGAGAGACCAATTGCTGAGTGAACAATCGTGTCTATGAGATTAAGCTGAAAAGGACAATTGCTGAATGAACAACTGTGCCTATGTATATGTGAGTTAAGTGATCAATTGCTGAGTGATCAATTGTGTTTAGCTGTATGAATTTAATGTATGATTGAAGGGTAACGACATGAGATGTCTGGTTTATTGTATTACTGTAAATGTGCTATTCCTTTACTTACTAAGCGATGTGCTTATGTATTGTTGAATGTTCTGTTGATAGGTACGCCTAAAGGGATGATGGGCAGGGATCCGGGCAAGCGACCCGAGAGCTGCTAGTGATGGACTTACTATAGCAAGATAGTAAGGAGACAGACTCATAAATCATGCTCTATATTAACACGTGATGTTTTGTAAAAATGATATAATTCGTGTTAAACCATGTTGTTATTACTTTACAATATATAAAGTGTTTTTGAGAATTTAAATTGAGTATATATATAAAAAAAAATGGGACGTTTCATCCTCGGCTATATTTATTGGTACGTCGTCTTCTTGGAACACGCGTTTATTGTACGTAATACCATGATCGACATAAAACTTGGGGATATCTTTGACTACGTGGAACGCGTGCTCATAAGTAAAGCTCATTTCCACTTGTTGTTTGAAGTGTTCTTTTGCCACCCTAATAACATCCTCGTCTTGGTACCCGCTTGGTCGATGCTCGTTGTACTTTTTGTAGATGCCACAAATTTTTTTAGCTCGGTTCTAACTTTGTTCCATTTACCGGTTAGTTGACTTGTTATGCGTTTAATATCAACTAACCGATTGTAGTCTTGGACTATTTTGTTCCAAAATTGTGAATCGGGTTGTGAATTTCCTTCGACATGATTTTGGGAATTGTCGACTCATCGCTTGGCCAATGTTTTGACTTCATAGTCCGTCCATCTAATTTGTGCTTTTTTTTTACCCTTGACATTAACCTCGAGCTTGGCTTCGTCCTCAGATACTACGTCATTTTGGGTTTCGAGTTGTGAGTGAGTGCTGGCCGGATTTTGGTTGAACATAAGCTTGGAAGGCGTATTGTGGTGGTTGTTGGAACCCGTATTGTGGTTGTTGGTAACCGTATTGTGGTTGTTAGTATGGTTGGTAGCCGTATTGTGGTTGTGGTTGTTGGGGATACCATGGTTGGAGTTAGGATTGATATCAGGTGAAACCGGTTGGTGAATTTTTGGAGGTAGTTGCCGAAGATGAGTTAGCCGGTGAATTGGGGTAAATGGGAGTGTTGAGTAAAATTTGATAGAAATCATTGTTGTTGGGGTTTGACATTTTTTGTGAAATGGAAGTGAAAGAATGATAAAGAAAAGTGTTGAATTGTATAGAATAATCGGGTGGAATAGTAATGTATTTGATTGAGATAATGAAAGATAAAAGTGTGTGTGAATTGAAATTTAGTTGTGTGTTTATTTATAGTGTGTTTGAGGTTGGATAAAGGGTTAAAAAAATTAAATAAATATTTTTTTTTCTAAAAAAATACGGATATATTACCGCAATATTTTTTTAATTTATTATTATTATTATTTAAAAAAAAACTTAATGGCTAATTTTTAAAATAAAATATAAAAAATTGCATGTGGGCCTCACCGACCCACTTTCATCGCCAAACCGAAAAAGTTAAACCGACCAAGCAACCGGACAAAACCGTGCCAATATCGTCGGTTCGACT
Organism: Gnaphalium uliginosum; assembly: GCA_963930675.1. Taxonomy (NCBI): domain Eukaryota; kingdom Viridiplantae; phylum Streptophyta; class Magnoliopsida; order Asterales; family Asteraceae; genus Gnaphalium; species Gnaphalium uliginosum. The sequence goes on from OZ005685.1 coordinate 36,930,458, forward strand.
TCGCGGGTTGTCAAGATAAAACTGGTCTTAGATTTACTTTCGTCTTTTGGACTGCACCAAAGGACCCATGTGTTGTGGTACACGCGTGTCAACTGTTGGCTACAGTAAAAAATGTTTTTAACTGATTATTAGGAGATAACGATTACACCAAGGATACACGTACACGCGCGTGATTCTTGCTGGCGACATGTTAGTTCTACTTGAATTCAATACCATGGGCGACATGTAAAGATAACACATAGTCAACTTGCAATTTCACATGTATATATGGGATGACTTCAATTTCAGTTACATCATATCTTAACTATCAAGAAAAAACAGCACCCAAATTAACCCCCAATGGATCTAAAAGCTTTTGTTACAGAAAACTTTTCATCCCCTCTGGTCATTCTGTCAACACTCATTTTTCTGCTATTAATCATCAAAAGACTATTCTCAAAAACCATCCAAAATCTTCCACCAGGTCCTCCAAAGTTACCAATCATTGGAAACTTACTTCAAGTGGGCGACAAAATTCATGTATCCTTAGCCAAATTCGCCCAAGAATATGGCCCTCTCATATCTCTTCAATTGGGTTCACAAGTTTTGGTTGTTGCTTCTTCTCCTGAGGCAGCTACGGGAATCCTCAAGACTCAAGACCGTTTCCTTTCATCACGTTCAGTGCCTACAGCACTTGATCATAAATCGTTACTATCTCATTCAATCTTTTGGTCAGACTGCAATGAAATCTGGAGAGCTTTAAGAACCCTTTGTCGAACCGAAATGTTTTCACCTCAAGCCCTTGAGGCCCACTCCAGTTTACGTGTAGAAAAGATGGATAAATTGTTGAGTTTCTTGAATAGTAAACAAGGAGAAGTAATCAACACTCAAGATATACTTTTTACTACATTGTTTAATACTTTGAGTTGCATTATATTTGGCAAAGACTTGCTTGATTTGGAAAAAGAGAATAGGACTTGTACAGGAATAAAAGCATCCATATTTACGATACTCGAGTATGGAGCTCGTATAAAGGATTTTGGTTCATTTTTTCCAATGTTTAATGGGTTGGATCTTCAGGGAATAAGGAAAGGAGGCATGAAACATTTACAAGATGTGTTTGACCTTATGAAGGACATAATAGAAGACAGAAGAGCTCGTATCAAGTCTGCAAGTTGGTCATCGGACCAACCGACATGTTTCTTGGATCGATTGATTGTAATTGGCTTCACGAACGACCAGATCAATCAATATATCACTGTAAGTCTAGCTTATTTCCTAGTCATCGTCTTCAATTCTTACTTAAAAGGTGTTTGGGATTGTGATTGGCCATAATTAAACTGAGCTTTTTCGTTTTCAGGAATTACTGTTAGCAGGAACAAATACTACAACCACTGCAGTGGTATGGGCTATGACTGAGCTGGTAAAAAACAAAGAGGTCATGATAAAAATCGAAGAAGAGATGAAAAGAGAAATTGAAACTGATAAAATCAGTGAATCTCAACTAGCTAAATTACCCTATCTCAAAGCATGTGTCAAAGAAAGTTTTCGATTACACCCACCTCTCCCTTTTCTTCTTCCACGCCGAGCGAACCAAACTTGTGAAGTTATGAATTATACCATTCCTAAGGATGCTAAAGTATTTGTCAACGTTTGGGCAATGGGTCGAGACCCTAAAGTTTGGGACGAACCTTTATCTTTCAAACCCGAAAGATTTCTCGACTCGAATACGGACTTTAAAGGCCAATATTATGAGCTATTACCATTTGGTTCAGGAAGGAGGATGTGTCCTGGCTTACCTTTAGGTAGCTTGGAAATGGAATTCATCTTGGCATCTTTAGTTCATAAATTTTATTGGGTTCTCCCAAACAATGAAGATCCTAAGAAACTTGATATGAATGACAAATTTGTACTTACTCTAAGGAAAGAAAAACCGCTAGAACTCGTCTTCAAACTTAAACCAAGTTCCACAACAATTTAGGCTCTTCTGCTGTTTTTTCTATGTACCGTTTTGTGCCTGGCGTTCTGAGAAAGCGAATTTATCGATTTTTTTCCTTCTTGTATGTAATTTAATCTTGTACTACATATTACAAATTAAAGTTTATTTATAGTCAATTATGTTCATCTTCAATGAATCAATTCGACTTTATTGATGTTGGCAGTTTTTCTAGTTGTGTTTTGTACTATATCTTAATCGTTTTATAGGTCTGGTTCTGATTAAGAACCCATTAACTTCATGTTTCTTTCCAATAACCATCATCGTTTCATGAAATATAATTTAAAGCTATACTAGTAAGACATACTTCTAGCGAGAGCAAATCGAACCGATAATGGTACTTCTTAGATATATACGAATCAAGACTGACACGTGCCCTGAACTTCAATGCTTTGTGGTTCATGTCTGCAAATAGCACAACCAAGTAACTGTTATTCACATGTATCGCATACAAACATACTAATTGCCTCATTGAAGCCAAAAGTCGGTGGAGACCCACAGTGACATAGGTAAAGGACTTGCTAAACAACTACTTTACCCGTTTCCAGTCATAGTTTACATTACAGTAAATAAGGAGCAAGTTTCACAACATTTAAAGACTTGGCTAGCAAAAAAATAGGCAGTCGAGAATGAAAACTGTATATGGGGTGGGTGACATTTCATGCAATTAACCCTTGATACCACACAATGCAGAAACAGGATACCTTTAATACTGGAGTAATATATGAGAGAATTACTCAGATATATAAACCCATATAGATCATGTTACATATATAATATTTACAAATATATAATATCCTTCATGGTTTGTTGCCATAATAGGCATTACCATAAGATCATTTCACTAGGATAAGCCATAGTTCCAAAAATCCGATAAAACCTAAAAACCAAAATACTAGTAGTATAGTAATAGTAATATATAATATAATATAACCAAGTCAAGTCATGCAAGGTCATCACCGTCCTCTTGAGTACCTTTCTTGCTTCTCGTTTCATGTTTCAACTCCTGCACTTGTTGGCGACGAGGACTTCACATCACTATATTTCTTCCGCTTGTAAACCAGCTGTACTTTTATTTCTACTTCATTCAGTTTGTCATCAGCTTGCAAATTCATGTTATAAACCTCAGAATTGGGTTTGTCATCTTTATCTTCCTCTTTACCGTCATCAGTTTTATCATCCGTGTTCGATATTTCTTCTCCCGAAACTGTATTTTCCTCCATTTCTTTGATTTGCCTCTGAAGTGATTCAATCACACTCATCAATTCTCTATTCACCTGTCAAAATGTTAGATGGTAATAATTATTTAAATTAGTAAACCTTCTAATACTCAAGTAAAATGCAGTTGAAGCATCCCATTTACCTGAGGATTTTGAAGGTATTCAGAAATGTCATTAGAGCATGATGGACATTTCATGATGTTCTTTTGTGCCCTTAATGTACGTCTACCTTCGCATGTCCTTTCCTTCATAAAAGTTTGCCCAGCAAAGGTATCCTGCAAACAGGACTTGCAAAAATTGTGTGCGCAGGGGGTAGTGAGTGGGAGATTCATTACTTTGTGACAGATGAGGCAGCAGAATTCTGCAGTATCAATATACATCATCAAATTAACATTTTAACTGATAAAGACCATATATGTACAAAAATTTAGGCACCTAGATTCCTAATAAAGTATGCCTTGATAGTAGTACAGTTAAATGCTAAGAAATCCTTGTATTAACACATACAAATGGGTCGAGTGAATTGAAAGTGGCCCAAAGTGTGTTTTTAATGCATAAAACATCCTAGATCTTTTTATTAAAAAATTGAATTATTATTAATATCAAACAAATTTTGTGTTCATATTTGACACCCTAAACATTTATATAAACTGTAACACATGGGCAAAAAGTGCCTCGTGTTGACCCAGCCTGTTTTGACTTTTGACCAGTACAAAATTAGACGTTACCAACTCTAATAGCAACTACAATTAACAACGCACGTACCTTTCAGAAGCCGTTCACTCACAGACATTTGTGTCTTACGACAGACTTTTCTTGTACGATTGCCATCCTCAACGTCTCCATTATCTGCAAGTTTTCTACTTCCTGGTGCAGGTACTTTCCACAACCAACAACCTTTCTCTTCCTGCACAATTATATTCGCAATGTTATAACTAACTGCCAGCATTGCCAAAATAACTCAAAGAAGCTTAAAGTACATGCTATAATCCTACAGTAAGAAGTTGCAATGATCTCACATCATAATCCCAAGATGGAATACCCTTTCTCTCGGATACATCTGTAGCATTTTTCAGCTCATCAATGGAAGGCAGGGGCCTTGGACGATCCCCAATTTCATCACTGCAGAAGTAAAAAGCTCAGAATTCATTTACAGATTCGAAAGATGAATAATATAACAATCATCACAGCAAAGCCAAACCTTGTCCATGGAGCAGGATCATTATCACAACGAACAAATAGATACCGGCATACCTTGTGTCCCTATTGGATCTAAATGTTAGCCAGTGTGTTTGAAAAACTTATATCAACCAATAGTGTAATATCCTACTTGAATTCCAGGTTTCCTCCAGCATTTTTCAATGCGATAAATCCCATCATAGCGTACTCCTTTCTCGGGTGCATAAGCAGACCGTTTTTCTTTGTGTGACCTGTCAATGTAAATAGAGAAGCATTTACCAAAAAATTCATTCAAGTACCAAAAAAAGGTAATAAAACTTATATGGATTATATAATGGTTTTCTTTTAATAATGGATCTTATCTTATATCTTATACTAGGTGTAAGTTACCATCTCTAGTTTTCTTCTAGCTAATGCAACAATAGAAAAGGGACAACACCTGAAACACAATTGCTAATTAACAAGGATAACAAATATATACAAACTTCAACCATTGAAAAAGAGTATCAGAATCACTAAAAAGATAACAACACCACTACCATAATGCAGCAACAAAAAAGTAGAACTGGTAGCCACACCAGTTCGAGTTACTTAATTATTAGCGAAGTAGGGTAGTCAAGAAATCTAAATCAGCCTTCACACCAACATACTAGAAAGAGAGCGGCTTCTGTTGATCTTGTGTATGTATACATATCAAAGATCTAAACATGTCAAGCACATAAGGTGTTCTTGTATTTTGGAAGTAAAATGAACCGGTATACAAAACTAAAGACAAGTGAAGACCATAAATAAGTTTCTGTGATAGGGAACTGACTATCATTTGGCACAACGATTTACAACATCCAGGTTTATGTCAACTTGTAATGAATGCCATAAGTACAAACCTCACAACACGTACTGGGTATCCTTTTCTGCAGCTAACTCGTAAAGCTTCATTATACTTCTCAAACTTTTGATCAAATGACTGTGTCTTGTTGGTCCTTTTATTTCCACTCAAGTCTCTTCCACCACTGTCAGTAACAAAAAAGAAAATATGTAGAGTAGAAATAATTCAAAAGTAAATGTACTAGTTCTGGTGAAATCAAAAGTTTTTAAAAATTATAACTTTACTTACTAGTCCTTTGCCATATAATGATATTAGTTTAGAAGAATTTAGAGATTCTTGTATGTACACAATATAATCAAAAACTTATACTTCTGATTTAAAAATATATCAGTTTTTATAGTATTAATATCTGCCACAAAGTGCTAAGTGTGAAATACAAGCAGTTGATAAATTATACAACTTACGAGGTGACTCACTTCAAACTTAATAACTTAGAATGGACCTTATAATATGGTTATAGAGTTCTACAACAAATGGCACCAATATTTCATTTGTGCACAAAAACATATCAACCAACAAAAAGAGAAATTATAGCTTGGCTGTCAAATAACTTTCTTATCCATCACATACCTTCCCGTGTAGAGAAACCACTCTCCATGATCCTCATCATCTTCATATCCTCCTGATAGCGCAACTGATTGGGCACCATAATCAGACTGCCCAGATATCCCAGCAACATGTGGAAGATGAGCACCCCACTGTCTACATTCCATACGATCCTCCCACGTTTCTCCAACCAGAACTCCCGTTCCTCTCTCTGGATCATTCTCTGCAAGAATGGGTCCAAAATGATCAGGTGGAATTGTTACAAATATCTTTCCACTGCATGCATTAGCCTTCCCAGATTTCTTTGCTCGCTCAGTGGTATATGCTTTGTCTGGTTTGTTTTGGTTTAGAACAGAATTGTAGGGTTTTGGGGGTCCTGAGGCAGCATTCGACCTGCTAATCTTTGCCATTCTAATTGCAATTACGAGTGATGAGTTGATTCGAGGCTGACTTGCCATTTTAGGAGGAATTGTTGTTCGACATATGGCACAGGTACGCTTCCCCTGGCCCACCCATTTCTCAAAACACTTCAGACAGAAGTTGTGACCACAGGGTGTCTGTAACATAAACAAAGCCACAAAGGGTCTTTAAGTCGAGCTACTCACTAAGACAAGCTCATCTATAGATTCTCATAAAGCAAGCAGTGGACCTTATCACTACGATTATAAAGGCAAACATAAAATTGGAAAAATCAGCACACCGTAAGGAGCATCACATAAGTTCCTATATATAATATGTGTCCTTTTATTAATGAACCAACAACCTCAGTAAAAAAACAAAAAAAAAAGAGTACTAACTCCAAGCTCACATTGATCACCACGATTAATTATCTAATCCAGAACCAAAAATCCATAAGCATATATAGTTCAGCGAGTAGGTACATGATTAAACATTTATATTCTAAGGTCTTCAAGTGGACAATCACAAAAAAAAAAAAAAAAAAAAAAGTTGCACATTTTTTGAAGTTCATAACCAATTAATCTGTACTTGTTCAAGGAAGGCAACCAACCTCGAGGACTAAGGGAACTAGTGAGGGTAAAGTAAAGTAGGGTTGTGATATGTTGCAGATATCAGTGTTTCCTTTGCTTCCAACAAAAACTAATACACCAACAAACTTTGTTACAACTTCAACTATACAAGCATAAAAATAGGATGTTGCTAAAATAATCCAACACAACAATAAAAAAAATAGAAAGGTACACAGTTCCAACAATCAATACATCATTCAGGCAATTTTTTGTAATATTTAGTAGCACAATGGACCACTATTCTACCAGAATTTGATATATTCCCCTTTTAACTATTTTCAGCAAAAAAAACATGAATAAGTCACTGATTGATAGATAAACGCATATTCCATACACATACCTTTTGTGTTGGATCTTTCTGTCTGTATATAAAAAACATACTTATACTATAAATAGATATAAATCACCATGAAAGTAATGCAGGACTTAAAACTTAGGTTTGTAAATGATCTTAACACAAATCCTAATCTATAAACAGAAGTTACATATAAATATACAGAAAATTAAAAAAACTGTATGTATATCAAATGTTAACATTTCAATTTACCGTAATAGGTCTATCCGGCAACTGCATGCAAAATGAGCAGTTAAAACTACCACTAAGAAGCTTCAAAACATCGCTATCACCATCACCACCGGCGCCGGCGACATCATTTCCGGCACCGATGGTTTCATAACCGTCATCTGAACCTCTTCCACTCAATAATTGCTGCCGTTTCTTCGCTTTGTCTTGATCGGAAAGTGAAGCATCGGTTTCAATGGCGCGAATCGCCGTAATCAACGTATCGGACGGTTCAGATCCCGATGTGACGGTAGACCGCGGCGCGTGAAAAGAAATGAGATTCGAACAATCTGGACACTCCCATTGGGCAGCGTCGGCTAGGGTTTCGGGACGTATAGATAAACAGTTGAGGTGCCATGGAGTGACACATGTTTTGCACGTGATAAGTTCTTCTACTGGTGGATTGATTTTGCAGATCATGCAACGGCCATCTCCGTCGCACGGGAGGTTGCTATCGTGTGCCATGGATAGTGAAGGATAACAAAGTGAGATGTAATTAGCATAGTAGATTAGTAGGTATTATATACTCTGATTTATGAAGATGATGAATGATCGTCGTGGAGTTATTATTTTATTTATTTAATTATTTATATCATTATATTATATTTTTTATTCGGGTAATATAAAAATATCGTTTCACTACAAATATCCTATTTTGATTTAATAAAGTCATTTTTTTATATTTTTATTTGTGTTATATATTACTTGATGCAAAATATATAAATGGATTGAGTTTTAAATGTAATTTCATTATTATATTTTTTCATCAGTATTATATAACACAAATAAAAATACTTAATATCAAGTTGAAAAAAAGATTTTATTAAGTCAAAATAAGACACTTATAATAGGACAGATAGATTAATAAATTATATTATATTATAGATATAGATAGATTAATAAATAATTTAATGATAAGTAATAATAATAATAATAATAATAATAATAATAATAATAATAATAATAATAATAATACTTAATACTTACTAATAATAATAACAAACATAACTCAACAACATAACTTGTACTGTAACTCGTAGGTGTTGACTTTGAGTTACAGATTTTTGATAAATCTGGAAAACAGAATGTGAATATTCCTTCCTTGATTTATATGCTTCCATTTTTGTTGTTACATACATCAAATTGAGGGTGTTTGATTTTACAACTTATGTGGAGTAACTAAAATTAGATAATTCTCTAACTTGATTTAGAATTAAAGGAAAATGAATAAATGATAATGATCAATAATTTTATAAAGGCAATTAACGCTGACAACCGTGATAACTGATTTACCCTCTTCCTTTTCAGAACGTAATTTTTTAGAGAAAAAAAAACTTAGTATCTTAACTCACAATTACTTAAATGTGATTAACATTTTAATCAAAATTCAGTTTATAATCATCACCAATTTCACACAAGATACACAAAATACAACAATTTGCACACTAAATACACAAAATACAACAGTTAAATGCATAATTACAAAAACACAGGTAGGTGCAGAATCGTCATTAGGTGCAGAAATGTAGGTAGTTGCAAAAACACAGGTAAGTGCAAAATTGCAGGTAGGTGCAGAATCGCAGGGTAGGTGCAAAAACGCAGGTAGATGCAAAATTACAGTGACATGCTCTTTCTCCAGCTTTAGCATGGTTCGATGTACAACCAGGTTCGAGTGCTTTTAATCCGTATATGATGAAACGGATTTAGGCACTGTTTTTAATTCCATTAGTTCTTACTTTCAATGTTCTGGAAACTTCATTGGTTGAATATGAATGACGTTGTAGGAACGTGAATAAAGATTGATAGGTGAAGGAGTTAAATTAATGGATGTGAATGAGTCAGTGAGTGATGCGACAGTGGTAGATGGCAATATGAGATATAATTGATTGAGCGATCTTTACGCTTGTTGATATTGCCATCTGTGTGAAAATGGAAAAATTAGGTTCTAGATTTGGCGATTTTAATTTAGTTACAAATGATCCGATGTTTATCGGTGTTTGATATAAAGAGGTTTTTTTTTCTAGAAGAGGATGGAGATGAGGATAAATCGATTAAAGGCGAGTTCTTAGAATTCTCAATTAAGTGGAGGTCTCAAAGGATCCCTTGACTATATATATTTGTATTGTATATGATATGATGATATATTTTTCTCGCTCGAATTTAACTACTCCGTATATGTTAAATCTTATTATTAGTGTAATATGTTTCATGTATTAGATTAAAATATAGACACTTAAGTTATGTATAGGTTAAAGGTATTTGGCAAGTATAAAACGATTAAGGATGCATGCCTAGCTAAACTAGACATGGCTAGGTTGTGTGATTAATCAAGAAATAAGTTTAACAGAAATGTGTAGATAAAATTACAAGCTAGGTGACAAATATTCTCCAGTTGTAAAATTTATAAGAGTTTACTTATCCACAATTAATACTATTTAATGGTAAATCAATAAAATTGTAAAATTGATGAAAGTTGTGAAATTTTATTCATTTTATTCATTGTGATAAACTCCTTGTGTTCATTGTTATAAACATATAATATATTTTTTTCCAACATTTTGAAATGAGAAGTTGCAACAACTGGAAGATAACATAAACATATAGAAAAAAGTTTAAATAATCTTCAAAAGTGTTTCAAATATATAATAAATTCGACTTTATATTTTCAGTTTTGATTCGTGGTTTTCATACTCTTTAATATGTGGATAAAGAGTAAATTGATGACGACGATGATGATAGTGATAAGTAGGTGTGTGCAGTTGTGATAATGATGAAAAAGTGTTATCATAGTCCTTTATATCACTAAGTATAAATAACTTAGGATATATGAATTAGTAATGGCTTAACAAGTAAATTTACTTCAATATAAACTCAAGTTATATGAGGTAAACAAACACTTAATGTATTATACTTAGAACAATACATTTAACAGTTTATATGAAAAGCATAATAACTACACAATTTAATTTTTTAATAGTGTAATATATTTACTAATTTTGAATCAGCAAATTACAAAGTATAATTATAATTGCGGATTAAGGTTAAACACATGTTAACCTAAATTATACCTATTAAGATAAGATGACAAAGTATTTTCTTACTAAGCAAACACTAACCAATGTTAAGGGTTTGAATATGAACACAAAGCTCACTGGTTGCGTTCAATGAGAGTAAAACTGTAATACAATACAATGATGCATTTACTTCGGACATACATTACCTTTATATAGCTGTGGAATGTTTGTAAAGTTGTCTAGAAGCTTTAACGTGTCACACTCGTATTGAAGAAGTACATACTTTATCAAATGACATGCTTATAATTTTACGCCAAATGACGAAAGTATAAATATTGTTGAAAGTTGTTCATACCTTTTACAATGTATTTTTGTACTTTTACTGTAAAAAGCGGTTTGCCGCTCATTTACTTTTGCAAAAGTCCCACTCAAATTTCAACTCAGATATATTTCATAATATCTAAGTGTCTTGAATTAAATTATATTGACCGGTGACACACTTGTCAGCTGTCACTGGTCAATGGTCTCTGGTAGACTGGATCTTATATCTTGCTCACTGTCCACCCAGTGAGGACAATATATATCTTCAAGTTTACTTCGACTTCTTTGAAGTGTTGCATTCTTCTAGACTTAGTGACAAAGAGTACTACTCGCTGGTTATGATTGTCTACAAATAACCAAGAGTAGGTAATTGATATAGTCAAATACGAGTACTTTTATTTAACAATACATCTCTACTTTTATCCATTTCTATTGTATTTATTTGATTTTAGATAATGATTTACTTAATATTTGCAAATAGGAGTTAACATGGAGTTTGGATAAAAAAGGAATGGAAAAACACTCGAGAACGAAGTAAATTGAGCAAAGAGGGAGAAAGTATGCATATGAGGTCCAACCGCCGGTTGGAGGGCGAATGACCGCCTCATACTCATCCAACCGCCGGTTGAAAATTCCAACCGCCGGTTGGATAGATCGGCCAGAATAACTATAAAAAGGAAATAGATTTAGTTTGACCAAAACGTTTTTGCACAACCCTAATTCGATTGAAGGCACTTTCTGGAGGTTTTCTGGACGACTTAGAGACACAAGTTCACGAGGTTGGACTACGTTCAAGCTTTCGATACGCGGTTCAGGATTCGGTTTGTGCAATCTTTATCCGTATCGATTTGGATATTGATTTTGATTTACTGTAATCTGATCATGAACTAATTTATTTGTGTATTGGCTTAGACGATGATACCTAGATAATGGTTTGAGTATTTATTTAGCGTTTTGAGTATTTGTTCTATGATAGTTAATTAGTTTATTCGATGAACCATTATTGTTTGTGATTATTGAGTGTCTACTTAACGTGATTAATGAATCTAAGTCATAACAGATGTTCGTTTAGGTTTGTTAGTTATTTATAATTGATTAACTTGTTAGATAATTATAGCTTGAAACTGTGACCGGAGATATGTTAAGAACAATAGCAATTAATTAATCTATTATGAACATGATAATTGTTGAAATAATAGTACAATTATAGCTTGAAACTATGATCGTTTACAAACTTGCGTTATTTGCTTTCTATTTAATTAGTTACTTTAATTGTTTAACTTTTAATTCGTTAAAAATTGGTTTTCTAAATACGTTCGCACGGAACGAAAACGCCCCCTCTTTGACTGTTTTTATTAATTTAATTATAAGTTCCATTTTAATTAAGTTAAAACTACCATTCCATGTGATCGATATCTAGACATACTTAAGCTATTTTATGATATAATTGGGTATTTTTGCATGTATTGTGTGATAATCATAACTTTAGTACTATCCATTTTCATAAATATATTTATTCACGTTTTGCTCACAACAATAATTAAGGATGAAATATTACTTCATCATTTTACTTGTTTAAGTAACACATATTACTGATCATGCGAGTTTACACTTAGATATATATTAACAAATTATACTTAATTGAATCTAAGCCCAACATGTTCACATGTAGTCGTTCTTCAATCGTTGAGAAGTAGAGAAGAATGTGAGAGGAAATATGGTTAAGGAAAGACGTGTAATTTAGAAAAAAGTATACCAAATATGTTTTTTTGATATATTTTACTGATTTGTTAAATTAAATGCCATTATCTGTTTACCCTGCTTTATCAAATGATCAAATATCTTCTCTCACTTATCTACCATTCTCATAAAAGATCATGCATTATAATATAAGGGGGTGTTTTTAGGTTTAAACAATGAGTTGATTCTATACGCATAAAACAATTAAAAGGGTTGAATATTAAAATGTAGGAGTTGATTTGATTGTCACATTCTCAGTAATAATTAGATCATTTTGAAGTGTAATATAAGACCATCTACAGTGGTAACACCATGTTATTAACATTCTGGATGTCACGTCAGCATAACATGGCATTATCCATAAACACTAGCAACGGTAACATGATGTTGTGGAGTGTTATGATGGGTAGCTGGGTATGTTTTACTAAATTAATTTTGTTTAGATTAAAAGAGGAAGAAAAGAAAATGAAAAGAAAAAAAAACATTTTGGCCCACAAAAAGGCGTTAATGTGCTCGTGCTCCCACACACAACACCACCCAACCACAACGCCCATTGTGAGTGTTGTGGCGTCCTCGGGACAAAACGGGCTCTAGAACGCCTCCATTACAAATGGTCTAAGGAACCATCTCTTTCCTATATACTAAAACACTACCACCTAGCATATGTGGATGAATTATACAATCGTGAATATGAGGTGGCATAATTTAGAGAATTCCTGAAAGTTAGATATGCCATGTAATGATAATAAATTTGTCCAATTTATTATTATATATAAATATATTTGAATCCATTTTTTTTAATATTGTCGTTAAATAAGACATTTCATATGAATTTGATGTTAATGGTTTATTATGATATTTATTATGATAATAAATTTGATATACTTTTTATTATATAGTCATATAAGTTTCTATATGGTTATTAATTGAACTTCTGTAGCATTTATGATGGATATGGATATAAATATAGTCGTTCTTTGTAACCCGAAAGATTAGGAATATGAGATCAAAAACATGCGTGTTACTGTTGGAGAGCTTTGTATTGATGTATAACTGACTCAACCATAAATAGTTTTAATTAATCGTGAGTGCATTTGATGCAAATCAAGTTCTTAAGTAAATATCTAACTTTATGTGTAGCATTGGTCAAATCAAATCTTGACTACAACAATCTACATAATTTTCCGTTCGACAAATTAATCCTTACAACGTAAATGTGCATATAAAATCTTTGAGCTTGGTAATATTTTGCTTAACAAATAAGGAGCACGCAAAAATTGAATTTTGTATGCAATCGCATAAATTTATAATTAAATTATCATCATTTTAATTTCACATAAAATATTAAATATGTCATATCTTACGAAGTCGTTCATCGGACTCATGTTACACTAATGAATATATTATTATACTTTAGATGTAGGTTCAATGTAGAATGCTAAAAAAATGTAGAATGAGAGAACCAATATGAATGCTCCATTTTCTTTAAAACTCAATTTCCATTCGAATTTTTAAAATTAAATATCTCACAAACGGCATGACTAAAAATTATAAAAATTACATATTCGAAATCAACGTTTTTTGCTCTTCGATTAGAGATCTGACAAGTTATAGTTTCGACAAACTTTTTTATTCTTCATTTTTGTCGAGTCTTAAAAAAAGGCGATTTATATAATCACATGTGATTTTTATGTATAATCACATGTGATTTTATGTATAATGACATGTGATTTATGATAAAAATATAATATTGGTACACAATTATTTATCAATGGTGGATGTTAACTCACACATGATTACGACTTAATATTCATTCACATAAATAACTCTAAATAAGATTTTAAGAATTTCATTCGTTTATGGCCAAAATAACATGTGATTTTTGGTTATTGATTTGAGATTTAAGTACATGTGTTTTTCAAATGAAGTATGTGATAATAACTGATAATTCAAATGCGATTTCACCTTTATATTTATTTACATATATAATTATGAAATAATTATTTGAAATTCGTATTTATTTACACTTTATTCACATGTGATTACTAATTTAATGTTTAATCACATGTGATTATAACTATTTTTTTTGAAGGTTTATTAAATTATCAAATAAATTATTATGATTTTAAACTTATAATTTGTAACTTTGATTATTCACATGTGATTATAGCTAGTGATTTAAAACTTATAATTTGATTGTAAATATATTCACATGTGAGTGTTAAATTTAACATTATGAATTTCACATGCCCATTAAAAAATGAAAAAAATAAAAATCGTCGAAAGTATGTCATGTGAGATCTCTAATTAAAGATAAAAGGACGCTGATTTTAAGGTGTAATTTTTATAATTTATAGATATACGGTTTGTGAGATATTTAGATTTAGAAATAAATGTGGAAATGAGTAATTGAAATGGAACAATCTTATTGGTTACTCCATTATATAATTTTTTAGCATTCTATATTTAACTTTCCTCTTATTATTTATTATACTTTATATTAGATTATAATAAATTATAAATATAAATAAATATAAATACTGTATAAATAAATACTATATAATAAAACGAAACCTTTATTTTATTTTCGTTGGTTAGACAAAGGTTACTACAGTCACTTAGAGTATGGGGTGTGGTGACACTGTCACCATAGTGTTCTGAAGAATGTTGTAATTGAGGATTTAGTGGTGTGGTCACAGTGTTCTGGACAGTGTTCTGGAGTTTTTTATTATATGTTTTATTTATTTTTTTAATGGTGATAATTGTATAAATTAATATATAAAAAACAAATAAATCAAATAAAATAAGATTTAATTTATTAAAAGGATATAAAAAAAAATTACAAGTCCTAAAATTAAAATACATAATTTAAAATACATAAAAGATTACAAGTCCTAAAATTAAAATACATAAAATAAACAAATCAATCATCTCCCGCTCCCGTTCCCGATCCCGAAGCTTGCAATTCATTCCACCTCTGTTCACGATACCTCCAAAGATGTTCCACAAGGTCGGCTCGAAGTCCAAGAACCTTGTATGTTTCCAACAGGTATATAATAATTTTCATTCTCAGCAATGTCGAAACCGTTGTCTTTAATTATCATGTTATGCAATATGATACATGCATACATGATTCTTCTTATAGCGTTTACACTATAAGCTCTTGCCGGTTGTTGTAGTATATGCCACCTTCCTTGTAAAACACCAAAAGCGCGCTCAATATCCTTTCGTGCGGCCGATTGTTTCCTACTGAAATAAGCCCTCTTTTGATCAATCTCGCTTGAAAATCCCTTCACGAACGCTGCCCATGACGGGTATATCCCATCGGCAAGATAGTACCCTCTATCGTAATCCAAATCAGCCACTGTATATGGAACTTGAGAAGCGGAGTCATTTAGCAAATTCCTAAACAAAGAAGACGTATTAAGAACATTAAATCATTGTTGGATCCCGCAACTCCAAAGTATGCATGCCATATCCACAAGTCGTACGAAGCGACGACTTCAAGCATAATTGTCAGATACCCATGATCGCCTCGGGTGTATTGACCTTTCCATGCATTTGGACATTGTGTCCAAGCCCAATGCATACAATCTATGCTACCAAGCATGCCGGGAAAACCATGAAGCTCGTGATGCTTATCATACAAACGATGTATGTCTACATTCGTTGGTTCTCTTATGTACACATTTGAATATAAATCGATAACGCACCTTGTGAAATTTTGTAAAGTTTCACGAGAAACTCTTGCTGACATTTGCAAGTATTCATCAAAGGCATCCGGAGTTGTACCGTATGCCAATTGACGAATCGCAGAAGTGACTTTTTGAAGACAAGTAAAACCCGGTACGCCACGTGCATCGGGTCGTTGACGAAACCACAAAAAATAGTCGGGAAGTGGTTCGACGGAGTTAGAGCTAATATCCTCACAAATTCTTTTGAATAAACGACGACTCATTCGAAATCGCGTTTGAAATATTTGTTGGGTCACAAGGTTCCCAAAACTTAGATACAGATTAAATAACAGTTATCTCAACGTGTTAGTTTATATCCAAGTTTTATATCAAACAAGTTTAAATTAATCTAGGCGGAAAACAAGATTAATTTTAACACAGAGTTTATTATGAATCAAAGTATTATTCACAATAAAGTGTTTGTCTCAAAAAGATGACAAGGTATTCAAACCCACACAGATGGTTTGAATACGATCCAAGTAGTATACAAAGATACAGTTATCACTACAAACTTCACAGTAAGTGTGGTAATGCTTTAGCCTAAGCTCAAAGGTCTAGTATACTAATTCTCTTGAATTTCTTGGATGATAGCAGTGTTTTTTGGACTGCTATTTATAGAGTTGGATGTAACTCTATATTATCCAGCTTACATAGTTGTCCAAGGGATAACAGATGCATCTTGGGCAACTTTGCACGCCTTCCTTTTTACTTTTCTTGGAAATAGAAAAAGCAAAAAGGTAAAAGGTTTCTTTGCTGAGAAGAGAACCTTTATATGATGTTTGACCTTTCTCAAACATCTTATCAGTTGTATCTAGCCTAAGGAAAGAAGAATATCTCCTGTACGTTTGTACTTTCATTCTTCAATCTGTGCTCTTTAGTCTGTGCTTATCAGTCTGTGATCTTCAGTCTGTGAACTTCAGTCTGTGAAGCCTTCTGTATTCAATCTTCATTCTTCAGATGATGAATTTATAAGTCTTCAGAAAGAGCATGGCTTTCAGTCTGTGAGGATCTTCAGTCTGTGCAGCACAGACTCAGAAACAATTCTTCAGTCTGTGTAGCACAGACTCAGAAACACAGACTCAGGAATTTCACTAAGTTTCCTGAATACAACTGAGTTAGATTTTGACTCTTCAGATTTATAACTTAGGTTTGATCATTGTTTTTCCCAACAATATTCATGCGGATATTTCGCATTTTCGACAAAGTAATCGTTTAGTAACGTCCGCTACGCCGTGACTCGGTCACGAGGTATGAAACGACGTGAACGAGCCGTGGAACTTTCGACATCTTGTTGCTCATTACGATACTTACAAGTAAGCATCATAAGTTTGTACGTGGTTTCGTCATCGGATGATGAATCAGATGACATTTTTGGATGAGTTTTTGATTGTTTTAATTGTGTATGTGAAAGAGTTTTTGAGATAGTGTTTTTGAATTGTGGTTTGAGATTGTGTTTGAGGTGTGTTTAAATAGGAAAAAATAATAATTATTATTTTTTTAAAATTTTGCCGTTGAACGTCTATATTTTTTTTAATTTTTAATTTTTTTTTATAATATATACATATATCCGTTGCAATGCAAAAACACGGGGAAAAAAAAAAGGAAAAACGTTGCCGTGTCACAACGTTGGGAAGGAGACGGCGAACCGGAAATTGGACGAGAACGCCGTCCCGGTGCGGCAGAACGCCGTCCCGGTGCGACAGAACGCCGTGCGACGGCGTTCTCGTCGAAAAACGGCGACGAAAACCCCCGCACCCGAAGCCGTGGACATAGTTTTCTGGCAAAATTAAATTAAAAATAAAAAAGCCATCAATATCTTTCTCCCATTTTATTGCAAAAAAAAAAACTTGGACAAATTCCCCTTTTCGATCCCTTTCGCAGAAACCCTAAAATCGAAATCATATACAAACTCTGAAATCAACCAAAATGTTGCGAGTCGCCGGGCGGAGATGCTCGTCTCTCTCGTCATGGTGGTCGTCGGCACCGGCCATTATCTCTCGCAATCCGATCAACGGTTGCGTAGGCGTTGATTCCACTTCCGATGTTTCCAGATCTAATCCTGTATATCTCAATTCCATGCTTTTACATCATATCAGAGGTCAGTCCTTTTTATCTTTAATAATCATTTCATATTATTTTTATACGAATTATATTTCAGTTTTATCTGTTCCGATTTGCTGTTTACAAATTTGTATAGATACGCCTAATGATCTTATTAGGTTTGGTTTCCATTCACCAGACTCTTACACGTACTTAAAGATGTAAATGATTTAAATTCTACTGCGTTGATAATTATAGACCTAAGGTGTTTTGTGATTTGTCTTAGGTAAAGAATGAGATTTGTTGTTGTTATTGTTAGACATTTTGTTGCTAGTAAATGGATATGTCGATTGATATTCGTTTGTTTATATAGAATAGATACTCTGTTTATTTGTTTGGAGATGTTAATATTTTGTTTCTGTGGACTCTGCATTTCTGCAAGATTAACCTGTTGTATGAATCTCATTGGGACTGGGATGTTTACGTTGATTCAATTGAAGCCACTTTTACGTAGTGATTATCGTATAATGCCAGAGTTGTTAGATGTATACTTTTTTTTTTTGTGCCTGCTAGTGGCCATATAATCATATATGATCATAAAAGAGTCTTGGGTATTAAAGGACAGGAGTAGATAGCAGAGTAATTTGTGCAACAGATGAATAACTTATATGATTAGCTGTAGAAAAATGAAATCCTTTTTCAGAAAGTTTCAAGGAAAACTCGAGAAACATAAGACTTGTTCAAATTGGACCTTGAAGGAACAAAGCTTTAGCGAACAAAAAACCCTGCTTTTCAATGTTATAATAGTTTTCAACTCTTAGTGTCTCTAGATATAGAAAACTCCTTATGTTTTTTAAGCTTAACATGTTTAATTTTTTTTATTAGTTTTCTACTTATGAAAACACCTTTTCGTTTTCTAGAAAAATATAATATGAAAAATTGGGGAAAAAGTTTTCTGCAACAAAAGATGTTTCTAGATTTCGAGAGCATTTAATGGTGCAAGATGTATACTTTTACCGTTGTATGCTTTAGAGGGTGTTTGGGATTGTGTTTTGGTGTAGGTTATCCGATATGGTGTTTGAAAAAAGTGAACAATATGAAAAAAGTATTTGGTTATTCATATTTGCTTTTTGTTAGAGAATAAATCGCAATTTTGAAAAGCAGAATGAGACCTGCTTTTTAAAAATGCCGAATAATCTATTTTGCAGACACATTCCCAAACACCCCCTTGTTGAAAGTTTTTGCTTTATTTACTTGAAGCAAAAATACTGAAGGAAACTGCCCTTGTTGTGTCGTTTGCTTTTTTTTGTGTTCATATCAAGCTATTTGTTAGCATATGTTTGGCTTGATGAGGAAGTTGTATTTCCAATCTCATGAAGAACCACGAAGAACATATATATATATTTTCATGCAGTTTAATGATGCTGCAGTATATTTGTTGTTATCTTCATTCACTAGTAGACCATACCCAACTGCTAGTACGCATAAATTGCAGGCACGATATATGGATTTTGTATGGATCATAATATCATATATTCATATCCTACTTGGCTGATATATGGGTTTCGTATGGATCATATATTCATATCCTACTTGGCTGATTATCCCATTTCTTGACATTGCATGTCTGTTGATGTTCTATTGCATAGATAACTACTAATTCTCCATACTAATACCTCATGATATGGATGGACATGATTACTTGTTATTTTCACAAAGTAAATCATGTCATCATGGTTATCACAAAAATTGAGGTATTTTCTTTTCAACAAGACTTGGATGATGTTCATCATCGTTTATGTAGTTGCATGTCTGGTGCTTTTTTTTCAGCATGTATTATCATAATCTTCTGCTCATTTTAAAAATCAAAGTACACGTGGTCAGTTCACATAATTCCAGCATGAACTTTCAAATTCTCCATGGGTGGTCGATGGCAGTTGTTTTGTATTACTACACTGTATAAGTTTTGTTATTATATCTTGACCACGTCTGTCAGAGAAGTCCTCGCACCCTGCTAACAGCTATATAACAAATATAAGCATCATATTATTTTATCATAAGAGCAAGTAGGCTTGATTTATATGTTTTTTGTAGTCTATATTGTTTTGTTGAAAACCTAATGTTCTGTGTTGGCAAAATCTGGTTCTGTCAAGCAAGTAGGATGATTTTGCTAATAAACTATTTATCTATGTTGGGTAACTTTTATAATGTGTTCTAGACATAATATTCTAGAACCATATTAGATTGATATTTTTGATTTTTGATTTTGGGCTCCGACTTCTAGAAGTTCCTTGGGAGAAAACTAAGACTGAAACTGAAGGCTTTGAATCATTTCTGTGTGTTGCAGGACTTTCTACTGGGTCGATTTCTCCAAGTCATGACCTAGGTTTTGACGTACCCGCTACTGTTGCTGCCATCAAGAACCCTACATCCAAAATTACTTATGATGAGCACAACCATGAGCGGTATCCTCCTGGTGACCCAAGCAAGCGTGCATTTGCATACTTTGTACTGACTGGTGGTCGGTTCGTTTACGCTTCACTGATCCGTCTTTTGGTACTAAAGTTTGTTCTGAGCATGTCTGCAAGTAAAGACGTTCTTGCCCTTGCTTCCTTGGAAGTAGATCTTTCAAACATCGAGCCAGGGACCACAGTAACCGTGAAGTGGCGTGGGAAGCCAGTTTTTATCAGACGTAGAACTGATGATGACATCAACTTAGCCAACAGTGTTGATGTAAACTCCCTTCGGGACCCACAGGAGGATGCAGTGAGGGTTAAAGACCCAGAGTGGCTCATAGTTATAGGGGTATGCACTCATTTGGGTTGCATCCCGTTGCCGAATGCAGGTGACTTTGGCGGTTGGTTTTGCCCTTGCCATGGGTCACACTACGACATATCAGGAAGAATCCGGAAGGGACCAGCTCCTTACAATCTGGAGGTACCCACTTATAGCTTCTTGGCTGACAATAAGTTGCTGATTGGGTGAGATGTATAAGCAAAGTCTAGTTGAAAAAGTGCTGCAAAAGAGCATGGACCTGGCGGGGTTTATTTTTGTTACAATTTTCGTTTTGTTTATGTATCAGAATTTTGTTTGTGCTGCATATGAGTTCTAAATAAGGCAGCATCAGGTGGTTTATTTTTTGGGAATAATCTGTACTTGGTTTAATTGCCTTCTGGAAGTGATATACCGATATACATGTATCATCATGTGATTCTTTAACTTTGATCCAGGTGTCATTTCATCAGTATCATGAGTATTTAACTGTATAATGTTTGATAGTTTTGTCTAAACTGCAAAAATGATTACATTTGGCAAGTGTTTTGGATTTTTTGCGTAACAAAAAGTTATTATTATTCAATTAAAGGTTGCTTGCTGTTGGGGTTTGACTTTGGGTAGGTTGGACTTTTGGAGTAGTATGGTTCTGATGGCTGATGGGCTGGCTGGTCATCTGAATTATATGTTCTTTTCAGATACGTACTTTTACATTACTTGGCTTATTTTTGACATTTTGATCGCTAATTTTGGGTTCGCATCTTATCTTATTTAGCTTTAAATTAAAGCTATTTCACATTAAAATTTTGACCTTGAATTGAGTTGACAATTTTGATGGATTACCTCAGTAAAAGGGTATTTGCCGTAGTGATATCTTATGAAGATAACGCCTATAGATATCAGTTTGCCGTTTTAAAAGAAAAAAATTCGTATCTTAAAACATCTTAGGTAGACGAAAAGGATGTGATAGAACCGAAATTGAAAATTAAATAGTGATATTTGTGTTGTTGAAGGTGATTTGGAAGAGTAATGTGGCTCATCCCTTTGATTAAACGTCGTCGCTCAATCAAATTGGTCCCTTTCGACCA
Source organism: Gnaphalium uliginosum (assembly GCA_963930675.1). Classification (NCBI taxonomy): domain Eukaryota; kingdom Viridiplantae; phylum Streptophyta; class Magnoliopsida; order Asterales; family Asteraceae; genus Gnaphalium; species Gnaphalium uliginosum. The sequence goes on from OZ005685.1 coordinate 36,952,563, forward strand.
ACCAAAAGACTTGGTATAATCTTATAATCTTCTAGTAAAAAAAATAATAAATAAATAAATAAATAAAAAATCACAATTCTTCTTTATAATAATTTTTGGTGAAGTAGGTACGTACGGTCACATGATCGGAATCTTTCTTCAAAGGCATTGTACATGTATGTTTACTGAAAGTTGAAACATGATTAATTATTGTTGTAGACCAAACCTTAGACCAGAACTTACTTTAATTTCGTTAACAACAAAATATATGGCATCTTTAATCCATCATTTTGCCTGCAATTATTATATTCACTAAAATAAATAATCCCATCAATAATCATCAATCAGTGCATAATTAGCCGCCACTCCACTCAAGATAAAACAAAACTTAATTGTTTAATTTTTATTATGTCAAAAAAAATTACTTTTTAAAGACGTAAATAGTTTAAATAAAATAGATAATTTGAAACACCCACTAACTTTAACCTTAATAAGTTTGATTATTTATTAATTTAATATTAATGATTAACAAATCCAAATTTTCATTTTTCACCTTCGTTTGCATCGTTGTTAACGTGGTTGGTGAAATAGCAACACACAATATATTTCATTTTGGATCTCATTCATTCAAGATCAAAAATTATACACAAAACCACACACCAACTTCCAACCATGGCTTCAATCTCCAAGCTTCCATCTCCGGCCACCACTTTAAACTCTTCATCTTTGCTTCCAAAACCACCCACCGCCGCCGTCGTCTCTCTTGGTTTTCCGGCCAAACATGATCCCTCATCCTCCCGGTTGTCCCTCCGCACCAACGCTCCTTTAGCCGCCGCCTTGCTGTAAGTCTTTTTTTCTTTTTCTTTTTCTTTTTCTTTTTATTGTTTGTGTTTCAATATTTCCTAGTGTATTAATTTATGCGGGTTTTGATCCAGATCATTACCCAATTATTTTTTGTTAGAATAAGTGATTAACAGTTTTTTTTGTGTTTGATCACTTATATCATTTTCAATATATGCCATGCGGCGATAATGATAAACTTGATCAGAGGGTTTTTCTGCTTGATTTATGCTGTTAGCTTATTGTAATTGATGTGGGTTACAATCTTGATCATAAAAGATTCAGGCTTTATATATGTAGAAAAGTAAAGATTCAACCTTTTTACAACAACTGATTTCTCAGTTATGTTATATATTATTTTGGTGGTTTATGATTATGTTACATATTATTTTTAGGGTTTTTTTTTGTTGGTTTTTGCCTGCAGGTTTTATTTTTTAATTTTTTAAGGATGCATGTAACTGGTAGCGTCCTTGACTTGCTTTATTTTACTCACTTATTGAAAAATTTGCAATTTTGTTGCTGACTGAATTTTTGTAAAAGTGTGAGATGTAGTCAAAATGGTGGAAATGGAAGCCATGTGAAGAGAACAACTCTTCATGAGCTTTATGAGAAGCAAGGACAGAGTCCGTGGTATGATAACCTCTGCCGCCCTGTTACTGATCTTATTCCCTTGATTGAAAGTGGTGTGAGAGGTGTTACGAGCAACCCTGCGGTAATTCAGCCTTCTGGTGCATTATTTTTATTCATTTGTGGTATAATACAAGATGTAAAATATGTTCTTCCCATGTTCGCTTTGAAGATACTTTTAATGAGATGTTTTTATGTTACTGCAGATTTTCCAGAAAGCGATATCCACCTCAAATGCTTACAATGATCAGTTCAGGTGTTGTATTATTCTTACATTTGTATACAATTAAAATATTAATGCCTTGTGGCAACACTAACAATAGTTGGTGCCTATAATTAATTTATACATTAGAGGGTGATTATCTGAGTATTGAAAGTGTTTCTTTAATAATCAGTTTCATACTTTCATACACAAAGTGAATTATCTAGGGTTAACATCACATTACCTAATTAAACATATTATCTAACCAAAATTTACTAGACTTCTGCTAACATTTTACTAGAGACTATCGTGTCTATCACAAGAATGGCATTTTTGTTCATTTTATCTTTTTGTTGTTTATTAATAATTTGTTATTGGTATGTACAGGATTTTACAATTTGAGTGTTCATCTTGTCACTTAATTATTTAACAATTGGTTATGGTACTGCAGGGAACTTGTACAGGGAGGGAAAGACATTGTAAGCGCATATTGGGAACTTGTAGTGAAAGATATTCAAGATGCTTGTAGACTGTTTGAGCCAATTTATGATGAAACAGATGGTGGGGATGGTTATGTTTCTGTTGAGGTTTCACCCCTTCTTGCTGATGATACCCAAGGGACTGTTGATGCTGCAAAATGGTTGCACAAAGTAGTTGATCGCCCAAATGTCTACATTAAGATTCCTGCAACCGAAGCATGTGTTCCTTCAATCAAAGATGTTATTTCCTTGGGAATAAGTGTTAATGTCACTGTAAGCTGAGCCTTTAATTACATCCTTAGTTAGTCTTTTGTTTCAATGAACGAGATTAGCGTACACATGTTCTTAAAAGTTAGCCATTGCTTTTTGTAAGCTTTGTAATAAATTTAGACTGAATAACATTATCGTTTTGACATTACCCTTTAAGTTTATTATTCTTACTAATTCCTTTCATGATTTGTCACAGCTCATATTTTCACTATCTAGATACGAGGCAGTTATTGATGCTTATTTGGATGGGCTAGAGGCTTCAGGACTTGATGACCTATCTAGAGTTACAAGTGTTGCTTCTTTCTTTGTTAGTCGAGTAGACACCCTTGTTGACAAAATGCTTGAGAAAATTGGAACACCAGAGGCACTAGACCTTCGAGGCAAGGTAAATATATCAACCATACAAATACATACTTAAAAGTTTGTACCTTAAATATTTGCCTTCTTTTTTATTTTTTACGCTGTTGTCTGCTTTACAGGCTGCAAATGCTCAAGCAGCTCTAGCTTTCCAACTTTACCAGAAGAAATTCTCTGGTCCAAGGTGGGAAGCACTTGTGAAGAAAGGTGCTAAGAAGCAAAGGTTGCTCTGGGCTTCAACAAGTGTCAAGAACCCAGCATACCCCGACACCCTTTATGTAGCACCACTTGTGGGACCTGACACGGTACATAAGCCTTAAGAACCAGTTCTTATATGATGGTTATAAATTCCGTTCATGTCATATCATCTAGCGGTCAACGAGTAAAAAAAAAAGAACTACCTTAAAAAAAGAAAACAGGCTGAAAGTCGCCCCAAAGTGTAAAGATTAGATTTTGATATTTGACACTTGGGTACAAAAAGTTCAAAACTTTTACACGAATGCATTTAGGATCCACTAATCCCATAATATATGACCCGTTTTGATATGAAACTGGGACCCACTCATGTTGTCACCTCTACCAGTACCTAGTGGGCGTTAAATGTTAACGTATTTGTGCTATTTTCTTGAATTTAGGTCTCAACCATGCCGGATCAAGCTCTATTAGCGTTTATAGACCATGGTACTGTTGGAAGGACAATTGACGCGAATGTATCAGAGGCTGAAGGTATTTACAGTGCACTCGAGAAGTTGGGTATCGACTGGGGCTTTGTTGGGTCTCAGCTGGAGCTCGAGGGAGTAGATTCTTTCAAGAAAGCCTTTGACAGCCTGCTTGATAGTCTTCAAGAGAAGGCTAATTCTCTCAAATTAGTTAGCCTGTAGACGATTTCAATTTGTGTTTCCTGTATTTGATTTACATCAACAAAACTCAAAAATAATAAAAGAGATGCCTGTGGCAGTGCTCTGTAAAGTGGGTTGGTTGTGTAAAAGAAACAAAAGATGATTGTGTAATGGGGAGTTTTAAGGAAGTAGTAGTGAAGTGATGAATGGTTTTGGCTTTTATATTAGTTTCCCTTATCTGTATATCCCTTGGTTGTGTGGTGGTTCTTGCAGTTTGTTTCCATCCATTCTCTACTTTTTTGGATTTCTTTTCTATATTAATTTATCTTTATAACTTGATTGTCAACGAACTAGGGGTGTTTGGACTTGTATATTGGAACTGATTATCACTACTTATAATCGTAATAATTGGTTCTTAGCGACTGGATTGACAAATATGGTTCTTAATTATCTTATTATTGTGTCAAATAATATGGTTCTATATTAGCTGCAACAAAAACGAAGTATAAAGGGTAGTGTTACCTATCTGCCTCTTTTAACTCCATTTGTGTAATCAATTTCATAAACTTATCATATTCAATTATTACCACTTCAAACAACAAAAATATATACAAGTACTATTTGTTTCAAACATTTTTTTTTACATTTTACTCCCTTCTTAAAATTACAAATTCACTTTCAAAATGCATCTAATCACAAACAGCATACGATAAAAAATTTACCAACCATAAAACAGCCCTTGGCTAGCATTAAAGGTTGTATCTTGATGAACGATATAACCCCATAAAGATTAGTAGGTCATGGTCAAGCCTTTGCCTTTATTTGACCCCTTTGACTAAATGTATGGTGGGAGTGATGGGTATACCGGTAAATTCATAAAAGTCCTACTTTTCTGCAAATGAAGGTAAGGCCGTTATCTTTCCCTCTTAATCTTGACATACTTGTGTAGTGGAAAACAATTGGTCTTTTTGACTGTGTGTTGCTAATAAATGGTGTTAGGTGTTGCAGTTGCAGTTACAGGATCATTTCCATCATTATTCACCCCCAAGCTTTCATCTTTTTCATCGGTACCACAAATTTATATCACCATTTTTTTATTACTGTAAATGGTTATTTTCATAAAACCTAAAGTAGGTGCATATTTTGATTTTATAGCAATGGGGACACAACCAAACTAAATCATTCTCAATTATATCATCTTCCTTATCTGGTTGGTTAATTTTATTTTATTACTATTACGGTTTATGTATTGTGCAGTTATGGTTGAAATGGTCTTGTTTTTAACTTGCTGTCGTAAGTGATTGATGCAGGCGAAAAGGGTTCACTGGATGATGTTAATTTATGTAATATCGATCGAAGAAAATTGTTGTTGTCATCTGTGGGGGTTCTAGCAGTGTCATTGGGAAGTGCTTATAATGGAGATGGAGTTGCTATGGCATCAAAATTTGCTGACAGTAATCTTCTTCTGTCTTCTTTTTGAAGTGATATTATGTTATCTGCATTGTGGTTTATTAATTTCTGGATGCAAAATAGTGCTGGATTGTATCTATATTTTTTGAGGGCATGTTTGACATTGCGTTTTGAAAGTGATTATCCGATTATTGTGTTTCCAAGTCATACAATATCAGTCTCTAGTGTATATTTATAGTAAAAATGATTATGAATATCTGCTTCCTTTATAATATTAATCAGTTTAATGGTAGCTGCAAGCCTGCACTAAAACTAATTCTAATAATCTAATTATATAGGGTCATTTCATTAGATAATTAGAGTTTGCCAACACGCAAGCATCTGATTATATGATCATTACAACTTTAAACAGCAGAACCCAAACACTATCTCCTGCACTTTTTCCTGCAGCACGTTATGCTACAGCGGATTCTGATTGTTCCTTATCACATAATCACTTCCTAAACGCAATGCCAAAAATGTGTAATGATGATGGTTATGACACCTGTTGTAGTCTCAGCAGATTTATGATTCAAATTCTATGGTCAAATGAGTTGACATAAATGGCGCTTTCCCCCATCTTAGTACTGCTTTATAGTTAGAGCATTTGGGTTTTTTTAAACACTATGAAGCCAAGTTCTAATAAAATATAATTCAACATTTAGGTAATAAATATCAAAGTTAAGATACAAGTACTTGCTTTGCCCCGTCGGTTGCAGTGTTGGACCCAAGTTATGAGTGTGTGCCACAATCAATGGCAATCTTATGGCAGAACTAGCAAATAAATGGGAAACTTTCACTATGATTATAACTTTTTTATCTTATACGAAATGAGTTTAGTTTATAAAACGCAGTGCCGGCTTTAAAGGGAAAGGATTATGGAAAATCTAAGATGAAGTATCCTGATTATGAAGAGACAAGCTCAGGACTCCAATATAAGGTTGCTGCCAGGGAAGAGGATGCCCAAAATTTCTTTTACTTGTATATCTTAATTGAGCTTATTTATGCTCTAAATCTCTAATTATATCTTTTAATCTAGAATCATGAAATTCAAAATATGCAGGACTTACGACCAGGAAGAGGCCCAATACCAAAGGCTGGAGACACTGTAGTGGTATGCCAACTGTTTTGTACGTCCCTACTTATGTTTTAATCTACACCATTTTACATATCAATAGAATAACGTATTAATAATACATTAAAAGAAAAGGAAATATGGGAAAAAAATGTGTCAACTGTAAACGTAATACAATTAATATAGTAAAGTAATTATAGGACGAAAGTTCTGATGTAATGAATGCCTTTAGGTTGATTGGGATGGTTACACAATTGGATATTATGGGCGCATATTTGAAGCTAGAAACAAGACTAAAGGCGGTTCATTTGAGGTAAATTATACTTGTCATTGTGAAGATGTATACAAGTTTTGCTCACTTGCCAACTTGTATTCATTGTATTACAACTGTGCAGGGTGATGACAAATCCTTTTACAGATTCCGCTTAGGTTCCCATGAGGTATATTTACTTTTCTCTGCTTTTAGTGAACCAGTGTTTCAGGAATACTAAATAATCAACTATACTGAACTGATATGTTAAAAAAACAGTATTTGGATGTGCTTATGCAGTTTTGAAGTTGTAATAAATTAATAATCAGGTGTTTGATCAAATGACAAGTTCCGATTATTTGATGATTAGATAGAATGATTAAAGAAGCCATTTATAGTGAAAAGTGGATATATGTGCTGTGACATGAGAATACAAATCTCTAATTAGGTGTAGAAAAGGCTAAGAAGGTAATTTGTTTTACCTTTGGATAAATAATTTGTTGCAGCCGGTAAGAAAGTGATTATATAATTCCTAATTCTACAGATAATCAGAATCAAAAGTTGTTAAACTAAAAATAAAATAAAAACTCATTTAATGATGTACATACCATCACGGATAGTTCCCATCACGGCTTCACAGATCTGATCTCGGATCACGAGCTCAGCTCAGTCATTTAACATCGCGTCTGCGCGACGCTGGGACCCTTTCCCGAGTTCGCTGCTCCGCGACGCGCCACCCGAGCTTAGATCGTCACATTCCCGAGCTCGCCCTACACACACACCTCGCATGATCCCGACAAGTAACTGGCAATAGTACTATAAGGGGATGTTTCATGCAAGTGTTATTTGCATGGCCATCCCACTAACTTGGTCGGTCATTCTCATTGGTCCACGTCAGCGTGGGCACATAGAATTTTCCCACGCTCAAAGCCCTAAAACAACCATGCTTCTGGAACCTTCTAGAAGCTAGGGTTGTCATTAGGGTTTCGTTATAAAAGCTAGTGTCATGCCCACACTTGGGACAACACCTCATAAACTTGGAGATTAAGTTCATTGCCACCCTCGATTAAGTGTAATCTCGAACGAGGTTTGCACAATTTTTGGAACTTAATCACCCATAAATCCACAACCTTATTGCACTCAACATGAAATACGCTTCATCACCATTTTATGATTTTAAGTAGTAGTAATCGAATAATCAGTTTCAAAACGCAGACCTAAAATTTTCAAGGGTGTGAAGGCTAGTCTTTTTAACACTCCATGGTTCTAATGGCAGGTGATACCAGCTTTTGAGGAAGCTGTTGCAGGCATGTCTTTGGGTGGCATTAGAAGGTGATAAGAATAATGACTGCCGAACTACTTTATGATGACAATTTGTGAAGAAAGTAGTCATTTATTTGTTCCATATGTTTTTGACCATTTTGTTCAGGATCATTGTGCCACCAGACCTTGGATATCCAGAAAATGACTACAACAAAAGTGGTCCAAGACCAACTACATTTTCGGTACCTTCACTTTCTTGATGCCTTTTGCTTAATATATTACTATCACTGCGTAAAAGTGTATTAACTCTAATAATTCCACAGGGTCAAAGAGCACTGGATTTCGTGCTGAAGAACCAAGGACTGATCGATAAAACCCTTTTGTTTGACATCGAGCTCTTAAACATTATATCCAACTGAAATGCAAGCAATACTCCTTTTGAACACATGAACATACCCATTTTGTTCTTTTGTACTACAAGTGTTGTATTACCCCATACATTACAAAGACGGCAACTTTTTACCTTCTCATGGAATTTTGTCCATGGAGTTGTGTAGCAAAACATTAGCAATTTCTGGAACATAGAATCATATATTGGTATACCACAATATGGCCTCGAGTTCTTGACTATTTCTGGGTTCCTATGTTGATCTATAAAAATTCACATGATCATAGTTAAGTTACAAGACAATCAGGTTTTATATGTTTATGTTGAAATACTCAACATCATTGCATTCTCATGTCACATGCATAATACATTATGAAAATGCATACATTATAAAGGCAGATCAAAGAGTGTGGCTTCATAACACACAACAAAACAAGTCTTCCCAAACTCAACTTAACTAAACATTCCCACTAACATCACTAACATCAATTCCTCCTATTAAGAAATGGAGCAAATAGAAGGTACCAAAACTTCAAAAATCAAAAGATACATAAATCAACGCAAAGACATCAACACCCTTAGTGTTGCACTACATTTTCAGGTTAGTACTTTTCGCTTGTAACGAACCATAACCTTCCCTTTGACACCAACCACCATGGCATTCCAATCCGTCTCTGGGAAGGGGGAAACCAATTCCAACTCAAAGTTTCTCAACAAATGACTCCAAATCGCTTTAATTTGCAGATAAGCAAAAGGTTCACCTAAGCAACCATGTCTACCACCACCAAAAGAAACATACGAAAATGCTCCTGCTGCTTTATCTTCTTCTCTACCTGGACTAAATCTATCTGGATCATATGTGTCGGGATCCTTGAACACATGTGGCAGCCGGTTGGCAAATGCAGGTGATGTGGCAACTATGTGGCCTTTAGGAATGTCGTAATCCTTCCCTTCTTTTGTAGTCACAGTGAAATCACTATGTGAGCTGCGTAACAACATGATTAGCGGTGGGTGAAGTCTCAACGCTTCTTTTATGCATCTGTATAACACATTCATTTCTGACAAAATATCATGATCAATCTTGTCGCCATGATCTTTCATGATGTTCTTTTGCTCATCAGTTACCAACTTCATGTATTTCTGGTTGCAAAGTAGGTACGCTCCAGTCCACGTGGAGGTGATCGAGCTTGTGTGCTGGCCAGCAAATAGGGCAGCAATGAGAAGTCCAGTGACCTCAGATTCAGTGGTGGGGCGGCCATTTTTGTATTTGGAATCGATAAAGCACTGCAACATGTCATTTTCAGATTTTTCACTTTCCTTACGGGATTTAATGATGGTTGAGAAGATGTGCGCAAGTTTCTTGCGGGCTTGGTCACGGCGGCGATGGGCAGGTATGGGGAGGTATGGGAAGATGACACTGATGGGTAGCATACCGTTATCAAGATCATGGAAAAGGGCAGACACGTCATCAAAAAGCTTGTTACGAACTTCTTCACCCAATAGACATCTACTGGCTGTAAGGATAATAAGCCTTTCTAGTTCGTATTTTAGATCCACTTCGCCACTTTCACCCCATTTGGAGAAATATTCCTGCAAATCCCATTCACAAAATAATGTAACAGAGAATTATAAAGATGCTACTGTGTGCCTGAACGAGTGGTTTGAAAGTGATTATATGACAATTAAAGCAATATAATCAGTTATCACGAAAAGGTTGTAACAGATGGTGTTTGGACGTGTTTCTACCGTTTGATATTGTAACTATAACGAACTCACAGTGTTTGAGAAATCTGAATACGCTAGGAGTTAATAGATAGAAAAAGGTTTTGAGAACGACAACCTTAAGGACTGTCTTTAAGGATGTTCCAATACATACTTGAATGGTGGTACTTTAATCACCAATAACCACTCAAGGCAATAAACCATAATGTACCATTTACTCACGCATGCAAAAACATTATTAAGGACAGCCCTTAGCATTGTTAACCTTAGATAAGAGACCATCAAATACATATTATGATGGCTAAAAAGGAGAAACTTTTTCTTTATTCAAATTAGTTAAATAGTGTTCTCAATTAACTTTTGCTTATTTTTAAGCTAGTTAGTGAACTCAAACACTTTCTGGAAAGTATTTATCTACTCATGTTAAAAGGATTAAACACTTTTTAAAATTGGTTAAAACTTACGTACATTTCAAGCAGATAAGCGCTTTAAATTAACGAATCCCAAATACCCCCCAAAGAAAAAACAACATAACCTGTTTCGAAAATGTAAACCCAAACACCTTTAGTTACAAGGTATTTGGCGTTACGTATTGAAACTAACTATGTGATTATTCCACATCACAATCACATAAGTAGATGTAAACACGCTTTTACTGTACTTGTACCATTTAAAGTTTTAAACTTTTTAAACCTGAAGACTAAATAATCAACCAACTATAATCAGTTTCACTATAAACTAAGTATCCACAACTCAAAAACACAATACCAATTAACCACATATTTGATAATAAATATATAAAAAGAAAGTGTAAAAATGAATATGAAAAGTGTAAAGTAGTAGTACCTCAGCTTCAAAAACCATATGATCTACATAAGCTTTAAGTTTATTAACTCTTAATGCTTCAGTAAAAAACCTAAATTGTTCCTGTCTGACTGAATAATCCACATCGAACACAACGCCCGGTCCAAACGTCGGAACATTAAACTGATAAACCTCTTGCTGACTCAGATCCGATTCAGATGCTTTAAAGAAATGAGCCGAAACTTCTGGACCAATCAAAAAAGTTATATTTTTATTCAAAAGATTGAGTGTAAACACACTTCCCAGTTTTGGGTATTCTTGTTTCAGCATTATAATTGGTCCTTTTAAGAACCGGATTAAACCGCCAAAAACCGGCCATGCTTTGACTGCCGGCGGGAGACGTTTACGAGATCTAGGGATTAGAAATGTGGCGATGATTTTGGCGGCGATTAGTGTGGCGACTAGGAGTGTTGCCACATTCAGGAATTTTGGGTCTAATTCCATTTGATGACCTGAAAATTGAAATTGAAGTTACTGTGAATCTTGAAATTTTTTAAAGAGAGAGAGAAAATAAAGAATCAAACAAACCTGTGATGGAAGTGGTGAGACACTAATGTGATTATCAGATTAATTTTTTGAGTGATATTTAAATAGTTGTAAAAAATTAAAAATAATGGGGTTTATTATGGAGTAATTACTATGGGCTAATCTAGAAAACAGGTGGAACCTTTTTTGATCCGGATCCACTAATCACATGTTTTTTCTTTAATTTGTATTTTAAATTTCAAATCAAAATATTGTTGTACATGTGAAGTTGAAGGTTTAAACTAGAAACTTTTTTAGTTAGGGTTGTGAGTTTTTATTGGTTACTACTAAGTACTAAATATAAATGTACCTTCACATTTTTTTTTTCTACATCTACCATCTTAATAAATACAAATTGAAATTTTCAAAGTCAAAATATTTAAAATTTACGTTAGCAATCACAATGAAATTAATTTATTCATCAATTTCAAGAACCATCTCTAATTATTAATTACTCCGTAAATTACTATTACTATTACTAGTATAAATAAATCATAATGACCTTTACATATCTCACAAATCATCACATAGATATAGTTACTTACTCCATTTCATACGAACATAAAACCTTATGTTTTTAATGCAATTTTTTTTATCTTACGTCACAACCTCGCATTTACTATACTTCACTTAAATAATAAAATACTTATTCTACTAAATATGAAATTTTAATAAGACGACTCAAAAGAAAAATTATACAAAACACTAACAATTATTTTAATATTTTTGCCTATCTTATTTTCTTAGACATACTTAAATGACTAACCATCAGGTGCATGAATAACGATAAAACATGGTTGTTTTCTTATGGCCGAAAAAGTTCGTTCGTAGATGAATCACTGTAGGCTAATTTGAAGAATTTATTTACATATTTGCGTAATTTATATGGTTCGCGGTTTAGAAATGTTAAACCGCTATAACCGAACCGGTACCAGATCGGACCAGAACCAACTGGGCACCGAATCGGACCAGAACTGTAATAAATGTCCCGTTGATGGTTATTGATTTTTCATTTATTGGTTCGCGGTCTGGTCCAATTTGGTTCGGTTCTTGAACTATGTACACCCTTATATCACGTATATTGTTATCTTAAAAGAAGCTCAATATATTCTTAGAACTGATATAAAGAGTGTAAACTGGATATGTTTTAAGAATTTAATTATAAGTTCTATATAAAAAGTGTTTATTCAATATGTATAAAAACAAAGAAAATACGACAGAAAACTAAAAACAAAGAGCTTAACTACTACAGTATAACAAAGAAAAGTAAAAAGATACACGGAATAAGTAAAAAGTCAAATGAAAAACAGTTAATGCACCTCAAATGGCTAAAAACTAATTAATGTCTAATGATTAATTTAATACTTAATGATTACATGGTAAATTGAGTAACTTAATTGGTATATTTAGATCACCCTTTTTATTTTAGTTTGTTTGATGAAGTAGTTGTATTTTATTTTGTAAAATTTTGTAACCATAACATAACATAACATTTGGTTTTAATGTAAAACATAAAATAGGTGAAAGATAGTATTTTCAGGTAATTTCTTATTTAAAACTCCACAATTTTTTAAGGCAAAGATAGAATAATAATAATACAATAAGTAAATAAATCTCATACAATTGAAGGTTCACACCAGATTTGCATTGAAGTGGTTTTGGGTAACAAGTGATGTAGTGGTGATAGTATAATGAAGGAGAATCATATCACATGAGCAAGTAATGAAGAACACAAATGCCAAAAGTGGATTTTAGATCCAGCTTGTTTTCTTTTGGAATTTAGTTCGCTTGTGATGTGTGGTGCACCAAATCTGATCCACAAGATATAATCTTGAATATCCACATTTGCAATTCATTAGTCTTTTTAGACCATTGACAATACATCAACTTTTTTAAACTTCGATATAGTGACACATCAGCATTTTATCGATCTACGTAAAATTTCTACGAAACCACAATCCATTAAGCCTTTCAAAGTATTTAAACGGTTACATTTAACAAAATTGTTTGCAAAAAAACTTCATCTTTACCCAATAGGTCTACCACCCTGCTCTTATAGATATAGATATTACTATTATTATCAAGAGTGAATTAAACTTTCATTGATGAACAAAAATCAATAAAAGATGTATTCTGCTTCCTAAGACAGTAAAACTAGAAACAAAATACATCCATAAACACATTTGCGTATAATAAAACCCAATGCTACTGCAGTAGGGGTGGGAATTTTGGGAGCAATTTGTAATATATTGGGACGTAAATAGATTTAGGGGGGCCAAACTATTAATTGTGTAGGAATTGGAGTGTTGTGGGGCTGTCGGCTACTTTGCAATATCACCTATAGCAAAAATATTTTCCTTTGGGTGAAGTCGGAGATTGTAGGCGTGCAGTTGAAGGTGAAGATTGTGATTGGATTTTCAAGCGACTTAAAAAAGCTTTTTTAAAAAGGGATTATCGGGGATTCTTTTCCTATAATCACTACCCTAATTTTATTGTCAAACGAAGATGAAAGGATTGAGATTGTGAAAACTGGAAGTTCAATCCCCTATAATCCCTTAAAATACTTGTACGAAACACACCCAAAATATGCAAGTACCATTTAACTTTTTATCTTCACCATGTTGGGAAAACTCAACAGCATATTTTTTTAGCAAAAGGGCATGCAAGTTTCAAGATCATACGTATTCATTTTTTCGGCCAGTGATACTTTATGTATCTATAAAACAGCATCAGCCTCAACCGATCCACGTCAAACCGTCTTCGGTCAAATGAAAGTTGAATAATCTCGCTAACAGCCAGATTGGATGGTGACCCCAATAACTAATCCACATTCGACTAGTAATTTCCTTAACAAATTAGGTTGATCATTGAGCTCGGTAAAAATCGAACCCAAGATACTTTTAAAATACTCCATAACCAGGTAAATACATGCAAACTAGCTCATGCCACGTGGGCACTTATATCCACTATGGTGATCAAACCTTTATTGATGGACAATGATAAATACAACAATTTATTGATGCATACACCAAAATAAAATATATGCATTACAGTGTAGTGTGTACACGTACGTATCACCTCCCTTTATTGACCCATTCTGGTTGTCATGATCCATTTCTACCTGCAGACATCTTTGTATGACTACTCTATCTGCATCACAAATTTATAATAACAAATTTGAACATGAGATCTGCAACATACTTATTATCATGTCCAGATGAATTTTCAGACTTGTTATCATATAGATGAAAATAACTAAAATGTTCAAAAATTCTCTCTTCATAACGAAAAGTTTCTTGATTGGTCACGTCGTGTTGCCCTACATAATCTGGCTGATATTACGCTAGTTTTAATGTTGAGGTCATGAAATCATGCATCCAAGTTATATGGCTCTTATAACAACTTCTGTGCCACATGTAAGAACACTTCAGTTAAATATATTTAGCCACTTTACGTACTCTATCAACTATCAAGTCTGCAAACTTATGAAATTCAGAAACTCCAATAAATATTACACACTTTTAAAAGAGTAATGACTACTTGGCCCATCGATTTTTCTCTATTCCCGACCTTTGTATCCTAGTGCTGTCTTCGAGCTGTTTCAAAGTTCTAAGCTCATATGTCAACTTGATTGATTTCCTATTTATTTTTCCTATACAGTTTCCAAAACGAAGCTTAGTGCTCGACTATTAGCAAGGCCGGACTTTGAAATTATGTATCAATCTTGAATATACCATTCTAAGTTGATTAAAGCTGCTCACCAATCTTCATATGACATTTAAATTTACAGGTTCATCACATCAAAAACCAACATGGCTGCTGATCTCAGCTATTCTCCTCTCTGCGGCACTCACCACCATTATCAGGATCAAGTGCATCGCTGTTGGTTTCACAAAACCTATACCGAATGGAATTTAGAAATTTCAACAAAATTCACTTCCATCCAGTTTTGCTACCAAACTTGGATTCTTGAAGCCAAACTGGCCTTTACAGGATATGGAAACAGATATCGCAGTAAAAAAAATTGACGTTTACACTAACTCCTAATTTTAGCCAGTTTGTGTGGAGATACAGAAAAAGTAATGACTGGATGCCAATGCTTACACTACCTCCTAATTTGCCTCCATCAATGATAACAGATGTGGTTAAGATAATAATATCTGGGCAACTAGGAATTATATATTCCTTATCTAATATCCAGACCGCAATATGCATCAGAACTCAGGGTTGAAACATGTACAGGGTTTAAACAAGTGGAACACATTTGCTTAATCATCACACATAATAATAACACTTTGAGCTGAAATTTGGAAATATATGTGCCATAAAATTAGACAAGCCTGGTTTAATTGGTTAGCTTTTGAAGTAAACGAACTTTTGCATTATTGACAGTACAACCTTTTCTAACTGTAACCTCTTTTACTTTAAAGCCATACTCCACGAAGAGCTAAGGGCTCTCACAAAACTCCATTACCTGAGAAAAAACAAAATAACGCAACCAAAGATTAACAAAACGACTCACCTCGTACAAATATTAAAGCAATTTTGTATCTGTGTAGTACCTTGCCACACATTGGACAAGTGTCACTTCTTTCCATCCATTCGTATATACAACCGAGGTGAAAATGATGAGAGCATTGTGCCACTATTTTAGGATTCTCCAAAGTATATTCTGCACATTTTGTAGCTTTATTAATACAAAAGATACACCATTAGACAAGCGGATCAAAAGAATGTTATAAATAAGAATTTACCCTCGAGACATGTAGGACAAACATCTTCATTATCCGAAGTTTGCTCATAGAGTAAACCTTCTGATGCTTTCACTTTCAAAGACTTCTCTAAAGACTCTATATTAACACTTCTAGAAGAATCTTGATCTGCAGAATCAACACCACCCGATCTTCTCTTTGCAAAATCCATAATTTCCATACCAGGTTGCGAATCCTCTTGATGATGAGTCATCGTTTTCTCTCGTCTAGACACCAAGCCACGCTGCAAACGTGTAAACCTATTCTCAGCATCATAAGGTAAGGGTCTTGTTGCATTTTCATCGTTCAAAGATGTTGGTACTGAAAAGCCGACAATTGATGATGATGCAGTTCCTTGAACTGGGGATGATGATGATACAGGTAGTCCTTCAATTCGCTGAAACAATGCACCATACTACATATTGTACCATACCCAAATCAAGAGTCATTAGCTATAGTATTTCAAGAACTTCAATTTATATAAAGTTTGTAACTTTAATCTAATTAAGCTTACCCCAGTAAATAATTGATGAAAAAAGAATCTTAAGCAGAGGCAGTGTCTATAAATAACATTAGTTGGGAATTCTTCAAAGTCATCACCACATTGACAACAACAAATTGAATTCATCTCTTTTACGTACTGGAATCACTCAATTGAAAGCTAATTCCTTATGCAATCATCTAGCTTGAAACTGTAATTCAACGACAAAAAAATATAATTGGCCATATCAAAATAATAATTAATGAATGTGGAAAGGTAGTGCGAATGTATACAAGCAACCCCTGAATTCATTTCATATACCTTAATTGTAAAAAAAGCAAATATGCCCTTACAATATTGGCATCATATTTTCATACCCAGTTGTAAATTATTTAGAAACTGTTACAAAAAAGGCAACTTTGATACAAAAAAGATTCTGAATAGACCACAGAACTAACAATCATAATCAATATCAACAAAAGAAAAAGATGGTAGGGTTTCCGGTTACATCACCGGTGGATGATCGGAAGAAATGGCCGGCGACAGCGTTCCAAAGAATCTGGAAAATTCAAGAAGAAAACAAGAAAGAATAATTATAGATTTGTATTTTGTATTTTGTATTTGTATGTATATAAAGTTAGTGTGTGAGAAGGTTCGAGAGAATAATAATAAGACAGAGAAATATATGTGCGATGGATTGATGATTCTTTCTTCTAATCAACCGACTTGTATAGGTTAGTTGGGAGATACCGACGGACTTTTGTTGTTGAAAAGACTGTTTTCCCCTTCTTATTTTTTTCAATTATTTTTTAAAAGACCCCTTAAGAGTCGTGATACTGTACATTCAAATTTGCAAAGGGCAAAATGCATTGAATTACGTTTAGAATGTAGTGTATTAATGCAATGAACGGTAAATCACAAAAATTAAAAGTTGAGATTACCTATTTTCTCTAATTTATCGTCTCTTCTGATACCCTATTTTATCTTTAGAAATATAATTAAAGATATGTTTTATTTATTGATTATTAAATTATTAATTATTATTATACATATCAAAATGAGTGATAAACAGTCAGAAATAGATTGAAAACAAGATTAAAATCAGTTTGAGTTGTAACACATTGTTTTTCTAATGTGTTTGGAAATGGTTACAAGAATACTTCAATAAAATTGCATACCTCTAAGTAAAAAAAGACTCGCCCTGCCCTAGTAACTTGAATGTGGAACAAAATCATCCTATCAGTTTACTATGTATATACATTAAATGATCACATTTAGCTATGTTAAGTATAAAACCTTTATTTTAGAGTAGGTAGGAGAAGATAAATATATGGTAGTACATGTTTAAGATTTTACATTTATGTAGATGAAACTCAATTTTCATTTTTATTCTTTAGTGTTTGGTTTCTCCTTTTTGTCTTATAGTGTTCGATCTTACTAAAGCTATATATTATCTACTTATAATCGATAAGTTCCCTTATATTTTGTAAACATAACATCCAACTTATGCAAAAAAGTGAATGACACTATTTTTATTTTATTATCATGCAATCAGTTTAAGTTCATGGACTAAACAATCATTTTCAGAAAGTTCAAAGTCAGGGTTTAAATTGTCAATACCCGAAAGTTCAAGTTCAGGGACTAATTTAGACAATGTTACAGGCAGTTAGTTAATAAGTTGTTATGTTTGTTGTTGTATATAGTTAGTATGAGGTTCAATGTATCAAGTTAAGGGTGCGAAATGAAATGTATGAGTGATTCACAGTTTACACTCAATCAAATGTGTTCAATACTCTCGTTAATTGTTCGTTTATATCGTTGATTGAAGTTATCATGGTATCAGAGCAATCAACGGTGTTTGCTAGTTAAAATTGTTGATTTTTTTCTCAAATTAGGTTAATCCTAGACCTAATTGTGCTTCTGCTGGAATTAGTATGTGTAAATTCACAAAGTCCTCGGTGAATTTTTACTAAAGTTGCGATCAATTTGTGATTATGTGAAAATCAACAAATTAGGTCAAATGGATCAACAAAATGTGAAGAATGCTTTATTATCCGTTGTTTCTTCATCCATCTGAAGATCCTGGATCCCTTCCAATACAAGAAAAGTTTATTGGAACTCAGAATTTCAGGTCATAAAGGAGATAAAAAATTGGGCTTTATTAGAGGTACTATTCTTCGTCCTATTGATGTTAATCTTGCTGAGCAGTGGGATACATGTACTAACATGGTGATAAGTTGGCAGATGAATTCTGTAAATGAGTCAATTGTCAAGTCCATTATATTCATTGGTACTGCTTTTAAAATTTGGCAACAATTGGAACAAAGATTTGCTTTGAGTAATGGATCTAGGAAGTATAAGCTTCACAAAGATACATATTCTATTGAGCAACAGGGTTCCACAATTAGTGATTACTATACTAGGATGAAAATTGTATGGGAGGAATTAGACTCAATGAGTGAGTTACCTAGAGTCACTAATTTGACACCTGAAGTAACTATGTTCTTGAATGCTCTACATAAGCAGAAAGAAGAGCAAAGATTGTTTCAATTTCTGAGTGGACTTGATGATGTGTTTTCTAATCAAAGAAGTCGGTTGTTACTAAATAATCCACTGCCTAGTATAGAAATTGCATGTTCTATATTACAACAGGAAGAGTCTCATAGAGATGTTTTGCATATGATACTTCAGTTGATTCCATAGCTTTGTATAGTCAAAAGAATGTTAAAGAGGAGAAGTGCTCTATTTGTGGCTACAAATGGCATCCACTAGAAAGATGTTGGGGTGGGCTATCCTACTTGGCATTACAAGTAGATACAACAATCTGAGTCAAAGCAGTCAAGGCCAAGAGGTGGTAAAAGTTTTAGTTCTGGTGGTAATACTAGGAAGATAGCTGCTAATGTAGAAAGTGAACATGTTGTGCTATCAAAAGAGCAATATGAGCAGTTTGTTAGATTTTTTCCTAAAATCAATTCTGATGAAACTGACGATGAGCTTGATCATGACTTCATAGCAGGTGCTGTTTGTTTTTCATGCAGTTCTTCTTTTCTAAATGAATGGATATTGGACACTGATGCTACTGATCATATGACCCCAGTGTTTAGTCAATTGCTCAAGCCATATGTATTGCCAATTAAACCACAAATTAGTCTTCTTACTGGTCAAATTAGTTTAATTTTACATATTGGAGATGTTGCATTGAAAACTAATGTTATACTATGTATTCTATGTACCATTTTTCAAATTCAGTTTACTGTCCATTCCTTAATTGACGGAAGATAATCAATGCTTTGCTACTTTCTATCCTGAATTATGTGTTGTACAGGACTTAATCTCCAAGAATGTACTGAGAATGAGTAAAAGAATATGGTCTATACTACTTGGTCAATGCTTCAGTCGAGGATATTCAAGCATAATTGTAGTGGATTTCAACTACAATAAAGAGTTCTATCTCTAAACCTACTATTTCTAGTAATGCTGTTAAGAACATTTATAGTTTGTGGCATCATAGGCTTGGACATGTTTCTAATTATAGTTTCAAACACATTTCTTCTGTATTTGATCATTTGACAAGAAATGTTAAAGACAATTGTCTATCCTGTCCTATGGCTAAAGTCTCTTAATTGCTATATACCTTAAATGATTCACATGCCACTGCTACTTTTGAATTGATCCATATTGATACTTAGGGACCTTACAAAGTTCCAAGTAATGAAAAATTTAAGTACTTCCTTACCATCGTGGATGACTACAATAGAGCTACATGGGCCTATTTGATGGTTCATAAATCTGATGGTGCTTCTATACTCAACTCATTCATTAAGTTTGTTACTCAATTTGAGTGTTCTGTTAAGGTCATTAGGTCTGATAATGCTCTAGAGTTCATAAAAGAGATTTGTGGTAAATTATTTGTTGAAGAAGGAATTGAACATCAAATTTCATGTAGTGACAGACCTCAGCAAAACATAGGCATATTTTGCAAATAGCAAGAGCCTTGAGATTTCATGCTAATTTACCATTAAAGTTTTGGGGTGACTGTGTTAGCACTGCAACATATCTCATAAATAGACTTCCTTCTTCAGTGTTGAATTTCAAAACTCCTTATGAAATTCTGTTAAAGCACAAACCATCATATGATCATTTGAAAGTTTTTAGATGTTTTGCTATTGTTGCCAATCCAGCAAGGGAGATAGATAAATTTTTTGCTAGAGACATTCCATGTATGTTTCTTGGCTATCTTCAACATCAAAAGGGTTACAAACTCTATAATCTTTCTACTGATACTACATTTGTCTTTAGAGATGTTCATTTCTATGAACATATTTTTCCTTTCACAAATTCAACTCTTACTTATTTGTCTACTCCTATTCCTACATGTTTTCATAAGCCTGTGTATGATGATTCATATATCTCTACAGCTGATCGTTTTTCACCATCTCCTAATTCTAATACTTTTGATTCTAATCCTACAACTTAAATCCTATCTCACTTCTCAGTTCCACATGAAAGACTTGGGTGAATTGAACTATCTTTTTGGTCTAGAATAGAACTAAGCAGGATATTTTCATGTCTCATAAAACGTACTGTACATATTTGTTACAAGAAAATGGGGTAATCAATAGTATGCCTTATAAGCTTCCTATGGACCAACATGTTAAACTCTAAGCAGATTTGGGTTCTCCACTTGCAGATCCTGGGTCATACGAAAGGATTATATAAAAGCTTATTTACGTGACCATAACTAGACCTGACATTTTCTATTATGTACAAGTTCTTAGTCAGTTCATGCAATCGCCTACCTCAGTACATATGCAGGCTGCAAAACATATGCTTAGATACCTCCTTCTAAATCCTGGTCAAGGTGTTTTATTAGCTGCAAGTTTAGCAGTTAAACTTATTGCATATTGTGATTCTGATTGGGCTATTTGTTCTATGACAAGGAGAAGTACAACAAGTTATTGTATATTATTAGGAGATTCACCTATTTCATGGAAGTCTAAAAAGCATAGTGTAGTATCCAGATCTTCTGCAAAAGCTGAGTACAGATCTATGACATTAACTTGTTGTAAAGTAACTTGGTTGATTTCACTGCTAAAGCATTTGGGTCTAAATAACCTGAGTCATGTTGACTTGTGTTGTGATAATCAAGCAGCTATATAAATAGTTGCTAATCCAGTTTTCCATGCTCGGACTAAGCAACATATTCTAAAAATTTTTATATCATTAATAAGCATAATGCTTATCAAATCTCAAAAACAGTTATACTACATTACAACCTATTATCTTAATTTAAAGGAAAGGTCCAAACTTTGCGGGGAGGCCCAGGTCTACGTATGGGTCTTAGATCAATAGAATCCTCCAATTGCTAGAGAAAGAATATCGGGATTAGTCTCCTTGCCATTGCTACTCTCTCACTCGGGATACGTAGTCTCCCGGAAAGTTTTCACTCGGGAGAAGTAGTCCCTGGCAAGAGGGAAAGAACTGGGGTTGGCTTGGTTAGAGCAAGCAAACTCATGGGACTTTTTTCTACCGCAAATTAGGATTTTTAGTAATTAAGTAAAAACATTAAAGTTTAGATTACTTTTTAAAAAGGTATTTGTGTTGATGGGTCAATCCAAAAATTTATTGGGTGATTCGAGTCCGACTTGAAAACTTGGCAATTTATGGTTCCAGGTTAAAAATCTCAACCAAAACTTTATTTATTTTTTCCAAGTCGATTTCATATCGGGTTGGGTGGGGTCGGGTCAAAAAATTGGTAGTCGATTTCATGACGGTGTTTAGAAAAGTTTATATGTTAGCTTTGAGTTTATGATTGTGGGATATATAATAGTAGGGGAGGGTTATTGTAAAATCATTATTTATGGTAGGAACCGTATGAACGATCTTTTTAATTTTTAATTTTATCATATGTATATTTTTTGCAAAATAAATAATACCAATATTATTATAATTTGATTCTCTTAAATATGAAACTGTTGTGTATCACAACTTTTTGATGTGATATTGTGATACACACTAATTTTTTTATAATGTGTATCACATGTTTTTTAAAAAAATTATCTCGTATTAAACAGTATAAAATCTCTAATAATTTTAATATAATTTTTTTATCAAAAAAATAAATAATCTTAAAATTAAAAATAAAAATATGCATTCCTACCGTTTACACCATAAGAAGTGTTTATATCTGCGACCTTCACCTATGATAATAGTAATATTACGAAACATTATTAAATGGAATGAAAACATATATTTAATTTGTGTTTAGTCTTGACTTTTAAGAGTTCAATTTAGTAAGTTCTTTCAAGTTTAATTTGCATGAAGTTAATATTATCACATTATAATTATTTTTAAGAAGCTAATATTAATTAAAAGTGATAGAAAATAATAATAGCTAAATACGTTTTTGGTTTTTTAAAATGGAAAAATGAAACACTATTTAAACACATTCTCAAAATTTGTAACACTTTTCTAAATATACAAAACTCTTCTCACTTTTAGATAATCACTAAACTATAAGAAAAAATTCACAAATAAACTACTCTCTCCGTCCGAAATAAAGTGTTCATTTTGACTAGGTACAAAGTTTTAGAATTTTTCACTAATTACACTTTTTATCTATCAAATATGATATCTACCTACTAAATTTTTTTTGATTAATTAAAAATTAAAATTTACAGTTACTCGGTAATGAAACAACTCAAAATAAGGAAAATACTAAAGAGTATAAAAACATTAAAGTAGCTTTTTTTCACAAAGTATATTCCATATAAAAACTTACCACAGTCATTTATATCCGAGGAGACTTCTGGAGACGCAAAATTTCCCCTAATCGCGTTCTTTCTCCGTTTGACATAATACGATCGAAGATTACGCTTTGATAGTTCGCGGGCACTGTTTCTCCGACAACATCCGCATCGCCGACATACAATCTACTGGTATGTATTTGTATATATTCTCCCTGATTCGACAAATATTCTCCCTGATTCGTTTCCTCTGGTTAGGGCTTCTTCTTTTTTGATTAAAATTAGGGTTTTGAAATTGCAGTGAAAATGTCTGATTACGAAAATGTTGTTACTGGAAAGCTGAAATTAAAAGGTAAACCTCTTAACGTGAAAGAAGCTGGTGGGATTAAGAAAAAGAAGAAGAACAAAAATAAGATCAAAGAGTTATCTGGTCAAATCATTCAAACTATTGATAATGAGACTTCTGAAGGTAATTTGTGGCTCATAATACTTTCATACATTCTTCATTTTATGTTTTTAATTGAAGATTTAGGAGTTGCTTGGCTTGGCTTATACGGGCGTATTCGAATTTAGAAAAACTTATAAACTCATAAAAGGCCCTTTTTTGATGGCTTGTGTTTGTGTTAGCTTATTTCTAGATCTTATGGCTTAAATTTGTGAAAAAATAGAAAGCTCATGGAGGTGTTTGAATTAAACTTTTCTGTGTACACTTAATAGCTTTTTTGTTAGGAATTAGACAATTACACAGTTTGTTGGCGCTTATTGGAAGTTGCATAAGCTAATTAGCTTAAGCCATAAGCTCAAAAAGCAAGCTAAAAACAACCACCAACGTTTAAGCTTATGGCTTATAAAGTCCTTAAGCTCAATTTGGGTGTTAAAAGTGAGCTTATTAGTTTATTTAAATTTCAACAAGCACATAGTCCCTGAAAATAAGCTTAGCCAAAATATGTTCATATTTCATTTTGTGTAGATTTTAGCTGTGTTTTTGGCTTGATTGTTCCTAATTTAGGTCATGAGAATTTGAATAGTCGGTTATTTGTTTTCAATTAGGAATAATATGGCAATTCTTCAAATCAGCATCTGCTTCCTCAGTCATTCTAGTTAGTGAATTAAAATTGGAAATTATTATCGGAAACAGTGGCTTACGTCTTAGTGGCTTGATGTAGCTATTATACCAGCATGCTCTTTAGGACTTAAAGCTTTCATATATACATGCACTTGTGTCTTCCGAATTATGGAAGTATCTATCACCATCCTTTTCCTATTTGTAATCTTTATACTGTCTTTAGGTTTGATATGTTCTTGATAATATTGATGTCACATTGGCCATCTGGCAGTAAGAAGTTGCATAGGCTATTCTTTTTTTTAGTTAAATGATTGTGATATCTGGATATATTTTTAGGCATGGGAACAATGGCTGAGGAAGAGACAAACGATGGGGAGAGTTCCAGAGGCGCTTCTTATGTGGATAGTATGACTCCAGCTGAGCGACGTTATATGGAGCAAAGGCAGAAAATAGACATGCAAAAGATGGCAAAGACATCAAATAAGTCGCACCGTGACAGGATTTCGGACTTCAACCAGTATCTCGCCAACATGAGCGAGCACTATGACATTCCAAAAGTTGGTCCTGGCTAAAATCTTATCTTACAGCAGGTATTTTAATGTCGAGGTTGTGGTTATCGACATGTTGAGGATCTCAGTCTTAGAAGTACCAGTTGTCAATGAATCTATCGTTCTGGGTCATTGCTTTGTAATACACTATGATCTAATTTGAACAACTGTTTCTATAATGTTTTTTTTTTTTTATAATTTTATAATTTGACAGAGTTTAGTATGTATAAAAAAAGTTCCACTTATGAATGTCAGAGTCAAGCGAATTAACATCGATAAATTCGAAATTAAATCATAGATCCCAGAGCAGTATGATTAATTTGAATCAAGTGTAAACCCATGTTTACTTTTTGAAAGCTGGTGGGAGCTTCTGGTTTTGGTATTCTGTCTCCCACCATTGACCGATGTCTGTGGTACATTAAGGGTTCTACAACGTGTATGTTCATGTGACTGCTAACTTCAATGTCGACATATTTCAAATTAACAGGATATTAATTTTAAAACGTAGATGATAAAATGTACCTTGTGTGTGAATTGACTGAATTCAAACAAAAGATGTCACCAAAAGTTACCTAAAATTATAATACATTAGTTTATAACCGAACAATTATTAATAAAAATTCAAATAAGTTAATTATAAATTACTTTCACATAAGATATTCTAGATTAATTTAAAACAAGTGAAAGGCCGTCTTATTTCACTAAAATTAAAATCTTGAAATTCGAATATTGTTACATTGGACACCGACTCTTAAGTGACTTTTACTCTTACGAGTCGTTTATTGACACTTCCAAGTCGTGTATGACTCTTTCGAGTCTTATACGACTCTTACGAGTAAAATTATCAAACAAACTTTTATTGTAATGTAATATAAGAACTAAAAGGACAAAATAGAAAAAGAAATGACTATAAAATCTATTTTAAATTAATTCTTTGTGTTAATTGTCAGTCAACGACTTAACTATCGACTCTCACCATGTTTTACTTATTTTAAGAACAAAAATCTTAAACAACAACATACCTATACATGTAAATATATATTTACAACAATCAAGATTCTGAATCACGAGTTAACAACTATGCATATTAACTTTTTTCATCCCAAAAGGAAATATGAAATTCATTTGCTGTATTCTGCACTACTAGAAACATAAGTGGCATAAATTGAACCATGTCAGAAATCAAGAATTGTGAATAAAAACAAAGCATGAATGCCATTTTATGAAACTGGATTGTGTGCTTCTGATTATCCGATCAAAAGTTTTCTTTCATATTTGACCCCACTAGCATATTTCTTAAACCAGGGGGTGACCATGAGCGTCTTTGGCTCATCTTTTTCATGTTCTGCAAAGTGACATCCCCATAACCTCTTTGTTACAATTTAACATGTAGCACAGAAAGAGAGACACCACTTTACTTGCCTGAATTCGAAATTGTCAAAAACATAATTGTACAAATGTTTCTGTAATTCTCTCTTTATCTAAACCCTAGATATACTTCAATCCTGACATATATTGTTGTCTGGATATTAGATACTGGGCTACGGAATATATCATCCCTAACAACCCTAATATCCTTATCTTCACCACATCTGATATGATTGATGGAGGCAAATTAAGAGGTAACGTAAGCAACGGCATTGAGTCATTCCTCTTTTTATAACTCCAAACAAACTGATTAAACATAATATGGCTTGGGAATGATATAATTAGTAACGCCAAATTTTTCACTGCAAAAAACCAATCTGGCCCACCAATTTGCATTCCCCAACCAACATTCCCTTGCCATATTTCTTCCCATATACTGTAAAGTGAAGTCAAAACCAAGTACCCCGATATCACAATAGTAACAGGGAAATACCTCTGCTTGTCCCCAAAACCCGCAACAAAATCCGAATCCTGGTTAAGCAACAAAAGTATGGGAGCCAAGAAGAATATTGCACGGTTCGACCCACCTGTAAGATTGACATTTAATATAAGGCATATGGCAAAACACATAACTGTAGCCACATTCCCGACAGCTGGCATCCATGCCCCCTCTACAGCCATCCGTTTGATTGTAAAGGCGGGAACAGTAGACACCCGACTTTGTTGCATGAATCTCATTTTAGGCGGGAAACTAGCAAGAGAGTTGCTGCTTTGACCAGATTGACTATGTCTAAGTCCACCCCTCTCATTGACTTTTTCCCGCATGAGTGACGCCAACTCAAACTTAATCTCTAGTGCTATAAGCATAAAAATTGCAGCATATAAGCCTAAGAGTGATGTTCTTGCCCCCTCAACTGCCAATAAGGTGGTCAACTTACTATCTTCCTCACCCAAATCCCCAACTCCACTCTCGGCTAAGATGGTCTTGATCCTGACTTGACCCTCCAACAAATATGTGACGGGGAATAGAGCCACAAGCAAAGCAAACACCCATGGTAGGAGCTTTGTGCTTGATGCAGATGGGAGGTGTGTGAAGACAACAAATACAGAGGTGCATACCATGGTGACAACTATAAGGATGTGCAGAACAGTTGCTTGAAGGAAGTATTCTGCAGATATATAAACACCAAGAGCAATTCCCATTGCAATGGAGAAAATCATCCTTAACTCGACTATATACTTGATAGGGATAATGGAGGTGACTGCAGCAAGTGAGAGGAGAATAGCAGAGATCAGCAGCCATGACGGCCATGTAGGCTTTGATGTAATGAAACCATAAATTGAGATGTCATCGGAAGACTGGCGAGCGGCTTTAATCAACTCCGAATGGTATGTCCAAGATGATGGGAGTGGTGGTTGCATAATTATAAAAAGGAGACCCGTTGCTATAATGATCACCAGGCTTCTTTTAGCAGACTGCATACAGGAAAAGATTAAGAAACCGATTGTCTATAAAACTGTCTATATTTAATCAATGAGAACAAAAAAGGAAAATTTGCGTACCATGACATGAGAAAAGTGAAGAGCAACAATGGGTACACAGGCCAATCCGGTCAAGAGTATACAGAAGCCCAAAAGTAAACCTCCTGATGGAGATCTACCATTCCACCATTGCAGAGCTTCAAAGATTGTTTCACGACAAAACCAGACTGACAAAGCAAAAACAGCAGCATGTGCGTAGCCTTGCCATGGCTTCATCTTTGAGGCTGTTCTTGATCGATCCCTGCAAACAGAATATATTTAGCTTGTAAAACTGCAGTCTAAACTATAGAGATTTATAATGTAAGGTGAAGAACATACTTGTATAGAAGGACTGGAGGAGACACAGCCAATAAAAGAATGGCTGAAGTCCATAGAGCAGCCTTTGATGTCATAAACAACATGGCAAGCTTTGATGAATACAAGCAAGTTAGAACCCAAACTGCTTTTGGTCCAATGCGCTGGTCAACAGAAAGTCTTCTCACGAGACCCAATCCCACAAAAGTTGTTAGAACAACCATGTAACTTGGATACATGACCTCATCATCAAAACTATAGTAATATATCCCAGAGTATGTATAAAAACGATTCTCAATGTAGCAGAGAAGCAAGGCATGACCAATCAAACCAACCTCTGTTAAGTAATGAAATTTTTGTGGAAGAAGGGCCAAACCAGGAACAGCCATTGCCAATATGACATCAGCAACTATATACTTACAGAAGGATTTCAATGACATGCCAGCCAGCCAAATATTGAGATTCCAGAAATTATGCACTACAAACCATGTCACCATCAAGCTCCCAAGAACAACAAACGCAAAATATGCTGAGAGGCTCTTCTTTGTGAAAAAACGAGCTAAATAGAATCCAGCTACTGCAGGGAGTGGAGTGAACTGCAACAAGGTAATGCAAAATCAATAATGTTGCTCCATCATATACCAGTTTCATTTTCAGCCCAAATAGCTATTTTGGAATAATGGGCTTGTTAATAAACCGTATCTCACAGAATCTGTGTGTCTGAGTAGAGTCATAACCCTATTCAACATAGATAATGCATATCTCCGTTGTAAGGACACGAGTAAATTATACATAGATAGGGTGATTCCATAATATTATTTTACCAATAGGAATACATCTGACATTTTCATATATGCGCTGTAGCCTAACACCAAACCAATAAAAGAAATAAATTCCACCTATGTCAAACTTCACCTACTGACGTACTTAAAGAGCAAAAATGAACTTAATGTCAGACTGAAGGTGATACAGTATATAAAAACCAAACCTACATATTACGAAGCGTTCAAAGAGGGTGTATATCATATACAGCACAACTACACACACAATTACACAAACACCCACCCACACAATTACACAAACATCCACCCACACACACAATTATTTCACTACATATACTTGAATAACTAAGAACATGGGATATGAGAAAGGAATGTGTCATAGCGCTTCGTGGGTGTTTGGATTAGATAATTTAGTAAAGCTTATGGCTTTTCCCAACACACCTCCCACATGGTTCTTTCCGACAGTCCGACACACTCTTTAGTTTTAAAAAACAAAATAAGCGTCTCCATCCAAACACATGAAAACGCTTATTGTGTTTTTCTAACACAATAAGCTAATAAGCTCCTCAAATAAGCTTACTTAAAAACCCCCTTGACATCCGTTTTCTCGGGCATATAATGCAAGTTGTATTGTAAAACTAGAAGACTTGTTAAAACATGTGGATGGATCTGAGAATTTCTACAAAGTCAAAACCAAAATCAATAAGGATAGTAGCATACACTGACGATGATGTTGGAACATCCAAACTTTCCATTGTGTGGTTAAAGTTAGCACCTAACACAGGGGAATTTAGTTCTTCCCACTGTTAACTCCTTTCATGGTCACCAACCATACAGTACTTCTACTGCCCCCTTAATTTATGGTAAAGTGTTATTTAACTTGGTAAAATATATTCAGATCTAAGCTGAACACATCTATTTTGAGTAAATATGCTAAAGCCTTTGAATTTATAGGTGGCAAACTGGCAATGATGACCTTAATTTCGCCAGGTAAACATAAATCAACCACATATATAGGAGCAAATCCTGAACCTTATGATAAGCAACCGAAAATAACCACACACTGCTTCATACATTTTACTACTATTGAAATTTTGGAGAACACCTTGGTGGTTATTAAAGCACCTTAAAGTTTGATCCTGTTCATATTCTGGTTTCCCTAGGGTTATGCGCTGATTATATTGTGAAGTAGGTGGAATATGTTCAGGAATCAGGCATACTCAACTGAAATGGTTGAGTTACCAACAGATCTACAAGAGTCCACAATGGCCTCGTTCAACCCTATCAACTAAAGCAATTGACAACTTCAAGATAAACAAAAAAGCTGTCAATCACATTCAGATTTTAGTGTTTAATCAGTATGGAGGTTCAAATCTCAAGCAACAGAGGCCAAGTTTCAACTTTTAAACTTAGAATCAACATTTAGGTCTCTCCATTAGAGTTGGGATTAATAATTCGACGCTTGTGACCTCCTCCCACAATTTTATTTATGCTCCTAGTCCAAAGCCCAATACCTTATGACTCATGCAAATTTGAATTCTTCTAGAATCATATATATAGCCATACAGGTAGATATATAACTCTCACTCAAGCAACATAGGCCCAGTTTTGAGCTTACAATTTCAAGGATGCTATGCAGAACAAACGAACCTTTGTAACTCACTTGATTTTGTTTTCTTATAAATATCCGAGTCGTATCATACAGTTACCTAGGTAACCTAGTTTATGTTAGGTGCTAACTTTATCCGAACTAAAACATTCACATTTCAAACATAATAGACTAAGCCAAATTAAAGTTTTACCTAGGCCCCATGGGAATGAACTATCAAGGATAAGGACAAATTGTCTAGATATTGAATCACCCCTTTAGTCAACCAAAATTAATTTGGCTAAATCTATTAAACCCACTTCATCCTCACTAAATATGGTTGGCACTTACCTAGCCTCGAAAGAAACTTGGGGGGGATTGATAGCTAAAATTTCTGTTAATGTGATGGCAATTAATGGGTGGGAAAAAAAGAAGAAGAGAGAGCAATTAAATCACTTGTCATCCCCTGGTTTACGCCCAATGCCAAACAATAAGATGAAACATTACTTTCATAAGGAGAAAAGCCTGTATGCCAACACAATAAAGATAGAACCTTAAGATTCAAAAAATAGTGTTTAGCTGAGAATAGCATACCAGCACAGGAAATCCCACAACGATTGCTCCAGTAGCGCTCACAAATACAGCCAGACCGGTAAAAGCCAATGAACTGGCAGCGTCAACAATCATACCCATTTCATAAGCACCGGCACCAGCAGCCCCCCCAAGCATTGTGACAGTTACCAGAAGATAATTCAACGGCCAAGGAACCTGAATGTACCGTGCAAATGAATGGAAAACAACCCTGACCTCCAAGCATATAACCACAATAACCAAAGCAACAGCACCATTCACTACTCTAATACTCCGCAATTGGTGTTCACTCTTGGTGACCCACCACAAAGCCCCTCTTGTAGAAGCATACAGTTGAAACAAAAACGGAATGAAAAAAAGAAGACACAAGTCACAAACTGAAGATGCGGAGGAAAACACAATCGAATAGTGAGACGCAATGTGAAACATTAAAGGAAAGAACAATAGATTCAAAGTGTGTAAGCAACTCTCCAACTGACCAAGGATTAGATTATCATCAGGAACCTCTCCACCATGGTAACTAACTTCTTGCTTCAATTTAAAGGATGAAACCCTAGGAATCGAATACAACCAGTAGAAAATACAGTTAAAAGTCATATGATAATATGCAGCATTAACCATACCAACAGCAGATACAGTAGCCCAACTAAAAAGTACCGAACCTATGAACGGAATGCAGGCGAAAAGCAACCGTTCGAGTGCTAGTACAATAGTCGGATACTCAATTTGAATCCACTTAAACTGAAGAGATGCCCAAACACCGATTAAAAAATTAGACAGAGCACATACTAAACACGCAATTAAACCGAGGATGATCGAATTAAAAGTAACAAAAAGGGACGAGCTAAAGAAGAACGCAATTTGTGCAGAAATTAGAGAAAACCAAACCGCGAAAAACGAACCGGACTTGAAGTTTAACGAATCGAGAATATATGCAATCATTAACCCTAAGGTTAAGGTTGCAACAACTGGAGTACCACCAAGGTCTAGAAGAAATAAAGCGCACGGCACAAGCGCAATTGAAACCCTAGCGTTATGAACGAACGATGACGGAGCGAATCGAGAGTTTTTTAGCGATCTGCGGTTACTGTTGTTGCTGCCGTTGGGGTAATTGGGGCTAGGGTTTCGTTCAGGTGAGTAGCCGTTGTTGAAAGTCGTCGGGAAGTTAGGTGCGCTCACGGACGGAGAGATGTACGGTCGGTAAGAACGAGGTTGGAGTTCCGGCGGTAACATGTTCGCCGGCGATGGTTTAATCGGGAAATGGGATCTGAGTGTGGCGGAGCTGCGTCGTGAAGTGAAAAGAGTGATGAGTTTGATCTGTTAGGATTTGAGTGACGTGTTTGGGAGAATTACCACCGTTGGATTGTAATTTTGTGGGACCTAGCATACATATCGTCAAGAACCATGACCATTGCATTTATTTCCCAACACTTTTCTAATGTTGACTTATTAGCAATAGCAATTTAGCATGTAATAATAATCATAAATCTGGGATTCGACTTTCATCGTACCCGGCTGGCGTTCTGTTCTAGTGTGCGGAATTGAACGCTGCGTTCAAATGACTTTTTTCTTTTTTTTTTTCTTTT
Organism: Gnaphalium uliginosum; assembly: GCA_963930675.1. Lineage (NCBI taxonomy): Eukaryota > Viridiplantae > Streptophyta > Magnoliopsida > Asterales > Asteraceae > Gnaphalium > Gnaphalium uliginosum. The sequence continues at coordinate 36,985,035 of OZ005685.1, forward strand.
TCCTTTTTATTTTCCGACGAAAACTTTGAATAAAAAAACAAAAATTGTTAAGCGATTCAAATTCAGTTTAAACTTAGAAGTACAAAATATCTAATCTATAAGTAATGAGAATTTAAATGATAATGAGAACATATACACGAATGTCGTATCAATCAATTCGATGAGAAAACATCATAAATTACATAATAATTTTAACTATTATTATATATATTCCATTAATTACTGTGACAATGTTTCTGTCATGTTTCCTTTATAAAAACAAAGTACATTGACTTAGATGGAGATCAATTAGAAACGTCATGATTTTCATTCTTCTATAATTATTTGTTCATTTGTTGTATGTTTATTCATGGATTTAACTAGCTGAAGAATTTCAGCCATAACTCAAAAGAGATGTTACTGTAAGAAGATTTATGTAAGTTTATGATATTATATCTTAATTGTAATTACTATTTCTTTTCATTCTCATCAAATTTTTCTCTGAAGTTAAACAAAACTTTAGATTATTGATCGATGACTTTGATCCGGACGTTTTCTCCAAGTTGAGGGATGGGTTTGTATTGAGCTATGGCACGTAATATTGTACAAGACATACGACTATACGAGAACCACTAGAAGTAGCCTCATGATGCCAAAAGCCCAACCTTTGGTCACTAAATATGTAAATATAGACATTAGTCCTTGAACTCAAACGGCACCGACACAACAGCCAGAAGGACATCGATTCATGGTTTTTAAAAGTAATGTATGTGTGATTTATGAATGCACATTGATGTAAATTGTAAAACCGTGTAACATTTTGGTCCTGGTTACATATCTTCACATATAACAACACTTGATTTTGTACGCTAACAATACACAGTAGAACAAATAGATGTTTTAATTTTTTTTGGCACGATAATATGTTTGCTTTGTATCATCATTTGCACATATAATGCTTAGTTTTGCATCTATGTAAACCGTAACAGTGGTTTTGCTAATACCATTACCTTTTGATAATTAAGATGGATGTATTACAATTTATGTATTTTTAGTAATATAACACATACGTCTGCTTTTGTAATACAAAGGGAGAATAAGTTAGATCGAACAAGTAGCTAAATTCTTACATGTATGGACCACTTTTGAATTTACTTCATTCAAGTATCTCAAAAAAAATTTAACTCTAGGTTACAATATAATAAAATGAAGTTCTAAAGCTTGTAGAGTTGATTTAACAATTGGTCAATGGAAGTCGATGTAGATGGTGATGATAACATTTTTTTAGTGACATATATGTTGAGGGTTATGTCACTACATACATTCGACGGACATATACTAATATCATTCTAATTATATCTTACGTCTTCCTTCTTATACTCAGTAGACGTTACTAATTAATGATTACTCACATTGAAAAAGAAATTAATCCGAACGTACATACATGCAATATATTTATGTTTTTCAATGCAAGATTTTGCAAATTTCGCTGATCCTAAACTAGTATATATAGATAAAAAAAAGTATAAAATAAAATATATTAATAATATGTAATAATTAATTAGAAACGTTAATGGACATGTGTCACCATTAAAAGGGATTGATGTGTCATTAGAAAAAGCAAAGTGGTTTTCTTTATATATAAATAGATAGACTAGGCTATAAGCGCAGCCCATGAAAAGCGATTTTAGTTTAAATAGATGCAAATTAAGGAGACATATTGATCAGAAAAATTTGCCTCTCTTCACTTGTGCATTTGACAACATTATTCAATGTGTTTCATTAAGTTAATAAGTTTATGGAGGTCAGATGCAATTGACAACATGCAGTAGTTAAACTTGTGATCTATTTTATACTGTATGATTGCTTTTATTAATTTTCTCTATTTAAGTCTACAAAGAATCATATCTCACATGTAGTTTGATTAGTGTTATTAAGCTAATTTTTGTTAATTAATTTATTTGATATATACTTAAATGTACATTACTCAATTACAATTCTGCCTGATTACAATTCTGTGTGATTGCTCTTCTACTCTGTACATGTTTGTAGACACTTGAAAACTTAACATACGTAGTTTTCTTCAGGAGGCGAGTTGAGTTATTGCTCCCTGTTTGGATGAAACATTGGATTCTTTACGTGAAGCTATTCGATGAGAAAAAGAAACTTCAAGATCAAACCAAAGAACAGCCACTGGTAGCAGCCATCTCTAGAAAGAAAGTGTCTTGACTATTTACGACTTCATTTAGTTTTTGTATACAGGTTGCAATGAAATTCAATTCATTACCGTAATTTTTTTTATTATTTTAATGAAAATACCAACGGCCTTTTGTTGCTAAATGATTGGAAGTTTCAACGTCTTAACATCGTTGGTAAGAAGTCCCACGACTTTCTCTTGTTGCTATTTGCAAAAATACCAACGACTTTTAGTTTGTTGGCACTTTGCTAAAATTCCAACGACTTGGAACAAATGTGAAATTTACCAACGATTACAAACTATCGTTGGTATTTTATCAACGATTAGATAATTTCGTTGGTAAAAATAATTTAGCAACGGACATATTTCCCTCAACCGCTATTCGTGGGCAAAGTCATTGATAATGTCGTTTACCGATGACTTTTGGCTGTTTACCAACGACTTTAGGTTGTTGGTACTGCCAGTTTTTCTAGTAGTGTAAAGGTGTGAATCATTTGACAGATGATGTAAATGTTTGAAAATAGTCCTTAAAATCGGGTAAACTATATATTTTAGAAATGGATAGGTATCATAAAAAAAATTAGTTAAACACACACACACACACAGATATATATATATATATATATATATATATATATATATATATATATATATATATATATATATATATATTATATGTATATATGTATATGTATGTAATGCATATTTGAATTTACTTGTACGTATGAGTTATATATACACACTATATATAAGTTAACCATAAATTGTTCAAATATTATAATTGTAATAAATATATAAAATAAATCCATCATATTTAATTTTAAAATGTATGATTACCGAATGTGACTTTATTCTAATACTTTAATACATATAATAAAAGTTATAGTATTATTAAACTTTTAAAAGAATCTCTTTGTCAATAAATAAATAATAGATTGCAAGATAAGTTCTAAGTTATAATTTTTCCGTATCTTGACAATTTGACATGATCTTATTAATGACATTACCAAATATGAAGAGTGATTAGTTGGAAGTTACTAGATACAATAGTTGACTCATCACCCATTTCCATTTAATTCAATTACTATGTTATTAGTGAAAATAAATTCATTTAGAAAAAAGAAAATTAAGGGTAGATGACATTACCAACGAATAGTGATTAGTTGGCATTTACCAAAAATAATATTTCATATTATGTAGTCACGTGACAAAAATATTATGCATTAAGTAAAGAATGATGCCACGTTAAAAAGAATGTTACTCTATCAATATCTTATCTTAATTTTAATAAGTTATTATATTCTGACTAAAATCATATATTCTATAAGTAGTAATATATATATATATATACAAGTTTTAAGCCCGTGCGATACACGGCAATTTAGAACATACAATTTTATTCCTATTAATTTAATCAAATAAATTAATTATTAAGCGATTTGTTAAATATAATTATTTTTAGTACATAGTATTATTATATTGTGATATGTTCATTGTAATATGATAAATATTATATACAAAGTCCATGTCATTACACTAAATATAAGATCGTAAATAAATATATGTCAAATAGAATTACTCAATTTTGTTCAATCGACTAAATTATAGGATTTGCTTACATCATAAATCATTAATTATTTTAAAAATATACATATAATTAATTATAAAAAAGGAATATACATTTATCTAGGATAGGTATTAAACTAAAATACGTATTTAAGTTTTACTAAGTTTTAACTTGGGTTAAAGAATTTCAATTAGGTTTTGTGTATTTTGCCCATTGTTTAAATCCGAATATTTATACGTATGTATGTATTTATCTAGGATGGATATTTATCTAGGTACCTAATAAACATTGTTAAAGTAATACGTTTACACTTTTACATTCACTTTCATGAATTTTCATCAATAACTAATCTTAAGTACCCTAGAAAATAATTTTTTTAATATAAAAACGATATATATATAGTATTTTTTAGAGAGGGTATAAACATCGTAATTCGCTTTACATTGACTTTTAAATTGTTCGAAACATGCTTGACATACATCCCAAGTAACTAAATAATCATTTTAACATCGTCATCCCCAAAATTAGCTTCATTATAAATCCCTCTTCAACTATTTAAAAAAATAATCACTAAAGTAAAAACATTACCATATACAATATCTAATTCACACACTATAATTAGAATCCTTACCATATACAAATTCTAATTCCAACTATATATATATATATATATATATATATATATATATATAACGATTATAATTATAATAATTATTTAGTCATGGTTAAAAGTTCATACGGTTTCATTCTCTATTGTTCTTCAATTATTATTTTTTATTGTCAACTAATCAATTTCTCTATCATGAATTCTGTTATCGGGAATAGAAAAACAGTCGTACAATAGTATGGAAGATCAAATCGGTTATCTTACCCACACAAATTAGTATATCAAAACTAACATTAATATGACACCAACGATATGCTTTACATACATACTACCTAAAATAATTTAGTTTGCGACTTCATTGCATATGTTTTTAACTCTTACGAAACAAATGAATATTATTATATATATTATTCGTGTAATTACAAAAATAAAATACACATTCGACGGACCGTGCATATACACGGGTTTAATGTCTAGTATATATATAAAGTAAACTATATGCTTTCTAAATGTGACGCATCATCCAACTATTTCCTTTCTTTTTATTCTTCTTTTTATTAGACCCTTTTAGAAAATGGAAAATGATAATATAATAATAATAACAATAATAATAATAAATAAATAACTTGCCTCTTATTTTTTTTTATCATCTTTGTGTTTAAACTTTCGACACACCTACATTTATAATAAAATATCTACGTATTCTTATTCTATATTTTTGCAATTTTTAGCAAACTTTGTTTAATCTATCTTAAAAAAATTCATATTCATGTCTTTTATATCGAAAGATACATATCTTATTTTACAATTCAATAATTCATATCAAATAATTTCATTTTTTGAATCTACATTTTAGCGCTATTTAAAGAAGTTTGTTTAAGATCCTTCAAATTTTATATTCATGTTACTATTTTATCAAACATTTTCGCTTTCTTAATATATTTTTGCTAATAATAAATAAATATATATTAGTCTTTTGGAGCATTTATAATGTACAAGTTCTTAAAACGATCATTGTTACAACAAAATTTGTATCATGCTTTTATACATCGAAAATAATAACTTATAAGTGCAGACACAAACGTCTTTCTTTCCCGCTTAAACATCAATGTTAAAGATAATATACATATAAAATTATAAAAAGTCAACATTAAACCTTTCGCGAGTGGGCCGTGCATCGCACGACCTATTATGTTACTAGTTATGAACTTTTACCCGTTGACGGGTCGCGAGCGGGTGATGTGTATGAAGTTTAGCCGGAGGGTAAACCAGACCCACGAAACTACAAAACACATTATAGTTATCCACAAGTGAATTTGTATAATTTATCACACACACACACACCTATATATATACATGTATATATAATGTTAAATTTTAACAATATATAATGAAATTATTCATATTGAGAATAAAAAGTATAGTATTCATATTTCGAATAGTAGAATGATTAAGAAAAAATATCCATAAATTGGTAGTTATCGAACTATTAGTTCGTAGTCCTAAATTTTAACAATTTAATTTATTTAAAATTATGATCTATTTGATTTTAACATGTTTTACAACACTTCTTTAGATTAAAATTATATATAATCTTTTGATTATTTGATAAAATATTTGTATTATTTAAAACCTACAGGTTTAGTCGTGACCCACAGGTATTCGCAGGTTACGAGTACAGTTGTAAAAGTAAATTCGCTAACAACTATCTGCGAGTTCGCGACTCACGACCCGCTGGTGTCATCCCTGTAACAAATCAAACATATATCAAGAATGTTGTTTGAAGCCTCATGAGTTGAATGAAATAAAATAGAAAATGTAATGGGCTTTTTGTTGGGCTAGAGAGCCCGGCCCAACCCACTTAAATTTTTTTTACAACACACCCTAGATCCAACGGCCAAAAATAACCGATTAATCAAACGGTTCCCTTATAAACAAATATTTCCGCACCGTTCACAGATTCTCTCACTTCATTTAGGGTTTTGTGCGCGCAGCTTCCATCGTTCTCCACTACCTTTAGCCCTAAATCTCATATCAAAATGGTAAGCTAATTTCTCGCAATATATACGTATTTACGTTTGTTGAATGATGGAGTTGATTAATTAATGAATGTATTTTTGCAGACTTTGCCAAATGATGTTGATCTGCTAAATCCACCAGCTGAATTGGAGAAAAGGAAGCACAAGCTCAAACGTCTTGTGCAGTCTCCAAACTCTTTTTTCATGGTATCATTTCTAACATTTTTATATCAATTTTAGTAAATTTTATGTTTATGTCGAGTAACGCCGTTATAATCAATTTTTGCAGGACGTTAAGTGCCAGGGTTGTTTCAACATGTAAGAATTTTCTATAATTTTTATCAGGGTCTGTTTCTATTTTGGATATCACATATGTATGTATTTATATTGTAATTTGTTTGGTTTTTATGAAAATAGAACAACGGTGTTTAGTCACTCACAAACGGTGGTGGTGTGTGGAAACTGTCAGACAGTGTTGTGCCAGCCAACAGGTGGTAAAGCAAGACTTACTGAAGGATGCTCTTTCAGGAGAAAGGGTGATTGATTAATTTATCAAAGGAGCTGTTTTGCCTTTTAATTATGGTATCTTGAAAGTTAATTTGGGGGCTATTGCTCTATAAGATTATTATTGTCATATGAGTTAAGAGTCTTTTATGCTAGCTTTTTTAACGTTTTCTTGTTTGGAGCACAAAAAAATGTTAGTTTGAGTATGTCCTTGTAATGACTCAAGTTTTGGATCTTTGGTATTTGAAATGGATTAATCATCTGTTTTGATATTCTACTTGTTATTGATTTTAGACTCTGCTTCAGTTAATTGTGTTTTGTCATTTGATGTATTAGTATATCATGAGGTATGGCCTTGTATTACTTCATTAGATGTAGTGCTTTTTTTGTTGAAATTTATAGCATATAGTTGTTATAGAACTGTTTTGTCATGTACAACTCTTTTGAAAATTAATCATCTTTATGTTAGGTTCAATAGATCCTTTTCTTTTATTCAGTTTTTAGCCAGTATAGTTTATAGCATTTGATCGATATGCTCATAGTTTTCTTTGTGTATTTGGTTTTTGGTATCTAGAATTTGTCGAATGCAGTAAGAACTAGATGATTGTTCCCTTGTTTATTAGTTGCTGACCTGTCGAAGCTAAACATCCCTGTTGGTTGCTGGAAAGTTGATTTTCTTTAAGAACTACTCCTACTTATAGTTTTGTTGAGGGCAGTGGGCTATATAAAGTAGATACTGGAGAGCCAATTAACCCATTGCATCTACTGTAATATTTATGACTAGGGACCAAAGAACATGTTAAGCTGCAGTTACATACTTGCACTGAATGATGGATTAGTTTTGAAATTTAGTTGTTATTGTACAACAATGTATAAGTTATTTGACCATACCCTCCCAGCGGTGCGATTGGCTGGTTTGGTATTGTTGTGTGATGTATAAGTTATTTGTTTGATTGGATGAATTGTATATATTTTAGGCTAGACTTTTTTGAAGATCAAACTTGTGTCTCAGGAGGTACACTTCAGTTTATTTTACAAATGATGTATCAAATGGATAACTTAAATTAACAACAACCTATATATTAAATTTCCATGAGACCATAACGTATATGTAAATCTAAAAACACTGTTCTGGTCGGGGATGGTGTATGGCACAACGTGTTTGTATATATGCAGCTTTTTGCTAAAATTAGGTGTTAATTCCTGTGATACTTAGCAAACTTGCTATATGTAGCAGTTTATAACTTTATATTGAAAGATGTTTACCGTCCATTTCACGTGTCTAAAACTATATGGTTAAACCTGTTAGGAATTGCACTTGGAACCAAACAACCCACAACGAGATTAGTTGATAACTCTAATACCCATTGTTGATAATTAACTAACCCAAACAACACTCTTGTAAACGAAGTTACACTCAAAAAATAAACAAATAATGTAACAAGTAATCAAGATAAATGAAACTATAATGACACAAAGATTTAACGTGATTATGTCCAATCTACAACTTGGAGATTGGTTTGGTCCACGGAGTCAAAACCGAGAGGTTTTTACTATTAATTTCGTACCATTTGAAAGTTCAAACCTATACAAAATTGTGTACTGCTAGGAAACAAGCTGCTGCGGCTATGTTACTAATAAAAGGTAAAGTAACTCTGTTCGATTCTCATCTCATTGAGAAGATGATGATTATGTCGATCATTGACGACCGAATGGTGTTTTTTTCGCAAGTGTAAACAACTCCAACAAATTATAGCATGAAATTGAAAGTTTAGACGTGAAATATGACAAACCCAAAATTTTTACACGTATCAATTTTCAGTAATCAAGAATCTTAATCTGTAGCTCCTCACCATCCTTGTATGTACGATTCAAGCTGTTGCTTCCAATAATATACAAACTCTAACTAGAATAGATCACTCATATTCAAAAGATTATTAAGAAAATCTAACTGAATCGGTGGTGACATGGATTGATACGAGTCTACAATCACTGCACTAGATAAACTTTGGTTTGGTGAATTAAACAACTTGCTATTTACTGTTTTGAAATTTATAATGTAGCGAGCAAGATATAGGTTGTTCGAATAAAAAATGAGTTCCCAAAATGTTAAAACCTAATGTATAACCCTATAAAACATGGTTATGTGACGTATAAATAATAAAATATCATCACAGCTTTTATAGTGACCCGAATAAATAAATCTAATCTAATCTAAATTTAATATAATAATAATAAAAATCTTAAATCTAATAAATATTAATAAAAGAAAACCTCTCCTAAAAAATTTCTATACAAAATTGAACCTTATTACCCAATCAAATTTCTTAATTTCATCAAACATCCAATTGACTAATCAAATCATTTAATTTTCCTAAAAAAATCTAATCAATTAATTTTCCTAAAAAATCTAATTTAGAAAAAAAAAATCATGTCAAAAATAAATCCCCATAAACCTTATCTTTATAATTTATTATATATATTAACAATAATAAGCTTATATCTTATCAAACAATATAAATATTAATTAAACGTTATTTGCGACATATCAGCGAAATACGTATTCATGAGCTAATTTAATATATTAAATATTAACTAATTAATTATTATTATTATCATGAGAACTCTCTTAAACAAACAAAAATATTTATTTAATACATTGTATACTTACAATGAACGAATTACTTATTCATTTTATAATAATCATGTGCATACATGTGTTTAAAATTATATATTAATAATAATTAAAAAATTATGCTTAAGTATCATTGTACATTAACTGTGTCATGTGTATACACAGTTTAAATTAAAACTTTATATATTAATCACAATGTATGGATGAAGTATTCATTTAACAGTTTTCGTGTGCATATACGAGTTTAAAAATTAATATTAATAATAATTAAAAAACTATACTTAATTTTCATTTTACATTAACTGGGTTATGTGTAAATACATGTTTAAATTAAAACTCTATATATTAAATACAATGAACGGATAAAGTATTCATTTAACAGTTTCTGTGTGCATAAACGGGTTTATTTTTTAAACACTATATTAATAAAAAGAAAAATTATACTTAATTTCATTTTACGTTAATTGTGTGTATACACGGGTTTAAAACTCTATATTGATCGAAGAAAAACTATGATCAGTACAATAAAAAACTAAAATATGTATTATTTTTACATTAATACGTGTTTACACACGGGTCTTAAAACTAGTAAATTATATATAAGAAACCCTATAATCATCAATTAAAATTTTCAAGTAATCAATTTAGCCCTTTAATTATATTAAAATTTTAAAATAAAACTCATTAAATTTCTCAAAATCATTTTTTTTCAATTTTTATACATAAATTCAGATAGATACAACAATAATTAAATTAAACTATATGTTATAAATAGATTTGGATTCAATATAATCGTACAATTCAAAAGTCCAATCGTAAATTACATGTAGATCAATATTATCAACTAATTAAGATATGATTTTAAGTTTGGGTTCTCGATCCAATTCCTCCTTCGGGGATGGAGTAGATCTATTTAATTCTTAAATATTATTAAGAACAGAATATACTAATTAATATTATTCTTTCGACTATCGATCTAATTCCTCCTTCAGGGATGGAGTAGATCTATTTGATTTTTTAATATTATTTAAAACAGAATATACTAATTAATATTATTCTTTCGACCATCCATATTAATCCTTAAAAAATCGATATATAATATTAAATTGAATTTGAATCACCTTATAATATAGAATTGCTTATTATTTATGTTTACCATCTTCTTTCACCTTTTCGTTCAGGAAAAATAGCCCAAAAAGGTAATGTAAAATCTCATTGCATATTTTTTAACTTATTTAAATCATAGAATTTAATCATATACAATATTTATATACTTATAAAAAGCAAATGCGAATTCAACGGCCCGTGATACACGAGTTTTAGCCAATAGAATTACGTAATTTTGTTAAATTAGCTAAAACTTAGGACATGATAAAAAGAGCTATCATAAAGCTAATACTTGCAACAATTTTCATGTATGAGCATTCTTATCAATACTTGATATAAACATGATATATCTTATTGTTGATGGAACCTCTCTATTAAAATTTTATTAATCAAGTTTCACATATTTATCAAATATATACGTACTATAATATCATACTAACATTACCGGCCCGTGTGTATTATAATAATAATAAAAATAAATATTAATAAAATTTTTTTTTTGATAAGCTAATTTTGTTCAAAATTTGGCCCCTATTAACCAATAAAATGCTTATATTTCATATATCTTTCAATTAACCAATTAAATTAAATGCATTTATTTAGCTAAAAATCCTCTTTTAGAAATAATACATTTAATTTACTTATTATTCACTAAAAGGCTTTTATAAGTATTTACTTATTCACTAAAAGGATTTTATAAGTGTTAAACAACGACAATTATTATCTAAAGCAACTCTATTTAAAAAATGTCAAACTTTAACTATAAATCGCGATATGATCTCATAAAAATCTTTGTGTGTATATACGGGTTTAAAGTTCAAATAAATTATGAATAGTTTGTTTCGACATCAATGAGGAACATACATTTTTTAGTATAGTTTTCCTGTCTTTTACTTATTTTCTCATAAAAAATAATTTTTATAAAGTGTTAAACAACGAGCAAATCTATTTTAAAAATGTCAAACTTAACTTTAAATCTCGATATGATCTATAAAAAAACTTTGTGTGTATATACGGGTTTAAAATTCAAATAAATTATGAATAGTTTGTTTCCACATCAATGAGGAACAAACATTTTTAGTATAATTTTCATGTCTTTTACTTATTTTCTCATAAAAAATAATTTTTATAAAGTGTTAAACAACAACAATTGTTACTTAAAGCAACTCTATTTAAAAAATGTCAAACTTAACTTTAAATCTCGATATGATCTCATAAAAAAGTTCGTGTGTATATGCGAGTTTAAAATTCAAATAAATTAAAAATAGTTTGATTCGACATCTTTGTGTTTATACGGGTTTAACATTCAAATAAGTGAAAGATAGTTTGATTTGAATACGTACATGTATATACAAGGGTTTTAACGGTCTTATGGTTGACATATTAATAAACTCATGGTAAATAATCCAAATTTATTAACGTTAAATTATGTGTTACAGTTGAGGTAGTACACATACTTCTTTTATATAGAAAAATAAATATTAGGATGAATACTACATGTCATAAAATGATTTAAATATGAAGATATTTTTGGTATAAAAAAAATTCAAAAAGAAGATTGTGTTATGCAAATTTTACTATAGAATTAACAACTTAATAATAGTTTATATGATTTGTAATGGTTAATAAATTATATTTTTTTAGTTTATCGTGAACATATTAAAAAAAATCTATTTAGTTAATTAACTTTTAAGAAATAAAATTTACGTAGAAATAAGAGGTGGAATGTTCTTTTAGATTTTGTGTTTTTGTTTTTGAGTTTATATTTCTACTTTATCTTATCTAAATTTTAAGCTGATGAGTTCTTAATTTTTTTTATGTATGTTTGTTTTAAAGATATAATAATAGAGTAAGGTTCAGATGAGTATATTAATATCTAGTGAGAATGAAGGACCCAATAAAATGCGTCACATGTCACAAAACTCACTTTCCCTTACGTTTTTAAAAATTAAATATTTCACAAATGGAAAGTCAAAAAATTATAAAAATTTCACCATAAAAATCAGCGTTTTTCTCTCTTCGATTAGATATCTCACAAGGTATACTTTCGACGACTTTTTTCCCCGCTTTCGTTGGGTTTTGTAAACAACTATCACATGTGATACAAACGACTATCACATGTGTTACGAACGAGTATCACATGTGTTAACAACGAGTATCACATCTGTTACCAACGAGTATCAAATGTGAAACTAATATTGTACAATCATAAAAAAAAATCGTCGAAAGTCTATCATTTGAGATGTCTAATCGAAGAGAAAAAAATGTAAATTTTTATGGTGCAATTTTTATAATTTTTAAGTGAGCCATTATTGAGATATTTAATTTTTAAAAAAGTGGAAAAAATAAGTTTTGTGACAAATGACACATTATTATTGATTCCTCAATTCTCACTAAAATTTTCATTATCATTTTAACGTTACTCTATAATAATATGGGTGAATGTAAAAATGACAGTTTGAGCACTCTATCATAGTTTAAAAAGTATGTTTCACACTTATAAACATTAAAGGTTTTTATATTTAGTAAAGTAAAAACTTAGAAATTATTTGGTGACACTTAATTTTTTAGTATTTTCTCTTGTGTGAGAAAATTAAGAGTAACAAGTGATTTTCACATTTACAATTGTGAACAATTCTAAATTTGTCACACATAGATTATTAATTCTTATTTAACTAATGTTTAAATTTATAAAATTTTTCATAGGAGAAGCTAATTAAATTTATAAAAAGAGAACTATTAACCAATCAGATACTTTGATTTTATAAAACTTTCAACTAACCAATCAAATACCTTAATTTACGTAAAAAATCTCTTTTGATTATTTCTCTTTACTTCAAATTTTATACGCATGTAGTTTTCATTAAGATTTATATATTTTTTATACATACGTATGATAAAATTTGTTTGGATGAGTCTTTATCCGATTATGTTGTTACAATAGCTAATGTGTTTTCATCCCCTTTCTCAAAGTTTTACACGAATGATTGTGGATGGTTTTACATTTAATAACACTGTGATTTTTTTCATCATTCATTTAAGCATTATATACCCATTTTTTTTGCTCCATTATTATATTGGTGCTTTTGCCATTTAAAAAAATAAGGGTTCCAAATATATCACTATAATAATTGGTTTCATAAATTATATTTTTCCTTACTCTTTTTACTAAGCTCGAAGACATTTATACATGTTCTCTTGTGAAGAGAACATCAATGTTATTGTATAATTACAAAGTTTAACTCTTAACATTATTTGTTGCTTATTTAACTAGTGATTACATATTAAATGTTACTTATGTTAGAATAATTATTTTTTCTTACACAATTTGTGTTTATACACGTGTTTAAATCAGATAGTATATAATTAAACAAGTTAACCCTTAATGTTTATTTAACTAAGGATTACATTTTAACGTCGACAAATGTTTATTTTTTCTTACACAATACGTGTGTATACATGAGTTTAAAATCAAATAGTATAAAATTAAACAATTTAACCCTTTATGTTTATTTAATTGACGATTACACTTAAACAATGACACATATCAATTTTTCTTAAACAACCATGTGTATTCAGGGGTTTAACACTTAACATTATTGATGCTTAATTAACTAACAACCATATATTAACAACGACAAATTTTACCTATTTTTGATGTACAAAATTTTATTAAAATACCTATGCAATTACGAGTTTGTAACCTAGTTGGTTAATAATCTAAAAGCACACTATACTATTAATTTTGTCCCTTTTACCCACTATACTTTTTATGTCCAATTTTTCAAATTGTTTTTTCAACTTATATCCCTATTTAACCAATATATAACCTAAAAATAAAAAAAAAATCAAATACATTGCTTCGTAAATAAGAACATTAACTTTCACTAAAGATTTTGACACTCATAAGTAGGGATATTCATGATCCGATTTGGGCAGTTTGAACAAAAAATTTCAACCAAATCGATTAATACTGTTTGACGTTTTGTCAAATCAAACCGGCCAAATTAATGTGTCAAACCAAGCCAGTTAAAGTAATTATAACCGGTTTGGTTCGGACGGTTTGAAGGTTTGAACAAACTATTTTGTTATTTGATTAATAAAAACTATGTTAACTATAATTCAAGTTCAAGTTACATGATATCTGTAACACCCTCTCTTCGTATTCTATAAAATATTCTTTTATTTCGGAATCGTAGGTCAAAATATATATTGCATTAATAATATTTTGTAAAATGTACATATATATTGTTCAAAACATCATACATAAATAAGTGTTACATAATTTCAACTTTCATTTAAGTTATCAAAATATATCAGAGTTGCCAGCTGGTCAAACATTCCATGAACATAATCTTACTGCCCGCCCATATCAATCATGACCTGCAGGGATAAGGTGGGGGATTAGCACAAAGCTAAGTGAATGAATGTGAAAATAACAATTCAATTTAGCTTAACAATCTGTTTACATCAATTAATCGTAAACACATAATGACAAAGAGGATCGGTGGTTTTTGAGGAACCCAACTGCCGCGGTGGCCCTCAAAGAACGCTTATCACAATCTGTATTGGCCTATACAGAATATACCGATAACTTGTTATTACCATTTCACGACACCGGTTTTAATACAACACATGTACAAACCCTGTATCTGTAATCCTGTAATAACCAAGTCCAACAATCTGTTGACCTCTTTAATAACAACCAATGCCCGAAGGCCACATTGCACGTAGATTCATAATCAGCAATTCAGACTAAACAGTTTATCAATTATATCTACGTTTACTTGTTGCAACCAAACCGTTACAACCAAATCAAACTTGCGAGTTCCAAATCCACTCACCTGTCAGTCTCAGTCCAACAACTCAGAAGTCTAATGTTACTGAGTCTTCTGCTGATCTGAGAATACAACAAATAATGAGTTAGTAACTCATTCCATAATCATATAACATATTTAAGCAAGCAGGTAAATTCCTGAAGTCTAAGAAAACAAAAGTTCAATCCGAAGCGAAACCAGAAAGTCCCGAAACGATGTTTAAAAACCGAAAAATGCCATTTTCGACCCTTAGATGACCCCGAAAGGCCTAAAAATGCCTAGGCTCTTAGAATAGAGCCTTGATTATTGGGTCGTTTTTGAGTGACCATGCGAATTTCTACCCAATCCGAGTTAGTGAAATTTGTCACTCAGTCGCTACCCTGAAAACACTTGCGCAATTTCAAAATTTGCAAAACAAAACTTTTTTTTAAAAAAAATATCAGTTCGCAGTGATCTCAGTTCGCAGTACCAAATCTCGGTTCGCAAGACAAATTTCGGTTCGCTTCGCAATAAATTTCAGTTCGCAGCCCAACTCGGTTCGCAGGGCAACTCAGTTCGCTTCGCAACAAACTCAGTTCGCAGCCCAGCTCAGTTCGCAAGGTTCAGTTCGCAGCACAGCATCTCAGTTCTCAGAACAACTCAGTTCGCAGGTCAACTCAGTTCGCTTCGCAGTCAAGCATTGCGAACTGAGTTCATCTTCTGCAAGCTGCGAAGTTCGCTACTGAAACCCAGAAACCGAACTTCTCTTTTCCAAAACTCACAAATTCGACTTCCTATCATTCTAACAAGCTTTCTAACACTTCATATGTATCAAATAACATCAAATAACATCTTTCAAGCCTTTATTTCACAACAATTTTATGATTTGGCTAATTTTCATAAAATTGAGTTTTGTGACACCCGGCGAATTAGGCCGTCATTAGTAATTAATCGTTGGTTATTACTACTTGTAATTAGTGTGAAATAGGACTAATTACGGAACATTTTGTATATTGTATTATACACTCATACGTAATGAAATTTTAATTACGCAATTTCAATCGGATGGAACCCGACTCAGTAAATACGGACGTTGGTGGGAAAAATCTTTTCATAAATAACGTGAATCTATTTTATAATTAAATAGTAGTTATTTACATTATATTATTACTATATAATAATATACGAACACTTTACGTTTTATACAAAACGTACAATACGTAACGCAAACCCACTCGAAAACACAAAGGAAACACAAATTAAAATGTAACAATTTTAATTAAACAAACAATCAATTAAATTAATAGTCAAGTGAGAAATAAAGTGGGAGCCCACACAAGATAAAAGTCTGCAAAGTCTAGGACCCTAGACCGGCTCCATACACTCCCCCAGAGAATATCATCATTTTAGTTAGTTACACACACAATCCAACTTTTCATTGATCAAAATCTTAGAAGACTTTACCCAAAACTTTCCCTCATTTCCCTCCCCACAGCAAACACAAACAGAAAGCATTTTCTTTCACTTTTACTCTCATATCTCACTAAAAATCACAAGAAGATTAACGGGGAACTAGGAGTCAAGCTTCACGATTTTTCATTCACAATTTGTTCGCCACACATTTTTCGGGTAAGAACACACTTTTCTCAACTTATTTTGTTATTCGTAAGATTTTCTGGGTTTAACATGCTAGTAAGTTCACTCACGAAGTATAAACTGAAAACCCACTTGAAAGAATCTTAAAACAAACTTCTTAAAGAAACTTACCAGAAAACCATTTATAATTTCTTACCGAAAACCGGCCTACTTCTACGTGTGTAAAAATAGTAAGATTTAACGTGTAAAAGCGTCGGGTCCAAGGTGAAATTTCTAAATCTAAACCCGTGAATGAAAATGATTTCCCAGAAACAAACAATAGAAATACACTAGCAGTGGTGAGTAAAATGAACTAACAGTAGAAACTAAGGATATACGCTAACAGTGGTAACCGAGGAAATGTACTAACAGTAGTAATAAAGGAAAACGTGCTACGTGCTAGCAGTAGAAACTAGATAAAATGCACTAACAGTGGAAACTAGGTAAAATGCACTAACAGTGGAAACTAGGTAAAATGCACTAACAGTGGAAACTAGGTAAAATGCGCTAACAGTGGAAACTAAGTAAAATACACTAACAGTAGAAACTATGTAAAATGAACTAGCAGTGGAAACTAAGGAAATACACTAACAGTGGTAACCGGGTAAAATGAACTAGCAGTGGAAACTAAGGAAATACACTAACAGTAGTAACCGAGTAAAATGAACTAGCAGTACTAATAATGTAAACGACTTAACAGTATTAATAATGTAAATGAACTAGCAGTACTAATAATGTAAACGGCTTAACAGTACTAATAATGTAAATGAACTAGCAGTACTAATAATGTAAACGACTTAACAGTACTAATAATGTAAATGAACTAGCAGTACTAATAATGGAAATGAACTAGCAGTACGAATAATGGAAATGAACTAGCAGTAGTAATAAAAGAAAAGAACCAACAATAGAAACCACGCGAGCAGTAGAAACTAAGGGAGCAGTAGAAACTAAGAGAACAGTAGAAAC
Organism: Gnaphalium uliginosum; assembly: GCA_963930675.1. NCBI lineage: Eukaryota > Viridiplantae > Streptophyta > Magnoliopsida > Asterales > Asteraceae > Gnaphalium > Gnaphalium uliginosum. The sequence goes on from OZ005685.1 coordinate 37,003,049, forward strand.
TAAGCAAGCAGTAGAAACTAAGAGAACAGTAGAAACAAAACGAGCAGTAGAAACTATGTGAAACCTTCAGTCTGTGGAATTAGCGACACAATCCTTATGTCGCTACTTTTGAAACCAGCAGTATTAACTCAACAGTATTAACCTGCGACATAACCCTTGCGTCGCAACAAGTATAACCAACAGTATTAACTAGCGACACAAAGACCAACAGTATTAACTAGCGACACAAAGACCAAACAGTATTAACTTGGAACCCGAATGATCAACCAACTCACTACTTTATTTTATTATCCGTAAAAATCAAAGTTAAATACTTACAGGGACAACTTGAAGACACCTAAGGTATATTAACCTTACCAACTTAAAACACAAAACAATCATGATAATATTAATTTGAGAATTAATATCATTTTCAAACTCCTCACCAACGGGCCGTACATGTTTTCTAAACGTAATCATGGAACAAACAACATCGAACATAACTAGTTGAGTGGACAACTAGCATGAATGATCTTTTGAGACATTCACTCATATATAACCTTGTGCGTTTAGGGCGCCAGAAGGTTACATCTTTGGATATACGTTTATTGATTTAAACGCACGCTTTCAAGACTCATGTGAGTCTCATAGCCTCACTTTTACTGTTTTAACTATTGGGGTGAGAATACATACACTATTTTCATGAACACGAGTACATATTTACACATATACGGATTACATGAGTTTCACTTTCATAATCCACACAAAAGTCCTCTACACATCATAGTTTCGTTAGTATGGATCTTAGCGCGAGTATTAAAGAATAGTACTATTTGGGATTGACCATCCCCGTCCGGGTTAGTAGCTCTAACTGGTCAAACGGGCGCTTTATTATTTGTTCATACGGATGTTCTGGATTAGGCATCTGCAGGAGGCAAACTCATATTGGTTAAGCTTCGGACTATGAGCTCATGGCAATAGTATACATTATTTTGCATGCGTGCAACTCATATGAAATCTCGTGGTTCACATTTACATTTTGATATCTAAACCTATGAACTCACCAACATTATTGTTGACCATCTAGTATGTATTCTCAGGTTCACAACAGGAGTAGGATTACTCCAGGACACCATAGCTCGAGTCGCATGATTTACAAACATTGGAGATTTCACTGCATTATTATTTTGTATCATTAGTTATGTATTAAAATCTCTACGATTATTTGCGAACTCAGATAATGATGTAAACAACTTGATTTCCAATGTAATAATTTGTACTATTTTCAAAACGACGCATATAGTGGTCGTTCGATGTAACTTTGTGTAATGATTTCCTAATTAGCCGCGCCCCAATCCGACTTCCGCTGCATCATAATTTGGGGGTGCGACAAGTTTAAACACATAATTACTCACAGAATGATGATGACGATGAAATGAAACTCGTTTCTGAATCAAGATGATGATATTACAGAAGATTATAATCTCACAGAAAGCTTTCTTCGGTTTTGGTTTTTCTCAATTTTTTTTCGGTTCGCAGGAAGTAGAAAATGTGTAGAAACTTTGAGAATGATACGGTATATGCATATATATATATATATATATATATATATATATATATATATATATATATATATATATTAATCTAATCCAATACCAATACCATTTTAATTCCCTTCTTAATCTATTGTCTGGAACCTAAAACCATTTTGCAAAACCAAATATTTTATTTTACCGTCAACTAGATTAATTTAAAACAATGAATTATTTATTAGTCATAATAACTCATTTATCCTTTTGACTAATATTATCAAATAACATAATAATATTAAAATATTCCTAACACATTAAATAATAATTTAAAGTTTAAGAAATTACCCGAATAATACTAGGCCCTTAGTGTGGATGTTACAATATAAGAAATAGTTCAATTGTTATTATCTTACTAGTTTTATAAAGATATAACTACATAAAATAATACTTCATAAATGATAGTTTAACAATATCATCATTCAATAATAGTTAACTTTCATAATATTGTTGCATATTTATAAGTTTCCTATAAAATCTTTGATTTGAATTTAATTAGTTGCATATTGGTCTATTGGTTGCATAATTTGAACACTTTGGATACCATAAAAAACAAATATAAATTTTGTTTCTTAAAGACATACACTTTTAAATTAAACAGATATACATAACGATTTATATAAAAACATACAATGCGGTTCGATTTTGTTTAGATGGTCGGTTTGAGTTTTGAAATCGCAAATCGAATCATATATGACGATTTGAAAAAATTCAAACCACTAGACCACTTATGAAAAATGAACCCGATCAAACCAATCAAGTCACTTCGGTTTAGCCGGTTTAAACGGTTTCAGCCACTATTCACTTTGCCTAAAGTACATGTAGTGTAGTTATCAAATTTATGAGTATGAAATTTTTTAATCAAAGTAAAGGTTCTCATTTACTAAGCAATAAATTTGATTTTCTTCTATTTTCGGGTGTTACATATTGTTCAAAAGGGGACACAAGTTGAAAGGGTCCTGATTTTGCCACAGGCATTTTTAATACATACACATGCTCTTGATGCGAATTGACAAATATATCCTTAACCTTTCTCTTTCTCTCTATCTCACACACACACTACCTTTTTCTCTTTCTCTGTACCTTCTCCATCCTCAAACATCCTCCAAATCAAAGTCTCCTCCTTTACTCACGGTGGCCTTACTTAGACATTGGACGTTATCCCGTCGCTCCACCACCGCCGTCTAACAAAAATCACACTTTGAAAGAAAACCTATTAAATATTGGTTGATTGTATCCTATCTGTTTTGTGGCAGAGGAGGCGTTGGAATATAGTCCGACAAAGGATTTTAAGCTCTTAAATTTTAGAAGACTACATTCAAGGATTTTTAAAAAGAATTTGAGTCTTCTGAGAAAAGATATGAAACGAGAGGCAAAAAAAGTTTAGAGGGCATAAGGGTCAATTTGACATTAGATGCCTGTGTAAATAGAAAAGAAGCCGAGGAAAAGGAGACAAAATTAAAAGTAGATTGTGTTTTAAAATTATAAACAGAAGCAATATTGAATATCACGACCCAACCCAAATTAAAGTTCAAATAAAAAGACTATTAGGGCCAAATATTAATATCTTATTTTGTATCACCCAACTATAATAGGGCTTTACGATTATTCTGTATATCTATCACCTATTAGTATCCATGCATAAGTAGATCTATATCGGCTCGATCGCCTGTGTCGATCAATTTAGGGTTTTGTGTTTCTTACTTTCATTTGTTCCTCACGATCGTCCGTCTGTCTGTCCGTCCGTCCGTCGATCATCTCTCGAAACGTATTGAATCAAGATGGTGAGTTCTTCGGTATTATATAACTTGATCATCATTATTTAATTACACAATTTGTATATATGGCTTTTATTTATATGTTTAGTATATATACAAAAACATTACATTACAGGGTTATTTGCCAAATGATGTTGATTTGCTTTACCCACCTGCTGAGTTGGAGAAGAATAAGCACAAACTCAAGCGTCTCGTTCCGTCTCCAAACTCTTTCTTCATGGTACATACCAATTATTTTCCAACAGTTTGTTTGTCATTTTCATGTTGTTTATTTGACATTTAACCTCGTTTAATTCCATCGATGCATGCATGCAGGATGTTAAATGCCAGAATTGTTTCAACATGTAAGTTTTGTGTTTTGTTTTGTTTTGTAAATATGAATATGTATGTTTTATGATTTGTTGACTTGTTGTGTTTCAATAAACAGAACAACTGTATTTAGCCACTCTGACTCTGTGGTAGAATGTCAAAGCTGTACGACGGTTTTGTGCCAGCCGACTGGTGGTAAAGCAAGGCTCACCGAAGGATGCTTTTTCCTTAGAAAGCGTGATTGATACAAGGCTGCAGTTTTGGTTATTCATTATGGTATTTCGGCGCAATTAAAAGCTATTTTGGGGCTATTTCTTACAAAACTGTTATTTGAGTCTTTTATTCTAGATTTTTCTACTGTTTCTTGTTTTCTTAGTGAGATTGTGCGGATGGATATGTTACGGTACTAGTTTGATAACGTTGATTATATCCTTTGATGGCTAAACTTTTTGGATGTTTGATATTATCTATGGATTCATGATTTGGCTTATATTATTTCTGTTATCTTTTTATTCTAGTCAATGGGTCTTTTTTTTAAATCTTGATAGTTCTGCTTTGTTTATTCTTTAGTCATTTTGTGCTCCTTATCTGTTGATTGTTTACAGGTTCTGCATATGCTAATAAAAGAAGTATGTGAAGTTTTTTCTTTGATCACTTGCTTTGTTTCTATAGCATGGTGATTCCGGTTATACTTCAACGTTGGAACAGTTAGATTCTGATGTGTTATTTTGGTGGTTTGTGATCAGGAAAATTTGTAGGCAGACCATGTAACATTTCTTTCTTTTGTTTTCTTCAAATGAAATTGCGTATCGCCTGATGAAACAAAGAGCCATGGCCATGTTAATAATTAATAATGATGTAAAAAACTCCGTGGTTTCGATTGATATGATGATTATGGCAATTATGTAATCAATCTTGGCATTCTGATTGTCAATTGTTGTTTTATAAGTTGCTCCTGTAAAATCTAAATGACCACTCGAATCAAAGGCTTTTTAATGGCTTATGAACATAAAGTTTATATGTTGCTATAGTGGGTCCATGTACCAAATAACAGATATAACTATGACAAACAGATTTGGTAACCAGTTTTCATGTGTGGACTTTGCACATACTACATATTTGAAGACCTATTTTGTTACGAGGGGCACTATAAGATTGATGGCGAACGTTAAGGTCTGCAGCTGATGGTCATTAGTAAACATGTCCAATGCATTACAGTAGCCTTGCTGCCGCTACTCAGTTCTGCAAACAACTTGCTGCACCTCAGATTCCAAAAGCTGCCCATTGTAATTCTTGTTTTACATAGCGTTTGAATTTGCATTTCAGAATTTAATATAATTTAAAATTGCATACCAACTATTTATTCTTTTAACAAAGGGTATAACCGTAATTGATGAGAACTGAATATAACTTAAAATTGCATACCTAATATTTATTCTTCTAAAAAAGGGTACAACCATAATTAAAGATATACCCGTGTACTTATTTCACAAATGCCTCTTTTTAGTTGTCTTTTCACCATAATCTTTGATTGTTTCATCTAATCCAACAAGTCCAAAAATAATTATTAGTTGGTAACTTTCGGCGCTGCAAAAAATGTGCTTGTCCAAAACACATCCCCAACACCATCATCTACAACCAAGATTTTTTTAGGGTTAATAGTTGAATTTGATCCATTACGTTGAGTCTAGTAGCAATAAGAACATTATATACAGCAGAAACATGGTGGAAAAGAAATTTATTAGAGAAGTCAAGCCAACTACAAATCCAACATCATGGTCATTGAGGTTAGTGGCGGCTACTGTACAATAATTTCACCGCTCATTCCATCCCCATCCCTATTCCCATTCACAAGTTCCAAATAAAAATCAAGGCTGCTCATGCCCTCTATATACATACAACTACCAAGCTACGTACGTCTCTTGGCTTATTCAGTTTTCACCTGCCCACTTGGCGTTGATTGACCTTTACCGTTTTGAAGATACAAACTGTTTGCCACCAACGAGTCGCTCACCAACCCAACATCAACTTCATCAAAATTAAGCGTCCCTCTTACCTTTCGCGTGCTGCTGAAAATAATCAATTTAGGGAAAGATTAGAGACATGATTTTACTGCAGCCGGTTATTAACAAACATAATAATTGTAAACAATTTTGATGATATTAACCAAGTGTACCCGTTCAAGCGATTGTTAATTGCAGTCAGGTCTTTTGAAGGGCTCTGGTAAGCATGAGTGCTCTCCCCAACACAAGCGTAATAGCTTTTAGATCCATGAGAAATTAAAGCGTCCATCTAAACATACAATTTTTTTAAAATGTTATCACAAATGGAGTAGTCAAACTGGTCTGGTTTGGGTCAAAACAAGTAACATTTTTGTAAACGGCAAAGTGAGTCTGTAAAAAATTGAAGTTGTGAAACACGAACTAAAAAATTTATTACTTCAATGATAACATTTGAGAAAAACGTAATAAAAAGGGAAACATGCTTTGTTTAGCCATTTTCTAATAAGCTAAAATTTTGCTTTTACCAGTTTGACCCATTAGAGAAAAAAAATCCAGTCCAATCCATTCATAAATAAATGGTCTAATCACAGATAATGATTTGTTTCCTCAATTTCTTAAAGCAAATCATGTAAAAGTATTTACCTTTGTTGAACGCAATGGAGAGACGTATACATTGTGTACTGCAGACACCTTCTTTGGGGACATATCAGGAAGAGTGGGGAATGAGGATACCTTAGGGGAGCCAGGGCATGGACCTACATGTTGGAGGTCAGACAATAAGTTACATCGTTATACGTAAGACTGATACAAGAAATAACTGGTAGAAATTTATTACCTTCATCATTAGTGTTTGCTTCTGAAACCTGGTTAGTGGTTTTAGCAATGGTTGCTGGTGCAAGCTCCACTAACAATGGCTTCACAGCCGGAATGAATATTTCATTGTAAAACATAATGATATCAACATGATCCTGCCCTGTTCTCTGTTGCAAAACCATTTAAAAAATTTAAGCATCTGGATAATTCAAGAACTAAAAGGAAGAGACAAGTAATATGGCATACCCCATTTCGCCGAGAAGAAGACCTGTCATCAACATATACAGCACGGAAAACTTGAGGTTTACAATGTGGTTGCTTTTTGTAGTTGTAAATGATTTCTTTAAAAGTTAAGCTCAGTTGAGAAATCTGCAGATCAGGATCAAAAAGACAATTAGCAATTATTAATTATCAAACAGTGGCCATATATTGTGAAATGTGTCTAGCAGCATACTTTTGCGACTCCATAGAAGCAACATAAGATGATCTGGTCAATATGGCGATTGAAAAATAGAGCAGTCTGTTGGTTCAGAATCTGCTGAAAAAGACGGTATACTCGTTCTCTTATTTGTTGTGACAACTGCAGCCTTTCAACCATTCCATTGATTCTAACAGCAGCTAATTTTGCAATCTGGTCACAAGGAAAACCATAAGTATATTTTAATAGTTTATATGATCCGAATGATTAGTAAAGATGAGTTTGGTACCTTGCTAAGGAATAGATTAACGGCCGTCTCTGCACATGTTTCTCCTTTAGTTGGATTAGGTCTGGTTGGACTGTAAACAAGTTCAGACAACCAGGTTTCAATCAGATAACTTAATTTACTTAAAAGTAGCATCAGTGCAACGGGTGGGGCAAGTAACTAGTCAAAATGGGTAACTATGTATAAATTCAGAAATAGGGAATACTTTTTGTCACAGAAACCTAATTTTCTTTTGTATATAAAAAACTATCACAAAAATAATAATATATCAACATTGCTCTGACTTTTTAAGTAGAAAAAATATACCCAGCACTGACACATTTATTAGTAAATCTTTCGAAATGGTGTCCTCTAATATAACAAACATATCATTTCTAACCTGGCAAACGCAGACTGCAAAGCAGGTGATAGCAGCTTTGACTTGAGATTATTGATTCCTAAAAGACGATCCTTAACTGGTGATGTGAAGGAATTCCGTTCAACTAAAACACTTCGGTATTCGGTGCAAACTCTTTTTGGTGATCGAAGGTCACAATTCTTACCTGATAATATGTACTTCAATGGTGAGCTGTCCATCCACACATATCTAAAGTTATGTTTGGGGTAACATATAAATTTTACCTGGTGAGCTGTCACGCTTCTGCAATGATGGTACAGGTGGCAACCCACCACACGACATGTTAACTTGCAGTGCAATTGCATCCAAAGATGGCATGGGGTCAGCCAACAACCCAAGATGGTTGATTTCGGAAGAAAGCATGGGCCTTGCCACAACCAAAGAGTTGTACATGGAGGAGCCTTTTTCCCATACCATGCTTTCCAAAAGCCGTTCTTCTAGAGAATTCAAATGTCGTCTCAATTCCCTTGGAAGAGAGTCTTCGTGTCTGATAAAACTTTCTATAACCTTACTAAGATCAAAAGCAGTAATTCCCGTTCTTTCTAAAACAGCTGGAAACAACATAGTAACTGTCTTATGGGTAGCAAGAACCAGTTCCGCTGAACATGCAAGCATACACCTGTGAAACCTCTCGTTTGTCAGTAACGAGGTTAGATTGTTACCATTAAGTATTTGGGATTCCGCTGTACACATTGCTTGCAACACTCTATAGTATAACTTTAATGCTTCCAATCTACGTTGTTCTGCCCAAGCATTATCGATTAAGTTAGTACTCTGCATGTTTGAAATTACAGTTCGATCACCTAGACCACTACTAGGAAAAATAGCTTCCAATATTATGCGGGCTCTCTTGATGACATCAGCAGTGACATCCTTGTCACATGATGACAAGAATCGTTCCAATTCTTCAGACGGTTTTGATGGAAGTGGGGAAACGATTGTCCGTAACCATTTTGCAGTTGTCATTGCTGTGCTAACAGGACTAGTCATCATCTTCGTAGGAGACCGGTAAGGGGAAAGTGGACTTGTAATTGTCTTTGTTGGGGAGGCCATCGAATCTAACTTCCTCTGCAGAACAAGAAAAGTCAAACAAGAAATAAGTACATTTACACTTTGATTGTTGAGATAAGTTACAATAACTAGTAATAATACCTTGGTTCCACTTATATTAACTGCACCACCAGACAAGCTGCTTGAACCAAGCAGGCTATCATCATCATTAATGAACAATTTTTCATCTAATTCACCTTCAGGGAATATGGCATCATTGTAATCCTTTTCTAGAATATTTAAATCGGACAACAGAGAAGATTCCTTCAATAAATCTTCAAAATAAGTCAAACCATCTGCGTTTTGAATTAGGTATCACTTTTAACATGTCATCATCATATAATAAGTAAAACCAGTGATTAATTTCAGAGTTTTTGAGGTAAACCTGTGTTGATATTTTCCAAGTCTCCATTTTGACATTCTGATGCCAAACAGGGCTTTTTCTTCAAAATTTCTGCCACTACATTATTTGTTTTGACCATTGTTTTTCTCAACTCATCCTCTGATGTCGCATACATGTTACAGAGTGATGCAAGTAGGTCCACACCTTTGTCCGTTTTGACTGTGTTTATCCATTACGGAGTCACGTTTACAGTAACAAAACAAAATGCGTAACTATTTATAACACTAAACTAATAAGATAAATCACGAAAATGGTTACCGAAGCGAGCAGCGTCATTAACAGAAAAGTTTCTGAACCGAGCTGGAATATGAATAATCAAAATTGCCTGCCACAGGTTTCAGAAATACATATAAATACCTACGCAAGTGACTGAATAAATATTCTGCATGTTACGATGAAATTTCACTAACCAGAATAGACACCAATCCGGTGGTACAAGTGACCATGTCCTTGAAACGGCTGAATGCATGGACTCGAAGAGCCAGAAAAAGTAGCCATCCAAAACGATGGCAGTTCGATATGTAGTCTGGAGAGTTGGCAATAACCGACTCACCATCCACATTATCGTGGCTTGAGACGAATAGTCCCCAAAAGGCTTTTTTGTAGTGCCTTGTGTCAGATAAGCAAAAGATTCTTAATGATGAGTAAACAAATTTATTTACCGAATTGATGGAGTTCTGATTAAATATGAAAGCAACACTTCAAATAGAAAACAAGTCTATTGAGAAAATCATTAGCATGTAACAGATGCTTTAAAACAAAACATTACCAACAAAAGAGTCACCCCAAGAAATTAGAGACCCACAACATATCTCAATCTAATTCCTAGTAATATTCGATTTCAATACCCTTGACAACAAAAAGGAAGACTTCCTTTGTCCCAGAAAATAAACACTGAACTAGACATATAGTTTGGTCAAAAGCATGAAATAGAAGTTAAGAACATTTCCTGAATTGCTAACAATCGTATCAATATTGATATTCTTTTGCGTAGTATGCGCCACAAGACAACTTATAATCTCCCATCAATCCGTCATTGATAACATAGCCATTATACAAACAAACTAACAGTACAAAAAAAATTTCATACCACAAACAATATATCATTAAAAACAGCATTAACCAATAATAACACACCACAAAAGAAGAAAGGTACTCACTTGCTTAAAAGGCTGAGGTGCACAAAATTGGTCTGCAATTCTTTAGCCTGATTATAAAAAAAAGAGAGTTAAAACTAGTCCAAGAACTATCTATCCAGATTGACATATAGAAGCCCCTTGCAATTCTCAAGTTACATAATCTTAGCTATCAGCTACATCAGTACCTGAAGTCTAGTCTCCCAATCAGAACCATACATATTGTTTAGAATGGGACCAGTCTTGACTACAAATTGAGGTAGTTCTTTGAAAAAATCTACATAACTGAGACAGCAAAAACAATTTAATCAGCACATGAAAAAATTGACCATAAAACTACCCTCAGTTAAATCACAGCCAGCATACTTCAGTTTTGCCACTCTGAGTATCTGACACAGGTTAAAGCCACTCTCAGTATTTTCAGAATCTTCCATAGCATCCTTCTGGCTTAACCTTTTCAGGGAGAACAATAAAAATGCAAACCAGTAGTGTTCCGCTTCCTCAGGCTGTATATAAAAATGCAAACATAAATCTCAGCAACTTTTTAAAAAATTATATTACTATCTATATTACAAAATTAGACATAAATGCATAATCCATTGATAAAATAGATAACATTGCTATTTAGGTATATCCAGTTTTATAATCATTATTGACACTGCTTTATGATTATCAATCTTAAGCATGATACGAGTCATACTAAATTCTTGGCTAAACAAATTCAATTACATAAAACCATGATAAATGATAAATAATAAAACATAAAATTTGCTAATTTGATTTTTCTAATCAGATTTAAAGTGCTAATTTCATTGTTTGAACATCAAAATTAGGATTCCAAAAACTAAAAACTAAAAAGGGTAATACCGTTCCACTTCCAAGACTGGAAGCATTAGTCAAGAAAAGATGTTTGCTTTGATCGAAAAGCTTCATCGCTTCACTTACAGCGTTACCATCCATCATTAATTTACCCTGTAAATTGACAAAAAAAAGAAAAAAAGAAAAAAAAACATCAAAACATCAAAAAATAAGTAAAACAATTTATAATACACTACACTAATTGATAATCCAAGAATCACTAACAATAACACATTATAACAGCAATAAGATAATTATTAATTATCGATTTAAATAAAATTAGAAAAAGAATTTACAGAAAATACCTTGCAGAAATCTTGAAATTGAGCTTCAATAGTAGTAGCTCCGTTATTATCTATAGGAGACTCAACGGTAGGATTTAACGGTTTGAAATCTTCCATCGCAAATCTCGGTGACAAGAAACAAACCAGATCTCCAATTTACCGAAACCCTAATTTACGAATTAGGCGGTCAATAAAAACAAGATCTAAGTAATTAAAAAAACGTTATTATTATAAAAACCCTAGCTTTCGCACAGTAGCTGCAGCAGCTAATAAGATTAATTTTAGTTGTATATCTATCTATAACTCTATTTGGGGGTTTTGCACTTTTTCCCTCTGATTTTGGGGATCCGGTGGTACGGTAGCGCGGGAAAAACAACAAATATGGTATGACATGATGCCATGTTATGTGTGTCATACATACATAACTACCAATCAGGTTTTAACGCGTGGCGTTTGGATTATTTTTTACCGCCAAAACCGGTGTCTTTTTACGAGAGGGAAATGAGATGGGATGCGGTCCATACGTCTTACGAATGAGATTGTGTCGTAGGTAAAAAATCCATTTGCCCCATTTTTTTTAAGATTAATTATCTCACAAATGACAAATCGAAAAATTATCAAAATTACACCATAAAATTCAGCATTTTCTTCTCTTCGATTAGATATCTCACAAGGTATACTTTCGATGTGTGTTTTTTTTAAATTTTTTGGTGAGTTTTACAAATTACTAACACATGTGTTAACATGTTGCGTTTAGGGTTTAGGGTTTTTGTAAAACCCTAAACGCTTTACAAAAACCTAAACCCTAAATCCTTGCTAAATTCTAAACCCTAAACCTTGCTAAATTCTAAACCTTAAACCATAAACCCTGCTAAACCCTAAACCCTAACCGTGAACCTAAATAAAATGTACAACCAAACACTAACATATGTGTTAGTAATTTGAAAATCCACCAAAAATGAAAAAAAAACTCGTCGAAAGTATAACTTGTGATATGTCTAATCGAAGAGAAGAAAACACTGAATTTTTTGGTGCAATTTTCATAATTTCTCGATTTGTCGTTTGTGAGATAATTAATTTTTAAGATCTTGGGAGTAAATAGATTTTTGTACACGTGACGCATTTTCATTGGTACTTACATTATTTCAAAAAATGTTATACTTTAATGATATTTTATTTTTTGATATAACAAACTTATATTAGTTCATTTACAACATGATTTGACCTTCTAAAATTCTGAAAAAACTATGTAAAAAGGTTTATGTTATGCGGATGTATTAACATGTTACAGTCGTAGTGTTGTGTCTTGGATGTTTTTAAAGCGTTAGTTGCATATATATGGAACTTTAAAACTTTTAGATAATGTATAAAACGAGTTTTTTTCATCCGTATGTTGCGGCACGACGTAAAAATATACATAGTAAATACACAAATGTAATTCTTTGTTTCTAGTTTGTTTGTTCATTTCGTGGAACTTAAAACATAGAACTTCATTTTTAGGTGTTGTATAGTGAGGTAGGGTGTTCATCGAATTAAATTTTAATTTTCTAGAGTCGTCATCCTGCTATGTTGTTTGTTAAAGACAATTATGTTTAAGTTACGACGGAAAATTTCATTTAGAATATGATCAATATAAATTACTATGAGATATTCAATAATGAGATTTAGTGAAATGCTTTACGGAGTATAAAGTAAAAATTGTCTATATATAGCTAAACAAACACTAATGCTTCAGTGATTTTAGTAAAAGAATTTGTCATTTCATTTTATTGAAACTCTATATATATATTTAATATATGTTACTCCGTATATCTCTGACCTTCTCAATATATCTCATACTTCTCTTAAATACAGTTTAAATAGTATTTACTCCTATTATTTATTATAATATTAACTCATTCTTTTCATTTTAAATCAAACTAAATGTCATATGGTTTCTTAAAACATAATACAATTAGTTTATTTCATACAAAATGATTATGCTTTTGGTCACATTTAATTTAAGCAACCAGGCATTACATATACTTACTACAACTATATGTTAATATCAAACAAAACTTGATTGTTAGAAATAATACAACTACCAAGATGAAATTACTAACGGGCAGCCTCATAGCCATCATGAAGTTGATCTTGTACCACTAACAGGTAAACCTTAACTCTCTCCAACTTCCAGATTTCGGCTCATTTCATCTTTCAAAACCCTAGTTCAAAAACTAATTTTTATTATGATGAAATTGAAGTTTATCTCTTGTACAAGAAACATAAAATATTTTACCTGAAAAAAAAAAAAAAACTTTCAGACTAAAGTGTTACTGTTCGTGCAAGGAACCAATAATGAGACTGCAATTAGGGCAACATTTTCTGTTTTAGCGTATCACTTAGATGACCTAGATAGCGAGATGAGTAATGGAACTCTTACTTTCAATATCAGGAAGTTGGTTAGTGTTATATATAACCCTGGTCACCGTTGGGGTAAAAGGTTGTTGCAATTGAAGGTTAATTGTGGTGATTTATCAATTAGTGTATCTGCAAACACTAATCGTGGATCTTTCGTTAGGGTTCCAAAGAATGTATAATTGATACATCATGGAGCCCATGGTTCCGAACAACCGATTCAACATTTAATTAGTAACCACATGTGTTGCTAATTAAGATCTTAACTTGACACTTTTAGAATGATCACTTGTACTAAGTTTAGGTTTGATCACCTAATTAAGATCTTAACTTGACATTTCTAACTAGGTTCATTTATTCTTTATTACTTTCGATAATGGTTACATTTACTGTTTGTTGCTATAATTAACTTGAGATCAGATAGTTGTAAATTAGTGAAACGAAACGAAATTACTTCCATACTTATTTGGTTTACTATTTCATCTGTATGTACGAATTGAGCTCACATAACTGAAATTTGTTGGAATGAAGTGAAAGGAATTAGAGTTATAGTTGACTTTGAAATCATCATCATATGGAGCGTTTACCCACAACATGTACCTCAGTTTCGAGTTGAAACACTTACTCTATCCAACTTCAATATTTCATCAAACTCTTTTTATTGTGATGAAATTGAAGTTTATATGTTCTACAAGAAACGTAAAATTTCAGAGACTAAAGTGTTACCATTCGTGCAAGGAACCAATAAGGAGACTGCAATTAAGGCAATCTTTGCTGTTTTAGAGTATTACTTGGATGATCGAGATAGCATCAATGGCGAGATGAATTATGGAACACTTACTTTCAATATCAGGATGTTGGTTCGCAGTAGATTTAACAGTAATCATTTTAGGTGGCTGTTGAAGATTAATTATGGTGATTTATCAATTAGCGTATCTGCAAACTCTAATGGTGGATCTTTGGTTGGTGGTTCCAAGCAATGCAGCATGATGCTTCTTAAACTATGGTTCTAAAACTGACCTGACAGTAAAACTGTTAAAGTACATGTGTTATTGCTAAGTAAGTTTATAACTTAACAATATAAGATCAGAGACATATATATCACACATAACTAGCAAGTTTAAGTTTGAGTCACTATCATTTCCATTATCCTTCAGTTCACTGTTTATTGTTTTACAAAGTTGCAATTTACTGGAATAAAGTGAAGGGAAATGGTGTTTTAGACGACTTGCTTTGTGATTTGTTCAGCTATAATGCTGAATTGTGAGCTATTATTTGTGAACACCACTAATGTATAATATTATATATTCTCGTTTGAACCTTTGACTATATGTATATATATATGTATATATATATTTATGTATGTATGTAGGATTATAATGTGTTAACATGTTAAAGCCTCGAAGGTGTACAATTAAGGCTTGACAAAACTGGAATCTGAAAATTCTACTTATAATGGGTAGAGAGGAATGAACTATTCAGCCAATACTTGCTGCTTTAGGTCACATTAATCAATTACAAGGGTGTCAACAATTACTCGGAATCGTTTTAATGTTACTGCATCTAACTGTATACTAATAGTATAATACTGTTAAGGTATTATTTCAATCGCACCTTCAACCTTATACGAGTAACTCAAACTTACAAGTTATACATATTAACTCTGTAATGTACCATCTACAAGTACTTTAACATGTAGAAGATGACATAGTAAAACAATTTGCGTTGCAGTATACCTCCTGGCCCCGCTGATCGGCTAAATAGTTACTTATTCGTATAAAAAAAGTGTTGCTAGTTTTCTTTTCTCTGCTTTGCTGTTTATCCACGAACTAATAAGACACCCAACTTTGCATGAGATCATCCCTATTTAATTTTTGAAATTCCATGGAAGTTGACAAAGTTTTCTGTTACCACAAATTCACACTCGACCTACTATTTGTGCCTTCATCACAACCTTAACCACTTGGTCAAAGAGTACGTTATACACACCTTGATAACTGCAGCTAAAATAAACAATCCTAACCTACTGCAACGAGACAATGAAAGGTTGGGTAAGTGAAAAAAAACATTAGGGCTACTGACTCCATGTCAATCCACCAATAAATCATTCTATGACAACCCACTCTGTCATTGATATTTACAAGAATAAATGGAACTACAAGATCTTTAAAACAGAGTACCAATTTCATTTAGTTCCTACACAACCTATTGTATATCTTACAAGTTTCTGGTTTTTTCTCCTGGTTGGGCCAACTAACTAGCATTAACCCGCTCGACTGAATTTTCTCTGTTCTATGTGTGCGACTTGATAGAGCTTTATTATAACATCTGGTGTGTGACCTGTCACCTGTCACCTGTGAGCAATGAATATCAGCCTCTTCTGACTTCAATTCCAGGTTGAGCTCAAAACCTTTTTAAAAGATGACAAACAAACTCAAAATTACAAATATTAACGCATCCGTGCATGACAATAGATTTTATGGTCGTATTCAGCCAAACTGTTCCTTATATATAAAAGGAGCATTACCATTAACAAAGTCTTTTATGATGCTTATAATGGCTAGCATAACCCTTTCACGGAAAACCTGTCCACTAACAAGTAACAAGTACACATAAGAAGACTTGATATCATATCTAAGACCAGGAATAGTTTTTATTATAAGTTAAAACATATACTAGTCAACACTCACTACCCTTTAAATCACATAATACTCGACAGCGGAAATTCAGGAATTATAGCTAAAAGATATCACATACGGCACATATAGCACATTAATCATCTAAAGCTGAGATATGGATTCCCCAAGGGGTATCTGTCATGGCTTGTGACCTAATATTGAACCACAGAAGCACAAGTCTTAAAACTAAGTTACCTTTTTGACAGATTACAGGTTTAAAGATACTCAACAGTTTCATAATTAATGTTAAAAATAAAACAAGAATCTTAAAGCATGTCATGAGATATAAATGTTAACAAGCAATGATAGATGATTACAACTAGAATGAAATAAGAATTGAGCTAGTGTGCTTCCACGTAACAGCAAGATACAGAGCACTGCTGTTTACTTGCAAAAGATAAAGAAGGAAAGTGAAATAAACATCTATGAAAATTCATGCTATCATGTAAGCAACAATGATAAAAGATCAAATATCAACCTAGACTTCGTAAAAATTCTGAAATCCTCAACTCCTGCTACAACATCTCCAAAACCAGCGTATATGCAAGAGTATTGAATTCAACATTTAATTGCCAGCTAATGTAATAAAACATAGTTACTTGCATAGATATCTCAATGTGCAAAAACTGAGTCATTTCGTCTAGGTGGTCTATCAGGAATTGATCCCGGCTTGAACTTGGAAGCCTCATGTCTAGCAAGTTCAGGCGGCACTGGACTATTGCTCTGTGTCAACATCTGCTTGAGATCATAATACACATCAGTATCATGAAGAGTCAAGATTGTAGTAGCAGTACCTGTTTTCCCGGCACGCCCCGTACGTCCAATACGATGAGTATATGTGTCAATAGTTCCAGGCATATCATAGTTTATAACATGAGCGACATCATGTATATCAATCCCACGCCCTGCGACATCAGTAGCTACTAGTACATTAAATCTTTTAGTCCTGAAACCTTCAAGACTGATTTCTCTCTGCTCTTGAGACTTGCCACCGTGCAAAGTTGTCATGCGGTAACCTGATTTTTCCAGTGTCTTTGATACGAAGTCAGCTGACTTTTTAGTGTTTATGAACACAATGGCAGTCTTATCCACGAGATCATCGAGCAACTTTTGCAATCTCGGCATCTTCTCTGATTCTTTCACCATGATAACATGCTGCATAACAAGATCAGTTGCTTTACCCGCAGTTCCAATAGTCACCACAACAGGGTTCCTCAAGTATTTTCTAGCTAGTCTCTCAACAGCCGTAGGCATAGTAGCACTAAACATATAAGTAGTCCTATATATTCTTTTCTCATCAAGCTCTTCATCCACAGTCTCAGGTTTGAAGTTGCTTGATGGCATAGCATCAAGAACACCCACAACTTGAGGCTCAAACCCCATATCAATCATACGGTCAGCCTCGTCAAGAACAACATAGTTGCACTGATTTAAAACAGCATAACGTCTTTCTAAACAATCAAGAAGACGCCCAGGAGTAGCAATAACAACCTCACACCCTTGTCTAATCTTAAACCCCTGCTCTTCAATCGACTGCCCACCAACAATCAAAACAACTTTGATTCCCATATAATGAGCAAACTTAACAGTCTCTTCCTCAATTTGCTGAGCAAGTTCTCTAGTAGGTGCCATGACAACCGCATACGGACCTTCAGCCTCATTCTCTTTACTAATAGGAGGCAATCTACTTATATAAGTCAACATAGGAAGTACAAACGCAGCTGTCTTACCAGAACCAGTTTCTGCAACCCCAATCACATCTCGCTGTTGAAGTCCAAGCGGGATTGCAGCCATTTGAATAGGAGACGGAGTCTTGTAGCCAGCTCTATCCACAGCTTTCAAAATGTCAGTACTCAACTTACTGTCAACCCAACTCCTCATTGGCCTAGGAATTTTCGAACCCTTGTACGACATATTAAAATCTTCCCTGAAGATCCTCCAATCTCTTTCAGTCATCTCCTCCAGTTTCTTCTCAGACCAATGCCGATCAACTCGCATATCAAACGTATCGTACATTTCCGCAGCCTCGTCCTTAAATCTCTGAGCAGCAGCCTCCTCAGGCCTCTCCTCAATCCCATATTTCTTCCTAATCTCGTCTCTCAACTCTTTCTCATTCTTTGCAGCCAACTTCTTCTGCTCCCTCCGATCCATACCAGCACGAAAAGCTCTCCCGAACAACAGCCGAGCCTCATGAGGGTTCTGATACAGCACATTAATATCACGTGACGTATCCTCAGTATTATCCCAATCAAATGAAAAACGAAACTTGTCACTAGGTTTAATCACTCGTTTCTTCGGCTTCTTCGATCCTAAATACTGCTCTTTAATCGCATCCAGTTCCTTCTCGCGCTCTCGTTCCGCAAGTTTCTCTAACCTAGCTCTTTCTCTAGCCTTATGTTCTTCATCACGTTCCCTATCACGATTCCGTCGCTCCAATCACGTTTTCGTTTTCTTTCCCTCTCACGTTCCCTATCTCTATCTCTGTCACGGCGAGCGCGATCGCGATCACGATCGCGGTCGTAATCACGCGACGAGCGGTGGTTACGCATGTAGAGGATGACGAATTAGGGTTAGTTTGGTGAAGCAGTTGTTCCGTCTCGGAGTTTTTGTTCTTCGAATTTATCTTGTCGACAAATGAATAAATTAACCTAATCAAACCACATCTCAATTATCCATATCTTATTATTATTAAATTAATTAATTACTTAATTAATTAAAAATATATATTTTAAGAAAACCCCCCCACCCCCCATTTGTTTCTTGATTTGCTTTTGATAGTTGTTTCCATAATGACCGACTTAACGCGGCAGAACTTACCTTCTTCAAAACATCTAAAACCAAAACTAGGATTTATCTGATCCGACGCTAAGTGTGATCAACATTCAAAAAGATGTTATGTTTTTTATTCATCTACAACAAGCTTGAGGAAATGTGGGAAAGTGGAACAAATACGTAGACATTATCTTTATCCAAAAAAAGACGTAGACATTATGTTGAATGCTCATAAGCAATTCAAACAACAAACAAAAAGGATGACGTATTTTAAAGAATTGTCTAAAGTTCCTTTATCCCGATGTTATTATGAGCAACAAATGACCAATGGAGGTAGATAACAACCCGATCAATCTTGAACAAGATGATGACAACCCGAACCCGATTTCGATGCAAAATTTATTTCAAGACGACCCGATCCGCCGTCCACAAGGTCGGGACAAAAGTCGAAAAAGCCA
The DNA here is from genome assembly GCA_963930675.1 of Gnaphalium uliginosum. Classification (NCBI taxonomy): domain Eukaryota; kingdom Viridiplantae; phylum Streptophyta; class Magnoliopsida; order Asterales; family Asteraceae; genus Gnaphalium; species Gnaphalium uliginosum. Next base: position 37,022,657 of record OZ005685.1, read on the forward strand.
AAATTGTCCGGGTTCGTCGGATGCTACTTCGTTGCGTTTTTCGAGTGAGGACGCTCGACAAGAAATTGTTTACATCCACAAGAATTCAAAAAAAAAGTATAGAAACAATAGCGTAGGAGGCGAAGAAGCGAACAATGCTCGCGGAGAAACGAACAATGTTCAAGCGTTTAAGTTTCTCTCTATACCAATACCAACAAACTTGTCACCCGACGATTGAGAAATGCTCTCCAACGCAAGGGAGCAAATCAAACGCGATTACGCTTCGCGTTTACAACGACCACCACAACCCGAAGACGAGGACTAGGATGACGACTAGACTACTAGTTTAATTTAGTTGTTTAATTGTAACATTTTTTTGTTTTTGTTTTTTTTAACGTTTGTTCTTTTTTAATTTAATTAATGTAATGTTTTTTTAATGAATGTTATATAAAAGTTATATATATATATAGGAATGAGATCCTGTGAAAATAAGGGGATAAAATAGAAACGGTGAAAACATATCTTAACCTTTAGATCAAAATATATATACATATATAAAGGGTAGAGATAAATTAAAAATGGTAAAAACAGCTGACCTTCATTAAGTGTGAAGTTGAATTTTTTTTTTGCTTCACACTTAATTTTTAAATGTGAAACTTATTTTTTTATTTCACATAAAATTTATGAATTGTGAGGATTGAAAATTAAGCTTCAAATATTCATAAATTTATGTGAAGTCAAAAAATTAAGCTTTACAGTAAAAAATTTCTAAATTTCTGTGACGCAAAAAAAATAAAGGTTCACAATGAAAACTTTTTGAAAAATAAAAAAAAATGTACGAGTTCACAATAAAAAAAATGTATGTGAAGCGAAATAAATAAAAGTCCACAACTTAAAAAAATTGTGAATATAAATTAAGATCGTTTTCACCATTTTTATTTTAACTCTTTGTTTTCACTAGAACTCAACCATATATATATATATATATATATATATATATATATATATATATATATAGAGAGAGAGAGAGAGAGAGAGAGAGAGTTTGGATCAAATAAGAACACTTCCAAAATAAGAACGACTAAGAACACCTCAAATGCACATATATATAAAATAAAATCATTAGATTTACACTCATACATCTCAAATGTACAAAGAAAATTGATGCACATTTTTAAAAATGCACAAAAATAAAAAAAACGATAGATGCACATCTATAGAGATAATCGTGCATCAATCATTTTTTCGATTATTTTTTGCATTTTTAGAAATGTGCATCAATTTCTCTTTGCATATTTGAGATGTATGAGTGTGATTAATTACCTTAAGCTTGGTTATCACTACCTGTATTTAGTTTTGATATAAGGCTAAGTACAGTGACATTTTGGTATATTTATATATATACACACGTACGTAATTAAATATTAATTACGCGATTTCAATCGGATGGAATCCGACACTATAAATACGAACGTTGGTGAAAAACATTTTCTTAAATACGTAACTATATTAAATAATCGTTATTTAACTTATATTATTACGATAATATATTAAACGTTATACGTTTTGTATAAAACGTACCGTACGCGACGAAAACGCGCGAATCGCGCCCGACAATCAAACAAAACTCGATTCATATTTCAATAACTTAAAATGAAGTATTTTAAATAAAACTTCAATCAAAATTTACGTGATTAAATTGTTAATGAAAAACATAAATAATAAACGTTTAACGTTTAAACAAATGACGAAACGAACGGATAAACGAGCACCGCGCGTAACGCAAATTGGGGAAATAAATTAACACACCCACATGGGGGTGGGGTCCACGAAAAACTGCAGCCATGCCCCATGGCCATGCCCAAGACATCCCCCTTACCTCCCCATTCATATAACACCCTACTTCTTCATTCATTTTCACACTCAATCCACAAACACACTCAACAAACCCTCTCTCCCTCTTGCGATTTTCAGTCACCACCACAGCCCCCAACATCACCCAAGACCACCACAACCATCACCACAAACCACCATAGCACCGCCACTTCGTATTGTAAGAAAACACGAGAAAACGAGCTCACGACTTCCATTTCTTCTTGTTTTCATCATCTCCTTTGTAAGAAACTTCACATCTCTTGTATTTTACTTGGAACATGTTTATTTTCATGTTATAATGTCCACTTAACAAGATCTTGTACAAAAACAAAGTCGAAAAACGTTTTAAAGACACAAAAGTGACAACAGTTTCTGGGCAGAAACTTAAACCGTTTTCAAAGAAATGTTTCGTGCACAAAACTTAACGAAAATGACGATTCAAAAGACAAAAATTAAGTTTAAGAAGTTAGCTTTCATTTCCAAGTAGTTTCGTAATTTTTCGACACCGTTTGATACCCGAAAACGAATTTACAAAAACGTTGCGCCGTACTGACCTGATGGTAAGATTTTTGTGTCAACTTCTCGAGTCCATAACTCGAGCTACACAACTCTAAAAGACATGAGGTTTTCGCCTAAATCTCACAAATTTTGTTAGCTTTAAAAATAGTATGATTACACTCTCTGAAGTTCTGTAGATTTATCTCAGTAATTTAAACAATGTGCATGTGTCCAGATTGGTCACGGTTGGACCTCAGAGGACAAATGGAATTATTAAAAATACTTAGATTTACTCAAAAATTCTAGAAAAATTACTGAAAGTAGCCAAGACATAGGGGAACAACTGGTATTTTTCTTGGATTTTATCTCGGACTTCTACCTAGTTAAATCGAGCCATGAACACAACTGAAAATCTGATAAAACGAACACGGGGACTGTTTTGGTATAAAATATAAAAACGAAACTTTTGGGTTAACCATAAAATGTAACTCTAATTTTTATAAGTTCTAAAAAACATATTTAAGAGTCGAGTAAAAGTTTCGGGTTAAACCGAGCACATTTGACCAAGTTCCCGAACGCGTAACCACAAATAACAAATAATCATATGCAACGTTACTGGTATACGTAATACGTATACTCTTATAATTATACAATGAAACAAACTTAATAATAATGTCTTCGGGAATTATTATTACAAAACGTCACCAACGGGCCGTACACGTTTTCTAAACACAAACGATAAACAAACTTTGGACATAATTAGTTGAGTGGACAACTAACATGGATGGTCTTTTGAGACATCTACTTACATACAACCTTATGCGTTTAGGACGCTATAAGGTTGCACTTAGGAAACACATACTTGTTAATTGCAAACACTTGATTAGAAGACTCAGGTGAGTCTCATAGCCCCACTTTTACTGTTTTTACTATTTTTACTTTGGGGTGAGAATACATTGCTTTGTTTTACATGAACGCAAGTACCGATAATCACTTATACTAACTCCATGAGTAACTTATAATCCACCGAAGGCCTCTCATATCATAGCTTCGTTAGTTATCGACTTAAGCACGAATATTAGTAAATGGATCCATTTGGGACTGACAATCCCCGTCCGGGGTAGTAGCGCTACCACGAACTGTTACGTAAAAATGGACGTATTAGTATTTGTATCTAACGGTTTTCTGGATTAGGCACTCGCGACTGTTAAGCATCGACTATGAGCTCGTGGAAACTGTATAACTTTTACTTATTTCAGCTTTGCTTTACAAACGAATATGGAAATCTGACTGTTAAACCTATGAACTTACCAACATTATTGTTGACCGTTTAGCATGTATTCTCAGGTTCTCAGACGCAGTAGGATTGCTTGAGGAAGCAATAGTTCGAGTCGCATGTTTTACAACAACTTTCAAATGGAGATTTCCTTGCATTACTATATTTTGTATAAATTAGTTACGTATTAGAATCTTCGGACTAGATGCGAACTCTAGGAACTTGTTTTATATTGTAAACAGTTTATCAAGGTAATGTATTGCCTCTTTTTGAAATGTATTTTCAAAACGACTCATATAGAGGTCGTTCGATGTAACTTTATGTGATGATTCCTGATTAGTCGCGCCCCGACCCGACTTCCGCTGCACACTAAATTTGGGGGTGCGACAGGTAAGAACCGTGAAAATTAGATGCAAACACAATATGCATCTAATAATCTTTAATTATTTTATTTGAGATTATATGCATTTGTATTTTGCACATATTCTCACGATTCTCACCAAATGTTAGTTCTCACATGATTATTACCTATATATATGTATATATCTATATCTATATATATATGTGTATATATATATGTGTGTGTATATATATAGCGTTTGGATCAAATGAGAACACCTTAAAAATAAGAACGGCTAAGAACGCTTTAAATGCACAATGACTCTTGATAAAATAGTTAGATTCACATTCGTACATCTCAAATATGCAAAGAAAAATAAATATACACTTCTAAAAATGCACAAAAATCGAAAAAACGATTGATGCACAATTATATCTCTATAATTGTGTATCAATCGTTTTTTCAATTTTTGTGCATTTTCGAGAGTTCGCGTCTATTTTTTACACATATTTGAGATGTATTAATGTGAATCTAATGATTTTATTTGCTAGTTGTGCATTTATTAAGTGTTCTTAGCCGTTCTTAATAATGTGTTTAATTTTTTATTTTTTTTTTTGTAAATTATGTATATTGATATATGTGTTTTAAATTTATCAAATATGATAAAGTCAAAATAGTCGAAGCGTGTCTATTTTAGTTAATAATGTTACCCTAAATATTATAGATGTCAACGAGAGTAAATTAACTCATGAATTTATTACAAACAATATTATTACTACAATAATATATTTCTTCAAATAAAACCGATTTATGCATCAATAATACACTTTTAGAAGCTTTAATTTAAGCAGATAATTTTTAGATATTCGATTAGTTGACACGATTGATCTTTTGTGAGATGAAACACACTCAAATTGACAATTCTTTAGTAAATTGGTCCAAATTTGGATGTATGTATCAATCTTGAACTACAAACAATGGTTGTTGATCCTGTTGATACATGTTTTGTATGTCTGTCAGTCGGTCTAGGTCTGAATAGTTTGTAATAATGTGTTCAGTGATATAAAACGTTATTTGTGTAAATATATAATTGATGTCACTGTTTAGGCGACACAGAGCTTGTGTCGCAATAGCGACACAAGGCTTGTGTCGCATAGGTCGGTTTGGCGACACAGAGCTTGTGTCGCAGGTCGTTTAGAGTTTGGCTATAAATAGAGACTTACGGGTTCAGTTCTAGGGTTGACGAACCTAGAGAGTTTTCAAGCTATATGTGAGGTATTGATTGTATTTGGTTGATTCGTTATTCTTGATATATATAAAAGCTAATCGACTAGTTTCGTGTGATTGTTAACGTGCATTGTTCAATTGATTGTATTCCGCGCTTTCAATTGTTGAATTGATTCGATTTAGATCCAGAACAAAGGGTCCAACAAGTGGTATCAGAGCTAAAATCGTTTGATTTTGTGATATTTATCGATTTTGTGCGTTTTTCGGGTTAAATCACATACTTTTTAGCAATTACTTTTGATTAGAAGTGGTAAAAGCTTGAAATCTGGTTTTTCTGAAAGATTATTGAAGGTTCGTTCGATTGCAGGTCGTTAATTTTCGTGAGGTTTACGAAAATATTCGAATTTTGGGGTTTAAGTGCGGCTGAGTTCGCAGCATAGCGACACAACCTCTGTGTCGCCACTAGGGTTTTAGCGACATAATCTATTTGTGCGACACAATCACTCTGTGTTGTGTTAGGGTTATCCGCGACATTATCATTGCGACATTGGGTGCGACATAAACCTGAGATATTGGACAGCGACATTGGATAGCAACATAACCTTTGTGTCGCTTTTGGACTTTTTCATTTATTCACTGTTTGCGACACAACCCTTGTGTCACCAGTTGTTTTTATTGCGACACTACCCCTTGTGTCGCCATTTGTCTCTGCTTGCGACATTACCTTTGTGTCGCATCTGTTCTAACTTGTTTTTGCTGGTTAGCGACACTAGTCTTAGTGTCGCCATTTGTTTGCGACACAACCTTAGTGTCGCTGTTTAATATTTGAAAAACAATTTTTTTTGTTTTGTCTAGTGTGCAGGAAATACAATGTCTCTTCAAAGCTTTACTCAGCTATTGAAACATAGTAATGAAGTTGGAAGCACAAACAAACCTCCACTATTTACTGCAAACAATGATTATGTGGAATGGAGGCAACGATTTGAAGCTTTCATTTCATATAATGATCCTGATATGTTAATTCCTCTGCTGGAGCGTTATGAACATCCACCATCTGATGGTCAATTCAATTCTATCAACCCTCCGCCAAAACCTATTAGATCCCTAACTCCGGATGAGAAAAAGGCTTGGGATTTGGAAAGAAAAGTACATTCAGCAATCACAATGAGCATGTCTGCCGATGTTTTGAAATGTTTAAACACTACACTATTGCTTATGATTTGTGGAAGGCTATTGAACAACGGTGTGGGGGTAATGAGAGATACAAAAAGAGTAAACTTGCACTCATTAAGAAGCAATATGAATTGTTTGACATATTACCAAATGAGTCTATTAATGCACTGTTTATTCGCTACTCACATCTGGTAAGTGAGCTGAATGAAGGAGGGGTGACTTTAACTACTGAGGATGTGAACAAGAAACTCTTAGGCGCTTTGCCTAAGAAATGGAATCATCGTGTCATGATGATGGAGGAAGATGAACGAGTGATGAATCTTTCGTTAGATGATCTTGTTGGAAGACTACAAGTTTATGCACTAGATATGCAGAGAAAAGAAACGAAGTCTAGTGCACAGGTTCAAGATCCCAACTTATATGGTAGTTCGTCTCCTACTACTGGTGTGGCATTATTATATGGCAGCTCTAGTGGATCTTCTGCATCCTCTACTAAACCAGCTATTCCTTCAGTTGGAAGAGTACCTTACTCTTCAAATACTTCAGTCTCACCTGATACTGAAGAGAATGCTGCTGTGTTTCAAGCCTTTCTCAGTGCTTATGATTGTTTTCTTTCATAGAAAACTAGCACAATCGATCTTACTGAGAGAGATTTTGAACAAATAGATCCCGATGATCTGGAAAGAATGGATCTACGTTGGAACTTTGCTACGCTAACCAGGAGAGCAAAGAAATATTTAAAGAAAATTGGGAGAAAGAATCTGGATGATGATAGTGATTCCGGTCTGGGCTTTGATAAAAGTAAGGTGAAGTGCTACAACTGCCAAAATCTTGGGCACTTTGCTAGGGAATGTGAGAAGGCAAGGCATCCTGCTTCTGGCTTCTCAAAACCATCTGCCTACACAAGACCATCTCCGAGGACTCCAGAGAAAACGCCTGCCTCAAATGCTCTTCTTATTCAAAATGAAGAGGCGTATGATTGGAGTGAAGAAGCAAATGATGATCAAAACAGTGCTCTTATGGCTGAAATCTCCAGTGTGCATGAGGTACCCATCAAAGAACCATTCTCTTGTATATCATGCATTAAATTAACTGGGAAAATTAACAGATACTCTGAGGATAACCAACGCCTGAATAATGAATTAGAAAAACTTGTTAAGGCTAATAAGATCTTAAAAGAAAATGAAAAAGCTTTTGATAAGAAACTAGATGCTGCATTTTCTGACCGAAAGGAACTAAAAGCTAAAATTTTTAGTCAACAAGATGCAATTGATAGTTATCTTAAATTACTAGCTGATCTTAGAAAGGAACTTGCTGACTCACAGTCAGAAATAATTAACCTTATGAGAAAACTTTCTAATTTCTCAACGTCCTCACTTGTCTTTGATGAAATTCTTCAAGGGCAAAGGTATGATACTAAAAGTAAGGCTGGCTTTGGTTATCACCAAGTACCACCTCCTATAAATTATCTACCTATGCCTTCAAAGGATGAAGCCAAAGACTTTGTGCCTTCCTTTTTAAAGGAAGTCATGAAATTTGTTAATGACCCAGTTAATGATTCTAAGCAAAGTGTTGAGTCTAAATCTGAACAAACTACTGGTAATGAATCTGTAATACCTGATGAAACTAAGCCTGGGCCTGTTACGAAACCTGAATTTGTTAAGATCAAGATTTCAAACCCAGTTAGTGAACAGGAAGTAGTTGAAGTTGAGGATTTGACTGAGGAAGTCAATGTGAAGATTAAAAAGGAAAATGTTAAGCCTGAAAATCATATAATAACCACTGAATTAAGTGACATGGCTTTTCAAGAAAAAGACAAAGCTACGGCTGAGCCTCAAAAGAAGATTTTAAAAATTGATAAAAAGAACAAATCACCTAAAAAATCTTCTAAACCTGTTGATGTCTCGGATAAACCATCAACATCTTCACCAGCATCTAACTCATCGTGTACACACAAATGTGCATGTTCTGTTAATGTTTCATTTAAACAACCTCTAGTGCTTCATCCTCAACCTCAACCATTTGTTGAAAGACGATCTTGTTTCTATTGTAGGAAACAAGGTCATCTCATTAATGTTTGTCCGTTGCTTTCTAGACAACGATTTGGGAGATCCACGCCACGAAATTCTTTATATACAAATTCATTTAATAAATCTCAATTGAGGCGTAGCTCATCATCTCCCTTACCTGTCAGGAAAGTCAATAAGATTGTGCCCAGTAAACCCAGTGTCAAACAGCACAATCCTATCGATAAGCAACCACTCAAACCTAAACAGGTTTGGCAGATTAAAAGGTCAACCAATGACCTGTCATCCTATAATAACACATCAGGAAACACCACTGATTTGTTAAAAGATAAAGTTTTAACTGACGTTGTTATTATAGATGACCTTGGAAGACCCAAGTCTGTAAAGGCTTGGGCCTCCACTACTAACTAATCCATTCCTACATTTTGTGTCTGCAGCAGTCGGAGGAAGTGAAAAATAGTAAATGGTATATCGATAGCGGCTGCTCACGACACATGACTGGCAACTTAGCTCTACTTTCTGATTTGAAGCCATATAATGGGGTTATGTTGCATTTGCGGGTGATAAGGGCAAGTGAGCTTTGAAAAAGTGAATTTTGTTGAACAGCTGAATCACAACTTGCTCAGTGTTTCTCAAATGTGTGACAAGAAGTATATTACAACATTTACTGACGTAGAATGCTTGATTCTGAAGCCGGGATTTGTGATTCCCGAGGAATGGGTGCTAATGAGAGCACCAAGGACAAAGGACACGTATGTACTAGATATGCGTACCGTTTCATCTACAGAGCATACTTGTCTATTGTCTAAAGCTGATGAAAAGAATTCACTAATGTGGCACAGACGAATGGGACATCTTCATTTTCGCAAGATGAACTATCTTGTAAAACATGATCTTGTGTTAGGCGTTCCTAAACAATCTTTTGGATTAAATGATAACTGTGTTTCCTGTCTCAAAGGAAAACAACACAAGAAATTCCATAAGTCTAAGTTAGTGAATACCAATGAAACACCTCTTGAGTTATTGCATATGGATCTTTTCGGACCAGTGAGCAAACGGAGTATAGGCGGAAGTTCTTACTGCTTGGTAGTGACTGACGACTATTCTCGATTTTCATGGGTGTACTTCATTTCTTCTAAAGATGAGGTGCCTGATATTCTAATTTATCTGTTTGACAAACTGGAGAACCTAAGCAATCTGAAGATAAAGAAACTGCGGAGTGACAACGGAACTGAATTCAAGAACAAAACATTAGAGATGTACTGTTTAAAGAAAGGAATAACTCATCAGTTCAGTGCCGAAAGAACTCCACAACAAAATGGAGTCGCTGAAAGAAAGAATAGGACTCTAATAGAGGCTGCACGAACCATGCTCTCAGACTCAAAATTGCCTTTCACTTTTTGGGCAGAAGCGGTTAATACAGCCTGTAATGTTCTCAACAGGGTTTTGACGGTGAAGAAACAAAATAAGACATGTTATGAGCTATTTAATAACCGTAAAGCCAATTTGCAGTTTCTTGAACCTTTTGGGTGTCCCTGCATCATCATGAACACACGTGAACGAGTTGTCAAATTCGGTGAAAAGTCAAGTGATGGTTTTTTCTTGGGTTATTCTGATAATTCTCCTAATAAGAGAGTTTATAATAAATCAACGAAGAGGATTGAGGAGCACTATGAAGTTAAATGTTTAAGATATACTGAATCTCCTCAAAGCACGGAACCCGACTCATTGTTTAAATATGATGAATTGTTTGACTCATTTCATCTATCTATGGATGATAATGTTGATCAGGTGGTGACCCTACTACATGGAATTGATATGTTTCAGGATCTATCTATTCCTCCTAAAGTCCCATCACCCTCAAACAATGATACCCCTTCTACTTCTGGAACAGCTCCTAGTGTATCTATTCCACAAACTAATTCTGAGATGCCGGGTTTATCCGATGATGAAACTGAGGATAAATCTGATGAAGCTGACCAATTGCCTACCATTATTGAAGTTGAGAGAGATTTAAACAACTTGGATTCTAAGGTTGTGCCACCACAGATTCCACAGCAACGAGTACACACATCTCATCCGACTGATAATATTATTGGTGAGTTATCTAAAGGTGTACAAACACGACATCAAGTTAAGGCCATTACATCCGACTCTTCTTCTTGTCTTGTAGCTGAGATGGAATCATGTTTTCTATCTCAGATTGAACCGAAAAATGTGAAGGAAGCATTAATCGACTCTCATTGGGTCGAGGCTATGCGGGATGAACTTCATCAATTTCAAAAGCTACAAGTTTGGAGTTTGGTTCCACTCCCCAAGTGGCAACACCCTATTGGTACGCGTTGGGTGTTTCGTGCAAAGAAAGATGATCGTGGTATTGTGATTCGGAACAAGGCTAGACTAGTGGTACAAGGTTTTTCTCAGATAGAAGGTCTCGATTATGATGAGGTATTTGCTCCAGTTGCAAGGCTAGAATCAATTAGAATATTTCTTGCCTACGCCTCATACAAGAAATTTAGAGTGTACCAGCTAGACGTAAAAAGTGCGTTTTTGTATGGAAAGGTCAGTGAAGAAGTGTATGTCAAGCAACCTCCTGGATTTGAAGACTCAGTGCATCCGGAGTATGTTTACAAATTAGACAAAGCACTGTATGGACTTCATCAAGCTCCAAGGGCGTGGTACGAGACGTTGTCAAAACATCTGCTTACTAATGGATTCACACGAGGACAGATTGACAGCACACTCTTTATTAGAAAGGTTGGAAACGATTTGTTACTTGTGCAGGTATATGTGGACGACATTATCTTTGGATCTACCAATGAGAAGTAGTGTAAGGACTTCGAGAAAATCATGAAGGACAAGTTTGAGATGAGTGCAATGGGAGAACTTACATTCTTCTTAGGTGTACAGGTTGAGCAATCTGATAAAGGTATTTACATTCATCAAACTAAGTATGTCAATGACATCTTAACCAAATATCAGTTGCTCGACTGTAAGACCTTTGGAACTCCCATTGACATAAATCACAAACTTGGTTTGGCTGAAGACGAAGAAGACGTAAATCAGCGAGACTATCGGTCAATGATAGGATCACTGATGTATCTCACAGCATCAAGACCCGACATAATGTTTGATGTGGCTATTTGCTCAAGATTTCAAGCAAATCCGAAGGTTTCTCATATGAAGGCGGTTAAGCGAATCTTTAGTTACCTCAAATTTAGACCATTTCTGGGTCTCTGGTATTCTAATGAGAATAACTTCGCTTTAACTGCCTACTCCGATTCAGACTTCGGTGGTTGCAATGTGGATAAAAAGTCTACGACTGGAGGATGTCAGTTCTTTGGTAGTCGCTTAGTCTCGTGGCAGTGTAAAAAGCAGACCACAGTCTCTACTTCATCTGTTGAGGCTGAATACATTGCTGCTGCAAGTTGCTGTTCTCAGGTTCTCTGGATTCAGCATCAAATGCGTGATTACGGGTTACTCTTAACTTTAACTCCTATCCACATTGACAATACTGCTGCTATCTCTATCATACGCAATCCCGTACAACACTCAAAAACTAAACATATTGAACTTCGTTTTCATTTCATACGGGATTGCTATGAGAAACACCTGATAGACCTTGTCCAAATTGATACATCTAAGCAAAACGTTGATCTTTTTACAAAGGCCTTTTCACGATCTCGATTTGATGAACTTGTCTCTATGATAGGGATGAGGTTCTTTGTTAAAAATTAATTTATGACTTGGAGTGTGAAAAAAAAAAGGGCAACTGCCACTCTTTATACTTGTTAGTAGTAAAGAAACGCAATGGTTGCAACATTGTTGAAAATAGACGTTGAATTATGTCTGTAAACAATTGGGGAAATGATAGTACATCAGGAGACATGCATAAAATGGAATTTTAAGGTTTATGTTTGATGTGTCAGTAGATTTATCTAGCATACTTGAAATATCTTTTATAAATATTAGATTCATCAAATGATGTATTGGTAGGCATTTGTTCTAAAGTTACTAAGAAGCTTAACTTTCAAATATGCATATTACTTTATATAAAGACATATTAATATGTATGACATTAAGTTGAAATAAGGGCCAAAATGTCCGAAATATTTTGACGCTTCGTCTTAATATTTGGATGATAAACATGTTATGATCTAAAATATAGGGTCTTTGTATGGTGTTATCTGGGGGAATATATTAGTTGTCTCCTCTGTTGTATGAAAATACAGACCTGGTTTCATCTAATATATTCTTGAAAAGAACTTAGGTGCGTAGTCTATGTTATGCTTTAGACAACTATTACGTACCCGTGGCATTCCTACAATTCCCAAAATAAAATGCACAAAAGTGCAGAAAAGTTATAAAAAGTTTGCCTTTAAACTATAGTACTCTGTTGTACGAAAGTACAGACCTGTACCCTCTAGTTTAATTGTTCAGACTGGTGTTCGTTCAACCCGAACTATTGTTTATGTGACTTTGTTGTACGAAAGTACAGACCTGTCACCGCTAACTTGGTTCTAAAGATACGTTCGTACCTTCACCTTCTATATAGAAAATACTAACATGTTTTGATTTCAAATGTATATTTTAATGTGAGCTATATAATATAATATGCATGCTAATAATAACACAAGTGGTTCATCTCATTATGAGTTGAAATCATATACTTAAGTACAAATGTTTAGATGGATAAAATATCAATAATCGTCTTGAACTAATCTTTATAACAGGTAATTTAAATATGCTAAGTAAATTTAAAGTGGACAAACATACTGATAATCGAAATAACACTTACTATTCCTAATAATGGCATGTTATCCTGATATGATCCCTAACCAGACTTAAACATTTCCGTCACCAAAAATAGGTTACGAACTTTTCGTTGATTGTAAAATTGAATCAACGATTTTTCTTTTTGCATTATTTCTTATTTTATCTGTAGCTTAATTAGTTTCTCCGAGTCTATAAATTAATATCAAATCGAGTATCGAACTCTGAAAATCGAAATCATACTGAAAAATCACCAAGTGTCCTTTTGCGACACAAGCCTGTGTCGCTCCCTATGTCGCTGCCTGTGTCGCAGGCTATGTCGCTATGAAGTGTAAGGGTATAAAAGCAAACCTCTGCGACCTTAACGTGTTTACTATTCTTAATTACCTGCGACATCACCATTAATTTCTGCGACACAAGCACCCGATATAGGGACACAAGCAAACCCGTGTGATTTACGAATTGATCTTCATTTTCTGAGCTTACTGTTCCAATCAATCCATACAATTTCATTCTCCTTACCTTACTCGATCTAGTGGTATAAATCTTTCCCTTTTTCACCGTGTTCCCTCTGATCAGTACTGCAAGGGGCACCTCACTCGCGTCTGGAGATTTTTGATGCACGTGATAATCGTGTGTTTGTCTGCCAGGAAGGCAGGTTTCGATGGTGCAAGTCACCGTACCGTCTCTGCCATGCTGGCCCTGGTCTACAATAAACCTTACAATTTTTCCGGATATCTGTTCCGTGAAATGGTGGAAAATGCCAAAGCTGAAAATGACAAATGGGTCATGTACCCAAGGTTTATCCAGTTGCTGATCAACCATTTATTACCGGATCTTCCGGTGAATCCTGATGCAACTTTCCGCCAAACGCCAATGAACCTGCGGATTTTTGCCATTTGCAGCTCCTACGGCAAAGGAGTTGCAGCCCCTGCTGATGTCCCACTCTTTGGGCATATTGTTAATGAGGGCTATGTCCCTCCGGCTAATGAAGGTTTTTTGGATGATGCTGCTGCTCCTCTTCCCTCTGAGGATGCTTTTGTAAATATACCGGTTCAAACCGAGGGTGAGAATATTAATGATGTTTTGCAGGATATTGATAACTTTCAAACAGTTGATGAGACTGCTGCTGATGCGGCCTCGGATGATACTGTATCCGTGGATCCAAACGACACCCCAACGGATTGGAATGGTGATGTCCCCTCACCGAAAACCATTGAACGCCTCCGAGTCCATAATACTCTTCGATACGAGCGTGTTCTTCACCGAATTAGGACAGGACGGGTGCATGTTCCGTCTAACCGGGGGAAACGGCCCCGGGAAATACAGGACTCAGATGATGACATCTACGAGCCCCGTCCTCATCCTGGAACTCAAGTTCATCCGGTCTCTACTTCTGCTGATCCCCAACTACAACCAGCTGTTCTTCAAACTATCTTGGATGATCTAGCAAAGATGCAAGCGCTGATTGCTGATCAAGCGGCTTTGATTCAAGTTCAAGCTTCGAGGATTACGAATTTAGAAGCGACAGCGGCTCGGGTTCCTCAGCTGGAGAGTCGACTTTTAGAACTAGAGGCCCCTGCTGTTGTTCCGGGGGAGGTAGGCTTAGATGAAACAACATCAATGGCCCCTGGTTCAACTGAAATTGTAAATACTGATGATGTAACCGAAGAAGCTATGAATGAAAATATTAATTTAGATTATTTTGCGTCTTCTGCTCCAATCCCAGAACAACCAATTGCCCTAAATGTAGATTACTCCGAAGCCAATCTTGAGTATCTACAAAATCTAATAAATGAAGAAGATATAGAAAATGACAATGAGGAGTTTGTGTTTGATAATGAAGAAGTGGATGTTGAAGAAGAAAATGTTCAAGAAGATTTTGTGAATGTTGATAAAATGAATTTTGGAGAGGAGATGGAGGTCTCTGATACAGAGGAGATTATTGAGGAAGAACAATTTGCAAATTCCACTCCTGCTTCGGCTACAACCGAACCATCTACTTCCACTGCTGCTAAGCCAAATCTGTCAAAGACTTGCAAGTTCTACAAGATCAGCAGGAAACGCTATAAGGGTCAAATTATCAGTTGGAAGTTTGATGAATTGAACAAAGTGATTATTATTAAGAGGAAAGATGGGATGCAGTATTTCACTGTGAACTTCAAAGTATTAAGCACACTACCTTACTGTGAGATACTGCACTTAGCACAATTGAATATCATAAATCCCGCGAACAACGAATTAGCCAACCAATTTCAGAGATTTTTGAGGAAAGAGGTCAACACTAAAGTGTTTTATCTTTTGAGACCGAATCCGGGGACAAGGTACACTTACCGAAACAAGATGCATCCGATTACCAACAAGCTCTGGGTTAAGATTGTATATAAATCTCCAAAGACTTTAAAGTTCATTCCTCTGGAGAAGCTCCCAGTTGATTTTTTGCGCAGACTACAACTGTGGATATATGACGGTTATACAGGCGAAGCAGAGATTGTTTATATTTCCGATACAGAGCCTGAAGACCTATGAAAAGCCAAACTATCGAGGATTAGAGTGTATGATCCTTTGAGCTTGATTAACCTTACCAAGAAAGACCTTGAAGCTCTTCATGCCAAGAAGATTGATTATTTTCAAGAGTTTAAGGTTGAAACTATGCGATTTCAAAAGGTTGTCAGCGTATGTATAGCTCAAGGAGTACACGCTGGAGGAAACTTTCCTGCCAGTTGGAAGTGTTAGAAGACCGAGGCTGAATGAAGAAATTTTGAAGACCAAGCTGAAGACACGGGGGAGTTTGTTGATACATGTTTTGTATGTCTGTCAGTTGGTCTAGGTCTGAATAGTTTGTAATAATGTGTTCAGTGATATAAAACGTTATTTGTGTAAATATATAATTGATGTCACTGTTTAGGCGACACAGAGCTTGTGTCGCAATAGCGACACAAGGCTTGTGTCGCATAGGTCGGTTTGGCGACACAGAGCTTGTGTCGCAGGTCGTTTAGAGTTTGGCTATAAATAGAGACTTACGGGTTCAGTTCTAGGGTTGACGAACCTAGAGAGTTTTCAAGCTATATGTGAGGTATTGATTGTATTTGGTTGATTCATTATTCTTGATATATATAAAAGTTAATCGACTAGCTTCGTGTGATTGTTAACGTGCATTGTTCAATTGATTGTATTCCGCGCTTTCAATTGTTGAATTGATTCGATTTAGATCTAGAACAAAGGGTCCAACAGATCCCTAAACGGTGTCTAACCTAGTTGCATTCAAGACAACATATGATATAAAATGAAAATGATATTAATAGTTGTTTATCTTTAACGGTGTAACGTAGTGACTTTAGCAAGACATATAAAATGAAAATTACAGAAAATTGTGATTGTCAAGTTTTTTGTGTAGTTTGAACTCTTTTGGAGTCACTTATGCCAATCACGTATTTTAACGTTTGCAATAAATGACTTAGAAATTTTCTCAAACTATAACTCATTCCCATAAAAAGGGGATAAGAAACAATTAGGCAAATTGACAACAAAACGTTTAGGCATATAATTACAATGCTACTTTCAACCATTAGTTATAACTGATCTAAATGAAGTTATTAGTTGGAGTAATTATTATAAACTTATGCATATGTATAACATGGGCCATGAAAGCATAATCGCTAAAGAAATTGCATTTCGACAATTTTTATTTAGGCGAAATCAATATATGAGTTAGGGAAAATATTGGGACACATGGCAAGCATTTATTGGTCTAAAAGAATTTTACCAAATCGTCGAACGGGTAATTGAATTTCGGTGAAATTTGAGTCTATTTTTGAAAATAGTCTCTGACACGGTCTATTTAATGAAAATGGTTGTATTGACCGTCCATTTAGGTTAATTTCTCTTTGACAAATTTTACTGATGGATAGAGAGGAAGGATCTATTCACTAAAGTATTCAGGTCCTTTAATCAATTACATAAGGATGTCAACGATTACTCAAAATCATGAGTTTTACTGCATCTAAATGTATGTATACTACTACTAACTCCGTATCAAAATAAATGTCCACTCTTTCTTTATATCAACTTACTATACTCAAAATACTTTTTTTCAAAACTGATAATGAGAGTATGTACAAAAAACAAAGATGATAGTGTCACCTTCACTATCAGAGTAATTTCTTGAACTATGTGAAAAATTATTGTGGATACTTATTTTAGGGCGGATAGAGTAATATTTTAAGGCATTATTTTAGTCTCATCTCCAACCCAGTAGCTCAAATTTACAAGTTAAACAAATAAACTCTGAAATAAGTACTTTAAAATTTAAAAGACGACACATACAACATTTGGGTTGCAGTAATGTTTTGAAAACCGATTTTTTAGTTGAATCAGAAGAAGAGACGGTTCAGATTGGACCAGTTGAACCGACCCTTTCAACCGGTTTTCGTACAAAACCTAGACAAAAATATATAATACATTAATCATGTTTTAAATTCGTTATAAAACTTGAATATTGCTTTAAATACACATACAAAGACATTTAAAACAATACCATAGTCGAACAAATTCATACAATTTAATACCAAAGTCATACATACACTTAAATAATTATATAAATATACCAAAAGAAAATAACTTTGTGCCTACTCTTTTAAATTGGACTATTGGTTTTTTCTAAATAGAATGAGAAAATTATACAAATCGTCCTTTAAGTTTATCTCAAATTTCACTCGCAGTCCTTTACAAAATTTAATTACACCAATGATCATTTCTTTTAAAAGTTGTTACGCTAACAATCCTTTACACTAACGATTGTTAACTCTCCGTTAAAAAGGACTACGCATTACATTTTTTTTAATCTTTTAATTTTTTGTGTAAAATATAAATAGAAAATCTAAAATATGTGTAGATACATTATTAGCTGTAAAGAACGTCATTTTTAGTTTACCATTAAATTTTAGTCATTTTTCTCACTGAAATATTAAATTTTTTAGTCTACCACCCAAATCCACCACCATCTTTTACTACCAAATTATACATTTGTGGTTTAAAGATTACAAGTCACATATTTGGTTTCTAGTTTTCAACATCATTTTACTTTGAAGCTAGGGTTTTCGTTTGAGATGTTTTCGAGTAAGGAATGAATGCAAAAGTGATGATACAGTGGGTACCAAAGTCGTGACGAGATAAGATGAATGGGTGACAGAGAGTCCCAAAGTGGTGAAAGATGGTGGTGGATTATAAAATTTCATGTTTCAGTGCAAAAAATGGCCAAATTTTGATGATAAATTTGCTAAGTGATACGGAGAAGATGAAAATGATGTTCTTTATAGTTAATAATGTATTTATACATATTTTAGATTTTATAATTTATATTTTACTAAAAAATTAAAAGAATAAAAAAAATATCATGTGTGGTCCTTTTTAACGGAAAGTTAACAATCGTTAGTTTAATGTGCTGTTAGCGTAACAAGTTTCAAAAGAAAGGATCATTGATTGTAATTAAATTTTGTAAAGGACTGCCAGTGAAATTTGAAGTAAACTTAAAGGATAATTTGTGTAATTTTCTCTATAACATTAATATAAGTGAAAATATGTTTATTCTCCTTCGGTACAAAAAATAATACAAATATACACAAAATAAATATAGATATTTGCATAAAAATATATTAATAGAACAATGTCCCCAAAATGTGAATTAAAATATCAGGAACATGATACTCCGTACAAGGAGTATGAATCACTATAAATTACATAAAGAACAGAAATGTAGAAATCAATAAAAATTCAAAAGTATATTTACTTTATTTATAGACTTCTTATTTTGATTTTGATTTTTATATATAATATAACAATAATAATAATAATGAAATGATGATTAATACCAATACCAATGGGCCATTGGGCCGTAGGTTCATGAAAGAAAACAAGATCAACTTTTTAAGATTTTAGGTTCTCAATATCATCGTTCATATCATATCGCATCTCTTTTTGTCTCATTATATTTTCCATGGAAGCTCAAAAGCTCTGCTACTTCAATAATCAATAATTATCTTAAACAGTATCATTAGTAAATGGCTGACTCGATTCACTAAAGTACCTATATTTCTTATGAAGTTCTAATTTATAGAACGAATTTTGACGGAGTGAAGCTTCAGTACCTTTTGCTATGTCTTCTTTCTTCATTTTTCTTAAACATTTTGGATCTGGTTTGTTCGTAAAGTTCAGATCGGCTCACGATCTTACGATCTCAGACACAATCTTACGATCAAATCTTGATAACCATAGACAACATTAAAAAAAAAAAAAAAAATTCAAAACCGGTTCTGATTCCCGGTTCCAACCGGTGAATCGGACGGTTCGACCAAATTTAAATGTCAAAAAGGACCGGCAAACTTGATTTTTTTTTCCGGTTCAACCGGTCGGCTATATGGTCACTTATTCATAGAAAATAAGGGTTACTGGTTTTCTTTTATCTACTTTTGCCGTCTGTTTGCGAACTAATGAAGACACCCAATTTTGCACGAGGTCCTCCCTATTTATTTCTTGGAAATTCCATGGGAGCTGAAAAAACTTTTTTACCAACACAAATTCAACCTACTCGTTACACCCTTTGTCATAGACGGAACATAAAACCTTAACCACTTGGTTAAAAAGCTCCTTAAATACACTTTGATGCCGCTGTTGTCACCATTACCTCCTGATCACTGCAACTAAAATAGAAGATCCTAACAAGCTGCGACAAGACGATGAAACATCCAGTAATTGGAAAAACATTTGGGCTACTGACATTCACTATTTTGAATACCAGAAATTTGAGATCTGTGCCAATCCACCGATTTACATTCTATGTCAATCCACTCCTTTATCAGTATTTACAAGAATGAATGTAACTCCAATGCATGGGTAGACAGATTCAGGCATGGACACTTTGCATTAACATAGTGTTCTCATGTAAAATCTGTCTACTAACAAGACAGCAAGTACATACAAGAAGAATTGATTTCATATCCAAGACTAGGACAGTTTTAAGTCACCAGTCAGTCGACACAACCTACACCTAAATCACATTCATGTGAAAGAGATGAATCTACAAACTTTTGTTAGATAATAAAAATTCCATTCGTCATCAGAAGTGTAAGAACAAAATTAGACTACACAAACATAAAGTGAATGGGAACAACTTCACCTAGACTAAACACAAACAATAAGAGAGAATAAAACTAGAAGACGAAAGTTCGAGGAACTTTCATTTGTGCTCATGATAATTTGAATGATCTACCCAGTTTACTGATAAGATTATAATTGTGAAGAGAGATGAAAAGAAAAATCACTATGCATGGCAAGAGTCTCTATCTAATTTCCAACACGACAATTTTAAACATTTTTATATCTCATCCTACAAATCGCCAATTTTCCATTTCATCCTATAAATAATCAACAACGTTTTGCACTTCAGTCCATCTCCTTCATGGCCAATCAGTACCCTGACTCTCACCAACTTTAATATCTCATCAAACTTTCTGATTTCGGGAAACTGGGATGCTCATTTCATCGTTCCAAATCGTAACCCAAAAACTAATTATTATGATGAAATTGAAGCTTCTATCTTCTACAAATCACATAAAATTTCAGAGACTAAAGTGTTACCATTCATGCAAGAAACCAATAATGCGAGTGTCATCAGGGCGACATTTGCTATTTTAACATCGTACTTCGATGATCGAGAGAGCATCAATGGCGAGATGAATCATGGAACACTTACTTTCAATATCAGGATGACGTCTGTCGTTAGAACTGTTAATAGGTCTTTGGGGTGCTGAAGCGAGGCTTTTGAAGGTGTACATTTAAGGCTTGACAAAACTAGACAGCTATCTGAGAATTTACTAATTCATGGATAGAGATGAAGGAATTACAAAGCCACAGTGGTTCAGACTTCAGATCACTCAATCAATTACACAAGCATGTCAACGATAACTAAAAATTGTTTGAATTTTACTGCATCTATATGTACATAATAATATATATTAAGGTATTATTTCAATCACGTTAAACAGTTTCAACCTTTATATGTACTTTATAATGTAGAAGGTGACATATTAACACAATTTGACCTCCTGCTGATTGGCTATATCATTACTTATTCGTAAAAAGTAAGTGTTGCTGACTTTCTATTCTCTGCTTTTGATGTCTATCCAGTATCCACAAACTAGTGAAGAGTCTTCACCCAACTTTGCAGATGAGACCCTCCTTATTTAATTCTTGGAAAGTCCATGCAAGTCGACGAAGTTTTTTCTTACCGCAAATTCACACACAACCTACTATATAGTCTATACACACCTTTGTCACAGATGGGACATAAAACCTTAGCCACTAGGTCAAAGATTAACTTAAATATACCTTGATAACTGCAGCTAAAAGTGAAGAAAAAAAATAAAAATAAAAATATAAAATATAAAACCCTAACCTGCTGTGACGAGACGATGAAAGGTTGGGTAATTAAAAAGGCATTTGGCCTACTGACTTTCACTTTTTTGAATAAATATATATTCCATGTCAATCCGCCAATAAACATTACAGTAAGTGTCAATCTACTCCATCGATATTAACAAGAATGAATGGAACTAAGAAATCTTTAAAGCAGTACCGTTTTCGGATAGACTTTCGACACAACCTCTTGCATATTTACAAGTTTGTTGTTTTTTTCTCATTGGTTGGGCCAACTAATTAGCATTGACAGGCTCGACTAAATTTTCTCTGTTCTATGTGTGCAACTTGATAGAGCTTTATTATAACGACATCTGGTTCGTGACCTGTCACCTGTGACCAATGAATATCAGCCTCTTTGCCTTACATACCAAGTTCTCAAACTTTTTGAAAAGACGACAAACAAACTCAATATCTTACATATATCAACGCATTTGAGCATGACAACAGATTTCATGGTCGCATTCAGCCAAACGACCCAATAATAACGTTCCCAATAGAAGGGGCATTACCACTATCACATTCCTTTATGATTCTTATAATGACTCTTATGATGCTTATAATCACCCGTTATGATGCTTATAGTGGCTAGCATAACCTCACGGAAAAGCTGTCAACTAACAAGTAATAAGTACTTAAAAGAAGACTTGAAATCGTATCTGAGACTAGGGAAAGTTTTTGTCTTATTGCCATCAGTTGATACATATACTAGTCAACACGGATTACCATTTTAATGTATTCGACAAGGGACATTCAGGAATAATAATCCATATAGCATAAACGATATCACATAAAGTACACATAACACGTTAATCATCTAGAGCTGACATATAGATTCAACTAGGGGTGTCTGTCATGGACGGTAACCGTAACCTATTGTTGACCATAGAAGCACAAGTCTTAACACTAAGGAGCCTTTTTGACACGTGACAGGTTACAGGTTTAGAGATCCTCAGCAGATTCATCATAACTAATGTTAAAAATAAAACAAGAATCTTAAAGCATGTCATGGGGTATAAATGTTAAAAGCAACAATAGATGATATATAACTACGATGTGATACGAATTGAGTTAGTGTGCTTCCAGATAACAGCAAAATACAGAGCACTGCTGTTTACTCGGAACAAAAGATCAAGAAGGAAAGTGAAATAAACGTCTATGAAAATTCATGCAAACAAATAAGCAACAATTATAAAAGCGCAAATACCAACCTAGACTTCGTAAAAATTCTGAAATCCTCAACTCCCGCTAGAGCATCTCCAAAACCAGTGTATATGCAAGAGAATTGAATTCAACATTTAATTTCTCATGTAATAGAACACAATTACTTGCATAATTATCTCAATGTGCAAAAACTGTGTCATTTCGTCTAGGTGGTCTATCAGGAATCGATCCAGGCTTGAACTTGGAAGCCTCATGTCTAGCAAGTTCAGGCGGCACTGGACTATTGCTTTGTGTCAACATCTGCTTGAGATCATAAAACACATCAGTATCATGAAGAGTCAAGAATGTAGTAGCCGTCCCTGTTTTCCCTGCACGTCCTGTACGTCCAATACGATGAGTATATGTGTCAATAGTTCCAGGCATATCATAGTTTATAACATGAGCGACATCATGTATATCAATCCCACGCCCTGCGACATCAGTAGCTACTAGTACATTAAATCTTTTAGTCCTGAAACCTTCAAGACTGATTTCTCTCTGCTCTTGAGACTTGCCACCGTGCAAAGTTGTCACGCGGTAACCTGATTTTTCCAGTGTCTTTGATACGAAGTCAGCTGACTTTTTAGTGTTTATGAACACAATGGCAGTCTTATCCACGAGATCATCGAGCAACTTTTGCAATCTAGGCATCTTCTCTGATTCTTTCACCATGATAACATGCTGTGTAATGAGATCAGTTGCTTTACCCGCAGTTCCAATAGTCACGACAACAGGGTTCCTCAAGTACTTTCTAGCTAGTCTCTCAACAGCCGTTGGCATAGTAGCACTAAACATATAAGTAGTCCTATATATTCTCTTCTCATCCAGCTCCTCATCCTCATTCTCAGGTTTAAAGTTGCTTGATGGCATAGCATCAAGAACACCCACAACTTGAGGCTCAAACCCCATATCAATCATACGGTCAGCCTCGTCAAGAACAACATAGTTGCACTGATTTAAAACAGCATAACGTCTTTCTAAACAATCAAGAAGACGCCCAGGAGTAGCAATAACAACCTCACACCCTTGTCTAATCTTAAAACCCTGCTCTTCAATCGACTGACCACCAACAATCGAAACCACTTTGATTCCCATATAATGAGCAAACTTAACGGTTTCTTCCTCAATTTGCTGAGCAAGTTCTCTAGTAGGTGCCATGACTACCGCATACGGACCCTCAGCCTCATTTTCTTCACTAATAGGAGGCAACCTAGTTATATAAGTCAACATAGGAAGTACAAAAGCAGCTGTCTTACCAGAACCCGTTTCCGCAACACCAATCACATCTCGCTGTTGCAGACCAAGCGGAATCGCAGCCATTTGAATAGGAGACGGAGTCTTGTACCCAGCTCTATCCACAGCTTTCAAAAGCTCAGTACTCAATTTACTCTCAACCCAACTCCTCATTGGCCTAGGAATCTTAGAACCTTTATAAGATATATTAAAATCTTCCCTAAAGATCCTCCAATCTCTCTCAGTCATCTCCTCTAGTTTCTTCTCAGACCAATGACGATCAACTCGCATATCAAACGTATCATACATTTCCGCAGCCTCATCCTTAAGTCTCTGAGCAGCAGCATCCTCAGGCCTCTCCTCAATTCCATCTTTTTTCCTAATCTCATCTCTCAACTCTTTCTCATTCTTTGCAGCCAACTTCTTCTGCTCCCTACGATCCATACCAGCACGAAAACCTCTTCCAAACAAAAGCCTTGCCTCGTGAGGGTTCTGATACAACACATTCATATCACGTGAAGTATCCTCTGTATTCTCCCAGTCAAACGAAAACCGAAACTTCTCACTAGGTTTAATCACTCTCTTCTTCGGCTTTTTCGATCCTAAATACTGCTCTTTAATCGCATCCAGTTCCTTTTCGCGTTCTCGTTCCGCAAGTTTCTCTAACCTAGCTCTTTCTCTAGCCTTATGTTCTTCATCACGTTCTCTATCACGATTCCTTCGCTCAGAATCACGTTCTCGTTCTCTTTCACGTTCACGTTCCCTATCTCTATCTCTGTCTCTATCACGGCGATCACGATCACGGTCGCGGTCACGGTCGTAATCACGAGACGAGCGGTGGTTACGGGAGGCGTCATCGGCGGACGGTGGCGGTTTAGAGGATGACGAATTGGGGTTTGTTTGGTGAAGAAGTTGTTCCGTTCGGCGTTTTTGTTCTTCGACTTCGTCTTGACGGCGTTTTACGGCTAATTGTTCTCGCTCTGCTTTAGTGAGAAATACGGGCTTTTTGGCCTGCAATTTCTCGCCGATATCATCCATTGAACGTTTCATGGTGGAGATTAAGGTTTTTAGATAGCTAAATTTGACGGCAATTGATTCGCTTGGTTGAATGCAGGGCAGGATGTGAAGAAGAGGAAACTTAGGGTTTGGATGTTTCAGTTCAATCGAATTTGGGGATTTGATTTTATTAAATATACAAAGATACAAAGTTAGTTTTTACTCCGTATTGCGACGGAACTGAAAAAGTTTATAAGTTTTGCGCATCTTAAATATAAAAAATTACGTATCAAAATATATATACTTAACAAATACCAATTATTTCGTCACGAGGGGTTCAATATTTAATTTAAAACCGTTTAATCCTTATATCAAATCGAATTTAAATTCAGTTTTCGGTTCGATTTCGATTTTTTATTTTTCGAACCGGGTTAAACCGAAAACCGAATTCGAATTTGGTTTTCGGTTTTGAATTTTTCGAATTCGGTTAAACCGAAAACCGAATTCAAAACCGTATTCGATTTAATAAATATATTATTATTTATATATATTAATATATATATATATATATATATATATGATTTTTCAAATTCGGTTGAAGACTTGAAGAGTTTAACATTTTGAAAACTTAAATCTTTTAACTACCATGTGTTTGTGAAAAACATGTATTTTGTTTGGACATTAAAATTCACATACATTGACAGTTTTATGTTTTATAAACTCGAATTTGGCTAACACATAACAATTATTAATAGTTAGGATTTATATAATTTGTATCGTATAATCGTGCATATTTCTTAGTTTTGTATGTTGAAAGGTGTTTTTGAAAAAATGTTAAGTTTTTCGGTTTTAACCGAAATTCGGTTTTCGATTCGGTTTCGGTTCGATTTTCAATTTGAATTCGGTTTTCGATTCGGTTTCGGTTCGATTTTCAATTTGAATTCGGTTTTCGGTTCGGTTTTCAGTTTTGCTAAAAGAAAATTCAAAACCGAACAACCCGAACCGAATAAACCAAGAAAATCATAAACCAAACCGATAAACACCCTAATCTCATGTCAATAACAACAACAACAACAACAACAACAATAATAATAATAATAATATATAAACGCCGAGATTAGTATAAATGATTGCTCCATAATTTAACACGTAGGATGCCATATCTCAATCTCTAACAATTTGTAATTAAATAAATTATTATTAGATTTAACTCTTTTTAAAAAATCTTATATAATAATGTAATTATTTAAAATAAGAAATTATTTTTCCTATTTGATTTAGATTATACCTTTTCGATAAATTCACCAAAATTATGCATTAAGAGATTGTACTGTACAAATAAATACCGAACAGTTTTGGTGAATTTATCAAAAATTGTGATATATATCACTACCATTATGGAAAAGGATACTAACATCATAATGTTATACTGTTATCCTTCATTCATATTATAGATAATATTATAGTATATAGAGAATTGAATATTAAATAAACACTGCTCAGTTTTGATAAATTTATCAAAAAATATGATGGATATATCACTATCATTCTGGAAAAAGATACTAACATCATGATGTTACAATGTTATCCTTTTCATGCATAGATAATATTTTTGTATATAGAGAATTGAATATCAAAAAGTTGGATGTCATGCATGTACGTAGTTTAACCATGTAAGTTTTGTATGTTTATTTTCAAGTTTTTTAGGTTTTTTTAATAAAATATATAATATATAATAATATAATATAATATAATATAATATAATATAATCTTTGCTTAGTTGTTATAATTATTAATTTTAGTGCTAATTATTGTTGCTTATTCATGGTTTATGTTTTGAAGTGACGCAATTGAGACTAAAAGTTTGAGCATGTGATGTTGTATAGTTATCTTCCCTCCATTCGAACTGAGTATCCCTCCCGCCCTCTGTGGATGTTCTCTATGCCCTATATCTTTGGAAATTCAAATTGGCCGTACTATAGCTGCTCTCTCATTTTTAAACGCCACATCATATCGCTGATGTGTCCTTGCTGCTATTCTTGAATCGATTTAGGAAAACAGAGCGGTCCATATAACCATCGAGAAACTTTGGTGTCAATCGGTTTCATCACATTAATATCTTGCTTAATTAAGTGCCATTAAAGAGATTTATTCGATTTGATCGTCATAGGGTCGGTTATTTAACGAGGTTTCCACCAAAACTTCAAGATCAATATTATGTGGTATGTTTTTTCCCTGTTCCCTATTTTGGTTACACTAATCCAGCTATTATACTATGAATGTTAATAATCCGATGAAAAACACATCAGAACAAACACACATAACATTAAATAACCAATCTATATGGATCCATTAACATTAACATTAACATTAACATACTCATTATAATATATATCTTATGCCATTTTTTTTCTTTATATTTCGCTTTTCAGTGCTTATGTACAGATTTGTTTATAGTGGTAAATGTTGGTGCATAATTGAGAAGATGGAGAATTCATATGATATTTACTTTGATGGCATCAAAACACGAAGAAAGGTATAATGGTTGTAGGAGCTTGATCAAATGCACTATCGAAATTCATAATATTGGTACCTATAGTTGATGTTTTGTTTCAGCTTATGTTATCTCTAATGGCTTGGGCAGGTCAATTTTATATGTTAATTTTTTTGTCTATCATGTTCATTGGTTTCACGCAAGATGTAGGTCACATGATTTCATAAGTTTTCGTCTAACAGGCACATTGTATTCACTAAAGTGATTGCAGGAATAAGACGAGATAAAGACACGATTTGCATCTGGATTCAGGGTATAAACGATTTGAATCTGGATTCAAGGTATAAACGATTTGAATCCAGATTCAAGGTATAAACGATTTGAATCCAGATTCAAGGTGTAAACCATAGCGCTAAATTATGTTAGGTTTTCTTTAAATATGCATAGTGTTAGTATTTCAATGATAATTAGACCTCTTTTGCCTTGCTATTTACAGTGTTCTTCTGGTGAGCCATAGTTAACTAGTAGTACCCTTCAGGTATATTGTGTGTGTAGTAGAGGTGGTAAAATGGGTGGGTTAGGTACCACGTGAAAATGGTGAGTTTGTAATTATCGGAACTGGTCTCCTAATAAGATATGTAGTCATTAGTGTGTCAATATGATTGCGAAATTTATATACAAGCATTTTCATCATAAAGATGTGTAGAAATTATTGTATCCTTCCAACAACTTTTTGATCAACTAAAATCACGTTATGGTCCTTATGGATATGATTCGAAAAGCAACAAAAAATTCATTTCATCTACTGATTTTTATGACGCCAACGGTTTGTTTTTCTACTTTGCAGGAATATCTTGAAGAATATGCTGGACTAGAAAAAACTCAAAAAGATGATACGTACTATATCAAGTAAGATTCATGTGTTGTTCTACTAACAAATTCAATTGTTCACTTAACATAAAAGGTTTTCACAAGAGAAAAAATTGAAAATCATTGCATCTAGATTATCATCAAATGATTTGTTCTTCATATTCTTCAGAAATATGTTAAAGAAGTTTCAGCAAGTGGCATGCAGCCAAGTCATGGTTTTGATGGTCAATTAATGCTTTGGACCCACAAAATTTCTAGAACATAACTAAAAATGGTACGAGATGAAGGCTTTTTTATATCAGTCATTCATGGTATGTATCAGTGAAGAATTTATTAAAATGCTTTTCTTTTTCACAACTATATGTCAGTTTAGAAACTGGTTGTGATTTAATATCTAGATTGGGTAAAAAAACTTTTTCACAACCATCACTTGGAGTATTCAAAGCAAGTCGTTTTGGCTGATCTAATCGCATATCTTCGTTTGTGGAATATTCGTTTATTCATACTCTATGCCTTCACACTTTCGATTTGGTAGCGTTTTTGCTATTTTGTTTCCTTTTAACACTTGATTGGGTCAAAAAACTTCGATTTTGTTTCTTTTCGTGCATTTCATCAGTTTATTTATTGGGAAAACCACAATGTCACCCAAGTAGATCCATTTGAAGTTTCTCAAGAAATTGTTAGTATTCTGGATCTTGATTTATTTAGTTATGTTGTGCTAGCTGAGAAAGAGCTTGATTTTAGCTTTACTGTTGTAACTACTTTTAAATGATGCTAATTTCGATTGTAATATTTTTTTCCTTATATTTTCAGTTAAACTGAACCTTGATGACTATATCACTCGCTGCCAATAGTATTATGTTAGTTTCATTACAACAAGACCTAATGATCCGTGTGATAACTATAAAGGGGAGTTTATTACTTTATGCAAATTAGATTGATTCGTGTAATGTTTCAAAACATGATATTTGGTTTAGAAATCAAATTAGTACTATCTTAGTTCGACACTTGAATTGTTTAGTACCGATTTGAATTGAAACTTGATGTGTATAGGTTAGAACGGGTTCTATTAAAGTGGAGTTGATGTTGTTGCAGGGTTAAGAGTTTGATGCCGTTGAATCTTCAAGTGGGAATTGTTAAGTGTGTGAAGATTGAACAAGTCAAAGAAGTTGTTGAAGTACTAAGTGGGCACTTGTGTACCCTGCTGGTAGGTTTTGTTGTACCCGACGGGTACAAACATGTGAATCGTGTAAGACATGCACAAAACGGGCAGAGAGTTGGGGCTTGAAGTCTACCCGGTGGGTATGTAATGTACCTGGCGGGTAAGGTGGTCTACGTCTATGGTACCCGACGGATACTAGGGTGGTTTCAGTTTTCTTATTGCCTAAGTTTGTGTACCCTATATATTGTAACTCTTTCTCTTGTAAACCCTAACACCCTCGAAATTAATAAGATTTCTCTCTAGTTGGCCGTGGATTTAACCAATCGAGTAGATTGGATATAACCACGTTATATTTGCGTGTTCGTTTACTTTTCTCGAAATCTTAACTGTGTTTTTGCTTTATTTGATTCCGTTTATTGTTGGGGGGTATAACTAGGGTTATACGATTCTTGTCTTGGGGTCCATAAATTCCCAACGAGATATTTATAGAAGTTGATCATGTTTGAAGTTGTATAGAATTATGTTAAAAAATAATAATAATCAGATTTCAAGAAACTAAATATAAACCCACGGATTATCATCACGAAATTAATTTTTGGAAACTAAAGGTGTATTTATCAAACTATTACAATTGCTAAAATAATTCTAACTGAACACACAAGTTAGATAACACTCGTTGACTCGAATTCATACCAAGACAAACTTAATCACTGACACGGATTATTAATACGAAAACAACAACTTTCTAAGTACAATGTCACTATATTTATAGGCAAAAAATGTCCGTAGATATCACCTACAAATCTGGAATATAAAATGACATTTGTCGCTGCTTGATTGGTTTCACTCTAACTGAATCGGTTTAGGAATCTTCTGTGGACCCCTTTTCTGATCATGTGAATTATGTGACTTGAAAATCTACCAATCACGATTAATCTTGATGTCATGCACTCCATCACGTGTATTTTACTTGGGTGTTGTTGACGCTCTTAGATCAAGGACCATGAGCAAGCTTGTATTCAGCAACAATACTTCTTTATGTTGAAGTCACTAGAGGAACAATAATCACTGCGAGCTAACATGCTCTTGTATTAGATAGTATAAGTGACTATTCGTCTTATCATCCTCCAATTGTAACAAATTTTGATGCCATAGTAACAAATCATATGCCTACAAAAGAGAACACTTTCATACAACTCTTGAGAGTAGTTTTGGTGTGGATTTGATTATGCTTTGTTTGTTTTGTTGTTGACTCAAATTACTGCTTGTAATTTGGGCTGGAGTCTTAGTTGGTTTTGTTGTTGTTTTCATTGTACCGTTGATATTTTTTTTAGTAAAAAGTTGTCTGCGTTTGAAGCTAGCTCTTGAGGGTTAATAGGGTATCCCATAAATTGATCAAACTTTGAGTATATAAAACGCGTAATCATAAAAGATTTCAAAGGAATATAATCATGATTGAAAATTCTCAAAATCCATATGCAATCTAAAAGGAATATTAATAGGAATATAATCCTGATTTAAGATTCTCGAAATCCATATTGTATCTCAAAATATATTCCTTACGGCTCATATAGAAGTTATATACGATATAAAAGTAATATTAGTAATATTCTCGAAATTCAGAGACGATCTAAAAGGATATTGTATCTCAAAATATATTCGCTCATATCTTAGCATCAAAGAAAATATATTCGCGTGATCAGATTGCATATGTTCATCTCCTATAAATAGAACCACAAGAATGGTTCAAAGGAGGGTCATTTTACTCCCACTCTCACATTCAGAATTAGAAACATTATTAGATAGCATATGTGAGGGAGAAAAATCTCAACATACCATCTCTTCCCCCAAACCCCAAAATTACTCGGTCCTATATCGGGATTAGTGGTGTAAAACTGATTACATTAAAATGTAATGTGAGTTACCAATGGGGAATCGTCAGCCGAGAAATTATTCTTCCCATATTTGTTCAAAAATCCTACCTAGTTACTAAAATAATCCATCCTATATTTAGTGATATCAGATTGTAAATCTATAGGTACGGTACCAACTCATCATTATAGACCAATATCTCGTACTTGTTAATCTATGTATCATCAAGGGTAACATTAAAAGGTTGGTTTTGTAACTCCATTAGGCCCAATTATAAACATAAGAGCACCGGAAGTGGTTGATGTTCAGGTCAGTGTTCAGTTCAGTATTCAATTGAACATTGAAAAGAACACTCACGCTGAAATTATGGACATTAGAGAATACTGAGGTTCGGTGTTCAGTTTGTTTATTTTATTTTTTTATATGCAAATAACATAAATATTTAAACACGTAAATAACACAACATATAAAATAATACAAATTACACATTAAATTAAGAAAAACCAAATACATTACAAAATTAAAAATGATACACCGGGCTAAAATGTATATAAGCTCATCCTATTTTAATATTTTAACATTGAGCTAAATGTATATAAGCCCAGCCAAATTTTTAAACCTAGCCCACATAAAAGAAAAGAAGAAACCTAGCCCTATACTCCTTCCTTCCTGCTGAAACAACTTTTTTTTCTTCTTCATCACCTCTTTTTATTTTTTTTCCTTTCAATTACTCAGCACCCCATATTCAAAACGAAAATTAAAAAAATAAAAATAAAAATAAATGCAACGTTCATTTGCGCACGTTGACTTTGAACACTGGACTTGAATGCCGGAATTCGGCGTTCAAGTTGCTGAACAGTGATCCTCAACGCGTCCCACTCCTGTGCTCTAAGTGCAGCTCTGCATTATCTCTGAAATTTGGTATTATGTCATTTCTCTAATGCAAAGATTTCTCTACTGACCTTAAAATGAAACAACTTTTATAATAATATCAATCCAACTTGTTATTTTTGCATCTAGCTAGTTTATTCAATCTGACAGTCAGCTATATATGAAAATATATGAAGCAAATCTCATCTAAAATTTTGTTGGACTTGTGCAAAAGCAAACAAGTTATACATTAATACCTTACGCTTAGCTGAGTATTAAGACTGCTTTCATGACTTATAAAACTAGACCATGTTCTGTATCCTAATCAAATAATCGATATAGAATTAGATGAAATTAAGATTACCAACTTCTTTAGAAAAAGAATAAAAAAAACTTATTGTCATTAGCAAATGTTGGCTTTGTAACAAGGACATCGAAAAACAAGTCGAACAAACGAGCTTATCTATGAAAATCACAGGCCACCTATTCTATCTCTTTCGCCTTCCTATTAACAACAACTGTTTTCATACTCCACCACTTCTCCTTTCTTTATCCCTGGCTACATGTTCCGCTACAAACTTTGATGCCAATCTATGTAAATCAGGTGCAGCCACCCATTTACTCGAATGATCCATTCCGTTCATTTCACATCTCTCCAGATCAAGTTCATTTGTATTAACTGAACTCTCCGTTTCATAGCTATTCTTCGAAAAGTTTAGGCTAAATGCATACCCAAAATATTTTGAACTGTTGTACTCAGTATACACTTCAGGCTTTACAAATGCACGAAAATCATGTTGGGACTGAGGTATTTTAGAGAAGAGGACTTCCTTGAAGTTGTGAGCACATCCATGGTTGAAGGGATTCTTCCTCCTCTCATATCTATTTCGGAAGTTTTCATAAGTAGTCTGCAAAAGAATGAAAATAAAAATTAAAAATTGACAATTGACAATTGACAACTTCGTAATATGATAGTACTAAGGGGGTGTATGGGATAATGAGATTGCTATTTGTAAGTATTTATCTACTTAAAAATTAAGTGAGTGTCTACATACTTATTTTTTAAGAGCTTATTTTCCTTTTAAAATAAGCAGTTAAACAGTTTTTATAAGGGTGTTTGGATTTGCTTATCTGCTGTCAAAATAAGCAATAAGCATATAAGAGCATAAATAAGAAATCCAAAACACCCTTTAAATGACTAGAAAGGAAATGGGTACCTGGTTGGTTATGACCAAATAAAGATGAAATGCAGACAGACCTCCTACAAACCAAGAAACTGTAAATGTGTATGTTATAAGCATTCCGGATACAGGGGACTTCATGAAAGCTTCCCAGATGCTGGAACTGTTTTCTCGCATAATCATGATGATGTTTACCCAACACATGGAGAAAACGTAAAGGCACAGGAGTGCTGTTGACGATACAAACATGAAAAATGATCGGTAGTTCCTCTGAAATTCACAAGTTTATATCGTTAGACTTGTAACTTTCCACCTCCGGTAATAAAAATATGATTAGAAGAAATACTGTTGTATAATGGGATATTGACCATTTTTATCTAAATCTTTGGAAACCAGATCGTATTACTCTTAAAGGGAGTGTCTGGAACATTGGATGTGTGATCTAGAATGACTTAGTGTAATGTTTGAATAAAGGGTTGTTTGGATATGCGTTTTGAAAATCAAACAGTCAGCCGTAAAAATAACGAACTGTAAAAGAAAGTGTATGAATGAGTTTCTACTGTTCGAACTGATAGTAATCAAAGTTTGACATTTTCTGATTTTATAAGATACTAATAGATAAAATGGCTAAACTCATAGTCTTGTCATCCGCCATTAAGAAACTATTACAACTTCAGGTTGGCAGGTTGCAGTAATCAGATGATTACTATGTTGATATGATTAAAAATGATGGGAAATGTAGGACTGTGAATGAGCATACCTTGCCGATACACTGTCCTACCCATGGGCAATGATGATCAAAGCGGTCAACGCAGTTGTTGCATACGGAGCAATGCGAGCATCTTGGTGGGCGATAAAGCATGCAAGTTTGACAAAACTTGACCCTAACAACCATTCCATTGACATTGATGCTTTTTGTAAGTGGTAGAAATTTACCACTTTGACCTTGACCCCAGTCAGTAGACATGCTAGAGGCATCCCAATCATCATCTAAGTCTGGAGATGGTGGATTTCGGGGAATAATACCAGGATCTCTTGCAGAAACAAAGAAGATAAGGACAAGAATCTGCAGTATTTAAAGCCTCAGAAAATCAAACCATAGAATTTAAAATATAATTTTTTTTAGCAAACAATGAAGTTGGTTACATATATATTTTTTTCCAAAACATGTGGATTATGTTTAATGATCCGTGGACTCTCTAGTTGGACGTGGCAAGATGGGTTTAGGATGAGAAGGGTCCGGTTGGGTCGGGTTGACGCTCAAAAGTTTTTGTGTACAAAAACAATATTACTACAAAAAATTTCTAAATTTTTTGAATGAAACAGCATGAGAGATTGTATGCGTTAGAAGTACACTACCAACCCGTTCTGCTTTGACCTAAAATAACCTTTTTTCAAAAAAACAATCCAAGTCGATTCATTTATAAGTAAAGGGGATGAAAATGCCAGCTTTATGTATATCTAATCTAAGTGGGTGTCTGGATTGTGCATTGTAAATATGTAATTGTGACAAGATTAAGAAGAAGATATTCATATCTTCAGTTTCTTGAAGTCATAGGTAGTTATGATCTTTTACATTATTCAAATTATCTTTTTTTTTCCTTACAACACCTCATCAACTAATTCTTCAAATTTGATTATTCTAATGATCTAATCCTAACTAATCAGAAAATTGGAATACTATTTTTTGTGATTTAGCCGCAATTATTAGTTAAATGCGCATCCAAGGACCCCCTAAACAAATTTGTATATTTGGATATGAAGGTCACAAGTCATCGCTTTTCATCATTTGTAATACTCCATACCACATTTTCGTCACAAACGAATGTTCTTCTTAGTTTAAAAAGTAAGCAAGTCATTTAGATCGACATAAAAGCCACCAGTATATGAATAGCTATTTGTAGCGTTATAATGATCAAAATAAAAGTGATCGTAAAAAAGAGGTAGAAATTAACAGCTTACATATACAGTGAAGATAGCAGGAATAACTGCTAAAAGAAGACCTATATTATCGGGGAAGTAATTCACAAGACTTTGAGAAACCAGAGAGCAAAACAAGATTACTGGAACCACAATTAGGCAAATTGTAAGGTAAAGAGATCTTGCATCTGGCCCAAATATTAGTCTACCCCTTAAAGCGAATATCTGAAATAAACATGCAACGTTTCAATATAATGAAAATGCCAATTAACTCGTTTTTATTGAATCGTGCAATAAATCAAGAAAATGTGATCATAATCATAATCATACATTGTTTCCTTTCCAGACTTGGTACAGACGGACTGTAGGGGCGTCATTATTGCTTATTTGCCTT
Organism: Gnaphalium uliginosum; assembly: GCA_963930675.1. NCBI lineage: Eukaryota > Viridiplantae > Streptophyta > Magnoliopsida > Asterales > Asteraceae > Gnaphalium > Gnaphalium uliginosum. The sequence continues at coordinate 37,058,492 of OZ005685.1, forward strand.
TCTGATAACCCCCGAGGAGGAAGGCTATTTCTTTTCATGGTGTTGCAATGCTTCCTAAAAGAGGCCCAAAAATCCTAAAGCAAATATTACAGAAATTCCTGATTCTTGATTATTGATGCATTATAAACAACATCCTTTATATGAATAGAACTCTAACCTTCTCTTTAATGAAGAAAGGAAATGGGGCCAAGGAAACACAGCAACCCAAGATTTTTGAATATAAATCAGGCAGATTGATTTAAAAAGTGCCAAATGCAGAACAAATTTATATAATGTTGCTGTTGTGGATAAAAAAGGGATTTATAAAATTGCTAATGAGAGAAGCCCCTTCTTCTCCCACCTGCAATGGTGTCTAGAATAGTGCTCTCTCAGTTATCTTTCGTTTTCTCGTGTTTTCTTCCCCTTCCTTGTTCCTTGTATCTTTCTTAAAATGTGTTTGTTATGGCCAACAATCCCCTTTTGCATGATTCATTCTGTTTTGTTAAAAAAAATTCCAATATTTTACCCGTTTTCATGAAAATGGATGAATACCCGATAACCCAAAAACATATAAAAACAATAATAGGTCCTTTCATTTGTCACAATTTGTATATAACACATCATATAAATCAAGAATATCATTAATAGTCATTAGTCAATTACATTTTGGCATTTTGCTTTTGTTTTCAAGGACACATAATTTACACACACACACACACACACACACACACACACACACACACACACACACACACACACACATATATATATATATATATATATATATATATATATATATATATATATCTAACATGTAATTCAATAATCTCAGTTAGTGAACTATATAAAAAAAGTCCTATCATTTACTAAAACCTTATCTAACATGTATTTTAATACTATGTTGTACAATATTTTTTTTTCAAATAAGAAATACGCATATCCTGTCCAGGTCAATATTCATACGTATAAACAAAACTTTGGCCCATTTCTTGTAGTAAACAAAACAAACTAACCCATTTGTATTTGAACAATTACAATCTTTGGCCCATGTCTTGTAGTAGACAAAACATACTAACCATTTTGTATTTTAACAATCTGACTGTTCAATATCAAGAAATTTAAGTTCTGCTAGATCTTGACTTGAGCTCGAATATATTTTAGTTCGAACTAGACTTCAATACTCATTTAGTTATTTTATTTTATGTGAATGAACTAAATTTTAAAGGTCGACTTGTTTGCCCGGACTTTCTCTTTACAACTTCACAGTCGATAAACTCATTTCATAGCTAGACCTCAAGTAAGCTTGTTTATATACTTAGATCGTCAAATTCAAATTCGATTAGTTTTTTCATTTAAAGTTTGAAAATACAAATCCTTATATATATATGAACTATACTCATTCGACCTGAAATAATCAAACAAGTTTTTGAAGAAGCTGAACTAGATTTTAACTTTCTAGCTACGTTTGTGAAAATATAAAATACCAAAACCAAACTCAAATTCTAATTAAATTAGCTCGAATAGCTCATTAATCGGTCAACTATCACATGGTTAGCATCAATTAGTCACAATGTAAATACTTTCAAGCTTCTAGTATCACATTATGTTGCTGTAAAAAGTGTAGACAAAATGATCCAAAATTATTCAATTAATTAATAAAAGTAGTTATAGATGTAAAGAAAGAATACAATGTTGAACAACACAAGATATACAGATATAATAAAAGGATTTTATTCATCATATATAAATATAAATCCGATCATTTTAATCCGATCTTACATTACATCATTAACATATCATCATCATATAACAAAAAAGTAACAGATCCAAATTAAATGATTATAATGTAACAAATCAAGAAGACGTACACAAGTATAAATTTAAAAAATTTAAACATCACGATCTCTCTTGCACTCCGGTGCCATCGCCGGAAACCTTTTCCGATCAGTGCAATAGTTATAAATAGTAAATTTCTTTCGCACCCATCGGAGACGGCGCCATTGATAAGCATCAAGATCTTGAAAATCCTTTTGGTCCCACCATCTTTTACCTTGAGTTGCACAATATTTAGCATTAACAGAGGATTCACAGCCGTCCACGTGGAAACTTTTGTATGAAGCTACAAATGGTCCCTTTGACCAATCGGTCTTTTCTAACCCACCTCTTGTTGCCCAGTCATCAGCGTTCCATAAACTTGAGTAAATCTTCATCGGTTGGTTAAATGGAAATCTAACACCTAAATCTTTACTGTTTTTGAACACCCTGATTGGTATATCATCCACAAAAAACCTGCATTTACATATATCATAAATCTATATAGTACATTTTATATTTTGCTACAAGAAAAATATACAAATGTAGTATAAGCGGGACTTATTTGATTTTCAAAGGCATATGCTTCATTTTTCCGACTTACGAACTTGTCACTACGAGCTTACAGTATCAAAGAAACAATATGCTCAAGTGGATAAGATGATAAGCTCGAAAAATGGAGCTTATCGACTTATTTGAAAATTAAATAAACGTGTAAAGCCTCCAAATAAGCTAATCCAAACACCCCTTTTAAGTCATCTTACATTATAACATTTTTAGTGCAAATAAGCACTTTTTGTAAACATGTTAGATTTATTTATATATCTTGCTATAAAAATAAACAAAACCTTGTAACAAAAATATGTCATAGGATTCAGATCTTGTCAAGTTAAATACGAGAGATGTTTTGTCACATATAAAAAGGTTTACGTTGACTTACACAATCCAAGATACTGTAGTAATATCAAGAGTATATTTACTATTTGAAGGGTAGTAAGAACTTACACAATCTGGTACATATTCCATAGCACGGAGTATGAGTGATAAGCTTTTGTGGGGTCAAACCAAAGATAGATACGTTGTTCACGGTCACCCTTGCCGCCGGTAAACACATTGGTTTGTAAAATGTACGGCTGCCCTGTTCTGTTTCCCAAGAACTCGAAATCAATCTCATCGTGCTCCGAGTTTTGAGACGAAAGCTGTCATTTTTACAACACCCAATTAAGTTTACAGTTCAATAATGTGTACTAATTAAGTTGAATAGGGACTTTTTATCACACACATTTAAGTTCCTTAAATAAAACTAAAAGCAGGTTTTGGGACTAAAGGTAACATTTTTGTTGCAGTCAATTAGGCTTGTAAAATGAGTTTTGAGATGAAATTTGACATTTTGTTACACTACTTAAATTACAAGAATATACAGAGTAAAAAAATGATATTTTGAAGCAAAAAATGTCATTTCTTGAATACATATAAAGCTAAAAAAATGAGTTTTGGTACAAAAGCTGTTATTTTTTTTAACACCCATTAAGTTCAAAATGAATTTTGGTACTAAAGTGGCCATTTTTAAAACACCCATTTAAGTTTCTTGAATAAATATACAGTTAAAAGATGAAAATGTAAGAAATCGTACATAAAAGGCGGTGACAGTGCCGGCAGAATCTCCGGCAACCATTTTAATCTGCATACTGAAATGACCAAAAAGATAAGATCCTTTTGACTGGAACCCAGTTCCGGTGTAGTTATCTAACGACAACTGAATCTCTGAACCACCATTGAAGTACTTAATATGGTCAAATGCCCATGTGGGTACATAGTTCCGACCAAATGGTACAGCTACCGGTTTTCTAGGAGCTGCTCCAATGACAATATCCGATGTTGCTAGAACACAAATACACACCACCCACACCAAACGCATTGTGTAGTTCTTGTTGTTTTACTGCAAGAAAATAAAAAGATTAATTAGAAATGTGTGAATTGTCAAAGTTGAGGGGGTAGAAGTGTAAATGTACGAAGGTAGTAGCAATGTACCTTATAAGATTTGAGTGATGGATCCAAGTGAGGTGAGTAGGGTGTGTGGATAAATGGGTGCTGGGAGGTTGTATATATATAGAGAGATAGAAGATTGGTGTATATATTATTGAAGTGAAATAATAATGGCTAGTAGCAGGAGGAACAAAAAGAAGCAATAATGAAGTAAGGATACAGGAGGCTACAGTTTACAGCCAGCTATATCAATCAGAAGCCATATTTATGGGATTAGCTGTTCTTTTTGCCTATTTGATTTTCTTTATAATTGTACTGTTTTGCTTCTTCCGTCTTAATACAAGTATATCTTTCTATTTTAGTTTATTTCAAAATAAATGTTCAAATTTATCCATCATTTACTTTTTTTAAAAAAATGATTCATAGAAAATTGTATAAAAAGTAAGGGCTTAGGCTGTTATTTTTCTTTTACACAATGTATTGATTATATTATTCTTAAATTTGTATAATCTGACTGTGAACATTTATTATGAGAAGTAGATAGTACTATTTTCATAAACGAATAGTAAATCTATATAACATAATGCCCGCTTTAGTGAGTGAAATAGAAATACTCTATTGTAATTTGTTATTACATTGTAGTTGTATATTATATTTATTATTCGTTGTTAAATAGATAACAAACGTTGTGGTATTTAAAGTAGGATATATGGAATATGAGGGGTTAAGATTAAAAAAAATATGAAAAGAATTAAATTAGTATTACAAAAATCACACAATTTAATAGAAATAGAATACAAAAATGTATTATATGTAGCAAAGATATAGACATATAAAATGGGTTAAATATTTTGTACAAAATATCATTTCATTTTGTAAAGATGGATAAATTCGCAATACCCGAAACAAAAAATTGAGTTGATAATAGGTCAAATACATAATCATTACATTTACTAATCATCTTTAAATGTTCATTTTATTAGGTATACATGTTAGGATTATGTATTATTTTCCATAAAACAATTATCTGTGATTTAAGCATGATGATATAAAATCCAAATTTAAATTTTTACATATTGAACATGCAATTAGTAAAACGTGTTAAAAATTTTGTCAAGAAATAAAGTCGAAAATTAGTGGGTGCTTTGGTTGGTAAAGAAAAGAAAGGAAACAAATTTGACTTGTGAGTTAGAAAATTTGACCAAAAGTAGGACGTGTTTGGTATGGTATTTTGGTTAAACGACAAATGTTTGATTTAATCAACTTTTTAGAAGGAAATCTTGATATTGATTTACCAAATAGTGATAGCCTAATTGCCTTGGTATCTTACCTTAAGGAGTGCAATTAATAAATATTTACATATAAGTTTTAAATTTTTTTAATAAGTTAGTTGAAATGGGTTTATTTTTCAATAAAATCTTATATTTTTTGTTACACAAAAAATTTCTAGTTTGAGTTTATGAAAATAATATGTTTAAACTATCGAAAACTCCTTTAAGCTTTGTAAAACACACTCAAAATATTAAAAATCGATAAATTTTTCCAGTTAAACTTAAATTTCACTAAAAACTTATTATAAATATATATTCCATCTGTCCCATAATAAGTATCTACAATCAATTTTTACAAAGTTTAAAAAATTATACTGTCTGATAGTGAAGATGATACTATTACTCTTACTTTTTGCATAGACTTCATGTATCAGTTTTGAAAAAAAAAATATTAATAGTAACATGATAAAGTTAGTATATTATTTTTGAAAACTCGAAAGAATTATGTTCCGATTTGACTAATCTAGTTTTCTAAACAATTTAAGAAATATCGAATTCTTAAATTACGAAACATTTTGCTTCATCTCAACATTTATTATTATGTTGTTAATTAATCGCAATCTGTTTTGAATTTTTAAAATTTTATAACTAATTCAAATTTTCAACAAACGATACATTTTGTTTTGAATTCTAACACATTAATTTTTTTAATTTACCACAAAAATTAATAAAAATTTTATTAAATAAAATTCAAAAATTAATAAAATTTGTATTAAATAAATTTTACAGAAAACTGAAAAACATAAAAGGAAAATATTAACCATCAAATCAAATAATACTATATCGATATCAAATAGTACAAAACGTCTTGAATACGTAGAGATGGTGCAGATTAGTAAATATGTTTAGAATCACTCTCTTATGGTAAATAAAGTTTTGAAATACTTGACTTTGACTAAGAACTCGTTATTTTTTAAAGTGAACATTTGTTTCGAGACAAAATAGAATAAAAGTGTGAATAATTATCTGGAGACTTAATTAAATAAGTAAACTTACTTTCGTTAAAAGTAACTATCTCGATGAGGAAAATATTATATGTTGTTTAGGACTTTGGGGGCGAAAGATAATGTTAATATTGTTGGTAGAAAATAAAAATAAGAAAATAAAATAAGAAAATGAAAAGGCTACTTGCTAACAATAGAAAGAAAAAAAAACAGAGGAGCATGCATTGGGTGTAGCGTTGATGTGCACATGACATGTTCCTTCCACCATGTTCTTTTGCACGTGACCTTCCAATCTTAACCCTCCTAAACACCCTTTCCTATAACAATTCCTTATTATTAATTATTCCTTTTGATTTCTATTATTATTATTATCCATAAACTTAACCTTTTACTTTTTACATAATTAAATTACTTAATCAATCGTTTTTTAACTATATGCTAATCTACCAGCTTAATCTAACGATGTTCTCATTTTTCACTTTCACTTAGAATAAGTAAACGCGTGAAGTTTATGTATTAAAGTCGGGTTATTTATGAGTTTTCGAAAACCCGAAGCAACACTCATAACTGTCGAAAGGAGCCTTTATATCTAGCTATAAGATGTTTTTCTTAATGTATTTGTTGCGGCTCGCTCAATCAACTTTATAACTACTATAACGCATTTTATTCTTGCAATTAACAATTAAATTTTATGTACACTCTTTTGACACCCTTATAATTCGGAGTCTCTGAGGCGTTAACACCTCACCCACTCTTAAATATGACCTCGGTGGAAATTCATATAGTTAATACCAACTATGTCATGTAACAAAAATTCGCAGGCACAACCTTTTTATATTATGTAACAAATTTTATATATAGTCGAGCAACTAAACTTCATGGATTTTATATTTTGATGACAACCTTTGTTCTCTTGAGGTCGGGTGGCCACCATTGATGTGATTGAAAATAGTGTTGAACATGTCGTTGGCCTAAGTATCCGTCATCATACAAATAATGTTATCGAAACCTTCAGATGCTTTTGCGTCACCGTCTGTGATTTGATGAGTTTGATCAATACAATGTTAACCCAAAAGTGAGTTTGTTACATTATTATATATAGAAAAACGTAACAATGCAATGACAACTCATCGAGACACCACATTAGAGAAGAGTTAATTGCATGGTTGGACTCTCTGGTTTAGATACAGTAACATACTTTATCCTCATACTTTGTTTTTTGCACTGTAAGTCCAAAAACACAAAAGTTGTTACATTATACGTCCATGTTCACCTCGAATGACTATAATACCCTTGTCACTTGAATTTCTGTTTTAATTGAACTAAAAATATATGTATACAGTATTATTTTAGTCTATAATTGATGGTTGCAGTAATGGTTTCAACCTTTACAGGTATGTCGCGCCGTCCATTCAATAAAGAAGACGAAACCCTAGATCTAAGATTAGAGTTTTACAGGTTTGTTGGTTGCGGTGATGGCGGTGTTGGTGACGGTTGTGGCAGCCATAAATTGGAAATGAGGGTTTGAAGGACTTACAAAATGGTTCCATTTGGACGGTTAATGGTGTTTGGGTTAGGGTTTCGAAAGGAAGAAGGATGGAGGGGACGATGGTGATGGTGTTAGAGTTAGGGTTTTAAAAGGGAGGATATCAGATGAGATGGAGGTTAGATAAAAGAACTGTTAAAATTAAAAATATATATTTGATTTCTTTCTGTATTTTAAAATGCATTAATAATAAAAAAATAATTTAAAATTAAGATAAGAGTAACTTAGTCATTTTAGTTGAATGAGAGACTTTTTATGTAACAAACTTTATGTTTTTGGACTTACATTGCAAAAAACAGAGTATGAGGATAAGGTATGTTACTGTGTGTAAACCACATAGGCCAACCATGCAATTAATTCTTTAGAGAATAAGATAATTAATTATTTCAGCATCATTTCATGTTCTTAACCTAAAAGGGATTAACTATGGAAGAAGCAATGGTGTTAATTAACCATTTGATTTGATTATATGAATGTGCATTGACAATTGGTTGACATATAATTGACGAAAAAATTTGGAATTTTATACATAACAATTATTAGTTTAGAATATTGTGAAATTGCACCGTTTATTTTTCTAATTTCTAAATCATCTATTTTAAATATCGACTTAAGGTTTGTTATTGTTTAGATTGCCTTTACAAAATCAATTTATAAAAGTCTACTTTATTAATTTAAAATGTTGCTTGAATAATAATTAAATTATTTGACAAAAATAAAATATCAATCAATTCAAAGTATATATTACTTCTTCTTTTATTCAATCCTACAATTGTATTTTTATTTTTATAAAATTTAAATGGTAAAATTGATCAATTTCACTCTTTCAATTGCTCAGTGTACGTTTTCTGTAGTAAATTATTAATGTTATCATTAATCAAATGATATGATGTTGTACGTTAACATTCAATTATTTATATCTCTACTTATCAAAACTTTCAATTCAAATTGAACATTATGAACCAGAGAACGTAATCGAACACGAAAGTAAAAATAAGTTGTTGATTTGTGCGGTTATAATGCTAATATTGAATTACTACATTACATATATAGATAATAGATAAAGATTTTAATAGAAAAGTATCATTTTTCTTTTTGTCTTACAATTAGAAATAAACAAATATATCCTTTAACTCATACTTCTATTTGTGTTTTTAAAAAAGTACTTCTATTAAACTAGTTGTATAATAAAAAAAAAGTATGTGAGTTGTTCCTCAACTTAGGGTAAATTTCGAGAGGGAAAAATGGGCAGACAATGTCAGCTCTTGATTTTTTGTTCAACAGCCCATATTCACTCCAATACAAGTAACTATATCATAAACATATTATTCTTAAAATTTGACTATATCATAAATAAATTTGGAGTGCATCATGCTCCTCTGAGAGAGGAACCTAATAAATTCATGTTTGCCTGTTTGGTTAATTTTGTTATACGTTAAGATAGAAGGGACCATTATTTTCGGAATTTAAATTCCGTAGGAGATAGAATATTTATTGGCTATTTTTTAAGTTATCAACAGAAAACGGTATTATTATGTATCTTACCATGTGCTACTGCTGTTTTTCTCGTAATGTGCATGCGCAAATATCTTTAAAGATCATCGAACTAATCATAAATGAATTATTTAGGCATTTTAATCATAACAACATGAAACGGGTGCAATCGCAATTATTTACGTAAAATACGGCCATCATTACAAATATATCAAAACATATAGGGTGTGTTTGGCGCATGGCTTTTAAGGCTTTAGGAGTTTGAACTTCTTTTAATAAACCCTAACCCATAAGCCTTATTTGGTAATACAAACTTGAGCTCCAGCTCTAACCCGTTATTGTCAAACACACCTATAATTTTCTTTTTAAGTTTTAACCATCATCAAGGTTGTTATCGGTAAGCATTACGTCATTCTGGTGTTGCCATAGGAGTTCTCACATCTGAACTTTACTAGTCGCACATATTTGAACATGAAAAACTCATTTATTTACCTGTTTATCTAGTTTTTCTTTTTTATTTTCTTTTATAGAAATGCAGACCTACAAATTAACCCAACGTATATAGAAATACTACTGCTAATTATTCCACCTCGTATGCCATATAAGTTTGTACAAGTTCTTTTATATGTATAGTATTTTTTACGATAAATTAAGGACGTGTTTAGTTACGAAAAACTTTTTCAGAAAACTTTTCTAAGAAAATTAAAAAGATTAGCAAATTTGTTTAAATGTGAGTTTTCTAAAAAACATCTCCGAGAAAAGAAAAAAAAATCATATTTCTCTTTTGTTAGCTAAAAAGTTGAAACCTACATTTTATTGTTCTTTAAATTATCCATATCCGCTCGTTCTCGCAAAAGAAAAATTCCTATTCATTAAGTTGAAAACATTTGAACGCATTTTCTAAATTTTTATTAGTTTTCTAGATAAATAAAACACTATTCATTCCAAGTAAAATGAGAAACAAAATTTGTAACAAAACGCACTCAAATTAAAGTATTACCTAAACTCTTCCGACTGAATATGATAAAGCCTATAAAACGGGGCGTACTAAACCCACTACGTACCACACCACCGGGCGGCTCGCCTGAATGCCCAGTCTTTCTCTGCCGTCAACTCGACGTCGTCGTCACCTGCAAGATAAGGCCAAAAACTTGACTTTATGCAAGTTATCTCTTCATTTTAGATTTTTCATTCTAGAGTTTTCTTTTGTAGAATTAGACCACCGTAAGGCCTATAAACTGAATGTGATTATATTTTAATTGTGGGATAATTTTGTTGGTTTTTGTCATAAAAACTAAATTATTAATTTAATGCCAATAAAAAGGAGAAGGGTGTCGCGACACATATGGGGAAGGCAACAATATGGTGGTTGGTGGTGGGGAGTATGGCCTGATAATGGTCACCACCATGTGATATGAACTAATAATATTGTACAAATTCAATTTATTAATTATTAATTAATACATAAATGAAAACTACAATATTGTTTTTTTAATAAGTCGCAAGTCACATATGACTCTATCCGATCGATCCATCAACTTCTATTAACAAAAGATAGTTAATAACCTTTTGATTTATTTTTGTTAATGTTTTTAGGATCAACTACATTTTGAGAAAAATGAGGGGTGTAACAACCTTCATTTTACGTCAAACGCACTATGCACGTAAAATACAGTATTTTGAATCTGGAACGTTGATCACAAAAATCAAGGTCTGTCCCTCGTTCTCCTCAAAACGCACGCACATGCCTCCTACTTCATTGTTTTAAGCAAATATAGAAACCTGATAAAATTTCTAAACATTAAACTTAAATCATCTAATAAAGATGATAATGTACGTGATCAGATGTAAAAAAAAGTTAATACATCCATTAGAGTGAAAATAAATTTGATGTAATAAAACTTCTTTTACTCCAAAGTATTTCTCTTAACGAAATCGCCGCATATAATATAATAAAATAATACTCCGTAGAAACCTAGGAGTATTTATATTTATTCTTGTTATTAAAAATTGGTTTTATTCCCAATCAATAATATGTCTTCCCGCCAAAAACAAATTGTTTATTTCAAGATTCATTCATGAACCTTTCCCGACCCGGATACATGATATTGCCTTTTAATTGTCTGTCTTGGTATCTCCAATCAAATCTCTCTATTTTAACTTCTTCTACCTGCTTACCGACACCTATTATCCTTCTATTTACTCTTTTTCCATTTTTATATTAAGACAAATTTTTACATTCATTACCCATAACCACTTGTTCCACAACTCGTACTCGTAGGGGTCCGTTAAATTGACGATTTGGGATCACAGGGTTAGCTGCATTTGAGGGAAAGAGAGTTGGGCGATCTCATCATTGAGTTCACTGCATTTTACGTAAAGTGCAGTGTTGTTACGATGCAGCTAATCTGGGTTACGTAAAGTGCAGTGTTGTTACGATGCAGCTAATCTGGGCCGTTAACCATAAAAATCAAGGGCTGAGATCGCATGCCTCTCTTGTAACTGACCCTCTCTCATGTAACACTTCCAAATGTATAATTTTGTGCCTAGTAGCATTTTAAAAAAGTTTAGATTCATGTAAGTTTGACATATAGATATTAGAAATACACTTTAACTGGCTAACTGCAGCTATATTAAAACAACAAGCATTGAGATTCAGTCATTACTCTTTAACTGTCATCTGGTCTTCTCTTCGGGCTTATTATCGATTGCGATACTGGAAGAGTACTTTTTAATTCTCAAGGAGATGATGATGCTCGACGAAATTCCCAACATTGGGAATAAGTATGACCAAATGTTTGACTTGTTTGACTGAGACCCAGTGGATGAAGCTACAGCTGCACCAGCTAGACTACCGATGGATGTGTTCTGTAAGATCATAGGTAAGCACCCCAGGACAGTTGGCACAAAAAAGTCCCTGAAAAAGCGGACGTTTGTGGCGGCTAAAGCGTAATTGATGACGTATGAGGGTATGGGAGAGAAACGAGCTAGAAGAACAAATTTCCAACCGTCACGTTCGACTCCCCTTGAAAGCACATGAAAGTATTTATTTCCATGTGCCCATTGTATTGCTGATGTAGAGCTCCGGAAAAGCAGCCTGGAAAGGAACATAAACGATCATCAAAATTAATAAAAGGACAAATTTATTTTCAGGTATTATTCTTACCATGTGAAAACAACCTTCCTTAAAAGTGTACTGGTTTAAGATAAAAAACTTTACGCACGACGCAACTATACTGCATGATTCTTGCATTCACTAACCCATATTAAGGAGAAAACGATATGACCAAGTTCACGGCAGCTGCAACCAAATTGATCATTGCATGTAACAAATAGTCTCATTTTTTTAACATGACATCCTTTTTGGCCATTTAACATGTTTGATTGTTTATTCCATAATATATTAGGCTTGTCAACACCTTATAGATCATCTGATTACTACACCTACAAACATCAAGTAAATATCCAAACACGATATATTGAGTATATTTAATAACAGCTGGCTATCTAAATTTATATGCATATGAATTTCATTTAATATACTCCCATATTATGACATGAAATTGAAAACAGTGAACTTAAATGTAAAATTTTCTTTACCGTCCTAAGTCTTTTGACCAACAATTGAGATTGTATTTTGGTAATAATTTAGAAACAAGAAAATAAGTAAAGCATGCGGCCTCTAGATTTCATAAATAAACCCCAAGTTGTGACAAATCAGCTACAAAAATGACAAAATTTCTAAACATCCTAAAGCAGATTCAGCATCCAGATATCAGTTAGGACTTAGGACCATATTTGGATAGACAAGTCTCATATTCCTAGGGAGCTAAAGGCATGTGAATGAGCTTTCCAAGATTACAATGTGAAAAATCCATAAACAAATGGAGATGGGTCAAGTTTCAGGAAAGTAAGATGTGACAGGCAGGATGAAGACAAATCATGGGTTAATTAGGTTGATCTTACAGAAGTAAAGACACACATGATGATATTAAAGCGATGTTGCCAGGTAGGTTATACATCGATAAATGAGATTTTGAGATACTATACAGTTTAGGATACAAGAGGTGTATATAGATGCATGTATGTATATGAGTTACATATAAATATCAAACACCAAAACAGACCAAGGAGGGAATTAGTTGTAATCCATATATTGATATGTAAACCACCAGAAACTCATTTAGAAGATGCAATCTCTTGAGTAACCAAGGCCATTAAACAAGTAAAACAGCAAAAAATTCTACTAAAGTACTAATATATCTGATACATTGCACAACAGGGTATACTTGAGGTTTTAAAGACACATGTGCCAAGACAGTCTACGTTTTATTGCGGAACACACCTCTAGTCATATGTTCTAATATAGTAATAGTAATAAATAAGACCTATGTATGCACACCTACAAAAAAGTTACAATCTAAATGAACTAATTAGCAAACAAAGTAAATATCAAAGTCACATACAATTCAAGACAAAGTCGTCAACCTTAAAAGTCAAAACTATATAGCAATCAATATCCAAGCGAAACTTGTAAAATATTAAATTGCAATAGCAAGGTAAGTTTTTTTTTTTTTAAATAAAAATAAAAATCCTGCACATGCAATTCTTTCAACGTTTTCTCATCAAAGAACATTTAGATGAGTCCATCCACCCCCACCCAAAAACATTTTCAAAAGAAAAGGGTCAAATCAAATGTAAGGACCATTAATTTGATAACAAGCATACCCAGCAGAATATCAAAGTCTTAAAATATGCAATAAATGAATCAAATGCAACTGATGTCACGTTCAACTAAAAGGATGCCCATTGTACTCCCTTCTCCAAAAAGTGTTACACTGCTACATAAAGTAATTTTTCAAATGTGAAAATGTGTATAACTGCACAAGTGCTACACAGCAAAACTATGTAAGATTTCATTCAGAAACTCTTCTAATGTCATAAAAAGGGAACTCCATATCTATAGGCTAAACCGCACAAAATTTCACTTACCGTAAACACAAATACAAATTCATGTAAACTTCACAAAACTGTGCAATACCTACACTCAACACCTTGTAAGCCTTAACATACTGTATTTACTATTCTTTACTTCTAGAATAAACTGTAAGGTACTTTGATATACTTTTAATATTGTGTCTGGTGATACATATGCAGCTATTAAATGTTAAGGGCTTAAGGCTACAAACTAGAACTCAAAGTCTCAAAGTTAAATTCAAATTAATTACAGATCAAACACCTAATTGTAACTAATTTCAACTAAACAAACAGAAACACTAAAATATCAGTAAATTCACTAACAGTAAACACATATATACCTTCCGATCCAAAATGAAAGCGAAGCACCGAGAACTTTAGCGGAAAATACACAAAGCAACGCTGGAAAGAATCCGAACAGCAAAGAAGCACCGGCTTCGAAGAACACAGCGTACGGAAGACATAAAGCGAGTGTGATCGTATGTATCGCCACGTAGACTGGAATTGCCCAATTACCTAATCGATCTGACATGTATTTGAAGGATTCAACAACCGCTTCTTTGTTCCATGACGATGAGCCTTTAAATTTTAATAGTGTAACTACTCCGATCACCACCACCGCTGCTAATAGTAAACCTAACTTCCGACCACCGGCCATCGCGACTGACAGAAACGAGGTCGGCGGTTGCTTCTGGAGCTACGGGAAGTGAAATGAAATATGGCAGCAAGTTGTTTTAATCATTGGCCCAATTGAATGGCCCAAGTTTTCTAGCCATAGGAAACGACCCAATGGGTTATTTAATCACCATTTTTTTGGCAATCAAGGTTGATGACCGGCAACCCAGATCGACTTACAATTGGATTTCTATTCATATTATGAGATTACCTGACTCACTAAGTAATTGTTACCACGGGGTGTTAGGACTTAAACCCCTAACCTTGTAATTTTTGTGTCAAAGATGACCACGCACATTACTAACCGAACTACGCTACATTAGCTTTGATCACCATTTTACTAAGAAATTATGAAATTATTGATGGTCTCAATTGATATGATTAGAAAAGTTAATACACTATCAAGATAAGATTAAGTCATATAGTAAAATCCTACTATGAGTAGAAAGAGTAAAACATTATTTTTGTCATATGTCAAATAATGGAATGAATTAGGCTTACAAAAATCAGATAACTTTTGCTTCGTTTAAAAGATTAAGATCTAAAATATAGGACATTTCTACATCTATCTATCTATATATCCATCTATTCTACACATACTAACAAAATAAGTGTGACACCCGACACTTTAGGTTAATTGTTAAACCTAGCTGGAAACCCTAATTACTTGTATTTAGTGGATATTAGGCTAAATATCTGTAATTACTTGTATATTTTAATATACACTTACGTGATTATGTGTTTATCTGTAATTACGCGAAACAACCGGACGAGGTCCGACAATCTATACGGCGTTGGTGATAACTTTTCATAAATAATGTAAACCTACTTTATAAATTAAATAGTAACTATTTACCCTATATTATTATTATTAAATAATAATATACGAAAAACCTAGACGTTTTGCTTAAAACGTAACAAACGCAACGAAAATGCGCGAATCGCGCCCGACACCCGAACGAAACCGACAAATATTTTAAGAAGGCTCAATAAAGTATTATTTTAAGTATATTGGTCAAATTAAAATAGTGATTTCGTATCAAAAATAAAATACAAATTTTAACATTAAAGATTTAATGTTTACACACGCGATTAACGTTTAATCGAACAAGCAAAGTGATACGCAATCGAGGAGCAAGTCACGGGCCCGAGAACCACTTTGGGCCAGGCCCAATATCCGGCCCAGCCCAGCCCAAAACCGGCCCAATGGACCCCTCCTCCTCCTCTCCCTTTTTAAACCACCCCACCCTCACCTTCTCTCATTTTACACACACTAATTCACACTCTTTCTCTCATCTTCTCTCTACTCCCCGACTCTCTCTCTAAAATCTGCCCATTTTAACACCACCACCACCAAAAATCCGGCCACTATCACCACCCTCATCATTCACCACACTTTCAAGAAGAAATCAAGCCGAGAACACAAGAAAACGAGCCCTCAACGTTCATCTCTTTGTGCTTTCATCCTCCTCTTTGTAAGAACTTCAAAACTCTTCCAAAATACTTCTATAAACATGTTAAAAGGTTCATATAACAAAGAAATGTCCAAAATATAACATAAAAACGTTTTTCAAGGCTTAAAATGTTGAAGAACAAAACATGCATTTTCGGGCAGAAAAATAGCCCGACTTTGAGAGGCTGTTTCTCCCTCAAAACTTGACCAAAATGAATGATTCAAAAGGCAAAAATTAAGTTTAAGAAGTTAGATTTCATTTCCAAGTGGTTTCATGATTTTTGGAGCTCGTTTGATACCCGAAATAATTTTTACAAAAACATGTGTCCGGGCTGTCAAAAAGGACAGAAATTTCACCCTCCTTGTTTTAATCATAACTCGAGATATACCCATCCAAATGACCTGAAACCAACGCCAAAAGTTCACAAATTTTGTTAGGTACAAATGTCGTTTAGATAACTTTTTCTGAAAATGTGTATATTTTGCCCAGAAATCCGATCTTGTTGCATGTATCCGGATTGGTCACTTTCTGACCTTAGGGAACAAACGAAATTTTTAAAAATACTTAGAAGTACCTAAAAATCCTGGAAAAATTAATTTAGAGAGCTAACATACTAGGGAACAACAGGGATTTTTCTTGAATTTTCATTTGAACATTTGAAACACGAAATAAATTGTACAAAACCGACCTGTTTCAGGCCTCTGTGTCGCAGAAGCCCAGTAGTCTGCGACACAAGCCTTTGTGTCGCTATAACCCGAATCGTCACATTAGCGACACAAGCCTTTGTGTCGCTATATTCCGAATCGTCACATTAGCGACATCAGCTTTGTGTCGCTATACACCTGAATCGTCACATTAGCGACATCAGATTTTGTGTCGCTATAACCCGAATCGTCACATTAGCGACACAAGCTTTTGTGTCGCTATATTCCGAATCGTCACATTAGCGACACAAGCCTTTGTGTCGCTATAGCACCCGATTCGTCGCTTTAGCGACACAAGCCTTTGTGTCGCATAATACCTTAGTGTCGCATAACACCTTAGTGTCGCATGTAGCGACACTAGCCCAGTGTCGCTAAAAACACAAAAATCGACACGTTTTTATTAAAGCAACATATGCATAAATAAAATTTTTCCAAGCTGACCTGGCAGCTCGACCCCAGCCAGGGGCTCTGCCCCTTGGACCCCGCCAGGGGTTGCCACCCCTTGGACCCCGCTACCAGGGGCGCTGCCCCCGGACCCCCGTCATTAATGGGCTTCGCCCATACCACACTGATTAATTACCCATAACCGGAAAGTAAAAATAAACGTAACATAATTAATCAAAAGCTGTGTTTTCACAAAATATCACCAACGGCCCGTACATGTTTTATAAGCACAAACGATAACTGAACAATTGGACATTAACCCTCCACCTACATGGTTAACTTAGGTGGACATTAACCCTCCACCTACATGATTGGCTTAAGTGGACATTAACCCCCACTTATACAATCACCATAGATGATCTTTTGAGACATCTACTTACACGGCCTTATACGTTTAGGACGTTAGAAGGTTGCATCCGGAAAACACGCCTTGCTTGCTAATTGATTATTGCTTGCTTGCTAATATCAGGTGAGTTTCATAGCCCCTTTTTACTGTTTCTAACTGGGGTGAGAATACATACAACTGCTTTTACACTGCTATTTTCATGTGAACACAAGTACAAAACTCGATATATTGGTTGCATGAGTTATTTTACTAATCCTGAAGTCCCCCACATCATAGTTTGTTAGTATCGTTATAGCGTGAATGTTAATGAATAGTACTATTTGGGATTGACTCCCCCCGTCCGGGTTAGTAGCGCTAACTTGTCAAACGGACGCATTATCATTTGTTCTTACGAGTGCTGGATTAGGCACTCGCTGGGAGGCACCCCGATCGTGGCACTTGATTGTGACCCGACACCACAGTTAAGCTCGAACTATGAGCTCATGGCAACAATATACACTATTTTACATTTTTGTAATACATTACCTATCATTGTTGAATGATACAAACAGAAATCTTGTGTTCCATACGTTGTTATATCAACTGCTTACAAACCTATGAACTCACCAACTTTATGTTGACCCTTTTAGTATGTATTTCTCAGGGAACCAACCACAGTAGGCTTGCTCTTGGAGGGAGATAGCTCGAGTCGCATACTTTTCACAAACAAAAGAGATTAGCTTGCATTGTATTATGTTGTAATCTTGTACTAGATGCGTACTCTACTTTTGGCAAAACTTATGTAAACATTTTAACTGTGTAATGTAATGATTTTTGAAACGTCTCATATAGAGGTCGTTTGTTGTAATTCTTGTGTTGTGATATTTGATTTGGTCGGCGCCCCCAATGCAACACCGTACCTTCCACTGCCACGTGTCTTGGGGGGTGCGACAATAAGAGTTTAGACCAATAACGTGACCGTCTCTATTTCTTTCCTTTTACTTCAAAATATAATGTATCATCAAATCAATTAATCTTGACAATTAATTAATTTCTTACTTGTGACACATGTGCTCCTTCCTTATATAAATTAAATTAAATTATTAAAAATAAAAAATGCTAATTACAAAACATTTCTAATTGATTTTAAACATTCCATTTATGATTATAAAATATACTTTGCTTTCTTTTGAAAACGAATGATTGAAAAATATGTAATTATATAACGTTTATCTAATTCAACATGCGATCATGATCAAGTAAAACGAATAATTTTAAAATATGCAACTATATAATGTTTATCCACTTCAATTACTATCATGTAACTATATCAATGTCTCATATCGATTTATTTATTCAACGTATGTTTTCACTCGGGGCCAACTAAATGTTCCACTTTCTAAAGTTAAAAGGCAAAAGCAGATTAAGGGTCTTAATTTGCAACAATAACAAGAAAATTGAAAACTCCACAGTTTACATTTATAGTTTACATTATTTGGTTTATATTTTTTATCTTTTAATCTTCAAAATTCGTTCTTTCCTTTATAGCTTGGTTTATCTTATACATTTATTTTCATTTTCAGTGATAATTGCACATTTAAGTTAATAGCATTAATTTATTGAGACATTGAGTTACATACAAATTAAATATATAATTATATATTAAAATTGGTCGTGTATCATACGGACTCAATACCTAGTACAATATATAACGTGGACTTTGTTTGGATATGTTTTTTCTAAAAAACAAAACATATTTAACAACACAAAATACTTTTATTTCGGAATAACATATCATGTGTGTTTGGCTGTTTGCTAGTACATTTTTTTAATTTCTCTAATTTGGATCACATTTTACCATGAAATATGCAATTATATGTCAACTTTGACCAACTTATCCAGTAACTGGTTACCTCTCTTGTCGTACCACATCATCGTAACCTAATCTTCAATTTAGGTAACATAGTATTCACGTTTTCTCAATTAGAGTAACATGGTATGCATATTTTATTAACTCGATTTGATTAATTTTATTTTACATTTATTTAATATTTTTAAAGTTAATCAGTTGTCATGTCGCATTATTTTTACACTAATCGAAGAAGAAAATAAGAAAAGTTACTCAAACAAAAAAACCCGTAATCTATTACTCATAAACGCGATCTTACCTAAATGAAAAACATAAAAAAGTTGTGCAATTCGATTATGGAAGACTAAGAATAATCCACAAATTAAAAGAAACCAAAGTCCTTCCACATTTTACAGTGACAAAATACTATACGGAACACCATCACTTGGTCACTTGAATTTCTTAGACCAAGACAAATCTCACATTAACAAAAGATTATGAATAATCCACAAATTAAAACGATGTTACCTTTCACATAAATTATAAGACAGCATGAACCGTCCTATACAGCACATAACAAAGTAACATAATACGATGAAGTAAACAGTATAGTGCAATGTAGAAGAAATCTGTCATATGCCATATCCATGTATCGGTTTTAAACACAGGCAAATTGTTTCTTGCAATGAGAATGTTAACATAATTGTTAAATAGATCATTTAGTTAAGTAAACCGCACATCATCTTACAAAGTGATGCCTTATCACACCTCTTTCTTCATCCAATTCAAAGTTACCACGATCAAATTCTGGGCTTGTAAAGAATGCCTTCAGATCTGTAATTCCATAATCCAAGACCTGCATGTTCAAATGTGAACCAAAACAACCATCAGCTCAGGCAACTGCCTCCCATATATATATACAACAAAATAATAAAACTAGTTTATACCTTGCTTTGCAACTCTTCTACCTTCACGTCAATATGTGCAATATCTCTGTTAGATCCAGGCACCATCTCTTCAAAGTGCAGCGCCTCTTTCACCAGTTGATTCAGGAGATGCAACACAATCGCATTGAAATCCTTCTTGAATGTCATGTACTTTTTGAAGCTCTGCACAACAAACTCATTTTTAGAATCTTATAACCTCATACATTAAGATAATGTGCTTCCTAAATAGTTCCACAATACCTTCTGTAGAGCCTTTTGCACTCCAAACTTTTGAGTGGAAATAAAGGAGTCAAGTAAAACACGAATAGCCAAATCCACATCTTCTTGAGTGACGTGTGATCTGAGGTGCATTCTGGCATGAGCTTCCGACATCCTAATCATCGATTCTATGTGCCTCACAGCTATTGGAACTCCTTGTCCGTGCTAAATGTTTGACATTAATTAGCACAAAGGGAATCCACAGATATTTTAAGCTATGACAATTTAATGAAAAACTCACCGATGATTCTCTTCTTAATTCAGCATACACTTGTGTGAGTTTGTCTAGATCAGCATCATGCAACCTTGGGAACACATTTAACTTGGCATATGTGAGGTACTTCTTTAGCATATCTTGAGAGAGTATCTGAACAGGAAGTTAATTTTTTATCAATCTAGAAAGGTAGAGGTGGTAACTTTGATCAAACTAATAACAGATCATCAAATCAGGTTACATTTTATCCTAACCAGGTCCGTTAAAAACTTTAACTAGAGTGGAACAAGTTGAAGATACAACCTCCTAAATCATGTCTTCTAAGTATTACTGATTATTTAGATTTTTGAAAATATAGTTTGTATAATCATATACAATACATCAAACACTTATAAAAAAGGCCATCCATTCATGTTACATTGAGTGTGTTTACTTGCCAACCCAGCCTGGCTTGCATGACTGGGTATAAGAGATTACCCGTTTTGACCCAAGCCCATTCTAACTCATTACCCGACCCACCCACTTGCTACCTCTATCAGCAATGTAACATGTTAACACAATTAAATAGAAGTAACTGGCGGGAGTGTGAGTTAAGGTACCTCAGGATCCATTAGCATGGAAGAGTCTTGGAAATCTTCCTGAGAATTGTTGATGGAGTTGTTATCCTTAGAACCTTTGGGTGTGGATTTGAAATGACTATCCACCACAAACTTTGCAAGCATCTCATCCATGATTGGGTCCACTACATCCTGCATCAAATCATTTTCATCCATGTTAAGTACATGTCTACAGCACTATAGAAGATGAAAGAATTGGTTATATGATTCAAATATAACCTTCACGACACACAGAATATCAAATCTGGAGACAATTGGATCTGTTAGTTCAACATTTTGCGAGAAGTTTTTTGAAGAATCATATCTGCAAACGATGACCAAGCATTAGATTCATATGGGACAACGAGCGTAACTAGAAAAACTAAGATATCTAAAATAATTATGCAAATTTTGCCCACCTTCCTCCTATTGGATTAGCTGCAGCAATGACAGAGCAACGAGCTTGAAGCGAAGTCACTATTCCAGCTTTAGATATGCTGATGCTTTGCTGTTCCATGGCTTCGTGAATACTCACTCTAGCGAAGGTAAAAACACATTATCAGATAAATTTTACTATAAAGCTACAAAGGAAACCAGGAAAAACAATGAACAACCATACTTATATACCTATCTTGATCATTCATTTTGTCAAACTCATCTATTAGACAAATTCCCTTATCGGCTAGAACAAGAGCCCCTCCTTCAAGGGTCCACTCTCTTGTGACTGGATCCTTGTGCACAGCTGCTGTAAGTCCAACAGCAGAAGCTCCTTTTCCAGTTGTATAAACTGCCCTTTGCCCAGTCTTTTCAACATATCTTAAAACAAATTCCAACAAATGTTAGAACTTGTTACTGATTCATATATGACTCAAGTGTGGGGAAAAACAGAAAAAAACACTTACTTAAGAAACTGGGATTTTGCGGTACCAGGATCACCCAAAAGTAGCACGTTAATGTCTCCACGCAATCTATGTTTTCCTTGCACATTTTTCTCCTGACCTCCAAACATTGCAAGAGCTATTGCGGTCTTTATGTCCTCATGACCATAGATTGATGGAGCAATAGACTTGATAATCTGCGCATTATCCCACAAAATCTAGTTTAAAATCAGGTGTTATGCAACAGATATTTACAAATAACATCAAGTTACATGGAAAATGTAAGATATCAGAAATTCAGATGTGGGCAGTAATCATGCATCTCATTATGAGGAAAAATCACTGATTAGATGGCATACATCATGAAAAATAGGAGAAAGAAAACGAACTGATGTTTAATCGTGAATGTCTTCTAATACTCCTCGTATTAGAGCATCGCTATTGATCATGCATGACAAAACTCTTGGGCTCTAACCATGCATCTCATTGTGAAAAACGCTAATTATATGACATACATCATGAAAGAAAAAATCAAAATAAATGAAACAATGTGCAAATGATATGCCTGACTTTAAAAAATTTAGTCGATGTGGGTCTTCCACAAGGGTTGAACCTCGTTTAAACCATCAAGGAAGAATAAAAGAAAAATAAGCATAACTTAGATCATCCCTGACCCATGGGCAAGAATATAGATGTACTATCTAACAACTTCAGTATATAAGCATCCAAAATCGTACCCTTTCTCCAATCCGTGGGTCTTTAGATAACTTCTCAATCTCTTCCTTATCCTCTTGGGTAAGTTTATAGGCTGAAAATAAATCTTGCTTCTTTGTAACATGGTTTGCTTCAATCACAGTGGCAAAAACAGGAAATCCATTTTTTGTATTCAACGATAAATCAAAGTTGTTTGTGTAGATGCCAGTAACCTCCTGGAGATTTAACGAGAAAAAAAATGTTCAGGTGTTTCCTGATAATAGAGTAAAGACTAAGGCACATAACATAAGGTACGAATAATACAATCTCTTCTCCAGGGCGGGCACAATCAATCAGATCATTCAGAAGAATCACTTCCTTGTATCTTGGCAATCTACCAGCTGGAACAATGCCAGGACTCTCTTGCAGAGTAAGCTTCTGATAATTCCTGTATATGGTCTGTCACAAAGAATCTATCAGCAAATAGATTCTTTTACATACTAACAAAAAACAAGAATAAACATAAGTCACCTGCTCAATATTGACTGTGAATGGCCCCTTTGATTGGCACTCTGGGCAAGAACCAACCTTAACCTCTGAATATGAATTTTGAAAAAAAGGCCCCAAAACTGTTCCACATTTGTTACAATCATACTTCACTTGTTGCAACTGAGGAAAAACTCCAGATCGTCGGGTCACAACTCCTCCAACACGAATCATTGTGTTTAAATGAATCTGCCTGAAGAAAAAAAATGCAAGGCTGTTCTCAAAATGCATACATGTAAGTCAATAATATAGCAGCTTCTAACCAGCCATATGTCATTACCTTATGTTGCGGATCTGATCATATACAGGTAAGTTGGTAACTCTAACATAGATCTTTTGGTGAATTCTTTTGTAGTTCGGATGTAAATTAAACACAACTTTATTGGCAACTTCCTCCATGACCTCAAGGACAGACTGGGGTGCATCTGCCAGCCATATGGCAATATTTGGGTGGATATAAATGAATTGTTTGTAATCAATCTCTAGACTGCACTTGTTGACTGCAGAAATGAACTTATTCAATATAACAATCACACAGCCAACATCCATAAGTTAATACTAAACCCAAGCAAAAATGAGATAATTCACCTGACACCATCTCGTTTATTTGCCTAAGATATTCAAGGTCACGATGTTCACTCTTCGGGTTCTGATAAGTGAGAATGAATTCCTTGAACTTTTTAGCAATAAAACGCCGCACTTCATCTCTCATGACCCACTCCCTTAGTGTTCCCTGAACACGATACATCTCAAATTCACCTTCATCGTCATCGTCATCATCCTACAACATGTCAACGGGTAGTTCAGATAAGTTCAATAGTGAGAAGCTGCTGTTGATGAACGAAGTAAACAATCTGAAGTAAGATAGGAACTCCGTACCTCATAATCAGTCATAGGCACATCAGTGTCATCATTGTCGCCACCACCTCGTCGACCACCACCGCCTCCTCGTCGACCACCACCACCACCTGGTGAACCACCACCTCCTGGTGGACTGCTTGGTGTTGAACCACCTCCATCTGGGGGTGAACCAGGAGGCATAAAATACGCTCTAGTTCTTTTTGAAGGCCGGTAGCTGTCATCATCTGTATCTGTAACCATAAATATAAACACAGCTTGATCAAAATTTATAAGTTTTGTAAAGCCCTTATACTTGCAATAAATGACATAAACCCAAAGTTGCAACGTTTGAACATGTAATTTTAACCCAACAATAAGATTAGACAAATGTTATTGACCTCAGGTAATTTGGTACTTCAAAGTGTAATACCGTTTTACAGACTGCAAATTGTTTAACATATGATAATATCAATGAACCGCGCGAAACTATTAAACAACTACAAGTCTATGGCTACACGCAGAGCTAGGATGTTTACATTAAGGGGGCAATGCAAATTTTCTTTTAATTTTTTAGAGAGCAAAATATATAAAATGTCATTAATACCACATAAACATACAATTTTTGTACATATTTTGAATTTTTTTTTTTAGTGGACAGCTTGCTCCCTGCCCCCCCTGAATATCTCCCCTTGTCCATGGCAATCTTAGGGCATCTAAACACGATACTGAACTTAAAATGCACAATTAGCAAGACATAAAGTTTCATTACAATTAAATATTTGTAATTAGCCAAATTAACAAAGTACATACAGTGGATGATTAAAACAAACACTAGAATAACTAATGGACTGAATAATAGAAGTATAAAACAGCACAAAAATAAAACCTTAACTGACCTTGATCATGAAGTAACTGAGGAAGCTTTCGCTGTGAAGCAACACCATCTCTAGCATCAAGCTCAATTTCCGCAGCCCTACGATCCGCCATAATCTGATCCAAATCTCGCTCATCTTCATGAGATTCATCTAATCCAACCGATTCATATTGATCGTGCTCATCCATCCTTCGGTAATCACTACATTTGCAAAAATAATCATTTATAAGTACATATAAAAAAATAAAAGTAGAAATGAAAAGCAAAAAGCAATCAGAAACTTACTTAATAAAATCGTCGCCAAAAAGATCTTCGCCTTCACCTTCATCTTCATCGACATCATCAGGTTCGTCACGGATGATTTCTAGATCAACAGCAGCCTCCTCCTCGTCGTCGTAATCGGAGTTGTTTTCAGATGTACGGCTATTGAAAGGAAGTTGATCTGTGTTGAATCCTGCTGACGTAGGAGAGTCTGGCGTTGACGGTGGATTGCCGTTAAATTGACTGGAATTTAGGTTTCCGCCGTGATCAGATGAAGACGGCGACTGATGGGAACCGTTACCTCCATTATCACTTTCTCCCGCCATTTTTCTGTTCTTTGGTTGTGAGTGAGGGGTGCTTCACCGTACTCTGCTCTTTTTTAGGTTTTAGGTCGCCTGGTTTTGGCGGGAAATTTTGGCGCCATGAGTAGGCCCAAACCCAGCAGATGTGGCCCAAAATGATATTTGTGTAGTACACGGCCCAATCACATGGGCTACACTGCTACAGTTGAGTAATTAGTATACACTATAGTCAATATTTCTTGTATTATGATCAAAAAATATTTCTTGTATTTATTTATTTATTCATTCATTTATTTATTATTATTATTTCATTATTATATGTAAAAAGATTACTATTTTTGTGTGTGTCTGTGTGTATAAATGAATAGGTGACTGTATTTATGTAAGATATATATATAATTATTATAACTTTTATTTTTTTTATTTTTTTGGACATTATACATGTATATTAGATGATGTGTAAGAATTGTGTATAAATTAAATTAATAACCTATGATTGTCTCTTTATTTTCTGTTATGCCCAATCATGTATATTTATCCGAACTCTAACAAAACAATGCTCATTAGTTAAATCAAACTAACTCCATCAAATTGGTCTTGTTTTAGAAAAAATTATAAATTCATATATTTCTTGCAAAACGGTGATAACCGACAATGTTGGGCAGGTTCACGCGCCCCATTCTAAAGACAATTTGTAGAAAGCAATGTTCATACGCCCATAACACAAAAGTCAACTATTTTCTTGCAAAGTTTTCCCTCCGGAACTAACTATAGGCACATGAGAGCCGGCTTCAAAATTGCAGACCACGGGAATAAAGTCATAAACATTTTAAGAGGATCTAAACGATGATCCCAACCTAACACTTGTTACCAAGCCAATCCAACCTACTCGAGCTGAATAAAAAAGATCTATTATTTTATACATCTTGACCCGGCACCAACCCATTCGATCCATTAACTTTGTCGATGTAAATAATGCTTTAATTGATAATCAGTTATTCGAAATCACTGGTTCGAAGTTAAGAATTTTCATTCCCTCCAATTTACTACAGAATGAATCATCAACAGTTTAACACCTCCACCCAAGCATCCCCCTAAGCCACTTTTTTTCTTTACAGCATAATGCCATCGAACATAAATTTTTATACCCTGTAATGTTTGTGGATCAAATGACCTTATTCAACCCACCCTGTTTTCACTAATAAATAAAGGACCAAATTGCATAAATTTCAGAGGTTATACCAACCAGGTAACCATTAAAAAAAAGAACTTAGATTAAACACAATTAAGATAAAGCTCAAAGGATTTCGCCAATGACAACTTGCATCAGATAAGTCGTTCATGAATCATGACGATAACTTGGGCATGCTTTGTAGCATTTGCAAATGCCATTCTACATGGACTTACATTTAATAAAACTCATCATAAGCTCTTACAACCAAAATTCATACGGGTACACATCATGCCAAAAACCAAGTGCCATTCTAAAATAACTAGAATTCGTCATTCGCACAATCAAAAGAAAGCAGGCCACAATGAAATTAGGAAATCATGTCAAGCAAGCACCTTCATAATGCCATCATACCTGATCAAGCTTTTTAAAACTACCACAAACATTACACTCCATTACGCCCTGATTTGTAGTGTCAGGCAAAGGAGCCAACGTACCCCAACAGTTCTTTCGATCGCACATATAATTCATAAAGAAATACGCGTGTGGAAACTCATCATCCCCTTTCATCACATCACCATCTTCACCATCCATTCCTTCATCAATATCCTCATCCATATTTGTTTCATCATCGTCATCATTTTCTTCTTCATTCTTACCATCATTTTCATCCATATCAACCCCATCTTCCTCACTTTCAGACCAATTCGCCTCAACTTTACACCGATCACAATCACACACAAAACCATAATCATCACTCAACCTTTTTTGTCTCTCAGAATACTTCAAATTCACTGGAAAATAACTCAAACAAATCTCCCTACCTTGTGGCACATCATGTATCATCCTAATTGTAATATCAGTATTCTTACCTAATTCCGATCCAACAACGTCAATATAATCAAACCTACAAGCATTCGGAAGACAATCGTGATTAAAAAATGACGCAACCGGATAAATTCCATACGCTCTAACTGATCGCTCCTCTCGTTCTTCCGAAAAAGGTTCCATTAATCCAAACGCATTTAACTTATCTTTTGCAAGCAAAACTCTAACTAGCTCCAAACTAAACCTTAGTTCAATTGACAGAGGATGGCAAACCGACGAAATAAGCGAATGGAGAAAACCAACCGGTTCCGATTCCGAATCCGAATCCGAATCGGATTCAGATCCTTGAAGAGATAACAGCATTTGAAATTTATCCGGTGAAATTAACGCGAGATTGTAAGCAGAAACTAAAAACCGAGCTTGTAACTGGAGTTCTAGTGGCAGACGGTGATCGGAAAAGTATTTTTGGAGATAAATTAGGGTTTGGCAGGTCCATGAAGTGTGTGAGGTTGTGGAAGCGATTGATTGGCAATTAATTGAGCAAAATTGGGAGATGCAATTGGAACATGAGATGACTGGTGAGTTTTGTGAGATTGTGATGAAGCAATTTGAGCAGTAATGATTCTTGTTGTTGTTAGGGTGAAATGGAAGTGCGGAATAAAGAACGATTGGGGAATCACGGAGGATGATTTCGCCGCCTTTTACGGGGCGGAGAGCCACCATTGCTCTACCTTTTCCGTTTATCTCCGTCATACCAACCGGCGGCGGTGTCGACATGGCTTTCTTCTTTGTTTCTTTCAGCTGCTGGTGGTGGCTGCAGGTTCTAGGGTTTTACAAAGGGTTTTGTGTTCAGTTTTCACCATTATTTACTATAAATCCGACACAGATGTACAGTGAAGAGTTAAAAACACTACACATGTACAATGAAGTTGTGATGCACATGTATAGTGGACTATCAAATATCACGGTAAAAATAAGTTGTCACTTTTAAGTGTTAACTAATGTTACAGTTTGAGAATTTTTTCTTCTGTATTTACATTTTACACCCCTAACTTTAATAACTTGTCACTTTTAAGTATTAATTAATGATAGTCATCGTTTATTCGATATTTATTACAACTACATTACCCTCGAGTTTATTATTCAAAACTAGTTTATTGATGCGTAAAAATATGGGTTTTGTTAAAAACTATTTATAAAATTTAGTTGATATATTTTCTGTGCATAATATGTATACAATACAGATAAAATAATGTACCAAACCAAATACCAAAACTTTATAAAGATTGTTGTATCTTTAACCGGTAATGAGTTTAGTAATTTTAGATTCACTTTGTAAAATCCTAGTTCTTACCAAAATTCAATAAGTTCTTAGATTATGCAAACTTCAATTTAAATCGACCGTACCATGAACAGTCACTTTGAGTCTGTTTTGAAACTAACATGTAACCATTTGCTATAAATCAATGAAATAATTATATGCAAACTTATATTAATTTCATTCCATGTAACCGTACATAACTACATACACAGGTATCAATTGTATCTTAAACTATTCTTAATTTAATTTGCCCATATTATGCTTTTAATGGTATACACGTTGGGGCTCTTTGAAGGTCAGAGGGGTTAGTATCTTTACCAAGAGAAGATTGTTTCCAGTTAAAATCCCATTGTGAACAGAATAATTGGATTGTCTCTTTGTTACGGTTTATTTCAGATGAGGTCGATGTTCTAATTATTAACGTATATGATCCCCAAGAAGAAGCCGAAAAGTTGATTATTTGGAGCCAAATATCATCAATTGCATCATCATGGTCTGGTCTGCTATGTGTCATCGGCGATTTGAATTCTACTTGCATCCCTGAAGAGAAACTTAAAAGTGAGCCTGATCAAGTTAACATGGTCAATTTCAATAAATTTTTTAGCAAATGCTAATCTATCGGATCAACCATCGCACAATGGATTGTACACATGGGAAGGTGGTGGAGGAAAGAAAACTAGATTGAATCGAGTCCTTCTAAATGAATACTGAATATCAAAGTGGCCTCAATCGATATTGATTTCTAGTGACAAGAAGTCATCAGATCATAACGTGATAGTATGGGCTAAACAATTGCAAAATTGGGGACCGAAACCATTTCGGTTCTATAATGGATGGTTCTCTCATCCGAAATTCATAGACATGTGCATGCAAAAGTGGGAGTCTTATCATTTAAACAGATGGGCTGCCTTTGTCTTAGCAAAGAAACTTAGGTTGTTGAAGATGGATCTCAAGGTTTGGAATTACGAGGTATTTGCAAAAGAGCAGCAAGAGTTTAAGTTTTTAGAATCTCAAATAAAGATGCTTAGTGTACATCGAACAAAGAGAAATATCATAAGATGAATACCAACAACTAATGGAGGTCAAGATCAAGAAACGTGTTATTAAAAGACAAGAAGAAACGAAAAAGATGTTATCTTCACGTGTTCGATGGTTGAAGTTAGGAGATAAAAACACTCGAACCTTTTCATATAATGTCACGAATACGATTCCACTCTTCTTATCTGACATACAAATAAGAGATTTGTGGGAGGAAAACCCTCAGAGAGTTAAAGGCATCCACATCTGCATCCACATCTTGCACTATCTTGGAATCCCAATTGGGGCAGGCTGTAACATGTACAATTTCTGCAAAAACAACAGCACATACAACCCCGTACATATTGAGTTCATTTATAGAAGATATGTAAATTTTGAAGCTTTCGTATGATTACAGAGTTCTTCCGAACATCGACTTATATGATTAAGTTACTTTAGTATACTATAAACATCAAAGACACAAATGATCAAAATCTAAAAAAAAACAAAGATGTCAATGAGTTAAAGTCTTCAAATCAGTACCAAATTCAAAAAGAAATAGAACAAACAATCATGGTAAACTAATGATAACATTATGAACACTATTGTTACATTAATAAGATGCACTACTTTTGACCCATGCAGCCTTAGAGTCTTAGAAATGTGATATATATTTTTAATATAAAAGCAACAACAGCCCTCGAATTTTCACAGATAAGTCAGTTAAGATCTTAAAATTATCAATCACATTTTGTAAGTTCATAAGACTAAAAAATAAAGGTCAACTGCTATAGTTGTTAAATCTAGAAGAAAGTTAAAGCATTACTTGTCACTTGGTTGAAGTTTGGTCCAGTATAGATAACACATAACACAAATCAACACACACAAGTAAATGGGTCAAAAGTAACACACACACAAGTAAATGGATCAAAAGTGTCACCTCAGATTAAACGAGCATTTAAACGAGTCAAGTCGAATATTAATTTTTTAAGCTCGACTTGTGAAACTAATCGAACAATATTTTTTACGAACTCAACTTGAACTCGAATAACTCGTTAACTACGTGTGTTAATCTAGTATCGATACATATAGGGCTAAAAAATTCTCCTCATATTACAATTTTGTGCATAGTTTATCATTTTTACCCATTTTAACTTTTTTCTTACAACTTCTAACTACTTTTTCTATTTAATCATGTGTTGCCTCTTAAGATTATTACTATGATCTAATTTTCTGTATATATTAGTATTTAAGTATTTAACAAACATATAATGATATTCATATAATACATTACAAACTAAGAGAATTTGGTTTTTCAATCTTTGACAAAGCCAATTTGTAGAAGAAAAATATCACGACGGCCTTAAAGATTGTTATTAAAATATTCAAATATACGTTAATACTTGTTCTCATATTATAATAACTTAATATCTCCCGTTAAATAGTAGTTGACCCTCATGAATATTGAAGTATAATAGTTTATGCATATTCAACTTTAACGACATCTCTAATAGTCGTTGTTAAAAAGACTCTTACAAAAACAATTAGACGGTAGAAAGACATGTACAAAATGTTAAAAAAATATTTATTTAGGGTCTGTTTGGTAAGAAGCTTTTAAGAGCTTTTAAGAACTTAAACTTTTGATT
Source organism: Gnaphalium uliginosum (assembly GCA_963930675.1). Classification (NCBI taxonomy): domain Eukaryota; kingdom Viridiplantae; phylum Streptophyta; class Magnoliopsida; order Asterales; family Asteraceae; genus Gnaphalium; species Gnaphalium uliginosum. The sequence continues at coordinate 37,090,404 of OZ005685.1, forward strand.
TTCAAACCAAAAGGTCCTGTTAAAACAAAAGCCTTGTTTGATCGTGTAAAATGTAGTTTTAACTTTGAATATAAAAACTTCAAACTAAACGCTACATAAACAAGCGTTTCAAATGTGAAAGGAGCTTTTGGCCTCTTTACTAACTAATATTACAATTATACCCTTTCTATAAAATGTCATGAAAAGTTATGTTATATCGTGAATTCCTCATCCCTTGATATGTTGTCAGGATTTCAGTTTTATGTATTTATTTTACGTTTTCACTTTCTTTTAATTGCATACATATACATTTATAGAAATAAAAAGATATACACTACTATTTTGTAAAGGCTTCATGACGTATATATTAGTATTTTTATTTTATTTATCCATTTTGAAACTCTTACACGATAAAATACAAAAGTATACGAATATAAGAAAATGAATATGTTACCAAAAATATAGATATATTAGTTATTTATATAATATAATGAATTAATATGTTAACTATTTATATCATTTAATTATTTATTATTATTGTTCTTTATAGTCATTTTACACATTACAATTACAACTAGTTTAACAAACACATTTAGAAAAATATATCTACAGCTACAACTCCAACTAAAAGCTACAGTATACAACTATAATTAACACCTACAACTTACAACTCATTTTGTCAAACATACTCTATATCTATAAAGAATCTCCATGTTTTGTTTTTTAGAACATTTTAAAACTCAATTTTCAACATTTGTATATTTAACTTGTATACATATTTATTGATTGATGGATTAACTTTTTATTTAAAAAAAGTCGATTGACAAGTTGTTGTAAATCTAAATAATACTCCGTATATAAGATGGATGAATCTAAATCTAACCTAAATAGTAATATGTGTACAACCATCATTATCATAAATGGCATATCGATACATACTTGAGTAATAAAAACTAAATGTAATCGATATACACAATTCTAACTATTTGTTCAACTAAATATAATAACTTCATCCATTCCAATTTAATTGTCAACTACAAATTTGTACACAGTTTTAGAAAAGTATAATAATTGTAGTGCTGACCAATCAGAATTTAATATTATCAATTTAAATACTTTTTGATTGATATAAACGGATTGTGGACATTTACTTCGGGACAACCCAAAAAGGGAACATGGACAATAAAATCAAAAGGGAGGTAGTATTAGGGATGGCACCCGCTGGTCGTGGGCACGGATCCACTCGACTCATGACCTGTACCCCCATTTTTTTCTACCCGTGAATCTGCGGATTTTCATTTGCGGGTTTATTTTTAGACCCATACCTACGACCTGCGGAAATTCGCTGGTCACAACACCTGCTGTTCTCATATAATTTAATAATTTTACGAAATAACATGAGTTTTTATCTTTAAAACATTCAAATAAATTATCATTTAATTTAGTATTCAAACAAAATCTTTAAGAAACATTTCTAGCACTATAAATATCATTATAAATATTGAGTTAACTTTACAAATTTGAAATATCATTCTAGATATTGAGTTAACTTTACAAATTTGAAACTTGCGAACAAATAATTAAATGATTAGCATTATAGTTGATATATTTTTTCAATATCGTTATACAATTATTCACATTAAACAACATGAATATTAAGTTTTTATTATCAATTGAGCATAACTCAAGTGGTACCGCCACCACAAACGTTTAGACTCTATATGTGTGACCTATAGGTCATGAGCTTGAATTCGTACCTCAGCATATGTGGTTGATTTGTGAACAAGTGATTTACTTATCGTTGATGTTTTTTGCGGGTGAACCGAACGCGTACCATTGAAATATGGTATGGGGTCAGGGGTACCTTTCAAATTACCCTTTTATTAAGTTTTTACTTATATGTATAGTTTTATATTAACTTATTATCTTATTACATCTAATCTAATAACTAATATATATTTAATAATTATAAGGGCGTAACTGTCAAATCAGTCTCATGAATTAGCGGATCGTATTTTACTCCCGACTAATAGTGTATACTCGCGATATGCCCATGATCTGTCAGCGAGTACACCTTTTAACCCATACACATGTCTACAGATAAAATTTTATGAGTTTACTCGAACATCATAAAAACGGATACTTGCGAATCACGATTTTTTCTCGATTATTGCCACCCCGGTACGAGTATTTTAACTATTGTTAATTTAGGTTACTTTCCTGACAATTCCCATGATGGAATGATAGTTGCCATAAACAAATGCAAATTAAAATCAATGATCAATTTTATAAATAAAAATAAAAATATAAAGTTGGCAGGTAGCACTTTCATGGGAAGTTGGACCAAGACCGGTGTGTAACTACTACGTTATAAAAACACTCTCAAGTCTCACCTACCCGTTCCATCTACTCATCGCCTGACCACCGTCACGGGTCACCCTGCCCGCCAAAATAATGGCCGTCGTTCACAACACCACCACCTTCGTTACCCCCCAAATCACAACTCCACAAACTAAACCCTCTCACTTTTCAACTGTCGTTACATTCAATACAAGTTCTGTTAAATCAAACGTTAAAAGTAACGGAAGAAGGAATTCGTTAACGGTAGCGGCGGCACTTGATGGTAGTAATAGCAGTAATAAGAATAATAATAAAGGAGTGTCGGTACCTAACTCGAATTATGTGGTGCCGTTAGATATTTCATCATCGTGTATTACTCGTCCGTTAGCTGAGATTTTGCGTGACCTAAATAAACGGATCCCTGATAATATTATTGTCAACACTACTAATTCTGCTTTTATCCCATGGTACATTACCTTACCTTTTTTTATTTTTATTTTTATTCTTTTAATTAGTTGGCGGTTTATTGGTGGTTTATCTGATCTGAAATTTGTTGTGTTTATAGGTATCATGCGAACAGGATGCTAAGTTTCTATGCTCCAGGTGCGTTTGGTTATCAAGGATTTTGCTACATTGATCTTTGTAAATGACGCTTAATAGTTGACCAGTTGACCTAATTATTATGATGGTAAAATAAAAAATTCAGGGGAAATTAGGAAAAGTGTGAGGGATTTTGTTTAGGTTTTGTTAGTATTGTTATGTAATGATTATGTGTTTCTAAAACTATGCATATGAGTGAAGTTGGTGTGTGTATTGTTAATTGTCAAGGTGTTGGATTTAGCTAAAAAGTTGGTCTGTTTTGTTTGGGTAGGTCGGCAGCCTACTAGGGGCGCCTATAGGGATTAGTGTGTGAGACTGCCATCCATGAATTAATGCATGGGGTCCACGGGGCTCACCCTTTACGCGGGAGTAGAGAAAGGAAACATAGCCTGTCATGAGAGAGAGGTGAGGTTTGGAACTCTATGGCAATAGGAGATGAGGCTTTTTGGCAAAGCCGAGTCAATTTCGAGCCAACTAATTCTAGAGTAAAGGGAAGCATGTACGAGCGTATGTTGTCACTCTTTGACTTCGAAAGGTGCCCGGAGGATGGAAATGAGAATGAAAGAAATATATGTAGGGTTTTAAGTGATTAAGTCTCCGTAGTCCTTACCACGAGCTCGTATAGAACCTTCTGGAGTAAACACTGTATTGCATGCTTTTCAATGCATAGTTAAGAAGCTTCATTAGTAGGAACCTAGAGAAATTAGGGGCTGTGCTTAATTTTTGAAAAGAAAAATACTGAAAATTCAAGAGTAGGAACCAAGTGTGTTTTTCGTTACTTATTTTGTTTGTTAAAACTGAAAATTCAAGAGGTTTTATCAGTATTGATATTTTTATCAAGCCCACATGAGGAGCATATGTACTAGAGTCTAGATATTTTAAACAACTTCACCTACTATCAATCTAACCAAAAGGAATATATCTCATTTTCCTGTAAATCTAAACCCACTCGTTTCTTAAGATTTCCATCTAGTCTTCATTTTTGTATCCATCTTCTCTCGGTATATGATGCCTTATTTGCGTTTTCTCTTTCCCACTTATAGCTATTGAACACACAAGATCATGCTGACACTTGAATTAAGAACCTAACCTATCTTCACTTTAGGAGTGTTTTTGAAATAGCTACCGCTTATTTGGTAATTAGTTTTTATCTGTTAAACTGCAGTTTCTAGCTTTTAAATTTCATATTTCAAGATCAATACTAAGTCTCATATTATGTCTACACTAATAGCTACTTGGACAAACAAGATCCCGTCCATTCTTGAACCAAGAACCTAACTTAAGATTCTATCTTCATCTTACTATCTTAGGAGTGTTTGTGAAATAGCTAACACTTGTTTCTTAAGAAGTTTGAGTTTGTTAAACTGTAGTTTATAGCTTTTAGATTTCGTATTTCAAGATCAATACTAAGTCTCATATTATGTCTATACCTTACAATTTTTATTTTAGGTTGGTGTGGAGAAATACGTGATGTAATCTTCTCAGATACTGGAAGTGTGACTGTGGTTTATCGTGTCACAGTACGTGGCTCTGATGGAGAGGTATGCTAAAACCCTTACTTTCTAGCTCGATACTTTTTCCCAATAGGCAGACTTTGATGTACTTTACTTGCACCATATCTCTTAAAACTTGGTGTTACAATCTCAATTCATTTAGTCTAAACTTTTAAAATAGATACGTGTTCAATTATGTAAGCATTCATCCAGGTATATCTTATTCGTAACTATCAAATACTTGGCTGCATTTATCTATAGAATATGTGGATGATACTATTTTATTACTTTCCTAGCTTTGCTGTATGAACTTTTTTACCGTAAGATTGTTGTTTGTCTGTTGCTATGTTCATAAATAGTGAACATATGAATCATATTCGCTAGTTGATAAGTCCTACAGTGATTTCTTTTAAGAAAATAATCACAGAATAAGAAAGGAAGAGAGGAAAGCTTGGTATCACTTGACATTTGCAAATATTGATTTATAGCGTTAAATGACATTTTAGTATGAAATAAATAGCTCTGTTTACTGTGCCCAACTTACTTGTTGATCTACATTTTTTATTTATTAATTTTCAAAGTAGTTATATCTTTTTTACACGCCCAAACAAAAATATATTTCACTGACATAATTGATCATCATAAACATATCAATCATGGCATGGTTCTTGGAACTGTAATCAAAAGCTTAAGGTGGCTTAATTGGTCATCTTGTTGATTGAATTCATTGCTTGTGAAATAAACCAACCATAGACCGTCAACTACTGGAAATCTAAATTCTTGAAATTTCACAGGAATGAGGGGGAATATGTGATTTGCATCATGCTGCATGCTTTGAAATTTCTCACTTAATCTAGATTTGTTAGTTGTGTATATGGTATCTTGAGAACTTACGATTTAGAACCCATAAAAGATAAGTTGCAGATGTAACTTGCCATTTTTCAGTTCATAACGGGACTTATCACCAGAGTATTCTCTGTGTTTGTTGTATCACTGGCATCTCTACCACCTTCTGACATTGAACTGAAAAGATCCTTATATATGACATATAAGGAAAAAATAATAATATTATATCCTCGTTTTATATGGATAGGTTTAAATTTCTTTATCCTAAATTACGACCTATGCAGGCACACCGTGAATCAACTGGAACTGTGTCCTCAGCCACGAATGGTGAGAATGTTGATCCTGTTGCGGCAGCCGAAGAGATTGCTTTTGGCAAAGCATGTGCTCGTTTTGGACTTGGCTTATACCTGTACCATGAAGAGTAGATGCCATACATGATTTTGTTATGCAGAAGATCTCAATAATATATTGTGAAAATTTTCCATTTCATTTTCAAAAGGGTAGGAGTTGGGAGTACTTCCCATGCTACCCAATAATGTGGATGAATGTCAACAATGAGCTATGTATGAAGTTTACACATATATGCACTTATCATAAGAGATATAATAAACTTTGCTTAATTCGTTGTGTATAGACAATTTTCCATCTTTTGATGACATGTTTTGTATGGTGAAACATAATGTGCAGAACAATAGATTGGTCCATTTCATTGCATTAGCATGTTTGGCTCGTCTGTCATAAAGAAAATGATTTGTTTACCATCTTAGACATTTTTTGTAAGTGAATGTGGATGATACACAATTTTAAGATAATTAGCATTTATCCTTGGAACTGATGTTTATGTTCATATGCTTGTTGTCATGAGTTAGAATGTAGTTTTAATATAAATGTGTTGAGAAAGAGCCAAGTGCAAAATATAATCGATAATTTCAACATTGGAAGGAACTCGCCTTGGTTAATCATCAACATCTCGAGAACTTCACGAAGGAAGAAAACATAGTTGAACCAGAACACCAAAACTGAAGACCAATCTTCTCATTTTATTTCCACAAAGGTGGAAACAAGTCAATGAAATGTAGTACACTTATGTGTTGCATGTGTAAATTGTAATCCAGTCCTTGGAATACTATTCCAATCTACTTGAGGTATCTTTGTATTAGTTTTCCGGGCACCAGTATCCATTTACATTGCCACATATACATATACATCAGTGATACAATTCTAACCTGCTAGCGGCTAGGCATGGCAATTTCAAGTTACATAATCATGCATATGCAGCATACTGATGTTTATGTTCTTTTTTGCAGCATGCTTGTATTAAGTATTAACTTGAGATCACTGGTGGCTTCTTATGGCTTTAACAGTCTTGTACCAGCATTGGTAATTATCCAAGAAGAAATTGTATCTACAAGCAAGTCGAATTCTTTTGAAAGATCGGCACGAAGAGCTGTAGAGTCTACTCCTAGAGAATTGCTCACTTCTTTGGCAACTGTTTCTAATGGTGTCCCTGCTGTCAAATTTGCCCAAAACTCTCCACTACGATTTACAGCATCTACCATTCCCGGTGGAACATCCGGTAAAGCCTGATGAATACAATCAAAATAAGGCTTTGTAGATATTGGACGCTTATCTTAGAAGTAGAGGTGACACTTCAATCGATTTACTTATGAATGGGTCGATTTACGCTACGTTATATCTCAAAGTCTCAAACGATTCAAACGAGTCAATCAAAAAATCTACTGAAAGAAATGGATTGAACAGGTCATATGAAGTGAAAGTCACCAAAAATCTATTTTCAATGCATACAATCTCCTAAATCGTTTCATCCAAAGATCCACATTGTTTTTGTAATCATAGTTAACACATTAGATATTTATAATACGAGACTACGATTTTTATTTTAAAAACTTTATAGATGGGGTAAAAAGTGTTTGTGGGTCAACCCAACCTGACCAGGCCCGTTACAACCTGTATCAAATAAATGACCCGATTTGACCCGTTACCCACCCGCCCGACCTGCCTATGTCTGTACCTCGCTACCTCTATTCAGAAGTATTATCATACCTGCTGTAAGGGTAGTCCATGATCCCCAGGTAGTGAACGAATTGACATATCCAGCACTGAACTAATTGCAGCCTCTGAACTAAGCACCTGAGCTAGGACAGAGGTTTCATCGATTGTATCATCTTTGAACTTAAGTAAAAGATTTCTTGAGATTCCGTAGTATGATTTTATCTTGACAAATAGATCAACAGTGACAATCTTGTCAGCTTAAAATTCAACTTCAAATGAACTATATGTATGTATGCAGACAACAATTGCAGATTTACATACCAGTCTTCGAGTTTCTTCTGGTTTTGGAGAGAAATTCTCTCTTCCATTAACCAAGTCCATATACAAGGGAGGAAGTTGCTCCACCAGAGGTATAACTTGCTTCATTATCGGAGGGCTAAGGTTCTCTAAATTTTTTAAAGTCATCTCCGCCTGGATATATTACAAAAGAAAAAAGGAAGGAAGTTCAATCTAATGTAGAATCAATCATCTAAAGCTTTTATGGTAATCAGTACTTCGTATAACTTTTGCCTTTTTAAGCTCTTGAATAGTCACACTCAAAGGAAGGGCAACTAATCATATATTTTCGATAGAAAATAATAATGATATGCTCCAGATAAAAGAATGCAGCAAGGTTTAATCAATCATCAGAGAAGGGTCGAACTAATAATTCTTACCCCAAAACGGATTGTCGGTGATGACGCAATCTGTGAGAGGATTGGTCCTATGCTTTGAGCCATAGGTAAAAGAACAGGTGAAAATAATGGGACCGCTAAGCTGGCATCCTGAAATATCAGTAGAAAAACTACTCATTGGTTAAATGGTAAACAACTCATTTGCCCATTCAAATTAGTGCTGTTATAGCACAAGACACAAGAGAGACATGGAAAGAGAAATGGCTCATACCTTGTTGTTGAATGCCATATATATGTTACCACACCTCTGTACAGCATACCTAGAACCTGATTAACAAAAAAGCGAGTTAGTCATCACCGGACTTAAAAATAACTTCTTGAAGCTTACAAAAAATAGAAGTAGAAAAGAAAAATATACCAATTAAAAGGTGAATGACGGATCCAAGAGAATGTCCGATGCCAAAAGATGGAAGATCATTCACCTATATATAGACCAACATCAATTCAGCACAAAATAACAGAAACAGGCTTTATATAAAGGAGTCTTTACATAAGAAGGTAACCAACTTGGGTGCTATACAGCTATGTCTGATTTGGATAACAATGTTTATTTTTGCCCATAAAAACGGAAGCAAATTTGAAAAGTTCGGATGCAAGGTAAGCATCAATCTTTATCAACAGGTAACCGGATATCTGGCAGCCACATTAGAAGAAAAAATCCAGCATGGCGAAAATTACTGACACATCATCTGCCACGTCACAGAATACCTTCATTGAAATTATTATAATGTTTGAGGGTTTTTATTGAAATTATTGAAAGTTTGGAGCATTTGTATGGATGAAAAACTGAAAATCAATGTGTGTGTGTACCCGAGCAAAATCAGATCAAAGTTGGTTACCCATTTAATGCAATAACCCTTAAAAAAGCAAAAATCTCTGCAGATTACAGTTTAAAGCTCACTGTTTCATGTAGAGACCTAAGACACCTGTCGAATTTAAACTGAACTTCGTCTGCAATGAAGAAGTGATCAAAGCCACTAGCATATGGTGTTGCTATCACCAATATACCCCTAGACAACACAACATGAAATTTTATTTATTTTTTCTGGATAAAGTGAACCTTGTTCTAAAGATCATTTCACAGGAGTTAGTAAAAAAAAGTAATAAAAATTAAGCAATGGTAAATTCGTATAAACATATAGGGCCACTTACTTCTCTGAAAGGCGCTCCAAAAATAAACGATAGGTGAGCTGAGGGGCTGCTCCAACAAAAATGCCACCAACAAAATGCACAACGGCCATTGGCTTTGAGTTTCTCGGTCTCAGCACCCAAGCTCCCTGAAATTGCATAAATCACAGCCAAGATAAATATATTGAATCACAAATTGACCTCAATATATTTATCACTAGAGACTGTCAATCCTAATTAATCTGTAATTCAATGTAACAAACATAGACTAAAATAAACCCAAAGGAATCAAACCGGCGAATGCTTACAAGCCTATATGAATTATACCTCAACTTCTTGCCAATCCGTTGAACTACTCCACCCACCCTGAGATTGTCTCACAGTCTCTGTAAGTAACCTACAGAACGCATGAGACTTGTATCGATCAGTACACATTTAACACATGACATGAAACAAACAACTTAGAAATGTAAACATATCTTTTTAGTTTAAATCTAGTGCAAAACTTTCAAAGGAGCTGAAATGACACGACTACTTCACTACCTCTCGATTTCGCCGTAAAGCTGTATTCCAGTACGTTCCGGTCGATTATTGTTTTGCGGGCCGTTCGAATTGCGACATATAACCTTCAACCTACCGACTTTACCAAATCTTACAGATGATTGATGATGATGAGGATTATCATACAACCTTATCTGACTCCTACACAATTTAGACCCAACTTGTGGACAACAACCAAATCGAGGTATCCACAACGAACTAGCCATGCCTATGAACAATCAGCATCAACATCATCAATCTCAAACATATACAAATCACATGAATTAAGTTTTTTACATTTATTCTTTAATTTGAGGATTTAATTATTACGTAGTAAAGGAACAACTAACAATGAATTGATTGATTCAATCAGTTATAGAGTTTGAAGTAAATTAGGGTTAGAAATCACCTGGAATTGGGGGGAAACGGAGAGTAGAAATGGACCTGCTACTGAAAAGTATTCACCGGAGCATCGGCTGTTGCGATTAGAAGATGTCGTCAGAAACGGATATCTTTAGCACTGTAGTAAAAATAAAAAATTAAGAATTAAATTAGATGATTAATTAATGTGTCTGTTAGAAAAGTTCCTAAAATGAGCCGTGCAAGCAACATTTTCTATAAAAGATATTTTCTAAGGCGACATTACGTGTATACTAATTTATTTATCATATAATATATATGACTGTGACCGAGTGCAATTGTCTAGGCAGTTATTTTTCTTATATAGCGTTGACTTTAAATTCCAGCCATCTGTTATTCAATACTTTCTGGTATTTTGCTCCAGAGTTGGTTTATCCTATCTTACAGGGACCATGTTATTAACTGACCATCAAGGTTTCTCAGTCATATTTCTCCTTTATTCTCCTGACTTTCGGTTATGTGAATATAGAATTAAAGCCCAAATCGTCACAAATCAACAACAAGATGATCAGGTAGCGCTATGGTATCGAACTTTTTGAGCAATTTCGATTTTGTGCGTGGTTTTTTTATGCAATACTCTGATTTTTTACAGGATGAATCCAAGAGTTGAATTATCAGTTAAGGACAAGGTATTGATTTTATATTATTTGTTATTGGAATCAGTACGGAATTGGTGAATCGCATATCCGTTATAATTCTTTTATTTTAGTTTAGCCTATTTCACACTTGAAAGCCAAAATTAACATCAAATTGAAGGTTCTCTTTTGATTTTAATGTCAACTGTTTATCACTTTGTTGTATTGTTTTGTCTTTTGATCCATGATTTTGAAGTAAGTGCTTTCTATTTTTTTTATGGTTGTATCAAATTAAATGGTGGAAGATCAAAGGTAGACATGGCAATCATGATGTTTTACTTTACTAATTATCCACCTCTATGATAAATAATGTAGTTTTTTGGATGCTAAAATTGCAGGTTCTAAAGGAGCGAATGACTCATCATCTTTCTTGGATTCCAGTTCTAAAAGAGACTAACTTATATCTGATGTGGTGCAGCTTTCTAGAACTACAACAGAATTTATGGCTAAGCAAGTTATTTAAAGGGAAACATTAGACATATTAAATATGGTGACCTAGAATATGACACGAGGAAGATGAACTACACCAATTGGAATCTCCTTGTGCCATTAATGGCACATTGATTGTTCAAGTTTAGTAATGGTATGTTGAAAAGGTATCTCGTATGGTTTAAAAATGACCCTAATATACGAATTCTCAAAATTTCAGGTACAAATGACAAAAGGAACTTGACCAGGAACACAAAATTCGACTGGAATGGCATTCAAGAAAGTGGACAATAAGTTGAACCACTTTTCGGACTCGGGTATATTGGACTTGCAACTTTTGTATCTCTCAAAGAACGTGGTTGAATAATCCGTTAAGTAGTCATCATATGATTTTCTCTGGTCAATTTTATGTTTTTCATTTCTCTAAATTATTTTATTTTATGCAGCTATAAAGTCACATGCTTTTTTTGATTATGTCTCAATAGTCAATATTGCTTAATTTTGAAAGACATAAAATAAATTTTGATTTTTGATGTTATGTTTGGTTGGTTACCGGTGAATTTGATACGTTCGTGGTGCAACTAGGTGAGTGTTATAATTTTAAATTTTATTTGGGCGACGTGTCTTTTAATCGTGCCAATATGATAGAGGTTGAGATTTTTTTTTATCTATTATCAATTTATCATCAACTATTTTAATATGAGTAACCTTCCAAACCTCAATTTCAACTCAAAAATTTTAAATGAGTTGATCTGATTGTTGATACACAATGCATCACTACATCAAAGTTGTATATGATAGAATTTTACATTTATATACAAGTTACTTTGTTCTTTGCAGGTTGGCATCTGCATTGCATTAGCAATGGTATTGTGAAGGAAAGGTTTAAGTCAACCTTTCGACAAGGGATCTAATTATGCAATTAGTGATAGGTTTAAGTCAACCTTTATTTTTTACTCCTTGCTGGCTCGATCTTATATTTACGAACTTATGATAAGTTTCTTTTTTGTTCTTAGAATTGTTTGCCCCAAGGCTCATACTTTTTAATAAATGGCAATGCGTAGAAGGGAGAGCGTTTGATGTCCCCATCAGCACTTAACTTGTTTTTTGTGACATTCCATTCATCTTCTACTCGATTGAAGGTGAGATTCTGGTTGGGAAAGTTTATACTCAATTGTAAAACAAATTGAAAGAATAGAGAAAGGATAAACTGGAAACACAGAGAGAAATAAAGCTTGAAAATTTCTGCTCATTAATCTTCAATAAACGATTACATTAAATAGACTAAAAAACTAACTAACTTCCTAACAGAATGGAACTTAACGTTAACTAGTCAAATAACAAAAATAATTCCCACTACCCATAAAATTAGCATACTATGGGATTTATTCCACCTACAATATTTGACTTATTCTACCCATGACTCAACATAAAATAAATCAGTGATATGCACTACTTTTTAACACCGCCCCTTAGTGCATACTCACGGCTAGCAACACCAAGTGCATCTCTGAAATACTGAAACTTAGGATTTCCCAAAGCTTTTGTGAATACATCTGATACTTGCTCATCTGTTGATACTTCCTTCAACTCGAGTTCTTGATTTAACACTTTTTCTCGAATGTAGTGATGACGAACTTCAATATGCTTTGTTCGCCCATGAAAAACGGGATTTGATGCAAGTTTAATGGTGCTCTCATTGTTACACTTCACTTCCACTGAATATTCGAACTTGCCCAACATATCATTCACTAAGCGTTTCAACCACATATATTCCTGTGCAGCCATAGTTGTAGCTCCATCGGAGTAGTTTTTTCTTTTGACTCGCCCATGCCGAACCGTTGTAGTAAATCTCTTGCATACCCTCTTTGAGAAATGAAGTACCCGTGGTCTGTCTTTTCAACTTCCAGACCAAGAAAATAACCAACCTCTCCTAAATTCTTCATCTCAAAACGGATAGAAAGATCATTCTTCAACATAGAGATTTTGGCTTCGTTATCTCCGGTTATTATCATGTCGTCAACATATAACAAGACCAACAAATGTACCTTTTATTCTAACTTGACGAATAAACTAGAATCTGCATCAGAATGTTGAAATCTACAAAAAATAAGATATTGAGCAACTTTACCATACCAAGCACGTGGTGCTTGTTTAAGGCCATACAATGCCTTCTTCAATCGACAAACATGGTGAGGATGTTGCTTAGAGACATAGCCTTCAGGTTGCTCCATGAATATATCACGATCAAGTTCACCATAAAGGAAAGCGTTCTTTACGTCAAGCTGCCACACTTTCCAACTTTTAAAAGCCGCAAGTGAGAAAAGAGTTCTCACCGTTACCATTTTTGTAACCGGGCTAAACGTCTCCTCATAATCCAATCCATAGTTTTGAGAGAAACCGCGTGCAACAAGTCTAGCTTTGCACCTATTAACACTCCCGTCCAGATTTTTCTTTAAACGGTAAACCCATTTGCATGTAATAGGCTTACAATTTTTTGGTTTTTGCACCAGATCCCATGTTTGATTTTTGCTCAATGCTTGAATTTCCTCGTTCATTGCTGCCTCCCATTCAGGCTTGCCTTTGGCTTCTTCATAACTTGTTGGTTCTCCTACAACAGCACCTCCAGTAAAGAAGCACGAAGTGATAGAACAATTATTTATTTTTACCTCATAATCACCAAGATAAGACGGTTGTCTTTTATCACGTACATGCCTTCCTTCAGTTTGTCCAATATCATCAATTTGTTTCTTCAACATCACCACCTAAATCTGAGGTGTTTGAAGTGTGGCCTTCATTGGTGTTATAATCAGTTTCACCACTGTTTTGCTGAGATGATTGAGAACTATCTTGACCTTCATTTTCATGAGAGTTATCATCGTTGTTTGCTGGAGATAACTGAAAAACATCTTGAGATTCATCGAAAACAGCCTTCTGATGAGCATAATATGACGAGAGTTCATCGAATACCACATCTCGAGAAGTGACAAACTTCTTAGTTTCCGGGTCCATGCACCTCCATCCTTTCCTACATGGATCATAGCCAACAAAAACACATTTCTTCGCTTTCGGCTCAAGTTTAGTTCGTTTATTATTTGGAATATGAACATAACAAACGGAACCAAACACCCGAAAGTAATTCAAATTTGGCTTTGTTCCATATAAATATTCAAAAAGGAGACTTATCTTTACCTGGCCATGGAGGTAAACGGTTTATTACATGACATGCACATCGAATAGCTTCAGCCCAAAGCTCACGAGGGAGATTTTTATCATGTAACCATGATCTACTCATAGAAATAAGGTTGGCTAATTTTCTTTCTGAAACGCCATTTTGTTGTGGAGTACCCGGACACGTCATTTGCCTTGAAATACCATTGTTGTTACAAAACTTGAAAAAATCATCAGACATAAATTCACCTCCGTTGTCACTTCGAAGGCACTTGATTTTCTTCCCGAACTCATTCTCCATAGCACCTTTAAACTCCACAAACACCACTAAGGCTTCACTTTTCTTTTTTATAAACTTTACCCAAGCATACCTTGAAAAATCATCTACCAGCACCATGACATAACGGTGTCCGCTATAGCTTGATGGCTTCATTGGTCCCATCAAATCAACATGAACAAGTTCAAATAAAGTGGATCTGCGATTAGTCGACTTTTGGAAGGGAAGACGATGTGATTTGCCAAATTGACAACCTTGGCAAATTACATCTTCATGAGCATGTGACAAAACAGGTATACCTTCCAGTAGCCTTTTTGAAGAAGTTTGCTGAAGTAGCTGATAACTTATATGACCCAACTGAGCATGCCAAATTGTTGCACTAGCATTTTGGCTCGTCTTCTTCACATATGCTTCTCCTGCCGACATAACAAACAAGGAGCCTTTCTTCTCACCGGTCACAATGACATCAACAATTATATTTTTAACATTATCGAGTAATTTCACATCACTTGGTCCAAATAAAACATATTTTCCTGAATCAGTAATTTGAGGAACGAATATTAAGTTTCTCTTCAAACCTGGAACATGAAAAACGTCTTCTAATTTAATAGCTTCTTCGTCACCAGCTTTAATCTTAACGACGCCTTCTTTTGCTACCGGATAAGTTGAGTCATCAACTGTGATAATGACTCTTTCTTCTTTATGTGGGCGTAACTCCGAAAGAAGTGAGACATTTCCAGTAACATGATGAGAGCTACCCGAGTCAACGATCCACTCTCTGTTGTAACATTTCTCCTGGTTGTAAAGAGCATGATCTGACTTTTGTTCAGCATCTACGGTGTCAGTTCCTTTAGTTACTTCTGTAGATAAGCATTGGTCCCACTTGAGTTCTTGGTTTCCTTCACTTTGACTTGCTACATTTGCTTTAGACAGCTTTGTTCTACAATTCTTCCTGATGTGCCCGATCCTACCACATTTTTAGCACTTGTGATTTGCCTTGCTAAAGCCTCCTGGTTAGCGAGAAGATTTTCCAATTCTTCAACTGAAGGTTGTTGAGCCCAACCTTGAATTGAGGTTATGAAAGGAACATACTCCTTCTTTAAGCCTCGAATGAGAAAACGACGTAGTCTTGCTTCACTGATACTCTCATTCACATCTAATTCTGAAATTTCAGCACAAAGGCTTTTAACCTTTAAGAAATATTCAGAAATAGACATACCTTCTTGTGTTGTTAATGCTAGTTCATTTTCTAAGAATTGCAATCTTGCAGTGTACTTCTTGAAAAACAGCCTTTCAAGTGTTTACCAAACTTCCTTCGGAGAAGTGACTTCACGAACATGATCAAAAAACTCTCTTTGCTGATTGATGTCCTCAAGGCAAAGAGTGCCTTGCCACATTTAATCTTCCACTTTCTCCTTAAATCCGCATTTGTTGGTATGTCTGGTGGAATCACAGATTCCTCACCAACAATTAAATCCCACAAGTCTTGACCATGGAGATAGGCTTCCATGCACATTCTCCAATACTTGTAATTGGTGCCTACAAGTTTTTCAACACCATACTGTGTATTCAGATTGTTTCCCCCATTTGACAAGTCCATGTTGAACTTAATACCACTCCTTTCTCTCCACGTACATTGATCTTCTTCAGCAAGATAAACAATTACTTGATTGACAAGAAGAACAGAAAATACGCGAAAGCCACTTAACCGTAGCTCTCATACCATAAAACAAATTGAAAGAATAGAGAAAGGATAAACCGGAAAAACAGAGAGAAATAAAGCTTAAAATTTTTTGCTCATTAATCTTTAATAAACGATTACATTAAATAGACTAAAAAACTAACTAACTTCCTAAAAGAATGGAACTTAACGTTAACTAGTCAAATAACAAAAACAATTCCCACTACCCATAAAATTAGCATACTATGGGATTTATTCCACCTACAATATTTGACTTATTCTACCCATGACTCAACAGAAAATAAATCAGTGATATGCACTACTTTTTAACAAATTGCTCTATTTTGTTATAATGTAGGCAACATAAAGGTTTGAAGTTGTATGTCCCGCACTCAAGGAAGTGGCTCTTGCCGATTCTCCTGGAAGCAAAGCCATGAAACAACCTTCTCAACAAACCTTGACCATTGTCGTGAACGCTTCTAGAAAAGGTAACATTATATAAGTTGATAGATGTGGATAAATTGAGGGATTGGGTTTCGTGTCAAAACATGCTTGTGGGTTAACCTAAAACAAATTATTCTAGAAGTTTTTATGAGTAGTTGTTGTGTCAAATATGATTGCCAGATAATATTGTTTCTATAACAACCCCTCTTTTGATTATATTGATTTAGGAGGTTTCACGCACTAAGCCACTAAAAATTACAGTATGGCGATTTCTGACCCGTATTGTCTTTCAGCAGGTACTGCATTATCTTATTGTTGCGAATTTGATGGGGTTCGCAATCCCCTTATAACCTGATGTTGCTTTGAATGAACCATAGTAACACAGAAAACAATCAGAGCACTTTTCTTGATAAAATAGATGTAACAGTAAACGATATTATTTGTTCAATATATATCGTTTATTGTTACATCTATCCCATCAAGAAAACTGCTCTGATTGTTTTATGTGTTACTATGGTTCATTCAAAGCAACAGCAGGTTATAAGGGGATTGCGAACCCCATCAAATTCGCAACAGTGGTATCAGAGCACCAGACACGTTCATGGAAGAAAACTTGTGATAATTGAAAATTGAAACTTGTTGGAAACAAGGAAAACTGCTGTGTTCAAGAAGGGTACATGGAACCACAAACGAGAAGAAATTTTGAGAAAACTTGAAAGTCTGAAATTACACAAAAGGCGGGATGATTCAATGAACGGAAAATTGGCGCGAAAGTTGAAACGCGCTAGGTGTTATATATGTAGAATTAAAGGCCACGCCTTTTGGAATTGCCCAAGCAGAAACACAAACACTTATCACAAAAACGCAACCTGTAATGAAAAATCAGAAAAGAAACACAGCGGCGGTCAAGAGGTATGCAGCGGATTCATGCCTAATTCGAAACAAGACTGACTCAATGGTATTGGGGACAGATTCTAACAATTGGAATCTGATCTGGTATGTAAGTAAAAACCGTTCTAATCACATAGCATCATCTATGGAAGTATTTGTTAATTTTAAGTCGCAAGATGATGCAAATAAAGAAAAGGGCTATTTTACGCGAAGTAAAGGAATTGGGGAAGTCTTAGTTACATGTAAAGAATCTGATTTGGTTGTCCCAAGCGTTTTGTATGTGCCGAATATGGGTGTGAATATGCTTAGTCTTTCACAATTGTATGCCCAAGGTTTTGATGTTGAATTTTTAGAAAACCATTGTGTGATAAGGAAAATGTTTGAGAAATCTGAAATTGGTGAAACTAGTTCGAAAACTAGAGATGTTAAAATTGAATTGGTACCCTTTGATGAAGAAAGGTTGGATGAACTCGAAAGAAACATAGGAATAGACATCACTAAAAGGATGTTGGTTGAATATGTGAGTCGAAATTGCGATAGGATTGGTGATTCAAGCAACATGGGTTTCTATGGTGATAATTATGGGAAGGAGATGGTTATTCCCACTGATCTAAACCATGTAGTTGAATTTTTAGATCAGATTATTGTTGGGAAGTTTAACGAGGATGTGAAAGAGACGTACACGAAGAACTTTGACAAGATGGTCTTATGGTTTTATAAAGAATATTTAGATTGCCCACTCACGAATCAAATGCTACTAATGGTTGGAAATAAACAAATCAGCTTGATGGATTTGTTTAGGACAATCAAAGAGATTGGGGGAGCAAGGGACATCTACATCAAAGCAAAATGGGGATGTGTTGCAAATGCACTTGGCTTGCCAAATGAGTATGCCACAAAATTGGAAGAATGTTATGAGATGAATTTGCAACAATTGGATTTATAATATGAAGTGGCGAAAAGGTTCTTGGAACAAAAGGAGAAGGAATATGTGGTTTGGGATGGCATGAAAAGAAAACTGGAAGTTGATACCTTCGATGGTCTTATGACTTTTATGGGAATAATGAAGCATATGCCCACGGCTATGAAATACAAGGAACTACTCAAAGGCAAGATGAATGACTTGGTTGAATAGTTTCATAAAGTTCATATGGATTGTGTATTTGAAGCACCGTTACCACCATACATCGGATACACCGATATAAGTTTGTTTGATTTATATGTTTTGGTTTAAAACATGGGAGGAAACAAGATTGTAAGTGAAAAGGAACACTGGAACGAAATGGCCATGAGTTTTGGTTTTCCACGAGGATTGAAGAACATATTTCAAGGTATGTATGGAAGATACATAGAGATGATGGACTCGTATTACAGTACTATCATGGGAAAAATAGTGGGCACTGAGTGCGGGGCTGGAAACGCAGGAGCATCTACTGCGAAAGACATTGCTCTTGACAAAGACAATGGAGAAAACATGATGGCTGGAAAAACAGAATGCGAGGAAAGGGAGACCAAGACTGACAAGCACTCGGTTGAAAAAGATGAAACCGAAGAAGAAAATAAGGAAGAAGGCTATGTTAACGTTGTGTATGATGATGGAGAGAAACTTGTGATAACATTTGAAGGAGAACCGGACAACAGCAAGGAACCAAGTGAAGTGGATAGCGATGATGAAGAAGAACTAAGCATCGAGGACTATTGCAACACCGATGAAGATGGCTGTTCTAGCCATGGTTCGAATTAAGACAAAGAAAGAAGACTTTGGCGATTTGACATTAGGGGGGTGTTGGGATAAACTGATTTGGGTTTGGATTACCACTGTTAAGTCTGAAGAGATCAAAAGATTACCACTGATAGTGAAGAATTACCACTGAAGACTAACATGGTTACCACTGATTGTTGAAGATTAACACTGGTTGAAGATTACAACTGTTAGTTGATTTTGTAAGTAGTTTCCACTGTTTATGTAATTAAGACTGTTAGTGTATATAAGTGGTTAACACTGTTAGTTGTTTATACTTAGACTTTCACAAATGAAGCAGTTACCACTGATGGAAGTTTGTTTCCACTGAATGTTTGAATGTGGTAGTTAACACTGTTTATGACTTTGTGATAAGAATGAGTTTGTTATGGAAGTTATCTAATTCCATAATAATAGGAGATTGTACAGGACTCTATGTGTTATAAATAGAGATCCTTAGAACCTAGATCGATATACGAAAATTAGTGAATAGAATAGCGCAGCTTCAAGGTGTAAACCCTAATACAAAAGTGTATTCGTCTTATTCATATTAATAAGATTGAGGCTTTGATTTAATATATGTGTTTCGTTATTTATTATTCTAAATATTTATTTTTGATCTTTCTAATATTATTGAGTGTTATTCCGCAACTTCTCAGTAATAATTCAAAGCTTGTTTAAGTTATATTTGAATTGAAGGAAATCGGGACTGACAAGTGGTATCAGAGCTTGGAAAGTTTTGAATACAGAAAGATCTGGAATTTTAGATTAACTTGGGTTTTAAGGTGTAGTTTGTGATTAAGTATTGAATTTAATGGCAACAGAAAACAATGAAGGAATCCAGGTCACTAAAATCCCTATGCTCAGGCCTGATGAGTTTGATCTGTGGAAAATCAGAATCAAACAATATATGCTTCTCACAGATTATCAGATGTGGGAAGTTGTGGTAAATGGTCCTCCAGTTACAGTAGATGGTGATGGTGTCAAGCAACAGAGACCACCACCAACTACTGATGCAGAAAGAAAAGTCAGATCTATAGAATTTAAAGCGCTCAGCACATTGTTGCTGTCAATGCCTAATGAGTACCAAAGAAGATTTGAAGCATGTGATGATGCTAAAATACTCATGAAGGCTATTGAGAAGAGATTTGGTGGTAATGACAGCACCAAAAAGAACAAAAGATCTCTATTAAAGCAACAATATGAGAACTTTAATTCTGCAAAAACTGAAACTCTAACTCAAACCTTTGATAGGTTTTCAAAACTTGTTGGAGACCTGGAAAATCACAAGGTAAAAATTGATAAAGATGATCTGAACAGGAAGTTTCTGAGATCATTAAGTGAAGAATGGACAATCTACACTGTAGGTTTAAGACAGAGTGCAGTATTGGAGATGAAGGAGCTTGAAGATATTTATAATGATCTGAGAAACTTTGAGCCAGAAGTTGAAAGCAAAAAGCAGGCTGTAGGAAACAATCATAATGCTGCTTTTATGTCAGTAAGTGGATCTCAAGTTGATTCAAATCAACAAGGATCTGCTTATATTGCTGCAGGAGTTGGAACATCTCAAAACAACTCAAATGATCAAATATTAGAATCCTTCTTTGCTAGTAATGTGAACTCTTCACTTACTAATGAAGATTTGGAGCAGATAAATTCTGATGATCTGGAGGAGATGGATATCAAGTGGCAAATTGCTTTGATTACTCAAAGAGCCAAAAGGTTTATGCAAAGGACAGGAAGAAATAACTTTTCAAACCAAAGGAATGATGCTGCTTGGTTTGACAAAAGCAAGGTAGAGTGCTTCAATTGTTATAAAATGGGGCACTTTGCAAGAGAATGTAGAAGTCAGGCAAGAGCAGACTGGGCAGAGAGCAGGAAGCAATGGAATTCAGAGAAGGAACATACCAGTGCAGGAGAGTACATCAAATGCTTTAATTTCTCAAGATGGACTTGAATTTGATTGGAGTGATCAAGCAGAACATGAAGTGAAGAATCAAGCCTTAATGGCCATTGCTGAAGAAAACAAGCCATCAGAGGTTCCTTATTAGGTACAAATCAAATTATGTTCTCTTGTATGCAAACAAACTGTTAAACATTATAGAGATTATAATATGAAATTTTGTGAAGAACTTAAGCAATGTGAGATTAAAAGTAGACATACTACAGCTGCAATAGAAAACTTGGAAAATCAAATAAAGGCATATGAAAAGAATGTAACCCAATATGAATATGATCTTAAGTATGCCAGATGGGAGAGAGATGTGTTAAAAGATAAGTTAGAAGCAATAAATCAGAAATTAGTAGAGGTCACATGTGAAAGAGATAATATAAAATTAACAGTAAGTGATCTTGAACATGCTTCTAAAAGTGTAAATCAAATTATCAAATCTCAAATTCATGACAAGATAAAAACTGGGTTAGGATATAATTCTGTTTCCCCACCTTATAATAACAACTATTTTCCTCCTAAAACTGATTTAAATTTAAATAAGTTAAAGGCAGGAATAACAGTTGATGTTACAAAGGTTGATCCAGTTATTAACTTGGATAATAAAATTGACTTTGATAAGGTTGAAATTAGAGAATGGAGTGAGGAAGATGAACTGGATTATTCATCTGAAAATAATAACAATTCTAATTCTGAAACAACTGATAGCTTAAATTCTGAAAAATCATGTGAGAATATCAAGAAATCAGATACTGGTCTAGTTTTAGAACTCAACAGTGATAAACTAGAAGAGGGTAAGAAAATGTTTCAGGAAAAGAAAAAGAATAATTTGGAAAACATGAAAGCCACTGCTAATAAATCTAGAGCTGGTCTAGGATACATTAGTAATTCAGTTAAAACAGTTAATAAATCTAATAATGTAAAATCTATAAATATTGACTGTGCTGACTGTAAATGTAAAACCAAAATTTCTCAATTACCACTTTCTCACAAATTAAAACCCAGAGGAAATCAAAGAAATTGGAACCAAATGGTTTCACAAAAGTTGGGAAAGAATTTTACAATGGTAAAGGAGAAATCTTGCTTTACATGTGGCAGAAACAATCATCTTCAACATGATTGTTATTATAATCCTAAGAATCTTCAAAGGATTAGAAAACAACCATGGACAGGAACTGATATGATCAATAAGCAAAATTTTAAATCAAAAATTGATCGCATTACTACTGCCAAGAAGAAAATTGTCAAGGCTAATAAGTTGACTGCTACAGCTATTTCTACTGCATCAGTATTAACTAGAAAATTAGCCAATAGTAACAAGGCAAAAACAGTGGTAAAAACTAAAACTGTCAGTGTTAACAATATTAACACTGTTAGTAAGATTGATAAAACAGTTAACACTGTTAGATCAATTTCCACTGTTAAGCCTAAAATAAGTTGGATTTGGACACCAATTAAAACTGATAAATCAAAAGGTCCAAATACCAACTGTGCATCACAATCAATAATCTTCAAGAAAGTTGACTTTGTGAATGCACATGGGAAACCCAAAGCCAAATTGGTTTGGGTTCCCAAGAGAAACTAATTATAGTTTCAATTTGATGTGCAGGGCAAGCCAGAAAACTTATGGCACATGGATAGTGGCTGCTCTAGGCACATGACAGGGGATAGGAAAATGCTGCAGGACTTCAAATCATTTAATGGAGGATATGTAGCTTTTGGAAGCAATCCCAAAGGAGGAAAAATCACAGGCAAAGGAACAGTGCACAGCAATAAGATAAGTTTTGAGGATGTGTATTTTGTTGAACAACTGAGGTACAATTTGCTAAGTATGAGTCAAATCACAGATAAAAAGAACCCAATTCATTTTACTGACACTGAATGTCTTATACTTTCCAAGGAATTTAAAATACCTGAAAATATGATTTTAATGAGAATTCCTAGAAAGCATAATGTATATAAGTGTGACTTGGCAAATATGGAACCTCAACCTGAACAAAACTGTCTTATAAGCAAAGCAACTATAAATGAATCTGAACTATGGCATAGAAGGATGTGTCACATGAATTATAAGACCATTAATAAGCTTGTCAAAAGCAAACTTGTTAGAGGTTTACCTGAAAAGGTATATTCATGTGATGATCATTGTGTTGCCTGCCAAAAAGGCAAGCAACACAAGTTTTCTTTTAAGTCCAAAATTGTGAACACAAACTTTTCACCATTACACTTACTACATATGGACTTATTTGGACCAACACACATAAGCAGTATAGGGAAGAAATTATACTGTTTGGTAGTAATTGATGATTTTACTAGATTTAGCTGGGTATTCTTCCTTAGGACAAAAGATGAAACAGGTGAAACACTTAGATCATTTATAACTAAGATTGAAAACCAAATGAATCTCAAAGTAAAAATCATTAGGAGTGATAATGGTACAGAATTTAAAAATTATGAGATGAATAAATTCTGTGAAAACAAAGGTATTAAGAGAGAATTTAGTGCACCTAGGACTCCACAACAAAATGAGGTAGCTGAGAGGAGAAATAGGACACTAATTGAGGCTGCAAGAACTATGTTAGCTGAGTCTAAATTACCTATGTCTTTTTGGGCAGAAGCAGTTAGCACTGCTTGTTATGTCCAAAACAGGGTATTAGTTGTCAAGCCTCACAACAAGACACCATATGAACTGTTTTTTAAGAGAAAACCATTGGTTAGTTTCTTAAAACCATTTGGGTGTCCTTGTACCATCTTAAATACCAAAAGTCATTTAGGAAAGTTTGAAAGTAAGGCTGATGAAGGTCTCTTTGTTGGTTACTCTATTCAAAGTAAGGCTTATAGAGTCTTCAACCAAAAGACCAGAATCATAGAGGAGTCAATGGATGTCACATTTAATGAATATACTGAAAATACTGTAGGAAAAGGACCAAAAACTTTGTTTGATATTGATGCACTAACCCATGCTTTCAGATATACAAATATGCAATCAAGTGCAGGTATACATGCAGGTACAAGTACTTCATCAACAGATATACCAACTGCACAGCAAAACAAACCACAGGAATATATTGTATTTCCTGTTTGGTCACCTGATCCACCAGCAGTATTTGACTCCACTTCACAGCAGTCCACACAGAGTTCAGAAACATCACCAGACTTGCCTGATGATCCTAATATGCCAGCTTTAGAAGAAGATGGAGAAGAAAGTGAGAGTGAAAATGTGGATAAGACAGCTGCAGATTCAACTGATCTATCAGCTGTAGAACAGAGAATCATGGATAACATTTTCACTCCCTCAAGGCAGATTAGGGAAAGTATCACATCAGATACACAACTACAAGATCTAGATGTGAATATAACAAACTTGGAATCTGAGATGTCAGTATCACCAACATCACACTATCATGTTCATAGAGACCATCCTCTAGAAAATGTGATTGGTGATATTGGTACACCTGTACAAACAAGGCAGCAACTTAGAATATCAGAAGAAGGACTCCACACTTCTTTATATGCCTGTTTTATATCTCAGATGGAGCCAAAGAAGGTAACAGAGGCTCTAAAGGATCCAAGCTGGATTGAAGCTATGCAAGAGGAGCTACTTCAATTCAAAGTACAGGAAGTATGGACCTTGATGGATCTACCCAAAGGCAAAAGAGCAATTGGCACAAAATGGGTGTTCAGGAACAAGAAAGATGAAAGGGGAATAGTGATCAGGAACAAGGCTAGATTAGTAGCCCAGGGGTATTCACAGGAAGAAGGGATTGACTATGAGGAGGTGTTTGCTCCTGTGGCTAGGATTGAAGCTATCAGACTGTTCCTGGCATATGCCTCTTTCAAAGGATTCAAGGTCTATCAAATGGATGTGAAGAGTGCCTTTCCTGTATGGCACTATTCAAGAGGAAGTTTACGTATGCCAGCCTCCAGGCTTTGAGGATTCAAAGTATCCTGATAAAGTGCTCAGACTGGATAAAGCTCTTTATGGCTTACATCAAGCACCAAGAGCCTGGTATGACACTTTATCAGAATATCTACTGAAGAATGGCTTCACAAGGGGTGCAATAGACAAGACCTTGTTCACCAAAAGAATTAAGAATGATATCCTACTAGTACAAATCTATGTAGATGATATCATTTTTGGCTCTACAAGGGACAGTCTGTGCAAGCAATTTGAAGTTTTGATGCATGACAAGTTCAAGATGAGCTCAATGGGAGAATTAACCTTCTTTCTGGGATTACAAGTGAAACAGCAGAAGGATGGGATTTTCATTCATCAAAGTAAGTACGTGAATGACATTCTGGAGAGGTTTAGCTACAAGGATGCCAAGGTGGCAAGCACACCAGTGGAGACACACAAAGCATTACATGCAGATCTTGAGGGGGAAGATGTTGATGTTCATCTTTATAGATCAATGATTGGCTCCCTCATGTATCTGACATCATCAAGACCAGACATCATGTTTGCTGTGTGTGTGTGTGCAAGATTCCAATCCAATCCAAAGATGTCACATCTGCATGCAGTGAAAAGAATCTTTAGGTATTTAAAAGGCCAGCCAAAACTAGGCCTTTGGTACCCAAAGAACAGTTCTTTTGATCTGCTTGCTTACACAGATAGTGACTTTGGAGGTGCAAATTTGGATAGGAAATCTACTTCAGGGGGTTGTCAATTTTTAAGAGAAAGGTTAGTCTCCTGACAATGCAAGAAGCAATCCACTGTGTCTACATCAACAGCAGAGGCTGAGTATGTTGCTGCTGCTAGCTGCTGTGCTCAAGTGCTATGGATTCAGAATCAGATGTTAGACTATGGTTTGACTTTTCTTAAAACTCCTATATTTATTGACAATAACTCTGCTATCAGTATCATAAACAATCCTGTTAAACATTCAAAAACTAAGCACATAGAAATACGATATCATTTTATTAGAGATTGTAATGAGAAAAGGCTTATACAAATTTTTAAAGTTCATACTGATAATCAATATGCAGATCTGTTTACCAAAGCTTTTGATGTGGGCAGATTTACATTTTTGGTTACCAGCATTGGATTGATGAATTTGTCTTAACTTTTCTCACTATTTTTGACCTAATAAATTTTTTTTTTTTTTTTTTGCTTAAACTTGGGATTGATGCTGATATCCTAATTATCACTGTTCGTGTTAACACTACTGGCGTATTTTAACACTGCTAAGTAGTTTTAGTACTGTTAGTTACTTTTAACACTGCCAGTGTTAATACTGAAACAAGTTACCACTGCCTTTGGTAATTAGTACTGTTTGTATACTTGTATTATTTTTTTGTTTGCTTGTTTTTAGTTAACACTGCGCAGGTTTAATTTCCACGGTTTGGAGACTTAGTACTGCTTAAAGAGTGTTACCACTGCTTGCGTTGGCGTTACTACTGTCGGTTAAAAAAAAAAAAAAAAAAACTGCTTTCTTTACTTTATAGCGCGACTATTAGTACTGCTTGTATTAAGTTGTGACTGCCTTGGTCGGTTAGTACTGCTTATACAAGTTAGCACTGCTAGCGCTATTAAGTATAAGATAGGCAAGCGCAAGAAAACCAAGTGTTTGGACAGTTATCATTGTTGGTGAAATATCTCCGTTTCCACTGTTAGTAATACTTCACCCGTTAACACTGTTAGTGTTAAAATTGGGGATTTTTCCACTGACCTAAATTGAACAGTATATAAACCCAAACACTTGTCGTTCTTGAATACGCTCTCAATTCCTACCTACACTATTGCGATTAAGCATTCAATCACCATCTAATCCTCAAATTCCAATTGATTGTACATCAATGGCTTCCACTTCCTCTTCCACTTCACTTGCAACAGGACAGAATCATAATATGATCGCCTACCTCATGAAACCCAAAGAGGCACAGGACTTCACCCAAATTATTGATTTCCTACGTGCCTCTCACATCTACCATGCTCTTACAGTATCACCCAGAGTCTCCAAAGATCACATTAATGACTTCTGGGTAAATGCAACCATCGAAGACGAACAGGGGACTAAGAGCATAGTCTCAATGGTGGCCAACACCAGGGTAGTTATCACTGAAGCCTCTGTTCGTGCTTCTTTACAACTTGATGATGAGGCAGGTATTACTTCTTTACCTAGTCAAACATTGTATGCAAATTTTCGATTGATGGGTTATGAAGGATCTTTAGATACTTTTACGTTTCAAAAGACTCTTTTCTCCCATCAATGGAGGTTTTTAATACATACTCTTTTACACTGCCTCTCATCCAAAAGATCAGCCTTTGAACAGTTTGGCAGCAACATTGCATATGCAACTGTGTGTCTTGCCACTGGACAAAGGTTTAATTTTTCAAATCTGATATTTTCTGGTATGCTCAGAAACATTGAGCAACCAAAATTAAAATTTTTAATGTATCCTAGGTTTGTGCAGTTAATTTTAAATGCTCAAATCCAAAACCTGCCAGACCTGGATACTGTAATTGGTGTTCTCTCTCACAAACCTAAAGTTTTTTCAAATATGAAGAGAGACTCCAAATTTTCTGGGAGGGTTACAGCATTGTTTCCAACAATGCTTCATGCACCCTCCACCACAGCTGCAGTTCCACCCACTACAGCTGAACCATCTGCTGAGAGAGATGACACACCCATCATCTCTCAACCCACAGCAGTTGGGGGTACCAAAAGAAAACAAGGGACCCAAAAACCAACCACTGCAAAAGCCAAAAGGGCTAAAACACAGGCATCTGAGGCTCTTGCTGCTCAGGTGTCTCAGTCAATTGAATCAACACAGCATGTGGTCTATAAGGAGTGGAATGACCATTCTGGGAGGGCTGCTTCTACTGCTTCTTGCCAAATGGCAGAGCAGGACAGAAGTAACATAAATAAGACCCAAACAGAGGCAACACCAGAACATGATCCTTTGCAAGAAGGTGATTTTGGTGGACCCAGTACCAAGAACAGAGGGTCATCTGATGATCATGCTAGGCATGAGTCAGATGGTAACTCTGCCAATGATTCACCTAGGGAGTCACATTCCAATGGTGATGAGGCTAGTAGTCACTATGCAAAATTAACGGCCATGATAGAGTACATGTGGACTGAGGTAGTCAGGCAGAAGAAAGTCATCCAGAAGCAACAAGAGGAGATTGAGAACCTGAAAAGGTTAGTTTTGGAGAAGGGCAGAAAGTACTACATCACTGAGCAGAGGTACAAAAGGACAGTTCCTGCTCACCAAGCAAAAACAGTTCTATCTTCCCCTGACCTTTCAGAAGATGCATTCAAAAAGGGGGAGAATGAACTGAGTGATGGAGTAGAAGAGGAGATGGATCATAAGACAGAGACTGAAAAGACTGAGGTTACAGAAAAAGTGTCAAAGACTGCAAGTATAAATCTGGATGATAATACTGTTGAAGTTGATTTGGATGGAAGAACAGAGGAATTAAGATTTGATGATGAGGGTGAAGAGGTGAATATGGCTGAGGAAATAGCTGGAACTGAAAAGGTTGTTACAGATAGGTTTGCTCAGAAATTCAGTAGGAAGAAAAGTATACCACAGATACAAGCTAAGAAATTAGGAACAGGAAGGAAGGTTGAAACTCATAAGAAGAAACCATCACAACCATCTTTGCCTGGTTTCACAATCCGAGAACCTGCTACAACACCTACATTCCAAAGGGCAGACTTACCCAAGATTGATCCAACAGACAAAGGGAAAGGAAAATTAGTTGAGGAGCCTAAACAAAAGAAATCAAAGCAAGTGCCTGCTGCTGCTACTGCTAATGATGAAGAATATGCACAGAGGCTACAAGCTGAATTAAATGCAGAGATGGGTGAGGATTTGATAAGAGTTGAGGTTGAACCTGGTAAATTCGTAATGATGACCAAGGAAGAGGTTAACCAATTCGATGAGTGGATGCTCAGAAAAGAGACAGAGGAATCTGTGGAATACTTGGTAGATCTGCTGAAGAGGAAGAAAGCTGAACAAGCAAGAATCAAGAAAGCAAATAAGCCAATGACCATTGCACAGAAAAGAAGAGACTTATATAACAAGTTGAAGTGCACAATTCCTGCTGAGGTATTAAAGAAAATGACATATCAAGAGATGGCCAGGGCTTATGAAAGAGATATATTTGTGCCGTTTCAAGAGAGTCAGAGAAAAGAAAAGGAAGAAAAGAAAAAGAAAGAAGAGGTGGTTAATGACTTGGAAAAAGATGAAGGGCAGTTGAATGATTTGATGATTATACATCCAGTTGAAGCAGAGCCAATAAATCAGGATTTGCCTGAGATTGTTGACTGGATGGTAGTCAAATTGCTTATACCTAAGAAGGAGGAGAAAATAAGAATTGTTAGAGCTGATGGAAGTGAATCCTTCTGGAAGTCATTTAAGGATATTTTAAGAAAGATGAGTAGAGCTGATCTGAATAAAATGTATGAGATTGGGAAGATGAAATTGGATGGACAAAGAATTGATAATATCATTGAGAAAGTCACATGGGACTGGATTCAAATGATGTATGAGCCAGAAAAGTTTCCTTTTCGATTTGGTACATTCAAGGTGGTAAAAATGTGGATATATTTTGAGGTGCCTAGAGTACATCAGGTTATCTTAGAAGATGGTGAGATCTTGTACATGCTCACAGACAGAGAGTATGACATGAATCTGAGTTTATTAAGGAGCCTGAAGTTAGCCAAATTACATTCTTCTGTATGTAATGAGGTTGCTCAGAGATTAGTATACATGATTTTGAACCAGATTCACAGAAAAGAACAGTTGGGGAAGAAATCCAAGATTTGGTTTTGAAAGCATCTTCAAAGAAGCTAAAATGGAGAATTTGAAGAAACTTAATGCTGTAGATGACAGATTAAGTTTAGGAGGAGATTGTTGGGATAAACTGATTTGGGTTTGGATTACCACTGTTAAGTCTGAAGAGATCAAAAGATTACCACTGATAGTGAAGAATTACAACTGAAGACTAACATGGTTACCACTGATTGTTGAAGATTAACACTGGTTGAAGATTACAACTGTTAGTTGATTTTGTAAGTAGTTTCCACTGTTTATGTAATTAAGACTGTTAGTGTATATAAGTGGTTAACACTGTTAGTTGTTTATACTTAGACTTTCACAAATGAAGCAGTTACCACTGATGGAAGTTTGTTTCCACTGAATGTTTGAATGTGGTAGTTAACACTGTTTATGACTTTGTGATAAGAATGAGTTTGTTATGGAAGTTATCTAATTCCATAATAATAGGAGATTGTACAGGACTCTATGTGTTATAAATAGAGATCCTTAGAACCTAGATCGATATACGAAAATTAGTGAATAGAATAGCGCAGCTTCAAGGTGTAAACCCTAATACAAAAGTGTATTCGTCTTATTCATATTAATAAGATTGAGGCTTTGATTTAATATTTGTGTTTCGTTATTTATTATTCTAAATATTTATTTTTGATCTTTCTAATATTATTGAGTGTTATTCCGCAACTTCTCAGTAATAATTCAAAGCTTGTTTAAGTTATATTTGAATTGAAGGAAATCGGGACTGTCAGGGGGAATATTGGACTTTAATATCAAATGGGCCAAAATTAGTAATGGGTCAAGATTATTAATATTAGTGTAAATATTAATGGGTCAATAAAACACTGTATTTCTGAGTATTGGGCCGCAGAAAAAACGGACCCAATATGAGGAAAACAGGCGACATATAGTTAGGGTTGTAACGGTTCATTAAACAACCGTTATGTTGAAACGGTGCATCTGTTCAAGGCACCTGTTCAAGTTATATATATGTCTATAAAGTCAGAATTGTATGAATCGATATTATTTGTTCAATATATATCGTTTAC
Organism: Gnaphalium uliginosum; assembly: GCA_963930675.1. NCBI lineage: Eukaryota > Viridiplantae > Streptophyta > Magnoliopsida > Asterales > Asteraceae > Gnaphalium > Gnaphalium uliginosum. Next base: position 37,121,550 of record OZ005685.1, read on the forward strand.
TGTTACATCTATCCCATCAAGAAAACTGCTCTGATTGTTTTCTGTGTCACTGTGGTTCATTCAAAGCAACAGCAGGTTATAAGGGGATTGCGAACCCCATCAAATTCGCAACACTTATTGGATGTAAGGCAACATGTCCTTTTATATTTTCATGGTAATATTTAGTCTTACTTTCCTTGCCATTTAATGGCTTTGCAAAACTTCTAAGCAGGACTTGACTTTACAGGTCAGTTTGATTGAAAAATAATATCTCGGGGACCCCAACTTGGAAAAATAATCAAACAAATACATACACGACAACCTAAATTTCCTTATGACCTAAAATCAAGATCTCAATGCACCATTCTTGGAAAACAACTAAAAAGAAAGTTAACTTGATTCATTTTCGACAGAATAGGAGGATTTTAGTGCACTCAAGTCGAATAAATGCTCTAAAGGAAAATGCTAAAGAATCTGCTTGGACCATTTTTGGTAGAAAAATGTTTAGTAGACCTAAATATATAGACCTAAATCAAGACCTAAAAATGTGATTGGTTGAAGTGAGAAACTGATTGGTGAATATAAAGAGAAAGAATTAGTGGATTACACGTGTCATTGAGTGTATGGATTAGGTCTGGATTTAGTCCTATATTTTAGGCCTATTTAACATTACTCTTTTTGGTATATTCAAGTAGCCGCAACACAATAAAAGGAACATGGGGATACGTTTCAGGTACACATCCGGAGTCTAATTATTTTTATTATATGTTTAGACTAAAGATGAAACAATGGGACGATGGGAGCATTGGGTAAATGGAGAAAACAAGGTCAAACCAAGCCGGGTTGACCCCATATTCACCAAAGTTACTCGCTAATTGATGATGTTTTGGATTGATTTTTTAAAGTTAAAGATGTTCTTTTCAACTTCTATAATTTGATGAAATTATTGTATTTATGAGAAAAATGTATATTCAAATGGGTTCGTTTTACTTATGATTTAAGTTAGCTCTACAAGGGTCAGATTTGTGTTGCTGTTGGGTTTATGTGGTGTGAACATGTTAATTTTGTGTTGGGGTTTATGTGGTGTGAACATGTTAATTTTGTGGTATCTGAATGTGAAATATGTATAATCTGTGAGTTTCAAATGGTTTTGTGCAAGTGTATGTTTAGAATTTACGTTCTTGTGGTTAATGCATGAATTTTTGGCAAAAAGCTCTGGCTCTCTCTCCTTGTGATCTAACCCTTGATTCTATTCGGATTGTTCATCTGATACAAGTTACTGGAAGCACGTGAGGTATCTAATACGTTACTTCCCTTATTTTTATACGTAATACTCTTGAAAGCATCCATTAATCTGAATGCTCGTGCGTAGCTTTACACCGAGTACATTTGCTGCTACTAATGCTTATGTTGGATTGCTGATCGGGCCCACAATTGGTCACTTACAATTAAACAGAAGTGTATTTAACCCTTTTTTGTGTTATTCAATCGGACTCTTTGTTATAGCCATGCGTTTTATGTTGGTTTCCATCCAAACATGTATAAAACTGAAAACATATACATTATATAGTTCTATATACATGATTGTTACGTGTATGATTTAATGAAATACATAAGTACTATATCGCATTTAGGTATGAGAAAGTTATATGTACATGAACTTTGCTATAACGTTTATTTTAATTTCTATTAAACTGGGCAACGTCCGGGTTAAATACTAGTTATACAGAGGGAGGTTATAGTACGCATGCTTATTTAAAATAAACAAAGTAAGCAACAATCATGTAGCGCCACGTGTCCCATTTATTTTTCTCTTATCTTCTTCTCCGATTATCTTCCCTTCCTCATAACCACCATTTCTTTTTTACCCCAATCACTTTTAATTGAGCATAACTATACCATAACTAGGTTGTAAATTAAAAATAAATATACCAAATTGCTCAATTTTTCAAAATCTTTAATATAAGACTAATTTTATAAAAAAGTTAAAAAAATAACATTTATTTTTACCATTTGATTTCAATATTTCTAAAACTCAATCTATCAACCTTATATTCACTTATACATGTTTTAGTTCAAAGATATTTCTAAAACCCACTTATCAACCCCATATTGTATGTTTAAAAATATCGACGGAGAATTCAAAATGGAGTTCGTTGGAGAAGATGAAGCCGCCACTGCTTGAGGTGGGAGTTCGCCGGAGAAATGAAGTCGTCATTGTTGGTGGTGGGAGGTCGTCAGAATACGTTGTCGTTGTTGTCGGTGGGATGGTTGCTTGGATACAATGGTGAGGGTATGAAAGAAAATGGGTGTTGGGTTGAAGAAGGAAAAAAAATGATGAAATTAATGGCTAGAAATGCTACGTATCCAGTGTAGGTTAAGTGGACTGTTTATTTAAACCTCCACTTAATTATACAAATTACACTAATTTCTCTATCAAATTGATTTTTGGTGGTAGACACATAAACGCATATGCAAGCATGAGTAGTTCTCATTTTTCGGTTCGAGAACCACATACTATAATTCTACCATTTTCTATAAAGCTTTAGGTAAACGTCAAACCTATAGGCATGTTTTATCATGACGGGAAGAACTAAAACATTAAATAGCCGATTCAACGTCACGTCGTCAATTTCACAAAAGAACTGACCAAGGACTGAACACTACATAAAGACTGAACACTACATGTAAAGATTGAAGAACTGACTTTTCTATCAGCAAATTTACAAAAGAGCTGACCAAGCACTGAACGCTAGATATAAAGACCGATAAACTGAATTGTTCTGGATCCCACATATACTAATAAAAGATTGGCCTCCACCATCTCTGTCTCTCTGTCAGGATCAACTTGATCAAGATCAAGATTTAACTATAACTATGCTTGAACTTCATAACAAGAAATTTGCAGAATAATACTTGTTAAGTTTGGAATATATTGATATATTGCTTGTGTAATGATTTGATATGTATAATGGTAAAGAACAGAGTACACAATTTGTATAACAAAAGCTCCAATATTATTAATGAAAATAATACGAATACACTTGGTTGCATTGGGGGTTACAATAACCTTGAAGCTAACTATGTTTCTATGTGAAGGTCTGAGAATTGTCTAGTCTAAAAACTAAGTTACAATGAACTATATTTATACAATGCATACGCATGCTTCTAAAGTATGGAACTCTACTTATAAAATGTAGAGTTCCAATTACACGTTATAGTAATTAATGCATGTAAGTCAACCTATCCAAGCATGGCTTGTAGCCGTAAAGTATCCCATGCTTTGTTGTGCACGCTTGTCAAGATTAGGTAACTGTAGACACACGTGCGCCGCATATCTACTGGACAAGACCAGCAGTAGAAACAATGGAAACTGGTCTAGCAGTACAAACTGCAGAAATCATGCCAGCAGTACTAATCTTTGTAAAACGTACTGGCAGTACTAATCCTGGAAATCATACCGGCAGTACTAACTCTGATATCTAGCAGTACTAATCTTGATCTTGCTTTGGCAGTAGAAACTTGGAAGTGAACTGGCAGTACTAACTTTGTAGACTTAGCAGCACTAATCTTTATATCTCAACAATCTCCCCCTAAACTTATGTTTTCTACCCAACAGCATTAAGTTTCTTCACATGTTGATCTTTGACCATTTTGGAGATTTATTTCTTCTTTAATGTCTGCTTACTCTCTTTAATATACCTTTGTATATTCATCACTAGCTCATAAGCCATTTCACAATCTATTGACCTCATTTTAAACTGAACGATGTTCATCAAGACACTTAAGTTCCATGGATATGTTCTTTCTACCAAAAAGAAACTTACAGTGTGTCATCCTGCTGCATGATGTAATGTACTCCACATTTTTCCAGTAGAACCCAAGAAGTTACAGGAGCAAATGCTTTCTTGAATCGCTTTTGAATCTTCTCAGGCTCATACATCATCAGTAGGTACTCATAGATGAGTAGATTAAAGTCTATTTTAGTCTGCTTTCCATATTTTCGAACTCCAATTTCATACAGACTATCTACATCCTCTCTGGTAAACTCCTTAATCATCCTAATTATTGATGTATAGGTCTCAATGCTATCCCCAGCCCTTTTGACCTTGTATACACATCTGTTCTGCTCGTTCATCTTAAAGTACCAATCAATAATAGGAAATTTTACCTGCAGAGGAGTTACCTTCTCACCTTCTCACCTTCTCTTTCCTCAAATACAATTAATTCTTTAATCTCCTCCTTACCAACATGATTAGTTGATGGCACTTCAGTATGCACATCCTTTTCCATTTTCTGCTTCTTCTGCACCTGTTCAAAGTAGCTTTTACTCTGTGTGCCCTTCTTTTTTCTTTCAAAAGTCCTGATAACCTCTGCAGCAGGTGTATCATTCATCCCCTTTGACTTTCTTTCCTTCTCCATCCTTATCTCTTCTGTTCCCTTTATCATTAGCTCAAACTTCCTCTCATACATCCTCTTTAAATCTTCAAAATGGAGGGTTGCTAGGATTTTTACATGAAATCCAGCTCCCTTGAGGAATGTAATGTACTCCTTCTTCAACTGAGCCTTAGTCTTTGGCTTTTCCTTCTGTTTTTTATATTTAGCCTCTGACTCTCTCTTCTTCTTTTCATTTAATAACCTTTGTAGCTCAACTTCTCTCTCTTCCTCTGTGTACCTCATCCTTTCCTCCTCCTGCAACTTTCTTGTCAATTCCTTATCAACCTCAATTTGATGTTTTCTCTTCAATGGCCTATCCTCTTCAACCATTATCCCTTTACCCTTATCCTTTGCTCCAATCTGTTGTGCTTTTCTTGTCGGTATGTGTTCTGATGGTTCTTGGATGCTCACACCTTTTTGCTTCTGTTTTTCCTTTTCTTTTGGGCTCTCAGACACCCTTATCAATACCTCAGCAGCAGCAACCTCTTCATTTACTTCAACAGTACTAACTGACTCATCTAGCCCAGCAGTATTAACTCTATCTTCATCAGCAGTACTAACTCCAATACTAGCAGTAGTAACTGGAGTAGTATTCATCTTTTCCAATAGCTGCTTGACCACCCCATTCAATCTTACAATCTCATCTCCTTGAGATGCTAGCATTTCCTTCTGCCTAGCCACCTCTTTTGACAAATTGGTACATATTACCATCAATTCCTTAAGTAACAAGCTATCCTCACCACTGCCAGAAGTGTTATCCTCTCTTAGTGGATTATTGGAAGATTTAGCTAATGTCTCAGACCTAGTCTGAGCATCACTCGCCCCCATTGTGGTTTCTTGGCACCTGGGACCACTGGATACATTAATATCCACCGAATCCTCTACAATAGAAGAATCCAATGGCATCTCTGTATCCTGTGTTGTTATGGATTGGGTCCTAATTCCATTACCACTGTCCTGTTCTCCCAATTGGGCAGAATCAGTAGTGGCAGCCCTTTCCATATGGTCACCTTCCTCTTCATTGACCACCCCATTTAGATCAATTGACTTATGCATCTGAGGAAGAGGAGCCTCAGATGCATGTTTCTTAGCCCTTTTGGCTTTTTTGGAGGTTGGCTTGGGTTCCCTTGTTTTCTTGGATTTAACAGCAGATGTGGGTTGAGAAGTAGTGGATGTGGCTACTTCTTCATCTGCTGTGGAGGGTGCACTGAGCATATGTGCAGTCAAATTTGTGACCCTCTCTGAAAATGTGGTGCCTTTTACTAACCCTGTTCTCCTCATGTTTGAATATAGTTTTTGTGTATGAGAGAGGAGAACAATTTTACCACCAACTCTTGGTAGATTAGTTAAATCATTATCAAAAATATGTTGTAAAAACCTTGGATACATCAAAAATTTTGAGTCGGGATGCTCCAAGTTGTACAACATTCCAGTAAAGATCATTTTTGAAAAATTGAACTTCATGTTATTAGCTAAGCAGATCAAAGCAGAAGCTATGTTACTGCTAAACTGATCTCATGCCGTTCTCTTTTGAGATATGCATTGTTGCAGGGTATGAATCAAAAAATTTCACTGGGGAGAGAACATGGATTTCCAAAAAGTAAGTTTATTCAACTCCCCCTCATACCCTAGCAACAATAGGTTTTCATAAATTTGAGATACAGATAAGCATTCGATACCTTCTTCATCATGAAGTTGAAGATGAGCACGAATAGATGCCTCTGTAACTCTGACGGTTTGCCCTGCAACTTGGCCAACAATGGTAGCCACCCCATCGACTTCTGTCTTTTCAGCAGAAGTCCAAAAATCGTTTATATGTGAAATAAAAATGATGGGGTTGACAGAAAGTGCTACCTTTAAGTTGCTATTTTTAAGAAAATTTACAATTTCATAAAAATCTTCTGCTCCTTTGGGTTTTAGCAGATAAGCAAGCAGATTGTGCTTATCTGCAGTTGGTAAAACAGCGTTAGAAGATGGTGAAGAAGTCATTTTAGATGTGAAAATTGAAAAATTTTCTTGTGAAAAGGTGGATTTTGATCGCTTTTGGATGTTTGAGGTTAACAGTAGGTGAAAAGCGAACAGTGAAAAAGGTTTACTATTTATACTATTTGAAAAGAGGCAGCATTAAATGCCCTAATTTTAAAATAGAATAAATTGTACTAGCAGTATTAAATTAGGAATTTTGTACGAGCAGCATTAAAATATACCCAGTACTAAAATTATGCTAGCAGCAGAAACCGTTTATCACAACTAGCAGTAGAAACACAGACTAATATAATTAACAATACTAACTAGGGAAAGCAGTACAATTATATATTAGTGATACTAAGCAGTATTAATAATGACTAATAGTAGTAATAGAAACTACATTAGCAGTATTAATCGTGCAAGGTATTAACAGCAGTACTAAATGAGGATAGCAGTATTAAAAATACTCACAATATTAATATTGGCAGTACTAAGAGTAACAAGCAGTATTAATGTTGGTAGTATTAAGAATACTTTCATCCTTAAGTAGTAGACCAGTATTAATGACAGTACTAATTTTATCAGCACTATTAAAATTACTTATCAATATTAACACTAGCAGTACTAAAAGTAACAAGCAGTATGAATATTGACAGCACTAAGAATACATACAGTATAAATTAGTGGATCAGTATTAACCCATTAAGAAGCACAAAATTTTACAAAGAGCAGTATTTGTCAAAGATTTATGAAGAATTTATCATTCCAATACTTGTAACCAGGAATGTAAATCTACCCACATCAAATGCTTTTGTGAACAGATCAGCAAATTGATTATCAGTATGAACTTTAAAAATCTGAATTAATCTTTTCTCATTACAATCTCTTATAAAATGATATCTGATTTCAATGTGCTTAGTTTTAGAATGTTTCACAGGGTTATTTATAATACTGATAGCAGAGTTGTTATCAATAAAAATGGGAGTATTTAAAAAAGTCAAACCATAGTCCAACATCTGATTTTGAATCCAAAGCACTTGAGCACAGCAATTTGATACTGCAACGTATTTTGCTTCTACTATAGATGTAGAAACCGTAGCTTGCTTTTTGCATTGCCAAGACACAAGTCTTCCTCCAAAAAATTAACAACCTCCTGATGTAGATTTTCTATCCATATTGGCTCCTCCATAATCACTGTCAGTGTATGCAATCATGTCACAAGAAGAATTTTTTGGATACCAAAGGCACAATTTTGGTTGACTTTTGAGATATCTAAAAATTCTCTTGACTGCATGAACATGTGACATTTTAGGATTTGTCTGAAATCTAGCACAGACACACACAACAAACATAATATCTGGTCTGCTTGAGGTTAGATACATGAGGGATCCAATCATAGATCTGTAGAGGTGTTCATCAACATCCTCCCCCTCAAGATCTGCATGCAATGATTTGTGTGTCTCCATTGGTGTGCTAGCAATCTTTGCATCTTTGTATCCAAACTTCTCTAGAATGTCATTAACATATTTTCCTTGACTTATGAAGATCCCATCTTTCTGTTGTTTGACTTGTAATCCTAAGAAGAAAGTCAATTCTCCCATAGAGCTCATCTTGAATTTCTGATGCATGAGTGCTTCAAACTCTTTACACAGACTATACTTGTTGAACCAAAAATAATATCATCTACATAGACTTGAACTAGTAGGATATCATTCTTAATGTTTTTGATAAACAGTGTTTTGTCAATTGCACCTCTTTTGAAACCATTATCCAATAGATAAACAAATAATGTATCATACCATGCTTTAGGAGCATGATGCAATCCATAGAGTGCCTTGTCTGTACACTTTATTTGAATGCTTTCGATCTTCAAATTTTGGTGGTTGGCATACATAAACTTCTTCTTCAATAGTGCCATACAAAAAAGCACTTTTCACATCCATCTGGTATACCTTGAAACCCTTAAAAGATGCATATGCCAAGAACAACCTAATTGCCTCTATTCTAGCTACAGGAACAAAAACTTCATCATATTCAATGCCCTCTTCTTGAGAATATCCCTGAGCAACCAGCCTTGCTTTGTTCTTGATCACAATACCCCTCTCATCCTTTTTGTTTCTGTATACCCATCTTGTTCCAATTGCCCTTTTTCCTTGTGGGAGATCCATCAATGTCCAAACATCTTGAATCTTAAACTGAAGTAGCTCTTCTTGCATTGCTTCAACCCAACTTGGATCTTTCAAGGCTTCATTTGCCTTCTTGGGCTCTATCTGAGATAGTAAACAGACAAATAAAAATGTATTGATGTCTTCTTCATTTAGTCTAGCAGATCTTCTGGTCTGCATTGCAGAGTCAATATCACCTATTACATTCTCCAATGGATGATAGGTTTTGTACTGTTGATACTGACCAGTAGACGACAGAGGAATCCCAGACTCCAAGTTTGTATCATTCTGTTCTATTAGAATGCTAGTCTCAGTCAAGGATAGCCTAGTTGAATCTTGATTCTCATCTACATTTTCTTCTGCTGTTACATCAGCAACACCATCTGCTTCCAAATCTGCATTTGTTTCTGCATTCTCAGATGTATTCACACCATTTGCTTCTTCTTCTTGAAGCATTTCAGGATCTGAGGATGTATGACCATCATCATAAGCACCATATTGTTCCTGACTTGATGTGATTGGTTCTGAACTCTGAGCTTGTTGTTGTGTAGGTGGTTGAAATACTTCAGGTGGATCAGGTGACCAGAAAGGTAGAGTGATGTACTCTAATGGGGTATCTTTGTTCTGATTTGCTGCACTTGATTCACCAGTATTTGTACCTGCATTTGATGACTCATACGCATATCTGAAAGATTGGGTTAGAGCATCAATATCAAATAACCAATCTGGACCTTTGCCCACAATACTAGGTGTATGTTCATTAAATGTCACATTCATAGTTTCCTCCACCATTCTAGTCCTATGGTTGAATACTCTATATGCTTTGCTTTGAGTAGAATATCCAACAAAGACTCCCTCATCAACTTTGCTCTCAAATTTGCCTAGGTGATCTTTGGAATTTAAAATAGTAACAGGACATCCAAATGGTTTGAAAAAGCTAATTAAAGGTTTTCTTTTGAGAAACAATTCATATGGTGTCTTGTTATGAGGCTTGACTACTAGAGCCCTGTTCTGAACATAACAAGCAGTATTGACTGCTTCTGCCCAGAAAGTCATGGGTAGTTTAGCATCTGCTAACATCGTTCTAGCAGCCTCAATTAGTGTCCTATTTCTTCTTTCTGCTACTTCATCCTGTTGTGGAGTTCTAGGGGCACTAAACTGTCTTTCTATTCCTTTTGTTTCACAGAATTTGTTCATTTCATGATTTTTAAATTCTGTTCTATTATCACTCCTGATGATTTTAACTTTCTGATTAGTTTGGTTTTCAATCCTAGTAATGAATGATCTAAGTATGTCACCTGTTTCATCCTTAGTTCTAAGAAAGAACACCTACCTAAATCTGCTATAATCATCAATGATCACCAAGCAATATTGTTTCTTTCCTATACTACTGACATTGGTTGGTCCAAACAGATCCATATGCAGTAAATGTAAAGGAGAGAAGTTTGAGTTCACACCTTTGGTCTTATAAGAAGATTTGTGTTGCTTGCCTTTTTGACATGCAACACAATGGTCAACACATGAATATGTCTTCTTAGGTAAACCTCTAACAAGTTTGTTTTTAACCAGTTTGTTAATTGTTTTGAAATTCATGTGACACATTCTTCTATGTCAAAGATCAGATTCATCAATGGTTGCCTTTGAGATAAGACAGTTTAATTCTTGTTGAGGATTCATGTTTGCTAAGTCACAGCAGTACACATTATTTTTTCTAGGAATTTTCATTAGGATCATGTTTTCATTTAATTTAAATTTATCAGAAAGAATAAAGCATTATGTGTCAGTGAAAAGCACATGATTCTTTTTCTTTGTGATTTGACTTACATTAGCAAATTGTACCTCAACTGTTAAACATAATAAACATCATGAAAACTCATCTTATCACTGTTGACAACTCCTTTTCCTGTAATCCTTCCTCCTTTAGGATTACTTCCAAAAGCTACATATCCTCCATCCATTTGTTTGAAGTTCTGCAGCTTGCTTCTGTCCCCTGTCATGTGCCTTAAGCATCCACTATCAACATGCCACAAACTTCTTGGTTTGCTCTGCACAGATAAATACAGTAAAGATTATCAGTTTTCTTTGGGAACCCAAACCAATTTGGTTTTGGGTCTCCCTTGTACATCCACAAAGTCAACTCATTCAAAGATCATTGCTTGTGGTGTACTGTTGGTTTTGGAAACTTTTGATTGATGGTTCCAAGTCCAACTGATGTCAGACTTAGCAACAGAAACTGGGTTAAAAGTGCTACCAGTATAATTTTGCCTATCAGTATTAAAATTGGTAGCAGTGTTAATATGTCTAGTAGTATTAACTACCTTAGCAGTTCTAACTGTTCTACCAGTATTAACTGGTGCAACAGTCTTAACTGAAGCAGTAGTATTCTTGTGACACCCGGCGAATTAGGCCATCATTAGTAATTAATCGTTGGTTATTACTACTTGTAATTAGTGTGAAATAGGACTAATTACGGAACACTTTGTATATTGTATTATACGCACGTACGTAATTAATTTTAAATTACGCGAATTCGATCGGATGTAATCCGACACAATAAATATGTACGTTGGTGAAAAACATTTTTATTAAATAACCTAATTATGATAAATAATTGTTATTTAACTTATATTATTACGATAATATCTAAAACGTTTTACGTTTCGTATAAAACGTGTTGTACGCGACGAAAACACGCAAATCGAATCCGATGCCGAAAGGAACCCGTCAAATATTTTGAAAAGGTTCAATAAAATACTTGATCAATTTGAAAATCTCAATTATATATATATATATATATATATATATATATATATATATATATAACAAAACGTTTAACAATTAATATTTAAGACACGCGATTTACGTTTAATCGACCAAATAACGTAACACGAAATCGAGGAGCAAGACGCGAGCCCGAGAACCAACCTTGGGCCAAGCCCAAAGTCAGCCCAGCCAGACCCAAATCGGCCCAACACCCCTTGGCACACCATTTTCTTAAAATCTCACATAACCTTGCAAGTTTTCATTTTTACACACACACTTAACACTTTTGTCTCTCGATTATCTACTCTCTTTCTCTAACTCAGCCCTAAACCACCAACACCACCACACTCCCCAGCCCCTTCCAAGAGCTCTAGTCACCACCAACACCATTTACACCACTACGAAGAAGAAGAACAAGCAAAAGAACCCGGACCAAGTCGCAGCAGCCCTTTCTTCCTCATTTTGGCTTTAGATCGAGTTTTCTTTGTAAGAATCCCTTCAAATCTTGTTTATCTTCCTTGGATAATGTTAATATACATGTTAGAAGTTCTTTTATGCTAATTATGTCCAAGATCCAAACCGAAAACCAAAAGATAATGCTAAAAACTTTCGGGTAAAACTATTAACCTTCGGACAAAAACTTAACCCGACTTTGACACATGATATCTAACTCATTTCTTAACCAAATCGAGCGATTCTTGAGTCTAAAATCAAGTTCAAAGAGTCTACTTTCGAACCCAAGTGGTTTGGTATTTTTCTGAGGTCATTTGATATACGAAAACGATTTTACAAAAAGAAGTGTCTGGACTGTCATTTTGGACAGAAAAATCAACCAACTTTAAGAAAGCATATCTCGAGATCTACAAATCCAAATCCACTGAAACCACTTGGAAAAGTTCACTTTTCCTGTTACCTTTCAAAGTTGTACTTGCACTTTTTCTGAAGTTTTGTAAATCGTGAGATATAGACCAAACACTAAGCAAAGGTACAAAAACCGACCTGCTGGACCCCAGTCTGATCCTTGGACGATTTCCTGAGTTACACTTGACCAAAAATTATGAAAAATTTACTGAAAGTAGTCGAGACATGTGTGAACAACTGTGATTTTTCTTGGAATTTATTTCGAAGCTTTGGTTTGCCAAAACGAGCCCCAAAAATGACTCAAAAACTGATGAGTTAACCAAAGGGACTGATTTTGTGACAAAAATGAAACGACACTTTAGGGTAGACTATAAAACGTAACGACAATTTTCCTAAGCTCTAATAACATATTTAAGACTTCCCTAAAAGTTTCGGGTCAAACCGAGCACATTTGATCAAGTTCTCGAACAACGAAAACATCACAGCCCGTCTGTGTCGCAGATGGCCCAAAGCTATTGCGACACAAAGCTTGTTGTTGGGAAAAACAATGATCAAACCTACATTATAAATCTGAGGAGTCAAAATCTAACTTAGTTGTATTCAGGAAACTTAGTGAAATTCCTGAGTCTGTGTTTCTGAGTCTGTGCTACACAGACTGAAGAATGGTTTCTGAGTCTGTGCTGCACAGACTGAAGAATCTCACAGACTGAAAGCCATGCTCTCCTGAAGACTTATGAATTCATCATCTGAAGAATGAAGATTGAATACAGAAGACTTCACAGACTGAAGTTCACAGACTGAAGATCACAGACTGAAGTTCACAGACTGAAGATCATAGACTGAAGATCACAGACTGAAGAATGAAAGTACAAATATACAGAAGATATTCTTCTTTCCTTAGGCTAGATACAACTGATAAGATGTTTGAGAAAGGTCAAACATCGAACAAAGGTTTTCTTCTCAGCAAAGAAACCTTTTGCCTTTTGCTATTTCTGTTTCCAAGAAAAGCAAAAAGGGTGGCGTGCAAAGTTGCCCAAGATGCATCTGTTATCCCTTGGACAATTATGTAAGCTGGATAATATAGAGTTGCACCCAACTCTATAAATAGCAGTTCAAAAAGCACAGCTATGTATCCAAGTATCCAAGTAATTCAAGCTCTCAAAGAAAAATAGTATACAAGACCTTTAAGCTTAGGCTCAAAGCATTACCACAGTAACTGTTAAAGTTTGTAGTGATAATTGTATCTTAATATACTAATACTTGGATCGTATTCAAACCATCTGTGTGGGTTTGAATACTTTGTCATCTGTGTGAGACAAACACTTTATTGTGAATAATACTTTGATTCATAATAAACTCTGTGTCAAAATTAATCTTGTTTTCCGCCTAGATTAATTTAAACTTGTTTGATATAAAACTTGGATATAAACTAACAAGTTAAGATAACTTTTATTTAATCTGTATCTAAGTTTTGGGAACCTTGTGACCCAACAACTGGTATCAGAGCAAATAAAGATTTAATCTTTAACGATCAAAGGAACCCAGTTTATCAAACAATCATCTAAATCCATTTTTCTCTACATTTTCTTCCTTGAAAAATGACTTCTTCTATTGCTATGGCTGGGAAGGGAATTCCAATCTTCAATGGTGTAAATTTTACCCACTGGAAATTGAAAGCTGAATGGTTTCTTGCTAGCATTCATGATAAAATGCTTAGAGTCATTCAGGAAGGACCCATTATTCCTGGCAGAATAGTTCCTGCAACTTTAGATGCAAATGGTATTATTTTGACACCTGAAAAATTGGTTGAGGCTGCCAAAAGTACCTGGACTGATCTAGACAGGCAACTATATGCATTAGATTTTAAGGCCAAATCCATTCTGGGCAATGCAGTTACTGAGCCTATCTTTGCTAAGATATCTGGATGTAAAACTGCTAAAGCCATATGGGATATGCTAACTGACCAATATGATGGTGTAAGTTTAGTACAATCCCAAAAGAAGAAGAATCTCATAAGAAATTATGAGAACTTCTCTGCTGGTCAAAATGAGTCATTAACTGATATTCATACCAGATTTCAGATCTTAATCAATGATCTTGAAAGGTATAATATCATCAAGGGACAGTTTGAAATCTGTCCAAAATTTGTTGATGTCATTCCAAACACTTTTTCTGAAGTTATCACTTCATTAATTGTAAGTGAAAAATTGGAGACATATGATCTCTCTGGCTTGTTTGGACTTCTACTAAATTTTGAAGAAACCAACGCCAGAAAGGATCTAAATGCCAAAAGGATTGCAAAAGATCCATCTGCTGCCCTTGTTGCAACAACAAGGAAAAATAGAGAACTTTTCTCTAGAGCAGATTACCATCTTACTCTTACAGACTCAGAATCAGATGATGAAACTGAGTCTCTAGAAGCTGAAATGGCATTGCTAGCCCAAAGGTTAGAAAAAGCAAGATTCAAAGGTTCAAAAGGAAGGCCAACTTTTGATCCTAAGAAAGCTACTTGCTATAAATGTGGGCAAGTTGGTCATATTTCTTCTGACTGCAGAGTGAAGATTGTAGAATCTTCAAATTCTGATAAGTGAGAAGAAAAGGCCAAGATGTACAAGAAAAAGTACTTCAACTCCAAGAAAATTGGAGAGAAACAACAACCAAAGCAACTAGAGAAAGCTTTGGTTGTTGAACAATGGATAGATGAAGAATCTTCATCATCTGAGGATGATGAAGATATGTGCTTAATGGCTATCACAGAAAGCCAGTTTGACAAAGATGTCAAATTTGCAGAAAAGACATGTGTTCATCCAGACTGGGACAGAGGATCTGCTTACATTGTAAATCATTTTAAACTTTACTATAGTGATGCAGAAAAACAGAAAATGTTTGAACACATCTATGTAGATTTTTTGAAAAGACGGGAGGAAATACAAGATTTAAAAATCAAACTCAGTCAAGTTCAAAAAGATCTACAATCAAAAGTGAATGAAATAAACCAAAATAAACAGTACAAACTTGAGCTTGATGCTCAATATGACCTTCTCAAAAAGATCAAGCTGGAAAAAGAAGCTTATAAAAACAAAGCTGATCATTATGAAATGATCTGTAAATCTTGGTGTATTTCATCACTTAAAAATGTGGACTGTTTATCCAAACAGATTCCAGCTCAGATACAAGCAGTCATAGGTGATGAGTTTGATCTTAAAAGTCACATAAATTCAGAAATAAACTCAAAACCTACTATATTTGTACCTGAGATTTTACCTCATACTTTTAGTCATACTGTGGGAGACAAAGTTATATTGACTAATGCCTTTGTTAGACCAAAAATAGTTGCTAAAGAACTAGTATATGAGACAGAGCCAGACTCTGAAGACACAGACTCAGAAATCTCAATCTGTGAAACTTCTCAATCTGAACAGCCTGAACTTATAATCACTAATGAATCTTTAGAAACTATAGAACTTGAAAAGAAAAGATTTATAAAAAGCAAAGTTAATATTCCCACAGTACCATCTTTAAAAAGACAAAAAGAGGTAAAAGGAATCAAGAATAAACAGAAAGGTTACAATGTGTTTGAACCTTCCACATCTCAGTCTGTAACTGGTCCAGACAATAATATGCCAAATGACAAATCTAAAGGCATAAAACCAGTAACAAAGGAGTTAAAAAGATCTCAGTCTGTGAGATCTAATTGTCAGTCTGGAAAAATCAATTTTCAGTCTGGCAAACTTAACTCCAAATCTGTTTGTGTAAACACTCAGTCTGACTCTCAAAAGTCAAATATTAACAACCAGACTGAGACCATTAAACTGCTTAGTGAAAATTTAATGAAGTTAACCACAGATTTTAAAACATTTGTTGAGTCAAAACAAGAGTTTAACAGAGGATCTAGTGCAAATAATAACCCAAAATCCAAAAGGACCATTATGTTGGACAGAAAATGTTACAACTGTGGAAATCTGAGACATGAAGGTATTAAATGCACAAAGTCCATTCTTAAACAGCCAAAGGCTGCTTTGATTAAACAAATGTCATCTACAAACAACAAAATCAAAAATAGAGAGGTTAAAAGTCAACTTCACAGACTTAGCACCAAAACTGCTAAAGAATTGACTCCAACCAACTCTAAAGAACCCATCAAAAGATGGGTTCCCAAAAGTAACTAATTGATTTTGTTTGTCTTATGCAGGGTAACAACAAATGGTACCTAGACAATGGATGCTCAAGACAGATGACAGGGTCTTTGGAGAATCTGTCAGAGTTTGTAGAAGAAGAAGGACCTTCTGTCAAATATGGTGACAACTCTGTTGCCAAGATAAAAGGTTATGGTGTGGTGAAGGCTGGCAACATCAGAATAACAAAGGTGGCCTATGTTGAGGGATTAAAGCATAACCTGCTTAGTGCAAGCCAGATTTGTGATGATGATGGTGAAATCAGAATCAGAAAGAAGGCTGTTGTTATCTATAATTCCAAAGGCAAACCTATATTAGTTGCCAAAAGAGAAAGAGATATTTATCTCTTGGATCTTTCTTCTGCAGACAATAATGTAGAGACTTGTCTCTATACTCAGTCTGTGCCAGAACTAAGCTGGCTATGGCATAGGAGGTTATCCCACCTGAACTTCAAAAATATTAACCTCCTGTCAAAGAAGAAATTGGTTAGAGGTCTGCCTGATGTTACATTTGCAAAAGACAAACTTTGTCCTGCATGTACACTGGGGAAACAGACCAAGAACCATTTTCCATCCAAATTGTTAACTACAATTGATCAACCACTGCATATGCTCCATATGGATCTATTTGGACCCATGAGCATTAGCAGTTTGGGTGGAAAGAAGTATACACTTGTGGTTGTGGATGAATATACAAGGTATACTTGGGTCATCTTTCTTAAGGCTAAAAGTGATGCTCCTGAAGAGATTATTAATCTAATCAAGAGAGAAGAATTGCAGAAAGATGCACCTGTCAAGCAACTGAGGAGTGACCATGGTACAGAATTTAAGAATTCTACTCTCATTGAATTCTGTACTGACAAAGGCATTATTCAAAACTTTGCCTCTGTCAGAACTCCTCAACAAAATGGTGTTGCTGAGAGAAGAAATCGTACACTCATAGAAGCTGCAAGAACAATGTTATGCCATGGTCAAATGAAGATTTATTTTTGGGCAGAAGCAGTTAACACTGCCTGTTATACCCAAAATAGATCTATTTTGGTCAAAAGGCATGGCAAAACTGCATATGAGCTGTATCACAAGAAGGTTCCAACCATCCATTACTTCCAAACCTTTGGAAGTAAATGCTACATTCTCAATCAAAGAGATCAATTAGCAAAGATGGAACCTAAGTCTGATGAAGGAATTTTTGTTGGCTATTCATCTATTTCAAAGGCCTACAGAGTCTACAACAACAGAAGGAATAAAATTGAAGAAACCATCAATGTCACCTTTGATGCTTCCTCTGCTAATGATGAACATGTTTCTCAGTCTGATGTTCATTTATTGGAAGATTTATCTGTTGAGGGATCTGAATCTCAAATCCCAGTTGTTGCTAACCGACAACAAGACTCTGAAAGTGATAATGAAGATGCTCAACATGCTCATTCAATGACAGTACCTTCATCAAAAGAAGATGAATCTGTGTCCAGAGATTCAAATTCTTCTGATACATGTGTTCAGTCTGGTAGTTTTCAGTCTGTGAACTCTACAGACTCAGACTTGCCCTATGTAGAAGATGATGCAGAACTCAGTCCTGCTATTCTTCCACCAAATGAGAATGATTTACCATCCAATGCTGAATCATTTCTAGGAGTCAAAGAGCACAAGTATCATCCAATTACAGAAATAATTGGAGATTATGTTTCTGGTGTACAAACAAGAGCTCAAGTATCAAACTCACCTACTGCAAATTTCTGTTACTTCACAAACTTCCTGTCAATCATTGAACCAAAGAAAGCTGAAGAAGCCTTGAAAGATGATGATTGGGTTGAAGCAATGCAGGAAGAGTTAACAGAATTTGACAGAAACAATGTTTGGACCCTAGTTCCTGCTCCAAAAGGGAAAACCATTATTGGAACTAAATGGGTTTACAGAAACAAGATGGACAAGGATGGAGTGATAATAAGGAACAAAGCAAGGCTAGTTGCTCAAGGCTACAAGCAGGAAGAAGGCGTTGATTATGATGAAACCTTTGCCCCTGTAGCCAGAATTGAAGCAATACGGTTATTCTTGGCATTTGCTGCATTCAAGGACTTCAAAGTCTATCAAATGGATGTCAAGAGTGCATTTCTGAATGACAACTTACAGGAGGAAGTCTATGTGAAACAACTTACAGGTTTTGTAAGTTCCACTTTTCCAAATCATGTCTATAAATTGCAGAAAGCACTATATGGACTAAAACAAGCTCCAAGAGCTTGGTATGACACCTTATCATCCTATCTTCTTAGTAATGACTTTACTAGAAGATCAATTGATAAAACTTTGTTCTTCAAAAGGAACAAGGCAGATGTCATACTAGTCCAAATCTATGTTGATGATATTATATTTGAGTCTACTGATAAAAAATTGTGTAAATGGTTTTCAAACAAATGAACCAAAAAATATCAAAATCAAACAAAACACTTCCCAAATCAAACTATATAGCCTAAATACGGAATAATTGTTAGTACATGCAACAAAAACACATTCATAATTGTGTTTGTTTAAGTACAAAAATCAAATTAATCAAACCTGGGGGAAGGATTTATGTGAATATTGGAGGTGTTCTTGAGTATTTCCACACCACCATGTTAAACTGGAGACGATCGGCATTGAATTGGCAATATACATGTTGAAGCATGATATCAATCATATAGGCCCTAATTTCAAATCCTATCAAAATATCAGTTAATACTTTAAGCTCAATTCAATCTTATAGTAGCGTAAACTATCAACAATTGAAGAAGAGAGAAATATCAATTGAATACAAAATTTGAAATTAATTTATGAGTTTCGTGAGTTAGGGTTAAACAACGACACAACAACATGCTAAATTAATCAACGGGTAATTAACAAAACCATTCAGGGGCGTTTTTAATTAAAAGAAGTCTAATTTTAGACGGATTACTTGATTATAGTTTTTTTTTTAATATTAACTAGATTATAACGCCGACATATTTTAGTATATTATCATTTTTGATATTAGATACGTGTATGATCAGTAAAATTTGTAAATAAAAGTTATAATTACTAATACATACTACTTCCGTCCCAATTTAATTGTTATGTTTTGACTTTTGGAGTCTTTATTTTTCAACTTTGACCTTGAATATATTTATTTGTTCTATATAATTTGATGTAAATTATATGAATGGATTGAGTTTTAAATGTATTTTCATTGGTATAATTTTAATCGAATACCATATAACACAAATATGTGAATACCTTTTCTTCACATAGAAAATCTATTTCGGGTAGTAAGGGGTCATTGTTCGAGTCGGTAGAGTTACTGGCTTCATCAACATGCATCTGCAGTAACAAATGAACGTCACGTAAGGATGAAACACCCATTATAACACTCGTATGATAATACATAAAATAAATAAATTGAAGATTAATAAATTATTTTTTTAAATACGCCGTTTACCTCAGAATCCATAGTAGAAGACTTCAATTTTGCTGAATGTTTATGTGTGAGCAAGTATATTAAGATATGAAAACTTTAAGAGACGTAATTTGATTGACACAAAAATAGGAGGAACATTAGGAATCCCTATAAATGATGCATTGTTTGTTGCATGTACGTATTCGGTTATATGAATAATGTATATTATTTGTTTCAAATTCCTAAAATCATGTCTGTTGGAGCATTAAAAATATTGGAGAAAAAAGAAATGATTTATTATGTTTATTAATGTAAGACGATTATTTGTTAACAAATATGAAAGCCACATAAATACATTGTTGACTAATTTTTTTGAATTGTTAATGAACGAAGATTTTTGTTTGATAATTCTGCATATAAAATTTTTTGAAATTGAGATTTTGCATCGTATTTTTTTTTTTTAAAATAGAGCAATCCTTATATATAAATGGTAGATAGAAATTAAAAATTACCTTATAATAGAATATAGAATAATATTTTAAATAATGAATGAAAGATGAGACCTACAAAAGTTGTGGCAACTTAAAATCAAAAGAGAATGCATAATCAATTTAGTTATAAATAAATGTAATATTTATTGGTCAAAGTTTTGTGGCGTTTTATAAGAAAGCATTCCAAATTTAAATTATGAGTTTTGAATACAATTTAATTAGATTAAATGTGCAACGATCTGTGTAACATAAATGGGGTAAAAAAGTCTTTTAGACAAGTCCTAATCACTATTTAGGTAAACAATTGATTTTTGAGATTGATGGTTGTAATTTAAAATGCTTATTTATTTAATGGTCCAGATTAAATTATTTGAACCTAATTTTAACATGTTTACCGATTATAACTTTCTTATAATATACTAGTTTTTATGCCCGTCCGATGGACGACTAAATGTTTAAATAAAAATAGTGTCACAAAGTAAATGTAATAATCAAAATATACTTAATATTTTTTGCATAAAGAATCCGCTTAGATGTCATCAGTTGATTTTATTATATTTTTATTTTATTCTCTTTATTAGTTATACTTAAAAATTTCATCCACAACTTCGTACTAATTTTTAAACACTGTTACATGAAACCAATAAAATTTAATTGAACATATCAATCTAATGCAATGCAAGTATATTAATAATTCAACTTTGAGTCAACATTAATATTTATTATATTTTATTAAATGAATCCAATTGAAAATTACTACGTGTTATATATTTATTTAGATTGAGATTGAATTTCAGTAGAGGTATGGTATGAATTATCAATAATTATAATAAAACCTAATAGATTATTGAGAAAAAATAGTTATAAATTAGTAAGAGATTTGAATTTTATAGATGAGATTTAACTTAATTTTTTGAATTTATTATATAATGTGGGAGGGAGATTAAATTATACCATGTAGGATTTTTTAAAAAGCTACAGTGAAGACATATATGATTTTTGTTTATTTGTCAAATAGATAGGGCATCTAAGTAGGAAAGGGTAGGAAAGGGGTTATCCTCAATTAATTATATAGACAGAGAAGAGAGAAGAGAGATGTTACATTAAATTAAATGGTGAAATTCAAAAAAGTTCAATTGTTTATATTATGATAGATGATGTTCAATCTTTATTCAGTCTTTCTAAAAGCTTATTCATGACATGATAAAGAGTGATTTAATAAATTCAAAACTAAAAATGAACAGAAAGTAGGAGTAGGATTAGATCGTTGTACGAGCGTGCCTCTGATCCTATGATTTTGCTTTCAATATTATCTCAAAATGATAATAGAGTTAGATTGAGATTTTGATAACTTCTTTTTAATACTCCGTATTTTTCTCTTAACTTTCATCCGTAGAAAGTTCGACGCGGACATTTTTTTTCTAGTTATTTTACTCCCTTCACCCCAAATAAACGTTCATATTATTATTTATATCTTTCTCAAAACAATTGTTCAATTACAAAAATTAACTATTAAAAGTAATTAAACTTCTAATTTTACCCTCATTTATTACTCTCAACCATTTATTTTTTAAATAAATTCAGTTAAACTTACCTTAAATATAAGGGCAAATCTGACTTTTAATTCACCTATTTTAATTCTCACAAAAGTTATATAGGGGGGATAATTTTTGTGAGACGAAATGAGTATTTTTTAATTTTTGTTTTGTTTACCAAAACGCGCTTTAGTAAATTGGAAAATCTTTGTCACCCGGATTAATTAAAGGGATGAACCAAGGTTGTCAAGATCGTCATCTTGATCGCACGATCCTACGATCCTATCAAGTGAAAACGTGTAGGATCGGAGTAGGATCGCTCAAGAGGTAAGATCGTAGTAGGATCATAGGATCGCACGTAAGATAGTAAGATTGGTGAACGATTCGATCCTACAAATGGGCTAACATTTTTTTTTTTAATAATTGGGCTAAATCTTTATATGACACATAGTCGTGGTCCAAAGCCCAATGTTTGCTCAAAAATTACCGTACGCCTTTATTTTCATATTCAATCTATCAGTTCTCACATTTTAAGAAAAAAGCCTAATACCCCAAAATGACGTTTGAAGTTCCAATTGTTATCTTAGATTAGTAATTTTTGTTTGTAGGCTCTTATGCTCTTAAACTTATTATGACTAGTGGTGCAATTGTACTAATTGCATTGCTACTATCTGTTTGTTTTAGTATGTTATCATCCCATTAAAATTATTAACAAATTGCCTCAGTTTTGTATTATAAAAGTTTTATGGGAAGGTTTAAATAGAAACACTTTTTATGATGGGAACGGTAGGAACGCATAGTTTTACTTTTAATTTTAACATTACCTAATTTTTTTGATAAAAAAATTATATCAAATTTATTAGAATTTTATGCTATTTAAGATGATATAATTTTTTAAAAAAATGTGATACATATTATAAAAATTTTATTGTGTATCGCAATATCACACCAAAAAATTGTGATACATAACTTTAAGTTTTGTATCACACACATACACACAAATATATATATATATATATATATATATATATCAATTTCATATTTAAGAGAATAAAATATTAATAATATTGGTATTATTTATTTTGTAAAAAGTGTATATATGATAAAATTAAAAATGAAAAAGATCATTCTTATGATTACGATCATAAGAAATAATTCTACAATAACCCTCCCTAAAAGTTTTAATGTTATATTAATTTCTCTAATTATTCATTTTCTACGTAAATGTAATTATATTTAGATAATATTGATATTTTAATAGGATCTGATTCAATAACCAAAACAATTCTAGCCAGGATCTCGATCTTTGGAACCTTTGGATGAACACTCATAAATTTTCTTTTTATATCCTTTATTTTTCTCGTTCCTATTGCCGCTCAATTTGAGTCGCTACAAAATGTAAACACCGCGTTGATTTTGTGCAAACGGGAAGAAATTAAACATGCTTACTGGCTTCTAGTCTCTCGATCAAATCGATCATCAGATTAAAATCCTCACATCCTATTTGGACTTCATCTTGATTTCTCTAAAAGGTTATACTTAATTTTGTCATTTAATAAATTTTATTGAGCTTCGCTCTTTCCAGAGTTCATCTTTGAGGTGTCTAATTAGTTGATTAGTTCATTAGATATATTTATCTAAGATAAGAAACTAGTTTTGATTTACATGGATATGTTGATCTAACTTGTTTTTGGAGATCCATGATGTTATTTCTTACAAATTTTGTAGTGTTTAATAAAACTGCATAGCAACTGTTTGATGTTTTGCCTATGAGAAAATGGCAACCGAAACCCAAATCTGGAACCAAATGATGATTGTATATTCATCATGGTGATGTTGCAGATAATATGGAGTGAAATAACAATCATATTCCCTCAAATGCCTTGAAATAACACAACTGATTTTATCAACTTTGCCATCATACATTTCTGCCTATTTTACTTGCTTACTTGCTGATTAATTATGTGCGAGTATATT
The DNA here is from genome assembly GCA_963930675.1 of Gnaphalium uliginosum. Taxonomy (NCBI): domain Eukaryota; kingdom Viridiplantae; phylum Streptophyta; class Magnoliopsida; order Asterales; family Asteraceae; genus Gnaphalium; species Gnaphalium uliginosum. Next base: position 37,145,306 of record OZ005685.1, read on the forward strand.
AAGACATTACATGGCATCTGATGGCATTACTAAATAAAGATTTCATATGACAAATAGGTAGCTGGTATGCATTTAGAATTTTGTTCTTGTCCCTTTTGACATGTTTGATCAAGTCAAATGGTTTTGTGTCAAGACACGTCGTCTTTTGATATGGATTATCAGGTCGGGTCAGCCTGATTTCAAGACTAAACATGTTGGTTATGTGCAAAGTTGATACTTATTTGGGTGATTTTCGACCCATTTGACCCAGTTTAGTTCGAACTACTAAGCAACTATAATTGACGTAATGATGAATTCTTCAATTAACAAGTGAAATAGGTTGTGAAATCCTTCATCTAAATGCTACAGAATTTGGAAAGAAGTTTCGTTTTGAGCTCCATTTTCCCTTAACACCAGCTGCAAAATGTTTCTTTTAGCTAAGCCTTTTTCTTGAGAATTGCAATTTGAAATTTTAGTTGGGTGGTATACTGGTATCTGTTTTAATCTAGTTAGGTAGCATGATTTACTATAAGCCCTAAGATCCCCTTTAAAACCATGACAAACGTTTCCTGACCCAATGCTAGTCGACTTCTTTTGGTCCACTGTTGACGCATACCATTATGCTTTCCCTTTAAAAACCTTGGTGTATCTTCTCAAAACTCTCGATACATGTCATTCTAGTGTCACATGCAGTAAGGCTTCAAACATTGATTATTTATAAATTAGTGCAAAGTTGTAAAATTACTAATTTCCGTTCACTGGAACACATTTTTGCAGATAATTTGGAACACCTTGAATAAAGTGGGATTTAAATGTTGAATATAACCCCAAATTCCTAACTATGAAACAATTGCAAACTTCATTAGTTTGAGGCAAGTTTAAAAATGATTTGCAAGAAAAATAAATTATGAAGAGTGTAATTATACGTTCACTTTTGGTTCTTGAGTTACACGATGACCAATATGCAACATTGATAAAAATAAATTACATTTATCGTTCAATTCATCATTAATCAACCACCACCAGTTTCTTGTACTCCTTGCCAGAAATGGCACTCTCCATTACACCCTCAGGGGTCAAACTCTCTCCATCTTCCATGAACAACGTCATCAAGTTCTTTGAAAATCCGCTAACAAGTGCTACCCGATTCTCCTTCCCGGCCACTGGAGTCCCCTGTGAATCTCTTAGATTCCAAAACACCATCTCTGGCACCGATCCTCCATACCCTTTTTCTGTAAACTTCCTCTTTATCGTTTGATAATCCGTCTCCCATGGATTCTGTGAAGCTTGGTCGAATTCCATGTCACTAAACACAAACACCCTCTTTATCATATCCTTTTCACTCAATTTTGCATTAGTTGCCACTTCAAGAATCAAATCAAACACCTTTTGGAAATTAGTATTCATTCCCCAATCCATCGTTCTCACGAATTCGATCTTAGATCTCAGATCATCTCCTTCCACCATTTGCAACGTCGGGTTTTCACTAAATGTAATCACCTTCCCTTTCCATGGCTCTTCGCTTAATTCGGAAACAAGTACTCCTAGAGCCACACAAACCTCCATTGGAACACCACTCATACTACCTGAAACGTCACAAATAGCTAAGCAGTTGTTTAACTTTCCTTTCTTTGCCATATCGTCTACCATTCGTTTCCATTGAAGCTCTGCTACCTGACCACCATCTTCATCTTCTAAGCTTGATATAATCTGGTGCGGAAGCAGAGCACCGGCTGCGATTTTGGCCTTACCCAACTTCACCTTTTCTAAATACTCTTCAAATCTCGATTTATCATGCTTTAAAAACTTCTCTTTGTAGAATTTCATGGCGACTGAAGCTACTCTATTGTAAGGGATCAAGCCCCATTGGTTTTTTCCTATGTAAACTTCTGGCAACTCCAATGCTTTGCGAAGAGGAACCAAGATTTCTTTTCTTAACCGGTCACGAACACGGTAGGCGTAATGGGCTTCTTCTACGCCATCGTATTCTGTGTATTCTTCGCGTGGGAACACTTTCTTAGCGATGCTTTCACATAGTAAAGTTGATCTATCGAATGATGAATCAATTGACGGACACCACTTTGCAGCAAGGCTGATTTTGCTAGACTTCCCATCCGCCAAGAACTTGATATCTGATCGCAGGAGCTCGGAGAAAAGATCTGAAACACGATCGTGTAAGAATCTATAATCCGGGTCACGATTATACCGCTCAATGGCTTTTTTAGCCATTTTGATCCTCTTCTCCTTTCTATTCTTGCTCGCGTTTGACATCTCCGTCTCGACTCTGTTCTTCTCTGCTAATACCCTTTGTTCTCTCGGCGCAGTCTTCTTTGCCTTTCGATCAATAGCAGAATCCCGTTGATTTCGTCTTGGAGGGCTTGCACTCCATTGAATGTAGCGTCTAGATTGTTTCAGACGTTCTTCTTTTGCCTTTTCTCTTACGTCATTTCCTTCAAGAAGTCGATAGAGTATCTCTGGTAAGTCTTTAAAGTAGCCAAATTCCGCTATGGAAGCCAAATTACAAGCTAGAGTTTTAGGATGGTTTTTATGAAGCCATAAAGCGGATGTATAGTACCCTTCTTTATCTGATTTCCCCGTGCCTCGCACCCCACGGAGGTTACATATTAGTTTCAATGTTTTCAAAGGGTCATGTTCCCATGAGTCAATCAGGCGTTGGGTGACGGCTTCTGAAGTTGAATTGGGAACGATATGGAAGAAGAAATCGAGACAAGGGTTGCCAGTGGAGAGATATGTAGCTGACATGTTTTCGGTGTAACCCATGGGTGGGTTTGTGGAGATACTAATGGAATTGTAGTTGGAGACCATGGCATCTATGAATGGGTCCGAGACTACAGTCGAAGAAGGTGGTGAGACAGCGGGTTTTGGGTCGGACTGGTGGATCTCTGGTGGTCCGAGGAGGGAGGTGGTTGTGGGTGCCATTTGTGAAATCGTTTGTTCTGTTTAGAGTTTTGCAAGGGGGTGTGTTTGTTTATAGGGTGTTAGTACTTGGGCATCACGTATTACGTGGGGAACACGTTTGTTAATTAAATAAAGTATGAACCTAATAACTTTTATTTTCATGTTGGTGTCTACGTACGCAATGTTTTTTTATAAAGGAGAGTTGTAATGTGGCGGTTTAAAAGAGGAGAAGTATGGTAGCATATAACACGTATAACTTATATGAATATTTAATTTAATAGTTATATATAATAAGGTTGATCAACAAGAATACTTTCATGATTTGTTAGATTTGCGTATCCTCTTGGTTTGCATTTAAAATTGTAAACAGATATCGAATATAAAAAAGGTTAGAAATGTGAACTACAAGAAAAAGGTGAAAAGAAGACGTGGGGCTTTAGCGACGACTAAAAATGTTGCTAAAATCCACTTAACGACAAAAAAATCCCGTGTTGACCAAAGTCGAGTCAAATATTTGACCAAATCTAAAATCGTTGGTAAAACCATTTTAATTTTTTTCACTTTTCATTTTGGCTACAAAATAATTCATTTTCCCACGTACTTTTTAGGGACGAATTGATCGTCCCTTATAGTATTTTAATTTAGTTTCCTTTTATTTTTTATTTCACAGTGAAATCTTTTCTTGAATTACTTTTATCACGAGTTTATCGTCCTAAAAGTATTTTAATTACTTATTTTATTTTATTTTATTATTTTATTTTTAGCTCCAAAATGAAAATTTGTTCTCATTTTATTTATAAAACAGAAATTATCACCAAATACTTTTTATATGATAAATTAGTGTACGTATAGAAGTAAATTAATGTTAGTTATATGCGGTTTAAAGTTTATCGTTATGATGCCTTTTTGATTGACAGTACGACTACCACATTCACCACCACACCTTCACCACTCACCACCACTCAACCACCAGTAAGCACCCCCTCAGCCCCCCTATTGCTCCGTCACCACCATCCCCTCCTTCGACTGACCACCATCGACAACCACCACCACCACTCAAGGTTTGCCTAACTTCTTAATTTTGTTATTTTTTGTTAATTTTGTGATTTGATAAAGTGAGTGTATTTTTGAATGATTTTGTAAATTTGTTATGATGATTTTGTGAACTAGTTAAAGTGATGTTATGTATCTATTTGTTAAGTATTTTTTTAAATTGATTTAGTGTATGTATTTTGTTAAAGTTTATGTATTTCTTAAGTATATAGATTTTGTTAAAGTGTTTGTATTTTTTAAAGTGTATGAGTTGTTAAATTGTATGTATTTGTTAAGTATATAGAATTAAAGTGTGTGTATTTTTTAAAGTGTATAGATTTGTTAAAGTGTATGAGTTGTTAAATTGTATGTATTTGTGAAGTAATAGAGTTTGTTAGGTCACTTAGGTTCTCAAAACTTAGATACTGATTAAATTATAAGAATTTAATATATTGTAGCAATATCTAAGTTAAATCAAACTTTTAATATTCTTGGCGGAAACAAGAATATATTAACACATATTATGAATGGTATGAATATGTTTTATTCACAATCTAAAGTTTGTATCACAGAGATTACAAGTGTATTCAACCTCACTGAGAAGTTGAATATGATCCAAGATATATTCAACAAATGAATATCTATAATCTAATATCACTAAGACTATTAATTAGTTTGAATTCTATTGATTACTTGGAGTTCTTGGATATTTTGTGTGCAGTTTGAACTTGATATTTATAGACTTAGTACACATGCATGTACTATATCTATTATCCAGTTTAAACCATTTGTCCAGAAGTTAACAACTACTTCCAGGGAACAAATGTGCACACCCTTTTTGTTTTACTTCTTGAAAACAGTAAAAGCAAAAAGGTGAAGGTTTCTTTTCTATGAAAGACAACCTTATCCAACTTTAATCGATGTTTGACTTTCATCAAACATCACTTCAGTTGTATTTTGCCTTGGAAATGAAGAACTCTTTCTTTAATTTTTGTTCTTCAATCTGTGTTCTTCAATCTGTGTTCTTCAGTTTATGATCTTCAGTCTGTATCTTCAGTATGTGATCATCACTCTGTGAAGTCTTCAGTCTTCAATCTGTTAAGTCCTTAATTCTTCAAGTAATGAAGTCTTCAGTCTCAGCAAGGCTTGAGTCTGTGTGGATCTTTCAGTCTGTTGGCACAGACTCAGAAACACTTAGTTTCTAAATACAACTTACTATAAATTTTGACTATTTAGATTTATAACTTATGTTTGATCATTGTTTTTCCCAACAGAGTTAAAGTGTGTTTATTTTTTAACGTGTATAGATTTGTTAAAGTGTATAAGCTGTTAAATTGTATGTATTTGGGAAGTATATAGAATTAAAGTTTGCGTATTTTTTAAAGTGTATAGATTTGTTAAAGTGTATGAGCTGTTAAATTGTATGTATTACTGTATTTTTTAAAGTGTATGTATTTGTTAAAGTGTATGATTTGTTAATTGTATGTAGTTGTTAAAGTGTACGTAATTGTATAGAATGATTAAAAATGATTATTTATTTTTTAGTTAGGATTTGTAGGTTGATGGTTTATGTATATAATTGTTAAATTAGAATTGTATGTATATAATTGATTTAGAAGTGTGATATCGCTCATTTTGTACATGTTTATACTTAGCGATATCATCGTTTTCTTTACTTGTTATGGTCAATTTCGTGAACTTTTGATACTTATTAGGTTGGAAATTGATTTCAGGTATAATTGTCGGAGTGTTGGTGAAAAGAGCTCGAATGTTGAAGAAATGGAGAAAAACTCAGTATTCTCTGAAAAGAAAGAAGTACGCGATCGCGTAAAGCCACTAGGATCGCGTACTACTGAAGAGTACGCGATCGCGTAGGGTGTAGAAGTCCGCGTACCTACAACTAAAAATGTCACAGAAGTTCTCTAGGCTTAGGTACGCGATCGCGTGAAGTTTACAAGTTCGCGTACTTTGTACTGAAATCGAGACAGAGGGTTCCAAGAACAAACTACGCGATCGCGTAAGACTGGCCAGGATCGCGTACTAACTGTTATTACGCGATCGCGTATGAGTCGCCAGGATCACGTACTCGGGCGGCCATCAGCTTTTCTGAATAGTATAAATACGAATTTTAAGTTTTGTTAACCTAACTTTTGGATACCACACCTGGAGGCTACGAATTTATTCACATTATTTGAGTATTTCATCAATTTTGGAGTTCTTAGATTCGTGTTTAATCATTCGGCTCGAGTAATCATCGATTAATCATTGTAATCATCTCGTGAACCTTTTTTATTTTAGTATAATCACGATTCCTTTGATTTTAATTATTAATTTTTGGTTATTCTTGTTTGATTATGAGTAGCTAACTTCTCATACACTAGCTTAGATGAATTAACTAGTGATTAGGGGTGTGATCCTTAGAGTTATAGGCAAAATAATTTACGTTTAATCGAAACCCTTGTGTAATTTAGTTTTAAACCATTGTTAAAGCTTATTGGTGATTTAATTCGTAACTATAACGAATGTTTGTTACAAAGTTATTTCATTTATCAATTATATGTCTATGTATGATTGACCTTTGATTGTGGATGCAAATTTGGTATAAGCTAGACAACTAAACTAAATTGTGCAAGTTAGTAATATTGGCAGATGTCTTTTACTAGATTAAATTGTAAGTTAAAGAATCAAGATTATGGTTTAGGTAATAGCGAACGTTAAGCCTAGTATAATTGAGATGAACAAGTTTTGCTAAATAACTGGTTTTAATTACACACCCCGAAGTCACTAGTGAAATAATCCAAGTGTAGTTTTTATTATCTGAAAGTTAATTCAATTAACTTTGACTCTTCCTGAGTCCACTCATTTTATTAATTTCATTAATTTTAAGCAACGTGACATTTCGGTCACAAAACCCCCAAATTTACTTATTTGTTTAGATTAATTTACTGTAGCTTTTCTATATACGATATGGTATACTTACCTCGTTGTGTATTGTTTATTTACCGTATTTTTAAGTTTATTTTTATAACTAGATTTTACACATCAAAGTGTTGAATATATGTATTGTTTTGTTAATTGTAGAATTAAAGTCATGTATATATGTATGCTTATTGAATTGTTAAAGTGTACGCTTGTTAGAATTGTTAAAGTGTAATCGTTTAGTTAGAAGTGTATCTATTTAATTGAATATAGGTGACTTAGCGATTAATTTCGGGAATTTCATATTTTATACCGTAGGTCCGAAATTAATCACTCTCGTAGGAAGCCCGTCTGAAATTGATTTATTAGAAATTAATTTCGAAAAGTCCCTAGTTTGGGGTTGCTTTTTGAATGTTTTGTCTCATTTAGGATATGAATTCGTTTAACTAATTTGTCATTTGAGAAAAATCCGGTCGACATTTTCTCTTTACTCTTACGAGTATGTGTTTTATACACATATTTAGGGAGTTAACGGAATGCCGTCAATCGGAAACAACAAACTATCCCCAGTTTGCATGGAACAAGATCTTACGCTGCTCACCGACATAAAGATGTATGAGCTTTATAATAGTTATTTTCAATAACCATTATCTAATTTCGTGGTTAATGTCGGGGTTAATTTGGTTGATTGTGATTACGTATTCATTTTATGTGTTTACAGCTTGTTAAAGAAGGTCAATATCTTGAACTCGTCGAAACTTACGAGAAGATGCATAAGAAGAAAGGTAAATGTGTGTGGGCCCATAACGATGCCAAAACTCGATATGTAAGTATAAAATTGTTAATCAATGCTTAGGTTTGCTATAAATTGATTGAGTGAATGATGATTTTGTTGAATTAAAGTATTGAACTTTGGGTCTTCTAGTCATGCTTAGGGAATATTGATCATGCTTTTGTTTAAATGGGTTGTAGGTCAAATGGGTCGAATGGGACAAGTGGGTCAAATGGGTCAAGTGGTTATAGGTTAAATGGGTCAAGTGGGACAAGTGGGTAAGTGAGTTATAGAAAAAATGAGTGAAATGGAACAAGTGGGTCAAATGGGTCAAGTGGGTCAAATGGTTCAAGTGGGTTATAGAATAAATGGGTCTAAGTGGGTTATATGTCAAACGTGTCAAATTTTTAAATGGCTCAAATGGAACAAGTGGGTCAAATGGGTTCATATGGGTCAAATGGATCTATAAGTTTTAATATGAGTGAAGTGTGTCAATTGGATCAAATAGGTAATATGAGTAACAAAAACTAAACACTACTAATTATTATTGTTTTGTAACTTTTAGGAGAATATGGTGGATTTGCGAGATAGCGAAATAGAGACTATGGATGAGCATGCAATACTAGGAAAAGTATTGGGCGTGCGAAGTGGGTATAATCCCGAATGCTGTCGGGTCATGCATCTCCATCCACAAGAGTTCCACTACAACAAATGATATATACACAAGACCAAGTTGATAGAAAGATGGGTATAGTTGTGACATATGCTAATGAAACGCCCCTAAATTTTTTATTTTTTTATTTTTACATGGTACGCGATCCTGGCAACTGGTACGCGATGCCACAAACAGGGAGTACGCGATCCTACCAAAGGGTACGCGATCGCGTACTCAGTACATGGAAAGTTTTTGTTCAATTTTTAGCACAAGGTACACGATCGCGTACCTATAACGTAAAAGTTTCTGTTTCATTTCATTCACTAGGTACGCGATCGTGTGACCCTTACACGATCGCGTACTGGGTCCTAAACAAGACAATATGCACAACTCAAATTTTAAACTCAATTTCAATTACGCATAACTTTTGACTCGTTTTGAACCGAGTGTTGAAATTTTGCAGACTCATCTCACATAACATTTCAATGGTTCCTCAATTGACGCTTTTTCAAAATTCGCGTTCATGATGGTTTTGGGTGTTTAGTCGAAATATGAACATTTTAGACACATTTTGAAAACCATGTAAATACAATGCTACTTGCCCTTAATGACCACTTTTCCAGAAATTAAATATGAACATTGACACAATAACAATTAGCCAAATCATCCAAACCATCATTCGACTAACTTTCAGCAAAACGACTTGATTGAGAAACCTTCAACATCACATCATAACCTACATCAATTCGGCCTTTAGAAAGGGGAAATTTCAATCCAAGACAACTTCTAACATCATACTTTATAAAACATCTTACATAACAATTTTCATTACAAAAGATGATCATATGCAATGATCAACAACTTTACTAATTGAGCGTTTCTACATATCCAAAGCATGATTAAAAGGATTACTTACTACTAGCTTGTAGCAAGTCCACCACTACTCTCGTTTGGGCTTTTTACCCAAATCGCCCCGCAACCCACTTTGCTCACCTACATACATAAATAACATAACAGTAAGCAAACATGCTTAGTAAGTAAGGAAAAGCATAACATTTACATTAACAATAACGTAATAACATAACTCGAATTAAGGATCCTTGATTCCATACACTTTGACTCAAAGAGTCCATACCATGGTGTCGAGAGCATGGTTGATTAAATACTCTTGTATCTCAATCAATACTTTTGAATTTCACCATTTAATGTGATCATTGAATACTCTTGTATCTCAATGACAACACTTCATCCATAACATACAAAGACACACACTTGACTACTCATTGTAATCTAAGTGTTACCACTTAATTTCATACCATTTCAAAATTTTATTACTTAGTTACATACAATTCCATTACTTACCTCACAATGGTAATCAAGTAAGCACAAACACTCTTTTTGCTCTTTAGTCACTTATACATAACCATACATACATATGAGTTATTTATAGCTCATTTGAACTAGACTTTAACTCATTAACATCTAATTAGCTAGGATTCAAGTATGCTACCTCACACCCCCAAAATCTCTAACCTATTACTCGTTCACTTAATTCATAACCTTACACTTACTTGTAAGTGACTAGGTTGTCATCTAACAACAATAATAACCTATAATCACCATCATCATCAACTAATTTACATATATACATACTTGGTAAAAATTCAATAATTACCCACAAAATCATTTATTCAACTTCTTCACTTTTACATTACTTTCATGAGTTCCCATAACCCAAAAACACTTACATAATCACTTAACATCCAATACTCACCTCAAATAACTTCTTTTTCCCAAATCCCAATTAGGATTCATAACCTAAAATCATCAACACAATCAAATTAAGAGGTTAGGGAGGGTGTTTTTACCTTAGGGATGTAGAATTAGATGATTAGAGACTTAATTTCACAACACCTAGCTTCAATTTTGTTATCTTCTTGTTTGTTCTCCCTCTCTTCTCTCGTCTTCTCCCTGGCATCCAAACACACACAAACACACTTCCTTCCAAATTTTTCAAGAATGGAAGGGTTTATTTAAGCATTTTCACTTTCTTCCCCTCTATTTATTTCACTTGGCACTTTCAGCCCCTTAAGTTAATCTTATATACATTTTCAGCCTAACCAACTACATTTGCATTTTAATGCCACATACATATATATAATTCTTAGTTAAATAATATACATTTTATATAAAATAAAACTTACGAAAATTGGGGTGTTACAGCTAATAACCAATTTGATGCATTCTATAGTGCTTTAGAATCCGCAAACATTAGGGTTCCCTCGTATAAGAAGCTAGAAGCTCAAGACTTTGTTGAAGATGAAGAAGATGACAAGGAGGAGGAGGACAAGGATGAGGGGGAGGAGGGGGAGGAGGAGGATGATGATGAGTAAGTTGATTGGTTAGTCGTTTCTTAAGTTTTGTGGAGACAATATTTATCTATTACTTTAACTCTTTAAACTTGTTGAACATTCGGATGATTTGTATGTTGTTTAAACTATGGATAATTATTATGTTTGTTTAATTATGTTATGATTGAGAAAACTGTAAAAAAATTGGTTATATTGCTGCTGGAAACCTGCGAAATTGAAACAGAAAAAAATCTAAAAAATTTAAAAAGCTGAAAAAATGTGGCCCAATTAACAATACAAAACAACAACGACTTGTGGGGCTTTAACAACGATTTTATCCTTGCTAAATTTATTTATTAAAAAAAAAGTTTTAGCAACGATTTTATCGTTGCTAAAGATATTTATTAAAAAAGGAAAAACAAACTAAAAATAGCTTTAGCGACTATTTTATCGTTGCTAAAGTTATTTATTTAAAAAGCAAAATTAAATAGCTTTAACAACGAATTTTTTCGTTGCTAAAAATGTTCAGTTTTAACTTGGACCCACAAAATAGTTGCTAATAAAAATATGTCGTCGCTAAAAACTATTAGATGTGACCTTTCAGGGACGATTTTTTAGTGACGACTAGTCATTACTAAAGCCTTTCAGCGACAATTTTAGGGTCTTTAGCAATTATTGTTTTCGTTGCTATATAGGCCGATGCTAGTAGTGATAGTTTTAAAAAATCTTATTTTTATTTCATTGACAGCTAATATTATATATCCCTATGTTTTAAAATGAAGCATGTACCAAAATCTGGATGAAGTTAGGAGGTCAAACGTTAATGTATAGAATTGATGTATTGCTCTAACAATTAGTCCTTGAATTTCATTTTAATTTTTTTTTCTTTGGAAAATCAAATATTTAGTCCTCAAAATTAAGTTATGAATACATTTCTATCACAGTGGCATTGTGTCGAGACTGTCTACATGTAGTGGGTGGGAAAATGAACTTTGTAGTCAATGATTAGGGTTGTAATCGAGTTAATCCTACTTGAGTTATTCGACACCGGCTAGACTGGTATTTGGAATCAACTTGTTATAAGTCGAATCGAGCTTGAACAAAAGTTACTCAAGTATATTTTCTAATCGAACTCGAGTAAATACTTTGATCGCCGTGTTTGCGACCTTTATCGAACATGTACCATTTTACATTTTTATCCTTTATTTATTAGCTTATTTACATTCTATTAAATTTCGAGTCAATTAAGCATGGGAGTATTGACTCGACTCAAGACGATCTCGAAAGTATTGATATTGGTGGAAAATGTATGGCTTCGAATGTTTATCAATTAGCAGTTAAAATATACGAGGCTCGACGTTGATAATCAACACATAAATGGTTTTTCTAAACAAGTTTGTTAATAAGGAATAATGGATTGTTTGTGCAACTTCGTATCTGGAACTTTATCTTTTACTTTTTAATTTCATTCTTTGTTTTCATAGGTAAATCAAGAGCTTGATGTGTATGGAAATAAAAAGAGCACATATTCCGCATTCGTAAGTTCTCAGTCTAAGTTGGTCTAGTATTTATATTACTAATAATAATTTTAGCTTAAATTTTGCTATTGTCACAGGTACCTTCAGCAGCTCAGAGAGGGTGTGCAAAATTACTTTGCAACATTCATTGAAGCATTTTGTGATTGGTCCCTGGTCATAAGCTGAAGTATAAATTATGTGTACTATACGTAGTCGTGAAGTATTTAAATTACCTAAATAATAAGTTGGGAGTAACCGATTAAGTAACGTACGTTTAAATAAACGAGACTAGAGGGGCTAAGAGTGTAAATACCGTTTAAAATATAAACTAATCTAAATAAAATAAACATACATATATACATGTACATACATATGAAATAGAACACAAAAACTTCTAGAAAAAGGGAGATATCGCGGGAGAGATGGAGAGGAGAAAGAAATCAGCGGAAAACATCGAATTGAGTCTAAATAATTCGAATTCAAGCCCTATTGATCATCTCTAACATCTAGTAATTATTATTCTTCTTTTAATTTAACCTAAAAATGAGTTCTTGATGGGGTTTGAGGGTATGATCATGTACAAAACGAAATTAAAGTGGGTTATGATTGATTAGTAATGTACAAGTATGGAAATCATTGTGGTTAACATCAATTCAATCCAAAAGTTGATAAATCGGTTTGGTGTTCTTATTAGAAAGTAGGGTTATGATGAATTCTTACAAATTATTGTTAACTCACCATATGGTTAGTTTAAATGAGTTGAATTGACATTACTAATGATGTTTAAAGTAGTAAAAAGAGTAGTTAAACTATAAATTGAATTATGACTAAATTGATGAAATTGTGTTCAGTTTGACTTTAAAAGTCAAACTGATCATATGAAGTTTAGAATGGTAAATGAAGTAAGAAAAGTTGTAAATGATGTTATTTGATCAATAGTATGTTAGTTGAAATATGTGTGATGGTTATATTCCAAATTCGGGTCATTGGGTAATTTGGGCGAAAAGTAGAAGTTAAAGTGTTTTTGACAAACTTTGAGGAGCTGTAACTTTATGCGTGTAATATTTTGGCAAAATCTGAAAATAGAGAATGAAAGTATGGTCGAATGTCTTTAATTTGATATAAAGTTTGCTAAAACCGGATATAAAGTTTGCTGAAACCGAATGTCTTTAATTTGATATAAAGGACCCTGTCTGTATGCTCACTAAGCTTAAAGCTTACCCGTTTATTTGTTTAATGTTGTAGGTGCCTATGGGTCAAATGCTAAATGGTGAATCTAGAGTGGCAAGGGATTATGCCAAATGAACGTGGATTTCACTTGCAAAGAGGTTTGACAAGTGTACTTTTAAATTTCCGAGTTGCTATTAGCTTGTTACAAATCGCCCAAGTCATTATTTGGTTTAAAGCTTAAAGTGTCAAAATGGATCGTTTTGATTAAAGTGTCAAAATGGGTCATTTTGGTGAAATAGTCGAAATGGTGATTTTGGTCAAGTTTATTATGTATACTTGGAGTTAGAAACGAAAATATAACGTCTGTAAGTTGAGGTGAAGCGCCAAAAAGGTATGGTGGTAAAATTGTGAAAAAACAAGTTTTATAGTGTCGTTTTAGTCCCATGCATAAAATCGTTGTTTGTTGTGATATTGAAAATGTGTAAACTGGAAAGATGTTTATTATATTGATTCAAAGCAATCTGCATATTTTGGTAACCTAAAAGTTAACGAGTCGAAATTTAGATCAAAAGACGTTTTGGTTAAAAGTTGCAAAAATGTACAGGATGAACTACCCGGTGGGTACACTTGGTACCTAGTGGGTACTATCCTTACCCGTCAGCTTACCCAGCGGGTAAGTCTTGCTCAAACGGGTAACCCCCTTTGTAATTTGGAACAGAAAGTTTAGTCATGGAGTCTACCCGGCGGGTAAACATTCTACCTGGCGAGTACCCTGCCAATTTCAGTAAAATGTTGTTTTAAGTCGAATTTAAATCGTCGAAGCGATGCATTGAGTTGATATACTCATATCATGGGACATCTGCAAGCGTATTTTTATAAAAAAATAATAATAGAAAAAATAAAAAAATTTGGCTTTTCAAGTAACATGCCAAATAGCTTGAATTTTGGTGTTGTGCTTTTTTAACTTACCAGGGTCCTTTTACTAAAAAAGATAACTGTATATTTACTTGTGTATGTGGTCTGCTTTGTTGTAAATGTTCTCACTTTAATTCTATGTATTAGCTCGAAAATTTTACGGATTATAATCTAGTAAATATTGTAATTACTTTATGTTTATCGGTCCGTCATTTAGTTGAATTATTAATATAAGATGATTATCACAATTATAAGACCACTTCCCGAAATTCGTTAAATTAAAATTGTTTACTGTTATGCGACACAAGGGCTAGTGTCGCAGGTAGCGCAACAGAGCCCTGTGCGACACAAGGCTTGTGTCGCAGTGTCGGGCAAAAAGTCGGTTTGGAGGGGTTAATTGTGTAAATTAGTGTGTAATTACAAATAAAACATGTTCCAACACTTTCCAGAAACCACGAAAACATCTCAATTCGTTCAAGTGTGTATATGTGTGTTTCTAGTGAGAGAAAAGAAAGAAAAACCAAAGTGAAATCAAATTAAGCTTGAAGAGTAATTTTGGAAGGTGTTTCTTTGCAATTGCAGGTAAGAAACCTAAAACACCTGTTGAAATTGAGGTTAATTTGAGTAAGAAAGGATAAAAGAGTGAACTTTAATTGAGTTCAAAGTGGGTAATTTGGGGATGACGTGTTGTGTTGATTAAAATGAGTTGAAATGTGTTTTTAACTGGTTTGGGTGTATATGATGATCAACTATTGAATCTGGTTCGGAGATTGGGTTTTGAAATCACCCAGAAAACATGTAATTGCAGAAGAGTTCTGCTATGATGTTCGTCATTGCGACACAAGGGTAGTGTCGCAGCTTGTGTCGCAGTGACGGTGTCGCGAATTAATACCGTTGCTTTAGCGACACAAGAGTTTATGTCGCTAGTTTCCACTGTTGCTTAGTACTGTTGTTTTAGCGACACAAAGAGCTTGTGTCGCAGCTTATGTCGCGTATTTCCACTGTTAATTGAAATCGTTGTTTTAGCGACACTAAGAGCTAGTGTCGCAGGTTGTGTCGCAAAAGTGTGTTAAGCGACACTAATCTAATGTCGCCAGAAGGTGTAGCGACACTAGAGGGTAGTGTCGCAGGATTAATTGATGTTTTAAATAATATTAATTATTATTAGAGTTAATTGGGTACGATCGCCTCGACAGGTATTTCGAGTAGCAGTTCGTAAATATCCGATCGTCGTCCTCGAGGTAAGTAGTAGGAATGTAAGGAATATAATTGACTGATTTCGTTAATACTAATTGTGTTACAAAGTTGTATTAAATAACTGAGTGCATCATTGAGTTGAGAGGCCAATTGCTGAGTGAACAATTGAGCCTATGAAATTGAGTTGAGAGGCCAATTGCTGAGTGATCAATTGTGCCTAGCTGTATGAGTTGTACGGCCAATTGCTGAGTGATCAATTGTGCCTAGTTGTATGAGTTGTACGGCCAATTGCTGAGTGATCAATTGTGCCTAGCTGTATGAGTTGTACGGCCAATTACTGAGTGATCAATTGTGCCTAGCTGTATGAGTTGTACTGCCAATTGCTGAGTGATCAATTGTCCTAAATTATTTGTATGTAATTGTACATTTCCTGTGCTTACTAAGCAAAATGCTTACGTGTTGATTGTTGTATGTGATAGGTACATCGAGAATTGTGAAGGGTGGGGATCCGGGCAAGCGACCCGAGGGCTGCTAGTGATGGACTTACTATGACGAGATAGTAAGAGGAGAAACTCGTAAATCATGCTCGATAATAACGTGTAATATTTTATGATGAGAAACGGGTTTGTAATAAACAATGTGGTTGTCACTTTATATTAATATATAAAGTGTTTTGAGAAAGTTAATTTGAGTATAAAAAAAAAAAATGGGACGTTTCAAGTTGGTATCAGAGCATTGGTTTAAGAGATTCGAGTATCCATCATTAGAGGTACTTGAACTTAGACCAAGAGATGAGTCTAATGAGCATGATGAGAATGCTATGTATTATGAGTTGATATTTGAGTAGTTATTATAACTGATGAGATGTTATTATAACTAATAAGATGTGATGATTTGTTGAATGTCAAGGTATTGTATGAATATTATGTAATAACAATTACGTCTGGCCAACGTAATAATTATTATATGAACTCATACGAAGCCATGACTGTTGTGTGATGCTAGAGAAAGTTGTGAAAAATAGACTAATGTGTAATGAGAATTTTAGTCTAATCTGATATGTTTGCTGATAAACCCTTTCAGTATAAGATGGAAGGGAAGAATTTTAATGAGCATAATACCGAGAGCTCTGGACAAGAGCATGTGATGAATTTATCGTCTATGACTACGGACGAGATGAAAGAGTTTATATCAGAGGAGGTTGCGTTGGCACAAGAAAAGTCTCTTCCATATTTATTGGAGAGAATTACTGAGACTGACAGAGATGTTCTGGCAGAAGAATTACAAAAGAGGGATATAGAGGGATCTGGAAAGAGTGACCAGATGAAGGAAGAGAAGAGGAAAGTGAGCTATAAAGATTTCGTGGCATGTAAACCTCCAGAGTATAAAGGAGAGACAGATCCGATCAAGTGTTATCGATGGATCTCTGAAGTGGAGGCAGCATTCACTATTTCTGAGTGTCCTGATAAATTGAAAGTGGTATATGGTGCCAGTTTATTGAAGGCACGAGCAAAAGAATGGTGGGATGTGCAACGTCAGACGATGGGAGAGGAACGTGTGAATGACGTGTCTTGGAAAGAGTTTAAAGATATGTTTGTAATAGCATACTCACCGGAAGCTGAGTTGACCAAGCTTCGTCGAGAATTTTTGTTTATGAAACAAACGACAGAGACGGTGAATGAGTTGACGGGTGTATTTCTTGATAGGGCCCGATTTTGCCCTGAATATACTGAGGATCCGAAGAGATTGATGTATCATTTTCATGAAGTATTAAAGAAAGAGATTCGGCAGTTTGTGGATCCGAGTCGTTGGAGTAAATTTGAAGAATTTGTGAATGAGGCAAGAAGAAGAGAGATTGAGATAAATCGGGAGGATGATGGTTCCTCCAAAAGAAAGATTGAATCAGCCGGAGGGTCTTTTAAAAGATTCAGGTCCAGCGGAAGTTTTAAGAGAGAAGATCGACGAGAAGTGCCTATGTGTCCGAAGTGTCATAAAAAGCATTTTGGGAATTGTGCAGGTGATAAGAGGACGTGTTTTCAATGTGGGCAAGAGGGCCACATTAGTCGTGATTGTACAAAAACGGTGCGGGTGTGCTTTAATTGCTATGAACCTGGACATATAAAGAGTGAATGTCCGAGATTGAAGAGTTCGACAGTTTCTAGTGGAGTGAAGCGAAATGATGAAAAGAAAGTTTCTGATCAGTCAAGAGTAAAAAGTCGATCTTTTCAATTGACTGCGGATGAAGCAAAGAATGCTCCTGATGTTCTTACGGGTACTTTTCTTATTAACTCATTACCCGCTTATGTGTTATTTGATTCTGGAGCTTCTAGATCTTTTGTCTCTGAAAACTTTAGTAAGAGTTTTCAATTAATGTTGAGTGAGTTAGATACACCCTTAGATATGGAGATAGCCGATACTCGTGTTATTTATGTGACCAAAGTTTATAGAGGGTGTCGAATAGAGATTAATGATGAAATATTTATGATAAATTTAATCCCAATGAGAATGGGTGATTTTGATGCCGTTGTGGGCATGGATTGGCTTAGTAAGCATGATGCGGTTATCCAATGTGAAAAGAAAATGATTCGTATCAATGCTCCAAGTGGGGGAGTGATAGATATTTATGGAGAAAAACCTAAACCGTCTTTGTCAATTTGTACGTATGCTCGTGCTAGAAGACATTTGTCTCGTGGATGCCAGGCATTTTTAGCCCATGTTGTTGATATGCAAAAGAATGTGATGAGTATTGCAAATATTCCAGTTGTAAATGAGTTTCCTGATGTATTTCCGGAAGAGTTACCGGGTGTTCCGCCTGAAAGGCAAGTCGAGTTTCGAATTGAATTAATGCCGGGGGTTACTCCTGTTGCTAAAACTCCTTATAGACTTGCGCCGTCAGAAATGCAGGAAATGATGAAGCAAATACAAGAGTTGTTGGAGAAGGGGTTTATTCGTCTGAGTAGTTCACCGTGGGGAGCACCAGTATTATTTGTTAAAAAGAATGATGGGAGCATGCGAATGTGTATTGATTATAGGGAGCTGAATAAGGTAACTGTTAAGAACCGTTACCCGTTGCCGAGAATCGATGATTTGTTTGATCAGCTTCAGGGTGCTACACATTTTTCAAAGATTGATTTACGATCTGGGTATCATCAGTTAAGAGTAAAAGAAGAGGATGTTCCCAAGACTGCCTTCCGAACGCGTTATGGTCACTATGAGTTTGTGGTAATGCCATTCGGACTGACAAATGCTCCTGCTGCATTTATGGATTTGATGAACCGGGTTTGCCGGATGTTCCTCGACAAATTTGTGATTGTGTTTATTGATGATATTTTAATATATTCAAAAACGAAAGGTGAGCATGAGTTGCATTTGAGACAGATGTTACAAGTATTGCGAGAAGAGAAATTATATGCAAAACTTTCGAAGTGTGAATTTTGGCTGAGAGAAGTACAATTCTTAGGGCATGTGATAAACCACGAGGGAATTAAAGTAGATCCTGCAAAAGTAGAAGCAGTGATGATGTGGAAACCTCCTAAGACCCCAACAGAAATTCGAAGTTTCTTGGGATTGGCAGGTTATTATCGGAGATTTATTCAAGACTTCTCCAAGATTGCGACTCCGCTCACGAGGCTTACGTGTAAAAATGCCAAATTTGAGTGGAGTGAGGAACAGGATCAAGCCTTCAATGTTTTGAAAGAGAAACTGAGTCAAGCACCTATACTAGTACTTCCCGAAGGGAATGATGATATGGTGGTGTACTGTGACGCATCTTGTGTGGGTTTGGGTTGCGTGCTTATGCAACGAGGAAAAGTAATAGCGTATGCTTCGAGACAGCTAAAGACACACGAGAAAGGATACCCCACTCATGATCTAGAATTGGCAGCGGTGGTATTTGCATTGAAAATTTGGAGGCATTATCTTTATGGAGTAAAGTGTACGATTTATACAGATCATAAGAGCTTAAAGTATTTCTTTGACCAACGAGATCTTAATATGAGGCAGAGGCGTTGGCTTGATTTGGTGAAAGATTATGATTGTGAAATCTTATACCATCCTGGAAAGGCAAATGTTGTAGCAGATGCTCTCAGTAGAAAGACTGTTGATTTTGTGTTGAAAGTAAAATCTTTTCGAATGACGGTGATTACGGATTTAATTGAGCAAGTGAAAGAAGCTCAACAGCAAGTGTTGCAGAGAGATGATTTCCGAGCAGAACGAAGAAAAGGCCAAGAACAAGACTTTGTTGACGATTCTCGTGGATTGAAAACCCGATATGGTAGAATTTGGGTACCGAGTTCTGGGGAAATGAGAAAACTTTTACTTGATGAAGCTCATAAATCCAAGTATTCGATCCATCCTGGTGCCACAAAGATGTATCATGATCTGAAAAGAGATTATTGGTGGCCAGGTATGAAAAGGGAAATTGTTAAATATGTGGAAAAGTGTTTGACTTGTTCGCAGGTTAAAGCCGAACATCAGAAACCTTATGGGAAGATGAAACCCTTAGATATCCCAGTGTGGAAATGGGAGCATATTACGATGGATCTTATTACGAAATTGCCGAAAACGTCAAAGCACTATGATGCCATCTGGGTAATAGTCGATCGATTGACTAAGAGCGCTTTATTCTTGCCGATAAGAGAAGCTTCGTCGTCAGAAGTAATGGCTGATTTGTATGTGAAAGAAGTGGTGGCGAGACATGGTGTGCCAGTATCTATTGTCTCGGATAGAGATAGTAGATTTACATCTCGATTTTGGGCAAAGTTTCAAGAGGAAATGGGTACACGTCTTAATCTAAGTACATCGTATCACCCACAAACGGATGGTCAGAGTGAGCGGACGATTCAAACGTTAGAGGATATGCTGAGAGCGTGTGTTATTGATTTCGGAGGAAACTGGGATGTATATTTGCCATTGGCCGAATTTTCTTATAATAACAGCTATCACTCCAGTATTGGAATGCCGCCATATGAAATGCTCTATGGGAGGAGATGCAGAACTCCAATCTGTTGGGATGAAATTGGGCAACGTGAAGTAGCTAGTACCGAAGTTGTACTGAAAACTACTGAACAGATAGAGCAAATCCGAGCCCGTTTAAAAGCTGCGCAAGATAGACAAAAGTCGTATGCAGATAAGAGAAGGCGTCCAATCGAGTTTAATGAAGGAGATTATGTTATGTTAAAAGTATCTCCGTGGAAGGGAGTTATTCGATTTAGAAAGCGCGGGAAATTGAGTCCTCGTTTTATTGGACCCTTTAAAATCCTAGCGAGAGTGGGTGAAGTAGCGTATCGTTTAGAATTGCCAGATGAGTTGACAAATATTCATAACACTTTTCATGTGTCATATTTGAGAAAGTGTTTAGCTGATGAGACAGCTTACATTCCAATGGACGAGATTGAAGTAAATGATAAGTTGAATTATGTCGAAGAACCAATTGAGATATTGGACGAGAAGATAAAGAAGTTAAGAAATAAAGAGATTCGAATGTTTAAAGTTCAGTGGAAGCATCGAAAGGGATCAGAGTTTACATGGGAACCAGAGAGTGAGGTTCATCGATATTATCCCTCGTTGTATCAGAGATGGATTGTGAGGACACAATCCTGAGTAAGTGGGGGAGAGTTGTAACATCCCGAAATTCGTTAAATTAAAATTGTTTACTGTTATGCGACACAAGGGCTAGTGTCGCAGGTAGCGCAACAGAGCCCTATGCGACACAAGGCTTGTGTCGCAGTGTCGGGCAAAAAGTCGGTTTGGAGGGGTTAATTGTGTAAATTAGTGTGTAATTACAAATAAAACATGTTCCAACACTTTCCAGAAACCACGAAAACATCTCAATTCGTTCAAGTGTGTATATGTGTGTTTCTAGTGAGAGAAAAGAAAGAAAAACCAAAGTGAAATCAAATTAAGCTTGAAGAGTAATTTTGGAAGGTGTTTCTTTGCAATTGCAGGTAAGAAACCTAAAACACCTGTTGAAATTGAGGTTAATTTGAGTAAGAAAGGATAAAAGAGTGAACTTTAATTGAGTTCAAAGTGGGTAATTTGGGGATGACGTGTTGTGTTGATTAAAATGAGTTGAAATGTGTTTTTAACTGGTTTGGGTGTATATGATGATCAACTATTGAATCTGGTTCGGAGATTGGGTTTTGAAATCACCCAGAAAACATGTAATTGCAGAAGAGTTCTGCTATGCTGTTCGTCATTGCGACACAAGGGTAGTGTCGCAGCTTGTGTCGCAGTGACGGTGTCGCGAATTAATACCGTTGCTTTAGCGACACAAGAGTTTATGTCGCTAGTTTCCACTGTTGCTTAGTACTGTTGTTTTAGCGACACAAAGAGCTTGTGTCGCAGCTTATGTCGCGTATTTCCACTGTTAATTGAAATCGTTGTTTTAGCGACACTAAGAGCTAGTGTCGCAGGTTGTGTCGCAAAAGTGTGTTAAGCGACACTAATCTAATGTCGCCAGAAGGTGTAGCGACACTAGAGGGTAGTGTCGCAGGATTAATTGATGTTTTAAATAATATTAATTATTATTAGAGTTAATTGGGTACGATCGCCTCGACAGGTATTTCGAGTAGCAGTTCGTAAATATCCGATCGTCGTCCTCAAGGTAAGTAGTAGGAATGTAAGGAATATAATTGACTGATTTCGTTAATACTAATTGTGTTACAAAGTTGTATTAAATAACTGAGTGCATCATTGAGTTGAGAGGCCAATTGCTGAGTGAACAATTGAGCCTATGAAATTGAGTTGAGAGGCCAATTGCTGAGTGATCAATTGTGCCTAGCTGTATGAGTTGTACGGCCAATTGCTGAGTGATCAATTGTGCCTAGTTGTATGAGTTGTACGGCCAATTGCTGAGTGATCAATTGTGCCTAGCTGTATGAGTTGTACGGCCAATTACTGAGTGATCAATTGTGCCTAGCTGTATGAGTTGTACTGCCAATTGCTGAGTGATCAATTGTCCTAAATTATTTGTATGTAATTGTACCTTTCCTGTGCTTACTAAGCAAAATGCTTACGTGTTGATTGTTGTATGTGATAGGTACATCGAGAATTGTGAAGGGTGGGGATCCGGGCAAGCGACCCGAGGGCTGCTAGTGATGGACTTACTATGACGAGATAGTAAGAGGAGAAACTCGTAAATCATGCTCGATAATAACGTGTAATATTTTATGATGAGAAACGGGTTTGTAATAAACAATGTGGTTGTCACTTTATATTAATATATAAAGTGTTTTGAGAAAGTTAATTTGAGTATAAAAAAAAAAAATGGGACGTTTCAGGTAACCGGCATGGTGGTGGTGTGGTGGGTGCCACATCACCATCACATGGTGTGGTGGGATACCACCATGGAGTGGGAAAAACCACCAAGCCATGTGATGGTGTGTTGGGCTTATTCCTGACTTCGCATTTTAATTTTCTTTTTAGTTTTTATTTGAGAATGAAATTGAAAAAGAAAAGAAAATAGTCGTTGGCCCCACATTTACCTCACCCCGCCCCATTGAGAATACCACGATGCCGCTCCATCACGCCTCCCATTGTTGGCGCCGTGACATCGTGAAAGCAGAACGCCGCCCCACCACCCCCACTTCAAGTGGTCTAAGTTGAGAAGCAAACGCTAACACCGACTCTCAATTAACAATTTTATATCATATAGTCAAATTCAAGAAACTATCACCAAGTTGACCTATTGAGTGACATCCTGAAGAGGTTTCGGTTTCAAATCTCCCTAGTTGTACGTCTTAAGGTGAGAAAAAAGTGAGTCAAAAACAGCCACATAGATACCCTTGATTAAGCTGCTTACATCTAAGTAAAATTGCCCGTTCTCTCCAAATAGCTGAACATTAAAACCTCCTATACTTGCATGTTTACGGTCAATGCAAGACATGAGAAAATATCTTTTTATAATCTATATAAAATATATAAAACATGATAATGTGATGTTGAAACACATAAACGTTGATCATCTTATTCGGTGCAAATCCAAGGACCAAACTTAAATATTACAAAAATCACAAATGTTCCAACACTTATCCTTGTACCGTTCTTCTAGAAACAACCAACCGCTTTTTCCCCTGAACCAAATCCGTACTACTCTGAACCTTAATTTAAAAGATAACTCTATACGCGTTCTAGCCGACGACCTACAAACCTTTCTTATTTCTTATATAAAAAATCATCCTAGCTAACACACACCATCTCAACCAAATACAATCATTAAAAATACAAACACAACTGATCAACTTTTAGAACTAAAATAAAAATCATGGCAGGTACACCTCCAGGATCATCATCACCTTCAAAAACACAACCGGAATATACGGAGAAATGGGGGACCCATGTGATGGGTCAGCCGGCTATCCCGACTACACACCCTGACAATCAAAAAGCAGCTACCTGGAACGCTGCAGATCACCAACAGATTTACCACCAGCAATCGCCTTACCTTGTTTACTCTCCGGTTGATAAACCCGTTACCAACCCGTTAGAACCTGTCATCCACCTATTTAATTCGTGGACCACTAAGGCCGATTCGATCGCTCGCAACATCTGGCATAATTGTAAGTGCATCACTGCATATCCTTTTGTTCCAAAACTTTAAGCTGTTTATTCAAAACCTTTTGTTTCACTAGCAAATAATCAATGACTAGTTTCTGTAAATTATCTCAAATATTACATATGATGTATCAAAACGGAATAAGTAGATGAACAAATAATCAATATGGAGTATATAATTAAATAAAGGTTGCTAATTGTTGGAAAATTGGATTTGCAGTGAAAACAGGATCGTCGGTGACTGGAGCAGCATGGGGTAAAGTAAACCTAACAGCGAAGGCAATCACAGAGGGAGGATTCGAATCCATGTTTAAACAGATATTCGCACCTACTGATCCAAACGAGAAGCTGAAGAAAACGTTCGCGTGCTATCTTTCCACTACCACCGGTCCTGTTGCTGGCACCATCTACTTATCAACTGCACGTGTTGCCTTCTGCAGCGATCGTCCATTGTCTTTTACCGCACCTTCGGGTCAAGAAACCTGGAGCTACTACAAGGTAAGCAGAACATTTTATCAGCAGTTCTTAATCCAAGATTAATGTATTTCGGTATTGAATTATTACAATTATGCAATTCTAATATGTTTTTGTTGAAATGAAACAGGTTATGATACCATTGGGGAATATTGGGACAGTGAATCCGGTGACAATGAGGGAAAAATCGTCAGAGAGATATATTCAGATAGTTACAGTTGATGGTCATGATTTCTGGTTTATGGGATTTGTGAATTTCGACAAAGCTTCTAAGCATCTTATCAACAGTTTGTCCGAATTCAATGCAAATGTTGCAGCAGCTGCTGTTTGATTAGCTATATTTAACTTGAAATTCTTGATGTTGGATGTATTATGTATGTATATGTGGGGTTGTGGACTAGTTTTTGTTGTAACTTGTAGCGGGGAACTTTGGATGTCATTTCGGTTTGTTGAAAGGCTGTTTGTATCTAGTCACATTTGTATTTGTTTGCACTGATTAAACATTTCTTTTAGTATGTAAATAAACTTTTTTGGTCATTATTATTTTTATACATGTGATCTTTTAAAATTTGTAAATTAATGACGGGACATCAATTTTGATTGTGACCAATAATATCACAACTTATATGAGTGATTAAGAAATCATTAGATAAATTCAAAAAAGTAATTAAATTAAAACTTTAATACATAGTGGTTGACATTTGTACTTCTAGAATCAGATATCATAAGGGCGCGTTTGATTAGGGGAATATTTTTGGAAGGAATGAAATCTAATACAGGAATTAGAATATGAAGGAATTGAATTCTAAGGAATTTGGTGTCGTAGCGTGTTTGGTTGTAAGCAAATGGAATGGATTCGATTACATTTTTACACTGATTGTTAAATTTGTCAAAAGAAAATTGGAATGGAATACTAGTTAATGACCAAAATACCCATCATAACCTATCATTGTTCAAACATGTAATTATAAATTGTTAAAAATATTTTACAACAAACAATTAGAAGGGAAAAAAACTCCAATTCCTACAATAAAAACAAAAAAGAAACACATGTTTACAAATTGATATGAAGTTCTTGGTTTGCTGAGTTTCTTGAAAAGCAAAATGGAAAATTAAAAATAAATCCCTATGCTATCATAATCTCATCACTACCATGGTACAATTACCATTACCATGAATGAGTCCATTGAGAAAAGATCTTATAAAAAAAAACATACAAATAAACCCTAGAAATACCAAATCATATCAAAGAAGAAAGAAAAAAAAATGAAATTTATTCGGAAAACCCTAGAAATCTCAATCGAAGATGAAAGAAGTGGTATACGGACGTCCGGGTGGTGACTGGTGCATGAGTGAGTGTTGCAGCGACGGTGACTGGTGTGGCAGCGGCGATTAGTGCAATGATCGACGGGTGCGTGCGGTGGTTGCGATGGTGGCGGTGTGCGGTGGTGATTGGAGGATGTGTTTCTTGTGGTGGTTACTGGTAGGGTGGAGGTAGGTTGCTAAGGGAGGGGCTGTGTTAGATCTGAGACATATAAAAGATAGCGATGAAAAAAAATATTTGGGGATATTTTGGTCTTTCATGATTCAATAGTTGAATGGAATTAAAATCCATCATCCCCTTCAAGGAATGAAGATTCTGTAGATGAAGTAATCTTAACATTCCAAAGAAATTTGATTCATGCAAAAATTGGCAACCAAACACCATGCACTAAGGAATTCAATTCCAATTCCTTCAAGATTCCTTTGAATATCAAGTGTTTTTAAGGGTTAAATGATACTCTTTTCGTTTCAAATTTATTGTTCACAGATAAAAAATATTCAGTTTAAAAAAATATAATTATTACACTGTATTTTTGTGTACTATGACATTTTTACCCTTATTTTTTACATTCTTTCATGATATACATATAAAGTAGGGTTAATATAAGAAGTTTAGTTAATTATGCTCTCCTACTTTTAAAGTGGGCTATTAATTTGGAGTGTACAAAAAATGAAATGTAAATTATAAATATGGGACGGAGGGAGTACAGTTTTATGAATACATATAAAAGTTGAAGGGGTGTAAACATTAAATTTGTTATATTTTTACAATAGTTAGCACCTAGAGCTAGTTTATGTGCTTCTAAAAATTAATCAATTATCCATAATACATCAACTATTCGAGCACGAGGAATAGTTACCTTGTGTTTGGTGTTCAGCTTGATTTTCAATTGAACATCGAAATTTAACATCGATACAGTTTTAAAGGGAGTGGTTAGATGTTCAACTCGAAGTTCAAATAGGCCTACAAAAATGGTTTGAACCAATCAAATAAAAAGAAAACAAAAAAGTGATTAAAGGTTTAAATGCAACGTTCTTCTCTGTACCTTTGATCTTGAACACCGAACTTGAATGGAAGTCCATTATAGTGAAAGTCAAATCTGGACATTCAAAAGGGGAAGACATGTATGCTTTTAGACCACTCATATCGGCTTCATCGGTTTTCCGTCGGAATCAACCGACGGAACCGACACCGATGGCACGGGCCGTCCGGTTTTTTCCTTCGGAAATCCGAACCTCCGTCGTTTATTTTCGCGTGTGTTTGTGGGCCAGGAGCATGTTACCGTTTGAAAAAAAAAATTAACGGTCTTAAACTAGCCGTTTTTTTTTACACTCTATAAATACACACTCCTATTTTCAAACAATTCACACTATAATTCCAAAGATTTCACACTACAATTCACACTATATAATTCCAATATGTCATCCGATTCCGATCTTGATGATTTGCAAGAATTAGCGGTGGTTTTCGATCCCCAAGCTACGATCGATATGATTGATCCGATCTCTTCCGAATCTGAAGAAGAAGAGGAAGTTCCGATCCCAATACCAAGAGCACCACGACGATACTTTAATAGAAACCGTGAAGCAATGGGCGAGCGTTTGTTTGTCGACTACTTTGCGGAACACCCAACGTATCCGGGTGATATATTTCGACGACGTTATCGGATGAGCAAGTCATTATCTCTCCGTATATGTCAAGGTATTTTATCGTATTCTCAGTTTCCGATACCTGAATACTTTACATATTTCCGTCAACGGAGAGACACAACCGGTAGACTTGGTTTTAACGTCTGGCAAAAATGCACTTCTGCTGTACGCCAATTGGCGTACGGTTGTGCAGCCGATGCGTTTGATGAATATTTACATATGGGTGAACAAACATCATATTTGTGTTTGGATAACTTTTGTAAATGTGTTTTTCATCTATATTCAACCGAATATTTAAGAAAACCAACACTACAAGACGTACAAACTTTACATCAGCGTCATGCCGAGTTGCATGGTGTTCCGGGTATGCTCGGAAGCATCGATTGTATGCATTGGCCTTGGAAAAACTGTCCAGTAGCATGGCAAGGTCAATACACTAGAGGTGATCAAGGTATTCCAACGATCATACTCGAAGCGGTTGCCTCTTACGATTTGTGGATTTGGCACGCTTTCTTTGGTCCAGCAGGTTCGAGCAATGACATCAACGTCCTTAATCAATCGGATTTGTTCACCAATTTACTACAAGATAGAGCTCCCCGAGTAAACTTCACGATTGACGTCCAACAATTCACCAAAGGTTATTATTTAGGCGACGGAATTTATCCGGAATGGTCTACTATTGTAAAGTCGTTTAAGCATCCACTAACACAACAAGAAATGCGTTTCAAGAGATATCAAGAATCTGCAAGGAAAGATGTGGAACGAGCATTTTGTGTGCTTTAGGGCCGTTGTCAAATCATCAAGAACCCGGCACGACCATATAGCACCAACAAAATTAAAAGAATCATGTATACTTGTGTGATTCTACACAACATGATAACCGAGGACAACAAACGAAATATGTGTCAACTAGAGGAGGAATATCCGACGGTTCCACCAAGACGTTCGTGGCAACAACGAGTTGAGACTCAATTGCGTATGGACAAGGAATTACGCGAATCGGGAGGTTCATCATCAACTTCGCAATGCTCTAATCGAACACATTTCGCAACTCCCACCAAATTTCCGTACTCGTTAATTAGTGTAAAATGTTTTTTCGTTCCAATAAACGTAATGTTTTTTTTGTTTTTTTAATTGTAATGTTTTTTTTTGTTTTTTTAATTGTAATGTTTTTTTTTTGTTTTTTAATTGTAATGTTTTTTTAATAAGTTGTGTTTTATTTTGATTAATATATTAATTAAATAGTGCGTAGGTCCTTGAAAAAAAAACTGACGGACCACTGATGGCAGAGATCCGTCAGTTTCTGTCAATTTTTGAAAAAGCTGAAGTGGCGCTGACGTGACCCGTTAATTTCTGTCAGTTTTCATCACGGATGGGAATGGTCTTTAGGTGGAAAAATGATATTTTTATGTATATGTGTAAAATTTCAAAGTGTTTTAGCCTTCAAAGATGTTTGATTTTAGTTGCCCACGTGGTTACCTCTTTAAAATTTCAGCTTCGAGAAATGTGATGAAAGAAAAAGAGGAATAAAAAAATCATTGGAAAGTTTTGGTGAATTTCATATGGGATTTGGTTTACATCAACTTAATACACCCACTCCATTTTAGAAACTTAAAATGAGAATGATCTAGAAGATGGCCCTTACGAATCCGGAAAATTAATTAAGTTCTAGAACATATGAATTTTCCATGCCTCCTACTTTTTAATTTCATATCCAACCAAGAAACTTGCCAAATGTTTTCTTCTTAAGAACATTTTACTTAATTGACAATTTTGCCCTTTCACCTTTTCTCTAGGTTCCAATATTAATTCTCTCCTAACCACAAAGTAAGAACTTACGGGCTCAAATCTATATTTCATTCTAAATCGTATCCATTTCTTCCTTACTAACTTGCATTTGTTATATCAAAATTGATTAATTTACCCCCTTCATTTATTTACAATTTACTATTAATGTTAACATTATAAAATTGAAAACTATTAACACATATTTGGTACTACATCAAATTAATTAAATTTTTTACCAATTAGTTGTAAATCTAAGACTCACTATAAAAAAAAGTAATTTGATTTTTTAAACAAGAAATGACTATCAAAGTATCAAGGCTCACCACGTCAAATTCAAATCGCTACATAATATAACTTCACTACAAACACCAACAAAAATATGTATTTTAAGCACTTGTCATTTCAATATAAATCAAAACACTGACAACAACAACGGTGACTGTTAATTCATCATAATTCATATCCATAATTCAGCACTCATGATTATGACTATCACATACTAATTGTTAAACATAAGTTTAATATAAGTTTTATCACTCAACACTATAAACTAACTTCCGTCTTTTACATATAAGGTGTCGTACTGCAGCAGTATTGTGCGGGTAACCTACTAGTCTAACAAGTATATATGAGTTATCTGACATTATAATAGATTAAGCTCACATCACATATTTTCGTGCTCGCACCATAAAGCTCGTTAAGCTATCACACCAAAGCAAAACTGGAGTCCGATTTTGGCTCTTTTAGAGTATATCTAGCTTTCAAAGAAGAATTAAAAATTAAAAATCTTACCTCTTACCTATATACTAAGTGGGGATCCCCCTAACTTATATGTAAGTTTTCTACAAATTAAGAGGTGATGTGTCATCATTTGGTGAGAGCTTACAAAATTAGATGTGCCATGTAGGAGACCATTCATCACACGTACTTAAAGTTTATAATTAAAATCAATTAAAATGACATTAATGTAAAATCCTTTCATATTCTTTTCAAATAATAGTTGATCTAATTAGTAATTAGTACCAATTGTACATATGAACCAATCCATCAAATTCCCCCTAAAAATCAACTTTCTTTTTCTTAAGTGTGGCATTTAGAGTTTTGATTTTTTAGGTTTACAATTTCTTATTTTTTTTAGTTTAATGTTTAGATGTGTGTTTGTTGGTGATCAAAATATTTTAGATTAATATCAATAAATGAAATTCTGATTTGCTACTAAGTATGAATTTACTAGACATCAAATTTTTTATTCATTTTGTTTAACACTGATTCATACTTTAGTGTTTTTAAGCTCATTCATGTTGTTATTGATTCATATTTTACTAACTCTTTTGCTTTTCTTTCTTTTGATTATTTCAAAGTTTTCAAAAGAATAATACAATCATGATATATTTCAAAATGATTTCAAATGCTTCGATTTATGATATGGATGTTTTTTAATCTCCAATCTGGATGTGCTCTCTCTTAATTAGGTGCTCATGAAAAATCAAACATAATTATCTCCATTTGCAAATGTGGTCATTCATTTCTCAAAGATTCAAGATAATAAATCAATGCTTAAATCCTACCTTCAAAATTTGAAACCTAGAACACTTTTTGATTTTATCTATTTTACATTATTAACTTTGATGAAAAAATGTAATAACAAGGTGTTTGAGTCTAAATTTCTAAATATCATGTCCCGTTAAAAGAAGTTCAATTACGAAGTTTTAAATGGTTTAGTCCAAAGCTGCAATATGAAATATTATATATACATTTACCGTGCATCGCACTCGTTACAACATGTGTTAAAAAATAAATAAATAGACCTCGACAAAGAGACTTGTGAAATCCGCCATCTATCCACGAACCATCGTCGCTTCTAACATTTCCTCTGCGTATATAAATTCAAAATACACAAAATTAATACGATTTTCTATTAATAAAATCTTCCCAAAATTTCTATAAACCCCCCAAAAAAGAACGCGGTATCTGCTTATCTACACTTTGATCGGAGAGCAATTGATCCCGTCGTCGTTTTGAGAAATGGATGACAAGAAAAACGAACAACCCGTGATCGGAATCCCATACAATCCAAACTACCAACACCACCAACAACAACAACAATATCATAATCAACCACCACCACCTGTTTACGCACCTCCACAACAACAATACTACGTCGGAAATAATCCATATCAATCCGGCCAGATCCCACCCAACGCTTTTGTCGGTGATCCAAAAGGTGTTCCGATTCAACAGACTATTTATAGAGATACACCTGCTCCTATTAACTGCGCTTTCTGCGGTAGTTCTGGTCTCACCACCGTCAGGTATTCACACACAAACCCTAGACCTTAAATTGAAAATTGGGGTTTTTTATTCTATTATTGTTTTTAGTATTAGTAGTACCTAAGATGTTGATTATTGGAGAAATTGTAGTTAGCCTGTTTGAATTTATTATTGATGATCAGAAAAGATGGGAGTATGTGATGAGTTGTAAAATGCATTTTGGGGAAAAATTAAATAAACATGTTTAAGGTTTATGAGTTTTGTAATGACTAATATGAACAGTTGCTATTATGTAATGTAACTTATTTATGTTGAAGAAACACTTTTGATGCTAGAAGCTAATTAACTGATATGTTTAGTAGTTGGTACAATATAATTAGCTACAAATTGAAGTTTAATTGTACCAAATTACTGGTCTAATCACTTAGGGAAGCTTAAAGTATGGGAATTTATTGGCACCTGTTGAATGAATTGACCTGTTGTGTTCATTGTGTTTGATTTTTAATTTTGTGAGAAAAGACAAAATTTTTATGTTTTGAAGATAAAGATAACTAACATTATCTTTGTACCTCTTATACAATTGGTAGTATGCTTTATTTGGAATACTTGTACAATTAGTATCAGTGCGCCTGTATGTTAGATTTGATGTTTTTTTTGCTCGTGGAGTGACAAGTTAGAGTTGATTTGATAAACGAATTTGTTGAACGAATTTGTTGAACGAATTTGTTGTAGAACAACCTGATTTTGATTCATTATACAACTATACAAGGACAGCTGTTGTAGTGTCTTGTAATGTGTTAGCCGTCTTGAAACATGATGAAAAAAGTATCAATTATGGTTCAATAGGTTGTAATTGTGTAAATCGTTGAGAGCCAGATGTTATAAACTCACCTTATTGGTGTAGTTTCTTGTTGTTAGGTTGTATCTCGTTTTAGCCCTAACTAATGACTTCTACTCCTTTTTTTTTTTTTTTTTTCCTGATAATGTTTTATTTATAGATCAAAACCAAGTCTAGCTGCTGTTGTTGGTTGCATGATGCCATTCATGCTTGGAGTATGCTTTCTTTGTCCTTCAATGGATTGTCTTTGGCACAAGTATCACTATTGCCCTCACTGTAACGAGAAGGTATACATTCTTTGACTTTCTTTTTGCATATCAATCATCCGTTTTAATTTGGAGAACAAACTATAATCATCGTTGTTGATGCAGCTTGCTGATTTTGAGAAGAATGATGTGTGTTTGGTGATGGATCCTCCAAGTTGGCGTGAACCAAGTTTTGCATTGCCAGCATAATCATGACGTATTACTATATATACGCAGCATTAACTCCACACATTCTTTGATGTTTGGATGAAACACCTTGTTGTTGAACCCTTTTATTGTGTTTATATGTCCGAATGAAGGTTAAATTTTTAAATATAAACAATGTTGGTGGAAATTGTGAATTATATAGCATGTGAATTTGCAAGAATGGACAAGCTCAAACTTATTGGAACCTACTGTTTTAACTTTCTTTCCGGGGTAGAGATCAAGATGTAAATATTTTTTGGAGAGAAGTAGGGAAGTTAACCATTCATTCGCGATGAATGATAACTAAACGTAAAAAAAAAAACATATTTTTACCAAGAAATATTAATTAAAACCAATGTTATACTTACTAATATTCATAGATAAATTATTTTTTGTAACTGATAATATCATATGATGAATATTAAGAGAATTTTCTAACATTAATCAATAATGAATGCTAACCGAAATGGATATTATCAGTCTCTCTGAAAAGTTATTCGTTAACGTTCATCCACGATGAATGATAATCAAAACTTATAAAAACATATTTTTATCAATAAATATTAATCAAAACCGTTGTTATAACTACTACGGAGTAATATTTATCAATAAACTATTTTTTATAACCTATAATATCATACGATGAATATTAAGAAAATTTACTAACATTTATCGTTGATGAACGTGTAGCTTCTCTAGAAAATAGTATTTCTTTCTGAATCCAACCTTACATGTTTCTTCAGTTTGTTTGTACCATCGCATATGTGTCTTAATCAGATTTCTGTCTATGCGGTTCACATTTCTATGACTTTACTAGTTAACTCGGGTAGTGTTTCATCTGAGCTTAACGTGAAAATGGGTTCTTGTTTGTTTTTTTGCTTAACTGGAGAATGGCTTCATTTAGTCGTACGAAGTAAAGTTGGTTTACGCTTTCATCTATATGCTTTCTCCGCTAACATATATCATCACCTTTTCTTAATTGATTAGAAAGTTATGTTCAAATTAAATCCCGCTCTATGTTTCTCAACTTATTCATTGTTATCATAACGTTAGCCTTTAAATACGTGCTTCAAAACGCTTACCATTATTTTCCTTATTGTTGAAATAGTTTCATAATTAAAATTTCCTTTATTGCGAGTTTATCATACAGTCATCCTTTTGTTAGGCACTTCTTCTAGACCGACGAATTTACTGTTGGTAACCATATTTACTAGACATAAGAGAACAAACAACTTGAAGAGTTGGACTGTCCTAAGGTAACTAAAAAGGCGGCGGCGGCAATGTTTATTGCTATAGTCTAAACATATCTAGTACATACAAATATACATTTTTATCATCACACCAGTTAATAGAAATAAAACACAAACAATCCCTTTGAAATTTAATCTAATAAAAGTTTCTGATAAGTCATCTCATGTCAAAATTATCATAAACAGACACCCTAAAACTATGATTTTGATCAAGTTTGATTTGGAAAACAACTAACTAATTAACTCATGTTTTGTTTGGTGTACTTAAGTCATGATCAAGAAACCATCTAGGTAATGGCTTATTATCTTACCTACAAAACCAACTTGTATTTCATACGACTAGAGCTGCAAATGAGTCAAACTTTGCTTGACCGAGTCGAGATTTTATGGAGCTCGGGCTTAAAAATCAAGTTATAAATATATATGGAGTAGAGCTTGAGCTTTTAAAAATTCCGCTGTGAGTTGTTCGTCTTACACTCTTACAGTCTTGCCTACAAAACCAACTCACAAGGCTACAACATTACTTTCATTCGACATATGGGCTCTTAAGGCACTAACGGCCCATATGTTTGAAGTCCGGCCCAAATATTGGATGATTTCTATTGTATGTTGAAATCGTGAACCCACCCAGTGAAGTCGGAATTTGCAGATTCATCAATTGCAGCAGGTACTCACTCACTCACTCATCCTCCAGTTTTTCATCATTTCGTATTACGCTATTAGACCTAATTGAATAATAGGTAAAATAATTATACTTATTTATTTGTTAAAATTAGGTTTTTTCATTTCTACTCATCTCGTGATCTCTAAATGCAGTAAATGTAGGGGTTAATTCGTGTAGAAATGACTCTACAGTTTCGAATAGTTCATATATCTCAAAATTATAATAATTCGATGTCTCACACGATATGATCCGCGCTCTGAACTTATTATAGAAGAATTAAATCATTATATGTTGTGGGATTTAAAAATTACAGTGACTGACACCTGCAACAAATACTTTTTTCACACTAAAATGTGTAATTTTTTAACCTCCAATGTAAACAAGCGAAAGTAAAAAAAGATTTAAATTCAAGAATTGATATTTGATAAATGAATAAATATAATGTTAGAGGAAGTATGCTCTATTTCGTAATGTGCTTCACTTTGAAAACTATGGAATTAAACAATTTGAGAGATAAATCTCAATAGTTAATGGGGATAACATCTGTGCAGTTGAAAGTGGAGGTTTAAATATGCAAAGTACTATTTACGTGTTGTTAGCAGCATCTGACATTTCCCCATATTTAATCTACAAAGTACCTATTTAAAACTTCTAGACCTGAAGTGAACTACTTCTGTGTGGAAGGTGCATTTGTGGTAAAGTGAACTATTTTTGTTATTTGATCTTTTAGAAAATATGGCAACTATTAGAAATCTGAAAATCAAGACATCGTCATGTAAACGTATCGTCAAGGAGTTGCATTCGTATGAGAAAGAGGTTGAGAGTGAGGCGGCCAAGACAGCTGACATGAAGGAGAAGGGTGCTGATCCTTATGATCTTAAACAACAGGTAAGCACACTCGTTTTCTCACATTATTTGTTGAAAATATGTTGTATTCTAATATTTGGTGTTGTGATTGTGTCAAAGTGTTTCTGGAGTAATAAAAGTAGTATTCTCGATTGTGAAAGTGATTAGCTTAACCACTGCGAGATGTAAAACTCTATGTGGTTATTATGTTTATTTATTTGTTATTTATTATTATTATCAAATGAATATATTTCTTTTGATTTATTTGGGCAGGAAAATGTGCTGGCTGAATCA
Source organism: Gnaphalium uliginosum (assembly GCA_963930675.1). Lineage (NCBI taxonomy): Eukaryota > Viridiplantae > Streptophyta > Magnoliopsida > Asterales > Asteraceae > Gnaphalium > Gnaphalium uliginosum. Next base: position 37,181,135 of record OZ005685.1, read on the forward strand.
AGGATGATGATTCCTGATTGTCGCAAACGCCTGGAGTCATCACTGGCCGACCTAAAAGGAATTTTGGTACTTTATTTTTTCATTACAATTTGGAATTCAACATCTTAAAATAAATGTATAATATTGCCGGTTATAGCTGATCATGGGTATGCACTTTTTGTTTTGCTAATTAAGTGCTTAAAATCTAAGCCTACCCATATTTAGCAGCTGTAAGAATTCATGCCTGTGCTTGGAGAAATTAGTTTGGTTGGCATTAGGGGAAAATGACATTAAAAAAGTAATTTGAATATAAGATTATAAGAAAGGAGTGTTAGATGGTCTTGACTTGTTTTAGTTCAAGAAACTTGCACAAATGGGAGATGTTAGGGAGCCTATGTTATTTTAAACATAGGATAATAGTGTGTCTTTTCTTCTGTGAACACATTTACTAGTTTGGACCTTGCATGAGTACTTTTCCTTGATCAAACACAAAAAATAATTCATTCATCCCAAAAAAGGGTCAACTATAATGGTTAAAAGGGAAGACTAGCTGTTTGGATATATTCTACACAACAAACTGACTTGTATGCAATGTCTGAACGAGATAGACGGATGCCGTATCATATTTAGTTTAGAGGCAGCAAAACTGGTTCAGATAAAAAATGGGCAAGTGCTGAAGAAAGGTTCGCGTTAAAAATTGCATAATAAGTGGAACTGATTTTGGGTAAAACATGGGTTACGGGTGGAATTGTGGGTAAAAAATGGGTAACTGGTGGAATTGGGTGTGGGTAAAACACAGGTTAGAGATATGAAGAAAAAAAAATTCATGAACTGGACCTTTCTTTTTGGATGGATATGATAATGGCTTACAATAAACTCTATACTGATTTCAGGCTGAGCTGGAAGAAGCAAACCAAAAGGAAGGACCTGAAGTCACTGAAGCTGAAAGCACTGTTGCTGATGTTGAGAAGTTATTCCAAACAACAGAGTCTTAGTATGCTGGCTCATAGCCACTACCTTGTCTTGTATGTTTGGCAAATTCTATGATGCTTGAAATCTCTTTTGTGTTTGTTTTCCTGTTGGATGTGAACTTTCTTAATCCTGTAATTTTAAGTTGTCTATGGTCGGGTGTGTCGAGAAATTATTAATGTTTGAAATATGACTTGCTAAGACTTGGTTGTTATAAACATAATGCAAGTCATGTTGAAACTCAGGTTCCGGTATAATGTAGTTTAGGCTATGTATTATTATACAATACATTAAATAAGATGGGTTGTTTACTAGGTTCCAGACATAACTGGTTATATGTTAAAACTAACTTGAACCGATATTGTGTCATATTTGGTTACAACAGTCCAGACCTATATGTACCTTTGACTTCACCTTCATTCCTAGAAAATAATATACAGCGAAAGATAAAATTAATTACTGCTGGCCATACTTTAAAAGTTGTGGTAATCTATACCCGCATTCGAGACTTTAGGTACATCTCTGTTTAACAGGTTGCAAGAAACTTCATTACTGATTCGTACCCAATTCTAGCTGAGAATTGACTAATTTACAACCAGCCAGGGGGCTGTACTGCCAGTGTTGTCTTGTTGAACCCAATTTTGTCCGATTTGGGGAAGGGGTGTTCTTGAACCAGTGAATTAGTATGATCCAAGTGACGCGGTCATGAATTAAATGTGTGCCGTTTTGCCTATCAAATGTATGGTCATTGGTCAACATGTTCTGGTGATCACAACTTAACGCTTGAAGACATGCAATGGAGGCCACACATGTCTTATGTTACGTGTTATTAACTCGATTTATCTCATTCGTACTCGGTGTTGGCCAACATTTAGGGCAGTGGCAAGTGTGTTACCTTTTTTATTTTGTTAGTCTATGGTACTTTACTAATGCATTAATCACTAAGGGAGCTGCTCTATATATCATTTTTTTATTTTCTTTTTAACATAGGAAATTTTGCAATGGAATTAAGGGTCAAAATCTACTCAAACATTATACCGTAAATAAAACAAAATCATGACATATTCTCACCATTTTCGAGTTTACTTTTCTGCTTGATTTGATTTAATTTTTTTCAGCTTTATTTACACATTAGTTTGACTATATTTTTAGAAAGATTCTAAAATGTTAATATAAATAAATATGGTTCAATTGTTTACTCCAGATCTTCAATGTTTTAATCTCCTACAGATATGTTTATATACATTTAACAAAGTTAAAATTAGATGGATCACTTTATCTTAAAGTGGGCAAGAGGACTACATTACTAAGGTACTTCATATAATCTTACAATATGATTATATTGTAAATTGTATTATTATATATTATTATTATTGTTATTATTATTATTGCTTTAATACATATTTTATATATTTTAAAGTATCTAAAAAAATGTTTATGTATTTAAAAAATTATTTTGCATTTCCCTTGTATTTCCGATTTTGTTTCCAGAAACCCCATATCATTTTGAATTTAATTTTCTATCTAATTAAAGTTAGAAAAGTGAGAAAAAACTATCGACTTTTGTAAATTGTATTAAAAAAAGTATCATATCAAAATAATTTAACATAATAATTTACAACTTTTATTACACTTTTTTTCCTCATCATTCATGTTTAAAGTAAAAACACCATAATCCAGTTCACCACCGTAATTTCGTTTTCAAATAAAATTAAAGTTTAAAACATAGATCTCAAAATCGCACTTTTAAGTTTACAATTTCTGACAAAAACACAACAAACAAAGTCTACTATATAAACACAAATCAAACCTTACACTGTGTTCTCAGTTATTTATATGATGGAAACGAAAGGAAGAGAAAGGATATAAAAACAAAATGTTGTTCTTTAGTTTTTTAATAGAAGGAACGGAAAAGAAGGGAGTGGAAGAGAGAGGATTTAAAAATAAAATGTTAGTTCTTAGTTTTTTAATAGAAGGAATGGAAAAGAAGGGAGTGAAAGAGGAGGGAATGTCTTCATACATTTTTCCTTTTATCATTTTCTCCCATATTTGGGACGATCGGGGAAGAATCACTCCATTTCCTTTCTTTTCCTTCCATCTTAAGAACACAACTTCACAATTTTCCTTCTTTCCATTTCATTTCTTTTCTCTTCTTCCTTCTTTTGTTCTCTTCTTTTCCACCTAATTTTTGACTCGAGAACACAGTGTTAAGAACAAAATCTGATCTCAAAGGAACATACATACGAATCGAAAATCGCAACTGTTTTAGATCTAAACCATTACATATGAATCAAAACATTTCAGATCTGGATCGAAAATCTCAGATCTGGAACGAAACATTTCAGATCTAGACCGAAACTTTTCAGATCCGGTTTCACCATTTCAGATCTCATATGTACATAAAAACGAAATAAAGAAGATCAGATATGTACATAAGAAAACCGATGAAGAAAAGAAAAATAAATTATAAAACAAAATAATTTAAAAGGATCCCGTGTCGGCGGTTGCTAACGCGGCGGTGGTGGTTGCGGCGGTTTGGTGTGATTGTCCATTGTTTAGGCATTCTAGGCTTTATGACTTACTTTCCTCTTTGGAGAGGCACATAAGAGTTTCAACACCACCAAACTCTTACAATTGTGATATAAATGACAATCATTATGTGATAGTATGGTTACAAGAAGAATACTCAATGTCTCATATTACTCGACTTTGGACTTTTTATAAATCCCCGAATGCACCTGAATGGGAAACCATGTATATGTGGCGTCTACAATTATATACTCAACTCATGCCTTGTAATTTTCAAAAGGATTTTGTAGATTTGCGGGATTGATTGTTAATGAAAATTAGTTTTTATCTTTTATAATTAGCGTATTTTGTTGTTTGACTATTTATTATTTCTTCCATTATATATATAGAGAGAGAGATAGAGAGAGAGTGTGTGTGTGTTTGATCAGATGAGAACATTATAAAAATGAGAACAAGTAAGAACACTTCTCGGCCAATCATTTCCCAAACCGTATGCAAGGGCATATTAGGTAATTGCCATGCTTTTTAATTTGACGGTTTCTAGCAGTCAAAGTGGGTTACCTTTTCTTCAGGAACCAGTATCTTGAGTGGGGAGAATTTCTAGAATCCCGAATTATAGGTAAGTTTGGTTATGAATTGCTATACCCATTTTATATCTCCCAATTCCACTATTTTATATCTCACAATTCCACCCAGAGCAGATTATATTGATCGGAGATTTTTAGCAGCAAAAAAAAATGTCAATTGAGAGTGGAGATAAGCAAGATGGCTATACGTACATTCTTCTTATACATATTATTATATATATTTTCAGTTAAATTTCTTTTTCATGTTTATTATGGGTTATGTTATCATAATTTATGATGGTGTCTCTATAGCATAATATTATTTAGATGATTTTAGGTCAGAGATTGTTGTTTTTTTTTTTTTTTCTAGTTTGTGCATACGAGTATATGTAATTTTTTTCGTATGATTAGGGTAATTTTTTGGTGATGTGTTTATTCTTTTACGAATTTGTCAATATATGCTTATTCTTTTAATTTATGGATAATGATCATGTTTTATTTTTTGCATATGTTTAGATTAGTTTGATATGATATATGTATTTTATTATAATTTGGAATCTGACTGTACACGACTTTTTGGTTAATGTTCATACAGATCATAATATTCACAAGTTGATTTCATGGTTGTTTTCTCATGTTTGTTAATTCAATGTACCATTGGTAAAATAATATGTGGTAGTTGTTCATTCAAAATCATATGCATCCGTTAATAACCTACGCAGCATAACATGCTTTTAAAATATTTTTTTGAACCTATATGAAATAAAACAATACATACGTACCATTTCTAAGTGACTTATTATAATTATTAATTGTCATCTTTTGCGTTATGCCTAAAAAACAGGTGTTCAATATGTTCCCAAGCAATAATATGTTGGTACCAATCAAGTTACTCCATCTGGTGAGAAGAACTGGCTACCAGAAGTTGACAGGACCATGAAGCCTGTAGCTGGCATGATATTTCATACTATCAAACAAGCATATAGATATTATAAAAATTATGTTCGAAGAGGTGGTTTCGAAGTCAGAAAGTCCACACAGAAGCCGTTGAAGGGTGAGAATGTTATTAAGCTTAAGTATTTTGTTTGCAGTCATGAAGGGTTTAACATAAAGAAAGAAGTCAACGCACCAGTCGTTAAGAAAAAAGGATCATATGCACCAGTCGAGTAGGAGAAAGAAGCAGATGCACTACTCGAGCAGGAAAAAGAAGCAGGTGAACCAGTCAATATGGAAAGTGAAGAAGACAACAGTAGCGGAAACAACGGGATCGAAAAAAAGGTTACTGCAGGAAAACAGAAACATAACATGCCTTCTCAACGTATTGGATGTGAAGCCAGTTTCCGTCTTCAGATAACGTGTGATGGCATGTATGAACTGTACCACTTTGAAGAGTGTCACAATCATGCGTTGGTGCATCCGGATTTCATGAAACACTTAAAATCATCCCGTATGCTTGATAATGCGAAAAAGGCTTTCTTGAAAACCTTGGGAGATGCAAGTATCGGACCATCAGCAGGTCATAGGATTTTGACAAAGATTCACAGTGGTATTGATAAGGTCAGGGCTACAACCGTTGATTGCAAGAATTTTAGGCGCGATATCAATGCTTACATAGGTAATGCAGATGCGCAAATGCTTATTGAAATGCTGGAAATAAAAAAGAAGAAGGAGATCATGCATAACTTCTCGTTTGAATACTTTGTTGTTAAAAATGGCGAGCTGGGCGGGTTTTTCTGGGCCGATGATGAAGCCAAGCGCAACCACTCCGCATTCGGTGATGTAGTAGCATTTGATGCAACTTTCCGTACAAACAGCTAATAATTTTTGTTTTTTTGTCTACAACGTTCAGGTTGTAACATTATATTCAACTAGTGTGTTACTTTCCTTTGTAGGTACAATATGGTGTTTATCCCATTTACTGGGATAGATAATCATAAGAGATCAATTACGTTTGGTGTTGGGATGTTAACACATGAGGACATTGCCTCATATACCTGGTTGTTGCGTGCATTTACAAAATGCTTTCCTCATGAGACTCGACTTGTGCTAACATATCAGGATCCAGCTATGAAAATAGCAGTTGCTGAAGTTTTGGTTAATGCAAGGCATCGTTTATGCATGTGACATATCATGGAGAAGTTGAGTACTAAGGTAATTATAAATTTATCAGTTTGGAATTCAATTGTGTTACAAAATTGTGACAACCCTAAAATTTCGGTAAATTCCGTACATCATTATACGTACATATTAGGCTAATTCCCTATCTAATTAATATGGATTCGTTTTCATCGAATTAAGTCTAGCACAAAGCCCACGTTTGCATATGAGATGCACACTATTTTAATACAGGATGCATTCGTAATCATTAAGAATTACACAAACAATCGGTAGATACCGACACCCACAAACGTTGTGATCAATTTTCATAAATAACATAAATCTATTCGAATATAAATAGTAGTTATTTATATTATGCTAATATATAAGCATAACAACCTTTAATAAACGATAAACGTTCACGAAAATTAAAAGACGTGCAACGACAAGATAGATTACGTAATTAATCGAACGAACTAACGATAAATATTCGAATATTATTAAAACCAATTAGTAATATTCTAATACCATTAATTTACCCTAATTACCACTAAGTCACCTTAATTACATGATTAGCACTTAACTAATCAAGATTAGTGCTTAATGACCTAAATATCTACACATAAACTAACAAGTTGAAAATCAAAAAGGGCCCCCCCTCCCCCTCATCACCAAAACCGGCCACCACTAGGGCCCCCCCCCGATATTTTTTTTAAACATATGCACCATACCTCCCTCCACTCACTTTCTCCTCTCCCTCTCCTCCAAAGCTACGGCCAAACACCCCCTCCCATTTCTCTCACTTTGATTTTCAAGAACACCACCACAAACCACCCTAAACCACCATAAACCACCACTTTCAAACCACAAAAATAAAGCTCTTTTAACATATAAATACCTACAAATCATAACACCACTACATTCCCATGGGTAAACAAAGTTAAACACAAGGATTGGAGCTAGGAATCATTCACCAAGAAATCAAGTTCTCATCTTACTCAAATCTCATCCTAAAAGCTTTGTAAGAAGACTTTTTCTCTAGTATTTAACTTCATATATATGTTTATGCTAAAAATGTTCACTCATACTAAAATATGTTTTTAAACTAGTTACTTTGTCTTTTAAAAACATTAACTAGTAAGTTTAACAAATGAAAAGTCTATAAACAAGTTTAGAGACTTTAAAAATGCAAAATATATGATCTACACTTTAAACTCTTCATTTATATGTAATAAACTCTTATTTATGTTAAAATAATTATTTTAAACTAAATAACACAATAAACTTGTAATGACATAAACCTTATGGTTTAAACGCTAACTATACACACTTTTGGGTGAAAAATACCAAAAAGAAGACTTAAGGGACTAAATATGTAAAATCTGAATTTTTGAGGACTATAATGTTAAAAATAGTTTATTTAGTGTTTATAATATTAATCTATGGATTAAGGTGTTAAAAACCAAACCCTTGTGGTTAAAAATCAAGAAAACGAAACTATGAGGTTAAAAGTGGGAAAATGAGAACTAGAGGGACTATACATGTAAAAACAGAAACTCTTGGACCTTGGCTGTGAAAATAATTAATTTATGTATATTATAGTATAAACCATGATTTAAGACAATATCCATGTGGTTAAAGACTAACAAACCAAAGTATTGTGCAAGAAATGAAATAAATGAAACTAGAGGGACTAAAAGTGTAAAATCTGTAAGTTATGGGCTGAGATGGTAAAATAAGTAAGTGAAATGATATTAAAGTTTAATCTATAGTTTAGAGTGTTAAAATCAAGACATGTGTTGTTAAAAGTCGACAAACCGAAAGTTTGAGCTAAAAACGAGATAATTGGAAACTTTAAGGGCTAATAGTGTAAAATCAGAAAGTTCAGGGACTTGAGACCTAAAAACAGTAACTTAAGTGTCCACAAGTGAAAACCCTAAGAAAAGATGTCGAGAATCTAACGTATACGGTAAAAATCAAAGAGACCGAACGATTCAACCTAAAATGACAAAATAGAAACTACAAGGACTAAAACCGTCACTTACAAACTATAAAGGCTGTTAAGGACCCTCTGTAAATCCGGGGACTTTATTATAAAAATATACATTAAGTCATGATTAGTGTATAGACCGAGAAATCGTAAAAACCGAAGTATAACGAGTTAAAACGCAAGTTAACGATAAAGGTTACAAAAATAAGTTATAAAACTTATAGCGTCATTAAAAATGTATATTAGGCATAAGCAACATTATTATATTAACGTACAACACACAATTAAAAGTCGATTAAACAAAATCGGAAACTTCGAATCAAATACGAACGAGACGATACATATAACGAATCAATAATCAACGCTATGAATAAATTATGAATAATAGTATATTATAAGGTTGACATAAACGATTGTAGTATTTTGAAAACTATAAATGATCACAACGTGTCGCATACGCCTATGAGGGCACATGAAACCCTAGTTGAGTGAACAACTAGCATAGATGGACTATTAAGTCGTCTACATTTATTAACTCGACTTCATGCGTTTAGGACGCTAAGAGGCTTATTTGGGCTCATTCACTTTAAACTCATTTTGCTAGCACGCTCGGACTCAGGTGAGTTCACAGCCCCTATTTTACTGTTTTACTGCTTTTAAAACTGGGGTGAAAAACATATGAATGACTTTCATACTATACTTGAAAACATGATAATGAATCTTTGTACGAATCTATATTTATAGTTGTAGTGCATAGAAGTCCACTTGCTTACAAACTATAACCATTAGCTAGGTGACTCTAGCCACTGAATATACGGATAGTACTATCGAGATGACATCTCTTCCACTATTTGTTGGTCATGCCAACCCCCGACTTTATGTCACACAACGAGGAGCGTATATTTAACCGATCCGAGGCAAACAACACAACAGGTCGTGGTTTGGTTATAGGACTAGAGGTCGTACTTTAACTCATTAGGCCTAGCTAGCCTTTGAGGGATCACCGTCTTTGTTTTAAACTTTAAATAATTGTACTTTAGGCCTTCGGTGCCATACTTTGATTTACTGATGAACTTTACTAAATGATGGTTTACGATTGAGTCTTAAACCTGTGAATTCACTCAACAATTATATTGATGTTTTAAATATGTTTTTCAGGGAATTAGCCAAATTATTATACAACTATTTGTGACATTTAGTCACCTCTAAATTGTGTGTAACACACTTACAATCATGCTAGTGTCACAAAATAGCCGCCTAGGAGCTCCATCTGACCTGCGCCTTTCTTCCCCGTTAAGTATTGTTGCCCAAACATCAATCACACCAGCATGCACATGACAATCTGGTGTAAGGCTTTCGAATATTACCCGTCCAATGCCGACACCCAATGTACGTTTGAAGATAATGTCACTAACAATCGTAATTTATGCATCAATGATAGTTGTATATATTTTGATAACTTAATTGTATATATGGTTACAAAATATTATTAAATTAACTATATAAGACTTACTATTCTGCTCGCATTGCTGTGAAGATGCAATTTGTTAAATGTCATTCATCTTGATCTAACTTAGGCTTTATTTCTACCTCCCTTCTGTAGTAAGGTGATCTGTGCACCGCTGTTGGTTTCAAAACCCTTTTGGCATTATCGACTGCGTTCTCAATTGGTTTCATACATACTGGGCTAACATCAAATCTGTCTAGTTGCCATGGTGTTGTGATACCACCAATGCTTTCTTTTGGTGTATTTTCATGCTTCTCAATACCACCATTAACTTCAGAATTAACTCCCATTTGAGGAGCCGTTGGCTTACTGTCCTTACATTTATGGACTTTACTTTCTTCTTTTGTGTTGACACTTTTCATCCTCATTCGAATTTGCTCTTTTGCTGAATCCACCGGTGCATCCCATCTTTCATCTAAAACTTGTGTCATACTTAAGTCCATTGATCTATCTTCATACAGTTCTCCATCGTTTTTCTCCAAAGTGCCCGTGATCTTTTTCCCTTGCTCCCTTTGCATCTAACCATTCCGTGTGCATTGTCTTACTTTCCTTATAATTATGGACTTTACCTTCTTCTTTTATATCGCCATTTTTCCACCTCCTACGACTATAATCTACTGCTGACTTCTCCAGTTCATCCCATCTTTCCTCTAAAACCCGAGTCAATGTTAAGTCCATTGATCTATCTTCATACAGTTCGCCATCCTCTTTATTCAAAGTGCATGTGAACTTTTGTTCATCTGATTCTATTGTGCCCTTTGTATCTTGGTAAAGTTCTCTAGTATCTTTCTTCAAAGGCCTTGTAATTTTTTATCATCTTTTCCTCGTAATCCCTTTTTACCTTTCAACAGTTCACCATGACCGTTCTCCATATTTTCCATACTTTTCTGTTCATCTGGTCCTTTTGACATAAAATTTGCCATCTTTTCTACTATTTAGTGTATAATGCTTACAATTTCGTCATCAGATGGGTAATAAAATGCTGCCTTCTCAATATGTTTTAGCAAGTCCATTTTCATTTCACATAACGTCTAGTAAGTTGATTATATACAATGCACAAAGTCCTAAATTCAAACAAATAACTATCCATCAATGGACAAGATCAAATTTTCAAAAAATACATTTAAACAATATTAGTTATTGTTTAGATGCACAATGGACAAGTTGCTTGCCTTTGAATTAAAATTATCTGTTGGGTCATCAAGCTCGTCATACCCATCAAACTCATGCCACAATACTTCGTTTAACATTTGAGTATTTAAAGAATGCACATCTTCCTCAGCTAATGCACTTCTAATGCTGCCATCATCTTCTCCCGAGACTTCATTTTTAGGTAAAGGAGCTGCTTGATGATCAGCAACCACATCCATGTTATCGTGCTGCATTAAGTTGATCAATCCAGATCCAAATCCACCATTTTTCAGTTCTGATTGCTGACATTGTTTTAACTTTTTATATGACCAGTAATTTATTGGTTTCTCCAATTGTCTCGTTGGGTATAAGACAATGCTAGAGGTATGGTTTTAAACTTGTATTTGGTTGTATAAAACTTTGTTGTAAGCATGAATAATCTCACAAACTTATCTCAACAAACACATAATGAGAATCCAGTTTTCGTACTAGGTCACTAAGTACAAACATCCAAGGATTAAAACTACTAATATTGAGCAAAGGAAACTTAGAACTTTACAAAAGAGTACAGTATGAAGCAACTTACTTATATTAATGGTTAAAATCGAATCCACAAAAACATCAAGTAAATACATGACTAGATTTTACAGAGTGAGCTTTACATAGCTAGAACAGTGTAAAATTCTCTTCCTTAAACTGCAACTTCTTGAATAGGTTGATTCAAAAATCATTTAACCTAAAAACTTTTACAGAACATTTGGCTCACCTCAAAATTTAGTATGCTTTTTGTAAAGATTTCATTAAATGGATATTACCTAGAAATATTTGAGAAGTCAATTAATCAAGAGGTTGTGCGTACGTATATCAGGTTAGTTTATATGATTGTCTTCTTTTAGAAGAAAAGGATTTTTAACGTCTGTTTAATTATGAGCATATCATGTTGTTTGAAATTGATTAAAAACAAGAACTAGGGGTGAACAAAACCCGGTTTTTGGGAAAATCGGTTCGGGTTGAAAAACCGGACCGGTTTTTTGTCAACGGTCAAGAACCAGTTTTTGACAAAACCGGTTTGGAACCGAACCGGTTTGGGAGGGTGGAAAACCTTAACCGATTGTAACCGATTTGGACCGGTTTGGAACCGGTTCGGTTACATAAACCAGTTTCAAACCGGTTTTTCTATATAATTGTTTTTTTTTTCGATCGTTGAGCGTTTTAGGGAAAAACAACGTATTCTTCAAAAAAATTTCGATAGAATATTAGTACATTAGGTATGGAAACATAACTTAACAATAACTTAAAACAAAGTCTTCTAAATCTTCCTAAAAATATTATTGAAACCAATAATTATATATAATTAAGTATTTTTCGAGCGTTGAGCGTTTTAGGGAAAAACAACGTAATCTTCAAAAAAATTTCGATAGAATACTAATACATTAGGAATGAAAACATAGCATAACAATAACTTAAAACAAAGTCTTCTAAATCTTCGTAAAAATATTATTGAAACCAATAATTCTATATAATTCAATCTTTTTCGAGCGTTAAGCGTATTAGGGAAAAACAAAGTAATCTTCAATTTTTTTTTGATAGAATGCTAGTACATTAGGAATGGAAACATAACTTAACAATAACTTAAAACAAAGTCTTCTAAATCTTCCTAAAAATATTATTGAAACCAATAATTCTATATAATTCAATCTTTTTCGAGCGTTAAGCGTTTTAGGGAAAAACAACGCAATCTTCAAATTTTTTTTGATAGAATGCTAGTACATTAGGAATGGAAACTGTAACACCCTCTCTTCATATTCTATAAAATATTCTTTTATTTCGGAAGCGTAGGTCGAAACATATATTGCATTAATAACATTTTATAAAATGTACATATATATTGTTCATAACAAAGTATGACAACTAGGTGTTACATAATTTCAACTTTCATTTAAGTTATCAAAAGCATATCAGAGTTGTCAGCTGGTCAAACATTCCTTTCAAACATAATCTTCCTGCCCGCCCATTTCAATCATGACCTGCAGGGATTAAGGTGGGGGATTAGCACAAAGCTAAGTGAATGAATGTGAAACTAACAATTCAATTTAGCATAACAATTTGTTTACATCAATTAATCGTAAAAACATAACGTCAAAGAGGATCGGTGGTTTTTGAGGAACCCTACTGCCGCGGTGGCCCTCAAAGAACGCTTATCACAATCTGTATTGGCCTATACAGAATATACCGATAACTTGATACTACCATTACGCAACACAGGTTCTAATACAACACATGTACAAGACTCTGGATCTGTAATTCTGTAATAACCAAGTCCAACAATACGTTGACCTCTTTAATAACAACTGATGCCGAATGCCACATTGCACGTAGATTCATAATCAGCAAATCTGACTAAACAGTCTATCAATTATATCTACGTTTACTTGTTGCAACCAAACCGTTACAACCAAATCAAACTTGTGAGTTCCAGATCCACTCATCTGTCAGTCTCAGTCCAACAACTCAGAAGTCTAATGTTACTGAGTCTTCTGCTGATCTGAGAATACAACAAATAATAAGTTAGTAACTCATTCCATAATCATATAACATATTTCAATACATAGTATCGAAATGACAAACAATTTTCAAGTTATAACAATGCACTTATATAATTATTTACTCAATCATCATAATAACATATTTAAGCGAACAAGCAAATCCCTGAAGTCTAAGAAACAAAAGTTCAATCCGAAGTGAAACCAGAAAATCCCAAAACAATGTTTAAAAACTGAAAAATGTTATTTTCGACCCCAAGATGACCCCGGAAGGTCTAAAACTGCCTAGGCTCATTTAAAAGAGTTTTAATTATTGGACCGTTTTCGAGTGACCATGCGAATTTCAGCCCAATCTGTGTTAAATGAAAATTGGGTAAATTTTTAGTCACTAAAAGTATCACTAACACTTATGCACTTTTGAAATTTGCAAAATAAAACTTTTAAAATCTCAGTTCGCAAAGCAACATCTCAGTTCGCAGAGATTCTCAGTTCGCAATAATCTCAGTTCGCAAGACAAAATCTCAGTTCGCAGGGCAGCTCAGTTCGCAAGACAAAATCTCAGTTCGCAAGGCAACTCAGTTCGCAGCACAGCATCTCAGTTCGCATCGCAGCAACTTAGCTCGCGAACTGAGTTCTTCTTCTTGCAAGCTGCGAACCGAGTCTGCTGTAACCAAAAACCCGAACTTTCTCCTTCAATAACACAAAAATTCAGCTTCCTATCATTCTAACAAGCTTTCTAACAACTTATATACATCAAATATCATCATATAACATCTTTCAAGCTTCAATTTCACAACTAATTCATAAATTGACCAATTTCATTCAAAACAAGTTCTTGACTAATAAACTTCAAAATTACTTACAATTAGAAGTAGAAATACGAAGATGATGATATTGAATTTGGTTTTCTAATTAAGGATTACAACTAGATGGCTTCAATTGATCAAAGGAAGCTTATGATTTTAAGTGTGTGTTTTTATGAAATGAAAATGATATTAGGAAGTTTTTAGAAGGTTTGAGAATATATATTTAGGTCGGTCCCCATCTAATCTGTCCAAATACAATTAAAATTTTAGTTCCCTTCTTAATCTATTGTCTGGAACCTAAAACCATTTTGCGAAACCAACTATTTTATTTTACCGTCAACTAGATTAACTTAAAACAATAAATTATGTATTAGTCATAATAACTCATTTATCCTTTTGACTAATATTATCAAATAACATAATAATATTAAATATTCATAACACGTTAAATAATAAATTTAAAGTTAGAAAATTACCCGTATATTACTAGACCCTTAGGGTGGATGTTACAGAAACATAACTTAACAATAACTTAAAACAAAGTCTTCTAAATCTTCCTAAAAATATTATTGAAACCAATAATTCTATATAATTCAATCTTTTTCGAGCGTTAAGTGTTTTAGGGAAAAACAACGTAATCTTCAAATTTTTTCCGATAGAATGCTAGTACATTATGAATGGAAACATAACTTAACAATAACTTAAAACAAAGTCTTCTAAATCTTCATAAAAATATTATTGAAACCAATAAGTCTTCATGATTCTTCATAATCTTCAAAATCTTCAAATCTTCATAATCTTCAATTCTTCTAACATCTTCAATTTGCATAGTCTTCAAAAGTCGAAATTTTCTTCGGAGGTAGCTTCTCGTGAAGCTTCAACGAGAGCAATTTCTTCATCGGAAAGTGATATTGCCATACCCGCTTCCACCTCGATATCTTGTATATCTCCTTCGTATTCCAATTCACCTTCAAGACTTGAAACGTTTTGTATACGTTCCACGGTGTCTAAGTGATCCTTCAAGCAAATACACATCTCTAATGAGGCCGGTATGAGTCTTGTTCTTCGTATAGATAATACCCTGCCACTAAGAGAAAAAGCGGATTCCCAAGCTACCGTAGAAGCTTGGACGGTTAGTAAATCTCGGGCCATGATGGTTAGAATGGGAAATTGAGATTCCCTCCCTTTCCACCAAGCCAAAATATCAAAATGTGCGAATTCTTCGGGTCACATTGAGGCTAAAAAATCCGTTCCAGTATATCTCTCATATTCGCTAGTGGCATTTTGGTTCCCTTGTCCGTTTATGGTTTTCCTGTCTTAAACTATTATATAAATTAATCATTGGATCTCGGGAAGAAGATAAACCAAACATTGTGGAAGCCGAACTAGAAGAAACCATTGTTGTTGAACTATATTTTTGAAAATAATGGTCAAATAAATCTTTAAAAGATTTGTTAAAAGATTCTTTTGTATTTTGTGCAAAAAATGGGTTCTCATCATTCAAATCCAAATCGTTACAAATGTTATCGATAAGCAATTCCACCCCGAAAATGTTCAAACGTGGGTTTAATGCGGCGGCACAAGTATTGCATATACATTACCACCCCGGAAATGTTCAAACATGGGTTTCATGGGAGCCACCATTATTGCATATACATTACCACAAAATTCGTATTCGCTTAGTTTTGAATTCATTAAAAATATTTGATTAAGTACCAAATGACTTGTGGGATAATAAACACCCGATAATAAAGTAGTTGCGGTTTTAAAAATTTTGAGCAATTCGGTTATCTTTTGAATAACCTCCCAACATTCGGAGGAAAATGGTGTTGTAAGACCTTTTTGAACAAGTTGATCATGAAAAACGTATAAAGTGTCGCGTTGGCGTAAACCACATACAAACATGTTGTAAGTCGAATTCCATCTTACGGACATGTCCCAATTAGGGGTTAAAAAAATGGAATCCGTTTCCTTACACAATCTCATATAATGTTTGTATCTAGCCTTACTCGAACAAAATATATCTTGTAACATAGTTTTATACGCGTTTTTTACTACACTTATTTGTTCAACCGCTAGTCCGTCTTGCACAACCAAGTTAATGATGTGTGTAACACATCTACTATGGTAGAAAATGCCTTTCAAAGGTGGTTAGTATTTTAGTATTAATCTTTGAACGACGTTTGTATTATTAGTCGCGTTATCAAACGAGATTGAAAAAACCTTTTGTTCTATTTTAAACCTTTTCATTACATCTCGTAACATGTAAAATAAATTTTTACCCGTGTGAGGATAGTCAAAGTTTTCAAAAGCAATGGTACGTTTCATCATTTTCCAAGTTGCGGGATCAACCCAATGCGCGGTAACACAAAGGTACGAACTGGGCAAACCATGAGGATCCGACCAAACATCGGTTGTTAATGATACACTTGTATTTAACTTTTCAAAACCGATTATTAGTTGACTTTTAGCATTTTTCCACAATTTAAGAGCATCATGTCTAAGAGTAAGACGACTTACATGATTATATCGCGGTTGAAGAGTATTTTGAATGACCCTAGTAAGCCGAGGGTTGTCGAAGTGGTTGAACGGCAAAGCTTCTTGAATCACAAAACCGGCAAATGCTTCTCGACACCGCTCCGCTTCGTATTCAAAAATACCCAATCCCATGACATGGTTGCTTGACCCGACTCCGGATTACTTTTGACTCCATCACAATACTTTGTAGCATGTGATTTCAACGTTGAGTTGGGTCGGCTTTCAAAAATTTCCCGCAACTTTTACAAAATGCCTTAGTCGAACCATCTCGGCTTTCAAAAATTTCCCGCAACTTTTACAAAATGCCTTAGTCGAACCATCCGATAACAACA
This sequence comes from Gnaphalium uliginosum, assembly GCA_963930675.1. NCBI lineage: Eukaryota > Viridiplantae > Streptophyta > Magnoliopsida > Asterales > Asteraceae > Gnaphalium > Gnaphalium uliginosum. Next base: position 37,198,122 of record OZ005685.1, read on the forward strand.
CTTTGTCGTACTTACATCAAATCTCCGAATTTCGTTTGGTTACCAAAACTTGAACAACAGTTGGTGCATTTGAAGAACCAACACCGGCGGAAGTTGAAGAAGATTGAGTTGCCATTTTGAGAGCGTTTTGAGATCGGTTAGAGAGCGTTTTGAGAGTTTCGTACGTAAATCGTAAGCGTTTTGAGTGTTTAAAGACTAGAATGAGCAAAATTGAGTGTTGTGACTAAACCAAACCTAAGGTATCTATTTATACTAATTTTAGGATGACAAAATGGTAAAAAAAACACAAAAATCCGCTCCAAAATGGTCAAAATTCGAAAAAAATGGCTAGTTCTTCCAACAGCTAAAAACCGGTTTCAAACCGGTTTTCCTAACCGGTTCGCGTAAAACCGGTTCGCCAACGGAAAACTCCTAACCAGTTCCCAAACCGCCGGTTTTTATAAAAACCGAACCGGTTTTGATCAAAATCGGTTTTGACCGGTTTCGATTTCGGTTTTTTTTCAGTTTCGGTTTCGGTTTCGATTTTTTATCACGCCTAACAAGAACCCTACCTATCTTGTTAAAAGTATCGATTCAACGACTAATACTATAATATGTAACTAAAGTCATTGAAATATATTTATTTAATTTTTATTGAAGTATATTTATTTTAATTTTTTATAAAAGTGTACATCCTTTCTTTATGTATCACTTTTAACAATTTTTACAAAATATGCCATTAAAAGTTAAAACAATGGCTTTAAACTCGTATCCAAACACTCCATTACCCTCGAGCAATTTTAAAAAATCAGAATATATACACATTTTTAGCTCGATCAAAAACACACTCTCGCGTCTGAACACCCTCCTGCTGAACCACCGATCACATTTTTAAACCTTATTGTAGGTTTTTTTATTGTGCTACCGGTACTATTCAGTACAATCCGTGAAATCGGACGAAAAAAATGGGTGAAGTAGCGAGAGTTGAGAGAGAACTGAGGCAATTTGAAACAGATAAAGGCGGAATGACTTTAATCGCTGACGAAAACAACATTCGTCATCTCATCGCTACCATCCCCGGGCCGGTATCAACTCCATATGAAGGCGGAATCTTCGGCGTTGACATCACCATTCCCGGTCAGTTCTCTCATTATCTATAATTATATATATATATATATATATATATATATATATATATATGTATGTATATATATGTATGCATGTATATGTGTGAGATTGTACATAGGTTGTTGTTAATTCGGTTGATATATGGAGTTATCTGATTTGTTGAAGTTTAATTGGAGCTCTGACTATTTTGTAGCTGATAAAACCCTTGTTTTTATTAATTAAGGAAAAATAAATAATTTATTTAGGTTTTAGTTAGTTTTTATGGTGATTTGTGGATACAGTTGCATTGATTGCGATGATGAGTTTATGTGATCGATTGATTATATGTTGAATTGTTTATAGTGTTTTAGTTGAGTATGTGTGTTTATATGTAAGGACTCGCCCTTTTACTGGATCTTCGGAGATACGTAGAGAGGAAATGAGTGGTTTTAGATAAAGAGAGAGAAAATGTCGCATATATTAATTTCTGATATTCTTAGTTGAGGGACAGCACAATCGTTAATGTTACAACCAAGTGTCATCTATCACCGTTGTATTCCACTATAAGGTGGTTCAACAGAATGGTTGTTAGTTCGTTAGAAACTGCGTATTTAGACTAGTACATACTTAACCTCGTGGAGCCAATTATTACTCTTCCCTTAAGCAGCACCTTGTTTCCAACCGATCATGATTTGTAGAAATAAGGAAATATAACATATTCCAATTCCAACATGGTAGCTTTCGTACGTAAAGTATAGACTATTGCATTAAGACCTCACCGTTGTAATGTCATCTCTTAATGACCACTCTTTTTTGAAAAATGGTTATAGGCTGTAACAGCAGCTATCCTTTAGATCCTACTGTGGCAGGCCCTAGATGGACCTTCCCTTTTTTTATAGTTCACGTTTATAGGCCACCTCTCTCCCTCCCTCTCTCCTTTCCAATAATCTCACAAGGTGTGAAGTATTTAGAAAAAAGCTTCACAAATTGTTTCCTGCCAAACTTAGTTGCGCTCATTGTTTTACCTCCGACCCACTGATTAATGCCAAAAAAACCTGTTTTTCCTCCAGCTCAACATTTGTTTTCAATATAAATTGTGGTTTATCTAGTCTTCTATTGTTGGAACCGAAGATGGTTGGTTTAACCATAATAGACTAGTAGCTAGCCCTGGGTGGCTTTTGTTGGGCAATTATTGGCTAGAGGTAACTAGGTACCCGATGATTGCTTTTCGACAGAACTATTTGATATTATATATAGTTTTGAAATATTATAACTAGGTATCTCCGGCTTAGACGTTACTTTGCCTGGTCTATTCTGTCATTCTATCTCTATAATTACATGTGTAAGTGTGTGTGTGTGTGTGTGATTTTTTATACGTTATTGCTTATGTGTTTATATATAGAAATAATTAATTTATTGTTTTCCATTTGGACCTCAGACTATATTTAGCTGATAAAACCCGTGTTTTTTTTTTTTTAATTTTTTTTTATAGGTTTTGATGAACTTGTATAGTGATTTCTAGATACAGTCGCATTGATTGTGATAATGATTCATGTGATCTCTTGAATATATGTTGAATGGTTTACTATTAGCTGAGTATGTGTGTTTTATGTAAGTGCTTGTGTGGTTGTGCCTTTACTGGATCTTTGCAGATACGTAGAGGATTTAGAGAAAGAGAAAGAATCTAGCATCTTATTATTGTTGTTATTATTATTATCAATTAACTTTGATTATTCAACCGACAATACAATCATTAATGCTACAACCAAGCGTCGACGACCACCATTATGTTCCAATAAAGGTAGTTACAACAGAATGGTCGTTGGTTCGTTATAACTTACAAACTGCGTAGTTAGACTAGTGTGATTCATACTTAACCTTGAGGAGCCTTTATTACATTTCCCTTAAGTAACACCTTGTTTCCAAGTGATCATGGTTTGAATTGCTTGAAATTAGGAAACAAACATATTCGAATTCCAACATAGTAGCTTTCGTAGGTGAAGTATTGGACTCACGGGCGGATCTTAAGAGGGGCAGGAAGGGGTCGTGGCCCCCCAAAAATTTTGAGTAAATAATGTTGTATGATTAATGGTTTTTGAGATGATATAGTTGATTACTTTATTTTGAGGAAGAAAGAAGCCATTGTTGTATACAGGGAAGAGAAAGAGAGGTTGAACAAAGAGGGATAACTTTTTAATTTTACTTGGAAAATGTGAAAGGAACAAAAGTAATGCTTTATCACTTATCAGTATCATGGCTTTACTTTTTTCATTTTCATTTTCTTTTATTATGTCTTTTTTTTATATTTCTATTTTGATTTTTCATTGCAGTTTTTCATGTCATGCTACGGGAAATAAGTTAATGACCCAATAACTTATTTTAAATGTCTATTATTTAATTCTGTAGTTGTGTTTTTAAAATTTTATGAATCTTGTGGGTCGAGTCAAAGTTAGAAGTTCAATTTTAAATGATAAAGATATTGTTGATATACTTATTTAAATAGTAAACATTATAATATTTGTTGTATACTTGTTTAGCGTGTTCAAATAAATATTTTACGTTTAAACACGTTTTACGCATTAAATGATTTTGGCCCCCTCAAAATATGTGTTCAAGATCCACCAATGATTGGACTACTGCATTAAGACCTCTCCGTTGCCAGTTGCAACGTTATCTTTGAATGACCACTTTTCTGTTTAAATTATAGGCTGTACCTGTAGCTATCCATTAGATCCAACTATGGCAGTCCGTAGATGGCCTTTGGCTTTTCAATAATCTCACAAGGCATGAAGTATTTAGGAAAAAGCTTCCCTGATTATTTCCTGCCAAACTTAGTTGCGCACATGATTTACCTTCAATACGACCCAATCACGAATGTAAAAAAAATCTGTCTTTCCTGATTTGTTTTCAATATAAATTGTGATGTATCCAGTTTTCTATTGTTGGAACAGAAGATGGGCGGTTTATAACCATAAGAGACTAGTAGTCAGCCAGAGTGGTATGTGTTGTGCAACCATTCACTAGAGATAACAAGGTATCCGATGATTGCTGTTCGACAAAACTATTAGATATATTAGGGTTGTTTTATTGTACTATGGTTTGTGTTATATTAGTTACCATAATAATTAGATTGATCTAGTTATACCACGAATCACAACCGATAATAAAATTCGAATGCAATATAATAATTAATAATAATATGCTGTATATAATAGTTAGTCTAATAAGCGTGTTCAGGAGTCTCCAAGGATGCCAGCGAGAGTTCAGTTTCAGAGTAGTAGCTAATTGGTTGAATGACATTGACCAAAATTAGCTTGCATATATATCATATCTGTCCAATACTGGAAGAAAATTGATGCAACTGAAATACTGAATTAGAAAGAGCTCAGTGATCCCACAGATGTATAAGGGAGTTTAACTGCAAAAAGTGACCATACCTGTTCGAACAATTAACTACAACCAAGATCACAGTTAATCTACCAGCTTTAGGTAGTCCTTGAATGAATTTCAATGATATTTTGACGCAGTGGCTAAGTTAAGGAAGTCCAGCTTTATTAGTTAGTCTATCTACTAAGTATTGAAATTAGATTAGGATATCTTTTACCAATAAGCTGAATTATCAGTTTAGGAGTCTAGTTACTAGTATTTTTATCCTGGTAGGTTTAGTTTTCGTATCATAGTAGATTTAGACATTTAGTACTTCTCTACTATTAACTTGGGTTCTAATCATGTTTTGCTCTTAAAAAAAGTTAGAACAAGTTTTTCTCAACCCATGTGTCTCCTTTCATTTAATAGCACGTTAGCTGTCCATCTCCTCATGTCCAACAATACGTGTTAAATTGTCTAACTGTAGCAATCTGTTCTACATCATATTTTCTCCCAAGGAACCTCTCGTGACTTGTATAGTCCTGAAGGATGCTATGTTTCATGAGTTTGGACTTAACAAATCCCAGTCTTGAATGAACAACCCCTGTGACCTGGATCTTTCACTGGAAAATGGCTAAACTTCTTTAACAGCCTATTCCTGAAAGTTTAACTAGGTTCTTCTATCAATGTGCCTATAAATCTTAACTTCTCATGTTACCAATGGTACTTCCTGGCTTCCCATTAGGATACACAATGTCTTGATATTGACTACAGCTATTTAAGCTGTTATTACTTGTACCCATAAGTGAACACAATTAAAACTCCGCACTCTTTATCTGCCCTCTGGATAGTAAGTACTTTCTATACCTTAAGACTGATTTAACAGAACTTGTTACAACAGAATGGTAATTTACCGAATTACCCAGTCCATTTCTTCATTTTTTGCACCCTATATTCTTGCACTAGATTTGCTAGCAATCATGTATATGTTATTGACTGTGTATTGTTAATTTTATATGTAATGCAATTTATAAAGAGAGAATAATTGGTTTCTAGCTCCTCAATGGACTTTATTATAATCCCGATATGGTTCTTGTGTTTTATTATTCGATTAACTTGTGTTTTTCATTACTATCTCATTAGTGGTTATCTTAGCCCCATGTGATTTCATGATAGTTTCCATAGGTAGTGAACTAGTGATCTTCGAGGTCTTGATTATAATAATTGCTGTTCTGTTGTACTGATAAATGCTTAATGATCATAAACCATACTTGATAGAAAGAACAGAGACACACATTCTGGCTTTGTTACCAGCTTACCATGTATAGGAGTATTTTCCTTTAAACTGTGATGATGGATGATGGATCAAGCTTAATAGGAAATGCAATAATGATAATGGAGTAAGCATAATAGGAAGTGCATTCCCACACACATCTATCTTCCACTTCATTCCATAGGTCCTTTTTTACGCTTCTATCTTATAAAGGAAAATGTAACATATTAAAGGTGAAGTTTATGTTTTGCTGGGAGTAGAAAAGAACAGTTATTCCACAATGTGCACTATAAATATTGGAGTTCCATATCTGGTCAAGGAGAGGAGCTTTGTATGTTACTTCTTGTGATAATCCTTAACTTTAGAGTCATCCTTCAGATTTAGTGATTTCATCTAATAGATATATTTGGTTGTTGCTGTTGTTGTGCAGACGGGTATCCCTTTGTGCCTCCTAAAATGAGATTTACTACAAAAGTTTGGTAAGAAGAATATAACTTTAAACTCCTTAGGAGTCCCAGACTCCCATTATTGTCAGCCCCTGAAACGAAGAAGAATGTAACTCTAAAATGCAAATGTTTTATTCCCAGGCATCCAAATGTCAGTAGCCAAACAGGAGCTATTTGTCTTGATATTCTGAAGAACAAATGGAGTCCAGCTCTAAACCTGAAAACTGCTCTGGTCTCCTTACAAGCTTTGTTGTCCGCTCCAGAACCCGATGATCCCCAAGATGCTGTTGTTGCCAAACAGGTTTCTCTTTCACATTTTCTTCAGCAATTAGGTTTTCTTTTTTATTTTTCTTACTTCTCAGCTGACGGTACTTACATTTACCTCATCTGCAGTTTATTAGCGACAATGCGGCATTTCTTACTACAGCTCGTCGTTGGACAGAAGACTTCGCCAAGGCTTCATCCACTGGGTTCAGTGTGAAGGTATGCATGCACTGGTGCTTTTTAACAAAGACTTTTTTATGAAAATTTTATTTGGTAAATAAACTTCATGTGGAATAAATGTCAATTGCAGGTTCAGAAGCTTGTAGAAATGGGATTCCCAGAAGCATCAGTGAAGAAAGCGCTGGAAGCTGTAGGTGGTGATGAAAACATGGCGCTTGAAAAGCTGTGTTCCTAATAGAAGCACCATTTGCCCCTGCTAAATTTATGTGCTTTTGTATAGTCGGTTCTCCGATTTGATATATATATCAAAACAACTTGCTAACATATATAATTGTGGGATGGATGCATTGAAACTTTAGGTTGGAACTGACTTGTTCCTAAAATTATGTAAAGTTGGAAATGTTGCTCCATCTTAATATTAGGCTTTGCTTATAGACAAATGTGATCCAAAGTAGCAAATGCAATCGTGTGCGTACTTGCATAATAAATTTGGGGTGCGTTTGGGCATAGAAAACTACTCACGTTTTCTAAAGAATTTTCTAAGAAAAAACGTGTTAAAGTTTGTGTTTTCCGAAACCGTTTTCTAAGAAAAGAAAAATCCTTGTTCTCCTTCTTATAACTATAAATACGAAAACTATAATTTGTTATTTTCTACATTTGCTATTTTGAAAAATGAAAATATTGTTTTCTAAGTTTTCAGGAGACAAGGAACAACCTCTAGAAAAATATATATGGACACATGGAGAAGTTTTTGATTTGGGAATTTTACAGAAGGCTCACAAGAGGAAGTTGTTTTGGTTCCTTGGATGATGGATTATACATATATAATCTTCAGAAACTTAATTAATCTTTGGGAAAATATTGTTGCATTGTAGTGTGCTTCGTCAAAGGTGTATTCAGTGTCGTGGATGTCAATCCTCCATCGTTTTGAAGCTGGTTTAAAAAGGTATAATTTGTTTGTTTCAAGTTTCTGCAGGTGCTCGGATGTGGATTTCGCCCATTACTTTTGTGGTTCTTAGTTTGTTTTATCCAAGTTTTATGTTGGTCTTCTTCAAGACCTTCAATATGTGCATATTTTGTTTTAGATCCATCAATCACTTCGATTTGGAGCAATATCGTCCTTGACGGTATCATCATTTTCTTCAAGCTCTTATTTCACTGTGAGGATTTTTAAGGATGTATGTGCATTTTCCAGATTTGGTTGGATGGTCAAGTTTTTGTTTCATTTTCAATCAATTGGTCAAGTGTTTATTTTTAGCAATAGAACTCTAGATGGGCAAGTGTAATTTTAGTTTCTTGATCTAATTAAATCAATGCGATTATATGTTTGCCAAAAAAAGAAAAAAAAATCAGAATGCATAATGACGCCAAAACAGTTATTTACAGATGAAATATACATATAATCTACTGAAACTTACTATTATATAAACTTCAGAATGCATAATGACTCTGAATGAGTTATTTACAGTTCGAACCATTTGATGCCTCTACTAGGTAGTAATACAAAATGTTTTCTCTACAGTTGCTGCAGTAACTACGTTGAAGGAGAAGTAGCTTCAAATCTTATTTATAATACTTGAGTTTAGTCAGTTGAGCAGAAAGCTCAATTAGATATACAAGCATCACCTGTAGATTGAATTTTGGGAGAAAACATAGTTATGGCTCGTAAGCATAAAGATAATGGAACACATAAATCAATGGTGCGAAAACTGAATTACGAACTTCCAACTTAATGACAAGTTTAGAATATCAAATAAATTAGTTGGGACAACAATGTAGGGAAGCTGGCTAATTTTGGTGTATAGCATTATATGATAAGACTCAAGCGGGTTTATTAAACGATAACTAGTAACAAAAATTACAAAACATATTGGTTGCCAGTTTCCCAAAGATAACCTTCTCTTCCAAAACCCTAAAAACTAATAATAATCTCAGCAGAAGTTTGTACAACTACCCAATGTTTTGTCGAATCCACTACACAAGGAGAATAGTTAATCCTTACTATCAAAAGAAAACTCTTAACGGGCCGATGCCTTTTCTTATTCAGAAATATATATTCATGTAAAAAAGCAAATGAAGAGGTTATTAGGCATATAAATAGATATTTATGTGTAGCAGTTTCAATCTTCATATAAGACTCTAAATACACATGCAAGGCAATGAAATGCTATAAGGTAGTTAAAATTCTCAAGCAATCCCACAACTGGCTCTCAAAAGCTTCTACCAAATATATCACAACAAAATTCCCAATTGACCCCATATGGAAGATACTAAAAATAAAGAAGTACACATACCTATGATTCAATGCAGTTTCAGTAGCACTTGACTCTAATTAAGTATTTCCGAAAGAGATCGGTGACAGGGGAGGCGAATTTATGCTCTTAGCTGTCCTTAAATCTAAAGTTTCTGTTTGTTTTGAAGCTGATACCTTGTCTCTTTGACTTCTAGACGGCATTGGAAGTATATGTGTTGCATCAGACACTGGCTGTTTATTTGAGTCAATAATATCTGGCTCACGTTTGAATGTCACCAAGGGGGCTGAGAATGCGACTTTTGAAGGCTTCTTGGAAGCCACTTTTGGAGGAGGCCTGGGGAGTTCATGGAGTTCACTAATTACAGGTAATGACACAACACTAGCACTTGGTGTGGATGAGTCTAAAGTTGACAATGGCTGAGTCAATGTAGTCCGTTTAACAGAACCATAAACAGGCAGATGGTGTGGTGTCGGTCCTATAGGACCACTGGCATACAATGGCTTCTTTGAATATGAGGCACCAGCCAATGGACCAGAGAAAGCATATCTTTTTATTTTTTTGGCACTAGAAACAGAACGTGAATCAATTTGGAGTGTCGCGTGTACTTCTGTTTGAGGGACGGGTAGTGGAGTGGGTTTTCCTGATAATTTTTCCAATGGCATTGAATGCCAAATATTAGTTGGTGGTATTGGTTCAGGATGCCGAGTTTCAAGTCTTGAAGTAACTGAACTCTTCTCGAGAGGTGTTGGGAGAACATATGTATTCAGCTTTCGGGTAGATGATTGTCGCATCTGTCGATACCTTTCATTCGGGTCAAAAGTAGTCTCCACTGAAAGTGGAGCAGATTTGCTTCCTTTGTTAAGATCCGTATTGAACGTGGATGAGTTCCATATAGGTTTTTGGTTCACATTTACCTGCAAGTCCAAAATGATACACATCTGGTGGTGTGAATAGTAGAAGACAAAAAAGGTAACAAAGTTATTGACCTACTTATAACAATCCAATCATTTAGATCGTGTTTCTCTATTGTAAGTTTGACTTGACATATATGTTATAAGATGAAAATATTTCTTCCCGAACAATGAAACATATCAATGTACAAACTAATATGTTTGCAAGAACAGGAAGTTCCTTTTACCTTCTCTGAATTCACTGGAGCAACTTGCGGAAATGTAGCACTTTCATTATCCAACTGCATAAACAGAATAGAAAAAAATGATGGTTAGCGAATACCAGAAAAGAAATGACATAAAGTAACGGACCAAAATCACATCTGAGATGCATGAATCATTAAGTTAGACTGACAAATTAGTGTTTACTCTGTAACTGCTAAACACAGCTGTAGTGAGAACTCTCGTGGCTCCTTAAAGTTATGTATGCCTAACAAAATTATGCTATCATACATAGTCATCCATTATAATTCAACGTTTCAACTTTGTTGAGTGTATTATAAACAGAAATGGTTGCTGAGTAAGAGGTTGAGAGCTAAACCAAAATAACAAGTGTCTAGAAAACCATCAGCCAACTGTTTTTTCAATTACTTATCTTCAATATTGTTAGAGCTTTCCAAATCAATTATTCTCACACACACAAAAAAAAAAACATAAAAAAAAAAAGTTTAAAGTTATGAGTCAGGAGAAGGAAATGAAATTCTTACCTCCATTGAGTTTCCCGAGGTAGAAACATCATTCTTCTTAACATTTATGGAGTCGATATTCAGTTCATTATCTTCGAGTAAGTCATAGTTATCATCACTCGCATCTTCGTCATCTTCATCATCAGTGAGAAAAACAGAATCTCTATCATCATCATCTTCAAGCCCACTAAATTGGTAATCAATATGCTGCTGTTCAGTGGTCAACTTAACGTGTGGCTCAATTGCTTCCAGAGATTTAAGAGCCTTTCTGAAAAAACACATCTGTTTTCTAATATATAAGAGATGTCGCCAATAAACATTTACAGAATATATTAGTTAATTTCAGAGATGAAAACCTGAGCAGCATAGTGCCGAGATGCCTGCGTTAGAAGACTACGAGATTGCCCACTTTTTAAAGATTTCATGCGGAAAATAAATAATGTAGCATCCTCATCAAATTCATCCCGAGCTGATTGTAGTTCCCGAGAAGTAACATGTTCTCCTTTACTGCTTTTCAACCTTCCTTTGTCATATTGTATTTTCTTAGCTTCATATACAGCCCTAGGGATAAAAATACAAGGTATAATTTTTGTATTAGTAACCATAAACCAAAGTTAAATGAGTAAGAACTAAAAAAGGTAAATGATTAATTTCAGACCTTTTCTCATCACATTGTCTTTTCATGTCCTGCAGAAGGATGGACAAAAGACGAACTTTATATATTGATGCATCATGCATGTCATGTAATACTTATAAAAGGACAACGACAAACCTCGACTATACGCAATTCATTAAGAAGAGATTCTGAAGGAGCTGTGATTGTCTGATTAATATGTGAACGCTGTAAGAAAAAATTCAGATGATCATGAAAAACTCGTACAACGGAAACTCTAGAAAAATGTGCCACATATATAATGTAAGAACCCACATAATTATCAAGCAGCTTCTGGATATCAAACTGCACCTTTCCCAGCATTAACAAGACTCTGCCTGCAAGATGATTGTGTTTACAAAATCTGAGGTTATGAAAAGGCTAAAAACAAGATAGGAGCTGGAAAAATTGAGCTCCAAAATATTTACCATGAAAGAATTAAATAAGAACTTTCAAAGAATGTTTGAAAATAATTCAAATGTAAATAGAAACATCATCAGCTTCTACTCACCGCTGTCCTCATCATCACTTAGTGCAGTTTTCTCAAGAAGACAACTTCCCATCTCCTGCAGTGATTCCGAGAATTCTAAAATAGATTGTCAAAAATAAAGATGTATGAATGCCAATGATGACATGAAGACAATGACATTAATTTGGAGGAAGCCGAGTTGGCATAAAAACCCATCATGCTTATAGCGGCTAAATAAGAGAGAAATGTTACTGCGCGACGGGTAGAAGAAACAATACAAAAACATTTTACCAATAGTACCATTTGGATTAATTGGCTATGCAATCACTGGCTTGAGCTCCTATTGTAATCTTCTTATTCAGCCCCTAGCTCCTTGCTAGGGGCCTCAGTATATATAAGTTTTTTGGCCGTTTAAAAATTATACAATAAAAAAGTAGCGCCAACTTGTAAAAGTTTAATCTTCCTAGTAACATTAAACTCGTGGTGGTTGTGCAAAGAACTCACAAAACAGAAGTTATAATTCAACAATTTCAGGTGTTTCTAGAGCAAGCTATTTTAATATGTAGGCACCTAATAAATCAGCAGGATTAAACACAAAACTCACGGTTTAAATCTGGGAAATCATGAGCTCTAAGCTGCATCAAGAAACATATTTCCTTGACAAAAGAAAAAGTGACTTATTCTGAAATTTCCATCTACACTAGCAAGGGTAGTTTGAGAAATAGACTGAACTTGGATAGCCTATTATTAACTGCAGCGCTCTAGCACAGTGTCGTTTGACCACTAGACTCCAATATTTTCTTGTCAAAATTCACAATGCAAATAAGAACATCAACTTAAACTCTTAAAGGCAAATAACTTATTTTCTTAACAAAAAAGGAGCTTCAATTAAATACCATATGCATTGTTCGTGGTGCCTGCTGCAGCCGAAAGTAAACTGTCATAACAATCTCTCATGTCCTCCATATCCTAAATAGAAAAGACCAAAAGTCAAGATCAGTGTGCTGAAAAAGTTCCAGATGAACTTTCATTCAAATCAACTATCACAAATCAGAATTAAGCCTAAAACAGTAGCAGATCACAAAGCAACTCCAAATAAGATTCAGAAACACATAAGTACGAATTAACACCTAAAACATCAATCACTCATTTAATCACACCGATTGCATTCCACTGAAAACACAACTACAGATTCGAATCAGTCAATGAATGTTATATAAATCGAAATTTCCATATAATATATACATACATATTACATATCAAAGTAAACTAAAAAAAATCGTAATGAGAAAATATGAATAGAAATAAAAACCTGAGAAGCTCGAAGGAGTTCATCTAATTGAGCAAATGATCGTTGAATATCGTGACGATGACGTTTATCGTTCTTGTTTAGCCCTAATCCACGCACTTTTCTGAACGGACTCTTCATGATCGTTTGATTTCACGATTGAAGAACAATATATTATATATATAATTGCAATTAAATCGACTTATTACAGTTATGAAGATAGATACAGATATATGAAACTATGGAATTGTTGATTGTTGATTGTTGATTGTTGATTGAGAGATTAAATGAATGGAGAGTCAATGGTGTTAATTTGGCTCATCAGCTGTCGATCGTCGTCATATTTTGAAGACCAGAATCTGGTTTCTGTTGTCACATCATGACTTTTTTTAATTTCATTTTTTGTTTTAATTTTAATTTAATTTATTTATTTCTTAAAGTAGTATTATTGGAAATATTGGAGTAGTTGGTTTCCTAGGAATGAAACGACACATACATACAAATTTCAGATCTCTTTCACATTACTCTTCAAATTTAAATTACCAATCTATCTATTATTAATTTTTTATTTACAATAATCACATTTTTAATCAAATGAATAATATGTGATTATCAAGTCATATTTTGTGATTATTTCGAACACGTAATAATTACATTATATTAAAGAATAATCACATGTGATTATCATGTTATATTTGTGATTATCTTAAATAATTACAACAATAGCGACGGTAAAGAAAGTTTGAAAAAAGTTGAAATTTTCTATTATATGTTTATATCATAGCTTCCAAAGTTATTTTAATAATAAACATTAAAAAAGTTTTGAAGGAAAATGTATTTCGAATATTTACAAAGTGTTTTTGAAATAAATTCTACATCCTACGAAAAGTAGTCTTCTTATTTGAATACATCTCTCATCGAATAATCTTAAATTTCATACGAGAGAAATTACTATAATACCCTCTATATCTTGAATAGTTACTATACTTCAAATACATAACAATGAGTTTATTAAATAAATTTTATGTTAAAATTGAAAAAATTTAATGCATTTAATAATCTTATCTTATACTTTTAGGGCATATAACTGAGCCAAACTCATGTTAATATGATATTTTCTTATGTACTCTCATTTATTATATTAACTAATTTTTTAATTGGGACTTTATTATAAATACTGTTTTAGTGGGCATTGTCATTTTCAGGTTATAGCTATTGAAGAAGACATTAGCTATAGATAACCAAACCTTAAATGCCACTAAGATAATTTGATTGATTAATTTATTTCCTTTCAAGGTATATTGGTATTGGTTTTTAGTTATATAGTTTATTATTAATTATTATTATTATATCTTCGAAGAAAACTTAATTTGCTAGGCCCTTATAAATTTGGTTATTTAACTTTCTTTACAGACAAATTGATGATATCTACATCATATGATAATTTCAATGAACAAGTAGCAAAAATCGAGCCGAATAAGTGATATAACTGAATCGAAGTAATTGAACAAACGCAAACGTATCAGCTTTTGATTTTAAGATCAAGCCAAACTTGTGGTTCGGTTTGAGTTTGCCCAAAAAAATTGAATTGAATTAACCAAAAAATGCAAACCAATCCACATATCCTTTAATTTTTTATACTTTTTCTTTAGCATCAAGTATTTTATTGTATATATTAAAATGTCTACACTCAGACTAAAAGTGTTCTATGACTACAAAATATGACTTCAAAGTATAATTGTTGAATTTAAACTAAAAAATGCATACACAACACACAATGTGAAAAAATGAGTGTTTGTGTCAAGTTTAAGTTAGATTAACCGCATTAACAGAATTGAAACCAAATAGTGAGTTACAACTGACTTAACCGAAATTAATTGAAACCAAACCTAATTGTTAGTTATCACTTAACCAAAACGAAATTGATCGGATCCGAACGATTTCCAAGTCCTCGAAAACTGTGATTCGTGTTCGATTGTTGATTATATGCAAAAACCTAACACACAGCCTAGATTCCACGAATATCGCAAAGACAATTTGAAAATAATAATTAATTCATTAATACTACGAATAAAGTCGTATTATAAGATTAAATCGCGGGCGGGTGTGTAAGAAAAATAAAGAAAACGTGTTCCCACTTGTCCAATCCGCGGCTTTGAATTCACCCATTTCCTCCAAGCTTTTTACGTAACCAATTTCCTTCTCATTTTAAAGAAATAATAAATAAATAAATTGAGACATGTTTTTATTTATGATACGCACCACACTAAAATACCACTAATAAATCTCAAAACCACAACCATATATGTTCCATGCATATATGTATATACCTGAAACCATTGACTTCATTCGATTATTATGGTAAACTCGTGAATTGCTTATTACTACTACTATGATAATGATTTTCTTGACTTACATAAAACGGAAACCACCGGCTCTCGTATCAAGGGGATATTTCTATGTTAGCCATGTACAAACCTCGGATATTAAAACGAGTTGCGTTTATAACTCATCATAACCTGATAAGATCACTAATAGTTGCGGACTCTAAGTTAAGCAGTTGCAGCCGCGGATACTGATCTGTAACAGGCTCTCTTGGCTGCCCTAACGATATCCTCAATCTGTGATAATCATACAAAGCAAGATGTTCAACATTAAAAACAAGTGAAACTCAAAGAACTAGTGTAAAGCGAATGAGCTTATCCACAAATATGACTTCGATTTGCAATTTTAGAAAGTGGAGCACAAAATACAAACTGAAAAATGGTTAACAAAAACATGACCTGGGGAAAAGCCAATCTCTCAAGATTAGCAGCGTATGGCGTTGGAACATCCGCCCCTGCAATCCTCTCCACTGGGGCATCAAGATACTCGAAGCTATCCTCAACAATCGTTGCACTACACAGAAAGAAACAATTAAAAAATTCAGTGTTGATTATCTTATTTGTGAAAATTAGTGTATCATCCATCTTCAAAGGTCAAATTGGAAAACTTATCTAGAAACTAAACAAGTCAAAAGGTCAGTAGACGCTTACAACCTCATAAAAGTTGATTTATTAAAACAGAATAGAGTATTATATTATTATTTTATAATCATATATGATACATTGACTGTTTATCGAAATAAAACTAAAATAAATAAGGATCAGATGAAGAAAGTTTGGATGATTTAATTGATCAAATCAACCCGACGTGACCCGTGTCTTAAATTATCCACTGTGACCCGTTACCCAACCCACCCGAACCGCCCCTTTTGAGAGCTGGCTTAAAAAGAGATAAATGATAAACTAGTTAATACCAGATTTCGGCACCAACACCATGTTGACGAAACCCTTCTTCAACAGTAACCAGTCTATTGGTTTTCCTAACCGAAGCATTGATTGTGGCTCTATCAAGTGGCCGAATGGAGCGAAGGTTTATTACCTACAAAATAAGACCTCGATATTACTGCTTTCAAAAACCTGATAAAAAAGAAAATATTAGATATCGAAATACCAGTTATGGTGTACTAACCTCAGCATTTATTCCCTCCTTTTCAAGTATTTCAGCAGCCTAAATGGTCACATAACCATTACATTAGATTCACTAGTAACGACGGATCACTAACTCAAAGAAAACTAAAAAAATGCAACCATATTAGAATGAAATAAAAATAAAAAAGAATTATTTAACTCAGTATTATATATCCAAAGCCAAAACACATTTAAGAGGCTGAAGACGTACCTTTAGAGCATAGCCCACCATCTTAGAGTAAGCTGTGATGGTAATATCTTTTCCTTCTCTTTCAATCTGTCAACCATAAACAAAAGAAGAATTTTACGAGTATGGTACCATGAAGAGAACAATTCCAAATTAAATAGTTTGGTGGAAGTTTTAAATATTCTATTAGCTTAGAGAACTGACCTTGGCTTTTCCTATTGGAAGGCAGAAGCTTGATTCAAGGGCTTCGGCAGAAACTGGGAATGACTCACCATACCTAAATCACATGTATATGTATACAAATATGAAAAGAATTGCATAATAGAAAGAACAAACAAGAAATGAAAAGTTAAAATTTACTCACAACAACTCATTTTCAAGGAATACAACAGGATCAGGGTCTCTAATTGCAGCTTTTAAAAGTCCACGGGCATCTTCAGAGGAGTAAGGGACAAGCACTTTCAAACCCGGTACTGTACCATACCATGCACCATAACACTGCATTTACATTGCAAGGACAGGGATGTAAAACTTTCTATATTAAGCGCTTTAGTAGTTTGTACTGAATTAATGCATGAGCCAGTATAGGGTAAACCAATGATAAAGAAAGGAAGATTGGAAAAAACGAATAACAATGCTATTTTCACAAGAAGCAGCATAAGAGCTAAGCTAGATATCATTTTATAGTTCTGACTTATTTCCTAGGTATATAAAGGACACCTGAAATTATCAAAAGTAAGAAATTTTTGCTGGCAGCCAAACCAATGGTGTTTCATAAGTGTATCAGGTTAATTGGGTTATTCGGTTTCGCTTATTCGGTTTTGATCAACTCCCAATCCGCTTGAGATCCAATCAGGAGTGTGAGTCACTCAATTCAGATCATCCAAAACATGTTTGGGTTATTCGACCAGGTTGCAGATAAACCGAATAATATGAATTTCTAATCTTGATTTAGTTTATTTAGATAACTAATTAACCAAATAGAAATCTAACCCATCTTAGCTATTTCTCGGATATCTATGGTTTGTATCTGAGGTATTCAGATTGGGTTATATGAATAGCTAGAAAATCAATATTTATTCAGGTTTAGGGTGGAACCTGGTTGAAAATATAGAAAATCAAAACCGTCCATTCCACCAATTCCTTATTCTGTTTCACCCAAAAACCAAACCAAAATCGAATAAGCCAATCTAAAGAAATTGGGCTTTTCAGTTAATCCAAATAATGAACACCCCTAGTGTTTATTAATTAAGAGATGCACCTAGGATGCGGGAAGGAAGAAAGTACATGTCAAAGGACAGGCCATCTCATAGGCTACGACCTTGGCTAATAAGTTAAACAAACTTGCTTTCAATGTGGATCATATATGCAATTGAATAAGCAACTGAAAAGAGAGAAAAAGAACCTCACCTGGGAATGTTGGGAACTAACACCAGCAGCAGCACCATTTGGGCCCCTGAAAACAATGGGCACATTAATCTTGCCAGCAGACATGTAATTTGACTTTGCTGCAGAATTGATAATATGATCAATTGCCTGAAAAGGAAATACTGGAAACTGTTCAATTTCAAAGCCTTTCCTTCAATTGCAAGAACATATAAAAATATATGTTATAGGAAAAAGACTGTAGAAACAGAAATAGATGAACAGACGTATAATAGTCAACATAGTGCTTGAGAAAAAGGTGAGAACTACACAGACGTATGCACACACACACAGAGACAGATATATATATATATATATATACACACACACACACACACACATTTGTATATCTAAGCATACTCTTGTTAAATGCCAGTGCATTACTGTATGCCACTCTCCCTACTATGTAGGGCTAGAATTTGATCTATTTATTTATAGTTGTCATAGGCCAAATTCTTGCCAAATGTTTGGCTCAAGACAGACTTGCTGTCACGCGAGATCTTAAACTACAATGCAGGTTACAATGGTTATTGACAGGAGGAACTCAAGTCGAGTGCTTTCAGATTACAATACATTCAACTATCATTGCAGTTCTTCGGATATTAAGTAAGAATGTTATTTATAGAACTGCATTTCTACCTATTTGGTCAAGGCTAAGTGACCAAAGAACCATAAACATCACTAGAGAAACACGGAAGTAATAGTAATATTTAGCGTAAAACATCCACATTAGAGACATGTTTTAGCCCTCTTATGGGAATAAAACTACTTTCGGTTACTGGTTCATGAGAATAAATCTCACTCCTTCCTTTCATGTAGTTGTGATTGTATTCCCAACACATTGGCCATTTCTATAATCCACAATAATAAACACATTTTGTTAAAGCATTTGACAAAAGATTTCCGTTACTTCTGTAATGTCTTGGACCTGTTCTTTTTTTTTTTTTTTTCCTCTCTGAGCATATACACACACACACAAGGATAATACAGAATAAGGCCTCTAATGGTCTAACCTGCATGGAGAAGTTGAAGGTCATGAACTCTATAACAGGTTTCAGACCATTATACGCAGCACCAACACCAATGCCAGTAAAGCCCGCCTGATAACACAAGAAAGTATGTTTTATTAAGTTGTTTCCACGATGTACTGAAGCTAACATATTGATTCACAGCTCAAAGCTGATACGAGAACTAACCTCTGTGATAGGGGTGTCAACAACTCGCTCAGGTCCATACTTGTCCAATAATCCTTTGGTAATCTACACAATTGACAGTAATTCCATCATTATGTGACCAAAAAATCACACAGACCTATCTTATTCGTTCATCTGAACTCGATAAAACCAATTGGAACATTCTTTATATTCTAACCTTGTACGCACCCTGGTATTCTCCAACCTGCACAACAAACCGAAAATGAGACTTACAACAAAAAGAAGCACGCAAACTCACGAAAACAACAATCTCTCAGAATACAAATGACAAGCACAATACTAATTACCTCTTCACCCATGACAAAAACACTAGAATCCGCAGCCATTTCCTCATCAAGAGCAGAGTTCAAAGCATCTCTCACTGTCATCTATAACAACCAAAATTTAAATCCAAATATCAATTTCCGTAAAACCTAAACAATAGTTTAGTCAAACCTCTCTCATAATAACACATTAGTATATACTGTATGTATAAGACTATAATCCATCCAAAATGACTTCTTTAGATACTGAATTACTGATTTGTACCTCTTTGATTGCGGATGAGAAATGTCTCATGGTTGATGCTATAGGACTTAACCTCTGCATTACCTGAAACCACCGATAAACCGTATTGAAAGAATATCGGACACTCGCAATCTGATGCTAAATGATAGTTAGAGCGTGCGTTTTACCGGAGCTGATAAGCCTCTGGCACTAACTTTTTGTTCAATAATCCTCAACATCTTTTCTCCTTTAACGCAAAAAAACTACAATCACAACAACAAATAACCAATTTATAAAAATCTTCCCTAACAACTATTAATTTCTACAACAAATTTAATTATTCCAAAGATGTGAACGACAATACTCCGTACTACACAATACACGAATTCGTGACGTTAACTATAAAATCATTAGCACAACAAAACAGATTTAAACAATTTTTACATCTATTTGACTGATAGGTGTACTAGTATCAAACTGGACACTAAAAACCTAATTAGGAACATGTAAAAACTGTGAATAATAAGAAATATGTGATATGATATTTGATAAGTTCATGTAATCGGTTAATTTCGAAGAAATCGGAAACGACGGATACCTGATGTTTTTTGATACACGGGCGATGTGTGATCGGCGAGCCAAAGGTGACGAGACTTTAATCTAACAGTAAAATGATGCTTTTGTGCGGTTCAGTGTGCTTTTCTACTTTTTGTGTCCATGTTAAATTTGGCATAATGATTTATATATTGATTCTACTTGATCATGACAATTGTTTTGGATGTATTGGATTATTTTGTTAAGGTAGCCTTCACCCAATTTTTCATTTTTATTTTTTATTTTTTGTTAACCGCATAAATTATATACAATAATAATAAATAATAAATTAATAAATTTATTACGCAGATTGCACCGTACAGATGTCAGACTTTAATTAATTACATGTTTAAATACTTAATCCCTTTTTATAAGCAATTGCATAACAAATTTTATATATTTTACATACTATTTTTCTTGATAGTTTATATTTATTATATAATAATGTATAAGAATATGTTTATCTGAATGATTTTCATTTTATGAAATCTAAAAGGAAAAACTGTGAACTGATTTAAATTTGTTAGAAGAAAGTAAAAGGAAATTTACAATTTTTGTTCGTGTAGTGTTTGCGTTTTGCCGATTTTATATTTTATATTTTTTTCGCTTTTCTTACGTGGTCTTGATTTTTATAGATTTTATCCTTTTTACTAACTTTCGTTAAATACTTCCGTTATATCATGTAAAATTCTAATACCCTTTGTCTTCTTCCTTTTTTTTTTTTGCCTCTCCAATTTGAAACCTTCGCACCCACAAAATTACTAAAAGAAAATGACTGATAGACCTAAAAATAAATATGTAAATCTAGATTTAAAAATGTGATTGATTGAAGTGAAAAAGTGATTAATGAATAAAAGAGAAGTTTGTTAAAAATAAATAAAAAAAATGATTAGTAAACCTAACTACGAAGATGAAGGGTAATTTGGCCATTTTGCATGGTGAAATATCTAAGGAAAGTTAGTAAAAAGGATGAAATTGACAAAATCAAGACTACATGGCTGATAAATGGCAAAAAAATATATTCCAAAATGACAAAATCAGTATCAGTAACACGCAAACACCACATGAATGAAAAGTTATAAATTTTCCAAGTAAAAAAGAAAATAAAAATATAATCACAAATTGATCACCTTTATAAAAAGGTGGCGATATTTAAAATATTATTTTGTAAGCACATGAAAACTGTATATTGTTATGTGTACAAAATAGTTTTTAAATATTTATAAAAAAATTAGGTGCAAGAGTATATACGAGTGCTAGCCCTAAAATTTGTATATATACACGGTCTAATGAATTTATAATTATTTTTTAAAAATATTGAAAAAATTCTCATATGTTATGTGATATATTAGAACATCTTTATAAGTTAAGAGATATTCAATATTGTTTGGAATTAAAATATTTTAGGTAGTCTATATTGAATTGAGAGTGTAGATCGTAAATTTTCAATGACGGTAAACATTTTATATAAGTTAAAATATATAAAATTGTAAAAGGATCTAATTATACATAAGCAAATGAATAGTTTGAAACTTTGTATTAATAATGGTAGGTTGCAATTATAATTAACATGTGTCCTTGGTTTAATGTTAAATTACTTATTTTCCATTTTACCAAGTTAAGATGTCGACATGAAAACATATTAGATCATTAGTTTTACTTTATATTTAAATTAAATGTATAAACTGTTGACATATGTTATTATACTCTATATATATTTTAAAACTTTAAATTCTTATATTAAAAATTAATAATCTTACATGGTTTTATTTTTAAAATTAGGTAAAACTGAGGGACTCAATTAAATAATTAAAAATTTATAAATTAATAATATCACAAAAGTATTTACTATATTATATTTATATTTAAGATAAAATACGACTAGTAGTATAATGACTTGTGGTTTATTCTACGGCCTCACTCATATAATTCTACGAACTCAGACTCAATGTCTCAAAGGCCGGCCTTATCCAAAGAGCCCATATTTTGTGGGCCATTTGATGATCATTAATCATACTACATTCTACGTAATAAATTTTCTTTACAAACTTACTACTTTAAATATTGAATTTCACTAGACAAATATTTATTAATAAAGAAAATAATTTGCATCTATTATTATGATCTGTTATTTTTTAAATGTCAAACTTACTTATAATTATGTACAGAAATCTTTATATAAAATTAATTAGCTCCCACTAAAAACATTGATAAAAAATACATATAAATACAATATTTCTCTCTATAAAGAACAACACATTCGGTGCCAAGTTTCCAACATAATTAAGAGTTGAATAAATTCACTCTAACTTACTGTTTTGTAGTTCGACATGCAGCAATATAAACTTATCTTTAATTTTTATCACGGTAAAGTTATCAATATGTCCAAATTAACAATAAGGCATAATATTTGCAACTATTATGCAATGTTAATCATCACAATACCTTTTATCAATTTTAAAAACACTTATCCGGCTGCATAGCGCGGGATCTCATTTCTATTTTCTTACTTTTCAAGTGCTTTTGAAGTTCATTACATTATGAAATAAAATTGTCCCCCTAGAGAAAAACATTGGGCTTTATTTAAATGTTAAACCAATCCGTTGATTTACAATGGTCACTTTCTGTTATTTTATTATCTCAAGTTACTTGATCCAGTCATTCAAGTCCCTCATTTCTTGGCTGTTTCATTTCAAGCATGCAAATCAATCTTCATTTCACACCAAAAAAAAAAGTTTGTTTATGTGTTAACTGTTTGTTGCAAATTTACGTTTCAAATTCGGATTTGAACTTGTTTCGAATTCGGATTTGAACTTGTAAAATGATTCGTCTAGCGGTATGTAAGAATTCCTTAATCAGGAGGTTATGGGTTCCAGATTCCAGTGTCGTGAGAGTGAATTGTATATGTGTGTGGACTATGTGAGTTAAATTGTATGGTTTGCCGTTCAAAAAATATAATAATTATAAATGAGAAAAAAAATCCTAGGAAGTACAACATGTGCAATAAAGCAACTTAGAGGAAGTTAGGCCATTATGGAATGCTATTACTCACTTTAAATGTGTCACTTTAATAAAACAGTAGTTTGAACTTCTACAGTATTAATTTTGAATCCATCATGTGATTGAGACATTCTATGTAGCTTAATTTTGAGACAACCATCCAAGCTAATTGACAAGGTTAGTTTGTAGCTTCAATTGTATTCATTGTTTTCCATTGATTTATAGATTAGTTAATTCTGTGTGAAGCATTGCATTAACAGAAAAACATACCGCATTCTTCCAAGATTATTAATCGGAATTTGGGTTTTGATACCGTAGAATATCAATAAATTTGGAGTGCTTAAACTGTATCTTAAAAAAATGCGCCAAAAAGCATGTAACGTTGTGCAGTCAACTGCACACATGTTATGTTATTGTTAGGATCTATCAAAAAGTTCTTATGATTTACTCAGAAATAAGTGAGGTTGAGTATATATGGAATCCTGTTGCATGGAGTATCTGAATAGTTAGCTACACGGATGATTTCCCCATAAATGAATCACATATCGATCAAAACTTCAACTTTTTCATAGAAGATAACCAATAAACCAAGGTTTGCTTATGATTGGCATGAACGCTTCTCACAAACAATGCACAAAGCATGGGATTCAACCAAGTGTATTTTGGCGCGCATATGATCTACAATTAGTGTTAAATTATGACATTCAAATGCTCTTTTTATTTCTTATAAGTTGTAGCATGACATTTTAAATATTGATACTTGTGTGTATGTTTAGAAAGCTAAGTAGTTTACAAGCAACTTAACTATAACAAGCACCAACTTTTATTGCATATAGCCATATATTATCCTTTATATGGTTTATTTATCCCACAAGTTTGAAGCCTTAAGCTGTCCTTTACCATAATTATACAGTTTTGCATGTGCTATAGCATAAGCATTCATAAATTCTCTATCTGGTTCATAAGTCATACTCATGTTTGTCGTTGCTCACACGTCGCTGCTTCTGAATCTTACCACATATCATTAATGATTCGTATGTTGCTATCCGTACGTTTTCAAATTACATTTGAATTATGAATTTTGAAATAAAGTTGAGGCGGGCGATAAGGTAGCAAGTATATCTGAACACCATTAGCCGCCAAATGGGAATATTTTCCTTCTTAAAAGTCCCTCTCAAAGTAGACTTAGAAGAGATTAAGAGAATAAGATAACAAATCCCTTTTCTCTTTTGTGTTAAAAGTTAGTATGAACTAATCAAACACATAAAATAAAGTATGGGCCTTTAGTCACATTATTCCTTGGTTTCTCTGTTTTGCACGCAACAACCAATTTTGTACCCCAAGTGGAAGACTTCTAAACTTACTCTTTTTAGACGGTCTTTTATTTCTTGCCGAAACTATCACTCTTCAAATATGACCCGATTCGGATAATACTTACAGGTATGCGCCTACGGCCAGATTCTTGAATCGACATACTATCTTACATGTAACGCACCAATCTGTCTAGGTTCAAGTCAAACACGTCGGAACACCTTTCTCCAGAAATCTTTCAACTTTGCCTAAAAATTTCGTTATAGAACTGGTTCTTTGAAATACTATGCATTAGAGACAAACTTTTACGACTTTTGACCCGTTTGACTTAGTTCATACATTTTATTCTAAAGTTTTTTTTTAAATATTTATGATTGTTTGGATCTTCTTGGTACCAAATTGTGAAGGAAATAGTAGTTGAATAACTGCATGTGGATATCAGGGAAGCCCATTTTGACAAACACAAGTTCAGGGCCTACCTTATTGTGTATTATTTGGGGCCCATATTTGAAATGTAGAAAAGTCGCTGTTGCATAGATCAGAAGCAACTTAAATTGTCCAAAATAAACAGCATTTAAAAGGTGGTTGGATTCTGAATGGGTCAAACATGGATGATTAATACAACTATTGACGATGACCATTTTTTTGGTTACTTCTTCATTCTTTCTTTTTCTCGTACCGGTACTTGTACGATTTTTCTGTTATACCGCCACTTTACACCCTTTATTATGTCTCATTAAAGTTTTAGATGTATAAAGCAAACTTGCAACTTAAAACAATTGTAAAGTAGACTGCCAAATAGTAGTAACTAGCTAGGTTGGCTTATTTGATGCCTTTATTTTGAGTAATTACCATGAATGGTCCACGTAGTTAAACAAATTTACAGAAATTGTCCCTAAATATTTGTTTTCCGTCCAAAAAGTTTAATCCACAAGTCTAATTAAAATATAATTTTACTTGATAACCACTTAGTTGGCTAAGTTTTCTTTGCTATGCAATTAAGCTCATATGATATCAATATTTTGGACGACTTAGTTAATTTACAAACATTATTAATTTGTGCATGTGAATTTTTTGTATATATAATTTGGGCTTGACATATATGCTTCCAGCAGCACTAAATTTAGTTTAGATGTTCACAACTTTGATCTTTATACTATGTAGAACATACGTAATCATTTTATACTTTGTAAATAGCAACACTTAAGTTTAGATGCTACTAGTTGCCAGGCTCGGATCTCAGGATGTGCCGGATGTGCGGCGACATAGAGCCTTCAATTTTTGAAAATATAATGTTAAAGAAGAACTGAATTTTGCACGATTTTATGCAATTTAAGATGTTTTATGATAGAGAAATTACATTTTGTAGAGTAACAACCTAATTACCGAACTCAAAATTGAAAAATTTAAGCTTGAATATGAACTTTAATGTGGGGAAGTACAACTTAGTGTAGTGTTCGAGAAAGATGACCCCCTTTTTTATAATTTTTTGTCATTCAATCCCTTCAAGTTTAGAGTTTGTCGAACAAGTTATGTTTTTTACTTTGACATTTCATTTTTCGCCCCTAATATTATTTTATATTCTAATTTAACTCTAAAACTTTATAGCTTTTCAATTCAACTCAAGGTTAATATATGTAATTTAACATATATATAAAGAAAGGCAAAAAGTCACTCGATATTTTATACATACTTAAATGTTTCAGCATAAATTATTAACGTAACACAATACCAATTATTCTAAAAAGTTTTAAGCTCGTACAAAGTTTGCATAAGAAATATTCGAGTTGTAAATGAAATATATAACTGAATGACATAACTAAGTAAATATTAACATCTTTTTAGTTAGTAAGATATTTTACTTTTGCAGGGCCTATTTTTTACTTATAGCACAGGGCGTTTAAAATTTACAGACCGGGCACACTATTTCTCTATATGAGTTGGAGTAATAGAATTGAATATTACCACATTCGGTTGATCAAAAGGACTTAAACGTCGAACTGATCACGAGTGAATTAAGACTTGAGACTAACCCACATCGAAAAGTGGAAAATCTCCCATGTTTCATGAAGCGATGAGTGTGAGGCGTTTGTTGAGTTTGTTGAAGGGGGTGAAGTGTTAAATGGTGTATTTATGAAGGATGTATATTTAAAATGTGTACACTATTGATGTTGTTAAAAGAAAGGCGACCTTTAGTGACGTCCGTCCCACGTGATTGATTAATAAAAGTTCAATTCAACCAGGAATTCGTACGGGAGCCCAAAACGTTGGAATTTTAGGTTGTTTAACTTTTAATTTTACATTCCTTTACAGTTTATTGTTGATTTTAGAACCAAAGCAAAAGACCACCATGAAAGCACAACAGCAAATTCAAGAGGAAAGGATGCGGGGTGACCGAGTGGGCAGGGGAGCAGAGTTGCCCCCTAAAAAATTTTCAAATTTTAAGTATTTGTAATACTTTATAAGTTTTACATAATCAAAAAAACAAAATAAAAATTGCCCCTCCCTCAATTAGTGAATCCTAGCTCGGGCCTTGCGAGTGGGTAGGGGACATACTTCCTCCATTCATGTAGAATAGAATGTCTCAAAACGGTTGTAAATATTTAAATATTTATACTTTCTTATAAAAGGTTTACTCATTTTCTTTACAAAATTATACTTTTAAAGATGTGAAATGTCGATTATACCCTTTTCATTGACTTAATATATATTGAAGCTAATAAGATATTAAGTAACTATTATTTTCATAGAAAAAAGTTCAAATATAAACACTTCTTATGGTGGTAATGGTAGGAACGCATAATTTTATTTTTAATTTTAAGATTATCTAATTTTTTTGATAAAAAAATTATATCAAAATTATTAGAATTTTATGTTGTTTAATATTAGATAAAAAAAAAATTTAATGTGATACACATTATTAAAAATTTATTGTGTATCACAATATCACATTAAAAAGTTGTGATATACAACTTTAAGTTGTGTATTATATTTATATATTTTTTTTATATAAATTAATTTCATATTTATGAGAATAAAATTCTAATAATATTGTTATTATTTATTTTGCAAAAATTATACATATAATGAAATAAAAAATAAAAAAGATCGTTCATACGGTTCCTACCATAAGGAATAATTCTACAATAACTCTCCCTTATTTACATATTTCATAATCTTTACTAATAAAACATTTACAAATGACACTTACTGATTGATTAAATAGATACGAAAAAATCAATTATCAACATAATAACAATAATACCTTTTTCTTTTTTTATATCAAGCATTTTAACTTTATAACTAAATTCAACGATTGATAAAATAAATTTTTATTATTATTTAAAAAAGAGAGATTTATAATCATGCAAGATAACATAAAATCACTATACACACATTCAAAATTTCACATGTGTTAAAAAATCAACTTAAAGTTACCAAAAAAATGAACGAATTTTATAAATCAGTCATGATAAAATGTCAATATTGGTAATCGATGTAGACCAACATTGATAACGATCACCGCCAACAACTATCACTATATTTTTAATTAACATTATTGTCAGCTATAACTTAACCATCGACCACTATTATGTTTTTCTCATTTGTTACCGCTGCATTGCGCGGATAATTTTCTAGTCAACCAATAAAAAGACTAGAGATATGGATTTGGTCATGTTTGGCCTTCAATGTCTAGCTATTGACAGAATCTATAACATTTTGATCTTGATAAAAGATTTCGCTCTATTGCATACACTTGAAACGAAATGTAGAATAAAAATGTTTGAAAATTCGCTCAAATTATAAAACAATAGATAAAAGGATGTTGGAGAGAATTTTTGACAAAATAACCCACATTTCACTCAAACTCAAAGGTTAGATATAAAATTATTACAATTCGCTCCAATCTAAGTAAACGAGGGGTCATTCTAAACTCCGATAATTGTATAATCTGTTACAATGAGAGGGAAACGCTATCACTTTGTCTACTCAATTATCATAGGGTATGGATTTTTTGGCGAAAGGTATGGAGTTGGTGGAGTATCCATCCATCTCAAAATCCCTCACGTGAAAGAATTATTTCCAAAAAAATGGTGATAAATGAAAGTAAATGGGTAGCAAAAGTCTTGAACGGAATATTGAAGGGAAGTGATCTATATGAAAAGAAACTAGATGACTTGTATAATGATTTGAGATCATTTGAGCCAGAAGTAGAAAGCAAAAAGCAAGCTACTGGATACACACAGAATGTGCAGAATGCAGCTTTCATGTCTATAGGTGGAGTGCAGGTAGATCCAAACTCATATGGATCTACATCAACTGCTACAGGATCTGGATCTGGATCTGGATCATCATCACATTATAGATCTTGTGATCAGGTTTTAGAAGCTTTCTTTGCTAGTCATGTGACTTCATCACTGACTAATGAAGAACTAAAGCAGATCAATCCTGATGATCTGGAGGAAATGGATATCAAATGGCAGATGGCCATGATCACCATGAGGGTTAAAAGGTATCTGCAGAGGACGAGAAGGAATAACTTTTCCTTGAAGAGAGAATACAATGCAGGGTTTGACAAAAGCAAGGTGGAGTGCTATAACTGTCACAAAATGGGTCACTTTTCCAGGGAGTGCAAATCTACTGGAAGGCAGGAGGGAAATGTGTAGAGAACTGGAGGGTTCAATGGAGCTTAGAAAAGAAATGTTCTAGTCCAATTCAAGGTCAGGGTGCTACTACAAATGCTTTAATGTCACTAGATGACATGGGGTTTGATTGGAGTGATCAGGCTGAACAAGAAGTCCAGAATAAAGCTCTTATGGCACTGACAGAAGCTGAGAAGTCCAACGAAGTTCCATATGAGGTACATGTTAAATTATGTTCTGCTATTTGCAAAAAAACTGTTAAACGTTACAGGGATCATAATGCTAAAATCTGTGAGGAACTAAAATAATGGGACATTAAAAGTAGACACACAACCATTGCCATAGAGAATCTTAAAAAGACCATTAAAGCATATTAGACAAATGAAACTCAATTTGACTATGATATCAAGTATGCTAGGTGGGAAAGGGATGTATTGAGTGATAAGGTTCAGGAATTGAACAAGAGGTTAGCTGAGGTCACCAGTGAGAGAGAGAACATAAAATTAAAAGTAGGTGATCTAGAAAATGCATCCAAGAGTGTACAAAACCTAATCAAGGCACAGATCCATTATAAACTCAAAACTGGATTAGATTACAACAGTGTACCTCCACCATATAACAACAACTACTTTTCACTTAAAACTGACTTAGACATCAATAAGCTTAAGGATAAAATGTCTGATGAGGTCAATTGGTTTGATCCAGTGGTGAGTCAAAATGATGATCTTGATGAAGTAGAAGTGACTGAGTGGGTATCAGATGATGAAGGTGAGTTTACATCTGATAGTGTTAAGAATGTTAAGTCTGAAACAACTAGCACTAATGGGAGTGGTCAAACAGAATTGAAAATTAAGAGAGTGCATACTGGGCTAATTTCTGAGATTACATGTGATAAATTAGCAGAGGGTAAGAAGCTGTTTCAAGAGAAAGCCAAGTTGAAAATAGATCAGTTGAAAACCACAGAAAACAAATCTAAGAGAGGGATATGATTTGTTAAAACACACATCATGCCTCTAAAGTAAGGAACTCTATTTATAAAATTATAAAGTCCCTGTTACACGTGATTGTAATTAATACATGGAAACTAGTTTATCCAAGCGTGGGCTGTTACCTTAAAGCATGTCATGCTTTACTGCGCTTACTTTTGCAGATTAGGTAAACTGACAGACCCACTAAGCAGCATAACTAATGGTTAAGGATAGCAGTAGAAACAATGGAAAACATACGAGCAGTACTAATCGCAGAATCTCTACTAACAGTATTAATTCTGAAGACCAGTAGAAATCCATGCAGCATCATTAACTTTGAATCTTGAATTAGCAGTACTAACTCTTGAATACACTGGCAGTACAAACTCTTAACTTGTTTGAGCAGTAGAAACTCTGTCCACCGGCATTAACTTTGCAGTACTAACTCTTGAATACACTGGCAGTAGAAACTCTGTCCAGCAGCATTAACTCTGTAAGCTTGGCAGTACCAATCACTTAAACTATTTCAGACCAACAATCTCCCCCTAAACTTAATCTTTCCACCCAACTGTTATGGGCTAATTTTTATAGAATGCAGGATCTCGAGTCAGGATATGATTATATTTTACAGGTGTTTAAGATCCCAGATACGTTCAGGATCTCGTATACATTCAGGATCCCGGATATTCAGTATCCCGGGATCATATGCTCTTGATTCGTGTTTGCTTATTTATTTTGACCGAGTCATATGAAGATTTGAACGTGACTTATTGACTCTGTAATACATGGATCGAGACTTATTCAACTTCAAACGGAAACAAGAGAAAGCGTGTTGAATAACAAGTCAAGGAGAACCCTGGGTGATCCCGGATATTTCGGGATAGTCAGCTAAGTCTTTGTTGAAGACCGGAGGATCCCGAATATTTTAGAATTTCTGTTATATTGTATCTAGTATATAAATGAGGCTTATGATCGTAGGAAAACACTGAATCATGACTCTATCACCACACTAACACTACTTTTCTGCAGATTTAACCACTTACTTTACCATAAACCACTTAGATCGATCATATTGTGCTCTTAGCTTGTATTATCTCGATTTTGATTTATAAAAGTAACAAAGGCATGGAACTATTGTTCCTTCCCGAGGTTTTGTGCCGGTGATCTAACAAGATCAAGGGTTTTCCTCGTATATCCCTGTGTCGACTACATTTACTTTACGTTTTGATTAATATACTTGCTTTATATTGATTTTTCATCAAATTAAAGCTTGATTATCTTGAAAATCACTTAAGCACTCTACCTCACTTTACTAATTTGATCACGAAATTATACTTAGTAATTTTTTGTCAAAACACCGACAACATTAAGTTTCTTCTGATTTGACTTTGAAGCATCTTAGGGTTCATTTCTTCTTTGATGTCTGCTTATGCTCTTCAATATATCTCTGTATATTCCTTACTAGCTCATAAGCCATTTCACATTCTACTTCTCTCAGTTTGAACTGTACCATGTTCATCAAAACACTTATGTTCCATGGATATCTTCTATCTACCAAAAAGAAACTTAAAGTGCTATCCTGCTGCATAATATAATGTACCCCGTATTGTTCCAGCATAACCCAAGAAGTTACAGGTGAAAATGATTTCCTGAATCGCTTCTGCATCTTCCCAGGCTCATACATCATCAGAAGGTACTCATAGATGAGAAGATTAAAATCAAACTCAGTTTGCTTTCCATACTTTCGTACTCCAATCTCATACAAATGATCTACATCCTCTCTAGTAAGTTCCTTAATCATCCTAATCCTTGATGAATGGGTCTCAACTGAATCTCCATGTCACACCCCGTCTAAAGCGGAAACAACGGGGTACAACTACGATAGAATCACAACACATCAATATATAGAACGCTAAATGAGATTTATAAATCAATGCATTGTGATGTCTTTAACACGAATGGCAATTCGTGCTATAACATACATATCAACCAAGAAACCTAGTCGTACACTCAATAAATGAATCTCATATCACTAAGACAAAACACATCTATCCAAAACCATCAATCAATAACTAAAAACCACATGTTTTAATTGTCTTGTAATAGTACTTAATGTAACTTAAAAGGTCCACTAAGCTTTCTTGTCCTCAGCCTTAGTACCACTAGTGCTACCTGAAAAGATATGCTCAAAAACGTCAACACGTACGTTGGTGAGTTTCGTAGGTTTAAGATGACACGAAACAAATGTTTGCTGTGATAAATAAGCTTGTTAGGACCATGAAATGAAATGGTACATATAACATGAAATTACTGTAAATAGAAAAACCACAATAGTTCTCATAGTTTTCAAGTTCTCATAGTTCTCATAGCATCGCATAATTTCACATATAACATGAAATTACTATAAATAGAATAACCACAATAGTTCTCATAGTTCTCAGGTTCTCATAGTTCTCATAGCATCGCATAATTTCACAGCATAATGTCACATACTTCAAGCATTTGTCCAAAAGAAATAAGTGTATTCACAGCATAAGAAGAAAACAGTTGAAAACATGTGAGCATACTTTTCCCCCAAGGGTAAAATGGTAATAAAAATGGGGCCACGAGAACTCACCTTGATTAGCAAAGCAAACTACGCTCCCAAATAAGTCCACCCAAGTTGGTACGTTAATCTATAATCAAATACGTATAGGTTACAATTTAAATAAGGTTATCTCCTTCCATTGTATCCTATAATGATATTTCATTTCGTCTCTCTTAAATTTCTCACAATCCCCCCATATATCATGGCTAATATAAGTCTTTAAATATAAAATTGTTGCAAATTACATCCTCGATTGAAATACACTTTCTGTCCAGAAATTTCATATCACTTTGCAATTTTTAAAACATGACTAAATGAAATTATTAGATTCTCAAAATTTTACCGCAGACCCTTTTATAAGTCTAGAACTTACAGAAATTTTCTAAAATTTTATTTCAATGCTTAACTATTTTTAAAAATTCTTTCAATTGAACTGTACATAGTAAAACCGTTTCCTGACATCTCAAAACCTCTTATAAAAATTAAAATACTTGGAGTTCTTCAAAAATTACAATATTTTTACACAAGTCGGTCAACCTACTCAAGAGGTTCCTGAAATATTTTTATAACCTAACTCCTAATCTAACCTACGAATTTACATTCCTCAAACCGTACAAAAATCATAAACCGAAATCATAAATCGTATCCCCATTACATAACACACCCCATTAATTAAAATAAATAAGTTAAATTTTACAATTTCATAAATGTATTTT
This sequence comes from Gnaphalium uliginosum, assembly GCA_963930675.1. Lineage (NCBI taxonomy): Eukaryota > Viridiplantae > Streptophyta > Magnoliopsida > Asterales > Asteraceae > Gnaphalium > Gnaphalium uliginosum. The sequence goes on from OZ005685.1 coordinate 37,231,680, forward strand.
ATTCACAGAAAATCCAACCTTAAACATATTTTAACCACCCCAAATTAACTATAAAATATTTCGATCAAACCGATTTAAGTTTATCTATGTTTTATGAGAATTCGTCACCCATAACAGCAGTTTACGAAATAATTTTTATAAAATAATCTAGTGCGTTTTAGAGGCCGAACCTCCAGGGTTTATGTAAAACATCGAAATCTAAAACTTTCTAGTTTTGACTGAAGCCTAAAAACGTACGTAAGTGGGTCAAATCGACCGTCAATCGCGACTGACAGATTTGGACAGATTCTGAGATTTCGAATATATGTAACGTTCGGTTTGCAAAACATACTATAATCAACATATCCCTACCCCAAACATATAATTCGACCAATATGTATGTACATCTCATAAAAGTATAAAGGAAACCTATTTATTAGGGTTTATGAAAAATACCTACACGAACACACCAACGAGTAACGCACGAGAACAAGACTCGAATCCGATTTGGTTCCTCCTTGATGTTTCGGTCGACACACAGAACAATTCAGCAGGGTCGATTCTTTTTTTTAGATAAACAGGTTAGGGTGAGGTTTTAGGTTTGATTTATAAGTGTAGGATTGCTTGGAGATTAAGTTAGTGTCTTGTAATGCAATTAGGAAACCATTTAAAAGGAAATATGAGGTGTTTGGGTTTAGACCGTTTATTGGTCTCACAAAAGTTCAACAACAAAAAAAAAATTAATAAAATAATATAAAAAAATGAGAACACAGTCTCATTCACGCCAACAGGACCCAATTTATTATTATTCTATTATTTATTTTAATTTATTATTATTCTTTATTCTTTTTTTATTATTATTACAAATATGGAATCTAAGAATTTCATTTTAGTGACGGTTGTCACACTCCAGCCCTCTTGACCTTATATATACATCTATTTTGCTCATTCATCTTAAAATACCAATCAATAATAGAAAATCTTACTTCCAGAGGAGTTACCTTTTCTCCTTCTCTATCCTCAAATATAATTAATCCTTTAATCTCATCCTTGCTTACATTATCACTTGATGGCACCTCAGTATGCACATCAGTTGATTTTGTTTGAGCATCCTTCTCCTCTTCAACTCTGTCTTTTCTGCAAGTTCTGAAAACAATTTCTTTTCTTTGTGCCCTGAGCAGTTCCTTTCTTTCTCTCAAATTTCTGGATGACCTCTGGAACAGCTGTATCATGCAAACCTTTCAAATTTCTTTCTATTTCCATTCTCCTATCATCATGCCCTCTTTTAATTTCTTCAAATTCCTTCTCATATAGATCTTTCAGTTTTTCAAACTTCAAACTTCATGGCAGTTAAAATTCTCAAATTAAAACCAGTTGCCTTCAAAAATTCTACATACTTCTTTCTTTCTTGATTTTTGATTAATGGCTTTTCTTTCTTCTTTTTGTATTCATCAGATGCTAACTTCGTTTTTCTTTCATTCAACAGTTGTTGCAATTGAAATTCTCTTTCTTCAGTAAATTTGGCCGTTTCTTCTTCTTGCCAATGCCTCATCTTCTTCTATCTGTATCTTTCTCTTTTTGGGTTTTTCTTGTTCTATTAAAATACAATTTCCCTTATCTTTAGCCTCAATCTTATCTACTTTTATTGTAGGTGCATTTTCTGATAGTTCTTTAATGCTTACACCTTTTTCTTTTGATTTATCTTTCTCCTTTGGGCTTTCAGATACCCTCAATAAACCTTCAGCAGCAGTAATTTCATCTCCATAGCAGTACAAACTGAGTCACCTAGCCCAGCAGTATTAACATTTTCACTAGCAGTACTAACCCCAGCACTAGCAAGAGTAACTACATTATCATCAGTAGTAACTGGGTAGTATTAACTTCCATCTGCTCATCAGACACGGTATCTTTCCTCTTCATCTTTTCATTCAATAACTCCTTCACCAACCCATCTAATCTAACTATTTCTGCTCCTTGAGATGCTAGAATATCCCTCTACTTGGCCACCTAATTACAGAAATAGACGGTTAAAGGGGGTGTATTCACTAAATAGACCGTGTCAGAGATTATTTTCAAAAATAGACGATAATTTCACCAAAATTAAAAAACTCATTAATCGATTTGGCGAAATTAATATATCCCAATAAATGCTCGCCACATGTCTCTTCATCTTAACTCTTGTACTAATAACCTAAATATTTAAATGTGTTGAAAAATGTGAAAAACCCTTGAGTTTAGCCCTTACACGCATTCCTTTTTTTGAAAAAATTGCCAAATCGTCTAAACTATTTTCTATTTTGGCGATTTTTTTGTTACATGTGGCGAAAATATAGTTGTAGGCGAAAACGCATTGATTGGCACAATTGTGTTGACTGGCGAAAATTTGAAGATGTACACGTGACAGGTATTTATTGGACTATATTTTTTTCGCTGAAATAGTCTTTTAATTTCAGTAAAATTATCGTCTATGTTTAAAAAAAATTCTATGTTTAAAAAAATTATCTGACAGAGTCTATTAAGTGAAAACTCACTTTTACCGTCTAGACAATGAAGTGCGTTTAGATGGGTTATGTGCAATCAACAAACGAATCAAATCTTGTAGTTGTCTCTATGTGTCGCCATAAATAGTTGTAGTGTTCACTTGTCACTCTGTGAGTGATTTCTGCTCCACTCCGTCACTTAATGATAAGCATCTTGTCAAACCAACAATTTAAAAACTCATGTTGAAAATGCATAAAAACTACCAAAATTCTTTGATTTATCATTATAATAAATGGTCTCTATCATTTACTAACAAAATTATTCGGGTCTAACAAAATCAATGTGAATTATTCATGTTAGATTTCATTTGGATCGCTTGTGTAGAAGTTTCTCCTTCTGTCAAAATAGATATAATATATAATTTATGTGATCAATTATTTGCAACAACTTAGTGAATCAACGACAGGGTTATTGTAAATTATTTTTTATAGTATGAATTGTAGGAATGATATTTTTTATTTTTAATTTTATCATATGCACAATTTTTTACAAAATAAATAATACCAATATTATTAGAATTTTATTCTCTTAAATATGAAAAATATATAAAAAATATATATAAGATACACAACTCATAACTTTTTGATGTGATACTGTGATACACACTAAAATTTTCTAATATTTATCACATTTTTGTAAAAAAATTATCTCATCTTAAACACCATAAAATTCTAATAATTTTGATATAATTCTTTTATAAAAAAATTAGAGAATCTTAAAATGAAAATATGCACTTCACCATAAGGAGTGTTCTTATTTGAACCTTTCCCAATGAATTAAATACACTAATTATATATTGATATATCATGGTTTAACAAGTTAATACTAATTGAATAGCCCCTGAAAATATCTAACATTGGTCTAAACGGATGATGTTTTTATCTGTTCTTGTTATGCGAAGAGAGTGAATATTTGTTGACTGAGATATATGATCTAAGCGAGTATTCTAGGGATCATTTCCGAACCCTTTCTCAACTGACATTTACCTAATGAAAGTTCGAATATATAATCTTTTGTGATAGCATCAGGACGCCTTACACCTATAACACATTAGTGATAATCATATCTAATGCTAATCTGCTATTTTCTTTTATTATGTTACATAAAATATTGTCATTCTTTGACGTCAATTTTTATCTAAAAACGTAAACAAAAATGATGTTATTTTGGAAAAGTCTCCGATCCGACGCAATGTTTTGATTCTCTAAAAGATGTTGTATTGATGAAATTGTAAAAGCTAACTACTTTTTTTTGCCGATATTTAGAAACTTCTTAACTATTTGTTAGTCGAACTCCAAAAGACCAACCCTGTAGAGGAATCAAGATATTTACTTCATAGACTTTGATGTTAGAAAACGACAAATCAACAAATGTAAGTTATAGATGTTACTTTAGTGTTTGATAATCACACGGATCTATATGATTTTTAGCTTAAAATGGTAATTACTTAATCATACACGATTAGAAGCATCGTCAATAGCTTTGTTGAGTCCTTTTTGATGCTATTTGGTGCGTAACTATGTTTCGAGTAATAGCTACTTTGAATGGAATAATCCAAAACGTACACATTCACGTTAGTATGTACGGTTGCATGTTAAAGAATCCATTGATCTACCGTAACCGTTCATAGCAAGAAAACTCTACCAATCTACCATAACCGGTTATTTAGTTCCTATCATGAAAACTTCGATTTCCTTCGGAATCACGCACTTGTTTCATTCTCAATTTCCTTAAGAATTCCGGTTCAATGTTAGAAATTAAGTGTGTTATGATAATCTTGGATTATTTACTTGAACCGTGTTTGTTCACTTTTCAATTAAAGTATTTCGAGCATATCCTTATCAACGAGCTTTCGCGAAATCTTTAATTACAGATAATTCAAGAAGTTAACTCATATTCTTGGCAGAAAATCAAAGCCAAATAAATAGATTATGTTAAAGCTTTCGTATGTTCAAAATCATGTTTTATGCAAAATAGTTTATGGCGGTTACGGCCCCAACCAGGGGCTCGCACCCTACCCTACAAGGGGCGCATCCCATTTGAACCCCATTTTCTTTGTTTTGGCAATATGAGCCTTCCAGTTTAGCTTACGATATACGGAGTATTTTTAATTTGAATATTCTGTATATAAATCATAAGCCAACTTTCCATTTATAATTAATTAATGTATGTATTCTTTAGGTAGATTTAAGGGTTATTGTTACCAAAAAATAAAAATAATACAAAATATAAAGTGTTATACGCAAATAGACTGTTTTCCATTACAACTAGATGTACGGATGGAATCTTAAAATTAGGAAGTTGGGGGTTATTTGTGGGTGACTTGTCTCTGTACGTCCTCTTTCCCCAAAATGAAGTCTCTCTTCATCTGCTAAAAAAAATCTTTCGAACCCACAATTCTATATGATTTCATGCTCTATTTTTTATTTTATTTTTGTAGCTTTCTTAAATTTGATGATTAAATCTAAATACCTTTAAGAAAACACCCATTACTTGCAAAATGAAGAAACCCATAGTTAAAATTAAACTACAATTCATCATCATCATCATCATCATCATCATCATCATCATCATCATCATCATCTTCTTCTTCTTCTTCTTCTTCAGCATAAAATCATAAATTTAAATAATTTCCGGATTAACATAAACTAACTTAACATTTAACTACTAATACTACAATTAACTCATTCTTAACCTCATCTATTTACTATTCTCTTCATCTTCATCTACAACTGTGACCCCACTTGAACATGAAGAGGATGAACCACCACCATCCAAATTCAAATCAAACTTTCTTGGACCACCAATAAATTCATAAAAAACTTGCCCTGTTTTCTCATCTACTTTTCTTGCTCTTTTCTTCAAAAACATCCTGCAAAGCACCAAACTTTCCATACCCTGCACAAAAATTCAACTGGGGTTTTCAAGATTTTGAAAATATCAAGATAAAAATTGTAAATTTTGAATTTTTATATACCTGGGTAGGGTTAGAAAGTTTGTACTCATGCATGATCCAATTGGTTTTAGACCCTTTTGGTGGTTTGCCTTTGTAGAAAACCAAAGTTTTCTTAAAGCCAAGAACTTGCTTGTTTGTAGATAAAACAATTTGTTTATCTAAACCAGTTGCTTTCCAGTAACCAGACGTAGTGGTCCTATTTGATCTTTTTCCATTTGGGTACTTGATTTCAATTGTGCTAAAAAAGTACCTTTCTTTCTCAACATCACCTAAAACCCAACACAAACAATCCATCTTTATCAAAGACCCACCTCACATTTCACCTTCTTTATATCCAAATAAAAAACAAAACAAGAAAAGAAGAACAAACCTGGTAAACTCCATGGATCAAACTTGCAAACATCTGCCTCAGGGATGGGAACAGAGAGAGGAAGGGATTGTACCTTGCGCTTTAAGTAATGTACAACAAGTTCTTCATCAGTTGGATGGAATCTAAACCCTGGTGGCAATCTGAGGATGGTATTTTCCATTTTTTCAAATTTTGAAGAAATGGGTTGAAGTGTTTTTTGGTCTAGCTAGCTAGGGATGTTGAATATATAAAAACAACATTTTGGGGAACAAGAAAAAAGTGTGTTTGTAAGAAGGAAAGTGAGTCTTTTTATAATAGTAGTAATTAAAGAGAGTTGAAGAAAGAAGGATGAAAAATTGTGTGTTGCGTGAACCGGACTCAATCTCTTCTTCCCCCATTGACGCAATTTATTTTCTCTTTCTAACATGTTTGGACGGATGAACAGTACCAAGTGTATTTATAAATGTAAATGTCATTATATATATAAAAAAAAACAAAAATAAGAATTTGGAATACTTTGATTTTACGACTACTTCAAGTGATCTCAACCGATCTCGTGGTCCATGTCACCCTGTCTCGGTTATATCACGTGAGAGTTAATCAAAGATTAAGCAACGGTTCGTTGAAAAGTTAGTCCCGATTTGGTGATTAAGTAATTCACATTTACTATAATGAGCTTTTCTAAGTTAGTACGGTATAAGTTGGAATCTTGAATCATATAGTAATACTTTAAGATAGTTTTACTTGCTATATAATTGCATAATATTATTTAATAGTTACAGTAAAATTGAACAGTGTACTTTCAGTGTTTCAATGATTTAAGTCATGCTTAAAGGTTATGTGTTGAATGAATAATCATTTTGGCGTTAAAAATACACGAGTAACAACCTAAGGTAAGAAGTAAAAATGGCTTTCTTTTGCTTTGACAAAACAATACATGAAGCATGATGACATGAGTAAATGTTTGTACAGTGATAAAGAACAGTAGAAGGAATTTTCAATAGAAGAGCTAGCTCTTGAATAATTCTTAGATCTAAAAACAAAACATAAAATGTAAATCTAATGGAATCCAATATCTATAGGTAATCAACCTAATTCTAAACAATGTCTTCGAGAAAAAGAAAGCAATAGAAGATCCCCACCCACCCATCCACCTCCCAATACAGTCGAAAAACGCATCACATCATGGCGAACGGATGAGGTTTCATTAGTTGGTCATTTTGGCGTCAACCATGTGAATTTCGGCGAATTCTGCTACCAAAGTCAACTTCAACAAAACATAAAGAACGATCGTTTGTGATAAAATAGTCATTTGAATTGATGGCGTCATAACTGAATATGCCATTTTCTTGATGATTACCTGCATCAATATTTGCTAGGAAAAGTGTAAGTGTTTGTTCAACTCAATTTCGAAATCACAAAGATTCCGTTCAAGTTAATTATTTGACAATCAATTATCATGGGAAAACAATTGTAATAGAATGAATGATTTTACAACTAAACTCAAATCAGATGGGTCTGTTGAAGGTTCATACTTCATAGGCCTATGCAAAAGCTTACAGTCACCAAGACATTCATGGGCTTCTTATATGGGCCTTGGCATCAACCGATCCATTATACTTATTATCTTTTAATGCAAAATTAGATAATTTCAATTGTCTCATCACTAATTATGCAACACATTGATTATTGATTATTATTATTATAAAATAGTCTTAACTTAAATGTCGTAGATTAACTATGGTTTTAGGAGTTCATTAAACATAGTAGACTTAATTAACTACTTCGATTGTCAACGATCAATGATTAGCCGCCAAACTTAATCGATTGTCACCTCTAAGGGCTGCATATTAAGTTACGTAATATTTGCTATAAGTTAAACACTTGGTTTGCTAATTTGTTGGTTCTTTTAGATGAAGTTGGTGTAAAAATCTACAAATTCACCACTTGCAACTTGCAAGCATGCAACATGCTTTCTCTTTGGTATCGTCTTCCTTAATTAGCTTCTTACCATCCTCTTTGGTTGTTCTCCATCACAGATATAATCGGCAAGATATATATATTTTTCTGTTCGTCTAAATTAGCCTAATTTAATTCGCTCCACAAGTTATGAATGTTAACCGTCAAAATAAGGGCAACATAAGTTCTTTTGCACGTTAGAAGGACTATAATTAAGTTCGATTCTGCTCAAATCAAAGAGTGAAAGTTGATCAGTTTTCTCAACTAAAAAAGGTAAGATATCCAGTTGATTAATTCGAGCTTTTCATGTGATGTTACATTTTATGCTATATATCTCCTACAACAGAAATATAAACCCTTTCCTTGGAGATTTTGGTATCTCATAGATTTCATTCATTGATGAAACTTAAAAAAGGTGGAAAATAAATAAAAATAGAATTTAGAGTCAGCTATGAAGAAAGTTAGTATCGTCTACTAGGACACATTTTCATCTCTACTCTATCTGTATCTATCGCAGCTGATAATCACTTAATTAACAAATTATTTCCTACGCCTAATCGAGCTCCATAAGAACCAGAATAGTGACATCACTTCTCAACTTAATTAACATTCTAACGGGCCTTTTGCACAATAACATCAACTATATATATATTTATAAACTAAGAAGAGTATCTTATAACAAATTTATAATCATCAAACCCAAAAGTGTCACCATGAATAATATTATTCAACTCGAATTGATTCTTCATAAATGAAAGAATATCAAATTCTTTGAACAATTTAAAATCTAATAACACAATATTTTTTTGACAAAAAAACAGTTAATTGATATAAAACATATATAAACAAAATTATTCAACACTTCTAATTTTTAAAATTTAATTACAAACAAACAAAAGAAAGACATGATATATACTTATCACCATCAGCAAATATATAAATTGAAATTTGAATTATCTTAAAATTTTCATTGTTACCTTTTGGATCATAACATTCAAAACTGTAATATCAAATATCTGCTTAATTCTATAAAAACCAATAATTAAGTAATTAATTAATCACATAATTCTAAATTTTGCATTTATTTTCCAGCAAAAGCTTCTCGATCTAATCTCACTTATATTGTTTATTCGCAATTTAATAAATTTTGGCAAACATAATTATCCAAATATTTATTTGAAAAAAATTTGAGTATTTTCACAATTTAATTAGTTTTTTTATAGCTGGTAATTAAACTCATTCTCCAAATGTAAGTATCTAAACTTCTAAATTCGTCAAATCAAACAACACAAATCTAGCCACCTTTTTGTTAATGATCGAGAAACCCAAAGACGATAAAACTGAAATTTAATTCACAATCAAATTATTATATAAAATAAAAGAAGAACAAGTTTAAATCAGCCTTCAGTTTAACAAAAGATAACTTCGGATACCACTTAATTTAATTAAGCTTAATCCGATATCTCTTCGTCGTCATCCGTTACCACGCTTGATGCAGATGACGAACCAGCTTCAGCAAACAATCTGCAAACGACCCAATTTTCCCAACCCTGCACAAAAATAATAAAATTAGGGTTTTCAATTTTTTCATTAAAAAGGCTTAGAAAGTGAATATTATTATTACCTGGATAGAGTTGTCCAGAGTATACTCATGCAGCTTCCAATTCGTCTCTGCATTGTTAATGAAGAAATCATAAGTTCTTTTGGAACCAATCACTTGCTGGTTCTGCGAATTCATGATTTGCTCATTTTCGCCACCATCTCTCCAAACACCGGAGGGAGTGGTGCGGTTATCAACCCTGGTACTAAAAAAGTACCTTGTATGTTGCGGATCACCTAAACCAAACATCAAATCCAACACAATAAACTTTCCAAAAATACAATTAATTAAAAAGAAATGATGAAACTCAATTAACATACCTTCCAAGTACCAGGGATCGGTAGTGAAAACATTTGCCTCAGGAATTCGGGCGTACTCAGAGGGGGAGAGAGAGAGGCCTTGGACCTTGCGTCGCAAGTATTCTGTTATTAGGTCTTCGTCCGTGGGTACGAATCGAAAACCAGGTATTCGGATAACACCATTTAAGACAACATTGTTAAAGTTATCCATTGAAAATTGAAAGAAGAAAGGGTATGAAGAATGTTTTCAAGAAAATGGTTATACAACCGCTGAAAATCAAGAAGCAGACTAGCTAGAGAAATGTGTGTTGTATGAAGAAATTAAATGAGTTAATTTGTAATAGAAAAAAGGTAGTGGGCCCACACAAAATTCACATTTTTTGCCCAGTAAATGTGTTTTTAGTATTGAAAAGTGTCTTTATGACCTCTTTAATTCATATTTGATTTTGTATTTAAATTTATTATCATTTATTTATTTAACTAATTTGTTCGGTATATCTTATTAAAAGTTAATATAACATCTCACATGTTTCTTCATATATGGTGTGTTCGGTAAAATTAGCTGGTAGCTGAAGTTGAAAATTTATAGCTTGAGTTTATTTTTGAAGCTGGTAGCTTAAACTTATTTTGTTATTAGTGTTTGATAAACTAGATGAAGCTTAAATATGTGAATTGACATAAACGAAAAAATAGATGATAAATAATTTATGAGGGGTATTTATTTAATTTCTCTTCTCATAAGATATGAGCTTATTTTTAAAAGCTACTTCTAGTAGCTTATTTTTTAAAAGCTACTTCTAGTAACTTACTTTTCTAGAGTTTATTTTTTCAATAAGTTTTTAAATTTCTGTATATCAAACAATGCAAAAATCTTGAGCTTATAGAAAAAATAAGGTTAACCTCTCATAAGCTCCAATAAGCTAGTTTGCCAAACATGTCCATAAACTTCTTGGTAAGATTATTACTTAGTATTAAATAAGTTGATTATGTAATTTCTGATATATTATATTTCTTATTATCGATCTTATATTTAGGTTCATGCTCGTTATAATCTTTAGATCTATTTTTAAGGTTACAACTTTAAGTCTACATATCAATTTTCTTTTTAATAATGTATAAAAATAAATATAAATACTATCTAGAGGAAGTCATATTTTTCAGTATTTACGTAGATGGTAGTCATGTTAAAAAGTAGTGTAACGGATATATAAAGAAGAAATAAAGTCACAAAAGAAGGAAAAAGGTTGACACGATTTTATTCACTTGGAAAAAAACAAAGGCTAATGACTTTTATAAAATACGTTACAATTGTATAAATAACAATTCTATTATTACACTATGTGTTCCTAAAATTAATTCTATAAAGCAGAAGTTGTATAAACTTTATTAGTTTTGTTGGAATGAAACCAAGAACCTTACAACTAGCGTAAAATAATGACTCAAAGAAAATTCAATAAGAATTTTTAAACGTAACATTTTATTATCAAGAGCATAAGAAAATATTGAATGTACAAACTAAAGTCTCACCCTCACCCTCACCTGTAGAGGCGATGGGTAAAAAAAATAATATATAATTGATATACTATCAATTAGAAAATAAATTAAACCATAATTGATAAATGTGGTGGTTATTGTATTTAGATAGATTACATCGGCTAGTAAAAGTTTAATATAGAATGTTAAAAAATTAAAAAGTAATCAATATAATTGCTTTATTTAAACTACTCAATCTCACATTTAAAAAAAAAATTAAATATCTCATAAGACGTATGTCTATTATTATAAAAATTACACCGTTAAAATTAGTGTCATTTTGTCTTTAATTAGAGATCTCACATGACATATTTTCGACGATTTTTTTTTTCATTTTCTAATAAGTGTTTGAAATTAATAATAAATAACATGTGATTTAACATTCACACGTGGTTATATTTATAATCAAATTTTAAAATCTAAATCACTTGCTATAATCACATGTAAATAATCAAATTTACAAATTATAAGTTTAAAAATCACATAAAAATAAGTTCATTTGATAATTAAAGAAACTTACATAAAATAATTAAGTTATAATCACTTGTGATTAACCATTAAGTCACATATAATCAAAGAGTAATCAAATACGAATTTTAAAAAATTAATTATAATTATACATTTTTTAATAAATATAGGTGAAATCAAATGGGAAAATCAACTGTTATCACATACTTCTATTGGAATCACATCTAGTTAAACCTCAATCAATAATCAATCAATAATCAAATGTGATTTCTATCGTAAACGAATGTAATTTTTTAAATCTTATTTATAGTAATTTATTTGAACAAATATTAAGTTGTAATCACGTGTGAGTAATTAATCTACCATCGATGAATAATTGTCTACCATTTCTAATTTTGGATCAGAAATCATGTGATTATATAAGCCGTGTTTCTAAGACCCGACAAAAACGAAAAGGAAAAAAAGTTTTCGAAAGTATAGCTTGATCTCTAATCGAAGAGAAAAAGTCATTGATTACGAATATGTACTTGATATAAATTTTAACTTTTCCGTTTGTGATATATTTAATTATAAAATTTTGAGTGGAAGTTGAGTTCGGAAGGAAATTAAACAATTCTACTCCTTTTCGTATTCTTTATTTTTTTAATATTTTTAATTGAATACACCTCTACATCGATTTTTACAAACGTAGTTGTTGTACACTAAAAAGACAAAGGACAAAAACAAACAAAATTTTATTTTTAGTAATAATAATAATAATAAATCGCTTATATACTAATGTTGACTCATATTTACTAGTTACAATAAAAATTAATATTGTAATTACTAATGATACATAACAAAGAAATAAAGTCAAAAAAAAGGAAAAAGGTGAACATGGTTTTATTTCACTTGGGAAAAATCAAAAGATTGCATAGGCAATGACTTTTATAAAATACTTTTACAGTTGTATAAATAGTAATTCTATAACGGGTGTATTTAGCACAAAGATTCTACAAGATTCTAGTTGATTAAACTTTTAGTTTTTAATAATCTCAATCCTCCCAAAGAAAACAATAGAATAAAATATTGAAAAAAGAGTCCTCGAACCCTAAAATCTTCTTTTAAAGAAAAATAATGTTAAATATGCCTAATTACATATATTTAAAAGTAGATTGATGTATATCAACCATATGTAAAAAATAGAGTGGAAATGGTCTAGGTGTCAGTTAAACAAAATCAAATTTTTATATTTATAATATTAGCAAGTATACATAATATGACGAATTAACACACATAGACAAGATGACCTATCAATTAATAACATTGTGTAGTAAGTTGACCAAGATTGTCTCCAATGAATGAGATCAAATATTTTAACAGTAGACATATAAAAATGAAATAGAAAAATAAAAATTCGGCAAAGTATTAAACATAGATTTGATGTAGTTTCTCTGAAACAACTTAATAAAGAAAAACTTATTAATATAAAATTAATAACAAATGCATAATTAAACTTTAATATAAAATACAGACGTAAACTTGCCGAGTTATAACAGAACTCGGCGAGTTTCTTGTTACAGAAACTTCCATTTAACAATTAAACTTAAAATAAATAATTTTCAAATTCAATAATCCATATCCTACCGTTAGGGGGATTGCATGAGATCGTTTTCCAATTCAACATTATATATTATGTGTCTATCATAAAATAATAAATCATAAAAGTGAAAATGAGAAATCTCATCTCATTTTCACATTCTAGTTTCAGCAATCAATCTACAGTTAAATATTATAACTAACTCATAGACAAATTTGTTACACATATACCAAACAATATAAAGAAAATCATAATTCAGAGTACAATATAATTGCAAATCATATTATTCATTTCTCCAATTGAATGAATGAATACTCATTGTCTTCCTTACAAATGCTAAAACTACCTAGTATTTTCTAGTGACTTTGACTGTATGAAAAATGATATTTTTGGTGATGATGAAATAATGAATATGAGCTCTCAATTTATAGCTGAACTCGATCTGACCGTCTGGACAACTTGACGAGTAACTCTAAGGCTCGACGAGTTCTTTGTCCGGTCCTATCTTTAGATGAATCTAGTCTTCTTTTTAGTATTTTCTATTTATTTGTTTTCCTTAGAATCAGTTACTCACTCATATCTTCTCCGTCCCAGATGACTTTGAGTCTATCTCAACTTCTTATTTGAAATCAGATATTTATCATTTCAGATAATTAATATGTTTTTATCAAATCGGTGAGTAATTTTCAAGCTCGGCGAGTTGTGCCTCTGAAAATCTTCAAATTTGCATTTTAACCCTTGAATTTCTTTTTTTTTTTCTTTTTTCATTTCAATTGTAAACTACAAATAAAGCAAATATAAACAAATAAATAGAAAATACTAACTAATTTGATAAATAAACTAACTAAAATACTATATAAAAACATTTGTAATTTTATACTTATCATAGACCTACTTCTGTCATTGGTTGAATTTTTTCTCTCTTTTAATCTCATTAATAAATTTTTCACATCTATCAATCTCCTTAGTAGATCTAAATTTAAGTCTACAAATTTAACTCTACCTATATTTTTTTTTTAAATCTTTTTTAAATAGGTTGAAAAGAATCTACAGTTCCAACTTTAACTAATTATCACCAAATTAGTACTATATTACTATGAAGTTTGACAAAAATGGTTCTACATTTGATTGTTATATGGAGTATATTTGTAATGAAATTAGAGAAGGTCAAATTAAAGTTGTGGGAAAATTTAAAATAATGGTAACATATAAGACATTTTGGAACACCTTGATTTTGTGAATCTACAACTAATAATGAAATTGTAAATAAATTAACAAGAAAAGTTCATTAAAGTACAACATTTTTTTAAAGAATGAGAGTACCAATGATAATACGTCACGTGTACAAAAATCCATTTACCCCTAAGATCTTAAAAGTTAATTATCTCATAAACGGCAAATCGAAAAATTATGAAAATTGCACCATAAAATTCAGCGTTTTCTCATCGTCGATTATACATCTAACAAGGTATAAGTATCGACGAGTTTTTTTTTTCTTCATTTTTTGGTGGGTTTTACAAATTATTAACACATGTGTTAGTATTTGATTATACATTTGATTTAGGGCTACAATTAGGGTTAGGTTTTAGCATGGTTTAGGGTTTAGTTTTTAGCAGGGTTTAGGGTTTAAGGTTGAATAGGATTTAGGGTATAGGGTATTGTAAAACATGGGTTTTGCAAAAAACCTTAAACCATAAACCCTAAACGCAACATGTTAACACATGTTTTAGTAATTTATAAAATCCACCGAAAATGAAAAAAAAAACTCGTCGAAAGTATACCTTGTGAGGCGTCTAATCGAAAAAGAGAAAACGTTGAATTTTACAGTGTAATTTTCATAATTTTTCGATTTGACGTTGGTGAGATACCTAATTTTCAAAAAGATGGTGTAAATGAGGTTTTTTTACAAATGACACAATCTCATTGGATTTACTCTAATGATCTCATTCCTATAAATTAACAATATATTTGTATCTTATGTGATGATCGGGCAAAAAAGAAGATAATTTATTCACAAATTACAAATTTCAAGGTCATTCTTAAACATGGTTATTCTTTTGCTACTAACTTCAAGTTCAAGGTCGATGACAATCATAAATTTTAGAAAAAAAGATTGATACATATAATATAAGTATATATGTAAAAATTGGCAGAACCCCTTTTGTCCCGTTTTACAACCCACTCTATCGACCCAATTTTTGGCACCTAAGACATAAATATGATATGGCATCTCATTGTAACCCGTTTAAATCCATATTTAATTTCTTTTGTCTAGACCCGATACCTAAACCACCTGACTCACCCTACAAAACCGGAAATACACGATGTGTTTGCCTGTCAATCTAACATGACCCAACCCATCTTGTCCAATGCCAAAAGTGATACAATATGTTTAAGTAGAACCCGTTTTGGCCCATTTTCCCAACCCATTTGCCCGACCCAAGTTTTGTCTGACGGAAATATGATGTGGCAGCTCAGCTCAACCCGTTTCAATCCATACTTAGTATTTTATTTTATTTTTTGATCATATTTCGCCTTCACCTGATACCCTAAACCATCTGAGCCACCCAAAAAAACCTCCTAATGCATTTATAAAAATTAGATTATTATTGAAGTAATATAGTCTTTATACTCAAATTCTACACTAAAATAGAAAAATAAATTCACAAAGATCTCAACAAAGTACCAACAAACACCACTTCTTCATCCTCTATCTTTAAAAGATCGGATTTTTTGTTGCCAAATATCAATAATATGCTTATTAAACTATTAAAAAATACGTCATGTCGAAATGCAGGATGTACGTTGTCGGATAAACCTATAAGATTTTGGAAAGCAATTGCACTTATGAGGTGCTTGTTGTGCCCACAAAACACTCAACAGCTCTCATGCTATTGATGCCCATAGGAATACTATTTAAAGACATCCAAGACGTGTGTATATATACATATACATATATCATTAAAAAGAAATTGCAAACTATAGTTCAAGCAATTATTAAGATAGATTAATATATGTACTGGTGCGACCGCATAAATTTACTGATTGACTTTTCTCTTCTGCTAATAAACATATAAGAACTAAAATAAGTAAGTGAAAACCTCAAGGCAGTAACACAAGGTCGGCACCAGAAACTACTTAATTCTTCTCATTCCTTCTCAAGTTTATGAATTGAAAATTTCAATCTTTGACTTATAAAAGTCAACCTCCATAGGCTCTTCTTCAGCATAGAATGCCATCTCCAAAGGCTCTTCTTCACCATAGAGCATACAAAACCAGAACCAATTTATATATCTGATATAAAAAAATCAATAATAGGTTAATCTCTAATAATCATAATCATAACGATAATATTAACAATAACAATACTAATACCTCACTATGGACCTTTGCAATGTGACATGTGAATCCTAATTTTGAAAAACTTGACTCCGTGTTAGTTAAAGAGAGTGGTCCATGATTGGTAAAAAGACCTCCATGTCAACCAAGTATGTACCCTTTCAGAATAAGATTCCATTTTCCTATAATATTTTCATAATCTTTTTTGCTACAGGTGTTATGAAACTATTAATTATTAAATACCAAAATTGAATTGCTTGGTCTGAATGAATAAGACTGACTACTACAGTATGCAAATAGAAAACTTTCTATTATAAAGGTTTTATTTGGAATATAGTAAAAGATACAGTCAAAGATAGAACCGCCACCGCCTTACGCAGCTTCCTCCTTTTGGTAATTAGAATGAATCGTTGGAACCCTTTTAATTCTCAACATTTTCAACAAACACTTCAAGTGTGTATTCAGTACCTGAACATGTGAATCAACATCAAAGCCACAATCATCCACCTGAAAAAATATCTATAAGAAATTACAAGAAAACAAAACGGAAAATACATTTTTACTGATTGATGTAACAGAATACAACTAATAAAGTAATAACGACTATGTAATGAGGACATTGGTATAAGAAGAACCCTCTCTATCCATATAATCTGGTGGTGATGAATTTGTCTAACCTGAAAGGTAGAATCCTCTAAACAATAAATAAAGTCATCATAACAGCATCATTAGATAAAAACAATCTCAAACATACATTGCATTAGTACCTTCCTTTTTAATTATGTAGATCAACCAAGAAAATGATCAATTACAAATCCAAAAACAATATAAACTCCCAACAGAAGACATTTAGATTTAAATGAACAAATCTATCATACCTACTATTGATAAAGAGTGGAATTTTGAGGAGGGTAATCGAGAATATTCTCCATATCTAACCAATAATAATATACAATTTATATTCAAAAGTGGGTAATATATAGAAATAAAGAGTGGTCCGGTACAAATGAAAAATTAAAGCGAAAACTACAAAATGTACATATACCAAAAGCGAAATCAGATTGTGCAAGACAAATTCGAGAACCATAATATAAATAGACAATAATTCGCAGATGAGAACTCACTTTAGCGTCAGAAGGATGTTGAGAAGACTTCAAGACCCACATTTTAGCATTGATTTCGGAATCGTTTACCCAATTCATGTTTTGTGACGATGATTGAAGAAGAAAATATAAAAATTATCTGTTGGCACAAATTCAGTCGTTTTGGGTGGAACCCTAAATGTGATGTAAATTTTGGCAATGTGATTATGTTAACAATGGAATTGAAATCAAATCTCAGTTATATGAATTTAGCGCGCCCTAATTAGCGGAGAGCTACGAGTAGTTGACATAGACTCCAGAAAAATAACTGCATCCGAAAGAAACCGAAATTCCCAATGAAAGACGGTCTAGATTAATTGTCCACGCGATCTAATAGTTCAGAATTGTAGTCAACGGATATCATAACTGGCGGGCGGTTTCGTTACCCGGCAACGATATATATAGGAAATTACAACTTCAATTTTATATAATCTATTTAAGGACACATGCTTACTACTTTTAATCGTCAAAATTGTCCAAGCTTTTAACAGAAAGAAATTGAGTTTTATTCTAATATCTTGATCACTAAAGACCGAAGCCATTGAAATTTATTAAATCATATCACTCGATACATAAGAAGTAATATGTCCATAAAAGTCACATCCTAGACGAAAGAATTACGAGAATCATCGAAAACTAATTACGTTTCAACCCCGTGAGAATGAGAGATGTAGCTGGTACGTCCAAAATCTATTATTAGAAAGTTGGAAACAATATCACCTGAGTTCCATGGGGGAACAATTTCCCTCGAAGCAAATGAGATTGATAATTTAGAGCCTGAAAAGCACCTAAATTGAATAGTTTTATATTTAGTATAATAATATAATTTCGTAAATATTTAATTATATTCTGATATTAAATAACATTTATTATTCAGACTTAAATATTACTATGTAACTTTTTAAGCAATGAGATAATATATAATTGGATAACATATTAATGAAAAAAAGTCATAGTTGAAAATAAATAAACCAAAGAGAAATTAAAACATAAATACATCATCTTCTTCTTCTCATTTCTAATTCTACTCTTCCTTGTCTTCATCACGATTTTGTTTATCTATGTCCACGAACGATTAGCGCGCATTTGGACCCACATTATTTGAACCTTCAGAAGACGACGGTTCTTGATCTCCATCTACATTTAAATCAACTTCTCCTAAACCATTCCCCAATCTTCCAACCACATTTTGTTGATCAACCGCAACCGCTTCCACATTTGTTGTTCTTCTCTTTGTAAAAATTTTACATAGCACC
Source organism: Gnaphalium uliginosum (assembly GCA_963930675.1). Lineage (NCBI taxonomy): Eukaryota > Viridiplantae > Streptophyta > Magnoliopsida > Asterales > Asteraceae > Gnaphalium > Gnaphalium uliginosum. The sequence goes on from OZ005685.1 coordinate 37,250,680, forward strand.
CAGTTTCCCTGCACAAACATAAACTTAAGGTTTTCAATATTATTATTCGTTTTAATTTTTAATAAACCAAACAGACTTGTATAGTGGACTAATTTCTTACATGGATTGGGTTAGGAAGCTTGTACTCATGGAGTATCCAGTTTGTTTTAGATCCATTTTGGGGTCTTCCTTGATAGAAAACAAGGATTTTTTTGGTTCCTACGACTTCTTTTGTTTCAGGATCAATAACTGGCCTATCTTTCCCGCTCGATTTCCAAAAGCCAGAAGCCGTTGTGCGGTTTGATCTAGTGCCAACGGAGTACTTGGCTTCCACGGTACTAAAAAAATACCTAATTTTTCCATGATCACCTAAAATAAAAATGTGCAACCCATCATTAATTACAGCATCAAAATAATTCATTCCATATTTTTAACTTCTAAAATAAAAGGTTCACGAACATACCGGGTAGGTTCCATGGATCAGTTCGCGAAACTTCGGCATCTGGGATGGTGAAAGGCAATGGTAAGGATTGTACCTTTCGTCTCAAGTAATATGCAATAAGTTGCATATCAGTTGGTTTAAATCTAAAGCCCGGTAGTAATGTTGATTGGTTTTCCATTTCAGGAGTATAGAAGAAAATGGTTGGTTTGTTTTTTTTGGACTCAGGGTCGAGTCCTTAGAAACTTTAATGGCTAAAGAAGCTATAGAAAAGTATTATGTATGAAGGAAGGGTAGTAGTCTATTTATAGGAAATTAAGAAGGTCAAAATAAAATGCGAAAGTGAAATGATATGGACACTTTTGAAAAGGACTTTCTTTACAAGGTTTTACTATACCCCATCTGCATTTATGGATGACGAATTGTTATGTAATATTTGTAATTAAAAGTGTTTATCCTTCTCTTCTTTTTTTTTTAAACAATAATCATTATATGTTATTAATCAAGTTTTTATTTTATTAAGTACATATGTGGTGTTTGACACATAAGTTTTTATTATGTGTCAAATATAGTATGATTAAGATATGTAATTCAAATGATATTGTGAAGAACTTCAAAATAAGACAAATATTTAATTTTATACTAACTGATAATCTTTTATGAAAATAAAACCTTTAAGAGAATATAGAAAAATACAATAAAGAATGAGAAAAAAATTTAAAGAATGTAGAAACTAATATGATTGTTTTATTTCAAATACCCACATTACATTAAAAAAAAACAACTAAATATCTTATAAAGCGTTTGTCTACAGATTATAAAAATTACATTGTTGAAAACGTCTCTTTCTCTTTAATCGGAGATCTCACATGACATATTTTTGATGATTTTATTTCATTTTATAATGTGATTTAAAATTCATAATGTTAAATCATGTGATTTAACACTCACACGTGATTATATTTAAAATCAAATTTTAAAATATAAATTACATGCTATAGTCACATATAAATAATCAAATACGAATTTATATTTTTTTCTAAAAATAAAGGTGAAATCAACATGTGAATTATCAATTGTTATTACATACTTCAATTGGAAATTACATGTGATTAAACCTCAACCGGTAATCACATGTGATTTCGACTGTAAACGAATGCACTTTTTAAAATCTTATTTATTAATTATGTGAATGAATATTAAGTTGTAATCACATATGAGTTAACATCTATCATCGATGAATAATTGTGTACCATTTCTAATTTTGTATCATAAATCACATGTGATTATACATAAACTCACATGTAATTATATAAGCCGTGTTTCTAAGACCAGATAAAAATGAAAAGAAAATAAATTGTCAAAAGTATAGCTTGTCGATCTCTAATCAAAGAGAAAGAGGTGTTGATTATGAATATGTAATTTTTATAGTTTTTAGCTATACCGTTCGTGATATATTTAATTAAAAAAATTCGAGTGAAAGTGAGGTTTTGAAGGAAATAGAAAAGAAGTAGAATAAATGTTATAAAAATTATAATAATAATTTTTATAAAAAAAAATTATATTAAAATTACAATTAAACGGATTAATGACGCATACTATAAGAAATTAAGATAAGAATGATCACAAAAGGTATTAAAGAGTATTGGTCGATGGCAATAATATTTACAAGAAAAATGCTACATCCATAAAATATTTACAAACAAACTCTTACATAATGACATGTCATAATTGTTGCACAAATTAAATTACATTCTTTCTTTTTTTCTTTTCTATTTCTCTTTCTTTGTCTCATTGGTCCACTTAATTTTGTCTACTTCTTTTTGTAAAAATTGTGTGATTATATCATTTTTGTATTTACAATATTATTTTTAACAATGTAAAAGAAACCAAATTTATACACTATTATACATGTATTTGATGACGTTCTATCATAAGCTATTCGTCTTGTACCTTAATATAGTGTGTCAATATTAGATAGGTGCAAATCATGTTAACATATATGATATGCTTAGCTTATTTGCATTGTTTCATTTACTTGATGTCTACATTTATTTAATTTCTGTGAAGAGTTTTAACAATGGTTGTAAACTTAAATTAGTAAATAATATATTTTGAATATATTTTTATAAAAAAATGTATACACAAGTCAAAGTATAACTTAAAGACAAGAGGAAAAATATATAAAGTTAGTTGGATATGCAATTGCATTACACCTCTTGAAATACAAAATTCCAAAGTGTGGTTCTGAATATATCCAAAATACCATGAATTTTACAAATCGATCTCTGGCTTTTTTGTGAACCGGACTTTATGATGTTTGGATGAATGGAAATGATTAATCATACATAAGTTCTGTTTAGCAAGAAGCTTTTAAGAGCTTTTAGGAGCTTTTAGTTTTTGATTTTAAAAATAAAAGCTTCTTTATATGAAAAATCTTGTTTGGAGATAAGAGCTTTTAGCTTTTAATTTATTTGAAAAGCTCCAAATTGAAAAGCTAACAGAAGAAGCTTTCAAAAATTTGTAGAGCTTTTTGTAAATAAAATTACAATGATACCCTCGATAAACAAAATTACATTCGTTACGTTCCTTGAATTCTTTTTTATATGCTCAATTACTAGTTTACTACTATTATGTTTTAATTATACATATGTCCATTAATGTTTTTATTTAGTTATTTATTTAATTTACTTTTTTCTTTTCATTTTTTTTCAAATAATTGATGCTCTAAATAATTAACAAGAGAAGTATTTCATTGTGTCGAACTAACACATCCATCTTCGCGATATTAATTGCGATCATCTATCATAACTTTTTATAAAAATAAAACTTAACATCCCTGTAGAAAGGATTAACTTTTTCAACATTCAAATACTTTATATGGTAAATATTATTTGTTAAACTTGTTTTTAACTTTGTTTATCACTTATATTATTTTATATTGATGTCCTTTTATGTCATTTTACAATTCAAGTTACAGCTACAACTAGTTTGCCAAACAGTTTTATAGAAATAAACCTACAGCTTACAGCTTCAACTTACAGCTACAGCCTACAGCTACAACTTACAGCTACAGCTAGTTTTGCCAAACAGACCCATAGTCATAGTAAATTAAATATTTGCCAAACTTAATACTCCTCAACAATTTTTCCCTTTTAATACAATTAAGGTAATGTGATTTTGATAATTATACTAAAATTTTCACTAAAAGAATGGTAGTGTAAAATTATTCATATGTTTCAGACTTTAATCAATTGGCAGTTGAAATTTTAATCAATGGTAATGAATATTTTTTTTTCTTTTATTGAGTTATGGCAGGTGAAACCTCAAGGATGCATTTGGCTTGCAAAATTTTATAGAATTCGATGGAATTAAAATCTCAATTTCATTCTATAAGATTGTTTGATTCGAGCATAAGTGAAATTTGAAGTCACAAAATTCATACAGCTAAAGGAATTCACGTTCGTTGAAAGTTCAATTTCTTAGATGAATTACAATTCCGTTAAAAATATAGCACGAATCAAATGCAACATAAAATGAAGTAGTATATATATTTTTATATGATTTTTCTAACGACAGCCCTTAGGGCTATGTTTAAGATATTCGGACACGCACTATTTTGTTGTACAATGAAAATAACCACCTCATTAACTTCTTAATAACCACCCCACTAACCTTAATGTATCATCATTTATGCATAAAATATTTCCTTAAACATAATCGTAAGGGCTATCATTAGATAAATCCATTGTTATATGTAAAAGGGTGGAGATAAAATAAAAATGGTAAAAAAAAAAATAATGATTCACATTTGAATATTTATGTGAAGCAAAAAAAAGGTTCATACTTAAAAAGGTTAAAAAAAAATTGTGAAACACAAAAACTTAAGGTTCACAATTAGAAAAGATATAAAAATTCTGTGAACCTATAAAATATTAAGGTCACGACTAAAAAAGTTAAAAATTTTCTGTGAACCTAAAATAAATTTAAAGGTTCACAATTAAAAAGTTAAAAAATTTCCGTGAACCTAAAAAGAAAATTAAAGTTCACAACTAAAAAAGTTATAAAATTTCTATGAACCAAAAAATTTAATTAAGCTTCAAAAATAGAAAAGTAAAAAAAATGGTGAACAAAAAAAAAATTAATGTTCAGAGTTAAACTTGAAATTTTGATGTAAATTGACCAAGATCAAATCAAAGGTTTTTTTATTTTAACTTCTTAATTTTATCAGAACCCATCCACACACATTATATATATATATATATATATATACTAAATGAGTATAAAATAAAACTTTAGAATTTGCCACGTAAGTACGAATGCAACATGTCAACCTCTTAATTTCTATTAACAAATTATTTAATTATAATATTATGTTATTATTTTATTATTTTTTAATAAATAATAATTAATAAATATAAATGCCACATATATAATAATAATATGCAAAGAATGAGTCCCATATGAAAACAAAGTCCTACAAATTATTTAAATATTATCATTATTACTAATTATAATTAGAAAATAAAATATCGTTAAACACTTTCACATATATTTAGTTATGATCTTATATTTAGTGCAAGAAAATAGACTTTGTATATAATATTTACCATATTACGATGAGTATCTCACATTGATTTTATACTACATACTAAACATAGTTTGTGACATCCGTCACCAAAACTCTATTCAAAACTCTATTCATAGGTTCGTTCCTATAATCATTTCTTATTTGCATTCATGTACGTGAGTAATGTGGAGAGACAAACTAAGTATTTGTATTTTAAACTATGTGAGAAAATTAATTCTCGTATAATGTTCAAAAACTCAAACCAATGTTCGTACGCGATTAGATTAAAAGTTAGGATAATAATAATGAAATAATAATAATAATTAATAAGATAATATGAATAATAATGATAATATAATAATAATAACATAATAGTAATAATAATATAATAATAATATATAAGCCGTATCATCAGATTTGATGATAATAAAATAATAATAATAATAAAAAAAAAGAGAGATTATTTGATGATCACTACGTATATATATATATACACACACATCATAAAACCCAAAAATCTATCCCTGTTGCGGCTGGGTTGTGTCGACCGAAACATCAAGAAGAAACCCACCAAAATCTATTTGCGTAGGTAACATTATAATCCCTTCTCAAATAAATTTTCTTTATGCTTTCTGAGATGGATACACCTCTGGGATGAATGATATGTTATAAGTTAAGTTTATAGGATTATATGTGGAGTGTAATGCGTTTTGAAAACCGAAAGTTATTTACCCGTTAGTCGTATAAGCTGTCCAAAATTTTCAGTTGTAAACAGAGGCCGATTTGACCTACTTACGTACGTTTTTAGGCTTCGGTCAAAACTAATAAGTTGTAGATCTCGATGTTTTACATAAACTCGCAAGGTTTCGGCCTCCAAAACACACTAGATTATTTTATAAAAATTATTTCGTAAACTGCTATTATGGGTGACGAATTTTCAGAAAACATAGATAAACTTAAATCGGGTTGATCGGAATATTTTCTAGTTATTTTGGGGTGGCTAATATATGTTTAAGGTTGGATTTTCTGTAAAGAAAAGATATTTATGAAATTGTAAGATTTTAACTAATGGGGTGTTATGTAACGGGAATATAATTTAAGATTTCAGTTTATGATTTTTGTACGGTTTTGAGTAATGAAATTCGCCCGTTAGACTTGGAGTTAGGTTATAAAAATATTTCTGGAACCTCTTGAGTAGGTTGACTGACTTCTGTAATTTTAATTTTTATAAAAGTTTTGATATGTCAGGAAACGTTTTTACTGTGTGCAGTTCATTTGGAAGAATTTTAAAAAAAATAGTTAAGTAGTGAAATAAAATTTTAGAAAATTTCTGTAAGTTCTAGACTTAAAAAAAAAGGTCCGTGGTAAAATTTTGAGAATCTAAAAATTACATTTAGTCATGTTTTAAAAAATTGCAAAGTGATATAGAATTTCTGGACAGAAAGTGTATTTCAATCGAGGATGTAATTTGCAACAATTTTATATTTAAAGACTTATATTAGCCATGCTATATGGAGGAGGATTGTGAGAAACTTAATAGAGACGAAATGAAATATCATTATAGGATACAATGGAAGAGAATAGCCTGGTTTAAATTGTAACATATACATATTTGATTATAGATTAACGTACCAATTTGGTTGGACTTATTTGGAAGCGTAGCTTGCTTTGCTAATCAATGTGAGTTCTCGTGGCCCCATTTTTATTACCATTTTACCCTTGGGGGAAAAGTATGCTCACATATTTTCAACTGTTTTCTTCTTATGCTGTGAATACACTTATTTCTTTTGGACAAATGCTTGAAGTGTGTGACATTATACTGTGAAATTATGCGATGCTATGAGAACTTGAGAACTATGAGAACTATTGTGGTTATTCTATTTACAGTAATTTCATGTTATATGTGAAATTATGCGATGCTATGAGAACTATGAGAACTATGAGAACTATGAGAACTTGAAAACTATGAGAACTATTGTGGTTATTCTATTTACAGTAATTTCATGTTATATGTACCATTTCATTGTATGGTCCTAAAAAGCTTATTTATCACAGCAAACATTTGTTTCGTGTCATTTTAAACCTACAAAATTCACCAACATACGTGTTGACGTTTTTGAGCATATCTTTTCAGGTAGCACTAGTGGTACTAAGGCTGAGGGCAAGAAAGCTTAGTGGACCTTTTAGGTTGCATTAAGTACTATTACAAGACAATTAAAACATGTGATTTTGATTTATTGATTGTTGGTTTTGAATAGACGTGTTTTGTTTTAGTGATATGAGATTCATTTATTGAGTGTACTACTTGGTTTCTTAGTTGATGTGTATGTTAGCACGAACCGTCATTCGTGTTAAAGACATCACAATGCATTGATTTACAAAATTTCATTTAGTATTTTATATATTGATGTGTTGTGATCCTATCATTGTTGTACCATGTTGTTTCCGCTTTAGACGAGGTGTGACATAATTATAATTGATTTAATTAAATTAATAGAATAAAATTATATGCTTTAAATTGCCGTGCATCACACGGACTTAAAACTAGTGTATATATATATGTATAGTAGATTTCAAACCCGTGTATTTACACGGAGCCGCTGAATGTGTATTTGATTTTTTTTTTAAGTATTCAAATGATATATATGATAAAGTCCTTAACGTTTTATATGAGTCGAATAATAAATATGAAGTTTAAAACTAAAATATTTATAGTAGTATGTGTACTAAACATCTAGCTACCTAATTTGATAGTTATTCTTGACAATGTAGGAGAATAAATATAATCTTTGCCTATGGAGTTTTTTTTATTATTTTTTTATTTTTTTAAGAGAGAATTAGGGGTTGTTTAGTGTAAGAATCCTTAGCACACAAATAGTTTCAAATTTTTTACAAATGACCCATAATATTTTTATTTATATCCAATTATCAAATTTGAAATATTTTAAGAGTTTTATTTATAAATTAAGTGAAAATAAGGGACTAAATTAATTTAATAAAAATTAGATAATTGATGACATTATAAAGGTATTTTTATATTATATTTAATATATATATATATATATATATATATATATATATTATATTAGGAAAAATTAGATAATTAATATATATATATATATATATATATATATATATATATATATTATATTATATATATATATATATATATATATATATATATATTTATATGTTATATTATATTAGGAAAAAGGTAGAATTAGATGAAAGTGAAATGACATGTAAAACTTTTAGAATGTTTTACTTGTGACTTGTGAGTGATGTTGGTCCCACTCCATCTACATTGTGACTGACGAATTTTGAATTTAATATACTTTAATTAAAAGTTGTTATTTTCCCCTTTCTTTAACAATTAACAACGTTCATCTTAAATTTTTATCACACTTTGATTTTATTAACACAAGTTCTGTATAGGGTGTTTAACACAAGATTTTTGTGGTCGTATTTAGTTGATGTATGTAATTCGAATGATCTCGTGAAGAACTTCAAAGGTAAATATTCAATAAGTTATCGATCTTCTTCGATCTAAAATATATTTATGATGATGTTAATATTGAGTATGACATATGACTTTTCTATTATTATTCGTGTACAATTCTTATTAATTAGTGTTATTACTAATTAACAGGAAAAAAAAACTCAATTGTAATCAAGAAATTTAGACGTGGAAAGATATAATATTTATATTTTAGAAAAGTAGAAATAAAGGTTATTATAAAATATTTTATATATGCACATTATCAAAATTGTTTCATACACCATTACGTATACTAAATTATATTACATTTTATCATTAGTTATTCATCATGTACCTTACTAACGTATGTACCTTACTAATGTTTGAAAAACTCGGTATTAGTAAATAATTATACATCCAGGATAAGCGGAAAAGATTTCAAATGAGGGAAATGAGTTACAGATCGAATTCAGTGCATTTTAGGAATAAATTTGTAAGTGTAAAATACAGTATTATTAAAATGCAGCTAAATTGTATAAGTGTAAAATGAAGTGTTGTTAAAATGCTGCTAAATTTATAGGTGTAAAATGAAATGTTATTAAAATACAGTGTTTCGTTAGTAAGATACAGTGAATCTGGGTGACTTAAATTCGGTATGCTCTTCTTTTCCATCATGTGAGACTTTAGCCTCAGAACTTTACCCATAATTATATGTTAAATATATATTTTTAACTAATGTTATTTATACACAGTCAAATCAAAGTAAGTAATAAAGGCAAGAGGAAAATATAGAGTCAGTTGGATATGCATATTTCATAAATTTGGAATAAAAGCACCGGTTTAGCAAACCAATATATCCAAAAATAGCAACAATCTTACAAATCGATCTCTGCATTTGCGTGACCGGACTGTTACTAACATGTATGGATGAACAGAAATGGCCATTAAATATAAATGTATATGTATATACAGAGTAATGTTTAACAAACTTAATAACAATTTTTATCATTTTTATATGATACAATCAAGGTAATATAATGTTGATGATTATATAATATTATTGTAAAAAAAAAAAAAAAGGTTTATTGATAAATGTAAAATTATTCATTTATTTGTAACTTTAATAAATTGACCGTCAATTATTAGCTAGACATAATGCTAGCTAAACGTATTTTCGGGCATAAAATGGTTCAAATTATCTTTTGAGTAATGTATTAAGATGAAATTGAGATAAAAATACATTTTAACTGAAAAAGCACACATAAAATCTTAAACGAAAGGAAAAAAGTAAAGATGTTTTTTCTTTCTCTCTCTATTTTCAGAGAAAAAAACACAATTTGGCAACGAGTAAAAAATGGAAAAGCTATTTATAGGTTTTTATTTATTTTAAAGCATAAGTGACTGTACTGATCATCTTTTTGAGATAGCTAGAGAAAAACATCCAAAAACCGGTACCAATTAGGTCGCATAAATTTGAACAGAAAGAAACTTGACTTTTCGGTATACATAACAAGGAATACTCTCTGTTTATCCATATAACTGACTACATACCCTTAGGAATGTGCCTCTTGACATAGCTAATATGATTAGGTTTCAGTAATAATAAAAGGGTAATTTGGACAGTAACCATGACCCTCGTACTATATGTCAGTTGTACGCGTCCGTCTCACTCGCAAGGTGCATCTACGCCGAACAACTTACCAGTTCACAAATCACCCATATATGTTGAGGCACATATTCGAACCCCTGGCCAGTCAGTCACACATATGAAGTTTTGGCGTTAACGTTTGCGGTGACGGTATCACTTGAACAATGCTCAATTTGTTTTCAGTGATAATGTAGATAGTGATATCTGGACATATATTTTTTCATCAAATCAAAATAAGATAACACATAGATTAAAATGATACTAAACAAATGTTGGGATTAATTTCAGTTCCCTCGAACTTGGGAGAGAAAAAATAGAATCATATATTCACTACTAGAAAACGGAAAATAGAAACATATTTTCGACGGATCATAAAGTCGTCTCAAATTTTCGAGGGATTTCTCACGGCCTAGTAGCCGTCCCAATTTCCGACGAATTTCCGATCTTTCGACAAATATATACCGGAGATAGATTAACGATGGTTTTGGTATCCAATTTCGACGACTAACAATGCGTCCCTAATCCGCCTTTTAATCAAAATATTTCTAATGGATTATCGATGTTATATATTATAAATAAATTAATTAATTAAAAATTTTAAATTTTGGTCCTAAATATTTTGATTTTTGAGACGGTTTTTGAAGAACTATTAAAACTCAAGTAGAAATCATAATGTTAAGTGATCCGGGTCCATCTCAAATTCGTCGGAAAATATAAGATTTTGGACGAACTTTTTTTATTTCTCGTGTTTTTACGCCATACAAGTACTAGTAATAAATTTAAACTATAATAAGTAGTTTTATAGATTTTTGGTAAGAATTGTGTTACATATACATTAGCGCCTTGTATGGTTGTTTTTTATGTATTATGTATGTTTGTATGTATTATTATAAATTTGTACGTACGTGTATATATACATTTTTCATATTTTTTATATGAGTTTCTATGTTCTTATTTTTGTTAAAATGTTAAAAAAAAATAAATTTTTTTTTTATTGATCCATTTCAAATCCGGGGTAAAATAGATTTCGTGACAAACTTTTTTTTATTTCTTGTATTTTACAACATACAAATACAAGCCGCTGTATACTTTTACAACATACTTTTTTTTTTAACGTTACGAGCTACTTTATGTTTTATGTGCTAATTACTAGTAAAGCTTGTATACTTTTTCATGACTTTATGTTTCATGGCAACACTTTTCTTTATGTTTTAGGACAATCACAAGCCGCTGTTATCGGGAAGTTTCAACAATCGAACCCAATAAGGCAACTTTAAACGAGATATCTCTTAGGCCAACTTAATTCGAACCCATTAGTCAAGTTTTATAAATGTATAGTGGTAACATTTGATATAGTTGATTAGTTATCCTTTGAAGCCATTTGATTGGATATTGGATTCATATTGTTGAATTGATTTGAATTATACAATGATTAATGCAATTTGACATGTCTAGACATTGGTTCGGTTTGTAAAAATTTCCAATCTAAACAAATATAGTTATATTTAATTTAATTATATGTAAAAATTTCTTAGAAAAGTAAAAACTAAAAGAAAAAACGTAGGCTCCTGTAGTTTCGGTTCATGATACTGACAATTTTTTTTAGTAGTTGTGTGCTGACGTGACACACGAGTCATGCATGACTTTCAGTCATGACCACAAATGCCTCTTATGCCCATCAACTTTTGAAATCTCAAATACAATGGGTTGATCGAAATGGTTAACGATCAAATTTCTTTGGTCATTCTTTTTCTAAATATATCAAGTCTAAATTACCGCCTCTAAAACATATAAACAGATGGACAGGGTTCAGGAACAATGTTGAAACAGGGTGTGACTCTATTTACAAACAAGTTAACGACAGATGTCTTTTTCATACAAATGGCTTCCAAATCTAAACTGCAAGTTTTTATTCTAATGGGGTCTTATTCCCCTTTTCCTATGACCTTCATTAACATATATACACAAAACACGGAACATATATGATGTTTACAGGAATATTCATAGTGTACACAATCTTAGGGGAGTCAAATTTCTCAAATCTTCCCATTAAATGATGTGCAATTAAGGTTGTACTAAACCTGGTATGAGCTTCACAAGACTCGAAAGTTGATTCTGTGAGAACTTGATCGCATCTTCTTCTTCTGCATTATCTTTTTTAACTTTTTTGCCAATATCTGCAACCGCCTCTGTGATCTCTTGAACAAAATCAATGATCGCCCCATGAACTCCCATCAGGATTTGTGCATTAATCACCTCTCGCATGTTACTGAAAAGTCAACAAAGATTTTATTTAGTGTAAATATGTAATACGACAATGAAATCAAAATTCTAGAAATCGCTTTTTTGTTTCTAAGACATTGGACTTACTTAAACTGGCCATAGCTTATGAGAGAGAGTTTAGAGTCTTTAATTCTTTTAACTACTCCTGGGTTTCTTAAGATGGATCTAACTTCAGCAACGATTCCATTTAAGCCGCCTTCTAAACACATCTTCATTGCTTCTTCCAAAGAATTTCTCCTTATGTCCGTATATGTCTCAACTCCTCCATTTGTGAGAAAGAAAACCTAATCACAACATTATGACAAACAAAAGCATAATCAGATGGAAGGGTATATAGTAATGAACCCAATTTCATTGAATGAATAGAATTTATTGCATAAAAAATAAATCTTGGCCCAAAATCTATTTCAGGTAACCAACTTTGTTCCACCCACAAAAATCCTCAAACACCACAACCAAGAACATCAGCAAAAAAATACGAAGTTTTGTTTGGTGAAAACAGAGTTGGCTACCCAATATAGAAAAAGGTGGTAAAGTTTTTATGCAATTACAAAATCTTTGCCCATGATATATATGTGTTGCAACCTACAGGATAAGTGTTTTGAAGTTTGCGGACCAAAAGAGTCGCATCAGGCTGGAAACTTGAAAAAAAGATGGATCGGTCTTTAGCATACTTGAATACAACCTGTCAAAAAGTGAACCGTAATCCAGTTAAAATGGTAACTATTCCAATAAAAGAAAAATTACTAAAGAGAAAACAAAAGGACAAGACCATACACGAAGAACGACTTGTATGGCATGAACCAATTCTTCCTCTTTGTACACAATATTATCATCAAACTTGAACTCAATATTGAATCCCTTGGAATGGTTTATTTTCTGAAACACCTCTTCCAGTGTGCAAAACTGATCATCCTTTTCGACTTTCCATTCAAAAAGTCTCCCATCTTTTGTTTTTCTAAACAATGGTTTACCTACCTGATGTTATCAAGATCACAACATTAAAAATTAAATAGATAATAACATGTAGTCATACAAGCCAAGGTATAAAATCACTTTGAACTAAAGATACATGTAGGAAGGCATTACTTTCTTAGGCTCTCTTTGAGGTCCATATGAAAGGAACTCTTCTAAGTTCAAATCTGTAACTCTTTTCTCAACTATTTCACCCTAAAATCAAACACCCATAAATTTCATTAGCATATAGGGCATATAAAATGAATTTTATTATGGTTTAAGCAAATTGAAGTGTGTACCGGAGTGGGCTTATATTACGAATACGTGCAGATCACCTAGAGTAAAACACAAGGAATAGAACAGTGAAGATTAAACTGACCTTTTCTTCAGTGAAAATGAAGTCGTCATGGAAAATGATTGGACAATCATCTTTAGTCACCTACAAAAAGAGGTTTTTTGTTTACGTTTTTTGTCTAAGTTTCTTCGATCACCCAAAACTTAGATCAAGAAATGTTCAAAGAAACACCAAACAAACAAACCAATCAGTCTCTTGATTGAAATTAAAACGTAACTAACAAATCGAACAGGGCTAAGTGCACATAATTAAATGTATCGTGTAATGTAATTGTGTATAGCATACTTTCAAACGGTCTTATGTGTATAACAAACTCTTAATTTTTGGTATTTTATGTATGTGAGACCCAACAACTTGTACACCAATGATGTGGCTGCCTATATATGGCTAAAATCTTGCAAAATTGAAATATTACAAACTACTTGATCTCCTAAAAGCAAGAACTGAATAGACCGTTTTAAAGTACGTTACATTCAATAACAATAAATAAATAATACTGCGTAACGATGAGTAAACACCAACAATCACAAGTTAACCCCAACAAGTTTATACAAATTGTATTAATTCTGATTTAGTTTAAACTAATTATAATTGTATTTCATCTTTCTTAAAGAAATGTTATATAAAATAAATTTGTTAAATTATTTAAAAACTTTGTTTTTGGGACCATAATTATAATATGTCCATGACTCATCACTGTCTAAAAAAGGGTTTGAGCTGGAATGTACTTGTGTTTTCTAAAAACTAATATTTCCAACAACTCAACAAAAAGATAGCGACTAAATTAATTTTAATTTAATTTAAATGTTAAGAATAATATAGATAAAAAAATGTAACGGTCTTAATTCATGGGCCGTGACCCTACCAAAAAACGCTAAAGTAACCTGTTATGTAAGAGACTTCCAAACACGTGTGTACGTAATAACAAAACGACAAAAGGAAAGTCGTTTTAACAGCCATTTGCGACCGTCAATCGCCGCGGCCACCGTCAAATTTCAATCGGAAACGTAATCGAATTTATTAAAATTAAAGAATAAAAGACTACCTGAACGTCGAATTCGATAAAATCAAGATCAAATTCTCCGGCGGAATTGAATGCGAGAATTGTATTCTCTTTGATTGATTTCATTCTTGAATCAGACGATTGTAATAAATTCATTCCGGTGCCTCTGTGTCCGATAACCAAAAACACGTTGTTTTCAGTATCATCATTATGATCATTATCATCGAGATGATGATTAAAATTGTTGAATGTAGGAGGAGGAACAATGCTGTTATTGTTTGAGTGGTGATTAATATGATTATAATTGGGATTATTAGGAAGAGGTGTAAGATGAACCGTTTTAAGAGCCATTTTTTGGGGGATTTGGATTTGGAGAGATGAATTGGAGTTGGGGGAAATCAATTCGTACATGGTGTTATGGTTATTCATCATCACGCCACTCAGAAATTGCGGGAATATGCTTTTGGATATTATCTATGGGATTTTTTTTGGGAATATATACGTACACCATTTCCAACTTTGTGTTTGAGATGACTTGTGTAGCGGGCAACACCTGGATGTCTGTAAATCGTTTTTCTCGTTTTTTTTTTTCCTTTTTTTTAAATAAATAATATATAAAATAAAAAATTAATTGCTTCTAGAGCACACCTAAAACTTCTGCTAATTGGGTAAAGTGGAATATTTTTTACGAGGAGTTTGTAGAAAGTTTCTTATCTGAAATAATTAAAATTTATGTTATATGACTTATCCAGTAATTTTGTGAGGAATGAAGCACAATATGATCTAGATCTCAAGCAAACTTCCATAAACAGCGAGTTAATAATACTGTTTGAAGTATGTTATCGAATTGATAGACGTTCAAAAGGGCAAAGTAACTATTTACTTGGTGAGTCGTACGCTATGGGCATGGATTTCAATGTGGTACATCAGCCGCATCGGTGTGACCATATATATATTGGTCCCTGTGTGGCTGTCGATGTGGTGGAGTCAATATGGGCGAAATTACGGAGTTTCAACATAATAGTTTTTTCTTTTTTGTTTAATGGGTTTAAAAAATATGAGGTGAATCTGATTTTCAGTATAGCCATACCAAGTAAAATGAAATTCAATACGATACTGATGTGGCATGACCCAAGTGTGACTATACTTGATTGCTCTAATATGGTTCAAATTAACAAATGTACTAGGGTTACAAACTTGTTTGTGTAAATTTGTTTGGAGAGGTGACGTTTCTACGATGGCTGTGCCATGGCCGCATGTGCTAGTACGGGGTTGTAATAAGTGTTCTTGAATGAGGGGTTTATGGCTTGTACTATGCAACCTCTGTGTACATCAATTTAATTTTTTGGTACTGAAATTAGATTTAATCATGTGTATGAGACTGACATTTCTCATATATTCAATTTATAACATGATAAGTGATGTTGAGATTGTTGTAAGAGGGAGAAAAAGATGATAGTCCCTTATTCTGTATAAGGTTTACATCGTTATTTACAACCATAAAAACCCCAACAATTAGAGCATAAGGGGTGGACGTGGACGTGGCAAAAGTCAACGTTCAACACCTTGAACGTCAGGGAGTCGGTATTAACTACTCCCCCCGGGTGCGGAATTGAACGTTGTGTTCTTCCTTCTTCTTTTTTTCTTTTTTTTCTTTTCCTACTATTTGATTGGTTCAAAATCATTTTGTAGGCCCATTTGAACTCCGAGTTGAACATTCAACCACTTCGTGTGCTCTTATCGAGTCAAAGCAGATACAGGATGAAGTCTGAAATTTTAACAAGTAGATATCTTGGGGCCCTTTGAAATTACACTTCGGGTCATGCTTACCAGTTCGGGGTCAGATCAAGATCCATTCAGGCAGCCGATAAATCCAACAACACACTTAACAGTTAACGACTATACTGATACCATATAAAAAGAAAAAGAAAACTAGTGACTCTATTCATGTCTGGCTTGGTCGGGCGCAATATACAGACTGACATGGGCTCCTTAAGTCACCACAACCCCGGAAATTTATTTTACAGCTTCTGAATATGCATATCTAATTATGACCCAAACTGGCCCATTTTGTACATATATTTTAGTCTATACAGGCGATAAAAACTACAATTTGTTTTGGTATAAACTGGAAGTTAAAGCTAAAAGAATGGACCAAAACCATGTTGTGTATCATTAACCAAATATTTTAATATGTTACAGAATAAAAAACAGACACCCACAGCCACAAAGCACTAAAATGACTATTTGTGTAGGAAAAAATAATTAACCATAAACCATTATAAGTTTCCCATTCTCCTCATTGTTTACTATACACTCTTTCTCCGAGTTTTTCCTAAATTGGGTGCCGAGAAACAACAAAACGAAAACGAAAACTTACCAATGCTCGTCTGCTAACCGGTGTTATTGCCATCAAAACTGCCTTGTGCACTTTGTCGTCGTTTTTCTACCCACATTTTTGCCTCTGCAACTGCCCGTTCTCGATCAAGATCACGAGCGAGTATCTTTGGAGTTTGAAGTTCTCTAGGAGAATCACCTTTATCTGATCCATCTAGATCCCATCTGCTACGTCCCGAACCCCCACCTTCTTCGTTCTTTGAAATTCTTCCATTTCTGTCACCGTTGTTTGGACGGTTGTTTTGACCAGCGGCAGAACTAGGGTCGTAGGCGTGGTTTGCGAGATACGACAAGGCAGTGACTACGTCTCCAATGAGAGGCCGGGCAGCAGCCTGTTCTTGGATGCACATGGATGCTACAGCTAGGGCCTGGTAGAGACCCCTCATCGGATAATGACCGTCTAGCCTAGGGTCTGCCAATGATGCAAATTTCCTTCTGTCGTTGAACAACGGTCGTGCCTGCAAACACATACACATATACGATTTAATATACTGATTACAGAAGGAAAAAATGATCAGAGTTGAAAAATATATAAGGAGATGTTGTTAAGAAATGATCATTGAAGTTAAATATAAACTACTTAACCATACGGTTAACTTTAATAACCACTGCGAAAATACACATCCAAGCAGCCCCTCAACAACACGATATTTCAAATCATCTATGGATGGTTTAAGTTGAAATGTTATCCTTATTTGGTCAGACTAACTTGTTAAATAAGCCTTCTAGTCCCTATGAAGGTTTTAGGCCCCTCAAAAAATGCAAGTCTTACAGGTGACAATTTTGACCCATGTACTCATGGATGATTCAAATTAGGTTGTATTTTATCTATAATAACATGTCAAACGGATAATCCTTGAGTATGCTTTATGCTTAAAACCTCATAAAGCCAATAAGTCATCTTATTCCAAAAATAATAAAAAAATGGATTATTACTAAAATACCATAATATCTGCTATCATATCTGACACAACAATTAGGTATGAAAATTTATGATTTTGGAGAAAAATTGTCACAAGTCAACCCAACCCAACCAGTAACAAAACTACCCACCTTTGTCACCTCTAGAAAGGCTATATACAAGTACCAAAAATATTCTAATAGACTGAGGGAAAAAAAACAGTTGAACACAGCCAAACCAGTATCTAACCAAGTTGTTAGTTGGTTAGATATGATTAGTTAGCCCGATGCTAATAAGATGTGTCATGTGTTTTCTTTGTTTCTAGTTGTCTACTAAGCACATGCTACAGGATCCAAGTAATTCCAGAAACACACTATGAGACTACCTAGGGGGCATTTGGTTCACTGGAATCCAACAGCATTCAATGAAATGACGGTACAGCATATACTGTTTGGTTTCATTTTCTAATGGAGTAGATTTCTGTAGGACTCCATTGAGATCCTATTAAGGACGGAATTTCGCATCCTAAAATGTCAAAGGTTTGTCCGAGACATGCAGTAAGAACCTTAAGACACTAGAGAACATCAACATTATATTTAATTAAACAAAACAAGACATATGACGGAAACAAAGGATTTACCCAAGTGACCAGGTTCTGTTGTCCTTGTGGTGCAGTGCTGTCAATGGCTTTACGACCTGTAATAAGCTCTAAAAAGACCACCCCAAAACTGTACACATCAGACTTAACCGTGAGTTGACCAGTCATGGCATATTCAGGAGCACAGTAACCATACGTTCCCATCACTCGTGTGGAAACATGAGACTTATCTCCAGTGGGGCCCAACTTAGCGAGCCCAAAGTCAGAAAGTTTTGGCTGAAATCCCTCACCCAGTAAAATATTTGATGACTTAAAGTCCCTGTAAATAACAGGAGGGTTAGCCTTATCATGAAGAAACTCCAAACCTCTCGCTGCACCAGCTGCTATCTTCATTCTCGTGTTCCAATCTAATGCTTCTCTATCTGGTGGCAGATCTGCAAATGTCAATTATCAAATGATTAGTTCTGAAACACAAATCCAAACATGCACCGAAAAAGAAACTGCGGAGATGATTACCGTGAAGATGATCTTCCAATGAGCCAAGAGGCATGAATTCATAAACAAGAAGTCTTTGGTCACCATCAGCACAGTACCCGATCAAATTCACTAAGTTGGGATGATGTAAAAGGCTGAGCATAAGCACTTCCACAAGAAATTCACGGTTACCCTGGAGCCCGTTTCTATCCAACTGTTTGACAGCTACAACCTGTAAAACAAAAAATACCGGCTCAAACTTTGAGCAATGCAATTAAATGTACAATCTGATAGATATAGGCAAAACACATGTGACAACAATATTGATTGGTAAAGTAAGCGTGATCAGGTGAAGTAATGCTCCAACTTAGATGTTCAATTTGACAGATATAGCCAAAACATTATGCGGCCATGCAGGTAGATCATATTACTACAGCCTCTGAGACCATTGCTCATACCATGAAAATAATTACTGTAATGTTTTGCAGTGTAAAGAAAAAAAGATGTTTTTATTTTTGTAATGATACATATTCTTGTTGAAATGCTTGGATCCACCATGAGATGATAACCAGGGACGGACCATTGTACCCTGAATAAAGATTATGTAACTTTTTGCAGTACATAAAATAGAAAGTTGTTATCTTGGTGCATCTTCTGAAAAGAATTTGGTTTGCTAGGCTGATAGCATAGCATATACCCTGATCCGAAATCCAGGATCCACCACAAAATAATCACCTACCATCTCGATTTTTAGATTATAGATTCAATGAAGTACCACGATTGACATTTCTTGGAATAAGCTTATAGACAAACAACATTAGGCAATATCATGCATCAAAACCAGAAGACTTTCTATGCACTAAATACATTATCACTTCTAAGTAACTATATAATGAAGAACATCGAACACCCGAGAATAACTAACTCTCTAAATTAGTATTCTTCCTGTATTCTATCAAATTTCATAACTCATCTAAATCCAAATCTATGCTCCCTTATTCAATAAGGTAATTATCATAAAAGTTGACAATGTGATCAAGATTGCAAAAACAATTATACAATCAAAACCTCTTCAAATAAACTGAAACAAAAAAATTAGAAAAACTGAAAGAGAATACCTGACCACTACTATGAAGACGGCCTCTATACACATGGCCAAACCCTCCCTCCCCTAGAAAGCAATCAGGGCTGAAATTATTAGTTGCAGCTGCAAGCTCACGAAAAGTGAATGTATGAGCAGCGATTTGACCATACGGGCCATCCTTTGGACCCGATGATTCCCTCCTCAAACTCACATTATTTCGAGATTTCAGTCTATCCACACCTGCAAATCCAACCATTTAACACTAATTAAACAAATATATATTACCATAAACCATCATTTGCATCTACAACAAAATTCACATAAGAGATCTTCAAACCCTATAAATGCACAGAATTGAACTAATAGTGCCACTAGATTTGCTTATAATTAGGACAGCTAAATTTTTAATTCTAAAGGATCAATCAGTTAGAAAGTGATTCATTGTAGTCATGTTTTTTATAATATCATGTCATATAAAATTGAAAATGATGTTACATATATAAAATTTGATGGGGTCTACATCAAATTTGAAGTGAATAGTCAGCCAATCATGTAGTAACAAATAAGAGGGATTTCATTACATACATAATCACATAAAGCTAGATCAGATCAAATAACCAATGTTGATATATGTATATACTTTAAATCATAAACAAAATCATTACAAAAACACAAAATACAAGAACCTTACCAGAAGGTAATCTGGATATATTTGAAGGGGCAGATGGGTGGACTTCAGGGCGATCAGCCCCTACCTTTTGAGGATTTGACTTTTCCTCTTTCTTTGAATCAAAACAAGAAAAACAACCCATTAATCTTTAAACTCAAAAAGGTAAGTAATTTACAATCAAATCAATAACTTGTAAATTCTCACAAGCTTTAAAGCTAAGCTTGATTCAAACTCAGATGAAAAAATTTAATCTTGAATCCAAAATAATCAAAGATTAGACCAACATGATTAATTCTTGAATGTATTTTTGAAGATATAATTGAAAGAAAGAAAGAAACTTGAATTCAAGAAAATATAAAGAATGGACTATGGAGTATACAGCATCTTAAGATGCACCTTTCATTCATGACACGTCCTCTCTTTCTCTCTCTCTGTATTTCATTCACACTCTATTTTGACCAAATTAATGCATTTAGTTTTTGGGTGTTGGTGATTAACTCTTGGGAGTTGGAAAGTGGTATTTGTTTCTTTTTTTTTCACACCCAATGTGAAACTATTGATAGTAAAAAAAAAAATTTATAATATTACTCCGTAATTAGCATGTAAGTTAATTAAAAATGTATTAATGAGTAGCCATCTTATTAAAATATTGTTTCCTTGATAAGAGAATCAAGAAAAGTTATTAACTACCTCTAATTTAGGTTATAAAAGTTATGATAGTAACTAATTTTGCAAATGAATTTATTTGTGTAAAGGATAACGTTTATTAAATTATACACCTATATTTAGCAACTATATCTTAATATTTTATGTAGATTAACTTTTGTATATCCGGTTAGAGGATTATCCAAAACTCTACGTTTAAAAGTATGAATTTGTTTCTTTGAGTATCAAAAGTAAGCAACTATAGTGTATATAGACTTTTAAGTTTTATGTTAACGTTTAACATAGTGTTAATCCCTTTGTTTCATTTGAACAATTCATGAAAGATGTGTTAAATCAATGAATTCTTAATTAATAAAATGCTATTTTTACCCGTACGTTTAAAACATATATGACTTTAAGAAATTGTAATACTAATAATTAATTAAAGGTATAGATGATTGAAATATTAAGTCATAGATATTCTTTTTATAAAATACACGTGTTTACAATGAGTATTTTTCTAATTTTCAAATTTTTAGCGAAAAATTGATAACTAAGAATCTCACTTTTTCACAATTTTCATTTATTACACATCTATTTTTCTAAAAAAAAAATCAAGGTCTACTAACCAAACTTTTCTCAAGATCATTTTCCAAAATGAAAACTACAACAACATTTTATCATGTTTTTTTTAAGTTTCAACAAATTTTTTGAAGATAAAAACTCTTGTCGTTTTAGAATAATAGAGATTAAAAATCCTAAATAAGATTTTACAACTAAAAACGCCCTAACGTTTTACATCATTTGTCTAACCATTAATAGTATTATCTAAAATTTTGTAGACAATAATTCATTAATATTTGTTTATTAACTTTTTTATAAAAATCACAAACACATAAATGCAAAATTACCATAGCAAATAATAACCAAATTGTAACCTCAAATATACCTACATAATAATATATATGTGTGTATTCAATATTACGGTTGTAATTATTCAATTATCATCAACTCAATGAGCTTGATTTAATATCATTAGACCATTTTGTTTTAACTTTTAACTATTTTTACTTTTTTATCTAAAATAAATAATGTCAATTACCGAATTCTATGAACATGAAAGAACCATTATACAAGAATATTTCTGAATGCACTTTTCAAAATTCGACATCATGTCTAGGAGCATCAGAGAACCATTATACATGGAATAATCAACTTTTCTGTTTTATTTCTTACCTTTTTTAAAATAAATTAAATTAAATTGGGATATAATGCCTTTTTTGTTATAATCAATTATATATATATATATATATATATATATATATATATATATATATATATATATATATATTATATTCTTCTCATTCATCCAATAATCATGTTGTTATAGGCTAGAGAGATGGATACAATAATAACTAAAATTTCCCTGTTTCCATCTAAAGAATGTGAAATTAGACTTAAAATTTATGCTTTTGGGAATGGAATTTGAACGTGTTTGACTTATTTTAATTATTTAATATTCAGTGGAATTAATTTATTTTGGAATTTATTAATGGACCCAAAGAGTGCGACCATGTTGAATCCTTGTCATCCACTCGTCACTTTCAACATCATAAACCCATTATTTATGTGTGTGATTTTAAATGGATAATCTTACTTGCAGAAGAAAAAGAAAAATATTTATTAAATATCTAACCTACCCGTAGTACCATGACAAAATTGCTAAAGTTAACCAATCGAAGGACGTCGGTGTGAAGAAAAGTATTTAGGGATAAAACCAGCAAAAGATTTTCTTAGAAACAGCAGACTTAAAAATTACAGGTTACAGATGAGATAAAATAAGACATTGTTTACTAGTTTAGATAAGATAAAATAAGGCATTATTTACTAGTTTAAATTAGGGGTGACAATTCGGGTTGGGTCGAGTTAATAAGTTCGGATTAGCGGGTTGGCGGTTTAGAAATGGTCAACCTGAACCCAACCTGATTTTATAATTGGGTTGAGTATTTCAACTCAACGCAAAATCCGATAACCCGGATCCAACCCGACTAACTTGATTTTTAATGTAGTAGCGAGGTTTTCGGGTGATTTTCGAGTTTTCAGTCGGTTTTCAAGTGATTTTCGAGTTTTCATGTTGGTTTTGGGTTACTTGGGTGAAATGGATCACACGTGTCAATCTTTTCAAAAATAATAGCTAATCGTCTAATCATTTATAATCATAATAATACTTTCAAAATTTCAAAAGTAATCATAATACATATTATATTAAGTTGGATTCATTATCAGAACGTCATTAATTCACAATTTCTACCAAAACATACATGTATCAAAGAAAAAGTCATAGATAGTAAATGAAAAGGTCCAAATAATGTGTTATATTTAAATTAAAATAAACTTATAATAATATTAAAATATATCGGATTGTCGGGTTTTACCCGAAAATTCATTTGCTGACCCGAACCCAACCCGAAAAAATATCAGGTTCGCGAGTTTCGGGTTGACGGGTTGGCGCCTCAAAAATCCCGACCCAAACCTGATTATATTCGAGTTGGATTCGAGTCGAGTCGGAAATTGTCAGCCCTAGTTTAAACTATAAAGTAAGATAAGATATAATAAGAATTACTAGTTTAAAACACTTCTATGAACTACTATACAAAATTATATGTCTATGTAAAAAGAGTGTTAAAGGAATAGTGAATGCAAAATTGTAACAAACTGAAATTCAATACAGTAAATGATAATCAATGATCGGATATAATCTCTAAAATCGTGTAAATATCACTTTTCATGACAAATATATCAAACCCATTTTACAATTGGGTTCACAAAATTCGTTTTTAGATAAAACTATATAAATGAATCTATTTGTCACATCATATTCCTGGGCATTTACTTGTATTGTACTAGTGTATGAGATTATGCATATATAAAATCCCAACAATCTGGCAGTTCCAAACGACTAAAAACAATGTCTAAAATCATTTCCTCGTAATTCAGGAGCCATTATATAACGATTACAACGATATAGACTGATTATAATATACTGATCGATAAACATATCAATATAAATTAGTTAGTTTTGATCCAAAATGAGCACTCAACGAGATCTCTAATAGGGGCTCTATTTCTTAGACCCTACTAGGGGCGCTGACTTAGCTAGCCAGAACCCCTCATTTATGAGTTTTTGAACTTTTTAATGACAAAATGATGACTTTTTGCAAAATATTTTTATGTGGAAGTGCTACAAAAACTTTGTTTTCATTGAAGTGAGTAGCTTTTTATCGAAATGTTAGTCAACATAAATGCGTACTACACAAAACATTAACACTGATCGATCTGTTTATAAATCATCGTTACTTGATTGTGCCAGAGGTGAAGGCATACAAAACCAATTCCAACTTATACATTAAGAATGTAATAAAGCCTTTCTCTTGATGCTAATATAGCTTGCACAACTAGTGATTTATGACTTTTCGAATAAAATAAAAACAAAAGGTAAAAAAAATAAATAAAAAATGACAGATGTAGTAACAATAATACAAAATAGAGAAAGTAAAAATGATACTACGAAATTAATAAAAGGGGAAAGTTGACAAATAGTTGTTTAATGTGAAATACAATTATAAAGTCAACTATATCATCATGTGGACTCTCTCCATTTGCATTCATACAAGGTAAAATACTAGAGTCCCCTCTCTCCCGTAAGAATTTTCCATATATATTATATAAAGTTTAAAATTTTTTATATAATAAGTATATTATGCAGAGAAAATTGATAGTTTTAACTTTATTTTTGCATAGAAGCAGTTTTGTAAAAAAAAAAGTAAATTATGAATAAATTGGTAAAATTTGTATATTACTTTTGAAAATAAACATTTATTTCGAAACAAACTAAAGTGGAAAAGTAGGCACTTATTTTGAGATGAATAAAGTAATATTTTGTTTTTTATTAGCGACGAAAATTCTTTTAGAAATACAACAACACAATATAGGACCAAATATAAAACCCCGAAGGAACGAATGAAAGATTACTTGCTAAATTTTCATTTCAAATTCTTTCAACTTAAGACTTTTCAAATTCTAGGTAATCTATTATTTACCAATCAACATATGAGAAAATAACACACATATAGAAACATGGTAAGAAATGTAGACAAAAATGAGTCATGGTAGAGTATAGACATTTTGATTTTATTGATACTTTAATGAAAAGAACCAAATGCTTGTGAAGTCAGCCATTTGATTCAACTAGGGGAGATAGTTGCGTGAAACGCTCCAAATTTTTTTTGTTACTCAAATGATGTCTCGCGACTTAATTTTATAATTAAAATGTGTTTACACGAACGAATGTTTAAAACCTTAAAAGTAAGTGTTTTTAAAAAGCTGATGAATACCCACTATGGTACAAATCAGGGTACACACCGGGTACTCTGAGTACCCACCAAGTACTCCATCCTAACCAAAATTTCTGACTCAAAATATAAAGGGCGTACCTGGTTTAAGCCTTATTATCTGCCGAGTACTTACTGGGGTACTATGATTACCCACCCGGTACTTTAATTACGCATCGAATACTCACCCAGAACCACCAAAAATCTAAGTTTTTACAAAAACATTTGCAGATTCTAACAACTTGATCAAATGACTATTTTGCTCAGATTTTGAATATCTTTTACATCACTTCCAAACAACCAAATACGCATTTAGTTTAAAACTCGTTTAACACCATTTCAACTCAAATACGCAATCAATATACAACCTTTTAAACAATCGATCCAAACTCAAAGATCACCACATTTTAACCACCTTTACACCAGGTGTTAATTTCACCCAAAATGTCCACAGCTATAAATTGACCAACGTTTTAAAGAACTTTCATCAATGAAGTATTACTTGTTTAACTTCATGACTTGACTCCAAATACACTTCTTAGCAACTCAAATTACCACTTGACATTTTAAAACATAAACAACCATAATTAAAACGTTTATCTTTCAAAAGGGGCTTCCATCACTATTAGAGCATGATTCAAAAGTGATTACTTACTACCGAAAGAGTAGCAAGTCCACCACTAGCTTTCCACGGATTTCTTGCCCAATTCGCCCCTTGACCCGTGTTGCTCACCTACATATTCAACCACATAATATCATAAGCACATTGTTTAGTAAGTAATAGGAATTAACAACAGTAACAACAACAACAACAACAACAATCTTAACAACAACAACAACATCATCAACAACTTCAACAAAAACTTCAACAACAACTATAACAACAACATCATAAACAACCCCAACAACAATTATAATAACAACAACATCATCAACACCGTATTAAAGATCAACCTTTATTCATCAAGCTAGTACACATTGAGCACTCTTGTATCTAAATGGCACTACTTGGTATCTTAATGACACTACTTGGCTCAACTCATTATTCAACCTTTTATTCATCAGGCTAGTGCACATTGAACACTCTTGTATCTCAATGGCACTACTTGGCTCAACTCATTATTTAACCTTTTATTCATCATGTTAGTGCACATTAAACACTCTTGTATCTCAATTACACTACTTGGCTCAACTCATTATTCAACCTTTTATTCATCGAGCTAGTGCACATTGAACACTCTTGTATCTCAATTTTAACTCTTAATTACTCTTTCTAGTTAAGGATTCAAGTGTCGTAACTCTTGACATCCAAAATCCTCAAATAGCCACCTACACCTTTTTCTTTACAAAATACACATTCTTTTAAGTATTTAGTTCTCTTTTAAACAACTCCCTACAACTCCCTTATAACCAATCTCTACGTATACATAAACATCATTTGTTCATAATTTTTTATCCATTTAACTCTTTCTACATCAAAATCATTAAAACAAGTTTGCTTATTATCCAATAACAAGTATCTAACATCTCTACACTCATAACTCTCTTTTTCACAGTTTCCCCAACTTATGGTTCATGCTTATAATTCAATAAACATCAAATAGATATGATTAAGGGCTTATTTTTACCTCAAAATTGATGAACTAGAAGATTAGAGACTTAATTTAATTAAAACCTAGCTCAATTTTAACTTTCGCATTCTCCTTCCTTGCTCCCAAAATCGCCACATTCAACACCTCCCTTTTTCTTCTTTTTGTTTTCCAAAAAATGAAAGGAGGAGGGAGTATATTTTTATAATTTAACTTTTTTCACCCTAAAGTAAGCTCAAGTGACATTTTCAGCCCTTCAAATTTACCCATTTAGCACTTCTAACCCCTAAACTTAGTTATCATCTATATTTTTACCCCAAAACCACTATTTTGTATTTAACATATTTTATACACCTATATAGTTAAATACATACTTTTAATATAATTTTCAACTTATAAATTTTAGAATGTTACAGTGCGTGTTGCCTCAGGATCGTTAATCGTTGATTATATAATACTACGTAGAAGTTTACATATACAATAACCCAATAATTGAAAATAAATATTTTCTCTCCAACTGATAAAAACATTTCAAAAGCTTTTTGTTCAACACAATATAATTATAAACTTTCGTATTGGATATACTCTCGCTGTAATTGATACAATTTGATTTGATTTCACTAGTATATGAGTATTGTTACATCAAATTTGATAAAAAAAAATGAGATGATAATTAATATTAGGGCTTAATGTCTAGGAATGCAACTAACTAAGGCCCAAAATCTATTGTGTGTACACAACTTAGGTTTGCTATTTTTAATAAATTAAATTTTCAAAAAGTGTGTTTAATGTATTTTGGTGATGTTTTGATGATGTGTCAAACTCTCCAGATGCCACGTGGCACCTTAAACGAGTGACACATCAGCAAAATACATTAAAACACCATTTTTGAAAGTTTGATGCATTAAAAATAACAAACTTAAATTGTGTACACACAATAAATATCTGATATAAGTTAATTGCATTCTCAGACACTAAGCCCTTAAATAATATTACATTGAATATTTACACAATCGTTGTGACATAGTTGAAAAAATAAACACATTCCATCATTTTCTCTCCTTCCCACAACCACTCCACATATCAAATCCCTCAATCCATGCACCCCAAATGATAAAAATAAGCCGACTATAATAGCAATTAATATTAAAAACATACAAAGAAAACTAATAATTTTTATCTACTACTTGAATTGTACATATACGTGAAAAATATTACAGGATTGCCTAAAAGAAACAAAATCAAGAATAGTAAATAGTACTAATCACTTATATAATCGATATATTATAATCACTTATATGTTGGTGAGGCTGTAGTATTGATTAAAAGGAGAAAAACAATCAACAAATATAATAAAATCACTTATAAATTATATATAACTAGTTGAATGCCCACGCGATGCGTTATATAAATTATAATTAAAATTTGTATTATAATACGCTTCGCTATGTTATTTTATAAAAGGAAAAAAATAATCTTTTTACCCTTTTAAAAAAGATTAGAACAAAACACCCAAAAAAGATATATAGGAAATGTCCTTAATTGTGACTCATTGCTCGGGTTGCGAGTTGCGACTGTTAAATTGCATGTTAAACGGGTGCAAGTTGCGATGTGTAAAGTCGTTGGCTGGGTCGATAGTTTAACCATCAAAACATTTTTTAACTTGTGCATTAGATACTATGCATTATGTATGTGAAATTAAAATCCTAGCATTTGATCAAAAAATTGAAAATCTCGAATATAGGAATTGACTGTCTAAAAATGAAATTAAAAAAATAAATACGTAAATTTATAGTTTAATAAAAATCAACTATCGGGAGTTCGTTTCTATCTTAGGAATTTCAAATATTAAAAATAATGTAAGGGGTAAATTAGTAATTTCACTTTAATAAAAAATCACAAATTTATTATATTAGTGTGTATATATATATATATATATATATATATATATATATATATATATATATATAGATATAGAAAAGTTTTATTTAACTAGAATTAAATGTCATATGTTTATTACTTTAAAGTTTAATAATGATAATATCAACGAGATTTTAACACATATATGGGTATGTTAGTAATTTCAAGTAGGTTTTTCAAATATTATTAGTAATCTTAGGGACATTGGTAATTTCCCTCTTAAAAAACATCCAAAATGTGTTATATATCAGTAATTGATGATAGATATAGAAGTAGAGATAACTTGATTTCACATTTGGTTTCTTTAATTGTATAATTAAACAAATAAGATTAGTAATCTTATTATTATCGTTTATCTTGATATTTATTATTTATTTAATAGAATGATAATGAAAGTTAATAGTATTTTATTGCAAATTCTAAAAAATAAGAAGAAAACGATAAAGAAAAGAAAGATGGTGTATACATTGTGAAAGATGGTGTATACATTGTGAAACGCCCTAATTTTTTTTATTTTTTATTTTATTTTAAAAGTTATTGCAAAATGGGTTGAAATAACCTCTTAACTCGTCATGTCCATTTTAGACTATTATGGCACCTTATAGTTTAATTTAGACTCCCTACAGCCTAAAATAGACTCATGTCTATTTTAGACTCATTCAGTCTATTTTAGACTCAATTAGACTATTACACCAGCAAACTCAGATTTTTGATGAAATCTAAATGAACTTAACTTTTGACTCGTTTACAATCAAGACATGAGATTTTGCAGACATACTCAATATGACCTAACGAAAGTTTCCCAATTGGCACTTTTCCAAAATTCGCGTTTACGATGGTTTTGGACGCTTAGTCGAAACATAACCATTTGGACACTTTTTGTCACCAAGTGAGCAACAATACTAACTCACTCTTATGGTCCAATTTCTAGAAGTTAGAAGTATAAACTTTAACGCATTAGCACATAACCAAATCGTCCAAACCATCATTTTGACCAGTTTCAACAAAACGACCCGTTTGAGAAACCCAATTCAACCCATTTGGAAACCCACAACAACTTTAATAACAAAGCTTCCAAATCCATCGACACAATCACAAAACCAATTTTATCCACAAGTGTCAATTACCATAATTGACCAAAACTCAACTCTAGATAATTTGATCATATTACCAACAAACCATTTAGAAAAGTAATTTCAACCCAAAACAACCTTTAACATGATACTTTACAAACATTTCATACATATCAAGCTTCATTACAAAAGATTATCATATTCAAATGATCAACAACTTTATCAACTGGGCGTTTCTACATATCAAGAGCATGATTGAGAGGATTACTTACTACTATCTTATAGCAAGTCCACCACTATTCTCGTTTAGGCTTTTTACCCAAATCGCCCCGTGACCCACTTGGCTCACCTACATACATCAATAACATAACGGTAAGCAAACTTGCTTAGTAAGTAAGAGAAAACATAACATTAACTAAAAATAACATAACAACATAACTCGAATTAAGGATCCTTGATTCTATACACTTTGACTCAAAGAGTCCATACCATGGTGTCAAGAGCATGGTTGATTGAATACTTTTGTATCTCAATCACCACCCTTGAATTCCACCATTAAGTGTGATCATTGAATACTCTTGTATCTCAATGATCTCACTTCATCCACAACATCAAAATGGCATATACTTGACTACTCATTGTAATCCAAGCATCACCACTTTAATACATACAATCTCATTACTTACCTTTTATTTATGGTTAATTAGGCTCAAGCAACTCTCTTTCACTCTTTGAACACCTATACATATCAATACACATACATGAGTTACTTACAACTCAATGAACTAAATGTTAACTCTTTAACATCTAACTAGCTAGAATTCAAGTGTTTCACCTCTAACACTCAATTCCCAACTAGCCATCAAGCATTTATCTTATGACATTACTTATAGGTGATTAAGTCATCATTCAACAATCAATAACAACAACAACAACTTATAATCACCATCATCTCTTATATTATATGTATACATACTAGGTGACATTTCATAATCATCATGATTTCATACATAGCTCTTTAACACCCAAATCATGAAATTTAGGTTCACTTGCTAGTTAATAACAAGTATACATCAATCCCCCACCTCAATCGATCCCTTTTCCCCAAATTAAATTCAAGGGTTCATACCAAATCATCAAAGGAATTAAAATTAGAGGATTGAGGAGTTTACACTTACCTTTTTAATGGGGAATTAGAAGATTCAAGCTCAATCACACAAACCCTAGCTTAAATTTACGTTTTCTCCTTTTGCTCTCCCTCTTTCCCGTACTTTCTCTCAAACACACACATACACAAACTTGTTTCCAGATTTTTCATGAAGAAGAGGGATATATATGGATATTTTCACATTCTACCCTTTACTTACACACTTAACACTTTTAGCCCCTCAACTTATATCTCATTAATGTTTCTAACCCAAAAACTATATTTGTATTTAACACCAAATACAAATATAAGTGTTTAAATAACATACATTTATATAAATATAAAACTTACAAATTTTGGGGTGTTACACATTGACTGAAAGTCGACTCCATTAAACGTATTTAGATTCATGTATTTTTTTTTGTGAACGGCATAAATGTGATGGATGGAGTAAAGTGAAAACATGTCGAATAACTTAAAAAGCATACAAAATACAATTTGCTAACATGATCGTGTCGTTCCGACCTTTCTATCCATAATTGACACGTCCCGTAACTATTTATGGTTAAAAAGTTATATCATATGTTAATTAATTTAAGTTCTAATTATTGTAGTATAAATGATAATTTAATATATATGTAGGTAGATGTTATTAATTTGATAAA
This sequence comes from Gnaphalium uliginosum, assembly GCA_963930675.1. Classification (NCBI taxonomy): domain Eukaryota; kingdom Viridiplantae; phylum Streptophyta; class Magnoliopsida; order Asterales; family Asteraceae; genus Gnaphalium; species Gnaphalium uliginosum. The sequence continues at coordinate 37,282,946 of OZ005685.1, forward strand.
TGTTTTTTAAATATTAAAAATAATGTAAGGGGTAAATTAGTATCACTCTTTAAAAAAATCACAAATGCATTATATATATATATATATATATATATATATATATATATATATATATATTAGTATATATAGATAGATATAGAAAAGTTATTTAATTAGGATTAAATGTTATATGCTTATTACTTTAAAGTTTAATATTAAATTGATGGTATTAATGAGATTTTAATACATGTAGAGGTATATTACTAATTTCAAGTAGGTTTTCAAATATTATTAGTAATGTTAGAGGCATATCGATATTTTTTTCTTAAAAAAACATACAAAATGTATTATATATTAGTAATAAAAAGTTAATATTCATTAATCTTCTGAATGTATGGAAGAAAACATTTATTTTTTCCTTTTTGCAAAAAGAATAAAAATTACTACCTCCGTCCCAATTTTATTATCCATGTTTCATTTTGGGATGTCTCAAAATTATTTTTCACTTTTAGTTTAACCAATCAAAAAATGTTTAGGTGAGATAATAAATTTTCTTATTGGTCAGTAATATAAGTATTGTATTTTTTTAAATTGTGTACAAATTTGTAATGAACAATTAAATTGTATACACACTTAAAAATTAACGGGTGTAGTTCACAGGGGAATGAGGCAGGAGGGATGGACTATTTCGCAATTTTGACACAGTTGTGGACCTGCCTGAAAAAATATCCAATTTTTTTTAATCAGAAAAATTAATAATATGCAAGATTCAGTCAAAAATGATAAAGAACGTACGATGCAGTAACAAATATACAGGATGAATTAACAAAAATACAGGATACATTAAACAAATTATACTAATTTTTTAAATTCAAGAATAAAATCAAGATTTACAAAAACATAAAAATGTTAAAAAAAACATAAGGTGCAGTAAATAAGCACTAGTACAAATATACATTAATTTCTTTTAAGATGCAGTAATATAAAATGTAGTAGAAAAAATTTATGATGTAGTTTCAGATCTAAAAAGTAGATCTACTTTTCAGATCTTTTTTTTAGATCTAGATCTATGAGTTTTCAGATCCGAATCTATATAGCGATGGTGGTGGAGCGGCGGTGGTGGCGGTAAGTGGTGGTGACGGTGGAGCGGTGATTGTGATGTTGGAGCGTCGGTGGTGGCGGTGGAGTGGCGGGAGAAGATGGAAAAACGACCACGGTTGGTTACGTCCGATGGAGGCCGGTTCACCAACGGTGGTGATTCACATCTCAACTCTCCACCACAAATCCGCCGTTGTTTTCTACGCCTCTTTTCTCTGGTCACGACGATGGTGACGGTGGTGGAGCGGCAGGGTGGTGGATCGGCAGTGATGAATGTGGTGGACGGTGGTGGTGGTGGTGGTGGTGGTGTGTTAGTGTGTGAGTGTTTGTGTGTGTTTTTGTGAAGAGAGAGAGAGAGAGAGAGAGAGAGAGAGAGCTCTCATTGACCCCTTTCATGTTAACTTTGTCAAAATTGCAAGTTAGCCATCTGCCCAAAAATAATTGCAAACTAATCCCCCGTGACGTGCCATAATCTGCACCATTGATTTCGAAAAAGGACGGTCCGGATCTTTTGCCCCTCCTTGCCCTCCTAAAACTCTATGCCTCTTGGATCTCAAATCAAAATTAAATCGTGTATAGACTTAAAAATGCCCAAAAACTCTATAAACTTGTTAGAGGCCCAATATAATTTTGCAAAGCCTAATTACAGCTAGGGAGTTACTATGTTTGTTTTACAACCATAACTTTGTTAGGATCGTTTTCCTCGCTACAAATTATGAGAAATGATCAAAGTTGCTTGAAGATAATGTTTTGAAATCGATCATTTTGTCACAGTAATCAAACATATATATCAATTTTCCTTTGAATAAAAAAATTGACGATTTGCCCTACCCAGAAACAAATCGCAAGCTTGCGATTTGCGATCCGTACATTGTGACCTACGACTCGGCTACAAACAAGCTGTGTCCGGGTACCAGGAAGCAAATTGCAAGCTTGCGATTGTGACCCGTACCTTGAGACCTGCGACTCGGCTACAAACAAGACGGTGGTTATGGTGGTTCACGGTTAGGTGGTGGTGGTTGGTTGGTGACTACAAAGGGGAAAAAAAGGGATTTAGGGTCTTGAAAACCGTTTTTTCGGACGGAAATCGCAAGTCCATCCGAAGATCTTGCGACCCGTTCCCTTATTACACGTTCTCGGTCACGATTGGATTGTAGCCACGTCACAAGTCACAAGAACTAGGTCGCAAGTCGTAGCTTACGACTTGCTTCCGGGTGGGGCAAATCGTCAATTTTTCTTTCCGGTGGACAAATCATTATATATGTTTGAAAATTGTGGCAAATCGGGTTTCCCGTCCCATAGGTTTTTTCTCTTCTTCTCACGACGAACTTACAACCTAAAGTTGACGATTTAACGGAGCACGTTAGATACTATTTAGGCCAAAAATTGAGTTGATAACATCATGAGTATATGAATAAGAACACGAACTATTTTAGTAAAATTGAACTGTCTCAATTCTCAGGCAATCGCACCATGACTCATAGACCTTACATATTGGAATTCTATATCTTAGTATACATTGCCATTTATAAATTACATAGAAGATGATGCTATATATCTCACTTTTCTTTTATAAGTCGACCATATTTAATTACTTTTGATTATTTAATAAAAAAATATAACTACATATTATTCATTATTCATTCGGTCTATAATAATTAAGTACATTGTATAAAAGAAAAATGACAGTATTACCTTTATTTATCCTTACTTTTTTGCATAGTTTTCCGTGAATAAATTTATGATTGAGCTCGAGCGTTTACTTATATGTGGCTCTCTTTTTTTCATTATTTTGGTTTATATTAGGGATATAAAGATTTCACCTTTTCTTAATCTTTGTTTTTCTAGTTTGTACAATACTAATCACACGTTGGTCATTTTTAAGGGTGCTGTTAAACTTACCTCACATTTTTAGCTTTTAATGAACATACTCTCTCAATAAATAATAATTTCTTTTTGAAAATGTTAGATAATTAATGTTGTACAATTAATTTTGGTTTGACCAATAAACAACTTTTTATTAAAATAAAGATGAGATTTCATTATTAACCATATGTTAAATAGATTACTGTTAAAAGTTCAAAACTATTTGACTAAAATCATCAAAAAAAATAAAAAAATAATCATAGATCAATGTTAACCGTATCACAAAATGTCAACAACCATCACTTTTTTTTTGATAATACGGCCCATTTAAATTTATGATATTTAGAATTAGAAAATACTATTAAAAAATCTGATTTAAACAATATCATTACATTTCTATTAAAAAAACCGATTTAAACAATATCATTACATTTCTATTAAAAAAACTGATTTAAACAATATCATTACATTTAATTATGTTTGTGTGTTTGTAAACCAAATTCACTACCACCTTTTTATGCATACTAACATTTCCGTTCTCTAATGACATGATAGTTTTAAGCTGATTATTTTATCTTTCTTTAGAGCACATGGTGTGGGAGGTGTCCTGACGCCATTTTACGTCGAGAACGTTGTCGGGCAACGTTTCCCCACACCAGAAAAACGATGTTTTCCCCTTTTTTTGTTTATTTATTTTTAAATTAAAAATGGAAGCTGGAGGAAATGGAGAAAAAAAATAAGAGATGTACAATGGTCGTTGGATTAAAATAGAGGAAGAAAGAAAAGAAGAGATGGAGAAGGTGGTGTCACTCATGAGTGAAATGAAAGAGGGAGTAAAAATAAGATTTTTTTTCATTATCATTTTTTATTTTTTATTTTTCATTATAAATGGTTTAAGTGTATTGGGTTGAACCTTTTATTTTGTTAATGTATCATTGGGGCTTATATAAATGTTAATTAGGAAAAAATAGATTAAAAGGTTTGTTATAATATGTGTTTAATGTGTGTTTTAAATTATGTAATTTTTTTATGACTTGGAATATTTTATTTATTATTTTAATGAATGTTATCTTTTATTTAGTTTATTTGACACAAAAAGAAAATACTGGTTAAATGTTCTTGATATTCATATGAAAATGGTAGTGAATTTAGTTATTAATTTATAATTTATTACCAAAACAAAATTGATTAATTAATAAAAAGTTTATTTACATTTATTTATGAGCTACTAATTAATGATTAAATGATAATTAATGGTTATGCGTGGAGAAATGATTGTGCATTAATTATTGGGGTAAATGCTAGCAATTTAGTTGGGTACATTTAGTCATAGCCATTTTTAATTGGGTCATGGGTATGCAGCTTTGTTTGATTTTGGTTGCTAGAAATGTTTTGCTCATGGGACATGGGTGATGATCTCAGTAGTTATGACGCATGTTGCACGTCGCGGGTTTTCATGTATTTTGAGCAAGTCTAGGTTTGGTGAGTTCGGAGTGTTGTTGTGTATTGTCTTGTAGCTTTCTTTTGTCAAGTGATTCATGAATTATAAGATAGTTAATATTTTATAAATTAATGAGTTATACAATCAAGTGTCGCTGAATAATAAAAAAATAATAATTAATTAGCTTAAGGGTAGAATAATCATTTTTCTCGTTTTTAAACCGTTTATTCAGCACAAAAAGTAAATATGATTATTCATTTACTGATAACTTCGTACGGTCATTTTATACTTATATTGTCATCTATATTCATATGAGACTTAATGAAAAAAAAAACAATTTGATAACATTAAGGCATAATAAACTTAAGTTGATTTTTCATTAATGAGTTGCATTTTTTGAGTAATTTTAGTGTATGTAAGTATGTAACATCTAGTTAGAAAAGGATAGATATTCTATGATGGAGTAAAATAATTTGAAATTTTTAAAGTTGAAAGATCAAAAAGTTAAATGAAATGGTTTACAGTGTAACAAAGTGTAGAGAGATTTTCAGGTATTATTATTGATGAGAAGGATGCTCGTGTAATGCATCGGAGAATTATTTTCGTTCTACAATTTGTATCTTAATGCGAAAGTCAACTGATTATCGGCATCTCATCTTCGGAAAAGACGATATGGTGGAAGGTTACAAAGTGTTCGAGCCGGTTTGTTAGTGTTATAGCATGTGTAATGGGTAACCAAATTTGTGTTGGTTTTAAAAGTAAACCTAGATTAGTTAATTACAAAATGAATGGTGAGGATTAAGATTGTTTCATTTGTATGAATGTTAGAAGGTTATGATTTGATTCGTACTAAAATTCAAAACTTTTTAAAAGGTTCTACATTTTGCCCTATTTTAAAGGAGTATAGAATCATGGATAGGCACGAAGAGGATACGTACGTTTGGTATGTTCTACAAGACTACAAGAAAAAGCCAATAGAAAAAGGGTAATATATTTTTACTATTATTTTTGACAGATCCATGCGTGAATCTATCAAAATTGATGGGTAATCACCCACCCATAGAATAAAGGTTTTTCATGAGACGGAGTAGTGGGGCCCGGGCAAGAGTGAATCTCCGCCGCCTGTTGGTCGTAAAAGATGAGCATGCGCAACTTACTGTTCCGTATCTCTGCGTACATGTTGTATCTTTAGGTGTACACTGTACACACCCCTCTGCACCCTTTTTATTCCCTCCGTCGTCTATATATCCATCGGATTATATCATCTCCCTCAACTTTTACTCTTTACTTCAATTCACTAATCTACTCAATTTCTAATTGATTTTTTTTTCTTTAATTTGTGGGAAAATTTTAAAATTTGATCACAAATTACGATGTTAGATTATGCATGGAAAGCCGGTCTCAATTGCAGATACGCATTCGTTGTCGCTGTTTCTTGCGCAAGTATCAAGCTTACGTGTATTATTTATAAAATTATAATAATATACCTCATGAACAGAAAAAGGAACAGAAAATGAGGTTATGCGCAGGCATTCAGGCATTGATGCTGCATGTTTTTTCATGGATATACATAAAAGTTGAGCCTCCGACATCAAGGACATACGCAGCCGCCTATATATTTACGTACATATATTATGTGTATCTCTATATGTTTATACGTACATGTGTCTTAATAAACATGAGAAAAAGCAACGTAGCCACCAACCCCTTTTGCCTCCTTGTTATCATACATTCATACACTCCTACCCCTATATTTATGTTCTTTTGTCCCTCTTCTTCTTCTTCTTCTTCACATTTTGTAAATACCCAAAGTACCCTTATTAACTTCCTATGTATGTATAAACAACTTTTGATTTTTCTTTCGTTTTCGAAACAAAACACATGTCTATTTGTGGTAATACACCGTTTATGATCGATTGTGTAATTTCATTTTCACATTTATATATTTGCAATTTATATATTTTTTCCGTGAAATACTAAAACTTTAGACGCATCTAAATCGACATAAGTTGACGGGGACAATGGGATACAAAATTACACAACAAAAATTCCAAACCTATAAGCCTACAAATTATAACTTCAACTAAGGATTCAAATCTAAACAACACAACAAAACTTCAACAAATAAAACTCGAAACTCCAAACAACCGTAATCACCACCTAGTACACCAAATGAAGAAAGTCATTCTTCTTTACCTTCCAAGAGAGCTTCGGATGTACAGATCAATCTTTGTTTGACTAAAAACCATGAATCAGAATGACTGTAAGGTAGACGAGCAATAAAATATGAAACCATGTATCACAAAAATTTTTATGCGAGAACCTAAACAATGAATCATGTACAATATTTGACCTCAAATCACGTTTTAAAGACGACTTGTCCGTTTGAATCAGACTTTAAATAAACTATCAAAACTAGAAACTATCAAAAGTAGACATTTCGTTCTCTCGATTCTTCATATTAAGAAGTTCTCCTATTACTTCATATGGTTTAACAAAAACTTTTGTTTACGGATCATCATTTGCAATAAAGAGAGGTTCATCAACTAAGAGGTCAAGATTTTTATATATATGACTAGATGAGTATATACATTTCAAGATTAAAAAAAGATCATTTGATACTCAATTTATTACATAATAATTTAAATTTAGTGGAATATTGTCCTTTTAAATATATTTTTTTTTTCATAAAGTTTCATTTTTAATTGACCAAATATTATATTAAGATCAAAATCAACTTTAAAGGAAAAAGTTGGTGATACACTTTTACAACACATCCCAAACATCCCTAATTATCGTAGATACTTTTATTGAAGTATGTGATTTATGTCCCCTCACTGTCCATTAGTCAAACCCCTATATAAACAACCACCATCATCACCACTTCCTTCACAAATTATCAAACAATCACACAAAAATCATCATACACTCATCACTTCAGTTCTTTAATTAATCAACCAAATACATTACAAAATGCAATATCAAGCAGCCCCAACAACCGAATCATGGATAACACCCACCACCCAATATTACTACAACTACAACTACATGCCACTAGCTCATCATAAACACTATCCAATAGTAGTAGCAAATGACCCTTTAGAAAAAGTGGCAAAACTAGTGTCACAAAGTGCGGTTGTGATATTTAGTTTAAGTACTTGTTGTATGTGTTATGCGGTCAAGAGTTTGTTCTCGAGTATGGGTGTGAACCCAACGGTATACGAGCTCGATGAGGATCCGGTTAGAGGAAAAGAGATTGAAAAGGCTTTGGTTAGACTTATGGGGAGCTCAATGAGTGTGCCGGTTGTGTTTATTGGTGGGAAGTTAGTTGGGTCAATGGATAGAGTCATGGGTTCACATATTAACGGGACATTGGTTCCACTTCTTAAGAAAGCGGGTGCCCTTTGGCTTTGAACGATTCATTAATTAGTTGGTTAAATGATTTTATTAGCAATGTTAATTAGTTTGTTATGTTGAATATTATGATTAATTAATTAATGAGATTTTAGAGGGTTTGAGGAATTGATGTGTAAAAGTAGCTAATTTATCTCACTTTTATTTGGTTGACTAATGTTATAGATTTAACTATTTACGATTTTGCTTCCATGAATTTGTTTGGACTACAAATATATAAGACAATGAGTCCCTTTATATGTACGAGACATTTGAAAAGGTTGCTGGGAATTGATCGAGTTGAGTTATATATAAAAGAAAAAATTGGTTTTTCATCGAAAGACTTGACGCATATATTTCAGACATTTTTGTATGATACAACAAGGTTAATTTAGTTGAAAACTTAAGTATAATATATTTGCTATAATAATTTACACGAAGCATAAATTGTTTGAAAAAATTGGGATAGAAAATGTACTTTCTAAACTTTTGACCTAATTATTATATGTATATATAGTAATTATGTGTATAATTTTATATGGTTGCGTAGCTTTTGATAAGAGCTTTAGTTTGTAACGGCGTATTATATGTCTAAAGTTGATGAAAGGTGAATAAGATATTGAATTTAAAAGTGAAGTGTATAAAACTAGAAACTAATGCAGTTCGAAATGAGGACACGAATGCAGTTCGAAAAATCTCGAGTTTGTGCAGTCCAATTTTTGCTACTACCCGTTCTTTTTGTACCCGACCCATGACCAACTGATTTGACCCATGACAGTATATGTTAAGTAAACAAAATCGTTTGTGTAGCATTTAACATACAAAATGATTTGGTTGCCTTCAATTTTTACTTTATTTTCGAAACTTGATCTATTATTAATTGTAGTTTGATGGCAACTATCAGGTGTCTTAAAAAAATGATTTGGTTGAGCACTATATAAAGCAGTGGCGGAGCCACATTATATCCTATGGTGCTCTGTGACCCCAATCCAATGGGCTGAGATAAAGGTAAATATTTAGGCTTTTAATTAGTACAATCATTAATTTTTTTTGGTGATACCATCCACCCAAAGACCATCAAACAGATTAGTGGCCTATTTCATAACTTAGTAGTTTAGTCCAAATAATGTGTATCACTATATGGAATTTGAATCGGCAAGGTATGAGATAAAAAAAAAATAATAATAAATAAAGAAACAAAAAAGAAAAGAAACAAAGAAACTGACGGCATGTTTGATCAGGTAGTCAGGTACATTCTTCTGACTTTCTTAATGAATAGTTTCTCATGTTCTAAACAAAGTGATAAGGTATGTTATACTTATGTGTTAGTTTAAGCCATCTAATACTTTAGTGTTCTTAAAGTTTTAGATTCGAAGTTTTATACTTATGTTATGTCATATTCAGTTATTATGATTTTTTTAGTTTTGTTTTTGATTTTTTTATTTTGTGTTAATTAAATACTTGTGACTTGATATATTTCGGTATTTATTTTGTGCCACCAACGATTTAAAATCCTGGCTTATACAAAGGGTGCCATCCTCCTCGTTTTTGGACACACCAAAAACTCATCTCTTCCTCTCTGATACACTTACATACTCTTAAAGCTATGCTGCAATTTCAGGCCAATATTTAAACTCCAATGTGACAGTAAGTTACTCACGCCGCTGTATCCTGAAAAAAAAAAAATCTTGGAATCTATTTTAAGGGAATATATATGCACAAGCTCCGACCCTTTACAAATATAATTGTTCATTTTCTGTTTTGTTTATCATTTGGGTGATGTGGGTTCAATGTAAAATGCTAAAAAAATGTAGAATGAGAGAACCAATAGGAATGCTAAATTTTATTTAAAACCCAATTTCCACTCGAATTTTTAAAATTAAACATCTCATAAACGACATGACTAAAAATTATAAAAATTACATATTCGAAATCAACGTTTTTTTCTCTTCGATTAGAGATCCTACAAGCTATAGTTTCGACAAACTTATTTTTTTCTTCATTTTTGTCGGGTCTTAAAAAATTCGATTTATATAATCACCTGTGATTTTTTATATAATCACATGTGATTTTATGTATAGTTACATGTGATTTATGATAAAAATATAATATTAGTACACAATTATTTATCAATAGTGGATGTTAACTTACACATGATTATGACTTAATATTCATTCACATAAATAACTATAAATAAGATTTTAAGAATTGCATTCGTTTACGATTAAAATCACATGTGATTATTGATTTGAAGTTTAATCACATATGTTTTTCAAATGAAGTATGTGATAGTAACTGATAATTCACATGTGATTTCATCTTTATATTTATTATTTATAATTATAAAAAATTATTTGAAATTCGTATTTATTTACACTTTATTCACATGTGATTACTAATTTGATTATAACTAAAAAAATTTCCGAAGGTTTATTAAATTATCAAATAAATTATATTTATGTGATTTTAAACTTATAATTTGTAACTTTGATTATTCACATGTAATTATAGCTAGTGATTTAAAACTTATAATTTGATTGTAAAGATATTCACATTTGAATGTTAAATCACATGTGATTTATCATTACGAATTTCACATGCCTACTATAAACGGAAAAAAAAATCGTCGGAAGTATGTAATGTAAGAATTGTAATTAAAGATAAAAAGATGCTGATTTTAACGGTGTAATTTTTATAATATATATAGAGATACGATTTGTGAGATATTTAGATTTAGAAAAAAAACGTGAAAATGGGTAATTGAAATGGAGCAATCCTATTGGTTCTTCCATTCTACATTTTTTTAACATTATACATTGAACTTTTCTCTCATTTGAGTTTAGTAATACTTGCTACTTACTATATAAATTAAATGCCTTAACTAGTTTATGTGTTATGTAATAATTTACTAGTTTTATGACCCGTGTCAACACGGGTTTGACAAAAAATAAAGTGATAAAATTATATGAGAATATTTTTGTAACTATAATAAATGTTAAAATAAGTTTTACAAACATATTATCCATCTCAACTTAAGAGAATTATCCAAGCACATAATTATACTCTTTGACACACCATTCTTTTCACTAATAAAATGAATAAAAAAACAATCAAATGTTTGCACCAACCCCAAACTGAACATAAATAAAGACTATGAACCCAAATGGTGTTTCTAGTAAACAGTATTAAATTCTCATGTATGAAAATGCAATTTAGTATAATGTTGTTTTCTAATTGTGTTCGTATCGAAATGGTTTTGTATAATGTATTGTAATGATAAAAACAGATAAACACATTCTAGCAGAATGTTAACACAACAATGATACAATACTAAATTCATACAATAAAACTTGTACAAATGGACTACACAAAATACTGTACTAAAACTTGCAAAAAACTGCACTAAAATTGCACCAAAACTTGTCAGTATTGTACAAAATACGGCATTTTTCACCAAGGATCACCTGAAGTTAATGGTCCAAATCAAATCTTCAAATTTTAATACCAAGTTTTCATACTTGAGACAAAGATTTGCCAAAGAGCCTTCCCACTAAACATACTATGCATATCAGCAAATTGCATCCAATAGGTTTGACCTGTTAAAGTCAAAGCAATCAAAATAGTTTCTGTTGTGCAACTGCAGCAACTTGTCAAGAGTAAAAACACTACGCTAAAACCTCAAAAATCTTCACAATAATATTAGTAACTAATGCATCACCATTAAAAAAAAAGAGCTTGTGGTATATGCTGTTTCAATAACTTACATACCATCTTTTATTCTTCTAAACCTAGTACCAATGAAGTCTGTTCCAGCAAGAGTACCACAAACTGTTTTAGTAACTATTGCAAAGGACCTTTGATCAACTTTGTTGTATCACTTTCTATTCCAAAGCATGTCATCACAAAACAATAGCATATTCCAAAAACTGGAGCATATCATTAAACACAAATGTCGATTAAAATAATCACTAAAATAAAATAAATAGAGCCAGAGATGCAAAAAAACTAACTATTTCACACCTATTCGGACTCATGATTTTATATAAGCATATGAATCAACTCATCTGCACATCTCCACAATGCTCCATTACATGCTTCCATGTTTTGCATACATCCAAATAATAAAAGTCTGCAAATCAGTACCATTCAAAAGAGATTGAAAAAACAATCATGGTAAACTAAATATAAAGATCCAAGTCTTCCTCATTAACTACACAAAATAGATCTTCATCTGAATCTCACTTGTTCAAGGTATTTTGATTACGTATTATTCTTAGTTGCTGCAACATTCATAATTGTTAGAAAAACAGCAATATGAGGTAAGATTTTAAAAGTAGATTAAAGAACCTAACAAAATTTTATTAAGATACAACGTCTTGGCAGTTTCAAGTCTGCAACCTTCTATACTCGTTAAAAGATTGCCTTATACAATGCCTCGTAAAATGACCACATTAGATTATCCGAACCAAAAAGCTAAAAGATGGAGAAGTTGTTTAGAAGTTGGTCTTTATCTAATACCTTTTGCTGTATTTTGGCTCTATGATAACCTGCAAAATATGAACAAAATTTGTGATGATAATTCAAAACAATCCTAGTTCTAAAAGATGAATTCTAAAAAACCCGATAATTGCAAGTGCTATCATAAAAACAGAGACTAAAAATCTCAAAGTATATATTTTTTGGTGATAAGGGATGAAATGTAGATACGGGATGACAGTTTGCACATATTTTTGGTGATGGATGTGGAGTTAAAACACAATGCAAGATATAGTTGCTTGCAATGTATATATTAAACTAATACATGGATACTCCTATTCAACTTACACATTCAGGACGGCATCCAAGCAGGTTATTATAAATTGTTTAAAGGCAAGTACTTGATAGGTCATGCACTATATATAACAAAGTTGATATAACAGAAGATAATAATCATACTTTTTAAAGATGCCTTTTTAGAAACATGGATAATGTTTCAGTAGCATGTTCACTGCACTAAATAGTTGTTACTGTCAGGATCAACTTGATCACAATCAAGATTAAATTTTACTAATGCTTGAACTTCTTAACAAGGAATTTGCGGAATAATACTTGTTAAGTTTGGAAGATATAGATATGTAAATTGTGTAATGGTTTCTGACATGAATACAATGAACAGAGTACAAGAGTTTGTATAACAAAAGCTCCAATATTATTTATGAAATAATACGAATACACTTAGTTGTATTAGGGTTATAGTGACCTTGAAGCTAACTATGTTTTTCTATCTAAGATAAGGTACTCAAGATACGCACACTTCCAAGGTATGGAACACTACTAATAAATTGTAGAGTTCCAATTACACGTTATAGTAATTAATGCATAAAAGTCAAACTGTCCAAGCATGGTTTGTAGCCGTAAAGTGTCACATGCTTTGTTGCGCATGCTTTTGTCAAGATTAGGTAACTGTAGACTCACGTGCACGGCATATCCTTTGGACAAAGCCAGCAGTAGAAACTATGGAAACTGGTCTAGCAGTACTAACTGTGGAATTCATACCAGCAGTACTAATCTTGGAAATTCTTCTAGCAGTAGAAACTCTGAAATGAACTGGCAGTACAAATAGTTGTAGCGATACTAATAATGAAGAGCAGTGGAAACTTTGAATAGCAATACTAACTCTTGAAGCTTGGCAGTACTAATCTATGATAACCCAACAATCTCCCCCTAAACTTATGTTTTCTATCCAACAACACCAAGTTTCTTTAGATTTGATCTTTGACTATTTTGAGGATCATTTATTCTGCTTACTCATTTTCTTAAGATATTTCTTTAACTCTCTTATCAAAGCTGATGCAACTTCAACATTTATGCATTTGACTTTTTGTTTTAGCATGCTATCTATCACAGATGGTTTCCATGGATAATTTTTTCCAATTAGAAAATAACCTACACCTTCATCTACCTGGCTGTACATATGTACTTTACAGCTATCAAAACAATACCAGTAGTTGACAGGTGAGTATTCCTTCATAAAAATCCTCATCTCTGCTTCAGGGGTGAACATTTGCTTCAGGTACTCAAAGAGTTGATGATCATCATTGTATCCTCTTTCTCCTCCAAACCTCTTGAGCCCTGCTTCATACATCTCATTTAAGTCTTTTCTTCTGAAAACTTTAAGCATAGAGAAGAAGCTTCTGTACAACTCAACTGAGCCCCCTGCTCTAATCACTTTAAATAACCTTCTATTTGCACTATCCAGTGTCTGATACCAATCTATGATTGGATAATCCACCTTTAAGGGCTCACAGTCAGCTGTATCAATAACCACCAATTCTCTATCATCTTCATCCTCCTTCTCTTTATCATCTGTAGATGGCACCTCAGTATGCACATCTTTTTCTACTTTCTGCCTTTTCTGCACCTTTTCAAAGTAACCCTCACTTTGTGTGCCCTCTGCAGCTTTCTTCTTCCTTTCAAACATTTTGATACCCTTTTGAACAGGTGTATCATGCATGCCTTTCAGCTTCTTTTCTTTTTCCAACCTTATATCTTCTTCCTTACTTTTCTGGAGAATATCATGCTCTTTATCATACATTTGTTTTAGAGCTTCAAAGGACATGGCTTGAAGAATCTTGACATTTATGCTCATTGCATTTCTTAAAAATGCTATATAATCCTTCTTTAGCTGAGCTTTAGTCTTTGGCTTAGCTTTCTATCTTTTATATCTTGCCTCAGAATCTCTCCTCTTCTTTTCATTCAATAATCTCTCCAATTCAACTTCCCTCTCCTCTTTTGCATACTTTTGCCTCTCTTCTTGCAATCTTATTGCTAATTCTTCATCTGCCTCTATTTGATGTTTTCTTTTGAGAGGTCTTTCTTCTTCAATTAGAATGCCTTTTCCCTTATCCTTGGCACCAATATGCTTTTCTTTAATTATAGGTGTAGATTCTGATGGTTCTCTAATACTCACACCTTTTTCTTTCTCCTTTTATTTTTCTTTATGGCTCTCAGACACCCTTAATAATACCTCAGCAGCAGCAAACTCCTCATTAACTGCATCAGTACTAACTGGCTCATCTAGCCCAGCAGTACAAACTACATCTGCACTGGCAGTACTAACTGACTCACCAAGCCTAGCAGTATTAACTTCATCTTCATCAGCAGTACTAACTCCAATATTAACAGTAGTAACTGGAGCAGTATTCATCTTTTCCAGTAGCTGCTTGACCAACCCATTCAATCTTGAAATCACATCACCCTGAGATGCTAGCATTTCCTTCTGCCTAGCCACCTCTTCAGACAAATTGGTACATAAAACCATCAATTTATTAAGTGATAAGCTATCCTCACCACTTCCAGAAGTGTTAACCTCTATTGGTGGATCATTGGAAATATCTAAACTGATCCCATGTAGTTCTCTTTTGTGAAATACATTGTTGCAGGGTATGAATCAAAAATTTCCATTGAGGGGAGAACATTGATTTCAAAAATGTTAGTTTGTTCAACTCCCCCTCATACCCTATCAACAATAAGTTTTCATAAATTTGAGGAACAAGTATGCATTCGATACCTTCTTCATCCTGAAGTTTAAGATGAGCACGAACAGATGCCTTTGTCACTCTGATGTTTTGCCCTGCAACCTTGCCGATAATGGTAGTTACCCCATCGACTTCTGCTTTTTCAGCAGAAGTCCAGAAATTGTTTAAATGTGAAATGTAGAAGATGGGGTTAACTGAAAGAGCAAAATTTAAGTTGTTGTTTTTCAAAAAGTTTACAATTTCAAAGAAATCTTCTCCCCTTTCGGCAGATAGGCAAGCAAATTATGCTTGTCTGCTGTTGGTAAAACGATGTTTGAAGATCAAGGAGAAGCCATTTTAGAAATTAAAACCTGAAATTTTGCGTTTTGAAAACTTGAAGAGTTGGTTTTTGATCGCTTTTGGAAGTTCGAGGTAATAGTAGGTGAAAAAGCGAAAAGTGAAAAGGTTTGCTATTTATACTATTTGAAAAGGAGCAGCACTAAATGCCCTAATTTTACAACAGCACAAATTGCACTAGCAGTATTAAATTTGGAATTTTGTACGAGCTGTATTAAAAATATGCCAAGTACTAAAATCGTGCTAGCAGCATAAACCTTTATTACAACCAGCAGTTGTAACCCAGACTAATATAACTAACAGTACTAACTAAGGAAAACAGTACTATCATATATTAGTTATACTGAGTAGTAGTAATACTGACTAACAGTAGTAACAAGAACTACATTAGCAGTATTAATTATGCAAAGTATGAAAAGCAGTACTAATTAAGAGAAGCAATATTAAAAATACTTGACAGTATTAACACGAACAGTACTAAAAGTAACCAGCAGTATTAAAATTGACAGTATTAAAAATACTTTCATCACTAATTAGTACATCAGTATTAACCTATTGTCAAACACTTAAAAATTTTATAGAGAAAAGTATTAAAAGATTATGAAGAATTTATCATGCCAATACTGGTAACTAGAAATGTAAATCTACCCATATCAAATGCTTTTGTGAACAGATCTGCAAATTGATTATCAGTATGAACTTTAAAAATCTAAATTAATCTTTTCTCATTGCAATCTCTTATAAAATGATATCTGATTTCAATGTGCTTGGTTTTAGAAGGTTTCACTGGGTTGTTTATAATACTGATAGGAGAGTTATTATCAATGAAAATAGGAGTATTTAAAAAAGTCAAACCATAATCCAGCCTTTGATTTTGAATCCAAAGCACTTGAGCACAACAACTTGATGCTACAACATATTCTGCTTCTACTGTAGATGTGGAAACAATAGTTTGCTTTTTGCATTGCCAAGACACAAGTCTTCCTCCTAAAAATTGATAACCTCCAAATGTAGATTTTCTATCCATATTGGCACCTCCATAGTCACTGTCAGTATATGCAATTAAGTCAAAAGAGGAACTTTTTGGATACCAAAGTCCCAGTTTGGGTTGACCTTTGAGATATCTAAAAATCTCTTAACTGCCTGAACATGTGACATCTTAGGATTTGCCTGGAATCTAGCACATACACACACAACAAACATTATATCTGGTCTACTTGATGTCAGATACATTAGGGATCCAATCATAGATCTATAGAGGTGTTCATCAACATCCTCCCCCTCAAGATCTGCATGCAATGGTTTGTGTGTCTCTATTGGTGTGCTAGCAATCTTTGCATCTTTGTACCCAAACTTCTCCAAAATGTCATTGACATATTTCCCTTGACTTATGAAGATCTCATCTTTCTGCTGTTTGACTTGCAATCCTAAGAAGAAAGTCAACTCTCCCATAGAGCTCATCTTGAATTTCTGATGCATAAATGATTCAAACTCTTTACAAAGACTATCCCTTGTTAAACAAAAAATAATATCATCTATATAGACTTGAACTAGTAGGATATCATTCTTAATTCTTTTGATTAACAAGGTTTTGTCAATTGCATCTCTTTTGAAACTATTTTCTAGCAAATAAACAGATAATGTATCATACCATGCTCTAGGTACCTGATGCAATCCATAAAGTGCTTTGTCCAATCTGTACACTTTACTTGGATGCTTTGGATCTTCAAATCCTGGTGGTTGGCATACATATACTTCTTCTTCAATAGTTCCATACAGAAAGACACTTTTCACACCCATCTGGTATACCTTGAAACCCTTAAAAGATGCATAAGCTAAGAACAACCTAATTGCTTCTATTCTAGCTACTGGAGCAAAAACTTCATCATAGTCAATGCCCTCTTTTTGAGAATATCCCTGAGCAACCTGTCTTGCTTTGTTCTTGATCACTATGCCCCTTTCATCTTTCTTGTTTCTGTATACCCATCTTGTTCCAATAGCACTTTTTCCTTTTGGGAGATCCATCAATGTCCAAACATCTTGAATCTTAAACTAAAGCAGTTCTTCTTGCATTGCTTCAACCCAACTTGGATCTTTCAAGGCTTCATTTGCCTTTTTGGACTCCATCTGAGACAGAAAGCAGACAAATAAAGAAGTATTGATGTCTTCTTCATTTAGTCTGGCAGATCTTCTGGTTTGCATTGCAGAATCAATATCTCCTATCACATTCTCCAATGGATGAGCAGTAGATGACATAGGAATCCCAGACTCCAGATTTGTATCATTTTGATCCATTAGAATCTTGTTCCGATCTACATTTACTTCTGCATTTTCATCAGCAACTCCATCTATTTCTCTGTCTGCATCTCTATCTGTATTTTCAGATGTATTCACATCATTTGCTTCTTCTTTTGGAAGCACTTCAGGATCTGAAGATGTGTTCCCATCATCAAAAACACCATTTTCTTCCTGACTTGATGTGATTGGTTCTGAACTCTGAGCTTGATCTTGTTGAGGGTGTTGAAATGCTTCAGGTGGATTAGGTGACCAGAATGGCAGAGTAATGTACTCCAATGAGGTGTTCTGCTTCTGATTTATTGTATTTGTACATGAATTTGATGACTCATACACAGTTCTAAATGAATAGGTTAGAGCATCAATATCAAATAACCAATCTGGACCTTTGCCAACAACACTAGGTGTGTGTTCATTAAAAGTCACATTCATGGTTTCCTCCACTATTCTAGTCCTATGGTTGAATACTCTGTATGCTTTACTTTGGGTAGAGTATCCAACAAAGACTCCGTCATCAACTTTGCTCTCAAATTTGTCTAGTTGATCTTTGGAATTTAATGCTGCTGCAATAGATTTTGGTGCAGCAGTATTGACCAATTTAGCCTTATTCTTCCTGACAGTACTAACAGAATTAATTTTATTTTTAAAATTTTGATGATTGATTCTGTCAGTAGCTGTCCATGGTGATCTCATAACCCTTTTATTTCTTGAATTATGGTAACACTCATTCTGAAGATGGTTTGTTTTACCACAGATAAAACATGCCTTTAACTTCACCATTTGAAAATTCTTTCTCAATCTTTGTGAAACTGATTGATTCCAGTTTCTATGGTTTCCCCTGGGAAATTGTTTTGTTTTGAAAGATGGTGATGAAGTGCTTGCTTTACATTTACAACTAGTACAATTAACATTTACAGATTTAACATGTTCAAATTTGTTAACAGGTTTATTAATTGCTTTTGTCTTTTCATTTACAAATCCTAGACATCTCCTAGATTTATTTTCTGTGGTTGTCTTCTGTTCTACCCTCATTTTTGCCTTTTCTTGAAACAATATTTTACCCTCTACTAACTTCTCACCAGAAATCTCAGAAATTAGCCCAGTATGCATTTGCAACCTATTGTTTAAACTAGTGCTTGTTGTTTCATATTTAAACTCAACTTTCTTAAGCCTATCAGGTTTAGACTCTTCTTCATCATCAGATGTCCACTCAGTTATCTCAACTTTATCAAGATCATTGTCTTGATTCATGATAAGATCAACATTCTTGACCATATCAGACATTTCCTCCTTTAAATTACTTATGTCTAAATCAGATTTAGGTGGAAAGTAGTTGTTGTTGTATGGTGGGGGTACATTATTGTAACCTAGGCCTGTTTTGATTTTATCATGTATTTGTGCCTTGATTATATTTTGTACATTTTTGGATGCATTTTCTAAGTCACAAACTTTTAGTTTGATGCTTTATTTCTCACAAGTGACTTTTGCTAATTTTTTTGTTAGCTCATCCACTTTATCTTGTAATACATCCCTTTCCCACTTAGCATACTTAACATCATAGTCAAACCGAGTTTCATTTTTCTTATATGCTTCAATGATTTTTTCTAGGTTTTCTATGGCAGCAGTTGTATGTCTATGTTTAATGTCCCACTCTTTTAATTCATCACAGATTTTAAAGTTGTGATCTCTGTAATGTTTAACAGTTTTCTTACATATACTAGAGCACAATTTAACCTGTACCTCATATGGGACTTCATCTGAAGTGCTTGCAGCTTCTGTTTGTGCCATTAATGCCTGATTCTGAGCTTCATGTTCATCTTGATAGCTCCAATCAAATCCCATACCATCTTGGGATACCAAGGCACTTGTACTAACCCCCTGACCTTGAGCTTGAGCAGGAACACTTATTCTTTGTGCTCCATTGAATCCTCCAGTCCTTTGACCATTTACCTCCTGTCTTCCTGATCTGCATTCTCTGGCAAAGTGACCCATTTTGTGGCAGTTGTAGCACTCTACTTTGCTTTTATCAAAACCAGCATTGTCTTCTCTTTTTATGGAGAAGTTGTTTCTGCCAGTTCTTTGTAGGTACCTCTTTGCCCTCATTGTGATCATGGCCATCTGCCATTTGATGTCCATTTCTTCTAGATCATCAGAACTGATCTGTTCTAGCTCTTCATTAGTCAGTGATGAAGTCACATGACTAGCAAAGAAAGCTTCTAGAACTTGATCACAAGATTTGTCCTGTGATGATGATTCAGATGCAGAACCTGTAGTTGCAGAAGTCGACACAAATGCTGAGTTTGAATCTACTTGTACTCCTCCTGATGACATAAATGCAGCATTCTGTATATTTGGAGTGTATCTAGTGCTTGCTTCTTGTTCTCCACTTCGGGCTCAAATGATCTCAGATCATTGTATAAATCATCAAGCTCCTTATCATCCAAATTACTGCCCTGCCTCAAAGCAACAGTATACATGGTCCATTCATCTCCAAGTGATCTTAGAAACTTTCTGTTAAGATCATCTTTGTCAATCTTAACATTGTGATTTTCAAGATCACCCACAAGTTTAGAAAATCTGTCAAAAACTTGTGTTAATGTTTCAGACCTGACATAATTAAAGTTTTCAAATTGTTGTTTTAACAAAGATCTTTTATTTTTCTTGGTGCTTTCATTGCCACCAAATCTTTTCTCTATTGCTTCCAAAAGAACCTTTGCATCTTCACAATTTTCAAACTTTCTTTGATATTCATTAGGAATGGATATCAACAGAATACTAAGAGCTTTAAATTATGTAGCTCTTTCCTTTCTTTCAGCATCTGTATTTGGTGGTGCCCTTGGAATCCTGACACCATCACCATTAACATGATACTTAGGACCATTTACACAAATATCCCATAGTTGATAGTCTGTAAGCAACATGTACTGCTTTATCCTATTGTTCCACATATCATACTCATCTGGCCTGAGTATGAAAATTTTGTTTGCTTGAGTTTTATCAGAAGACATTTTATAGAAATTTTGAAAATAACTTTTAAACAAACCAAATTTTGACTTCCAAAAGTTCAAAGCAACCAATTGCTCTGATACCACTTGTCAGGATCAGCTTGATCACAATCAAGATTAAATTTTACTAATACTTGAACTTCTTAACAAGGAATTTGCGGAATAATACTTGTTAAGTTTGGAAGATATAGATATGTAAATTGTGTAATGGTTTGTGATATGAATACAATGAACAGAGTACAAGAGTTTGTATAACAAAAGCTCCAATATTATTTATGAAATAATACGAATACACTTGGTTGTATTAGGGTTACAGTGACCTTGAAGCTAACTATGTTTTTCTATCTAAGATAAGGTACTCAAGATGCGCACACTTCCAAGGTATGGAACTCTACTTATAAATTGTAGAGTTCCAATTACACGTTATAGTAATTAATGCATAAAATTCAAACTGTCCAAACATGGTTTGTAGCCGTAAAGTGTCCCATGCTTTGTTGCGCATGCTTTTGTCAAGATTAGGTAACTGTAGACCCACGTGCACGACATATCCTTTGGACAAAGCCAGTAGTAGAAACTATGGAAACTGGTCTAGAAGTACTAACTGTGGAATTCATAACAGCAGTACTAATCTTGGAAATTCTTCTAGCAGTAGAAACTCTGAAATGAACTGGCAGTATAAATAGTTGTAGCAGTACTAATAATGAAGAGCAGTGGAAACTTTAAATAGCAGTACTAACTCTTGAAGCTTGGCAATACTAATCTATGATAACCCAACAGTACCAAAATGTTAGTCATATTATAGTAATTGCAAAAGAAATGGCCAATACATATAGTTGGCAAGTGAAATGTTTGAGTACTTAAAAAGAAAATCATTCAATTTGGCATATAATTAAAATCATTTACACTTGGTGGTCCATTCTAAAGTAGCTCACACTACAAATTCACTTCCAGATATTGGCCATGTTCACCCGGAATCAGCTGTAAAAGATCATGAATCGTATAAATAATAGACAATTAGTATCACATTATAGTTTCTTAAAAAGTTCATTAAATAGCAGTAAGCTGATGAACAACCTTGAAGGCTTGAATCCATAATAAATAAAATTATCAAAACAAATTATGTAATTATCAAATTAACAAAACAAAAGCACTGGAAATTAGAATGTCAAATCGACTTTGATTTTATACTTTAAATCAAAAAATTACTAGTATTTGTTTACTGCATCTCGTATATTGTTACTGCATTTTATTATTTTTATGTGTTTGTAAATCTTGATTTTATACTTGAATTCAAAAAATTACTAGTACTTGTTTACTGGATCTTGCATTTTATATTTTTTTCAGCATTTTATGTGTTTGTAAAGCTTGATATTATATTTGAAATATAAATTATTACTAGTACTTGTTTACTGCATCTTGTATATTATTACTGTATTTTATGTTTTTTAGCATTTTTATGTGTTTTTCGAGCTTGCTTTAGTGTAAGTTGCCTTATGTTGTTATTCATTTTGTAGATAAAAACAGTTAAGGAGAGTGCAAATAAGAAGTCTACCAAATTAAAGTCGGTTAAACTTGAAGTTGAAAAGAAGAAACCATATTTCAAAAGGAAACATGATGAAAATGAATCATTTGTATTTTTAAGTTATTTGAAATGATGTGTTAGTAAAATTAAGAAGTTTACCAAATAATTTTTATTTTGTATGAAGTAACGATGTGTTAGTAGAATTCTCACTGCATTTTATTTTTTTCCGCTTCATCTTGCATATTACCAGGTTTTCTGATTGGATAAATTTTTGGGTAATTTTTCGGATAGGTTCACAACTTTGTCGAAATTGCAAAATAGTCCATGATAGCTTGACAGGTGGGGATCACCGTCAACAAGTGTCACACTTTGGTTGGTCAGAAACTTACTCTCCTCTGCCCTTCAAAAAGTCTTTGCTCCTCCTCTGAATCCATCCTTCAATTTTTCAACAAGACTATTGGCAAAAAAACATTTAGTTTTCTACTGCTCCGTATCCTAATAAACGATGATTCGCATATGATTTTTATATATGCGTTTCTTCAATTAAAATATAAATCATCGATCTGTTCATTTAGAAAAAAACATGTCCAAACGATTTACATATTTGATATTTGTTCAAATATATTTTGTAAAGCTTGTTTTCTTATCATCAAAAGTCATTTGACATCTCACTTACCTAGAACTAAATCAAAATATATTTTAAGTTAATTACATATCAAAGTAAATTCAAGAAAAATACCACTTTGTAGGATACTTAAAATAATTATTAATCTTAAGGACCACTAATTAAAAAAAATAAAATAAAGTGGTCATATATATTGAGAGCTACATCCATGATCCAATTCTCATAACACATCTACTTTTCGCGGTTATCCTTATTTCATTCGAGTCAAAGATGAAATCATGAAAGCTTAACTTGATTTTCAACTTCGAGTTTGAAAGCTCAAACGATAAGTAGAAGAATATTAATGAGTAATACACGAGACCTTAGAACGAAGATGATGCTATATTTGGCTTATGACAGAGGTTAATATATCTACGTCTTGTTTTTCTTTGAATTTCATGCTTTGTTCCTTTTGTTTTTGGGGTCAAGGATAGTCAAAATCGTACGTTTGAGCTAAAGGTACGATAAGAAATTAAGATCAATATATATGGATTTGGTTAAAGGCAACGAAAAGAAAGGGCTTATTTCCAAAACATGGGAACGTTGCAAATCGTTTAGTGGTGTTAGAGTTAAGAGCAAGTTCGGGATCAACCGCGCTCTCATCAAAAGAAGCAAATCATTGCCTCGAATAGATGGACATAAAGGGAAAGGACTAAATAGTGTTACAAAAGGTTGTTTATCGGTTTATGTTGGACCTCAAAGGCAAAGATTTGTGATTAAAGCTGAGTATGTAAATCACCCACTCTTCGAAGCGTTTCTTGTTGAAGCTGAAAGCGAATATGGATATAAAAACGAAGGCGCGATAGTGCTTCCTTGTGATGTCAATGATTTCGTAAAGGTTTTGCTACAAATTGATGATCGGTGTTAGGTTAAAGTGTATCTTTTGCACCAAGGAAGAGCAATATGATCAATCATATTATTATCTTAATCTTAATTATTATTATTATTATAGCAAATGAAATGTCTTTTGGATTAATTTAAAAAGACAATTTGGTTTTGTTTGTTATTTAGATTGGTAGTTTCTTTTTGTAACGAATCTTGTTTTTGTTGTATGTGAATAAGAAAATATATTTGATGTGAGTTTTACTTATTGATTTACTTTAGAGAACGACCATGTTTGTATGCACTTTTTACATTATTACTCAATTAAAACAAAGTTTTGAAATTTTGCTGACCTCAATTCATGGATTATTCACCTTATTGGTTTAATTTGATTAGGGTTGATAATAATGGCATAACAATAACAAAAATAATTAACAAACAAGAACTAAATTGAAATTTTAAAAATGAAAAATTCTCTTTTTAATCAATAATGAAGTACGTCGAAACATGTCTAATGAATAGACCCTAGCAAAACGTAATAAAATGAGGCTTATTTCGTTCCTTGGAAGGGAACAAAATATTTCCACAAAAGACAGACATGTAAAAAAAATGGAAACAAACCCAAGGTTCAAAACTAGACTTGAACAATAGAAACATGTTGTTCCGATCTTTAAACGAACTCGAAAGATAGAAACTGATGGGGCTCATGGCAAACCAAAGAGTCTTGACCGTTGATCCATTTTTGAGTGCACGTGTAAATTTCGTCCCATTCCGCCACCAAAATCTACTTTGACAAAATAGTCACCCAATCTGATATGATAAATATTGAGACAATACATCATGAATCATTGAAATACAATTGAACAACTGAAACTAGATAACAAAACACTTTGAAAGCTGGAACATCACATCTTGAGAGCCTCTGTTGATTTCTTGACTTGAACAACAAACTTAGTTATCGCGGTTAACTGTGAAACAATTGAAGTTGTTGAGCCTTGAACTTGAATCCTGTAATAGCCCTTAGATACGGTGAGCCAAGTTTTGAAAGGGTAAGAGGAACCTTGACCAAGTCGCTTGAAAACCTGCAACTTGACCCGTAACCGGTATCCAGCTTCATACGATACAAGACACGAAGACCTATCGCATCAACCCTGTACCCTCGCAAATTGTAACGTCCCGAAAATTTGTAAGGTATTATCTGTATTAAATTATATTAAATGAATTAATATTAAATAATAAATAAAAGAGTAAGTTATATTATATTTAATAAATCATGTTTTATGGGTTAACTATAAAGTAAAAGTAAGTTGAGAGAGACTTTAGGTGTTAATCGACTAAACTAGAAGGGTTAAAAATGACTAAGAGATTCCTTGAGGGGGAGGAATAAATTTAATAGATAAAAGTCTCTTATTCTTTTCTCCATTTCTAGAAACAAAAACAAATATAGGAGAGTTTTAGTTTGTCAATTTTTAGAGAAACAAGAAGGAAGGAAAAACTTGTGAAGTTAAACTTGAATTCGAGAGGAATTCAAGCTCTTAATCCTAATTTACAAGCTCAAGCCCTAAGGTATGAATTGTATTCCCAACCAAATAATTTGAGATTTAGGGTTACTTGATTCAAACCCCAGATTCTATAAATGATGTAAAAAAGTCAAATTGATAAAGAGGATGATAGTCATGTATTCTAGAATATAAAAGTCCCTAGTTCTTTTCCTTCCATTTCTAGAAACAAAAACAAATATAATATGGAGGGTTATGCCTTACTTGAAAAGAATGCCAAACACCTAATTGTATATGAATTGTAAAAGGAAAGGATGAAATAATGGTTAGAGATGAAATTTGGTGTTAGAAGGTATAACCCCATGCTTATGTTAAAGATTATGATATTGTTAATTATAACACCTAACTGTTGATTAGAAAAGAGAAGTAAAAATAAAATTGTTAGGATAATTATTAAAAATTCATTTTGTGTTATATGGTAATAAGGGTGTATGTGTTGATATGATTAGGTGATCAAAGAGTTGGAGAATTTGCAAATAACTTCACTAATCAAATTAAAGGTAAGTAATGGATGGTAAGAATAAGATAATAACATTTAGATTTCAAATGTAGTCAAATGTATATTATCTTGAGGAGTTGAGCCAGGTAATGACATTTGAGATACAAGAGTGTTCAAATGTTGTTAGCTTGATGAATTTAGCCAAGTAGTAACATTTGAGATACAAAAGTGTTCAAATGTGCACTAGATTGATGAATAAAAGTTGATTCTTATGAATTGACATATTAGAAAGTTAAGGATCCTTGATGTGTTGTATGATTTGTTGTTGCCTATTACTTACTAAGATTTTGCGTATCATATTATGTTGTTGAATGTGTAGGTGAAGCAAGCAGGAAAGGGGGCGATATGGGCAAGAAACCCACTGGGCAAGGAAACAGCCAAGTTTCCGTTTGTGCCTTTGGGTAATAATGTTGTTTGATGTCAAAATGGCTCGAAAGAAGTATTTTTGGTACTTGTGGTTAGTAGGTCTTTTGTGAAAATGGTCAACTTGTGAAAGTGACCCATTTCGGCACTTGTTTTATGTAAATAACTTTATTTAGTTGTTTGAGTAATTTGGTCATTTCATGTCAAGTTGTTATGATCATGCCTTGTCAAAATGTGATGTTGAAGTTTTGGTTGTTTAGTGTGATTGAGTCAAGATTGCTTAAAACAATGGTGGTTTGATCATGTGAATTGATTTGGGACATTAGTAGGAGTTGAATTATGGTATGGTCAAATGTTATGAATTGAGTTTTGTTGATTTGTATGTTTTGTTGACAAAAACAGATGGTGTAGGTTTGTAAATGTTGTATTAGGATTTGGTTGAAAAATCTGGGTGAAAACTGGCGCTGTAATATTCCTATGCAGATACAACAGGAAATCACGACACAATTTAAATGGATCGCGACGCGATCACCTAAATTGCAACACAATTGTGGAGGATTACGACGCGATCCCGTTCTTGTTACATTTTGTTTTCTTGTTGATCGAATACAATTCCGTTTGGGGCCGTATTTGTTTGGTTACGTATTATTTTTGCGTCTTTGCTGATAAAATGAAGTTGTATATATATAAAAAAATCTGAGGCGTTTCATAAATCAAACAACATGATAATTTGGTCACAAATATAGGGCTAAAAACCGAAATTCTGAGACCAACATTCACCTACTTGATGAGGTGAAAAGAAGCATTGATGGATGGCGTCGAACCGAAAAAAAATGATATCGATAAACTCAAATTAAGATGATGGTGGCTAAGCAAGGATGGAGCAAAGATAAGGTACGATGAAAGGAAAAAGCATCCACCAACAACAAAGGAGATAGAGATTTAACCGGATACACAATGATAACTTGCATGAGATTGAAATTACTTAAAGTCTTGATGAATAAACCTAGAACCTGCAATAAGTAATAGAAATATACAATTGGAACATGTAAATGACATAAAGCCACACCACCAAGGTATCTTGCAACAAACATACTACATAAAACTTCACCACATGAAATTGACTAAACACCACAATAAAAATAGAGAAACAACCATTACAAGAATCTTGAAGCTTGAAACAACTGAAACCAAGAAAAGTGTATGAGCTGAAGCTGCAAAAATTAGAATATTCTAAAGTAGAACCTTAGAGTGAGGCAAATATTGACCATTAACACAATTTGTGAGTACGGCGACCCTTTAAAGGAGCTAGCATGACCACCTACCCACCCTTTATTGGACAAGACAATGTGTAGAGATTTAGAAGGACACCGTAGTAAAAGGTGTGTCAACAATAAAATGTGTGGGAAAACTCACCGAAAACAGATCTTGATACAATCGGAAACATTGTTTGAAACTCTGAGAGAAATTGATTAACACACTATCGATGTGGCTGTGGTGAATTATGAAAGTAGTAACAAAGATACCAAAGATGAGAGTTGGAAATGAGGAAATCATGAAATGATTGTTGAGATCCACCGCCGGCAAGTTGGAACGGTGGTCAGAGGCGGTACTAGAAAAAAATTCAAGTGGGGGCAAAATTAAAAGTATACGTCAAATCGGGTCATCAACTCTACACTTTTTTCTCTAAGCAAAATGATTTTGGTTCGAATCAAATCGAACTCAAATTTGTTTCCATAAGAAAATTCTAATTCTAGCAAAACTCTGAACTCATAAAAAATAAAGAAAAGAAAAAGAAAAGAATTTAAAAGGAAAGAAAAAAAGATGGAGAAAATAGGATAAATAGAGGGAAAAAAATACATAGAGCTAACGGGATTTGAATTCTGGATCTCTCCTAAATAAAGTAAATACATGAAAATCACCCTTCTAATGTAGACTTATTGTTATATTTTGAACTGTTTATAATTTATCCTTACGGGGGCAAAATACGATTTTGAAGGCTACCTCTAAAAAATTTCACAGCTCGTAAACATTTTATGGGGGCGGTTGCCCACAGTGTCCCTATTGTGGTGTTCGAGTGAAAAAGACTACATTGAAAACTAGAAAAAGTTGGCAATTGAAGGGGAGGAATTGGAAAAGAGAAGGTACTAATAACAAAGATGGCTAGCAGTGCACGTTTTTCAAGTCAGAGCGTTTTCAAAATTTGAAGTTTGAATATATGTTGAAATAGTTAGTAGTGCATGTATATTTACTTGTAAGTTTTAGAGTGTAATTAATCATACGAATCTTACTATGAAAATTAGTTTTAAGAATGGCACATATTTGCGGAGTTAACTTGACCCATCTAGTTCAGCTTAAATTTGTTACGCTTATGTGTTAATATTATGATGAGCTAACTTGATGCATCTAGTTCAGTGTAAAGTTTATAACTTAACACATCTCTGTCAGATTGATTTAACGTCAACAAAAACTTTCGTTTCTTTGGTAGTTCTTATTTACGGAGGGTATCACTTTAATAAGGACT
Organism: Gnaphalium uliginosum; assembly: GCA_963930675.1. Lineage (NCBI taxonomy): Eukaryota > Viridiplantae > Streptophyta > Magnoliopsida > Asterales > Asteraceae > Gnaphalium > Gnaphalium uliginosum. The sequence continues at coordinate 37,311,829 of OZ005685.1, forward strand.
AAAAGTGGTAATCGTCAAAACATAAAGGGCTGATACGAAAAATAACCTAAAAACCTAACACCTTTTGTTGTAACTGAAGAGGCGAATATACCAATAATCCACTCACTCATAATCTCCGTCATCCGTAAACCCTCGAAAACATAATATCCCTTTCAGGATAAACCATCCACTAATAATCAATCAAATGGCGCTCTCATTTACATCTCTGGTAATTATTCTTCAATTATCTACCTCGAATACTTCAATTTACGTATATATATCGCTTTAATTGTTTCTATTTTGTGTTGTTCAGTCAAACGCAGGTTCACTCTCGGTTAGTCGGAACTTACCGCCGGTGAAGTCCGCTCATACGTCATCTTCGAGCTCTCTTAAGGTTATTAAATCCACGTTATTAGCATCATCGAGCTTTTTGTCAAGCTCGCTGCGGTTGCCGTCGTCGACAAACCCTAGTTTTCAGTCAAAGCCACGTGGCTTGTCTGTTAGGGCAAGCGCTCAGGTATTTGCTCATTTTCAATGTATTTGCGATAGTTTTAATTTTATTCAGTATATAATTTTGTGCCTGTTACAATTTAGGTATTATCTAATCAAAATATATAAATAAAGTAGTTAAAAGTTGTCAGCTGAATTGGACTAGATTAATTGTAGGTAGTTTTGAATAAGCTACTCTGAAAAGTTGTTATCTTAATGAGATTGCTTTTTGTTGCAATTGGAAAACGTAATAATTATATAATATTTTAAAGCTAACGCCTTTAATTTGTCTAAATATTATTACTTCTGAGAGTTATTGAGTTTCTTGTTAAATTGTTTGTAATGCATTCAGGAGGTAGCTACACAGGCTAAAGTAACCAGCAAAGTGTATTTTGACATTAGCATTGGAAACCCAGTGGGTAACGTTGCTGGAAGAATTGTGATTGGACTATTTGGGGATGATGTTCCCCAGACGGCTGAAAATTTCCGTGCTCTGTGTACAGGTTAAATATTGAAATCGTATAGTTTGTTGATTGTTATTTTTAAGTTTTGATAGATGTCTGGAGTGAACTTATGGGTGATTTGTCCTTTCACTTTGCAGGAGAGAAAGGTTTCGGTTACAAGGGTTCTGCATTTCATCGTGTCATTAAGGATTTCATGATTCAAGGAGGGGACTTTGACAAGGGAAATGTAGGTTTTATTGATGCTTTCTTGTATTCCCTTCAATCCGTATATTATAACTCTTCTCTAAAAACATGGATTACATCTCCGTTCTAGAGACATAATGCTCCTGTGGTTATCGATGCTCTGTTGAGGCCCCCGGTTTCTTTTACTGAGATGCAATTTAGTAACGGAATGTCTTAATTCATATATCGTTCACACAGATTATTACAGTGTGCTTCCCATCACATTTATTCAGTATACAAGTACATTTTTAGGAATTTGTAGGAAGATAAAGATTTGAACTTGAGAATCACAGCTTAAGTTTATGCCATGTTGATACTTGATTTTGTTAAGAAGTTTCATTTCGCAACTGGTAACTTGTAAATAATCTTTTAGTTAGGCATGCCAAGTAATTCTTTTGCATATATATATTGCAGGGAACTGGTGGCAAGAGCATATATGGCAGAACTTTTAAGGACGAGAACTTCAACTGTGAGTTTGCCAACCTGTTACAAGGGATCATATAATCTAATTCAGTCAACTAGCAGTATCCCGGGAACAAATAAACTAAACATATTCATATCTTAAAAAACATTGCAGTAGTTCACACTGGACCAGGAATCGTTAGCATGGCAAATGCAGGACCCAATACTAATGGAAGTCAATTCTTCATATGCACAGTCAAGGTATGTCTGTTTTTCTTCTTTTTTAGATTGGAACATTTGAAATGGAACATCGTTGTCATGTTGTGTACTATAATGGTAGACAGTGGCGGAGCTAGGAAGAAACTTCGTCACTATCCTTATTATAATAGTTATTATTATTATTATTATTATTAGTTTACTTATATTTTATTTTATTTTTTCTTCCGAAAGTGCACGCAGAGAGTTGCATGGGCTTATTTATATCTATTTGGGCTTTTGCCAATAATGGGTCCAATTAAGTATATAAATAGGATAAGTGTCACGATATTTTTTAGGTGTAGAACGTAAGCCAAATAAAAAAATTTAATTTTTCAATACTAAGAGTGTGTTTGGCTTACTAGCTTATTGTAGCTTATAGGAGCTTAAACTTATTTTTTTCATAAGCTCAAGCTATTAGTGTTGTTTGGTTAACAAAAAATTTAAGAGCTTATTAAAATAAGCTCTTAAGAAATAAGCTAAATGAAGTAGCTTTTAAAAATAAGTTTGAAGCTTATGAGTAGTGAAATTACGTAAATACCCCTAATATGATTATTTATTTTGTGTTTTTTGTCCTTTTATGTCAATTCACATCTTTAAGCTCCAATTACTTTTACCAAACACTTATAAGAAAATAAGCTACAACTTCCAGCTTCAAATATAAGTTCCAGCTATCAGCTCCAGCTATAAGCTTCCAGCTCCAGCTACCAACTAATTTTGCCAAACACGCCCTAAATATAAAAATTTCATGTGCCTAAACAACTCCGCCTCTGATGGTAGATTATCCAATAACATGCTATAATGGTAGATTATTATCCGATAACATGATTAAGGTATTAAAATTGGTATGTTATTGAAGATAATATATCTTTTAAAATTGGTGTGTGATGGACAGACACCATGGCTGGATCAAAGGCATGTTGTGTTTGGGCAAGTTTTGGAGGGCATGGACATAGTTAAGCTGATTGAGTCCCAAGTCACAGACAGAGGTGACCGCCCAACAAAGAGAGTCGTTATCAGTGATTGTGGTGAGCTTCCATTGGTCTAGATGAGCATCTCGGGTTGATTGTTCATTTTGTACCAGTTATTGTAGTTTTTCAGGCAGAGTATCATCAACATGAAGAGGTGGTTCTACAAAGAGGCACTTTTCCTTTGACCAGAGTGTGTTTATCGACTTAAGCCTTTTGTCTTCCAAGGATTTTGACTTGGAAAACAACCACTCACGGTGTATTGATACTGTTTCTTAAACAGGTTTTATTGAAATAACGAGTGGCCTATTTTTATTTCTGTGTTGCTGCCATGTGCATTATGCGTCCTTTTGGTGAGGGTGTATGATCACTGCTCGACTCTTTTAACCCAATTTCTTATAGCCCACTAAAAACTGATGAGGGCTTGACTTTTCAACCTAATATTTAGTAGTCCATTGAAAACTGATCAGGGCTTGACTGTTTAACCATTTTATAAGTTGTCCACTAAAACCTGATCAGGACTTGATTTTCTAACCCAATTCTTAGTAGTGCACTAGAAAGTAGAAACTGATCACGGCTTGGCTGTTTAACCCAATGAATCAAGGTTGGTGTTTTTGTATTTAACAAGATCGAGATCGAGATTATAAAGTCATACTAGAATCGTAAAATACTACTAAATTACCCTAGCATGTACCACGTGTTCTAACATAGATCAAACGATAGTTATACACCGGCATTTAGTATTTTAGTATTGTAAACAAAAGAGATTGTAAATTGTAAGTTCAAAGTTTATTTGCATTAACAAAGTCAAAAATCCATGCGTTAGTAAGTCCATGTTTTAAAGCATGGGAACCTACCAATATACTACTAATCTAATATCTCAATCGCACAACTCTGTGTATTTGATTTAGGTTTTTAGCCCGCAGATCCCTTAGGTTGCGTTTGGTTCGTTGAATTTGATAGAATTGAAATCATAATTGCATTCCATAATGTTATATGGTTCAAAAATGAGCTACATTTGAAGTAATCATATTCCTTCACTTAAAGGAATTTACATTCCTTGAAATTCCAATCCTTTGATGAATTTTAATTCCACATAAACATTTCGCGAAACAAACGGATTCTTAGACTTTTACTGTTTAGGCCATCTAAATAGTCTAACTGAGTTTCAAAATTTTATCAAGTTGAAATTAGCATCAGCTAGGGATACAATCCTACGATCTTACTCTACCTAAAAATGGGTCCGTTGCGATCCTGCTATATTTTGGATGTTAAAATCTTAAGATTTTACGATCTTGTGACGATGATCTAGATCTTAACAACATTAACATTGCATTGAATGACTCAGTAGTTCAATTCCTTAGTTGAGGTGCCTCATTTTTGTCTTCAAAATGCTGCCATTCCGAATTCTAACATGGAAAGTGATTTGCATACGACAGTAGTTAGTTTACGACCACTTTCCCGACAAATTTCGCTTACTAGTTGCATTCTGCTACATTTAAGAGTAAGACCGCTCCCATCAATCTCGTCCCTTTTTCGTCGGTTCCAACCGACGGAGCCGACGCCAATGTCACGGCCCATTGGTTTGGTGCGTCGGATATCCGACGTATCATCGGTTTTTTTGTGTGTTGTGTGTGTGTATAAAACTAAAGGTAAATTGGTAAATATGGACTCAAAAATTAAAGTGATGGTGTCACTGATAGCAGGGGTCCGTCAATTTCTGTCTGTTTTGAAAAAAACTGACATGACCAGTCAGTTTCAGTCACTATTGAGAGTGGTCTAAGTACACTACATAATTTTGTTTTAAACATACTAGAATTAATGAATTATCATTATATCATCATAAAAGAATATAACATTATTTAATATATCATTCTAACGTTTTAACTTTACAATAATATCACATTACAAAGATATTTGTTTGGTATAGATATTTGTATGTTCATTTTCTCTCCCAACACATATTCAAACAAAAGTCAAATACCTTTTGGGTCTTTATGTGTACTATGGTTTAAGGTGTTGAATACAGTCTCGTTTGCACGGTTATCAAGTAAGATCTGGTCCATGATTCTATTCATGTGACTTCCTTCACGGTCTTTCCTTCCCGTAAAAACAACAGCTGTTGGTTTCCTGCTGTTGTACCTGCCATAAAGTCACGTCCCTTATAAATTCTGTCCCTATTTCAGGTTTTTGCCACCGTGGCACCACTTTTTACACTGTCAGATTGTGACACATCATTCGGATCTGTGCCACCCCATAATTTCTTCTACTCAAAAATGTGTTGCACACTTCATTCAACAAAATGCATAAAAAAGAAAACTTTATTAAATATTACTGTAACAAACTTACCAACATACGGAGTATGTTTTTGTTTAAACTACTTCAGACCAAGAACTAATTAGTCCTAAATTGTACAGAAACTTTTCTGATCTAGTTCGAAACAAATTACTTAACGAAAACCTAACCGTATGCTGCGAATTCGCCTTTGAGTTTGTTGTCGTTGATAGGTTTTCTTCCTTCAATGTGACGAGGCTTTCCCCGATTGCATTTCGAACTGCTTCAATTGTTTCGGTTTTAACTTGATCACCGGATGAGTCCATCACGTAGAACGTGTTTATGGCCTTTGATCCTCGAGTAGTCACCTCCGCCCTTGTTATTGACAGCCCGTTTTCTCTAAAGATACGAGTTACGTCTGATAGAAATCCGACCCTGTCTTCACCGCAAAGCTCTAACCTAACACCCTGCACGTATAGTAACGTGTTAGGTTTTTAATGTTCGTTTTTTTGTATCGCTAGAAAACTAATGAAAGTTTTGAAAACGTGTAGTATATATTAGAAAAGTAGCTTTTCCATTTGAATGCAATTTTTACTTGAAAAATCCATATTTGAACAGGTTTTTCTGAAAATGTTTAATTTTTCTGTAACTAAACGAAGCCTGACTGATTTACCTCTGGAATTCGTCTCTTGATAGCTGCTTCGAGGCAATGTATTACGCGTTGCTTCTCGCCTTCAGAACTGATGGGGCATCCGTCTGTATGGCGGATGTAAAATTCCTTAAAACGAAAAACATGTAACAACGGTTAGATTAATGTTTTACCAAACAATGATCGAAAAACATGAAAAAAGTGTTAACAAATACCTGCGAAGCATCTAGTCCTTCGGCAATGATGGTGGCATGATAGACCACATACTGCATATCGGTTAGTGTACAAACTGTATCAAACAGTAGCTTAGGCCGATCAGTACATCTCAGATTAACGACTGTATACCCTTTCTCACTACAATTCTCAACAGTCACAAACGGTTTCATTTTTCTAGAGGTCTTAACTTGATCATTATTGTAATCAAATCCATCAGTATCATAATCTCGATCAGCATACATTAACTGATGCAGTCTTCTTTGTGTATGAGTAGATCCTTGTGAAACTGCAGTTTGTGCACCACGACGATCTCTATCTCCTTTTAAAATGAAAAGTAGAACCTGTTTGATTTTAGCGAGTCTCTCAGGTTCTTCAATTGGGAGTCTTGTTTCATCATCAGTAATGTAAACAATTGAAGCGATTCTTGAATTATGAGTCCAGATTTCAGCGGATACAACATTGCATTTGAGGTTGGAAAGAACTGCAAAAACCTCAGAAAGTAAGCCTGGTCGATCACGCCCAGTTAACTCGATGGTTGTGTGTTGCATAGCCGATTGGACCCCAACTGAACCCCTTAAGGATCTGAAACTGCACCCTCTTGGTCCAAGTGACTGCAACAACACAATTGAGTGATATATATTTAATTTATACTAAAGTTTCCCCGAGCACATAACATGGGTTTTTGTACTAAGATTTGTTGTGGTGTAAGAGAACTTTGTCTTCATTCCTACAACAAAAAACTGTGATGCACCATTGTTTAATTGCATTGCAAAAAAAGTTGTTTAAGAAAAGGAACTCATGGCCTTGTAGTCACTACAGTTAGCCATATTCAATTTGTATACCAAAAATAAACAAGATATCTTCTACTAGTTCTAAATACATAAACATTAAGTTACGATTGTCAACGAGCCATCGTCATAGCCACACAATTAATGTCAATTTATGTAACAACTAGCAGAAACCAACATCTTTGAATTCCAAGGTAAAATGCAGGGGATATTTGTATACCTGTTGGATTCGATCAGCGACATTATCACCAGCAAGTTTATTCCCATACTGATCAGTTACATGAAATACTGCAAATCAATTCATTAAGTAAAAAACATGATGATGATGATGATGATGATGATGATATGATATCTTTAGCCATAAAAATGTTCAAAATTAGTATTTAATTACAAAATTACCATCCATAAACCATTCACCATCTGAAGAAATGTAAGCCCTTTTAATTAGTATATTCATATCCGTCAGAACCTGAACCACTTCTAACAAACTCCCTCTCTTGTTTGCACTATCAACCTACCAACAAATAACATTTACAATGAACAAGAAATTACAGAGTAATTCTGAATTTGTCATACCTTAATCAAACTTGCTTTTTTATCTGTAATGTTATCAACAGTCACCCTGCAAATGCATATGCATATGCAGAATTCATCAAGAAACAACACACATGTATAAATATAAATATAAATATAAATATAATTTAAGAGAAAATCAAAAGTAAAAAATGTACCTGGGAGGATGCATACGGTTAACAAGTTTAGCAAATTCTTGATCAACATTTAAAGAAGGTGACCACCATTCCATTTTGTTCTTGTTGTTTGGAAGGCTGGATGATAAAATAAAACAGAGAAATATAAGTGAAAAATAAGACTGCTGTTGTGTAGCTGCTTATTTACAGCTTGGCCCCCAACGCCCAACGCCAAATAAGTAACATAATATTTCTAGAAATACTAATTTTTAAATTATTTCTATTAGTTATTTTATTTTTATATTTTTTTTGCTTTTAGCATGTGTTTTTGTATATTACGACAAAATCGGAGAATTTGTAAATAAATCACTTATTAAAGTGGTCTTTTATTATTTTAGTAGAGACTAAAATAGAAACGGATCCTTTTTTTCTTTTTAGCTTTGACTCGTACAATAAAGGCTTTTAAAATATTAAACTTTGTATATGATTAAATATTTCAGTCACATATATATAACTTTCTGGTATAAACTTGTCATACTACATTTTTTTTTCCCTCTTTTTTCAGTAATAAGATTTAGGCATCACGTATATAAATATTCTCTATTTAGTTTTTGCAAGAGATGTAATATACTAAATGGTGTTTAATTTGATATTAGATAATTTAGAAAGGTATTGACTTTAACAATGACAAAAAGGTATAAAGCATTACCAATTTTATCAAAGATAAATCTTTAAATATACCTAAATTGATTGATTCGTTTAAACTTTAAAGTAGTTTATGCCAAATTGTTTAAAAAAAATCTAGTGTAAGGTTCTGATGGGAAAATTTCAAATGAGCGGAAGGAGAAGCACACCGAATTACTGTATTTTAGGATAAAATTGTCGCACAAATTTACTATATCTTACCAATGAAATACTGCGTTTTAACAGCACTGCATTTTATACATATCAAATTAGACTGCATTTTAACAACATTGCATTTTATAACAAATTTATTTTTAAAATGTAGTGAATTTGACATGCCCTTTCTTCCTTTCATTTGAGGTCTTCTCCTTCGATCATTCTGATAAAAATCTATGCTTTTAACAACATATTTTTCATTTTTAGAAATTTTTATTGACAAGTTTTACAAGTAAGTTTTTGCCAAAAGTAGCCCAAACAAATGAGGAGATCGGTTGTTTTCATAGCCAAAAAAACAGAATATTTCTGATTTTGATTGATTCTTAATTACAACTTAATTACAAGCATGACTGAGCATAAACGATGAAACACAAATAAATTTACTGGATTATCTTGTCTTGCCTTTTTGGGTATAGTTTTGGTGTTTTTACTTTTTAATGTAGCCCAAACAAGTGAGAGAATTGAAGAATTCAAGAAGCAATTAAAGGATTACATGATAATAAATGTTTGATACATCATTTTACAATTAATTATATGAAAAATTGGGTGCATTAATTTAAACAAAAGATGTATCGAAGTGTAATAGCTCAGTGACATCATTCTCCCAAAGCAAATGTTAAAGTGAGCCGTAAAAGAGAGTATTTTCACGACACAACTGAACATGAATTCGATCCCAAGTCACCGTAATTTAAATTAAACATTGTCTGATTTGTGATCCTGATCTCATCTAATTCAAGAGATCCCGCCTGTCTTAAGGTTGTCCATCAAGACAACCTTTTTGTAAAAATAAATAAATGATGTGATAGTTAATTCCAACTATGTTGTTTTATGTTGCTATTGCGAAAAATTTTAATTGGTAGGACCTACGTAATTTACTATATAAAATCGATAATGTTACAAAGTTAGACTCTTCCCAATGGTAGTATCGGTTTGGAACCGATGCGCGTCGGCCCAATCGATAATTTTAATTAGAATGAAGTATACGCAAAACAAACAATATGACCAACACGATTATGAAGAGGTTTAGTTAAATCAGGATTATAATGTTATAGTATCATCTAACATGACAATCACGTGATGAGAAGCATCTTTGAGATAGGTATATCACGTTGATGATCGACATGAATAACTACAAATGAACAAACACAATACGCACTTTCCTGAAAGTATGACATGTTTAAACACCTATCTACATTATGTCGACTGCTTTTTTAATAACCAAGATTTCGAAACTTTGGTATTAGAATTGTAGTCTATGAGGACTGTCAAAAACTAAAAATAAACTTTTGTAATGCGCTAGAAAAAGATTCTAACTACTTTTTAAACCCGTATATACACAGGGATCAATTTAATGTTAATATTTGTAATGTAGTGCAAATGTGTTTTAAATCTGGATACAGAATATAAATTTTTTCTAGTTATGTATTTGAATTTAATTGCTTTTAAAAAGTAATGATTTATAATGTCTTCATTTCCTTAATTTTAACAAAATCAAACAATTTTATTGGTCAATTGAATTTTTAATGACATCATCAACCTGAATGTTATAAACACATGAAAGTAATAATAAACATTTTTATCTATAAGACTATCTAATACTATTAATAATGCATCTTGCATGTTGAGTCTTAAACTCTCAAAATAAAAATAAATTACTCATTTACGCATATTACATTACATGTGAAATTTTCTTGATACAGAGAAGTTATTATTCCAAAATTACTTATATATATATATATATATATATATATATATATATATATATATATATATAAGGTTAATAACTTGAACTTAGTCTACCTTATATTTTCGATTCCATTTAAATTTACTTGAACACTAATCATTTAAAGTTACCTTCGTGCATAGAAAATTAGGAAATGAGTTGTTAGTTTAACATATTAAAATATTTTATATAAATTTTTACAAATGAAAAAAAAAAATATCTGTACTATTTAAGGATAACATGTTATTCAATAAACATACTATCGTGCATAACAAAAATCGATACATGAGTTATTAGCGCTGCATTACACAAACAATGTGCTAGTCCCAAACAAAAAGTACAAGTTAAAAAGACATATTAGCTAGCGTATACTATTCGGTTGCATCGGGATAAAAATTACTCAAATCGTCCATGTGTTTGTCCCAAAAATCATATTTGATCGTTTAGTATTAGACTGTAATTTTAGGTTAAGTTAGTTGGCCCAAGTCTATTTGTGTGTTTTGGGTCCATTAGGGCTTTTAAGGTTTATGTATTCTATAAATACCGTATTATAATAAAGTGATTCCGAATGTGAATTTTTTGTTTAATATGGTATGAGAGCGAGTCTGATCCTCAGACCTGTTGGTGGCCGAGCCCCCTCCCTGGCCAGGCACCGCTTGTATTTGTTCTAACCCCGTCAGATTTATTCTATCTAAAACTGCAGCCTAATATTTAATTTAAGCTAGTTGTCCATGGAACAAATTTCGTTATTTTATCTGTTGAATCATACACCGTATTAGAATGAAATGGAAATATGAATCTGGAATTCAAATTTTATGTGGAGTTGTTGAATGACTAAAAATACTTTGATGAAGTAAAAAGCTTTTTTCATAATATCTATGGAGTTTCAATTCATTAAAAAAATATGTTGGGCTTTATATTGGATAACATATTAGTTAATAGCCCAACTCTTATTGGGCTCAATGGGGAGCCCTTTTATACCACCTTTATAAACCTCAACTACTCATGCTCCTTGGTCCTTAACAAACTAAATTGTTGCTCATTACTATAAATTTATACCGAACTGCTGAGTAATCAATAAAGTAACTTACTATTACTTGAACAAGTGTACTGTGAGCATAACAATACACTCATGATTTCAAAGATTACATAAAAAGTAAAACTCATAATCATATGTAAACGAGTTACAAATCAAACAAAACGCCATATCCAACAACATCTACAATCGTGCAAAAGTTCATCCACACCACTTCAGGCATCCTTATCTGACGGAAAAAAATGATTGAAGTAGAAACGGCGAAGTCCTGGGAACAAACAATTGATCAAGAAAAGAGCCTTCATAAACCTTGGTTCTGTAATCGAAATTGCTCCTTTGCATACTCCATCTAAAATGGCTTTCGTGCATGGTTCCGCCTCCATGGATGGTAACATGGCCCTTATATCCTGCCACAATTAGTAGTTCTATTTAATAAACTTTTAGTAGCGGTACATATAGTTGCGTTGCAATTTAAAAGGAAATGAATTAGTAGTTGGTTACTTTTCTTAGATGAACACCAGCACCATGGGTTGAGTACTTGGCTGTTATGATGTCTGTATTTATGAATCCGAGTGTCAAGATTGTTATTGTTATTGTTGGAGATACTTCGAATCTTAGTGCCTCATAAAAGGCGATCAATGCTGCTTTACTTGCCTGAAATTGTGCACAAGATTGAGAGACAATGAGACATTGGGTTTGGTAGACATGTAAATCTTCACATGACATAAACCTAGCAGGAATTATGGGACATGAACCTGGCATGGCATACTAATTGGATAAAAATGGGTCGATCTCCTATATGGGTCAGTGAAGGGTCAAAAGGTTGACCTGAAATTGGCCTTCTTAACCCATTATTTGCTGACAATCTCACCCACCTTCACCCCTGCTCTAGTTGGGACTTCAACCCACAACTAGACCAAGGCTCTGTAGTAACCCATTATCTTGGATCTAAAAATATAGAACTTTCAGATATTGTGCGAGTCATGTTTGGGTAAAAATATAGAACTTTCGGATCTTGCATTTCTGTTAAATCGAAGGGGCCTAATGCGGGACTGATCAAACCTATAACAACCTCATGGTTGTTAGGTTATATCGATACCGTTAGGCCAATGACCCTCTGATAGGTGCACAAAAATAGAAAGGTTAAGAAAGAAAGACAATAGTAGAAAATTAATTGGGTATAATTGAATAGGATCGTTACATTGTAGAAGCCGCCTCTTGGTGGGTGCACTACTCCTGCAACTGAGGCATTGACAATGATCTTTCCTTTGGTTTTCATTAGGTGTGGGATGGCAAAATGAGTTGGATATACCGATCCCCAAAAGTTAATGTCCTACACATATTCATATTTATACGAATCCATTGCAGTTATGCTCATTGATGCTTGCTACAAAATAAGATGCTAATTAAGTACAATTTAAAGGATTATACCATAACAGGCTCGAATTTGGTGACATCAATTTCAGTCGAATATAAGTAAGCGACTCCTGCATTACAAACAAGATGATCTACTGCGAAGGAGATAGGGTAGTATGTTAGTTTACATAAAATATGGGCGAAAAAAGTAGCTGATTTGAAGTAGATACAACAACTTTAAGTCATTTAGTTGATTTGTGTTATGTTTTATTCCTAATAGGTCAACCGTTAAAAAACTTGAATAGATGGACAGAAAGAATGTCTAAACGTCAATCCTAGTTTTGGCCGACCCTACCCGCATTTAAAAAAGTTTGGTTTTGACCCGTTACCCAACTTTTGGACCCGATTAATTTGCCACCTGCCCACCTCTAATTTGGTAAGTTATAGGTTACTCACAACGACCAAAATGTTTAACCGTGTCATCCACAAACATACTACACTCTTCAACATTTGATACATCAGCAAACATGAAAAGCACATCAGGAGAGCCGAGTTCACGAGCTTTATCAGCTACTTGCTCGAGTCGACTCTCTGGTTCTTTTATCGATACAAGCGATAGACATGCACCTCGTTTCGCATATTCGTAAGCCATGAACTGCCATTTAATAAAGAAAAAAAATCTATCTTCAATGATTTGTTTTCAATAATTTTATGGTTTTAAGTTTTCGGGTTTACGTACCTCTCCAAGTCCCTTCGAAGCACCAGTGATCAAAACCACTTTTCCTGATACATTTTCGTGACGTCGGAAACATGATCGAATGGTGATAATTAGTTCCCAAATGAAAAGATAAGGTGAAGTGATAATTATAAGTAAGACTAAAACATAAAATGCAAGTGCGTCAATGAACTTGTTGTTGAGGTAGGCTTCATACATGGCTAGCTATACACACACTACACTCCTTATGAAGAGGTTTTCGTATCAAATAATTGAAAGTGTAAATTTAGTAAGTACCATGTTGCACAAAAAGTTGAAATTATGGGAGAAAAATAAGGAAGAAATAAAGACGTGAATTAAAACAAACTTTTCACACTTTTGTTGCCGATAACGCACCTCATATTGTACTATTATTTACAAAATAAAAGACTAAGTCACTAAACCATCCATCAGTTCCCTCCTACGTTAGATGGTCATCAGCTCTATCCACTGAATTTTAGTATGCGCAGGCCCTTAAAAAAATGGAAAAGATAGATAAATTACTTTATTAAAGAATAGTTTGTTAAATAAGAAATGATCGTTGTCGGTATCGAGTTATTGCCCTAAAGGTATCGAGTTACTTAACAATAAGGAGGTTATTGGTTCAATTCCCGAATATGACGTATGTATATTTCCTTGTTGATATATTGTTAGTGAGCTATTTGCCTACTAAAAAATATATCGGCAAAAGTGATCAATCACAATTTAAGGTTTAATTATGTACACAATGTCACATTAGACATGAACTCACAACTTTAAAAGTTGGAGGGTTCTTCACATACCGTTTGTTCAAAAACTGTGGTGATTGAAACTATATAAATTATGTATCATTATTGGATCGAGTTGAGTCAATAATCCATGATACCATTAATGAAATGTTCTATGTATACAATGTCAAATCACCACCTTTTTCTTCGTACAATCCATCATAAACCCGCCACCACTATTTATGCTCTTAAGAGTTAAAACTATCGTATATTTCCTCTCAATAAGAAATAACAAACAAAATTTGATTAGTGGTTGTAGCCGGGTTAAGTTTAAGCTTAGGCCAAAAGAAAAAGGAAAAAAAAAAATATGGTAACAAATTATAAAAGATGAATTATGGTGGCCCCTTTAAATAAGAGCATTAACATATGTGCTTGAAAAAAATACTTTTAGAATTTTTTTTAATCATATCAGTACTAAACACATGACACACATATAAGTTACACTAGGATTAATTACTAGTATAATACCCGTACAATGCTACGATAAAATTAGTAATAGTTGGTGGCACCGTTGATGGTAGAATGAGAGTAAATGTGTAAGTTTTAAAATTTATTATATGAAATTTGTGTTAAGTATTATTTTTATTTATATAGTTATATGTAATAATAAAAAGAAATTGGATTTATTTATACTAAAAGGTTAGTAATAGGGAATAGTTTTTAATAATGGAATGTTATAAAGAAGTTAAAGGCATTTTAAATATTTCTTAATGTCGAATTTAGTTTTAAGACAAATGTTGAAATGTTTTATATATAGTTAAAATAAAATAAGATAATTGGATCAAATTTTGTTGAACGGCTCGAAGCAGAGGTTTCTTTGAAGCTTGATTTCCTTCGTCAGAAAAATAACAAGGTCACACGATCAAATAAAACGAGTACATGATATTAAATTGATCGAGTTACCGAGTTGAGGGTAGTATTATTTACCTTTGATAATTCAAGGTAGTATAAAACCTGGTTAATTAAATTGAACGTACCAAAATGTATTTTGGCAATTTATATTATTTTTATTTTTTACTGAATGAGTATAAGTTCTTTAATATTAAATAGAAATCCAGAACTAAAGGTTTTTATTGAGATTTTACAGTGAACTACTAAAGATACTAGAAACAATGGGCTTTAAACCGGGTAATATATTCATTGAGGCCCAAGTCAATAATCTTGCCAACTTGCCATTCCATCCGTAACTTAACAATTTTTTTTAATTAATTATTTTGTTATTTGTTATGGCATGTTATATGATTAAAAACTATCATCAAGGTAACTTGGTGGCTTAGTGGTTGCCGTCTTGATATTTTCACAAGAGTTTTTAGATTCAAATCTCATTATCTGCACATTTTGAATGGTCAGGGAAATAGTCGAAAACGGTCACGGATACCTTTGTTAGACTGTTTACATATGAGCAAAAATATCCGCTCTCCCTGAAACCGGCGAATAGAGAAAAACCTCATCCTTTTTTTATATTATATAACAAGTTGATTGATTGATATCTATCTATACAAATTGTATGTTACGGGGTGTGGGTATACCCTTGAAGCCTTGACTCTTGAGTACACTTAATCAACCAGCCAATTATTAAGTGTTACTAGAACTAAACTGCTTTAGGTAGTTGATGCTTGCAATAAAAAACCCTACAAATTTTCGTTACACGTCTTAAGCAAAATTTCTTATATATATTCAAATAAATACACAAATGTACATTCTGAAAATAAACGATACAGATACAATTGTGACGCACTTAGGGTCCATTACTGATGCAGAACAATTAAGAATGCAGAGTTACGCACAGGGCACAGACTTTGAACAGAGGTATACTCATCTGTGAAGTGGGAAGTGACGATGCTTACTCAAGCTTTTGGGTTTGTGATTTCGAATATTTCCAAATTTTAGAAACTTTTGTAAGATCGGTTAAGTTCTTTTATGTGCATTTTACGAAGTAGGATATATTTCGATCAACAATTTAATATATATATATAATTATATACATATTTAGTGAACGGATTATGTGATAACTAAATAACTATGAGAACTCATCTTTCGGGCCTTTAATTTCTAAATAACAATTAACTGGGCCTTTAAACCTAAACAACAAAGTCGGATCTCAATTTCAATCAAAGACGCTAGTGCCTCCCACTAAACCATAATCTCTCTTCACCAAAATGAAACTGTCGGCAAGAAAACCACTTCTCCGACGTGCGATTGCTTTTGATAATGGCAGCGAAAAAGACATCGGAAGCGCCGGTAGTGACAAAAACTTTAGGCGTCTGCTACAATTTTAATAAAAGCAACACATTTATTATTCGTATAAAATTACGATTTTGGATCTGTAAATGTGATCCTACTTCTACTTTTCATGGATCTGTATACTTTTGTTATTGACAATTATATAAGCATTTGAACAAAGGCCTATCATCCACAGATTGCATATAATCAAATTCTGACATTTAATTCGCGTCTAGTCAAATTCGTATCTTTTGCGGCATGATAATCACGCTTCGCTCAACATCATATCGCGTTTCATCCTTGAAGAATATATCAGGTACGAACAAACGAGTTCAGATTCGATTTCAGTTGTTATGTTATCGAGTATTGTTAATTTCTCGAAATTATCGATCAAAAACCATGAATCGTTAACGAAATTAGAAGAATTCTAACGTAGGAGAGTATGAATTTCATGTAGATTCATGGTTAGCCTTTAGTATACAACACAAGTAAGTACGATAAGAATAGGTGCATAACCAAGTTTACACGGTGCAAAACCGATTTTGCAGGTGCAGAACCGATTTTGCACCCATGAACAGGTGCAAAACCGATTTTGTACCCATGAACAAGTGCATAACCGATTTTGCACCCGTAAAAAATAGGTGCAGAACCGATTTTGCACCCATGAAGAACAGGTGCAGATCCGATTTGCATCTTTTTGGACCTGAATGAAAAAAGATGAGAATTTTTATCAAATTAAGTATGATTTGAATTAAACGATTTCAGGGTCTAGAAAAGCAGGAGGGGCGTATGTGTGGTTCTCACAGTTCTCACCATCCTTTAGTTCTCACGGGATCCTCACCCTATATATATATATATATATATATATATATACATACTAGATGGAAGACCCGTGCAATGCACGGTAATTTATTAGAATTATTTTAGATATTATGTGATTAAATGATAACTATAGTACATATTTTATAAAATAATTTATAAAATAGTATTAATTAAATAATTTATAGGAATTTGTTTTCGTATGTGACTTCTCTTTCCATATTATTATAATAATATATGTAGCATTTATATTTTTATTACTTATTATAAAATAATAAAATAATATTATTTAAATAATTTGTTAATTGAAGTTAAGAGATTGACACGTGACATTCATGCAGGCGGTAAATTCTGAAGCTTTCTAATATATGACATGGATCTATGGAGAAGAATTTTTTAAGAAAGAAATGGAAGAAGAGATATCGACCTTATATTTTGTTGATCAATGGTTAAAATTGAGGCTTGCATAACTATAAATAATTTCAATCTAAATTGAATGCTTAAGGGGCAAAATAGTCAAGAAAGATTCAAATAATTTTCTTGAAACCGTCACGTTTTAATATTTGTGCAAAGGGAGCTGATTTGCTCATGAAAGATATCACCGTGCACACATTAATATTTTGTTAATGGATTGTTATACCCTCAAATGCATTTTACCAACTTTAATTATGTTTGACCATTAATTACTATCAAAAGTCAAAACCCCATATATCTCTAAAACAACCATATGCTTTTCATTTACTGTACCGGCTCCTCAAATCTTCCGCCACCCCTTCCTCACTTTCAACTTATTCGTATATCACCTCTTAAATTAAAAAATAAATAACTAAAAAACAACCAGAAGTTTTAATAAAAACATCAGGATTCTTGACGTATATAATCGAATTCACAAGATCACAATATTATAAAATAAACAAAAAAGGTCTATAAAATCATAATTGTAAAAACCAATGTATTTAATCGTAACAAAACCCACAACAAAAATTTAAACAAATCCACTGCGTTTAAAAATTAGGAAATGTATTTAAATCAATTACGTTGTTCTCATGGCGCATAAAATTGTTCCCCTTGTTCACGTCATTGCTCCTTCGCGATGATTCCACAATCTCAAATTTTGAAGGATCGTGTTTTGTAGAAGTTGTTCCTCTTCTCTTTTTTGAGTTCGGAGGTCTTCCTTTGGGTCGTTGAATCACCGGCTCAAATAATGGCTCAGAATCATTCACAAATTTATCGATCATCGAAATAGCAGATTCTTTCTTATGCAGGGGCCACACTTTGTATTTTGAAAACAACTTATCCATCAACTCGGCAAATTTGTTGTCGCGATCATCTTGTAAATCATTATCATTTGTTATTAAGGATAATGTATCAATCGTCCATTGTTGATGAATAAGATCAATCGAAAGTGTCTTTCCTCGATTTTCTATCTTGTGAGCACATGGAAGACCTATAGTTGCCATAAAATGCCCGGTGCATGAAGTCGTTGTGCCTAAAAAATCATATAGATATTATTATAGGTCCGAGCAAAATTACAAGGAACGAAACAATGAAGATATGTTATAATTGCAAATATTACCATCCCTTATTCTTTTATATTGGTTGTATATCTCTTTCAATGCAAATTGAGATACCCGGTATAAAAGCTCTCGAAAAATAGGATTGTTGCAGTCGTGAGGCACTTGAATTCTCTCACTTGCAAGTTTTAATTGCATCTCGTTATATTCTTGCTTAATTGCAAGACAGATGTTGTCTGTCACGTCTTTTAAGCGGCAAGTAAAAACCTGCAAATACATTTTAAGTTTGTGATGAGCACCTTCAGCTCTCGAAGACGCACGGTTACCAAAATGCAAGTATTTTTCAGTCCAAGCACTAACAAACTTTTCCTTCCATGGCAACCATACATTTTTTATGTAATCAATTGCATCCTTTTCTCTCTATAAAACAGCTCAAATTCACCCCAGTTTATCTCAAAGAGAGTTTCAGTTTTTGAATATGCTACATTTTTCCAACTTGGCATAAAAATATCAAACTCTTCCGCACGTTGAAAATACTTATTGCAATGAGCCAACACGTTCTTTTCAACAAGCCAAACACATAAAAGGCTCGTTGCAGTCGGAAATATATGCTTTATATCGTTCATGAGGGCCAATTCTCTGTCTGACATAATTACAGACGGTTGACTAGCATTACCTAGAGTCTTCTTAAATGCACTTAATGCCCAAGTATAATTTTCTTCATCCTCTCTTTCCAAAAAAAACAAACCCAACATAAAAAGATGTATTGAAACATGAGACTCCAATTATATCAAGAAGAGGCATGTTATATACATTGGTTTTGTATGTGCAATCCATCACAAAGGTATTAGAGAAGGCTTTAGCTAATTTAATTAACAAGGGGTGTGCAATGAACAAACGGGTTATATGGCCTTCTTGATACTGTAAAATATCATATGAAAATTCACCTTTTTCAAACTCCTCAAATAAGGCACTAATCATTGGCCGATTCCCTAAAACTTCTTTGCGTATTTTTGCCTTCAAGTTGTAGATAGTTCTCGAGGTTGCTGCAAGATTTTCATTTTTCTGACGTAAAGAAGAAAGAATTTGTCTTGGAGGTATTCTTCAAAGGCTCATGTTTTTCACATGTTCTACGTCTTCCGGTGGCAATCAACGAAAGGATGGATGCCCAGAAATATCTTCTGATGGCTCATGGTTATGTTTCAAGTTTTTTGCCTTCATTACCCAAACACCATCACTTCCCTTGTTACCTTCAATTCGGAAAGGACAGTTGATCAAATGAGATCCCGTAGTCTTTACTCGTTTATTTCCAATACCCCGTGTATCTCGATATAAACCGCTCCGGTCACATTGCAAAAGGACATACTTCTCTTTTTTTGAATCACGAATAGACAATGCGTATCCCTTAGTGTAATAAAATGCCCGCACATTTTTCAGTAAATCATCAGCCGATTCAAATTTGGAGTTTGACAGAAAAAGTTCTTCATTTTGGAATGAACCCGAAGACTCGATTGAGCTCATGTGCTGCATGAAATAAAACAATATCAATGTAGAAAACACTAAAATATATCTTCACTTAATATTTCAATTTTTAATTGTTAAGCAACAAATGAATTACTACATCATTCACTCATAAAACATTATCAAATTAGTACACCATTCACTTGTTAAAAAGTTTTGATTGTCAAATAATATCTTAATTTTTTCACCCTTTTTAACTCTAACTCACCCACAAACAAAATCATATAATTAGCCTTAACAATATTCAAAATTTAAATGAGTTTATATTAGGTTTTGCCGTTAAAACATTATCAGACAAAAAAAAGATTAATAATTAAAGGAAACCACAAAACTCGTATGAATGGTTAAACCAAAGTTCAATGAGTAAAGCTTGACGATCAAAATCATCGAAATACCTTTGTGTCGAATATACCGAATCACGATTCGCTGTGGATTGAGATTGCGATTGTCGAAGTTGTGTGATACATACAAGATCGGAGTGGGATGAATGACGGCCAAAATAAAATTAGGGGAAGAGGGAAATGGTTTTGGAATGTCATATTTTTAGTAAATTCATAATAGGTCAAACATAATTAAAATTGGTAAAATACTTTGAGGGTATAATAGTCCATTAATAAAATATTAATGTGCGCACAGTGTGAGCAAATCAGCTCCCTTGTGCAAACTTCCCAAAAAAGTGCAATGACTATTTCAAATAAAATATACGTTTGATTTGGAAATTAGAAAAAGAACAAAAAAACTATTCGGTTAAAAATAAACAATGCAGCGAGTTATGAAGAAAAGTGATTGAAATATTTGATGGTGAAAGCAAGATATCAAAATTACTCCATGGTTATCACCTACTTGCAGATCCACCGAGTCCACTATTCATTTTTTTCTTTCTTTTTTATCAATTCCTATTAATTAATTAATTTAAATTTTATTTGTTATCTTCTTCTTTTTTTCTTAACTATTGAGTCATCGATGTATATTAGTGAGTGTATATGACTTAGTGGAAGCAAATTGATAAATGAATGTTGCGTAACTAATAAATGCACGAGTGTTTGTTGAAATACGATATATTAGTTTTTAACTTTTTATTATTATTGTGTTATATACTTCTGAATCAATGTTATATGATATATGTATTAATATGATAAACTTTTTGAATCGGTATTATAGAATTTCTGAATCAGTATTATATATTATATTTTATATTGAATCATTGTTATAAATTAATGAATCACTATTATAAATATGTTTCTCTGATAAATTTATGAATCAATGCATATATATTTGTGAAACCAATACCTTAGAAGTTATGGATCATACATGTGTGAATGAACATTTAATTAAATTGTTAATTATGAATTTGGATACGATGTGTTCTTTCTTACAGGTAAGATGAATGAACGGTGTTATCATAATAAAACAAGAAAAAAAGAAACAAATGTAAGATGCAGGACTTCATATACATATTAAACAAGTTAGATCTCCACAAATAACTTACTCCACAAATTAAGAAAACATGAAAATAAGTTAAATTAATTATTAATGATATTATGAAAATAATAACTGACATGAATGTTTAAATTTTAGGATAATTTAACTAATTAATTAAAATGTAAATACCCATAATACTCTTTGATCCTAATCTTGAATGATTGACTCAAAATGTTCTCCCCCTTCTCCCATATAATTTTCTTGTTTTTGATCCTGTTATTATATATATATATATATATATATATATATATATATATATATATATTTAATAAGGTTAAATAAGGTAATAAATTAGTTGGCATATGTAAAAAAAGTTTAAATGATTAAAATTTATTATATAGTAATTAACACATCACTTTGTTTAGTAAATAGAGTGCTAATATAGTGGCACATAAGCAATGTAAATCTTTGTTCTATAAGAATGAATATTATATATATATGTATATATATATATATATATATATATATATATATATAACAATTTTGCTAATTATCCTCCAAAGATAAAAAAATATTTTATTTGAAGATCGGACAAACCCAAATCATTAAGAATTGGAGTTTTGTACGTTCTTCACTTCTCAATAATCTTCCATTTGAAGATCGGACAAACCCAAATCACTAAACCCTCATATCCCTTTCTACCAAGTCGAATCCACCTCTTCATACTGCCAATACCGATCGGGACACGCACACTGATTAAACGCGAATTAGATAGACTTTCGATAAAATGCCATTCAACTACACCTATTGAAAACCCGGACCAAATAAAACCCTCTAACTCTCTAGTCGACACCTTCTGTCATCAGTTCATCAGAAGGCCAGTTGAAGCTATGCAAAGCTTTAACTTTTCTGTTGTGACCACCTTGGTAAACATATAAGCAAGATTCTTCGTACCGGGGATTTTGTGCAACAACAGTGTACCAACATTCACTAGTTCACGAATAAAATGACACCTCAAATTAATGTGTTTCGTACGACTATGAAACACATGATTCTTTTCGAGATGTACAACACTTTGATTATCATAATATAAAACGTAATCATCCTTTTTCTTACCCAGTTCTTCCAGAAAATTCTTCAACCAAATAAGCTCTTTACATGCTTCCGATACAACCATATACTTTGCTTACGTGGTTGATAAAGGTATACTTTTCTGAAGTCTAGACATCCAACTAACTGCCATTTTACCAACTGTGAACACATACCCCGTAGTGCTCTTACACGAATCATCACATCCACTTAAATTAGCATCCTCATAACCTCTTAAAATGACATTCTTTTTAGTGAAACATAATGCTATTTTAGAAGTACCTCTCAAGTAACACAAGAGCCACTTGACCGCTTCCCAATGCTCTCTACCCTATTAGACATGAACCTGTTAACAACTCCCACTGCATGAGCAATATCTTGTCTCGTACAGACCATCACATACTTTAAACTACCAACTGCCGATGCATACGGAACTTTAGCCATCTCTGCCTTATCTTCACCCATCTTTGGTGATTGATCTTTGAATAACTTTATGACGCTACCAGAAAAAAAGAGAAGTTCAATGAGAGTCGATTAGTGAGTCTTTCTCCACCTCGTGTGGTGGTCTCCGTGATTCAATAATGAAGGTGCAGAGTCCATTATTGTAATCTACCATGGAGAGTATTAGGAGAATATTCAAGAGTGTTAAGAGTTAAGCGTCTTCAACTTGTAATATCTTTTATATAGTGGATGTTAAGTGCTCTACAGATCCCGTGGTTTTTACTCTCATTTGAGAGGTTTTCCACGCAAAAAAATATTTGTTTTCGTGTTTTTTTGTTTTATATGTTTTATTATTGACTTATATATGGTTATGTGTTTTTTAATGTGACGGTGATCGATTACAACGAACGGTATGAGACCGGAATCAATCAGATGTTATTCCTCAAGACAAATAGACTAAAACAAATTATAAACTAGTAATTGATGCACATTCGATTAACATAGCAATTACATATGAATGGATTTTTAATGATTCACCAACTCCATTTTCAACAACCCAAATAAAAGTACATTATTTCAAACACAAAGTTTATATGTTATCTCGAAGGGAACTTAACCTTGTGGAAAAGTCCTACAGAATTACATGTATAGGCTGACGTCGTGCAACCTTTGAGATGGTATAGCAATTAGTGGTTTTCTTTTCTTTAGTGTAATGCCAGATTTTACAGAAAGGTCATGTTCTTCACCTTCGGGCAGACTCCAATTGAAAGAGTGCAAAAGTGAAGCCAAGATAAACATTTGAATTTTCTCAGCCAATGGAATACCTGGACACACTCTTCTCCCTGATCCAAAAGGAATGAACTTCAAGTTATTCCCGTTGTAATCACACTTTTCTGTCTCTTTGTTAGTCAAGAACCTCTCAGGATTGAATTCCGAAGGATTATCCCAGTATCGAGGATCCTGATGGATGGACCAAATATTTAGAAAAACGTTAGTACCCTTTGGGATGGTGTATCCACCCACAATGCAATGTTTGGTTGGAACCCGCTGGATTACGAGTACAGGATGCAACCGGAGTGTTTCCTTCATCGTTGCATCTAAGTATTGTAATTTCACGAGATGAGATTCTTCAACAATGTTATCTACGCCTACAATTTCTGCCAATTCTTCTTGAATCCTTTTCATTACCTTGTGATTTTTCATAATCTCTGCCATTGCCCATTCTATAAGACCCGAGGGTGTATCTGTTCCTGCAGTCATAATATCCTAATACAACAAAGTTTAACCATATTATCAATTAATTTATACTCAAAATCAAAATATTATGTTGTCATTTTATACGATGTACTTATATGACTAGATTAAGAAAGCTAGGATTATTAACGTTCTTTTTAATAATTTATATAAGTACGAATATAAAAAATGTGTATAAGCGTAAAATTAGGCCTAAAAATTTGTATAATACCGCATGACATTCATCTATAAAAATTTGTCTAATACCGCATCGATGCCAATTAGGCTAATTTTTAGGACATTTTATTTAGATCAATTTATCATTACCCTTAAAAAAAATGTTTTGAAAATGCTTCATGTGCTCAAATACATAAGCCCAAATATGCACCTAATAATTTGATTGGTACATCTATCAAAATTATGGTGAAAAAGGAGACAAGGTGAAATAGTTACGTACGTAAATCAATTATTTTATAGATTAGGCACATATGTATATGTACATATAAGAATAAAGCTTACGATAAGAAGTGACTTTATTTGTGTGATGTTAACCGATGTTGCATCATTTTTGTCCTTGAGATCCAATAATATTTGTAAGAAATCTTTCTTTTGTGCATCCGCTAACATTGTGGAGTTAGATTTGACTCGATCGTCAATAATGCTTTCGAAAATACGTTCCAGCTTCATAAGTTCTCTCTTCATATTGCGCTCGACACCTTGGAGATCAAACCATGAAAGACTAGGGAAGTAATCAGACAAATTCGGCTGTCCGAGAATTTGAACGATCTTTGAAGCTACTATCTGCAAATCTTCCACCCCTTCATCGCTTGAGTTTTCCCAAATCATTCTTTTTAAGACATTCGCCTCTGATGAGAAAGAAATATCGCTAATGTTGACTGTTGTACCGATTTTACTAAAAACATCCTTGACAACTTTTCTAACTTCATCCTTTCGAAAAGAACCACATGCTTCAAGATTTTTGTTGCTTAGGACCTCTTGGACAAATATCTTACGAAGCTTACGCCAGTTAAAGTTATTATCGGCGTATGCTATATCCTGGCCTCCGTAACTCAATACCGAAGAAGCAATTGTTAGTCCACGGTTAGCAAAAATCTCGTCTTGGTCACGAACAACCTCCTTTACTAATTCTGGGGTGTTTATCACCACTTGAAGTTTATTTCCAATTCGGAACTTGAAAATCGGCCCAAAAGTGTTAGCCATGTTTGTGAAGTGATTGTGCAAGTCCGCACCAAGAAATGGAAGGTACCCAACAATTGGCAAGGAACTAGGACCTGGTGGAAGTGGCGGTGAGGTGCTTCGTAGTGTCAACCTATACCATAATATAGCCAGTATCACTACTGAAATGGTGACACCTAGTGCTGCCGGAGTAATCTCGTCTCTGATGTTTCTCACCACTTCCCACCACCACAATCCATGATTGTTTAGTTGTTGCATTTTGGTTATAATAGATACATATCCCTGTAACATGCCTTATATAATGTATCTTAATAATTAGGATATGTGAGATATCATCATAGATATATGATCAGTGGTTGTAGTAGGTTAAAGCCGTAAAAATTATGTTATTATTTTTTTACTTAAAGATTAAGTGGGCATAAATTCTATACTATTAGGAGAAACTTTCTTGATGAAATGTTTTGGTTTTTATTAATTAACTAGTTATTTCATTTAACCTTAGATTTTTTGAATGTTCATATGTATATATATGGGAGCGTTCGAGAGGGAAACAATTTTTTATGGGAAGGAAAAAGCGCTAATATTCATCACGAACAATATTACACTTACCAATCAAAATGTCAACAAAAAATTTATTTTTACCCGTTAATATTAATCATAATCGATGCTATAAATAGTATATTCACCAATTAATTTCCTTTTTAACTCATAACATTATTTGATAAATATTAATTTAAAAAATCGTTAACATTCATCACAATGAATGTTAACTAACATTCTTCACGATAAATATTAAAACATAAAATTTTGACAAATATTTTTAATTTTAATATTCATCATAATGAATGTAAACTAACATTCACTGCGATGAATATTAACGATTTTTTGATATAATATTCATCAATTGATGTTATAGCTTACAAAAAGAATTTATCAAGGAAGCTTAACATTAATAGCGTCGGTTCTGATAAACATTTATTAAATTTCACTTTTTATTTTTTGATATTCGAATTGACGAAGTTAAGATACTCCGTGATGAATATTACATTTCCTCCTTCCTCCAAAAATGTGATTCCCCCTGAATAAGGGGATAAGATAAAAACAGTGAAAACAGATTTCAACCATTGGATCAATATATATATAAAAAAAGGGGTGAAGATAGAATAAAAACGATGAAAACAGTTGACCTTTACAATTTTATGAAGTGTGAAGTTGAGTTTTTTTTGTTTCACATTTAATTTTTAAATATGAAGCTTATTTTTTTTGGATTCGTAAAAAAATTTATGAATTGTAAAAGTTGAAAAATAAGCTTCACACATTCATAAATTTATGTGAAGTGGTGAAAAAAAAAATAAAGGTTCACAAATGAAAACTTTTTTAAACATAAAAAAATGTAAGGATTCACAATAAAAAACGTATGTGAAGCAAAAAAAAAAAAGTTCACAACTAAAAAACATTGTTAATATAAATTGAGATCGTTTTTATTTTAATTCCTTGTTTTTACCAGAACTCTCATCCATATATATATAAATTATTTATATATCCATCGTCCCAAATTAATAGTCCATGTATCTCTTTTTGAATTTTCAAAATAACTGTGCACTTTTAATTTTAACCAATTATAAATGGTTTAAGTGTGTGTGAATGAAATTTGATTGACTAACACTTTAAGTATTGTACTTTTTTTAAATTCTATGAGATATAATTGTGTATTGGACAATTAAATTGAAACGGAAAGAGTATGAAAACTATGGTAGTTAACGCAACATGCCGAGATAAATAAAAAGTTAAAGCATACGTGGTTTGGAGAATGTATAGTTTTATTAGCTTTTATACGAATGAATCAATTTTGTATTTTCTTAAAAATGGATGTTCATTAATTATTATCTGATGGTAAAAAGGTCATTATATATTTCATGTATTACAATGTAAAATATGCAGGCCGGTTTCATATAAACAAATTGTGAACAAATTGAAGGGAGCTCACGCTATTCTTTAACGGTAAAATAAAGTATACATTTACGATGCAATTTACATTTGATGCAAAAAATTTGAACCGTGGACTAAAAATATTAAGGACTGAGATTGTCTGACCGTCATTTCCGCTCAAAGGCACATGCATCTCTAATCCGATCTCAAACCTAAAATTATTCATATTGTTCTTATTTTAGAACTCATTCTTAAATTTAATGTTTAATCGTTCGATTACACACAACTCATCCAAGTAGTGGGTGTACTTGGTTCAAAAATCGTACCAAAATTGCACCTGACCGCGAACCAACAAATAAAAAATCAAGAACCACGAACCGGATCATGTAACTACAGTTCTTGTCCGGTTTGGTACTGGTTCGGTTCTAGCGGGTTTGGTTCTAAACCGAGAACCAAATAATCTAAAAGTCTGTAATCTAGAATATTAAACACAAAACTTAAAATCGACTAACAATCCAAATGTAAAACGTTGTAACAGTTCAAACATAAGATAATTATGCACTTGAGTATCTAATGAACAAAACATAAAATGTATCCAAGAGCTGTAGATATCCATTTGGCTGAGTATTCTCTTGCTTATGTTGTTTCTACAAAGAAAAAAACTAAAATTATAAATAATAATAGGTAAAAGTTAACATATAAGTTTTATCAAATATAATCACCTTAGCAATTTAGTCAAACTCATCCAAATCTCCGTCATTATTGTAGTTATG
Source organism: Gnaphalium uliginosum (assembly GCA_963930675.1). Lineage (NCBI taxonomy): Eukaryota > Viridiplantae > Streptophyta > Magnoliopsida > Asterales > Asteraceae > Gnaphalium > Gnaphalium uliginosum. The sequence continues at coordinate 37,339,921 of OZ005685.1, forward strand.
CTTTTATGATTTTTGGATCCACTCTTGATTTTTATTAAGTGTATAAAATTAGTATATTTTACCTTTTGCAATATTGGATAGGATTGGAACTTCAGGTTATTAACTTTTTACCAGTTTAATAAGTCAAAGTATCGAGTATCTGTCTCACGTCACGTGGTTCATTCTTATACTTTTAATACTCTTATTTCTACAACATTATCACCACTTGCCATTAGAAAGCATCCAAAAACTCATTCTCACCATCCATCTTATACTCCACGTTACTTTGTCTTTCAGAGTTCTCGTGTGCGCTCGGCGTTTGATATATCATCTTATATTCCCAAACAATTTTTATAGTAAAGCAAAGAAGGATGTATAAGTTAGTTTTAAATAACTTGCAACCCATTAGAAAAAACTGACGATTTGTTTAGTCCTTACAAAAAGATTCATTAAAAATTCCATTTAGTATATTTCGGTTCAGTTCTAGTTTTGTACGATTTTAATGGTTTAGAACCGAACCGGATCACAAACCCTTAACACTAAAATATTATTACCAAGAACCTCACTGTTATATTTCGGGTTGATTCAGTTCTGGTCCAGTTTCGATTCGGTTTACCGATTCTGACAATTCAGACCCGTTTATGCAGTAACAATATACAAAATGTAGTAAACAAGTACTACTAATTTTTTGATGCTTTTTGATTTCAAGAATAAATCTAAGTTTTACAAACACATAAAATGCTAAAAAAACGTAAATTGCAGTAACAATATACAAGATGCAGTAAACAAGTACTGGTAATTTTTCGATTTCAAATACAAAATCAAGCTGTAGAAACACATAAAAAATGCTATAAAATTCGGTAACAATATACAAGGTGCAGTAAACAAGCAATTAGTTATTTTTGGATTTCAAGTATAAAACCAAGCTTTATAATTACACAAAATGCTAAAAATCATAAAATGCAATAACAATATACAAGATGTAATAAATAAGTACTAGCATAAATTCACATGAATTGCATTTAAGATGCAGTTGTAAGATGCAGTAGAAGAAATGTAGAATGCAGCAGATTTTTTTCAGATCTAAAAATTAGATCTACTTTTTAGATCTAGATCTACATGTTTAAAGATATAAGTTTCGAGATCTATTTCCTCTTAGATCGACATGTTTTATAAAGTGGTGGTGGTAGTCAAGATGATGACGTAAGTGGTGGTGGTGGTGGCAGTGGTGGCGGTGGAGCGGCAGGAGAAGAGGGAGCGGAGCAGAGAGGAAGAAACGATCACGGTTGGTTACGTTCGGTGTAGGCTGGTTCACCAACGGTGGTGGTTCGCATCTCAACTCTCCGGGCACAAATCCGTCGTCATTTCTCCGCCTATTTTCTCCGTTCATGACGACGGTGACGGTGGTGGTGGACGGTGACAGTGGTGGTAGACGGTGACAGTGATGGACGGTGACGGTGGTGATGTGTGTTAGTGTGTGTAAATTAGAGAGTGTTTTTACGTGTTAGTGTGTGTAAATTACAGAGAGTGTGTGTGTGTTTTTGTGATGAGAGAAAGAGAGAGACCAAAAATCTGTCATAATTTTACTCTTTCATCTTATTTAAGATAAATTGCAATTTAGTCCCTCCAGCCAACATAATTACAAACCAGACCCAACGTGACATGATATGGACCATTGATGAAGAGAATGGACGGTCAAGATGGCATGCCTCTCCCCGCCTACCCTAACTTCTCTACCTCTCTAATCCTGAATAAAAGATTGTTATGGGAATATATATATATAAGATAAATAAGAAAATGTTATTGGAATACATAAGAAATTCCTACAGAAAAAAAGGAAATAAGAGTACTCTGTAATAGTTAAAACCAAAATTAACCAAATATGATTTCTTGAAATTTAAAATCAGTTTCTCCTATTTTCTTTTCTTTTTTCTCCTTTCTTCTGTTCTCTCTCTCTCACTATAAAATTCAAAATGAAAGGGCAACACCAATATGATAAGATGATATTTCAACGAGCATTGCTAAGTTTACAAAGATTTTACAAAAAAACGCTTTAAAAATGAGGTTGACCAATCATGTGAAAGAGGGAACTAAAAAAGAGAAAACTATTAGATGATAGATTAGAATGACCCAAGTCCGATCATGAGTTTATGATCCGTTAGAATTTAATTAGGTTTCTATTGTACTATATCTATAATTGATTAATAATATGTTTTAACTACGAATTGTCACAACGGTTTGATTTTGTCAGTGACTAAGTCGCGGTCGCCCCCACCACTAACAACCTGTCAAATTTTCTATATACCTTTCAATATATTCTTTCTTTTTGATCTGTTTTCTTAAAAATCCATCACCATTGACAGGATCGAAATTGATCTTACGAAGTCAATAATTTAGCAATGAATACTTTATAGAAATACCGCAGAATAGTAATCTATAAATTTAGAAGTAAAATTAACTCTGTTTGAAACATAATTTAATAAGCAGTAATAGCACAGTATATATCAAAAAGCTTCAATATTACTTCTTTGAATAATACGAATACACTTAAGTATCATGGTTATAATTAACCTTGAAGCTTACAATTGATGATAATACAAGCGTACCAATCTCTGTTATAGTATTGATTTCTATCTATTGAGTACACTTATCGCTATTTTCTATATATTTCATATTGATACTGAGGAGCCCTATTTATAGAATTATAGAGCTCCAATTACACGTTACAGTAATTAATGAAAAGAACCTTTCTATCTAATCGTCCTATCGTCTTGAGCCATGCTCTGTTTTACTGCGTGCTTTTTGCTTTTGCAGAACCGATATTCGATTAGCCCACATGGTTAGAAAGATGCTCTAATCATAAACAATAGAAACTACACGGGCAGCATAAACTTCTGAAGAACAGTAGAAACTCTGATAACAGTATTAACTCAAAGCAGTATTAAGTTATAAACAGTAGAAACTTACTTGACAGTAGTAACTTAGTACTGGCAGTAGAAACTTCACCCGTCAATACTAACTTTGTTCTGGCAGTACTAACTCTAACTTCTCTAACAGTAGTAACTATTTCTACTGGTAGTACAAAATCCGGTAGCAGTAGTAACCTTTCTACTGGCAGTAGAAACTCTTCTTCACTAGTAGTAACTAGCAGTTGTAGTCTAACTAGCAGTATTAATTTCGAATAAATTTTCTAGCCATTTTTAAACCAAACAACCATTCATGTCAAAATTCAAGCATGAATCAGCGCAATGTTTTTTTTTTCTTATTTTTTCCATTAAACAACACTCGCAGTTTCTTTTGTGGTTCTTTGCTTCACGCATTCCAACATATCACGCACTCTAACATATCACGCATTCCAACGTAATCCTTGTTCTTCTATTTATTTTGCCATTTGATTTCCTTCTAAATCGCAAACGGTATTAATCTTATCAAGCGTCAATGCCAATTGCAAGAGAAAATTTACTTTCCTTTAATAATTTATAATTTATTTATTTGTTATAATTTATAATTTATTTACTTAATATCCCATTAAAAAAACAAAAATAAAAAAGTCGCGTTCCTTATTCTTTCCCTCCTTTGTAACCCTTTGAATTTCCTTAAAACCTATCTATCTTTTTTATAATTTTAATCGATCTACTTTCAAAGAAAAATGATTTTTCTTGAAACATCTTTTTTTCAAATATTAGTTATCCTAAAAATTCTTTATTTGACTTGCTTCCGTGGCTACACTAGAAGATTTTGAAGATTTAAAGAAAATTTGCTATCGCTTGCTGTTCGTCAACAACAAATTAATTATTGTTTTAATAATTTTGCTACCTTTTTTCCGCTTTTGCTTGAAGTTTTGTCTTCGCTTGCTGTCGGATGTCTTCATCAACAAACTAATTATTGTTTTTATGTTTTTATGTTTTTAATTTTCAAATTTAATCTGAGCTTTCGCGATTTCACCGCTCGAATTGCATGGGAGTATTAGATGATAAATTAGAATGGTCTAAGTCTGATTGTGTGCTTAGAGTCCGTTTTAGGTTTCTATTGTATTCTATATATAGTTGATTAATAATATGTTCTACTTACGGGTTTCATTGTTTATCAAAAACTTCATGCTATGTTATTGGTCAAACTCTCGTGTCATGCCATTTTGTAATTTTTTGTTTGTAAAATTTTGTAACTCTAGTATTTCTTTGTTCCCATTGTAATATGTTAGTGGGCAACTGTTTATGTCTCCGTGCTGGCCATCTACCGTGGACATGGTCTAACGGTAGGTTTAGTGATGGTCTTCCAGAGCATGATATGGGTCGAGGGTGTTCAGACCAGTACAAATGAAATTGATTACAAAGGCATATGCGGTGTTCTGAACTCAAGTTATGGGTCTACGCAGAGGTATAATATTATATAGTTGGAGTAATGACTATTTCAAGTTGGACTAATGGACAGTCCAAGTTGGAGTAATGACTACTTTACTCTGCCTCCAGCCCATTAAATAAATTGAGTTGTGATCAAACTTTTATATAATTTTTTACAAAACCTTTTTTTTTTATTTTTATTTACTTATTTTTTTAACAAAATGTGGGACTTAAGACGTATATCAATTAAAATGTGTTTTTCCCTCTCATTTCTCTTATAGCGTGACACTTTGACACATCATTTTGTACGAAAACGTTTTATCATTTTTTTCAAAATATTAATATGGATAGATTATTCATGTTTAAATGATTTTGTATATGCAAGCATTCAAGTAATGGCCATCAGTAACTTGTTTTATTATTAAAAATGAAGGCTTAAGAAACTAGTAGGTTAATGTAGACGGACTCAAATAACATAAGTCCCGTAAAGCCAATTATACTTGATATGGGGGTCGATGGTTATGTAATGGTGCATAATTAGGGGGAGATGGTCTCTAGGTGACGGCGGTGGTGGTGACAGTTGGTAAAATCAAATTATTGTGAGAATTCGACAGTTGCAGAGATTTGTTGGATGAAAAATAACGGAAGTTAAAAAATAAGACACAAATGTATCATTTTTCACATGTATTGGATAATGCTCTGGCCTTCTAACCAACTTTTAAGTTACCTAACATGAAATGTTACCCATAAACAAAGTTATGAACACTCTGTACACCGTGTCTGCAGTGCATTATGGATTGCACAACATCTCCATCATTGGCTGCACCTATGCTAAATAGAATCTACTAACTCTAACTAAAGTGTAAATGTGTATCACTTTAGGACTGATATGATTAAGTTTCAAACTTTTTGGGCTGCACTCTGTAAAATCAAAGCTTAATGTAAATGGGAATACAAAGAAAGTTGAAAACCTACTGTTTTATATGCGTTGTTGATAAACCGAAACCCGCAGAAATCACCATTGCTCAAAGAAGATGAAAAATGATTCTGGAAATTTCAAATAAGTTTGAATGAACAAGATTTAATTTAGTGAATTAACCATGCAACAATTAATACCTACCCAACATTATAGTAAGGGTTAAGTGCGCACAAATGTATTAAATTATGGTCTGACATTTTGTACGTTGAGAACTACTCGGACTTCTATTGTATGTAAAAAACTTTTAATTTATCTACATTGTATGTATTTTTGTCAAATTAACGGTTATAAGGGATGCCATTTGGCAGCTTATATAGTCAACACATGAAAAAATATCATAAATTACATACAATATAAAACAATTACAAGTTCGTTACATACAATGGAAGGCTAAGTAGTTCGCTACATACAATGAATGTCAGACTATAATTTAATACATTTGCGCACACTAAACCCTTATAGTAAAGTTCAAAGACAACTTAGCCAATAAGCATTATTGTCTTCTTGGTGATTCAGGTTAATTTGTTTGCGTTCTCAAAAGGAAAAGAAGAGCACATAACTTAAAAAGTAAAAATAGTATTAATTAGTAATTATGACATTGAGAGCTTAATGAATATAATCACTCATTAATCCATATTCTGCATAAACTTTACCAATTTCGTGACTAACTAAAAAAATCATATCCGCACTCTATAAATAGCCTGAACACCCTTGACACTAGTAGCAACTCAATCTGAACATAAACGATAAATCTATCAAAAACTATGTCTCTTAAACAAGAGGAAGTTATTCGGCCCCTTGCTAACTTTCCTTCAAGCATTTGGGGAGATCAGTTTCTTAACTACAATGAGGTACGGTGTAATTAACAAATTAGAGGCGTAGTAAGGAATACTTATTATTATGTGTTTGAACGATCATAACACCCTTTTGACGATGATTTATGCATAAATGTAGAAACCAGAGAAGGCCGAGGAGGTGCGAACGATTGAGGCATTAATAGAAGAAGTGCGGACAGATTTAATGGCGCATTTGGAAGCTCCAAAGCAACATACAAATTTGTTGAAGTTGATTGATGCAATCCAACGCCTTGGTGTAGCATATTATTTTGATAAGGAAATCGAACAATCCATCCAATACATACACGACACATATGGTGATAAATGGGATGGTGGTAGTATTTCCGTTTGGTTTCGACTCTTGAGAGAACAAGGGTTTTATGTTTCGAGCGGTGAGCTAATTAACATAAGTTAACTATATATGTTCATATTGTAAATGAAGCTAAAAAATGTTTTTTATCCGCGTGACTCAGACATTTTCAACAACTATAAGGATGAAAGCGGAGCCTTTAAGGGATCATTAATTAATGATGTTCAAGGCATGCTTGAGCTGTACGAGGCAACCTATTTCAGGGTGAAAGGTGAAGTTGTACTGGACGAGGCTCTTGTTTTCACAAGGTCTCGTCTTGAAAGCATAGCGAATGACACTATTTTGAGCAACTCTACTCTTTTTAATCATATAAAGGAGGCATTGAAGCTACCTCTACGTAAAAGGTTGCCTAGACTAGAGGCGTTGCGCTACATTACTTTCTACGAACATCAAGGTCCTCATAACGAGTCTTTACTTAAACTTGCCAAGTTAGGGTTCAACGTGCTGCAATCATTGCAGAGAAAGGAGCTTAGCGAAGTTTCCAAGTATATACATACAATCCCCCACCTACCTATTAAGTTATACTTTTCAATATATCGAAGATAACATAAATATTTATATTTGTTGTTTTATTCTCGCATCTATTCAGTATTGAAGATTAAAAACTATTTCCTATTTTTTGAAGGTGGTGGAAAGGTTACGATGTCGAAAACAACCTACATTATGCAAGATACAGACCGGTCGAAAGCTACTTTTGGGCAATGGGTTCATGCTTTGAGCCAAAATATTCTCGTGCTAGAATTTTCTTAACAAACGTTATTCAGATGGCAACTTTTATAGATGACACTTATGATGCTTATGGTACTTATGAAGAACTTAAGATCTTTACGGAAGCAATCCAAAGGTACATATATTGATTGATTGAAAATTATCTATACTAATCAATAAATTAACTTAATATTAAATAATACAGGTGGTCCATTACATGCATAGATATGCTACCAGAATACATGAAACAGTTATACAAAGTATTCATGGATATGTATAATGAAATGGAAGAAAGCTTGGCAAAGGAGGGTAAAGCAGATCTTTTTACTTGTGCTAAAGAGTTTGTAAGTTACAAACTAAACCTTAACTCATATTTAACTAATATATTGTGGACGGATGCATGTGACCATATATTATTGTCGTCTATATATAGATGAAAGAGTTTGTTAGAGGGTTGATGATGGAAGCGGAATGGGTAAACTCGGCGTACAAACCAACAACAGAAGAACACGCATCAGTTGCATTTGTGACTGGTGGTGGTAACATGCTTATATCATCATGTTTTCTTGGAATGGGTGATATTGTGACACATGAGGTGGTCAAATTGGCTGTCGCTGAACCTCCACTTTTCAAATATGCATCCATAATAGGTAGACTCATAAATGATATTGCCGGACACAGGGTACGTACATCTTCTGTTTTTCTTTTTTTTTAAACTTCATAAAAAAGGGCATCTGTCTTTTGTGTGATACAAATTTGACCGGTGGTGGAATTTCGACATTTACTGTTGTTTGTGTGATGCAATATATTTTCATTGTAAAACTTCTTGCAGGAGGAGCAACAAAGAGAACATTTCCCATCGAGTGTTGAAAGTTACATGACAGAATATGATGTCACTGAAGAGTATGCTCATGACGTGTTGAACAACCAAATAGAAGAAGTGTGGAAAGACGTAAACCTAGAGTGTCTTATTACTAAAACTGTTCCAATGCCTCTTATAAATGTTGTCACTAACTTAATACGGACGTTGGAAGCTCTATATAAAAACGGAGATAATTTCACACATATGGGAGAAGAACTCAAAGATCAAATGACGTATTTACTCGTTCATCCAATGACTATATGAGGTTAGACTTCGTCACGTCCTGTAGCAAATCGATCATGGCACACTTGAACATCGTTTGTCCATGTTCTTCCGGTGGTTTATTATGTTCTTCGTAATTAGTATCTATCGAATAATTACTTCTCTGAGTACATTGGTGTGTCCTAAGCTTGTTATGTTTGACTGTTCCCTGTTAATCAAGTGTCGACGTCTAATACTTCACTTATGTATTTGATTTTAATTAATTTCTATGTTTTACCAATGAAAGTGTTTCACGTTTCAAAGTATAAAAAGAGTTTTGTACCACAACAAATATACATTTGTTGTGCAACCGTTGGCTACATCATCCCTCATATTTTGGCTAATATGGTGATCATGCATGGGTGATACCATGATCTCTAATTTTGATACCACATTATGTCTATATACAATGCAACCATGTTGGATATATGAAAATATATACACATACTATAGTAATTCAAGCATAAACGTCTTGAGGTTTTGCTTTCTAACTAGCTATAGTAAGAAAATTATGGGTCAATATTGTTGGGATGTGAAGATTGAACTAGGAAGAAAATTTATGAGGTATCCGGCTGTTACTGGAGGTATCCAGTGGGTAAGATTAAGTACCCAGCGGGTACAACCCTTTGAATCGGGTAAGCTTAGTGCAATCGGAACAAAAATCTGAAGGCAAATAGGTACCCGGCAGGTAAGGTGATGTACCCGGCGGGTACTGGGTCGGTTTTAGCTGTTTTGAGTTTTTCTTGTTCTCTAAGTTTGTACACTCATATATAATCTAACCCCTACTCTTGTAAACTCTGGACTACGCAAAATATAGTGAAAAATCTTTCGGTTTGGCCCCGTTGACTAAACGAATCCCCAAATTGGAGATTGGATATAACCACGTTAAATCTTCGTGTTCTTTATTGCTTTCGTTTATCTTGATTGTTCTTTGTTTTATCCGTTTATTATTTCTGGGTGTAACCTCATTTACACGAGTGTTGTTTGGGTTTGGTTAATTATCAACAATAGGTATTAGAGTGATCAACTAATCTCATTGTTGATTGTTTGGTTCCGCGTATTATTCCTAACAACTCATATCAGAGCTTCATGGTTTGAAGATCGGGAACGATAGTGGATGCGAGCATAATCAAAGGTTTGATGGTTAGGGTTTCTGTTTGTTGAAAGATATAGATCTGGGATGGATCTTGATTCGCAAGAAAAAAGAGAACCATCGGGGAACAATTGATTGACATGATTTAGGATTTTGTTTTGCAACAGCTTATCGAAATTGTTAGGATAAGGCAACGACTAATTGAATAAAGAAGACGAAGTTGCTGGCAGGTTGAAGATCGCGACGCGATATGGGGTTTTAATCGCGAGGCGATTGTTGAAGATCGAGACGCGATCTTGTTTTGAAATCGCGGCGTGATTCTAGGGAATTGCGGCGTGATTATGGGTCAGAAAGTTCTTCTCGGTGTATTGCGACGTGATGATATGACTGGTGATAGGTTGCGTTTCTGATGGTGATTGGCCATGGCAGTAATAGGGTCGGTAATCAGTTTCGATCGGTGGTTTGTTGCGGTTGAGAGAGTTTTTTGGCCTAGGTTTTGGATTCCGGTTCATTATTCTTTGTGATCCCGTGCAAAAAAATATATGAACGTTATCAGACTAGGGTTGATGTTGCGAGTCTGGGACGTGATGTCTTGGGAATTTTTCGATACGGACTGGATTCTCAAAGATGTGAGGTTTGTTACGGAGCTCAAGAGGATGGTTTTTCGATTGGGCATTTGGGTAATAACCGGTACCACATCCGTTTTGGAAATCGACAGTGATGGGTGTCACAAGAAGTTTTGTTATCGCTCACGGATTGAAACGGGTGACCATGTTTCTTTGGTCGGGTATTCCATAAGTTTGGAATGATTAGGCAAGTTAGAGCTCACACTTGGAGATATTGGTGTTGAAGATGTCAGATAGAACGTGTTTGACTAGGATCAGGTATCGTTGATGTTTCTGGTTCAATGATTGAGTGAATCTTCTAGAGGACCGATTGATAATTTTTAAGTGGTGTCAAAGTGGATGATCTTGTAAGACCTAATGTTTTTTTTGTGCTTCCGAGATATTGCTGAGAGTGTCAGAAACTTTTGGGAGTTTGGTAACCGAGGAAAGTGTCGAAGCTAGTGGGAGTTTGACAACTAGTGGGAGCTTTGGAGACTTGTGTACAATTTATAGAGTCTCAGTTTCTACAGGTTTAGTGTGCAAATTCTGGTAACATTAGAACGTTTGAGCCTTCGTATTTATATTCTCCAATGGCAAAAGTTTTCTGTGACTGATCGTGTGATGAACCAGAGTCTTCTAAAAGAGTCTTCGTATTATTCGTATCCGTACAGTGGGAGCAGAGGAAGTGGGAGAAGCTGTGTTCATGAAACCGTAGCTACATTTCGGGTCGGTGTACTGGCGGGAAAGCAAAAGTTGGTTATGTAGGTTTAAAGGTTGTGATTGCGTTCTCACGGGTGAACCTTGATGATCATATAAGTGTTTGTTATATCGACAATTTTCTGATTGCTGGGAAGGAAAATTGGATCCGATATGGCTGTAATCGATGTTTTGAAGAAGTGGTTGTCTTCTTGAAAGAATCTTGTGGTTAGAGTCGCTTGACACTTCAATGTATCTTCTTGGGCTAGAAGATGGTAGAGCGGATAACCGGATATTTTGGTCCCAGTTTAATAGGGGTGTTCAGTTAGCTTTGTTTAACGAAAGTCTTCCGATTTTGTGAGGTCGAGCAAGCGTGTCCCGGATGGGTTTCGGCGGTATTGATTAAGATAAGAATGCGTATTATTAAAGGGGCGTTGAAGTTGAAGATGAGGATTAAGAGTTTAGGTGTTATTGAATCTTCAAGTGGGAGATTGTTGGAATGCGAAGATTGAACTAGGAAGAAAACTGATGAGGTACCCGGCTGGTAATGGAGGTACCCAATGGGTAAGGTTAAGTACCCGACGGGTACAACCATTTGAACCGAGTAAGCTTAATGCAATCACGTACAGAGATTTGAAGGCAAATGGGTACCTGACAGGTAAGGTGATGTACTCGGCGGGTACTGGGTCGATTTCAGCTGTTTTGGGTTTTTCTTGTTCCCTAAGTTTGTACACTTATATATAATCTAACTCATACTCTTGTAAACCCTGAACTAAGAAAAATATAGTGAATAATCTCTCGGTTTGGCCCCGCGGACTAAACCAATCTCCAAGTTGGAGATTGGATATAACCACATTAAATCTTTGTGTTCTTTATTGCTTTCGTTTATCTTGACGGTTCTTTATTTTATTCGTTTATTGTTTGTGGGTGTAACCTCGTTTACACGAGTGTTGTTTGGGTTTGGTTAATTATCAACAATAGGTATTAGAGTGATCAACTAACCTCGTCGTTGGTTGTTTGGTTCTGCGTATTATTCCTCAAAGATATATATGTGAAACAATATGCGGAATTATATTGCTATCACACAATCACACAGTCGAATAAACACAAGAAGATAAGAAGTATTGAAATTTAGTATTCATAGTTAAATAGTTTAGGGGGTTAATTGTAGTTTAGCTAAAGTCTAGTCAAGTATGATTAGGATAGCTTAAGACTCAAGTTTACTTGGCATGTAAGTTAACTTGAGGAGGTGTAAGTAGACTAGGATATGACCCCCTCATCTATATAGGGGGGGGGGGGTGAGGCTAAATCTTTGTACTTTCATTCTTTTCCATTGCTCGTTAATAAAACGTTATGTTTGAACATCTTTTGTAGTTTCTTTGAGTCATTAATCCGCGCTAATTTTCAAGGTTTGTTGGTTTTCTTCCAATAAGAAGATTTATCAAACGTTTACACTCTTATTACTATAAACAAATTACGACGAATGAATGGGATGAATTACAATGGACTAAACACCTTTATTTATATAGTTAAATTGATGTGTCCTACTTGAACTCCACAATCAATTTCCAGTGGGTTATATGCTTGCTAACCTAGCAATCATATATGAACATCCAAGTCCTAATCTATATCTAATAACTAAGCTACACATAAACCCTTAACTAATAAGTTTTGCTAATACATCTAACAATATATTTGAGAGAGAATATCATGACTCCCATAATTCATGGCCATTGATTGAAGTCTTCATTCCTTTGAATTTATGTGTTCATAGTATTGTTTATTGATCATAATTAAAGGTTATCTTAATCTCTTTCTATTTCACTTTATAAACACACAGGTGTTACAAAGCTTTCTTAACCATGTGCAAGCTAATAAAAAATTCTTAAAGGTGTTTAGAAATTTTATATGAGAGCCATGTTATGGTATTACAGGTTTAAAAAACGTATTTTTAAAATAAGCTATTAGTAAAATCCGGACACTTAGCCAATTCTGATACTCAACATCTTCATACAATGTTCGAACTTGAATCCCGACAACACCTTAATCAAGTAATCAGTAACATTATCTTCCGTACCAACTTTTCTTACTTCCACTTCCTTAGACTCTATGATCTCTCTAAAGAAATGTAGTCTCACGTTGAAATATTTTGTCATCTCATGAAACACCTGGTTCTTCGAGAGTTGAATTGCTCTTTGAGTATCACAACTTACCGCAACTGATCTCAACTTCACCCCCAACTCCTTAGGGGTCCCTTCAACCATATGCTCTCCTTTATGGCCTCCGTAAGCGCTACGTACTCGACTTCCGTTGTAGACAAAGCCATTATACTCTGTAGTGTGGCTCTCTAGCTAACCACACAACTTTGAACCATAAACACGTACTCGGTTATAGACTTCCCTTTATCAAGGTCCTTTGCATTATTCGCATCCACAAAACTAGGTGTTCCCCTTGACTTGCGTCGTACACTAACCCCACATCAGTAGTTCCCTTTAGGTATCTCATAATCCATTTCACTGCATCCCAATGATTCTTACCTGGATTCGCCAAATACCTACTCACAATACTGACTGCATAAGTTATGCCAGGTCTCGTGCATACCATCAAGTATATCAAGCTCCCTACATCATTCACATATGGTATCTTACTCATTCTTTCCACATCACCCTCGTTAATAGGGAAATCTCTAGAGGACAACTTGAAGTGTGGACCTAATAGTGTAAACAATTCTCTGCCTAGAGGTAATGACCCTCTAGTCAGTTGGTAAGAAGTTATATTTGCCTATAGTCAGAACACATTTGCCTCTGACCGGAGGAAGATCCATGTTAGATCTCGTGGAATTCGCCACCAAATATGCGTTTTTCCTGACACTCCGCCCATAACCGTTACTTCTGGGCAGAATACATATATGTTTCTGTTGTTAAATCCTTATAGGTGGGGGACCATTGTAAGGACATGAGATCTTGTCCTCCAAGAAATGATATTCTGAATGGTGATTGGTGGAAAGGGAATAATCTCTTAGTGCTTCTGTCTTTCAGAGTACTAACAAGTAACAAGTCACTATATGATAGAAAGGAATATCGCTAAATCGAACAATGTAGATTGTCGACATGTAGTAAGTCAGTATGGCGTTGCCAAGAAAAAGGTGACATTTCTGTTAACAAAGTTTCACTATCACATAGATGTTATGACATATATTTTTGCCTAAATGACCTGGAGGTGGTACCACTTGAATATGGAGTTGTGATTTCTCTCTTAGATGGTTATGAATTAAGATAAGCGCATGGTCATATTTGCGCTCAGAGAGAATGTGATGACTTACGACGGGAAGTGTATATATGGAATTATACCGGCGGTGAAGTCACAAGGTTTCGGTTTAATTCTTCGAACACCATAAAACTTAAGGTTGAAAGTTTAATCTTCAAACAAAATTTGAATTGATTTCACTTTGAATACTTCGAATATTTAAGGTTTAATCTTAATACGACACCTTTGTTACATAACTCATCAGAGTAGCACAAACTACACACAACAATACATCTCAATCCTTGATTTGATCTTGCTCAATTTATATGCGAACGGGATGAAGACAAAAAAAAAAGTTGAAAAAGGTGGACATTAACAATTCATGAAGAGTGAAGATCGACTTTTTTTCATATATAAATTATTAAAAAAGTTGAAAAAGGTGGACATTAACAATTCATGAAGAGTGAAGATCGACTTTTTTTCATATATAAATTATTAATGGTGTGTAATTGAACTGCATAACAATACACACAAGAATTCAAACCTTACATATAAAGTAAACCTCATAATCATAATAGAGTTACAGATCAAATCAAATGCCAAATTTAACGATATATCTAGCAAAAGTTCATCCATAGATTTTCAGACATCCTTATCCAATTGAAACAAGTGATTGAAGTGGAAACGACGATGTCCTGGGAACAAGCAATTGATCAAGAAAAGTGCCTTCATCAACCTTGGTTCTGTAATCGAAATGGCTCCGTTGCATACTCCGTCTGAAATGGATTTTATGGATGGTTCAGCTTCCATTGATGGGAACATGACCCTAATATCCTACCAAAAATAATTCGGTTTAATAGCAAATGTAAATATATGTGTTGTAACTATAAAAAGGAAATGAATTGAACTAGCTAGTACAATAATTGTTTTCTTTCTGTAGATGAACACCAGCACCATGGGTTGAGTACTTGGCTGTTATGATGTCTGTATTTATGAACCCGAGTGTCAAGATTGTTATTGTTATTGTCGGAGACACTTAGAATCATAGGGTCTCATAGAAGACAATCAATGCTGCTTTACTCGCCTAAAATTTTGGAATGAGAGACATTGGTACCAAGTTATGGCTGACGTGCAACTCTTGACACGACATAAATCTAAATTAACTAAATGACATAAATCTAAGTTATGGCTGAGTAGGATTTTGGACCATGTTCAGGTTGACGGGTACTTTTAGGTTCGGGTCGACCAGGACATGACCCAAATTGCCAGACGCAGGTTCATAACATTATATATTATCCTTAAAAATTGAATGGGTCAATTAAACTAGCTCGATTCTTTACATTGTAGATCCGCATCTTGTAGAGTGCACTACTCCGACAACTCAGGCATTAGCGATGATCTTTCCATTGTTTTCATGAAGTGTGGGATAGCAAAATGAGTTGGATAAACTGATCCCCAAAAGTTAATGTCCTACACATATTCATATATATACAAATCAACGACCGTTATGCTTTTAGATGCTTGCTACTCAATAAGAGATAAATTAAGTACAATTTAAAGGATTATACCATAACAGGCTCAAATTTGGTGACATCAATTTCAATTGAATATAAGTAAGCAACTCCGGCATTACAAATAAGACGGTCCACGGTGACGGAGATCAGGTAGCATGTTAATTCACATAAATTAAGGGCGAAAAGACTAGCTGATTTTAAGTAGGCACGGCGACATTAAGTCATTTACTTAAAACAAAAGTCCACCCTAAATTATTGGTTGACCCGTTACCCAACTTTTTGACCAGATTAGTGACCCTAAATTACTGGTTTTAACCTGTTACCCAACTTTTTGACCCCGTTATTATACCACCTCTGATTTGGGGATAATAAATTACTCACAATGACCAAAATTGTTAGCTCACGTTTATGTAAAATCCAGAACTTGGTAATCAATAACAAACTGTGATTCAAACTTTTAATACTAAATTGATTAACAGTATTAATATTAAGTATATATTGATTTGCGGAATTAATCAACAGAGAATGAATTCAATAAATACGTTTATTATTGAATTGCCGAATGTACGGATTACAATATAATGGTTAGGTTATTCTAAACCAAATGATCACTATTTATACACATATTTGAGATAGGAAACACAATCCTACCGTATCTCAAATATATCGGTTTGTAACAAACTAACCGATGTGTATGAAAACTAGATAAATACAATGAACCAAATATTTGCTAAGTATTTGTTTGTATCTTCGAATCTTTCAGATGCTAGCTGTAGAGATTATCTTCAATCTTCTAATCTTCGTATTCTCCAACTGAAACTCTAAGTCTGTAGCATCTCAGTCTAAAGTTCCTGTGATGCTAGTCAGAGTCTGAAACATATGTCAGAGTCTGATGTTTCAGACTCAGTCGAGAAATTATCCTTTCAGACTGAAAATTAACACTTAGCTAATTTGACTAATCAGATTTATAAAATAGGTTCGATACATTATTTTTTTCCCAACAAAATTTTTAACCGTGTCATCCACGAACATCCTACACTCTTCAACAATCGATACATCAGCAAACATGTAAAACACATCAGGAGAACAGACTTCAAGGGCTCTATCAGTTACTTTCTCGAGTCGGCTCTTTGTTTCTTTTATTGATACAAGTGATAGACATGCGACTCTTTTTGCATATTCATAAGCTATGAACTGTCAATTAATCGAAAAATAAATAAAAAATCTTATATGCTTGAGGTTTCAATAACTTATGGTCACTAAGAATTAAGATTTAGAATAATGTACCTCTCCAAAGTCCAGATGAAGCACCATTGATCAATGTTGGAGATTCGAAAGGAACTCAAACAACGTCACACACCCACAACAATAAACGGATGAAAAATTAATAAGTAAGCAATTATTCAAAGCAACAAGATAAATAAACATGAACATTATGACACAAAGATTTAACGTGGTTATGTATATTAAATTTCACGGTGCCAAACCAGAGAGTTTTTGTATATTAAATTCGTAGTCCAAGAGTTACAAATACATAAGGTTTACTTATATCGGGAATAAGAAACTTAGGGAACAAGAAATAATCAGATTCTACCGACACAGACGTCGTGTCACGACCAAATTAGTTTGTGTCACCATCTTCACTAAATTTCACACTTCGCGTTGCGAGAAAAATACTTCGCGTAGCGAACTTTCGTCTATGAACTTTCGTCTATCCCAAATTTCATCTTATCTTGATTACATCTTCATTCCCAACAATCAAAACCACTTTTCCAGATATATTATCGTTAGTTTGGAAATATGATCGAATTGTGATAATTAGTTCCCAAATGAAAAAGATAGGGTGAAGTGAGGACTATCAGCAAGACGTAATATGCAAGTGCATCTATGAACTTGTTATTGAGATAGGCTTCATGCATGGCTAGCTATACACACACTACACTCCTTATAAATGGTTTTTAGTTTCAAATAATTGAAAGTGTGAATGTGAATTTAGTAAGTACCATCTTGCACAAAAAATGTTGTCATTATAGGAGAAAAATAAGGAAGAAGGAAAGTTGTGAATAAAAACCGACTTCTCACACTTTTGTTGCCCTAAATCCCTCACACTTTTTTATTTTTTCTTTTATTTTATTCTACAAGCTAAGACCAAATCACCCGGTTCCCCCTACATTGGATGGTCATCAGCGCTATCCACTGAATTTCAGTGGCCCTATCTGCATGATAGGCCTTTTAAAAATGAAAAATAAAAATAACTAAATTAAAGAAAAGTTGATTAAACACCAAATGGTAGATGCCACTTAACGGTATCGAGGTGACGGTATCGAGGTGACCTAACTGATTCAATTCCCATATGTGACAAATTTAGTGTTGATTGTGTGTGAAATATGTTCCTTCCAAAAAAGTAAAGGTGAAATTGATCGATATTTAAGGGCAAGTAAATATGCATGTCAAGGTTACAAGCGGTTTTATATTTAGCAAGATATCGATCCTTCCTCATCTTTATTTTGAATTTGACACATGTATCAATCATATAGTTAGACCCTATCTGCAGATCCATGTTTTAGGTATATCAATCATTTTTCATTAAAAAATTTGGGCCAATCTGTGCGGCGAACCAAGAAAACAGAAAAATAAAATGGGGTACGATATATAAGTAACATTCAGTGACTCCCTGTTGGCCTGTTCGACTTGAAACAAAGATGATGAATGTCTGTTTAATCATGCAGTGGAGAATCTGATTTGGAAGCATCTTATTACAACGAAATTAAAAATACTGGAGGCAAAACATGATGGGCAAGTGATTCTCTAGATTTATGTGGAGTACTGTTAATTTTCAGTTAGAATGGTTGTTTGTTGGTTCAAAATTGATCTAATTGACTCCTAACTGATGTTTCTTAGCAGTACAATCACTTGAATGAGATCTGTACTATTTCCTAATTTATCTTCTTTGTTGAATTTTCAATGACATTTTTTTTTTTCAACGATTTCACAGTGTAGTTAAATTTAATTAGTAGTAGAAGTTTTTTTATGCTACAAATTGAAGACGCCATGTTGCCAAATACTCCTTACTACAACTACCAACTTATACTTGTCCTGTCTTCCCATAAATTTTAGTCCCTCTCTTTAATTTAAAGAAAGAAGATATGGAATTATAATTAAGGTTAACAAGGGTAGTTGCAATTGGACAAATTGTTATTAAGAGTAACTATGGATGACAGTAAACACCAGATATCAAATAAGTAGAATCCATAATCATAATCAAGGTAAAATTCATCAAATGTCGTATCCCACAATACGCCTCTCAAAGGTTTTATCATTACCTTGTCCGTCTTCGATTCTTTGATGGAAAATAAAGACGCGAGTAGAAACAATGAAATTGTGGGAACAAGAACTTGATCAAGAAGAGAACCTTCATAAACCTTGGTTGTGTAATTGATGTTGCTCCTTTGCATACTCCATCAACAACGGCTTTCGCACATGGTTCGGCCTCCATTGTAGGGAGCACAGTTGAAAAATCCTGCCAAATAAAATTCGATATAGAATGTTAGAAATTATTAAGCTGTAACAATATGAAGGGAAAAACACTAGAAATTACTCACTTTTTTTAGACGAACTCCAACACCGGTGGTGGAATACTTGGCGCTTATGATGTCTGTTTTTATGAATCCGAGCGTCAAGATTGTTATGGTTATTGTTGGAGACACTTCAAATCTAAGGGACTCGTAGAAGCTAATCAATGCTGCTTTACTTGCCTGAACGATGTTCCATGAAATTTATCATGACAAATTGCTTATAAACTTTCACAATTAATTATAAACGTGTAGATTAATTTCATAAGACTGTATATTCAATTGGAGAAACATCTGTAATCTTAGTTCATAATCATCTTTTGTAGTTTATATATGTGGACATTATTTACTAAAGTGCCTATATCATTTTACATATGTAGTGATGCACCCACCTATATCACCGTAGTTCTTATTTAATAAAGTGCCTATATCAGTTTATATGTAGTGGCCATAAGGTATTTAAGTTAAATAAGAACTACGGCAAACACAAATTTTAAAGGTTGTGTGAATCAGGTTCTTTACATTGTAGAAGGCGCCTTTGGGTGGGTTCATCACTCCAGCAGACGAGGCATTGACAATGATCTTTCCTTTGGTTTTTATGAGGTGTGGGATTGCGAAATGAGTTGGATATATCGATCCCCAAAAGTTTATGTACTGCACAATATTCTTATATCCATTAATTGCAGTTGGGCTTTTAGTTATTTACTATGAGGGAAAGCGTTAAGATTTATAGGATTCAAGATTATACCATAACTGGTACGAATTTTGTGACATCAATGTTAGTTGTTGGGTCTAAAGATGGCTAGAGAACTTGATTAAAGATTACTACTGCTGGTTAGACTACAACTGCTAGTTACTACTGGTGAAGAAGAGTTTCTACTGTCAGTAGAAAGGTTACTACAGCTACCGGATTTTGTACTACCAGTAGAAACAGTTACTACTGTTAGAGAAGTTAGAGTTAGTACTGCCAGAACAAAGTTAGTGTTGACGGGTGAAGTTTCTACTGCCAGAACTAAGTTACTACTGTCAAGTAAGTTACTACTGTTTATAACTTACTACTGCTTTGAGTTAATACTGTTCTCAGAGTTTCTACTGTTCTTCAGAAGTTTATGCTGCCCATGTAGTTTATACTGTTTATAATTAGAGCATCTTTCTAACCATGTGGGCTAATCGAATATCGGCTCTGCAAAAGCAAAAAGCACGCAGTAAAACAGAGCATGGCTCAAGACGATAGGACGATTAGATAGAAAGGTTCTTTTCATTAATTACTGTAACGTGTAATTGGAGCTCTATAATTCTATAAAAAGGGCTCCTCAGTTTCAATATAAGCATTAAAAAAAATAGTGATAAGTGTATTCAATAGATATAAATCAATACTATAACAGAGATTGATACGCTTGTATAATCATCAATTGTAAGCTTCAAGGTTAATTATAACCCTGATACTTAAGTGTATTCATATTATTCAAAGAAGTAATATTGAAGCTTTTTGATATATACTGTGCTATTACTTCTTATTTAATTATGTTTCAAACAGAGTTAATTTTACTTCTAAATTTATAGATTACTATTCCGCGGTATTTCTATAAAGTATTCATTGCTAAATTATTGACTTCGTAAGATCAATTTCGATTCTGTCAATTGGTATCAGAGCTAATTATTTAAATAGCATTGAATATACGGAAGTAAAAATTTTATTGATCTATTGAAATTTTTAAAAAAAGAAAAAAAAAATGACTTCTGAAACTAGTGATGGAGTCCAGGCCACAAGAATTCCCATGCTCAAACCAAATGAGTATGAAAAATGGAAAACCAGGAATTAAGCAATACATGCTTCTTACTGATTACTCTTTATGGGAAGTCATTGAATGTGGACCTAAATATGCATTAAATACTGATGGTTCTAGAATTCTCAGATCACCACCAACAAATGATGCAGAAAGAAAAATAAGATCCACAGAATTAAAATCTCTAAGTACTCTGTTGATGTCCATACCATATGAGTACCAAAGACGATTTGAAAAGTGTGATGATGCCCAAGACCTTTGGAAAGCAATTGCCAAACGTTTTGGTGGCAATGAAAGCACAAAGAAAACTCAAAGATCGATTTTGAAACAAGAATTTGAAAACTTTATGTGTATAAAAACTGAAACTCTAACTCAAACTTTTGACTGATTTTCAAAATTAGTTGGAGATTTAGAAAATCATAATGTCAAAATTGACAAAGATGATTTAACCAGATAGTTTTTAAGGTCCTTAGGAGAATAATGGACCATGTATACTGTATTTTTGAGACAAGGTAAAAACCTTGATGAGAAGGATTTAGATGACTTATATAATGATTTAAGATCATTTGAATCAGAGGTTGAAGGCAAGAAACAAACCTCTACTTTCTCAAATAATGCTGTTTTTTTGTCCATAAATAAACAAACAACTGACAATCTAAATCAATATGGAACTACTTCTATGAGTTATGGAACATCTTCCAATGAAAAACTAAATGACTCAGTTCTAGAAGCCTTTTATGCTAGTCATGTGAATTCTTCACTAACTAATGGGGAACTAGAACAAGTAAATCCTGATGATTTAGAAGAAATGGACTTGAAATGGCAAATGACCATGATAACCTTAAGAGCAAAAAGATTTATGCAAAGAACTGGTAGAAACAACTTTGCATACAAAAGAGATGATGGTGCAGGTTTTGATAAAAGCAAAGTTGAATGCTTTAACTGTCATAAACTAGGTCACTTTGCTAGAGAATGCAGAAGCACAGGAAGAATAGAAGGAAACAACCAAAGAACTGGAAGTATCAATGGAACTCAAAGTAGGAGTATCCAAATTCAAAACTCAACTGCACTAATATCACAAGATGGACTAGGTTTTGATTGGAGTGACCATGCAGAACAAGAATTGCATAATCAAACACTTATGGCAATCACTGAATCAGAACCTTCTTCTGAAATTCCTTATGAGGTACAAAGCAAATTATGTTCTTCCATTTGTAAGAAAACTATTACACATTATAGAGATCATAATGCTAGAATACTTAAGGAATTAGACAAAAGTGAAATCATGAACAAAGCATACATTAACACCATTGAAAAATTTGAAAAAGAGACTAAATCATATCAAGAAAATGAAACACAGTATGATTATGATCTTAAATATGCTAGATGGGAAAGAGATTGCTTACAAGATAAGGTAGATGAGCTAAATAAAAAGTTGATAGAAGTTACAGTTGAAAAGGATAGCATTAAGCTAAAAGCAAGTGATTTAGATAATGCTTCTACTAAACTTCAAAATCTTCTAAATGTTCAAGTTCATGATAAGCTTAAAACAGGATTAGGTTACTCTAGTGTTCCACCACCTTATAACAATAATTATTTTCAAAAGACTAAAATAGATTCAAGTGACTTAACACAAGAAGTCCAAACTGAAGTTGTTGAGGCGAAAACAATTAAAAGTCTAGAAAAACATGATAAGGTTGAAGAAAAGAAGGAAGTGGCTGAGAAAATTGGAAATAATGAGAATACTGAACTTACTAAGCTAGCATCTAAATTGGTAAAACTAAAATAGCAGAGAGTAAGAAAATGTTTGAAGAAAAGGCAAAAATGAATCAAAAGTCTAGAAATAGATTAGGATATGGGAAAAAGGAAACAAAAGCAGTTAATAAAAGGCAAACTGTTAATAATGAATCTATTTTACATAACTGTGTTCATTGCAAATGTAAAGCAAGCTTCTCTTCTCAAAACTTTATAAGCCCAAGAAGAAATCAAAGAAACTGGAACCAAATGGTTTCACATAAATTGGGACAAAATTTTTCAATTATAAAAGAGAAGACCTGCTTTATATGTGGAAGATTTAATCATCTTCAACATGAATGTTTTTATAATCCTAAGAATACTCAAAGGATTATACATCTAGCATGGAAATCAACCAATAGAGTCAAGAATACAAGTTTTAAAAGAAACTCTGTTATGTCAGGATCGACTTGATCAAGATCAAGATTAAATGTAATTATGCTTGAACTTCTTAACAAGAAATTTGCGGAATAATACTTGTTAAGTTTGGAAGTTGTATGTATGTTTTTGTATAGATGTTTATATCTTAATAGACAAAGAACACACAAATTGTATAACAAAAGCTCCAATATTATTAAGATTAATAATACGAATACACTTGATTGTATTGGGGTTACAATAACCTTGAAGCTCTCTAATGTCTATGTTCTATCTCATGTATTTACTGTCTAAGCTTGCTCTCTTATATATACTACTAGGATTTACACAAGTTACAATGTTAAGCATGCCACAAAAGTAAACTAGACACTCTGTTACACGTTATAGCAATTAATGCATATAAGTCAACTCTTCAAGCGTGCTCTGTGTCCATAAAGTAAAATATGCTTTACTGTTTTACTTTTGGGTAGTCTGTCAGCTCCAACAAGCAGTAGTAGAAACTCTGTAAATCGAACCAACAGTGGAAACAATGGAAATTGGTCTAGCAGTACAAATGGCAGAAATCATGTCAGCAGTACTAATCTTTGTAAAATGTACTGGCAGTACTAATCCTGGAATTCATACTGGCAGTACTAACTCTGATATCTGGCAGTACTAATCTTCATCTTGCTCTGGCAGTAGAAACTTTGAAGTGAACTGGCAGTACTAACTTCTTTATATCCCAATAATCTCCCCCTAAACTTAATCTCTCAATCATATAGATTAAATTTCTCTTCTTAATTTGCTCTGGAGATATGCTTGGATTTGTCTGATCAGTTCTGAAGCAACTCTGAGATTTGCACAGCTCACCTTCAGTTGCAGCATATGTTTGAGCACAGATAAATTCCAGGGATATTCCTTATCCATTAGGAAATATCCAACTTCTGCATCTTTCTGGTGGATAACATGTACTCTGCACAAGTCATAGCAATACCATTTGTTTACAGGAACAAACCCCTTTCTGAATATGTTCATCTCCATACTGGGTTCATACATTTGAAGAAGACAATCATACAGAAGCTTATTATCATCAAAATGTCCCTGCTTGGCATATTTTCTTTGTGCAATTTCCCAGAACTGATCCAAGTCTCTTCTGGTACAGCTTCTGAATATGGTCAGTATTGCAGCATATTTTTCTTCTATAACTCCAGCTCTCACAACTTTATAATGTTTCTTCTTATCATTTCCCATTGTGAAAAACCAATCTAGAATTGGATAATCTGTAGCCAATGGAGTTGGAGTGAGAGCTGTCTCAACCACTATCATTTCACTAATCAAATTATCATCATCTTGAGCTGTAGATGGCACCTCAGTATGCACATCCTTTTTAATTTTCTGCCTTTTCTGCACCTCTTCAAAGTAACCCTCACTTTGTGTGCCCTGCAGCTTTCTTTTTCCTTTCAAACGTTTTGATACCCTTCTGAACAGGTGTATCATGCATACCTTTCAGCTTCTTTTCCTTTTCCCACCTTATATCTTCTGTTCCCTTCTTCATTCTTTCAAGCTCCCTCTCATACATCCTCTTTAGATCTTCAAATTGGAGGGTTGCTAGGATTTTTACATGAAATCCAGCTCCCTTGAGGAATGTAATGAACTCCTTCTTCAACTGAGCCTTAGTCTTTGGCTTTGCTTTCTGTTTCTTATATTTAGCCTCTGACTCTCTCCTTTTCTTTTCATTTATTAGCCTCTGAAGCTCAGTATCTCTCTCTTCCTCTGTATACCTCATCCTTTCCTCCTCCTGTAATTTTCTGGCCAATTCTTCATCAGCCTCTATTTGATGTTTTCTTTTCAGAGGCCTGACTTCTTCAATCATTATCCCTTTACCCTTATCTTTGGCCCCAATCTGCTGTGCTTTTCTTGTAGATGTATGTTCTGATGGTTCTCTAAAGCTCACACCTTTCTCTATCTGTTTATCCTTCTCTTTTGGGCTCTCAGACACCCTTATCAATACCTCAGCAGCAGCAACTTCTTCATTTATTCCAACAGTACTAACTGGCTCATCTATCCCAGCAGTATTAACATCTTCTTCATCAGCAGTACTAATTCCAATACTAGCAGTAGTAACTGGAGTAGTATTCATCTTTTCCAACAGCTGCTTGACCACCCCATTCAACCTTACAATCTCATCTCCTTGAGATGCTAGCATTTCCTTCTGCCTAGCCACCTCTTCTGACAAATTGGTACATATTACCATCAATTCCTTAAGTAATGAGCTATCCTCACCACTGCCAGAAGTGTTACCCTCTTTTAGTGGATCATTGGAAGATTTAGCTAGTGTCTCAGACCTAGTCTGAGCATCACTAGTCCCCCTTGTGGTTTCTTGGCACCGGGGACCACTGGATGCATTGATATCCACTGGATCTTCTGCAATAGAAGAATCCAATGGAATCTCTGCCTCCTGTGTTGCCATGGATTGGGTCCTAGTTCCAATACCACTTTCCTGTTCTCCCAATGGGGCAGAATCAGTAGTGGCAGCCCTTTCCATATGGTCACCTTCCTCTTCATTGACCACCTCATTTAGATCAATTGGCTGATGCATCTGAGGAAGAGGAGCCTCAGATGCATGTTTCTTAGCCCTTGTGGCTTTCTTGGAGGTTGGCTTGGGGTCCCTTGTTTTCTTGGATTTGACAGCAGATGTGGGTTGAGAAGTAGTGGGTATGGCTACTTCTTCATCTGCTGTGGAGGGTGCACTAAGCATATGTGCAGTCAAATTTGTGACCCTCCCAGAAAATGTGGTACCTTTAACTAACCCTGTTCTCCTCATGTTTGAAAAAAGTTTTTGTGTATGTGAGAGGAGAACGATTTTACCACCCACTCTTGGTAGGTTAGTTAATTCATTTTCAAAAATGTGTTGTAGAAACCTTGGATACATCAAAAATTTTGAGTCGGGATGTTCCAGGTTGTATATCATTCCAGTAAAAATCATTTTTGAAAAATTGAACTTCATGTTATTAGCTAAGCAGATCAAAGCCGAAGCTATGTTACTGCTAAACTGATCCCATGCCGTTCTCTTCTGAGATATACATTGTTGCAGGGTATGAATCAAAAATTTCCACTGGGGAGAGAACATGGATTTCCAAAAAGTAAGTTTATTCAACTCCCCTTCATACCCTAGCAACAATAAGTTTTCATAAATTTGAGGTACAGATAAGCATTCAATATCTTCTTCATCATGAATTTGAAGATGAGCACGAACAGATGCCTCTGTAACTCTGATGGTCTGCCCTGCAACTTGACTAACAATGGTAGCCACCCCATCGACTTCTGTCTTTTCGGCAGAAGTCCAAAAATCGTTTATATTTGAAATAAAAATGATGGGGTTGACAGAAAATGCTACCTTTAAGTTGCTATTTTTAAGAAAATTTACAATTTCATAAAAATCTTCTGCTCCTTTGGGTTTTAGCAGATAAGCACGCAGATTGTGCTTATTGGCAGTTGGTAAAACAGCGTTAGAAGATGGAGAAGAAGTCATTTTAGAAGTGAAAGTTGAAAAATTTTCTTGTGAAAAGATGAATTTTGATCGCTTTTGGTTGTGTGAGATTAACAGTAGGTGAAAAGCGAACAGTGACAAAGGTTTGCTATTTATACTATTTGAAAAGGAGCAGCATTAAATGCCCTAATTTTAAAATAGAATAAATTGCACTAGCAGTATTAAATTTGGAATTTTGTACGAGCAGTATTAAAACATACCCAATACTAAAATTATGCTAGCAGCAGAAACCGTTTATCACAACCAGCAGTACTAATATAACTAGCAGTACTAACTAGGGAAAGCAATACTATTATATATTAGTTATAGACAGCAGTACTAATAAGGACTAACAGTAGTAATGGAAACTACATTAGCAGTATTAATAATGCTAAACATTAACAACAGTACTAACCGAGGACAACAGTATTAATAATACTCACAATATTTATACTGGCAGTACTAAGAGTAACAAGCAGTATTAATGTTGGCAGTATTGGGAATACTTTTATCCTTAAGTAGTAGAGCAGTATTAATGACAGTACTAATTTATCAGCAGTATTAAAATTACTTATCAATATTTACACTAGCAGTACTAAAGGTAGCAAGCAGTATGAATATTGACAGTACTAAGAATACATACAGGATAAATTAGTGGATCAGTATTAACCCATTAAGAAGCACAAAGTTTTGCAAAGAACAGTATTAATCAAAGATTAATGAAGAATTTATCATTCCAATACTTGTAACCAGGAATGTAAATCTACCCACATCAAATGCTTTTGTGAACAGATCTGCAAACTGATTATCAGTATGAACTTTAAAAATCTGAATTAATCTTTTCTCATTACAATCTCTTATAAAATGGTATCTTCTTTCAATGTGCTTAGTTTTAGAATGTTTTACAGGGTTATTTATAATACTGATAGCAGAGTTGTTATCAATGAAAATGGGAGTATTTAGAAAGGGCAAACCATAGTCCAACATCTGATTTTGAATCCAAAGCACTTGAGCACAGCAACTTGATGCTACAACATATTTTGCTTCTGCTGTAGATGTAGAAACTGTAGTTTGCTTTTTGCATTGCCAAGACACAAGTCTTCCTCCCAAAAATTGACAACCCCCAGATGTAGATTTTCTATCCATATTGGCTCCTCCATAATCACTGTCAGTGTATGCAATCAAGTCAAAGGAAGAATTTTTTGGATACCAAAGTCCCAGTTTTGGTTGACCTTTGAGATATCTAAAAATTCTCTTGACTGCATGAACATGTGACATTTTAGGATTTGCCTAGAATCTAGCACAGACACAAACAGCAAACATAATATCTGGTCTGCTTGAGGTCAGATACATGAGGGATCTAATCATAGATCTGTAGAGGTGTTCATCAACATCCTCCCCCTCAAGATCTGCATGCAATGGTTTGTGTGTCTCCATTGGAGTGCTAGCAATCTTTACATCTTTGTATCCAAACCTCTCCAGAATGTCATTAACATATTTCCCTTGACTTATGAAGATCCCTTGTTTTTGCTGTTTAACTTGTAATCTTAGAAAGAAAGTCAATTCTCCCATAGAGCTCATCTTGAATTTCTGATGCATAAGAGCTTCAAATTCTTTACAAAGACTATCCCTTGTGGAACCAAAAATAATATCATCTACATAGACTTGAACTAGTAGGATACCATTTCTAATTCGTTTGATAAACAAGGTTTTGTCAATTGCACCTCTTTTGAAACCATTCTCCAACAGATAGACTGATAAAGTATCGTACCATGCTCTAGGAGCCTGATGCAGTCCATAAAGTGCCTTGTCCAATCTGTACACTTTATTTGGATGCTTGGGATCTTCAAATCCTGGTGGTTGGCATACATAAACCTCTTCTTCAATAGTGTCATATAGAAATGCACTCTTCACATCCATCTGGTATACCTTGAAGTTCTTGAAAGATGCATACGCCAAAAACAACCTAATTGCTTCTATTCTAGCTACAGGAGCAAAGACTTCATCATAGTCAATGCCCTCTTCTTGAGAATATCCCTGAGCAACCAGCCTTGCTTTGTTCTTGATCACAATGCCTCTCTCATCTTTCTTGTTTCTGTATACCCATCTTGTTCCAATTGCCCTTTTTCCTTTTGGGAGATCCACCAATGTCCAAACATCTTGAATCTTAAACTGAAGCAGCTCTTCTTGCATTGCTTCAACCCAACTTGGATCTTTCAAGGCTTCATTTGCCTTCTTGGGCTCTATCTGAGATAGAAAACAGACAAATAAAGAAGTATTGATGTCTTCTTCATTTAGTCTGGTAGATCTTCTGGTTTGCATTGCAGAGTCAATATCACCTATTACATTCTCCAATGGATGATAGGCTTTGTATTGTTGATACTGACCAGTAGATGACATAGGAATCCCAGATTCCAAGTTTGTATCATTCTGTTCTATGAGAATGCTAGTCTCAGACAAGGATAGACTAGTTGGATCTTGATTCTCATCTACATTTTCTTCTGCAATTTCATCTGCACTTCTTTCTGCATTCTCAGATGTATTCACACCATTTGCTTCTTCTTCTGGAAGCATTTCAGGATCTGAGGAGGTATGGCCATCATCATAAGCACCATATTGTTCCTGACTTGATGTGATTGGTTCTGAACTCTGAGCTTGTTGTTGTGGAGGAGGATGAACAGCTTCAGGTGGATCAGGTGACCAGAAGGGTAGAGTGATGTACTCTAATGGTGTATCTTTGTTCTGGTTAGCTGCACTTGATTCACCAGCATTTGTACCTGCATTTGATGACTCATACACATATCTGAAAGATTGGGTTAGAGCATCAATATCAAATAACCAATCTGGACCTTTGCCTACAACACTAGGTGTATGTTCATTAAAGGTCACATTCATGGTTTCCTCCACTATTCTAGTCCTATGGTTGAATATTCTATATGCTTTGCTTTGGGTAGAGTATCCAACAAAGACTCCCTCATCAACCTTGCTCTCAAACTTGCCTAGGTGATCTTTGGAATTTAAGATAGTAACAGGACATCCAAATGGTTTTAAAAAGCTAATCAAAGGTTTTCTTTTGAAAAACAATTCATATGGTGTCTTGTTATGAGGCTTTACTACTAGTGCCCTGTTCTGAACATAACAAGCAGTACTAACTGCTTCTGCCCAGAAAGTCATTGGTAGTTTAGCATCTGCTAACATGGTTCTAGCTGCCTCAATTAGTGTCCTATTTCTTCTTTCTGCTACTCCATTTTGTTGTGGAGTTCTAGGAGCACTAAACTGTCTTTCTATTCCTTTTGTTTCACAGAATTTATTCATCTCATGATTCTTAAATTCTGTTCCATTATCAGACCTGATGATTTTAACCTTTTGATCAATTTGGTTTTCAATCCTAGTAATGAATGATCTAAGCATTTCACTTATTTCATCCTTGGTTCTAAGAAAGAATACCCAACTAAATCTGCTAAAGTCATCAATGATCACCAAGCAATAAACTTTCTTTCCTATACTACTGACATTGGTTGGTCCAAACAGGTCCATATGCAGTAGATGTAAAGAAGAAAAGTTTGAGTTCACCCCTTTGGTCTTATAAGAAGATTTGTGTTGCTTCCCCTTTAAACATGCAACACAGTGGTCATCACATGAATATGTCTTTTTAGGTAAACCTCTAACAAGTTTGTTTTTAACCAGTTTGTTAATAGTTTTGAAATTCATGTGACACATTCTTCTATGCCAAAGATCAGACTCATCAACAGATGCCTTTGAGATAAGACAGTTTAAATCTTGTTGAGGTTTCATGTTTGCTAAGTCACAACAGTACACATTATTCTTTCTGGGAATTTTCATTAAAATCATGTTTTCATCTAGATTAAATTTATCAGAAAGAATAAAGCATTCTGTGTTAGTAAAAAGAACTGGATTCTTTTTCTCTGTGATTTGACTCACACTTAGCAAATTGAATCTCAACTGTTCAACATAATAAACATCTTGAAAGCTTATCTTATCACTGTTGACAGTTCCTTTTCCTGTAATCCTACCACCTTTAGGATTACTTCCAAAAGCTACATATCCACCATCAATCTCCTTGAAGTTCTGTAGCTTGCTTCTATCCCCCGTCATGTGCCTTGAGCATCCACTATCAACATGCCACAAACTTCTTGGCTTGCTCTGCACAGATAAAACAATAAAGATTATCAGTTTTCTTTGGGAACCCAAACCAATCTGGTTTTGGGTCTCCCTTGTACATCCACAAAGTCAACTCTTTCAAGAATCACTGCTTGTGGTGTACTGTTGGTTTTGGAAACTTTTGATTTTATTGTGGGCACAGGTTTCCAGATCCAACGAATGTTAGACTTATTAACAGCATTAAGATGACCAACAGTATTAACATGTCTGGCAGTATTAATTCTGTTTGCAGTATTAATATGTCTGGCAGTATTAACTTTGTTAATATGCCTGGCAGTATTAATTCTGTTCGCAGCCTGCCTAGCAGTATTAATTGCCTGAGCAGTTTTAACTGTTCTACCAGTATTAACTGGTGCAACAGTTTTAACTGAAGCAGTAGTATTCTGCTTACCAGTATTAACATTGATAGCAGTGTTAATACGCTTGACAGTATTAATTTTTAATGATGCTTGAGTCTTAGTACTGTTGGCTCTGTTTCTGATTAATGCTGCTGTAGTAAATTTTGACACAGCAGTATTAACTGATTGAGCCTTTATTTTCTTCATAGTATTAACAGAATTAATTTTAGTTTTAGAGTTGTGATGATTAATTCTGTCAGTAACTGTCCATGGTGATCTCATAACCCTTTTATTTCTTGGATTATGATGACACTCATTCTGAAGATGGTTTGTTTTACCACAGATGTAACAAGCCTTTTCTTTAATCATGACAAATCCCTTTCCTAGTTTATGTGAAACCATTTGGTTCCAATTTCTTTTGATTTCCTCTAGGAACAGATTTTGTATAATTGAATGGTATTTGAATACCTGCTTTACAAGTACACTTATCACAGGCTTGATTCTTTTCATTCTTGTTAGTGGTGTTCTTCTTTTGAGTAGATATAAACTTAGCCTTTTCTTTGAATAATCTTTTACCCTCTGCTAGTTTATTACCAGTTAAGATAGTATCTGATGCACTACTTACTTTCTTAATATCTTTCTTAGTTGATTCAACTAGCTCAGTAAGTTCTCCTTCTATGTCATCATCATCAGATACCTAACTAGTGATTTCTACATTATCTAAATCTATCTCAGGTTCAGCTAAACTTTTGATTGGATCAGCCTTTATAACTTCAATTTCTATATTCTCCTTTAAAGTTTCAATCTCAATATCACTTTTAGGAGGAAAGTAATTGTTGTTATAAGGTGGAGGAACATTGTTGTATCCCAATCCAGTTTTGAGTTTATCATGAATCTGAGATTTAATTAGATTTTGAACGTTTTGAGAAGCATTTTCTAGATTATCTATTTTCAGTTTAATGCTATCTCTTTCAGTTCTCACATTCTCTAAGTCTTTGCTCAATTCATCAACCTTGTCCTTTTGACAATCTCTTTCCCACCTAGCATATTCAATATCATACACATATTGTGATTCATTCTTCTGATATGCTTTTATTTGTTGTTCTAGGTTTTCAATTAATGCAATTGTGCTTCTATTCCTAACTTCCCATTTTTCAAGTTCAGCACAGATAAATAGATTATGATCTCTATAGTGTTTAACAGTTTTCATGCAGATAGATGAACATAATTTATTTTGTACCTCTTGAGGCACTTCAGGAGATTTCGCTTCTGCTTCTGTAATGGCCATTAGAGCTTGATTTGTAACAACATGCTCTTCTTGATCACTCCAATCAAATTCAAACTCATTTTGTGACATCAGTGCTGTTGAGTTTGAATTGTTTTGAATTGGAATGTTTCTTCTTTGCATTCCATTATAGCTCCTTGTCCTTTGGCCACTATCATTGGTTCTTCCAGGACTTCTGCATTCTCTTTTAAAGTGTCACATCTTGTGACAATGAAAGCACTCAACTTTGCTCTTATCAAATCCTGCTCCATCTTCTCTCTTATATGCAAAGTTGTTTCTCCCAGTTCTTTGCATAAATCTCTTTGCCCTTACAGTCAACATGGCCATCTGCCATTTAATATCCATCTCTTCAAGATCATCTGGATTAACTTGCTCAAGTTCTTCATTTGTCGGAGATGAATTCACATGACTGACAAAGAATGCTTCTAACACTTGATCACCAGTTTTGTCATTTGATAATGACCCAGATGCAGAACCTGTAACACTAGAGGTAGATATATATGCTGAGTTTGGATCTACCTGTACTGCTCCTGATGACATAAATGCAGCATTCTGCATATTTGGAGTGTAACCATTGGCTTGTTTCTTGTTCTCTACTTCTGGCTCAAATGATCTTAGATCATTGTATAGATCATCAAGCTCCTTGTCATCCAAATTACTGCCCTGCCTCAAAGCAACAGTATATATGGTCCATTCATCTCCAAGTGATCTTAGAAACTTTCTGTTAAGATCATCTTTGTCGATCTTAACATTGTGGTTTTCAAGATCACCCACAAGTTTAGAAAATCTGTCAAAAACTTGTGTTAATGTTTCAGTTCTTACAGATTTTAAGTTTTCAAATTGTTGTTTCAAAAGGGATCTTTTATTTTTCTTGGTGCTTTCATTGCCACCAAATCTTTTCTCTATTGATTCTAAAAGAACCTTTGCATCCTCACAATTTTCAAACTTTCTTTGATATTCATTAGGAATGGATATCAATAGAATGTTAAGAGCTTTAAATTCTGTAGCTCTTTCCTTTCTTTCAGCATCTGTACTTGGTGGGCCCTTGGAATCCTGACACCATCACCATTAACAGGATACTTAGGACCAATTACACAAATATCCCATAGTTGATAGTCTGTAAGCAACATGTACTGCTTCATCCTATTTTTCCACATATCATACTCATCTGGCCTGAGTATGGGGATTTGGTTTGCCTGAGTTTCTTCAGAAGACATTTTAAAAGTTTTTTTTTTTTTTTTTTTTTTAAATAGCCTATAAACAAACTAAATTTTGACTTCCAAAAGTTCAAAGCAACCTGATGCTCTGATACCACTTGTCAGGATCGACTTGATCAAGATCAAGATTAAATGTAATTATGCTTGAACTTCTTAACATGAAATTTGCGGAATAATACTTGTTAAGTTTGGAAGTTGTATGTATGTTTTTGTATAGATGTTTATATCTTAATAGACAAAGAACACACAAATTGTATAACAAAAGCTCCAATATTATTAAGATTAATCATACGAATACACTTGATTGTATTGGGGTTACAATAACCTTGAAGCTCTCTAATGTCTATGTTCTATCCCATGTATTTACTGTCTAAGCTTGCTCTCTTATATATACTACTAGGATTTACACAAGTTACAATGTTAAGCATGCCACAAAAGTAAACTAGACACTCTGTTACACGTTATAGCAATTAATGCATATAAGTCAACTCTTCAAGCGTGCTCTGTGTCCATAAAGTAAAATATGCTTTACTGTTTTACTTTTGGGTAGTCTGTCAGCTCCACTAAGCAGTAGAAACAAGCAGCAGTAGAAACTCTGTAAATCGAACCAACAGTGGAAACAATGGAAATTGGTCTAGCAGTACAAATGGCAGAAATCATGCCAGCAGTACTAATCTTTGTAAAATGTACTGTCAGTACTAATCCTGGAATTCATATTGGTAGTACTAATCTTCATCTTGCTCTGGCAGTAGAAACTTTGAAGTGAACTGGCAGTACTAACTTCTTTATATCCCAACATGTTAGTACTGGTAAAGGAATGAAAGAAAAAGTAGCAAACAGTAGTAAAATCAAACAAACAGTACTAAAAACAAATAAGCATATTAATACTGCTAAACCAGTTAATACTGTGAAAACAGTTAATACTGCTAAACATATTAATACTGCTAGGCATATTAACACTGCAAAGCTTTTTAATACTGTTAATCATACTGCTGCTGCTTTAAAGAAAATCACTTCAAAAACCAGTTGGTGTTGGAAACCAATGTCAACAGAAATACCAAACACCAACAGTGCATCAAAATCAATGACCTTCAACAGAGTTGACTTCATTGATGCACTTGGAAAGCCCAGAACCTCTCTTGTTTGGGTTCCCAAAAGAAATTAATTTTTCTTTCCTTTAAAATGTGCAGAGCAAAAGAAACTTATGGCATATTGACAGTGGATGCTCTAGACACATGACAGGAGACAGGTCCAAACTACAGAATTTCAAATCTTTCAATGGTGGACATGCAGCATTTGGAGGTAATTCAAAAGGAGGAAAAATTACAGGAAAAAGTATGATAAAAGGTGAAAGACTAAACTTTAATGATGTTTACTTTGTTGAGGAACTCAAATACAATTTGTTAAGTGTAAGCCAAATCACAGATAAAAGGAACCCAGTTCTTTTTACAAACACAGAATGCTTTATTCTTTCTGAAGATTTTTAACTTGATGAAAGTAAAATTTTACTCAAAACTCCCAGAAAAGATAATGTCTATTGCTGTGATTTGACAAAATTGAATCCTCAACAATATATACACTGTCTTTTATCAAAACCATCAGTAGATGAATCTGATCTTTGGCATAGAAGGATGTGTCACATGAATTACAAAACAATCAATAAACTTGTTAAAGGAAAACTTGTCAGGGGATTACCTGAGAAGACATATTCATGTGAAAATCAATGTATTGCATGTCAAAAGGGCAAGCAACACAAAACTTCTTTTAAGACTAAAATTTTGAATTCTAATTGTTCTCCCTTACATCTACTTCATATGGATTTATTTGGACCAACAAATGTAAGGAGCATAGGACATAAATTATATTGCTTAGTGATCATTGATGACTTTAGCAGATTTTGTTGGGTTTTCTTTCTTAGAACTAAAGATGAGACAGGTGAAATACTTAGATCATTTATTACTAAGATGGAAAATCAAACCAATAAAAAGGTTAAAATCATTAGAAGTGATAATGGTACAGAGTTTAAAAATCTTAAGATGGATAAATTCTGTAAATTCAAGGGAATAGAAAGACAATTTAGTGCTCCTAGAACTCCACAACAAAATGGAGTTGCAGAAAGAAGTAATAGGACACTAATTGAGGCTGTTAGAACTATGTTAGCAGATGCTAAGCTACCCATGACCTTCTGGGCAGAAGCAGTTAGTACTGCTTGTTATGTTCAGAACAAAGTGTTAGTTGTAAACCCTCACAATCGGACACCATATGGGTTATTCTTTGATAGAATTCCATTGGTCAGCTTTCTTAAACCATTTGGATGTCCTGTCACTATTCTGAATACCAAAGATTACTTAGGCAAGTTTGAGAGCAAAGTAGATGAAGGAGTCTTTGTTGGATATTCTACTCAAAGTAAAGCTTACAGAATATTCAATCATAAGACCAGAATTGTTGAAGAGACCTTAAATGTGACCTTTAATGAACAGACGGTTAATATTGTAGGAAAAGGTCCAGAATGGTTGTTTGATATTAATGCACTAACAGAATCTTTTAGATACATGTCCGAATCATCAAATGCAGGAATAACTGAACCAGCAGTTGCAGAGAAGAAAGAGAACAAAACAGAATATATTATCTTTCCTATTTGGTCTGTTGATCCATCAGAAATATCTCAACCATCTCAACTGGATGATAAAGAAACAGAAGAAGTATCTGAAGCATCTGATACTGCAGAAGATCAGGGAAGCAATACCAAAACCACAGAAGAAAATGCAAGTGAATACTGTTCTCAGAGTTTCTACTGTTCTTCAGAAATTTATGCTGCCCGTGTAGTTTCTACTCTTTATAATTAGAGCATCTTTCTAACCATGTGGGCTAATCGAATATCGGCTCTGCAAAAGCAAAAAGCATGCAGTAAAACAGAGCATGGCTCAAGACGATAGGACGATTAGATAGAAAGGTTCTTTTCATTAATTACTGTAACGTGTAATTGGAGCTCTATAATTCTATAAATAGGGCTCCTCAGTTTCAATATAAACATAAAAAAAAAAAAAATAGTGATAAGTGTATTCAATAGATATAAATCAATACTATAACAGAGATTGATACGCTTGTATAATCATCAATTGTAAGCTTCAAGGTTAATTATAACCCTGATACTTAAGTGTATTCGTATTATTCAAAGAAGTAATATTGAAGCTTTTTGATATATACTGTGCTATTACTTCTTATTTAATTATGTTTCAAACAGAGTTAATTTTACTTCTAAATTTATAGATTATTATTCCCGGTATTTCTATAAAGTATTCATTGCTAAATTATTAACTTCGTAAGATCAATTTCGATCATGTCATTAGTCGAATAAAGAGGTCCAATTCCTGCGTTACAAACCAGATGATCCACTGCACGTGAAGGAATCGAGTACATGTTAATGCACACTAATTGGGGGTGGAAAAAAGTGATCGATTTGGACAATTAAATCAACAAATTACTTATAAATGAGTTAATTTTAGTTAACTGTTAACCTTGACTGTTTAATTGAATGAGTAAACTCATAAAAATATAGCTAAACATGCCACACACGAAATGGGTCAAATAGTAGAAAGTTGTGGTTTGTGCTACATACGTTATACATTGATCTATTCAAAAACTTAAATTATATTACATTAACTATAACTATACCTATAAGTATAACTATACCTATTGGTAGAATCTTAAAAAGCGGACGAGAAGTATTTACAAGTCAACCCAACGTGACCCAACCCATTTCACCCACCTGAAAAGTAGTCATTGTGACCCAATCTGTTTGTAACGCATATTGCAAGCAGTAATTGGCCCATCAATCTATTTTGTTAGCTCTAATTTGGTGAATATAGATTACTTACATCGACCAAAATGTTGAACGGTGTCATCAACAAACGTCCTACACTCTTCAACAATTGATACATCAGCAAATACGAAAAGAACATCAGGAGAGCCCAGTTCACGAGCTCTTTCAGCTACTTTCTCAAGTCGGCTCTCTGATTCTTTTATCGCTATAATCGCTAGTGATGCACCGCGTTTTGCATATTCGTAAGCCATGAGCTGCCATTTTATATCATATTTTATAAAATGCTTATTTTTTTTGTATAATAAAAATTCAGCGGCAGACCTAAAAAATTTAGTCACGAGTAGCATAAAAAATTCGAAGCTCGCTTTACTTCGTAGTTTATTAAGTTTATTTAAACAATGAGATGCACTGCCTAAGAATAAGTAGTAGCACTCAAAAAACCAGTAATTTTTCAACTAATTTGACAATAACTCGGCTTAATTGACTGGTGTTACGTGTCATCGCTGAGTACAACGTAGGTGCGCACCTGAATAAAATATACAGTATGTGATATCAGTTAAACTTATGGTTTAATGTTTAGGGGTTACATACCTCTCCGAGTCCAGATGAGGCACCCGTAATCAAAACAACTTTTCCAGACATATTTTCCTTATGTTGGAAACATGATCGAACGGTGTTGATTAGTTCCCAAATGAAAAGGAAAGGCGAAATGAGAAACAAAAGTAACAAGAAAATGTAGAATACAAGTTCATTTGTGAGCTTGTTGTTGAAGTAGGCTTCATACATGGTTGTCTTTGCTTATAAACACACCACAATTGATTTCCTTTGAGCGGTTATATATTTGTATTAAATAGTTGGAAGAGTGGCATTTAGTACTCTGGTAAGTATATAAGGCTAACAAAAATGTACTCTGCGTATGAACTTTCCAAATTTCTATCGTGTGTATTCAATAATTTGATTTATTTCTAATTGTATATAAAAAAATTTATGCGGGCACCATCCAAAATATATACAATTAAAAAATTGAAAATTGAATACACATAACCATTTATTTTGATATTTTGTACACATAATAAATCTTTTTTCATAGCTACTTTGTTACAATTTTTAGACACCAAGTCAAAGTATATATCCAACCAAAGACCTACCACTAAATTGACTGGCCCACTATATTTATGTTTATATGAGGTACATAGTTTATGATTTTTCTATACAATGATAATGTTGTATGAATCGCCACAATAATATATAAATCATAGAATATTGATCACAAATAATAAGAGATCACACGACATAATAATATATCCTGTGATCAACGGTTCAAATTTACAACATTACGTGCATAATGAATTTTACGTAAATGCAGTTGTCTATGAGAACATTACTATATAACCAATAACAAATAAAATAGAAAAGGCAAACACTCAAATTTTTACATATTTCCTCGTAAAATTTTTACACTCAAATTTATTTGGAGTACTGTTCATTTTCAGTTAGAAATGTTTAGTTTAGTTTTTGTTTGTGTGTTGGTTCAAAAGTGATGTTCTTGCCTATTAACTGATGTTTCTCATCAGTGAAGTTAAGTTGGTTATATAATTAGTAGTAGAAAGTTTTTATGGTACAAATTTAAGAGGCCATATATGTTGCCAACCACTCCCTAGTCCCTAGTACTACAATTGACAACCACCAACTTATACTTGTCATGTTATCCATAAATTTTATAGTTGTGAATTGTGAGTTTGTGTTGTCCTGTTTTTTATTTTATTTTATTTTTGTGAAAAGAGAATATAAATTATGAATATTTGTTTTTCTGCATCAATACACATCCAAGACCTTGGTGCGAAGCGTCACAATAAACTACAAAGTCTTCTGAGCCTTCTGGCAGTGCCAGCGCATTGCACAACCTATGCTTTAGGGTTTGGAATGCCTCTTCTTGTGGTTTTCCCCAAACAAAACTCTTATCCTTCTGCGTCAGTGTGGTCAGCGGCTGAGAAATTTTTGAAAAATTCTCGATAAATCTCCTATAGTAACCAGCTAGTCCCAGAAATTGTCTAATTTCCGTTGGAGTCCTAGGAGTTTCCCATTTCTTAATAGCCTCAACTTTAGTTGGATCTACATGGATTCCATTCTCGCCGACCACGTGGCCAAGGAAACGCACTTCTCTAATCCAAAACTCACACTTGGAGAATTTGGCGTACAATTTCTCGTCCTTAAGCAGCTGCAATATCCGCCTCAGGTGTTGCTCATGATCCTCCTTGCTTCGCGAGTAGATTAGTATATCATCTATGAATACTATCACGAATTTATCCAAGTATGCTCTACAGACTCTATTCATTAAGTCCATAAATACTGCAGGAGCATTAGTCAGACCGAACGGCATGACCATGAACTCGTAGTGTCCATATCGGGTTCTAAATGCGGTTTTGGGAATGTCTTCATCGTGGACTCGTAATTGGTGGTATCCTGACCGTAAGTCAATCTTTGAGAAGTATGAAGCACCTTGCAATTGATCGAATAAGTCATCAATTCGAGGGAGAGGGTACCGATTTCTGATTGTTAGTTTGTTCAATTCCCTATAGTCGATGCACATTCGCAACGATCCATCCTTCTTTTTAACGAATAGAACTGGGGCTCCCCATGGTGACGAGCTGGGGCGAATAAAACCCTTTTCCAACATTTCTTGAAGTTGACTGGATAATTCCTGCATTTCCGCAGGTGCTAGGCGGTACGGTGCCTTAGCAATCGGCGCGGCTCCTGGAATTAGGTTGATTCGGAATTCGACTTGTCTAAGTGGAGGAAGTCCAGGTAAGTCATCCGGAAACACTTCGAAATAATCGCGCACTACAGGAATATCTTGTACACGTTTTTCCTCCGACTCCTTCTTAACTACATGCGCCAAAATGGCAAGGCACTTCTTTTTCAGATATTTGCGAACTTTCATGGATGACACCATTTTCAGACTCCTACCGGGCTTGTCTCCGTACACGACTAGTGTTTCATTCTCTCGGACGGGTATTCGTATCACCTTCTCGTGACAGCCTATGTCTACATGGTTCTTAGCTAACCAGTCCATACCGACTACTACGTCGAAACTACCCAGTTTAATTGGGATGAGATCGATACTGAATTGTTCATTTTCAAGATGCAAAATGCAGTCTCGTATGATCTCCCTAACATTAAGTTCGTAACCGCTAGCTAGTTCAACCGTATAAGCAGGTTTTAATGGTTTGGACACTTTGTCGAGGAGGGGTCTAAACTCATGTGAAACGAAACTCTTATCTGCTCCTGAGTCAAATAGTACGGATGCATAGTGGTTGTTAAGGAGAAACGTACCTGTAACCACGTTAGGATCCTGGCGTGCTTCATCAGTTCCCATTACAAATGCCCGTCCTCGAGTCTGTCCATCCCGATTCCCTTGATTAACTGGTCC
This sequence comes from Gnaphalium uliginosum, assembly GCA_963930675.1. Taxonomy (NCBI): domain Eukaryota; kingdom Viridiplantae; phylum Streptophyta; class Magnoliopsida; order Asterales; family Asteraceae; genus Gnaphalium; species Gnaphalium uliginosum. Next base: position 37,380,724 of record OZ005685.1, read on the forward strand.
TGCCTGATTCTTGGTGGTGTTCTGGTTCGGGCCCCTTCTCAACTTTGGGCAAGTGTTTCTAAAGTGGTCCACACTTCCACATTCATAACACGCCCTGTTGCCATCTCCACCTTCCTTGCGTTCCTTTCCAGCCCTGCAGTACTTGGCAGTGTGACCGGTTTTGTTACATGTATCACATTTCGGGCAAGCTCCCTCATGATGGAATTTACATTTGTTGCACTTAGGGAGGGGACCAGTGTATCCTTTTGGCTCTTGAGTGGTAACTGCGAAATTTTTGATCGATTTACGAGTTCTGTTCGAAGTATTCCCAGACTTCTTTCCCGATTGACTCTCAAATTTTCGCTTATTCCCAGAACTCCCCTTTGTCAGAATTCCCGAGCGAATCATATCAGTGGTCATTCGGTGTGCCAGGATTACCGCACTTTCGATGGTTGTTGGGTTAGATGAGGTAACCATTCCTCGAAGTTCTGGCGCTAATCCCCAAATGTAACGGTCAATTCGATTGTACTCCGGTGTTACAAGATGGGGTACCAACTTTGCCAGATCGTGAAAACGAGTCGTGTACTTTTCTATCTCTGCCCCTTCCATGGTGTGATTCCAAAGTTCTGCTTCCAACTTCTGTACTTCATTCTTAGGACAATACTGTTCGGTGAGCAATCGCTTGAAGGTTTCCCAAGAAAGGTTGTATGCTTCCTCCCTCCCTCGGGTCTGAACTTGAGTGTTCCACCAGGACAAAGCAACGTCCTGGAGTAAGCTAGACACATAACCTACTTTGTGATTTTCTGCACAGTTGCTCACATGAAGTACCGACTCGATGCTTTCGAGCCATTTCAGCAGACCTACCGCACCTTCTGTTCCATGAAACTCCTTGGGTTTGCAGGACATGAAGTATTTGTAGGTGCATTCCCGGCCATCATTGGCGAAAACTCCAGATGCTTCCCGTCTTCTGTCGAGGTTGGGGCCACCATCATTCCTCTGGTTTGTTTGGATGCCAGCAGTCACTTGTGCAACGATGTTTGGGATTGCTGCAGAGATTTGTTGGGCAATGACTTGAGCCAAGTCAGGTTGTTGTTCCCCTGACTCTTCTTCGGTGCGTCGGGCGGATCGTCTTGGAGGCATGGTCCTATGACATGTTTTGAAAATAGTTGATTAGTGCTTATATCGCACATTTTGTTTGTTGGAAATTTCGGTAGTTGCAAGGTCAAGTAAAATAAAAATAATAATAAATAAAATAACTTGCGGTAAAAGTTCTAATTTAAAACAAGCGTCAAGATAAACGTCACAATATTCAAATAACAAAGTAGGGTTCTTCCATTACGTCAAGAGTTTCAAAATTTGGATAACCCATTACATCACAATTGTTCATAAGTACTAAAGAAAAACACCCACCATTGCAAAAGTTACGAGGTTTTCAAAATCTAGACCATGTTCCCAACCTTAACCCTTAAACCAAACTCCCCAAATCAGCAACATTGCCAACAGAAAAGTCAACCCTGCCAATGCCCTAATCCAGAATATCGCTGCACGTGCTGCCTCTCTAGCATCATTGTTGATACATTTAGAGTGTCTGTCACTTGGTCTATGTTTCGAGTTGTAATTAATTAGATTAATTTTGTATTAGGCGATATTGTTAATATCGCTTAGGCGATATCACTAATATCGCACAGGCGATATCACCAATATCGCCCTTTAGTCCAGATTAGTTACATATAAATACTCGTTTAGGGTTTCAGTTTGCTGAGTTTTGACACTCTGCATTTTGATATAGGCGAATTTTCTTGGCAGCTTTTGTCATTCTCAGTGTTCCTGTCATTGTAATTCACATTGCTTTATATGATTAATTCAATATATGTGTTTGTGATTTTGTTGTTGAACGTACAATCGATAGCTATTGAATTCCGCGCATTAGTTATTGTTTATTGATTCATTGTTTAAGATCAGTCTTTATTGCGATCCTACAATTGGTATCAGAGCCATTTAATCATTGGATTAGTGGTTATTGAATCATTATTCGTACGTTTAAAAGTCGTATTAACTAGTTTTTTAGCATAAACAAATTGTTTTTACTCTTAAAAGGCTATTTAATCAGTATTTTTAGTGTTTTCTGGATTCGTGTTCGTTGTTTGCTACTCTAAACTTTGAAAATTTCGTTGTCTTTGAAATTTTAGGGTTTACAGCCGTTTTAGCGATATTAAAAGCGATATTGCAATAATATCGCCTTTAGGGTTACAGCGATATTACGTGTTATGTGCTCATTAATTTGAGCGATATCTCTAGCGATATTACTAGAGATATAACCTGGTATCGCCTTGTTAATTTTTGCGATATTGATTCAATATCGCCTGATTAAGTTTAGCGATATTACTTGCAATATCGTCTGTGATATCGTCTGTTTTGTCTGATTTTGATTTGCGCTTTAATTAGCGATATTGATAGTGATATCACCAATATCGCTCAATCATCAGATTGTTAGCGATATTAGCAATATCGCTATAGGGTGTTAGACAAATTTTAAACCTTTTTCAAAAGTTAATTTTAATTAATATAAATTAAAATGTCTACTTTACAAGCTGTTAATGCAATGTTAAAACACAATGCTGAAGTGGGTAGTGCAAACAAACCTCCATTCTTTGCTCCAGGAATGGAGTATTCTGAATGGAGAGGTAGATTTTTATCGTTTGTCGCGTTTACCGACCCTGAAATGGAGATACCTTTACTGGAACGATACGTAAGACCTGTTTCAAGTGGAGAGCATGTTGGTATTCCTCCACCAAAGCCTATTCGTTCCATGTCTGTTGAAGAACGCAAAGCATGGGAATGTGAAAGAAAGGCTCACTCTGCTATAACCATGTCTTTACCTGCAGATGCCATGAAAATGTTTAAACAACACGACATCGCTTATGATCTGTGGAATGGCATAGCTGAACGATGTGGAGGTACTACTGAGTACAAGCAAAGTAAACTGGAGTTAGTGAAGAAACAGTATGATCTGTTTGACATCCAGAAGAATGAGACGGTGAAAGATTTATTCTGCAGATATTCGCGTCTTGTAAATGAGCTGACTGAAGGAGGCTACAAATTTAGCTCTATTGAAGTCAACAAGAAGCTACTGAATGCTCTGCCTCCTCACTGGGAAACTAGAGTGCTGATGATGGAGAATGATCCAGACATACTAGCTATGTCTCTGGATCAACTTATTGGGAAGCTTGAAACATGTGCCTTGGACATTCAGAAGAAAAGCACAAGATCTAGCTCTTTGCTTCCTGATAATAGCAATTTTGGATATGGAAGTACAGCACTTCTATCTGGGCCGTCTACATCTTCCTCTAAACCAAATTACTCTTCGGGAAATAACTCAGTAGGGACATTCTCTTCTTTTCCATCTCAATCATCCTCTTCTGCTACTGCATCTCACAATGAGCATGCAGTAATCTTTAATGCCTTTCTATCATCATACGATGATTTTCTTTCAAAGAGGATTAACTCGGTAGATCTTTCCGACGAAGATTTTGCGCAAGTTGATCCTGATGAGTTAGAGAGAGTGGATCTTCGTTGGAACATGGCCATGCTGACAAGAAGGACTAAGACGTATTTAAGGAGAACTGGAAAGAGATCTCTTGAAGACGTCACTGATAAAACCAACATGGGATTTGACAAATCCAAGATCAGATGCTACAAATGTCAAAATCTGGGTCACTTTGCACGAGAATGTGAGAAGGGTAGACAACCATCTACGGGTTTTATAAAACCTTCTATCTACAAAAAGGATAATGAAGTAGCCAAGGCAGCCATTCTGTTAGAAGAAGAAGAAGCATATGATTTTTCGGCTATGGATGATCAAGAAAATGTTGCCCTTATGGCAGATGTTCAAAATGAGGTAGAATGTGATTCTTTTAATTGCCAAACCTGTATCACACTAACTGGTAAAATCAACAGGTACATGGTAGATAATGATCGCTTAAATACAGATCTGACCAATCTTATTGAAGCAAACAAAGTTTTAAAAGAAAATGAAAAAGTCTATGTTATAAATCAGAAAACTATTATGGAAGAAAAGAAAGAGTTAAAAGCAATGATTTTTAACAAACAAGATGCGATTGACAGTTATTTAAAACTCATCTCTCATCTTAAAAGGGAACTTGCTGAAACTCAATCGGATAATGTTGATTTAAAACGAAGACTTGCAAATATTTCCACATCTACTATGGTCTTTTCTGATATTCTGCAAAATCAACGGACTGATACAAAGAGTAAGGCAGGAATTGGTTATCACAACCAACCTCCTCCCTCAAACTTGAATCAGCCTATTCTTTCGCAGGAAGAAATTAAAGATTTTGTACCTTCTGTTCTTAAGAAGGATACAAATCCTGTGGCAGAACCAGTTAGTGTTGAAATTCCCAATCAGCCTGAAACTGTCAAGGGTGATGATGTTGAACAGCCTAAGCTTGTTAAGGCTGCTGATAACAAGCAACCTGAGTTGCTTAAAGTTTTGAGTTCAAATAAAAAGAAGGCTGAGCTTATTAAGCCTAAAATTGAACCAATCAAGTTTGCCCTTTCAACAAATGTTGAAGAAGTGGTAGAAGTGGAGGATGTAACTCACGAGGTTACACAGAATGTTAAAAGGAATAACCTCAAACCTGAAAAGAAACAAGTCATCCAGGAGAAGTTTAAAAATAATAAAGTTTCAATTAAAAATCCTTCTCCAAAGATTACTTCAACTGTGAATACGTTTACTCCATCATGTTCACATAAGTGTTCATGTGCAGTAAACGTACCTGAAATTAAACCTCGTAGGGTTCCTCTTTCACCTAAACCACTATCAAGTTCTGATCAAACTTTCCGAGAAAGACGATCATGCTTCTACTGTCAGAAGCAGGGTCATCTCATTAATCAGTGTCCTGTGCTTGCTAGAAAATGGGCATCACGATATAGTACAGGTTATAATAAAAGAAGAAATTTTCAAAAGTCAAAACAACCTGGATTATCTCGACATGTTCCAATTTCTAAAGTTAACAACATTACACCTACTAAATCAATTGATCGAAAGGTTAATGTTATTAATAAGCAACCGACTTTATCTCAGAAAGTTTGGATAAAGAAAAGTAAAAAAAATGTTATGTCATCTGAAGTTATCACATCAATAAAAGATAATGATGTACTAAAAAACAAGGTTTTAACTGATGTGATAATAATAGATGAAGTCTCAGGAGTACCCAAGTCTGTCAAGGCTTGGGTCTCCATTTCAAACTAACATTCTTTTTCCTTGTGTTGTGACAGTCAAAGGTGCAGAATAGCAAGTGGTATGTTGACAGTGGCTGTTCGCGACACATGACAGGCAATATCTCCCTGCTCTCAGATGTTAAACCATATAATGGGGGACATGTTGCCTTTGCTGGTGATACTGGAGGTACAATAACTGGACTTGGAATACTCACAAATGGTCAAGTGAGCTTTGAAAACGTCAACTTTGTCAAGGAGCTGAAACACATCTTGATAAGCGTCTCTCAAGTTTGCGACAAGATAGGTTTTGTAGAGGGATGCCAAGAACTTCATTGTTTAGAAATTCTTTTCAAAAATCTTTTTCAAGGCGTGGTTCATTTTCGCCTATATCTAGTTGTGCATCCAACTCTCCAAAACCTATGGCTAGAGTAAACTAAGTTGGGCCTAGTAGACCTGCTGTTCAAAAGCCCAATATTGTTGAAAACAAATCATCTGAACCTAAACGGGTTTGGAAACCTAAATCCACAAACAACACATCAATGAAATCAACTGAGTTTTTAAAATATCATAAACTCATTGATGTGATGATTATGGACGATAGTGGACAACCCAAGTCTATCAAGGCTTGGGTGTCTCATAAGTACTAATGTTTGTTTGTGGTGATGCAGTCCGGTTTTTTATAGCTAATACCTTTAGTGACTGCAAGGATGTGATCATGTGTGGTGATGATGTTTGAGCGAATGGATGATATTTTTGAAGTGAAACAAGGTGGTTAAAAAGTGCTAAAAGAATTTGAATTTGACTTGATATGTGACTTGAAACCCTTCTGTTTTGTTTAAATGATTATTTAGTTGTTGTTTTTGTGTAAAGAATTTGCTGTTCAGGGGGAGAAATTTTAAAATTTCTAATTTAAAAAGTCAGAAAAATATGAACAGGCAAATTCTTGATAAACGCAACTGCCACTCTTTATACTTGTTAGTATTAAAGAAACGCAATAGTTTCAACATTGTTAAAAATAGACGTTGAATTGTGTCTGTAAACAATTGGGGATATGATAGTACATCAGGAAACATGCATAAAATGGAATTTTAAGATTTATGTTTGATGTGTCAGTAGATTTATCTAGCATAATTGAAATACCTTTTATAAATATTAGCTTCATCAAATGATGTATTGGTAGGCATTTGTTCTAAAGTTACTAAGAAGCTTAACTTTCAAATATGCATATTTTTTTATATAAAGACATATTAATATGTATGACATTAAGTTGAAATAAGGGCATAATTGTCCAAAATATTTTGACACCTAGTCTTAATATTTGGATGATAAACATGTTATGATCTAAAATATAGGGTCTCTGTATGGAGTTATCTGGGGGAATATATTAGTTGTCTCCTCTGTTGTATGAAAATACAGACCTGGTTTCATCAAATATATTCTTGAAAAGCACTTAGGTACGTAGTCTATGTTAAGCAATAGACAACTATTACGTACCCGTGGCATTCTTACAATTCCCAAATAAAATGTACAAATGTACAGAAATGTCATAAAAAGATTGCCTCGTACTGGTTTGTGTTAAACTATGGTACTCTGTTGTACGAAAGTACAGACCTGTACCCTCTAGTTTAAAGTGTTCAGACTGGTGTTGGTTCAACCAGAACTACTGTTTATGTGACTCTATTGTACGAAAGTACAGACCTGTCACCGCTAGCTTGGTTCTAAAGATAAGTCCATACCTTCACTCTCTATATATAGAAAATACTAACATGTTTTGAGTTCAAATGTATATTTTAATGTGTTTTATATACTTTAATATGCATGCTAATAATAACACAAGTGATTCATCTTATTATGAGTTGACATCATACACTTAAGTACAAATGTTTAGATGGATAAAAATATCAATAATCGTCTTGAAATAATCTTTATAACAGGTGATTTAAATATGCTAAGTAAATTTAAAGTGGACAAATATACTGATAATCGAAATAACACTTACTATTTCCTAATAATTGCATGTTATCCTGATATGACTCCTAAAGCAGACTAAAACAATTCTGTCCCCAAAACTTTGAGTATTATAATTCTGTCTTATAAAGAAAATTACAAAAATATTTTATTTCTCAGTTATTTTATTCAAGTTACATATCATGCTCATATTCAAAAGACAAGAATTGATGAGAGTTCTCCAAAGACTTTGAAGATAAATACTATTGGAGAAACTATTGATGAAAGAGATGATGGTCACTGAAGTTGAAGATCTAATTGGATATCAGTCATATGAGACTGAACATCAAGACTTTTGTAAACCAAGCTATCTCAATGGGGGAGTTTGTTGGTGAAGAAAATTGTAGATATCTGTGTAACCCATGGAATCCATGCGGGTGGCAAATTTCCTACTGGATGGGTTTAGACTAAAGACTTTTTGAAGACCAAGCTGAAGACACGGGGGAGTTTGTTGATACATTTAGAGTGTCTGTCACTTGGTCTAAGTTTCGAGTTGTAATTAATTAGATTAATTTTGTATTAGGCGATATTGTTAATATCGCTTAGGCGATATCACTAATATCGCACAGGCGATATCACCAATATCGCCCTTTAGTCCAGATTAGTTACATATAAATACTCGTTTAGGGTTTCAGTTTGCTGAGTTTTGACACTCTGCATTTTGATATAGGCGAATTTTCTTGGCAGCTTTTGTCATTCTCAGTGTTCCTGTCATTGTAATTCACATTGCTTTATATGATTAATTCAATATATGTGTTTGTGATTTTGTTGTTGAACGTACAATCGATAGCTATTGAATTCCGCGCATTAGTTATTGTTTATTGATTCATTGTTTAAGATCTGTCTTTATTGCGATCCTACATTCTTTTTACGGCTTGCATATGTGACTCTTTCGGATTAGCCTGATATCTTGCGCAAATACAAACAGCAAACATAATGTCAGGCCTAGAAGCAGTCAAATACATTAGTGATCCAATCATAGCCCTATATAAAGTAGGATCTACATTCTGATCACTCGATGTATCAGGACCGAGTCCGTGATTTTCTGGAATAGGAGTTTTATAGATACGAGATTCATCCATCTTAAAACGTTCTAACAGTTCATGTGTATATTTAGATTGATGAATAAAGAATCCATCTTTCTTTTGGTCAACTTGTAACCCTAAGAAAAAGTTCAACTCCCCCATAGCAGACATCTCAAACTTTCCCTTCATAACTTGCTCAAATTCTTGACACATCTTTTCGTCGGATGACCCAAAGATAATGTCATCAACATATACTTGAACAAGTATAAAGTCCTGCTTCTTCCATTTCACAAAAAGTTTACTATCAATTCTTCCTCTTGTAAATCTATTCTCAAGAAGATAAGTTGATAGTGTTTCATACCACGCTCTTGGTGCTTGATGTAATCCATATAGAGCCTTTTCAAGACGATATACTCTATTTGGATACAGTGGATCAGTAAACCCTGGTGGTTGAGAAACATACACCGTTTCCTTGACCTTGCCGTACAAAAATGCACTCTTAACATCCAGCTGATAAACTTTCATTTTCTTTGAAGCTGCAAATGCTAAGAACAACCTAATTGCCTCAAGCCTAGCCAAAGGTGCAAACACTTCATTGTAATCAATCCCTTCTTGTTGATTGAAACCTTGAACGACTAGACGAGCTTTATTGCAAATCACGATTCCCCGGTCGTCTTTCTTACACTTAAAGACCCATCTAGTGCCAATTGGATATTCACCACTTAGTAAATCAACCAACTCCCAAACTTGCAGTTTTGAGAACTGGGAAAGTTCTTCCTGCATTGCTTCTACCCATGAGTTGTCCTTCAACGCCATTTGGACATTCTTAGGCTCAACTTGTGAGATAAAGCATGAATATAGACATAGATTTGTAACCCCTGTCTCTTTCATTTCAGCATACAAGCTAGTGTACTCAGATACACTGGCCCTGGATTGAACCGGTGCATTTTGATCACCAATGATATTTTCAATTGGATGATACTTGTTAGTTCTTGTTGTCGTCACTGGTTCAAGTTCTATTTCTTCTTCTAGATTAGTGTCAATCTCTTTCAATAGAGGTTGTTGAGACATGTTTTGTGACAACAGGTCTAGCTTGTAATAGTGAGGTTTAGTACTTTTGGTAATTGTAATCAAGTATGTACATTGGTTTTGAATTGTAAATAAAATATATTGCTTGGTAAACATTTTAGAGTTAAATATCAAAAGGCTGAAAAATGTTGACCAAGGTTGACCGCGAACCGAGTCAGTTCGCAGGACAAGTTTGTACTGCGAACTGAGTGAGTTCGCTGGGCCGTCATGGGCTGCGAACCGAGTCAGTTCGCAGAGCCCACGAGCCTGCGAACCGAGACGAGTATATATGAAAAACTAGGTTTTCATGTTCAGGACTTTTGCCATTTTCTGCCCAACGAAGTTGCTGCGATTCCAGAGAGTTTTTTAGTGTCTAAAGGCTAGGTATTGATAGATTAACAAGTGTTATAATCAATACAAAGCAATTAGATAATTGATTCGCTAATATATTGCGAAAGAATTCGTTATAGATCCTATAACTAGTATTGAGGGATTCCGCACCTTAATACCGTAGATAACCTCGTTATCGATCCTATACATACGGACTTACAATTGGTATCAGAGCTTGAGGCTATATACGCTTTGGTTCGAGGTTATTTAGGATAATAACGTGTGATTTCGGGTTGTTTTTATTGCATTACGTCTTTATTTACGACCAAAATCATTCTCTGGACGTTTTTAGTTTGGTTTACGATCGAAAACCACAAGTTTTAATCGTAAAAATAACTGACTTTTCGTTTTTGGGTTTTTCAGCCGTTTCGCGAACTGAGTTTAGGGTTTCAGCCGTTCCTGCGAAGTGAAAGTTGCGAACCGAACTGAGTTCTTGCGAACCGAACCGAGTTTGCGAACCGAACTGAGAATTGCGAACTGAGATTTGCGAACTGAGTTGAGTTTTGCGAACCGAGATCTCTTGCGAACCGAACCGAGTTTGCGAACCGAACTGAGAGTTGCGAACTGAGTTAAGTTTCTGCGAACTGAGTTTTGCGAAGTGAGTTCCTGCGAACTGAGATTCCTGCGAACTGAAACTTCTGATTTTTGTGACTTTTTAACTTTTGTGATTTTTTAAGTTTTGTGATTGACAAAAATGTCTGACTTAAGTAAAATGATTGAGATGGACCACGAGATTGGAAAATCTAATGTTCCACCTAAATTGCTTAGACTTGAGGATTACTATGGATGGAAAGACAGGTTTGAATCATACTGTCGATTCCATGATTTGTCAATCTTGATGTGTATCAAAAATGGATACACTGCACCTACAACCGTTGTTGAAAATGCAACTGTAATTGTTCCCTACAATCGAATGAATGATAACCAGAAGAGAGACTTTGAGATTGAAAACAAAGCACATTCTTCAATCAAAATGAGTTTACCTAAGGAAATCAATCATCAATTGAAATCTTTTCACACTGCTAGAGCACTCTGGGTTGCTCTTGAGAAAAGATATGAGGGAAGTCCACAAGTAAAAGCAGGCAAGATGAATCTCCTAAAGAAGCAGTTTACTGTGTTTAAAGCTTTTAAGGGAGAAGATCTTGATGCTTACACCACAAGATACTACCATTTGTTGAGTGAGCTAGATGACCATGAGATTTTCTATTCTGATACGGAGAAAACCGACAAGTTTATTGAGGGTTTACCGTATAAATGGGAAATGCATGGAGTTATGCTCAAAGATAATGAAGAGCGGTATGCTACAATGACTCTGGAGCAAGCTATTGATAAGCTCAGAGGTTATGATTTCACCAACAAGACGAGAGAGTCAGATTCTGATCAATTACAGAATCCTGGACTATATCATGGAAAATCAACTCTCTCAAATGCATCATCCAGTTCGACCACTGCTTTACTAGTTGGTGATACTGGAGAAAAGGGTGAATTGATAACTGAGGATTTGTGTTTTATCGCTTCATCTGGAAGTGATACAAAAGAAAAATCTACTGAGAAGTCACCTCAAGGGCATCAGAAGATGCCGATGAGTGTGAAATCTGCTGAACAACAATTGTCTGTTCTTGCTTCTTTTGTCGCTTCCTATGAGAATTACATTCAAGGGAAAATCAATGATCCAGCTATGTTTGATGAAGATTATGATCAGATAGACCCTGATGACCTTGAAGAAATGGATCTCCAGTGGCAACTAGCTATGGTGTCAAGGAGAGTTAAAAATTTCTTGAAGCGTACTGGTAGAAAGGTGGTTGGAAATCGACCAGGGTTTGACAAGTCCAAAGTTAAGTGTTATAACTGTCAAGGTTACGGACACTTTGCTAGGGAATGTCAACGACCAAAGGTTGATGTCAGCAATGGAAGACAAGGCTCGGGAAGTTCTTTAGCATCCAAAGCCTTGGTGGTTCAACAGCTAGATGGTTCTTATGATTGGTCTGCTCAGCCTGAGCAAGCTCTTATGGCTGAGATAGATGATCAAGAGAAAGCTGCTGAATCTACATCCTATATGCCGACTGATGTGGATTATCATGTAAGGGTGCCAGAAGTCACAGCAAAAGCAAGTGATGATGATGTGCTATATATGGATTCAACTGAGGATATGAGTCCAGATGATTTAGTAGCACATATGGCTGAACTTCAAACAGACAAGAAAAGGGTATGTCTTGATTTGCTTACTCTTGTTGATGTCTGTAATCTAGTTACTAGTTTGCAATCACAAGTTAGTGTATTTGCTGATTCATATAATACGATGAAATCTGAATTAGAAATTGCTAAATGTGATGCTCAAAGGTTTAGTGAGGATAAACTAGCTCTAAAAGAAAAGATTAAGTCTGATGCTGCTGATAAGACCACTTTAAGAGACACTATAAATGAGCAATGTGTTAAGATTGATGGTTTGTACTTAAATCTAAGGGACTTAAATCAAAGTATGGCCAATAAAGATAATGAGTTAGCTGAGTCAAAACTGAAATTGGTTGAGCTTAATCGTAAGTTTGAGAGTTATAGAACCTCTTCTTTAACTATGGACTCTATAATTGATGCTCAACGTAGTGTTAAGGATAAGACTGGATTAGGATACACTGATGTACCTCCTCCATTCAATTCAAATTACACTACTTGTGTTGACTTAGAAATGATGGATGTAGATGCTAAACCTGAGAATATAGTAACTAAGAAGTCTGAAAAGTTAGAGACACGGAAGGTTGTTCATAAAGATCTATCATCTGATGTTAGTAAGAACACACCATTCCCTAAAGTACAATTTGTCTCGAGTGGAATGATGGTTGATACTGACATAAATGATAAGGTTATTAAGGAACAAGATGTACCTTTAGTGTCTGAAACTCAGACTGAACACGAAAAGGCAAAAGGGGTTAAGTCACGAAAGCATAAATCCTGTTTCAAATGTCACCAAAAGGGACATGTGGCTTCTTGTTGTCCTAACAAGAAGTTGGAAACATCGATTAGGCTCGTGAATAACAATGAGACACCAAAAGTCTCTAGTTCAAATGTAGACAGGTTAGGTACCAAACCAGGATTAGGTAGTAAACCTGTGAACATTCTGAAAAGAGATGTTACTCATAGTGTCTCTCCGCCTAAACCTAAACGATCTTATTCTCTAAATGACACTAAGCCTAGAGATAAGACACCGTCGAGATTTAGGACTCCAAGTAGAAACCATAGTCAATTTGAAAGTGGTTCTACTTCACATACACATAAAGTTGATTATGTGCCTAAGAGGTTTTCAACTCACTCTCCTCAGAGGCATAAGACTTCAGATCATCAACAACCTCTAACTTCTTTAGCAGTTACCAAGACTATTGACAATAATAGTTATGGTTACTTTAAGGAAGTTCAGATTGTGGATGATAAGGGACAAGCCAAGACCGTAATGGCTTGGGTCCCTCTTAAGAACTAATTGTGTACAACTTGTTATGTGCAGGAGCAGACTGTGAACAAGGACAGCTGGTGGTATGTAGACAGTGGTTGTTCTCGGCACATGACAGGTGAAAGAAGTCTACTGAAGGACTTCAAAGGTGGGATGAAACAGCGAGTTCATTTCGCTGGTGATAAAGGAGGAGTAATAACTGGGAAAGGAAAAGTTTCAAATGGAACTTTGACTCTAGAGGATGTGAATTACGTTGAAGAACTAACTCACAACCTAGTGAGTGTTTCCCAAGTCTGTGATAAAGGTCATTCTGTACATTTCAATGAGACAGAAGCCTTAGTCCTGAAGCCGGGTTTCACCATTCCGGAAAATTGGATATTGATGAGGGCTCCAAGGAAGAAGGACATTTATGCCATCAACATGGCTGTTCCTAATACTTCAATGGAATCTACATGTCTTTATTCCAAGGCTTCAGATGCAGACGCACTTTTATGGCACAGGAGAATGGCTCATCTGAACTTTCGAAAAATGAATTATATAACCAAGAATTGTTTAATTCTGGGTGAACCACAAAAACGTTTCGAGTCTCAAGATAAGTGTGTTCCTTGCATGAAAGGAAAACAACATAAAAAACCACACAGATCTAAGACTGAAAACTCAATCTCCTCGCCATTTGAATTGCTACATATGGATCTTTTTGGCCCAATAAGCAAAAGAAGCATAGGTGGCAAATGGTACTGTTTAGTTGTCACAGATGATTTCTCTAGATTCTCTTGGGTATTCTTTTTGGGATCTAAGGATGAGACTCCTGGTATTCTTATGGAGTTCCTAGATCTAATAGAGAATGTCTATAGAACACGAGTTAAGAGAATTCGTAGTGACAATGGAACAGAGTTCAAGAATTCAACGTTCAATGTCTATTGCTTAAGCAAAGGAATACAACATCAATTCAGTGCATCGTATGAACCTCAACAGAACGGTGTTGCTGAAAGGAAAAACAGAACGTTGATTGAAGGAGCTAGAACAATGCTTGCAGATTCAAGGCTTCCGGTCATTTTCAGGGCTGAAGCGGTGAATACAGCATGTCATGTTCTGAACAGGGTTCTTACGGTTAAAAAGAAGAATAAGACTTGTTATGAGCTTTTGAACAATAAGAAACCAAACTTAAAAGGGTTTGAACCCTTTGGAGTTTCTTGTACTTTGCTGAAGACTAGCACTCAACCGAAATTTGGTGAGAAGGCTGACGAAGGATATTTCCTAGGTTATGTGCCTAATTCACCAAACAAACGTGTCTTCAATAAAGCAACGGGACGTGTGGAGATAGTTTATAACATTGAAGTTACGAGCTACACACATGACGTACATAAGGGATTAGATTGGCAATTCGACTATTCAGATCTCTTTAAGTCTTTTAATGTCCCAATCAGTGACTACAAAGCTGACTCAGAAATCTCTGAACATTTATTGTCGGGTGATGGGGATATTGGCCCTGCACCAACATCGAATGTTACTAGAGATACAACTTTTGTAGATCCTAATCATGCTTCAACGAGTGCCACACAACAATCTTCTGATGAAAATATACCTCTATTGAAGGAGATTGGCACAAATCTAGAAGAAGAAATAGAACTTGAACCAGTGACGACAACAAGAACTAACAAAAATCATCCAATTGAAAATATCATTGGTGATCCGAATGCACCGGTTCAAACCAGGTCTAGTGTATCTGAGTACACTAGCCTATATGCTGAAATGAAAGAGACAGGGGTTACAAATCTATGTCTATATTCATGCTTTATCTCACAAGTTGAGCCTAAGAATGTCCAAATGGCGTTGAAGGACAACTCGTGGGTAGAAGCAATGCAGGAAGAACTTTCTCAGTTCTCAAAACTACAAGTTTGGGAGTTGGTTGATTTACCATGTGGTGAATATCCAATTGGTACTAGATGGGTCTTTAAGTGTAAGAAAGACGATCGGGGAATCGTGATTCGCAATAAAGCTCGTCTAGTCGTTCAAGGCTTCAACCAACAAGAAGGAATTGATTACAATGAAGTGTTTGCACCTGTGGCTAGGCTTGAGGCAATTAGGTTGTTCTTAGCATTTGCAGCTTCAAAGAAAATGAAAGTGTATCAGCTGGATGTTAAGAGTGCCTTTTTGTATGGCAAGGTCAAGGAAACGGTGTATGTTTCTCAACCACCAGGATTTACTGATCCAATGTATCCAAATAGAGTATATCGTCTTGATAAGGCTCTGTATGGATTACATCAAGCACCAAGGGCGTGGTATGAAACACTATCAACTTATCTTCTTGAGAATGGTTTTTCAAGAGGAAGAATTGATAGTACACTTTTTGTGAAATGGAAGAAGCAGGATTTTATACTTGTTCAAGTATATGTTGATGACATTATCTTTGGGTCATCTGACGAAAAGATGTGTCAAGAATTTGAGCAAGTTATGAAGGGAAAGTTTGAGATGTCTGCTATGGGAGAGTTGAACTTTTTCTTAGGGTTACAAGTTAACCAAAAGAAAGATGGATTCTTTATTCATCAATCTAAATATACACATGAGTTGTTAGAACGTTTTAAGATGGATGAATCTCGTATCTACAAGACTCCTATTCCAGAAAATCACGGACTCGGTCCTGATACATCGAGTGATCAGAATGTAGATCCTACTTTATATAGGGCTATGATTGGATCGCTAATGTATTTGACTGCTTCTAGGCCTGACATTATGTTTGCTGTTTGTATTTGCGCAAGATATCAGGCTAATCCGAAAGAGTCACATATGCAAGCCGTAAAGAGAATCTTTCGTTACCTCAAGGGGAAGCCGAAGCTGGGACTTTGGTATCCGATTGAAGGAGACTTAGATTTTGTTGCATATACTGATTCGGATTATGGTGGATGCAACGAAAATAGAAAGTCTACGACCGGAGGATGTCAATTCCTAGGAGGTAGACTTGTGTCTTGGCAGTGCAAGAAGCAAAGCTCAGTAGCCATTTCTACATGTGAAGCTGAGTATGTTGCAGCTGGCAGCTGTTGTTCCCAAGTATTGTGGATACAACATCAACTGCGAGATTATGGGCTAAACTTTACCGATACTCCTATGATGATCGATAATGAATCGACGATTTCTATAGCCAATTATCCGGTAAAGCACAGCAAAACAAAACACATTGATATTCGTCATCATTTTATTCGGGATTGTGCCGAGAAGAAGCTTATTAGATTAGTCAAAGTTGCCTCTTCTGACAACTTGGCAGATCTATACACTAAAGCTTTCGACAAGGCTCGTTTTGAGACATTAGTTCAACTGAATGGAATGAGAAATCCAGAATAACTTATCTTCCAAAGAAGAATGTAATAGTTTGTAAGGTCTTTTCTTAAAAAAAAGGGGGTTGGCGTATGGCATTCATTTGCTTTTTACCTAAGGGGAATCGCCTTCTATAAAGTACAAAAAGAATATAAATCATAAAAAGTTTAAGTTTTTATTTGCTGGGAAGTGATAGTACATTGGGAGAATAAGCTTAATAATAATAAGTATAAGTCTTAAGTTAGATATGTTAGTAGATTCTGGTAAGTCACATTAAAGTTACATCTTTACAACCAGGACGGTACTTATATTTACTGTGTTATACACCTTTCTCCACATGTTATAATTGGATAAGAATAAATTTATGTCTAGACATATTCATTATATGATGTACTGGTAGGCAAATTATGCTATGATTTCTGAGCATTTAATAGGCATTAATTTTCTTGCATGTTATCCAGTGTGACCTATTATATGATGTATGACATAAGTCTTAATTTCAGATTGATAGTATCGTCATACACTGTTATCAAAATATGAATATATGAACTGACAAATAGTTAGAATAATGACTATTAGCAAAACTACTGGTGACTTTGTTGTACTATGTACAGATCTGAAGCCTTTAGTTTCGCCAATGGTCTCAAACCTATTTTGCTCATACTAAGGGATCTTCTGTTGTACTTCGTACAGATCTAGAACCTCTAGTATCTTCAAAATCTGTTTGATGTTTGTCAAAAACCTTCAAATAACTCAAGGATATGTTATATGTTACGAAAAGTGCATCATTTAGTAACCTCTACCTTGAACATAAATGATACAGTGTTATGAGTTATACTTGATTTCTCAGTATATCATTTATTGGCCCGCACTAGTTAACATTCATACTAACAATAAAGGTTTGCTTGAAAATCGTTGAATAATTTGTTTATATGGATCATAATATCGGTAATCATCTTGAACTGTCGATGACAAATGAACGTTCACTTTGGTGAATAATACATTCTCATTAATATAATAGTATGTTCAAAGAACATGTTATTCCATGTGGATAAAGGTAACTAAGTTATAATCTTATAAATATAAGTTCATAAATGGTTAAGTTGTAATTTTTCTGTAACTTATTTGATTTTCATGTACTAACAATCTTCTTAGACTTGTTTAATAAATAATAAAGTATAGCTTATTCTTCCTAATATGATCCCGATGCAGATAAACTCTTGACGCCAAAAATATGTAGTGTTTATTCTTTTTGTTTTTATTAATAAAATGGTACTTGATACCACTCATTACTTTGTTTATTTATTTAGTACGTTTTTATTTTTGTTTTGTATTTATCCTTTGAAAATTAAGTTAATCTGTCATTTATTGTTCTGTGTTGAATAAATGTGACAAAAACGCATTGGAAAGTTCAAAATGTTGACTTGCAAAAGTTCAATTTATATTTACAACTAAATTTGCATGAAAAGTCAAACTTGCGAAGTTGACTAGTCAACGTTGCGAATTGAGATTTGGGTATAAAAGGAACGGGTCCTGCGAGCTCACTTCTCACTTTCCAACCCTGCGAACTGAAATTCTTCTGCGACACGAGATTTTAGCGAACCGAGTCATTTTTTTCTAAAAATTTCAAATCCAAAGCACCAGATCGTGTTTTTCACTCCGTAGAATATTCACAACTTTCGATTACGCATCTTTTGAAGTAAGAATCACTCGATTACACCGTCTAATTGGTGTTTAATCGATCGTTTTATACTTTAAGTGTTTCGGTTTAGAATTTTCACGGATTTTGTACAAATAAGTGAAAATTAAAACTTAAGACTCTTAGAACTTGTTCATCGGACTATAATAAACATGTTTATATCACTCAATCGCGTTAGAAATTGTTCGATCATCAACTTCGAATTTCTTGGTGAACCTGACGCTCCTGCGAACCGAGCTCAGTCTCAGTTCGCAGCGAACCCAGAACCCTTGACTTTCGTTGAATGCGAAGCGAACTCATCGAGTTGACTCGCGTTGACTACGAAGCGAACCACATGGTTGACTCGCGTTGACTGCGAAGCGAACCACATGGTAGACTCGCGTTGACTGCGAAGCGAACCACATGGTTGACTCGCGTTGACTGCGAAGCGAACCACATGGTTGACTCGCGTTGACTGCGAAGCGAACCAAATGGTTGACTCGCTTTGACCTGCGAAGCGAACCCAACAGGGTTGACTTTGTTTGACTAACCTTAATATTTTTAACGTGTACTTTATTTGTGACTTGTTAACTGTTTGTTATATGTTTCGACTTAAGATCTTTTTGTTATAAGTGAAATGCATATAATTTACTAATTCTGTTCTATTATATCGAAAGACTTCCGACTCATATGTAGTCGTGCGGCGTGTTCCGATTTACTATCGGCGGTATAATATTTCGGATTCATTACTAGGACGTACGAACGATGTATATAATTTAGAGAATATAATTGAAAATTAAGTCTCGTATGCTTAATCGTTCAATTACGTTTAGTAAATTAAGTTATTAATTAATAGTAAACGTCGATGTTTGGTGATCTCTTTTGTTCACAATACATAAACGTTTAAAATTCATTAATGTTCGATAAGTGTCCTATTATTTGCGCTAATTGCCATTTGTGTATATCTTATGACTACAGATATGGCTGCTCGATCTTTCACTCCTGCTCACAACATATTGGTGAACTTAGATGTAAATGAGCGTGGAGCTGCACGTTTCACAGAGATTTTGACGTATTTAGCACGTTCGAGAATTCGATATGCTATTACGGAATCTCCGCCATTGTCCCGAGATCTTCTGGAACAATTCTGGGAAAATGTCGTATTTGACGGTGCAGTAAACCCTCCAGTTATTCGCACGAGGGTTAACAACCATCCAGTGGTATTCTCTGCTGATGATCTGAGACAGATTCTACATCTGGGAACAGTTGATCAGGAAGCTGGACCTTCAGTGTACACCTCTGACTTCATTGAGGGTGCACTAGGTAGAATGGGTTATTCTGGACTCAAGAGAGGCCGCCAGTTTGTAAAGGCGTTTGTTCTTGGCCAGTGGAGATTCTTATTCCACATTATTGTTACCATCTTCGGTAACAAGAAGGGAGGATACGATGAGTTGAGTCCCGAGCTTCTCTCAGGCTTGCTGTCACTGGTATATAACAAACCATACAGCTTCTCCTCATACCTCTTTAACTCCTTCATTGGGCAGATAACCGGAACTGTTCGATCAAAGTTCATGGTTTATCCGAGGTTTTGCATGCTGATCATTACACACTGTATCCCTGATCTTCAAGGATTTCAGCCCGATCTGCGTGTAGACACCATTGGATTGAGGACCTACAATGCGTGCTTTCTTCATTCCTCCAGACGTCCGGATCAGGTCAAACCTGAAGCTTGCGACTTGTTCGGTCATCTTCTAGATGCCGCATATGTAGCTCCACCAAATAATAATTGGTTGGATGATGAAGCCCAACCTGAAGTACGACCTCAGCCAGCAGTTGTGGCTCAAAACCTTGGGCCGCAAGAGCTTATAGAAGATGTTATACATCAAGCTGGACAACCTGACATTGCGGCTCAGGTTTTACATGAGGTTCTGTTGGAGAACGATGATGCTACTGATCCTCTCCTATGTGAGATAGATCAATATCAGGTATTATTAACATAATCATTGTTCAAACGTACATGTAATTTATAAGTTACTTATCATCTATTATCATTCATCATGACTAGGCTCCTGAAGCTGTAGACCCAGAGGTCATTCGACCTGAGGGTGAACAGGATCATGCAAGTTTGGATGTTGGGCCCTCTAGTGCTTTTGGCAAAGATGGTGCCACTTCATCTGACTCCGACAGCGAGGAGACTGATGATGATCTTCCTCGTCCTCCTACTTTTTCGGGTATTCCGGCGGGAATGATCCGAAGAGGTTCCAAGCTAATCATGGATCCTGCCTTAAAGGGCAAGCGCAAAGTTGATGATATGGATCCTGATTTTTGCATGCTTGACGAGGACACTGATGTCGAAGAGGATCACTCTCTTCAGACACAACGCCGAAAGCGCATTCGTTCTGCTACTTCTCAGCTGACGATTGGCGATTTGGCTAGTCCAGGTTATTTTTTACCCTTATTATTCTCTATTGAATGTTGTGCGTTCTACATATGAGAAACTGAGATAGATATTTCTATAACAGTCGCTCCAGATACACAACAACAGGCTAGACCTGCGGTGCAACGTCCGAGTGCTCCGGTATCTGAAACCTCAGAGAAGGTTAGAGATACGAGTACTTATAGCTATTCAGAGATTGAGACAGTTTATTCTGTTACTTTTACTGATAACTATTGTCTAACAGGAGCCTGCTGCTGACGTTACCGTCACGATTCAGACTACTGAAGCTAGTAGAATCGTAGCTCGCTTACTCCTGACGGATGTTGCCACCCAGATTGAACAACATAATGTTCAACCTGGAACCACACCTACACCCCAGGCTACTACTTCTGTGAGAGCTTCTGAGCGGATTTCTAGTTTGGAACTTCGGGTTCGGATATTAGAGACTCAGAATGCTACTCTTGCAAAGGAGCTTGCAACTCAAGGCGAAGCCTACACTCATCTCCTGAAGTCTCATATGCTTTCTATCAGAGAGTCTGAAGATCAGCAGAAACAGCTTGATCGACTGCAAGGCCTTGTCACAAATTTATTGAAGGGCAAGTCGCCTCAGGGGGAGATCGTGCTATTTAATGAGGCATGCAGAGAAGATGAATTGAGAAGGAAGAGACGAGATGATACAGACGATGATCCCAATGCACAGAAAGATAGAGAGCCGACTGGTCCTTCAACGACCGGTGAGCCGTCTACAATTCAGGGGGAGTCTGAGCCTGATGGGACAAGTGGTGTTGGTGGTGATGGTGCTGGTACTGCTGCTGGTGCTAGTAATGTTGGTGAGAAATTCACCACGGAATAATTCTTGTTAATATGTATTCTTAGATTGATTGTAATAACTCTTATAATCAATGAAAGACTTACATTAAAAATTATTATTATTAGTTTCATGTTAATAAAATATAAGATTAGTTATATACGATTTAGACCTGAGATGTTATTACAGGTTAAAATGATATAAGACTAATTATATAAGACTAGTTATATAAGATTTTGACTTGAGATTCATCTTGACAAGTTAAAATTATATAAGATTAGTAATCGATAGTGATTTCGTGAAAGAAATGATAAAGAAACTCTTGATGAAAGAATTTATATTATTCATTTGTGTCACACCCCGCTAAAGCGGAAACACGAGATGTAACAGCACAATGGTTTCATTACACAAAGTACCACTAATTTACCGTTTACAAAATACTGCTACTAGCACTTACAATAAGTTTACAGTACGAAATGCTAGGTCATACAACCAAATACATTCAAAAGATAAAACAAAGTAAGTCTAATCATTTCAACATTAATAAAGATAGATGTAGCTTTACTCCAGAACTACTGACCGTTTCCTGAAAAGCATGTAAAACGAGGGTCAATTACAAAATTATAGTTGGTGAGTTCACAGGTTTTCAGAAATAAATGTGAAATCATTTATTTGTCATCAAACTATGCTTGATAGGTTTAATTTGTCTTGTAAAGATTGTTTATACGCAATTTTTAAATTCATTTAAGAACGACATGTATTGCTTGAGTCCACAACCAAACCTACTGGCCCAAGAACAACACCCCAAAGACAATGCCCATCGCGAACATTTAAAGTTGGTGGTATGCACTCACATGGCCGTGTGAGTGGGAAGGTGGCCTCCCTCCAAATAGTACTATCCATATCAACCATCGGCTCAATAATGAGTTAATAGGTTGTGTAAAGAATCCGGGGACTTTAGATGCGATAGAGTCACAAGCATACAACAAGAGCGTAAAAATATGCATACAAGATAAGTATTTACAATGAGATAGCATGCTTTTCACCCCAAAACGTTTAGTAAAAACAATAAAAAGAGGGGCTGTGAATACTCACAATTAAGCGTGAATGATACGGTTTGGATGTATTCCGAGTGCTAAACGAGTACGACTCCTATCCACGACCTACGAGCACGAAGGTTCTAATTAGATCCTTGTCTAATTTTGTTTGTAAGATTGTTTAGCTAATTATTTAGATTACAAAGTGCCAATATAGTTTGTTTTGCTTTTTAACTTTGTTAACGTCCAATAATTACGTTTGAGTACCACAATGAATACACACATATACAACATCTTAAAATTGTCGAACCTTTTACACAATTCATATAATGTCTCAAGATCATTAGTACCCAAATTTCTTAGTGTTTTGAGTGTTGGAACTTTGGTTCCTCACAATTTATGATTAACAACATATAAATTGATAATTACATCATAAGAACCCAAACCCAAACCCACTTGGTTTGACCTGAAACTTCCCCCAACATATTTATATATGTTTATAAGCTTTAAAAATTTTTTTTACTCTTAGCAAGTTCACAAGTGTTGATTTATATACATATGCAAATTTCAGTCTACATTCTTATTTTTCGGAAATGCATAAGTTGGTTGTATTTATTAAAAATACTTATGTTCCGAATTAACATGAGGCAAAAATCACAGATGATCCTCAATTTGTCTAATATATTCTGTAATTTTTCCAAAACTTATAAAGAAGTTTAAGTATTTTTAAAATTTACTTTTATCATCAGAGGTCAAATCTGAACACATGCATGCAATCATTATTTCTGGGAAACATCCATCGGGTTTCAGAAAAAGTGATCAACACGAAAGTCGTAGCCAACAAAAAATGTAAACTTTTGGCGTTGGTTTCAAGTTATTTGGAGGTGTGTAGCTCTAGTTATGATTAAAACACTAAGAATAAAATTTCTGACTTTTTCTAACAGCTTACACATCTTTTCTCACAAATATTATTAGGTATATCAAATGAACTCAGGAAAATATGAGGCTTATGGGGTTGGAAAGCTTATTTCCAGAACTTAATTTTAGCCTATAAAAACGTCCATTTTCATGAAGGAATGATTTTTCTAAAAATCGTTGATGTAGACACAACTTTCTTGACAGAAATTTTGTAAGTCCAAGATGGTGTCTTATTCCAAAGTGAAGAACACCATTCATGACTTAAAAGAAGATTTTCCTCTTTTGACCTTTAAATCCATGTTCTAACACATGCATGGTGTTGAAATACATCTATGATGTGTTAGAGATGATTATTAACATAAAAATAAAATTTTACATGAAGATGAACAAGATTTAACAAGATTATAAGTTATAATTCGATTTTCACTTGATTTTCGGTTTGATCATGGGTTATCCTCTCTTTTAACACATAAATATGTGTAGAGGTGTAACCTACAAACATCAAAGTTTGTATGAGGATTTTAGCCATGGGAAAGGCTTAAAATCCGAATTTTATGAAGAAAAATACAAGAAAATGAAAGATAAATGAGTGTAGATGATATAGATTACCTTGAAGGGTTATTGTGGTGGATTTACACCTTAAGATTCTTGAATTTACCTTGAATATTTTCTGGAAATTTTAGAGAGAAATGAAGAGAATGTGTGTGTGTTTTTGAGAGAGAAGAGAGAGTGAAGAGATGTAGGTGTTTTGGAAAATGAGTGAAGTAATGAGGAGTATAGGGAAAGGGAAGTAATTGAATGGAGAGGGGGAGTGGGGGGACGGTTTTGGAGGGGGGGGGGGATGTTTTTGGTATTTTTTTTTTTTTTTTTTGTTAAATATTGTATATAATGTTTAGTTTAAAGTTAGGTATTAATTTGGTATAAGTATTTGTATAATATAAGGTTTATTTGGGGATAGTTTAGTGATTAATATTTGTGTTCTAAAAGTTAGTATTTTTAATTTCTAAAATACTTAGGTTTATGCTTGGGTGATCTATCATAGTGTTCATCTAACAATTTATCGAATTCGGGTCTCGTTTACGTAAGTACGGGACTTTAACTTAATTCCGATTTTGCGATAGAACAATATTTTGTGATATTTTAAAGGTTGGTATGTGATTTTCTTTGGCACTTCGTAACCTAATTTAGCATTTCTCATGAACTTAAGTTTTGCTAAGCAATCTCTAAGACGTTCTACGAATTCAGTACGCTTAAGGAGTCATAACCTAAAATTTTCACTAGAATATATGAAATGTCGTAAACGTAATTTAAGATTCGAGTATGGTAATGACCTGAGATTTTGACGGTTGTTACAATTTGATTCATGACATATATATCACTTGTAGATATGAATGATGAAAGTGATTCTGACACTGAAGTCGAAGAAGAAGTAGATTATGATCTAGAGGAGGGAGAGTTTGTACCTCCTGAAGATTGGACTACTATTTCTTATGTTGGGTTAGACGAAGGTGTAGATCCAGATGCTAATATCGATGAACACATTGTGAGCCCTTCAAAGACTAAAGTCGTTATTCAGGAAGAAGACGGAGAAAGAGTGATTGATTTAGATGAAGATCTAGACGATTCGACTGATTCTGAAGATGATCTTCCTGATAGACTCAAAAATAATCCGATGTTTAGGCCTTTGGAGAAGAAGAAAAAGGAGAAGACTAGGATTAGTGAAGTGGATATCTCTGGAAAGCGTATACCTAGAAGAGGTATTATTGGTTGGTACTTCGACGCAGATTTGCAGCTTTTTGCTATAAAGAGATTTGACGGAGTTCAATACTTTGAGAAAAAGCTAGCTGTCTTCAGTTCTTTGCCGAGATTTGAAATCCGAGACTTGGCTAGATTGGAATTAAATAACCCTAGTAATGATCCTTTTGGAAGATATGTCGAAAAGATTATCAAGACTGAGGGTTGGTCAATGAAGTTTGAAAGAATTAAGCCAAGAATCGGAAAGACAATTAAGCTTGAAGAAAGAAGCGAAAGAACAGGAAGGCGTCGTAGAAAGAAGATATATCCAGCTGTGAAATGCATGCAACAGATTCCACTAAAGACAATGCCTCAAGACATCTTAGGAAATTTGAAGAGATGGTCTGTGGATTCTGTGACTGGGGAAGCTCTCATGTTCGAACACGATGATGAAGTTGAAAATCAAGAGAGAGAGATCTTAAAGATTTATGATCGTCGACATCTGATGAACCTATCAAAGACTGACCTATTGATGTTACACAAGAATAGGATCACGGCGATTGAAGGTTGGGAAGATGTTGCACGAGATTATCAGTCAATGGTGAAGACATGCATTAAGCTGAAGATATATGCAGGTAGCAAAATTTACAACTGATTACCAGAGACAACTTGAAGACAAAGACTTAAAGATGCTAGAGCTATTGTCAAGGGGGAGTCTGTTGAGACATGTTTTGTGACAACAGGTCTAGCTTGTAATAGTGAGGTTTAGTACTTTTGGTAATTGTAATCAAGTATGTACATTGGTTTTGAATTGTAAATAAAATATATTGCTTGGTAAACATTTTAGAGTTAAATATCAAAAGGCTGAAAAATGTTGACCAAGGTTGACCGCGAACCGAGTCAGTTCGCAGGACAAGTTTGTACTGCGAACTGAGTGAGTTCGCTGGGCCGTCATGGGCTGCGAACCGAGTCAGTTCGCAGAGCCCACGAGCCTGCGAACCGAGACGAGTATATATGAAAAACTAGGTTTTCATGTTCAGGACTTTTGCCATTTTCTGCCCAACGAAGTTGCTGCGATTCCAGAGAGTTTTTTAGTGTCTAAAGGCTAGGTATTGATAGATTAACAAGTGTTATAATCAATACAAAGCAATTAGATAATTGATTCGCTAATATATTGCGAAAGAATTCGTTATAGATCCTATAACTAGTATTGAGGGATTCCGCACCTTAATACCGTAGATAACCTCGTTATCGATCCTATACATACGGACTTACAGAGGTATATTTTCATCAGAGGATTGTTGTGTGGCACTCGTTGACGCATGATTAGGATCTACAAAAGTTGTATCTCTAGGAACATTTGATGTTGGTGCAGGGCCAATATCCCCATCACCCGACAATAAGTGTTCAGAGATCTCTGAGTCTACTTTATAGTCACTAATTGGGACATTGAAAGACTTAAAGAGATCTGAATAGTCGAATTGCCAATCTAATCCCTTATGTACGTCATGTGTGTAGCTCGTAACTTCAATGTTATAAACTATTTCCACACGTTCCGTTGCTTTATTGAAGACACGTTTGTTTGGAGAATTAGGCACATAACCTAGGAAATATCCTTCGTCAGCCTTCTCACCAAATTTCGGTTGAGTGCTACTCTTCAGCAAAGTACAAGAAACTCCAAAAGGTTCAAACCCTTTTAAGTTTGGTTTCTTATTGTTCAAAAGCTCATAACAAGTCTTGTTCTGCTTTTTAACCGTAAGAACTCTGTTCAGAACATGACATGCTGTATTCACCGCTTCTACCCAGAAAATGACTGGAAGCCTTGAATCTGTAAGCATCGTTCTAGCTCCTTCAATCAACGTTCTGTTTTTTCCTTTCAGCAACACCGTTCTGTTGCTTTCAGGCACTGAAATTTTTGAAAATTTAAAAAATATGGGTTATGAAAGGGATCTTACCAAATTTACTTTTTACAAAGGGTTTTCTCTCCCCAATGGAAATTTATAATCCATACAATCCAACAGTGCCTGTCCTCTAAAAGAACAGGTTGGAATGATTTGGGAGTGCAATTGCTTCTGCAATTGTATGCCTAGCCACAGACCAACTGTTCAATTTTTCTGAAATGATTTTTAATGGGATGCTCAGAAATATTGAGCAATCCTCTAAAATGTTTTTAATGTATCCAAGGTTTGTGCAAATCTTCTTAAATGAAGAAATAAATGATTTAAATGCACACTCCAAAATTTTGAAAGTTTTGTCTCATACTCTCAAAGTTTTTTCTAACATGAGGAGACAGAACATTGGATTTTCAAATAAGGTCACTGCATTATTTTCCACAATGCTTAGTGTACCTACTACTAGGGATGAGGGAACAGAAAACCCATCTGTATCCCAACCCGCATCCACTAGTAAGACTCCCAAAAGAAAACAAGGGACCTCCAAACCTACCAAAGCTAAGAAACAAAAACAGGCTCAACCTAAGGATCCTCCCCTCAATGAGTCTCAGCCAAATGTAGCAGGGGAGGTGGTCCATGAGAAGTGGGGTGACCATTCTGGAAGGGCTGACCCTACTGCTTCTAGCCCACTAGCAGAGCAGGACAGGGTCAACATCAATAAGACCAAACCAAAGGCAACTGCAATTGATGAATCTCCTTTAGGAGATGATTCTGCTGCAGGTCCCAGTACCAAGAACCAAGGGGCCTCTGCTGATCAGGCTAGGCCTGAGGCAGCAGGTAACACTTCCATTGACTTACCAAGGGATTCACATCCTGAAGGTAATGAGGATCAATCGTACCAAGAATTGACGGGTATGTTAGAATTCATGTGGGAAGAGGTGAAGAGTTACAGGCAAGTAATCAAGAAGCAAAACAGGGATATCTTGAAGAGTTTGTTGAGCAACAGCAGCAACAAATAGAAGAACTAAAGATGTTGTTGATCAAGTGCCTAGATGAGAAGAAGAAGTACATCTGGGTACAAGATGAAGATATCCCTGAGCCTGTGACTCAGAAAGAAGGTGAAAAGGAAGTAGAGGCTGAGCCTGCAGAGGCTTTGGATGAAGAGGCAGAGCCCAGGGGTGAAGAGGCAGAGCCCAAGGGTACAGAGGAAGAGCCCAGAGTATATAAAAGGAAGAAGAAAGGGGTCTCATTCTCTGAACCTACAGAAACATTTTCTGGAGGTGAGATGCCCAAAATAGACCCTAAAGATAAGGGAAATGGTCTATTAGTTGAAGAAGAGCCTGCTAAGAAATCTAAGGAAAAGTTTGGGGGATTCACTACCAGGGAGGAGCAGGAGGCTCATGATCATGAGGTAGCCCTCAGACTACAAGCAGAAGAGCAGGCTCAATACAATGAGGAAGAGAGGGAGCAGGCCCTGAGAGATCTGCTGGAGAAAAAGAAGAGGGCAGAGGCAGAGAAGAGGGCAGCTGCCAAGAGAAGCAGGAAACCAACCAAAGCCCAGTTGAGAAAGACATATATTGGGAGATTGGGGGGTTTGATTCCAGATAAGGAGCTTAAGGGCATGAATTTTGATAGACTGGAGTTTCTGTATAAGAAGGGGGTTGAAAAAGAAAAGTTGTAAAGGAGTAATAAGGAGGGTCAGAATGAAAAAGGAGAAGAAGAAGAAAAGGAAGAGGAGTTAGAAAGAGATGAAGCACAGCTGCTTAGTCTACTGATCTTGAGGGATGATGGGGTGAAGGTAGATCCATTAGCTACCAAGCCTCCAAAGATAGTAGATTGGGATCATGTACAGCTGGTGCATAAAGGACCTGAAGTGACCAAGATTACAAGGGAAGATGAAGCTACAGAGTTCTACAGGTCATTTCAGGAAATTTTGAAAAATTAGATAGAGATGATATTGAGAAGATGTATGAAGTAGGAAAGATGAAGTATGAGGGAAAACTGATAGCGAAGATATTGAATAGATTATTCTGGGATTACTTTCTCATGATGGTTGAACCTGAAGAGTACCTCATATCTTCGGTAGATTCTCAGTAGTAAAGTTTTGGATGTACTTTCCAAGATCTGGTGTCCATCAAGTTGCATTAGAGAATGGAGATCTTCTATTCGTGCTTACTGAAAGACAGTACAACTTGAATCTAGGGTTGATGAGATGCTTGATTCAAGTCAAACTAATTACCCAGAGGACTCAGAGACTGCAAGAGTTCTTCTTCACATGATCCTAAATCAGATACATCAGAAGGCTAAAGCTTCAAAAAGAAGAAGGTAGTGTATTAGCATCTCTGGATTTATTTGAAAGATTATTGTAGAAATTTGAATCTGTAGGAGACAAATTAAGTTTAGGTGAGATTGTTGGTTCTAAAGATGGCTAGATAACTTGGTTGAAGATTAAAACTACTGGTTAAACTACAACTGCTAGTTACTACTGGTGAAGAGGAATTTCTACTGAAAGAACAAAAGTTACTACTGCTACCGAATTTTTACACTACCAGTAGAAACAGTTACTACTGGTAGAAAAGATTGAGTTTCTACTGTTAGAACAAAGTTAGTGCTGCCGGGTAAAGTTTCTACTGTCAGTACAAAGTTTCTACGGGTGGGTAAGTTAATACTGTTTATAACTTACTACTGCTTGAGTTAGTGCTATTACTTGGAGTTACTACTGTTCTTCAGAAATTAATACTGCCCGTGTATTTTCAAGAAGTTTCTACTGTTTATGATTAGAGCATCTTTTTAACCATGTGGGCTAATCAAATATTTTCTCTGCAAAAGCAAAAAGCGCTCAGTAAAGCAGAATATGGCTCAAGACGATAGGAGGATTAGATAGAAAGATTCTTTTCATTAATTACTGTAGCATGTAATTGGAGCTCTATAATTCTATAAATAGAGCTCCTTACCTTCAATAGAATAGAGATCTTAGAATAGTAGAAGTGAAAATATCATATGTATATTCAATAGATTGATAAACTTGTAAAATTGTTATTTGTAAGCTTCAAGGTTAATCATAACCCTGATAGTTAAGTGTATTCGTATTATTTAAAGAAATAATATTGAAGTTTTTTGATAATTACTTTGCTGTTTCTTGTTCTTAATTTATGCCTTAAAACAGATTTAATTTTACTTCTAAATTTATAGATTACTATTCCGCGGTATTTCTATAAAATATTCAATTGCTATAATTATTGACCCTAAAGGTTCAATTCGATTCTGTCAATCATCAAACCCCGAACATTATTTTGATTTTGTTTCCTCTAAATTACTGAATGAAAATATCGAGTGTTCTCGTCGCCTTCTATGTTCCATTTGATCCTCGCCTTTTGTTTCAAAGCCTCTGTTTGCTCTCGATCCTTCTCTAACCATATGCGCCTACACTCCATCCATCTATGTAATTCTTGGTCATTTAACACCCGTTGTTCACCCGTTGTTCTGCACATTCCTCCCACCTCTATGCCTCTTCTTTCGCTCTCGTAATCTCTTCTTTCGTTTTTCCGAACTTTTGTCTACTCCAAACTCCCAATTATGTTCTAACGTTTTTTATTCTGTCTCTATATCGACAATCAGGCTGCCTGCTATTAACCTGTCTCTCCCATCCACGTCTAACCACCCCCTCCACTTCCTCATCCTCTAGCCAAAAATAAAAAATTCTAAAAGGTCTCGGACCAAAATCGATCAATTTATCCCTCAGCATAATGGGACAATGATCCGAACGTTTCCGTTCGAGCGCAACAACCGATAAATCCTGCCATCTGTGCTTAAAATCAATGCTTACTAAGAACCTGTCCAACTTATTAAACTTCAATCCATCGTCACTAACTCGAGTGAACTTCCTTCCCGCTAATGGAATTTCTATAAGCCCGGTTTTGTTGATGAAGTCGTCAAACCCGTCCGCACTTCTCTAATTAAAATTACAGTTGAACCTATCCTCCTGTGTCCTCACCTCATTAAAGTCTCCACACAACACCCATGTCGCGGTAATTGATAACATTAGCTGCTCTAAACTGTTCCACAATAATACTTTTTGATCCTCTGACTGGGGCCGTACACATTTACCACCACCACATCACACCTATTACCATCTATCCACTTACCTTTTACCACCACGAAGAAATCACCTCCCGCTGCTTGTTCTGCCAAGAAAACCCTCTTGTCCCAAATTGTCAATATACCCCCTGATCTGCCGTTCGCTTCTTTTTGTGCAAAACCGAATGTATTTCCTCCCCATAGATCTTCCACCCAACTGTCTGACGTTCACACTTTGTTTCTTGTAACACCATAGAATTTGGTTTTTCTCGCCTACACAACTTCTTCACCCATTCTTTTTTCCCATCACGTTTAAAACCTCTAATATTTAAAGATATTATTTTCATGATTATAGAACAACACTAATAGTCAGCCACTTACCCGACACAAAGCTTCAAAACGATGATTTACTGATTAGTACCCCACTCGATACCCAAGCTTTCTCCGAACTCCTTTAAATACTGTATGTTATCAAAATTAGCCGAAAGTGAACCTTCTTCTCTTTTTTCTTTGCTACTGATACTTTTCGTGCTCCCTTTCTTCTTCTCGATCGAACTTTTTCCTGTCTTGTGTTTGTTTCTTGCCTTTGCTTTAATTTTTAAAAACTTTGATCCTTCCATAAAATTATTGAGTTCTGTCTTGTTTCCTCCTTCTGTATGCGATGCGAAAATATACTCTCCATTTAAACCTACACGCCTCTTTTTTTATCCCGCTGCCCCCCTCAATTGTATTACACTCCTTTGTTACCATCATATGAACATCGCTCTCTTTACTGTTCACCGCTAATTGCTTTTCTGATGAAAACATAAATACCTCGTTCGAGTTGCGATGAATATCGTTCCCTGTTTTGAACTCCAACCCTTGTTTTGTTGAGTCTCCTGCTTCACAAGATTTTCCAGCCTCAACGTTACCCATGTTCAGCCCAAGATCCACGTGACCCACTTCTTTATTCGACCCATCATTATTCTTTGTCACCAGCCCATCATCACTAATACTCCCTAGTTTCGGTCCAGATTCTTCATTACCCACTTGCATAGATGGGCTTCCACCATTTTTAGGCACATCACACTTATTATCACCCAATATATTCGCCCCATTTTCCTTAATAACTTCACCCTTCATGCACGATTCTTGATTCTTGACTTCAGATTCAACAATAATTGGATTATTAAAATTATTTTTCACTTGTTCCCTGGACACCCCACATGTACTCCTATTTTCAACTTCCAATACTTTGGGATCAAGAAAAGACTTTTCATTAACCCTGATTTCTGACAATTCCCTCTCCACGCGCGACTGTTGGTCTTCGTCCCTAACCTCCACCTTTTCCGGCCACTGAACATCCATCTCTGCGCTTTCCGACCGATTCCCGTCACCATCCTCCTCCATCATGAAGGTACCATCATCATCGTCGTCCCAGTTACTGGCCCCGTCAACATCGTCTAGATCGTTCAAATCCACAATATCAATAACGCTCTCACTGATTTTAACAGTGAAAATATTACTATCAACCTTTAAGCATACATCTTCTTGGATCAAGTCACACCCCCAAGTATGAATTAACACCTTTGCTACAACAAGCGATTGACTCCCTTCAATCTTGCAGTTTTTCATCTCAACTATGTTCCCCCACCATTTAGCTAGTCGCGTGAATAGCTTCTCCGACCAACAACTGATCGGAACTCCTAATATATTAAGCCATGTTAGCCTACCCGATGGCCAATAAGAATTATCCCATCGTTTAATCTTTTTCAACCAACGCCTGCAGTTATGATCCTCGTTGTTCATAATTTTGTTCACCGTATCTTTATTCTGTGCCACCAACATCACCTCTAATCGACCTAAGTACTTTACTTCAACTTCGTACATTCCGTCCTCTTTACAAAGTGCCAAAGCTTGATCTAAATACTCCTTTTTCTTCACTTCGCCAACCACTGCATATTTCAGAACCGAGTATTCATCTCTTCATCTATCACTTCTACTATTCTCTCTGTCTCCTTTTCTTTGATTATACTCTTTGATTCCACGTTGTTGCGTTTCCTATAACTCACGTTCACCCTCTTCCTTGCTTCTTCACCAACAACTTCAGTATATCTCCTTTTCTGCTCCCTTGCCTTCCACAAAACGCCCCCTGTTGTCCTCCATATCCTAGTCCCTTTTGATCTTGACCCTCAACACCTCGAACACTCCACTGTTTTTGAGTCTCTTCACCACCTAGCCTTCTTTGTTTTTGAAATCCATCTCCCTCATTCCTCTTCAGACCCTGGCCTACTCCCTGGTTTTTCCTTCTTTCATTTTCTTTTACCACAATCAGATTCGAATTCCCCACCTTTATTAAGTTTAGCATCCACCTCTCGTCCTCCACATGAATAAACCGAATGAACCCGAATCTCCGACCATCCTTTAACTTTTTTCTTGCAATGTAAATGTCACTGGCTCTATCACACTTACGAAACTCAGCCCACAACTCTTCTACATTACAGTTAGACGGAAAATTGTAAAACATAAACGATGTCTCTTGGCTTCGATTGACTCTATTATCTCTCGTCTTGAAAACTTGTCCACGATACCCTTGCTCTCTCCATCTTGCTGCCGGCTGTTGATCTCTCACTCTCACCGGAATTATTCTCTCTCTAATTTGAAAGTCTCTCACTCCTCTCATTCTCTCTCTTTTTGTTATTTTACAAATCTCTATATTATTATAACCACCAGGCATACAATTAAGAAATGTAATTTAACTATTCATAACATATTGTAACTCGTTCACGATCTCAACGACTCATATATGCAATTGTATTTTATTTGTTACGTAGATGGTATATTTTCGTTGGATGGATTACCTCCTCATCTTCTGTTGTTGTTGGGTGTTATAGTAATTCTGTCCTCTTATCAGTACACCAGCAACCTCCACTCTCGCCGCTTCCATTTACTGGTTCCCGTCGTCAATAACATTTATTCATCTTGAAAAAAACACAAAAGAATGATAAAAAAATTGTTGCCCAAAGAAAACACAAAATCGATTCTTGAACAGATAGAAATCAAAATTGATGAACATCTTATTGTTCTTGATTTATTATTTGAAGAAAAATTGAGAGAGAAAGAAAAACTGAAAGCTTAAATGTGTAAGAACTTTTAAATTGAAATTGAAAATATAAATCTAAATTTCCAAGGCCGTAGGTAATAGTTTTGTTTTGGGTACTGCTAAATTTATCTCCTTTTTTATCTTTTGAGTGTGCTTACTCTCGCAATAAATGAGGACTTTTTCGGATGCTAAGTAATTAATATTTTACAACTAATTTTGATTTGACCAATATAATTAACTTTTAAAGTTATTCACTAAAATAATAATTTTTTTTAAAAAGAATCTTTCCAATGAAAACATGAGTATATATATGACGGCATGCCCATCTAAATCTAAATTTTCAATCTTTAGAAAATATCATTTAAAAAAAACGATGGACATGCTCAACATTTTTGTTATTTGATCATGTTCGTGTTTTTATAAATCAAATTTACTACTTTTTAATGCATACTAACGTTTCCGTTCTCATAATTAATATGGAAGTTTTACTCGGATTGCTTAATCTTTCTTTAATCTATTTCCAAATTTTTGACAATAAAAATTTGAGTAATTCACAAAAGAAAATGCTAGTTAATTTGGTTCATGAGTTAACGAAATGAGCAAGAAAATATGTTTTTGAGTAAATATATAAACAAAAATTAAATAAATAAAAAAAAGAATGATAACCATAAAACTCGGGCTATGATTAACATTTCTATATATAAAATTTTAAAGGCTACTGAACTAATTACAAAGTTTGAATATTTTTTTAATACTAACTTTCCTTATTCAAATTTAATAATAGTATATATTCATGGTAATTCTAAGTTATAAATTTGAAAGATAAAAATGGTATATATACTTAACCATATCCTTTAGGGCTATAGTTACCATTATTTCAAAAAAAATAAAAAAAAAAAAAGTAAATTTGTAATTATTAATGAGCTAATAATAATTAAATGATAATTAAGGAGGTATGTGTGATAAAATTATTGGGTATTAAATGTGGAGTAAATGTTAGCAATTTAGTTGGGTTAAGTTTAGCCCACCCTTTGTTTTTACGAGTTCAACTGTTTCCAATAATGAATTTATACAAAAATATTGAGTTAAGTGCATGTAAATAAATTTAATTAAAGTATTACATTTGTAGTTTGTAGTATGTACTCAACTATTCGGATGTACATTGTGTGTAAAATACTTATTATTTATTGTTATTGTATGTATTTTTGTGACTAGTCAACTTGTAAGGTTGCCATGTAGCACCTTATATACATGACACACGATAAAAATATTATAAATTACATAAAATAGCATCAAATAACAAGTTTTTCTATATACAATGTACGTATGAGTAGTTGAATGCATACTACGAATACGAATGACAGACCTTAGTTAATTGCATTTTTAGCGCACTAGTGTTTTATAGTTTTTCTCTGTAAAACCATTTGCTAGAGACATCGATGATATGATATTATAATTGAGAACAGTATAACTTAACAAATGAAGTTTTAATTTTTCAGAATATAGTAATGCTGTGTTCACATTTACGTTGCCACCGTAATTTGCATATTCTTCCTCATTCAACAATACTCCATCCATTTTAAATTAACCGTTAACTAGACAAAATAATTGTTAATTAGATAAAATATATACACACGTTATACTCATATAAGCACATAATAATAGATGCTCATGTGTGTCTATTTGAGGTTTTATGATCAAGAAAAGGCAAAAACTCGAAAGTCTCCGTAGCAAATCGGTTGCAATTTTATACGTATTTGTGACAAATCTACTACAACTTATTTTCTTTTAAAAAAAATTGTTTCAAACAAAATATGCACACACAGCTTCATTCATGTTATTATATGTAAAACTTTGTACGTAAAAAATATAAAATGGGTTAACAAATCTATATGTAAGTGAACGCCTACATATCAACGTCGAGTGCGATACTAATATATGTTACTAGTTATTCGAACATACCAACAAACATATTATATTGTTTATATTTGTATTTTTCATATCCTATACTTATATAAACTCATAGGTGATGTTTGCATGTGTTGTTCTTGTGTTATCAAGAAAACACAAAAACGGGAATCATTACGTAGAAAATACGTAGCAATTTTATTGTTTTGCAACGCATTTGCTATATCTTTAGGAATTAGGTGTAACTCTTATGAGAATAGGTTGTGACTTATTTGCGACGACCGTTTATTTCCATTTATTTTTTATTGTTTTACTTAAATCTGGTGACCGATTTGGTACATACATTTTTATATTATCATTTTCATATGTAAATCGTCACAAATTTGACACTAATCCGTTACAAAAGTTAGTCATAGGTTTGACTTTTTCTTGATTTTATTGTTATACTTTAACCTGGCTACCGATTTACTACGACATTTTAATATTAATATTTTTAACTATATGCCGTCGTAAATTGGACACTAATCCGTTACAAAAGTTAGTCAACGTTTGACTTTTTCATAGCCATCTTGGACATTAATCGGTCACAAAAGTTAGTCAAAAGTTTGACCTTTTTTGTTGCTCGATATCGTCGCAAAACTATGACAAATGAGTCACAAATTTGCCACACATTTGTCTCCGTTGCAAATTTCCGTCGCGGTTGGCTGTTTCCGTCGTTGCCTGTCTCCGTCGCAAATTTTCACTTATATAAGACAGAAGCTCTCCATATAACATAAAAGTAACATCCAAATCATAAATTCATAATCAAGTTAAAACTCAAATCAAACACCATATTTATTGTAGCATCCCCATGCTAATATTTTCACTACGACCTTGCAAAGGTGTTCATCCTTAATTACATTTTCAGTTTTCGATTCTTCGAGGCAAAATAAGGACATAAGTAGAACCGATGAAATTCTGGGAATAAGAACTTGAGCAAGAAGAGAGCCTTCATAAACCTCGGTTGTGTAATAGATGTTGCTCCTTTGCATACTCCATCAACAATGGCTTTTGCACATGGTTCAGCCTCCATTGTTGGGAGAATAGCTTCTAAATCCTGCCAAATATAGGTAATACGTTTGAATGTAACGGATTGATTAATTCGTATAGTAGTAATATATGAAGCGAAAAAACTAGAAATTACTCACTTTTTTTCGATGAACACCAACACCGGTGGTGGAATATTTTACGGTTATGATGTCTGTTTTTATTGGCCCGAGCGTCAAGATTGTTATTGTTATTGTAGGAGACACTTCAAATCTAAGTGACTCATAGAAGCTGATCAATGCTGCTTTACTTGCCTGAAATTAAGTTGTTCAACGAAATTAATATATGAACACAGGGTCCATATCTATCACAACAAAATCAATCATAAATCACAATTTCAAGTATATTCGTATACTTTAAAGTTTTAGAAAATATTAGCATGGGGGGTTCCTTCAAAACATTCACAAATAAAAATGTGTAGAAAATTTTCTAAATCTTGAAAAATCACCATCTTTATTGTAGCAGCCGGCCATAAGCTTGCATCATGGTCAAATAAGAAAGACTGAAGTCACGAAACACAAAAACTAATAATAGGTTGTCAATATCAGATTCCTTACATTGTAGATGCCGCCTTTGGGTGGGTGCAACACTCCGGCAGACGAGGCATTAACAATTATCTTTCCTTTGGTTTTCGTAAGGTGTGGGATGGCGAAATGAGTTGGATATATTGATCCCCATAAGTTTATGTTCTGCACATAATCATGATGGCTATTTGCTATGAAGGACAACACGTGTTAGGTACTCTGTAAAGTTTATATGTATATAGGATCGTACCATAACAGGTTCGAATTTGGTGACATCAATTTTAATCGAATATATAGGTCCGATTCCAGCATTACAAACAAGATGATCCACTGTGAAGGGATCGAGTAGCATGTCAATGTACACTCATGGAATTGAAAGTTGTAATTAATTTACTGTAGTATCTTATGCCTAGCACATCAGTTTATAAAAATACGGATAATATGAGGCCATCCATATATCGTACGGAGTATTATGTTTCGCCCCCCATGTATAGAAATGTTCGATATGCCACCCAAGTATGATATCATGTTTTTAGGACCACCAAACGTATGAAAATAGTTTCCCACCAAAGTTTGAATCAATAACATTCGTACTAAAATCAATATGTACGTCAAAACCTTTGCCAAAAAGTTGTAAAATAACACATATACCCGTAATCAACATAACTTGATTATCGCCCTAGCTAAACCCACCTGTGACCCGACCTGTGTGTACCACTTACATCGACCAAAATGTTGAATGGTGTCATCTACGAACATTTTACACTCTTCAACATTTGACACATCAGCAAATATGAAAAGAACATCAGGAGAGCCAAGTTCACGAGCTCTTTCAGCTACTTGCTCAAGTCGACTCTTTGATTCTTTTATCGCAATAATCGCTAGAGATGCACCTCGTTTTGCATATTCGTATGCCATGAGCTGCGCACCATGTTATACAACATATTAAAGAAAAATTAAATTAACTTATGGTTGAAGGTTTTGGAGTTACATACCTCTCCAAGTCCAGATGAAGCACCCGTGATCAAAACAACTTTTCCAGACATATTTTCGGTACATTGGAAACATGAACGGACAGTGCTAATGAGTTCCCAAATGAAAAGGAAAGGTGAAAGAAGAAACAAAAGTAAGAAGAAAATGTAGAATACAAGTTCATTTGTGAGCTTGTTAGTAAAGTAGGCTTCATATATGGTGCTGATGCCTATACTGCACACTACAACTGATCATTTCCCTTGAATGGGTATTAATAGCAAATAATTGGTAGTCATTTAGTAACCTCATAATTATCCAACCAAAAGACCTATCACTAGTTGGCCAACCCACCGGACAAAATTGACAATTTATTAAAATGAAACGGAAAAAGCATACAAGAAAACGATTTAGGTGGTTCATCTTCGGAGAGAGAAAAAAAAAATAATAAACTCACTGAACCTTCAATATTAAGATTACAATTCCACTCTAAAAAGCAATACTCGTATTCTTTTCCTTCCCATTTGTGTTGTCTATATTATTCGTTTGTCCAAAAGAAACTAGCCTACGTTTAAAAATTAACACTAAAGTTCTACTTTAATCTTCTTTAATATGGTAATTATAATTATATTATATTATATATGAATGAAAACTTTCTATTTTTCTAAATATGACAAGTTTATAACTCAAAGTTTGTTTAATGAAGGGCAATTGACATTTTATTGATGTATGTATCTTAAAGGGGTTTTTTGCCGAAAAATAAATCAGTAGTTTTCGTTTTTGCATTTTCGGGTATCAACTAATTTCGCTTTTTAAAAATGAACCATTAATTTAAAATCGAACATTTTCAGGTATTAGTAACCTTAAAATCGAACATTTTAGTTTTTTAAAAATGAACCACTAATTTAAAAATGAATCAATATTCCCGAAAATGTTCGATTTTAAATTAGTGGTTCATTTTTAAAAAACAAAATTAGTTGATACCCGAAAATGCGAAAAATATAACTATTGATTCATTTTTCGGTAAAAAAACTCATCTTAAAATGAATTTTGTTTTGTTTGAAGACAATAAAAGTGGGAACAGAGGTGTATAATTTTGACCATCGGGATGGCTTTGTGAACGCCGAATACCATTGCGTGTCTGAATCGCTATACAACCCATAAGACCGATTTAATCACTTATTAGTAGTTGAGATTTTCCAACCGAAATCCCGTTGATGTGACTAAGCAAACTCGGATAGGTGGGTGTTTGCAAGAGAGAGCCCATTTATGTTTTTTGGTCGTCGTATGCCCACATCTAATGGGTCTGCACCAAACCCATGATAACATTATGATTAATTTAGATGCAAAGGTTCAAAAAGAATGATAAAAATTTATACAATGCGTGAAGCAAATATGATTGTCCAAATAAAACTCAATTTCACATTTATTTTTCAAAAATAATATTTCACAAGTCGTATGTTTATAAATTATAAAAGAAAAATTCTCCTAATGAAATTTGTTAAAAAAATTAAGACCTAATGACCAATCAAATCATTTTATTTCATTCTACTTCTAATAACCAATCAAATCATTTAATTCTCTTAAAAAATCTACTTGATTATAAAAATATACCTTTCATCTAATAAAAAATAGGGTAAATTACAAAAAACATACATGTAGTTGCTCATTTTCTCAAAAAACATCCTTCAACTTCATTAATAACAAAAACCATACCCAAGGTTGTGACTTTTGTCCCAATGACATCCATCCGTCCAACTTTATTACATTTTCCTCGTTAAGTCTATACATGTGCCACGCACGTGAGGGTATTTTTGTCCTTTTCTTTTTCCCGCCCATTTAATGGACCTTTCCTTTTGCATTTTATACCCATTTAATAGTAAGTTAATTTTAAATGGTTATAAAATGCAATTAAATGGGTATAAACTGCAAAGAGAAAGGTCGATTAAATGGGTGGAAAAAAAAGGGACAAAAATATCCTTACGTGCGGAGCACATGTATAGACTTAACGACGAAAACATAACAAAGTTGGAGGGAGGGATGTCATTGGGATAAAAGTGACAACCTTGAGTATGGTTTCTGTTATTAATGAAGTTGGGGGATGTTTTTTGAGGAAAAATGAACAACCACATGTATGTTTTTTGTAATTTATTCTAAAAAATAAAAAAAGAAAAACGAGGACTAAATAATAGGAATATATTGATAAAATATAAATTAAATATTAAAATTAAAAGAGATGAAATACACATAGTTGAATATTAAATTTAAAATATAGTATTAAATATAATAATTTATATTAGTAAAAGAATATTTCTTAATGTTATCTTATTATATGATTAAAAATAAAAAAGAAAGTAATACAATAATAACTATATTAATAAAATTTAAAACACGTCAACTATTGAGTATTGATATACGTGTGAGTATGTATAACTAAAAGCTTTCAAAAACAATATAGGTTTCTCTTATTGTTATTGTTTATATTTCATCATAATTTTAAACGTCATATTAAATTAATTATGAATTTATCTAATGATAGCCCTTAGGACTATATTTAAGAAAATATTTTATACATAAATGATGGTACATTAAGGTTAGTGGGGTGGTTATTAAAAAGTTAGTGAGGTGGTTATTTTCATAGTACAACAAAATAATGTGTATCTGAATATCTTAAACATAGCCTTAAAGGCTGTCGTTCCAATTAATTAATACAAAAATGCACATCTTTATTTCAGAGTTACTGATCCATTATAAAATAATAACTTAAAATTGAAATATATTTATTTATTTTCGTTGAAGTGATTACATATCAATTACCTATGCACGGGTTTATATAATCAATATATCCATTACTTCAATTTCATTGAACATTCAATTAATCAAAATATATTTATTTATTTTTGAATGAAGTGAGTACGTATCAATTAACGATGCACGGGTTTATATAATCAATCGAATACTTTACTTTCACTAAACATCCAGTTAATTAACCAATATACTCAATCAATTTATTGACCTATTGAAGGTCAAAAGCTAATCAAATTTTTTTAAATTATAACGAATATGTTAATTCCATGAAAAAGAAATATACATTATGTTTCTTCGAAAGATATATCAGTCTAATGGATTATGAAGGTAATAAGATAATAAATTACTTTGCTTCGACACCATGCTATTTGAAGCAAATATAATTTCAAGAAGCCATCTTTTTTAATTAATTAGCTTCACTCAATAAGACTCAAACGGGGAAAATAAACTTTGGCATTCAAATAAAGATATTTTTTATTCAACATCCGTGTGTATTTACGGGTTTAACATTCATGTGTATTCATGGGTTTTAAATGTCATTTGGTATTCGACTTTTATCAAAGTTCTGTTTACAAATATACAAAAATTAACATTAATAGTACACCAATAAAATGCTTGATATGCATATAACTTAAATATTTTAGTAGAAACAAGTTCCCATTAACGATAGAGAAAGATAAATTAATAAACCCCAAGAAAAAAGTGAAATTCAGTCTCGCACCCTTCACCATTTTAGCCAACAACTAAGATCATAGGAACCAATGCCTTTTATGTGATTGGTTACGAAATTTTTATTGCGTTTTACATGACAACGTACATCACTTACAATTCTACGCTAATATATAGTGAAACTTAAATTTTACCAACACTAATTGATAGACAATATATGTTATTAAAATTTGAATTAGACTGATGACATCAACCATCTTGCAATGATTTATGTGTTCCTTTCAAGTGTTGAAGAGTTCTGCTGCACAAGTATGTAAGTAGAAGCGGTCTAGTTTTGGGAACATGTACTTGATGAAGAAGAGACCCTTATAGATTCTTGGTTCCGTAATGTTTTTTGCTCCTTTGCATATTCCATCCAGAACGGCTTTAACGCACGGTTCAGCCTCCATTGTTGGAAATATAGCTCCCACTTCCTACAGAAAGTAGCTTTAGAAACATCAGATTGATCGGTTAATTTTCTAAAAATAGAATGAACTTTCAGTTTAATCCCTTTATAGACAGCGTACTTTATTATGTCTCACGTCTCTATTGTAGTTTCAAATTTTGTCCCTTTTCAAAAATCAAATCAATTGCTTCGTAACTCGGAACTTCCTCTTTAAATAGAAATTTCCGCACTCGTTGTTTTGACACCTACACCACTTGTGCTTATACGCTTCACATGACCTTTAAAACATTGTTTTTTCCTTAATCTACAAGGAGGTCTCACAACTTTGGGTGAGATTATTTAGATCATCGTGAAACATGTCTCATTATGTTAATTAATCCAACAATGTATTCGGTTTTCGGGTTACATAATAGTTAAAATGGACAAAAGTCGAAATTACATACAATTGGAACATGGGACATAACAAGTACGTTGTCTAAAAAGGGACAAAAGTGAGTGAAAGTTTGTTGTGGTTTTAAACAATTAACCCTAGATTACGTTGCAATTTTAGGGAAATGAGTAACTTACTTTTTTTGTTTGAAAACCAACACTACTGGCGTCAGACTTGCCAGTTACAAGGCTTGTTTGTATGAACCCAAGTGTCATAATTGTAACCGTTATTGTTGGAGATATATCAAATCTAAGGGACTCATAGAAGCTAATCAATGCTGATTTACTTGCCTGAAAATCAATCCAAAAAACCTATAATTAGCGATTATCAAGAAGAAAATTAATGAGCAAGTGAGCTGATGTAATCGGATTTGTTACATTGTAGACACCACCTCTTGGTGGGTTACAAATTCCGGCAGATGATGAATTGACGATGATCTTTCCACGGGTTTTCATGAGGTGTGGAATCGCATAATGAGTTGTATAAATCGATCCCCAGAAGTTTATTTCCTGCACATATATTTCACACATAGATTCATTGAAAATTTTCCATCAAGCAGTTTGGACAGTTTTTAAGATCATACCATAACGTTCTTGTACTTAGTGACATCAACGTCCACTGAATAAACAGGAGCGACTCCGGCATTACAAACAAGATGATCCACTGCAACAGAAAGATAATATCTAAGTTGATTGGCTAGTAGTTTGTGTGAAAATTTAGATTGTTTTAAAGTTACCTACAGTGACCAAAATGTTTAATCGTATCATTCACGAGCATCCTACACTCGTCAGCCTTTGACACATCAGCAAACATGAAAAGAACATCAGGAGAGCCAAGTTCGCGAGCTTTATCTGCTACTTTCTTGAGACGACTCTCTGGTTTTTCTCTCGCTATAATAGCTAGACGTGCACCTCTTTTCGCATATTCATAAGCCATGAGCTGTCGGATGCAACCGTTAACCGTTAGTATTTAATTCAAATTCGATATACAATCAGAGAAAAAAAAAAGGGTAAGGATGTAAAAGGAGTGTGAGGCAGAGATTCTCAATCCAATTTTGTAATTGCTAGAAATATTAGCTATCCGTACCATTTTCTATGGATTACGATCCTTTCATTTTCTGTTCTGCACATTTTATTTTCTTCCAATTAAGTATTTTCATTTTCAAGAGCATATTTGAGAAACCTAACCACAAATTATTGTTAGGTTATGTCTCTTATTTTGTCTAGTTTAGCGTTTGCTCTGTTTGTGTTGAATTCATTTAATGTTATCCGATTCCAACACGGGTTTAAGGTTCACGTACCTCTCCGAGTCCGGTTGAAGCGCCGGTGATCAAAACAACTTTTCCAGCCAGGTCTTCTTTACGTTGACAACATGCACGGATGCTGACGAAGATTTCCCAAACAAAAAGAAATGGTGAAAACAGAAACAAAAGTAACATGAAAATGTACAAAACTAGTTCATTTGTGAACGTGTTTCTAAAGAAGGGTTCAAACATGGCTACACAGTAAACACACCCCAGAGTTAGCTACTGGTTTATGTACTTGTGAATATTTGAAAAAGGAGCATTTAGTAAGGTCATAAATAACCAATTAAGTTGGATGTTTGTTCAACCTTGCTATTTTTGCCATAAGTTTATGTTCTAAACGAACAAGTAAGTTGAT
Organism: Gnaphalium uliginosum; assembly: GCA_963930675.1. Taxonomy (NCBI): domain Eukaryota; kingdom Viridiplantae; phylum Streptophyta; class Magnoliopsida; order Asterales; family Asteraceae; genus Gnaphalium; species Gnaphalium uliginosum. The sequence goes on from OZ005685.1 coordinate 37,425,348, forward strand.
GTTTGTTCAATTTGATCGTGATCAATTTATATAACTTAATTCCTCTGTCACGTTGAATGCAGAGACCCATACGCTGCAAATAATAAAACAGAGCATTTCAAAAACTTCGAGAAAAAGGAAAATTGAGCACAATATCTAATAATCGATAACTCCAAATCATCTAGAAAATTGTCTTAATGTTAGACTACCGCCTTACTTATGCGAGGTGAACACCTGCCGGTGTGTGAAACGCCTCAGATTTTTTTTTTCTTTTTACGTTTATAAAGACACCAACAATGTCCCACGAATCAAATTCTTATATATAAATTCAACTCAACTTATTATATTTTTGTATTTAACACTAAATACGTATATAATTATAATCAAATAACACTTTTAATATATAAAATATATGTTTGTTAGGAATTTTGCACCCAAACAACGCAAACAATTTAACACAATTGCACCCACCACAATAAACGAATAACCAGTTGCTAACAAAGCAATTAAATAAGCAAACAAGATAAATAAACACGATACGACACAAGGATTTAAAGTGGTTATGTCCAATCTCTAACTTGGAGATTTGTTTAGTCCACAGAGCCAAATATAGAGATTTTTCTTTCTTATTTTCGTAGTCTAGGGTTTAGAAGAGTAGGAGTTACATTATATAGTACAAACGATAAAAGGAAAGTCTTGCAAAACACTTTTTCTGGCCGACCTAGTGATCCCACCGAGATCTCCCCAAAACGCATACTATCTCACCGGGATCAATTGCCAGCCCATCGGGATCAATTGCCATCCCACCGGAATCCAAGTCTCTGATCACAAACACACATAATTATCCCACCGGGATCATCATGATCCCACCGGGATTGCCTCTAGAATTTACATTTTCGTTTCCTTCTTACAATCTTCACACCTCACTAATTTCCCACTTGAAGATTCAACCACGCCTAAACTCTTTACCCTTCAACTCCTTTAACGTCAATGCCAACGCTCCTTTAGCAACACCGTTCTTAGCTCAACCAATACCGCCGGAAACCACCCAGGACACGCTTGCTCGACCTTACAGAATCAGAAGACTTTCAATATAAAAAACTAACTGAACACCACTATTAAACTGGGACCAATCTCCGGTTATCCTCACCACCATCTTCTAGCCCAAAAAGATTCGTTGAAGTGTGCAATGACTCCAACCACAAGATTTTATCATGAAGACAACCGCCTCTTCAATATGTCGATTACAGCTACATCGGATCCTGCCACCGACATGTCAACAACCACCCGTACAGATTTCTGCCCATCCGAGTTTCCTTCCCAGCAATCAGAAAATCGCCGATATAACAACCCATAGATCATCATCAAGATTCACCCGTGAGAACGCAGTCACAACCTTGAAAACCTACATTATTAACTTTCGATTTCCCGTTGGTACACCGACCCAAATACATAGCTATGATTTCTATGAACACGTCTTCTCCAACTCAGCCCGCTCCCACTGTACGAATTAAATAATACCCGCGGCTATCTCATAAGACTTCGGTTCATAATCCACGGTCAGTTGCAAATTTCTTTGTCATTGGAGAGTATAAATTTGAAGATCCTAATGATCTAGTGCTATCCGAAATCCACAAACTAAATCCTTAGAAACTGAGACTATCAGTTGCACACCAGTCTCCAAAGCTCCCACTAGTCGCCAAACTCCCACTAGCTTCGATACATCACTCGATTAACAAACTCTCAAGAGTTCCCGACACTCTTAACAATATCCGAAAGCTTAAACCACTAGGACTTACACGGTTATCCGCCTCTAAATCACTTGAAAATTCCCAATTGATTCCTCTCGAAGATCTGCTTTATCTTTGAACCAAACATCAACCAATACCCGAGCCCATTCGAACGCGTTCTATCCGACATCTTCTACAATATCTTCAAGTCTAGTAGCTCTAACATGCCTAATCATTCCAAAAAACATGGAATACTCGACTAAAATCATGATCTCCCGTTTCAACCCGCGAGTGATAACAAAACTCACTCTGACAACCATCACTATCGATTACCAAAATGGATGTGGTACCGTTTATTACTCATCTACCCAACCGAGAAAAACCATCCTCTTGAGTATAGTAACAAACCTCACATCTTTGAATAACTTGGTCCTTATCAATGAAGTGTCCCAGACATCACGTCCCTACACTCGCAACATCAAACCCCAAGTTCGATAACGTTCATCTATTCTTTTGTACAGGATCGCAAAGAATGACAAACTCGAATCCCAAAAAATCTCTCCGCAACAAACCAACAATTGAACAAATCGATCACCGACTCCATTACCGCCGTCGCGAACAATCACCGTCACAACGCGACCGGCCTCCCGCCGTGTCGTTACATCATAACCCACCAGAAAAAACCTAACCTATTTAATCTAGAACTCAACTCGCTGAGCACATAAACTTTGCTCGCCGAGTTCTTCGCGATCCAACAATATAACGAGTCAGACGATCTCGATAACATGATGCAACCAAATCCCAAGAACTAAAACCAACAAACCTAATCTTGATAACGCTCATATTCGCTATTGTTCCCGATCTTCAAACCATGAAGCTCTGATACCAGTTGTTAGGAATTTTGGACCCAAACAACGCAAATAATTGAACACTATTGCACCCACCACAATAAACAAATAACTAGTTGCTAACAAAGCAATTAAACAAGAAAACAAGATAAATAAACACGATACGACAAAAGGATTTAACGTGGTTATGTCAAATATCCAACTTGGAGATTTGTTTAGTCCACAGGGCCAAACCGAGAGATTTTTCTTTCTTATTTTCGTAGTCCAGGGTTTACAAGAGTAGGAGTTACATTATATAATGCAAACGATAAAAGGAAAGTCTTGCAAAACACTTTTGCTGGCATGCCTAGTGATCTCACCGGAATCTCCCCAAAACGCACACGATCCCACCGGGATCAATTGCCATCCCACCGGTATCAATTGCCATCCCACCGGGATCCAAGTCTCTGATCACAAACACACATAATTATCCCACCAGGATCATCATGATCCCACCAGAATCGCCTCTAAAATTTACATATTTGTTTCCTTCTTACAATCTTCACACACCAATAGTGTTACAGTGGTTCTATTTTTACACATTTAGCTTCAAGAAATCCATAATTCCAAATCAACTACAATTTTTTTTTGTCTAAGATGACACTGGATTTGCCTAAAATAATGGGAATATCGAAAATCATTGTATGTACATTTATTTAAATAATGGGAATATCGAAAATCATCGTCTGTACAATGTACATTTATTTTTTCTATGTGTCTTTAAATCATGTATAAAATGGCTTAAATGCACAGAAACGTAATCATTTATGCTCCGATATTCATAATGTAGATATTGACTTTCGTAATGTAATTATTTATGCTCTAACATTCATAGTGTGTATCGAACTATGAGCTTCCAATGTGTAGTGAACTTGTTATTAATGACTATTATATGTAATGTTTGGTATTTTACTTACGTGTCAGTTATATGAGGTGACTCGTTGCATCATTACATGTTAATTGTCACGTCACCGAAACACATACAATAACAATAAATCAAACATTCAAAATCACCTTCAAACTCAACCACTTTCAAATCAAACATTCAAAATCAATGGCGTTTTCATCCTCATCAACTACAACTCTTCCGATTGTAGATAACCACAATATGCTCGCATATTTGGTTAAAACCCAGGATGCGACGGACTTTCATGAAATCATCGATTTCTTGAAAGAAAGTCACATCCACTATGCTTTGACTGTAAACCCAACAGTCTACTACAAGCATATTAACTCCTTCTGGAACCACGCCAAGATCGAATCTATCGACGACACTAAACTCATTGTGTCGAAGGTAGAGGGCAAAAGGGTGGTGGTCACAGAGGAGTCTATCCGCAACCATCTCCATCTAGGAGATAACACAGGTATTTCTTTACTTTCAGGCACTGTAATTTTTGAAAATCTAAAAAATATGGGTTATGAAGGGGATCTTACCAAATTTACTTTTTATAAAGGGCTTTTTTCTCCCCAGTGGAAATTCTTAATCCATACAATACAACAGTGTCTGTCCACTAAAAGAACAGGTTGGAATGAGTTTGGGAGTGCAATTGTATGCCTAGCCACAGACCAACTGTTCAATTTTTCAGAAATGATTTTTAATGGGATGCTCAGAAATATTGAGCAATCCTCCAAAATGTTTTTAATGTATCCCAGGTTTGTGCAAATCTTCTTAAATGAAGAAATAAATGATTTAAATGCACATTCCAAAATTTTAAAAGTTCTGTCTCATACTCCCAACGTTTTTTCAAACATGAGGAGACAGAACATTGGATTTTCAAATAAGGTCACTGCATTATTTTCCACAATGCTTAGTGTACCTGCTACTAGGGATGAGGGAACAGAAAACCCATCTGTATCCCAACCCACATCCACTAGAAAGGCTCCCAAAAGAAAACAAGGGACCCCCAAGCCAACTAAAGCTAAGAAGCAAAAACAGGCTCAACCTGAGGATCCTCCCCTCAATGAGTCTCAGCCAAACGTAGCAGAGGAGGTGATCCATGAGGAGTGGGGTGACCATTCTGGAAGGGCTGACCCTACTGCTTCTAGCCCACTGGCAGAGCAGGACAGGGTCAACATCAATAAGACCCAACCAGAGGCAACTGCACATGATGAATCTCCTTTAGGAGATGATTCTGCTGCAGGACCCAGTACCAAGAACCAAGGGGCCTCTGCCGATCAGGCTAGGCCTGAGGCAGAAGGTAACACTTCCAATGACTTACCAAGGGATTCACATCCTGAAGGTAATGAGGATAAATCTTACCATGAATTGACGGGTATGTTAGAAACTATGTGGGAAGAGGTGAAGAGTCACAGGCAAATAATCAAGAAACAGAACTGGGATATCATGAAGCTGTCTGAGTTCATTGGGCAACAGCAGCAGCAAATAGAAGATCTGAAGATTTTATTGATCAAATGCCTAGATGAGAAGAAGAAGTACATCTGGGTACAAGATGAGGATATCCCTGAGCCTGTGACTCAGGAAGATGTAGAAGAAGAGGCAGATGCTGAGCATGCAGAGCCTATGGGTGAAGAGGCAGAACCCAAGGGTGCAGAGGAAGAGCCCAGAGTATATAAAAGAAAGGAAAAAGGGCTCTCATTCTCTGAACCTACAGAAACATTTTCTGGAGGTGAGATGCCCAAAATAGACCCTAAAGATAAGGGAAATGGTCTATTGATTGAAGAAGAGCCTGCTAAGAAATCCAAAGGAAAGTTTGGGGGATTCACTACCAGGGAGGAGCAGGAGGCTCATGATCATGAGGTAGGCCTCAGACTACAAGCAGAAGAGCAGGCTCGGTATAATGAGGAAGAAAGGGAGCAGGATCTGAAAGATCTGCTGGAGAAAAAGAAGAGAGCAGAGGCAGAAAAGAGGGCAGTTGCTAAGAAAAGCAGGAAGCCAACCAAAGCCCAGCTAAGAAAGACATATATTGGGAGATTGGGGGGTTTGATTCCAGATAGGGAGCTCAAAAGTATGCATTTTGACAGATTGGAATTCCTGTATAATAAGGAGATTGAAAGGGAAAGGTTAGAAAGGAGTAATAAGGAGGGTGAGTCAGAGAAGAAAGGAGAAGAAGAGTTAGAAAGAGATGAAGCACAGCTGCTTAGTCTACTGATCTTGAAGGATGATGGGATAAAGGTAGATCCATTAGGTACTAAGCCTCCAAAGATAGTAGATTGGGATCAAGTACAGCTGGTGCACCAAGGACCTGAATTGTCCAAAATTACAAGAGCAGATGGAGCTACAGAGTTTTATAGGTCATTTCAGGAGATTTTAAGAAAATTGGAGAGGGAGGATATAGAGAAGATGTATGAGGTTGGTAAGATGAAGTATGAGGGAAAACAGGTTGAGAAGATTCTGAACAGAATAATCTGAGGTTACTTCCTCATGATGTTTGAACCTGAAAGAGTACCTGATATCTTCAGTAGATTCTCAGTAGTCAAGTTTTGGATATACTTTCCAAGATCTGGTGTCCATCAAGTTGCCTTAGAGAATGGAGATCTTCTTTTCATGCTCACTGAGAGGAATTACAACTTGAATCTGGGGTTGATGAGATGCATGATTCAAGTCAAATTGATTACCCCAGAGGACTCAGAGACTGCTAGAGTTCTTCTTCACATGATCCTAAATCAGATACATCAGAAGTCTGAAGCTTCAAAAAGAAGAAGGTAGTGTATTGGCATCCCTGAAATTATTGGAAGATATTTGTAGAAACTTGAATATGTAGGAGACAGATTAAGTTTAGGGGGAGATTGTTGGGTCTAAAGATGGCTAGAGAACTTGATCGAAGATTAACACTGCTGGTTAGACTACAACTGCTAGTTACTACTGGTGAAGAGGAGTTTCTACTGTTGGTTCAAAAGTTACTACTGCTACCGGGTTTTACACTACCAGTAGAAACAGTTATTACTGGTAGAAAAGATTGAGTTAATACTGGTAGAACAAAGTTAGTGCTGTCGGGTGAAGTTTCTACTGCCAGTACAAAGTTTCTACGGGTGGAGTAAGTTAATACTGTTTATAACTTACTACTGGTTGAGTTTATACTGTTCTCAGAAGTTTCTACTGTTCTTCAGAAGTTTATACTGCCCGTGTAGTTTCTACTGTTTATGATTAGAGCATCTTTTTAACTAAGTGGGCCAATCAAAAGTCTTCTCTGCAAAAGCAAAAGCGCTCAGTAAAACAGAGCATGGCTCAAGACGATAGGAGGATTAGATAGAAAGGTTCTTTGCATTAATTACTGTAGCGTGTAATTGGAGCTCTATAATTCTATAAACAGAGCTCCTTACCTTCAATAGAAAATATCTCAGAATCTTAGCATCTCAATATCTAGCCTGTATAATTGTCATTTGTAAGTTTCAAGGTTAATTGTAACCCTGATACTTAAGTGTATTCGTATTATTCAAGGAAATAATATTGAAGCTTTTGATAATTACTTCGCTTTTACTTGTTATTAATTTATGCTTTAAAACAGACTTAATCTTACTTCTAAAATTATAGATTACTATTCCGCGGTATTTCTATAAATATTCAATTGCAATAATTATTGACCCGAAAGGTTCAATTCGATCCTGTCACTATTATTAGTTACATGTCTCATTGGGATTTGAAAGGAGAAATGTAATTTGATATTTTTGGTTTGCTTTTTACTGCTGCATGGTGTATATACGATGGTTGCATATATTTCTAATTTTGTTATTGGGCTGAAAGAAATCAAATCAAGAAATCTATTATGGGTTAAAAGGAAATCAAATCAAGAAAACAGAAAATGAAACAGAATATTATAAAAATAATATATATTGTATGTTTTTAACTTTTTAGATCGCTTATTTTTATACTACAAACAATCTCTCATATTTTTTTAAAACCAATGTTTAGTTCAGTTTTAAATTGCCGCTTCAAAAGAAAGTATTTTATAGATCGGTTAAACAACCGCGACAAAAATAACCCAATTTTTAGAACGCTGTTATTTAGATCGGTTCCAAAACCGATCTAAATAATATATTTAACCGATCTAAATAATATATTTAACCGATCTAAAAGACTCCGTGTGTATACATTGTTGTATGATTTGGTGTGGTGGTGATCGATCCCAACGAACGGTATTTAAAGCGGGATCGTTCCCAACACTTCTCTCTCAACCTCCTCAATAAAATCCCTAACATACAAATGCTATTTATATAGTTAAACACACAATAACCTCCGAATTGATTATTAATCAAATTCTTAATAGGACAACTTGCTCTCCACGTAAACTGGTTACCCTAGTTGATTTTCAAATGTCGTTATTTTGGATAATATGAGTCAAAACCAATGAAATATCATATGAGAAGCTGCAGAGTTTGTGTGAGTTTGCGTGGTTTGATCGAATTAGTTGCATCTGCATACAACGTGAGTTAGGCCGTATACTATTTGATGTGTAACATATTCAAGGTTGCAAATACTTTTTTAGAACAGTGACAATACAATAAACGGATTTCAAAATGCACATGGCCATTAAACTAGGTCTTTCTTTGTTTCTTTTTTTGGTTATTAGGACTTTTATTATTTCAACAAAATTAAACTAGCTGTTATAGGTCCATGACCACTCCACCAAACTTATGTTGGTTTATAATGTACGGAAAATTTCATAAAGTTATAACATCAGAGAACATAAAATAATCTTCCACAAAATAAAACATCATCTAAAAACGATTCACCTGACGACCTGATGTTGCTACAAACACCGCATCTAAAAACATCATCAATATTACTTCGGGTTCAACAAGAGTATTCAATAAGTTACGACAGAGAAAAAGATAGAAAACATCATCAATATTACTTCGGGTTCAACAAGAGTATTCAATAAGTTACGACAAAGAAAAAGATAGAAGTGCAATACAACAATAATTTCTGGTTTAACAAAACATAACTAGTTCATATTTGTAACATATGGGACATAAATAGATACCTCAATTTGCCTAGGAGTCTTTAGCAAGATTTTCGAAAAATACCATTTTCCCAATCTAAATACACATTCATCTAACTCTTTAGCCGACACAGAAGTTCTATCATTCCAAAGCTATAACCCAATTAAATAAAGAGATCATGATTCCATAAATACAATACATTAGTCCGATACACAAATTGAATGTATAAATCTTATACAAAAACTTACAGTGTTTGGGAAGTTTCGTTGGTTTGAAAAATAACATAAAATAAATCCACTTCATCATGTAGTATTTCCACATTTCCAACCCGTATGTTGTTGTATATACTAATTCAAAGACCAATGATTATTACACAAGTCTGACCAAATCAATTTGTGTATAAATATATAGGTATGTATAGATGATTTACCTCAACAAACCTCCACTAAAATTTCTTGTCACAACACCTTAAAAAAGCAATCGTGTCAAGTTTCATTATTTTTAAAAACAAATGTTAGTGATACTCGAAGGACGAATCATATACAACACCCAATAACCACTACGCAAATTTAACAAATAAGATATCTATAAAAGTAGATTCTTATAATATATAAAATACTTAAAATTAATATACACGTACAAAAAAACATCACTTTTTCATCAAATAGTAGTTAATAAATCAAAAATACCAAAATAAAAATTGTAAAAATAATTACCCTTGAAAAGTGTATAGAGCTTCAAATCCGAAACCCTAAATTTCTCCCTAAATATCAAACTTGAACGATTTTGATGATTATATTTGGTTTATAAGGATTGATAATTATGTGTATTTGTAAGTTTGTGAATTAATACGGTAGTCAATTGTGGAATATTCAAAGTAGTTTTAATGATTTTGAGTGGTTATCGTGTTCATTGGTGAAAGAGGGGGAGAGAGTTAGCTTCGTGGGGGCGACGAGGTTAGAGTAAAAAACTAAAAATAAATGGTGATAAGTTAATTTAATATGGTAAAAGTAGATATAAAACATTTTTTCAGCGTAAGTTGTTCTAAAAAAAGTTTGGAGCACAATGGAATAGTGATCCAAAAAATTATTATATAGTGCGGTTTATATAAATCGATTTAAAAAATATTATTTAGCACGGTTCATAACCAAAGTGTTCCAAAAAAAACTATCAAATAACACGTCCATAGTGAACAGATCCATAAATAGATTAAATAGCGCTTGAGTTTGATTGTTCAAAAATATCTATTCTAAAAAATACTTTTTGTAGTACTGAAACCAATAATAAATACGTACAAAATAGAAAAAACATGACACACACACTTCTTGAGTGAAATATCTCTCAAGTGAAAGTAAAAACCACAAGACTCGTAGGCCACTTAACATCCACTATATGAAAGATATTACAAGTTGGAGACACTCAACTCTCGACACTCTTTAATATCCTCACACCACTCTCAACGATAGATTACAATAACGGAATTCGTGTGTCGTTATTGAATCACCGTGACCACCACATGGTACGGAGGGAGACAGCTCTTATAAACTCTCTCTTTTCTCTCAACCTTCTCACTAAGATCTCTAACCATAGAATCCTATTTGTATAGGCACACAACTTGTTCTCCAAGTATCTTGTTACCCAAGATAACCCGATTCGAAGAAGACTAAGGAGAGATATATTGGAAGTCTTCATCCATTTGTGTGTTTTTCATAAATTCAATTACGTCAAGTGCGACTTCATTATTATAATTTAACATTGAGAGGCATGTGAGGATATTCAATAGTGTCGAGATGAAAGTCCGTTTCTGTAATATCTTTTACATAAAGTGTGGTTGTTTGTGGTTTAACCTTAACGAAGTAAACCACATAGATCGTTGTGTTGCATTTTTACTTTTACTGTTTGCGTTATTATTTGTATTGTGGTATCGCAAACAATTTTGAAGTGGTATATGATGTTAAGTCATATTATGGTACGTGGTCTCAACTCTCAAAACTGTCAAAAAGCCGGAGAAATTTGATTAACATAGATTTGTAATCAATTCATTAGGTTTGTATAGTTTAGGTAGTTGATAATGAATTGTACGTATTGTTTCTTATGGCAATTAATTAAGTTGCAACTGCTTCCAACCACAACCATCGAATTGAACACCGTAATGTCCGTTAGCTTGTCATTTTTGATATTTCTATATTGCGTGTGGTAAACAATATACATCCAAATAGTTGGCAAAAGGTATAAGGGTTGAATTAATTAGTTAGATTTACGTATTCAATGATTTTTCTGGGTTAATATTATACGGGTAGGGAGAATTTTCATCTTGCCCCCTTCACTTTTCTCATACACATTTTACTCCTCTAAACTTTAATTTATTCTAACTCTCTTTCATCTCCACCATCACCAACCATCTGTTAATTTATTCTAACTCCATTTTCTATCCAGCGGTTGTTATTCTGTTCCTCTCCTTCCCTCTCTAAGGGGTCTTCCCTTGTGATTCTAAACCATATTAAATTTCAGCATGTATGTTTATATTGTGGTACATCTATAAAAATACGAATTGTCTAATGTATTTCTTTACAATACTAAACATAATATGATCCATATTGAATGAAAGATCTTTAACATATGGTAAATAGAAACTATATGTTCATCAATGTGCATAAAGAAATAGTACATGTATCAAGAAATAATATAATATGAATGTTCATAACAAGCATTGCAAATTCAAAAAATGTATAGTGTCATTATTATCATTTAGTTAAATTTAATAATTTCTAAATTATTTTATTTTATTAGTTCACCGTCCGATAGTTAAAATTATATTTTATTTTTATATTAATATTAATATTTATTTCACAATAATCAACCCCCAACTATGCAACCATACGGGTTAATCTTACTTATATTTTGGTACTGAGTATTATTTTTCTTTAACGGAAATTTTGACATATAAACAGGATAACTAAAACACATTTAATTTGTCAGAATTTGAGTAGCTATATATCATGACCTACCTATGACTTGTAAATATGGATTGTCTAGTTTACTTAATTACACTAAAAAATGGATTGACCTGCAAATTCTAATAGTGTTTAAGAATACATTTAACACATATATAGCAGCTAATGTTCAATAGTCTAAAGTGTTGGGTTGTTTGGTTGTTAGGGTGTGAAGCTTAAACAACGGACAAAGAAAACGAAGCACAGAGCAAGTACCGTGCTGGTACTTGCATACCCGGCTGGAACAATGAGTACCCGACGGATAAAGTAGGTGTACTCAAAGGGTACTGGGTCAGTTCCAGCTAATTTTGAGTTTTCTTGTTGCCTAAGTTTGTACACTCCTATATATTATAACCTCTACTCTTGTAAACCTTGGACTACGAATTTAATAAGTGAAAATCTCTCTAGTTTGGTCTCATGGACTAAACTAATCTCCAACTTGGAGATTAGATATAATCACGTTAAATTCTTGTGTCATATCGTGTTTATTTATCTTGTTTGCTTGTTTAATTGCTTTGTTGGTGATGCGGCACGATCGGTCGTCGTGTTTCCAACCGGCACGCATTCGTGTGGGGTGCGTTTTAGATTTTATTTTGTCGGGGGCCTAAACCTCCATACTACCTACTGGTACTAGTACGAATACCTGATACTAGTATGTGGTAAGGATGATCGAGGGTCGTTCCTCATGACGGTCGAATTGAAACGGAGCGTATTCGGATAACTTAGAAATCAAGCTAGGTTTGGATAGTTGGATAGGTATTTGTTTTGGTTTTATCTATTTAAAACAACTAAAATTAATAAAGCATAAAAGTAAAGGGAAGCTGGTATATATATATAACACTTAAGGATAACGAAGACGTGGTTCACCATAAAGCATAAAACCAATTTCTCCCCAAGGATACCTCCTTCACCATTGATTCCACATAAACTCTTTAGAAATGAAACACCACGTTTCAGTTTCAGATGGAATTCAATGTCTTTGGATTATATCGACACAACTTATAACTGGGTCTCTAAGCTTTCAAGACCAATTGGATCCGTGCTCAAATGGGTTCCGAAAGTTGTAGTTTTGTTTTGTTTTTGTTATTTGTAAATATATACAAAAATTAGAAAGAAAAAATTAGATTTTGTTTTTGTTTCCTGAGCACGGTTCCAGTGATAATTTATTAAGAAGACCAAAGAGGGAAAAGGAGGAAGAAAGAAGAAAAGGGAAATCCAACACCATTTCTTAGTACCATCTCTATGTGGATGTGAAGATTGATGTTCAACAACAACAAAATGCTTGAATCTGAAGATCCTTCAAGAGTTAAAGATAGAATCTGCTGTTTAGGGGAAGTAACTTTAAAATTCTTATTATGGTTATGGGAGAATATTCGGATCAGAATTGTGAGCAGGCAGATTCGTGAAGGTTTCTGTGAAGTTGTTGATAAGGGGAAGATGATATTGTTATATGACCATAAGTTAGCTTTGGGTATATAGTGTTGATATGACCTAGTATGGGATAGGTTCGTGTCAAGTGGTTAGTAAAGAAATAGATTCGTGCTGGAAGATAACTCTCATCAAAATAAGGATGAAGATTACAAGATTTAACGGCAACAACATTTTTGAAATATACTTTCAAAGTTTAGTTCAAAGAGCGAGCAATAAAGAAGATTATTCCAACGTTCGTTCATGCAAAAGAGTTATCATTGATGAAAAGATTTCTACAAGCTGTCGTCAAGGGGAAGTTTGTTGATGTATTCTGGTCTGACAACATCTTGTTTAGAAATTTTAGCTTGATTGCTCTTAGATTAGCGACACTATTGTTTAAATAGTGACACTTATGTTAGTGTCGCAATAAGTGTCGCAAGGCCTACAACTATATATATCAGTACATCAGTCAAGAGAGGTGCGGGAGAAAGAGGGACATGAGAGAGAGAGCCGAATTTAGGGTTTGAGAGAGAGAGTTTTGTGCTTAAACGTTTGTTTTCTGTAATCGTTATCGATCAATAAACAGAAACATTATTTAATTTTGCTTGTTCGTATTCGATTTTATATATATATTTCACGTTCTTGATTTGTTATACGGATTCTACACGTATAATGCGTAGCGATTCGATAGATCCTAACCTAAAGGACCTACATGCCGAATACGGCACCTAGGGTGCCGTTTGGTTTTTTCCCCGTTGTCCGGTTCTTCGTTCGTTGCTTGTTTCGGTCGTATATTCTTCGTTACTTGTCCGTTTGACTTGATTTTTTCACCCAAGATCTCGTAATCCGTTACGCTTTTAATGATACCAATTTCAGGTATTTTGGATGTCTATAACTCATACGTGCTCGGGATGCGATCGGTTGATCTTAGATGTCGTATCTTCCCCGTTTTTCATCTGTTTCTCATGATTCTTGATTCTATGTCTTTGTAATTACCTATGGAAACGTATAATTATAATTAGTAATTGCATCTAATAAAGTAAATAAGAGCGGAAGAATCGGGTTATATTTATTTGGCTCGTTTTGCGTGTTATTTGGACATTTTTAGTAAATAACCATTGTTTTGAGATGTTTTCACAACAATAAACGAATAACCAAATTGCCAACCGATGTAACGTAAAAAGTCATGTTTTTATGTACATTATTCCTCGCTATTTGAGCTAATATTTGGTGAAAACATCTCAAAACATCTCAAAACACTTTGGTGAATTTTAGTAAATAACCATTGTTTTGAGATGTTTTCACCAAATATTAGCTCAAATAGCGAGGAATAATGTACATAAAAACATGACTTTTTACGTTACATCGGTTGGCAATTTGGTTATTCGTTTATTGTTGTGAGTGCAATTGTGTTCAATTGTTTGCGTTGTTTTGGCCCAAAATTCTTGAAAACTGGTATCAGAGCTCTAGGTGAGCGATTAAGAATGATAGCGGATGAAAGCTTGAACAAGATTGTTCGTTGATGGTTAGGGTTTTATTTTTTGAAAGATGGAGAGTTGGGGTTATTGTGGCCAAAATAATCATAGTGGATCTAGATCCGGAAGAAGAGAATTATTGGGTGGAACGATTGGAACGACACGATTTTAGAATTTGTTTGCAACATTTTATCGAGATCGATACACTCATTTTATTGGATCACGACGAACTCGGAGAGTTGTTTTTCCGGATTGAACAAGATTAGGATTTTGTCTGGTGAGTTGTGACATGACAACACGATGGGAGGCCGGTTGCGTTGTGACGGTTGATTCTTCGCGGCGGTAATGGAGTCGGTGATTAGGTTTATTGATTGGTGGTTTGTTGCGGAGAGATTTTTTGGGATTGGGGTTTTAGATTCGGGTTTATCATTCTTTGCGATCTCGTGCAAAATAATAGTTGAACGTTATCAAACTTGGGGTTTGATGTTGCGAGTGTAGGGACGCGATATCTCGAGAACTTCATTGATACAGACTATGTTATTCAAAGATGTGAGGTATTTTACGGTGCTCAAGAGGATGGTTTCTTGGTTGGGTAGATGGGCAATAAACGGTACCACATCTGTATTAGTAATCGACAGTGATTGGTATCAGAAGGCGTTTTACTATTACTCGCGGGTTGAAGCTGGAGACCATGATATTGGTCGAGTATTCCATGTTCTTGGAATGATTAGGAAAGTTAGAGTTTCTACACGTGAAATTATTGGTTGATATGTAGAAGAAGCTGGATCGAACGCATTTGTCTGGACTCGGGTATCGATTGATGTGTTGAATTCAACGATCGAGCGGATCTTCTGGGAGAACCGATTTGGAATTTTAAAGTGGGTTAGAGATGGATAACCGAGGGAAGTCGTAGTGAGCTTTCGAGATATTGAGAATGTTGGGAACTCTTCGGAATTTGGTAACCAAGGGAGGTATTGAAGTTAGTGGGAGTTTGGCAACTAGTGGGAGCTTTGGAGACTGGTGTGCAACTGATAGTCTCAATTTCTACAAATTTAGTGTGCGGATTCTGGATAACACTAGAGCGTTCGGATCTTCGAATTTATACTCTCCAATGGCAAAGAAATTTGCGGCTGACCATGAGTTATGAACCGGAGTCTTCTTAGATAGTCTCGGTTGTTATTTTAATTCGTTCAGTGGGAGCATGCTGAGTGGGAGAAGATGTTTTTATAGAAACTGTAGCTACGTTTCAGCAGAAAAACGAAAGTTGGTAATGTAGGTTTTCAAGGGGGTGACTGCATTATCACGGGTGAATCTTGATGATGATCTACGGGTTGTTGTATCAACAATTTTCTAATTGATGGGAAGGAAAATCGGATAGATGAAATTATGTACGGGTTGGTTAATGACATGTCGGTGGCAAGATCCGATGTGGTTGAAATCGATGAATTGAATAGGTGTTTATCCGGCGGGTACTAGGTTGGTTCCAGCGAATTTTGGATTTTCTTGTTGCCTAAGTTTGTACACTCTTATATATTGTAATCTCTACTCTTGTAAACCTTGAATTACGAATTTAATAAGTGAAAATATCTCGGTTTGGCCCCGTGGACTAAACCAATCTCCAAGTTGGAGATTGGATATAACTACGTTATATCCCTGTGTCGTATCGTATTTATTTATCTTGTTTGCTTGTTTAATTGTTTTGTTGGCAATTTGCTTATTCATTTATTGTTGTGGGTGTAATTGTGTCCAATTGTTGTTTGGATCTAAAATTCCTAACACAAAGTACATTAAATTTCTTGATCATTCAACCTCATATAATTAACAAGATATAAGTACTAAACAGCTAATCTTTTAAACCAATAAACCATCCTTAACCTTAAGTGAAAAAAAAAAAAAAAAATCATAAATTACTACCGCATCTTTGTACCTTGTAATGTGACGGTGAAAGGCACTTATTAGCGAGAGGTGATCTATGGTAAGAGGGGAAATTAAAGAAGTAATTAAAGCGTTCAAATTTCTATTAAAGTGGTGTAAATATGTTTTTTTTTTTTGTTGGTCGTTTTCATGTTTACATTTTTTTATTAACAATGTATCGTAAAATGATTTATAAAAAGAAAATATGTGATGCTGCTAGCAGTATGTAACTGTTAGGCATCAGATCGCATGCAGTTTTAACCATGACTTGGGGACTTGGGGTCAAAAGTCGAATGCAATCATATGCCTAACATCACCCATGTTTGCGTATTGCTAGCTACGTATCGTATATTTAAATAGTTAGATTAAAAAAGAATGTACAAAAATATAAATTGTAGAATTTTACTTATAAGCTTGTTGATAGGCTAACAACATTCATACTTTGTGCTGTAAAAATCACATGTTATAAACCCATATACTATATACTATGCTAACTAAAAATGTACAAAAAAGAATAGGTCAAAGTTAATTAGCCATCTTTGTGAACAACGGTTTATGGTAATTGGGCATAAATGCATAATGGCATATGAATCCATATAATAGGTGACAAACAAAGGCCATGATAGTAGTTAGCTTATCAGATCATCATTAAATTTATGTATATCGTATCCTTTACACGTACGTACATATATATCTATCTAACAAATCTTCCATACACAAACCAACAATGATGAGTACACATTTTAGTTTACATAAGAATGAGATCGATGAGATGATCAAAGTGTCGATCACTGGTCAAATTTCTTTCACATTCAAGGACCCATGTTTGTCGCGCACGTATGTTTTATACTTCCATCCTAATTCCGTCATGAAAACAGTCTTTTCGAAAGGCAAGATCGAGCACGAAAACTCATATGATGTGCAAGTAGAAAGGACAAGTTTATTTATATAAAAAATAAAAATTAGTCAACTTTGGTTATATTCTAATTTGTTACGGAATATTTATTTATTAGTTAATGGATAAAGTTGTTGAAAATGGTTAAAAAGTAAACAGATTTGAACGGTTTAATTAAGGATCGCAATAACTTTCTTCCTAGTTAGGAGAAATTGTATTAATTACGTACTTTAGTAAATACTAACTCAACACTTTTAAATATTCAAAAGGATGATGCCATCGCTCTCTTCATACTAGGTTCTAGCTCGATCATTTAAGTTGTTAGTAATGAAGTTTATACCTATTACCATTTTATTAGGTTCAGATCGAAACTCGGAACGTTATATATGAATTTGATCAGTGGCCTATCGATACACTTGTCTACTTGTATGTTCGCTTTCGACAAAAGTACACAAATAGGGCCCTGATGTGAACAACTACACATTATCAAACACAATGGGCAACATGATCAACAAGTGGAAGAGCAGGTGAAAATAAGATAAACAAACAGATGGGATAAAACACACCAATCTCATCATTTTTTGCTTCAATGCTTTCCGTTTTCAACATGGCATAAAATGTTAAAATTTGTCCTGTATTCTAGTTTTCTGTTTGTTTCCTTAAACCATGTACAAGTCTGATAAATCATCAATTTAGGTCTAATCAACTATGGTAATTATGTAATAATGTTGATAGGAACAGAATTATGTCTGATAAATAATGCTACCTCCGTCATATTCAAAGTTTTCACTTTGAAATTGAACGTAGTTTTAGAAATATGCAATCATTACACTATTCTTCAATAAAATCTTATCTTTCTCGTTTAGAAGCTTTTTTAGAATCAATGTGAACGGATGGAATAAGGTTTTAGTCACATATATGTAATTATGTTGATGCGCACAGGATTGTTTTGTTCTTCTGATCTTATTAGGCGACTAAAACATCATACAGTCATGTGGGACCATACTTAACATGACCATTAACTAAACCATCACAAGAAACGATCCATGCTTTGTAATAAGTTGCTTGAAAGAGAGGGATCGATTAAAGCAAGCAGCTATCAATTTCAAGAATGAATGAAAGAATAATATTGAATAATAAACAAAAATGCAATCATTTAATCCATTTCAATTGTACTCAGCATCAGGTAAATAAGAATGGAAACCTTAATAACAACCAAAAATATAAATGGAATGTTGGATGTTTACACTTAATTACTCCGAAAAGATCATCCTAGAACATGGCAATTGTATGCAAACATGAAACTACATGTTGGCCCAAAGTGTACTAACTGTGGGCCTAACAAGTTGCTCTTTACACAAATATCCAGCCAAATCTTTGTTATTTTGTTTATGTTTCTGTTCACCAGCCATGAATTTGTCCTTCAATGCGTCGTGGATCATTAGTTATCAAGGATCATATTAGCATAAGAAGCCATTTTTCTTCTTTTCTTGTCAGAGAATTGAGTAATTAGAACTGAAACAATGAAGGTATGTTCTTATTCTGTTAACATTCACTTATACTGTTATACAATGTAACCCTGCAGTGACTCATGCTTGCATGTCTTCATGGCAGTTACTAGATTGGATGCATCGTAAGTTTCGGAATGGAGAACCGCTCAAAGAATTTTCTACAGGTATGAAAAAAAAGCATCTTATTAAGATTTTCCCTGAAGTATTTTTTGATCAATGAGATCATTTAATTTTGAGCATGCAGGGAACCCATGTACTTGTCTTATGGGACAACCATCACTTGATGACTTTGAATACTATCCTAAATCAAACTATTACGCAAAGCCATCAAACAAATCACGCGAAAACCAGATTCGAAAATCATTTGCATGTCTAGAGGGTGTAAGAGCAGAGGATGAACGCTTGGAAGAAGAATCATCTGCAGCTCTTACTGAACTCTTTCATGGTTTTTTGGCGATCGGAACACTTGGTATGGATCCAGTTACTAGTGATCCAGGAACACCAACTTTTTCCACCTCAGTTGAGTACATAATGGAAAAAGAAACTGAAGCAACTGAAAATGAACTGCAGTTCATTAATGATGAGTTGGAAAAAGTACTAATTGCTGAAGCAAAAGAAGATGATTCATCTTCAAGAAACAGTTATGTTAGTAATGGTAGAAGCAGTCATGGAAGTACTATTACACTTAGCGGGAAGCCTCTAGAAGCTGCTGCTGCTGATAATGAAAATGGATCAGTTGCTTGCCCACTTCAGGGTTATCTGTTTGGTTCAGCAGTCGGGCTGCCCGAAACAACAACTGGAAAAAAAGAGCATAGGACATCACTTGGAGAGTTGTTTCAGAAAACTAGGTTGGGAGAGGAAAATAGTGTAAATAAATGCAACAAGGTGGAAAAACAGAAGGAGAAAGAAACTGATCATAAGTCTGCTGTTCAGTTGATGAAAAAGATACTGAAAGGAAAAAAGGCTTCTGGGGGAACCATGGATAGTAATTCAGCTGATAAGAAACTGCACAAGGTATATGTATTTATGCTTTACGTAACTCGTAGCACCGCATGTCTTAATCACCTAAGGATATTAAATAGGGATAGTAAATGAATCATGACTAGAGATGGCAAATTGAAAGATTGAACGGGTTGGGTAATGGGTCAAAACGGATAAATCTGACGTGGTTTGAAACAGATGTGTGAGGATGTGCAGCTTTGACAATTGACACTTTTTTAAGTTTATCTATAACTTTTGTACTAATATAATAGCAAAAAGTGTAATGTTTCGAAGATAATTTAACATTTCTAATACAGGGAATTAGGATTTATTATGCATGTGAATACACTGAAAACATTCAACCCGTTTGACCAGTTAGATATAAAAGATAACCTAAATTGAATCATTTATTAATAAATTTGTCAAGGTTTCCACCTTTAATCATGAAATGTGATCCAGGAAACACAGTGTGCGGTCTAGTTTGCTGCACAAGCCATCTCGTCATCGTATCTGGATTAAGATACATATTTTTGCTTTGTCATGATTGTGTTTAATTACTATAGAATAATGTTATCTAATCTATACTGTAAGACTTGCAGATCCTTCATATGTTCCACAGGAAAGTCCATCCTGAAAGCACAACAAAGTCTCAGAAACAGTCCAAGTATATGATGAATGTCACCTCTATGAACGAAGAACGGTATAACAAAAGAAACCAATTGCTGCCAGGGGAAGATATCACTATAATTCCTGAGTGGGATAACTCTAAAAATAATGCAAACAACATAAGAAGCAACATGCCTCATGCTACTTGTGATGCCAGTGATTCAAATGGGAACAGAGAATGCTGGATCAAATCTGATGCAGATTGTAAGTATACTAATTAACATACACTTTCTGCTAACTGCTGGGATAATCACTAATTAATTCAGTACTTTATCTCACCTTCAGGTTGTTAAAAAAAGATAATAAAATTGTATTTCAACTTAAGGGGATAGTAATATTTGGTGATAATCTAATAATGTAGAGGTAGCATGTACTTCTTAGGCACTTGCAACCATCAAAAGTTGGACGTAGATAATGTGATTTATTACAACACAAAGACATAATAATCTTCAAATATGATTCGAGTCACGAGTCAAAACTTTAGTTATTTGAATCATGATTCGAGTTACGAGTGTACAACTATATTTGAGTACGTAATGGTTCCATTCTCAGCATACATGAGTTTTAAAACTTTTAGTTTTATGTGTCTATTTAGCACCACGATACTATAAGGACATGAAGTAGTGTAATTAAGATCATACGAAACTGGTAAACGGAAAAGGCTTTTTCATGTTCAAGTTACTTGGGAGGCGGACGAGTCTTTTGACTCAGATATACCTAGGGTGGTTCGAACATGATACCTCTTGTGACTTTGTGAGGTCGTTAATGCGTATTAACACTAGGCCACGTACCCCTTAATGAAGATCATGGTCTCTTACCATATATTATAATATCTGACTCATTGTGTATGTTTCGTGTCAGACCTTGTGTTGGAACTCTAGAAGAAAAACAAAGCAGTAGCGGATCGATGCTGGGATGCGGTATTCACATATGTCTATGAATTCAGCTATTGGTATGCATGATAAAAATGATTTGAGTCTTGTATAATAGAAAGCTTGTGTGATAATAAGACAACTTTATTTGTATTCAAGCATATAAAATCAAACGTTGAAACTAAAGGTGTATGATTTCATATGTTATATATTGATCAACAAACAATTATAAATATATTTTTTGGATATTGTCAGGAGAAAGTTATTATAAAAAGGTAAGAAGAAATTAAAAAGTGACACATGTTCTATTTTTTACTTATTTTTTCTCTCTACAGCCGTTGAATATTTTTTTCTCTTTTTTCATGTATGCCACATGTCATATTTATATTCCTTTTTACCTTTTTTACAATAATTTTTTTTTACGATATCCAAACTCTATATATATATATATATAGGTTTTGGTTCAACTAAAAAGACCACTAAACTAAAAAGGGGTAAAAAGCCATATTAGAGTGACATGTGTTTCTTTCAAATAAACAAAATCATTTACAAATAAAAGAGCATTTGAGTCGTATAAGTTTTGCATACATACAATTAACGGTTATCAATTGTTCAAATCGTGAACTATTTGTGACTTCCAGCAAAGGAAGATGAATTATGCTCATCATATCAAATTACTATGTATCAGTTTACTACACTGTACTATATCTCAATGTTTGTATCAATCTCGTTGTGCATCATTATGTATACAGAGAGAAATCTATGTGCATCACTTTTTATATATCCTTTTAATTTTAAACACCTTGTTACGATAACCAAACTATATATATATATACATATATATATACATATATATATACATACATATATACATATATATATATACATACATATATATATATATATAGGGGAAGGATCAAGAGGAAAGTTCTAAATTTGAGGGAAGGAGGGAAGCAAACCTCAACCACACATTTTCTTGTATCTTCTCCAACTCATATACAATACTCATTTTATCAATTTTTGTTTAAAATTCAAAATTAAAGCATGTATATCCATCAAAACATTATAAATTTCAAATTCATCAAAGGCATTCATACATATCTTCAATTCGTCATAATTCATATTCATCAAATATTAAGAATTTTGAGTATAACTTTTGGGTTTTTGTAAAAATTTTGATTCACCAATGAATACAATAAAATTAAATGAATTTCAACATACAAAACTTATAAACAAGTAACTAATTTAATTATAGTCGTCATTAACCATCGAATTTCACAAAAAAAAAAATTAGAACATTAACATGCATTCCCTGATCAAAATTACAATTAATATTCATAAACAATAATTTATGATGAATATTAACTTATATATGTTTTTATACATTGTTGAACGAGATAACCTAACATTCATCAGTGTATAATAATGTATATGAGTTAACATTCATCGTAAAAAAATGTTTAAAAATATTAAGTTGTAATTTTGATTAACATTCTTCCAAATGAATATTAATATTCTGAAATTTTTTTTGAATTATTTATAATTTTGCCACCGCGTTGACTTCTGAGTTGACCAGAATGTATGGCTAGGAATAGATTCTCTCCTATATATATATATATATATATATATATATATATATATATATATATATATATATATTAGGAGTGGGATAAATGAAGAAGGTTATTTAGGGAGAGAAGAGAGAGGAGGATTTTTTGTTACTATGATTCAGTATTTTTATTCTAAAATTCAATTTTTTATTACTATAAACTTTTGAATCATAGCAACAAAAGACTAAATCTTATTAATAAAATATTGAATCAAAGCAATAAAATATAGAATTCTATTAATAAAAATTTGAATCATATTAATAAAAATTTGAATCATAGTAATAAAAAATCTTTATCTTTCTTCTCTCCCTAAATTTCCTTCTTTTTTGATCCTGTTAATATATATATATATATATATATATATATATATATATATATATATATATATATATATATACTAGATACAAACCTGTGCGATGCACAGCAATATCAAATATGCTTTTACCAACATCACCTGATAGCTAAAATCATAATAAATCGTCACTTCGATTAATCCTTCGAAACTATATACAGCTACACCACTTCTTATAAATTAAAAATGGTGGTTTGTATTTTAATAAATATAAAATAATTTTTTTAAAAGATCTTTTTGAATTAAGAAATTTAGGATGTATTGTGAGATGATAATGATACCTCAAATTGTATGTATATGTATTTCTATATATTATTAAAAAATTATTTTTGTTGTTTGTATGGTTATCAAACTAATAATTAAATTATTTTATTTTTTATTATATGTAAATTTTAAAAGATTGACACGTGACATATTTGTCTATGTGGCAAATTGTGGAGCAACTATTTATACTCCTTTATTATAATGATTATCTTCATTTTATCTCTATGAGGGGGTAAAACATTCGGAATGATAAAAATAGTTCTAAATAGAATTTTATATAATTTGAAATCGAAGGCACAACCGTCCTTTTTTATAGAATTTAGATTTAGATTCCGAGTAAGATACTACTGGATCTCATGAAAAGGGGCCACAAAATTAATCCACTTCTAGAAGAAGTCTACAACCCAATTTCAGGCCCAATTCAATGCAATTTAATTTTCTAAGCTCACTGAATTTCAAAACACACCACGAGAATTTAACAATTGCGTATTTTTACAATAAAAAACTTTTTTAACATTATTTATATTCCTTTATTCCACTGATTTTTTATTAATCAAACAAAAAATTATATTATTACAATAAAAATTCCACTTAAATAAATTACAGTAGAACATATATAATACACCAACCGCTACAAAGTGATTAAAGTTGTAAATTATTAAATTAAATGACTCTTGAGGTTTATTAACTTGGTTCTGTCTATTGTTCAAAAAATATTTCATGTATAGTGTCATTTTATGTATCCAAACATCCGACATAAATCTACCTCATTTTACGCACTTAGATTATTTCTCATTATCATAATTTTTAGGCAAAATCAAAAACTAAAGTGTGCTAACTATTAAATCCACCAACCGCTACAATTCTAGAACCCTTTGACCGTATTAATTCTTACATACAACGTCACCAAGAAAATAACGATGATTATTTAATATTTTATTCATTCTATGCATGACTCGATATCCATATTTTATTTTAATATTGCCCTAAAATCAAACAACTAATTAAACGGTTTTTTATATAGTTATTTTTCAACAAAATATTTATAATTAGTAACATAAAATACCAAATTAATCAATTGAAATTGAAATAATATATTATTGTGAAAGTGTTTTCCTTTTATTAAATTTCATGAACCAACGGCAACCATTTATAATAATGTCATGAATTTTTTATATACATAGCCTTTAGCACTATGAATAACAACCAACTTTTTATGGATGGTTGGTAAATTACGATTAAAAACTAACTAATTAATATTGTTAATGTTTGCTATTTATCTAAATGTAGTTGGTAGTTTTATGACGATTGAAGGAAGTTGACGGTTTTTTCTTGTTAGTTATATTGTTATTTATAGCCATAAAAACATTTTTAGCTAACTTTTGGGATTAGTATTTGATTAATTCCCTTGTGGAACAAGCCTTAGTATAATTACATCATGGGAGTTATAATATCTATTTTTAATTTACCAGAGACAGTATGGCTTATTATTCAACTTCATCAAGAAAATAATTGTGACTTTTTTAAGCCATTCAAACTTCAAAAGCTCATGAAGAAATTAAACCACTTTCATATTTTTTTCTTTTTCTTTTTCTTTTCGGGTGTGTGTCGTAATAGTCAATTCTATAATCGTGGATAAACTGATTGCATTGTGTTTGTAAATATTGTTGTGAACCGAACGTTAAACAACGATCTACTTAATTCCAAAAAGTGTTATATATAATTTGTTTGAGTTTTCGTGGAATAAAAAGATAGTAGGTTTAGTTGAATACTTCTTTTTTCAATAAAGTCGCAGTCTGAAATTTTATTTATTTCGCTATTCACTCTTTCTCATTAACGAGAAAAGTTCAAACGAAATCTTAATCCGAGATTCAAATAGTAATTATAACTCCAAAATTTACAATTTAATATCACAATAATAACTCTACATGTAAGTACTCTGAGCTTTATTAATATGTTGAAAAATACAATTACTTGGAATTAAGCTAAATAGATATACTATGAAGAATATATAGCCACCTCTAGAGTTTCTCTCTAAGTTTTTTTATGAAAGTCTCTTCATCACGCTATGACGGCATGAAAAAATCTCTTCTTTTTGTCGTCTTTGATGTGATCTTTCTTCTCTCCATTCATGATAGAGATCAATTGCCACTTTCGTTGATTAATCTCCCCTTGGTGGGTGCAGTTCTTCTTTGCACTCAAAGATCTTTGGCCGTTTTTCTTGTTGAATCTATATAAAAAAGATTGGCTATGATTTCAAAGTTTAGGATCCGAAAATCATTGATTTATGGATCCAATCTCTTTATCGGTTAGCTTGTTCTAAAGTCTCTTGCAACCATATCTTAAATTTGACAGATAAAATAGATTTGGTTTGTGAAAAATCTTCAATGACATCTTAATAACTTTTTCTTCAATGAAGTCCAACATTTGCACAATTCACTGATGTAAAATCGTCTTGCATTATTAAGGTGATATTTTTGTTGGTAGTTGTTTTTTAACTGGTATTGAAGGTATTAGATTTATGTCAACTTGACGCATGAGCGTTTAATTCAAGGTTTTTTTGTGATAGATATTCCCAAGAGCATTTTGAGTTGATATTATATATATTATATGTTTTGCTTGAATTGCTCATTTGATATTTTAGTAACTAGTCTACTTCGTACTTCGTACTTCGTGAATTTATGTTCTACTTGAATGTACCATTAAGAAGTGATTATCGTTGCCTTTCATTCCAAAAAAAGAACAATATATAAATTGATTATTTTAAAAGGTACCCATCCGTACGTACATCAACCTGTTATTTAATAATAATATAGTATATTTTTTCTTTCTAACTTGAGATTGATGTTTTTATATTCTTCTTGTATGTGTTCTATAAATTTTTAGGGTTTCTTAATTTGATGGGTCCTTCGAATGACTAAAAACATAATATATTAATTAAAAAAAGTGACAAAATCTTGCATATATATAGTATGTATGAAATTAAGTAAGAACATTTTATATTATAGATAAGGATTTTTCTAAACATAGTCGTTAAGACTGTCGTTAATGTGCTTAAAAGTGTTGTATCTGACAGTTAAATATTAATTCTAGAGGGCGGTTATTTTTATTGTACAAAACTTTTAAGCGTGTTAAAAGCAGTTCTAAGAGCTGTGTTTAGAAAAATCTTATAGATAATAATCAATCATATCATATGATAATGACTATACGTTTAGCAAGTACACATATAATCAAATGAGAAGATTTGTTTTTGCTAAAACTAATGATGATATGTATTTTCGATCAATTATTTTCTAGTTTACATTTGAAAAAAATAACTACATGAAAATGTGCAAAATACTCAACATTTTCTTAATTAAACGATCGACATGAAGATGTTTTTTACCCTTCTCCTTATAAAATATAAAACCATATGCATGTTTGGTGTTAATTTATTTTATTAGTAATACTAAATGTGTCTAAAATATATACCGAATGACACATAAATCTCAGTGCCTACATTTTATAGGTATATATTTTTAGGCGCATTTTTTTCTTATTTTATACGGTAGTTTATACGAATCTATAAAATGTTGTACCATAGTCAGCCATTTTGGCTTCTTCTTTTTATCAACCCTTTCTCTATAAGTGAAATTATAAAGTCTTGGGTCATTTTATAGAAAATGGATAACTTGAAAGAACAGTCAACAACGTCTCTTTGGGTAAGAAAATGGAAAAAATTGTATTATTGCACACACGAGTTTTGACCAGAAAATGCGTTCCACAAAATTGTATTATATACTTATGTTTTCATCAAGTTTTTGTTGACGAAAATAAATAAAGTTGATGGATTTTAGATTACTTTGAAAGAAACTTAACAAACAAAATTTGTACGACTAAATTAAAATATGCATAATCAAAAAAAGATCGTGAGATCCTTACACACGACAAACACATAGTTACTTCGTCCCACTTTGATCGTCCTTTAACAATGAATTTAAGATATGTTAGAAGATTGTCAATTTTACGCTTATATTCGATTGAAGTTTGTCTGAAAATTTTACAAAATAAATAATTGAAAATGAAAAAGTAAATATAAGTAAATTGTGAGTTTATTGACTTCTAAGACAATTTTTTTAAAAAAAGTAAAAATATTAATATGGACAAATAAAAATAAGACATATAAAGTCTAAATTATTGCAGTTTGATGCAACT
Organism: Gnaphalium uliginosum; assembly: GCA_963930675.1. Lineage (NCBI taxonomy): Eukaryota > Viridiplantae > Streptophyta > Magnoliopsida > Asterales > Asteraceae > Gnaphalium > Gnaphalium uliginosum. The sequence goes on from OZ005685.1 coordinate 37,452,982, forward strand.
CATTTTTCAATAAAGGTAAAATAATTGTTCACATCATAAATACCGTTATTGTAACGTTAGTAATGTTCTTTTCCTTTTCTTTCAAACTACAAATCAAATTAAAGAAAATACTTGTAATAATCTCATTACTTTTATTTTTTCTAAAACCGAACCCGTACATAAAAAAAAAGTTATTAATCTTTTATTTCATTTATTTATATCATTATATTTTCCTTTTCTATTTTTCTAAAATTTTCTAAAACGTGAGAACATAACATAAGAAGTGTTGACACTTGACACAAGTCTTTGACAATCATGAACATTTCCTCAAATAAATATTTATATAATATTATATATATATATATATATATATATATATATATATATATATATATATATATAGTTGTATAAATAAATCACAATATTAATTTTGATACTACGTACTTCATAACTCATATATAAAACTGTTGAGAATTCAGAAATAACTCAAACAATGTGTGTTAACATAAGCAAACACCCACAACAATAAACGGATAATAATTACTAACTAAACAAACAAAACAAAGCAACAAGATAATAAACACGAACAATACAACACAAGAATTTAACGTGGTTATATCGAATCTCCAAACAGCGTTGGGATAGTCCTTTTTAGGTTCTTTAGATGTCTTTTTATGTTATTATGTAGGAGTCTCACTTTTGTGTTTTGGTGTTTGTTTCACTTAGCTTCTTACTATTTTATTTTATATGATTCTGCCATTAAAAAAAAGAATTTTTTTTTCGTACCAACGGTTTACAATTACATTACATAAGGTATATATTCATAGGATAAACCTAACTTAGAGAATAAAAAAATAAGTTTATGGCCGATATGAAAAACGTACAATGATTTTCAAAATCCCGCAGTGATTTTTTCATTCACACATTGAAAACTAAAATCACTCAGTGATTTTTCCAACTGATCAAAATCACTTTCGTTCAACTAACTTTGTTTTCTTCGTTAAACTTCACAATCCTAACAAAAACTAATTTAAAATTATCGGTCATAGATTTTGAGCGTGTTTTGTTTGTAAGTTTAAGAATGAATAAATGAAATGATACAAAAAAATATGAATGTTAGGATACTATGAAAAACATGTTACGTGTATTTTTATTTCAAAACTTACTATAAGTGGCTTTTTCGGTATACATGTTTAAACCGGTTAATAAAATTATTCAATAAATGTGACTGGTATGGTATAACTACTGCTTACTTTGTCTTTTAGCGAATGTTATAGCCGCCACCTATTTCAATTTCTTCAATAAAAGCAAATTTTGACTTGCCATAAAACCTTCATAAATCACAATAATCGTTCCTCCACCACGTTTTTTTTCCTCCGACACCACAACCACAACCGCTACCACCGCCACTAATTTTTCATTTTCAAATGAACAGCAATAATAATAATAGTGCTATAATTTCTTATAACCACTCGTCATCTTCAACATCACATGTTAATTCTTCATACTTATCATTAAACATGATACACAACAACAACAACAACAATCATGATATTAACGAGCATAAGAGGTTATTATTGAACAAAAACATCCAAACATACGAAAGTTCAGACGACCGCCATGTTGTGGCGGATCATAGTAGTCTAGCACACGATGATGGTAAAGAGATGTCGAATATGGGTTCCGGGAAGAGTAGTAGTAGTAGTAGTAGTAATATACAAAAAGGTGGAAAGAAGATTAGAAAGCCTAAACATGCTTTTCAAACAAGGAGTCAAGTTGATATTCTTGATGATGGTTATAAATGGAGAAAATATGGTCAAAAAGCCGTCAAGAACAATAAATTTCCAAGGTATATATTCATTTCTCAATTTATTATATTTCTCAATGAGTTTACTTGTACTTGTATTTTTCTTGCAAATTACTAATTACCATATGAACATTGGCTAAAGGTACTTGATTTAACATAATTATATATGTTTCTTTTCGATTCGATGTAGTATATAAATAATAAATTACCTAAATTAATCCAAAAAAAACTAAAATGACAAATGTATTTAAACTTGTTTACTTTTTCTATCTATGTACGTGTTTGATATTTGAGATGATTATACCTTAAGCGCATAGAGATCGTGTTTCTTTTCTTGTATATATGCCTCATTTACACTTTAAACTCACTAGTTTCATCTGAAAAATAATTGATTCGAGTTATATACAATTGTTCGAAATTTAAAAACGATGTGTATTATGACCTAAAATATCATTTGATACATAGATCGAGTTATAAACTGACATGCCTTATTGTTGGATTAAGTAGTACTCCTTATTAGTTATTACAAAAGATTAATTTTCTAATCAATAAGTTTATGTTGTATGTAAATACAGAAACTACTATCGTTGTACACATGAAGGATGCAATGTGAAGAAGCAAGTTCAACGACTATCAAATGACGACGGAGTTGTGGTGACAACATACGAAGGAGTACACTCGCATCCGATTGAGAAATCCACCGATAATTTCGAAACTATTTTAACACAAATGCAAATCATTTCTCGCTAAAATCCGGCCTACAAAAGATGTAAAAATGATTGTTGATATATTCTATCTTCATAAGTTAATTAATTTATTAATTAGTAACATCTTTTAGCCTTGTATGATCGATAACACTTAACATGATGGAGTATTATAATTATAATAATTAACACATGTAATGTATTTCCATATCCTTATATTTGGAGTATATTTAATATTTAATACTTAGGGTGTGTTTGTTTGAGGGTTGTTGGGTATGCGTTTTGGGTTTAGCTATCATAATAATTGTTTGTTATGAGGTGATAGCTTTCAGATTTGGGATTAAAATCAGAAAACGATAATTTTTTATTTCATTTTTATTTTGTTTCTTTTATATTATAATCTTAAAATAATAAACAAAACTCAATCTATATTTTTCAAAACAAACAACTTTTTCAAATATATCTTTCAAGCTTATACTCATTACTAATCACTTATTGAAACCAGACGCGCCCTTACTTTTGACATTGCTTGATTTGATCTTGGATCCGATAGAATGTGTTCGTATTATCAGTAATTAATAATCACAACGATGATAATGGTTTTCGATGGTACGCAAAGAATAATGTTAAATGCATACGATAAACTTTTTTAAAACCTAATACAATAAAAAATTTCAATTAAATACATATATAATACTAAAACGTATAAAGGTTACATATTTTGAACTATAAACTCATTACAGACTCGTCACCAAAATAAAAATGTTAAGTGATGTACGTTGGTACGTACTTAACCATATGATCAAAGGTAATTAGTTGATGATAGTGAAACATGCATCAAGTCCGCACTCAATTTTCACTAATGAATTGATTAATACTCGTATTTTTTTAATTTTCATCCCAGCAAACTCAAGTTTTATGCTCTAATAATACCAATTTTGGAAAGTATAATCTGCGTACACGCTACCATTACAACTTCCCCTAATTTTTCACATTGTTCACAATGAGTGAATGAGGAATATTTGAAAAATTATCCTGGCAATAATGACGGCTTGATTATCGGGAGAAACGAGTGACTGATTAAGCACTTAATGGATTTATAAATGGATTATCTCCTACCCATTTTACAACTATAATCTTAATCTTCTTATTTTCATGTTGTGTTTCGTGAGTTATAGTAAAATTAAAGGACTTAATGGATCAATTGAAAAATTTATAATTGATGATATTGTTGTTCCAAAAATCCCCCGGGTTGGTCTTGACGATTCGATGAGTCGTTTTGTGTCATCCCAAGATGGACTTGGCTGCAAACATCAAACAAACGTTAGAAGATGGTCCCGGGGTGAAGCTTAAAACCACTTCGGCTAGCGATTCTCAATTGGTACATACACTACATTTTATGTAGATACAGTTTGTACGTCACGAAGTCGAAAACCTCCTTCGGCTATCTTATTCTATATAATAAATAAATAAATATGATATGTGAGAATTAGTAGTGGGAGAAAGAGAATGTTGCGGAAGAAAGAGTGTGAGGTGAGTCCTATTTATAAAATTCACTTTGATATTAGAGTGTATCTTGGATACATCGAAAGGACCCCTGGACAATAATACGTATAATCTTTCGGTCAATAGGCCCCAGACATATATGCGTCATCAACTATCATCAATATTTTTTCTACGGTATATATATATATATATATATATATATATATATATATATATATATATATATATATATATAATATTTACTTATTGAAATCAAAATTAAAATAACATAAAAAAATTTAGCATCTTTGGACAACAATGGAGTAGAAAAGAAAAAGATTGATTTGGGCTTCTGATGGGCTTCGGCCTATACGTTGATTTGGGTTTCTGATGGACTACGGCCTAGGGCTATTGGGCTTGTGCACGGTGGAAGTAGCTGCACCGAGAAAAAAATATATAGGGTTTATTTACGCATTTCACCATAAATAAATAATATAATAAATAATATAAATATAAATAAATAAATAAAATAAAAATAAAAACAAAAACATAATTAACAAGAAAAACAAATAGTGCGAGTGACTGTATAATGATCCAGGTCGAAGCAGGCGGGGGATCATGAACTAGGGTTTGTTGTTTTCCCCTCGTGTAACATCCGCAGACCACAAATCATATTTATTTTTACACCAAAACAAGAAATAATACTCAGAACTCGTTTTTCTTCTTCTTGTTCTCCAAGCTATCCCTAATTCTATCGATCTAAGATGGCTCTTCCTCTTGGAAAGCTGACAATAATCGTTGGAGCTGGTATTTTTATTTATTTAATTAACCTTATAAGTTATTAATTGTATTTATTTACAGTATTTAATTCATTTTAAATGTTGGCCTGTTGCCTGTTGGTATTAGTTATTTTTGTAATTTTAGTTTGCAAGGGCTTAGGGAAAACTATAGATATATAGAATTGTGTTGTTTTAGGGTTCTTATCGTTTTTAGGGTTTTAGTATGATGAGTTTGTTAATTACTTTATAGTTAAAGTTTTGTAATAGTATAAGAAGTAAATGAGAGTTGCAAAAACATGTGGAAGTGTTACTGATTAAGCACTTTGATTGCAAAATCTCGAAACTTTTGAGCTCTTTTGTTATTTATTTATTTATTTATTTTTATATATTTTGTTTGCCAATTAGTAGTGTTTATTCAAGTAGTTGACTAGTTTTAACACTATTTATTAGCCATCAAACTCAGGTATTATGTAGTCTAGATAATATTTGATTTATCTTGATAAAATCATATACAGGCTAATTAAATTCCTCATGGTATGTATGTAGGCCTTTTTGGGGCGGTTCTTGCTAAAGAAGGACGCATGCCCAGCATGTATGATTTTTTCTCTGGTGCTAATAAGGTAATCACTTCTTTTTGCGCTAATGTACACATACAATAAGAGTCTTTATATTATATTTTGAGGTTTTGTGATTTTTTTTCTTTTTAGGTACTTAAAATTATTAGCACTGATGAGAAATCCACTTCAAAGCCAAAACCACTGAATGACTCATTAATGGCACAGGTTTGAATGTTCATTTTTGGACAACGTTATGCTTTGCTAACTTGCTATTACATGGCCATTCATTTCAACTTTACCTGTGTGTTGACAATTGAGCTACTATATATTTCCTTTGATTAGGTCAACAGCCTAAGGCAGGAGCTGCAACTCCTGGCATCTAATAGACCTCTTACCATCGTGACTTCTAATGGCTCAGGTGATTTGTTACCTTTATCTATATATTTGCTTTTATTATTGTTGTTGTCATCATCATTATGTTTAACTTTATTGTTATTTTTATTATGAATTATGAATATGAATATGAATTTGATGTGCATGTAATCGTTATAGCTTAGCAATTTTCATATTTTAGCTTGATTGGTTGTGCTTTAGGATGCATCATATGTAACATACGATGTGTGCCTTTGAAATTCTATTGTTCAGAGGCTGATCTTATATGGTGTTACCATTGGCTGCCTTCATTGGAAATTTAATAGATACCTATATAATCATTACTGTCTAAGAACTCTTAGCTGAAATAAAGCATCATGTTCTTCTAGGACCTTTGCCCATAGAAGTTGGGATTTAATTGCAGAACTGTAGCTAGTTTTTTTGTTCGTTTGTCAGGGGTATTTATGAGTTTTCCTTGGTTCAAATGAATTGAGTTCTAGACTTCTAGTATCGAACTTCGTGACCCTTTTTCTTTCGCATTAGTTCCACTTTCTAAAAACTATTATATTCTGTTATCTTGCAGGCACGACTGGCAAGTATGGTATTATTATCATCGTTGTTGTTGTGGGATATGGATATGTTTGGTGGAAGGTAAGAATAAAATATTGATATCAACTCTATAACTATTATATGTCTTTTGAGATCCGGATCATCTTCGTCTCTCTTCCTGTACTCTTTATTGAACTTGTTTCTAACAGTAAAAATATTTGTGGGCCCATCTAGTTGCTAACATGAATGGATTAATGAATAATGAATGTCTTTTAAAATCATTGTTAACTCCCAAAATTTTGGGCTTTAATATTGTTTTTTCCTAGACATGACCTACTCATACTTCTGTTCCGTTACTTTATGCACAGTATCTGTTGAACTTACCTTGTGTCTTTGCTCTCAGGGTTGGAAACTTCCTGATATGATGTTTGCTACAAAACGCAGTCTATCTGATGCTACAAATGCTGTATCTAAACAACTCGAAAATGTTTTTTCTTCAGTTGCTGTAAGTCATTTGAAACTGTTGTGTGTGCCGCTCTTCTCCTTCTTGGTTTTATTTGCATATCTTATTTCATAGTATCTGACAGATTGGACGGCACTATCCTGCAAACAGAATTTTCTATACATTGATTAGAGGTGGCAAGCCATGCGGGTTGGGTAACGGATCAAATAAGATGGGTGTACAAGTCGAGTTGGGTGATCTGTAGCACTTTTTGTTGAGTTATTATAAGTAACGAGCGTGTCAAATATGATTACACGATTTATGTCTTTACTAATTATCTAAGTTCTTAAATAAAGGATTTAAGAGGCTTTATGCGTCAATAACCCACTTTAGGTGACTTTCTACCCATTTGACCCATTTTTTTCTTTTATGTTGCTCGTTGGCCTGTTAGAGTCAAAATACAAACCAATTCGACACTAATGGCTGATATTGCCAATTTGCTCTACTATTACTCACCAGCTAGTTTCCAGTGTAGTTGATATTATTACTTGTACTATGGAGATTCTTTCATACCAGGTTGATGCTGACTAAGTTAAGGGTCTTACGTATGTTGTTTAGGCTACGAAGAGGTATCTGTCTTCAAGAATTGATCGTCTGGATTCTAGTTTAGATGAGGTTTCCGGACTTACCGCTTGTACAAGTGAGGAGGTACGACAAGATAAAGGTTGGCTAGTTTCTTTATGCTTTGCCTATCAAGCAGTACATTGATTTGTGCAATACTTTCTTAAAACCTTTTAGGTGTCTGAAATACGTGACAACACAAAAGTGATGGCTCTGGATGTTAAGTCTGTACATAAAGCTGTTGACACCCTGGTGTGGTTCTTATCTTTTGGAATTTGACTTTCAAGATGTTTCTTCCTGTAATTGTAAAATGTTTTATTGAGAACTCGGGTATGGACTCTAATAGTTTCTTGTTACAGAAGAATAAGCTGGACATGATTGAATTAATTCAGGTACTGGTTTTCCTTGCAGAAATTATACAAAGTGTGGTCAAAGATATCATGTTATGCCATCATCTAATTGATTATTACGTGTGCAGGATGACACATACATAGGAGTGGCAAGGTTGCTACGTTCTGCCGCATCTATGGAGAATCAGGGGTCTGTTGACAGCATTCAGGTACAGTATAAAAATCTGCTACTAATAGGAATCGTGACCAAATGGTATATCATTTCAGAAGGTACAATTATGATTTAACTGCAGGAAACTCTTCTCAGTTACTAGAACTAGTCACCAGCAAATGTACTATTATATCGTGGTGAAATGTTGACCTATTTATATACAAACTGCTATGTTTTACTGTTAACAGGTTGTTTGGGTCAAAGTAAAAGATTTGAATGAAAAGTCAACAAGTTAAATATGTCAAGCGGTCAAATGGATAGAAAGTCATCTAGAATGTATTCAAATTGCATTAAACCTGCTAAGTCGCTCTAGTATAAAAAAAGTATAGAGTTTTCAATCATATCAAACACGTTAACTATTCATAAAATCAAATTAGTGTTTTCAGGTAGGCCTGAATGGACGTGCTTGACCCGTATCAAATTGCATGTTTTGACTCATTATATGACCCGCTCAACTCATCTGTCTTGACTCTTGTATTGTTGGATCCTTGTCAAGCCAGTTTCAGTTACCTTAATAAAAATACGGATGTTTGTAATTTGTATCATCTTTGTGACGACCTTTTATATGAAAAGGTTGAGGGAACAGTTGGCTATATACTGTACTTCTTTCTTCCTGTAAACGAGCCCTTTTGGTTTTAGTGCTGCCCCTTCATAGATGACCCTTTTCCTCTTTTTGTTTCTTCTATAATATTCAGCTTATTATTTCAGAGTCATCCTATGAATGTACTAGATGTTAATCATTCATTTGTCCTTGTAGGGAAACCCCTCATCATCAAGGCCGGCTCTTGAATTGCCACAGAGGGTAAACTTCTAAATTATTGTATCTTTTGAGTTTTGATCACTAATATTCGTGTTTTATCTTATTCCTCTGTTTCTTTTTGAAGGCTATGTCTTTGCCACCAGTTCAATTAGAAGAGCTACAATCATCCCCCCATGTATCCCCCAGGGTACGTCATCGTATCCACTTTAGTATAGCATATATGTTTATAAATAATTAAATACATTGTATGCCTCTTTACTTGATTAATTTATGCATTTTTCAGGCTAGGCGTCCTTTGGAAACCGCCGTCTCTGCTGCCTCTGGCTTAATGGTTATAGATGCTCTCATTTCCTTTAGTTTATTTTTTTGTAAAATGTGTAGCATGAAATTATTTAAATTTTAGTCTTGTGGGGATATTTTGCAGGTTCTTAATGAGGACCTAGATGTGGCTGAAGTTAGAAGCACTCCCGGGGGATCAAATGGCTTAAACGTTACAGAAGATGGAAGTTCAAGTGCTCGTATCTTTGGTCGAACATTTTCCGGAATCAGTTCTTATCTTTCAAGGGCCCGTCCTCCAAATAAACAGTAACGTACATGAAACATATCTATTTTTGGTTGACCGCTTCAAACCGTAACATATATTTTTGTACTTAATAGAAAGAAGGTAAAAAAAAAGCCTTTGAGGGGTTGGGTCATGTCTGGTCGTGCCAGGTGTGGTAGTAACGATCTCAGGTAGAGCGGACTTAGTGTAGTCTCAGGCACGTTGAAGGGAGAGTCCTCAACTAGAAATTCTGTTTATATTTTGGAATTGTGATTGAATCCAATTTAATCTTATTGGAAATTTTTCTGTTACTATTCTGAGATTGCATTATTAGTGAACAAGATCCCTTCTATCTTCGGTTCTTCGGTTAATAAATAAATTTAGCTTTGGGATTCTACTTGCGTGACGTTAACTTGTATATTTTGCAATTTTGTCTATATGCGAGTTTCTAAGCACATGTTTTTACGAGTGTTTGTTTTATTTGATTCTTGTTAGCTAATTGTGGAAAAACAAGGTTATCAGTATAATTATTAGTGGTATTTTAGTATAATATATACTCCGTATTTCGCCTTTTCTAATTGTTATATTCATGTCTTAATATCCGTGGATGCCAACCCTAATCAATCGATCAATGAAGGTAATGCCTTGACTTGAGCTGAGACTTACTCGACATATGTTTACCACTACGCAAGGACAAAGTGATAAATCCCGTGAAGGCACATGGGTAAGACGGTTGTATATGGGTTTATAGTGTGGTCTGATATCATATTAGATGGTTAGTTTCTCATAAAATGAATAGGTTACACTATGCCAATATTTAATTACAAAACAGGCTACCATGGGCCATGTACACGGGCCGATCTATACAAGCTATATACAATATACTCCGATAGTCCTAAAATCCTAAAATAATTGTACTTTTTTTACTTTTTGACTTTTTGAATTTTTTTTCTTTTTTAACTTTGATCTTAAATATTTTTATTTGTGTTATATAATACTTGATGCAAAATAATGAACGGATTGGGTTTTAAATGTATTTTTATTGGCATAATTTTCATCAAATATTATATAACACAAACAAAAATACATACATATACATATGTAAAATTAAATATATTTAATCCATTTTTTGAGGTTTTACCCAAATTCTCACTTTTGTCTCGGAACAATTTACTTCAAGTAAAAGAAAAGGAAAAAAAAAAAGCATACACACACATTATAGTTAAATAGTTTTAAAAATGTACTTTCAAAGAGTCGAAAATTAGTAGTTTTAAGATGGATAATAATTCTAAGATAAATAACAAATAAGCAGCATCTACAATAAATTGTCTTTATTTAATAAGTTTAGGTTCTGATTTTAAACGAGCAGATTTTAATCCGCGTGTTACGACGGAACAAAATACTTATATTGGTTTATGAAATAATTTGGTATATATGCAAATTAAAAGTTAGTGAACCGTATATAGCCAAATTCAAATATTCGAATGGTTTAAGAAGCTATGTATGGACGTAAACTTTATGTTTAACGATCAATTACTTTATGACAAGACAACAAAAGAACCTAAAATGTTTAAAGTCTTTACCTTAAAATTAAATGTTATAGTTTTTATTTTTCGAGTACGAATTTACTTTCAAATTGTTTAAGATTTATATAAGTAGTTTAATTTATATGACTTTTATACCATATCCAAATAAAAAAATTTCAAAATAATTTTAGCAGTTTTAACTGATACTCATTTCTCTCTATTCTTCCCTAACACCCACACACACACACCTACATACACTAATTAACTCATTGTACGCAACCTTTTAGTGATCATGATAATTTCTTACTATCCTTTTTAAAAATATTAAACTATAGATTACTCGTTTATTAGAGTGAGATATAGTTAAAAAAAATACAGTGAAGGAAAGAGATGAGATGTGACGTATATATTATAAACTTAAAAAAAAAAAAAAAAGAGAAAGCAATGCGTAAAAAAATGATTGGTCATATACTATTTATTCAATAGTAACATTTAAGCTAATTCTTCAAATATGAAGCTAAAAATTATAAAAATACGGTGCTCCATACCGTGTATTTCATGATTAAACTATTAATGCATGTGTATATATTTTTTCATATTTACATTACATATCCGTCAATTCACTTAAGGTATTTGATTTAATTTTATCAAAACTATGTGTGTTATTCACGTTCAAAGTAAATGCTATGAAGTTTTCAAGAGTTTAAAAGATCGTTCATTTGTCCAATGATATTTGAATTATCAATTTTAAAATAAATCTGATTGTCGAACTAACTATTATATAGGTACACCTTCTATAATACAATTGTGACTTAGTGAATCATCTGAAAGTTTTTATATAGTAATATATATGCAATTTACTAAGCATGCAATTTAAGCATTGTAAATATATTAGAGTAATTCAATCTATTATTTTTATTTTTAAATAATAGATTAAACACTTCACGTTAGTTATCTATTATCTATAATAAATTAAATAATATATAGAAATTATTTAATTATGAGAAAAATAAAGAAAGAAAACGTTGCACTATTTATTTAATTTAATATATAAAAATGTTACGTAAAATATACTAAGAGGGCCAAGTTGAACAGAGAAAAAGAGTAGTGGGGTTGAGAATTGAGATGACCTTCCTTTCCTAAAATAGAAAGTGGGTCCACTTTGCTCATATGGGCAACGCTGTGTTTCCTTGTTTAAGGCTAAATATCTGACCCTGGTCCCACCAATATTTACTCTCCATGCCATGGTCCCCATCAATCAACTCGCAACTTCATTCTTCACCACCCATCCCCACTTTTATCACATTAAATATTTCAAAATGAGAAATAACTAAGGGTTGTTTGTTTCACATAATTCCTTGGAATTGGAATTGGAATTGGAATTCCGTTGTTAATGTTGTTTGGTTTGAAAAAGAAAAGGAATTGGAATTCTTGAATTCCATCACATTCCTTTACTCAACGGAATTCAAGAATTTTACTTAAATACCCATAATATAACAAATCAACTTCAGATCTCACATTCACATGGTTATAGCAGATTGAAATACGGGTTTAATTTTAGTTCATATGTGTTGGTGATGGTAAGTAGTTGCTCTCGCCAATTGTAAAACAAACAAATTAGAAAAGGTAAATAATGTATATGAAGTTTATAAAAATTAGTTGGATAAAAAAGATTTATAAGAATTGATAAGCTTATAAAATGAAGGATTTATGAAGATAATTAGGTAAAATATTGAAAGGGTAATTTTGTCATTTAACATTATTTACATTCCAATTTCATCTATAAATTTTTACCAACCAAACACCACTCAACAAATTACAAATTTTAATTCCTTTAAATTTCAATTCATTCAAATTATAATTCTACGACATATTTCAATTTTTTCAAAAATATTCTGTGAAACAAATAGACCCTTAGTGAAATACATGTCTTACTTACAATAAAAGAAAAAAGATATCCAAGTGCACGTTTATTGTTAAGGGTCATAAATAACTTTTTTCTTCCTTTTTTTTTTGACAAAAAATAATTCATTAATTTAACATATGATTGAAAATAATTACAATAGAATGACTATGTCCAACGATGAAATATTAATTTAGGGAGTTAGAGGTCTCAACGGTGTACTCTAACAGTATGCAATCATCAAGATGCATACTGTTATAAATTCTAAAAGTATTTACGACAATAGCTTAATTAGCTATTTTATAAAAAGTCAGAAAAAATTCACTCCAATAAAAAAAATCAAATATAGTGAGGTGTCTAGCTCTAGAGTACCTATAGGTCATGTAATTTTGACCTATATCTAAGAAATTAAATAGATGGCCAAGCAATTATATAATCAACAACGAGAAATTTACTTAAATACACAATCAACGTATTCATTTTTACTAAATAAACCGTGTCAGAGATTATTTCTAAAATTAGACCCAAATTTCGTCGAAACTCAATTAATGAGATCTTTGGTGTTGTCAAAAGCACAATTACGATGAATTGTACAAAATCAGTAACCATCAATTTTACATTATCAGTATATAGGCATGGCAATTCTCATCCGATCCGATGGATATCCACCCGCCCCGATCCATTTGTGATGGATATGGATGGACTAAATGAATGAATATTGGATATGGATACGGATATGGATATTTAGTGGATCGGATATGAATGACAATTTGTGATCCACGGATTCACCCATTTTCACCCGAAATACTTATATATATATATATATATATATATATATATATATATATATGTTCAAAGTTATTGTAAGTATAAAACGATTGTTTATATAGGAGAATATAAAATTGATATAGGATTAACAAAATTATATCTTATTATATGACCTTATGCATAATGAATAAACATATCTTCTTAATATGAAACATATCGTTTAGTAATGTACGATAACATATAATATTAATTTTTAAAATGTATATTTCCAAAGTAAATAAAAAGATATTAAGTTATATACTGAAGATACTTCCGTTGAACAATTATAAAGATTAAAACATTATAGGTGTTTTATAATGATCAAGTTATATGTTGTGGTGTTTTGTATAATTGTATTGTCCCATATGTTATTATAGGTGTCTGGTTTATATTTTTTGGTCTTGTTCCTTTGGGCCTTACATTACTGCTTGAATTTCTGGTTGTGATGTTTTATATTGATAGCAGTGTCATTTAGTATGGAATTAAAATTTAGTATGTACTTTAAAAAAAATGTTAATTGATATTCAATGGATATCCATTAACCCGCTTGATCCAGCAGATATGGATATGGACAGATGAATTGAAATTAAACAGATATGGATATGGATATGGATTATTTTTTTTTAATGGATATGAATGTGGATATGACATCATCCGATCCATTGCCATCCGTATCAGTATATCAACTTTTTGATATATATGGATCCAACATTCCTTTTTCAGATTAGGATCTTCTTATGTCATGTTCAAAATGAGAGGTCATTATTTCTCACATTATAAAGTTGTAGGTCCCACAATTTAATATAAAAATAAATATTTAATGTATTTAATTTTTTAATGTGAAAAAACATAACCATTCATATGGAACATAATATATATGATGATCTCAAGCCCTCATTTTTATTTATCCACGGTGCTATTAAAAGCATGTAACATACCCCCTTTTACTCGGTCTATAAGTTAACAACGAAATCAATAAATACTGATCATCTTAATAAGCTCAATAAAAATCACTATATCCCTGGCCCAAACCCAAAGCATATATACGTCATTGTCTATAGCACAACTTAAATTCACCTATGCTAAAATCAAATAAGCTACGCACCCATCTACTAATTAACATATAAGTATTTTAGATTTTAGATTTTAGATTTTAGACTAAAAGTATTTTGGTTGATATACGATTTTCCAAATTATATAAAAACCTAACTTAATACTAGTAAAAGAATATAACTCATATTTAATTTAATCACATACAATTACCAAAAATAACTTTATTATTCATAACCTATTTACTTTGAAAAAAATAGTTGAGTGGCTGATAGTTTAAAGCTTATACAAGAGGTTGCATGTTCAAGACCTTAGATCATATTTTTTTCTTTTTTTTTTCACCTAGTATAAAGAAAATCAAATGTATTAAAATTACAAACTCATCTTACTTCTCTCGTACTCTCACTAACATCCATTTTATTACTTTTAATTTGACTTTGACAACCTACCCTCTCTTTATATTTATTCTTAGATTTTTATGCTACATATTTTTCATTAGTTTTTCAATCTTATAAATTACGAAAATAATGACTAATTTTATTGATTTTAACATATATTTTCCTACCTAATGAATAATATGTACTTTAATTTTGATTGGTTACTTTACATTGTTATTTACACGATAGAGTAGGGTTCAAATGAGTACAACAACTTTGTGTGAGAATAGGGAAATCAATTTCAACCATTCATTTTCATCAATACTCATTTCCCCCATCTTTTTAAAAACTAAATATCTCACAAATGACAAGTCGAAAAATTATGAAAATTGCACCAAATTTTTCAGCGTTTTTTCCTCTTCGATTTAAGATGTCACAAGCTATACTTTCGAGAGTTTTTTTTTTTCATTTTTTTGTGAGTTTTACATTGAAAGTATACCTTGTGAGATGTCTAATCGAAGAGGAGAAAACGCTGAATTTTATAGTGCAATTTTCATAATTTTCCGATTTGCCGTTTGTGTGATAATTAATTTTTAAGATCTTGGGGTAAATGAATTTTTATACATGTGGCGCATTTTCATTAGTACTTCCGTTTCTTTCAAAACATATTGTACTCTAATGATCTTTTTTCAACAATCTTTATAAACCTATTTCTTGGTGTCTCAATTTATCTGTCATTTTATCTTCAGCCCCGTCCTAGGGCAAGTGCAAGCTAGGCCATTGATTAGGGCCCCTTGTTTAATGAGATATTATTATTTTCATTAATCCTTTTGAACATAATACTTTTACTTATTATTATTGTTATTAATGTTACTATTATTATTATTTTATGAGAAGGAGAATGAGTATTGTTACAAGAGAAATCAGTCGTTATTTCAGAGGACATAATAGTTGTATACAAAAAATGCTACTTAGTTTTTACCAAATACAAATCCATTTAATTTAGTACATAACATAACATAACCTGAATATTAGAGTAGGTAGCTAGTTTCTATTAAAATATAAGTTGATAACTGTTTGTAGCTACCTATACCTATATTTATAACTGTATAACTGTATCTAGTGTAAAATTAAGAAAGCTAAAGTAATACAAGGTAAAGAATAAAAACGTACTTCTTCTATATTCACTAACTGATCATAGAGAATATGGGTAGAGGAAGAGTAGAATTGAAGAGAATTGAGAACAAAATCAACAGGCAAGTCACCTTCGCTAAACGTCGAAACGGGCTTTTGAAAAAAGCTTACGAGCTTTCCGTTTTATGCGATGCTGAAGTTGCTTTGATCATCTTCTCTAACAGAGGCAAACTATACGAGTTTTGTAGCAGCTCAAGGTAAATTTCAATTAGATCTATAAATTCAAAAATAAAGTGAAGTTGTGATTGGTTACATCTGATTTGCTGTTTTTGTGAATGTCTCTGAGTTTATGGTATAGATCTGCAAGTGGAAACCATGAATAGAAATTAAAGAAATTTCTTTTTTTTATGTATGTATTTTTAATTTTTATTTTTGTGTATATATTTATTTATATAGATGCATTGACATTTTTGTTTCTTGTGTTATGATCACAAGTTTTATTAGCCATTTCTAGCTTTCTATATTCTATATATACTGGATTGATTTTCACACAAGTATAAAGTGATGAAAATTGTACAGAACTTGAAAAGGAATTTTTATCATATGATTTGAACTTGAGTTTTCATTTCATGCCAGAATGTGTATTTATATAATTTCTCTCTCATGCTTTCTTTGTGTTTCTTTTTGTAGTGACTTGATTTGTTATAACTATTCAATTCAAGTTCTTGTGTTTTCAGATAATCAAACAGTTAACAACCCCCGAGATCTAACATGTTTCCAGCTCTAGGGTTTGTTTGGTTACAGTTTGTCCCTTTTTGGTGATGCGTTGATGTTCTTCAAGTTTTTAGCTCAACTTCTGTGTCTCATATTTTCAATTTTTTAGTAAAGTTCATAAAATTATAAAAATTTGTGTATGAAATTTGTAAGGATCGAAGTTGGTCGATGAAGTTCTTTCAGTGAATACTAATATTATGCTTATATGTTTCCCTGTGTGTTCGTAGCTTTTGTGTTGGAAAACTATATGCTGAATTCTTACTTTTAGGTATATCAGTTGAATTACTTTGATACATTAACATCATCAACAAAAACTTGATAAAAATTTCACTCGTTCTTGAAACGGCTAGCTGGATTATATTTAATTTTCTGTCTAACGAGAATCACTTCGTTCCACTCGATCTGTAATCATCATAACGTAAAGGAATTATATTGACTGTTTGTACTTAATTAAAGGCATTTCATTTAATATGCTATTTGAACTGTATTTTGTTCGTTACGTCTACTTAAATAGATTTATTCTTCTAGCAGCATGCTCAAAACGCTCGAGAGGTATCAGAAATGTAACTATGGAGCTCCAGAGTCGAATGTTTCGGCCAGGGAGGCACTGGTGAGTATTCTCCTCTCTGTACTGCAAGATGGTTGTTTCTTTTTCTTTTGGAAAATAAATATTTATGTATCAGTAGAATCTGAGATAAAACATCAGAAATATGAAGACACCTCAACTAAGATTACCTCACCAACCCTACGAAAACTACAAATTAAACATGAATTAATTATTGAAAATACTATATCTTGAATCCCATTACTAAAATTGAAAGAGATAAATGTTGAGAGATTCTGAAGTCTTGTCTTTACAAACATTTTATGGTTTTACCTAACACAACTTTCAGTGGACTAATACCTAACCTATTTAATGGCTGATAATTAGTCAGCTTTTTTATACCATTTAAAGGTTTCATCTTGATTCGAGTTTTGTAATGAATTATATGACACAATAGGTAATCTTCATGTCCTACCTTTATTCCATATTCAAACCCCTGATCCTCAAGACAAACTCTTGTACATTAGGTCTAGATTTTGTTTCTCACATAAACAATAAAAGACGTTGTACAAGACCAATTTGGAAATTAACCAACTGCAAAAATAGCAACTTTTTTATATAAAGAGGCTAAACAATTGAACATAAAAAAATCTATATAGATATATATCTCCAAATGTAAAAAGTCTCAAACTTGTGATTCAATAATGTTGACACCAAAAAGCTTAAATCCTTTGGTCTTCACATTGGTTCCTTGAATAATTTCATCATCCATCTTTTGATCCTTTAGACTTTCCTCATGATTACCATCCATACCAAGTTTCAAACTTGCTCCAATTCCACTTGTACACAGACACGTGTCAATCACCCAGAAGCCCATATTTGGCATTTCAATATTCTCATGATAATAAAAAGTTATCTTATCTTTTGCCATTAGTTTCTTGTCTTTCACAAACTGATTCCACCCCCTAGTGAACACAAAACTTTGGCTACTCTTCCAATAACAATACCTAAACTTCCACAATCTTTTTTGTGGATCATAGAAAGATAGATTCACCTCATCATTTGCAAACCCTTCTTTTTCTTCGGGTACCGAAGGAAAATATCTCACAGCATATTTTTTCGGTATAACGAGTCTATTAAGCTTACCAACATCACTTGGAGTTAATTCCTTTTGAAAAAGTAACCTACAAGAAAAACCACAAATTCTTTTTTCAGAAGTTAGGTTATGATCAGTCTCATTCTCATTTTTCAGTCTTTGAAAGTCATCAAACTTAGATTGATATGATCCATCTTTAATCATAGCTAAAACTGTTTCCATGTTATAATGGCTTTGAAACTTTGCCTCTTGTAGTGTTACTTTAGTCCATGGAAAATTTCTTGGGGCATCTGAACTTCTAAGCTTCATAGAAGCTCTATCATAAGCTGTAGCTGCATCGATTTCAGATTTGAATGTTCCTAGCCATATGCGTTGGTTATTCGTGTATATCTGAGCACCCCAATTTCCATTCTGTTGTGGAACCACCCCTTTGTATCTCTGTGAATAACCGTACTTTTCAATCGCTTGGAAATAATTGCTACCGTAGTTTGGATCTGAATAGTCCTCCATTGATTCACTACAAGTTGTACAGGAATCAAGCTAGCATCTTTACCTATGGACAAATTCGGTCAATGTTAGTATAATATATATCGATCTGTTCACATATGCGCATGTGATTGTTTATGATTATTTGATCAACAAATTATGCATTAACATAACTAAATTGTTATGTGACAATGTATACTCTCTGTTTCAATCAAGATTCGCATACACTTGCGTTAGTTTTGAAAACTACAAACTACTAATACTTTTCTATTTATAACCATGATGATCTTTAAAGCCAAAACATGACTAATAGTAGATACAAATTGCATCAATTAAACTAAACAAAGTTACAATTTTTAATGCAGCATGTACTAAAGAAGCAAGAAGCTATAACAACAAAAAACAAAACAAAAGGACCAAAAGAATCCCATATTAGTGAATGCAATAACTAAAAGCAAATGTAACCGTAATAAAAACTAAGGTAGCAAAGATGAACATGATAAGAACATTGAACAGGCTATAACAACAGCAGCAGCAGCAGAAAGTTGTCTCCTTTTGACCTTTTTAATGCATATATTATTTGAGAAAGTAAAATAGGATTAAAAAAACAAGAAAAAAACATGAACAATATCATTTAATCTGTAAAACCTGGATTTACAATGTCGTTATGATGTGCAACTAACCTTATGTATCTGGAAAAGCTGAGACAAATTAAGATGATTTCTTGATGAAGCTTTTCAGTATGAAGAAATAATTATGTATATATAAAGATGGGAAATTTAATTAAGGGAAGAAAATTAGACTTTATTAATGGCAAATTATTCATCAATCACAAAATGTGTAGCCTGTAATAAAATTCGTTTGTTAAGCAAATTTCATGGTAGATCTTCTAAAGAATTATTGGTATTTGAGCTGATTTGCATAGATTTTTTTTCTAAACTTTAGCATCTATATGTGATGAATCTTCTTTTGAAAAATTGAAGCCTACAACGGCTAGTTAATTATGAGTCTGTTTTAATTTCATAAATTACATTATGTAAACTAATATTAAAAACATGCATATATATGGTTTTATATATATGTAAATAAGTTGTAAAATTATGCGTATATCATTTTAATATATTCCAACAGCTAGTAAATATGTTACAATTACTTATGTTACAAATTAAGATGGTATAACTAATCTTAATTTTCATATATATTTTAAGTAAAGTAATTAATGGTTAGTATTAATTAGAATAGAAATAAAATGATAATTGAAGTATAGATTTTTTTTTTTTTTTAACAATTTTATTAGAATTAGATAAGAAAGAATTAGTGCATAACCCATGAAATTTAGTCTATCTGTCTTAATTTACTTATATATATATGTAATGTAATGTAATTATGGTTATCAACAACCTACCCCAAATTGACCAAGTTGACTAATTTTGTATGGCTCCTTAATCTACGGATACATAAGATTCTTCCATTTATGTGAAAATATTTTCGGACCAAATCGAGTTTACAAATAACACCATCATATCCCTGAATTAATTAAGTGGCGTGTGATCAAAGCTATCTAATTAGGGTTTGGTTGATGATAAGTAAATAATCAATGCTTCAACGTCATAAATCAGGGTTTTATAAATTATATAAAATAAAAACCTGGTTAATTATCAGTAATATGATGTTCTTAATATGTATAACGAATTTCGAATGCAATTCACAAACTTTGTTTTGTAAAAATAATAATTATTAAACTTAAGATAATTCTTTCAGTTTTGGATCTAATATTTGATTTCTTTTTCTGGGGTTACAGGAGTTAAGTTGTCAGCAGGAGTATTTAAAACTTAAGGCGCGGTATGAAGCCCTACAGCGATCGCAGAGGTAATAAAGATGGTAAACTAAAGAGAGCAAATATTTGTTATTTGTCAAACTAGCTAGTAGAAAATAGACTGATTGACTCGAAATACTTCTAGTCCTCGAAATACTGATTGAGTAAATTATATTCCCCGTCCTCAAAATATGTTATTAATTTCATTCCTCGTTCTCAGATTGAATTTTTTGCAGGTTCAGTCTCTTGACCCGGTTTTTCATTTCACTCCTCGTCCCTCATCCATTATGAAATGACTAAAATACCCTTAAATTTTTAAGACACTTTTACCCTTTGAGAGACGGAAAGTGAAACGAAAATCTGGTCAAGGGACTGAACCCGTAAAATATTCAACCCGAAGACGAGGAGTGAAATTAATGACATACGTTAGAGATGGGGAATGTAATTTACTCCCAAAATTTTCTTATAGTGTGTCAAGTAAGACAGACAAAAATTAAATTTATAATTTTAATAGAATCATAAATTTTGGATAAAACGATTGATATATTTAACTAGAATCGACTCATTAATAAGAAAATGGGATGATGGCCATGTCTTTTAAACAGAAAATAACTGATCAATGTGTGATATTTGATGTGGGTGTAACCAACATTAGGAATCTACTAGGTGAGGATCTTGGCCCTCTAAACTGCAAGGAGCTCGAGTCGCTAGAAAGGCAACTTGATACATCTCTCAAACATATCAGATCAGCCCGGGTAACTAAATAACATTATAATCCATTATCTATACCTGATCAAGTGAAATACTCCCAAATTTAACATAATTTAATGAACCTACAGACACAGCTCATGTTGGACACACTTTCAGATCTTCAAAAAAAGGTAACGGAGACAGCTAAATGCCGGTTTATATATACGAATCCATTATATATCTTATATTATATTATGCTTCTAATAGTTTGTAATTCTACAGGAGCATACACTAAATGAAGCAAACAGGACCCTAAAGCAAAGGGTATGTTAATAATGACTTAATTAATGTGATGATTATGGGCCCTTAATACTTAGTTTAAGCAAATTAATAACATAAATGGTATGTACAATTGGTTTGCAGTTGATAGAAGGAAATCAAATCGACTCACTTCAATGGTATCCACATGCCCAACAAGAAGTTTGCTATGACAGACAACCTGCACCTCAGCATCAAACCAATGAAGCCTTCTTTCAGCATCTAGACTGTGGACCTAGTTTACAAATCGGGTAGATACTAACTTTTTCGATTCAACACGTTTGATTACATTGAAATATAAATATAACGCAAACCAAATTAATCGTCCTGTACTTAAATGAGTGGTTACAATTGTGACATCTAATGCTGTAATGGAATTTTAGGTATCAAACAGCAGGAGCAGCGCCAAGTATGAATAATAATAATTACATGCAAGGATGGTTGCCATGTTGAAATAACTGATTAACACAATAATCAGTTTGTGGGAATACATAAAACGGTCCCAGGTGTGTTTAACTAATTAATCTTTATTAATGTAAGTGATATAATTAACTAATTATGTCAACATATATGAGATATTGTTGAAAACTGTTGTACAACATATCTGATGACAGTTTTATGCTCGTCGAATATATATCACGCAACAGTTATCTATGTTCTTATCTATGTTCTGATGTTCATGTTCA
Source organism: Gnaphalium uliginosum (assembly GCA_963930675.1). Lineage (NCBI taxonomy): Eukaryota > Viridiplantae > Streptophyta > Magnoliopsida > Asterales > Asteraceae > Gnaphalium > Gnaphalium uliginosum. Next base: position 37,475,346 of record OZ005685.1, read on the forward strand.
TGTTCATGTTCGTATATCACTTTAACAAATACTAGTTTGATAACTGGAATATGATCTTTTCACGCTGTATATGTTCCTTTATGTTGATATAGTATTACAATTGTTTTAAAACAAATGAATAATGAATAATTAAACAAGGATAAGATTAGATATGTTTTGTGTGTGGTTAATTATTAAAAATTCTTTGTTAGACCTCTCCCAACGCAAGCGTCGGCTTGGCTTTCGGTTGGCGTTGGGACCAAAGCTTCAGTTGTGTGTCAGTTGGACGTCGGTAAAGCAATGGAGAAGCAAAGGAGAAATGGGGTCTGAAAAAAAAAGTTTTTATTTGTTTTATTCGATATTTGCATTAAAAAAATAAAATAACAGAAAAGAAAAAAGATTTGAACATAGGCAAGAAAAATGTCGGTTAATTTTTTTTTATAAACCAAAAAACCAATCCCTTTTTACACACTATATATATACCCACTTCATACACTTCTTTTTCACACGAGAAACAACTACAATCTTCACACATTTCATACAACTTTTTACACACTACAAAAATGCTTAAAAAGCACAAAAAAATTTACACAAACACCTACTTTCTCCGAGATCGAACGATATGTGGAACAATTCAATGAATAATCCCATGTCGAATCCGAGTTTACCAACGAGCTCGTCTCTTCCACTCAGCCGATGTATCAATCACCTACTAACCCAATCGAGTTTGGCCATACTCACAACCACAAGCTTCACAATACCAATTACAACAACAAACTTCACACTTTACCAAAGTTAGTCACCGTACCCACCACTAATGCAAACATCCACTGTACTATTTCAGTTTTAGTGTCTTATTTAATAAATGTAATGTTTTTTTGGTTATTATAATATTTTATTTTTAATATCAATGAAATTGTTTTATTTAATATTTGTGTTTTAAATATATTAAGTAAACTTTGTATGGGGTCCATAAAAGAGTGATGTGCCAGGGTCGGTAATATTCAGTCAGTTGTCAATCAGTTTTAAAAAATTCTGACGGGACGTTAATTTGACACCAATTAATGTATCAGTTTGCATTAGTGGATGAGAGTGGTCTTATCAATTATTGACCAATTATTAAAACGTGTTGGTCAAACTAATATATTTAATTAGGTGGGGTCGATATGAAACGTATATATTAGCATATAAGGTCATACATCATACAATGACAGAGAGGTGCACTTTATGCTTCAACTATTATAACTCTTCTTATTATGCCCCCAATTATTCATTGATTATTATTACCATAATGTGGGAAACGTGTGAGAAATTGATAATTGACTATAGGATTTTTTTTAATGACAAGCCTTATCGATATGTTTGAGTATTATGTTTAAGATACTCAGATACGTATTATTTTGTTGTACTATAGAAATAATCACCTCACTAACTTTTTAATAATCATCTCACTAACTTTAATGCACCATTATTTATGTACAAAATATTTTTTTAAACATAATTTTAAGGACTATCGTTAGATAAATTCTTAACTTTAATCTTAAATGGTAACCAACCAATATAAAAGTGATGATTAGCTAGACTAGATAAAGAAACTCTTGCTTATTTATGTTTAATAATTTAATTTAGATCAAGCAAATAATTGACATGTTTACATAAAAATATGCTCGGGTGTCATAATCCTTTTAAAAGAACAAATTTACAATTATCTCACACATTATAACAGGATGTTAGTTAATTTGACACAAAGGCCTTAGAACGACCATTTAATATGGAAGTGATCATCTTTTTAGTTGTTATTTTTCTTTAAAACTAAAAGATATCAGAATAAAAATGTTTTTTCATTCTTACATCTTAAACTTTTAACTGTGGTTGTAAAATTTGGCCAACTCGATCGAATATTCGACGAGTACTCGTGATTCGGAGGTAGTCCGAAACGAGTCAGTCTAACTCGGAGTAAAAACTCGGTCAACGCAAAAAACTCGAAAAAAATCGTAAAGAGTCGGTCAAACTCGGAAAAAATCGGTCAAACTCGGGATTACTCGGTCAAAGTCAAACTTGGTCAACTTTGTAATATTTTTTAAAATTAGAGTTTTTAAACCAATTAAATGTTAGGTTCAATTTCTTTTACTTTTGGTCTTACTCTTTAATGTTTTTCACCAACAATCTTCACGCTATAATCTATATTTAAACATATAATTTTAAAATTTATCATTTAAATGTAAAAAAAAATCAATCCAAGTACTCCCCGTCTAGACCGAATACTCGCTATAATATTCATATCGAGTACTCTCCCTAACAAATTAAACAACCTTACTTTTAACAAAGTTGTGAATGTAAAATAATGTAGTATCAATTAGCATGACAGGATTATTTATTATATTTAACATAAGTCATTGTCTTCTATCGTATCAATTTGCATCTTTTGCGTACTTTAGAGAAAAAAATAAATTATTATATTTTGTAATCTCTTTATAATCGTTCTGGAAATAGTTTTTTTATTATAAAATAACTAAAGGTACGATTGTTTACATCTTATATTTTCAAACCTTGCCTTTTGGCAGGATTAGGTAATATTTTATCAATAATCAAAATTTACAAACATGCTTTGGACCTACATTTTGTCATGCTGCAATAATATTCTTTCCGTTCCAATTTTATTGTTATCCAACCTTTTGTTTGGATTTAAAGTTGGTTGGATAAATGTCAATTTTATTTTATATTCAAAGTTAGTTTGACTATAAATATTTAAATATTAAATGAATAAATGAGGGTGAAAATGAAAATTTAATAATTTTATTAGTTATCTTTTTGTGAGTAGATATTTTTTTTAAGTCAACTAAAAATAGTAATGTGAATAATAAAAACTAATAATGTAGCACGGTGATGAATGGATCCAAATGTTTGTTATAAAGGTTATTAACAATTTTATAACTGTTTTTTGGTTAGTGATATGAAAAGGTTAACAATGTTAAAATGGGAGGTTATTAGGAAAGATTGAATAATTACTTAATTTTGATGGATAATTTAGACTTTAAACACTGTTGAATATAATTTTATACGATGATGGAGATATTTAGATATTTTATATGTACTTAAAATAGAACGGACGAAAAATAATTATTTCAATGTCGCAAAAATAAATGAATAGACTATTGCGCTTTTGACTTTAGAATTAGAAACAAAAATAATAAATAAAAATGTAAAATAAGAAAAAGAGAACAAAAAATGAGCCATACTTGGGCCACGTCATCTTACTAGTAACCTTTTCCAAGCTCACGAGCTTCGGCATCGCGATGATCGGAAGTGTGGTGTTTGTGGCTCAAGTTAGATAGGGTTCCACGTCATCTGGGACCGCCGACACTGCTCCAAACATGCCTGCCGCGTTTATCCACGCTCCGTCTCCTACCCAATCCTTTTATCTTAGATAGTTACAACCTTAGTCCTTTAAGTATTTATCAAGTTGCATCTTCCGTCTATTTTCGCCTTATTAATTCAAAATTGGCTATGTGGTTTAATTTGTCGCAAAAAGTTAAACGATATCAACGGAGTCTCGTAAGATCACATCATTTGTCCCAAGAAATAAATTACAGCATATCTTCTTTCTCCAATTTATGTTAGATAGCCTAGCAACGAGGTGCTCAAATATATTCTTATAAACTTTAAGAAATTTTAAGTTCGACCCTCATTACATTAATATTTTGTAGTAGTTTGGAAAAAATATAGAAAATGATCACATGAATACCTCAATTAGTGTACATCTGATCAATAGTTGAGGCATCCATGTGATCAGATTTTTAATATTTTAACTACCATCCTTTTATTATTAAACGAAAATAAACAAATGCAAACTCAAATCAAATCAAATGCACTTAAATGTAGAAAAAAAAATGAAAAATTATAATAATCAAATCTCAAGTTTTACAGTAACAAGTTCCGAAAGTGTATGTTTTACATAGGGGTGTAAACGAGTCAAGTCGAGCTCAGCTGGTTTAAAATTCATTGAGCTCGAGCTCGAGGTCGGTTCGTTTCGAGCCTAGTATGCTAAGATCGAGCACGGCTCTTTTGATATTATACAAGCTCGAGCTCAGCTCGGACTCGACTCATTTATTCGATACTAATATTTATTTAATTAGTATTTTATTAATCTATAAAATTTATTTATTTTTTTGTATATTTTTAACTATAGATAATACGCTTTACTATTATTTTATTAAATATTATATAGTTATATTGTTATATAAAAAATTATTAATTAATGTGTATAAATGAAAAGTTCGTTTAAGCTCGCGAGCTTCTTCGAGCTCGATATAAGAAGCTCGACTCGAGCTCGTTTATTAAATGAGCTTCAAACTATGTCCAACTCGAGCTCGAACTCGTTTATATTCGGTTCAAATCAAATTTTTAAGGAGTCGAGTTCGAGTATATCACCCCTAGAACTTTTACATTTTACACCACGAAGTAAAGGGAGCAACAAGCTAAAGTCAGGTGAAAATAGTATAGGGACTAAACTTGTAACTCACCCATAGTTCTCTTTTTACGTTATCTTGTTTCATTTCAATTTCATTTTCAATTATTTATTCAACATCATCATCCTCTTCAAGATAACCCCGTCATAAATTTATCAAACCCCCTTTTTTTCCTCAATTTTCATCCAAATCCTATTTTGATTTCTGATCAAACAATACAACAAACAATACATACATACACACTGATCTGTATCTCGCAGATGTAATCTAATTCCACAAATTTCGTAACCTAAAATTCACTTTCACTACCAGATTCAATTTCATTTCACCAAACCCTAACTATTCAATTCCTTACAAAATTCGATCTAAAAACATGATGACAAGACAATCTCAACATCAAGATCAACAATCTAAAATCTTCTACGAGTTATCCTCATTAATTCTAAACCTAATTCGGTACCCTCCGGCTCCGATTCAATTTTCCGGCGAGGTGTCTCCGTCGTCGCGACGGCAACCGAGACCGGCGCCGTTATCGCAAATAACTCCGGCGGGATTTGCGTCGATGTTATTAGGGATATCGTTGGCTTTGATGTTATGTGGATCGATTACTTTTTTTATAGGGTTTTTATTGATGCCATGGGTTCTTGGTTTAGTGGTGTTGTTTTATGTAGCTGGTATTGTTTCAAGTATATCGATGCTTGGCCGTGCTATTTTCGGACATACTCCTCCTTCACCTAGAAAAAACGTTCATGGTATATTTTATTTATATAAATTATTTTTCAATTATTATAATTAAAGTTTATCTAATTAATTAAGATAGTTGTTAGTTTGTTACCCTGATATGTAACTATGTTTTGGCCTTATTGAAATTTCGAAAAGCCAGTAAGCTGTTTCAAAATTGAGCTTTTTATAAATTTCGAGAAGCTCATAAGGCGTGGATGAGTTCATAAGGCGTATTGCTTGTAAGATGTCAATAGCCGAATTGGCCGAATTTGATTGTTAAAATGTCAACGTGTAAATGTTAAAGTGTGATTGACTAGAAGTGTATCGGTCGTAGAAAATTACATTTAAAAGCCGACGAGTTCAGTTTTAACTACTTATGAACTACAACTTGATCTTACGAGCTAAAATAAGTCGTAATCCTTCAAAACTGAGCTTATCCTCTTCTTTAGATTTCAGAAATCCCATTAGCCGTAAAAGTTAAGATTAGTGCTTATAAGTTGTCAATAGCCGCGTTGTGTAACTACATTGATTTACAAGAAATTAAGATCATGTAAACCTCTAAAGAGGAAAACTAAGTTGATATTGATTCCGAATTTGGAAGTATTAGGTTTGAAGTTGCACAATGAGTAGGACCAAAATAGTCCTAGCATGATATATGACCCTTTTTTGTAGGGTTGTTATTAATGTGTTTATATCTTGATGGTGCAGCATGGTAACTGTTGTGAGACGTAAAAGAGCGATTGTTGAGCTCGCGGGACAACGGAGGATGGAGTGAGCACCATGAATGTGGTGTCTGAGAAGGTAAATGGAAGGGAACCTGAGGTCCTGCTTGAAGTATTAGTGCAGGAAGGAACTCTGGATGTTAAGGATTATTTGTTATAAATAGTACAATATATATATATACATATAGGCCTTAAGTTTCTTTGTTTATTTTCTTATAAGAAAGTTGGTGGGTTGTAGTGCTGGGTGTGCATTCTTTTCATAGAGGAGGCATATGGGGTGGTGTCCAAACTGAAACGTGTTTGGTGCTTATCAATGGAGTACTTTATTTTATGTGTGTAAAAACTTTAACTGTTGTTATTATATTTGGACTTGGTTCCACACTTGTTTTTTTATCTGTACATACTGTTAAGTTACATTCATTTAGTAGTTTTTGTACACTTTCTTTTTATGGTCTAAATCAAAAGGCGACGTCTTATAAATTATTTGAATCAGTTACATAAAAGTTGTCTTTTTAACATAGAGTTGCTTCCTGCACTAATACTTCGTTGTGCTCTGGTTTCATCTCATTTTCCTCCTACGGCCACGCCACTCTTTGGTAGGGTTTTACCTGGCTGAGTTTGTAAGACGGTGGACTTGGGTGATGAATCAAATCAAACGGTTAAAGACCACCATTACCAAAAAAGAACAAAAAGTTCCGGAGTTACAACTGCTCAGGAAAAAAGTGCTCATAGTGTGGATTCAACTTTTTGTTGTTGGTAGGTAACTATTATCAAACCTTCTTAATTGATTGTGTATTTAAGTATCCAAAAGTCTGGTGATTTAGACATATGCATAGAATACACATTTCGTCTATTTCATTTTTTGGTCAAGTTCAGGTAAAGCAAACCTCCCTTAAGTAAGCTTTGATACAATATTCTAATCTGCAAACTTACATGATCATAGTACAAACTAACTGTCATATGTAGATCGATGGCATTCTCGAAATCTCGAGTCAAATTTAGTTTTGCGTTATGCGAAAGGAATAACATCTTCAGGTAATTGATAGTGAAATCTCGAGTCAATTTTAGTTTTGCGTTGTGCAAAAGGAATAACATCTTCAGACCCACATGGCTTGTCCATAGGCTTTCCTTATTGGATTTAATATTTCCCGATATACAGAGGGGAAAAGGAATCTCAAATAGATGATCACGTTTTAGCACCCTTCGATAACAACAATCTCGATACGATTGTAACATTTATGTAAAATAAAGAAGTGATTACCCTCCATCCATCAGCACTCATACTAAAATTTGATTGATCAAAATGCTAAACCACCCAACGTATATTACATATTAAAATGGATCGGGTTGTTGTATCGTAGTTGCCTAAGATTAAACGAACGATATATATTCAAATATACGTCATGGCCGACCCTGGAGTTGATTTTCATTTCCAAGATAGATATATTCCATTCCAAAATAGATATCCTAATCTTTAATATTACCAAAATTCAAAATATGCTGCCACTTTTTACTGTATACTAGCATTATATCCGCGTAAAATAGCGGATGATTTTTATTTTCTTTTTAATTAGATTTTTAGCTTCTGATATTTGATTACGTTTCGAAAGATTCAGAGGTTAGTATAACAATCGAATTTTAAAATTATTGGATGTCTATAGTAGACTGATAAAATATGACTAATAATGATGTTGGCATAGAACATATTAAAGCAATTGTATGATTGGAATCAATTAATGTTTAGGAGTTTGAATTGACAAAAATATAAAATGAATGGTCGAATAAAAGAAGAAATAATTAGAGATTTTGAATTAACTATTTATATTTGTCAAGTAACTTATTTTTGTGTATATTAGTTTTGTAGAGATGAGTCAGTAAAATGCTAAAAAAGTGAAGAATTAGAGAACCAATAGGATTATTTCCTTTAAAACTCAATTTTCATTCGTATTTTAAAAATCAAATATCTCACAAACGGCATGACCAAAAATTATAAAAATTACATATTCGAAATCAGCGTTTTTTCTCTTCGATTAGAGATCCCACAAGCTATACTTTCGACAATTTTTTTTTCATTTTTGTTGGGTCGTAAAAAATGTGACTTATATAATCACATGTGATTTATGAGTAAATATAACTGGTACACGACTATTCATCAATTGTGGATGTTAACTCACACATGATTACAACTTATTATACATTCATATAAACAAATGTAAATAAGATATTAGAAATTGCATTCGTTTACGGTCAAAATCACATGTAATTATTTATTTGAGGTTTAATCAGATGTGTTTTTTATATGAATTATGTGATAATAACTGATAATTCACATGTGATTTCACATTTATATTTATTTACATGTATAATTATAAACAATTATTTAAAATTCGTATTTATTTACATTTTATTCACATGTGATTACTAATTTAATGTTTAATCAAATGTGATTATAACTAAAAAATTTTCTGAAGGTTTATTAAATTATCAAATAAATTATTTTTATGTGATTTTAAACTTATAATTTGTAAATTTGATTATTCACATGTGATTATAAATAATGATTTAAAACTTATAATTTGATTGTAAATATATTCACATGTGAGTGTTAAATCACATGTGATTTATTATTACGAATTTCACATACCCATTAGAAAACGGAAGAAAAAAAATTCGTCGAAAGTATGTCATGTGAAATCTCTAATTAAAGATAAAAAGACGCTGATTTTAACGGTGTAATTTTTATAATTTATGGATATACGGTTTGTGAGATATTTAGATTTAGAAAAAAAAAAGTGGAAATGGGTAATTGAAATGGAGCAATCATATTGGTTCATACGTTTTACATTTTTTTAGCATTCTACATTGAACTTTTCTCTAGTTTTGTAAGGGGCAATTTAGACAATAACCGTCTCTTAATTTAATTAATTTTAAGTCAAATGTATTTTAAGTAGTAGAAGATATATTTATTTATATTTATATACATGTCTATCATGACTCAAAGTGCATGAGTTAACAATTCTCAGTTGAACTAAAAATTTTATGAATATTAAATTTTATAATATATAATTAAAAATGACTTTCAGAGTCGACTAAAAATGAATTTTGTTATATAACTAAAAAAGGTGTAGGTATATTTTATAGAGGGCTATGTGATTAGGACATAAGTTAGACAAACTCTATAATAAATATAGGAGTATTAACTTATATTGTTACAGTATTATATTAGAGTAGATGCACAATTAATCTTTTATATCATTGGTTATGAATACTATTTGTTTATGAAAAGGAAAAAGAAAAGGACCATTACAATACGTAGACTCTAAGAAAGTAAAAGAAAAGTATTAACTTGGAGATAATGGTGCAAAGAATGACAGTAAATCTTCAGCTTAACCTTTGTTATTTGAACAGTCTGAGGACTCTATTTGATTTACAGTCTCCATGTTCCTGCCTCATGAACTTGAAGATTCAAAAGTTTCTTCATATACCCCTGCAGAAATATGAACGAAAATGAACCAGACTTTTACTAAGCGATATTTGACCACGAACATACTCGAATGCCTCTTGAACCATTTAAAATGTACTTAGGAAAATTCCGATCCATTTGCCCGTGTCCTTGTTGGATTTAATCGGTCATTTAGTTATTGTCTACGTATGCATGGTATGAATATATCATGCATGAATTTAATAAGTATCTATTATAATAATTGTTAAGTTTTTAATTAATGGTTTAGTGGTTAGAAGTGGTAGTATTAGTTTGATCGAATCTTAAGCATATGTACGTTGAGGAGCAGTACATTAAGGGAGTATGGGTCAAGTAGGTGGTACCTGTTCTTTAGGTAGTGTAGTATTTTATTGCTATTTTTATGGTGCACGTTTGTGGGTTTAAAGGCTATATATAGCCTTCCTGTTTAATGAAATAAAGTAGTACTTTCACTGCAATTTTTGTTCACATTCAACATTTACATACTTGTTTTCTTCTGTGAGTTTTTTTCACTTCATATTAGAGAACTTTGAGTGTAAGTTTTGTGTCGATATTTTCAACACTTGGTATCAAAGCCTCGTTCGTTTGAAAGGGTTGTAAGTCGTTTTTGATAGTAGGCCGGAGAAGTTGCAGTATCCATCCTTGATCAATATGTTCCATGGAAAGGAGTGCTTAACCAGAAACAACGGAAGACAAGCAGAAATAAGTCAGAACAAGTGGGTTTTGGTTTGGTTTGGCTTGCTTGCTGGTAAAAGGAAAACAGGAAAGGCAGAAGCTTGGTTTTCTTGAGTGGTGGAAGAAAACTCTTGGAACAGGTCGGATCGGAAGAGGTTGGGGCTGTAAAAAAAAGAATTGAAGAATGGCGTTGGTACCGGCTAAAGAGGGTTCGATTATGGATGCGTATGGCCTATGGGAAACGGTTGAACCGAGGGTTCTAGGGGAAGAACCGGATCAAAAGAATAAGAAACAAGCCCTCGCTTTCTTGTTTCAAGCTATACCCGAAGAAATGATATTGCAAATGGCGAGTTACACCGACCCAAAACAAGTGTGGGATGGTTTGAAAACACGTTACTTGGGAGTGGATCGGGTGAGGACGGCTCGGGTGGCAACATTGAAAAGGGAGCTTGAAAGTTTGCGAATGAAGGAGGGCGAAACTGTTGATGATTTTGCAACAAAATTATCCGGGTTAGCTTCAAAGGCAAGGAGTCTCGGGTACAAACTTGAAGAAGTGGACTTGGTGAAAAGACTACTTGACTCAATGCCTGAGTCGTTTCTCCAAATCGTGGCCTCAATTGAGCAATGTTTTGAGTTAGACTCAATGTTATTCGATGAAGCCGTTGGTAGATTGAAGGCATATGAAGAGCGTATAAAAGGAATCGAGAAAATGGAAGACACTCAAGGTGGGTTGTTGTTGGTTAAACAAGAAAGATCGCACAATTGTAATCATTGTGGCAATGGCGATTCACATCGGGATGACTTTGGATGTGGCCGGGGAGGAGGTCGTGGGTCCGGGAGGAGTCAAGGTGGTAATGAACGTATCCGAGATAAGAGTCACGTTAATTGTTACAAATGTGGTGAACTTGGTCACTACAACAACGAGTGTCCGATGTGGGAAAAGCAAGAAGCAAACTTGATCGAAGAGGAACCGGCGTTGTTGTGAATGGACGGGTTAAATAACCGATTAAGGGGGTGATTGTTGGATTTAATCGGTCATTTAGTTATTGTCTACGTATGCATGGCATGAATATATCATGCATGGATTTCTATTATTTCAATTGTTAAGTTTTTAATTAATGGTTTAGTGGTTAGAAGTGGTAGTATTAGTTTGACCGAATCTTAAGCATATGTAAGTTGAGAGCATATGATTATCGCAGAACAAAGTGATTAAGATGCCATAAATATAGTTGTTACAAAAGCTACGACTTTACAAGTCGTAGTAGTACTGTTGTTGAAATACATCAGTTTAAATGGTCACCATCTTAATCTCCGAGATTTCGTAAACATGTTTCAAAAGTTGCATCCTAATTCGTCTTGGGGGGTTGTCACTCCAATATGCATGCAAGTCTTACATGAACGCTAATTTCCTGAAAAACATAGTAGAAATCGTCAACAAAAATGTTGAGTGAATTCACAGGTTTAATATCATTGTTAAACCAAGTTGTTTGTAAACTGTTGACGTACAAGTTAAAAAAAAGGTGATAAACTAATGATCAAATATAGTTTTCGTTTTCGTTAACATACGAGTCAAATAAGTTTCGTTTTCGTTGATATACCAGTCATATAAATTTCGTTTTCGTTGGAGTTTATCCAAAAGTATCGTTAGAAACGCATTTCCAAAATATGTTCCATAGGAGGCCCGCAGGATATCCACAAGTATAGTTTCGTTGTAGTGATGTAAACGCATCCATTCGTAAACGTTTGGAAAATCATTCCAGTGTATAATTCGTAGGAACGCATTCCTAAATCGTTGTTCGTAGGAAGGCATAGACGGGATCCCCCGAAAGGTGAGCTAAACCTCGCGAGTTAAAGTAACACAACCCAACCCATAATCAAGCCACGACACAAATTCGTTGTTGCCTAATCGGACATGTAAATATACGCTCCGCTCTTAGTTGAAGGGACGTCACCCCGATAGTACTATCCATATATTCAGTGGCTAGAGTCACCTAGCTAATGATTATGGTTGTAGCCATAAGGTCTTTGATGCACTACACATGTAAATCGTGGTTCGTACTAGGATTCGTTGTCCATGCTCCCCAAAATAGTATGCAAATCATTTCGTAAACAAATAGTATTTCGTAATCATATAAAAGCATTCATAAGAAGTCAAGTTTTCGCATATAATATCAAAATAGTTGCTATGTTTTCCACCCCTAGTTTAAAAGAAGTAAAATAAGTAAAAGTAGGGGCTGTGAACTCACCTCGTGAGCTAAGTAGTGAGAGCTAGCGTGTAGTAGTAAAAGTGTTGCCCAAATAGTGTCCCTTAACGCCCTAAACGCAAGAGATAGTTTGTATAATTAGCTGGCTAACGGCCAAACTATGTTAGTTGTTCACTCGTTAAAAGATCTTTGTTGTTTAAAAATGTGTACGATTCGTTGGTGATGTTTCACAACAATAGTATTTTCCAAAATATAATATATATATATATATATATATATATATATATATATATATGACTTATTCGTTGTATATACATATGTATATATACATATATATATATACATACATATATATATACATATATATATAGTTTGTTATATATTTATACATAGTTTGTTCATTATATATATATAGTTTACGTTTGAGTAATTTTGTATATATATATATATATATATATATAGGTGTCGTTTTTGTTATTCACGTTTCTGTTATTTGTGTAAAAATTTCGGAATTTTTCATGAACAAGTGACTAGTGAAATCGAGCTCGGAAACGGATCTATTTTTCTGGGAACATGGTTTTAGGGACTGTTTTGGTGCGTTTTAGATAACGACACTTTCGGGTTAAACACAAAACGCAACAACAATTTTCCTGAGCTCTATAAACGTATTTAGGACATTCCTAAAAGTTTCGGGTCAAACCGAACACGCTTGACCATGTCTGGAACGCCCCAGATTTTTTTTTTTTAATACTTAATTTAATTTTCTCAAAACACTTTATATATTAATATAAAGTGACAACCACATTGTTTATTACAAAACATGCTTTTCATCATTATAAAATATTACACGTTATTATCGAGCATGATTTACGAGTCTCTCCTCTTACTATCTTGCCATAGTAAGTCCATCACTAGCAGCCTTCGGGTCGCTTGCCCGGATTCCCACCCTTCATTCCTCTTGACGTACCTAATCACACACAAAAATCAACACATAAGCATATTGCTTAATAAGCACAGGAAAGGTACAATCACATACAAATAATTTAGCACAATTGATCACTCAGCAATTGGCAATTCAACTTATGCGACTATGCACAATTGATCACTCGGCAATTGGCCATTATGGGTACAATTGATCACTCAACAATTGACCGCTCAACTCATACAACTAGGCACAATTGATCACTCAGCAATTGGCCGTTCAACTCATACAGCTAGACACAATTGATCACTCAGCAATTGGCCGTTCAACTCATACAGCTAGACACAATTGATCACTCAGCAATTGGCCGTTCAACAAAATCAACCAATTAAACTCTTTACTTTCTTATTACTTACCTCGAAGGCGACGTTCAGATATTCACAACTTGCTATCCGAAATACTTGTCAAGGCGACCGTATTCAATTAACTCTGATTAAATATCAATTTAACACTATTAATTTAATCATATCACAGAACATCTCAGTTCGCAAGGCACATCTCGGTTCGCAGGGATTCTCGGTTCGCAAACCAGCTCAGTTCGCAGAACCATAACTCGGTTCGCTTCGCAGCTCAGTTCGCAGAACCATAACTCGGTTCGCAAAACTCGGTTCGCAGAGTTCAGTTCGCTAGGTTCACTTCGCAAGACAATAACTCGGTTCGCAGGGCAACTCACTTCGCAAGACATCTCACCTAGATAACTCGGTTCGCTTCGCAATTAAGCACTGCGAACTAGGTTCATCTTCAAGGTGCGAAGTTCGCTGTTGAACCCAGAAACTCGAACTGAAATCTTTCAAAACTTACGAATTCAACTTCCTAACATTCAATTAAGCTTTCTAACAGTTTATATGCATCAAATAACATCATATAACATCGTTTAAGCTTAATTTTCATATCAATTCGCGAATTAACTAATTTTCATGAAAATACAATTATAACACAATTTACTTACAGAAACAAGGTGACGACTTGATTATGTTACTGGAATTCGTTTTAACACAAGGTGATGATGATGTTACGAAATGATTCAACAGTTCACATAAAGTTTCTTTCAATTTTGGATGCTCGGTTCGGTTCGCAGGAGCAGAGATTGTTTGAGAAGTTTTGAGAATGTTACCGAATTTTCATGTATGAGTGTGTATATATATTTATTAATCTAACCCAATACCATTACGATTTAGTTCCCTTCCTAATCTATTGCCGAAAACCTAAAATCATTTTGCTAGATCATCAATTTTTCGGGGTGTTACAACTCTCCCCCACTTACTCAGGATTGTGTCCTCACAATCCACTTCTGATACAACGAGGGATAATATCGGAGAACCTCACTCTCTGGTTCCCATGTAAACTCTGATCCCTTTCGATGCTTCCACTGGACTTTAAACATTCGTATCTTCTTATTTCTTAACCTCTTAATTTTCTCATCCAATATTTCGATTGGTTCTTCAATATAATTCAACTTATCACTTACTTCAATTTCGTCCATTGGAATATAGGCTGTCTCATCAGCCAAACACTTTCTCAAATACGACACATGAAAAGTGTTATGAATATTTGTCAACTCATCTGGCAATTCTAAACGATACGCTACTTCACCCACTCTTGCTAAGATTTTAAAGGGTCCAATAAAACGAGGGCTCAATTTCCCCCGCTTTCTGAATCGAATAACACCCTTCCAAGGAGATACCTTTAACATAACAAAATCTCCTTTATTAAACTCGATTGGACGCCTCTCCTTTATTAAACTCGATTGGACGCCTTCTCTTATCTGCATACGACTTTTGTCGATCTTGTGCAGCTTTTAAACGAGCTCGAATTTGATCTATCCGTTCTGTAGTTTTCCGCACAACTTCGGTACTGGCCAACTCACGTTGTCCAATTTCACCCCAACAGATCGGAGTTCTGCATTTTCTCCCATATAACACCTCATATGGTGGCATTCCAATGCTAGAGTGGTAACTGTTATTATAAGAAAACTCAGCCAACGGCAAATAAGCATCCCAATTTCCTCCGAAATCAATAACACATGCTCTCAGCATATCTTCCAACGTTTGGATAGTCCGCTCACTATGACCATCTGTTTGTGGGTGATATGCAGTACTCAAATTAAGACGCGTACCCATCTCCTCTTGGAATTTTGCCCAAAATCTAGATGTAAATCTACTATCCCTATCAAAGACAATAGATACTTGCACACCGTGTCTTGCCACCACTTCTTTCACATATAAATCAGCCAACACTTCTGAAGACGAAGCTTCTCTTATCGGTAAAAATAATGCACTCTTAGACAATCGATCAACAATTACCCAAATGGCATCATGATGCTTTAACGTTTTCGGCAATTTCGTAATAAGATCCATCGTGATATGTTCCCACTTCCATATCGGAATGTCTAACGGCTTCATCTTTCCATATGGTTTCTGATGCTCAGCTTTAACCTGCGAACAGGTCAAACACTTTTCCACATATTTGACAATTTCTCTTTTCATACCTGGCCACCAGTAATCTCTTTTTAAATCATGATACATCTTCGTGGCACCAGGATGGATCGAATACTTGGATTTATGAGCTTCATCAAATAAAAGTTCTCTCATTTCCCCAGAACTCGGTACCCAAATTCTTCCATAACGGGTCTTTAATCCGCGGGAATCATCAACAAAGTCTTGCTCTTGACCTTTTATTCGTTCTGCTCGAAAGTCACCACTCTGTAACACTTGTTGTTGAGCTTTATTCATCTGCTCAATTAGATCAGTATCCACAATCATCCGAAAAGATTTCACTTTTAACACCAAATCAACAGTCTTTCTACTAAGAGCATCTGCCACCACATTCGCCTTTCCAGGATGATATAAGATTTCACAGTCATAATCTTTTACTAAATCAAGCCAACGCCTTTGCCTCATATTAAGGTCTCGTTGGTCGAAGAAATACTTTAAACTCTTATGATCCGTATAGATAATGCACTTTACTCCATACAGATAGTGTCTCTAGATTTTTAATGCAAATACTACAACTGCCAACTCTAAATCATGAGTGGGGTATCCTTTCTCGTGTGTTTTCAACTGTCTCGAGGCATAAGCTATCACTTTTCCTCGTTGCATGAGCACGCAACCCAAACCCACACGAGATGCGTCACAGTACACCACCATATCATCATTCCCTTCGGGGAGTACCAATATAGGTGCTTGGCTCAACTTTTCTTTCAAGATATTAAAAGCCCGGTCCTGCTCGTCATCCCATTCAAACTTGGCATTTTTACACGTAAGCCTCGTAAGCGGAGTCGCAACCTTAGAGAAATCCTAAATAAATCTCCGATAATCTCCTGCCAATCCTAGGAAACTTCGAATCTCCGTTGGATTTTTAGGAGGACTCCATTTCATCACTGCTTCCACTTTGGATGGATCTACTTTAATTCCTTCTCGGTTTATCACATGCCCCAAGAATTGGACCTCTCGAAGCCAAAACTCACATTTTGAAAATTTAGCATAAAGCCTTTCATTTCACAACACTTGCAACATTTGCCTCAAATGCAACTCATGTTCACCTTCCGTTTTTGAATATATTAAAATATCATCGATAAACACAATCACGAATTTATCGAGGAACGTCCGGCAAACTCGATTCATCAAATCCATAAATGCAGCAGGAGCATTTGTCAGTCCGAATGGCATTACCACAAACTCATAATGACCATAACGCGTTCGGAAAGCAGTCTTGGGAGCATCCTCTTCTTTTACTCGTAACTAGTGATAACCAGATCGTAAATCAATCTTTGAAAAATGGGTAGCACCCTGGAGTTGATCAAACAAATCGTCAATCCTCGGCAACGGATAACGATTTTTAATAGTCACCTTATTCAACTCTCTGTAATCAATACACATACGCATACTCCCGTCTTTCTTTTTAACGAACAGTACAGGCGCTCCGCACGGTGAACTACTCGGACGGATAAACCCCTTCTCCAACAATTCTTGTATTTGTTTCATCATTTCTTGCATCTCTGACGGTGCAAGTCTATAAGGGGTCTTAGCAACAGGAGTAGCCCCCGGCATTAGCTCAATTCGAAACTCTACTTGCCTTTCAGACGGAATACCCGGTAACTCTTCCGGAAATACATCTGGAAACTCATTTACAACCGGAATATTCTCAATATTCCTCTCATTCTTTCGCGTATCAATAACGTGAGCTAAAAATGCTTGACAACCATGCGACAAATGCCTTCTCGCACGGGCATAAGTGCATATTGACAAAGATGGTCTAGGTTTTTCTCCATATATGTCTATCACTCCCCCACTTGGAGCATTGATGCGAATAATTTTCTTTTCACATCGAATAACCGCATCATACTTACTCAGCCAATCCATGCCCACAACGGCATCAAACTCACCCATTCTCATTGGGATTAAATTTATTATAAACATTTCATCATTAATTTCTATTCGACACCCTCTATACACTTTAGTCACATAAATAACACGATCATCAGCTATCTCAACATCTAGGGGTGTATCTAGCTCACTCAACATCAATTGAAAACTCTCACTAAAGTTTTCAAAAACAAAAGATCTAGAAGCTCCAGAATCAAATAACACATAAGCGGGTAATGAGTTAATAAGAAAAGTACCCGTAAGAACATCAGGAGCATTCTTCGCTTCATCAGCAGTCAATTGAAAGGATCGGCTTTTCACTCTTGACGGGTCTAACACCTTCCTCTCCTCATTTTTCTTTATCCCACTAGAACCTGTTGAACTCTTCAATCTCGGACATTCACTCTTTATATGTCCAGGTTCATAGCAATTAAAGCACACTCGTACCGTCTTTGTACAATCACGGCTAATGTGGCCCTTTTGCCCACATTGAAAACACGTCCTCTTGTCGCCTGCACAATTCCCAAAATGCTTTTTATGACATTTCGGACACATAGGCACTTCTCGTCGATCCTTTCTTTTAAAACTTCCACTTGACTTGAATCTTTTAAAAGATTCCCCAGCTGGCTCAGATTTTCTCTTTGACGATCCATCATCCTCACGATGAATCTCAATTTCCTTCCTTCTCGCTTCATTCACAAACTCTTCAAACTTATTCCAACGACTCGGGTCCACAAACTGCCGAATCTCTTTCTTCAACACCTCAGGATAATGATTCATCAACCTCTTTGGATCCTCAGTGTATTCAGGGCAAAATCGAGCCCTATCAAGAAATACACCTGTCAACTCATTCACAGTCTCTGTCGTTTGCTTCATAAACAGAAATTCCCGGCGAAGCTTAGTCAACTCAGCTTCCGGTGAATAAGCGGTCACAAACATATCTTTGAATTCATTCCAAGACAAATTACTAACACGCTCTTCTCCCATGGATTGACGTTGAACGTCCCACCACTCTTTTGCTCGTGCCTTCAATAAACTGGCACTATACACCACTTTCAACTTCTCCGGACACTCAGAAATGGCAAACGCTGCTTCCATTTCAGAGATCCACCGATAACATTTAATCGGATTTGTTTCTCCTTCAAACTCAGGAGGTTTACATGCTACAAAATCTTTGTAGTTCACTTTCTTTTTCTCTTCTTTTATCACACCAGTCTTCTCAGACTTCTCTGTATCTCTCTTTTGCATCTCATCTGCCAGAACATCTCTGACAGTCTCAGTAATTCTTTCCAACAAATACGGAAGAGATCTCTCTTGTGCCAGCGCAACTTCTTCCGTTATAAATTTTCTCATCTCGTCTGTACTCATAGACGATAAACTCTCCGTATGCCCTTACTCAGAGCTCTCGGTATTTTGCTCATTAAAATTCTTCCCTTCCATTTCACACTGAAAGGGTTTATCCGCAATCACACTAGATTAGACTAAAATTCTCATTACACATTAATCTATCTTTCACAATTCTCTTTAATATCACACAACAGTCATGGTATCGTTTGAGTTCATATAATAATTATTACGTTGGCCAGACGTAATCGTTATTACATAATGCTCTCACAATACTTTGACATTCAGCAAATTATCACATCTCATCAATAATAACAAATATTCAATTATCAACTCATAATACAACACTCTCATCATGCTCATTAGACTCATCTCTTGGTCTAAGTTCAAGTACCTCTAATGATAGATACTCGAATCTCTTAAACCAATGCTCTGATACCAACTTGGAACGCCCCAGATTTTTTTTTTTTTTTTTATACTCAATTTAATTTTCTCAAAACACTTTATATATTAATATAAAGTGACAACCACATTGTTTATTACAAAACATGCTTTTCATCATTACAAAATATTACACGTTATTATCGAGCATGATTTACGAGTCTCTCCTCTTACTATCTTGCCATAGTAAGTCCATCACTAGCAGCCCTCGGGTCGCTTGCCCGGATTCCCACCCTTCATTCCTCTTGACGTACCTAATCACACACAAAAATCAACACATAAGCATATTGCTTAATAGGCACAGGAAAGGTACAATCACATACAAATAATTTAGCACAATTGATCACTCAGCAATTGGCAATTCAACTTATGCGACTAGGCACAATTGATCACTCAGCAATTGGCCATTATGGGTACAATTGATCACTCAACAATTGACCGCTCAACTCATACAACTAGGCACAATTGATCACTCAGCAATTGGCCGTTCAACTCATACAGCTAGACACAATTGATCACTCAGCAATTGGCCGTTCAACTCGTACAAACACAATTGATCACTCATTATTGGGGACTTTACATGTATTCCATCAAATGCGAATGGACTTGTATGTTTGGTGACACTCGAGATCCTGTTGAGATTATTCTGGAGGGAGTCATCTGTTGCCAGACGCCTCCTTGTTTGCCAGGAAAAAAGTTGACGTTTTTATTACCTCTGTCAATCAAGATTCGTGTAGTGAGATCAGAGCGTTTGAATACCGCGATAAACCAAGTAAGTAAGAACATTCTTGGTCAATATAGAAAGAACCACTCAGAAGCTTGGAATACTTATTAATGTTAGTCGACTGGTCCAAATACACTATCTGATCAAGTTGCCCAAAAAGGAGATAACACAAGAACTGATCTTTTGCTTCGTGTAATTAATGGCTGGTGAGGTTCATGAACTCAAAGTCCTGGAGGCGCTTTTAAATGGCGGCTTTGCATCATCTAGTGCAACAGACTGGGTCCTGGAACAACTTCTAAAAGACATTGCAGTAATGGCTCTCTTTTAGATTGCAGGATAATAATGCTCCTCCAGCCTTGTCTAAACGGAAACAAGGGATAACAAAAATAATTTCTGGATTGGGCTTCTGGTGGCCTTCAATCCCAATAATCAACTCCGGGTCGGTGTAATTTTTGTGACATTAACGGCTGGACCTGCCCTTCTTTTTGCTTATCGTTTTGGTAGGCAAGTATTTTATCCATTTTGTTTGGTCTATTTATCTTCATCATTGTCAAAATTGGCAGGTCAGGTAACAAGTAAAACGGTTAAACATACGAAGCTTTCTCTGTTCAGGTTACCAAGGGAGAGCCACTTTTTTTTACTCTGATGTATGCGGCCTAATCGGGGTATCCTCTTGACCGTTTCCGACCTTTTCCCTAGCCACCTGTACAGCTAATGAGGTTTGAACCTGAGACCTCTTGTGGAGTTATCAGGATGCCAACCACTAGCCCACCTTGGTGATGGTTAAGTAAGGTAACAAGTCAAACAAGTGATTTTCTAATACTAGTTGTAATGGCTCAGGTTGACCATATATGCCATTTCGCAGATTTAGTAAATAATATATGTGTTAAATATGATTGCAGAAACTATATACTTAAAAAAACAGTGAGGGTGTCATTTGAACTATTCATAAAACATAACCCAAACAAATGGGTCAAAATTACCACCCTCACACTACAAGAAAGTCAACTATCTAAAAGTTCTACTGACGTGGTAGCAGAAAGAACAGCAAATAATTAGTAATTATATTCGACCAACTAAATATTAAATAGGATGATCAACACTCTTGCACAATCTTAATTAGTTTTTATGTTTGCATGTCTTCTACAATTTAATTTAAATGCCAACCATTTTGTCCTAGCTTGACTTCTTGTTTGAAAATTTTCAACTTTTGGTTTTGTCTTCAATGGTTTAAGGAAAAAGGACAATTAACCTTCACTTTTGGTATTCACTATTTCACTTGTAATTCTTCAGGGATTCGACGGATAAGGCAATCTTCAGATTTTGGCTTTGGCTTTGTTTGACTAAGTTTCTTCAAACGACCTTTGCTTTTGTATGTGTCATAGGCTTGTTATTTGCATTTCTTCAATGATTTAACATAGATTTTAACCATGCACAAGACAAAAAAGCTTCACTATATATTTACTTTTTAACATCGAACACTATAAAAAATGGACTAAAGAGAAAATGAAGCAATCTTCTATAACCTTTCTTGTTATCTTTTCTCTACTTATCACCTTGCTCAACGCATATGTGGATGATCATTCCAAGCATGGTCGAAAGTTGATACACGTACACTCGGTCCATGCGTCTAGCAATACAGGGGCGACTTTAACCATCACCGATTTTGAGAAGGGCGGAGACCGTGGTCGACCTTCTAAGTGTAATGGTGTGTATCACTCAAATGATTTGCTTCTTGTGTCATTGTCCACTAGGTGGTACAACGATGGGAAAAATTGCTATAAGGGTGTTAGTATAAATTACAATGGTACCAATGTTACAGCAGTGGTTATCGATGGGTGTAACCATGAGGATGAGGGGTACTGTACTGATGATGTGGTGGCTGCCTCTAAAGCTGTTTGGCAGGGCCTTCAAGTGTCTGAAAGTGAATGGGGGGATAAAATCCAAGTTACTTGGTCATTCCTTGATTGAATTCAAAGTGCATCTTATATGGGTTTAAGCTTACAATTTTTGTGAATGAACTGTACTGTTATATGTGAAGTTTCCATTATATCTCCTATTCTAATTTATAATGTAACCTACAAAACAATTATAAATTGTATAGCAGGTTGCTTCCTTTTACCTCAAGATAAACGTGACACAACTTTTACAATCTTATAGAAAGTCGGTTTATCAAGTAGTATGTTACTGACATTTTCAGTAATAATCATAAATTACGGGTTAAAACATAACTCAAATTGACCCCTTCGTCCATAAATGGGTCAGAATTACCACCCTCACACTACAAGAAAGTCAACTACCTAGAATTCTGCTGACGTGAAAGCAGAAAGAACTGTAAATAATACTTCAAAGACAAATCTTGTTAGAAATGACAATCATCTTTCTCTTAAAGACACCTTAACTGCTGTGAGGAATGCAACTCGGGCTGCTGCACGTATACAATCTGCTAGGAAGAGACAACAGGAGGAATCTGCTGCGTATGATAGCGAAGATGAATATGGTATACTTTCAAGCGACATTGAGGGTCTCTCAGCAGCATAAAAATGGACTTCTTGAAATGCACATGATCATTATGTCACCTTATCTATCCAGAATATAAATCGAGGTTGGAAAGGTCCCAAGGATTTCGTTGTACTTCGCCAGAAAGTAGTAAAAATCCAGGTATTGGTTTTGTGTTTCCACTTATCCATATTGACCTATGGTGGAAGCATCAAGCCATTGATGCAAGTGTTCACTAGAGGTAGAATAATGTGTGGGTTGGACTATGGGTCAAAACGGGTAATTACACGGGTGGGGTCGAGTCAGGTCAGGTTGTGTTGGTCCATATATCACATTACCCGAAGTTTTTACCTTTTCTTTTTTATTATAATTAGCATATCATATATGACTACAAAAATTTACTTCTATCAATAAGAATCTAATATTACTAAAAAAAATTATGAGATTTTTTGCTTCTAAATTACTCTTTAGGTGGGTCAATTTGGGTTGTGCTTTTATCTCAAATGGGTCAAGCTACATAGTTCAACTAAAAAGGAGATGGGTACATAACATAGCTCGAATGGGACTGAAACTCATCTAATGTGTAGACAAGTGCAAAGCCACGTAAACCCTTTTGTGATCTGATTTAACATATTTTGACCCATTACCCCAACCGCCCATTTTGCTACCTCTACCTACAGTTGTGCACAAATATAAACTTATGGCACAATTTGGTAAGTGATCCTCATTTTTGTGTCCTTTCAGGCCCATGTAAGAGGTCATCAGGTAAGGAAAAAGTTACAGGTCATGTATTGGGCTGTAGGTACGGTTGAGAAATCCTAAGGTTGCGCCAGATAGGGGCTGGTTTGCGAGGCTTTCGTCAAGAATCAGGGTCTATTGATGATGGTGAAGATGAAGATGCTGTGATTTGTGAAACCATTTCAGTAGCATAACAACAATACAGCATAAGGTGGATGTTGCTGATGTAAAGCTGTCTCAAGGGTACCATGGTGGATTCCCAACCCACACAACAGCAATACAGCCGTATGCTTGAAAATTATAGCCAAGCCAACGTGAGTATTTGTTATATTATATTGAATGATATAAGTTTTGTTTATACTTGATAAACAAATTATATACTAAGAAAATTGGATAAAAACTATTTCGGGTAAAGCACAAATTATTGACACACTAATTTTGGTTATCACTTAAGCTGTCCTTTTTACCACCTCCAAGTTCAATAAAAGACCATGTACATCATCTGTATTCTATTGAACATTAAGTGCTACTCTGTATATGTTTTCGACTCATTTGACCTATATAAGTACAAAAGAAACTACCATGTCGTCCCCTACCTTGACTCATTCGAAATAGCACAAGTTTCAACCCATTATTTGACCCGCCCATTTGCTACCTCTAGTTTTGTGTCTTCCCTTTGCTAATACAGTAATAACTCTCGTGTGATACATAACCATTTAACACTAAAGTGTTACAAGACTTGTGATTAAACCAGTATTAATTGAGCAATTTCACATCGTGGAGGATTTGGAGCAGAAGCAACCTTGACTTTTCAAGATGAAGCAATCAACATAGAAAAAGATGACTTCTATTTAGTTTCCAACTTCAACTGAAGAGGTCAAGTACAAGTATGCCAGATGACATGTATGACCTTATGTTCAGCATTATACATGGAGTTACTCATATATATATATATATATATATATATATATATATATATATATATATATATATATATATATATAGTAACAAGATCAAAAAAAGAAAGAAAGTAAAGAGAGAAGAGATTTTTTTGTTACTATGATTCAATACTTTATTGATAAGATTTAAATTTTTATTAATATAATTCAAATTTTTATTGCTTTGGTTCATTATTTTATTAATAAGATTTAGTCGTTTGTTGATATGATTCAAAAATTTATAGTAATAAAAAATTAGATCTTAGAATAAAAACATTGAATCATAGTAACAAAATATCATTCTCCCTCTTCTCTCCTTAAAAATCATTCTCCCTTTATCCCACTCCTATATATATAATGTCTCGATCACAATCAGATCAAAAGGACTTGTTCATGTTGTATTACGTTTGTTATGTATACTACTGCCTTATGGCTGCTAATGTCAAGCTTTCATTAAGTAAGCTATGCTACCTGTCTAATTTGGCAATGTATGTATGATGGTACAATGTTCAACTGTGCTTTCTAGTTTTTTGGTTATGCAAACGCATTTCACCCGCAACAACTTCGGGGAGAATCTTCAAAATATCTACATTGTAGATATCTTTTGTGCTCATAATCTCATATGACAAACAGTACAAACACGGAAAAGGCATTTCATATATGATCTCGTCAAACTCATCATAAAGCAAGTCTCCAACAAATGGAGTAAAGACTCCATACCCAATAAAAGCCTAAACTGTCATGTATCACCTCCCAATACCCCTTAAACTCAAAGTGCACTTTTTAGTTTCAACAAAATAACAAAAGACTAAGAAAAGTATTTTAATGAAACAATCTTCCCCAGGGACAATTGGGGCGCCAGAAGTTAGCTGTCATCAACAACAGCTTCAAGACTCAAGCGTAGTTCAACCGGAATATGTCATTGAGAACGTAAAAACTCGATTGCGGGGTGGGCATGAGATGGAACATCTGAAAAACATAAAACGCTATTAGACTAGCAGGAAAAGCATCAACGTGAGTGAACTATAACCAAAATAACATGTTATGTTGCTTCCCTTTATTAGATACTTTGAAGGAATAAAATTATAAGAAACACTTCTATAATTTAGATCATACAATGTGGTCTATAACCGGTAGTAGTCGTAGTTGGCAAAGATATGGTAGTTATAAATAATACTTTATATAACATAAATACAGAAAAAGATAAAACAGTATATATATTCTTTGAAATCGGTCAGATTTATGAGGATCAATTCTAGTTCAAAGACTCTGATGACAAATACAGGGAATGGTTAACCTATTTCAATGCAATGTTTGGTGGCTGAATATTGCCAGAGACAGCATGGGTATATAAATTATCATGATGTAACTAGAGATATAAACATTTGCAGTTAAGAGAGTAACAAAAGAGAGACACTTCGACTAATGGGGAGTACTTCCAAACCCTGATTTAGGTAAGTTTTATGTATCAAATATAAAACTAAAGATAACATAAACTTTCTTCGATCTCTCTCTAGCTACTCAACTTTATCAACCCTCTTATCCAATCGGAAGACGGACGCCATGGTTGGAGAGCATAGATGCAAGTTCCTATTTAATTGTTTCTCCCACACCAAAATTTAAATTACAGCCATCTATTATGTTTATTGCCGGGAAGTGGACAAATATAAGTGTGTCCACAAAAGAGGAAAAGAAGAGTTTCATGAAAGTAATTGAAGGATGCCAGGAGATCAATGAAGAATTTCGCATTAATAAATTTTTCAGTGATGCTTATTATTGGGAAGCAGAGAACTTGTAATTACATAACCACCGAACAGTGAATTTACATGGAAGCGAAATATGTAACTGGATATGTTGATAACTTCCTCTAAATAATTCATCAAAGATGCTCACTGTTCAAAAGTAGACAAAAACTATTGAAACACCAACAAAGGATTTCAGAATGATGATTGGCCTCCAAAACAGAAACCAAGACACCAGGTATTTACCATAGACAAAGGGTATGATGATCAACTGTATGCGAAAGTATGCTATTGCATCTGTATTTCCTTTGCTGATTATCAATCTCATGGAATTCTGGTTTTCAAAAAAGGATCATGTCCTTCAATTTTTTAAGGTCAATATCCTAAAAGAATAAATCCATAAAACTTATTCATGTAACTAAAGCAATCCAACAAAAGAACTGGTATTGAGGCACCAGCTAGACACCCAAATGAAAACCCCTAATTCAATACATTTGCAAACAATACGGCTAGTGTAGGATGTAGTGTCCCAATTTTGATAGGTCATGTACCAGAATGAAACACAAGACCTCAAAACTTCTTATAAGTTAACACCTTACAGGCTCTACAAACAAGGTGCTTGTTACATAAAGAGCACTTTGAAAGGAGTCTAAATTAAGCAAAAATGACATGGTCATGATCAAATCAAAACACAACAAGTGCCGACGAAGCACAAACCACAAGATGACGATAAAAAGTGGGAACGGATTTTCGAAGTTCATCAACAGAATTTTTCAAAAAACCTCTCACATGATGGCTTCAATAAAAACTTCAAGTGCTAACTACAACTATCAAGTAGAAGTGATCCAAAAATAGAAGGAAGCAATCAAACAATGAGGAAAAAACGCCATCAGCATTACAAACACAAGTGTGACACACTAAAACATGCATGTATCCAATCTAACCACAACCAGTTAGCTCACAAGCTATCATCACATATTTGAGAGGTTAGTTGTTAGCAGTGACTTTAGTTATTGTTAAACAGATATTAGTCAAATTCCTTCTTAGGTTTAAACAACTACATTCTGTAAAAGACGCAACTGATTAGTTTTCATAACCATTACACAGTAGAGCTCATTATACTAACTTATGAATAAACACAAAGCAATAAATATAACCTAATAAAAATGACAAGACGACTACAACTACAGTTAACTGCAGCATACTTACATCAACGAATAATATCTGGTTATTTCGATTTCAAATCCACCAATTATTAGTGTTCACATTAATTCTAGAAATCGACTTATTCTCACTAAAATTACTTAATAAAATTAATATAAAAACAACATATAATCTAACAAAAGTTATAATATGGCAGTTACAACCGGAGTTAGTTACGGAGTATTATATAATTACATCAATAAACAATGTCCAGTACTCCAGTTCTATCGATTTCCATGTCATCCGATTATTTATTTAACATAGATTAAAAAAATTACAAATTAAAATTAAAATGAAATATATAACACTAAAATAAAACATAGAATTATGTACGTAGTGAATATTTGGAAATATACCTGACTGAACTTAAGAGCATGCTGTTCGCCGGCGAGTTGTAGGTTACCAGAAACGAAAACAAGCATGCCGCCGGAAGGACCAGACGGCTGACAGTCAACGGTGGTGATGCTGTGCTTGCATTGCTGGAACGGGAGTGACGTCAGCTTGGCTACGATATTTGGAGATCCCTGTATCTTTTGACCTTCAAAAGTCAACATGGATGATTCCTGGTAGAGACTAGCTAACCCGGCCCGATTAGCATCGAATGTGGAGTAATAGTGCTCCACGAACGCCTTCGCAACCGCATCTGGATCCATCTCCGCCGCTGAATAGAAACGAGGGTTCTGGATGTGTGTTTATTTGATTGTGTGAAGAATTGTGTCAAAAAAGTGTGGGGAAGGGTTTTATGCATTAAACAATACTTTCAAACTTTTCCCTGTAATTAGAGATTTTGACAGTTTGTGCCCTGCTTGTTCTTTTAGTATTCATATTTCGTCCTCAAAATCAATTTATGAAATATTTAAATATTTCTTACGCCCTTATAAAGGGTTTAACATTTTTCTTCAATGCCTTAGGTGTTTAAAAAATGAAATGACATGAATACCCCTGTATATAACAGAATAGACTAAACTACTCTTAATTAATTATAGAAATGATATTTAGTTCATAAATAAAGAAGTGTATGTTTGAAAATTATCAAGATCCATAATTAATCTGAATTGTGACAATAATGAAAATATACGTATAAATTTAATTTAAAAACTAAAAGTTTATAATTGCATATAATGAAATTACTTTACTAATACTTATATAACGAAATTAACCGAATTAAATGCCTTGCTACTTTGCGCGGGTCTATGCTAGTTATATTGCTATGCATTTGAACCTACATGGATTAAATATGTATTAAGATTTACGAGCGAGGTTAGGTATTTGGTTAAGCCTATATGAGACTATTAGATAGATAATAAATTATTGGGCCTATACGGCTATATACTACGAAATATAAATATTAATAATTATATTACTAGTTGGATACGGCGCTATGTAGCGAAAGTAATAGAAAACATGATGAATGTCAGTCATATGTCATTTTTTCAAAAATAATATACCAAAAATCATCAATCAATAAGATGATCTGAGATAGAATGTTGAAATATTCGTCAAAAATTGCTTTATATTTATAATATTTCCTTAGAAAAGCAAGGATAGAAAGAGAGTTTGTGACTGCATTAAATAACTACCATATCTATAGTTTTAAGTTCTAAGAAAATAAGTGTAAAAGGTTTTATTAATAAACTAGTAGATATCCGCGCAATGCAGCGACACTTTATTTTGAAATACAGCGTATTGTATCCGTATTAAAATGGTGAGTGTTGAAACACATGTTTGAGTTACATTATATCAATACTGCATGTCTATTTATATTTTCACATAATAAATTTTGTGTGCATAATATCAATAAAACATGATTTGAATATATAGTTAGGAGTTTTGAAAATATATACATTTTCTTTTTAAGGTTATATAAATACACATATATAAATTTATTTGACATTTTTGATTTATGTATCTTTTACAAACTGCAAACATCTGTTAATATTTATCTACTGATTTGTTATATTATTATATATTATATACTGAGAAATAAGTATGAAATTATGAGAATGCATTTCTACGTAGTTTTGTATTTCAAAGTGTGAATATGTAATGATTATTTAATTAATAAAATATATTCACAATTAGTGATTGTATATAATATTTGAATTATAGTCATTAAATAGTTATTATAGTTGTAAAAATAACCTATGATTTTTTAAATTTATTCAACTCAATACCCTATTGCTTGGTTACTAAAATGAGAAACGATATGTTGCCTTTTAGAGGATTGAGACAACAAATTCTTAGAAAGAAAAACATACTCGTAGTTCTCATGACAACAAGTCAACAAAGACACTCGCATCAAAATGATTTTAACAACACACTCCTTTACTTAAATGAATAAAACGTTGTTATTTGACATGATTTTTATTAACTTTATCTTTTGATAACACATACTAAAAATATCAGACGTTTTAGTAACACATAATAATAACAAAAAAAAAAATTAAGCAAATAATAATATTATTTTGAATTTTGATAACATAACTTTTAATACTATGGTTAACGATAAAAATTTAGCGGTTGTTGCAAATTGTGCTTAAAAAACATCTTAGTTTGTTATTCTTTATGATTTAATTAATTATTACTCCGTATAAAATTATAAATGATCAGTCGAAAAATCATAAAAATGTGTTACCTGCTTGTAATACATGTGTTACCTGCTGGTAACACATGTAATAATTGTTTACAGAGCCCAACGAAAACGAAGAAAAAAAAAAGTTGTTGAACGTATACCTTGTGAAATCTCTAATCGAAGAGAAAAAACGCTGATTTTTATGGTGCAATTTTTATGATTTTTCGACTTACCATTTGTGAGATATTTAATTTTTAAAAACGTGGAGAAAAGTGGGTTTTGTGACACGTGACGCGTTCTTATTGGTTCCTTCATTCTCACGAAAATTTTTGTACTCGTTTGAACCTCACTCTTATACAGAGAAAATTTTTTAAATGAGTTTTTTAGAATACGAGGTAAATGAATTTTTGTACAAATGAAACAATCTCGTTGGTTCTTCTGAGCTCTAAAAAAAATTTGTAGTTTAATAATCACATCTTATTATTATTAATTAATTATTATTATTATTAGTTATTAATTATTATTAATTATTATTAATTATTTATTAATTATTAATTATATATTTTTGTTCGATGACGCGGATATGCATGTATTAAAGACAGCACAACCGTCCTCTGACGAACGTTGAACGTTCTCTACTTTGTCGAGTATGAACGCTTCAACAGCTCAACGTACAAGCTCAACAACACTTTTCAAATACGCACGTCACTTGCATCCAATAACTATCTGACACGTCGTCAAGCTACGTGTTATAACCAATCAACACATTACACGTGGACTACAAATTACTCTTCGTATACCTTTTCAAAGTCAAACACCTAACTTCAACCTCTTAAGGCTTTAAATATACAACTACATCTGTACCTTTTTGGTCATCTTTCATCGCCGTGTCGTTGCCTTGCCGGAAACTAAAATAACTTGTATATTTCTCCGGCTATCCTCCGATCTCTACACACAATCATGGTAAATTTTTCACGGATCTTTATTTCTAATGTTTTTAGTATATGTTTACAATCATAATTAAATACCATGTTATTATGTTGCAATTTTTCATAGACTACTTCAAAGCGTCTTGCGGATAAGAAGATAGGAAAGTTCGATAAGAACATCACTAGGCGTGGATCTGTACGCGAAACGTCCACTAAAAAGGGCGAGAAATATCCTGTTGGCCCTTATATGATTGGCTTCTTTGTGTTTGTTGTCATTGGATCATGTAAGATTAATCCCTCTAATTACCCATTACCATAATTTATGTTTACATAAAGATTCGGTTCTAATTTGTGTTTCTTTTATCATCCTGCAGCTCTGTTCCAGATCATAAGGACAGCTACAAGTGGAGGAATGGCTTGAAGATCAAATAGAATCTAACCAATCAGCGATCCATGGCTGCTTCATTTACATTGTAACTTTTGTAGTTTACCCAGAGATTAGAGAAACAATTGTTCATTGCAGAACCAATTCTTTGAAATATATGAATTTGCTTTTACTTCTGTTTATGACATATGTTTTCTTGCAAAACCGATGAAACGACTTAGCAGATATATTACACATTTACTAAACATGCGCAAAATCAAATTACAAAACGTTCGTGAAAACAACGATACAACAATTTAAACATCAACAAAATCGTGCATTACATAGACATGATAATATCAGGCAACTGCGGTTAGAAATGGATGAAATGCAGTCCCACATGCAATCCATAGTTGCTTTCGCCTATGAGGTGGCACACAACCAGGAACCTTCAACCATTCCTTTTTTGAAATATCATAAGTAACCAATCGGTTCATCATTTTCGATTCAATGGATAACATAATTAATCCTCTGTTACCCAAACAAGACAACTTAACATGCTTCCCATAAAACTCTAAGCACATTACATTTGGCATTCTGTCAACCTCCTTCCATAAGAGAGTCATCTTCTGAAGCTCCCATATGGAAACACACGTAGCAGCGTTTCTCGTCACTAGCCCCACCAGCATCATCCTGCCATCACATTCCGCTAGTGCATGGTCTCTGGAGTGTGGTGGGGCTGGGACCAGATACTGTTTCCAAACCCTTAGCTCCATGTCAAACGACACGATTCCATCTGGATCTGACCTTAAGAAATACATCAGCCCGTTTGCAGACACAATCTGCAAGCTATAGTTCAATGATAGTGGTAGCTTAATACAATCGGGCATACTTCCTACGCGTGTCCAGCTGTTTACTATGGAGTCATAAATTTCATACTCACCATTAGTGGCAACCCATATGATCTGATAGTCTCTGCTAGCTGATTTTTTGTTTAAATACATCCCTACAGCTACTCTTGACCAGATTTTAGCCGATCTAGCGGGTAATTCTTTGAAAGAGCTAGTTAGAGGATTACAAACATAGAAGCTTCGATGTCCAATATCAAGAAAACACAGGAGACCACCTGCTGAAGCCACAGGCAAGATAATCATTTTTGTGGGTATTTTAAGAGAAACCGGGTGGTGCCATTTTCTTGAAATGGGATCATACATAGCTCCTGAATTGACGTTTTCATGAGTTATGGTGTAGAACCATGGTTGTGATGGCAGGAATTGAGCACATTGAAGTGCGAAACTGTTAGAATTCAGCAAGGAATTCCAGTTCTGGCAAACAGATCTGAAACGGAAGAATGTGGCTATTGGAAGTCTTGCAATGACAGCCTCGTATAAGTCTTCTGGAAAGTATCTCCAGATTTCTTCCATAGTCTCGTTTACACCAGAATCTTCAGTTCGTTTTCGCTCCTTCTGATTTCTCTTTGAAGGGGTTTCCATCACCTTCGACTTCTTGGTCTTCATTATGAGATCGTAGCAACCATCTTTAGACAGGTCGTTTTCAAGATTTAGAAAACACCATCTGCATAGAAAATGGTGAAGAACGGTTAAGAGATTTCCTGATTAGGTTGTTTTATACAGCGTCTGTAAATGGAACAATAACATTAAAGGTGGAGACGGTAACTAAAACAATATAAAATTGAAGATAGCAGTGCTAACAGCTATGAAATACAGACATCATATCATTTTATGGCAATATGGCAACATGGTTTAAACTTTTTTTGCAGCATTAAACGCTAGGGATTTCAGTAGTTGCACATTCTATGGGAAGCATATGTTTCTTTACTGATGCCCTAATTGGATGTTTTTTATACCTTGCAACTTGTGAGGGACTTTTAAGGATTTCAATGGAAATATTATGTAAAGAAAAAAGCATCAGAAGTGCTGAAGACAGTAGCAAACAGCCACAAATCCTCACGAATAATGCTGCCAATACAGACTTTGTTCTTTGGCTGATTGGTACTTTTCCATTATAGTATAAAACCCCTCCCCTCTTTTTTCATACAAGAAATAAACATACGAACAGGACAGCAATGACCTCTCATCTCATGTATGGAACTATTATTGAAATTGAAAGCATGCATATCCAGCTTCTCACCCACAGCAACAAGAGTCCATATAATGTATTGACTATTGCCTAGGCAATCAAATCATGCACCCAATTTTAACACATATTACATTTACTTTTGGCATACCTTTAAAACATGTACAGAAGCATGAACAAAATACATTAACCAAAAACTAATAATGCCGACATCCTTAAAATAGCAAACACTCGTTAGAAACTACAGCAACACCATCAATCATCCCCCTCTCTCATCAAACTCACACTCCTCCCCTTGACGTACAAAAGGGAAAATGGCAGTCACTAAAACTAACAATGAAGATGAAAATATCAATATTTCAACCGTCATCATTCCATTTTGCTATTTAAGGTCACCTCAAAATCAATCTT
The DNA here is from genome assembly GCA_963930675.1 of Gnaphalium uliginosum. Classification (NCBI taxonomy): domain Eukaryota; kingdom Viridiplantae; phylum Streptophyta; class Magnoliopsida; order Asterales; family Asteraceae; genus Gnaphalium; species Gnaphalium uliginosum. Next base: position 37,508,947 of record OZ005685.1, read on the forward strand.
CTATCCCAATTTTAGATGCTTCTTTGCATTATGCGTATCTCGTGACCTCACGTCTAAGTGTGAGTGAACGATGATAGGAACATGCTACACTTGGTATTGAATTACAAACGACGAAGGAGATTAATCCATCACTAAACAGAAACAAAAACAAGATCTTTTAACTCTTTGCAAAACCTACGCCACTTGCCATGAACTAGTCCTAATTAGAAGGGAGCAACAACCAGCACATTTTTATTTGTATTCAACTAAAATAATCATGTTATTGATCATCTAAAATGAAGTCATAAAGTCATTGCTATCCTTCTGACAATAATGCTAACAATTTCCTTTTTCTGACAATTATATACGGAGTACTGTACTACTGTACACAACATGTATTCATTTCATTGTTGAAAACAATGAGTACTAGAAACAAATTAAGGCAACTAAAAGTGAATATGAAAGAAAAAATCAGTAAAATTAAACAAATTCAAACTCAAATGCAACAAATTAGTAGTAGCATCAATACAAAATTACTCAATTCAATACAGTATTACCTGATTGATACAGAATTAAAATCATAAAACAACTTAACTTCAAAAGTAGCGATTAAGTTGAACGAAATCAAAAATCCTAATCGACTTTAATGAATTATGTCAAGAAGAAGGAAAACCTGTCGTGCAACGGCGGAGCTAGTATCGCCGGAGATTGAAATTGAAACAAATAAGACGGCTGAACGGTGGTAACAGGCGGAGGAGGTGGTGGAAAACCATGGCGATCTGCGAGCTCTTGAACTTGATCAATAAAGTGTCTGAACATGACCAGCCCCAAGTCATTTACTTAACATATGAAATTCATTCGTTCATCAGTTCTCCATGTTTTATTTACACAAAAACATTAGAGTGACTGAATTATTATTATTATTGTATAATTAAATTAATTAATTATTAATTTATATAATTTTATAATAATAAGATATTAAATAAAATAAAATGATGATAGTGGATCACCACAATGATGAAGAATCTTATTGGCTGCTTATTTATGTGATGTGATCATAAAGTGTATTGCGACAGTGATTTCACCGAAAAATCGAATTTTTTGGAAATTCAACCATTTTATTCCTATATTCATTCATCAATGATTTTATAAATTAACTTATTGTTGATTGTGGTAGTTAGGTTCAGGGGTGTCAAAAGATTGACTCACATCGGGTTCAATTTCGAACCTTGTAGGTTATAGTCGGGTTAATAGAGTTAATTAGGTTTAATCGGGTGTTAAGCCTGTTATAATCGGGTTCAATAAAATTAAAAAAGCTTAATCGAATTATATTGTTTAACCAGAATATTTATTAGAATGGGTTAATAGTTTAACCAAACAAGTTTTACCCGATTAATCTGCTTTAACATAGTATTGCATTCTTTTATTTTCTATTAAAATATTTAAATAGAATGGGGTTATGAGTTTAACCGAACAAGGGTTACCGAGCCTGACTCGAAGAATTAAAGTAGTTGGCAGGTTTTGGGTTAGCGGGTTGAGGGGTTGAGGTATCGGGACAATGATAAGTACCAATCGGGCATAACTTCCACTACCGCAAACGTTCAGATCTCACATGTGTGATCGACAGGTCAGGGGTTCGAATTCGTAACTCAGTATATGTGGGTGATTGATAGACATGTGATTTGTCCGACATTGATTCTCCTTGTAGGTAAGGCGGACGCTGTCGCACCCCCAAATCTCGTGTGCAGCGGAAGTCGGGTCGGGGCGCGACTAATCATGGATCATTACACAAAGTTATGGCAAACGACCCTATATGAGACGTTTTGAAAATAGTACAAAAGTAGTTACATTGATATAATTAAGGTTTACATCAGTCTCGAGTTCGTGGGATGAAATCCTGGAGATTCTAGTACATAACGATTATACCAAAATAATGTAAGAAAATCTTCTTGTACGTATAATGCATGCGACTCGAGCTAGCAAGCAATCCTGTGGGCAACCCTACTGTTGCTGAGTACCTGAGAAATACACGCTAAAAGGGTCAACAATAATGTTGGTGAGCTCATAGGTTTACGTAGTTAAAATCATAGTATGAACCACAAGATTTCAGAGTTATCGTAGTAGCACGAATGCCAAAGTAAATCATAGTATACTATTGCCATGGGCTCATAGTTCCGAAGCTTAACCGTAGTTGGTGTCTCCAGTTAAGTGTATAAACCAGTACACTCGAATTACGAATTATTATGCGTCCGTATAGTAGTTAGAGCGACTAACCCCGGACGGCGGACTGTCAGTTCCCGATAGATCTATCCATAATGTTCGCGCTTAGTATTAACGGGTTATGATATTTGTTGGAGACCATCATAGTTGGTTTAGTTTACCCATGCAATCCGTATAAGTTTTCATAGTACTTGTGTTCATAAAAACATAGCAATGTATTCTCACCCCAAAGTAACTAAAACAGTAAAAGTAAAAGTGGGGCTATGAGACTCACCTGAGTCTTGAAAGCGAGCGTTTAAGTTAATAAACGTTTATCCAAAGTGTAACCTTCTGGCGCCCTAAACGCACAAGGTTATGTGTGAGTGAATGTCTCAAAAGATCATTCATGCTAGTTGTCCACTCAACTAGTTATGTTAAATGCTGTTTGTTCTATGATTACGTTTAGAAAAACATGTACGGCCCGTTGGTGAAGAGTTCGAAGTGATATTAATTCTCAAATTAATATTTTTATGTTTGTTTTGTGTTTTAATTTGATAAGGTAAACATACCTTAGGTGTTTCCATGTTGTCTCTGTATGTATTTATCATTAGTGTCTCAAACATAAAATAGAGTAGCGAACTTGTGATATGTTCGCTAGTGAATATGCTCGCCCGTTAGTGCTGCCGGTTGATTATTCAAGTTTCAAGTTATTACTGTTAGTTTAGTGTTCAATAGTTAACACTGTTGATTAATGCGTCACTTGGGTTTATACTGTTGGCTAGTGCGGCACTAAGGTTTATGCGACGCTAAGGCTAGTGTCGCTAGTTAATACTGTTGGTCTTTATGTCGCTAGTTAGTACTGTTAGTGTAAGTGTTGCGACACAAGGGTAGTGTCGTAGTTTAATACTGCTAGTTATAAATGTTGCGACACAAAGGTAGTGTCGCGGGTCTGAAATGCTCGTTGTGAATGTTGCGACACTCGGGTTGTGTCGCATCGAGTTTCTACTGCTCACTTAGTTTCCACTGTTATTACTGTTGGTGTGTTTTACTCGGTTACCACTGTTTCCACTGCTAGCACGTTTTCCTTTATTACTACTGTTAGCACTTTTCCTCGGTTACTACTGCTAGTTCATTTCCTTGGTTACCACTGCTAGTTCATTTCTTTAGTTACCACTGCTAGTTAGTTTCTTAGTTACCACTGCTAGTTAGTTTCTTAGTTACCACCGTTAGTTCATTTCCTTAGTTACCACTGCTAGTTAGTTTCTTAGTTACCACTGTTAGTTTATTTCCTTAGTTACCACTGCTACCCTCGTTTCCACTGCTCGTTATTAGTTTCTACTGTTCGTTTCTGAAATTCATTTTTGTTCGAGGGTTTGATTAAATGAGTTTGCTTTGGTCCCGAAACTATTACAAGACAAATATCAATATTTTTGCACTCGTAACAAGTAAGTTTTCATATATTTTGGTAATCCCGAAAGTGTTCGATTTTTGGCACAGGAATACAAACGATTCTCTGGTAGATTTAAAATGTTCGTTTTAGGGTAACTTCGAGTGGGTTTCCAGTTTAAACTTTGTGAGTGAACTTACTAGCATGTTAGATCAACAAAATCTTACGAATAACAAAATAGGTTGAGAAAAGTGTGTTCTTACCCGAAATATATGTGACGAACGAGATGTGTAGAAAATGGTGAAGCTTGACTCCTTGTTACCAGTAAGTTCTCTTGTGATTTTTGGTGAGAATTGAGAGTAAAAGTGAAGATGGGAGGATTTCTGGTTGTGGTTGCCGTGAGGAGAGAAAATGAGAGAAAGTTTTGGGTAAAGTTCTGAAAGTTTTGACCAATGAAGGGTTAAGTTGTGTGTGTAAGTAACCAAAATGATGATATTCCATTGGGAAATGTGGGGGCCGGCCTAGGAAGTCTTGGGCTTGCAGAACTTCTATTTCAATTGTGGGCTTCACCCGATTTTCCCCACTTGCCCAAATTCATTTAATTAGTTTGTTTGTTTAACAAAAATTGTCATATTACAAATTTTAAGCTTCCTTTTAGTTGTCGGGCGCGATCCGCGCGTTTGCGTTACGTACAATGCATACGAGATATTATTATAGTATGAATTAAATAACGACCAATTAATATAGTTGCGTTATTTAAGCAAAGTTTTTCACCAACGTCCGTATTCATAGTTTTGAAATCTTTCAGATCGTTTAGCGAAATTATAATTAATTACGTGCGTGTGTATATATATACTAAACGCTACTGTACTTAGCCCTATTTCAACTAAATACCAGTAGTGATAATCAAGCTTAAAGTAATTTAATACGCTTAAGTGTCGGTTGTCACAGACGTATACTATTGAAATATGGTATAAGGTCAGAGGTAACCTCCAAGGTACCATTTTTTACTTATTACCCCCAATTTGATAGAGAACGAGTGTCTGCCTGCTACGAGTAGTAAATAATGAAGCATTGCATTATAGGTTAATAAGCATCAATCTCATTCGTTTTACCTTAATACCGCTAAATTAATAGGGCATTGATTCGTACACTACTTGATTTTTTCGTACACCACCAAATATGTTTTACATTGTTGTACAATATTCAAAAGTACGTGTAGTGGTATACGAAAAAAATTAAATGGTGTACGGATCATTCACCCGCAAGAATAAGATAGATAAAAACATAAAAAGACAAGCCCAAGTTGTATCCCACCCAACTTTTTAGCACTTCATGCCAAGAAAATGTGTGTGCAACTTTCTTGTTTACACAATTGTCATTCTTAATATAATTATAATAATTTTATAATAATAATAAATTATAAAAGAGATGTTAGTGGATGATTAACACTTTGAGTTTCGTTATACTTATTAGCAAATGAACAGTACTATTTACTCTTGTTTGGAAAGATAAACATCACCTTTATTAAATTGTTTTATTAGGTCCGTTGTTTGTGGAGAGAAGAGAAAAAAAGCATAAATAGAACAAATTGGGTGTTTGTTGTCGAGTTTTTCTTATGAAAAGAACAGAAGAGAAATTGAAAGACCTGGGCTTGGGCCTGGATACTGGACCTGCTATCTGAAGGCCCATTAGTTTTATTAATCAAGATAGATGGAAATTGCATGGGCAAGGCTGACACAGTATAGATACGTGTTCAAACACCCACATATTTACCTACAAACGATGATTTGAAGCCAATTTCTTCTACGTATAAGTAGAAATCGGTGATTAGAAACAGATAACACAAATCAATTTAAGTTAAAATCGAATTAAAGTGAGAGATTTTTGTGACGATCCCAAGTTTGATTTATAGAAATAATTTATTCTTCGAATTATCAATTTATAAAGATTCGTATTAATGTCCTTATTGTAGGCGTTCTGTCGTTTTTAAAGATGTGCTGTAATTTTCAAAGATAAAGTTGGTTTACGGATAGAGGATAGAGTAACTGATTAGGGCTGACAATTTCCGACTCGACCCTGAACCCGACACGAACCCAACTCGAAAATATTAAGGTTGGGTCGAAGTATTTTGACCCGCGAACCCGTCAACTCGAAACCCGCCAACCTGACTATTTTTTGGGTCGGGTTTGGGTCACCTAATGAGTTTTTGGGTTGACCTGACAACTCGAATAAATTTAAATGTGGTTAAAAATTTAGAAATCTAAATATTAATAAAAGAAAACTCTCCTAACAAATTTAAATGCAAAATTAAACTCCTATTAGTCAATCAAAACTCTCAATTTCACTTAAACTTTAATTAACCAATAAAATATCTTCATTCCCCTAAAAAATCTAACCTAAAATAAATAAATCAAACCATATAATAATAATAATAATAATAATAAATAATACTAAAAAAATAAAAATAAAAAGAGACTAATTTTTTTTTCTCTATACCTTACGAACATTTTGTACATTGCAAACAAAGTCAATTTCATATTCTTTCATATCTTTATATATGAAATATTAATATTGATATTAATTTAATCAAATTGAAATTTGAAACATATATTTTATTTCACATAATTAATCTTAAATACTGGTTTAAACTTTAAACAATTCAACTTTTAATTGTTTTTAATTTGACGAATTTTTTAATTTTTACGGGCTTTACAAATGAATTCAAATCAAGATTATAGTTATTTTTTCAAAGCATGTGACAATACTGACTTCATAAGAGGTTTGGATGGTTTAAACGTGTGAGTTTAATCACGGGTAATAAGACGAACCAATTCATGAGCTACTTGAGATCGACTCAAGAAACATTCGAAATCAACTCAGTACAAATCGAGTCTAGCTCGAGCTACTAGAGTAAAGTTTCAAATCAAGCTCTCTAAATATTTCTAAACAAAACTTTAACATTGCATAAATAAAAAATTAACAACCTTATTCATCACAAAATCACATAATATCAATAAATAATTACAGATTTTGTAATCCTATTTGAATTAGTAATACCAATGGATAAGAAGGCCTTTACAATAATAAAACAAAATGAAATAACGGGTTTCTCTATTAATTATTCATAACACTTTTAAATCTACTTAAGAGCTTATAATGAGACAAATTACGTAATACAAATAACAATAGTTAGTTATAACTATGCTTCTCCATGTAAAGAGAAAAGGTAAAAATAAAAATAATCATATCATAATACTTATTATTAGTAAGTAGTAACAAAGAATAGAAGGTATCTACGAAAAATTAAAAAATAATAATAATAAAAAAGGATAAGTGAACGAATGGGTTTTGTCAAACTCCGTAAAACGTAATATCAATATTTTTGCATTAAAATTCCGTGTGTATACACGGTTCTATAAACTAGTTTTATTATAATATAATAATCTAACATGTTTAATGGTGTTTTAATATTAACTTTTGATCAATATACTAGGTGATATGATTTTTTTTAATGTTAATATTTTTATATTTATTAATGAGGAATTATAATTTTAGAGGTCGACCCATGTGACCTATTTGATCCGAAATTAATACGTTAATAGAAAATGATCCGAAAACATTTTGATCTCACTAGATAAATGGGTAATTTAGGTCGGGTTGGGTTGTGTTGAAATACTCAACCCGATTATAAAATCAGGTCGGGTTTGAGTCGACTAGTTCTGACCCACCAACTCGATAACCCGAACGGGTCAACTCGACAAACCCAAATTGTCACCTCTATAACTGATTATTAAGCGAAAAGTTAAATTCATGTATACATGTTAAATTGTTAATTACTAGAAGAGATTTCATGAAAATTGACCAACAACTCAAATTGTAAAAGCGAACTCAAATTGTAAAAGCGAACTAACTGATTACTATAGATATTGCTCGATACACATTGTTAATCGTCAGTGTAGATGTCAGATCATAAATAATTTCGTTTCGTAGTTTAAGGGTGAGGTTCAGATGAGAATGGTAAAAATATTGAGAATATGGGAACCAATAAAAATGCGTCACGTGTCACAAAATTCACTTTCCCCATCTTTTTAAAAACTAAATATCTCACAAACGACAAGTCAAAAAATTTTGAAAATTGCACCATAAAATTCAGTGTTTTCTCCTCTTCGATTTAAGATATCACAAGCTATACTTTCGAAGAGTTTTCTTTTTTTTTTTTTTCATTTTTTGGTGGGTTTTACAAATTAGTAACACATGTGTTAGTTATGCGTTTAGGGTTTAGGGTTTGGAATTTGAGGTTTAGGGTTTCGGGTTTGCACCCTAGTAACTCAAAAGAGAAAATGATACATGCTACTACGATTACATATTTCTAAAACTCCTACTACGATCAGAAATTAAAAAGAAATTAATGTGTGATGTTAGCTATGAAGAAGCTCCTTTCAAGTTGGTCTTCACCAGTTCAGCTCATGCCAGATATATAATTACATTTTTTCGGTCGATTCAAGACCTGGAGATGCAACGATACCCTTTTGTGACACTCTCCCGGTGATCGACCTAGGGACACCACTGATTCGTTCTTGCCACAATGTAGTTCAGCAAGTTTTTGAAGCATGTCAAAAGTTTGGAATCTTTCAGGTTTTTCCCCTAACCATCTTTTGAACTAACCCAAGTAGAAAAAATTACGTTTTGCTGTGAACATAAGGATCTTAATTAGTTTCGCGAATCCAACGAGTTCCTAATTGTTGACATACTTGATACTAGGTGATCAACCATGGTGTTGAAGACAGTCTAGTAAGGTACACGATGAGGGTTGTCAAGGAGTTGTTTAACATGCTGTACAACGAGAAGGCTGAATTTTACTCGGAAGACCCAAATAAAAAATGTAGATTCTTTACAGGAGGTTATGACTACAAAAATGAAAAGATTCATTTATGGCGAGATTATAGACGAGTGCATTCCCTTGTGGCCTGAAAAACCCGCTAGATATTGGTAAATTGTGTATTCCTTATTGTCGCTACTTTATAGTTCTCGTCTTAATCTACCCATAAAATATTTATGTTTATGTATCGTATTTAAGTTACAATTATTTTTATTCTAATGTTTTTTGAAGAGACGTTGTTGGAAAATATTCGATGGAAATGCTGGACGCCTGGACCTGTTATCTGAAGGACTTGGGCTTGGGCCTGGATATTTTGGAGAGGAGTTAGTTGGGGACCAATCCTTCTCGGCCCATTACTACCCACCATGTCCTGGATTAGATTTGAACAAAAAACCCGGTTCCCGACCCGAAACCGGAAAAAAAACCGGAAACCGAAACCGGTCAAAACCGGTTTTGACCAAAACCGGTTCGGTTTTTGTAAAAACCGGCGGTTTGGGAACCGGTTTGGAGTTTACCGTTGGGGAACCGGTTTGTAACCGGTTTTACCCGAACCGGTTTGGAAAACCGGTTTTAAAAACCGGTTTGGAACCGGTTTTTGTGGATTTCGAAATGTAGCCGTTTTGTATCCGTTTGTGACCGTTTTTTCTTGTTTTTTTTACCATTTTGCCATCCTAAAACTAGTATAAATAGATACCTTGGGTTTGGTTTAGTCACAACACTCAATCTTGCTAATTCTAGTCTTTAAACACTCAAAACGCTTACGATTTACGTACGAAACTCTCAAAAAATTCTCTACTCCTCTCAAAACGCTCTCGAAACGCTATCAAAATGGCCACTCAATCTTCTTCAACTTCCGCCGGTGTTGGTTCTTCAAATGCACCAACTATTGTTCAAGTTTTGGTAACCAAACGAAATCTCGAGATTTGGTGTAATTACGACAAAGTGTTATTGTCGGATGGTTCCACTAAGGCATTTTGTAAACGTTGCGGGAAATTTTTGAAAGCCGACTCCAACTCTACTTTGAAATCACATGCTACAAAGTATTGTGATGGAGTCAAAAGTAATCCCGAGTCGAGTCAAGCAACCATGTCACGAGACGGGGGTATTTTTGCATACGAAGCGGAGCGGTGTCGAGAAGCATTTGCCGGCTTTGTGATTCAAGAAGCGTTTCCGTTCAACCACTTCGACAACCCTCGGCTTACTAGGGTCATTCAAAATACTCTTCAACCGCGATATAATCATGTAAGTCGTCTTACTCTTAGACGTGATGCTCTTAAATTGTGGAAAAACGCTAAAAGTCAACTAATAATGGGTTTTGAAAACTTAAATACAAGTGTATCATTAACAACCGATGTTTGGTCGGCTCCTCATGGTTTGCCCGGTTCGTACCTTTGTGTTACCGCACATTGGGTTGAACCCGCAACTTGGCAAATGATGAAACGTACCATTGCTTTTGAAAACTTTGACTATCCTCACACGGGTAAAAACTTATTTTACATGTTACGAGATATAATGAAAATGTTTAAAATAGAACAAAAGGTTTTTTCAATCTCGTTTGATAACGCGACTAATAATACAAACGCCGTTCAAAGGTTAATACTAAAATACGAACCACCTTTGAAAGGCATTTTCTACCATAGTAGATGTGTTGCACACATCATTAACTTGGTTGTGCAAGACGGACTAGCGGTTCAAGAAATAAGCGTAGTAAAAAACGCGTATAAAATTATGTTACAAGATATATTTTGTTCGGGTAAGGCTAGATACAAACATTATATGAGATTATGTAAGGAAACGGATTCCATCTTTTTAACCCCTAATTGGGACATGCCCGTAAGATGGAATTCGACTTACAACATGTTTATGTGTGGTTTACGGCAACACGACACTTTATACGTTTTTCATATTCAACTTGTTCAAAAAGGTCTTGCAACATCATTTTCCCCCGACTATTGGGAGGTTATTCAAAAGATAACCGAATTGCTCAAAGTTTTTAAAACCGCAACTACTTTATTATCGGGTGTTTATTATCCCACAAGTCATTTGGTACTTAATCAAATATTTTTAATGAGTTCAAAATTAAGCGAATACGAATTTTGTGGTAATGTATATGCAATAATGGTGGCTCCCATGAAAGCAAAACTAAGAAAATATTTCAAAGAAATGCCACCGGTAATTAGTTGGGCCGCCGCCTTAAACCCATGTTTGAACATTTCCGGGGTGGAATTACTTATCGATAACATTTGTAACGATTTGGATTTGAATGATGAGGATCCATTTTTTTCACAAAATACAAAAGACTATTTTAACAAATCTTTTAAAGATTTATTTGGTCATTATTTTCAAAAATTTAGTTCAACAACAATGGTTTCTTCTAGTTCGGCTTCCACAATGTTTGCTTCATCATCTTCTTCCCGAGATCCAATGATTAATTTATATAATAGTTTAAGACAAGAAAACCATAAACGGGCAAGGGGTGATGGTGACCAAAGGGCCACTAGCGAATTTGGGAGATATACCGGAACGGATTTTTTAGCCTCAATGGGACCCGAAGAATTCGCACATTTTGACATTTTGGCTTGGTGGAGAGGGAGGGAATCTCAATTTCCCATCCTAACCATCATGGCCCGAGATTTACTAACCGTCCAAGCTTCTACGGTAGCTTCGGAATCCGCCTTTTCTCTTAGTGGCAGGGTACTATCCATACGAAGAACAAGACTCACACCGGCCTCATTAGAGATGTGTATATGCTTGAAGGATCACTTAGACGCCGCGGAACGTATACAAAACGTTTCAAGTCTCGAAGGTGAATTGGAATACGAAGGAGATATACACGATATCGAGGTGGAAGCGGGTATGGCAATATCACTTTCCGATGAAGAAATTGCTCTCGACCAAGCTTCGCGAGAGGCTTCCTCCGAAGAAGATTTCGACTTTTGAAGACTACCCAAGTTGAAGATGTTAGAAGAATTAAAGATTAATAAAAGTTGAAGTTTTTTGAAGAATTATATAGAATTATTGGTTTCAATAATATTTTTATGAAGATTTAGAAGACTTTCTTTTAAGTTATTGTTTGGTTATGTTTCCATTCATAATGTACTAGCATTCTATCGGAAAAAATTTGAAGAATACGTTGGTTTTCCCTAAAACGTTCAACGCTCGAATAAGATTGAATTATATAGAATTATTGGTTTCAATAATATTTTTATGAAGATTTAGAAAACTTTGTTGTAAGTTATTGTTAAGTTATGTTTCCATACCTAATGTACTAGCATTCTATCGGAAAAAATTTGAAGAATACGTTGATTTTCCCTAAAACGCTCAACGCTCGAAAAAAACCCGAATTTTATAGGAAAACCGGTTTGAAACCGGTTTTTGAACCCGAACCGGTTCCAAACCGGTACAAACCGGTTACAACCGGTTAGGGTTTTTTCTCCCCCCAAACCGGTTCGGTTTGGAACCGGTTTTTGGAAAAACCGGTTTTTGACTCGCGATTAAAAACCGGTTCGGTTTTTCAACCCGAACCGGTTTTCCAGGAAACCGGGTTTTGTTCATGCCTATCCTGGATATTGTGATAGTAAATCTCATCAGTTTTGTTCTTCAAGATGAAGTTTGTGGGCTTCAGGTGTACAGAAATGGAAAATGGGTGGGTGTTCAGCCCATTCCCAATGCATTTGTAGTCATTATTGGACTTCAAGCCCAGGTTTAATTACGTTCCCAAATTACTGACAAGTGACAACTAGATTTTAGTTTTATCGATTTAATTGTATGTTAAACCTATTTAATAAAGGTATTGCAATCTCTATATTTTTACAAGTGCATTTGTATATAATATATTGCTCATTGTATTTATTTTTCTTGACAAATTTTATTCACTGCAATGTAGGTTATTAGTAACAACAAGTTAACAAGTCCACCACATCGAATAGTAATAAACTTGACAAATCATCGAACATCAATTATATCATCTATATTTCCAAAGCTTGACGGCATCATCGAACCCGCAAAAGCTCTTATCAATGATTCTAATCAGCCGCTTTATCGAGCTTTTGTGTTTAAGGAATTTTTTATGACATATCTAGTAAACAAAGATTTCAATGAAGGATCGTTAGAGAATTTTAAAGTTAAAGCTTGACATGACGGTATGGTTTGTGATCCATTAAGCTAGCGATCTATATGTTCTTGTTACATTTTCATTTTTCGTTTAATTTTACCTAAAAATGCTCTCTATTTCAATATAAATATCCGTTTTCATTTGATTTGTGCGTACCTTATCCAATTTTCAGAAGTGAATAACACATGTAGTGTAGTACACATACATTAATATCCTATCCTACTTCATTATATAAACTTTCAAAGTGCATTGAATCTACAACATCTGATTTATCGACACATCATCATCAATTTTATAATCAATTATAATGTGTTTATACATATATGCATATATGACATTTTAAATATTACATCCAAACACAAAAGTTTAAATAAAGAATCAATAGAGTTGCACAATTTCAAATATTCATTTTCACTTTTTTCTTTAAAAATTAAATATCTCACAAATCGTACGTCAAAAATTAGAGATCTCACATGATATAATTTTGATGAATTTTTTTTATACATTTTTACTAGGTTTTAAAAATCTCACATGTGATTTAACACTAAATAATAATCACACACGCTTATATGTCCGATCAAACTTTAAATTCAAATCATTGATGATTTAAAAAGATTTAAACATAAAAACATAAGTTTTAATCAAATTCGATTGAACATTAAAGTATCAATCACATGTGATTTAAGAGTAACCAAATACGAATTTTAAATCATTGACTATAATTATACAATTAAATAAAAATCAAGTTGAAAGCATACATGAATTATCATATATCGGTAAATTGCTCATCAAATATCAATTCTTAATTGAAAATTATATGTGATTATATACAAAATCACATGAGATTATATATCAAATCGCATGTGATTAAATATAAAATTAGCAATCAAATGTGATTTTTGATTAAAACAAATGCAATTTTTAAATTTTATTTATAATTATCAATGTGGATGAATATTAAGTTTTAATCACTTGTTAATTAACATATACCATGAATAAATAATCGTGAACAACTTTTAACTTTTTAATATAATTCACATGTGAATATTGTAAGACCCAACAAAAAAAAAAGTTTGTCAGAAGTATAACTTGTGAGATCTCTAATTATAGATACAAAAACACCGATTCTAAATATGTAATTTTTATTATTTATTGACGTATCGTTTATGAGATATTTAATTTTAAAAATGAAAGTGGAAGTGAGTATTGTAATGAAATTGAGCAATCCTATTAGTTCTATCATTCCTTACTTTATTAACATTCTTATTTGAACTCACCACTTACATCGAATTGATTATCACATACTAGCTTGAAAATCTGTATATACATACGGACTATTTAATATTAGCATAAGAATGGATGTACCATCTTAAGTTCTTTTTCATACTTTATATTTTTTATTGTAGATTAATAATTATTAATAAATTTATTACCTTAAAATTTTATTTATAAGTATTTATGCAGTTGATTTTAGATAGTTATTAGATTAATAGTTTTGTAATAAATGTTTGATATTTCAAAGAACTTTCTAGATAAATATTATTATTCTCTCAGCATATTTTTATTTTAGATAATTATTTTATGTTATATTGTATTTCATTATAACAATTAGCATGTTGATACAAATTATAATTAATTAATAATACATATCCATGTAATCCAAATACAAAAATTTAATAATACATATTATATTACAAACATATAGAAGTTATAGAACGTCTGAAATATTTTATTATTATATTCTTTATATATTTTTCTATTAACTACAAATACAAAACAATTTTTATAAATCTTCAAATAATTAAAAAATAAGTAAATAGAGGGATCTAATTGCTTTATTGGATCTCAATTTTGAATGATAATATTATAACGGTGAATCATATATTATATTTAAGATATATATTTGTACAGCTACAAGAAAGTCAACCAAAAAAAACTATATAAAATATTTAAATAAACTTGACCAACTTAAAATTAAGACAAAATATAAAAAAACAAAAGTAGCTATTGCATTTTCTACTAAAAGGTTTATTTAAACAAAAAAAAAAAGTTATAGATATAAGTATAATATAAATATAATATAAGTAATAAATATATTTGAATTAAGTCCTTAAATATTTTTTTTATTAAATTAATTAAAAATAAAGTGATTAGTTAATTATTAGGATAAACAAAGTTGAGTAATCCTATTGGTTAATTAGATTTTGGATTACATCTCACTCTGCTTCTTATATTATATTTACGATAACATTAAAATTAAAAGTAAAAACATACTATTACATTAGTAAAATACAATGTCATATTAATTGCATTTGAATTTTATAGTTAGTTGAAATTGTATCAAATTGTTATAATTAAATTAAGTGGTGTTCTATTATCTCTATAACAATTATCAAAGGTAATTCACTATTTATAACCTATTCACTCTGAAGAATGATAAACAAGTGGTCAAGGGATTTTAATTTCTAAAGGAGCTTGCATGTTCAAGTCCTTGTCCACAACATGTTGTGTTTGTGTGCATGTGAAATACTTTAAAATTACACAAAATCATCTCATCTCTCTCATGTACACATTCACACTCCAAACTTTCATCTTCTAGAGTGTTAGTCATCACCTCCTACTACATTTTTATGAATGATAATTTTCTTTTTTATTTATTTAAAATTGTTTTATAACAAAGCTCTACAATTCAAAAGAATATTTTTCAAAAGAATAAAATTTCTATGTATGTGGATAAAACTTATACAAATCTTAAAAATAATATAAGAAATACATTTATAATGTCATCATTTATCTATTTTTTAATAAATTAATTTAGTCCCTCAATTTTACTTAATTTAAAAATAAAACCCTTTAAAATACCCCAAATTTGACGATAGAATATAAATAAATAATACTACGTGTCGTTTGCAAAAAATTCAGGAGTTTTTGTTACCCATTTGTGTGCTAAGGATTCTTACACTAAATAAACCCTAACTAAAATACACAACAATATTTATTGCTCCTATATATTGTATCTCTTTTCATCCCCATGCGTATTTTATTTTTCATCCCTTGATGATGTTATCAAAATTTCAATTTACCAACCAAATTGTTTGATTTTATCAAATTGACTAAAATTTAGTACATGATGACATCATGAATAATTGTTAATAATTTAATAAAATTTAAATGAGGCTAACAAATTTGAGTTTTCATATATCTCAAATTTATTACTTTTTTTTTTAATTTTTTCCTTTCTTTCATAGTTATTTATTCTATTTTATTTTCGGTGAATTTTCTAACTAATTTGTAGTTCGATTACAATTTTAGATTACACAAACAGACGCACAAATTTAAAATTATTTTTTTAAAAGGTAATCGCATGATCTAAATGACTTTGACATAAATATACATAAATTGACATTACCATATCATGTTTCAGTATTCCTAACATGTTATAGTTAACTTGCACTTAAGATTAAAAATAACTTGAAATATTTTTTTATTTTATTTTTATAAAATTATTGAACTATCGTAATAAATGAAATACGAATTATTGTATTTAATACTTCTTATGTGTTAAAATAAATATCCATATTATTTTATATTTGTCCCAAAATAATTCACCACTTACAAAAAATAACTATTAAAAAGCATTAAACTCCTAATTTTACCTCCATTTATTACTTTCAATCATTTATTACTTAATAAATTCTTTCAAACGTGCCTCCAATTAAAAAATCTTATTTTTTTTATTTTATCTATATCTTTTACAATATATTTGCAACACCAAATACATTGATATTTTCGATCACTAACTTACATTTAAGATCTTTTAACTCTATTTTATGACATACGTCATGTACGACATTAAATTAATGACATGTTAGCCAAACAAAAACATTATCTCTTACTTTTTGTTATCAAAATCAAAAATCCAGATGAATCACTAAATTGTTAGCTTCATAAATATCAAGAATTATCATATTCGTATCCATAAAAAGTATACACTATCGACAAAGTCTTAACTAATTAAAAAGAAGTCTTATAGCTTTTAAATAACCAATTGAAAATTTTATTTTCCTTCAAATTATATTTTCGATCTATTAGTAAATAAATAATAGGAGACTTCATCTTTGAAGTTTAAACAAACCACTCATATATCATGTAGGGATTATAATTCTTATACAAGTGACAAAATCATTTAGTTTAGATATTTTTAACTTTTTTTCGTGATCATAATAAACCAAAAATATATACAATGTACATCTTAAAATAGACAACTAAGTTTTATAAGAATAAATATTTTACCTTGCATAACCCGTGTGTATACACGGGTTTAAGGGTTAGTATAATTATGTAAGATGGTAAAACTTTGATACGAAGTACAAATTTTGCAAATTTTCCATACAAAAATAGAAAGAACATTTTTTAATGAATTTTATTCCTTAAATTTATAAATGTGCATTATTAAACGGTTTTTTATTACAATAAAATTTTGTAGATGACGAGTTTTATAAAATATAAGTATGATCATACTCATAATTCCGCGCATAAAATTTTACGTACATCATAGGAGAAATTTTGAACTTATATTTTAGATATGTTGAGTGTTGTTTTCTAAATATGTTCCAATTTATCCAATTAACCTAATCATTTAACATGACTTAACTTAGAATGAATATTACAAAAAAAAGAAAGATGAAAAGTCCGACACAAGTTTAAATTGATTATCTATTTGATACAAATCTATAATAAACAACACAACCCAATTCAATCAAATCAAAAAAATCAAAATCTGCTTCGATAATCACCCTTTACTATAAGTTCTGTAAAATGAAGTATTTTTAAGTCTTAATTTCGCAAAATGAACAAACACCTAAAATAAAATAAATTTCGTTCATCTAACAAATATTCATTTTGTTATGCCCTGCTGCAATGCGCGGGCAGAAATTACTCGTTATGTTATATATTAGAACTTTATGCGTTACTTAACTTTTCACGTATATAATATTTTAATTTGATAAGTAAAAGTTTAGTATTTATAAAAAAGTTAAAAGTCTGATAGTTAAATAAATCATTCGATTCATCATGTACTTCTGGAAATAATTGTTAGCAAATGAAACACTCTTATGTGGTTATTCTTTTTCTTGAATTTTAAATACATAAATCAACCAAAAAGCTTATGACCTAACGGTACGTGAGAAGCCCATCAACCAAGAAGTTGTGGATTTTGTTGAATTTGCTACCTCCACACTTTATGTACATGTATTAACATTTTATTAATTTCTTCAAAGTGTATAAATGTAGATATTCTAACTTTATGTCCGAACTTGGTGACGCTTTAGACGCATAATTTGTCTCTTGAACCTCGGTATTTGTGATTCAATCTCTAAGGCCACTCACCAATTACTTTACTATAAAGATTTGAAAAGAAGTAAAGAACTGATTATAGTCATATTGACCTCAAACAATTTATGCATCGTAACTTATTTCAATTAATTAATTAACTTTTTGTTATTTATATAATATAATTATAAAATAAAATAAAACTAGAAACTCGATTTTGGAGGTTTCCAACTGTAACAATTACACCCCTACTGAAAAACAAAAACCTATCCATACACACACTCTATCTCTATATTTCTCTCATAGCTGCTACTTTTTCTTTGTTTCTCTCTCTAACTTTCTTGATTTGGTAAACCAAAAATCCTACAAATTTCCGTTGATTTTTCCCCCTGGAATGTTGCAGACTACTTTGATCGGTAACCTTCATTGCTCCCTCCTTCTATTATCTTCCAACTTCCTTCCTTATCAAGAAATTCGTTAACTTTGCTTTTATTATTTTCCGTAATCTCTTTTCTATATATTAAAATTAAGAAATACAACTTATATTTGTTATTGTTTGTATGTTTTTTCTGAAAAAAAAATAAAAATCTGATTGTAGAAACAATATCTATTGTGTATGAGTTTGAGTGTGTGTGATAAGATTTTGTTTTAACAGGAAAACGACGTTTACAAATCACGAGGAGGAACAATCGAACAAATAAAGTTGTATAGATGTATAGATAGATAGATTTTATAATAAATATGATGAGGGGGACCATTGAATAAATATTTTTATTGAAATTATTAAGTTTGTTGGCTGCTAATTAAAGTCAAAAGCTGTAATAATACTTCTTTAATTAGCTAATGGATTCAGCTATAGATTCAGATTTTTATTTATCTTCTTTGTGTTATATCTTGTTGTGCAGTTGTTGCTAATTCGGTATTTGATTAACCTGGTTAAGTTCTAGATCCCTAAATTAGACTCGGTCAATGGTTCTCGTTGACCATATGACAATCAGTCAATGTAGACTTCTCAGTTCTCACAGTGTGTCTGTAATTCTGTATGTGTGATAAATATCTTTGGGAAATGATTCACTCTATAATTTGAATTCAATTTTGATTTCATTGAAATCTCAAGTATATAATAGCTATATGGACCTCTGTTTGAATCAATTATCGATTTAGGTAAATGTAGTTTTATTTTCATCCGTTTTAGATGCCAAACCTTCATTTTTAATTGTCATAATGAAATTAGGTATGTTGCTATCATCTGCATTTTAAACCTTTTTTAAACATGGAAAGTCATGCTTGCATCACTTTATATTGGTGGGAATTGGCCCTTTTATACTTCCTCAGCATGGGTATAGCTTATAAATACGTTACAAAAACCCTTACCCGAGTCCATTTTTTTTATTTGATGCTATATTTTAAATAATCTTCCAATGCAGAGTGAGAACTATGCTTTTTGTGAATAGAAACTCTCTGTAATTTCTAAGTGTGTGAAGAAAAAAAAACTTTGTTTAGATATGGAGTGGAACACAAAGTGGGACTGGGAAAACCTCCATGTTTTCAGTTCGAAAGGTGTTGCAATTGCAAGTCCCAAAAAGCTACTAGCAACAGAAGACACTGATGGGTGGTCTTTCAATCGTTCGGGAGTTGTTAATGTTGAAAACAATAATTCATCAACAAGAAGCTCGATATCAGCTTCAACTGAGTCATCATGCAAAGAAGTTGTCAAAGTGGCTGATTTCTCATTTGAGGGATCTAGAAACTTCCATGACACATATAGCAAGAAAAAAGAGTTTGCAGGAATCAAGCAGCTAAATGGAAGGTCTCCATCATTGGAGGCTGTTTCTGTTTGTTCTTCTGACCAATCAATCGGTTTAAAACTAGGTAAAAGAACATACTTTGACAACAGTTTTGCTAGTAAGAGCAATACCAAAACATGTTCCTCCCCGGATGTTCCTGTATCATCTGTTTCTATGGTGAAAAAAGTCAAATTATCGCACCAGAGTACATCTATTTCACGATGTCAGGTTGAAGGATGCAATCTTGATCTCTCGTCTGCTAAGGATTATCATAAGAAACATAGAGTTTGTGAATCTCATTCAAAATCTTTAAAAGTTGTTGTGGCTGGTCTTGAACGCCGCTTCTGCCAACAATGTAGCCGGTAAGCTTTTCTGAATAACATGTTAGAATCTTTTAGCACAGACTTGAAAATTGTTGATGCTTGTTGGTTCCTTTCAAGTAGAGGTGGGGATTTAAGTCCATTACTTTTGAATGGCTCGATTTGGGTTATGTTTTATTCCTAACAAGCTGTTTATACTCGCGCTTTGCGGCGGAGCAGAAAAAAATTATAATTTTAGATGAATATATTATACGTGCATCTTGAATATAAACTATAACATATCAAAATATATATATATATTTTACACTTGATTACGATAACAATTAACATCAAATCTTATATTGAAATTGATAGATTGAACAAACTAAATCAATGTACAAACATTAATTTATAAACGTCAACATATTAATTTAGAAATTTAAATTTGTTTTTATTAGTATAACTTATACATAGTGACGTATCATATTGACTTGTTAAGGTGATTAACTGCATACAATTTTAGTGAGAAAAAGCCAAATTTCACTTAAAGTTGTTATACGAAGTAACATTCAAGAAATATCATTTATTTAATTTGAATTTATTAGACCCAACAAACATAAATTTAGTCATCTTTTGAATTTTAACGTAGACATATTAGTATACCTTTTTGAAAATTAGTCAATACTCATTTCTACAAAAAAAATTATAAGTTAAATGATACTATTGTTTGATTTTTCGTTAGATTCAGTTTGGTTTTTAATGCAAACCAAAATCGAATCGAAAGCCACAATAAAGTTAAATGATACTATTTTTAATGAGTGCAATATTAGTTATATCTTAAGATAATAAGATCAATAAGTGTGGTGATATTATTATTATTATTATTATTATTATTATTATTATTATTACTATTATTACTATTATTATTATTATTATTAATATTATTATTATTATTATTATTATTTATTTTATTTTGTTAATTCATCCAATGACATTATAATGATTATTTTTGCCTTAGTGACTCATTTATACTAAGGTAATAGTGTAATTTGGGATTAAGCGGTTTACCGTTTTATTTAGAAAAGTTTGTAAATAATGATAATTTTTTTGACACTTATGTTAATTAAAACACATCTAAAGTATATTTTTTTTGTCAAAACGAGTTAAGTGATTAATTAAAAGATAACACACTGATTAATTGAGTATTTTGAAAGTTTTATTAGGTAAAGTATATGCAATTTACAAAACATACACCTTAAAATTTATAGATAAAATGTAGTAATTTATAACTTTTGTTTTTGTATGGTAAAATAAAACATTAAAAATTTTAAGCTAAAATGATGTTTATGTTTATTATATTTTAGTTTTTTTTTAATTAAAAAAAAAACATTTTTCTTACTATTCATATAATAGTAATTTAGATTCACGCTCCTGGTGAATAATAGTTTCTAATAGGTTAAATGGGTCCTTTTTTTGGATAAAAGCAAAATGGTTAAATAGGTCGAACAGGTGAAAGGTCCCCCAAAGTGTATTTCTAATACCTACAGCCTCCTAAATCATTTATTCTGGTTAATTGATAATTGTAATAACATAATTTATTTAATCATATTCAACACATGAACTATTTATAAAATGGAAATAAGGTTTGTGGGTCAACCCTTAAGCCGCACCTGTTTTGACCAACTACCCAACCTGCCTGCCCCACCCACTTGGGCACCTCTACATTTGGGTCAACCCTCCATACCTATGGTGGGCTTTAATATTGTTGATAGTAATATATTCTACTTGCTTTTGAATGATTTGTACGTCGTACAGATTTCATGGTTTGCCAGAGTTTGATGGGAAGAAGCGGAGCTGTCGTAGACGTCTTTCTGATCACAATGCTAGACGCCGTAAGCCACAACATGAAACCATTCAGTTTAACGCAAGTCTGTCATCTTCATCATTTTATGGTACTCGAATCATCTTAGAATCTAAAATTAGAAATCTGTTTCTTAAAATCAACTTGTTTTCAAAGGATATTTAGAAATAAAATAAAATTGTAATAAGCTTTTTTTCCATTTGCAGATGGGCAACAACAATTGAGTTTTGTGTACAACGTTCCTCTGGTTCAAACTAAACCTGATGTGTGGGAAACCTCCCAACGGTCGTTGAAAGCTGAAAAACCTGCACTTATTCAATTTTCAAATGCCGTCACCATGCCTACCACCATTGCTTTCAAGCCATCCAAGTTCACCACAGCCGGCGTTTTTGATCAAGGTTTATTTTTCCTGCTTACTCTATAGATACTACAGAAAACAAATACTTGATCTTACAAAATAGCTATTGACCATAATTGTGTAGTGTGTACAATATTTTAAAATTAATACCTTAAATTAATTCCTATGCAGGTACGAATGCAGAAGCCCTTGATCTTCGCCGTGCTCTCTCTCTTCTGTCAAACAATTCATGGAGTGGTTCGTGCGAGTCAGGAGATTTCAGTAGCCTTGACCATCACATTATTCCTATGCATGCAAATGGTCCCACCAGCGTCTCTCAACATGGGGGGATGCATTCATCTCACCACAGTTTGCCACCTGATTACTGGCTGCAGGTTGACCACCTTGACCATCCTCACATTCATACCACCACCCATTTTCAAGAGCTTAAAGCACACTATGGAGGTCAATACGTCAATTCAATGGATGAATAAATCTTGAAGCCCTTGTGAGTATCCAGTATCACATGGCAACTTCTTTAGATTATTATATATATATATTCTGTTTCAGTTTTGTCTACTCCGTATAAATTTATTTTGAATCGAAATTAGAGCAAATGCATTTGATCTTTATGACGCTCATGATTGCAAGATCGACTTAAAAAGGCGTTTTTGTTGAGTTTTTGGAATATTTATCAGTACATATCCGAATCCTGTAATTCTTGTGAATTGTGATCATCTTCCAGTTGAGTTGAGCCACATAAAACCAAATGAATTCCAAAAGTGTTTATGGATACTAACCCCCTTTTTTATGTTAGTAATCCATTACTTCTTGTGCTAATTTGGTCACATACCATTTAATAAAGGGTAACAACACAAAATAGAGATGAACTATTGTATTGTCTGATTATCATCCTAGAAATCAACTATCAAAATTATCACTATTAAAAATCTACCCTCGATTTTATCATATTTGCAGGAATGTAATACCTAACACGTCATACTTCTTTTCAATTTCGAGACCTAACACGTCATACTTCTTTTCAATTTCGAGGTAACATATTACTATAATTACGAAGAAATTAAGAGTTTCTTGATAATTTTGATAGTTGATTTCTATGATCAGTAATAGGACAGCAGTTCATTTCTATTTTTTGGGCAATTTCCCTTTAATAAACTTTAGGATACAAAAGCGTCAAACCGAACCCTTGGCTTCGATCATCGCATAAGCATAACTACGTGAATCAACCTATATTGAACTTTTTTTAATGGAAGACAAATTCAAGTAGAGGTGAAAAAAAAATCGATTTTTTTTAACCGGCTCAATAACCAAAACCGGTTATTTGGAAAATCGGTTTTTAAAAAAAACCGAACCGGTTTTTATATAACCAAAACCGGTTAGACCGGTTATAGGATTTCTCGAAAACTGGTTTTTTGAAAAAATCAGTTTTAACCGGGTTTTTTTTTAAAGAGCGGATTTTTGGGGGTTTTTTGGTCTTTTGACACCTCTAAACTCCCTATAAATACTAGTTGGTTTGGGTTCAAAACACACCAACAACATTCTATTCTTCTCTCAAAAATCACTCTAAATCTCGATATATATATATATATATACACACACACACACACACACTTTGTTTGAAAAACATTTTACACAATTATTTGGGATTTATACAACAAAATATGGTCAACAATATAACCCAACTGTTGACTCAATGTGGGCGGGAACATCTCGAGCATCATCCTACGACATAAATATAAACCTTTATAATGCTTTACTTGAATACGCTACAAAGCGTCAACGAACATCGGCTCCAATAAGCGAGTTGAGACACTATATGTCTACAAACTTTTTAACCACTTTAAGTGTTGAGAAGTTTCGTAATTTTTGAGTTGGTGGAAAGAAAGAGAAGTACAATTTTCCATTTTATCCGCTCTGGCTCGGGATTTATTATCCGTCCAAGCTTCGACGGTAGCTTCCGAATCGGCCTTTTCTACTAGCGGTAGAATAATATCGGAAAGATGGTCAAGACTAACTGCTCAATCCGTGGAAGTATGTGTATGTTTGAAAGATTACTTGAACGGAGTAGATATGATACAAAATGCAACAACGTTGGAAGGCCCACTATTAGGTAATGTTGAAAAAGTTATCGAAGATAAAGAAGTCGAACCGGTTTTTAAAAAATCATAAACCGAAAAAATCTATTTTTCTGCACCTCTAAATTCGAGTACGTGCCTGTTTTCTACTATATAAACCAAAAGTGTTGGACCATCAACAAAAATCAAAACTCTACTTTTCTTTTCTGTATATTTGTTTCCTTCTCATTATTATTTTGATATTTTAAAAAAGAGAGGACAGATTTTTGCAGAAGTAAAAAGATTTTGATAGATTATACATGCGAACTATGAACACATGCATGATGAGCTCAAATTTCATAGAATAACCACGAATTTTGTAAAATGATACAATTTTGTAATAATGATTTTCATGTCACAACTTAACAACTTAACAATTTAACAAATTAACCTTGACTATTTTAAATAATGAAACTCAGTAGGATATAATGTATTATTATCAACTATTTATATTGTACAAATACAAAATCCAACCTAAAACACTGTTTGGACTTTAAACTCACAATCGAACTTGAGTCAACTAAACTAACCTAAACATATTATCTAATAGAATACAGTTTCACATATATAACCTTCCTAGCTATACGCAAAACTTGGTCCGTTCTTCGTACTTTTTCACGGTATTATTAAATAATGCCCGATCAAAAACTTAGTGTTAGAGAAGTTTGTTGACTAAAATTGTTTTCTAGGATGGTTGTTAATTATGAAATTTGCATGTGTTTACGTAGTAACAACAATGACACTAGTAATTTTTGAGAAAAAAGAGAAAAAAAATGTTTTCTTAAACGAAGGGTAAGGAACCTATTTTTTATGATCAATTGATACCTTTATATTGCTTATTGCGGCTATATATATGCTCTCTCTTTTTTTATCTTGTGTTTATTTATGACTTTATGGAATTGTGGGGTTTAAATCTCATTTGTGTAATGTGGTCATCAACTGTTAATTTTGATATAATCTGGGTTTATGTAAACAGAGAGATATTGGGCCGATTCAATGGGCAAGGGTATTTTTCAAACGGCTTGGCCTATGGACAGAGTTTTAGCCGGTTCAACAATAAAGTGGATATTTTTAAGGTTGATTTTGTTATTTATCTTTTGATTTTACTATTATTATTATTTTATTTTTGAAATATGTGACAGACTTAAACAGTACTCGGTACTAGGGGATTTTCATGGTTTGATTCGATTTGGTTTTGGCAAAAATCGAATTGAAACGAATATTTTTTTTAAGATATTTACCCTTATGTTTTGCACACTTTTGATGTGACGTATATGCATTAGGGGTACTCAGTTGAATTCAATTAAGTATACCTATTCATTTATGGAAGTGGACAACAAATCAAAAATATACATGGAAAACGGAGAAAGAGAAAAAGAAAGAATAAAAATAAGAATGGAATTTTGTGGTAAACTAGTAAGAGCGTAAGGAGTGGGTAAAGTCACAACAACGTTCAACATCGAGAAAACCGTACCTTGACGTTCTGCCACTCCCCATCGGTGTTCTCATCGGCGTCCCATGCGAGACACTGTTTTCTACTTTTTCTTTTTTTCCTTTTATTTGATTGATTCAAAATGTTTTTTTGAGCCCGTATTAACTTCAAGAATACTGAACGGGAATACTCTTGAAAATGTATCTGATATTCTCGTTCAAAATATCAAAATTTCAATATCTCCGCTCTTCATGCTCTGATGGACCAGTGGCGGAGCAGTAGCACTGTACCAAGCGTGGACTCTTCAATGGGCCACAATGATTTAAGCCATTCACAAAATTCAAATCGTGAAGGACACATGTAGGACTGTAGGAGTCACTCAGACGATAAGATATTTTAATTTTAATGCAAATGTGTCCTTTCTTCCATTTCTTGTCGTTACAGATTACCCTACCATAGTTTCTTTCACCGGTTAAAATAGAGAGCAAGAGTAAGTTCGAAATGAATACACCATGACTCATTTTCTTCCACATTTTAAAAAGTTAAATATCTCACAAACGATATATTAAAAAATTATAAAAATTGAACTATAAAATCAACGTTTTTTTTCCTTCAAGTATACATCCCACAAGTATACTTTCGACGACTTATTTTTTTCGCAGTATCATTCTTGAGATATTTAATTATTAAAAACGTGAGAAAAATGAGTTTTTTTTAAACTTGGCGTTTTCTTATTGGTTTCTTCATTCTCACTAAAATTTTCATTTGAATCTCACCCTATAGAGTAAGTCATCGTTGTTATATGCGGCATGTTTGCCAAACCGGCTTACGAAAGCTTAAACTTTTTTTTTTCCGTATAAGCTTAAGCTTCTAGTTTGCTTGTTATATAAATAAAATTTCAAGACCTAATTGTAAAAGTAAGCTATAGAAAAGAAAAAAAAAACAATTTAAAGTAGCTTTAAAAATAAGCTACAAACTTATGAAATGAAAAATTACATATATACTCCCTATCTAATTTATTTTATCACATTGTTGTTTGTCCTTTTACATCAATTCACATCTTTAAACTATAACTTGTTTTGGCCATATTTAACTACAAACTTTCAGCTTTAGCTACAACTAACATTTACTTTTACTAAATAATACAGATTAAATCACAGAAAAAAAGGGTAATATAATCAAGAAAAAAAGGTGATATTATGGAGTGCGTCACATTTTCTCTGTCCATAGAAAGGATTAACAAATCCAATTTGATATCTTTCGAGGTGTTTCAATAGAAAAATCAAGAACTATGATGAGTCGGCAGGTATCAAAACTTTTTAAGTAACAATATATATATATATATATATATATATATATATATATATATATATATATATATATATATAGGGTGAGGATAAAGAGGAAAGTAAAAAAATGGGGGAAGGAAGGAAGCTATTTCTAGCCATACATTTTGGTCAACTCAAAAGTCAACACGGTGGTAAAACTGTAAATAACTCAAAAAAAATTTAGAATATTAATATTCATTCGGAAAGAATGTTAATCAAAATTATAACTTAATATTTTTAAACATTCTTTTACGATGAATGTTAACTCATATATATTATTATACATTGATGAATGTTAAGTTATCTCGTTCAACAATGTATAA
The DNA here is from genome assembly GCA_963930675.1 of Gnaphalium uliginosum. Taxonomy (NCBI): domain Eukaryota; kingdom Viridiplantae; phylum Streptophyta; class Magnoliopsida; order Asterales; family Asteraceae; genus Gnaphalium; species Gnaphalium uliginosum. The sequence goes on from OZ005685.1 coordinate 37,536,341, forward strand.
AAACATATATAAGTTAATATTCATCATAATTATTGTTTATGAATATTAATTGTAATTTTGATCAACATTCATTTCAAATGAATCTTAATGTTCTAATTTTTTTTTTGTGAAATTCGATGGTTAATGACGACTATAATTAAAATTAACTAGTTGTTTATAAGTTTTTTATGTTGAAATTCGTTTAATTTTATTGTATTCATTAGTGAATCAAAATTTTCACAAAAACCCAAAAGTTATACCCAAAATTTTTAATATTTGATAAATATGAATTATGACGAATTGAATATATGTATGAATGCCTTTGGTGAATTTGAAATTTATAATGTTTTGATTGATTTACATGCTTTAATTTTGAATTTTAAACAAAAATTGATGAAATGGGTATTGTATATGAGTTGGAGATGATACAAAGAAATGTGTGGTTGAGGTTTGCTTCCTTCCTTCCCTCAAATTTAGAACTTCCCTCTTGATCCTTCCTATATATATATATATATATATATATATATATATATATATATATATATATATATATATATATATAAGGAGGATCAAACGAGAAGGAAAATTAGGAAGAGAAGATGGAGAAGCAATATGATTAAGTATTTTTATAACTATGATTTAACTTTTTATTACTATAATTTTACATTTTATTGTTTTGGTTAATATTTTATTAATAAGATTTAGTCATTTGTTTCTCCCTTTTAATTTTACATTTGGTTTATATATGATTCAGAAGTTATAGGTAATAAAAATTTGAATTATAGTATCAAAATACTGAATCAGATTGTTTCTCCCTCTTCTTCACCTATATTTCTTTCTCCCTGGAACCGACTCATATATATACATATATATATATATATATATATATATATATATATATATATATATATATAAAAGAAGGTTCAAATGTGACGCAGCTCAAGAACCAAAAGAACCAATTTTAATCATGATAACTAAAAGGGTACTGTAGTCTTTTTCAACACATTAGCGAGTAACTAAAATCGGGAAAGTAATAAAATCCCTTTAAAATCTCAATCAATTTTACTATTCTCTTTCATAAAACGAGACCCTGCATTTATTCAATGATCGCTCTACCCTCTCCATTGATTAATTATTCTATCTTTCCACCAACTTCTTTGTTCATCCATGAACACCATTTTTTCCGGTCAACGATGATGAGAAAACATTTCGGTCCTCAATCATCAAAAATCAAACCTTCAGAAAATAAAAATTTTCCTTTCAAAACAACATCCAATGTGCACATAATCACATCACATTTATTTTAAAATCAGTTTGGAGATGAAGATAAATAAATCGAATCGGTGTTCATGTGTATACAGACATGTGTTCACGAACACATGTGCACTTATATGTGTTCACATATGCACTTATATGTGTTCACTTGTGCACAAACTAAAAAAGTTGAGTTGTTTAAGATTCATAAACCATAAATCATCAAATTTGTGTTCATATAAAAAATAATACATTCATATAAAATAATACATTTGGGACATGATTGAAAATCATAGCATACAAACAAATTCTATATAAACTTAAACAAAAAAATTGATTAGAGGTTGATAAATAAAAGAAAAGTTTATAAACATGTTGGAGAAGAGAGCGACGATGATGGTGGATCTTCATCGAAGTTTTGTGTTCATCATCGTCTTCTTCAGTATAAACCAGAACCTCATTCAGGTGGGGGCGACGGTTAGGTTATGTCCGTGGGTGTGGTGAAAAAATTTGGGAGAGAGAGAAATATGTGTGTGGACTAATTTGTTTGTTCAAGTGATTAATATCCCCATTAATTTTGGTACAGTTTAAAATGATATCACATACAATTACTCTATTGCCCTTTCACTCTTTATGAATAATATCCTCATTTTTAAGTTTATTACATTAATGCCATTAACCCTGCGAACCATTGATCAAATAATGAATGGTCCAGATTCAGTTCTCTTGATTTTTAATGTTGAATCGGTTGTTATTTGAACATTCTAAAATATATATATATATATATATATATATATATATATATATATATATATATATATACACACACTAAAAGATTATAAAAGAAAATGTTTCAGAATTTGTCACGTAAGCATGAATGACATGTGTCAATTTCTAAACTTCAGTTAACAAATTATTTAATTAATAACGAAAACAAAGTCCTATAAATTATTTAATTAATATTGTTTTATAAATTATTTTAAAAAATATGTACTAGAATTATCATTTAATCACGTAATATCTAAAATAATTCTAATAAATTACCGTGCATTGCACGGGTCTTCCACCTAGTATAATATATATATATATATATATATATATATATATATATATATATATATATATATATGGAGAGGGTTATTGTAGAATCATTTTTTATTGTAACAACTGTAGGAACGATCTTTTTCATTTTAAATTTCAACATATCTACACTTTTTGCTAAATAAATAATGTCAAAATTATTAAAATTTTATCCTCTTTAATATTGGATCGATTTAAAGAAAATGAAAAATATATGATACAAAAATTAAAGTTGTGTATCACATAGCTTTTATGTGTGATATTGTGATACACATTAAATTTTTTATTATGTGTATCACATGTTTTTAAATTTTTTTATCTCATGTTAAAAAACATAAAATTATAATAATTTTCATATAATTTTTTAATCAAAAAAGTTAGTTAATCTTAAAGTTAAAAATAAAATTGTTCGTTCCTACCGTTCCCATCATAAGAAGTGTTCTTATTTGAACCTCTCTCTCTCTCTCTCTCTCTCTCTCTCTCTCTCTATATATATATATATATATATATATATATATATATATATATATATAGAGAGAGAGAGAGAGAGAGAGAGAGTTTGGATCAAACGAGAACACTTTAAAAATAAGAACGGCTAAGAACACCTCAAATGTACAATGACTCTTGATAAAATAGTTAGATTCACATTCGTACATCTCAAACATGCAAAGAAAAATAAATGTCACTTTTAAAAATGCACAAAAATCGAAAAAACGATTGATGCACGATTATCTCTATAATTGTGCATCAAACCGTTTTTGTGCATTTTTGAGAGTTTGCATCTATTTTTCTATACATATTTGAGATGTATTAACGTGAATTTAATAATTTTATTGGCTAGTTGTGCATTTATGAAATGTTCTTAGCCGTTCTTACTTTTAGGGTGTCATCATTGGAACTTTACCCCTATATATGAATGTGATCATGTGAAAACAAAGGGATATAATAAAAACGGTGAAAACAGATCTCAACCCTTGAATCAAAATATATATATAAAAAGGGGTGGAGATAAAACAAAAAAGGTGAAAACAGTTGACATTCACAATTTTATTAAGTGTGATGTTATATTTTTTTTTTTACTTCACACTTAATTTTTAAATGTGAAACTTATTTTTTTTGGCTTTACATAAAATTTATGAATTGTGAAGGTTGAAAATTAAGCTTCACACATTTATAAATTTATGTGAAACTAAAAAAATTAAACTTCACAGTTAAAAAATTTCTAAATTTATGTGAAGCAAAAAAAAAAGTTCACAATGAAAACTTTTTGAAAAATAAAAAAAATATAAAGGTTCACGATAAAAAAACGTATGCGAAGCGAAAAAAATAAAAGTTCACATCTAAAATAAATTGTGAATACAAATTGAGATCATTTTCACCGTTTTTATTTTAACTCATTGTTTTCACCAGAACCAGAGCCGGGATGAGGGGGTGCCCAATGAGCTATTGCACAGGGGCCCCATTTATATAGGGCCTCAAAATTTTAGAATTAGTCCATATACGTAGGCTCAATTCTTAGGCCCAGTTTTCATCAACTCTTAAATTTACTAACTTGGGCCAATTATATTGGATAAAATTTAAGTTTGTTGTATAACTTCAACAAAATTAAAAGGACTATTTCCAACAATCCGTTTTAGTCCATAAAAGCTTGTTGTACGAATTTTTTAACTAGGTAATTGGTTATATAATAGGGTCTCATTTTTGTTGTGGCACCAGGCCACTAAATTTCAAGTTCCGGGCCTGACCAGAACCTAACCCTACATATATATATATAAAGTGAGATTTAAGAATAGTTATTAATCATCTTTTTTTTATGACAAATTGATAAATTCAATATCTTAAAATAAAGAAAAAATATTAATGTTTTATATATCGAAAAAGAAATTAGGTATGTATGGTACTTTTTGATGTATTTTTTTCATTTTTAAAAGGGGTGATCGAAAATTCTTCTTACCTATTAATTGTGTTTTACGGTATTTGTACTTTACAACACCATAAAGTTTAATTAGTAACACCATAAAGTTTAATTAGTGATGTATGAAATTTTTGGGGGACGGACAAATTACTTCAATTTCAAAAATAATAAATCAAAATCAAATTTTGACCGCACTTTCTAACTGTAACGGCTTCACTTTAGATTCATAATTTCATATCATGAGATTCATACACACGATCAGATACCCTCGTTCTTTTTCTACTAGGGGCATTTTAGTCAACACACTTTTCAAAAATCATCCCGAAAACGCCATCAACACATCTTACATCCTATCCTATACAAAGAGTAAAAGATGATGGAAAAAAAAATATCATCCACCAATACCAAACTACCACGTCATCAACATCATCAATCATTCAAAACTACACATAATCTTCAAAAACCACATAACCATTTCCGTTTCATTTTCATCCTTTTCCCTTTCATTCATCCAAAAAAAAAAACATTTTTTATAAAATAAAAAAAAAAGAACATGAATCTCCGTCCATTTCCTGACCGGAAAATATCAATCTTATTCTCTCTCCTCGCCCTAATCGGCGCCGGCGTCGTCATCTTCACGTTCCTCGGCGACGGAACAACGCAACTCGTATGCACCGGATCCTTCGAAAACTTCCGATCAACAAACGCTCCGTTACAACTCCGTGCAATTCTCCATTACGCAACTTCAAAAACCGTCCCGCAACAATCTCTCGCCGAGATTTCAATCTCTTTCAACGTCCTTAAAACAATCGCTCCATGCAATTTTCTCGTTTTCGGATTAGGTCACGATTCAATGATGTGGTCAACGTTCAATCCAGGCGGAGTCACTTTATTCCTAGAAGAAGACCCGAAATGGATCCATACGGTTTTAAAAGACGCTCCGGATTTAAAAGCGGTTCATGTTAAATACAGAACACAGCTGTCACAATCCGATTCGTTAATGAAAAATTATAAAAAGGAACCGGAATGTAGTCCGGAAAAATCGTACCTACGTGGCAATAATAAGTGTAAGTTAGCGTTAACGGGATTACCAGAGGTGGTGTATGATAAGGAATGGGATATGATAATGATTGATGCACCGAGAGGATATTTTGATAAAGCGCCAGGTAGGATGGGGACGATATATTCAGCAGCAGTGATGGCGAGAAATAGGAAAAGATCCGGTGTGACGCATGTGTTTTTACACGATGTTGATCGGACGGTGGAGAAAGCGTACGCGGAAGAGTTTTTGTGTAGGAAGAATTTGAAAAATGGGACGGGAAGATTGTGGCATTTTGAGATACCGCCGGCGAATGGGACTGATGAGAAAGAGTGGTGTTAGGTTTTAGTGGTGGTGGTGATGATGTGGCTTTTTTATTTTATTTTTGTTATGATTATTATATTATGTTTTAGAAATTATTAAAAGTATTATTGCTAGATTTTTGTATGATATGATGAGGACTATTAGTTTTGTTAATTAATATATAAATATAATAATTAGGGTGTGTTTGAGTAAAATGGATACATGAGTTAATTTAATGATATATCAAAATGCAACATGTTGTATGGATTATAGTTAATTAGGATTAGGATTACAATTAGGATTTAATTAAGTTTGTGTTGGTTGAAGCTACTTTTTAGGTGTTTTTTAGTTGGGTATTGGAATTGGATTAATAAATTATATAGCCGTTTATATCACTAAAAATATGTTTTATGTTATTGTATACTATTCAACAAACTAAAATATATTTACGAGTAGAAAATAGTGGAGTACGAATCAATACCCCTAAATATATGTTAGATTAGAATATACCTTTCCTTTGTCAAAAGAATAATGGTAGTAAATGCACTAGTATGAAATCATGGGTTTACCACCGACGTTGAAAACAAAAGTCGTCTTGAATGAATATGGAGTAATATAGAAGCTTGGGGTGAGCATCTGTACCAGATTTCCGATTTCGTACCGATACCGAACCGGTATCAACCGATTTCAAGTGGTCCGGTATTCGGTACCCACTTTAGGGTCAAAAAGAAAACCGGTATTTTCGGTTTGGTACCGGTACTGTCTCACTTTTTCCGCTTTGGTACCATATTCGAAATTTACCTTTTATTCTTTGTCATTAGCGTTGGTTCTTTTCTATAATCTATATTTTATAAGACTTATTTGAGAAAAAAATATTAAATGTGAAGCTTAACTTCTATGATCATATGATAATCTATGTTACCACATATTGATATTTTGAGGGATTACGAAATACAAAATCAAAGTTGACTATTACGTACGAATAAAATTGTAATATTATTGAAGTATAGCTAGTAATCACACAAAAGTTCACGTTTTAGCATTATGGTTAAATGAAATTTCAAGCGTATTGCCTATTAATATATAATTAAGGTGTGTGACTTTGTGTCATTACCAAATTAGATAATACGGTTCAAAGCAAAGTTTTTGTATATATATGTTTATCTTTGTCAATGTCCTTTCTATGTCAGTAAATGATGAGGTTTTTTTATTTGAGATTCACCGATATTTATCGTCTTTGCTTGTTATCGAATATAAGATGCGTACGCATGGTTTCACTCATATATTTATTAGTTATTTCTTCAATTATATTTTTGGTACCAAAGCGGTATAGTACCATTTTTTCCGTACCAGTACTGAAACCGTATCGGTACCAAACCGCTTCAAATGGTCCGGTATTCGGTATTCAATTTAAGGCCAAAAAGTAAACCGGTTCGGTACGGTTTTGTCCCACGCTCATCCCTCCCTAATAGAAACGGATGAACTAAAAGAGTAAAAGGTGAAACTAATTAAAGTATGCTAAAATTATATTATATCACCATTAATATTTGTAACTAACTATGCTTTGTCTTTGAGTTTAACTTTTTTGTTATCAAATATTCGATTTATTAGTGGTATCTAAACGTATTTTTATAAGGCAAAACTTAAAGGTGTTGATATTTTCACCAAAATAATGCATTATATGTGTGTACGGTACAAGTTCTCAATGTAAAATTATAGTGAATTTATTAAAATCAATAGTGGAAATATCACCACCAAAACTTTAATACTAGTAAACTATCAACTATTGACTAAAAAAATAGCTTGGTTTGTTTAGTGTCTTTTTCTAGAAAATTAAAATCCATAACTAATTCTCACCTACTTGTAGATTGTAGAGACTCGAACAACGGTCGGCCTAAATCTCTTGCAATATAATTGCATGCCATCCAAGTCTAACCTAACATTGTCTCTTAAAACATTAGTCCATATCTCCCAAATGGTGAAATGGTTTAATTCCTTTAATATATGGATTTTGCTAAATAAAGTCTTAGGGCTGTTGTTAAGTATTTCAGACATGCTTTAAGAGTTGTATTAAAATAATAGTTAACATACTCTCTCCTCCTTAATTTATGTTCACCCATGAATTTTAATTTAAGGTACAAATAAGATATACATGTTAATGAAAGCCCTAATAGTTTTCATTAGCAAAACCCTTAATTATATATACATTTATTTTATAAATTTTAGAGACTCTAATTTGCTTGTTTTCTATTTGGGTGATGATTCCCATCAAAATTTCTGTACACCACTTATTGTGTTTTACTGTGTTGTACTGTATAACACTATAAGATCATTCCCAACAATGACTGAAAACCTACTGGTCAGTTTGTGACACTTCAACGCCACATCAGCTTTTCTCAAAACTGACTGACATCTGTCATCAATGACATCTGTCATCAATGACATCTGTCATCAATGACATCATCACTTTAATTTTTGGGCCCACATTTACCAATTACCTTTTTATATACATACAAAAAGAAAAAAAAACGACTGAGCGTCGGATATCAGACGCAAAGAAGCGATGGAGACAAACTGACGGACGGTACCATTGGTGTTGGTTGGACCGACGCCCGTCGGTTCCAAATCGACGGTATCAATGGGAGTGCTCTAAAACACGGACAGTGATATACGTAGAATTTTTATTGGTGTACGAAACACTCTCTGCATTTTGAACATAACAATTGAATCAATTACTGAATTTGGTGATTATTTTAACCAGAAGTATACTGAATTGGGTACAATGTCAGTATTTATGATTATTCTAATTTGCACACTTTCTATTAAAACTTGGCAAATGGTAAATGTGATACGAAGCGCATTTAATGTCTTATTCAGAAATGTTGATTTTAACCTGTTTCAGTTTCATTTCTTATGATTTGATCTAACGGTATGTGTGTGTATATTTTGCGTTGAAAGAGTGTCCCTCCTCACTTCTGTTAACGAATGTTATATGGGGACTGATGATTCATACACCAGTAACTAATTGTGTTTTACGGTGTTTTACAGTCAGTTAGTGGTACGAAGAAAAAGTAGTCACCTCACGAGTAAACAGAGCCAAATAACGAATCTCACAAACACTTGCATCACTAGCTGTTATATGCATGCAACCCAACAATCTAATCTGCAAATTCACGAATACAAATTATAGATCTAAGCGTCAAAGGTTCTACGATATTAAGATGATCAAACAGGTTGATCAGGTACAAATGGACAACATATGAACAACAACAGATGATTAGTCTTATATACATTCATGAATATACAATCAGACACTATAAAAAGTATCTCATTCGGTCATCTCTCTTCATCGCATAGTACACAGCTTGAACCTGGAATTATAACAAGTATATACCTTGTCATTAAAATAATTTAATGACAAATCAGCTACTGTTGGGAACTGTTGATATGCCAATATGTGGAACTTCATGCAATAAATAATCATAACACACTTTGTTGCATGAAAAAGAAGGAACAATGACACTCTTCGAGAATCCTCAGGGTTCAGAATTTTTATTATAAGTTCGTATTTTTATCCTTCTAAGTTTTATCTCTACTTGAACGTTCATTACCACAAAAAATTGTCCCTCATATAGTACATAGTATAATATTCATCCCTATACACACAGACATATAATCTAGTCGATTGATATGCAACAAACGGTAAGCCCACAAACTAATAACAAAAAAGATAATATTGACCAAAATTGAGAACGAACCTGCTTATTAGAAACAATTTGAACAGGTCCAATGTTCACAGAGACGTATTTCCCACCTGATGATAACTTTTGCTTCACTTTGCCCTGTCATGATGAAATTTAAGTGGAATTATGCCGCAGAACAAAAATTGTTTTCAGCCTAAATAATAGCATCCAGTTATCGATTATAACAGATAGAAGTTAGAACTACTCTTTTCCTGTCAACTCTAATTTATTTTGGCTTTGTTAATACAAATTGATTTTTTTTCTTTGATGTATGAAATACTGATAAGGGTTTTTTACCGAAAAATGAATCAATAGTTCTCTTTTTCGCATTTTCGGGTATCAACTAATTTTGTTTTTTAAAAATGAACCACTCATTTAAAATCGAACATTTTCGGGTATAAGTAACTGTTTAAAACGGTAGCCGGTCCCAACAAAATTAGTTGATACCCGAAAATGCAAAAACGTGAACTATTGATTCATTTTTCGGCAAAAAACAAAATTAGTTGATACCCGAAAATGCAAAAAATGAACTATTGATTCATTTTTCGGCAAAAAACCCTTTTATCAACGAATGCAAAACTCGGTTACTTATACCCGAAAATGGCTACCATTTCAAACGGTTACTTATACCCGAAAATGTTCGATTTTAAATTAGTGGTTCATTTTTAAAAAACGAAATTAGTTGATACCCGAAAATGCAAAAACGGGAACTATTGATTCCTTTTTCGGCAATAAACCCTACTGATAATAACAATAAAATAAGAATCTTGACAACTATGGTAGATGCAAACAAATTTTTCATTACATTTTCATTTCTTACCGGCGTTTCAAAATACATTTCCCTTTTTGGAATTACTTCTTTGACTGTACACGGTGTTGCTACATTTAGGGTTTGTTGAGTGCCATTTAAATATTTGACTGCTGTTCCAATATCATCACTGAACTACGTATCAAGTTATGGGGTTGTTTTTAGTTTTCTGTTGGAGGGTGAGGGGGATCTAATGTGTGTAAACCAGTCTATCAGTTATAAAGTTGTAGCAATAAAAAATTAGACTTACTTGTGGGATTGGATGTTGAACTACTGACTCAACAGCAACTACCATGGATTGTACAAAATCATCACCTCCGGATCCAATTGCTGTAAAACCACGAGCAGCTGGATAGATGTTTAACTGTCATGTAAGAATATGATATCATTTTAGCATAAAAACTATAATCAGTTCAACTAAGGACTGAAATGGTTTGTTCTAGAAGTCAAATAAGATATTTTTTTTTATATTCGTATTCGAATAAGTGATGGTGTCTGTTTTTGTCTTCTGTTAGTTCCTTTGTATATGGTAACAATTTTCTGTTTTTCAGCCTAATTAGAAGTGAAAAAAAAAAGATCTGATGTTTCTTTTGGATCCCAAAGATAACATGTTAAAGTAGAGCACGATCTCAAAGTATTCAACTTCAAATCACATTGTTGAAACAACAATACCACAATGATCATTAACACAGGTCTCCCGTTTCCCTACGCCATATGCTTATTTGCAAGTCATGAGCAAAAATACTTAATACGATAACTATGCACCAATGACAACCATAGCTAAAATAACAATGTCATGTTAGAAATGAGCCAGAACATAATGCTTACCATTTTATTCAGACTGATCCCCTCATAGGTTGAATCATTAGTAATCGTCCCTCCAAGAATCATGGTAGTAGTTCGTCCAATCCTCCCTTCAGCCTTTGAAATTTCTGAATCATAATTCATCGTTAGTTTTAGTAAATACACTATTGGAACCAATCAATAATATATCCAATTATAAAGTTGATGTTAGCCTGTTACCCATTAGACAGTTGGGTCCCATGTTTTCTTAATCTATAAATATGTAAATATTTTGTACATGTTTATTGTATAGACTAAGAAACACTGAAAATCTATCGCCCAACTGTCCAAGGGGCCAAATACTGGGCTAATGCTAACTATACTATAACTACATACATTATTGATTATTACCGGTAACATTAACATGACCAAACAACTTTATATAAAGCGAAAAGGAAAGGTAAAGATGATCACTTCAAAAGATGCTAGTTCCCCGAAAACGATACGAGTGAAGAAGGGCAAATAAAAACACGTTGGTGGTGAAATTGATATTAATCTATCTCAATCTATTTTTTTATAAGATCTATCCGGAGACGATGAACCAACTGCCCATGTCCATCTCAAGTCAACCAAATCAGTTGGCAAATGGATCAATATGAAGCAGAAGTCCATAAGTGAGATGGCCGATTTCGGAAAATTCATCTAAGGTATGATAGAAAAGAAGAGAAGAGGAATAATATTTATGCGTTCCTGAGTTGGAAAGAAGAGAAATGAAATTTATACGGATTCGTGTTCCCGAGTTGGAGAGAAATGGAAGGAAGTCACATTTTATAACTTGTTTGATCTTTCATTCATCCATTTCTTCCCACTTTTGGAGAGAAAGTTTAGATAGAAAAGAAGCCCAAATCCTCCTCCCACTTTCTTCCTTTCTCTCCGTAAACAAAACTCTAGAACACAATGCGATTTGTATTTCTTTCCGATTCTCTTCTCTTCTTCCAAAAAAACAACTCGGGAGCGGGCAAAGTTGATGCGGCATGTCAAGATATTGAAGTGCATTCTCCTTATATGTCCTTGATCTGTTCACTCGTAATCCGGTCAAACTACACAGTTTCAGCTATGTTGAGGTCTAGTTTCATTCAAAGGGAATTCAATGGTAACGCTCTTTTTGTTGTGAGGCTAGAACAACTCTCGTCTTCAATTATCATGTTTTGCAGTTTTTATTTCTCTAAGACCCAAGGTTTATATAGTTTTAACATATTGTCTTGTGATTGGGTTCGTAGTTGTTGATGTATTTCTCATACTCCTTCAACTTTTGTTGAAGTAGGTTATCTATTTAATATATCGTTTTTTGCCCAAAAAAAAATGTTTTATATAATCTCACAAACTATAAATCATCAATAATGATCATGAAGATAACAAGAGAAACTTAAATTAGTGTTACATTAAGCATTAGTAATCTTCTACTCATAAATTAAGATAACTTGTTTATTCATTAAAATCTTTAGCTCCTAAATAAAACCTGTGGTATTTCCAAATTGAAAAGTTCATATTATTTCTTTCTATAATCATCTAATCTCACCACAAATTAAAGTAGTACATATATCTAAAGTTAGTAATATAATACGAGTAGTAAATACATACATACATACATAGATACATACATACATACATAGATATATATATATATATATATATATATATATATATATATATATATATATATACAAGTTGTAGCATAAAATTAAATGGACCTGAAATGGCTTTGAGAATGGAATCTTGAGGGGGCTCCTGTTCATTATCCATAGATGATGATGATGATGATGATGATGTGTTATCATGATGATAACAATTGATTTGATAATGATTACGTCTTCGGAAACTGAAATCCCGAACCCTAGATGCGATTCTACAACACGAATTTTGTGAATTGGGGGAAACCGAAACGGAAGTGAAATTGGGGGAAATTGGACATGGATCAGTGAGAATTACAGGTGTGAGTAGTGCTAGACATCCCATTTTTGTATCAATTTTATTAAAATTTATAATTTGATTGAATTTTTTTGCATCCGAGAAAGGAGGAGAGGTTTTAGATACAGAATTGTTTTGGGGTATTCGTGTAGGGCGGTAAACTGAGTAACTAACTTTTTAGCTAGTTCTGTTGATAATAAAAATAAAACATGGGGCCTGTAAATTGACGATATTACCCTTGTTATGTTGTTACAATGACTGATAGCCACAAGGATTATATTGTACAATACCTTTTTATACACTTAAATTTCACACACTCTATATAGTACAACCTCTTGATAAACCGTTTTTAGTGCATAAAATAAAAATAATTATGTAGATATCTCCTCGCCTCAAAAATTTGATTCCAGCTTGTTACATTATAGTAAGTATTATACTGTTACAGAAATACTAGTTATCCAATCATGACCAATGCCTTAATTATATCATATACAAGTTTAGAGGATGGACAAAATGAGTTTTTGGGTGAAACCGAACTCGACCCACCTCGTTTCAATGCAGTACACAAGCTACCCATCTTGTCACCTTTGGTCGATTTACTAAATTTGTTTCTTCTTTTATATACTAGCATCTGGTTTTTGTATAAACTTCATGTTATCATTCTGATGGTAAGATTTCCCTTTTCTTGAAAAACAAGCAGGATCAGAATTATTGCAAGCTCTACAGTATGGTATGCCATATGCAAACACGATACAATCTTTCAGTAAACTATAGCACTTCGATCCCTGCAGGAGAAGGGTTTCGACCAAATGAATCAGATGGGGGCACTGATACAACAATCAAACCCACGACTTGGTGCTTGATTTTGGTGAACTTTTTACGTTTAGAAACGAAAATATTAAAACGAAAGACACTTGTAAGCTGATTTTGTAACAACCTGACTTTTGAATAAATATTGAACTTTAAATGATCTTTGTGCAGTCGCAATGATGGTTTTTAACACACAGTTACACACCCTCAATGTTAACTTGTTAATCGAGCACGACCCTCTTTCTAATAATGGTGCATAACTTGATTCGGATTTCCAAATCCATGTTAAGCAGTTGAATGACACACAAGCTTACATATGCAACACTTTGAGTTCCAAAAGGTATTTGTACATTGCATTAACTTTTCTACAGTAGAGATAAGATACATTTTATCTAATAATACACAAACATCACTTGCCAAAAACTCTTCAAATCCATCATCCTTCCATCATTTTTCTTGCAATTTAGCCCTTGAATGCCTGAAAAGAACCATACAACAAAGTTAGCAAATTTAAACTCAGTAATTTGCATATATTGGGGAAACTGATACTTCATTTTGAAAGTGGACTTTTGATTTACAACAAACAAAAATATAAATGTGGACACTTATTTTCAGGTAATAAAAGATTCGGCTTACAGCAAAAATGGTGGCGTGACCAGGGTCAGCAAGGTGAGCGAACAAGTTGTCAATGGGTCCGGTTCCAGTGTAAATGGCTTGGAACCATGCGCCCATAACAGCCAACATAGCCAATCTCCCATTCTTGATCTCTTTTGTCCTCAGTTCCTTAAGTTTTGCAGGTGAAGCATTTCCCCATCCAAGTGGGTCGAACCATAGTCCACCTGGGTAGCCTACATCAGTTCCAGTTAGCTTGTTGTTGGGGAAGATGGGGTCGGTGTTAACACACCCGGGTTTTATGATGTCAGCCCATCTTCTTCCTTCAGCCCAACCGATAAAAATAAGCTCAACGATGAAAAGTGTGGTTTTGTCGGTGAAGTATTCTTGTTCACCAGCAGTGTACCATGAAGGAGTGTTTAGGATTCCGATTTTGGTTAGGAATTCGGGGATGAAGATCCCGGCTGCTCCTAACATTGCCCATCTGCAGTGTACTAGTTCTGCTTGTACGTTCCATTTCAAGGTCTCGGGATCAGATCCTATCATTCACAAAATCAATCATGTTAGGAAATTACCTAAAAAATACCTTCAAATTCAAAATCTTAAGTGGTATTTTGATGTAGTTTTAAAAATCTGTTTCTAAAAAATTACTATACTTTATTTTCTTAAGTGAGTCTTGAACCGACAACTTTTTGGTTATTAGTTTATTTCGGCATATACAAACAGTAAACAGTGAAATCTTTTCTTATTATTGTGACTTCAAATCACGGTAACCAGATAATCTGTCTAAAGGCAGATCCAAACACCTCTTGAATTTCCTATGTTTATGTCATACGATGATGGGCTACGAGTCTAGTCTCAGTAACTAACAAAAACGTGTAAACGATTTAGTATATAGATACAAACCATATGTCTCTAAAGTCTAAACAAAACATGCAACTATGGTTCTTGCTGTAATCTACTCGAAAAGTTCATTAACAAATACAATAAACAAAGGATCATTCTTACCTAGACCAAGAGGATCAAACCCAAAGTCTCCTGGTAGACTGCAAGTTATTATCAAAACTAAACATTAGGATCACAAAAACATGGCTTAAAATTTTTTGTGCAACTTATAATTTTTTTATTATTTTTTTTTTTTTTGTTTTTATCAGTTGTGCAACTTATAAAATAAATTTTAAGTTTTTTGATAGAATTGAACCTTCCATCAAGCCATTCTGGCGGGGTGCTCCCAGGGAACCAAATAGGTCTATCAGGGTCAGCCGCAACACACACGGTGCTAAGCGACCGTGAACCGGTTGGTGCAACAAACTTGCTAACTCTCAGTTTCTTCCCACCCACAAAAGAAGCCTTCGTTGATCCAACAATTGATCCACTCTTTTGTGAACTATATATAAAATCACCACCAAGTTGATTTAAATATTAACGAGAAGTAACTTTTTTGAGGGAAGCAGGTAAGGAATGATTTTTAGCTATATATTTATGTAAACATTGGAAAATAATTACCTTGGAGAAGAGAAAGCAGCAGCTGCAATGGCTGAAGATGCACAAACAGTGGAAGCCATTTGTTGTTATGTGAATGTGAAACTTTTGCCTTCAAGAATTTGGTGATGAAGAATGAGATCAGTAGGTTTGTATGATGAAGAAAGATGGTTGGTGTTAATGTAAGGCAAAATGGGCTTATCTACAAGGATAGGAGTAGAAGAAACAATGCTGTGATTGGTTGTTTGAGTTGCTATGTGGGCCCATGCAGAATCTTATTTGGCTGACTTGGCATCAAATTAACAATCTTACATTGGTGGTTCATGTTTGTAGGCTATTTGTGGCTGATAAAAACTCACCTACTAGATTTTCAAATCATGAGGGTAGTTTTGTCTTTTACAAGTTAAAACATTCATTTCGCCAGAAAAAACAAATAAATAAATAAGTACTGGCCCGAATGACAGTATAAAATAAGAAAGGGTTCAGTTGTAGTTGAAGCCCACTGGACCTTGGATAACACTTGAAGCCTTTCTTTCGACGATTTATAGATCATGGGACTTTGCTGGGCTTATCTATTTGAAACCCACTGGGCCATATAAAAACTTGTTAGACCACTACCAACAGTGAGTTCTTTCGTCAGTTGTGTCACCTCAGCACTCCCAAAACGGATACACAAATGACACACTCCGGCCAATAGTGAGCTTGTCACTTGAATTTTGGGCACCACATTTACCAATTAACCTTTATTTCTATACACTAACAAAAAAAAAAAGACAAAACTCGTTGGTTCACAGTCGGTATACCGACGCAAATCAGTGACGAAGCAAAATGACACGATGGTGCCAATGGTGTCACTAAAGCACCATCGTGTCACTAAAGTGACGCACGTCGGTTTGTAAACCGACGAAGCGTTGACACTGGCCTTAATACTTTTAATTGTTAAATACATAATCAACCAAATGACTTTCTTTAACAATTTTTTTTTATATGATCGACTCTATATTTACCAAACATCGAATAGGTCAATTTGAAACATCTCTCGAATTAACCTAAACGTTCTAACCCTAACAAAAACCATTGTCCTAGAAATCGTCGTTCGTGTTTCATGACTAACATTAATCCGTAAAAATATAAGGCCTAAAACAAAACTTGTTCGCATAATTTTTTTGTTTCCGTATATGGAGATACCTTGAGAAAAGGATGTAATGTTCTTTTGGTTTTCATTCATGCATTAAGATGATCAAGGCATGTGCCTAGCTATCATTGTACCACTACAATTTGTAATCATATAAAAACAAACCTATGTCATCTTATAATTCTAATTCTAAAGCTTTAAGTATGGCATGGTTTTGCCTTTATTATTATTATTATTATTATTATTATTATTATTATTATATTATTATTATTATTATTATGTGAAAAACATGATTTCTTTGCCATTTTTTTTAGGGATGGGAAAAGTGTTAGCTAGGGTAGGGGTGTCAAGAAATTCGACCCGCACTCGCACCCGATCTGACTCAAACCCTATTAAGACTACTAGGGTCGGGTTTAGTAGGGTTGGAAAGCTTAATCGGGTTATACGAGTTAACCCGATTAAATTGATTACTTATTAGGGCAGGATTATGGGTACAGATTGACCCGATTAACCCGATTTAGCCAAATACCGTTTTTTCAATTCATTTGTATAATTAACATACATATAATAATTTAACTTGAATATATTAACCCTTTAGGGATACATGTCTTCGATATACGTAATACTGTAAAATCTTCTTAATTATTATTATTTTATTATTATTATCATATAATAATTTTTTATTACTATAAACGTTTGAATCATAGCAACAAAAGACTACTAAATCTTATTAATAAAATATTGAACCGAAGCAATAAAATGTAGAATTATATTAATAAAAATTTGAATCATATCAATAAATTATCGAATCATAGTCACAAAAAATTCTTCTTCCTCTTCTCTCCCTAAATTTCCTTATTTTTAGATATATATATATATATATATATATATATATATATATATATATATATATATATATATATATATATATATATATATATATATGGGAAGGTTCAAATGAGAACCAACTAAAAAGTTGAAAACTTGTGAGAACTACTAGTTTACATATTTGTTCACATGTGATTAACTTCATTCATATGTGAACATTGATGTACATTTAATTGATAAATAAAAAAGTCAAAAAAATCTTAAAATTATATCTAAAAACACAAAAATACAAATATGTGTTCACATGTGAATCATCATGTGAACAAATCGGTTCAAATGTATTTTACGACGTGATTTTTAGAGTTTTTAACATTTTTTTCTTTCTAAATCTATCATATATCAATGTTCACATATGAATGGAGCGAATCACATGTGAACAAATATGTTATCTAGTAGTTCTCACAAGTTCTCACAAGTTTTCAAATTTATATGATTCTCATTTGAACCTCCCACTATATATATATATATATATATATATATATATATATATATATATATATATATATATATATATCTCAAATATAATACAGAAAACACCTTTATGATGTCATCAATTGAAAAGTTCAACTTAGTCAATTAAAAACCTTAATTTCATTTAATTTATAAATATTACCCCTAAAATTTTCAATTTTAATTTATATAATAACAATATTATTATTATATATTAAATAAATTAAAACAAACAAAGGGATAGTTGATAGGAATTCAACAAATATACCAAAATTAACGTTTTTTCTATATTATATTTATCATTTTTATAAGAATAATTTTCAATTTTATAACAATCTCAGTAGTCCTGCGTGATTTGAATTGTAATTGAATACAACTTATTTACTTATAGTATTTAGTCAATTGTCTCATACACTTAAATAAATCATAATTCATAATTTTATTATAACAATATATATACATATATGTAACATACTTTACGCTTAATTATCTATGGATCTTTAACTCTCAACGAGTATTAGCCATTAGAATTTTAGATGGAGCTCAATTTTGGTTGTTTCAAACTATTAATATGTTTTTATTTGAGGGTCAAACCTAATTTCTTTGTGTTTAATGAAATCCTTTAGCGGTTCAAAAAATAAATTTGTATCTAGATAAAGAATTAGTAAACTGTATAATTTGAGTAATTATAATAAACAAGATACAATCAATTATAATTATAAGTATAGTATATGTTACTAACATGATATTTATCATGCTAATATCAAATGACCCGTGTGTATACACGGGTTTTAGAGCTTATATATATATATATATATATATATATATATGTGTGTGTGTGTGTGTGTGTGTGTGTGTGTGTGTGTGTGTGTGTGTGTGTAGTGGAAAGTTTAAATGAGAACCACATAAAATTGAAAACTTGTGAAAACTACTAGATAATGTATTTGTTCACATGTGATTCGCTCCATTCATATGTGAACATTGATATATGATAGATTTAGAAAGAAAAAAAGTTAAAAACTCTAAAAATCATGTCGTAAAATACATTTGAACCGATTTGTTCACATGATGATTCATATGTGAACACATATTTGTATTTTTGTGTTTTTAGATATAATTTTAGGATTTTTTTGACTTTTTTATTTATCAATTAAATGTACATCAATGTTCACATATGAATGAAGTTAATCAAATGTGAACAAATACGTAAACTAGTAGTTCTCACAAGTTTTCAACTTTTTAGTTGGTTCTCATTTGAACCTTCCCATATATATATATATATATATATATATATATATATATATATATATATATAATAAAACATATAATATAGAAAAAATAGTATAGTATGGCTAAAAGTGCATGATGTTGATTCATAGATAGCGTGATAAATAATTAAACATGGAATCTCTTGTATCATTTTGACTTTTTTTAGCATTCAAAAGCGTGATCTAATCATCATCCGAGAGTACCATGAAACACCTTTCTTAACTATCGGGTTGGTAACCGGCAACAGTGTATCGACTTCTTTTCTATTAAAAATACAAAACATTTTGGAATTATAAATTATAAATTATTAATTATTAATTATACTACAAATTACGCGTTGAATTCGAGTATGTAGTCAACCATAAATAATTACTAGAAGGAATAAAAAAAATTCTATAAAATTTTACCCATGTAAAATATGTCTATATATTTTCATGTTTAAGATAAATTGAAATTAATTTTGACAAGAATTGAGTGTCAAAAGTGGATATGAATGTTGTATTTTAATATTAAGAGCAAATTGCACATATCGTTCATGTGTTCAGATCGTTCATGTGTTCTGCGAAAAATCACAAATCGTTCTTTATAAACTTTAATAACATATGTCATTTCCGTGTTCTTTATATATATCACAGATTGTCCCCCTGTTCTGTCGAAAAAGCACAAATCGTCCTTTATAAACTTTAATAGCAGATGTCATCCCCGTGTTCACTATATATATATCATATATCGTCCTTATGGCCAACGACGTTTAATTTAGGCCGTCAACTCATATCACATACGTGTTTCTCTTTCTCTCCTTTTAGTACTCATATGTGACTCTCTTTCTTTCATAAACCAAACCATCATTTCTCCCAAAATGTACCCCAATACACACACATTAACAAATTACAATTTCAAGAAATCTGGATTCAGGAAATGATTGTGAGATGTGGTCGTGCAAAACCCTGAGTCGTCAAAACGACGTGGACTTCAATAAATCTCAGTCATCGATTTTCTTGTTGTTCTCAAATGGCAGGTTTTATAAAAGCAAAAGTTTAATTTAAACAAGGAATTAAATTTTGCAATTTTAAAATGTTTCATGTTGGTAATTGCGGGTTTAATGGATGGGTGACCCTCCAATGTGTCCGCGTTCAGTTGAGATAATTTCAGGGTTGCTTAGAGCAAGAAACAATTGAAGCATTAAATGAGGCTAAGCTTAGAATGAGATTAATGAAAATTACCAAAGTAGCACGAGATACGAGTTAACAGCCTAGATCAAACGTCGTTGGCCATAAGGACGATCTGTGATATATATATATATATATATATATATATATATATATATATATATATAGAACACATGGATGACCGATGCTATTAAAGTTTATAAAGGATGATTTGTGCTTTTTCGACAGAACACATAGATGATCTGTGATATATATAGAGAATACGGGGATGACATATGTTATTAAAGTTTGTAAAAGACGATTTGTGCTTTTTTGACAGAACACATGGACGATCTATGCAATTTGCTCTAATATTAAAGACATTGGTAAGCGGGATAACTACTTCACATCACGATGTTGGTTTTAAGGTTTACTTAATCATGATTGTTTTTTATTAATTTTTAATTAATTGAGAGGATTATTGTAGAATCATTTCTTATTGTAGGAACCGTAGAAACGATATTTTTTATTTTTAATTTTATCATATCTACAATTTTTGCAAAATAAATAATACCAATATTATTAGAATTTTACTCTCTTAAATATAAAATTGATTTATATATATATATATATATACACACATGATACACAACTTAAAGTTGTCTTTCACAACTTTTTGATGTGATACTGTCATACACACTGAATTTTTATAATGTGTATTACATTTAAAAAAAAATTATTTCATCTTAAACAACATAATAATTTTGATATAATTTTTTTATTAAAATAGTTTGTTAACTTAAAATTAAAAATAAAAATATGTATTTTTACCGTTCTCACCATAACATTGTTCATATTTAAACATTTCCCTTTAATTAACTTATAAACTTAAAAATAAAAAATATACTTGGTAATGATTGATGTATATTGCTTGCTAAACTACCTGATCTTTACAAATTTCAAGGTCTTCCTTTTGCAATTCGAGACCAAACATGTTGGATATTGTCATTATGTTTTTCGTTAAATCTAATCATTCTTAATTTATTTGAACATATAAATTCCATTTTCGTGTTAAAAGAGACAAGAGTTGAAAATACAACAAGTAAATTTGACATTAGAAAACTAAATATTGACGGGGCAATGTTATTTTCTATAAGACTATCTCCAACGTGTGCATTTATATATTTAATTTGGTGTTTTGGTGTAAAAGTTGAACTTCAACTAACTCACCAAATAAAGTGCAATTTTTAGTTTACACTATATTTTTGAAGATTTTGCACCAAATTTGATGTAACACTAAACTTTGCACCAAATTTATAATGTTTCATTTTATCCTTTATGTTTGAAATATTGTTATTATTTAAGTACAAAACTTGAAAAAACTTATTTATTTGTATGATTCTTTTAAGTACATTATACATTACATTAGATAATATGATTATTGAAACGATAAAATATAATTTTCAAACAAATTATGATAATTAAAACGTTGATTATGCAAAGAACTTATGCAATTGAAACTTTACGAAATTAAATAAATAAAATTTACATTTAAGTAATAGTTTGGAAGGTTAATTAATCATAAAAATAATGAATCGAAATAAAGTATACTGTAAAAATAGTTTAGGGGGCAATGTGTAAATGATGAAAGTCATTTTAGTGAAGAAATTTAGTGCATACGTTGGAGAAAAAATACATTTGGTACAAACATATTCCAGAAAGATTCCTTTATTATACTAAATTTGGTGTAGTGTTTAGTGCATACGTTGAAGATGCCTTAACACTCATTGGATTGCTATTTAGTATTACACCTAAATTACATAGTGGTTAATCCGGTTGGATACTTGGGTCTTGGGTAGACATGTACAAAACCGGTTATTTTCCAAAATAATGGTTAAAAGTCGGTTTTAGCTAAAAACCGGTTACGAACCGAACAAGTTTCCAAATTGAAAAACCTGAACCGGTAATAACTGGTTAGGATCGGTTCCTAACTGGTTAGGTTACAAAAAACCGGTTATAACCGTTTTTTCTATATAAGTCATAAAAATATATTATTATTTGAGAATTGAGCTTTACAAATTCAAAAAATGTAAACTTAAACTTTTATTAAATAAACTCGTCATACATTATTCGAACATTTGGAATGGAAACATAAACTTAATAAACTCATCATACTTCAACTTTTATTAATATACGAACATAAAACTTAATTCGTATAATTCGTATCTTCGTCGAGAGCGACATTTACACAATTTCATATAATGTTTATATCTAGCTTTACCCCCTTACAAAATATATCTTGTAACATAGTTTTAAAAGAGTCCTTTATGAAAGTTATTTGTTCAACCCCTAGTCTGTCTTGTACAACCAAGTTTATGATGTGTGTAACACATCGACTATGATAAAAAAAAATGTTATTCAAAGGTGGTTGGTATTTTAATATTAGTTTTCCTACGGCGTTTGTATTAGTACTCGCGTTATCAACTGAGATTTGAAAAAACCTTTTTTCTAATTTAAACTCTTTTATTACATCTCGTAACTTATAAAATAAATTTTGAACCGTATGAGGATACTCAAAGTTTTCAAAAGCAATCGTACACTTCATCATTTGCCACGTTACGATCAACCCAATGCGGTGTAACACAAAGGTACAAACTGGGCAAACCATGAAGATCTGACCTAACATCGGTTTTAAAGTTTACACTTGTAATTAAGTTTTCAAAGCCATTTACTAGTTGTATTTTAGCTTTTTTCATAATTTAATACAATCACGATAAGAGTAGCACGACTTACTTGATTATATTGTGGTTGAAGAGTAATTTGAATCACCTTAGTAAGCCGAGAGTTGTTGAAGTGGTTGAACGGCAAACCTTCTTGAATCACATAGCTTGCAAATTGTTCTCGACAACGCTTCACCTCATATGTAAATATACCCCCATCTCGTGACATAGATACTTGACCCACTTCCGGATTAAATTCGAGTGCATTGCAAAACTTTTCTT
Organism: Gnaphalium uliginosum; assembly: GCA_963930675.1. Taxonomy (NCBI): domain Eukaryota; kingdom Viridiplantae; phylum Streptophyta; class Magnoliopsida; order Asterales; family Asteraceae; genus Gnaphalium; species Gnaphalium uliginosum. The sequence goes on from OZ005685.1 coordinate 37,560,009, forward strand.
TATGTTGCTTCAACGTTGAGTTGGAATCGCGTTTCAAAAACGTTCCACAACGTTTACAATGAGCCTTAATCGAGCCATCAGACAACAACACTTTGTTGAAATTACATCACACGTCTTGGTTTTGTTTTGTTTCTAAAATTTGAACAATCGTTGGTGCATTTGAAGAACCAACACCTGCGGAAGTTGAAGAACGTTGAGTTGCCATTTGAGAAATGAGAATTTTGTATGCGTTTTGAGTGTTTCAAGAGTGTTTTGAGAGTGTTTGAGTGTTGTGACTAAAACAAACTCAACATATCTATTTATACTAATTTTGGGATGGCAAAATTAAAAGGAAAAAAAACGGCTATATGCATTTTGGCCATTTTTTTAACATATATAATTCAAAAACCGGTTACTATAACCGGTTTCCCAAACCAGTTTGGATAAAACCGAACCGAACCGGTTCCTAAAAGTAATAATTCAAACCGGTTAAAATCGATTTTGACCGGTTACAATTCGATTTGTTTTCGATTTCGATTTCGGTTTTTTTTATCACTGACCAGTCTTGGGCCTCTTGGTTAGCTTGTAATACTAATATTATTTTCTCAATTGAAATATATAAATTATCTAAAATTATAGTAAAACAAATTAATATTAAATATGTTATTCCCTTAACTATCACTTCTAGCTTTCTTTTCAATATTATATACCTTAAAAGATACAACACATGACATATATGATTATAGGTACTAATTATATAATGAGACATGTATATTTATCTAATATTTTACAAATGAAAATAAAACGTTCATTCACTCATTGTTTTTCTTGATTTCAGCTTCAAATTAAGTTTAATCGTCATTTGCAAATAAAAACATCATTTGAGTTGGATTTAAAAACGTCATAACGTGCTTAATAATGCATTTAATTTATATTCAAACCATAGCAAATTATATTTCTTCATTCGTATACATATACATACATATTACATATTATTTAATAAAGTACAATCATTTATGTATGTCTGAACATTTTAATGACAACCTTACGAGTGTCTTTTATAAGTTATAACAATACCAATAACATGACATCTTTCTAATTATAAGTTATGCACAATCTTTTGTAAGCAATCTATATTTAATAAATAATAAATAAATAAAAGAGGCATGCATGCGTGAGGGCCATGAAAGCAAAGGTTAGCATGATCACATGCATCATCCTTCCTATGTCAAAAATGCAGGTTAACCACCCTTCTATCAGTCAACCCTCGTTGCACGAGCCTCTCCCATGTTCCTTCAACAACCTATTTAATTTTAATTAATTTAATTATATATAATCATTCTTACTTAATTACCTAATTACTTATACTAATTCATCAATACATGACAATCAAACTCAATAATTTAGAAATTATAATTTATTTCTTTAAAACGGCAAAGCATATCATTAAAAACACCTCAAGCGGGAGCCCAAAAACACAAAAACATCAGCATCCTGAGAAAGAAAAAACAAAACTAGGAGGTAAAACAAACAAGCCGAGAAACACCACCTATAAACGATACCAAAATAATATCTAACCATTAGAAAATTAAGCAACCCAATGGACTAGAGATCCAACCGGACCAATCGCAGGCAATTTTAGAACGATTAGAAATCCATAAAAGATAAAAATTTTAAAGCTGAGGGAACAAGTCTTCGTTTAACATCTTAGTTTTTGATCACCAGAAGGACCAAGTAAGCGATTTCTCCAAATTATAATTCTAATTATGATTTGTGCGGGAAACATTGGTTTGTTAAAAAAGATTGTGGCTTACAGTGCACTCCATGGTTGGGCACTCAAGTAAAAGAAGATTCACATGAAACCAAACACGTGCGGAAGCATGTGCTCCCGTATCCATCTTCAATTACGAGGTTTCTATTTCTAATTTCATTTTCCATTTGCGTTAAGCAACATCCTCTGTTTTTTAAAACCATGTTGTAACTTCGTAAATAAGATTAGTATTTATCCCTACATACTATAAATTCTAAGTTATTCTATGATTTTTATACATTTCTAATTCTTCTTTTTTTTAAAAGCCCGTTGAACTATTTAACTTAAAAGAAACATGATGACTTGTCGCCATTAAAACACCTATTTATACCTTTTTTACTAAAATATTACAAAAGTGTAAAACACTCACTCTGGTGTTAGCACTAAAATCTGCACTATATTAGTGCAATACTCCAATGACAAATATTATTTAGTGTTGCACTAAACATTTTTCACATTAAATATTAATATATACTAGCAGAATGTTCGTGCGATGCAGAAGGTAAAATATATAAGCTTCATGTCTATTTGATATGTATTGTGTAAATTATAATCAAAATTTATATGACTGACACTACGATATGTTATTCTATGATATAAAAAATCACCTATTTACCCTTTTAACAAAAAATTTAAAACAAAATACCCAAAAAAGATATATAACAAAAGGTCCTTACGAACTCGATGCTCGGGATGCGGGCTGAGACTATCAAATTGCATGTTTGCGAAAGGTGTAAATGTGACGGATGGAGTAAAGTGAAAACGGGTCGAATAGCTTGAAAAGCATACTAAATACAGTTTGCTAACACGGTCATATCGTTCCGACCTTTTCGTCGATAATTGACATGTCCCGTAACTCTTTAAGGTTAAAAAGTTATGTCATTTATTTATTTGTTTAAGTTTTAATGATTGTATTATAAATATACTTTAATATATGTATGTACATTTTTCAAGTATATTTTTCAAATAATAAAAATAATGTATGTGGTAAATTTGTAAACTCACTACTAAAAAAATATTACAAATGTATTATATATTAGTATAGATATAGATAAATATATAAAAGTTTTAATTAATTAAAATTAAATTTCATACATCATTCAAAATTTGGTCTTGTAATCATACATTTAGAGCCAACGATTTCTTTTGAATAATTATTTGAAAACAGTAAAGTTATATGGGTTAACCCGACCCGATTTAACCCGCAACCCGATTAACCCGAACCCGAATACCCTATTACTTAATATGATCGGGTTGCATGTAAATTTTTATTTTTTAAACCCAACTAACCCGACCCAATTAACCCTTATTAGGGTCGGGTTGACCAAATTAACACCCCTAATCTTGGGTACGTTTTTTTGGGTAAAGGGTACATTTTTCGTAAATGTTGCAAAATCAATTTTTTAGATTTATATCATCCTGATTGAAACTCTTAAAACATGTGAGGTGATTCTTACATCATTATTGATTTATGCAGGTTAGAGGTTTGAATCCGTATCTTAGAATATGTGAATGATTTGTGAACATTTGATTTGCCTCGATGCTCTTTGCCTCTAAATTACCCTATTTTATTATTGATTTACACACCAAAACATGTGAGGTGAGACTCACATCATTTTTTAGATTAGTATCATCTTAATTGAAATTCTTAGATAAGGCGAGTTCAAATAAAAATGTTAAAAAAACTAAGGAATATGACAACCAATAAGATTGTTCCTTTTCATTACAAAATTTAATTTCACTTTCACTTTTAAAATTAAATAACTCACAAACGGTATGTCAGTAAATTATAAAAACTACATATTTAGAATCAGCGTTCTTATATTTTTAATTAGAGATATCACAAAGTATACTTTTGACAAACCCTTTTTTTATCTTAAAAATATAATTACATGTGATTTATGATAAAAACTTCAAATTTGTACACGATTACTTATTAATGGTATATGTTAATTAACACGTGATTACAAGTTAATATTCATTCACATTAATAATTATAGATAAAAAAAATTAAAATTGCATTTGTTTTTATCAAAAATCACATGTGGTAACTACTTTTATATTTAATCACATGTTATTTGGTATATATTCACATGTGATCTTGTATATGATTTTCAATTAAAAATTGATATTTGATGAGCAATTTACTGATATATGATAAGTCATATAAGATATCAACTTAACTTTTTTATAATTGTATAATACAGTAGATGATTTGAAATTCGTATTTGATTACTCTTTAATCTCATGTGGTTGATACTTTGATGTTCAATCGCATGTGATTACAAATTAGTTTTGTATGTTTAAATCTTTTAAGTCATCAATGATTCGAATTTAAAGTTTGATTGGAGATATAAGCGATATAAGCGATATAAACGTGTGTGATTATTATTTAGTGTTAAATCACATATGATTTAACATTTCAAAATTTTAAAACCTACTAAAAATGAAAAAAAAAAGTCATCGAAAGTATATCATGTGAGATTTCTAATTGAAGATAAAATGATGATGATTTTAACGGTGTAATTTTTATAATTTATTGCCGTGCGATTTGTAAGATATTTAATTTGAAAGGAAAAAAGAAAATGAGTATTTGAAATTGTACAATCTTGTTGGTTCTCCGATTCTTTAATTTTTTACCATTTTTATTTAAACTTTTCTCATTATTAGATTTGTATTATATCTATTAATCGTACGAAATTATATTGTATGAATTAAATTATTGGTGTAAATATCACCTCCTTTTAAGATATGGGGTATATATAAGTGCAAAGAGAGTAGAAAATGTTAATTAGTACAAACGTATCTATTCGAATATGAAACTTTTATAGAATAACACAATAAATACATGTTGTTGAACAATAAACATTTTAAAACATTTTGCAAACTTTTACATTTTAACTCTTCAACTTTCTTAAATATACACAAATGACTCATCTTCTAAAGGTAACAATACAAATGGAACCGTGCAGTAAGAAAATAGATCATTTTTCTTTTATATTTTTTAATATTTACTTACTCTGTCCCAAAATAAATGTTCTATTTATATCTATCCCAAATTAATTGTCTACTTGAAAAAATAACTATTAAAAATCAGTAAACTTCCTCCTTTACCCTAATTTATTAGAAAGTAAGGACTATTTATTGCCGCATCAAGGAAATGCTCGAACGTGGGGAACGAATGCTTGAATGTACCGGCGCCTTGATTTAATAGAATTAAGTACTTAAAATCATTTATTTCTTAAATAAATTCAGTCAAATTTTTCTTGAATATAACAGCAAACCTGATATTTATCTAATATAGTTTAATTCAAACAAAAATTAGATATAGTTTAATTCAAACAAAAATTATTGGGAGACAATTTTTGTTGAACGAATGTGTACTTAATAAACACCTATGTATACTTAATAAACACCTAATACTTTAGAAATTGCCATGTACTTACCTAAAAAATTGACACGTCAAATCTTTGCAAATTTAAAATGTTGAGTACAACACCATTAGGTATGTGCTCCATCAAACTAAAACAATAATAAAAACAAAAGGGTAAATTGCATTTTTTGTCCCCGTGGTCTTATCAATTCGCTGATTTTGTCATTTTACTTTTTTTCGCAGCGGTCGTCCTTCAGCTTTTCAAATTTCGCAAATTTTAACACTTTCCGTTAAACTTAACAGATAGTCAGTTACGTCGCAATAAAATGACCAGAATACCCTTACTCGACCTCTTTTCCTTGTTCATCTTTAAACATCAAATCTCAAAACCCTATAACTCAAAAACCACAATTATCTCGTACATCAACAAAATTCAAAGCTTAACTATCACCCATATTAAATCATGAACTCCGTACTGGAACAATTCATTGAAAAACACAAAATAAATATACATATACATGTACATACATGCATGTAATATAGAAATACTCCATTTTATATTACTTTTCAATAGCACAAAATAAAACCAAAACCATGTTCACTACATCTATGCTCGAAGCACCTCCAAACACCAATCTTTGCGTCGGTTTACTAGCTTCCATTAGAAACTCACATCCAACAAAAAAGTTTAATCATCAATTTTAAACCATATGAGGACGATGAAACTGCTGATAAATATTTGTGTGATAAAAGTTTGTATAGATAACTTAGCTTGAGTGTGTTTAGATTAGCGATATTATATGTGAACTAGCGACACTTGCTAGTGTCGCCTCTAGACACTAGAAGTGTCGCCAAGTAACCTGTGTGTATATATAGATGATAATGTCGTTCATTCCGAACAAGTTTTCGTGTGCTTCAATTGGACTGAGGTTGAGAGAGATTGAGTAGTTTGTGAGCTTATTTGCGTTTCTGTAATTGATTAATATCAATAAAAACATAAACTTATTTACATTGCTCGTTCGGATTCAATTTCACATATTTCACAAATTAACGATTTCGATTCCGCACGATTCGTTAATCGATTCATCTACAAGATCAGACGGACTAACAAGTGGTATCAGAGCCTTCTATTCTTGAAATAAAGGTGATTTGAATCGAGTTTACGTGAAAAATTGACATTACCTACGGGTATTGAGATTTTGGATCAAATTCGACGTTAAAAATTGCAATTAAGAGTAAATTGAGACCGAATTCTATTTCAGTTAGTGATTGCGTATCGAACGGACCAAAATTTGTGAGAATTCAACGTTGAATTTGGATTTTCAAAGTTTATGGGTTTACTGCATTTTTAGCGACACTACCTGTTCATTATGCGACACTCGTTGGATTCCAGCGACACTAGTTCAAGCAACACTATGAGTTATCAAGCGACAATGTTCATTTGGCGACACTTTGATCTAGTGTCGCTTAACTTTTAGCGACACTTAAAAAAAAGATATTTTGGAGGGAAATTTTTTGTGTTACCAAATCTTAGTTTTAGGCTTAAAATTGCTTATTATTAGTTTGGGAGAACTTTCGTTTTACCCGAACATTTTTGGACGTATTTGAACGAAAATTTGGTGGAAAAATTCATAAAATGGGCATATTTGACAATGAAATAAGAAGCAAAAAAGGTGGAAATGAGGAGCTGAGTCGAAGCCGAAAAGAATTACTCAAGAAACAGTTTGAAGTTTTTACTCACATGAAAAATGAATCATTTGATGATTTGATCTCACGGTTTCCTAAGTTGCTTTGTGAGTTGAAAGAGTTTGAAAAGACATATACATTCACTAAGGTGAATAAAAAACTCTTGGACTCTCTGTCATCCAAATGGGATTTTCATGTAAAGCTACTAAAGGAGGATAAGAAATTACCTCAATAGAATTTGAATGAGCTGATTGATAAACTTCAAACTTATGAAAATGGGATTTTGGTAAAGACAGAAGATGAGATTAAAGTTTTTCAATCCCAAATACTAACCATGGAAAATGAACATGAAGAGATGCGATCAATGATTGACCAACTGAAAAAGAGAATTTCAGAACTTGAAAGTCAACAAACTTGATGGAAAATGAACATGAAGAGAATTTCAAGAAGATCATGATCTTGCATTAAAAACTGTTCAAGATCTTCGCAAGCAACTTACTCAAGTCTCTCATTCAACCAGACCATCAGTCAAAACTGTTCTGAAGATTTACTCGGTTAAATCTTCCAAACCATGTTCGAACATGGTTTGTGCGAAAAAGATATCACAGTTTACCAATTATTTTATGCACAAGAATAAGAGATATTCTAAGAAATCGCAATCAACCAAAATATTAGATCATCAAAAGGTTGATTTTTATGATTTCAGAGATTTTAAACGCGACAAAAGATCTGTTTCAAGATCCCAAAAGCCAAAAAGAGCTTTAAAACCAATACATATAGCAGAATCTGGACAAACAAAATCTTCCGTATATTTGAGACAACAAATGTTTGTTCTTGCACCACCACGTTCTTTTCATATGGTGCAGAAACGAAAAGATTTTGTTCCTTTATCTCCAAGGAGAACTCCTTCACCATTGATTCCACGAAAACGTTTCAGAAATGAAACACCGCGTTTCAGTTTCAGATGGAATTCAATGTCCTTGGATTATATCGACACAACTTATAAATGGTGTTCGAAACTTTCAAAGCCTATTGGAACCGTATTCAAATGGGTTCCTAAAGTTGTAGTTTAGGTTGTACATAAAAAAACACACAATCAAGCTAAGTTATCTATACAACCGTTTGTCACACGGATATGTATCAACAGAAACAATGAAAAACGATTTCGTTCGCCGGAGTAGACCCCAAAATACAATTCTTGTGTGCTGGTTCTAGATCGAGGGTGTGGGTATGGTATTTGTTACTGATGAGATCTGTCGTGCATTAACAAACACCCGTGTCGATGGTGGTAGACGGAGTAGCCGGAGAATGGACAACTGGCGGCGCTACAAATCTCAGACCACCACCACCGTCGTTGATTATGATCTTTTTACCCACCACCAATAGCACAACCACCATCGATTCCGTCGAGGTCTTCCAGATCCAGATCCAAACTTGACGATAGTGCCGGTGATAGACTCTTACAGTGGCCGAAGATTTTCCAGATCCAGGTGGTCTCGATGCTAGGGGTGGTTATGAACTGATGCAAAAAGACGACTAATGGCAACAACCGTTATCGTTTCAGTGGTGGTAACAGAGATTAGGAGTTGGAGAATTTTGTTGTAAGAAATATCAGTTATTGAGTTGAGATGTTTTGCAGTTGACTTTCATTTACTAGGTTAATAATAAAATGGATTGAGCTGTATTTTTGTTTTATTAAGTGGTGATGTTTTAAAAGAAAATGATGACTGTAAAATTAAGATTTGAAGAATGGGTTTGAGATAAATAGCTAGTGGTGTGGGTACCATGAAGATGAAGGGTATTTTGGTCGATTATATAATTTTACGGAAGAAAGTAATTGAAATTTGACGGAAAGACAAATAAAGCGAAAATTAAAAGGTTGAAGGATGGCGGTTGCGAAAAAAAATAGTAAAAGGATGAAATCAACGAATTGGTAAGAGTACAAGGACAACAATTGCAGTTTACTCTATATAATATATAAAATGAATCAATATGATGTATTTACTTATTATATAATTTTTATAAGATTTATAATCAAGAGAGCTAGCCTCTTACGTAGAGCACAGAGAGCAATAAATCTCAACTTTTCATTGTCAATATCAATGATCTCAAATGTTCCGTAATTTTAAAGGGTGTATTTTAATAAAATTTGAAACTTTAAAAAGTAAATAATATCATACTTTTACCAACATCCCTCCACCATTTCAACTTTTTCCTCTTGTCACCTCCACTTTCTTTGTCTCTTTTTTCCTTCTTTCTTCCCACTCCCACCTACCTCCCCTTTACCATCACCACTAGCCACCGATCGCCGCCCCTGTCGCCGAATTCCAGCGGCCGAATATTTTTTTTCTAAAAAAAAATTTCTCATTTTTTTCTTCAAAATTTTTATAATTTTGTATAAAATTATACTGTTGTTTAACTGCACTTTATATATATGATTTTTATTAAATATTATTTGTTTTATACTGCATTTTTTATTATATATATTATCCTTTTTTATAATGTATTTTGTTTAAAATTATACTGCATATTGTTGTTTTTACTGCTTATATATATATATAGTACATATTATTTGTTTTGTATCATTCATATTATCCTTTTTATATTGCATTTTGTATAAAATTATAATGGATACTGTTGTTTTTACTGCATTTGTATATATATTTTTAGTTCATATTGTTTGTTTCGTATGGCATTTTATTTTATACATATTATCCTTTTTGTACTTTATACATATTATTATTTTTATTGCGTCTTGTATATATATTTTTAGTAATATTGTTTTTATACTGCATTTTATATTATACATATTATCATTTTGGTACTACATTTTGCTGACGGCGTATATACAAGATGCACTAAATAACAATAATATAAAAGATTCAGTAAAAAAAGGCTAACACGTATATAAAAAGAATGATGCGGTAAAAAAATATACAAAATAAAGTACAAAAGTGATTTTTTTCTCATAATCTGACGGCGGGCGGCAACTGGTGGCAGGAGGTGAGACTGGGTGGTTGGTTGTGGTGGGTGTGGGGAAGAGCTAATGAAGAAGTTGGGGAGAGAAAATAAAATATAAGTAAAGTGGAGGGGTTAAAATGAAAATTGTTACTGTACACGTTGTATTTCTAGATGACCCAAAAAGTTGTTATCATTTCTTTCCAAATGACTACTGCTCTCTTAATCTTTACTCATTTTTTAATACTATATAGTTGAATTGTGTATTTTAAATCAATTATAAAAGATTTGGTGTAAATATTTAGTACGACACATTGAAGCAATATTCTTTTTAGTGGAAGCATATTTTTAAAAGATTTTCTTTTTGCACTAAAAAAGTGAAATTTAGTGCACTAAAATAATGTACATATTGAAGATGCTCTTACGTGTAGAGTTTGATTTAGCCATCCAGACAGAGAAAACATATATATAAGAGACTAGGTATTGAGTATGCGCCATCCAGACAGAAAAGCATATATATATACATAAAAGATTACTCTAAATACAGGAAGTCGGACAGGTTCAAGCAGAATGTATGTCGCAGAACTCTGGGTTGAATGCAAGGTGTCAAAAAATAACTTTTCTCCGGGAATATCTATTTTGAGGAGGTGGAATGGAATGTTATCTAGTTATGAAGGCTTGATGTTAACATCGAAAAGCTATGAATTTTGGCTCATGGATGGAGAAATTCTAATTTCTACTTGATGTATAGTTGTATACATTTCATTGTAATTGTAAATCTAAGTTTTACAAGAGGCATTTTAACCTAATCAGATTATCATCTCTACTTCGGTTGTGAATTAGCTTGATCAAATCTACTAAAACCCAAACACGTTATATGTGCTTTTTTTATTCATTATATTTACTCTTGCTTTTTTGCTTAGTAAATTCGTGAGGATTAGGTTTAATCCACCTAAAATTCACGCATATATTAACTTTTTAAACAACGATACACATATATATTTATATTATAAATTATCAAAATTGATATATACACCACAAATTATACATATAAATTGTCATTTATAAACGTCGTTTTTTCATTATGATTATTTTTAGCGAATCTTATCTTTCTAATTTATTTTCCAATAATACGTTCTAAGAAAAATATTTTCAATAACTCATTAGTTTCCGTGAACGTTGTTGTTAAAACTTTATAAAAGATAAAATAAAATAAACTCCAATTGTAATTTGTAAACGACTTTTTATTCAAAAAAGAAAAAAAAAAAAAAAAAAAAAGGATAACACATGATTCTCTTAACGGAGATGGAATCACCACCGTCCACCGCTCTAAACATTCAAAGAACGACGTAACAAACTTTTTGTCACGATAGTTGACTTGTAACCTGGCTGCCTAAATCACGCATGCGGCGTGCTTTCCCTCTACTACTCTACTTACTACTCACGTGACATCCACATGATACATTTTCTACCGTCTTTTCACCTACTTGCTGATTCAATCCATCCACGTGTCACATCATCAAGCAAGCTATGTCCGTTCTCAGGGAACAAACCTCAACTGTCTCCTTATGTACCAACAATAAATGGGCCCTTCTTTATTTTTCTATTTTAAGTTTTGTATATTTGTTGTGAGATTTTTTGTATATAACGCTTTCTATATTTGGGGGTTTTAAGTTTGAAAATAAAATTAGTATGGACACGGTATGATCATGGAAATGAGTTATAAAACTCACCCCCCTAAATAGGCATCAGTATATTGGTTTAATTCTCAGTTTCTGATTCCTAAACTAGTAATCAAACAATTAAATAAGTATCAATCTCATACCCATTATTCTCATTTTCATTCCCATTATCTAAACTCTCAAAACAAACACACAACATGTATATGTATTGAACTCACAATCTAATACAACTCGCAATTTAATAATAGTAAAATTATCTCGGTACCGCTTCATTTAATGATGATATAAATGTCTTATATTTTATCAAAGACTCACAATCTCACACTTTGAACATATTTTCTTGTGTGGATATAACGATGTAACCTTAAAATCAAATAACTTTTGTTTGTTCAACTTGACTGTTAACGTACCGGAAAATAGATACTAGTAAACATCATCTTTATAGATATTATTTCTGTAAATGCTGCTTGGAAGAAGAACTGTTAGAAAAGGAGTCATCATTTATACGTCGCCAATTTAAATATATAATGAATAAAAACTATCAAAATTGTAACATGTCGCGAGTAGTTAAATGATGGTTAGTCTAGCTATAGAACAATGCCACGCATGAATATATTTAGGGAAATTGATCGATTTGTCCTAAAAAAAAAACTAATATATCGATTTGCCCCCGAAAAAAAACTTGATGATTTGCCTTACCCGGTCACAAGTCGCAAACCTGTGACTTGCGACCGGACACCGTGACCAGCAAATCAGGCCACAACACCGCGTATTAAAACGCGTTCCCGAACACGTAGTCCGGTCGCAAGTCACAAGAAGCCGGTCACAAGTCGCAAATTTGCGACTTGCTTCCAGATCCAGACACAATCACGTTCTCGGTCATGGCTAGTTCCAACTCGTTTATGGTGTCTGGTCGCAAGTCACAAACCATTGGTCGCAAGTCGCAAGAAAGCGGTCACAAGACGAAAATTTGTTACTTGCTTCCGGACCCAGACACAATAACGTTCTCGGTCATGGCTAGTTCCGACTCGTTAAAACGGTGTCTGGTCGCAAGTCGCAAGTCACAAATCACGGGTCGCAAGTCGCAAGGAGCCGGTCACAAGACGCGAGTTTGCGACTTGCTTCCGGACCCGGACACAATCACGTTCTCGGTCAAGGCTAGTTCCGACTCGTTCACGGTGTCCGGTCGCAAGTCACAAACCGCGGGTCGCAAGTCGCAAGAAGCCGGTCACAAGTCGCAAATTTGGGACTTGCTTCTGAACGCGGACACAATCACGTGCTCGGTCATGGCTAGTTCCAACTCGTTCACGGTGTCCGGTCGCAAGTCACAAACCAAGGGTCGCAAGTCGCAAGAATCCGGTCACAAGTCGCAAATTTGCGACTTGCTTCTGAACGTGGACACAATCACGTTCTCGGTCATGGCTAATTCCGACTCGTTCACGTTGTCCGGTCGCAAGTCACAAACCACGGGTCGCAAGTCGCAATTTTGCGACTTGACCGGATAGGGCAAATCGTCAAGTTTTTTTTCCGAAGACAAATTGATATATTAGTTTTTTTGGCGGCACAAATCGATCAATTTCCCATATATCTATAACACGTTATTCATTGTAAATTATGTTCGATGTTTTGATACTTCAACTTTTATGAAAGTTGATGTACAAGGTTCGATTAATGAAAAACATTCTTAGAAAGGGAAACATTTGTTTAAAGGTTCGTTGGATTAGTTGATTCGCGCTATGTAATAATAAAAATATTCAATTAATTATTTAAGGTTGTTCTTAAATTTTATCGTGTTCCTAATTGAATATTTTTATATTTTGTTTCGATTTTGTACTTGCATATATTATATGTTATGTGATTTGCATGATGTGATATGTTAATAAATTTATTTGCATTGTGTTGTAGTACCTTTTCACTTAGGATTGATGGTTTAGTCCAACTACAGCTTAACATATACTGAGGTTTTATTTTAAAATCAATTTGTGATCTGTGATAGAGGGATGACAGAGGGAGTATCCTGTAAGTTTACATGTGGAGATAATTTTCTTTCACTTTTTGATGTGGCCGAAACCCGTAGCTCTAATACCAACTTTTAAGACTGATAAGATATATATATATATATATATATATATATATATATATATATATATATATATATATATATATATATATATATATATATATATATTTCTTTGTTTTCACGTGATCTCATTCATATAGAGGGTTGAGTTCTGATGAAAATAATGAGTTAAAAATAAAAATGGTGAAAACGATCTCAATTTATATTCACAATTTTTTTTAGGTGTGAACTTTTATTTTTTTCGCTTCGTATACGTTTTATTTATTGTGAACCCTTACTTTTTTTTTTCAAAAAGTATCATTGTGAACATTTTATTTCTGTTTGCTTCACAGAAATTTATAAATTTTTTAATTGTGAAGCTTAATTTTTTTTTATTCACATACATTTATGAATTTGTGAAGTTTAATTTTCAACCTTCACAATTCATAAATTTTATGTGAAATAAAAAAAAATAAGCTTCACATTTAGTAATTAAGTGTGAATAAAAAAAAATCCAACTTCACACTTAATAAAATTGTGAATGTCAACTGTTTTTATCATTTTTATTTTATCTCCACCCCTTTTTATATATATATTTTGATCCAAAGGTTGAGATATGTTTTTACCGTTTTTATTTTATTTCCTTGTTTTTAAATGATCTCATTCATATATATATAACTTACAGGCAAATCCACTATGTTGTTGACAACACAAAATATGTATAGTTGGTCACTCAATATTAATAAAAAATTATATATTTTATAATTTTGACACTCCAACATTTTTATATATACATATTTGGTCCCTTCATTAATAATAACAGCATCCCTTTAATCCATGCAGTTGAATAGCCCGAAATATTGACTCGAATTTTTAACATAAGAGTAACATAATAAGGATATTCATGTAATGTTAATATCTATAAGGTCATTTCCAATGTATGCATTTTTTCACCAAGTTTGGTGTTTTGGTCTAAAAGTTGAACTCCAACAAACTCATCAAATATGGTGCAATTTTTAGTGTACACTAAATTTTTAAAGATTTTGCACCAAATTTGGTTTAACAATAAACTGTGCACCAAATTTATAAAACTTCATTTTAGCCCATATATTTGAAATATTGATATTATTTAAGTACACCTATGTATTCTTCTATCCGTAGAGTACATTGAATGTACAGAAATGGCTATAACAGAACAAAACTTGAAAAAACTTATTTATTTATATGATTCTTTTAAGTACATTATACATTAGATTAGATAATATGATTATTTAAATGATAAAATATAATTTTCAAACAAATTATAACTATTAAAACGTTGATTATGTAAAGAACTTTAAATAAATAAAATTTACATTTCAGTTAATAGTTTGGAAGGTTAATTGATCATAAAAATAATAAATTGAAATAAAGTATAATGTAAAAAGAGTTTATGGGGCAATGTTTAAATGGTGAAAGTCATTTTAGAGCATAAATTTAGTGCATACATTGGAGATAAAAAACATTTGGTGCAAGCATATTCCTGAAAGATTTTTTTATTTTACCAAATTTAATGTAGTGTTTAATGCATACGTTGGATATGCCTTAAAGTATAGAATTATTTAAAAACTACCCCAACGATCATATATTATAATTTGTTTTTTTACCCGTAGTAAAATATATTATAGTAAAATTAGGTAAACATGAGTATTGTAAGAAATAAAAGTTTTAATCAGACATAAATCGTTTGTTAACACCTTATCGCCAAAGTATAATCATTTTTCATCCTACGTATGACCCAAGATCACATGTTAACGTAGCTTTGTAACAGATAATCACACTTTTATATGTAATGGAATTTTAACTTTTTATTAAATCAAACACATGCCATAATTAATTTCCCCAATTTATATTAGCTTATATTATGATTATGATTATATTTATAAAACAAATATGAATACGACATGAAAGTAATAATAATACTATATCCTGTAGATATATTACATATATTTGTTTAGTATTTATTATGTATTTTTATTGCATCTCTTCCATCCCTATCTTCTGTGCCTGCCCTCACTGCGCGCTTAGTGTTTTCAGTCGTGTAAAGAAAATTGTACGTACAAGCAGACACTGCATACAGTCTTCGGGACAGACCAATTTATCCAGTCAAAGGCGTTTGACCATTACTTTCTAGTGTTATTAATTTTCAACTACCATTAATTAAACTTACATTTATTTATTTAATTTAATTTAATCCCCTTTTGAAAGACTTTTAATATATTCAACTTTGATTAACTTGTCAAAATTATGATTTATATTTATATCCTTATTAAATTAAATTACTTAAACAATTACCTTCTAAACATGACAAACAAATACGGAGTATTAATGTTAACTTCATGTCAATAATCTATGTTTGTCTTGATTAAAGAAACAAAATCGGCACATTTCATTTGATCTATTATGAGCATTTTAACCGTTTTTTTTCCACATTTTTCACAGATATATGCAAAACACGAAACTTTTATGGAAATAAAATCAAATCAGAGTTTGAGATGCTTTTCGAATATTTTTTAGTATTTTATTTTTATTGGACTTACAAGTATGGCTGATAATGTAATTTGACCTATTTTCTAAGAGTTTAACATAATAACATCCCTTTAGAGGTATATTTGAATTGATATGTTGTGTATAAAATCTTAATACTCTAACAATTTATAACAATATTGTGTAAAAAATTACGAGTAATTGTCTAATAATAAAAAAACGACAAAAATGTGTTAAGCCAAGGGTATTAATGTCATTTAAGCACTATCCATTATATAAAGCACCAAATCCTGAGTTGAATGGTTACCACCACTGTAGTCATTTTGTACAAACCAATACCATTTCTTTCTTTCACTCATTAAATTACAAAATGAGAACACGCCGTGGGCATTCTTATCCGGTCGCCGGACCTCCGATTACCACCAGCCGGAAAAGGTCCAAGCTCTCACCATCTCACCACAATCCCTTCGATAGCCTCCCTGACGACATCGTTTTATTAATTCTCGCTAAACTCATTTCCACCGCCGATTGCCCCACCGATTTCGTCACTACTTTATTAACGTACGGAACTAAAAATAATAAAAATATTCATTTTTTTAATGAAATTTTTAACTAGCTGCAGAATACAGACTGGTTAACTTATTAATTGCTTTTGTGTAACAGATGCAAAAGATTTTACGGTTTAGGACTTAACGCCGTTGTCTTATCAAAAGCTTCAGCTGAAACATTCGCCGTTAAACCTGCCAAGTGGTCCCCACTTGCTCACCGTTTTCTTCAACGGTGCTCCGATGTCGGTAATGCTGAAGCTTCTTACATTCTCGGCATGGTTAGTTTTTATAATTCGTTTTTCCTCATTTTATTACTACAGTACTTACGGACATTTACAATTTTAACCCTCGCAGTTACGTAACAACTTTTATACCGATTGAGGTTAATAATGTCATTTAAAATTTTATTAATAATTTGATTTTTGTAATTACAGATACAATTCTACTGTTTTCAAAACAGAAGAAACGGTGCATCACTAATGGCAAAAGCCGCGATTAGATCTCACGCGCCGGCATTATACTCACTCGCGATCATCCAGTTCAACGGCAGCGGCGGTTCGAAAAACGTAAAAGATCTAATCGGCGGAGTCACGCTCTGCGCACGTGCAGCGTTTCTCGGCCACATCGATGCTCTCCGTGAACTCGGTCACTGTCTCAAAGACGGTTACGGCATCGGGAAAAATGTCACCGAAGGCCAACGGTTTTTAATCGAAGCAAACGCACGTGAACTTTCCGCGATTTGTGCAAAAACGCTAATGTCCGTTATCGGATCTCCGTTACTAGTAAGTGATTTCGGATTCAATTTACCTGCTCCGAAATCTCATCCGGCGAACCGGTTTCTGGCCGGTTGGTTCGTGAATCGGAAACCGGATCCGTCGTTGCGGATATGTTGTTACTACGGTTGTGGACGGCCGGAGACGAGGATGCATGAGTTCCGGCGGTGTTCGGTGTGTGGTGTTATGAACTATTGCTCACGTGGTTGTCAGGCACGTGATTGGACGATGGGACATAATAAGAATTGTAGGCCGTCGGTTAGGGTTGCGAATGTTAACGGCGTTAACAGATGAACGGAATGATTGTGGATGGAGGTGGCGGATTTAACTGTGACGGAAATGTATGGCTTAAAAAGGGGGGAAATTAAGTCAAGACGTAAAGGTTTTGTGGAGGGTAGTTACGGAATTTGGTTAAATCAGCTTGTTACATTTACGGTAGATAGGATCTTGTTTAGCCAGAGAATTTTATGGTTTATAGTTAAAAAAGGTAGCAATTTTGTATACAAATATATATAGCAAATGAAATTAGCTAGCATAGCTGCCTTTATTTTGGAGAAATTGTGACTAGAAACCTTTTTTGTTATACAAAAACATCGAAACTTATTGAAAAAATAAGTTATAGAATAATAAACTAGTTGAAGTAGTTTAAAAAAAATGTAACGTTACGATTCAAAAAAAATGTTTTTGGTGATGTATTTGATTGTGTTTAAACGTAAAGTTACGATTCACGTTGAATACAAGACTAAAAAACTTTCTAATAGATCCCCTATCTACCTCTCTTTATGGCATCTCTAATTTACTAAATTTAGTTTACATCTACATCATGTTGTTTACTTTTGCACAAATTAATTATTTTCTTATTAAATTAAAATAAGAATAAGACGATTAATATATAGTAGGGTAAAAGATAAAGTAAAGACATTTGTAAAAATATTAAAGTTTGGTATTATTTTTAGATATTGTGCCTCGATTTAGGTAAAATAATAAAAGGAATTGGTTGTTACGAAAATAAAATCAATTTGACGTGTTGATTGATAAATCAAGTTTAACATAAAAACATCAAGGTGTGTTAGGCAAAATTAACTGGTAGCTGAAAGTTTATAGTTGAAGCTGGTATTTGAAACTGGTAGCCGAAGCTTATTATTTATAAGTGTTTGGTAAAAGTAGTTGGAGCTTAAAGATGTGAATTGATATAAAAGGACAAAAAACACATAATAAATACTCATATCAGAGGTATTTATGTAATTTCATTACTCATAAACTTCAAGTTTATTTTAAAAGATATTTAATATAGCTTATTTTTAAAAACTTATTTTTTTAATAAGCTCTTAAATTTTTGTTAACCAAACAAAACTACTAGCTTGAGCTTATAAAAAAAATAAATTTAAGCTTCTATCGTCATTTTTAAGCTACAATAAGCTAGTAGGTCAAACACACTTCAAATCAAATACTTTAACGCGTACATTGATATTTCTATCATATTTTTTATTAATGCATTAAAGTTATGCATTAAAATCTTGTATGCTAAACAATTGATAATTTTATTAGATAAATAAAAAAAATGTACGGTAAATATAATGATACTATCACTAGAATAAAGAGTTACCGAGTATAAAAGAACCAAATGTGACAACCGATTCAAATTTGTTCTCTAAATATCTTGTTAAAATGATTGTTTTATACTTTTAATTGAAATGCCATAAAAGAATTGTGTAATGTATAGACATGAAATTTTCGTCCATATTTAGTAAGCTATGTGTCGTCCTTTTCAAGTGAACATCATTTGGCTTATATAACGTATAAGTGCATATATTTCAAAGTTCGGAGTAATAAAAATAGATAAATTAGTTACTTCCTTCGTCCTAAAATAAATGTCCACATTACTATTTATATCTGTTCCAAAATAATTGTTCACTTGCAAAATATTTTACTCCCATTTATTACTCTGAATCATTTATTTTTTAAATAAATTTAGTCAAACTTGTCTTGAATATAAAAACAAAACTGATATTTATTCAACGTATCTTATTTTAAACAAAAAATGTTAAAAAGAAGGGAGAGATTATCACTTTTGGAGACAACATGCTAGTATTTATACTCTAATTCTACCATTTCAATCAATCTTAGTTCAATCAAGTAATGTAAAATGATCAATAAATAAAAAGATGGCACGAATAAAAGGTTTAAACAAAAAGCATTTTCACCAAGATCGATGTTAAAGTATGTAAATAAAAAACCACAGGAATAATACAATTAGGTTTGCAAATTCACAATCGAAAGAACAAACATGGTATTTAGTTTTGGTGGGTTGTAGTGAAAAAAGGGAAAAGCATTAAACTTGCACACTTGAAAAGGTATCCAATGTCATTTATTTATCATTTTTCCCATTTCAATTCCATACCTTTTTCCCTCTTTATGTTGCCCTTAAAAGCTTTAAATTTTTAAAAGTAACGCATAATACTTTTTTTTTAATAGAGTAGGCAACATATAATAAGCTTAAAAAGTTATCTAGCATGAAATGAAATAAATATTTAAAGTGACCAATTAAGACGTCTACATTAATGGTGATAATGTGAAATAATTTTAAAGTTAGCGCTTTTCATTCATATATCAACATCATGAAAGATTGTGATCATGTCACTAAAAATAGCTTCAACTTCACATTTGTTACTGTTAATGCACATATATAGCGTAGTCCCTTAGAAATATAGAAAATAAGTCGATCAATTTTTTCTTCGTATATAAGGGATTGATGTCTTGAAGCCATAAATATACATTATTATGGAATACACGGAGAATAATGAAATCGTAGCAACATTTATGGATCCGGGGATTACGTGATTTACTGTATTCATGTTGACTGTGAGAACTGTCGATGAGAATCGTCAGAGGCAGGGGCGGATCTGAGTGGGGTTCCCAGGCTCCCCCTCAACTTCCGTCCAGCAGTCCAATAGTAAATATTATGGATACGTTATATAATGGACTTTCAATACTAGGCCCCAATAGCAATTGAAGTATGAAAGTTGAGACATTTTTTAGTGATCTGGTCCTATGTTACACTTAATCTTAAAGTTGAGCCCATATTTTCGTAGTATGATCTGTTATGGTGACCCTTTTCAAACTCCAATACCTATGATTTACCATTTTTTAGCTTTAATTTAGGATGATTTAGATGTAAACCATTAACTTTTACATTTTTAAAGTTACTATCATGATAAGTAGCACACAAAATAGCTTTAACGTTTGAAACCCTTTTAACTCTAAACGGTTAAATAATTTTATCGTTAAAAATTGAAATTATCGTTGACTTGTGTTAGTTAAATAAATAAATAAATAATTGATGCTATATATTTTGCGCCATTTAGTTGCTAATTTTTTACTTGTCGTTATTGGGTTATTGTCCAACTTATAAGGTAATTATTTTATGCCCCATAATTTAATATTCTGGATCCGTCACTAGTCAGAGGGACGGTTATCCTTTAAAAAAAAGCATAAACACATGAACATAGAGTTCAAACATTTATCGTTTTCCATAAATTTGAAGTCACTTTACCAAAAAAGAGAGAGGATATTATGATATAGTTAACTAACAAAAAATGTGATATTGTTTAAAACTGAATTAGTCTCATATATAGAATTCGCATTATATAGAATTCGCATTTTGAACATACCATATGGGCCATCATTTGTATTTTGAGCATACCCATATGGGTCATCATGGGGTTTTAAACCTTATGGCCCAAGCCCAAGTTTAGTAACATAAAACGAATATGAGATCACCGAGTTGTTCACGAATATGGGTCTATAAATTCTAGAAATTCGGACGCGCATTGTTTCGTTATGCTCCAATGATAACCACCTCACTAACTTGTTAATAACCACTTCACCCAACTTAATGTAACATTATTTATGCACAAAATATATTCTTAAATATAACCCTAAGGGTTACGTTTAGCAAAATCCTAAATTCTAAGCTGAAACCTTATAGAAAAAACTGGTTATGATAGACAGTTAGTTATAAATTTCGGAACATGTTATCTTTTTCTAATAGGGTTTATACTTTATAAATGTATCAAATTTTACATCTAATAATTGAAACCTTCTATTGTATGAATTTAAGTTTTAAAATCGTTTATCGTATGTTTTTGGCTACACAAATTGACATTTTTCTTTTGTAGAATTCTATACACTCAATAGTAAGTTATATACATTTAATAAGAAGATAAATAAATATAATAGACGCTTTTAAAAATCGAATAATGCAATAGGATGTTTCATATTGAATGCAATCAATAATAATAGATGTAAAGTTCGATTCACTCATATATAGGGATGTTTAAAGCCGGATATCCGAATTTTTTTATTGCAGATTATACTATCCGGATCCGAATCCGAAATTTCGTATATCCGAAAATAATAAAAATGACTTTTTAAAAATTTAAAAAAATGTCACATTATATAGCCAAAACTTATGTTATTGAGTTCATGTATAAAAAATATAAAACAATAGACCACGTAATATCATTATTAATCAATATTCAATAACAATAATCTATTTATCTTTTGTATATTTAATAATATAAAAAAATTGAATAGGAAGTCTCAAAGCTTTAAATGGTAGTGTTTTAAATTCAATCAATCATCGTTAACTAATGATGGGGCATGTGTTTGGACCAAGATTTTTACCAACATTGAAAAGGATAAATCCAAATGCGATATCTCCTTCTCAAATCTATTTAAAATAAAAGTTGGATCAGACATAAAAACGCACGAGAAAAGGTTTTGCCAATTTAGGTGCTAAAATAAGAGAGGTGTCTCTCTCAAATGGGGATGGCACTTGGATTTGGTAGTAAGTTCACAGTTTATTCGTTACATTCCGTCATCGACTCAAAATTTCTTTATAATATTGGGTCGCCGACACATTGGAATAGTTTTGCTCCAATTAAAGACAATATCCTTGCCTGGAGGGTTCACATAAACCGAGTCCCTACTCGTGTCAACTTAGACAAGCGCGTAATTATCTCCACTTGGTACTTTGTTCATTGTGTTAAGAAGATATCGAAGCAGCTAACCACCGCTTTGTTAGAATTGTGAAGACTTAACGAATAAAATAAGATATTGACACCTCTCTTTGATATACACTGTGATACCAGGGGTAACTGTTGGTACTATATACATGTGATACCAGGAGTAACACATGTGATACCAGCGGGTAACACATGTGATATCAACGAGTACCACATGTGTTATTAATATTGTAAAATCATAAACAAAAAGTCGTCGAAAGTATATTATGTGAGATGTCTAATCGAAGAGAAAAAAATGCTGATTTTTATGGGGCAATTTTTATAATTTTTCAATGAGACATTCTTGAGATATTTAATTTTTAAAAACGTGAGAAAGTGAGTTATGTGACACGTAACACATTCCTATTGGTTCATCAATTCTCACGAAAATTTTCATTATCATTTGAACCTCACCTAGGTACAAATCCTTAAATTTTATTTATTAAATTTGTTTGTCAATATTTTAATTCTAAGATTTGTTGGTGACTTATTTTCAGAATGAAACTTGCCTCGAAGCGGAATCTTGCTATTGATGTATATTTACAGTTGTACTCTCTAAATAAGATTATATATATTTTTAATTTCATGTTTTAAAATTTTAGATATAAATTATCTTATTTATTTGAGGTCATCTTATTAAATATCATCAATTTATAAATTTTCAATTATTCAATGGAATTATTTAATTTCACCTAATTTTAAAAATAAACCCTTTAAAATTATGAATTTTTACTACAATAATTTAAGATTTAAAAATATATAAATTATAATAAATATGTCGATATTATATACATTTGATTTTAAATATAAAATAAAACTTATGATCTAATATGTTTTCATGTCGACATCTTAACTTGGTAAAATAGAAAATAAGTAATTTTAAAACTAAACCAATGACACTTATATGGTTTGATCAAAAACTTTTATTATATAGTTCAGATTATTCACTTTATTAAATACCTTAATAAGACTTGACTCGAATACAAAAACAACCGACTGATTGACTATTTGCTAAGAAATTTACTTGATAAATTATTTTTTTTCTTTAACTCTATTATAGAACTGAATTCGATATTATCTTGATTATTTTTTTAAAAATGTTAATTATTTGACAACTTAATCAAATAACACCGTATCGTTTCAGGTTCATAACATACACAAAGAATTTTTTCTTTTTCAAATGAGGTTCCTTTCTTAGAGTGAAAATTGAAGCACATAATTTCAAACGCTGTAAATAATTTCTCTGTGACAAGGATAGTCACCAAACAAATAAAACGGCAAATGTGACGTATAAAGATGTCTTACAAAGGATATAATTTATGACTCGTATCCAACGCAATCGTTTATAATTGCAACCTACCATTATTACTTCAAACTATTCATTTGCTTATGTATAACTAGATACATTTACAAATAAATGTATTTTGACTTATATAAAATGTTTACTGCTGTTGAAGATTTACGATCTACACTCTCAATTTCAATATAGACTACCTAAAAATATTTTAATTCCAAACAATATTGAATATATTTTAACTTATAAAAACGTTCTAAAATATCACATAGCTATGTTTACAAATTCATCATGCCGTGTATATACACGGGTTTTAGTCTATATTGAAATATCACACGAGTATATTGAAATACCCGTGTATAAAATATCATGCCGTGTATATACATGTGTATATACACGGGTTTTAAAATATCACGTAGCTATGTTCTAAAAAGACGAATGGTGAAGTAATGAAGTTATTTTGAGTCATCACTTATCACTTAATTTTGGTCGAAGATGTTTTTGGTCTGCCTATAAAGTATTTGACATCTTTTTATGATTTTTGTATCTTTTCAATTTGGATGTTGTGTGACAAGTAGTTTCTTTTTAGTTGGCTTAACACCTTAAGTATTTTATTTAGATTTTGTTTTTCTTCTTGAAACTCCATTTGTAAAACCGTTTGTTTCATCACTCGATTTAACTCTCATTTGCAAGGAGTTGTTGAAGACTCCTCGTTATAATCATTTCGTACTCTCATATTTAGTTGTATGAAGTCGTTAGCCAACTTATGATAAATCATTTTTAAAACTTTGTTACATGATATAACGTTAATAAATGATTAATTGATCTTTGCATAATGTGAAAGATTGGTCAACTAACACCTCTAATTCAAAAACACGTTATCAATCCTAGAGTAACATTGGCATCAATTTTAATAAACTTACAAATTGTAATATTTAACCCTCGATTACTTTGTTAGAAAGAGTAATTCAAAGGAGGGATGAGAGATCAAAAGTCATAATATTTTAAAATTTTCAACTTCATTTATTTTATACAACTAGCTTTGAAATCCCTGTATATACACGGATCGTTTGTTGTTAGTAAGCTATTATAATAGAAGATTTCAATATTTTGATAAATGGGTGAAACGTTGATTAATAGATTTTTTTATATAATTTCGTATTGATTAACAACTAGGCCTGTGCAAAGTCCAGAACCGGCCCGAACCGGCTCGAACCGACTCGAACTGAACCGAATCGCGAACCACAAAACTGCAAAGATTAGAACCGAGAACCGTACCGTAGAGAAGCGGTTCAGTACGGTTCGGTTCCGATTTTACACGGTTCGATTCTTTGATGTACCGAAGAACCAGTTTGTTATAATATTTTTTGTTTGGTTACTCTATAAAATGTGAACAAATTCTATTACTCTATTAGTTAAATACATTTTATAAACAAATTATAATGATCTAAAACATCCATTAACCAAACAAATATTCAAAACATGATTCAACCTCTCGTAAATATCTTCAAAAAAGAATATCAAATTTAGCACATCGTCAAAAGTCGTGATGATTTCCCAATCTAAAATGTTTAGATGTTCCAACAATATTAAAGAAGATTAACAATTTGTAATAACTAAAAGTGTAGGAAAATTCTGATGCAAACCTCCACGTGCTTTCTGTAAGGCCCAACATTATGCCTTATAATTTTTGCATCATTGTATATAAGACTACTAGTAATCAAATTAATTTACCTTTTGCAATTGTGTCAAACTCATCCAATTGGTCATCCGATATGACTACTTTCTTAGCTTTGCGAATCCAATCTTGCGTGCAAACTAATGTCTCTACTATGCCTAGAGACAAAGAACTTCTTGTTTCATCCGATGCACGTTCACCGGTACTAAAAGCAGATTATGAAGCAACGGCTGAAATTGGAATTGTCAAAATATCTAAGAAAACAAATATCAATATTACTGTATATTACAAATGAGTTACATAATGAATACTTACAATTAAATTAAATTACCTCTCGCCATTTTAGAAAGAATAAGAAACCTTGGACTACTAACCTTCCACCATAGCGGTATATCGAACCTTGGAGTATTTTGCTCACGAGTCTCATCGATGTATTTATCAAGCTCCGATTTGGTGTCAAGAATTCTTCCACCATCCATCAAAAAATAATCAAGAAAAGCATTGTCACTACAACTCACATTCTCAATGGCTTTTCGAACTCACATGTGAACTATTATTTTCATAGATTAATTTGTATTTTTTGAATATTTTTGACAATGCTTTATCTACTACACCAACAAGATCTTCAACTCGTTGCTCGATCAATGCTTGTTCTTTTTCGAGGCCTTTTTCACGGGCTTTTTTAGGGTCTTCTTCTACTGGTTCTTCGAGGTCTTCTTCGTGGTCTTCTCCGAGTTCATTTTTTTGTTCTCTCTCAACCTCTCTATCCAATTTGCATATTTTTCTAAACCCGAACCGTATAATCTGCATTTTCATTCGAGAATCTAATATAGTTGCAAAGAACATCAACATATTCAATTGCTTCACACCACCATAATACTTATCAAATTTACTTCTCATATTAATTCCAATTATCACTTGAATTTTACACTCTAAGCCTTAAACTTCAATTGTTTAGGCAACTTAAGTCCTTCTTATTTACGGTTCATGTGGTTTACAACGGTTTTTACAGTTTAGAACCGAACCGAACCGCGAACCTTGAATGGCTAAAAGTAAGAACCGAGAACCGAACCATAATATAAATAATCGGTTCGGGACGGTACGGTTTGTCAATTCTCACGGTTTCGAACCGTATTTTGCACACCCATGTTAACAACCATGTACAAAAATGTTTCAAATCCTCAATTTAACATGAGATGTCATGTTCACTTACAAATGAAAGTTTTAAAATAACGAGGTAAATATGTTTTTTATGTTATATTTAAAAGGTAAATAATAATATAGTTACGTTACAAATAGATGTTGGTTCACATTACGTTTCATTCATTTATTAAATAGTTTTGAATTAAACTATAATTAATAAAGTGACAACTTAGAGGTGAGAAATATCCTATAGGAATTAAAATTAAAATTGATTTGTTATTTTAAATATAGGTAATACAGTTATTTTTTCTACGGCTTATCACAATATGATTTTTAATATAATTATATATATTTAATTGGTTCTCTAATCATGATTTATGATTGAATTGTATTTAGTTTTAGTCAATCTGATAAAATTAAACAATTATATTTGTCAATTCAATATGTGATGACATCATCAATAAATTCTTATATTATATTTACTAGCATTTAAACCCGAATACACATACGGTCTGTTAAATTTTTATTTATTTTTTATAATTATGCAAACAATGTATATAATTAAATTCTAACATTTTATCTCAGTTTAAAATTTTAAAATGAAGCTTAAAATTAAATTATTTATGGTTGAACGTATATATCAAACAATCTAAGTTGACAAAAAATAATATAAAAAAGATTGATAAAAAGAAGAAAAAAGAAGAAAAAAGTTCATGTCTTCAACAATGAGCATATATAAAAGAATATTATAATAGTTAAAAGTTGTCAATTATACTCAAATAATAAAATATTAACTTCAAAGTTATCTCAATACGATAAAACAACATTCTTTTCCAATCATTATTATTATATGTATAAATTAGAATATAATTTATATTAAAATATATTATAATTATAGGAAGTAATATAATAATAATAATAAAGTAATTATGTATATCTTTCAAATATATGGAATAGAGTAGTTGATTTAAAAATCAAGATTCATGCTTGTCACATTACGTAATAGTCGATTCTTTATCTTCTATTTTTACTTTTTGTTTGTTTGGATTTTTTTAATAATATAATTAAATTAATTATTTATATTTCTTTTATTAAAATTGAAAAGTTTAAGATGTCTTAATATTAAAATTATGTGAATTTTAGGGACCTAATTGACTAATTGAAAATTCTTAATTGATATTATCATTAATGGATTTTCTATATCTAATTTATGATTGTACGCATGTTGTAAATTTGCAAACCTAATTAAATTATTATGGAATATTGATCTAGCTACTCGATGGATCACATGATATTTGAGAATTATACAAATGTCTATGAAATGAATATTTAAATATAGATTAATATATCTTTTTTTAGAGTTATCTAAAATTAGCTTTTATTATATTTAATTAGATTTAATTGGTTTTAAATAATAATTTATGATTTCATCGTATACTTAATTTTAACTAATTTAACAAAATAAATCAATTTTATTGGTCAATTGGATGTATATACACAGTCTGATAAGTTTTTAATTATTTTTTAAAATTATTGAAAGAATCCTTATATGTTATGTGATATATTAGAACATTTTTATGAGTTAAGAGATATTCAATATTGTTTGGAATTAGAATATTTTTAAGTAATCTATATTGAAATTGTGAGAATCAATCGTAAATTTTCAACGGCGATACGCATTTTATATAACTCTAAAATACATTTAATTGTATAGGTATCTAATTATACATAAGCAAATGTGATATATTAGAACGTTTTTATTAGTTAAGAGATATTCAATATTGTTTGGAATTAAAATATTTTTAGATAGTCTATACTGAAATTGAGAGTGTAGATCGTAAATTTTCAACGACGGTAAGCATTTTATACAAGTTAAAATACACTTAACTGTAAAAGGTATCTAATTATACATAAGCAAATGAATAGTTTGAAGTAATAATAGTATGTTGCAATTATAAACGATTACGTTGAATACGGATCATAAATTATATCCGTTATAAGACCTCTTTATACACCACATTAATTGTCGTTTTATTTGTTTGGTGGCTATCTTTGTCACAAATAAATTATTTACCGCGTCTGAAATTATGTGTTTCAATTTTCACTCTAAGAAAAGAACCTCCTTTGAAAAAGAAAAAAAAAATCATTATGTACGTTATGAACCGGAACTGATATGGTGTTATTTGATTGAGTTGTCAAATAATTAACATTTTCAGGAAAAGAATTAAGATTATATCGAGTTCAGTTCTATAATAGAGTTAAGGAAAAAATACAATTTATCAAGTAACTTTCTTAGCAAAGAGGGAATCAGTCGATTGTTTTTGTATTCGAGTGCAAATCTTATTAATGTGTTTAATAAAGTGAATAATCCAAACTATATAATAAAAGCTTTTGGTCAAACCATATAAGTGTCATTGATTTAATGTTAAAATTACTTATTTCCAATTTTATCAAATTAAGATGTCGACAAGAAAACATATTAGATTATCAGTTTTACTTTATATTTAAAATCAAATATATAAAGTGTTGGCATATGTTATTATACTCTATATATTTTCAAACATTAAATTCTTAAATTAAAAATTGGTAATTTTAAAGAGTTTATTTTTAAAACTTGATGAAATTGAGAGACATAATTGAATATTTATATATTTATATATTAATGACATCATTAAAGTGTTTACTGTATTATATATTATAAGATTTATTTGAGATGTGTATCATCAATGCTATCAATCTCATTATCATGGTCACACACCAAGTCACCAATTAGGTTGCTCTAACATAGCTCAAGACATGCAATATTAATAAAAATTGAATAATCTATATTTAGATTATTTTTTAATATCTATTAAACATAGGGCATGTTTTCTTTTTTTCTGATTAAGTCCTATATGGATATAGATGGCAGTATGAGTATAGAATGACTATATGCAGTAATTAGTGAATGAATAATACCGTTTACTTTTCGTATTGAATAAACAGTCTGAATAATAAAAATGACTATTTACTCTTAGACTAAATAATTATTTACTTTTTTTATTTTCCAGTGACAAACGTGATTGTAACTTATCAATTTAAAAAAAGATTAACTATTTTATAATTCACAAATCATAATGTGAATTATAGTTGATTAACTTCTTTAATATTTGATAGAGATAGGCACATAAAGATTCTCCAAAATAACTTGCACATACAATGAGGATGTTGAAGTTTTAAACATTATAATTGAAATCAACATCGACAATTTAATATCAAAAATATTTGTCCCAACAGAAAACCCCAATACAAGAAACCTAATAAAAGAAAAAAAGAAAGAAGCCATTACCTGTCACTAAAGGTGAACGGAGATGGTGAGGGTGGTGGCGGTTGATGGTGAATCCCGTGAAAAAATCGGAGGAAGATATTCAGCACATATTAGACTAATCGATTGTCCGAACTCGTTTTTTATTTTTTGTGCAAGCCATTTGGGGAAGAAGGGTAGAGGTGGAAATAAATGGGCTACATGGGAACAAGGGCACTTTCTTGCATGACCGAATAATCACTTAGATAAGATGAGCTCAAAAATTAAGTCAAAAGTAAACAAGCAAAAAGTATGACGGAATAATCCTTGTAGGCAATTAAGCCCAATAATCCAAAAAGAAACAGACCCATAAAGTAATAAAAGTTTTAAATCATAACTATCAACGTTATATATGAAGCTAACATGAATCGATCCATATTGGCCAACTCCATTTGACACACTTAAAATAACATACTAAATAGGTATGTACTAAATTCAATATTAACACGAACGACTAATTCGAGCCCTATTTAGATCAATCTAACGATTCAAGATTTAGTATGATACAAATACACATTATGGGCTTTTAAGATTTAGTATGATACAAATACACATTATGGGCTTTTAAGATTTAGTACTGATATGATAAGTTTAAGTTCTCGTAAGCTCGCGTGACAAACACACGCTTAGAATATGAAATAACTTAACATTTGTTTGCTTTTACATGTACACACACCTGTTCATAAAGTGCCCATATTCTCAGCTGTTCGAATCCAATAATTTACACAACCCAATAATTTACACAACCCAATAATTTACACAACTTGCAGTATTCGTATATACATGTATGTATATGTATATGGATGCTATGTATATGAATGATGTTTATATGTACGCATGCGTCTGCACGTTTACGAGTCGAAGTAAATCTGGCAAAAAATGAAATATCTTCGAAATAGCCTAGTTAATTGAATGGGCACATATTTATGATTAACATTACATTATAATAACTTCACTATAAGCTCTCAGAAACGACCCATATATTAAGCATTCTTTTCTACTTTAACAAGCTCAAGTTACCGATGAGACAAATAGAGTTTCTTATTGTGGCGCATGAGACTTGGCCATCCCTAACCATGCGACAAGCCCAACTGCAAGAATTATCCACCCACATATATCGTACTTCAAATCACTGGTCTTCTTTTTTGTAGAGCTCTACAACACGAAAAAACAATCCGAAATCAGGGAAGTCATCAACATCATGTAAAAACTTGATATTATTACACCAATAGTGAATTTCTTTTTAGACCAAGAATAGGAGAAACAAGAAGGTGACAAGATGGATCGTGTTATGATGGTCATTTTCTAGTTTGGATCAAAACAGGGTCAGATTGGTTTGGCATTTTGATAGTTTTTTGTGACTTTTTTTAGCAATTCAGATCTTAGAAAACAGGGAGGTTGTAAGCATTTGTATGCATTAGAAATGGACTTTGAAGTACAGTCAACCTATTTGACCCATACCACCGTTTTAAGTAAAAAAAAAATTACTGGATCCGTTTAAGATAAACATGACCCAATCAACCAATTCATTAGCAAATGGGTCAAAATTGCCACACCCTGACAAAATATAAAGAGAATATACAACCTTTGCCTTTGAAGAAGAAGCAGGCCCACCACCCAAAGACTGTTGGGGTTGACCCAATCCACCATGTTTATGAATCTCGTTGTGCAAATCTGGTGCCTGCAAGTTTTTCAATGTATAAATAAACAAACTCTGCGAACTATATTCATAGAGGAAAATATCAAGATATCATGACTCCCAAATTTGACAGGGTGGATGACTGTACGTATAGGCTTGGGAGAAATTTAGTTCGCTTAGGGACGAATTACATTTGTAGAGAATACTAAAATTTGATTACCAAAAGCATTCTTTCTCCAACAAAAAATATATTAACTGAAGTACATACACATAAAATTAGTAACACTATTAGTAGGCCAATTGAAATAAGTAACCAAATTAAGTTACATACCTTAGAGGAGTTGGCCAAAGATTTGAGGTAATGTTCATTCCCTGGACACTGAGACGACGCATGTGATCACAAAATATATACAATGAGAACTAAACCAACAACTAATATATCTAAAGATCGTATTTAAAGATAAAACATTAATACCTCATCTACTGCCTTTTGGAAACATTCAGACGCCCGATCAAAAAAAATCTGTGCTTCATCATGTTCAGGCGTTAGAAACCCATTAGTAGTGTGAGCATTTCCTAAGCACCACAATGCCTCGTGTTTCACAGGGTTGATAGATAAAGCCTCCTCCAGCTTGGAAACAGCATCTACAATTATCATTTTTTATCAATTCCATCGAACATAAAAACGTTTTAGTTATGGATTATATTCGTTTAGAACTGATAACCATATTTTAATAAACATTAGTTCATTACCTTTAATCATCCTCTTTGATTCATTAATATCTCCAAATTGAGATAACTCTAACAAAGCTCCACCCCATTTTGTTAAATTCTGTCATCACCAATTAAATTGTCATTAAATAACAAATAAATTTCTTAATACACATGAATGCTACTATGATCACATTAATAACACACTACAAAAACAATATCATTTGTATGCACTTTTTTCTACACTTTTAGCAGAGTGTAAGCATTTTTTTTTTCAATTTGTTCACACTTATAAAGTAAAGGTATAACATTAAAAGAAAAACAGAAAATTTTCACACTTATAATTGTCTAAAAAACCGGTGCGCACATCAAATTTGTCTACACTTAAAAAGTGAGTGTAAATAAATTAGGTGTAACAAATATTTCTCTATCTTTACACTTGTATAATTTTATAAGTGTGCACATTTTTATGCACGATTTTTTTCTACAAATATTAATGTGAAATTGTTACATTATTTGCATTCCTAAGTGCTTATGAATCTAATAATCTTATGAATGCAAACAATTTAAAAAAAAAAAGGTGCCTTGTACAACTAATATATATGTTGTTATGACATAACGAATTACAATAATAAAATAAATAAGTACAATCATAAATTATACTCCGTATTCACGTAACCTATCAAATTAAAATATATATTAAATACATGAAAAACAATTCAATTATAAACGAAATTAATAAAATAAGAAACTTACATCAGCGTCGTTAGGGTTTTTGGTGTAAGCGGCTTCAGCGGTGATACGAGCATGTTCGAAGATCATAAGTCTTTCGATATCGACTTGACTTGGTTCCATTTTTTATTTTTTGTTTAATTTGCTTCGAATCAGGGGTTAGGGTTTATGAACGAAGAAAGACGAAAAACCGTAAAAGTGATGGTGAATGTCAGGGTTTAATGTATGCGTGTTGCGTGTTCTGTTTTTAAGCTTCACACGTGGGCAACTTGCGACTGACCGGGCCATTGTAATTGGGCCTTGTCTTGAGGCCCAGCGATGTATATCGTAAAATAAAGGGGTGGTTTATGTAAATTAGCTCCAAAATATTTCCCCAAATCACAAGATATCACTACTTCAACTGTGATTCGTTTCAACTCAAGTCTCCTAATAAATCCACTTTCATCGGTAAGTTTTGTCGCTCAATTTTGTATATTTGAATTCCGCTTCTTGTTTAGTACTCGTATTATTGTTGATCATGTGGGTATCGAATGATTTGTTTTTACTTGTAATTACTGTTGTATCATTTTGTTGGACCAAGTTTCTTAGTTTTTTTCATCTCTAACCGGAGGTTAATTAGGGTTTTTTTAATCGGATATTGTAATTGTAATTGTAATTGGTGGTCTTTGATGCAACTGATCGCCAATTGAGTGAAATGTTTGTAATTGATTGGAAACTTGATAGAATTGTGGATCCAATTGAAATTTCCGTATTAAATGTAGGTCTATGATTTTTCTAGGTTTCATATTTATTTTTAGGAAAATAGACTGACTTATAACTAGAAAAACAAACAGTTTGAATGATCGAAGATGCGTGTATACATATCTCTAGGCTTTAGTTAGTAGTTAAATCATTTTACAGCGAATTGGCCAGTTTATCTATTCGGTTAGAGCTATCGGTGTCTTTGATATCGATCCTAAAATTATTGTACGGAATACCCAATTGTTCAATTCAAATCTGGATTAAAACTATGGATCTCAAAGTTTTCCTTTGATATCTTGACACTGTTTTCTGTTATCCAATTCATGCTCATTGTTGATTAATGAACTTCTTACTGATGTGGCTATGCTTTTGTTTCTTTTTATGTAATCAGTTTCCTTTCTTGTTGATAGATGGATTGGCAAGGACAAAAGTTAGCAGAACAACTGATGCAAATAATGCTGGTAGTTTTTGCCATTGGGGCATTCTTGACAGGGTATATAATGGGGTCGTTTCAACTGATGCTCTTCATATACGCTGGGGGTGTTGTTCTGACTACACTCGTCACTATCCCTAACTGGCCTTTCTATAACAGCCATTCTCTCAAGTGGTTGGACTCCAGTGAGACCGAAAAACATCCAAAACCACAGGTTGCAGGTTTGATTTCAAAGAAGAAGCCTACTAAGAAGTAGTACTTCACTTTAGAATCTTAATCAGCTCACTGCTTGTATTAAAACAGAGAGAATTTAGCATTGTTTTGGTGTTTTGGATTCTGGAATGCAAAACAAAACCTTTTTTCTCTTGCTGTGTGTAGAATTTTAGTTGATTGAAAGGAATTGGAATATGCAGATACCTTTGGTTTCGTATCAAGTGCTACATTTTTAGCAACTAGTAATGAATTAAAAAGGTTGAATGATGAATGGGATGTTTTTGTTAGTATGTTTATATTGCAGCCTAAAGTAAGAATACGATTACTTTCTTTGAACAACATCATGGAGAGGATGTAAATAAAGACATCATATGCTGCAGAGATTATTTATAGTTCTTTCAAGCAATCCATTGGTTTTATTCACAGATCTATTTGATGAGCTTATCATCCTCTCAAGGACAAACCAACAGTTATACCCGTTTTTGACAATGTAAAATTCAAAGAATTGCATATATATCATTAGGAGCATTGTACTTGTCAAATTTGAAAAGAAATGTAGAATCAAGTAAGAGTAAACAAAATTTGAAAAATCCAACGATTAAAGTGCAACGAAATTACAATGTGATTACAAGACTTACTAACTCCAAAGTTCAGGGATAACAAATAATTCTCCTTTACGACATCAAAACTTTGATAATTCTATGTAAATGTGCAAGATTAATTAGCATATGTAATCTTTAAGGTCAATCATCTTGTATGATAGGTATCAGTGGACCTTATTTTGTATACATAAATATTTTGTAGATCATTTAACTGTTTGCGGTTGTGTCCACATCCCAAAATCTCAAAGATAACAAGTCTAGACTGCTAAATAATTCTTCATGATACAACTAACATAACTAACTTCTATAATGGTCAAAACTGTGACGAATGTTAACATTCACTATATGATTCTGACATAATCAACACCACCAACGAAGTCCAACCAGTAAAAGGGTGTGCACCTTTTCCATAACCCGTCTTCTGATCATATTGTTCCCACAAATAACCGGTCTGCTTATGATTCTTCATTACATTTCTGTTGCACAATTCAGATGATATGTAGGTGATTTGAAAGAGAGCGATGCAACTAAATAGCTAGTAAAAATATAGTGGTAAATAAACATACCGAATCAGATTGCCTCTCAGCTCACTGTAAATTGTCTCGGCTCTTTCTCTAAAAGGGCCTTCCTCTACAACAATGCGTATATTTGGTTATGCACAGCTGAATATCTACGCATGATTTAATATTTAGGGGTGACAATTTCAAGCAATTAATACAAGAAAGGAGCCAATACAGGTTGTTACAGCCTTACAAGTCACACTAATATGATACAAAAACTAGTTCAAGGGTCTAATCGGGTCAAAAGTCACCAAAAATGTTCTATTTACTTACAACCTCCTATACACCACTTAAACATTACTAGGTTTGACGTGTTACCCAACTTGCACAACCCCAGTTTTTCCAATATCTAATAAGAATACTGTATACCGTCACAAACATAAGTGTCGTTAGTTTGGAGAAAATTTGATACCTTTTGAATAATGATGCAGCGATGAGAGGATCAAGTAATTCATGTTCATCCAAATTGGGCCTCTCCAATAAGGTGGGTCATGTTCCGTATTGCGTTTCACGTACATTGAACTGCAAAAAATCAAGTTGAAAAGCTAACGAAAGAACAATGGCAGATATGCATAACACACAGGATAAGTAGCTTGTTTCACCTTGTTTTAGAAAGTGAGCGTAGTCCAAAGTTAGTCCATAAGGTGCTCGTGTTTGAAATGATATCAAGCTGCTTTTCTAGAATCCATGATTTCTGTATATCAATTAAAATATGTGACTCGTCCAATAAAGGCTAACCGTAGAGGTGGCAATTTCAATGGGTCTATGGATAAATGGGCTGATTTGGAATTGTACTTTTTTGCTTGCGAGTCAAATGCAAGAATTTTTTATTTTATTTTTTAGATATGATAGAACCGGTCAAACGGCCTGGAAGTCTATCACGATGATTCAAAATGCATAGAAGTATAAAACCTCCTGAAACCATTTCTTAGCTAAAATATATTATAATACCATTGTTTTTTTTAACCATATTTTTCTCACTCATTTATAATGTTATAATAAAAGTTAAGACAAAAAAATGTTTGCGATTGACCCAAACCGACCTTTGTCTGACCCGCCCATTTTTCCACCTCTTTAACACATTATAAGCATGTTAATTTGATTAAACTTACAGATGGGATGATCTTCCATATGAAGGGAAATAGACTGACATATCCAATATGTGGGACTAGTCTTAACTCCGGTTTCTCCAGAACTTCTCGAACAAGCTCTAGGCTTGGCTGATTTCCAATTTTCTCCACTAGCTGGCGTCTTAAACGCACCTAAAGAGGTTTAGTGAATGTCAATGAATTTATCATCATATGTCAGTAACAAGTATCTGGAATAGATTGGTGACTGTTTCTGAATAACTATAACAATATAGAAGGTTTCTGGATACTGATTAGGATATAAAATATTTCTGCTAAAGAATGACATGAAAAAGGAGTTGCTCTCAAAAATATTATCCCAAATGAATAAAACAGAGACAACTTACTCTTTCTGTGTGATTTCCGTAATCAAAGTAAGCCCCGTAGTCTTTGTCAAGGTGCATCTGGAAAATAAGAACACACATTTGAGTCTGGATAATAAACTAAAGAAAGCGTAGTCAACCATGCCTAATAAATTTATCCAAAATCTTTCATGCTTCAATAACATGAAACATAGCTTTTACAAAGAATGAAAAGAGAAGTAAAATAAAAGCAATAACAAATTCACAAAATACTGAGAAAACAAACCTTATTAAGAAGATCAAAATCAGCAAGAAGCTTAGCTGTCTCCCCATATGCCTGCAGCAATTCATTCACCCTTTACTGTTAATGTCTAATGAATAAGTACAATTTTAAATTTGCGTTTGGCATGTTTTCCAATGATACCTTCCCAGATTCTTTTTCCTTCACAAGCTGCTCTGAGATGGAGTGCATGCAATCTGCTGCAAGAAGCATCCAACATCTAAGATCCAAGTGGCGTTCATCTTCAGTTGGGTGTGATGCGCGTGGATAGTCGTCCAAACCAGAAGATAAGGTCTGGGATGCCAAAAGGGAGATGAAGAATAATAGTTAATTTAGTGCTATAAAAAGGAAAAACCACATGTTTTACAAAGTATTTTGCATTTGCCAGTTCCAAATTATGCTTGACTAAAAAACAACACACCAACACTTGCACTAAATTTAAAACACATGATTTCAAGAGCAGAAATTTTAAATAGATGTGTTTACGTGCTTCAAGAGGTAATATAACCTTTGGATTTAGTTCAAAAATGGTCTGACTCTCTTTCCGTCCATGCCAATAATAGCTGCTCGTATACTTGCCTGTCAATTAAAAATTTAATTTAAGGCTCAAAGAAAGTTGGAAGTTCAATACTACAGAGATATTTTAGTCACTTTACATACACAGAACAGGTTAACTATATACCACCAACTGTTGATAATGATGATGAGACAAGAATGAAAAACATCAAGGAAATACTAAAACCATCGACTGTTACCTGATTGTGTGGTATTAAACCATTGAAACCATGCTTCTAGACGACTGTAAGATCGTTCAAAGAAAGTAGAGATCTCCTTGCTTTCTGTGGTAGAAAACTTGTTTTTCATCATGCCACAAACCAGATCTGAGAGGCAGGATTCATATCATTAATACTTGAATCTTAAAATATAACTTTCTTCTCACTAAATATTCACATACTGTACCTTGTAGGACTAAAAATAATGTTGGTGGATTTCCATTACTTGGGCGTTGAACAACAAATTCTTCAGGTACCTTGCTGCGGATTAAAGAGACGTTATTCACATAAATATATTTCAATAAACCAGTTGATAGATATTACTAGAGCCCAGACTTTATTACCTTAGGGCTTCAGCTCCTAAAATTTGTTCACGTGGAATCCAGCCATCAATGTTCATAAGGTCCAACCAGTGTCCAATAATATCCAAGGAAATGTGTGTATCCCATCGCCTATTATTATTCACATATGCTAATATCAAAAAATTTAGAAAGAAGATATAATAACTCAGAAGGCAAATATATATCTTAACAAACCAGATCAATAGTTGATGAAACCCTTCGTCCCATAAGAATCCTCTAGGAAAGAAAGGGCGACTTGGAACAGCAGTGTACAGCTCAGCTGGCCAGTATAAAATAGAGTCACCATCAGATTGATGCTGCATTACACATTTATAGTTTGGAAAGATATTAAATTCGTGAGCATTTTATATACATTTAGAAGAAAGAAAAACAGCCTAACTTACCATAGAGGCTTGTGGAAACAATATTTTTGATTGGCCATAAAAGTACCCAATTCCTCCTATCAAATTACCGACAGCAGCCTTACCAACTTCTACAGATTCAGAATCAAGCTGCAAATAATAAATCTAGATTAAGGATTCACTAAAAATATAAATAGACTTCATAAAGTAGAGAAAGTAACCTATAATAATGAAATAAAGGACACTAAGGAACAGAAGCGTTTCTTAAGGGATACCTTGTCGGATGGATTAAAGATCCTCTTAAATTTATCATCAAAATCATTTTCCTTCGTTTTAAGTTGACTAGTTAATGATGTACCTACATATATGAAAGAGATGCACACAATATGAAGCCATTATCTCCTGCCGAGACATATACTAAAATCAAACTTGTGATTAAGATAGAAAAAATCACCTGTGAGGCTGTCGATACGTTCTTCAACTCTAGAGTTATCAGCATCACTTCCACTTACAAAAGCAATGTCTGCTCTAAAGGGGGTTTTAGCAGTAATCTGCTAAGATAAAAGGAAAAAATGTTGATGGAAACTGAATCCAGGATAATAACATATATATTAGAAACATGAAAACCGCACCTGATAAACTAAAATGTTAGGTGAATCGTCAGATGTGTCTGGAAGCTCTAGATGGCCAAAGTTTCTTACCTATTAAAAACAAACAGAACCAAATTCCATCACTAAAAGAATCATAAAAAATATGCCAACTTATATAACAGAAATTTTGAACAATGTAAAAGATAAGTTTCTAATAATGAACATGCGTATTATTTCTCTTACATATCGCCAAACAAATCACTTACAAGAAACCAAACAAAATAAGGTCAAATTTAGTATATTACTTGTAGAGCAAGAATTCCTTGAACCAAATCAGATAGATTGTGAATGTGAGGTGTCTTGAGACCAACATGATGGACGTCAAAATCATCCTGAAAACAACTTGGTCATTGGTACCAGTCTTCTAAAAGACATGAATAAGGTTGGGGAAAAAGATCATATTTTTTTC
This sequence comes from Gnaphalium uliginosum, assembly GCA_963930675.1. Classification (NCBI taxonomy): domain Eukaryota; kingdom Viridiplantae; phylum Streptophyta; class Magnoliopsida; order Asterales; family Asteraceae; genus Gnaphalium; species Gnaphalium uliginosum. The sequence continues at coordinate 37,599,802 of OZ005685.1, forward strand.
ATGATATTACCATAGATTTTAAATGTAGCTCCCAACCACCAACATCTGGCCGTGATCCAAAAGCCAACAGAGACTTCTCATAAATTTGCGTGACACTTCTACCCAAGCTTATATCATTTTCACCCTCATCAGCCACATAAAAGAAAAGATGCGCAGCATCTGGCATATCTTCATTTAATCTAGAACAAAATTGATGCAAACTCTCTTAATTAACACAGAAACTTTTATTTCAAAAAGCACAATAACATGCTTATTAAGTATAAAAAACAGTCGCATCGCTATACATGCTAACAAAAATATCATTTCAGGCAAAACGCTAAAGGTATTTACTTATCATATTGCGTTCCAACTCGAAAAGCCCAATCTCCACCATAGCCACTGCCATCAACCTTTGATTTCAAAAAACTCATGGTTAATGTCATCCCATGGTCAATAACAACCTGATGTCCATAGTCTCTTCCATTATGTTTACTCCAACCGTAAGTTTGAAGATCGTCGGCATCTTGGCACACATGTCTCATAAAATATCTACCATCCTTTATACCAAGCCACATTAACCCAACAACCAATGATTCTGGAGTCCTGTCAAACACAACTAATATCATACATCATAAACATTTATACTACTCAATAACTTATTATGCAGCAGTCATATCACAACGAAAAACAATATAGAATTCAACTGAAATTGTAAAAACATAACCTACCTTGAGCGAATCCCAAAATATACATAAGGACGATATGTTCCCCAATATAAGCTCTCCTTATGCTCACCTTGAAACTGTCATTTGTAAGAAGAAACACAAAATTGTCAGGGTATACACCCTATAAAATTACAATAACGTATATATACACATATACAGAGGTAAGGATCCTGAAAGAACACATTTAAATAAAAACAATAAGAACGCATCATATTCACAAATATAGTTAAAAAAATCATTAGACTCACATCCTTACATCTCAAATATGGGTAGAAAACGGATGTACATTTTTAAAAATGTACAAAAGTAAAAAACAAGAAACATACATTATGCGGAGCGCATAATGGTGCATCTATGGTTTTTCAACTTATATGCAATTTTAAAAAATGTGCATATTATTTTCTTCACATATTTGAGCCGAATGTGAATCTTGTGATTTGTTCGACTATATTTGTGAATATGATGCGTTCTTATATACATAATTCGTATAGTTTTACCATATCTAAGTCCATGATTTTGGGAGCAGGAAACGGAGTGATAACCCTAGGCAATTGATCGGCATCTCCATCGGAGAATTGAACAGAACGAAAGACAAAGAACAATGCGACTAATGAAGATATAATAATAAACCCTAGAATAACGAAATTAACATCTAAAATGCGAATTTGATCTTTGCCTCTTTCCTTTCGTAAACCTCTATGGTTAAGAAGTTCGCGATGATCGTTGCCGGATACGGTGGCTGTAGACGGTTTGATTCTGTTTCTGGCCGTTTTCCGGCCATCACTTCCGCTCATGTTACCGGTGGTGTTAAGTTCATCAAATGTACGAAAGCCGGCCGGAGCTGGGAGTGAGGGTAGAAATGTTAGAATTTTAACTAGTTGAAGTCAACACAGATCAGTGTACTGTTTATCCCTGTGGTTCGATCTTTGTTATGGACAGGTTATCTCTTTTTTCTGCTCAGTGGCACGTCAACATATCCGGTAAACGACTGATTTTTATCACTTTAATTTTCGACACCGACTATTAATTTAAGTTTTAAAATATAAATTAAATTAAAACTCTTTCAATTAAATTAAATAACGTTACAAAATTTAAATAAAATATTACAATAATTTAAATAAAACATTACATTTATTAAAAACAATAAGATAACTAAGCACAATTTTGACGACGGAAGCCACGTGGAAGGTGCCAAATGTATTCGACAAGAGGATTGTGAAGTTGATAATGAACCATTTGGTCGTGTAGTTCTTTGTCCATGCGCATTTGTGTTTCAACCTTCTCGTTCCACGTACGTCTTGGTCTGTTTCTCGGGTCCGACGGATAATCTTCCTCAAGGGTTGACATATATTGAGTCCATTGTCCTCGGTGATCATGTTGTGTAAGACAACACAAGTATACATGATTCATTTAATTTTGTTGACGCTATATGATCTTACAGGGTTTTTAATAATTGCCTAACGTCCTTGAAGCACTCTGAATGCGCGTTCGACATCTTTTCGTGCCGATTCTTGGTATCTCTTGAACTTCGTATTCTTTTCTTCGATCGGACATTTAAATGACTTAACAAGAGTCGCCCATTCCGGATAAATTCCCTCGGCGAGTTAATATCCTTTCGTAAAGGTTTGGCCCCCAATAGTAGAGGGTTTTGCGGGCGCTCTATCATGTAGTAGATCATTAAACAAATTCGATTCATTAAGAAGTTTGAAGTCTTGTTTGAACCGGCCGGACCAAAATAAGCATGTCAAATCCACAAATCATAAGAGGCAACCGCTTCGAGCATGATGTTTGGATGCCCAGGATCACCTCACGTGTATTAACTTTTCCAAGCTATCGGACAATTTTTCCACGGCCAATGCATACAATCGATATTTCTGAACATACCCGAAAAACCATGCAACTCTTGATGTTTGGCTTGTAAACGTTGAACATCTTGGAGTGTTGGTTTTTCAAGGTATTCACTCGAGAATAGATGAAGTAAACCCTTGTAAAAGTTATCCAAACAATCGTATGATGTTTGTTGACCCATGTATATATATTCATCAAAAGCATTCGTCACGATACCGTACGCTAATTGGCGTATGACAGGCGTTACATTTTGGTAAATGTTGAAACCAAGTTTACTGGTAGCGTCATGGCCTTGATGGAAATAAGTAAAATAAAGAGGTATTGGTAGTTGAGCGTAAGATGTTATACCTTTACATAAACGGAGAAACAATGGCCGACTCATCCAAAATCGTCTTTGAAAGTAATCCGGCGGGAATGTGGGGTTTGGAGCAAAGTATTCTTGCCACAAACGTTCGCCGGTTGCGTGAAGATTTCTATGTAAGTATCTTCTTAGTGCTCTTGGCGGCCGACTAGAAGTTGCGGCAACATCAGTTTCGGCAACATCTTCTTCATCTTGTTGATCCAATGTATCAACAATATCGATCATCGCTGTCGTACCTCCAAATTTCGTGTGCAACGCAAGTCGGGTCGGGGCGCAACTAATCATGGATCATTACACAAAGTTACAACGAACGACCTCTACAAGAGTCATTTTCGAAATAAAGCCGTTTACATAAATAAAATGTTTGGAAGTAAATTGTTTACAATCCTCAAAAGTACAATACATAGAGTCCTCGTATATATAACGGGAGATTCTATTGCATAACCATGATACAAAAAGTAATGCGACTGAATCTCCACTAATGCAATTTTAAAAATCATGCGACTCTAGCTATAACGTCCAGGGGAAATCCTACTGTGTCTGTGAACCTGAGAATACATGCTAAACGGTCAACAATAATGTTGGTGAGCTCATAGGTTTAACAGTTAGAAATAGAAGTATGAACTGCAAGATTTCCATATTCGCTTGTAAAACAAAGTTGAAATAAGTAAAAGTTATACAGTTTTCATGAGCTCATAGTCGATGCTTAACAGTAAGTAATGTGCCTCCGCGAGTGCCTAATCCAGAACACCGTTAGATACAAATACTAATACGTTCGTTTTTACGTAACAGTTCGTGGTAGCGCTACTACCCCAGACGGGGATTGTCAGTCCCAAATGGATCCATTTACTAATATTCGCGCTTAAGTCGATAATTAACGAAGCTATGATATGAAAGGCCTTCAGTGATTATAAGTTACTCATGGAGCTAGTATAAGTGATTATCGGTACTTGCGTTCATGTAAAACAAAACAATGTATTCTCACCCCAAAGTAAAAACAGTAAAAACAATAAAAGTGGGGCTATGAGACTCACCTGAGTCTTGAAAGCAAGCGTTTATATCACTAAATGTATATCCGAAATGTAACCTTCTAGCACCCTAAACGCATAAGGTTATGTGTAAGTGAATATCTCAAAAGATCATCCATGCTAGTTGTCCACTCAACTAGTTATGTCCAAATGTTTGTTTATCGTTTGCGTTTAGAAAACGTGTACGGCCCGTTGGTGACGTTTTGTAATAATAATTCTCGAAGACATTATTATTATGTTTTGTTTCGCCGTATACTTATAAGAGTATATGTATTGCGTGTATGAGTAGTGTCGTATATAAATATCCGTTGTTATTCGTTGTTACGCGTGTTTAATACCTTGTGAAAGCATGTCTTAAATCTGTTTTACGCGACACTAGGTGCGACACTAGGATGGATTGTGACACTAGATCAGTGTCGCAATTATTTCGAAAGTTGGGATTAATGTGACACTGGGTTTAGTGTCGCAAGTTGCGACATTCGAATGGTATTGCGACACAGGGGTTAGTGTCGCACCCGATTTGGGCCTGGTGCGACACTAAGGGTCTGATGTGGTTTCGTGTTCGGGAACTTGGTCAAACGTGCTCGGTTTGACCTGAAACTTTTACTCGACTCTTAAATATGTTTTTAGAACTTATAAAAATTAGAGTTACATTTTATGGTTAACCCGAAAGTGTCGTTTCTATTTTAACACCAAAACAGTCCCCGTGTTCGTTTTATCATATTTTCAGTCGTGTTCATGGCTCGTTTTAACTAGGTAACATCTGAGATAAAATCCAAGAAAAATACCAGTTGTTCCCCTATGTCTTGGCTAGTTACAGTAATTTTTCTAGAATTTTTAAGTAAGTCTAAGTATTTTTATTAATTCCATTTGTCCTCTGAGGTCCAACCGTGATCAATCTGGATACATGCACATTGTTTTAATTACTGAGATAAATCTACAATACTTCAGAGAGTGTAATCATACTACTTTTAAAGCTAACAAAATTTGTGAGATTTAGGCGAAAGCCTCATGCCGTTTGGAGTTGTGTAGCTCGAGTTATGGACTCGAGAAGTTGGCACAAAAATCTGACCACCAGATCAGTCCGGCGCAACGTTTTTGTAAATTCGTTTTCGGGTATCAAACGGTGTCGAAAAATTACGAAACCACTTGGAAATGAAAGCTAACTTCTTAAACTTAAGTTTTGTCTTTTGATTCATCACTTTTAGTTAAGTTTTGAGTACGAAAAGTCTCTTTGAAGTCGAGTTAAGTTTCTGCCCAGCAAGCTGTTGTCATTTTTGTGTTTTCAAAACGTTTTTCGACAAGATCTTATTAAGTGGACATTATAACATGAAAATAAACATGTTTCAAGTAAAATACAAGAGAGATGAAGTTTCTTACAAAGGAGATGATGAAAAGAAGAAGAAATGGAAGTCGTGAGCTCGTTATCTCGCATTTTCTTGCAATACGAAGTGGCGGTGCTATGGTGGTGATTATGTTGGTCTTGGGTGGTTTGTGGTGGAGTGTTTGGGGCTGGAAAATCTCAGGGAGAGAGGAGAGGGAGAGTGGGGAGAGGTTGAGTGTGTTTGTGTGAATGTGTTTGCGTGTGAAATGAACAAGAAGTAAGGGGGTGTGGGTTATGGCATGGGAAAGTCTTGGGTATGGGGGTAAGGGGCATGGTAGCAGATTTTTGGGGGCCCACAAGGGTGTGGGTGGTTTAAATCTTGTTCCCCAAGTTTACGTTATACGCGGTGCTCGTTTACCCGTTCGTTTCGTCGTTCGTTTAAACGTTAAACATTTATTAGTTAAGTTCTTCGTTAACGATTTATTCGCGTAAATTTTTTATTAAAGTTTTATTTAAATACTTCATTTTAAGTTGTTGAAATATAATTCGAGCTTCGTTCGGTAGTCGGGCGCGATTTGCGCGTTTTCATCGCGTACGGTACGTTTTATACGAAACGTATAACGTTTGATATATTATCGTAATAATATAAGTTAAATAACGATTATTTAATATAGCTACGTTATTTAAGAAAATGCTTTTCACCAACGTCCGTATTAATAGTGTCGGATTCCATCCGATCGTTTCGCGTAATTACAATTAATTACGTACGTGTATATATATAAATATACCAAAATTTCATTGTACTTAGTCCTATATCAAACTAAATACAAGTAGTGATAATCAAGCTTAAGATAATTAATACGCTTAAGTGTTGGTTGTCACGATCGCAACCGGATCGAAACATTGCGTGACCACTAAATATTGTTGCATATACTCCTCTTCGAAGAGCTCGAAGAGGAACTTGAATCCATTTTTATGATTTGATAAAAAAAAGTGTTGAATTATATAGAATAATTGGGTGGAATAATGTATTTGATTGAGATAATGGAATAGAAAAAGTGTGTGTGAATTGAAGTCTAGTTGTGTGTTTATTTATAGTGTGTTTGGGGTTGGATAAAAGGGTTAGATAAATTTGAAAAAAAAAGAAATCAAAAAACTGTTATATTATCGTTTTATTTTTTTAATCTTTTTTTTTATTAATTCACATCAGCTAGATTCCTTTTTCAAAAAAAAAATATTACCTGTGGGCCCCACAACCACTTCGTCACCAAACCAACGAGGTAAAACGGACGAAGCCGTGCCAACGACGTTGGTTCGCCGTTGGCATTAGTCTTACAAACACAACAATGCAGTGTGTCATTGGTCAGGTTATTCAATTTTCAATTTGTTTGAATCGGATTATTCAGGTTTTTAAATTTACTTTATTCATAATCCGATTATTCGGGTACGAGTCAAGTTTGAATAATGTATTTTAACTTGAATAAGATGATATTTTAAATTGTCACATCTTAAACAAAACTTTAACTTTACAAAATAACACTAATAGTTTATATAAATCATCGTAAGTAATTTATATGTATATTATATTTGAATATATTCATATAAATCATAAATAACTTATACATATATAGTTATATTTGTATATTAAATAATATTTGTAGTTATTCGGGTTACCCAAATTCTAAAATATTTATCTGTTATCCAATTCAAATAAAAGTCGGGTTATTTGAATTCAGGTTATACGAATTTGGGTGGCTGAATAAGCTTTGAATTTGTGTTATTCGATTTCGAATTCAGGTTAGTTATTCGGGTTGGGTTATTTGTGCCATCCCTACGACAATGAACCAAATACAAGGCTATCACATTTTTAGAGTAAATTATACAGATCGTCCATGTGGTTTGCAAAAAATTACATCGATCATTCTATTCTTTTAAAAATTTTAACGTTCATCCCTAACTAATTTAAAATTGCACAACGGTCGTCCCTCTCATCCCTCCTATGACAGACATTAAAAAAACGCGTTAAGTTTAATCATGTGCATTGCACATTAGAGTACAAGAGTTATTTACCAACTATATGAAGATGAAGACCGAAGCAAAATAAATTAAAAGAAATGGATGGTTGCAATACTCTTTTAGATTGATTTTTCGAAGCTAGAGCTATTGAACACTTTCATGTGTTACCTCATGAAATTGACGGTCGTCATGTATATTTATTTTCGTAATTTCAGTTTAAATATACGATCACACATGACACAAACAGTTACAATTTTCCTTTTGTTATTGTATTTTTATGGTGGGATTATATGGGAAGGGGGAATGAGTGGAAGAAAAATGGAGGCTCTTGGATAAAAAAAAATTGGGAAGATCATTAGTTAGGAAGTAAGGTGACATTTTAGTAATTAGATGAAAAAGTTTCAAGAAAAAGTAACTAGAAATAGAATTAATGTTCACATTCACCTGTTTACTACTACTTTCTTTTTTCTTTTTCACATTTTCCATTTTCTTTATTTACTCCTATTTCCTTCTTCCTCCCCAACCCAACCGCATCACCTACCACCTGGTGCAACAACTCGTCGTCAGACTCCGGTAGACGTCGCCAAATTCTGACGATCGGAACTTTTAACTTTTCATTCTTTTTACTTTATTATAATTTCTTTAAACTAAATTTTACCTTTTCGAACCTTTTTCTCATTTTTTTATAAACCTTTTTTAAAATTTAATTTTTTTTTTGTTATTTTTTTAAATATTTGCAACCGGATATATGTTTTTAAGAATTATGTTATGTTGCATCTTATATTTTTTTAATTGCATCTTATATATATTTTCAACATTAATATTATTATTTTATACTACAACTTGTATGTTATTTATTCATACTTAACTTTTAAATGTGAAGCTTAATTTTTTTAGGTGTCGTATAAATTTATGAATTAGTGAAACTTTATTCTCAACCTTCACAATTCATAAATTTTATGTGAAATAAAAAAAAAATTAAGCTTCACATTTAAAAATCATATGTGAAGCAAAAAAAAAAACTTCAACTTCTGTCACACCCCATCTAAAGCGGAAACAACGAGGTGCGACAAATGACTAGATCACAACACATCGATACAACAAGAGAAATACTAAATGAAACCAAACAATGTGTTTTGACGTCGCCCGACACAACTTGTGATTTGTGCCGTGGACTTTCACTTCCACAATGAACATAGTCAAATATCAAATAATCGTTTTACAAAACCCAACTTGTCTAGGCAAACACGCCTTCTCAACATAATAACACAATAAAATAGAATAAAGTCTCATGTAAAGCAAGTCTCAAATGCAACTTAACGGTCTAGCTAAGTCATCCTAGTCTCAACTCCTATATTGTTAGTATTTCCTGAAAAGAGATGCTCAAAAAAGGTCAACACAAAGGTTGGTGAATTTCGCAGGTTTAGTTTTGACACAAATAAACAGTTGTTGTGCAGTAAGTATGATAGTAGTATGACAATGAAATGAAATGGTACACATAGGTGATATTAATGCAGTATGATTCCCATGACCACTGTTGCGTTACAACACTTGTTTGAATTGATTATATTCACCCACAGATGGGTAACCCAAACGTGAGCTAGACCGCATCCCAATAATACTATTGATATATTGATTGACTAAATGCCCGTTGTCATTACCCCCTGGCGGGTAAGACTCGGCAGATATGTATGTTGCCTGTTGTCATTGTCCCCCGACGAACAAGACTCAGCAGATATGTATGTTGCCTGTTGGCATTACCCCTTGGCGAGTAAGCCTCAGCAGTATGATTAATTGACAGATACCAGTATTGCATATAGTTCCACATTGTATGTCACATTAATTCACAGTGCACAAATCATTCATTATGTCCAAAAATGAAAACAATGAATTCACAGCATGAAAACAGTTGAAAATAAGTTGAACATTCTTTTCCCCCAAGTGAAAAGTAAAAGAAAATGGGGCCACAAAACTCACCTTAAAAGCAAAGCAAGTAACGTTCTCAAATTAGTCTGTATGATGATCTACAAATATATGTGTAGGTTACAATTTAGACAAGGCTAAAGGTCTTTCCATTGTATCCTATTTTGATGAATCATTTATGAATTCTAGAGTACCTTTCTTCCTAAGTTCTTTTAAGTATCAACAAATCCTAAGACTCCACTAAAACACTTAGTTTCGATAGTTGATTCAATACTTGATATAATTATGTTTTACTTAAAACTTTGTGTTCCTTCGGGTGCTTTGAATTGGGCACAAACGATTTTATTAGACTTCCATATTTTAACCACATATTTTTCAAGATGTTAAGAAGTTAAGATAATTATTTCATAATTTATTTCTTTAAATTCTATTTTTCGAAATTTCCCAAAATAGCCTTCTTACAAAACGTTACATCTTTGACCCATTAAAAGTTTTATAAAAGTTTTCATACTTAACGAACTCTAAAAATTCTCATCTTTTTACACAACTCAGTTGACATATTAAAGTCGTTTCACAAAAAGTTTCAAGACCTAACTTCATAAATAACATACGTTATGACACTTTAAAGTTGACTCAAATTACAAACCGAAAACTCAGTTCTGACCGACATCTTGAACTTATATTTAGACTCAAGAAACGTCTAAAAACATAAAGTATTGACCAACTTATGTCTCCACAAAACTGACCATCGAATCTGTCCTGATTTCACAATTCCTTTCCAACCACTTATTCGACATCTAAAAACGTTTTTCACAAGGATCAAATCAACAATTATAATCCTAATATCACATAACATCAGTTTACATTATCACTAATCCTAATTATCCATATGTTCATCAAAAATTGGATTCCAATGGATAGATGATCAAATAAATCGATAATACGATTGAATCGAAAGATTAAGGTTAGAGATCTACCAAAGAGCGTGCGGGAAACGAAACTCCTCTCAAGATTATGTAAGAATAGAGTTTTATAAGGACCCTAATCACGTTTATGAAAGAAAACCCATGAAACATCGAATAAAAACGTTGAGAACTTACCACCGAAAGCGTATAACGAGGATCCTGATTATTAGAATCGATTAGGAGTTTAAAATCCTTTAGATTGAAGTGTCTTGATGCCAAAATCGGCTGAGAATAGGGCTAGGTGCGGCTGGAATTCGTTTAAGGGTTTGCAAAGTCGATTAGGGTTTAAAACGGGTGATTTTATAGCTGCAGACATCCAACCGGCAGTTGAGTTATGTAACACCCCGAAATTTGATAAATTTAAAAGTTGTGTTCTGTTATGCGACACAAGGGCTAGTGTCGCAGGTAGCGACACAGAGCCCAGTGCGACACAAGGCTTGTGTCGCAGTGTCGGGCAGAAAGTCGGTTTTTAAGGGTTAATTGTGTACTTAAGTGTGAAATTAAAATAAAACTATGTTCCAAAATATTCCAGAAACCAGAATACAACTCCAGGTTCATATGTGTGTGTGTGTTTGGGTGTTTTAGAGAGAGAAAGTAAAGAAAACTAGAGGAGATCAAGAATTAAGCTTGGAAAGTGATTGTTGAAAGTGTTTCTTTGCAATTTCAGGTAAGGAACCTAAACCCTCTGTTGAAATTGCGGTTAATTCGAGTAATAAAGGATGAAAGATTGGGTTTTAATTGAGCTTAAAATGAGAAATTTGGGGGTAAAGTGTTTATGTGGGTTAAAATGAGTTTGAATGTGTTTTGAATGGATTGTGTGTGTGATAATCATTTATTGAAACTGGTTCGAATTTGGGGTATTGAAATCACCCAGAAACTTGTTAATCTCAGAAGGTTTATGCTGCCCTGTTCGTCATTGCGACACAAGGCTTGTGTCGCAGCTTGTGTCGCAGTGATGATGTCGCAATTTAAAATTGTTGCTTTAGCGACACAAGGGTTTGTGTCGCATCTTGTGTCGCTAGTTTCCACTGCTAGTTAGTACTGTTGCTATAGCGACACTAAAAGCTAGTGTCGCAGCTTATGTCGCTTGTTTCCACTGTTAATTGTAATTTTTGTTTTAGCGACACTAAGAGCTAGTGTCGCAGGTTGTGTCGCAGTTATGTATTGTGCGACACCATGTTAGTATCGCCATAATAAATAGCGACACTAGGGAGTAGTGTCGCAGAGGTTAATTAATATTTTAATAAGAGTTAATTAATACGAACGTTTCGACAGGTATTTCGGGTAGCAAGTCATAAATATCTGAACGTCGTCCTCGAGGTAAGTAGTAGGAAAGTAAAGAATTTAATTGTCTGATTTTGTTAAAAATGATTGTGTTACAAGGTTACATTGAATGACAATACTTAGATCACGTGTGTGGTTAGGTATTGAATAACTGAGTATATCTATGAGTTGAGTGGCCAATTGCTGAGTGAACAATTGTGCCCATGAGAATGAGTTGAGTGGCCAATTGCTGAGTGAACAATTGTGCCCATGAGAATGAGTTGAGTGGCTAATTGCTGAGTGATCAATTGTGCCGTAAGAGTAACGAGTAGGCCAATTGCTGAGTGACCAATTGTGCTAATTGAGTATATGCTGAGTGCATTAATTGTATGAGTGAAAGATTAAGACATGAGATGTCTGGTTTGTGATACTGTTGTAATTAAATCGCATTCCTTTACTTACTAAGCGATGAGCTTATGTTTTGTTGTATGTTGTGTTGATAGGTATGTCTAAAGGAATGAGAGGCGAGGATATGGGCAAACAACCTGAAGGCTGCTAGTGATGGACTTACTATGGTTAGATAATAAGGAGACGGACTCGTAAATCATGCTTTGTATAAACATATGATATTTTGTGAAGATAATGTATGAGTTGTGTTGGACAACGTTAATGTTTGATTATATTAATATATAAAGTGTTTTGTAACATTTAATTGAGTATATATATATAAAAAAAAAAACTAGGACGTTTCAGGTTAGTCAACCGGCGATTGGGCTAACCCAACTTGCGGCCCACGCACATCCAACCAGCGATTAGGCTCTCCAATTGGCGGTTGGGCTTCAAAAACTCCAAATGCTCTGAATTTTGGATATGTTATAGCCCTCTGAGTTCCGGTCGTTTGGGCAGGTGGATCGTCTCAATCGGAATCCGGATGAGAGAGTTATGGCCCAAACGGTGCTAATATTGTTGGTGTTTTTAACGTATTATATCTTTGTTAATTATATGTTATAGATTTTTACTTAGATTATTATATAAATATTATTATATGTGCTAATATTCTTATTACTTAACGTAACTTTCTTACGAATTTAATTAAATTATTTGGTTCCACACGAACTATGAATTTCTCAAAATGAGTATGGCATTTAACGCGAAACACCAACAATCGATATGTCTTATGTATTCGAAATCGTAATTACACGGAATGAGTCTCTACGGTTAAAATACTATCGCGTTTTGGTGACGGTTGTCACAACTTCACATTTCATAAAATTGTGAAGGTCAACTGTTTTCACTATTTTTTTCATCTCCACCCCTTTTATATATATATATATATATATATATATATATATATAGTGGGATGATTGGGGGGAAGCACAGGAGGAAGCGTTATTATTCATCACAGAGCATCTTAATTTCGAAAATACTAATCTCACAATAAACGAAGTGAAATTTAGTAAATGTTAATCAGAATCGATGTTATGAATGTTAAGCTTCTTGATAAAATCGTTTTGCAGGTTATAACATAAATTTATGAATATTAGACCCAATATAGTTAATTTTTATCGCGGTCAATGTTAGTTAACATTCATTGTGACGAATGTTAAAATTAAAAATATTCTTCAAATAAATTTTAGTGTTGACATTTTGATTGTTAAGTGTTAACAATTTATTAAATAAATATTCATCAGCTAATGTTATGACTTAAAAATGAAATTCTTCAAGTAAATTTATTTTCTTTATAGCATCGATTTTGATTACTATTTATTGTTAAAAATATTTTTTTTGTTGACATTTTAATTGTTAAGTGTAATATTATCAGTGATGAATATTAACACTTTCCTTTTCTGCAAAAAAAAAATAAATTACTTCCCTCTTAAACGCTCTCATATATATATATATATATATTATTTGTATTTTTGTGTATTTTTAATAACATTTTCATGTTGTAATTCATTTAGTTATAGTAAAAGAGAGTGAGAAGAATAATTAAAAAAAAATTGAAATTTGTAAAATTAGATTTTGAGAAGAAAAATGATTGAAGTTTAAATACAAGTTTTTTTTAAGTGTTAAAATGCTTAATTTAACGATTTAAAAACTAAAAACAAAACAAATATTAAAAAGGGTTTAAATAAAGGTCTAAAGAAGCAAAAGAAAAAATTAACGAGAAGGTTAAAAGAATATGTTAAATACAAATTTGACAAAAAAAATTGTTGAAAAGTAAAATTTTCTGGCTGCCGGCCTACATCTAGTAGGATGGTAGTGGTGGGTAGAGGAGTGTGAGTGAGAAAGTAGGAGGGGATGATATATGATATTAGAGAAATGAAGGGGGTATAAATGAAATTTTATTTGGTGAAACGTCACGTATTTTTTTGTTGATCTTTTTGTCCTCTTTTCTCCTCGAGTGGAGTTTGCCCCTCTGAATTCCACTTATTTTTTTTATTAATTTTAATATGGTTATGGAATATTTATATTTATACGTATACATGTGTTTGTTTAGCTTATAATATAAGTTATAGTAATTGACTATTGAATTTATATAACTAATTTGAATTTGGCTTTCCATTTACTACATTTGTGTTTAGATTAGTCGCGTGTATATTATCCTTCATTATCAATTTGCAAACTATATCAACAATATATTATGATATGATAAGGAGTTTATCATTATTTTATCATGCTAAAATGAAATTATGAGATTTTAAGATATGTATGAGATTATAAAGAGTAGGTTTTAAGTTTTTTGTCCCCACCACCAAAGAATTATTTAGGATTAAAAATAGAAATAAACATAATATTTTTATATGTTAATTAAACTAATTTATTATATGAAATATGTAATTCTCTTAAATTTTCTTTAAAGTTATATTTAAACTTCATTAGGCCCAATATAGAATAACTTTATAGCATAAAATAAATTTTTTGTTAAATAATGGTATTGGCATATAAAGTTTGAACAATGTAATAAAAAAATTACCTTAGAAGATATATAACATAAATAAATAATTTTAGTAACATAATAAAAAATAAAATTTCGATTAAAGCTAAGACAAAGTTATCGTTTTAATAATTATTTATGTTATTTGTTGATAAATTCAACGTACAAGACGGAAAAAAGGTACTGAATGAATATTATTATAATATAACTACAAAAGTAAATATATATATATATAATATAACACAGACAACAAAAATAAATACAACTATAAAGACTATATAAACGAAATAAAATAATAAAAAGAAATACAATTTTAAGGATGGTTATAAAAAGGGGTTAAAAATCTATAAACGTATACAACTACATGTTAGACTTTTGTATTGCGTACACAATTAACGTGACCCTCACTGTGTGTACGTAATTATTAATTTTGCCCATCGTGTTTACAAGAAGGCTATATCAAGTTACTTTCATCATAGAATGTAACTGTTAACTGACCAGCATGTGTTTGACTTCTTTAGCTTGTTTGCAAGAAAATACAAATGATAAATAATTATCGATTTAAAAATTTATTAATCATTTAGCTGAATTGCAATTTTTTAAATTGACTTATGCTTATTTTCACTTATTTATATCTATAAAATAAAATAATAGAAATGGTTATAAAGATTCGTTGTCTACATGAAATTATAATCATCAGACA
The DNA here is from genome assembly GCA_963930675.1 of Gnaphalium uliginosum. Classification (NCBI taxonomy): domain Eukaryota; kingdom Viridiplantae; phylum Streptophyta; class Magnoliopsida; order Asterales; family Asteraceae; genus Gnaphalium; species Gnaphalium uliginosum. The sequence continues at coordinate 37,614,875 of OZ005685.1, forward strand.
TATTAAAATTATAACTTTAATCATTTAATTTAATAAACTAATTAGTAATATATGTCTTAAACCATACAATTATTGATTGGTTGGAAATACTTTTCATCATCTTACTATTTTTATTTTACTCATTTGATTTTACTTTGCCAATGTTAATTTTGATATAGAAAAAATAAACGTTACCTTTTTGTGAAAAATATAACATCAAGTATTTTATTGTGCAATTTGATATTTAGTTCAACATTTTGAGTTTTTCAAATTTTATGTTTTCAATTTTTGAAAATTTGCCATATGGAAAACGTGAGTAGTAGATTCAGAGCATATTGCTATTGAATATCGATCATAATATATATATATATATATATATATATATATATATATATATATATATATATATGATTGGGATCATGTGAAAAAAAGGGATAAAATAAAAATGGTGAAAATACTTTTTAACCCTTGGATCAAAATATATATAAAAAGAGCGTGGAGATAAAAAAACGGTGAAAACAAAAAAAATAAGGGTTCACATTTGAACATTTATGTGAAGCAAAAATAAAAAAAGGTTCATAAATTTTTTTTTTTTTTTTTTTTTTTTTGTGAAGCTAAAATAAATTAAAGTTCACAACTAAAAAAAATTTGTGAAGCTAAAAAAAATTAAGGTTCACAACTAAAAAAAAATTGTGAAGTTAAAAAAAATTAAGGTTCACAACTAAAAAAATTTTGTGAAGTTAAAAAAAATTAAGGTTCACAACTAAAAAAATTTTGTGAAGCTAAAAAAAATTAAGGTTCACAACTAAAAAAATTTGTGAAGCTAAAAAGAATAAAGTTTCACTCCTTTATAAATTTATGTGAAACTAAAGAAAATAAAGGTTCACAAGTAAAAAATTTCTATGAAGCAGGAAATGTTTCAAAAAAGGTAGGCATACGACGTACAAAAAGTTCACGGCCTTTAAAGGTTCACAACTAAAAATTTATGTGAAGCAAAAAAAAATGAAGATTCACAACTAAAAGTAAATTGTGAATGAAAATTGAGATTGTTTTCACCGTTTTTATTTTAACTCTTTGTTTTCACCGGAACCCAATCCTATATATATTATATTTCCGAAAAAATTATCTCGTGTATTTTCCAATCATAATTCGATCTATATTTATTCTTATAAATTATTTGGTTGATATAATATACGTTATTGCTACATGAAGGAAGCATTTTGAATGTTAGTGAAGTTTATTGAATGTTAACTGAATTCAACAAATTTCGACTTACATAAGATTTAGAGAGATCAGAATCAGGTATCAAAACTCTTGTAAAATTATGCGGCTAGTACGTCTTTGTTGCCCATCTGCTGGAAACTGTAGCTCTATCCTTTGACATAGACTTGGTATGTTGTTGTATCTTGATCAACTTCATGACAAATGATGCTTCATTTTATAAAAGCAGTAAGAATCTCTGTCGTTGTTACACAAATTGAATAGAGGTACACTAAGTTGAGAAATACTAACTCTTCTACTCGATGTGAATAAAACGTTCGATATGTACAATACAAATTTTAAGTGAATACAAGAGTACTCTAAACGGCTTATCTAAAATAACAGTTTGTTTCATCGTCTCTGATGACTAAATCACCAGTGAGATGTGGATCAACGAGCAATTAGGGACATTGGTGACCTAATAACTCTCAAAATTTTGCTTTAAAATTCATCAGACATGTTTAATGAATGTTAACCTAACTTTCATGTTTTCCTGAAAAATGAAGCTTCCCTTGATCATTCTAATGGTTATATATATATATATATATATATATATATATATATATATATATATATATATATATATATATATATATATATATATATATTAAAGGATCCGCTGCGAACGTGCGAACTAATTTTTTTGGCACGGGCAGTCTATAACGGTCAGGGCAATTCGTCGATTCAATTTAGCGAAATTCTAGAATCAATCTTAATTACACGTAAGAGATTATTAGATTTTCATTCACGAACATTCAACTTCAATTCATAATCAATTCCGTTCAATTGTTACCCGATTATCAATAAATTTCAAAATAGAATGCCGATCGAGTCAATTGAAGAACATTCGTAATCAATTGAATCAGTATTACTCTATATCGAGCAAATATGCATACAACAAAAACTCAGTATAACATAATACTAATTAAATATTAAAGCCTTTGGATGTCATCTTTTAATGATCTCCAATTCAAACAAAAATCAAAATAAATTATTACACTGACTTGTTTTTTAGACATAGCAAAACAAAGACTTAGTTTTTTAAACATTCAAATTGCAGTAATAACAATATGTGAAGACCACCAAAACACCCTTATTATGTTACCCAAATAGTACCATAGTAATGAATTAGAGTGACTACTCAGTCTAAATTGTTGTTGCTAGCTCGATAGACATTTATTTGCTTCTGTTTTGTTGAGAGCATACCTGATGTTGGTGCTTTGGTGCCTAGTGGTCAACTTTGAAGATGAGAATTAGTTTAGGGTGGTCCCACTTTATTGGTCATGGACTTGCTGGGTGCCATTCTCGGTTATATGGTGGGCTAAGGCTGAACATTTGTGGTCCCTGTGTTGTTAGAGTATAGTAAACTGTTTAGGGGTTTTTGGGTTTTGTCATTTTGTTATGTGATTTTTGTAGGAGTACAGAACATGTTAGGTACTTGGTTTTGTTGACCATAATATCACAGTCATAATTCATATTAGTTCACTAAGACATGAAAATAATATGTTGGTTCAACAAACCGAGTTCTCATGAATTATGGTTGTCCTACTCGGTCTAAACAAACTGAATACGTAGCTAATTTAATTTCGTATCATGTTGCTTGTGAGTTCACGGTGGTGTCCTCACAATTTTAACTTTACAAATACTGAGTTTAAATAACCATTCAGTATAATAAAATAGGGTAGATGCATATAGTAAATACTCAATATAACATAATACTGACTAAATAATGAGTTTAAATAACTACTCTATATAGATGCCTACAGTAGATGCATACAATAAATACACAGTGTAACATGATAGTGAATAAATACCGAGTTTAATCTCTATGTATACATCTAGTAGATGCATCTAGTATTTATTTTTATTTTTGAAGTTTGACTTACAAAAGCTCAAAGAGAATCAAAAATTGAATTTGATGATATGATTTGTTTGATTTAAATATTTTTTATATAGAATTAATTTTGAATTAGAGTTTCTTGATTTCTTTAAGAAAAATAGCAGTCTAAGATGATGGCGCTTGAATTAACTATTGCGGTGTTATTGTAAACTAGATTACAAATGATTTAAATATAATTAATAAATAAATAAATAGTATGGAGCGTTTCTTTACATTTAAAGAAAGCCCGCTTTGTTTATAAATGGCCAAAATGCATAATACTACCCTGAACTTGGTTGATTAGGATTTTTAGTATCCTGAACTAGTAAAGGTATATCATGTTACCTTGAATTTGAAAAAATAGTCATTTTACTACCTTGACTCAGTGTGACTCGGTCATATGCTCGTCATGTGACCTTTTTCAGTTTATTAATAATGACGAGTTAACTAGGGTTTCTTTTAACATTAGTTTTAACATTAGTTTTAAAGGTCAGTTGACTCTTATTTATGTCATATTTTTCTATTGTAAAAAGCAACTAAACGTAATTTGAAGTTCGGAATTTCGAACATCAATTATTTAAAAAATCGAACATGTATTAGTATCAATTATTTAAGTCTTATTTTTCACAGGCTATATATATCTACTCTTTCTTTTTCTTTCTAAACTGTGAATCTTTTTCATCTTCGTCAAATTGAATTGTCTCAAAATTGACAACAAATCAACAGCACAAGAGATGAATAATGAAGAAGAGGTTTTAAAAAATTGGCAAATAAATATGAAGAGTGCACATCGATGGTAGTGAGGACAAGAAACTTTATTTTATATCAACAATTCTTAGAACTGATATTTCCTATTATCTCACCCACTATGAACATAGCAGGTCGTCATTTATAATTGTTGGCCGATTAAAAATAACCACAATTAACATCCCTGTTGATATAAAATAATTAAGTTAAGTTTTTCTTGTTGATTGACTTTATAAATATTTCGTTGAGATGTTATGCTTTGAGAAATTATAACAGTTTGAAGTCTGATGATCAATAATATGAGAGTTGCATTTTCTAACACGTCGTTAATTGATTAATTGAAAAAGGTCACATGGTGAGTACATGATCGAGTCACACTGAGTCAAGGTAGTAAAATGATCATTTTTACAAGTTTAAGGTACCATGAGATACTTTTACTAGTTTAGAGTACTAAAAACATTAATTATATATATATATATATATATATATATATATATATATATATATATATATATTGGGCTTAAAACCCGTGTATACACACGGCCCGATAAATTTGTATTTTTTTCCATAAAAATTGGTATAATCCTCGTATAAATGTGATAAGTTAGAACATTTTTAATCATATAAGTTTTCATAAATTAAATTTTGTAGTTGTAGTTTAATTTATTTAATGTTACTTTCTTTCGTTTAAATCTTATTGTGCTTGTGATTGTATTCGAATTGTAAGTAGCAATCGACGTTTTTAAAATTATATGGGAAAGTAATATTTAAATATTATTATTTTAGTAACTAAAAGAAAAAATAAAATAATTCAAAACGTTAATTTAGTATGATTGTTAATTTCTATCAACCATTTTTTGTTTTTATGTTTACTTTTTATTTTTTTTAATTTATTTAATATAATAGAGTGAGGTTCAAATGAGAATGTAAATTTTTGTGAAAATGGAAGAACCAATATGATTGTGCCACGTGTCACAAAAATTCACTTTTCTCACGTTTTTAAAAATTAAATATCTCAAGAATGGCTCTTTGAAAAATTATAAAAATTGCACCATAAAAATCAACATTTTTTTCTCTTCGATTAGACATCTCACATGATATACTTTCGGCGAATTTTTTTTATGATTGTACAATATTAGTAACACATGTGGTGCCCACTGGTAACACATGTGTTACCCGCTGGTAACACGTGTGTGATCCGCTGGTATTACATGTGTTACCCGCTAGTATTACATGTGTTACTCGTTTGTAACACATGTGATAGTTGTTTACAAAATTCAACGAAAACGGAAAAAAAGTCGAAAGTATACCTTGTGAGATCTCTAATCGAAGAGAAAAAAACGCTGATTTTTGTGGTGCAATTCTTATGATTTTTCGACGTACCGTTTGAGAGATATTTAATTTTTAAAAACGTGGGAAAAGTGAGTTTTGTGACACGTGGCGCGTTCTTATTGGTTCCTCCATTCTCAAAGAAAGTTGTTTGAATCTCACTCTAATATAATAATAACAATTATTGTTATTTAAATTAAAATTGAAAATTTAAAGGGTTTTAGTTTTAAAATTTTGTAAAATTTGAGGACCTAATTGACTAATTGAAAATTCTTAATTGATGATATCATCAATGTGTTTCCTATATATAATTTAAGATAAGATGTTGGATCAAGTAAAAAGTGTTTATAACTAAAAAGGGTAAAAATCCATAAAAATTGACATATGTCTTTCATGTCCGAAGGATAATTTGGGTAGATACTATTTTTTCTTTGTCATTAACATCCCTGCAATGCTTCATTCATTTTCAAAATCAAAAAGATTTTATCTCTCTGTTTTGAACCACCAGCAAACAACTCCTAAAAATTTAGGAAACTTTTTCCGACGAGATTAAGGTTGTTAACCCGTCGGAAGAATATTTCAATTTACTACTTTGAAGTTTGTCCCAAACCCGATAACTAAATGTTATTCAGTTATACAGCTCTAGATCTGATCAATCTAATGATGTATCATTCTTTTAACCCTCTTTATTTTAAAAGTCTTTTTACAATAACTTAACTATATATATACATATATAGTGGGATGATTCAGGGGAAAACACTTTTTTTGAGGTAGGGGGAAGCGTTATTATTCATTAATGAGCATCTTAACTTCGAAAATACAAATCTCACAAAAAACAAGGTGAAATTTAATAAATGTGAATTAGAATCGATGTTATGAATGTTAAACTTCCTTGATAAATTCTTTTTTATGGTTATAACATCAATTTATGAATATTAGACCCAAAATTGTTAATGTTCATCGTTGTAAATGTTAGTTAACGTTCATGGTGATGAACGTTAAAATTAAAAATATTCTTCAAATATGTGATGTTTTAACATTCATCGTAATGAATGCTAGTTAACATTCATCACGGTGAATGTTAACAATTTATTAAATAAATATTCATCAACTAATGTTATGACTTAAAAATGAAATTCTTCCGTTAATATATTCTTTATAGCATCAACTTTGATTACTATTTATTGGTAAATTGCTGACATTTTATTGGTAAGTGTAATATTATTCGTGATGAACATTAATGCTTCCCCCTTCTTAGAAAAAACACTTCCCTCTTGAACGCTTCCACACACACACACACACACACACACACACACACACACACACACACACACACACACACACACACACACACACACATATATATATATATATATGGGAAGATTCAAATGAGAACTAACTAAATAGTTAAAAACTTGTGAGAACTACTAATTTACGTATTTGTTCACATGTGATTAACTTAATTCACATGTGAACATTGATGTACGTTTAATTGATAAATAAAAAAGTAAAAAAAAAATCCTAAAATTATATCAAAAACACAAAAATACAAATATGTGTTTACATGTGAACAAATCGGTTCAAATGTGTTTTACGACGTGATTTTTAGAGTTTTTAGCATTTTTTTCTTTCTAAATCTATCATATATCAAGGTTCACATATGAATGGAGCAAATCACATGTGAACAAATACGTTATCTAGTAGTTCTCACAAACTCTCAACTTTTATTTGGTTCTCCAAAGGATATAAGTTATTTAATCGGCAAAGAAAGTTGAAGTTCCTTGGTACACACATGTGTATTTCATATGTCGTTACATACCAGAATCATAAATCATAAATTAAACGACATACTTTGAGTGCTCTTCATTCTTTTATTTGCAATTTTCAATACATTTACTTATCTGCCTACAATTCTTCAACCTTACTACAATATCAAACCAAAAACACACCAGTTTTCTCACTAACAAAACTCATTTCCTCCCGCCAAAAATGATCACCAAATTTATCATGTTTACTCTATTAACCTTAACTCCTACAGCGACCCAACCTGTAACCCCACAAGAAGCATCGGGCATCGATGGTGAATGGAAGCTATTACATGAAAACGTCGGTATATCCCCAATGCATATGCAACTCCTACACAACGACAAAGTTGTCATGTTTGATAAAACCGATTTTGGCCCTTCAAACATCTCTCTCCCTTTCAACCGTTGTCGATATGATCCTTTTGATCCTGTCCTCCAAAAGGACTGCACAGCTCACTCGATCCTGTACGATATAACATCCAACACGTTTCGACCTTTGTCTATAAGAACGGACACATGGTGCTCATCTGGTGCAGTTCTACCTGATGGCACTGTGGTCCAGACTGGTGGGTACAATGATGGAGATCATACGGTCCGCCTCATGGTTCCATGTGAGGATGAAACCTGTGACTGGGTTGAATTCTCGGGGTACCTCACGGAAGCCAGGTGGTTTTCTACCGATCAGTTACTCCCCGATGGACGGGTTATTATCGTTGGTGGGAAACGACAATTTAGTTACGAGTTTTATCCCACAAGTTCCTCGACTTTCTTTACTTCTTTCTTCAATTCTTCTTCTTTTTTGATGGATTTCCTTAGAGATACGACAGATGGGATAAGTGAGAACAATCTGTATCCATTTGTTCATTTGTTGCCCGATGGAAACTTGTTCATTTTTGTGAATGTTCGATCGGTAGTGCTAGATTACAAGCAAAACAAGGTGGTCAAGTACCTACCACCCATTCCCGGGGATGATCCTCGGAACTATCCATATTCCGGGTCATCAATTTTGCTTCCTTTAGATGAAAACGAGTTGGTTGAACCCGAAATAATGATATGTGGTGGCGCTTCACGTGACGCCTTTATTAATATCAAAAGAACACATAGTTTTGATCGAGCGGTTTCCACATGTGGACGGATAAAAGTCACAGATGAAAATCCTAGTTGGGAGATGGAGACCATGCCCATCGCACGGGTGATGGGCGATATGGTCATTTTACCGAATGGAGATGTGATTATTATAAATGGTGCAGGGTCAGGTACAGCTGGATGGGATAACGCTCGTGATCCAGTGACCCGGCCCGTGATGTACCGCCCGAAAGGGCCTCCAAACACACGATTCTCGGTGATGCAATCAACCACCAGACCAAGACTTTACAACTCGGGTGCAATCTTGGTGACTGATGGACGGGTTCTAGTAGCAGGAAGCAACCCAAATCCATTTTATAATTTCACAGATGTTGAATTCCCTACAGACCTAAGCTTAGAGGCATTTCTACCACCTTATTTAGCTAAAGAAAATGATCAACTTCGACCCCAAATTGTGAGCTTGGATAGTGAAGTTATGGAATATACGAAACCATTAATGGTGACATTTACAGTGTTGAAGTACTTAAAGCTAGCTAAGGTAACAGTAAGGATTATAGCACCATCATTCACAACACATTCACTGGGAATGAATCAAAGAATGGTGGTTTTGCAGGAAGCTAGAAATGTAACATTTGTATGGGAGTCGTTTGTTAAGACATATACTATTGTGGTGGTCGGGCCATCAACGGCCGAGATTGCACCACCAGGATATTACCTGTTGTATGTGGTTCATGCAGGCATACCTAGTTCTGGCATGTGGGTTAAGGTTCAGTAACAAGACACCATCATGAAAGCTTTCACCCAAAACTGTATCTATTTGTTATATTATAGTCGTTTCCAATTAAATAGAATGCTTATTTTGGTAATTTTACGACTTAACATCATATGACTGTTTATTTTGGTAATTTGAACAATAGAGATGGGTAACTTTTGTCATTTAACATCCTATGACTGTTTATTTTGGTAATTTGAACAATAGAGATGGGTAGCTTTTGTCATTTTATCCAAATAATATACTAATGGCTCTTAAAGGACAATTTAGATTACTATTCCACACAAAGCATCATGACAAAGCAGATTGACAAGTCGTGCTCAATAATATTAAAGAAATTACAGCATTCAGGTAATTACAGCCTCGGCCATTTCTTGTTCCACAGTGGCTGGTTCGACTGGGTAGTATAAATAGTGAAGTTCCCCAACGTCATCACCTGATAGTTTGGTCCATCCATTTGGGCCCACGTGATACACTGCAATATAACACATCAAATTGTTTTGAGAACATTGACAATATGACACATGCACGAAAAACATATATATGGACACTTAAAGAGAAAGTACCACTGGCAACACCACCACCTGCACCATCACGGAATGCTGCATGATAAATAGATCTTCTAGCCATCTCAGTGGCTTCATCAACTGTCATATCATAATGGTACCTAACGAATAGTCGAATACACAATATCAATGTCATGATGAATAAACATTTGCGTTCTAAATAAACGACAATATTTGATGTATCGGAAATTTGAATTACATGGTCATATAATTTGCAATGTTCGACACATATGTGGCAAGTGCCAAGCTGCAATATTGTCAAATGGGTCGAAAGTTGCCCAAATTGTAGTTTTTATGCATAAAACTTCCAAAATCATATTACTTATTACAAGGTATATAATTTTTAACTTGTGTAAACATATTAAACACTGTATATTTAAAGAGAACTACAAATTTTGAACAAAAAGTGTTTTGGGGGAACCCAACCTTACCCCTACCGAAGATTATCATTTTTTACCTCAACACATTTTTATGGTTATTCAACCCACCTGACCTGTCCATTTCGCAAACGTTAGTCAAACATATACCAAAATTATTAGAAATACTTGGCTATAACCCAAATCAAAAAGTGAATCCTGCTGACCCAAACAATGACCAATAATTTTTTCTGATGATGGAAGCAAGAAATTTTGGTTACATAACATATCAAAAACGGACATGTTGAAGTTTCCAAAAGGTCCTTGAGAAGGAATGCATTGGAAATTTTAGCTTCAAAAGATATAACTCAAAACAGATTATATAATCCATGTGGATGGGTAAGAGACATAATTACTCACCCGCTATCTAATACACCATATGCATACGGTGAGCCAGATCCAACAGAGAATTTAGTACCCTTCAGTCGTCCTCCTTCACTATCAACGTAGTACAGGCCAGGGCCCTATAAAACACCAAAGATGCAGCATATAAATTAGGATAAACTAAGGCATGTCAAGGCATAAGGCCTAGAGGTGGAAAAGAGCTGTGTTGGGTGACAGTGTAAGTCGTAACAAAATCTGGTCAAACTGGAAACCCTTTGATATAGGTCAGTTTGGTTTGACCCAAAACACTTATTGTCCACAACTTCTTGTTTCTCTATAAATATAAGAGTTAAAATGATTATGAAAATTAAACTGTTTCAATAATGATCTAACTTCTTGAATAAAATGAAGATTTTAGGCATTAACAATGCAATTTAGGCCCATTATTGATAATAAAAATAAATCAATATCGACCCAACTGTAAGCAAATGACTCGAAATTGCCACCACTAATTAGCTCCTTGTGTTCGCCTGAATATGTATACCTTCTCATCCCATCCTGCAATCATTGTCCCTACAGACAAACCCATTCCACGATAAGAATAAAGAATGTTTGCCAACAGCTTTGAAGCTCCAGTAACTGATATCCTTCTCTTGTTTGCAAGTTCATGTAACCGGCACTGAAATAAGATATGAAGGTTCGTATTAGCCACTACTAGGCTATTAGTTGAATTTCCTGCAACCACACATTCATAATGTAAATTATAAAAACTATAGAAACAATACGAGATTACCTTAATACCAAAATTTCTGTGCCAGAATTGGCAATCAGCAGCTCCTCCAGCCATTGTACCCAGCATATAAGGATTAATTTCAATAATTTTCTTCACAGATTGAGAAGCTGCCAAAATTACAATTCAAAGGAGCCCGGTAAAGCTGAGTACAAACTACAAAGTCACATGTCCAAATCCCAGCCCTATTACTAAAAAACAAGGCTCAATGGGAAACGGACAGGCATCTTAATATCTATTGGTATGACATTTCACATTTACATATGCTTGTAAGAAAGTAACAAAATATGAATTGTAGAGTTCAACTTCACATTCACATATGCTTGTAACTTGTAAGAAAGTAACCAAATTAAATTAAATGAAAACGAGGTAATAAACATCTTAGCAATAAGATAGTGCATACATATATAGCCTCCCATGCTAGCTCGTGAATCTGCGGCTACCATCACACCATCTTTAAAAATAAAAGCCAAAGTCGTCGTTCCCTTGGCTGGCTTGACCATTTGGACGGACTTCTTCTGAAAATCTCAAACTGAAGCAATAGGGGGAAATTATTAGCTATTGCTGCCTTAACCTGATTCCCTGTTTAATGAAATCATTTACCAATGACTAATTTAAGGAGACTAGACTCACATCTGATGTAACCGGAACAACGAATGATGGGGCATCTGAAAGACCATCAAATAGCAACCCATTACTTTCATAAAGCGGGGCACTAGATTCTAGTCCACTGAAGTCAGGTTCAGGCTTCATTATTTCAACCTAAAAACATTTCATCAAACACGATCTAGCTTTAGTCCAATGCTACATTCTCAACGGTAACTCAAGACACTTATGCAAGTGGGCTCATGTCAACAACATCAGATGCAAATCCAAAGAATACTTGCTCCAACTCATATAAACAGCATAATTTGAACTCGGGGATCAAACACTTACTCTCAGGTAAAAAAAAAAAAAAGCAACACGGATTGGAAGGTTTGATAGAACTAAATGAAAACATTATAACAAGTAATGCATCAATTTTGCATTTGGAAACTACTAGATTTACCATCTAAACCAAGTATAGAGAGATTAGTTTATCTTTAGAGAAAAGCAGTAGAACATGTAACACAAAACAAACTCAGGCATGTTATTGTACTGAAGTTTCTGTCAAAGTTCGTTAAGCATAAAAAAAATGCAACACTAAACCATATAACCTGTTAATCTTATCCAGTTTTAATGCTCTGTCTCTTATTTGAAAGCTACAAATGTCCTCCTTGAAATTGTGTGTCATCAGTGAAATACTACTAATTAAACCTGCACTTATTGATATAACTTCTTCTAGGGGTGTTTAGGTAAGGTTACTTGCGAATTTATCGTGTTACCAAAACGCAATAAGCTCAGAACTATTTCATACAGTACCAAATGTGATAAGCTCAAAAACTATCTCGCACCTTACCAAATGATATAAGCTCAAAAACAATCTCATGCATTACCAAATCCGATAAGCAGTACCGTCCACTTATTTGAAGTGTTGTCCTTTTTGGGTATATTAACATTATGACATTTTGATACCGCATAAGCGTTGTATTTGATAATGCATAAGCTGATGAGCTATTTTTGTATAAAACCTTAAGATGTTTAAACTCATTTTTACGGCTTATTGGCTTAATGAAATTTAAAAGAAAAAAAAAAGCGATAAAGCACATTCCTAATGGCTTATAACATTTAATGTACGCGTATACATGTTCGTAATAATACAGTTAACAAATAAAATCCTAGCTAAAAGTACAGCGGATGGAGAATATATTACGGATTAAAATTGAAATTCGGAGGTAATATACATTCAATTACAGAGTAATTAGTTTAGATACACAAATAGAGATTAAATTTATTAACTTTGAATCTAATTATACCTTTTTTGAATTGAAAACGAAGAATACAATTGTCGATTTGCTTTAACCTCTTGAAGAAAATACACGAACTACCAGTATTTTGGAGGGATTTCTTGAACAACACTGTAACTGGGAACCGGACACCCGTTTTGTAGTTTGACCCGGTTTGTTTGTACTTCTTGAAAAGACTTTCTTGGACTAGTAAGAGATGGGCCGAGATGGGCCTATTTGAAATACTCAATCTTTCCAAATAAAGTGTCCCACTTTCGGGTTTTTACGGAGTTTGAAAAATTACATTATCTTATGCCGAAGATAAACTTTTATTCTTATTTTTTGCGTAGACTCTCATGTATCAGTTTAGAAAGAAAAAAAATATTAAGGATAAAATAGTAGAGTTAATATACTATTTTTGAAAGTAGACACTTATTTTAAAATAAAATAAAATAAAAAATGTATACACTTATTTTGAGACGGAGAGAGTATATCTTCGAGCTTTTGTTTAATTGCATTCACAAATGTTATAGTATTTTTATTTTTGTTTAATCATCTATTTGCTAGTTAACTACATATCAACTATTTTGTCTTTATCTTGATTCTTAACTTATCGGAAATATGACCAACATATTGAAATAAAAATAATTTCTAATACATCTTAAGAACATTAAAAAAATATAATCATTTTAATACATGTTACAATCGATCATTTACAAACTTACAATCAATATATTGTTTTATAGTAGGCCTCATGATTGAACTTTGGGGTGAAATTAAAAAAAAAATAAAAAAAATTAAATAAATAATTATGACTAATAATTTTCTTTCTTCCCGCAAAAGCACATGCTTGTGTGCATGCCATGTGATACGACATATTAAATCTCTCCATATAAATGGGCTTGATTTTGTGATCTACAATATGAAATTGATAGACACATCATACATTTACGTAGGGGGAGCATGATATGAAACTGGTACTCTACCGTATCAAATCGGTTGGTACCGCTTTTCTTTTTTATCCTAATATGAGTACCGAATACTGTACCAACTGAAGTAGTTGGTACCGATACGGTACGAGCAAATTTATGTTACTAATAATGCATACAAATACAATATAAATGTGTAATACATAACTTCTTGTGTATCTATCTATACTAATATATAAAACATGTTAGGTATTTTATATATATCAACTCTTAAAACTAAGACTCAATATTTCTACAATTAAGTTATGTAATTTTTCATTTACAAGTAATATGAATATTATCATTTTCACTACCATATACCGAATCATCAACTCTACATACGAGCAAATTATCGTTACTGGGTCGTCGTCATAGATAATCCGTGAAGAACGAACATAATATATGACTATCGTCGAGTCATTATTTACAATAAAATATTTTATTCTGCTACATAACGTGAGTATTAAGCTAATAATATATAATGTGCAATTATATTATACTTTTTCGAGTTTTCTTGTTTATATTTATTATTAAATTTTAGCCCACCCCAAACAAAAATTCGGCCTACACCACTGCTTACAATGTTACATGATTAATTTGATATGGGTTCACGTGTCTATCTTTTTGCTAGTTAAATATAATGGTGTAAATATGATTACATATAATTAAATTAAATACGCCATATATTACATAAAAGCTTCGTGTAGTTTAATATAGTTTATATCTTTCATGTGTTAAACTCTTTTATATATGTTTCAATATTAAAAGAACTAGCTTTAAATTCTTTTATATATGTTTCAATATTAGAAGAACTAGCTTTAAGACCAGGAGCGGCTCTTAAAGCGAACTTTAAATATGATGTCTTATCGATTTGATATAATTACTATTTTTCTACTTTATTTTATTGCAAATTCAGTAAAATTTGTTCGATATAGCGCAGATAATCTATCTTCTAATTTAGAAAAAGTGAATCCATATATTCTGGTGTGATATCGACTTTTATAGCTTGTTAGTTGTTACTCATTTATACATTTTGATAAACAAAGGGGGAAAATACCAAAACAATTGTCATTTAAAGAAGATTATCTTCAGTATTTTACTTATATAATTTAAATGTTTGAAATAAGATCGAGTTATCGACTAATTATAGATTTAGAAATCTACATTTTATTGCTATTAATTTGTATAAAGGTCTTAACAAAGCAACGAAATAAAATTAATTTTCACGTATTTTATCCATATAACATATAAATACTTTACTAAATTTAATTATTAGATATCATATATGTCGTGCTTTCTTCTTCAAGTCAATACCGAATTATAAGTGACTTTTAATGACCATATATTACGCAAAACATAATATTAAACTCAATATGCAACTAAAGATAACTCACACACTTAATCATGAGTCATATTTGAAATAATTGAGTTTGTTATTTGGGCAATATAATAAATGATCATGTGTAAAAAATGTTTCAGGAATATATCGTGAAAACATAATGATTATTAGAAAATTACCCTCATTATAGCCAATGAAAAACAAAAATTGAAACTAAAGACATGAATAATAGATTGTCGAAAATTTTCTAATGTAGTTGCTTAAAACTAAATTACAAAAATGGGCATATAGTCATTTTTTTTTACATAAAATAGGCCTAATATCTTACGACTTAAACTATTTTGAGACCTTACAAAATCGGGGGATCTAAAGCCCTAGCTTCACTGGTTTTACCGTTGAGCCACCCCTTTTTAAGACTCGCGATAATGCAGTCTACTAAATTTTGGTTTTTATAAATATTAAGTTAATTTTTTAAATTAAATAGGCCATATATTACATTAAATTTTGGTTTTTATAAATATTAAGGAAACAAATTTGAGTGCAAATTCTATAAAAAGATAAAGATTTATTTTTGTTTTCTTAGTCAATCTTTCAAGTAAAGGAATGCAAATCGTTGGAAGGTAGTATATGTAGTTAAATACCCTAAAATAATGGAAACCCGTAAATTTAAAATTTTGTTAAATAAAATTGACTACACATTACATTATATTATGTCATCGTTAAAATATTGAATTATGAGTGAAAAATAGAACCAATAATAACTGCGCCACGTGTTATAAAACTCACTTTTCTTCACGTTTTTAAAAATTAAAATATCTCCTAAACGGTATGTCGAACAATCATAAAAATTGCACCATAAAAAATTAGCGTTTTTTTCTTTTCGATTAGAGATCTCACAAGGTATATTTTTGACAACTTTTTTTTCCCGTTCTCGTTAGGTTTTGTAAACAACTATCACATGTGTTACCAACGAGTACCACATGTGTTACTAATATTGTACAAATATTAAAAAAATATCGTTGGAAGCATACCTTGTAAGATGTCTAATCGAAGAGAAAAAAATGCTGATTTTTATGGTGCAATTTTTATGATTTTTCAATGAGCCATTTTTGAGATATTTAATTTTAAAAAACGTGGAAGAAAGTGAGTTCTGTGACACGTGACCCATTCCTATTAGTTTCTCCATTCTCACGAAAAATTTCATTCTCATTTGAACCTCACTTATAGAATTAAAGATTTATTGCATTACAAAGACTTTCATGCTACATTTTTCATATGAAATATATGGGCTTCTATATTATTTTTATGGCCTAATAAAGGATACATAATTTTTACAAAGATACAATTTTTAGAGGTCCAATCTTCAATTATATATAGAAAACCTATTGACGATGTTATCAATTAATAATTTTCAGTTAGGTCCTTCAATTTTACAAAATTTTAAAAACAAAACCCCTTAAAATTTTCATTTTTAATTTAAATAACAAAAATTGTTATTATTATATTAAATATATTAAAACAAACAAAAAATAAACATAAATATAAAAAGTGGTTGATAGAAATTCAACAAACATAGTAAATTAACGTTTTGAATTGTTTTATTTCTCCTTTTAGTTACTATGATAATAATATTTAACTATTACTTTCTCATATAATTTTAAAAACGTCGTTTGCTACTTACAATTCGAATACAATTACATCACAATCACAATAAGATTTAAACGAAAGAAAATAACATTAAATAAATTAAACTACAACTATAAAATTTGATTTATGAAAACTTATACTAGTAAAAATGTTCTAATTTATCACATATTATACAAGGATTCTATCAATTTTTATATAAAATAAATACAAATTCATTAGGCCGTGTGTATACACGGATTTTAGGACTAGTAGAAGATATATACTATTTAGTATAAATTTAATTTAATAAAGTATAAACAATAATATATTTATACTAAACAGCAATAAAAATGAATAATTAATAGTTTAATGTATTAATTAACATTAAAACATTAAAAATAGATGGAAGTTATTCTAAGAAAAAAACATTGATTTAAATTTCAATACACCGAATTTATAATATATTAAAAAAATCAAACAAAACATTATTAAATATGTAGTTTATTTGTTTTCAAACACAAACCGTTTGAGTCATCTTGTTATGGTTTTTATATGGCCCAATAAAGAATAGTCAACTTTTACATATATAAGAAGCCCAATAAACTATACATTAGTTGCATAAAAATTGATAATAAATAAAAAACACATTTGAATAATTAATACTTTAATGTAATAACATTCAAACATAAAAAAAACAACTATAAACTATAAAAATATAACATGGAATGAAATATTAATAAACTATATATATATATATATATATATATATATATATATATATATATATATATATATATATATATTAAATAAATATGGTCTTGTAACATTCTAGTCTTTGTTAAAGAAGTTGAGTTCAACAATATAATCATCATCAATCTCATGCCCAAGAAAATGAAAAAAGATGTTAGTAAATAAAAATAATCGTTTATAAGTCAGAGAATCACATATGATACCTTACAATTCTTTTGGACTTTTGGAATCTTGAACAACTAATTATTTTCGATCCGTGAGATCTTCAACTATGCTTGGTTTTTGGGGACGTGTGATATTGTTGGAGATGAACATTCTTTTGAAAGAGATTGTGATTTTTGTGGATCCACATATGAATGAGAATGAATGTGATATCAATATGAATATGAGAGAAAATATAGGAGGAGTTTAATGAGAAATAGATGAATGATGAATGATATATTTCGGGATAGAAATAAAGGCTTATAATTTGAAAAGTATTTGAATGGAATATATATTTTTCTATTTTAGATAATATAAAGTTTGTTAAAAAGAATGAAAAAAAGGGGAGAATGCGGATATGGGGTGGAAGTTGGCCGATTTTTTTTTGTTATTATTTAATTATATTTATTTTAATTAATTCAAATATAGTCAAAATTTATATTAAAAAGTTCAACAAATAATTAGGCGGTGTAAAGTGTAATTATCAAAAATAAATCTAGATCGTTGGATCACTAAGAAAAAACATAATCAATAGCCCAAACTTCTCTATGCTATTCTATTTCAAGTATTTATCAAGATTATGCATAGCAAGATATGATCCCATTTTTCTTAAAACGACTGAAATACTCATAATGTTTCAATATTTCTAATTCATTTATATAAAGGGGGACCTTAGTTGATTACGTCTTACGGAGTATATGTAAATGAAATAAGTTGTATGATTAATAGTTCAAATGGACAATAAATAGTTTTAAAATAATCGACAAAAGAGCAACGGACGTTATATTGAGGATGCATGATACCATAAGTGTTGTTAACGGCTTATAAGATAGGTACAGTAAAAGTTTAGAACTAGCTAAAATGGAAATTTTATATTTAATAAATATTCAAAAAATTATTTATTAACAGCTATCTTTTCCTTTAAATAAACTTGTAATACATGGACTATTTTAGTTGTTTTAAAATATTTTGTTGGAGGTTTGGCAACACCACAAGATCTTGGCAGGCTGGAGAACCTAATTGGTAATTAGACGCGCACGTGTAAGGGATCATGGTTCGCATCATCGTCCTAATTGTTTTCTCAACTCGTGTCTCCCAAAAACCAACCATAAACGTGCCGTCATCTTCATCCTATCATTATTGCAATTATAACAAGTTAAATTATTTAACATAAACTATATAACTTATTCAAATTTAAGTCACGTTAGACGTCTGATGAAACGTTTTTGACTTGGAAGAACATGATTTTATTTGGAAAAAAAACAGACAGAATTTCAACCTAGAAGTGTTTTAGTCCTGCAATGATGCAAAATGAAACTTGAAAACGTATTATTACTATATATACTACTCTCTCCGTTCCACTACAAGTGTACACATTACTATTTTAAGTTGTTGAAAATTAGTATCCACTTCTATATTATAACCAATTAAAAGAGACTTTAGTGAGTAGATACGTTATTTAATTGGAAAAAATGTAGTTAGTGAATAGTTTTAAAACTGTATGCATAATCAAAGTGCACACTTTGACTGAGATGGAAAAAGTATTTGCACCTCTATATGACTATCTTTTATGAGTCTACGCCTTAATTTATCAAATCAATCGTTATTTTGTATATTTTAAAAGTTTTTCCTTATTTCACACCCATTTCTATCATCAAATCAAGTCTAACTTATGTTTTTAGTGTTTTTGTTCCGTTTTATTAAAACATATATTTTCATAGAATACATATTTTTATTTACAATTATTTCTTATATAAAATCATTTTTTATAAAACTCATTTTTATAGAAAAAAGTTTTTTTTAAAAATCTCTTATAACAATCAGTTTTTTAAAAAAACTTATTTTTTATAAAATCTTATTAATTTTTTATGTTTTAATTAATTTTTTTTATAAGAATAAATGACACTATAAAATGAAATCGACAAAAAAAAAAAAAAAAAACTAGATGTAGTGACAGTTTAATTGATTTGACAAAATTGTGCAACAAGGAACTTATGATATTCCATTAGAATTTCCCATCATATATATGTGAAAAACACGTGGTCTTTCATACGATCGTAACAAAATCAAGTAACATTTTAAGTTCTTTGATGTGGATTTAAATGATAAAAAGTTGATGTGATATATATTATACACTAGAGTAAAATCGATTTTAAAATCGTAAATGACACAGATTTTGTGACAACTATGCATTTATCGTTATAAATTATAATTCAAATGATAACTACAGATATCATAAAATATCTAACACTTTGAAAAAATTGTAAAAAAATGTTTATGTTTAAAATTTTAATTTAAAGCTTCCTATTTAAATAACTTTAAGGTTGAAAGAATTTTTTATTTTTTTTTATGTTTTTCTTAATATAACTTGATAATCAATTAATTGCATTTAACTATCAAGTCTTATATGTGATTATTTTGAAAACATGATAATCACATTATATTAATGAATTATTATATTTTATTATTATCATTTATATTTTATGATTATTTTGAGTAATCACAACAATAGTAACAGTGAAACGTAACGTTACTAAATTTGAATTTGTCATGTGCATCATTCATTTGTGCTTAGTGTATCATTATTATCTACAAATTGTTATTGAAGACTTGACAAAGACATACAATTTAGCTACATTTTAGTAAGATGTGCGAGATTTCTTCGTGCAGGTCAATAGTTCCAAATTGTACATAAAACTAGCTTTTTATATATGTGTTTTGTTTTTGCTTAATGCATTCTCAAGCTTTTGTAAAACATAAAGCAAAGGAAAAGAAGGGAAATAAAAAATCTATCACGTTCTTAAGTCTTTTAAGAAGGAAATGAAAGGAAATTGATAGAAATTAAAAGTATTTTTGTTTGAAATACTTTCCGTCCATATATGATGCGGATTAGAAAGGAAAACTAATTATGTTTATAAAAGTTTTACTTTAACCCTAATAACTCCAATCGTTATGTTTACAACTACAAACTTCTTAATAAATTTCATACTTATCAATTTTGTACATCTCAAAAATATGAATTTACCATGAGTTTTCTTTCCTTTATTTTGCTAAACTTAATTAATGTTGCAAATTATTAAATAACCATTAAATGTTATAATGCTGACTTGCAAACACAATTAGCAAGTACTTGCAGACGTCAATGTTGATATAAGTAACATATTCGGCATGGACATAGCCCATTAAAGTTGCCATACTCTCTATAAGGAAGCATATAAACATCTCTTTAGTTATCGTTGACTCCATCGTCAATTTCTTCTTTGTCACTCCCATCATTTTGACTATTTGTTGCTTATGTTGACCCAACTACTCATCTCATTATTCGTGATCCTAAAACATTGTCAGTACATGCATTACGTACATTACATAACATTATATATCACAACTGTGTCGATTTTTAATTAGTACTAATTTGAATTGTGCGAGTGAAAATTTAGGTACCTGTCGACATGGTTTGTGATAGATGTGGCATCAACATTGCCATTCAAAAAAATTTCATATTTTTGACCAAAAAATGCCGTATGGGTCTCTAGCACACCCTCTTGGGTCTGCTAACATTTTGGTGTCTCAATCTTTTATATGAGTTTTGCACCAGGTGAGGAATTATCTATCAATCTAGAACTGTAAGGTTACTCAATTTTGTTTTGTCATGTGTATCATTAGGTTGTGCTTAGTGTATCATTATTATCTACAAATTTTTATTTAAACCTTGGTAAGGACATCCAATTTAGCTACTTTTGGGTCAGATGTGCGAAAGTCAGATGTGCGAGAGTCAGATGTGCAAGATTTCTTTGTGTAAGTCAATAATTAATAAACTCTACATATAACTAACTTTTATATATGTATTTAATTTATTGTTGAATGCATTCTCGTTTATTTTCAAAACATAAAGGAAATGAAAAGAAGGGAAATAAAAAATATATCATATTCTTTAGTTTTTTTTAAGAAGGAAATTAAAGGAAAATAAACAGAGATGGATGCAACTTAAAAGTGTTGTTGTATGAATTATTTTTCGTCCAATATGGACAGATTATGAAGGAAAATTAATTATGTTTTATGAAAATTATCACTTTAACCCTAAGACCTCCAACCTAAATGTTCATAACTATAAAATCACATAATTATTTCCATTTTTTTTTCTATGCAATCTTGTACATCTCTATAATATAAATTTATTATGAGTTTTCTTCCGTTTCTTTTGTTGAACTTGATATTATAAATAATTAAATAACTTTTAATGTTAGCGGGTTAAAGTGCAAACACAATTTGCAAGTATTGACAAACGTTAATGCTGGTATAAGTAGCATATTCAACATGGGCATACACCTTTGAAGTTGCCTCCTCAAATATACCTCTACGGAAGCATATAAACAGCTCTTTAATTATCGTGACTCCATCATCGGTTTCTTCTTTGTCACTGACGTTATTTTAACAGTCTTTGTTGCTTATGTTGACTTAACCAATCATCTCCTTGTTTGTGACCCTAAAAACAAAACATCGACAGGTACATACATTACGTACATTACACATTATATACCGCAAGTGCACCGCTTTTTATCTAGTTACTAATTTGAATGAGGGAAAATTAAGGTACCTATAGACATGGTTTGTGATGGCTGCGGCATCAACATTGCCATTCAAAATGATTTCGTATTTCTTCACCCAAAAGTACCATATGGGTCTCCAGTAGATCTTCCTGGGTCAGCTATGATTATGTTGTCTCCTTTGTTTAGACGTCTTTTGCACCAATATCATTCTAGAACCGAAAGGTTACTATATATGAATTTGACATGTGCATCATTTCTTTGTGCTTAGTTTATCATTACTATCTTACGAATTGTTATTGAAGTCTTGATAAGGACGTACGATTTAGCTACTTTTGGGTCAGATAAGCAAAATTTCTTTGTGTAAGTCAATAAGTTACAAAACACTATATAAAACTAGGTTTTAGATATGTGTTTAATTTTTTCTGAATGCATTCTTGAGTTTTTTAAAACATAAAGGAATGGAAAATAAGAGAAATAAAAAATCTACCATATTCTTGAGTTTTTTTTTTAAGAATGAAATAAAAGGAAAATAAATGCAGATGGATGGAAATTAAAAGTATTTTTGTTTGAAATATTTTTCGTCCAAATATGGGTGGATTAGAAATTACGAGTATGTTTTACAAATTATCAATTTAACCTTAATAACTTAAAATTAAAAATGTAAATTATTAAATAACTGAATTTATGAGTTTTCCTCCCTTTCTTTTTATGAACTTGATATTGTAAATTATTAAATAACCATTAAATGTTAGAGGGTTGAAGTGCAAACACAATTAGCAAGTATTAGCATTTGTTAATGTTGGTATAAGTAGCATATTCAGCATGGTCATACCCATTTGAAGTTGCATTCCTTAAATATTCGTCTACTAAAGCATATAAAAAAAAATCTTTAATTATTGTTGACTTCATCGTCAATTTCTTCTTTGTAACAGAGTAATATTAACATTTGTTGTTGCTTAGGTTGACCTAACCACTCATCTCCTTTTTGGTGATCTAAAACCATCATCAAGTACATATATTACATACCTTACATAACATTATATACCACAAATGGGTGACTTTTTATATAGTTAATAATTTGAATTATTTATTTTTGTGGGAGGAAAAATTAAGGTACCTATCGACATGGTTTGTGATGGATGTGGCATCAACATTTCCATTCGGAATGATTTCATATTTCTTCACCAAAAGATACCGTATGGGTCTCTGGTACACCCTTTTGGGTCTGCTATAATTTTGGTATCTTCGTCGTCTAGAAGAGTTTTGCACCACATGAGAAACTATCATTCAATAAGCGCTAGATAATTAAATTGGAATTTGTCATGTGCAACATTCCTTTTATGCTTAGTGTATCATTACCATCTACAAATTTTTATCTAAGTGTTGATATGGACATACTATTTAGCTACTTTTAGGTCATATACGTGAGATTTCATTGTGTAAGTCAATAATTACAAAATATTACATAAAACTAGATTTTATATTTGCGCTTAATTTTTCCTTGATGCATTCTTAGGATTTTTTTTAACATAAAGGGAATGGAATTAAAAACTCTACATTATCGTGTCTTTATTTAAGAAGGAAATGAAAGGAAAAAAAAGGAGATGAATGGAAATTAGAAGTGTTTTTCATTTGAAATACTTTCCATCCAAATGTGGTCGGATTAAGATGGAAAACTAACAGTTGTTTATAAAATTATCACTTTAACTTTAGCAAGTTCAATCTTAATGGTATAACTGTAAAAACCGATTAACTAATTATATTTTTATTTTAAATTCGTACATCTCAAAATTTGAATTTACCATGAGTTTCCTTATCCTTCATTTATTTTCTTTCAAGATAGAGGATACACATAAAATGGATTATTTTAAAACTCATGAACGTATAAAGTTAGATTTTTTTGGGATGGTGTGATATGTGACTCTATTTTGCCCACATTGTCCCGGTTGTATATACTACTTGATTGCGATATTGTATCCACATAAAGGAAGGAATGGATCGGGTCTACGAATCCAAGTTCCAACCAAGCAGACATCTATATTCTATACGTATCTGCTATGTATCGGTCTGTAATCACCATGACCTCCATGTTGAAAATATGATAGGGATGGTACTCATTATGTTCTACATTCTCTTCAATATTGGCCTAACAACGTACATTTTTGGACATATGACAAACTTGTAGTTGAAGGCTCTTGTTGCACCATGAGATTTGAAAGTTATACGCTTTTTTAGAACGGAATTTTACTTTACGAAACAATATGTGACATCCATATAAATGGTATGCTAACATATAGTACAAAAAAAAATGTGAGCTAATCCAACATATAGTACAAAACGGAAATTGGAGGTACCATTGTGATTTTGATTATTAGGCGGAAGTGGTTCTTATCCTTGATGATAGCCACTTTTATGAGATATTTTACCCTTTGTGTCAACAAAAGGAAACGTAATGTCAAAAAAACTGAGAATTATATATCATGATATTTGGCCAAAATTTTACTAGTAACTCGATTTGTGACTCGACTCGTAAGACTCATGATATTAAAATATATTCGCGCATATCATATATATATATATATATATATACTAGATGTAAATTTCCGTGCGATGCACGAAAATTTAAATATGTAAAAGTTTGTAAGATTTCTACGCAACATTCGATTCCAATTTCGGTCTGCTACATATATATCCTAATAGTAGAAAAATACATCAATACACAATCACAAAAGCCATAACTAAACTTTATTCATTACTTAGCTAAAGCACTGGGAAGCAATTAAGAAATCAATCAAAGTAAGTAAACATAATTTAGATACATCGTAACCTTTGAATTGAAACTTATCCATTAAAAACAAAAATCGACAATAAATAATAGAGAGAAAAGAAAAATATGCAATAACGAATTACAACAATCTAGTTATCTATTGTTGTGCTCACTAATCACTATTAAAACATTAAAATTAAATAAAAAATAAAGACAATCAATTTGACAACTGAAAATTATTACAAAACTCGGTTAATAATACGAATTAGGAATGTTTTGCACATGTTTCCACTTTACGATGAATGATATACTCCGTATCATATAAGCTATGAATATGAAATTTTGTTTGTTTTTCGTTTTATATGATTTCAAGCAGCAACAAAATATATATACGCACGATCGAGAATTCGAGATATTATTATGCAATTTATCAACTAAAGTTTTGGAGTGTTTTATTTCAATTAAAAACAATTAAATATATCTCCATCTATATCCAAAACCCAAGTAAGATCCGTGAAAAGTTTACTTTTTATTTATTTTTTACTCGTAAAAAGTTTATATTTTATTTGATGTCAACTTTTGCTTAATGAATCCTAATCTTTTAAAAACTCTATTAAATTATTTTAATTACCATTTGCGTCATATCCAAACCTAATTAAATCAATTATTTTAGAATATTTTTACGTTGCCACATGATTCATGGCCTGCCTACGTTGAGAACAATATAATAACAACGATAATAGTAGAACAATAACAACAATGTTGAAAAAAACACTTTTAACGAATAAATGTAAAATTTATATGCATTATAGTGATTGTAATTTATATATACAGTATGAAATAGGAAAGAAAAACACAATCAATTTGAAAGAAACACAATAAACGAATCCCGCTAATAAAATATGTATTACATGTGGATTCAAATCTCACCAAAAGAGTTTCATTTGAAGATACATATAAGTAAATAAATATAATATATGTTATTTAATATTAATATTAAATGTTGGTGTTATTCTAGTTTGTTTTTATTTTTTGATATACATGAATACGTATGTAATATATTAACTAATGTTTAATATTGTTTGTAATACAATTCTTTTCATATACAATCATTTATGAATATTAATATTATTTAATAAGTATAAGTTAAAATTTTAAGAGCTTGGCACGTGTCATATTTGTTTAGGTGGCAAATTCTGGAGCAAGCTTTTATACTCCTTTAGTGTGTGTATATATATATATATATATATATATATATATATATATATATATATATATATATAGTTATATAGTGGGAGGTTCAAATGAGAACCACATAAAATTGAGAACTTGTGAGAACTACTAGATAAAGTATTTGTTCACATGTGATTCGCTCGATTCATATGTAAACATTGATATATGATAGATTTAGAAAGAAAAATAATGCTAAAGACTTTAAAAATCACGTCGTAAAACACATTTGAACCGATTTGTTCACATGATCGTTCACATGTGAACACATGTTTGTATTTTTGTGTTTTTCGATATAATTTTAGGATTTTTTTTGAATTTTTTATTTATCAATTAAACGTATATCAATATTCACATATGAATGAAGTTAATCACATGTGAACAAATACGTAAACGTGTAATTCTCATAAGTTTTCAACTTTTTAGTTGGTTCTTATTTGAACATTCCTCTGTGTATATATATGTATATATATATATAAGTGTAAGATCGCGTGGCGCACGATCTGTGCCCAAAAAACTTAAATTATTTTTTTGGGATGTTATACGTATATTATTTTTGAGGATGATCCTTGATTAAAATGAAAAAATAAACTTTGATCTCTTATCCTCGACTATTGCCAAACACCATCACTTCGATTAGTGCGTCGTCTGATACACCACGTAGATTATTTGGAGAAAAATAAGTTGCAAGACCCAAATGAAAAAAAATTTAGAACACCTATAAATCAAATCAAATGATAATAATGAAATTTTATATTCTTAACAAGCTATCATTTCAGATAACCAGTTTAGCTATTAGTTGTGCATTCATAATAATTGATATATTCATCGACCATGAAGAAACCACAATTAAAGAATATGAAATTTTTCTTGATTGGCCTACATAATCGGATATGTATGTAGAACCCGTTTAAAGAATGTAACATGGATAGGAGAATTTAGAGAAACAGGAACCTTACAAAAATTAAATAATACGAAAAAATAAATAATTAATGAAAAAATATTTTTAATGATAAATATATTAGTTTAGACGTTGTAAACAATAACTTACGAAATCTTTATTTTATTGAAATCGAGAATATCTAAACAAACACAAACATATGTAATAGTAAATGGGATTCTTTGGTTGTTCCTTAAAAAATATGAATAGTTTGTTCTGAAGTAAAATTAGAATTATTGTGAATTTTTTGGTTAATACCTTGTTTCAACTGACTAACTTCAAATTACAAAAAAGTTATACACTCAAAAGAGAACAAAATACCTTTAAAATTTATATTTATTCAAAAGTCACACAAATATTAGAATTTTTATTAGGCAAAGTTTCAATTTTCTCAAAGTTATTCATAATGATAAGCATTTCCGATGTCTTAAGAGATTGTTATCTTTTTAAAACTTTAGAGAGTAATATAAATTGAGAAAGTGAATTTGTTTTGATAAAAGAGTTAAAGCATTTGAAAATAAATTTACAAAATAAGTTGTAAATGTGTTTGTGTCGGAACACTAGACATGACCATGAGTAAATTTGAAATACGTTACACAAGACGTAGTATGACTCTTTTTATAAGAACTAAAAACGCAAGATGTATCATTAAAAGAAGTTGTATAACTCTTTTCATATAATAAGAAAATGAAATAAAATGAAATGAGAAGAAAGCTATATTGAAAAGATAAGAATGTTTGCTAAAGGAGATAAAATATAAAATATATAGTGAGATGTGAATGTATTGAAATAGTAAAAACAACACATTTGAATGGGGCTATAAAAATTTAAGTTATAACAAAATTTGCTAGACAAATGGGTCATGAGATGTCATTATTTTAAAATGGTCAAGTATTAAGGTAATGGATTAATGATTGTTTTATTTGTTAAGGACACATGGCAAATTTGAAGAAGCATAGATGTCAATTTTTTGGAGTATAAGTTCTTTTTAGTTTTTATATAGTAAAGAATGTTGATAATTTTTTTGGAGCATAAGTTCGTTTTAGTTTTTATACACTAAATAATGTTGATGTATATCTATATCTATATATGTATACTCAAGGACTATAAAAGAAAGCTTCAAATTTTGCCACGTGTTAACATCTTAATTTCAGTTAACAAATTATTTAATTAATATTTAATTATTTTTTAATTAATAATTAATAAATATAAACACTAATATGGAAAGAATGAGTCCCATATAAAAACAAGCTACTACAAATTATTTAATTAATATTATTATTTTATTATTAATTAGAAAATAAAATATCATTAAACAATTTGACATATATTTAGTTACGATCTTATATTTAGTGTAATAACATGGACTTTATATTAAATATTTATCATATTGAGATGAACATCTCACATCGTTTTTATACTACGTACTAAACACAATTATATTTAGCAAATTGTTTAATAATTAATTGATTTGATTAAATTAATAGGAATAAACTTGGTATGCTTTAAATTGCCGTGTATCGCACAGGCTTAAAACTAGTATATAGAGTTTGGTTATCGTAAAAAGGTGTTTAAAATAAAAATGATATATAAAAAGTGATGCACATAGATTTCTCTCTGTATACATGATGATGCACACCGAGATTGATACATACATTGAGATATAGTACATAGTAGTAAACTGATACATAGTAATTTGATACAATGAGCATAATTCATGTTCCTTTGCTGGAAGTCACAAATAGCTCACGATTTGAACAATTGATAACCGTTAATTGTATGTATGCAAAGCTTATATGATTCAAATGCCCTTTTATTTGTAAATGGTTTTGTTTATTTGAAAGGGACACATGTCACTCTAATATGGTTTTTTTTATCCCTTTTTAGTTTAGTGATCTTTTTTGTTGAACCAAAATATATATATATATATATATATATATATATATATATATATATATATATATATATATATAGGAGTGAGATAAAGAGAGATGGATTTGTAGGGAGAGAAGAGGAAGAAATTTTGTTTGTTATTATGATTCAGTATTTTTATTATAAGATTCAATTTTTTATTACTATTAACTTTTGAATCATAGCAACAAAAGACTAAATTTTATTAATAAAATATTGAAGCAAAATAATAAAATATAGAATTATATTAATAAAAATTTGAATCATATCAATAAAGTATTGAATCATAGTAAAAAAAATTCTTCTTCCTCTTCTCTTACTAAATTTTCTTTTTTTTAATCATGTTACTATATATATATATATATATATATATATATATATATATATATATATATATATATATATATATTGCGATTATCCAAGGGAAGCAATTTTTTGAAGAAGTGAGAAGTATAATATTTATCACGTCGCATCTTAACTTTGCCGATACAAATGTCAAAAATAAAAAGTAAAATTTAATAAATGTTGATCATAATCGATGCTATGAATGTTAAGCTTCTTTGATAAAAAATTTTATAGGCTATAACATCAATCGATAAATATTATATCTAAAATTGTTAAAATTTATCGCGGTGAATGTTAATTAACATTCATTATGATGATTGTTAAAATTAAAAAGATTTTTCAAAATAGAATGTTAGTTAACATTTATTATAATGAATGTTAATAATTTATTAAATAAATATCATCAACTAATGTTATGAGTTAAAAGGAAAATTAATTGGTGAATATACTCTTTATAGCATCGATTATGATTAATATTTACCGGTAAGAATAATTTTTTTACAGCTACGTCTCTTCACTAGATTTTTTAATAATATAAGAGTCCAAGGTAATGAACCAAAACATTGGGCCATTATCTATAAAACACTTAATTACTGTAAGTCCACAATTACTGGATCGTTAACAAGGTTAACAAACCTAATCAGGTGCG
The DNA here is from genome assembly GCA_963930675.1 of Gnaphalium uliginosum. NCBI lineage: Eukaryota > Viridiplantae > Streptophyta > Magnoliopsida > Asterales > Asteraceae > Gnaphalium > Gnaphalium uliginosum. The sequence goes on from OZ005685.1 coordinate 37,644,966, forward strand.
GAATCCCTGAATAGATTAATCAAACACAAACGAGTATATGAAACACAACGAATCACTTTCAAACGCTTCTTATATTGATTATAACGATGATTACAATCAAACCTAAGAACTATTACGGTAAACGCATAAACTATTCTCTGTAATACACAAACTCATGAACTCCTTCTCTAAACTTTCACCACGGCTGCTATACGTTCACTCTAAAACCTAAACCGAACAAACACTTATATAATGTGTCAAGTTCGCTGGGCTTGGGCTTGGGCGAACTTGCTCAAGTTCGCTGGCCCACGAACTTGGCTAAGTTCCCTGGGCTCATATGTTCACCGAACACAGTATGTTTGCTAAACTAAAATGTTTGCTAACCTACATACTATACGATTACACTTGAACTACTTAACTATCTAACTATTTAGAAGGTGTTGTCACACAAAATGCACCAACAATTACAATTAAAAATATATCAACTAATGGAATATTGGAGGGTCATTTGTATCCCCTAAAAATAAGCATCCATGCAAACGTAAAACCACACACCAATTAAGACGTATGTACCATTAGATCTATATTGTTTCTTGCCATGAACTAATATTATAGTTCAAAACCATAATTCTTCATAGTCCCAAATAAGAAACATCAATCCATACAACACCCTTTGATACCTATAAATTGTTCCTCCAGTCACAGACACGTGGCGTAAAACCACATCCATCAATTAATAATGCGGCTTACCAAATAGAGAATCGCCACCCAATACAATAATCTTCCCCTAAACCTTCGTATTTTCCTAACAATAAAACCCCCTCTCGTGAGTGATACTAATAAGCAATTCCACATTGATGGCTATCATGAACCATATTCTCGTCTTGTAATTCTTACGTATCATCATATATATATATTCTTCGATTCTTCGATGAGATGTGAATGTGAATGTGCCAAACAAAGAGGTCATGGGAAATGGGATATCATTATTTTACGCTATCGTGTTTTCTCTATTTATAAAATGGTCATGGTTATTTATGTAGTAAGAAAATGATTTTTTTTAAATGAATAATCAAGTATTAAGTATTAATATTACTTACGTTTTAACAATTTATAAGAAAAATTATTAGACAATTTTCGTTTACAAAGATATATTTTTAACTTTTTTTTTTTATTTAAAAAACTTGATATGCCAAACAAAGAGGTCATGAGATCCCTTATTTTAGGCTATCATGTTTTCTTTATTTATAAAATGGTAATAGTTATTTATGTAGTAAAAAAGTGGGTTTTTTTAATGAATAATCAAATATTAAGTATTAATATTATTTTATTTTGAATAATTGTAGATAAAATCAGTGTTTAAACATTAATTTAAGATGATGTATTATGTCCTAATTTGTTATTATTTTCTATTAAAGACACATGGCAACAATTAACATGTCTACGTGTCTTATTCCGAAGATAATATGTAGTGCTTTTTAATAATAATAATATAATAATAATGAAATGAAACAATGATGATATGATGACATAAAGTGCATCTTTGCTAATAAAAAAACAAAACAATAGTAGAGTAGTATTTAATACGTAGTACTACCGTATGCATTATTCGTTGCATACATAAATCATGCGAGTGACTTGATCTGCTTTAGAATCATGTTTTGAGGTGATTGTAGTCAATTATTGCTAGTAAAAATTATTTTAATAAAGGGGTTTTGTTAACGGAATCTTTCAGGATTTTTGTTAAAACTTTGAGAAATACATATAAATTTGTACCTTCACTAGAATTCAGAGTCAACTAAGAGGGTGTTATGGGAAGACTTATTTACGATGCTTATTTACTTATTTGCAAGAAATAAGCATGAATCTAGTGTTTGGGTGGATTTATTTTCTTATGCTTATTAGCTCATTTACGGGGTAAAAATAAGCTTCAAATTCTTAGCTTATTTTGGATGGCTTAAGCTTATTTCATGGTAGGGCTATAAAAATTACACATTTATCCTTTAACACTTCATTTTACAAAAGCCAGAGTATAAAAAATGGAAGAAAACTTGTACACACTTTTATTATTGTTACTACGTAAAAGGATGTATTAATATAATTTGGCCAAAACTTTTCTTTCTCACTTCACAGTTCAAAATTAACATATCATTTCTCTCCATTTGATCTACTACCTACGTAAGTTATCTATTTCACTTTTTGTTAATTAAATATTTTGTAGTATTTGCTATGCTTTATATGCTTATTGATTTGTGTATTCTTGTTTTTATTTAGATAATTATTTTCATTATTCTAGTTTCAGTTTATAAACATGTTGTATATATATTATTTTTGTATGAGCAGTTTGATACCCATAATAACAATATAGTAAAGTAGAATGCTTAGAATCCCCATAGCTTTAAACATGAGAAGTGTATTGTTGGAATGCTTAGAATCCCCTGATACTACTATTTTCTTTGTTTTTCTACCAATAGTACTATACTTACACAAATAAATGTTTAAAATTCAAAATACTGTAGTGAGTTTATCAAAGCATGAGACTTTGGGATGAAGATACCCATATGATATTTCTTGAGTTGTGTTTGAATGAGGTGAAATTTGGAAATAAACCTACCGGTTATTTCAATAATAGTGGATATTCAAATTTGCAAAAACATTTGAAAAAGCGCACAGGAAAAACTTTTGTGTACAAGCAAATCAAGAATCATTGGGAACAAATGAAAAAAGATTGAAAGTTATATGAGAAATTAATGAGACATGAATCTGGGATTGGATGGGATCCCGTAAACAAGACTATTGATGCACCGTCTAAGTGGTGAGATGAGAAAATAAAGGTAAAAGAAAATTATTAAAAATTTATGACTTTTTCAAGTCTTTATAATAATTAACTTCTAAAGTTATATTGTCCTCTTATTTGTATAGGGAGATAAAGATATTGCCAAGTTTAGGGGGGAAAACTTGGAGATGTATAAGCTTCACTATGATCCTAGGCGTTGGAGATAAAACTCGGGCCCAGTCGAATTTGACAATGTAATTAGTGATGATGAACTTGTTGAAGGGAAAGGAGATAGTGATGAGTTTAACTAATGTGATGATGGAGAGGAAATTTTTCCTTCAAGTTCGTAAAACAAATAAGTTTAACACCCAAAGTCGTTCAACCAAAGGAAAAGCCATGTCAGTGTTTGAGAATAAACTAGATATTGTGTTAGATGCACTATCCTCAAAAAGCACACAAACTTATCCACCTCAAAACTATACACCTTCTACAAAAGATTGCATGGATATTGTGTCGAGCTTTCCTGGTATTGAAGAAGGGATAAGGAACTATTGTCATGCATTAGATATCTTCTTGAAGAAGCAAGCTCGAGAAAATTTTATGATTCCTACAAGTGACATGGCAAAAATGTCACTCAAAGGAGCAAGCAAAGTACATTGGTAGAAAAGGATATGCCACTCAAAATATAATGGCAGCTTGCGATTTTAATATGTGTTTTACGTTCGCATGAGCTGGATGGGAGGGAACCGCACATGACATAAGAATTTTCAATGAAGCATCACGTAGACCTGAATTGAAGTTTCTATGTCCAATAGGTAGTAAGTATTTTTTTTCTTTATGATGAAACTTTATTATATACTTTTTTTGTTAAATGTATAATAATTATTTATAAATTTTATCACAGATAAGTATTATGTTGTTGATGACGGGTATCCAAATACTAGAGGTTATCTTACTCCATATAAAGGAACCAAGATTTGCTATCATATACCCGACTTTTGTCGTGGACACACTAAAGCTGCCCGTGCTCCTAAAGGAGCAAAGGAGAAATTTAACTATCACCACTCATTACTAAGAAATGTCATTGAGCGAACTTTTGGAGTATGGAAGGCTAGGTGGCATATATTAAAAGATATGTATGTTAATTATGCCTACGAGACCCAAGTGAACATTGTGCTAACATCTATGGCAGTTCACAATTATATTAGAATCGGATGATGGATTTAGCAAGGCGTACAAAGAGACTTACAATCCAAGGCAAGAGTTTAATGCCGAGACATCTACTAGTGGTAATGAAACATATGAAGACATGAGTGTTTGACGTAGGAGTGATAATCTTTATATGAGTGCGGTAAGAGATATGATTGTCGGAGATCTAATGGAATTGAGATGAAAATTATGTTACGTCGTGAAATGTACTTGTATCACTTATTTTACAATTTAATGAAAATGTCATTAACTAGTAGTTACTGAAGTTGGTAAAAAATAGTTATATAAAGTTTAAAAGCAAGCTCACACATTATTATACAACAATGTCATGTTTAGTCATTTTACCATAATAAGCTCATAAAAATAAGCTCTCTCAAACACTTAAAAATAGATGATAGCTTATAAGCTATAAGCTCCCCCAAACACTCAAATCCAGCTTAAAAGTTTGTTGCTTATAAGCAATAAGCGGGCTTATATGCAATAAGCAATAAATAATAAAATAAGTCCCCCCAAACACCCTCTAAATTCAAAGGGAGAGAGAAAGTTTGTTATGGTTATAGTACAATATTTAATACATGTCTGAAGGTTTTAACAAACGCTCTAAGGGCTTCCGTTAGTAAAATTCTAAATTAAAATACAATAGTATTTGTGGTTGGTCATAACTCATGTCTATAAAATAATTAAGAAGTGCATCTTTTGTTTGCTTTATTAGTAGAGAAAACATATTACTGTATTACAAGATTCTCAATTTGTTAACCATATATCAGTTAGTAAAAGATACCAAAGATTAACATTTTGCAGTAAAGATGCACGAATAAAACACTTAAAAACCCACTACAGTTGTAAAATTCTAAACAAGATTAAATAACTATATTTATCATAGATGTTATGTTTTCAAACTAAATTATCATTGGTAAAATTCTGCCAATCACGACCACACGGACAAGTTTGTCTTTAGTGGCACGGTCATTTTGATACTACTTCCACACAAGCACACTTAACTATAGATTTCTCATAAAATTTATAGTGCTTGTGGCCTCAAAACATGTTATGTCAGGTAAGGCTAAGATATTACCTTATGAAGTCAACATCTCTCATGTCTACATCCGATGTCTAAGGTATTACAAAAACCTCTCCTTAAGACTCATCGTCCTTGATGAGGTTTGTCTCACATCCTGAACGACACATGAGTTGGTCTGATACCACTTGTAACATCCTGCCTACCACGATCATAGTATTGTCCGTTTTGCCTGCAGGCGCATAACTTTGTTTTTTTGTGGCACAACGAAGACTTACTAGGAGGTCAACCATCCTGGTACTACTTCCGTTCAAGCACGTTCAGAGTTCCTATGAAATTTGCAATGCTTGTAGTCTCAAAACACGTTGTATCTGATAAAGTCAAGATATTATTTATCAACTCAACATATCTCATGTACACAGATGTGATATATGACTAAATGTTACATCATTCAAAGTAATTGGTTGCCAAAAGTTACCCTATTTAACCTTGCTAATTACAATGTGCTTTTATCTATCCTCAACTAACAAAAATCTATGGTGTAGTAGTGGTGGAAATCTAACTCTTTAGTCTTAAAAAATGTGTGCTTATCAAGTATATTTATTTTGTTAACGATAGTTCTAGTTGTTGGCTAAAATTAAATACATATATTAATCATTGTCATTTGTCATCAACCGTTTCGTAGAATATTATTATATATAGAAAATACAATACAATAACTAAATAGTGTATGAATATTGATAATTTTTACAACTATCGTTATCAAATCTGAGTGTATATTAATCTAATCTTATGATTATGATAAAGGGTAAACCATGAATTTTAATTTTTATTTTAATCGAGTATATTTGAATTTGACTACGATTTATTATTTATTAAATTAAATAATAAATAATACATATCCTAAGTTTGTACAAAATCGTTTTCACCATCTAGAGTTGACTATTTAAGTCCTAAAAGTAGAGTGGTAAAAATTTGACCCTCCAACCCCCTCATTTATGTAGACAGATAAAGTCAGCCGACAAACTTTGAGGTCGGCAGTCGTCGGCCGGTTACCGGGGAATTTTAACCGGAAAAATAAAATTAAAAAAATACATCTACATGTGGTGGTGTCTCGTTTCAATCCATACTTTTACATCTTTCTTATTTTACATTAAAAAATAAAATTTAAATTTAAATTATATATTTAATAAATATCTTTCTTCCTATTAAACGAATAATCAGATCCGTTTTTCACTATCAATGTTTTTATTCCTGTTCCAATTAGTAATCATTCTGTTCTTCAATCACCTTTCCAAATACTTTTTGACCTAATTTTACATCCATACGTTCTCAACTCAATTACTGTTAAAATTTTGGGATATATTGAATTCTGTGGCGTTATGTTCCAGATTCGTATATCTAAAACCACAAATTGATTAACCTTATTTATAAATTTATAATTCGAGTTTTCGTTTGATGAAGCACCCTCGTTCAGTTAGCGTGTTTATCCTGATTAGATTACGGGTAATACATCTACTGTCTTATATGTTGATCATTATATTGTCAATTTTGATTTCTTCTGTAGTAATTTATTCATATTAAATTAAATGATGTTAATTGATTTCAGGGAATTTGAAGTATTTAAAATCAATCATATGCTGTTGGTTAATGTAATTATATCATGGACCATTCTGAGATTGAAGAGAACTTGTTTGCACTTGGTGAACCAAAGGTAATAATTTCCATATTTAGGTTCTCAGGAAATCTCATTATTGGAAATGTTTCATGTAACAATTACTATAATTTGTAATTTAATAATTACCTTATTTGTCAGTATTGAAGAGTACTAAAATGTGACGTGTTATTGTAGTTACATGGAGGAATGTGTACAACACTCTCTTTGATCTATGTCAAAGTGTTGAGTATTTTTCCTGAATTAGAAGCGGCTAGGCCTCGAAGTACTTCGGGAATTCAGGCGTTATGTTCGCTGCATATAGCGTTAGAAAAGACAAAGACACTTCTTCAACATTGTGCAGAATGTAGTAAACTTTACTTGGTAAGATACTTCTTTTAACCTTGTATGGTTAATATATTGCCTTTTCTTGTACTTGTCGTATGGAAGGATGGCTTACAGATGTCAACGTTTTGCAGGCTATAACAGGTGACTCTGTTGTTCTAAAATTTGAGAAGGCAAGATCTGCTCTGCAAGATAGTCTTAGACGGGTTGAAGATATCGTCCCTCAAGCAATTGGTTCTCAGGTAATACTAAAAGCTTTCTTGTTGAACATCATGAAGGCAAATTTTGTGTTGAAACTATGTGTCAAGATTGACCCGTTTATTCGAAGTTGAGTTAATATAGGTTATACTAGATTATTTGTATAATGGGTGAGTCAAATACACTATAAATTTTTAGTCAGAACTAGAACGGGTGACTCGAAGTGTATATAGATGATTACAACCTCTCAATAATTTTATGCGGGAAGTATAGATTAATATCCTTGAACTGCAGTTTATGAAATCATATTTAAATACATTAATAAATTAACTATTCATAAAATTCAAGGAAAATAGGGAAAATGTTAACAGATCAAGCGGTCCTATTTTCATCAATATTAAAAAACTGCATCTTCTGACAAGAACCCGTTTCAACTCATTGCCCAACCTGTCCGATCCACCCCTTTTCACCACCTATAAGTTGAGATTATTCATCTCTGACCCTCAGTGAGCATCCGAACTTGGCTTTTAACAATTAGTTTTAATTTTCTACCGGTGCTTCTTTTTTTTATCAAGCTTAATCAACTGTAAGTCTGTCACCATATGCATATAACAATTGAATCGAATTATCAATTAAGTGTGACAATAAGCAAACATATTCTATTCTATTCTAATCTTTACAATTTACATTTTCCCAGATTGCTGATATTTTGGGTGAACTTGAGGGAATAGAGTTTTCACTTGACCCATTAGAGAAGCAAGTAGGTGATGAGATAATTGGTTTGCTGCAAGAAGGCAGAAATTTCAACAGCAGCGGCGACAACAACGAGTTAGAAACTTTCCATCAGGCTGCATCTAAACTTGGTATCACTTCTTCAAGAGGAGCTCTCCGAGAACGAAGGGCTCTCAAGAAACTCGTGGAAAAAGCCAGAATTGAAGATGACAAAAGGAAAGAATCCATAGTGGCTTATCTCTTACATCTCATGAAGAAATACTCAAAATTATTTAGAAGCGATTTATCAGATGACAACGATTCACAAGGTGGTTCAACCCCTTGTTCACCTACTGTCTACGGATCTTTTGAAGGTGGGTTCACCCATGCATTCGACAGGCAACTCTCGAAAATGAGTTCTTTTAACTTCAAACCGAACTTCAGAAGATCCGGACAAATGCCAATCCCACCGGAAGAACTTAGGTGCCCGATTTCCTTACAACTAATGTATGATCCGGTCATCATTGCGTCCGGGCAGACATACGAGCGAATTTGCATTGAGAAATGGTTTAGTAGTGGGCATAACACCTGCCCAAAGACTCAGCAGACATTGGCTCATCTTTGTCTGACTCCTAATTACTGTGTGAAGGGTCTAGTTGCTAGTTGGTGTGAACAAAATGGAGTTTTGGTTCCTGAAGGACCTCCGGATTCCCTAGACGTCAACTACTGGAACCTACCTTTGATAGAAAGCGAGTCAGTTAAATCAAGATTGTCCGAAAGTATTGGATCGTGCAAGTATGAGAGAGAAGGAGATGACCTTGAGGTAGTGCCTGAGGATGAACTCAACATGTATGAAAGCTATGAGGATTTGTTGACCATTTTGACAATGGAGGATGAGATGAAAAAGCTTAAAGCTGTAGAGCAGATACGGTTATTGACCAAGGAAGATGAAGAGGCTCGGAGCCTTATGGGTGCAAATGGTTTTGTTGAAGCATTGTTACATTTTTTCGAGTCTACTATGCATGAAAGGAACATTGTTGCTCAGGAAAGTGCAGCCATGGCTCTCTTCAACCTCTCTGTCAATAACAACAGGTATGTTATAGTCACACTTAGAGGTGACAAGCACCATTACTTAAAAATAGGTTGATTCAGGCTATGCTTATCTCTAAAGGGTCAAAAGGCTAAACCTCAAAAGATTAACCTTAAAGAAAGTAGTCAAAAGGGATGACAGTCTCCGAAAGTGTGTTTTGGAAGCATAAAACCGACTAATTCACCTTATGTAACAAAAATAGATTAGTGTTGAAATTATATACTTTTTCAATCATATTTGGCACTCTAGCTATTTGTGAAAGTTTTGCCACCTCTTGTCACATACTCACATAAGATTTCATAGGACGATTATATTTGATCTGTGAGCCATTGTGGATCTCTTTTCCAGAAACAAAGAAATGATGTTAGAAGCCGGTGTACTTCGTTTGCTAGAGGACATGATCAGAAATTCAGGCTCTCCGGGAGCGGTGGCAGCCCTCTACCTGAATCTATCCTGTTTAGAACAAGCCAAGCCCATCATTGGTTCAAGTGAGGCGGTCGCTTTTTTAATACGGGTACTAGAGGACAGTGCGGATCCTGAATGTAAATCTGACGCTCTACATGCTCTCTACCATCTTTCAACCTGCCATTCTAACATCCCCCGGCTCGTATCATTAGGCATTCTAAATGCCCTTCAGCCACTCATCGATGATATCACATGGACCGAGAAAGTAATAGCCGTTTTGACCAACATGGCAAACTTAGCTAAAGATGAGATTGTATCGACTCATGGTTTGATTGGTGGGATTTCATCGGTTCTTGATTTTAGTGAGCTTATGGTTCAGGAGCAGGCTGCAGCATGCCTGCTAATTTTATGCACAGGAAATGAAAATTGCATTCAGATGGTCCTTCAAGAAGGGGTTATACCTTCTCTAGTGTCGATATCTGCTAATGGGACTGAGAGAGGAAAACAAAAGGCTCAGAAACTGTTGATGTTGTTTAGGGAGCAACGACATCGGGACCCACCCACTGTTTACGGTAGTGGTTCACAGGAAAATGAGATTGGTGTGGCTTGTGTTGATGCCGAAGTGAAGTCTTTAACAAAAGTGGCGTCCAGGAGAAAGATGGGGAGAGCCTGGAGTTCTTTGTGGAGAAACAGAAGTTTCTTGGTGAACCAGTGCTGAGCCTCATGGTTAAGTGAGTTGGTGCAACCCTTGACCGTGACTCGAACCTGTGTACTAACTTTACCGGTTCCTTCAGCATTTGGTATAAATTGTTGTAACTTGTAAATTCTTTTAACCTACATAATCTCACTTTTATTTTCTGCTAATCTTGTGCTTGTATTTGTCATCTATCTTTGATGAGTGGGCCAGTTTGAGCTAATTATGGGTTACCATACTTCAAAAATTTGACACTAAATGCTCAGTAGGAATGGGCTGGGCTGATTCGAATTCTTAGAAGTATTTACTATTTAGCAGTTATGTACCAACAAATATAAATGCCTTGGAAAATCCTATCTGAACTAATTTCACCCATGAAATATTGTTTTTTATTTTTCCTTGGCATTTGTTATATTTCCATATTGTTTAACTGTTTATTGCTCAGATATACCTGTTATCCTCGTTAAAACTTTCAGTTAGTCATTGTTAGTCCAATATCAAGCAATCGATGTATCGTATGATGAACATATGAGAGATTTGGGAGCGTTATGTTACTTTTCAATTGTAAAGTGAAAATAAATTGCAAGTGAATTACATTATTACTATTTTTATTATATTATTTAGAGTAAATTACATTCTCCGTCTCTGAAATATGTCATTAATTTTACTTTTCGTTCTCAGGTCGAATTTTTGCAGTTATAGTTTATTGATTCGGTTTTTCGTTTTACTCCTCATCCCTCAAAGGTAACTGTGTCTTAAAAGTTTAAGAGTATTTTAATCATTTCACGATAAAATAAGAGACGAGGAGTAAAATAAAAAATTGTGTAATCTCGCACAGAATTAATAGAAAGTGAAATTAACGAGGTACTTGACCCGGAATATAATATACTCTATTATTTACAAAAACATTGCGAACATCAATATGATACGTATATATAGTTGTTAAGAGTTGGGTGGACAGCTTTTGCCAAAAATCAAAGCCAAAAACACACGACTACCCAGCAGACGGTTATTTCCATATCACTCTTTTCTTGTTCTCTCCTCCCCTTTCTCCCTTTTTATTCAAATCTCCCTTCACTCCAATTTCTCTGTTCAGTCAATCAAAACCCTAATTGCCTAATTCTAACAATAATAATGGCTTTTGCTGGAGCCAAAATTATTGAACCTCTCACTGTTCACGCATCAGCTACTCGATCCACGGATCCGTTTAGTAATACTAGTAAGTCCACTTCATTATCATCTCCATTTCTTGGATCAACCGAACCCTAACCCTAACCCTAACCCAATCCGTTTCACCATTTACTCAACGTCGATCTGCTTCTACTGTTGTTGCTGTTTCCGATGTTGTCAAGGAAAAAAAAGTTAAAGCTACTTCTAATCTCGTGAGTTTTTCCTTTTTGCCTATTTCTACTCTTTAATTATATAATGTGTGTGTGTGTGTGTGTATATATATATATATATATATATATATATATATGCATGTGTTTATTGAAATTGCTAAAGAATTATAGTTTGTTCAGGTTTATTGGTAATACTTGCCCCTACTTTTATTATTCTTATTGAGTTGTGAATTAATCTGGTCTAAATTGTTATGTGACACGTCAGCATTTGGAAAATTAGAATTGCATGATTAGGGCCAATTGATGATTATCATGTACAATTTTAGTTGAATGCGTAAGAGAATGAATTAACTTGTACATTAGAATCGTGTAATTGAAAAAAATGATCTCGATTGCTACGTTACGTTCATTGATTTTCTGGCAACACCAACCACCCATGCACAATACCTAGCTAGGTTATAGGTAACTAAAGTTCACTTTGTGGGCTGTAAAGATGGTGGCTCAACTAATTGATCCAGACTTATCGAGATACTTGTATGATAAATCAGGTTCTTGATGCTAATGTGTCACATAATATTAAATGTTAGTCGTATTTGGAAGCTGTAATTACTGGGATATATGTTAATCATTGAAGTCTTTTTGTTGTAAAATGTGTTTGTGGCTTTTGCTGTCTGTGCGTGCAGTTGCTTACAAAAGAAGAAGGTTTAGAGGTGTATGAAGACATGTACTTGGGCAGAGCTTTTGAGGACATGTGTGCACAGATGTATCAGAGGGGTAAAATGTTTGGTTTTGTTCATTTGTACAATGGCCAAGAAGCTGTTTCTTCAGGATTCATTAAGCTCTTGAAGAAGGAGGATAGTGTTGTGAGCACTTACCGTGACCATGTTCATGCTCTGAGCAAAGGGGTACCAGCACGTGCTGTCATGAGTGAGCTTTTTGGGAAGAAAACTGGTTGTTGTCGTGGGCAGGGTGGATCTATGCACATGTTCTCTGCTGAACACAATGTTCTCGGTGGATTTGCTTTTATAGGAGAAGGAATACCAGTTGCTACTGGTGCAGCGTTCACTAGCAAGTACAAAAGGGAAGTTCTGAAAGAAGCTGATTGTGATCATGTCACTTTGGCTTTCTTTGGAGACGGGACTGCCAACAATGGCCAGTTCTTTGAGTGCTTGAACATGGCAGCTCTATGGAAATTGCCTATCATATTTGTTGTTGAGAACAATTTGTGGGCAATTGGGATGTCTCATCTGCGTGCAACTTCGGATCCAGAAATCTGGAAGAAAGGTCCAGCTTTTGGAATGCCGGGAGTTCATGTTGACGGTATGGATGTGTTGAAAGTGAGGGAGGTTGCTAAAGAGGCTATTGGGCGGGCTAGAAGAGGTGAAGGCCCGACATTGGTTGAATGTGAGACTTATAGGTTTAGAGGACACTCATTGGCTGACCCCGATGCGCTTCGTGACCCAGGTGAGTTAGTCATGTTTTTAAATCTTGCAAGTTTTAATATTTATATCGTAAAATTTGGTGGACTAACATTATTTTTTATCATGGCAGCTGAGAAGGCCCATTATGCTGCCCGTGACCCTATAAAACAATTAAAGAAATATCTGATTGAAAGCAAGCTAGCGACTGAAGCAGACTTGAAGGCGATCGAGAAGAAGATAGATGAAGTGGTTGAGGATGCTGTGGAGTTTGCCGATGAAAGCCCTGCTCCATCTAGAAGCCAACTGTTGGAGAACGTGTTTGCCGATCCAAGAGGCTTTGGAATTGGACCTGATGGAAAGTACAGGTGTGAGGACCCTAAGTTTACTGAAGGCACAGCTCAGGTCTAAATTGTCTGTTTCTTTTTTGGCATAAATTGTTTTTGGTTTCACTGTGTTTTTCTTAATTTTTTGTTAGCAATTACACTCTCCCCCCTTTTTTGCCTTTATGATTAAGTTAACATATCACCATCAATGATATAAATCCCATTACAGTAATCCAATCAAGTCAACGGATGTACAGCCCATTTAGTTTCATCGTATTGAAGGAGCTCTATAAGTTGTCGTTAACAGTTAACACCACTACAGCTATAAATAGTTAGATACATATACGTTATAATCTTGCAGTATATTTTAGCAGCAGATGAAATAAAATTAATTAGACAAACACATCATCTGAGCTAAAAAAACATCCCAGAGATCAACTCCAGTCTCGATCTTTTTAGCATAATACCAAAGCATAGTTGGGATCCATGTGATAGTAGGATTTACATATACAATACCAGACGTATATATTCAGTGTTCATATGGGTACTTAGCTTAATTAAACCTACTATACAGCTTACATTGAATCTGGGATACAAATACATCAGGCAATCAATGCAATGTGAGTTACCATCAATATCACTATATCAGTCATTCACCCTGGTTGTCTGATGACCCACCACCATTATAGGCAATGTTACATATAACATAATAACATCGACCTTCAATTTAAGGGGAGTGGTCAATGTGAAGCAATGTGGAAATGGACCCGCCATTAACGTGTTTGGACCAATTAGATTCTAAGAGAAAAAAATAAAAAATAAAATAAAATTCGTCAACGCATAGTTGAATACTCAACGCCGTCCTTCAACGCTGAATGGGAGTGGCTCCCTGTTTTGAAGGAAGAATAACGATGTAAATCTTTTTCCACTGTGTGGCTCTTACACTTTGATTACAATTTCCTTTTAGTCTAAAGTGTAAAACATGAAAGCATCAGAACACGTGTTAGCATCCCTCACTTTTATCTGTAACAGTCCGTTTGTTTTACCTAGAAATAACAAGGTCATTCGTTTTCCTGACTGTAAAATGTAAGAATACATATATCAACAGGCGTGTATCATCAAATACATCATCTGCAAACATTATAGGAATGAAGCCATCACACAAAATTACCGTTCATTCAAAGAACTGAAGAAGATATACAAGGGAGATTTCATACATATAACTCGATCGCTTACAATGCAATGATTCGAGATCAAACCAAACTCTCATTTGGTCGATACAGTTAATGAAGACATAGTTCTGTTCAAGGTTAGCAGTATACATCATGTATACTATGTCAAATAATGGAACATTAATTTGTTGGCTTAGTTAAGGTGTAGCCACATTTTCCTTAGCAAGAGGAGCAACCTCTTTTTGAGCCATAAATACAGTTTTGTATCATCTCTGAAAAAGCTGGAGTACCATAAACTTTCAACGCCCTTGTAACAGTCGTTGCAATTTTAGTTATGTCAACTGTATCACACTGCCAAAATATTTTACTTGTCAAACTTAAGACTCGAGTTGCAATAATCCATAATCCATAAACCATAAACCATAATAATCATGCATTACCTCAACGTTAAAAAGCGCCAATCCTAAATCCTGTATAGCCTTCTTTCACTGTATCCACCGGTTGATGCAACAATACAATCCCAAAGAGAAGATAAATAACAAGTTAAGTATTCACATGTTATTTACTACTCGTCACAATTAAGTTAAGAAGTTGAATGCTTACAGATCTATACGACATTGCTTGCAACTGTATGAGACCACAAGGCTCAAATCTACTAGGAACGATTAATGATAAAGTTAATCAGCTCCTGCAATAATCATATATTCATATCGTCTATTAATCATCCAACTGCTTCTCCATCACCTTTTTCCCACCCAATCCCCTAAAGCAACAAAATCATGTTAATTTTCAATCTATTCGACAAATAAATACGACATTCAAAATTTAGTAGTACTATGATCTCAACATTTTCGTTTATAAGTTCAGTAATGGCTGCTGCGAGAAGATCTGAACCTTCAAGTCTACCGATCGACAAATCCTATAACCGGGATGTTCTTATCTGTCATGGGATTCCATTCACCTGATTCCATGGATGGATGTTTTGCGAAGGATATTATTTAATTCCACTCCTTTAATTTATCTTGTCTGGAGCAGAAACAAGCTCTTGAGCATAGTATGGTTTATAAGATCTTGTCTGATTCCAGTATTCCTATATATGGGCCCAAGGTCTTTGTGCATCTTTTCTCATTTTCTCAATTTGACTACCTATAAATATATCTTTCTTGTTGCTATCAACAATCAACATGGCCATGTGGACTTGTTTGACTTGTTTAATTCAGATTCATGGTTGAACTTCTTATCTCTAGTTTTCGAACCCCATTCGGATATGGAAGCTGATGTGAAAAATGATTTCAATTGTTGCTCTCTTAATCAACAATCTGTTTGTTAACTGAAAACCCAACACTATTTTGTGTTTTAAGTTAATTTCAAAAGTAAACAAATTTTATGTAAATAAGTTACCCCAAACACCTCCTAAGTTGACTTCACAAATGTTATGAGTGACAATATCAATTCATTTTCTCTAATAGTTTATTCATTTAAATTTGTACTCAATTGTTAACAGATATATGTTAAATTATGAACCTAAATCTGAATATATCATACTTCAAGTTTGAGACCAGTAGTTGTGGTTAACAATTTGAGTTGGGTCAGATTTGCGGGTTCAGGTCAACGGGTCAAAATTATTGAACTCAAACTCTACCCGATTGTATAAACAAGTTGATTATTTCAACCCTAACCCAACCAGGAAACCCAGACCGGACTCGACTAACTCGTTGTTTCAAGTCAAATAGTTCAATTTGTGCAAAATGTTGTTCTTGGTATAGTGATATTGAGATCTACTGGTCCGCTCGAAGTGTAACCATACTTGGAGGTTTCATATCCAGACGGGAATGAGAACGTAGGAGTTAAGCATACGCTATTAGGAAATATAAGTTTAAGTTGAATAATATCTAAATCTGAATATATTTATATTATACTAAAATAAATTAAAATCAAGGGCAAATGCCATTTAAATGTTGTTTAGATAACATTAATGTAAAATTTAAATAATAAGTCAAGTGTCACATTTTATCTCCTGGAATGAATAAGAATCTTATTTTGTGATTTGAAACTTAGATTACAAAACTGTTGATGAGACATAAAATTAAGTTTTAATCATAGCAAAATCATAGTCTATTTACATGAATCATAATTATGTTTACCTGCAGCCCATTTATTTCGCTGAGACCCATTTTTGGTTTGTCAACATTTTCCACTTAAAACCCTTAACAACCTAGTATCCACAGATATCACACCCTACATTTTCAACATTTTACCATTTCGTCACAAAAGATATGTTGTCATGAATTAAAACATTCAAAGATGGTTCTAGATTAAGGAAATCCAAGACTTCTTATAATTTTGTTCTATGTTTATGGTATCGTCAAATCATTAAGACTTGCTCAACTGCTAAACAGGAATCATGCATGTACGAAACTTGAATCCGTTATTTAGTTAATTAAGAATCTTATTTTATAGTTTGAGTTCAGACAAACTATTAAACAACTGCTTTGACTACTTTAATTCTCTTAGTAAAGACAACGATCACTTTTAAAGTCAATTAGCGTCCGTCACTTTATAAATTTAGGTACTTTTATCTTTGTCTCTTGTGCCGTTTATCCTTTCGTTTATACGTTTGCAATCTACATTAGCCAAGCTTTTATGCTAAGCAAGATACCTTCTAATGATCAATAACCGCAAAAATTCTAATTTGATGGAGCTACTGTGAATCTTGGGTATGTTCAAACATACCTTGGATTTTGCAACGGAAAAAAATACCACATACCAAAAGAAGATAATCAGTGATGACAATGCGTGACATTTTTCGAATTTCTAGCATTCGATTGATTCGGCAACACCTTTGCCATATCAAGCTAGGGGGTGGAGAGTAATTACCCAAAAGCATAAGGTGTTATTTGCATAAGAATGATTCAAATTTCCTTCAAAGTATGTAGCTGTGCTAGTCTAAAAGCCATTTGAAAACTCTTTGAAATTATGTTTCTCTCTGAAAAATATACCCCAATGGAATTGAAAGAAGTTAATGCACTTTGGTATCACCATAAAAAGCCTTTCTGTTCTCAACAGATACATACACGTACATACACATACATACACATATACATATATCTACACACATATAATAAATTAAAGAGAGTAAGTGATACATAGAGAGAGAAATAGAAATGGGAAATTAAAGATGTTGATGTATCATGGAGATTTAATGAAATCCTTAACATGCAGCAGCAGGTACCTATAATAAATACTCCTTATTTAACTTCAATTCAATTCTCTCTGTGATGTTTACAACACCACACCACCTTCTGTCCTTATTTCTCACCATACTCTCTTAATTTTTTTATTTTTATTTTAATTTCTCTGTTTCTAAATATCTCTTTCAATGAAGAGGAAGATGGTGATATTTGTGGTATTGATAGTTGTAGTACTAGCTATGTGTACAAGTTCTAATGCAGTGGGTACAAGAAAGAAACTCAATGGAAGATCACATTCATCATCAGTAAAGAACATCAACAACAACAACAACCATAATACAACTAGTAATTATTCATTTGGTGCAAAAATGATGAAGTTCTTCAAGTTTAATGATGAAGAGAGAGTTGTACCTACTGGTCCTAATCCATTGCATAATAGGTAGTTGTACTATATTTTTGTTATTAAATTCTCTACATATATTTTCTATTTTTATAGTTTTTAGTACTAATTAATGATTTAACTAGTGTTATGTAAATTTTTAGTTAACATTTATTAAATTCTCATCATCACTTCTTATATATACTTCACTCATGGTTTTAAAACTCTATGAGAGAACTCAAGTGTTTTGGTATATATATATATATATATATATATATATATATATATATATATATATATATATATGTATATATATAAGAACTCCAAATAAGTAGAAACTGCACTGATATTGTGCTTTTTCATTGCTAATTAATTAACTTCATACAATTGTTCAATATGTTACAATTATTGGTTTGTAAAGGAATTACACTTATGTAGGTTAAAAAGTTAATTAAACAAGTTAAAATTGCATTATTTGTAAGTGTGTGTAACATTTATTTTTATGTTCTGTTTTGTAAATGTCTCAAAATGTATACAATTAATGATCATCTTCTATGAATTTAGCTTAATTTCTACCATTTCAAATAAAAAATATCTGCTTTCAGACTGTTAAGTTGGCCAATATAATTATTAAATAATTTATCACATGCAAATGGTTAACATATGTACTTAATTATGCTCAAATAAATTAAGACTGAAGTATAAAAAATGTAATTATTTATACTCATGACATTCACTGTATGCAACAAAGTACTAGGGGTTATATTGTGTGTAATGAACTTTCAGTTTGTTGCTATTGTATGTACTTTGGTGACGTGTCAACTTGTGATGATGCCATGTATCACTTCATACAGCTGACACGTAAGTAAAAAAAACTAATACTTACATACAACGGCAATGAACAAGAAATTTATTACACACAATAAAAACTCAAATAGTTTGATACACACGATGAATGTCAGACTATAAATAATTACATTTACGTGACCTTAACTCATAATTAAATATGAAGTTAATTAAGTTATACTCCAATGTTTAGAAAGAAGAAAAAGGTGTATTTCCCTTTGATGCTAACTCGAACATTAGCATTTAACTGGTGGTAAGAGTTGACTTACCACGTTAGTGTATACCTCAAAAAACGTATAATTTATGGACTTATATATCCTAATTTTATGCCTATTTGTTTAAGAAAAAAGTGATTTTAAGAATTTTTTATTTTATTTTTAAACTTATGTTTGTTCTTTGTAGCATGATCAACTAAACAAGAAGTCAAGAACCAAAAACCTTGATTTAACATGAATTTGTGAACAAGACTCCAAGCTCAATAAACCATAAATTTAGGTTGGCATACAACTAACTTGACAAACCGTATATGTACGTAACATGGTCACTGAAAGCCTCCATTGTTTAACCATTTTGACGGATAGTGATTTGTACGTCAACATGACATACACCACTAGTTTATTTGAAGATGTACAATTTCACTAAAGCATGAATATCGGTGTTGTATGACAAATTTTTCGTGGTGTATGTTCAAAATCACCACTTCTTATGAAATACTCATTATCATCACGTCGTGGTATAAAATCAAGTGAAATTGATAGATACATCATATCATGCAAACACCACATGTAACATCCGATCACATCTCGATCACTATCCCTATAGAAAGAACCGATCGAGGAGATGCCAATGATGCATAAATACAAGTATTAGGAACTTAATTAGACAAATGATTTTGTAACAAATGCCAGAAACCTTATTACTTGTGATTAAGTATTTTGAGTTAGTAACGTTGGATGTTATAAATGGCTAATTGTGTTGTATCATTTTTATTATGAATCTATTAAAGGTTATTTATTCGTAAATGAATATTCAAACAGCAAGCCCGTCTAGCTCAGTTGGTAGAGCGCAAGGCTCTTAACCTTGTGGTCGTGGGTTCGAGCCCCACGGTGGGCGTCTAATTTTATTTTAGTTTCTTTCCTCACTATTTAGTACCCGCAGAAACATTTTTTTTTAATTGTTATGTCATGCGATTGATTATGCGCATTAGGACATTATTAGTATTTAGTAAGCTCCCATGTTCACTTCAAACTGAACGTCAACGTTTAAAACTGTCCTGCCAAATAAAGGACGTAAAATGGTATCTACTCTTTGTATTAGTGAATAACCCTGTTAACTAAGACGAAACAGTAAAACTTGACCCCGAAGTGGTTTACTCAGTACGGTTCAGTCTAGTCCAAAATCGAATTCTATTTACATTCTAGGATAAACATCACTTGGACAAAGAGCGAAACTTAATCCAATGTCTAAACCCAACAATTGGTCTGGTTTAGGTCATTTGGGATTGAACCAGTTCTATACGATCTGGTTCCTGGTTCCTGGTTCCTGGTTCCAATATTTTTTGGGTTGCCCTTCGGTTTTGGATCCTTACGCACTCTTTACTCTACCAATGTAGTTTTAAATTAATTTTTACAATATAAAAAAATTGCTTGAATGCATGTGTATGCCCTCCCGTAGCTTGATCATTATCCCTTCTAACAAGAAGTGAACAAGATTATTCAACTTATTAGTACTGAAAGCCAAAAAAAGGAACCAGTGAACAAATTTCTAGTGGTAACAAGGATTTTATTTTAAAGAAATGCAGGGAAGCCGATGTCAATTCAAATATCCCGCATGCTATAACCAAAACAAGATCAAAATAGTACCTGTAACTTAGTAACTATACTAAATACATCTCGAAAAACAACAAACGCCTATTCACTGTCCTTCCATATTTCTCGAAGGAGTTGATACCTCACAATGTTCCTTCCACCCTTTGGGCACCACTGAACTCCTTTTAAGCTTGGGGAAACCCGAGAACCGTCTGTAAGGATTGAGCTTAAGGGTGAATCGAGCTCTTCAAGCTCATCGTCGCTAGTGTAGGATTTCTTAAGAACTGATGATGAACTTCTCCTTAAAGAGTTGGTTCCAAGTGCACCAATTATGGTTGAAAGTGAATGTGTTGAAGGCGGTGTGTAAGCTGATGGAGGTGCACTGCATGGAAAGTTTATAAGAGACCCTTCAGAAGCCTCGGTTTCATCATCCTGCATCTTAAAACATACCAGTTAGGAGAAAATGTTGTTCAAAATAAATAAAAACAAATACTATCGAGGTGTTTGGATATGAGTTTCGAAAGTAGTTATGTGATATAGAAGAATCTGAACCGGTTAACCAGCTGTAATGAAACACAGTAGAAAATAGTGTTCAAATGATTGGACGTTTTTTCTGAGGCTGTAAGACTCGTATGTTTGACAGATTTTAATTGCCAATATATTAATAGATGAGGGAGAAGGATTTTTAAGGAGAGAAGAGGGAGAAGGATTTTTTGTTACTATGATTCAGTATTTTTATTCTCTGATTCAGTATTTATTATGATTCACTATTTTAATCAAAAATTTGAATCATATCAATAAAGTATTGAATCATAGTAAAAAAAAATATATTCTCTCTCTTCTCTCCCTAAATTTCCTTCTCTTTTGATCCTGTTACTATATATATATATATATATATATATATATATATATATTAATGTGAAAAAAAAAAAAAAAAATAGACACAATTTGTAAAGTGGAAATAAAAGTCTCTCAAATTGATTTTAAGAAGGGATACATAGGTAATTTTATTTTACCCTTGCACAACCATTCTTGTTGGAGCCGCTGTGAAACTGATTATTTGACACCTAAATTTAATGGATAATCAGAAGCTAAATCAATTTGATCAAACTGTCAAACATTGAAACTTGAGTATCACAACTATATATCTCAAAAACTAGATAATCAGTCGCAAAACCCAAATCCAAACACCTCCTAGAAGACACCTTACAACAATAATAAACATATGGTGAATAATACATTCTTTCTTTTCTAGATGTACAAAATATTATGTCGGCACTTTCCACAACCCAAATCCAAACACCTCCTAGAAGACAGTCTAGACACCTTATAACAATAATCAACATATGGCGAATGACACATTCTTTCTTTTCTATATGTACACACTTTCCAAAACCGGAAACTTTTACGGACTAAATATAGTCATTTTTTCTCTTATAAAATATCAATTTTACTATCATTCACTATTAATATCATGTCAAATGCAAGTATTAATGCTCTATAGAAACAATGTAAGTATTCATGTTGAAGTGATGAAAAGGCATATACCAACCTCGGCATCCAGGGCCTCTATAAGCGAATTGGGAATTGGGTTAGGAGAAAACTCATCTGGCACAAAACTGAAAACAACCCTCCTGATTAATGGAGTAGCAAATGTTGGACAAACCTAAGAAGGAGGGAAACCCACGAAGAAATTTATTTAAATGAAGTTATGAATATCGACAAGTATAAAATGAACAAAAGAGCCGCATAAATATGAGGCTTAGTTACCTCCTTTCTTGTGGACTTGTCTGCAAGCATTTCGAAAGGAAGCATCATGAGGTCACTCAACGCATGGAGTAATCGAAAAGCCTTAAAAGATGTATCAAATTCTTTCTTGTTGCCAATAAGATCATCACTATCTTCATGAGTGTCATTTTCCTCAATACCAAATAGATCTGTGAGCCATCTAGACCATGTCCCAATCTGGTAAGACAGATTCAGCATTTACGGTTAAGTTTAATATTTTAAATTTGGAGGTAACTTTGACTTTAGAGGTCAAATGGACTACTAACTTTCCATTTGATATATAAAATCTTGTGTATTTCGGTTGTACTAGATAACTAGATAAGTATGTACGTAAAAGTTTATAAAAAAGACCATGATTACGGGATAGTCTGCCATTTTCATTTGCATTTATTATGTAGTCCGTTAACTTGAAAATGTAATGCGTACCTGTTATTCCGAATTCAACTAGGTGTTATGGATATAAAAACCTAAAAGGCAAGAGCCTTAAATCATAATGCATAGAGATCCATGAATTTTAAGGTTTATAGGTGACAGTTGTGACCCATATACTTAAGAATGGGTCAATTCGAATTATGTTTTATCTCTAACACATCAAATGGGTCAACGAAAAAAAAGAAGCTTTAGAGGAAATGGATCAAATAGGCCGAATGAGTCGAAAGTCTCACAAAATGCATTTTTAATGTATAGAATTTCCTAAAATTGTTGTTGAACAATATATTATTGGTAATCATATTTGGCACACTAATTGTTTATAAAAAAGAAATTGTTAGAGAAAAAAAAGTCTTTCATGTCACCCGACCCAACCAGACCCATAACCATTTTCACCTCATCCCTACCCAACCTGCCCATTTTACCACCTAGAGTTAAATTACTCACGGTGTTCTTCAGTTGCGCACCAGCTCCAAAGCTTGACTTTCCAGCAGGAATTGGAAGGACCCTCAGGTCACCAATGGGATCTGATAATGGATCAGTTGGCATTTCATCAGCCGATTCACGGAGTATTGCATTAAACATTGCAACATCTAGTCTACCAACCAACTGTTCCATAACCTACAACCAAGATAGAGTGAAAACGTAATACTTCTATTGGTCTGTTTCAATGTTGGGAAATGAAGTATGTAACAAGTAAAGAAAACACAATATCCAAACATCGTCATACCAATCTTGGCAGCATCGGTAAGCAACCACATTCATGGCCTCCGGCCCGAATAGGACATAATCTTTCACAAGTATCTCTGAAAGCTTTCTTCCAAAGTTCAACAGAAAAGTTCCCTTGTTGATTACCCAAACCGTTTTTACTTCCAGATGTTTTCTTTGACGTTAGGCCCATCATTTTGCCACTTGCATTTGTGGCCGCAGATTGCATATGTGGAGTAAGAGTCTACAGAGAATGATCTAGAGTAAATCGCAAAAAGTAGAGGCAACCAGATGGGTGTGTTGGGTAACAGGTCAAGGAACATTAGTTGTAAGTACGGGTTGGGTTGGATTGGGTCGATCCACTCATCCACAAACAATGTTTTGCCATTTTTTATGATAAGTAATGTGGTATATATTATTGTAATAATCTAAATTTTGAATAAAGCGACGTACGAGTTTGTAAGGATTAGAAACACACTTTGGCTGACTTTCGACCCTTTGGACATTTTTCCATTATAGCTAAAAAAGATTAATTTTACTCATTTGATGCTTATATATAAAACATAGCCCAAATCAGCCCATTTATAAATAAAGCTATTAAAATTGCTACCTTTAACAAAAGAGCTATATTACACGTAAAATATGGTAGAAAGGTTTTTCAGGGTTCAACCTGCCACCAAACTGACTCAATGATCCGTGAGAACATCCAACCTTCAATCTTTTCCAATGCAATTATAAAAGTTTGTGGGTCACGCCAGTCATCGGGTACTTTTTTTAAACCATGTTTCTGCTTCCTGGTGGAACGAGCATCAAGAAGTAACGATTCTCCAACAGTCTGGAAGACAATCCCCCTCAACATAACTGCATTTGACAGCCAAAAAGTTAACCTGCACAAAGGACACACAAGATTTGCAGAATTTTAGACACGTTAGAAAAATATAAAATTGTTGAACAAAGAGTTGTAATGTAGGCTTAATACTCAATCTGTTCCGATAAATTTTCAATGTTTGACTATCAATCAAATGTTTGAATACCCATAGATTATGACAACAAGTAGAGGCGATAATTTCAATACAATTATAGATAACAGATCGATTCGGGCAATATATTATCTCAAATGGGTAATAGTATAAAATTTCACTAGAATCGAAACTTGATTAAATGGGCATAAAGTCGCCCAAAATGTATTCAAAAGGAACAATACCTCCTAAAGCTATACATAACATAAAAATAAAAATAAAATAAAAAAAATTGTAGCTGAAAGGAATCATATTTAACACATTAATTATCTAAGAAATTCAAGAAACAAAAAAAATGCTTATAGGTCAACTCGAACCCATTTTGACCCACACTAAAAGTTTACTCGTTTGAATGCCTACCTAAGCGCCAGTCTCAAACCTAGAGTTATAAATTATGATATACATAGGAAGATAGATTGAAACATAAAAATATTAATTCCAACCTTGGAACATCATTTCCACATGATTTGGAAACCAAAACAAGTCCGGAGATAATAGCTCTAGCTGCATTTACCCTTCTTTCTTGATCCTCTTCTTTACATGCATGTAAATAGAATCTAGAAAGACGTCTAGCAGGGGCATGGACTTTGTTTGTTGAACTCCCATGTTCAGCCACTATTGAATAAAGTCCAGATTCAATAGCTGCAGTTTCCCTAAGCTCTTCTTCAAGCATCTCTATTCTACTGCTATTTCCACTTTTGCCATTAGAAGATTCGCTCTTTGGAGCTCCAGTTTCAATTGAGTTGTTAGTCAGGATAACTTTATCTTTGTCCGCTTTATTCGGGCTAGTTACAGGAAGCCCGATCCCCGAAAACCCACCAATCTTAGGTAACTGGACGGAATTTAAATGCTTCAATTTGTTACTCGACACACCACTTCCCTGTCCTCCAGGAGGTTTCCTACTAAGTGTGTTGCTCCTTAGCTTACCTTGCTTTCTTGAAGCTAAAAATTTACCAACAAGATTGTCTTCTGAGAATTGCTTTTTCTCCTCTGCGGTTCTTTCATCCTGCCCACTAGCAGATTTTGCATTTTGATCATACAAAGATTCAACTATCTGAGCTTCACTTACAGAATTGGTTATAACAGGCTGTGGGTTGCCTTTTATATCTTCTTGAAGCGCATGGCTCCTATTTTCAGGCTCCGAGATTCTCATGTGAGTCTTAGGGTCTATATTCTTATTGTGAGAACCCATGGTCGAAAATGACGATTTAAGAAAAGGGGCAGCATGACCTTTTCGAACTGTTGTCATACTTCTCTCGGAAAATTTTGAAGAGCTACTTTTTGGAGGTTCTGCTCCCAATGAATAAGCAGACTGCTGCCCATTACCTTGCTTCGTGACATCAACAGTATCCTGCATGCCAACTTCAGTTATTTACAGAAACCAGCAAAAATGCAACGGCTTCATTTTTTATAGATAAATCAAGTAGAGGTGTAAATTTTGGCCTATTCATGGGTAAACGGGTCAGTCTGGATTATACCATGCTCTAATGGGTCAAAAGGGTGAACTTTCGAATTGATCAAAGTGGGAAGAAGTTGACCGGGTCAAACAGGTAGACAATGACACAACCTACATTCAAACGAACAAACTCCTAAATCGTTTTATTTAAAAGAATACATTATCTTTGTAATAATACTTATTCTAGTAATATTAAAAAATAAAAACATTAAATATAAGAAAGACCAAAAAAAAAATGTAGGTAGGACAAACTTTACTATAAAATGACCCATTTTGATCAGAACATGTCTTGACCCGTTACTCAAGAAGCCTGACCAGTATATTTTGCCACCTTTTATATCAAGCATATATACAACATGAACTAGCAATAAAACAGGAATAAAAATAGCGTTCACCCGGGTACCTTATTACTTGTATATGATGAAAGCCTATAATCATCATCATCATCTGTAAAAGCAGCTATATCAAGTTCGTCATTCTCCTCATTTGTTACTTCTGACGCAGATTCTTGCCCATACTTATCCAACGAAGATTGTTTTGATAAGCTACTCCTAGATGAATTAGTCTCATCTTTGTCATTTAACTGTACACTAATAAACAAAGCCGGTTCTGCTACAGACTTAGAACTTTTCTTCCAGATGAATGGGACACTAAGATTCAATACATTGTCAATGATCCCATAATCACCAAGATTAACTATTGCCGACCCTAACAGTTCATCTTTATGTGGCTTATCCTTTCGAGGCTGGTACAAGTGGAACTCCAAATAGTTCTTCTGAAACTTATCGTGATCCTTTTTGTCTCTACGTAAAGTTAATGGAAGTACGAAAGATTTGTTGAAATCGATTGTGGAATCAATGACATTAGGGGAAAGAAACCCTGTCGTTTGTTCACCATTTTGCCATTGGATTGCTAGAGTTTGACTTGATGGTAACCAAGGCTTAAGCTCTTGCACATGAACTAGATAATTAACTTGAACAGAACCATCTTTCTTATGCTTAGACTTCAAACCGAGAACCATGGTTTCACAATGCTACAGCAAATGCCCTTGGTGTGTTATTATTACAAATCACAATGCATCTACAAAAGCAAAATTACCAATCAGAATAAGACAAATAGATTGAGACACTTCAGGTGTACATTTCATTTAAGCAATTTAACAAACACTTGGTACGCATACAAATTACTGATTTATATTTCCACATTTTAAGCGTATAGATCTTTACATAACATTGACTAATTCAGCAAAATATAATAACATAAATCTCAAATGTACTAATTCAAAACCTCTGAGCAGTTATTTCGATAAATCTGTATATACATACATGCAATATGATCAAATCAAATCGAATCCACATTCATAAATAGCATAATGGTGTGATCGATCCACCTCAATCACCAAGCAAAAGCAAATAAATCCAGAAACAAAGTGATCATACAAATTGGGAAAATAGCTAAACAGAATTAAAGATTAGAAATAAGGCGGTGAGCAGAAAGAATGATGACTGGAAAACAAAAGTATTTACCAAATGTGAATTTGGATGGTGTTGGCTGAAATCATTTTTTGTGTGATGTTGTTTAATTTTGTTAATATGATTGTGCTTTACTTGTTGACGATGATGTTTGATCGAAGGAAATGAAGATGCAAAATGAGAAATAGAGAGAGAAAGAAGAAAGAGTTCAACTCTTGAATTGAAACTCGTTTCTCTACACGACGTTAAGCTCGTAAATAAATCCATTTACAGTCAAACTTGTATAAAAAAAGGGTTTTGTTTTTTTTCTTAAATTTTGCATTAAGCAGTTTTACTTTTATTGTATATACAGGTGAGGCACTGTTATAATAGATTTATGAAAAAGAATAGTGGGCTCGTTTTTTACCATTAAAATATATATTACCAGTGTTAATATCCGTGGAATGCATTATAATATAGTTAAAATAATGTATTTTATCTTGACATCAATAAATTAAGAAAAAGAATTACAAATCTTCATTCAACAAGTAATCTCACACACCCGTTAATACAATGTTACATAAAAAGCACAAACAACTTAGTCTGCGAGTGTTGTAATAAAGAAATACTAAGAATTTGGTGAACAAGTATTCAAACAAACTAACATATGTGGTTTTAAATTTTTACCTAACAAAATAACACAATGACACTAAAATTAAGTACAACAAATCTTCAACC